>CAWUFW010001309.1:0-2887500 GCA_963921515.1 Calotriton arnoldi
TCCCAGGATGCTTGTTTCCGGTCCAGGGAAGATATGGCTTGGCAGTCCGGGCTGGACTGTTCCCATGAGGCACAGGGTCAGACTGATTTGCATATGGCCATGTCTGAACTGGGGTGGTGGAGTGAGCTAAAGAATGATGATGGATTAAACCCAGATCAGTTGACTGGGGGTGAGTGTTTGATTTGCTCTAAGGCTCCGTCCATCATCCCCTTTGGTATCATTTTAAACTAAACAGGCAGTCACAAGTGAAGTTACCTTGCAGGCACTAGGGTCATGATTTCAATGGTGCAGCACGTGCAGTGGCACCGGGGTCAAAAGTTGTCATAACTCCTCTAAACACCAAATATTGCTATATTTTACTACTAAACAGGGAGTCACAAATGCAGTTATCTTGCAGGCACTAGGAGCATGATTTGAATGGTGCAGCAGGTGCAGTGGCACCAGGCCCAAAAGTTGTCATAGCTCCTCTAAACACATAATATTGCTGCTAAATCAATAAATTCTATTATTTCCTCTTTCATTTCATTTTTAAAAATGTTGCTATTACTTACCCACACTATACCACTAGCACAATATATTGCCTTTTTGTACATAAACAAGTCATAACACTTTAACAGACTTTCTGTAACTTATACTGTACAAGTACTCAGCAAGCTACAACTTACAACAAAAAACAGCTTATTATTAATCACATGGGCAAAACCTAATGCATTTACCAATGCTTGTTCTTTTAGTGGCCTATGCAAGCAGTAAACGAAATGTAACCATCACACAACTTCATAAGGCCAGACCTATTGCCTTTGCCATTGCTTGTTTATTATGGCTCAACAGAATATTTCGCAGCTTTAAGAAATAATAGTGTACGTTAACGTTTCATAATGGTCCTATCCTAAAAACTTGTCCAGTATTGCCTATTTGGTCAAGTATCGAAAACCTTCACTAGGATAAGAAATGAACAGGGAGCGCTGAAGTGTACTTATGATTTTAAAATAAACAAAAGTGATTAAATTAATCTGCTTAGATGCCCCTTTATACACAGGGCACAACAACAGGGCAAGCAGCATTCTTTCTATGCCTTGTGGCACGAACGCAGATGACAAGACCGTTCTTGTTAAAATCAGACTCTGTCATGGAATAGTCTTCTTTCCTGATCCAAGCCGAACGCTGTTAAGGATAAATCTTACCTATGCATTTTCTAATAGTCTGTAAAATATTTGCCGCAAGGTCCAATACCTCCCACACAACAGCATTTCAGGGGCAAGGTAGAAATGGCAGAGAAATGAAAGACTTAATGCATTCTAACTGAGCTTCACCAGCGCATACTTCCAGCTGTTTGCAAGCTAAAGTGCCCCTTTTACTAAATGGTATGAAAGAGGATTGTCAACCTACACTTTAAATTAGAAGTCACTTTCTCAAATGCAGATATCATCAATCTCTTAAAGACATTGGCAAAGTTAAAAACTGGTATCTGATGGTTTCAGAATGACTTCAAAATGAGTTCCTCATTATTAATTAGGTACCACCATTTTGCTTTCAACAAGCGGAAATTGTTACTGAGAATCATTTGCTGATTTATTTCTGGTGCTCACCATAGTCCTTAATTTGTGCCAGTGGGTGGAGGTGGTGGACAGCGACACTCATTTTTTGGGAGACTCTGACACAGAGTAAGACAGCAAAAGGCACAAAAAGAAGGAAAAAGAGAAATATAGGAAATCAGTGGCAAAGGGAGAAAGTAGCGATGAAAAAGAACCCCAAAGACTTTGGAAAGATGGCGGAAGTGTAGGATGGTGGAAGAAAGAGTCATTACATGGAGTCAAAATGGTCAGCCTTGGTAATTGGCAACCATGGAATTTGGAAGCGCCACAGGAGGCTCCTAAAAAAATCTTTGGGCCCCTGCGCTTCATATTTTTCAAATTAAGCACTGGCACAATTTGAACTTGTAGACACTGGTGTCAGGGCTCAGGTTTATGAAGAAATGTCAATGGACTGGCTGGACATCTTCCAAAAAAGTAATCAGTTTTTGGGCTATTCTCCCTACAAAACAATTGGCAATGACTCAGTAAGCTATTCATTCACAAGTCAATGGTTGACCCCCTAAGAGAGTGCCTGTGAGCGTCAGGCAGCTTCATGAAACCCAAGTGTCTTTGCGGGGTTCTAGATCCAAGAGCCTGCATCTGCCAGATGACAGCGGCAGCTATGACAACGGCTCCTGAAGAAGCCCTGGGAAGTCTTCCATGCTCCATGAACAAGCAGTGCTTAGTAGCGAGTACTCACCGTGCGTTCTTTGTGATTAGCAGCATGACTATTTCTAGACTGTCCCTGAAGCGGGTAATGCTCTAGAATCATTTTGTAAGAAAACGCTTCTTTGAGGAATTCAGTTCAGTTATCTAGATGGAACTTAACTGAAGATCAGCATCCAACTTCAGAACATGTTCCGGATCCCCGGACTCAGTCTGGATGCTGTGTATCTTGGATCCACAAACTTTCTCCCTCGCCACCAATTTAGCCAAGTGACAGCCAGAGTCTGCTTTTATTGGACTTAGCAGAGAACCGCGTGTGGTCACCAGTGCTCGCTCTAACATTACACTTAGTGGGCGCAGCCAAACTTGGTCATCTGCCTAATACAAAACCTTGAACTGTTTTCTTGAAAAATGAAGGATTACAATAAAATACATTGATGCTTGTATATTTAAACTGTAACTGTACCGTTCGACTGTCATGGTTCTCTCCCATATTCATCTCCTTGATTTACATATTCACTTGCAGGGAAATATCTTTTCCAAAGTAACCAGTGCTTACACTTCCGGATTCTGTTGGTCACCAGCCCAGCTAATAAGCTGCCTTATTTTCTCTCTTCAGTTTTCTCTTAATAGTTTAAATGCATACTGTTCAGTTATGAAACTGACAACGACTTACTTCTCTTGAATTACTGCTCCTGAGAAGGAGTTTTCCCATTCACCATGTGATTATCTAAGGTTATTCCTTTTTTCTGCAACTTACTCTCCTGTCACACCACTGTGACACTGCAAGCATGGTCTCATCTCAGTAGGAGCGTCAGAGAAGCCAGGCTGGGGTCAACCATGGTTGTAGATACAATGCTGTATTACCAAAGGAGCAACCTTCCAAATAAACATCTTAAGGAAAATTAAACCCTTCCTTCCCCGTGATAGCTTCAAGTCAGCTGTTCAAACCCTAGTGATTCCCAGGTTGGACTATGGAAGTACAACCCTCTGCGGTCTTCTCAGATGTGAGCTTGCTCCACTAAGGGCCTCTCTTAACTCTGCTGCTAGACTCATCACAGGAACCAAAAGAAGCACTCACATCACTTCTGATCTGAAATCTTTAAACTGGCGCCCATAGGAGGCAAGGATTCACTTAAAATCGCTTGTATGACCCACAAAGCCTTACACTTCAACACTTGAGATACCTAGCACAAAAGTCGGAGCTCTCGGGTGGATGCAGAGCTTCTAGAGGCAACAGCCCCCAACTGCTGAAACCACCAAAATTAGTTCAAAAGATAACATATAACAGAGCAATCTCAGGTAATGCACCAAGAATCTGGAACGCCCTACCCCTAAAATCAGACTGAACCCCTCAACTGCTTCATTCAAGAAAGAAGTTAAAGTGATATTGATGCACACATTTCTTCCATGGAATCCAGGATCTCCACTCCGGAGCACAATGGGGTATATTTAGAAGCCCTTAATGCCACCGGAGCGTCACTTTTTATGATGCTCCAGTGGCATAACAAAATTCTCCATATTTACAAGGTGGCGTTAAGACACTTAGGGCCTGATTCTGATGCGGTTAGGAAATCTTCCCGATCTAATCGGTTTGGAAATGGTTCCCGACCGACTCGGATTGGGAGAGTCCGACCGACCGAGTATGATGCATCCGGATGCTTCCAGATACGATTTGGTTGGACTCCCATTGACTTCTATGGAAGCCTATGTTCCTAACCGCATCGTAATCTGGCCCTCGGTCAGGAAGACACGTTCCCGATACGATTTGGAAGGAGCAAATGCCGTTAGGAGGCCTTCCTAACCGCATCGTAATCGGGCCCTAGGTGGGAATGCTTTCCTAACCGGATCGGAATCAGGCCCTTAATGTGGCTTAACGCCACCTTGTAAATATGCCCCTTTCCGCTGCAGTCCTCTGCGGCAAGGAGCGAGCAATGGGTGTTGCAGTGGGCGTTCCACCGCATCACTCATTGCTTTTTGACGCTGCCCCAGATTTACAAGCCTGGGGCCATGCCAAAAACTAAGGCCAGGGTATACGAGGAGAAATTATTAATTTCTCCTCGTTTTTGCTCTTTCTATGTGTGCTGCATTTTGCAGCACACATACAAAGACCAAATCGCCATTATTCATTGTTTATGTGCAGGAAGGTGTCCCGTCCTGCACATAAACAATCGCCCCTGCAGCGCAGGCACCCTTGCAACATGGCGGCAGGGTGCCTGCGCTAGTGCTAGGCAGCTTTTTTAGAGCCAGCACAAGGGGAAACACAGGGGTGCATTGCATTGTTGTGAATACGGCGCATCCCTGGGGTTTAAAAATGTCGGAGCGTGGTGTTGCCAAACTTGGCACAACACAGCGCTCCGACATTTTTTTGTAAATATGCCCCTATGTATCCACTTAGTCTCGCACGCATGCTTATTCCTTGCATTTTTTAATTTTTATTGTTTCTTATTGTTTTGGGATTCTGGGCTTTTGTATGCCTTGGACCCTGTGGTGATCTCTCTTAGAGGCTTCTATCATAACTTGTTCACCCCTAGATAGTAATGTTGTTCTTTATATTCCCTATTTCATTAAACACTGAAAAGCGCTCTGATACCCGCAAGGATCATGTTAGCGCTATATAAAACTTTATAAATAAATAAATAAATAAAATGAATGCCAGACGGATGTATTTTTCATTTGCCAATTTGTGTCAAACTATAGTGTTTGTAGCCAAGAGATCTGTTCTTTTTGCTTAATGTGATTGTATAATTAATCATTTCATGTTTATTCATTCTGTTCTTGTATTTCTTGTCTTCTGTAGAAGGTGCTTGTGTTTTCGGAGGGCATGGTTCTGTGACATTCAGATGAACATTAAAGGCTAAGTGAAAGTTAGAAACTCATGCTGCTTTAGTCTTGCAAGTTGTACTCCCTCAAGGTATATTATGAAAATCTTATTAGTGTTGAAACACACTTTATTAATTACTTTCATTATTACTGTTTGTGCTTAAGGGGATCGTTTAGGATGTGGCTGAGCAGGAGCTCAGTTACTAGTTGGTGCCCAGATGGGGCACCAGACCCACGATGCACAATCGACAGGCACAGGGCAATATAATCAACAGCCTTGGTCCAATTTAATCCATATTTTCTTATTTAATCAATTTTTCTTCTTCTTTCAATATTTTTTTCAATACTTATTCAGAGACATCGTGATTTCAATGTTCAACTGCATGAGAAATGCCAATCCAGGCTTGTTTCTGCAACATGTAGAAATTCACAATTCATCATAAGTAACCATGACGGTGTAAACCCAATGCATTTCGGGCCAAAGCCTTTAGTCAGGGGTAACTACAATGTGCAAAAGTCACATCAGAACCATCAATAACAACATATCTACAATCGTTAATGAATAATTGAGCTCTTAATTATACTGATACCACATACATAATGTGCAACTGCTAAATGCTAACACATAACCCTCCACCAGGACATTCTGTGAATGAAGTAACCACAGAACTCATGCTTTATGTGAAAATGCAGAATTAAAAATTGTTTTGAACTGCCGCGTAATAATTTTTTTTTTTTAAACCTGGGTAACTTGTGTAGCTTGTGTAGTTAATCAAAGAAGAATATAAATTCCCTTCAGTAACCAAATAAAAATAATTTTTCAACCATTCATCTCCAATATACCACAAACCATTCATATCAATTATACAAAAAAAACATATGCCTATATTTGCAATGCCACAAGACAACCACTGAATGATAATGGAATGCCATCTGTATTTTATTAAAAAACGTTGAAACCATTAGAAATGTTTCATCATACAAAATTCATAAATTTACATAGTATTAAAAAACATATATTATTACTCAGTTTCATATATTACATAGACAGCATGTCAACTAATAAAGAGGGAGATGCAAAAATTCATCAAGTTTCAAAGTAAATATTATATCACATATATAAATCCTGCAAATAATACATACACCATATCCATGTATTAAAACCAATTAAAAAAATTGTGTAGTTAAATCATGAAACGCATTTGAGTTGTGACTAAAAATATCCCCCATGCTTATCAGTTGTGTGTAAAAGACATTTTCAGTGCCAAAAAACACAGTGAAAAGACTACCAAACGTAAACTCTCTGTAAACTCGCAGTATAATCATAATATAATTCCGCTGTAGCGTAAAAGCCAATGCTATAGTGCTGAAACACTGTACATGCCCACCCCATGCGCCAACGATAAATCGTACGAGATTCTCCAGCAATCGAACTGACCAATAACGATCAGCCCATCGACAACCCTCCATGAGGAGAAGCAGGTGAAATGAATACTCGTAAACATGCCGTGAGGTTAAACTGTGTCACGTGATCCAGAACCGGCCCAATGGAATGGAAATAAAAAAATACTTAAATAATGCCATGCACATCACGCATCTAAATGAATAAAGTGTAATAGAATGCATCAAAATAAAATTGGAAGTGAAAAGCACTAATGATGGTGATTCATAGTTTGCAAAAATTGCATAATTGAAATAACAACCGATTTCTGAAATACCTTAACATCCACAATCATCATTTTTGATACATAATTTTCATTGTAGATATTAAACGTTTGTGTTGCACATATACATATAGTTGTCAAATCATTAGCAGATTTATCATTAAAGAAAAAATGCTCCATTAGTAATTGCTGGTTGTTCGAATGAAAATGAAATGTAATGTAATGTAACGGGCATTTATAAAGTGTTCTGTTACTCCGGGGAGTGTCCTGTTGCTATGCATCCGAGGTGTGAAGCTAACTCAGGGATCTCACTATTAGTTTTGATTAAAAGGCCAAGTTTTCAATTTCTTCCGGAAATGGATCCCGCTGATGTGCTAAGTGCCTGCCATGCTGCATTCCGTCACCATATGTCCTCCAATCAATATTGCCTTACTGAGATATGCTATGGTGTGAAACTTGATGCTAGGTTGCAAACTATCCAGAAAGGACAGAAATATAAACATTAATTGCATAAATGGTAGAATGCACTCCAAAGAATCATCAGTAAATTTGGCTGTCGGTTGTGCAACGTGGGTCTGGGGCACTATTTGGGCACCAGCTTGTAACAGAGTATAAATGCGTGTTTTGGGGATAGAGCACACACCAGGGTTGCACACCAAAACTTTGCCTTTGAGCATACGCCAATTTTACTGATGATTTTTTGGAGTGCATTCTACCATTTATGCAATTAATGAGCAGGAGCTCCGCCATACATTGGCGTGGCTCCCTCACCGCCAAATTCCTAGCTTCTCATCCCCATTAAAGGTGCCAGGTTTTTCACAGTGGATCCGCAGCGGGTGCTTGTCTCGCTGAAAACCATTGAATCTGCACTCTGTCTGCCACAGGGCTGCTGGGTCACAGTGGTACCTGGCTCACCCTAAACATCAAAGAAAACAGAGGAGAGAGACGGAGGAAAACACAGGACTCTCCTCTTTAAAAATATATATATTCAAGGTTGGAAATAATGAAGCCTTGCATCTCTCACCTTCTCACCAAACATTGTCAAATACACCTTTTAGCAAATGTATCTCCAAAAAGAATAGATCTTGTCAGGAATCAATTCAACCCTTAAAATATGTGATTCTCAATTCTTTTGAGCTGAAAGGCACAGATGAACTAGAGTAAACTCTGAATCATCCAAACATCCATAAGTAAATCGAAATTAAACAAGACATTTTAGGACAATTCTGTGATTATCTATTTAGAATCCTACATACTGCATACTTTGTTGCTATACGTGGCATGGTATGACTATTCCAACAGATTTGCATCAGGATTATCATAAAGTTAAATCTATGTGCATCTACTGGAGCACTGAAAGAGTAGCTTGGGACCATGGCAATAAGTGGCCTGAGAGCCCTCTGCTAACATCTGCAGATCCCATTCACCATCCAGTGGCGTAACGAAACTTGAGGGGTACCCCCCTGCAAAGTACTTGGAGGGGCCCCTCACCCACCGGCCTCAGTCAGGAGCTCTTGGTCGCTGCCCATGCGCAGTGCCGCAGGGGGCCCCCTGGTGCTCGGGGCCCCCCCTGTACCGAGGGGGCTGCGGGTGCTTTTGTTACCCACTGACCATGCCCACTTAGCTCATGCAGCCATCGCCTCACACAGTAGAGGCTGCTCTAAGGTTGCTTTACTGTGCATGGAAACCCGGCCTAAAAATGCTGATGTGGCATCTGCACTTCTAGCTGCCAAATAAATTGCGACTCACTATTTAGGAATTGTACATGGCCAACAGTGATTTTGCATGCGCAAACGGGTTCGCAAACCCTATAAAATTAATGACTATACCCAGCCCTCCTAATTGCGGCAGTTGCATCACACAGCCGCAAGTATGCTAGCAAAAACTGGTCAACATTCATGTTGTTAAACTGATTAGATCATCCTCAAAAATAACATTCAAAGTATCATCAACAGACAATGCTTTCTCCCTCAAGGGTGGTAAAATATGGTCAAACCCATAACTAATACAAGATACAAACATTTTGCATAAATGTGCTGTACTGTTCCCACTCTGCTCCCACATAATCAGCACATTTTCACCTCCTTGCTGATACCAAACTAGACTCCTGAAAGCCATAAAAGAAGGACTCCCAGCCTGAAAACCATGTTTATGTGCCCGATCTCGTCAGCTAATCCTGTGCAAAGAAAGGGCATAATCTCAGTAGCTTGGACACAACAAGCATACATCTATGGCATAAGCATACATCTACGGCATATGCTTACTCACCAGGGAAGCCAGATCAGACTACCTTACCAGTGCCTTCAACTGTGTTTTGTAAAATGTCTGATTATTAAATATAGCCTCTAAACCAGAGTAATCCAAGTTAGAATTCAGATCACTAAGCTTCCAGGTCTCAAAACTATTAGTTGTTATGAATTGTTCAATCCAAATAAGGTCCAGTAGAGTATATGGCGCTGCTTGAAAGACAGTTCAATAGAGTACCAAAGCAGATTCCCAGGCAGATCTAAGGAACAACTTCAATCTAAGTACCTCAAAAGGCAGTAAATTATGGAGGCCATGCATGCGGGGTCAATAGTATACCAAGGGAAGAAACATGCAGTTGGGACAGAAAAGTTCTCTGCATGGTAATGAATGTGTACCCCTGTCCTGAGTGCCCAATTGAACTATTGTCTGGATGCCTAATTCTGATTTTTGCTGTCATAGGCAAACACAGATCATGCTTGTGTGCCATGTCGTAGACCTGTCTCAAGGAGTGCCGTCTTGTTGGACCAGGAGGGTCACCCAAAGCACTACCCTCATAGTGGTGGAAGGCCACTTTGGCCTACTAGTAAGCAATCCCTGCATGCGGCCACCAGTGAATGGTGGATAACCCGAACCACATTATAAGGAAGAGGGGGGAACAGGGATTTGCCAGTTAGCTGCCACTAGAGCCAAGACCTCAAGGGGATTGTGTTATTGTTTACGAATGTCATAATACTTTTCTGAATGCATAGAATTAGAAATAAAATACTTCTCTTTAATATAAAAACAAGTATTTGACTGGCCATTGATTTATTGACATTGTTGAGTTCATTTTGAGCCGTGTTCGCTAGCCTGTATCTACACTTCCTCCCCCAGAGGAAGCCTTTGACTTCTTGTCCACAGCTCCCACTGAGAGTCAAGTGCAGGAAGGGTACTTGGCCCTGTTGCTCAAGATCCATTGTAGATCGGGCCCCAGGACTTCATGAGTAAAAGTCCTCACCACCGGGTTGGGCCCAGTAGCCCCTGTGTTCTGCGGCCCTCTGAAAGTGGTTCTGACACGTGCTCACCTTAAGTTTGGCGGATGTTTCACTCATCTTTCTTCTCTGAGACTTCTATAGATATTAAAACGAAGGGAACTAGCACATAACCCTGTCTTAGGCCAGCATTACTAGTCTCTGATTTATGACCACTCTTAACAGCAAGTCTTAACATGCAACAACTGTCCCTATAAAATGAATTCATGATAAGAATCAGCCATCTTGCTGTACCCCATTTTAGCATTTTGGTCCAGAGATTAGTTTTGTCAACCTATCTGTGTATTGTACACAGATGCACAATACAATTACCCCTTGTTACCACTAGTCGACTGGCCCCCGTTAATGTTAAAGCCACAGCACTGTGCACTGTTAATATCCCTGCACAGAACACAGTCTGTACCATATGGACAATATAACAGCAATCTAGTGGTTTCAGTGGATGATTACTTAATATGTTTGTAAAGATTTCTGCAGAAGCGCACAACATTGATTTTAATAAGTACAGCGAATGCAAGTACACAATTTATCATGCTTATTTATAAGAACAGACTTTTCACACAGCTGACACCTTACCAACAACCAAAGGTGACTGAAAAGGAGCTACTAGCAAGGGCAGCCGTCCCACCACTGTTTAATATCATGCAAGGACCAATCATCTGGCTCAAAAGCCCTTGAGGTCTTCAGCACATTACACTTCCATAATACCAGTGGAATCACCCTCAATACATAGCAGAGCCTAAGGACCTAACTCTACCAGTGGGCAAGTAGTATTAGAGCCCAGGAATGATTTCACAAGTTCAACCCAAACCATATTAGTAATCCCACCATCAGAATACATTTCCACATTCCCGCCAACTCCCTTAGTTACAGTTTTCAATAACAACTTGTCTTTTGCATTACTAATGTTGAACATCCAGCACAAGTTATTTTATTGAACCTCCCGTTTCCTGCATGTACTGAAGTTCTTGTACCTTTGTCTACTCATCCTGATCTTATCACAGTTAGCCTACTCACCGTTTCACAATTCTTCTGCATTGTTGTATCTTACAATAATAAGTTGCATGCTTAGCCCAGACCTACTTATTAAAACTCGGGGTGATTCTTCATTTAAGTACTGTGTGCCACCGTATCAAAACTACACCTTTTTGGGCTACACGGCCTTACATCCTTAAGGAGCCGCATCTTATCAGCTGCTAATCTGTTCCAAACACCCTTGAGCCACAAAATATCTGAGAGACAGCTTTAAACACCATGCATCTCATTAAATATCAGAACAGAATTAAAATGTTGATTAGATGATCTTGAGGATAGGATCAACGTTGATCACATTAAACAGAATTAAAATGTTGATTAAATGATCTTGAGAATAGGATCAACGTTGATCACATTAAACAGAATTAAAATGTTGATTAAATGATCTTGAGGATAGGATAAACGTTGATCGCATTAAACAGATGTATACTCAACAATGAGCATGTTCATTCTTCCTGACTTGTCAGCCACATTGTACTCCCTAGACATTACAGTTCTTCTTCACAGACTTAGTCAGTGACCCTTGACTCAGGTGAAACTCAAAAATAGTTCTGTCTCATAATGTCTGGAGAGCCTTACAAGTTATTGGCCATTTAAATGGCCTCCAGGTTATCGAAACCTAGAGAGGACACAATAGCCTCAAACTCAATGGGTCCAACGCAGAAATATTCTTCCTAGACCCTCAGAATCTCCTCAAGCAATTGGATTTTCTGGCCCTCTCCCACATTTTGTGGCCAAATGGTCCCCATCAAATCTAGAACTTGGCTTCTATTAGGATGCAGGCCACAACTTAAATGTATAGATCAGAAAAGTAGCAGAAACCACAATCTTCCATCTAAATATACTCAAAAACACTAACAGTCATATCACCAGAAAATCACCATTTATTAGATGGTGTCCTAGTTAACTCCTGCCTTGACCAGATCAACAACCCATATACCGGCTCTTGGCATGCTAGATCAGGATACTACAAAAATCCTAAAATGTCACCAAGTGACAGCCTATTAAAATGACTTGACTGGCTTCCAGTACAGGAAATAATCACATTCAAAATATTCTGCCTTACCTACAAGTGTATTGAAGGATCTGTCCGAAATACCTACAAGATGAGCTAACAACACCAACTATCCTGACTGTCCACTGTACAGATGAAAACTTTCTATTCATATTGAGATCCAGAATAAAGAGCAGAGGCAACAAGAGATTGTAATTCCTGACTCCCCACCTCTGGAAACCTTCTCCCAGACACACAAAATTCCCCTTCCCTCACTTTTGAGAAGAACACTGAATATGCACCTTTCATGGCCTTACTGCTATTGTGATTTCAAGGTACTGTTTAAATGGTCTGTGATTTGTCTCTCAAGTGCTGTCCTTGTTGTGGATTATGGTAGCTCTAAATATGGTTATATTCTTTGCAGAAATCTATCGCAATCTACGTGTTTTTGTATCTGCCCCTTTATAATAGAAATAAATAAATGTAAACATCGACTGAAGGTTTAGCAAACAGCAAAGAAGGTTATGTACCAAGCCTGATCATATTCAAAATGGCCTCAACTTGAGGATCCATGGCAGCACACCTCGCACTGAAGTCTCCAGAAAACAATGTCACATCAGGCAGATTCTTATCTTCATGAGCATTACAGAAAGCCAATAATTCACACGTTATGGACCCATCATTATATCTCACAGGAGGCAGATAGCAATTTTCTACAGCTACTGATCATTACCGCCAGGCGGCAATCCAAGTTCATATCAAATGATGAAGTGACCCAATCGAATGTACGAGCAAAACCCATCAAAAAATGAAAAATCAGTTTATTTTCCACGGTCAATTTGTTAGCGGTCCAGGTTTCTTATTGCAGGGCGACATCAAATTGATGATGAAAAGAAAGAATGTCAAAGCGCTCAGTATGTCTCTTGACTCCAACTGAATTCCATGAAACCAGGTTAATTCCTTTTTGTCCGGTACATCATAGGTTTGCTACCAATCACGACTTCTATTGATAGCACCAAATAATCAGACCAATCATAATTGGAGGCTCCACAATAACCTGTATAAGAATTTCCAATGAGATTATCCTGAGCCAACTGGACTCACTGTAGTGTTCAGAGCAATGCGGATAGCCTACAGTTTTTACCCAAACTGGACAGCAATCAACTTTTTGTCTTTAGCAGGGAAAGAGGCATCCCACAAAACTCTAATCAGCCTAGTCCGATTTAGGTTTTCACGTGACAGGGGCAGCCTCCCACCACAGTGGCTCTCACCACCTGATTTCATCCCAGAGGGCTGTCATTTGATTCCTTGGGATAGTTTTTATAGAGAACAGATCATCACCCAATGCACAAATGGGGTCAGCACCCTCATCTAGGAACCTCCTAATTGCCAGTGACACCACCTTCACTTCAGTTAGCTCAGACCTGGATTTCACAAGGCAGTTTACAAAGCCAAGCATGTCTATATCATTTGAGTCAATTACCCTCAGTTTGGGGACATGATGAAAATTCTGCAATCGAGTAGATCTGTTGATAGGCGTAGCCTTGTTATGTAAATGGTGGATAGAAGGATTAAGGATTAATTTCCAGAGCCACATTGATACTGACTGACCTACACATTGTCAAAGTCTTCATCTTAGGTAAAGCTGATTGGAATACAAGTGCAGTATTTAAATAATCCACACTTCCCCATTGCCTATCCAGCTTCTATACTTTAATCTGCCATTGGATACCTCCCTGCAAAGAACATAATGCATAGCTACCACATATTATGCACAGCAAAATACGATTGCTTAATGGGCACATATCTAATCGACTAATTCTTTCAAGAATAAAATATTAGAAGCTAAGGAACAGTTGGTCAAATACTTGACCTCCGAAATAACCCCTGCATCAGGGCTGAAAGCGTAGAACTGCAACTGGCCTTAGGGTCAACATTAAACATGCATTGACAAAGCCATTATAGCTGGCTTTATTTGGAGTATGTGTTCTGGTTGTACTCACCATATGTTATGTGATCTGTCTCGATGTACAGAGAAGACACATACAGGCACTCATGGACATAGACAGTGCACACATGCACATACACACACAGGAACAGACAACACCCAAACAGACACACATACAGAGAGACAACATACATACTGGGACGTGCAGACACGTTTTAGAATGGTTGAATGCATTCATACATTGATGACTATGTGGTTGTAAAATTCCTTCATTAAAGGTGATTCTACAAAAAGATGCATAGGTCTTATGATGGCTGTGGGTACATAATGTGGTGAGCGGGGACGCTTGCTTTAGATGAACAGGTCTATTTGTAGATGGGGATGGATGCAAGTGTGGGTAGATGGCTGAATACATGGCTGTGGGTTGATCAATGAATGCTTGGGCGTAGGTGGATGGATGGATATGTGTTTGGTTGATAAATAGAAAAGTGCATGGTTGGATACTTGCGAGGACAAGTGTGGTATAACAGATGAATGTGGGAGAATATATGAGTCCATACGTGTGGGCAGAAGAATGCATGGATGCGGTAGCAGGGCATAAGTAAGCCATGTTTTATTGTAATGATCTGGTGGTGATAAATAAGCATTTTACGAACAAGGGGCCCGATTCACAAAAGTAATCTGAGACAAAATCCTAACTTTACGACTTTCGGTATTCACAAAAGGCATTTAGGAGTAGTAAAGTTAGGAATCCTAACTTTACTACTCCTAAATGCGTTTTGTAAATACCGAAAGTTGTAAAGATAGGATTTTTCTCCGTTTAGGAGTAGTAAAGTTAGGAATCCTAACTTTACTACTCCTAAATGCCTTTTGTGAATACCGAATGTCGTAAAGTTAGGATTTTGTCTCAGTTCAGGAGTAGTAAAGTTAGGAATCCTAACTTTACTACTCCTAAATGCCTTTGTGAATACCGAAAGTCGTAAAGTTAGGATTTTGTCTCAGATTACTTTTGTGAATCGGGCCCAATAATTTGAAATTTTCTCCGACATTGGGTGTGAGAAACACTAGCTAAACACATACCTTGCTGTGCCCTGACTGGAAAGTACTGCAAGCCTTACTGCATGTGAACTGACTGCTTGTGTTGTCAGCTCTGTGCACCTTCGCTGCGCCTACTGTCCGCAGATTGTAGAGACATACACAAAAATGCTAGAAATTACACAATAAGATACAAAGACGCTACCTTAAATACTGGGTGACTGATATGTTCTCTTTTGCGTTTTCTCACTCTATCTGCAAGACTTCTCTTGACCTAGGGAAAAGTAAAGTCCTGAGTCACATGGTGCTGGTGCTTCCACACTAATAGTAAAGGATGTCAGGAGTATATTGTAAACACTGCACTGGACAAGTTTCTGGCCAATGTAATTGCAAACGTTTTTGATTGTGAGCGAGGACTTAGCAAGCTTCCCAGAGACTTGCTTGCTATCATCTCAATAAATAATGTGAATAAAGTTTTGTTTACTCACCTATAGGCATTTCCAGATGATGGATTTACCTGCATGTGGTCCAGGGCTCTCCTATTAGTAGTATTGTACCGTTAGACTTGTGACACTACCGAATGGGAAGAGTGGTTTATAAGATTTCTAGGAGGTGTCTAAACTAATCTCCGTTCCCTTGCGGTGCTCCTTTCATACTTGTACACTAACAAGAAACAAGACACAAATCAGGGCCACTCCCTGTTGTGAAAACAAATGGCATAACTTGACAAAGTGTTCCCTATGCATCCATTGATTGAGGGAAGTCCTGTTTACATTTATCTTCACCCCACACAAATGTAGAGAATTATAGATGAGCCCCCCTTGACACTTAGAAGTCATAGATCTCTCTATGGTATAAGTGGTCAACGAGCATCCATATATTTTTAACCCGAAGGAAGAATACTCTGGACACAGAGGGATTCTGTATTATAGTAGGGTCTTCTATCCATATATGTAGACCAGACTTAAAAGTTATTATATTCTATGGTGGTCCTGTGTGTAAGGCAGTGTCATAACGCCCCCCCCCCCTTCATCTCCATGCCATCTTTCTTTCCCATCTTTAGGAGGCCTCAAAGAATCAGGCTATCCCATACATGCTCTGGATTCAGACTATTGGTCTATTCGTCTGGTGACACAGAAGGTACAGACTCAGACTTCACACAGCAGAGCTATCTCTCAAGTTACAAATTGAATGCCTGTGCCCTTTGGCAGCAGAGATATACCATGGGTTGCACGGCTTCCTTTTCATGCTCAAATATCGCTTAGATCAATCTGTGACCTGTGCTGGACCACTCCAAAATCAGCATGGTGCTAGAAAAGCAGTATTTGAAACTCTGCCTCAAGGCATCTTCCAATCCCCTCACCCACCTGCTACGCAACACATCTCAGATGGATGATGAATCAGGGGTTTTCAATTGTCACATTTTACTTGAGCTGTTTTGATTACTATTATTATGAGCCATTCTGCACAATACACATTGTGCTAAATGTCCTCGCACAATGTAGTCCCCAGAACACTCTGTTATGTATTTCGGACCATTCATCCTTCATCTTGGGGTAATTAATAACGTCTCATACTTCACATTTTTCAATTTAATGTCATCAGCAGCGAAGCATGTTGCAGCCTCGGCGATGGTGGGCCGTCTCCTTCCCGCGATGAACTATTAGGACGTTTGGTCCAAAATGCACTGGGGTTTAAGCATAAATATGAACTATGCTAATATTGAGAATTGGTTATGCCACTAATTCAACCTATGAAATGAAGAAGACTTTTTAAGAAAATTACGAAAGTGTGTGACTAATAAATACAGTCAATTGGATGATAAATGAAGCGTTTTTTCAGAAGAAAAAATGGTTTATATATAATTTGACACAGAACTCTGCAATACATATCAGTGCGTTCTGGGGCTATACTGTCCAAGAACATATAGTCAATTTTGTATTATGAAAGGATGCTATTTAAACAGAGGGCTCACCAGTTCAGCACGCTGAAAAAGAGTTAAATGCCAAGAATTATTAGCGAGCTGTGAAAAAAAGCAGAGTGCAACAGAGTAAAACCATTACGCACAATTTCACTCCAGATATATTTATTTTTTGGTCACCTTTCACATCTCCTAATCTTTTTTCTATAAGCCTCTTTACACATCTTCGGCAAACTCACAAGCTAATGAAACCCTTGGTGGATACCAATACCATCTTTACTGGGTGCGTTAAAACTACACGATTCTGATTTATGTACATCGGAATGGGGGATAAAATAGTAATGCTGTGGTATTGCCATTTGTTCCCCGATCAAGTCTATGTGAGTATATGGTGTTTGCACAAGGTTCCATGATTTCTGTGAGAAAATGGGTTGTTGGTTGAGTGGGTGAAACCCTACTCAACCAACAGCCTTGTCAGGGTTCACCACAAGAAATCACTAAATCAACCTGTGCTCAACCCTCTGGTAGCTTGGCACAAAACCAGTTACCCTTAACTTAAAGGCAGCGTGTAAAGTATTTATGCAGCACGTAAACAGTAATAAAGTGAAAATGCAACGTTAGAAAAATTCCAACCCAGTTTAGAAAAATCGAGTACATTTTAATATAGAAAGTGAAAGTTATGGCCAACAGCGATGGAGTGCATTTCAGATACACGAAGTGAATTGGGCCCGGTCTCCTCTTACCTTCGGACTAAACAAAAGGTTAAAAAAAAATGCATGAGAATGTAAAGTTCAGTGAGGCAAGGCAGATGGGGATGTCCGAGGAGGAGTAGGCATCGTCAGGGAGCCTCTAGACGAAGTTGCGGTGAAGATTTATATGTTTGGGCTTAGTTTCTTTTATGGAAGTTGAAAATCTAAAGCTGGACAAAGCTGCAGGCTGTAGCTGACAAGGGCTCCCAGAGGCCTGATGCCCCTTCTGTGAGGAGCTGCTGAACAGGATTGGCTGCTGTAGAGTAGAGCACTTCTTGACAAGTCACGAGTTTTAGATTTGGCTATCTGGGCACCTTTAGCATCACCACCAAAGACTGGAGGGCACCACTTGGAGGATCAGGACTCACTCAGACTGGGACCAGATACAGGTTCAAGATAGTTGGAGCTCAGAAGGCCAGTCGGATGGTGAGGTAACAATAAATGTGTGAGACTTGCAAATGTATTGCCTGATTAAAAGGCACAATTACCATGATGCGAGACATAGATTGTTAATGCTATATAATATGGGGCACTGTAAGTAATAGGTTAATACCAGGGTTACGGTATAATGTTTTTCTTGTTGTTCCTCAGACTGTTTAAGAGAAGATGGGGACTTGTGATGGCATTGAACCTATTTTAATTGGATGTGTATGTCTCATGTTGCTTGAACACTCAGTACTTCTACAAAATCAATAAAATGTGTTTCCAAAAAAAAGATAGTTGGAGCTTTTTCTGTCCCTGAGGCTCTGATCAGAATGCCAGCCACCTAGCCCTTGGAATGACTCTGGAAGTCTTGGGTTCAAGCAGGAAAGCAGGTTTCAAGCAGCAGGGCAGTCCTCTGAGAGCACAAGGCAGACTTCAGGTAGCAGGGCAGTCCTCAAGGTGCAGCATTGCAATCCTCTGAAGTACACAGTAGGCCACAGGCAGCACAGCAGTCCTCTGAGAGTCCCTCTGCAGATCCAAAAGTAAACTGAAGAGTTGGCCTGAGGGTCCTATTTTCATACTTGATGCCAGCACTGAAGTGGAAGAAACAGTTGTGAAAAATGAGTTTGTGAATTTTTCACTACCAGGACATGTAAAATTTTAAAGTACAAGTCCAACTTTTTAAATACAATTCACCCTGCTATATGGGTTGTTTAGGGCATCCTTAGTGACAACTTATATGTATTAAAAAGGGAGGTTTAGGCCTGGCAAGAGGTTAATTTTGCCAAGCTAAATTGGCAGTTAACACTGCATACAGGCTGGAGTGGCAGGCGGCCTGGGGCATGTTTTAAGGAGCTACTTAAGTGGGTGGTACAATAAGTGCTGCAGGCCCACTGGTAGTTTTTAATTTGCCAGCCCTGGGAATTTGATAAACCACTTTACTAGGATCTTATAAGTTAATTAAATATGCGAGTCAGGTGTAAGCATATTTTACCATGTTTTAGGGAGTGAGCCCAAGCATTTTAGCACTAATTAGCAGTAGTAAAGTGCACAGAGTCCTAAGGCCAACAAAAACAAATACAGTAAAACAGAGGGGGAGCAGACAAAAATGTTGGGAGAAGACCAACCTAGGCTGACAGGTCTAACAATTTTGCACTCACAGTTCCAGTATTGCACCCTAACTTGTTCACAGACATGTGGCAAGTACTTTCAGCTCTAAGCAGAAGACAATCATTTGATGGTAGACCTAGAGAAAGTAGTGAGGCCAAAAAACAGCTTGATGTGTGCCTAAGTAATGTATATTGGGTAAAGGGAGTGAGTAAACTAGTCCTCAACCATGGAAAGACAGAAATATTGCAAAAGAAATGGATATTCCATCTCCATCTCTATTTTCTTAGCCAGTGTTCTTTGGGCCACAAATCAGCTCTACAGTTAAGGACTATGGTGTATGTTGACCATCAGCTCTCTACGCATCCATAATTTTCGGTGGTTGTGAAAAGTTCTACGTTTTCGTTCAAACTGTCCAGAAATTGCCTTCCTTTCCTGGGCCAGGCAATTAGTGCCACACTCAGCAGGGATATCATTTTATCTTGTAAAAGTATGTCAGTGCCCTTAGAATGGTGATAGGAGCAGGTCAGATGTGTAGACTCCCAGTGGCTGTGCAGTAGATGTCCCTATTAAAGACACTGCTCATGTAATAGGCAACCTCTTCATTGGAGCACGATGAGTAGAATTTAAGTTTAGCCCATAGACCTGTTTATGGACCTTGTGCCTTAAGAGTCTTTTTTAAGATTTTGCCCTAGAAAATAATGGAGCTCATTGACTCGGGTGGAACTTAGCTCCCTCAGATACAAAAAGCGCTCCGGGGAGCATTGCTGTCCTCCTGCACTGCCTCGTTATAAAGCCTATTACCTTTGTCTAGCTAGGGGACGCATGGATCATAGATTCATTGGTCACTGGCTGGATTTACATAGCGGTACTCCATGTTTTGAAGTCACTCATGTGTCACATATGCACATATACAGATCCTCCATGACATTACACCATTTATGCTGTGCCAGATTATGAATTTATGTTTGGAATAGAACATTCTCATTTTTCTCTCCCTGATTTCTATCCTTTACCTTTCTTCAGTACTCTATATATCTGCTTGAATCCACCTCACAACTCTTTTATCCACCACCAGATACTCCCTGCCTCTTAATCTCACTCTTGCATGTGCTTTTTGATCTTCACTTTCTCTCTTTATCACCATTTTTTCTGTCTTTTTCTTCCTCTTTCTTACCTTCTTTTTTCATTTCTCTCTGTTCCCCTCTGGGTCGAAGTTTGTTGAGGGAAAAATAAATGCCGGTCCCCAAAAGTGAATGCCATTGGCCCCACCTGCAACCACTGTCTCAAATTAAGCACTGGCTCTCCCTCACATAATCCCTATCTTGTCACACTACTCTGCCAAGCTCAGTCTCACTTCTCACACCTCACCTGCTCTTTCTTCTCCCCTCCATCCCATTCGTTCTTCTCTCCTCTCTCGTCCATCTGGTTGATTTTTCTTCTCTAACTTTTCTATATCACTTGTCTCTCTGGCCCCTCTTTCCTAGCTGTCTTTTCTCCACCTGTTTTCTGTATCGATCAGCTCTCATCTCACCTCTCTCCTTCTCCTCAAAGTGTCTCTTTCTGGCCTGCCTCCACCTTTCTCAGTTGTTTGCTTACATGACTCTTTCTTCCCTCTTGTTTTTAAGAAATCACGCAATAAAGTAATTTAAAGACTTTAAAGACCCTCTCTCACCTATTCCCAATCTCAGCCATCTATCTGTATCTCTTTGTCACCTTGCTGTCTCTCCACTGTTCTTCCTCCTAGCCCACTTTCTAAACTGTTTATCGTCCATTGTTCTCCCATCTCCCCACTGCGTTTCTCTGCTGTGTTTTTCCTACTTGTCTGTATCATTATCACCTCTTGCACCCGTTTCCCCCTCTATCAGCTGTGCCTTTTCACCTGTCTATCCCTTTGTCACCTCTTTCTCGTTTATCATCCTCTCCCTCAGCAGTATTTCTCACCTATATGTGTATTACCTAGTTGTCTCCCAGCTCTCTCTCCCATGTCTCTCTTTATTAGCCATCTCTTCATTAGCTTTGATCTGCTTCTTCGTTTCTCTCGCAGCTCTCTTTATCCTGTCAGTCTCCTCATCTTTCTGGCACACGTCTGCTCTGCGATCTCTCTCTGTTTGTTTCTCACCTATTTGTCACTTGTGTTTCCCTTCTACTCTCTGATGTCCCTTCCTAACATGTTTGTCACCTCTCTGTCTCTCTTTTACTTGTCTTCCCATTTGTGTGTCACTGTCTCCCTTTGTCTTTGTCTCTTCACTCTCTCTTAGTTGTCTCTATCCCTTGTGCTCGTGTCACCCCTATCTCGTTGGACTCGCACGCACCTGTCTCCCTCTTTGTCTCTATAAGCTGTCCTTTTTAGGTTGAGCCTAGAGTAGCGCGCAAGCGATGCTTCTGGCGAAGCATTATGTAGGGGGTTTTCAAAGCTGACCAGACGCTCGTGCGTCATGGCCTTTTTCGGGCGGTTACCCGCGCGGCCGACATCTGTTTCCCATTATCTTGCCCAGACGCGGGCGCGATAATTGGAAACACATGCCGGAAAAGGCCATGACGCACGAGCGTCTGGTCAGCTTTTAAGCCCAGGCTGCCGCGCTCGCCCCGCTCCTCTCTTGTTTACGTTTGATGTGTCTGAACTGCTGCCTGTCAGAGAAAAGGAATGTATTTTACCATGACTGCAACTTTGAGTTATAGGCCGTATGAAAAGAACACGTTGCTTACCTGCAACCATACAGCCACGCGCATCTTCAATACCCAAATTGTCAGGGAGAGACCTACCAGTAAACAGCAAGATACATTTCTGAAACTTAACACCAAGGTCGAAAGAGACTATTAAAGGTTAAATGCAAATCCTCAAAAGAAAATCTTAACAACGATGCAGGTAAAACCGGGCTCTGCACAGTGCCAGCCATTGAAACGCAACTAAAACTGCGACAGGAGCTGCAAAACGAAATAGCTTATCAAACTACAACCGCCAGAGCAAAACTACGGGGAGAAAAACATCGAGAGAAAGCGTGCAGCTCGCACAAGAATTCCCTGCAGAGCCCTTGCCAGTAGTATACCTTCCTCGAATTACATCTATAGAACCCGGAAGACTGATTCCCTAGTTGCGCAGCAGTTTCGCTTTTGGGAATTGTTAGCTGAAAGCAAGGAAATCTACCCTGGGACCAGAGTAGACGAGTAAATACAAGCAGCATCTGTTTATATCAAGGTAACCTACACTCCAGAAAATGTACTCTCATTCGTGATCACTGCATCCACATTTAACTACCATTTACTTATGGTTAATATGGACAGATTTAGTTAAAGAAGATAAAATATAAATGAACTGACCCTGTAGCGTTACTTTAGTGTGGAATTAGATCCGAGGGCTTGTAGGAAAAAAGTCGATTTATAGAGTGGGTTATGCAAAAACAGTAGCATTATAAATAAATTAATGTAAAGCTTACACTAAACTAAGCAGAGTGTTTCCTGGTCCTCATTCACTTTATTTAATAGTACGTGTTTCTAGTAATAGTCGATTTCTGTGTAGCACTCATCTGATTTTTTTATAAAGTATATCTAAAAGTATAGATAATTATTGTTGTGGTGTAACACACTTACTGAACACGCAGTCAGATAATATACCGCAAAACAGTAAATAAAGAAAAGTACTAGGAAACACATGGCTATCATGTGTCTGTGCCCCTAATTCTACATGTCAAATCCAAATGCCTAAGACATGTTTAATATGATGAAGGGTACACTGGTACAAAATGCAGGAGAAAACAAGTATGTGGTATGCAATACTACTTTTTCTCATTAGTGTTATGTAGTACTATTTTCTCGAAATGAAAGAGTGTAGACTTTTTCTGATAGGCCTCAAAGGTCACTCTCTACTTTAACCAATGCACGATATATGGGCACCCGATTCAAGACTTGCACTGACAGATGAACAGATTTGTAAGGGACAGGGTCAAGTGATTATTTACCAGAGAGAACACTGCCGCAAGATTGGGTGTGGATTATGGCTGCAAGGGAGGGTGCTGGCACTAATGAGAGAAAACAGGCTTTCAATGTAACCCTGGATCTTTGTATATGGTAGTTCTAAACATGAAGTGCCGATAACAAACTGGAAGTGACAGCTTTACTACAAGGTACTGTTTAAATAATTGTGTGTAAGAGCTAATAATCACATATTTTACAATGGTGGTCAGCTAAAAGGCAGCACATAGATGTGATTTGCCTAGGCGCCTATAACGTTTTCAATACTGATTCACATAGGATTGTCAACAAGCAGGGACAGACTGGTAAAATGGGTTACGATCTGGCTGAGTGATGGTAGCCAGCCTGATAGTAAAGTATATTCGAATAAACTTGAGGTGATAAGTACAGGGCCCAATACACGTAATTGATGTCAGCAGAGTCAGTGTGTCAACTGCTCAGAGGGGTTAGGGTAGCTATTCCATTCATGAAAATATGCCAAACGTTAGTCAAAGAATACATACCTTGTTACAAGATTCAAGGGCTCCATGTGTTATGAATTCTTGCATCTCCTTGCCAAGAGAAGTATTCTCAAACGTCTCCAAGAACCTCTACTCCTGAAAGTCTATACTATTTAGTTCTATTGTTAAATCTTGAAAACTGAACACAAGAGGAACTTGCCTTCTGAAAAACAATATTTCAGTCTCCAATCTCGAGGTCTTCAAGGAAGCAAGGACAGATTCAATACGTTTGCAGTGCACAATTCAAGCGCACACGTTTTGCGGCAACGCATCAATGGACGGAAAAGAACCAGTGGGCTCAACTACTGTAGTAACTTCTGTTCCAGACTCTTAAAAGCCTTCCCTTTACAAAATATAGCAAGTTACATCTTGTGAATGTCGCCTAAAACTTGCACGACATGCGCAGAGGTTAAAGTCTTGTACATAGTGACACACAAGCACTAGATGCAGAGGTAAAAGACAGAGAAACATGCTTTGAAACAAAAACAGAATACTCTAAAATGCCACAGAAAACAACGCATTTTAGATCTTTTCTTGAATACTGTTCCAAGAGTGTAAACTCATTCTGTTGAATGAAAAATAGAACTAAGGGGTGTGAAATAACATTGGCGAGTAGGCCGAGTGGGAGAGCTGTACAGATATAGTAGACGTTTATTATGGAAACTACTGCACAAGTTTAAATGCCACCTCGAAAGTAACATTTTCTGCACGTTAAGTCTTGACAGCGCTAAACAGAAAAAATATTATCGACTATAAGGTACTAGAAACACGTTTTTGACACATTATTTGGCGGGTATTCAAAGTAACAGGCTGTTGCAGGGGCTTAAAGAAATACTTCAGTTCAGGACTTGTCATCCAAGTCCTCCATAAATACGTTTTTGATTATTATGGTCATGGAGCCACCAGTTAAGACACAAAATATTCAAAGGGGACTTCATCAGCTGGTCTGCAGAACTTCCTTGAATCCAGACCTTCCTTAGACATAAAATTTAGAGGTGGGCTGGAACTCGCAAAGTTTTACTCAAAGGAGTTGCCTGAAAACTCTGAGATTCTGCAGAGTTCCGTGAGCGGGCAGAATCAGGACGTTCCCAGCAATTTTTAGCGCCGTGACCTTGTTCGCGCTGCAAAATCAGCGTGAACGGCAGCACGCACATGCCAAAGGGCGCTGCTTCTTTGCTGACGCTTGAGTAGATTTTCTACTCGGGTGGCAGCTTTCTCACCGCAAACGGTCACTGAGTGCCGCCCTAGCACCCGAAAATCGTGCTAGGGGACGCCAATACTCGCTCGCCATCTTACTGCTGGAGAGCCACGCGCAATAAAAAAAATCTGCCACAGGGTGGCAGGCAGTTTTGCCAGAACTCCACGTTGTGAACAAAACTCCACGAACTCCGTTGGCAGAGAGGAATTTATAGCCCACCCCTAATAAAAATTGGTAGGGTCAATTGGTTTACTATTTGTCATAGCCTTTACAAAATATCTAAAAGAAGTGCTGGCTTTTTGTGCATATGAAATCTGTAAATTTATTAAGAGAAATAGACCTTTCCTACATCCCCAGTCTTTTGAAATGTTAACACTGGTTCAAATCTGGAGGAGCAGATCTTTTGCCTCTGAATGTTTGGTGGGAGGCAGCTCGTATAGTGTTTGGTGTCTTCCAAGCTAACATTGGTGAAGTATGGTAGCTGTCTTAAATCCCTAGAGCTTTCACCTGAACAGGCACACACAGGGCATGGGTTATGTGAAAATGCCACTATTATTTAGGGGAAGGGGAGGCAGTTGCTCCTTTTGTTCACCCAGATCTATTGTGCAGAAAGAGTAGACACATTTATGGACCAAAACACTTGTTTTTGTATAGGTTGCCTCAATATCTCAATTTGAGGTCATATTAAACAGCACCAGTGACATGGCTTGATGCGTGTAGGTTGCAAGACCTAAGACTTCTAAGCGAAACAGTGCTTTGGTGGAGTGGAGATCTGAAGGGGAGGGGGAGTTAGCTGAGCTACTGGTAAGGGTGATAAAATATCTACAGAATGGTTAAGAATAGTTAGGATCAGGAACCAGGACCTGTGGTGGAACTACATGAGAATCATCAAGTATTTATGGATACATCATTCCTTGCAAGTCCAAGACAAAAGCTTGTCACAAGGCATTTATTTATATTATTTGTCTTTCTGGGAAAGGACTCCATAGTTGCTCTGTCAGAGACAGCAGGTCTTTAAAACTACAACTTACCTTTACAGTGCTTTTGAAGTACGAGGTGAGCAACGAGATGAATAGCTTGAGGTGATGTAACCAAAGGTTAATCAATCTCAAAAGCCACCTCGCAAACTCCAGGAACTTTGTCATGGACTACAACACAGCCTGATTGTCACTGGAAACAACCAGTTATCATTGGAAACAAATGGCCCTGAAACAGTGGCTGGAATTAACAGGGAATAGTTCAACTTCAGTTTAGACTGTGAGCAATACATTTAGTCAGACCAACGAATCTTGCCGCTTTATTTTCTTGAAAGACTCCAAACTCCTTGAAGATAATTAGGCCACAAATCAAAGTCTGGATAAAATATGCGATCCATCACAGGAACAGAAGAAAGGAATCTTGCAGTCTTGTTTAATAGGGTCGTTCCGTTGTACATGTCTTCCTGGTTATATATAAGCTAACAAAAATGCTTATAAACCTTTTTATTATAACTTTCTAACATGCTGCGCAACAGCCACAATGTTCTAACACATAGCTTAAATACACTGACAAAGCCAATAGCTCTGTCTAAACACTTATAAGGTCCCAAAGGCGAGACCTATTGGCTATGCCAATGCTTGTTTCATTTCCCTCTTGTTTCCAAATGTGTCTCTCGCATCCGCTCTCTCACTAGACTCATCATCACTTATCTGTCACACCTGGCACTTGTATTCTTCTTACAACTGTCTCTCTCACCTCTCTACCTCTAGCCTGGGTGTCTGTAATGGCCTTTTCCCCGCCCCTCTATCCTGTCTCTCTGCCTCTGATGTATTTTCCTCTCTGCTCATGCGCCAAGTAACAGAGACACGGAGCTGAGGGGCCTCTCTGCTTGCAACAATTATTTGGTACCATTGTTGCCAATGCTTTGTTCTCACTGGCCGAGGAAACCCCAGTGACGGAAGGAGACAGGCTGGGGCTGCAGAGATGGATGAGGGGCCCCCTCCAGACCAAGCCTGGAACGTTGGCCCCTGCAGCCCTTGTGGTGCAGGGGGGGCAACCCTTCAGTTGCCCTCCAATCCTTCGGGGGCCATTCTGCTCCAAGGCCATTGAATATCTGTGAAGTATGGGGGACTCAGGGGCCCCTCTTCACGTTCTGCGGGGGCATTATTTTCCGGTACGTCACTGCTCCAGACTGGGCACCCCCACACCATGGAGGATGATGCAGGAGCTTATGTTACACCCCAGGAGTGTAATGGAGCTATATGTTCTCACTTAATAGTACCTGGCTAATAACCCCCGTGTATCGTAGCGCACGGTTCAGACATGCATTTTGCTCCTCCTTGCTTGACCAGCAGAAGGAAGTGAGGATTTCTTGTGCGGGTAAACCGTGACTAAAGCCACTATAAAAAGGACAGAATACATCATCACAGTATACATGTGTGAAATATCCTACATTTATGAGGATGTTGACTTTTGGAAATGTCTTTTGGGAGTCATCTTCATAGTGGACAATATTGAACCCTCATTCTGGGGTGGTGATACCTCCTAAGAGAAGCCAGTCACTTGCTACTCGGAAATCATCTCAGACTGGACTTTGGCTGGCTCAAGCTCAGAGGTTCTACAGGTACGGTGAGACATAAAAGGAATATACATTAATTCCTTATAGCACAGCAGGGTGCAGCCTAATCTGTAGCTGTCCTGAACCTATGTTCCAACCATCTTGAAAGACAGGAGACTGTGAGAACATCGGGTAGAACTGGCAATACTTAAAACTGGCGTCAGCTGTACAGAGCTCGCTGGCAGTGCCACCAGCTCAAACAACACATTGCTGTTGTCCAGTAGACAGACAAACTATCAAACCCTCTCTCCCAAAGCAAAACTATCTGCAAAACTAACTGCAGCTCCTTTTACAGCAGCGGCTAGCCACCATGCAATGATCACTGACAAATTCTCTACAGCGGAGATGCACAAACATGGCAAGAATGTAGGCTTTGATCATTGCCCATGTCATACCCCATATTGCAGTCTGAATATAAGTAATACACACTCAAACTACTCTCCTGCAGCCACCCTCATCGCACACCTCAAAGACCTCCACTGGCTCCCAATCCACAAGTGGGCACTCCTCAATCTCCTATCGCACACTTACAAACCTTTACACAACATTGGCCGACGTACCCCAACAATTGCATCAACTTCCACAAACATACCAGACATACCGCTCAGCTGGACTCCTAGTCACACACGTCCCCAGAATACTCGGAACCAGATCCAGGGGTCGTGCCTTCTCCTATCTCTCTCCCACAGCCTGGAAGGACCTGCCCCTGCACTTCAGAGTTCTTGAATTTCTCATGAAACAGAAGACCTGGCTCTTCACCTAAGTCCCGCCAGGATACCCTTCGGTGTGAGTCGTGCGCTCTATAAATACACACACCATAATAGCCTAGATTATGAGCCCTCTTGTATTGTGGGCCTTATTGTATCATTGTACAGGGACCCTATGCCTTTTACTGTTTCTGACAATGATGCAGCATTTGGAAGCGCCTTGAATCACTTTAAAACATTTCATTATATTGCCAGTGGCTTTCAGCAGGCTTTTAATGTATTCTTCATTAATATGCAGCTCTAGTGCTCATTACATGCCATTTGTGCTCTTTTTGAAAGTAAAGAAGTGGCTTTGTTTGGCCTCTGCAGGTTTTTAAAAGGATTCTATTTTCTACCAGAGTTTGATGTACAGACACTGGTTACTTGTTGGCACTGGCAGGAGCTCAGAGGCATAGATATGCGGGTCGGCTCTTTGCAGCAGTTGAGGTTTAAAAACAGGCTTTGTCCTCGACAGATTCATTGACACAATCCGAGCTTTCCGCTCCAAGATTTAGCATGTATCTGCCTTCTGAATCTGTTCTCAAAATAAAATAATGCTTAGATAAACAGAGATGAAGGGTTGTAGCTTTGCACTCGGAAAAATAAACCGAGATGATGACTCATTAATTCTGACTTTGCAGGCTCTTTGGTACAGGCTCCTGTAAAAGCTGCCACTGACTACTTCATTCCACTATTAACCCAGTGAAAAGCTGAATCCTTTAGTCCCTCTTGGGCTCACAGAAATAAATACTAAACCTGGAGTCAGTTCAACAAAACATTTGCAACAACATGTATATAATCCTAGGACCGTACCATGAACACAGAACCCAGTCGCAGAAGAGAGCTTTGAGGGAATCATGCTGGTCCCAGAGCATGCACCAATCCCTAAATTCCAAAGATGACTACTTCTGGCTTGTCAGTGTTGAGCTTGAGGCAGTTCTTTCTCATCGATCTGGCAACTTCAGAAATGCAAGTAGCGAAGTTGGTCTTAGTGGTTGGCGTATTGTCAGAGAGGGAGAGGATGAGCTTGCTGTCATCTGCGTAGGATATGATGTTGACTCCACAGGCACGGATGCTTGCCTGGAATCATTACTCCATGGCCTACTCGTGTCTTCTCTATCATTACTTATAAAGTGAATACCTGCTCGAGACAGGAAACTCTAAACACATGCTGAAAATGTATGACTCACTCCCCCTACGGGGTATCGTGCTTGGGCTGACATTCCCAGCATCCTCCTGACATATCCAGTCCCGACTAAAAGGCCGATCCAGTCAAGGGATTGCAGGGAGGTAGTAATCACTGGGAGATGGATGAGGAGGATTAGGATCAATGAAGAATATGGATTGGTAATTGAGGCATTGCTTCTAAATCCTTTGTCATAGTCCCAGTCATTACTTTAAAAGGATACCAATACCCCCAACCCGATTTCGGAACATCAGCAAGAAAGGCACAAAGCCATACATAAATCCCAATAGAATGGAACTGAAGACACCGATGCCAAAATTCACTCTATCAACTTCCCACCGCTGAAGCAAGCAGTGCCGGACAAAAGTATTGAAAAGGCCCAAGTGTCCATCCAAAGATTTCAGCTGAAGGGATACTCTGAACTTCAGCCCAAGAGCTGTCAAACTACAAGTGGAACAGTCCTGGATCCCTGCCACGAATCAATGACAAAATATCGAAGGTCAGAATATCGACCTACAGAAATATCGACGCAAGAATATCGAAGTCAAGAATATCGACATCCTATCTACATTATGGTAAGTACAAAAATATCGATGTCAAAAATATCGATGTCAAAAATATCGTTGTTAAAAATATCGTTTTTTATTTAAGTTAAAAAAATAATGTAAAATAAAGTAAATAATACATATAATTAAAATAAACATAGTTAAAAATATTTTTAAATGTTTAAAAATTATAAGTAATATATATGTAATGTAAAAATAAATTAAACATATACATATAATATATAATATATATACTTACTTACTAATAATTTCTAATAATTATTTTAATAACATAATTTTTTTAAATATCATATTAATTATAAATACATCTACACATAAAACAATAATATAAATAAAAATTAAATCAATATATATAACAAATTAAAAAAATTACAATTATTTTTAATCTTTTTAAAATTAATTATATACTACATTAACTAAAATAATACAAAAAATATTAGATAGCGGAGGTAATAAAATTACTATTCCAACTCCAAACAATGCAACAGTAGGGAAAATGTTGGATAGCGTAGGGGTAAAAATTACTATTCCCACCCCAGTGAGTGTAACAGTAGGGAAAGTGTTGGAGAGCGGAGGAGTAAAAATTACTATTCCCACTCCAATGAGTGCAACAGTAGGGAAAGTGTTGGATAGCGTAGGGGTAAAAATTACTATTCCCACTCCAGTGAGTGCAACAGTAGGGAAAGTGTTGGATAGCGGAGGGGTTAAAATTACTATTCCCACTCCAGTGAGTGCAACAGTAGGGAAAGTGTTGGATAGCGTAGGGGTAAAAATTACTATTCCCACTCCAGTGAGTGCAACAGTAGGGAAAGTGTTGGATAGCATAGGGGTTAAAATTACTATTCCCACTCTAGGGAGTGCAACAGTAGGGAAAGTGTTGGATAGCGTAGGGGTAAAAATTACTATTCCCACTCCAGTGAGTGCAACAGTAGGGAAAGTGTTGGATAGCGTAGGGGTAAAAATTACTATTCCCACTCCAGGGAGTGCAACAGTAGGGAAAGTGTTGGATAGCGTAGGGGTGAAAATTACTATTCCCACTCCAGTGAGTGCAACAGTAGGGAAAGTGTTGGATAGCGTAGGGGTAAAAATTACTATTCCCACTCCAGTGAGTGCAACAGTAGGGAAAGTGTTGGATAGCGTAGGGGTTAAAATTACTATTCCAACTCCAGTGAGTGGAACAGTGTGGAAAATGTAGGATAGCGTAGGGGTTAAATGAACATACTTATTAATTAAATCATTTTTGTAAAATAAATAACATATTAATAATTAATTAACTAAAAATTAATAATAAATACCAATAAAAATAAATTAATATTTACTTAAATAACATTAAATTACTTCCCACCCTATTCCCCCATAAACACACAACCCGCTACACATCAAAAAGAATACAATTCATGTATTTATCAATTAATACAAATTAATTACCAATTAATAATAAATTAACAATAAAGTAATCAACAATAACAATAAATAAAAAAAAATAATAAATTAATTATAATTAATATAATTATAAATTAATCAATTAATAAAAATGTATTACCAATTAATAATTAATTAACAATAAATTAATTATCAATAACAATAAATAAAAAAATATTAATTAATTAATTATAATCAAATTACTTCCCACCCTATTCCCCTATAAACCCACAACCCGCTACACATAAAAATTAACATAATTTAATTAACAATTAATCAATTATTAAAAATGAATTACCAATTAATAATTAATTAACAATAAATTAATTAACAATAACAATAAATAAATAAAAAATTAATTATAATTAATATAATGATAACTTAATCAATTAAGGGAAATTAATGACCAATTAATAATTAATTAATAATCAATAACAATAAATAAAAACATATTAATTAATTAATTATAATTAAATTACTTCGCACCCTATTCCCCTATAAACCCAGAACCCGCTCTGATAATAAATCGCAAAATTTACTTTAAAAAAATTACTAATTTCTAAACATTTAATACATATATTTAAAAATAATAAAAATACATTACAAAAAATGTTAAACATACATATAAAATACATACTAAAATACATAACACTAATATAAATATCGATATTAATAACAACGATATTTTTGCTAACGATATTACTTACTTCGATATTACTTACTTCGATATTACTTACTTCGATATTAAAAAAAACGATATTACTTACCTTAAGGTCGATATTCTGGTCACCGATATTCTTGACATCGATATTCTGTCCCTACGATATTAAGAACTCGATATTAGTGTAGGTCGATATAAAAAAATCGATATTTTGACTGCGCACCCCCTGCCACTAGTGGAACACTGGCCAAGGATTGGGCATGAGCAGTGGTGGAATGGATCCGCTGATTGATGGGCATCAAGGTGACCTGTCAACCCTGTCCAGACACCCCAAAAATCACAAAACAATTGTTAAGACTTCGGTCGTGCAAGTTCTGCTTCTGGAACGAAAGGAGAATTAAACATCAGGAAAGATTACTTTTTGCATCCTACTCAGGACAGAGGCAAACTTAGGCAAAAATCCCAGGCCATGATGAAAACCATAATTTGTCCCATAGAACTACCATGCCTTTTTCTTTTCAACTTAGCTAATTGAGGCACAGTCATGTGAGTCACCTAAGTCTCATGAAGGTGTGCAACCTGGATGCTATGTCTCTTCAGAAACTAAATGACCAGATCCCTCTTGTCGGAGGATCTCAGGGCCCTTGCATTCCACGTAATACACTGTAATGTATGCAATGCCTTGCGAACCAGTGAAAGGCCACCCCCTGAGCTTGCATGCACTTCTGGCTCTGCAAATCTTAACATTTGAATTCCAGGGCACATGGACCACCTTCACATCCGTGCTTTGCGTGCTTCAACATCCATTGTCAGTGCACACTTCTATCACGCTTACCACTACAATCTATGGATTCAGCACAACGCCCCTCCCCTCACCAGCCATGACATGAAAACTATCCTGGGTATCCAATTCTGAAACAGAAAGAGCGCACAAAACGCAATAAAGTAACAAAAAATGCATCCATCTGGACAATCCCAGCACCGTGTGTGTAAGGGGATATACGTACAGTCTACCAGCATGCTTCCCGGGCTCGCGCCATCTCTCCAGAAGCATAACGTGGCTATGTCTCTGAGGAAACATTTAATGCTCCTGGTATATACATATATTGACCCTCATTTATATAATGGCTAACATATTGACCCGTGCTGATAATTATTAGCATTTGAACAGAAGTCTCCCAGGTGGGAGAAGTTCACACCTAATAGTAGGTGTACTAAAGCAAACAGTTATACGATTGTAGATGGGCGCCTACGTTACTGTCTGCAAGGTATAATAAGCTGCTAACACGGGATGCAGAAAATTAACATGTCAGGTAATATGCAGTTAAAGGATATTATCTGCACATCTCGGAGTGAGTGCAGTCAGTGGGGTGTTGTGCTATGCGGCCTATGCCACATTCTATGTTCCGTGTTTATGAGCACATTGTGAGGTGCAGTCTCCGTCCCTGTAATTAAGCAATGAATCACCACCACAGGCCGTGCTGGTGCTCCAGGAGGCGGGGCACTGTCTGTTTTATAGGTTGATTTATATGATCCAGTAATCCGCCATTCCTCAAGGTGGTGTTCCGGGCACTGGCCTTCTGTTCCCTCCGGAAGCACCAACATGCGTGTGTTACTTCACCGCGATCAACTTCCGGTTCCGGCATCTTCGACCTATGCTTTCAGTTTAACAGATTTGCATCGCTGCTGCTCCTCCACCGTGTATTACAGAGTATCAGTGGCTGACATGACGTCTGTCAGGAAAATCGTGTTGGTCAATATTTTTTCTTTGAGGTTTTTATGATCATCTTGAAGGAGACTAATGTCAATAGCAACATCAGTTCTTGTTGCTAGGGCTCCTTTAGTGTCCAGTAGCTCCTGAAAAATGTCAGTGAACCTAGATGAGAGCGCATCAGTGCTTTTTAAATAGGCCGGTACTCACCGGCACTAAGTACCAGCACTTCTAAATTTTCTGCACTTGAGTAGCGGAACTTCTCCTTGTCCAAAGAGAGTACCGGTACTCATGGGGCAAAATTTGGCATTCACAAAAAGTGCAACAGAGCTGGCAAGGTGGAGAGGTATGGTGCAGCGGCCAGGGCAGCTGACTTCGGAGCACAGGGTTCACGGTTCGATCCCCGGCTCCGGCGGCAGCTCAGCTCAGCACCATGTGACTCTGGGCAATAGCTCACTTAATTTCCACTATGGCCCCCAGCGCCTTGAGACCCGTAAGGGTGAGTAGCTGCGCTATATAAAAACGGACTTACTTACTTACTGCAAGTCGGTCCGTTTTGGTGAAGCACTGATAATCGAGTGCTAATCTACCCTTTCAAGGTGCTAATTGAGCAGCGGCCCGTAGGAACCCGGGCCGGGGAAGGCGAAGCCGGACCCAATGGGGGCCCAGGACAAATGCCACCGGGGGCAGGAAACACGCCCCCCCACCCCCGTCGTGAAGCCCGCGAAAAAGGGGCAACCAGCATTTGTCGCCCCAGGGCCAGCTAGGACGCCCCCAATCCGGGGGCGAGTTTGCTAGCGGCCGGGTGGGTGTTAAATAAGGGGCGCGGGCCCAGAGAAATCACTCAAACCCCCGCGGCAGAGAAGAAAGTGAAGCCCACCCACCCCGAAAGGAAACGGGCGTCGCAGCCGCAGGGAAGGAGGTGAGGCGGAAGAAACTTAGCAAAATTAGACAGAAGAGAGAAAAAAGTACTAGAGGCAGATGGAAGGCTCACACAGTGTCCTTGGGGTGCCTCATGGCAGGGGCACTGAGGGTGCTAAGGATGGCACAAAGCCGATGACAGAGTAGATGTGATGCTCCCACAGGGCCCTTGGGATGCCTCACAGCAGGGGTACTGAGGGAGAGGAATGTCAGGGTGCAGCCTCAGGCAGAATAGATGAAAGGCTCACACGGGGTCCTTGGGATGCCACACGGCAGGGCCCCCGGATGAGCAGGGAGGGGCCAGCAAAGGGTCCAAGGCAAAGCGGAACAGCACTTGCAGCCCGGGCAGGCCCTAACGGACACCCACCCATTTCGGTAGCAAGTTGAAGCCTGGAACCGCAAACACAGGGGCCTGGACGCTTAGGCCCTCCGGCCAATAGATTGTCTGGGAGCGCACTTCGACAAGGAGTGGACATTCATAAATTGCAAAGACAATGAAAGTATGCGTTATCATGGATATTGTGAATAACCAATGAATTGCAAATGTATAACCATGTTATGTTTGATTAAACTGCGACCTTTTGAGGCACCATAGCACGTTGTCAAGCGGTGTAATTTAAGGTAAAGGGGCGCAGTTAAAGTGTGAGGGGAGTGGGAGGTGGACTCGCCCCTGGGAGGGGTTTGCATTTATTCAGAGCTGGCAGTGGGTTTGGGAGGTGTCGAGTCACACTGTGATTATTGACACAGGGTCTACTCAGGCTTCTTGGAATCAATAGCACAGTAGGTGTGTGAGCGGGGCTTTCTAACAGCCATGTCTCCTGACTGGGCGTGAAATCTAGAAGGCTTCCTGCTGGCATAGCAGAGTAGGCAGCACTTGTTTGGGGCCCGACTGAGGACGAAGGTGGTGATAGTGATGCAGAAGCAGAGTGGGTGGGAATCAAGGTTAATAATGTGGATGTCAGCGAACGTAAGCGTTTCTAAAACACATGTACTGAATGTCCTGTCTGCGCGCACGAATGCTTCTATGTCACTGCGCGTGTGTGTCTTGCATGAGTGAGTGTTGTCTGCAGTGTCCAGCACTAGATATATAGTTGCAAGCCCGACAAGCCCTGCATTATCACACTCTGCCCATAAAGGGCATGTGAAAGGGTTTGCATGTAGCAAGTGCTCGGCCACTTTCTCTCCAGTGCAGATCTGCTTTCTCCGCAGTGTTTCAACACGATTGTATTTTGTTTTTTAAGAGGCCGTTTTCTCTTGGGTTAATGGAGGGACTCTGGGAGGGGTTGAGTTGGGCGAACCAACAAATTAACAAGGAGTGCCCAGTCAGAGCCGAACCATGAAGTCTGGCTTGGCCTTAAAAGCCTGTGCATAAGTCAAGCCTTGAAAACATTACCATTGAAATAAAAGTGTATTTTTTATCCTGTGGAAGCATTTCACCATGGTGCATAAGCTTATATCACAGCATTGAGAGGAGTTTGTGCTCCCACCGTGACGACACTGCCATTAGTGAACTAGGAAGCAAGGCGATTTTCATGTGCACATTATATATGGCCTATTTTCTTTTCATGAATGAAGCAACATTACAGTGTATTAAATCTAACACAGGATGTGATTGTACAGCACACACCCTGAACGTGTGCATTTAAATATACTATCATTTTTTTTTGTTTAAATATCTTTATTGGTCTTTTCTTATTTTATCTTTTCTCATATCACATAACAGTTCAGGAGTATCTGAGACATTATCCCGACATTTATGAAACATCTCAATGAAAACACTGTGCATATCAACAATGTATTACAGAAATGGAATTACAATTCACTGTGATGCATACATGTTTCTCCAGAAGATATTTACAGGTAAATCGTTGTGTGCTACTCCCTACTCACACAGCTGCACTGCATTTCCCAATCCTCATGCAATATCGCCTGTGCCATATTCTAACACATCTAGTTTTAACCAATCTGTTGGTACCTGGCGCACATGGCATTAGCGCACACCAAAGATATCAATGCATGGTCGTTTCAATACTTCAATGAGGGGGTTGTGCAAAGAAAAAGAGATACGGATAAAGAAAAGTGCCAATAAAACATATTTTATCTAATCTGCAAAAAATCTAACATTATAAGAAAGAAACTGCCATCAAGAAAAATACAAGTGGAGTGAACATAGCATGACTGGGTATGGAAATGTGCATCCTTAAATATACTATCATATGTGCTAATGAAGAAACAGGAGGATTGGTGAAATACATTTTTTGTCTGGGATCACACAGTTTGGTCATGTGGGGAAGCCATGATTGATCCCAGAATTTCTGCTTTCACTTTGTGCAATTCAGCCTCTAGGAGGCTATATCTTTCTTTCTCTCCTGTATTACAATAAAGGTCACTATTTTGTCTTTATTTTTCGCACATGTGATTACAGTTTGGTTGGCTGGCAGATGCAACATCAAAGTTCAGTTCATTTTGGGCTTGAGGGTGCAAGACGACCTGGAACTGAGCCACTGCCAAGGCTGCCCAGGGGGGCCACGTAGGGAACCCTCCAACAGGGCGGCCGCCTTAGTGCCACAGGAAGGCACAGAAGTCTGCTGACTAGGCTCCCTGGGCTAGGGACCAGGGGGTCTGCGGGCCGCGTCACTTCCGGCCGTGGGAGGGGGACAGGGGTACAAAGCCTTCCCCGCCCACTGTACGGTCTCTTGACCGCTACCCGTCTCGCTGTTTGGTCGTGTCGAGATGAGCAGAGGCAGGCAGTTTCGTTTTGTTGTTTAAGGTGAGCAGGCTTGGGGTTTTCTGTTCGCCCGTCTCTTATTAGTCTTGTGGCCTCTGCTCTTCTTCTGCGTGTAGGGTGTAGACCGCCGGTAGGGATACTTTGAGGTCTAAGTCCACTGTGCCGGACCGGTGGTAGGAGGCATTGGCCGACACCGTAGTTGGGGCGACCATCTTTGTAGGCTAAGGTGCAGCGTTATCGAGGGCTGCGGCGGTGAGCGGAGCATGGGAGACATTTGGGTAGAACGGCGCTCACTGAACTCCAGTCTTTCCGGCACTCGTATCTGGATTCGAGGTCATGGAGGCGAAACCCTTGCTGGGTCTGCTTTGCCCGTGCCATTATAGGTGCCTTGAATATTCTTGGTGTTGTGCCGGCTTGAAACACGGGCAGCAGTTTGAGGCCAACACCGGGAGGCTCACGAAACATGGATTTGTAGGACCGGCCCCTCGCCCGACCGGGGCTAAGGAAGTTTCCAAAAGGGCAATTTCATATTGGTCGTTAATGTTTACTCCGGGTGCAGTGAGGTGTCTAGGCCACCGGATGGCACTGCCACTCTGTTTTGCGTGTTCTCATTCCTCGCCAGAGTTTTGTCATCCCCAATTAATGGGTTTTCTCCTGCATGTCATTAAAAGGCGTAACCTGGGCCATAGAATCACGTTTGTAGTCGGAGTAAGAAGGGTATGGATATTTATTGTAGATTGGCAGGATTATTGTATACAGTTAAAGGTTATAGCACAGCGACACTTGATTTTATTTAGAATGCAACAGTCAGCTTAAGTTAAACCCAAACCGAGAGGAAGCATCCCATTAAGAAAGTGGTTGAGTACTTTCCTATGAAGGGATCACTTTTATTTATGCACAGCTGAATGACCTGGGAACACCCCCCTTCCCCCCCGCCCCCCTGTTTATGTACACTTGCCCCGTGTCAGCTGGCAGTCAGGTTAGTAAGCCAGCCTATCAATATGCGGAGTATAACCGCATTATGGGAGCCACCATTACAATTAAACTGGAAAGTGGCTGAACGGGTGAGGTATGGGAACCTACGATGAGCATCCAGATAGACACGTCAGTTCCTTCCGCACACAACATTCAATTAAACCCAGGGTCCAAGGGGTCATCACCTAAGTTACATCTGGGCATGGTAGGGGTAGGTTGGTCATATACACAGCAGCCGTTGGCAAACTCCGCAATGGGCTACACCAACAGGATGTGACCACGTGCTTCATCCAGCCGCAGGGGGGGTTTCTGTAGAACGGGGCTGTCTGATCGGGGATTTGATAGCAGAGGAGCGATTGAGCAGTGGGCTGTGTGGCCCTCAGTTCCCACGTGACACGGAAGGAATAGATGTGGGCACTGCGTGGCGGGCCGGTTGGTCACCGTACAAGCGATTGTGGGTGATGCCAGGGCCGAGGCTTTAACCACAGCGGGCCGGTGCCTACCTGTAATGCAAGACGGGCAAGTCGAGCAGTACGTTTTCAGCCCAGGGGCTGTGCTCCTAGACAGGGGCTTATTTATTGGTTGTCACAGGCCCCCCTCTTTAAGGCAGATTTAGGGGCAGATTCCCAGTTATGCTGGAATAGTATTTTGTGTGTTGCCAGGCATAGGGTACTGCGCGTAAAGCGCCATGATCCCAATCTCGAGGAGGTATAGGTGACCCACGGGCCAAACTTATGTCATGGAATGGGGGGCTGAGGTTTCAGTCCCGGCTCCATTTATGTGATTTTCCGTCCCCCAAATCAAGAGGGGCCCAGTACACGCCAGCCATTAAACCTAAATTACCTCCCTGACGGGCTTAGGCTTCTGTGTTTATGGCTGTCGTCGGTGTGGGTGAGCATATTGGCGCTGGGCTGCATGGGGGCGAAGGCCTCACCCCTCCTTCGTTCTCAGGTGCTTGTAGTTATTTTCGCAGTTTTTCGCAGGAGCACGCGCTGAGCGTTGCCATGGACCCGAGGTCCACTCTTCGCAGGGGGACGAGGCACGGAAGGTTAGTCGCAGGTTCTCTGCACAAACTGGCCCGGTAGAACCTGGAATGCGCATGCGCGCTGCTAGCGCCAGTTGTAGCGGGGCAACCGCTGCCTGAGTGGTTACCGGTGAAGGAGTGTGTCTCGTGGTGCTCTGTCCTGCGCCGGAGTGCGTACGGATTGTTTAATTAATTTGCAGTCTTATTTCGCGCGGAATTGGCCCGAAGGCATCAGAGGGCTTTACAACGAGCAGGACAGCAAGGGTACTGCGTGTTAGTCACAATGATTTAACACAGCTGCCAAGGCAGATTGCGACGGGTGATATGCTCCAGATTTAAGTGTAATAATGTGACGTTTCAGCGACTAGGGGTGACACTTCCACCATTACAACAGGGGCACGCATGATGGGTTAGCAGCCCGGGCCTCTTCTGTTTGTTCGCTAAAAGGGTGCCGCCCATGGTTTAGGAAATGCCTTCCGGTGTAGGTGCGGTGACTCCGGAAGTGAATTTTGATTACCTTGTTGCTGGCAGTGTGGTGCCGGGAGAATAGTCTGGTCGTATTTGCTCCCCTTTACCCATTGAGCGCCTAGTTTTGACGGTAACCATGCCGGAGCTAACTGTGGAGAGGCACGTGATGTGTGTTCAGGGGTAGTATTGCGGGCTTGGTGGTAATGGTCGAACGCAAGCAAACGGTTATTATGGTTTCGGGGGGCGTTTATTATTACAGCGTTATTGTGTTGTCTGCGGGTAAACGCAACCAGAGATCGGAACCGAAAACGAAGACCCTTCGTTTTTCAAATATAGAATGTATTAGCATATTTGGAGTGACAGTAGGGGGTGTTGTAGCCAGCGTTTTGTGCGTTTGTGCATTTCAGTACAAGGCGTACTTCAGGCCACAGGCTTAGAATCATGCTTGTACTTGTATAGGGGGAGTATATATATTTTAATTGGTACCAGCAGGATTACATAAGATGGCAAAGGTTACAGCACAGGAACTCTGTTTCATCCAGAATGCAGGGTCATCTCGGGCATATAGGTGTAACGTGACTAGTGCATAGGGGATGGCACGTTGTTTCAAGGTTTCCCATTGGTGTAAACAGGCCTGGTTTGCAGTTATGGGATAGGCTAAAGGAGGACTTTTACTAGGGTGTCAGCAGTGGCCCACATGCAGCAGGCGCGCACTGGAGCAACTCTGCGACAAAGTTGTAAGGGTGGAGTGGGAGACAGATTAACCTCTAACATTTGCAGTCTAGTTCTTGCACAGTCTCATGATTCAGTACTGCAGCGATTTGCAATTTCTCTCTAGGAAGCCATATCGGTTGCTTATTGGCCTATGCAACTCTTAACCTTTGACAAAGGCAATGTTAGGACGGGCGAGGGGTCCAAAGGCTACAGGTTGTTCAATTAAGAGGGAAACTGGACAGACGGGCCAGAACTGTGTGGCACACTAGGCTAGGAAAAGATTGCAGCTTAATGTTTGAACCCAATGCCTAGGAGAGGCCCATCGCCCAGGCCAGAATCACGGGGCCAGCGGGTGGCTTGACGACGTACGTTCTTCTTAGAAAATAGCAGGTACTCTGGTCAGAGTAACTGCACTGCTAAATTTCCAATTTTAGCACGGGGGATACCGGATAACACTAGTGGAGCATGGCCGAGTGACATTGCATTCCAGATTGTTCAGGTACTATTATACTACCCATATGTGCCTATGCTCCACCTTTACCGTACTCCTGACGGTTAGGGCAGTCAATTGTGGACCCGAAATGACATTACTTGGTGGCATCTTGCCCACAGCCAACCTAGCAGCTTTGCACAGGCACACATGAGGGTCCTTACTTGGTGTCAGTAATTTAAGGCCCAGGGCTAGGTGCACTGGTAATCTTCTGTTCCCTTATACAGTATTCATTTAGTGGTTAAACCGGTACTAAGGTGGGGATACCTTTGGCAGAATTTTAATGCTTGAACGCACGTAGTGATGAAGTAATAGTGTCCTAATTGGCACAACAGGATAAACTTTTGGAAAGGGAGATGGTAAAAATTTTCATTTGGTCTAACAGTGCCAGCCTAACGGGGACGACTTGAACAAGAAACATACTTGAGTGGTTACTCAACACTGTTGGTTAGAAGGGATGTTGTCTAGAGCAGAACTCAAACTAATTAGCCTAAATACATGATGGAGACGATTTAAGTGACATGCCTAAAAGCTGTAAATGTTGTGCTAAGGGGATGGCATGCCGAGGGAGACATCTTCCAGATTTCACTGGATCCCCTCAAGCTAACAAGCCTAAAGTAAGCGGAGGATGCTCGATTGATTTGTTAGACCTGTTATTAGTTTATTCAACGCACCAGGTACTATGAAGTAGACATTGGTACTCAAATCATAGGTACGGCCAGGACACATGTCGTTCAATACACACACCTCCAGACAGGACTGCCCCCCCCGCCTTGAGCAAAGGGAAGCAAAACACTATATGGGTTGGCATGCTTTTACAGACGTTTGTGGCAAGCTCGCACATGTGGGTGTCCCACTGAGTTTGGGGGCAGGTTAGCAGGCTTCATCTTGTCACTGCTCTGTCAGAGCCAGCAGACCCCTAGGGTGACAGCGCGCTAAAATACACGTCATGTTGGAGGTAGGTCCAGGATAAAGGGTTGGGCTTGGTGAGGCTCAAAGCCAAAGCAATTGTGGTATCTTTCAAAGGGGCACATCGGGTTGGGCAGTACAAAAAGTTTCAAGTGCAACTGGGGATCCCCTCATTTATGTCAGATCCTGCTCATTTGTTCCCGCAGAGTTTGGGGCAGGGTAACGGGCCGCACCTTGTCTCTGTGGGTTTGATGCGTGGCCGGGTCGTTTGACCGAGTAGAGGCAATAGAGGCATCATCGCTTGGTATTCTGGGCATGAAGGAATGCCAGGCAAGAATCTAGCGAAGGCAAGTAGCGGTACTTTTGGGGGCATTTGTTGTATTGTCTCTAGTTTACCAGTGCTTACTGGACCATCGTTAGCACCAGCAGCGACTCACATGGGCAGCGGTATAGCTTCCTTTTATTTCGCCTGGGTTTGGGGCTGGCAGGGTCATCAAACTTTGCAGACAGAAACAGAATAGGCAAAGATAGGCATACCTGGGATTGTACAACACGCACTCAGCAGTAGGTTTCAGCATAATCCTGGTATGCCGTTGTAAAAAAAAACAAAAAAACGTAAGGTTATGGGCTACACACGAATAGGCACTTTCTGTCAGCTGGGGCGTGAATGTGCCATTCCCAAGAGGGTGCGGGTTGCCTTGATAGTACTGATATGGAGGGGATGGAGCACTAATACGACGGACAACTACGAGAGCACATTCTGCAGTCATAGTTATGGTTAAATTGATTGCATGTTACCAGTTGCTCCAGTTAAGCAATTTTCCTTGGGAGTTGTCAGCAAACTTTCGGACTGCAATTTTGGTGGTTAGCCGGTTGGCAGGCCTTTTAGATGTGTGTTTCTAGCTCAGGCATGCCCAAGTATGGGTCAAGGTGCTTGAAGTCTGCCCTGGGAGACAAGTTCACAGGCATGTGGAGTGGTAGAACTGAAAGGGGCTTGGGTTCGACCTCGGGTCACAGGTTCAGATCCTGGTAGGTTCACTTAGCATTTCATCCTTCTTCGGTCGATATATCGAGTACCACTGAGTTGAGTAACAATAAACATGTGCAAATTCTCCCGCCCTTTATCCTTGGCTGACAGCCATGCAGGTTGTGGAAGTTGTCATCCAACAAGTGTGCTTTGGTCCAACGGGTCTCCGGTTACAAAGTTTCAAGTAGACCACATCATGCAGGCATGCTTGCAATTGTCAGGACAGACAGGGGGAGGCAAGAGTTCAGCAGCCACTCCTTCAGGATTGGGGCGGCAACCACTGCCTTCTTATCAGGGATGCCGCCAGAGCGAATTAAGCAAGTAGGGCGCTGGGAGTCGCAATGCTACAAACGATATATAAGGCCTTGAGCGGAAGGATATGGCGAGAGGACTCTTAGGTACTATGTGGCAACCGACAGGTGTTTAAAGGTGTACGGTTTTGGCCCGGATTGCCAAAGGATGTTGCAGTGATGTGTTTTGTTGTGCAATTGGAGATTATTAGAATATAAACGTTACAATAAGTATGGGTTTCAAACACAACATCTCTTTATTTACCAGGAACCAAGGTCTGGGTAATTGGCCATTCAAGTATCGTTAGAGTGGCACAGTGGGCTGAGATAAGAAAGTGGTGACATAGCTTCTCCGCCACAGAGATAACGTGGCTAGGTTACCCGGGTATGCGCTGGAACGAGCTGATGAGGAAGCTGCAGCAGAGACTTGGGGGAGGGATCGGTCCACCTCCTATTCTGGTCATACACTTGGGAGGGAATGACCTGACGACTCTGGGGAGGAGAGTACTGCTCCAAGACATGAGGGACATCATGTGTCAGTTGAGTAATCAGCTTGGGGCATGTGAACTGTGGTGGTCTGAAATTTTACCTCGCCCAGTTTGGCAAGGAGCCCGATCTGGAGACGCCATTGAGATATCACGTAGGAGAGTGAACAGCGCCAGGCGTAAATTCACGGAGCAAAAGGGATTTGGCTTCATCAGGCATGGTTTTCTTCATGCCAAGTCTACTGGATGCTGGGAAGTGGATGGGATTCACCTCTCAAGGGTAGGCATGGACTTAATTTTGCTGGGCCTTGGGGAGGCCTTGGAAGCAACAGGCTGTAGGTAGGAATATCTGCCTTGGTGGGGGCCCTGGTGGTGACGGTGGCCACCCCCAGAGCTGTGGAGGAGTTACAGGGCGATCCAGAGTCTGCAAGGTACAGAAGGGTACTATATTGCAGCAGCACAACAAGGGTGCTAAGCCAAGGATACCCAGGGATGTCTTAGCGTGTCCCCTGGAAGAACTACGGCGCCTCGTTACCCTACGGGCGGTTGTGGGTCTGAGCAACCGGGGGCTGCCTGGAACGCTCCGCCCACCTGTTGGGGGGCGTGAGTAAGGGAGTGGACTGGCGGTCCACTGATGGGAGAGGTGGCCTCTCCCAATAATTGGTAACCACCGATTGGTGACGGCCACGGTGCAATTTGGCTCATCAGACGGGCAGGCGGCATAGGGGCTGGCCTGCCATGGGATCGCCCGTAAGATAACCCACCATGTTGGCATATTGGTTATGCAAATAAACCTGCAGCAAATTTCTCCACTAAAAAGGTGTCGTGTGGTTTATTTATGTATGTTGCTGTATGAGAACTGAGTGTTGCCGATATTGGCACTAAGGCAGGCATCCTGGCTCGAGCTTTCAGCAGCTAGCCCACCTCCAGAAAGAGGGAATCACACTTTACAGCAGGTCAGGAGCTTTGCAGCAAGGCTGTGCCATCTAGCAGGGGCTGGGTGATGTCTGCTAGGTGGCAATGAGACAAGAGGGCTAACCATAGTTAAACGTTGCCAAAAAATCTTAAGGAAAATATTTTGTGCCCCTCCTATGTGATTTAGGTGTTGCACCATGAGAAGCCCACTTTAATATTAAATGTACCTTTTTGTAGGTATATGGGGAAAGGAATACTCAAGATTAATGGAAATGCTTTAGTATCATTATACACGTCTGCACACCAATTAAATCTCAATTAAATTAAATGTGTGCCCTGGCAGGGTCCCATAGCACTGTCAGTAGCCCCGCCCCAGTAGCCCAGCCCCCAAGCCTCACCACCTTGTCCACATCTCACTTTGGCTACTCATCCGGGTGTAGCAGGACCACCGGCACCGGGGGAAAATGTCTGGCCGAGTTGTGCCACTCCGAGGGTTGCCCTTGAGTACCACCACACCGGATCAGATCTCCATTAATGGGGGGAGGAGGGGGCTAGGCTAAGCTGTGAAAATATGGGGTTGTCCTGTGTCCGTCTTCTTGTGGATTCTGAAGCAGATGAAGTTGTGGGCTGCGTTAGGACGTATCCTGCTGCCTCTGGGGCGGCCTCCTTTACTCTCCACCCTTGTACCTCAAGAGGAGCTCCTGGAACGTTCAGGCTGTACCTCTGAGACCAATTCCTCATGTGGTTTCTTCTTTCGGATGCTGATTTGACATCTATGTATGTATACCCCTCTGACCCTCCCAGCGGCCTCTGTGACCTTTTTTGTGTGCAGATGTAACACTTGCAAAGGAACAATCGCAACCTGTTTATTACCTGGTGCATCGCTGCATTTTTCTTCTTGACCCATATTGCAGAATATGTTTAATGGCTCCTTCTTTTAGGAATATTTTTCTTTCTTCTTCAAATGGATTGTACTCTGTACTATTCACTTATGTCCCTGCATACCGCCTCAATCATTTTTGGGAAGCTTTTTTGTGGTAGAAACACTATAAAACAAATAATAAATAACTCGATAAAGGGCCGTTCGTTAAGCGCCAAAAAGTTAATATTGTATCTCATGGCCCTTTAAGAACCCTTAGCTGACGTCACGTTACTTCCATGGGCAAAAGAAGCATTTCTTTCTTCTCTGCCTGTCGGCTGAGGCTGAGGCTGACAGTGGAGGAGATGTACTTCTTACTGCGGTTACATTTCCATATTTTGTGAAAGCATTAGTCAATGCCCCCAGTCTCCTCGGAGTTGCTTTTTCTCTGTAGTGCAGTTTCAAAAATCGAAAAATCTTAAATATGGACTTGGCTAGATAGCTTTAAAATGCTATCTAACAAAACAAAGAGCAGCACAGACATTTCCACCAAATGATGTTTTTGCTGATCAGTCCAATTTCATGGCAAATTATATGTTTGAGTATAATCCAGGAAGCTTGTAAATTGCTGGGTAGCTTGGTAAATGAGACACAGTACTGTATTAAATTAATAATTCCATTTTGTATTAGAAACGCAAGTGAACAAATAATACAATTCATACTGAGGGATAATATTCAGCACCGGAAGTGAATTTGTCCTTGGGCTGCCTTTATAAATAATGCCTCTTTAGATAGCTGTGCCTCGGGGAAATAGTGGCTAACGTTGTAAAGACGGTTTTCCAGTCACAACTCAAGGATGAGTTTTCAAAGCTTCCAAACACGACTGTGACCCTCTTTGATTTCTGTGCATTGTTTCCCTATAACAGACGTGTTTGTCTTCAGGCTGCTGTTTAGCACAGTAGATGCATTGTCCTAATTACTGTTAAGGTTTTGGCTTTCAGACGATGTGTTTTAACACAGTAATGCTGAAAGGAACATCTTCCTCAAACCTACAATATTTAAGGATTCAGAAAATAAGGCAGAAGCGGAACCACGTTTTTGGGAAGAAACTCACAAAAGTGAGTCAGGGCGTGGTGACCATTGGACATGAAAGGTACCAGAGAACGCGGCATCTGAGCTCCCAGAGCTGCTGCCAAAACCCGCCATCAGTGCTTAAATTTGAGCCGGTGGTTGACGGTGACCGGCACTCATTCTTGGCGACAACAAGCACTTCTTTTGCCTCGTCAGATATTGATCCATTGCAAGAGAGAGAAAAACATACAAACGGGAAAGAAGGAGAAAGAGAAAGACAGAAGAACGGACACAAAGGGACAAAGCACGGACCAACAGGAGTGAGAGAAAGGGGCTGCAGTGTCTGGTAGTGGATTAAAGAGGCCTGAGGTGGATTCAACCCTATGCAGCCTTGATATCTGCTGCACCAACCTTTAATAGCACCGCTGGAGCTTTGGGCACCGTCACTCTTTCTTTTACAAATTAAGCACTGAATTGTTCCCACCCGTGCGAAAAAGGCTATAATGTAACGTAACCAAGGAAAACGTGGCCCCTTGTACTCCCACTAGAAGGTTGTTATAATTCCATACTATTTTGCAAACCTCCCAGTGATGGTCGGCCCGGAACATTCCTTGACCTGGATTCCCTTTTAGTGAATTCAATATAGGGCCGAGGGAGATGCAAAGTTTCACCACATAAACTGAAACTGCTGACGATGGGGGTGGGAGAGGAATGGGAGCACCTGGGGTCCTATCACATATAGGGCGCACTTACCCTGTTTTATGCCATGCCATACCTTCAAACAGTTGCGCCATGTGTAAACAGGGAAAGTGCGCCCTATTATGTTGAATGCGCTGACCTCAAGGCAACCGTAAACTCGTGCTTCACAAGGGGCAGCTCATTCAAGTGAAATACGGAGCAGTTGCTTCAGAGCTGCTCCGTGTTTCACTGTGCACTCAGCAAGCCGCCTGCACTTTTAGGAGGAGAGAGAGATCTCCTTGCAGGTGGGTGCAGTGAGTGCAGTGGACCCCCTTGACCTCCTCCAGAGGGATGACATCATGTGGTGCACTGTCAATGCGCCTCCTGATAGCTTCTTTGCCTTTGCGCCCACCTCCATAATACTGCGCAGACACAGAGGTAAAGAGATTCCCTCATTTGCATGGGGTCACACCCCTATGCAAATGAAGGAACTCCCTCTTGAGAAGGGGCCACACAAGCGTCTGCAGCCTCTTCTGTAATATGAAAAGGCCCTGGGGCGCACAAAGCGGGCACAAACGCCTGTTGCACCCCTGGGGAGCTTCTGTAATACAGCCTCTTATTTCTTTTACTACTACCTCACACCACAACTCCAGTGGGTACCATCTTGGTTGGTAGGACATTCCAGAGGGAGATGGGACTATCATGTGCCAAAATTCGGGATGGCACACTACACAGGGCCTTATTACCCTGGGTCTCATACTCCGGGCCACATTCTCAACTGTTACGAACAGCTCAGATTTGCCAAAAATGCAGCTTTGCATGTGCCCTAAACCAACGCCCATACTCTCCACACCTACCTCTCAAGGACATTCCTACACGTCAGGGCGCTATGATACACAGATCACTATTGTACTGGAGGACTGCAGGCATTGATACGCTAGGGGACCTCTTTTACAATGGGACAATACCTTCAAGTATGACCCCTCCATGGTGTTGGTGCAGCTGCGAGCTAAATGGGGAGAATCACAGGGGCAGGTTTTTACTGATTCTGAATTGCTGCGAGTCATCAAATACCCTCTCAAAATCCTCAGGAATGTCCGGTTTCGGTGCATGCAGTCCCATATCCTACATAGAGCCTATCTAACCCCTAATAGGTTGCACTTGATTTTTCCTATGCCTGCAGACATTTGCCAATGATGCCAGGTGCCACAAGCGGATTTTTTGCAAATGGTCTGGTCCTACCAGTTGCAGCAATCGGTTTGGCGAGTGGTGCTCAGTGATGTAACATGGGCCACCGAGCATACAGATCTTGCAGACACTGCTTGCTGGGATTGTTCCCTAGACCAAATCAAAAGAAGGCAACAACAAGATTCATGGATCTGTCCCTCCTACTGGCTAAGAGAGCAATAACAATGACCTGAAAAACTCCATTACCACTGCAGAAAGCGCAATGGAGACAACAGGTTACACGTTGGACAGGGGTGGAAGGCACGGCCCTCCATAGAATACTTCCTGGCAGAGTATTGTGAAATGATTATGCATGACTAGATGGAACATATTAAAAATGATACTATACCTCCGTGAGGTGGTTGACTTACCGCTTTCAGTCCTGAAGCATACCTATGTCAATCAATCAATCAGGGGTTTGTAGAGCGTGCTATTCACTCGTGAGGGTCTCAAGGCGCTGGGGGGGGGGGAGGTGTATGCAACTCCGTTGGGGTTATTCGAAGAGCCAGGTCTTGAGGTCTTTCCTGAACTGGTGCAGTGTCGGGCTTTGCCAGAGGTGAAGGGGGAGATTGTTCCAGGTCTTGGCTGCGAGGTAGGAGAAGGATTTTCCACCCACTCTGTTCCTGTAGAAGCGTGGGATGGTGGCTAGAGCGAGGTTGGCTGAACGGAGATTTCTCTTGGGCGTATAAAAGGAGAGGTGGTTGTTGAGGTATTGTGGTCCGATGTTGTGGAGGGCCTTGTAGGCGTGCATGAGCAGCTTGAAAGTTATTCTTCTTTCGACGGGGAGACAGTGGAGGTCGCAGAGGTGTTGGGTGATGTTGTTGTGCCGTGGGATGTCGAGGATTAGTCTGGCTGCGGTGTTCTGGATGGTCTGGAGTTTGCGGAGGAGTTTTTTGTTGTTCCCAGTATAGAGGGTATTGCTGTAGTCGAGTCTGCTGGGGATGAGGGCGTGAGTGACCGTTTTCCTGGAGTCCGGGGGTATCCATTTGAATGTTTTGCGTAGTTTGTGGAGGGTGTTGAAGCATGCTGAGGAGGTGGTGTTGATCACGATTCATATTGAGAAATGAGTCCAGTATGATGCCGAGGTTACGTGCACGGTCTGTCGGGGTGGGTGTGTTTCCGAGGGCGGGGGGTCACCAGGTATCGTCCCATGCGGAGGGGGTGGAGCCGAGGATGAGGACCTCTGTTTTGTCTGAGTTGAGTTTCAGGCAGCTGTTCTTCATCCAGGTTGCGACGGCTATGTGATTCTCCTTTACTTCTTTCTGGGGACTGGTGGAGCCCTCATGCCCTCTACACACTTACCTCTTAGTGGCCCCCAATTTCTCTTCGTGGTGGAACACAGTGGAAATGGGCAAGTTATATTGTTGTTACTGAATTTCACAGTCCTTCCCCACTGGAGAACCTGATCTGACAAAGAATATTCTGTAAATGCTTCCAGAGGTGAAATATTTACTGCAACATGAGACACAATAAGTACACTAAGTCAAGATATGTATGTAATGCCAATACTATGCCATGTTTTTATTTAATCATGTTAGAAATTGGGTTTTTGGTTGGCAGAGGTATGCACTCTGTTCAAGCAGGAAACACAATCCTAGCCAGGGTAAGTCAGATATGCACCTTAAATTAACCTGTGCTCGCCCTTTTGTAGCTTGGCACAGAGCATCAGGCTTAACTTAAGAGGCAATGTGTAAAGTATTTGTGCAACACTTCAAACAAAAGAAGAGTGAAAACACCACACAAAAAGATGCCACACCTGATTAAAAATGAGAACTTAATTTATTGAGCAAAACAAGACCAAAACAACAAAAATCCAACAAGTATAATCAGAGTTATGACTTTTTAAAGAATAAACTGAAATGCAGTGCTTAAAAGCATAAAGCTTTTAAACCAGGGCTATCTGGTTGCGCTAGCCTGGGTCAAATCCAAAAGTTCAGGCCGACCGTGATGGAGCACGGGTCAGATACAAGGGCTAACTTTGGCCCGCTGAAACAGTACCTTGGTTTGCAGTTGCGTCGAAGACGAGATGCGAGGAGCAAAGTAGGTGATGCGTCGGTGTCGATCCTTAGGATGCAGGGGATGCATCGGCTCCGAGCTGCATAAAGTCGTAGATGCGTCGGGAATCGAGGCAATGCGCCATTGGCGATCCAATGTTCTCTATCCTCCCAGCAGCGGCGATGCGCAGGCGTCGATGGAGATGCGATGTCCTCAATCCTCGCAGCAGGGGCAATGCATCGGCATCGATGGAGATGTGTCCGTACGAAGCAGTGCCACAGTGTTGATGCATGGATTTTAGCTGGAGCAGCACTTTATAACCACTTCCAAGGGCCCAGGACTGATCTGACATCACTTGGCAGGGAAAAGACTCCCAGATGGCAAAGCTCAGGTGCTGTAGCAAGGTGTACTAGAAGTCTTTTATGTCCCTGAGACTTCAATCAGGAGGTACGTCAGCAAGTTCTTGAAGTCACTCTGTTTCTGGGTTAAAGAGATGTAGGTCCAGTCCTTCTCACTACCAGGCAAGGAGGGCAGCAGGTCAGCACAGCAGAGCAGGAGTCCAGCAGAGTAGCAGTCCAGCAAAGTGACACTCGTTTCAGCAGCACAGCAGTCCTTCTATCCACAGATCCAGAAGCCTACTGAGTTGGTGGTGTAAGGGGTCCAGTGCTTAAACCCAGTTGTGTGTTTGAAGTGGGTGAGGCTTCAAAGAGAGGCCTTTAAAGTGCACAGAGTCCCTGCCCTTCCTGCCCTGGCTCCAGACTCACTACAGGGGGTATGCAACCCTTTGTTTGGGGAGAGGACACAGCCTTTTCAAGTGTGTCAGCTCCTCCCTCCCATCTTGCCCAGGATGGCCCATCAGGATGTGGATGGCCCATCAGTCACACCTAAGCTTCTTTGTTTGTGGCTGTCTAGAGGGGATGCACAAAGCCCAGCTGTCTCCCACCCCAGACGTGTATTCAGAGAGAGGCAGAAGGAACCAAATGGCTAAAGTAAGAAAATGCATTTTCAGATTTATAATTTAAAATCTAACTTTAAGCTGGGATTTTAAATTGTGATTCCAGAGACACCAAACTTGGGGGTCACAATCCTTCCCAATTGTAAATTACACTTATCAAATGTAATAAGGTAATCCCAATGTTAACCTATGGGAGAGATAGGCCTTGCAAATTCGTTTTTTACTACTAGGACATGTAAACCTTAAAAGTGCATGTCCTACTTTTTAAATACACTGCACCCTGCCCTTGGGCTGTCCAGTGCCTACTTTAGGGGTGACTTATATGTATTAAAAAGGAAGGTTGACAGGTCGACATGGCCGTTTAAAAGTGCACACACAGGCTCTGCAGTGACAGGCCTGAGACATGTTTAAAGGACTACAAAAGTGGGTGGCACAATCAGTGCTGCAGGCACACAAGTAGCATTTAATTTACAGGCCCTGGGCACATGTTGTGCACTTTACTAGGGAGATATAAGTAAATTAAATATGCGAATTGTGGATGAGTCAATGTTATCATGTTTTAAGCAGAGAGCACATGCACTTTAGCACTGATTAGCAGTGGTAAAGTGCCTAGAGTCGTAAAGCCAACAAAAACAAATGATCAAAAAGGGGAGGAGGAAGGCAAAAGGTTTGGAGTTGACCCTGCAGAAAGGGCAATTTCCAACAAAACAAAACTAATAAAAATATTTATTGAAAAGTGATCAACAGAAAAACAGTTTTAAGTAGCACTACCGAGAGAGACACTTAAGCTCTGTCCACATGTATGTATATGTGTATGTGGTATTTTTATAACAGAAACCTAGCCAAACGGAAGCATAGTGCTGCACATGCTCAAAGGCATGCATAATGTCAATGAGTGATAGGAGAGTTAGCTGGTTTGGGGACTGTTAACGTATTGTGATGTAGTGCTCTTTAAACATGTGTGTTTTCAGCTCTTTCCTAAACTGCAGCAGCATTGAGGTGGTCTTGATGGATACAGGGATGTTGTCCAAATCCTGGGGGCATAGATGCAAAGTGGCTGCTGCCTTGTTTTTTCTTTATTATACTTCTCAGTCTACTGTCTGATTGTGTCCTGACTGCTGGTAGGTTGAGAGCCACCAGACATTGTGAGCTTGTCTTCAAGACAAGCAGGGGTGCTGGGCGGGATCGCTTTCTAAATGATGCAGCTGGTTTTGAAGATGGTGAGGGCAAGCAAGGTGGAGCCAATGGAGTTCCATCAAGTTGGGGGTGATGTGATCATATTTTTTCCAGCCTTGGGTGAGGCATGTTGCTACATATAAGATGCCCTTAAGGTGTGCCAGTGTGGTGTCTGGGAGGCTGTGGACCAGGGCGTTACCACCATCCAAAAGTAGGAGTATGAGGCTTGAACAGCAGTTCAACAACATTTTGGTCTTTCTTCCTACATGAGTTTATTAGTCAAACGTTGTGTACTTCCACCTGAAACAGAGTGCTGATATTGCAGGGATTATGTTCAATACAGTAAGCATGAGTTATTACAGTGGCAAGCCAGTGATCAAGCCTGTAGGCCTAATGGTTCATTGGGAAATGTTATGTCCAGTGTCATTGGTATAATTTCACTATCATTAACATTTATGATAAAGGCAGCAGGCCTGACTTGGTTAAAGTAAAATGGATAGTGTTAAAGGCAATAGCTGTTAAGAGTGGATTGTCATTTCACTGTGTTAAAGCATATAGAAAAGTTGTTGTTACATGGAATCTTACACATTAACATAGGCAGGGGTTATGTTTGTAATCACCTCTGACAAACCCTATGGGTAGAATATATACCCATCATAAAGGTTATTGATCTGATTGGTTCATTGGGAAAAGTTTAGGGATAAAACAAAACATATTTATAGTGAAAAGCATTTGTTAAAGGCAGTAAACCTTTAAAGGTTGACTGTTATTACAATGTATTAAAGCCTGTTGGCATCTATTTTGGTACATGAATTACCATAGTAGGCAAGGGTTTGGTGCTGCTACACTTCTCTGACAAACTTTGAGGGTAGACAATTTGCATGGTGATAATACATGTTAGGCGCGGTTAAGGCAGTGCATGGTCTAGCTGCTGGCTGCTGCTGCTGTGGTGAAGGCGGAAGCAGGAAGACGTCAGGAAGAGATGGGGTGAGGTAAGCTGGGCTCGTGGGGTAGTTTTCAGGGCTGAGTGGGTCAGAGTAGTTTTAGGGACAGCGCGGGGGATGGGGGTGGGTCGGAGTAGTGTATGTAAATAAGCAGGGTTATAGGCCTTAGGGCAGGGGGAGAGGAATGGGTAGTCGAGGTAGTTTTTAGAGCTGGGGGGGGTCAGGTAAGTCTCAGGGCAGTGGGAGGGGAATGGGTAGTCGGGGTAGTTTTTAGGGCTGGGTCGGGGTAAGTTTCAGGACAGTGGAAGGGGTAGGAGAAGTTTTAGGGACAGCGCTGGGGTGCGGGGGTCAAGGTAGTGTAAGCAAAGTAGTGAGCAGGGGATTTGCTGTTGGTTACCACATCTGATAAAATTGACAACAGAAGTTTGTCATTGTGAAAATCCTTTTTAGAACCTCTTACAAGGAATTGCGTATAGTTTTTGCAACTACAGATTCATACATATTTGTAGCTTTATAAATCTATGACCTTGTGGACAAGCTAATATTCAATACAGCTAGCCTGAGTTTATGGAGATAAGCGACTGATAAAGGCTATAGAACTGATATGGTCCTAGAACGCAGTTATGCCAGATGCCATAGGTCTGAACTGTTTTTAAAAAAATATACAACAACGGTAGGAGGCCTACCTTATTTGCTGTGATAAGTATATGGTAAAGGCAATAGGCCTCTGAAAGTGGATTGTTATTTCACTGAATTAAAGCCTGTTGACAGCTATTTAGTTACATGTTACATTAGGTTACAGATAGCCATAGTGTAAGGATTTCTTTGTTGATTACTCTCTTTGAAAAGCCATGGGGTTGAAAATTTGCTCTGTAATAATCCTTGTTAGGACTTCTTTAAAAGGTTGTATATTGGTTTGCCAGCTCTAAATTTGTACATATTTGTAATTTTATGTGTATGTGCTAATTTTATAGCATTTAACTGTATGTGTATTAACCCATTCCGGAACTGTTCCGCCCTCTGCCACGGTGGGCATGTGCCGAGGATGGAACTGTTCCCTGCTTGCACCTTCCCACGAGGGAAGCGCTGGCAGTCCTTCTGTGGGCCATTTCACCTCCAAGCGGGGATGGCAGCGAAAACGCTTCCGCGCCCACACCCGCACGGCGCACCAACGTCATTAGAAGCTGCCGGGGACGTCCTGGAAGCCATTTGCTTCCAGCGCGTCTCGGAGGCAGAGGTGAGTTTCGCTTCCGGAGGGGGGGGGCAGTGAGCGGGGAGTACACAGAGGCATCTGGGGAAAGGAAAGAGTTTTTCCTTTCCCTCGATGTCTCTTTGCAGTGCATTCCTGCTGCACATTCGCGGGTGGGGCCGCGATCGTGCAGCAGGAATGCCCGCTAGGCCACCAGGGATATTTGAATTTGCTTATTGTTGTTTTTGGGGAACGGTCCCTTTGTCAAGGGTCGCTCCCCTTGAGGGGCCATATCTTGCTGTATCTGCCCCTTGGGGGCAGATCGGTCACATTTTTAGGCCAATCTGCCCCAAGGGGGGCAGAAGTCACCAGGTAATAATTGATTTGGCCATGTTGGGGACCAACCCCTTGGGCAAGGGTCGCGCCCCTTTATTAGGGGACACGTATTTTGCCTGTTTCTGCCCCCCTTTGGAGCAGATCAACCATAGTTTTAGGCCGATACGCCCAGAGGGAGGCAGAAGCCACTAGCCACCGGGGGTTTATTTATTTGGGCATGTTGGGGAGCGGCACCTTGGGGAAGTGTTGCTCCCCTTTATTGGGGCATATATTTTGGCCGTTTCTGCTCCCTGTGGGGGCAGATCGGCCATATTTTTAGACCTGAAAGTCCCAAGTCCCCAGGGATTTAATTTATTTATATGTCGGGGAATGGCCCCTTTGACATGGGTCGCTCCCCTTCTTTGGGGCAGTTCGGCCATATTTTTAGCTCCATCTGCCCCAAGGGGGTTAGAAAACCACTAGACACCAGGGAAAATTTCTGTGTGTGTGTGTGAACTGGAGTTCAGCTGATGGTCTGCGTGTACTTTGTGTGGGTGGGCTAGCGCTTGGCTGGCGGTGTGTGTGGACTGGCATTTGGCTGATAGTGTGTGTGGACTGGCGCTTGGCTGGCAGTGTGTGGGGACTGGTGCTTGGCTGGCGGTGTGCATGAAGTAGGGCTTGGCTGGCAGTGTGCGTGGACTGGTGCTTGGCTGGCGGTGTGCATGAAGTGGCACTTGGCTGGCAGTGTGTGAGGACTGGCGCTTGGCTGGCAGTGTGTGAGAAGTGGCGCTTGGTTGGCTGTGAGCGTGGGCTGGCGTTTGATTGACTATGTGTGTGGCTGGCATTTGAATGGTGATGGGCAGACTTTATAGTGTTTATAATGTTGACTATTTTATCTCTTGTCATACTTTGTGATCATAACGTTTTATTTCGCCTTTTTATTCTAGTGCAAAGCTTTTGTCTTCCTTTGCTGCGACTCCTGCTTGCGGTTTCGGCACTGGTAGATCTGCAGTTTGTGTAGTTGCATGTGTTTCTTAAGAAAACGCTTTTTATACTGTTTACTCCAAATAAGTATCATTGCCTAGTGATCCAGCGGGTTACTAGCAACAAGCATTCATACACTAAATACTCACCTGGGCCCATTCATTCAGACTAGCTAGCAATCACCGCTGGTGGGGTCAGTTGTACTCTTTATCAAAATCCCTGCTACCAATTACCTTTTCTGATTGAAGAGTAATGACTTACCAATGGACCCTTAATAACTGGGGTTGATATGAGTTCATACAAAACATTATTTCATTAAACACCTGAAATAACCACTGACTCAGGAAGTTTTAAAATGTTTATCTAAAATATTTAGCAGAGTAAAATACAAACCACATAATACTTGATCGCATCTCAAGGAGGAAGCACAGTATATAGTCACCTATTAATCACAAATGACGGTCCCTCAGAAAGGAGAAGATAGAGACAGCAGTACAAACTAAAGATTACGCATTTATAGTTACCTAATGGTGTGAAAACCAAACCCCTTGGCCAAGGAGTTGGAAAGAGGGTCCCCAAGAAAGGATGAGGACCAAGACCTCCGGACCAGGTTCAGGACAGGATAGATGACCTCTCTACCAACGACGCCTGCGTCGTTCCCCTCTCTGATACTTCGTTCCTCCTCGTGGTTCTTCCGCGTCTCCCTCTAATACGGTCCGCCGCCCCCACCTCACGACCTCTTCGGACAGCGGTTCAGTCTCTGTCTGTTCTGAAACAGCATCTATGTTCGTCTGCGTGCTGAGCTCCTCTCTGCTGCTCCTAAGCGCTAACTAATTAGCTAATTCTATATCTATTATACCCTTCTATGCCCATGTACCTCCCATTAATGTTTCAAAATTATGGGCCCACTAATTCTGATTGGACAGCGACAAGGGGTTGATCCTCACACCATGTCAATTTAGTTCAATTTTCTTAAGCCCATTGTTTTAGAATCCCGCCCCTCTCAATTAATACATTTGCTTTATTTCCCACCCGTTTCACACCAATATTAATACAAAATATATATAAAATGTATCATTTCACAGGACATCCAGTAGAAGTCTGAAGGTGATCAGCGGGTCATGTCCTGGGACATCCTCCAAGTTGACTTCATCACTTTGCTTTGTTAGTTTTCAGAGCGCATTCGCAGGTCACATGACTCTCGAGCTGCTGTTTAGCCAACCCAGGCCCACTTTACAAACTAATAGAAAATCAAAGAAGAAACATATTAAAATCAAAAATAAATGTTTTCACTGTATACCGCCTACTTCTACCCTAATCCCATTTAATTATAAATGTCTATCCCGCATTAGTAGCTTTAGAATACCACATTATTAATTGCAGCAATGCGAAAGCTTTAGCATGTGAGAACATGAAAACGGCCATTTTAGCATACACTGCGCAAAAGCAAAAGATTCCCTCCAAGCAAAGAAAGACGTCATACCACGTGACATGGTTGACACATGCGCAATAGAATTCCCGCGTTTTAGCGGCCATTTTGGATTAGACGAGGATTACTTATTATTGGAAAACACATAGGCAAGCATCTTCTAGATAAAATATGTTTGTGTTGCACATTATTAATAAAGACATTACAAGGTTTTAGTACAAATTAATTAATACTGTGAGAGAATTGCTTTCGAGCAAGTCTCATTGTGAGTCCTTGCTCCATCAATCCCCTCTCTGATGGCATTTCTGAGCCATCAAAACTACCTATAACCAGATGCCAACTTTAGCATATTTCAGTCACATTTTCATTTTTACACTGTCCATTCTTATCTTTTCCCTTCAGTTTCTTGTAAATTTCACTTCTCAAATCTTCTAATTCAATCTCTTCAAATTTTCTTTTCTTGCATCTTCCTGTCACCCTATATGTTTCCTTCTTTCTACAACATTTGCACCATATCATTATTGACAATACTGTTATTGCTATCCCTACTAAGGGTACTATTATTTGACCTATAAGTCCATTCCCTACATTAGTAAACCAGGTACCAATTGACGCAATGCTATTTGTCAATCTTTCCCATACACTATCAACTTCCAGTGGTTTCAGTTCCTTCTCAAGTTTAGTAATATTCTTTATATATGTTCCGATTTCTGTACTTTTGTCCGGAATATACGTGCAACAATGTTTCGTTTTCAACATTTTACAGACTCCGCCCTCTTTTGCTAATAATATATCAAGAGCAAGTCGATTTTGCATAACCATAGATCCATCGCAACCATCTCCGCATTAATCATTAGAAATCCTCCAGCAGTATCCGTTGATAAACGATCAACCACTGTAGATAATTTACATATTCTTCTTGAGTTCAGAATTACTCCCACTGAAGGTATCAATGCACCAAATATATCACCTACAATTTCTGAAAAACTAGCTCTCTTACTACGTGTTAGTTCACTATTATTTTCATTGCTCCCAGTGTTTCTTTTAACGTGGTATATTTTTGGAAAAACTATTCCAAAATAACAACTTCCATACCATTGTGCAGGAAGCTTAAAGTAAGCCTTATTCCCACACACATAATATATTCCAGGAAAAACTGAATCTGTTCCTCCTTTTAGACCCCAACCTCCAAGAATTAAGAAATTGTGTTCACATTCACTGGTACCAATAAAAACATTGTTATATTCAGTTTTTAACCTATGAAGACAAATTTTCCCTGTCTTTACAAAATCGAGAGCTATAGCAGCTTGAGCCTTGCCAGGTGTGTAAATACCCTCTTTCTCAGCCCAAGGTGGAAGGTGAGCTTTATGCTCAGACACTTTCTCTTGGAAATTCTGTCTTCTATCTTCAACTAAGTTTAAAAATATCTTTTCTTCTTCACGTAATGAACATGTTAGATTGCATCTATGTGCATGTGTTATGTCTATTGACTTCATCGTTAAGAAAAATTCTCCCATAAATTGTGCATCTTGACTACTAAGCACTGGGTTCAGATTCTTTCGAATGGGAACCTCTGAAAATATTACATCTATATTTGAATAATAATACTGAAGTTTCCCTGTTCTATAAAATAAACTAGTTAGTACACTACATGATATACCATAAGTTAAAGGCAAATGATGATAGGTTAAACCTTCTGCTACTGATTCAGGTAACTTCATACAAACATAACAATCACTAACATCCAGGGTATCTACAAATTGAAACAATTATTTAGTAAAAACATTTAAGCTAGTATCATTATCTGTTACAACGTGATGAAAATCTGGTTTATCTTCTGCTTCTATTTCTATTCTATCACTTTTCAGGTTATCTATCCTTCCCTTGGTATCGGTGTTATTCTTTTTGTCCATTATCATAAGGTAAGGAATTGCTACAATCACAACTAACCATACTATAAGCACCACTACCAGAATACATATGCATATAGCACAGCATCTTTTACAACATTTCCGTTTCGGTCTCCCAGAAACTCTGTCCTCAGCCATTTTTGACCAAGAAGATTTCTCTTCTTTCTTTTTCCCTCAAAACTTTAACATTATCAAGGTGGTTTCACTTCTTTTTCATAAGCCAGCTCTGCACTTGTTCCTTCGTCACCACTTTCACTATACTCTGAACTTTCGCAGTCTTCGAGAATCACATAAGTCCAATCAGGACCTTTAAACTTATTGTTCACGATTTTCAATCTTTTGCTTTTTCGTTTTTCAGACCCACTTATTTGTCCAGATAAGCTTGTTACTTCATTTACTTGTTCTGGGTCTTCACTTCGTGTTACTATGTGATATTTCACTCTTTTAATAACACTAGGCCAATGATCACACTTTCTGACTTTCTTGGTTTGCACTGTACCTTCACCTTCTGAGTCTTTTCCCAATACTCCTTTATTCACATTAATATGTGGCACAATTTGTTTGTCTTTGTTTTCAGTTTCCCTCTCTATCTGCCCTCGTTCAGCTCTTATTGTTGTTTCTCCAAGTGCCTGAATGTGCGTCTCTGCTAACTGGCCCTGTTCAGGATTGACGTTTTCTTGCTTGATATTTTCATGTTCGATGTTTTCTTGGTTTTCTTCTCCCTAAACGTGATTTTCTTGTCCTAACTGGTTCTGATCAGGGCTTATTGCATTCTGTACTTCTGCATCCTGACCGTGTTCTTCTGAACCTGTCTGTCCCTGCTCAAACTCTTGTTTCGTTGTCAATTTGAGCCCAATTTCCTTTCCCTATCTGGTCCTGCTCAGGTACCTTTATAGTTTCAACCTCCCTATCCTGAGCTTGTTCTTCTTCACCTATCTGGTCCTCTCTAATTTCCTCTAATCTAGCTCTGCTCCTTGTTTTGATAAAGACTTCAGGTATATCAACCACTGGTATCCAGTCCTGACTTGTGCTCGGTTGTTCTTCTTCAGCTACTCCTGAATCTATCACTTGGGATTCTTCAGCTGTACAACCTTCTGCTTCCTCAGCTATTGATGCTGATTGAGGATCTCTCTCTTCAGGAGCTGGCACCCATTTGGTATGGCTTACATGAATCCAATTAGGTAAACCTGCACATTTCACTGCTGTGTTTGTAACCAATATAACCTGACAAGGTTCGCCCCACCTGGGTGATAAACACGTTTCTCTGTTGTGATGCTTCACTACCACCCAGTCTCCGGGTTCAGATCATGCTCTTGTTCAGGCTGCCTGGAAACTGCGTCTTCTCCAACCTGGTGAGAGACAGAACGCACTAGGTCAGCCAATGCTTTGCAATAATCTAGAACCATATCATCAGTTATGTTCAGCAATTTATTGCCAGGTACATGGGCTTGTCTCATTGCTCTTCCCATGATGATTTCATGAGGACTCAATCCTGTATTTCTATCAGGAATGCTTCTGAGTCCCATTAAGACATGAGGCAACGCATCTGGCCAATCTAACGATGTGGATGCACACATTTTTGACAGTCTTGATTTTATTGTGCCATTCATTTGTTCAACCACTCCAGAAGCCTCTGGGCGGTATGCACAGTGCAATTTTTGTTCAATTTTAAATGCTTCACAGATTATTCGAATTACATCGTTATTGAAGTGACTCCCTCTATCTGATTCCAAAGTTACTGGGAAACCGAACCGTGGAATGAGTTGTCGTAATAATAGTTTTGCAACTGTTATGCTGTTATTCCTCCTGGTAGGGTAAGCCTCCACCCACCTTGAAAACAGACACACTATGACGAGTACATATTTCAGTCCTTTACATGGTGGTAACTGAATGAAATCTAACTGCAATCTCACAAATGGGCCTTCTGCCTTTCCAATTTTTCCCAGACCAACTACTGTTTTCCTTCCTGGATTATTCATTTGACAAGTTAAACACCTCTGGAAAAGGCTCTCTGCTGCAGCCCTAAACCTTGGATTGTACCAACTTTGTCTGAAAAGTCTAATCATGGCATCTCTTCCTACATGTGTGTCTCCATGATACATTCTGGCCATGTGTGAAGTTAGGCAATCAGGCATGACTGGTCTGCCATCTGGATAAACCCACACATCATCATCTGTTCTTCGTGTACACCCTATTTTCATCCAAACATCCTTTTCACTCTCTTCAGCATCATCCTGCAATCGTCTCACATCATTCCATGTCTCAGGTGTTGAACATAGCATAAGTTGGCAGCTGATTCCCATTCTTTCGACTTTTCTGTTTACTGCCATTCTATATCTGGCACAGTGTTGAGCGATTAGGTCTGCATATCTGTTACCGGCTACCACCCAGTCATCTCCTGACTGGTGTGCGGCACATTTCACCACTGCCAATTCTTTTGGCGATTGTATTGCCTCCAATAATTCTTTTACAAACTGCCCATTTTTGATTGGGGATCCTGAAGAAGAAATGAAATCCCTCTGCATCCACAGTTGGCCAAAATCATGCACAACCCCGTACCCATATTGACTGTCGGTAAATATGGTCACTTTTAGATTTTTCCCAATTTTGGAGGCTTTAATCAAAGCAACTAATTCAGCTACTTGTGCAGATTTGACTCCTGGTAAATAGGATGCTTCGACTATTCCGGAAAGTTCACATACAGCATAAGCTGCACTCAATTTGCCATCTTCATGCCTTAGGCATGAGCCATCCACAAACAGCTCCCTGTCTGGGTTCTTAAGAGGCATTTCCTGTATGTCAGGGCGCGGCTTAGTACACAACTCTGTAACTTCCAAGCAGTCATGTTCTGTGTCGTCCCTAACTTCTTCACAATATGGATCTGGTAATAGTGTTGCAGGATTTACAACTGTGCACCTAGCTATGGTCACATTCTCAGCTCCTAGAATTATTCGCTCATATTTTGTCATCCAACTAGGTGTAAGATGCTGGGTTCTAGTTCTTGTCAACAGAATCACAACTGCATGTGGGACGAACACTTTGACAGGGTGTCCCATTACTATTGACTCACTTTGTTCAATGCTCATACAGGTAGCAGCTACTGCTTTTAAGCAGCCTGGCAATGCTGCAGCCACTGGGTCTAATGTAGCAGAAAAATATGCTATATGATGTCTGTCCAGTCCATGTCTTTGTGTTAAGACTGAAAGTGCACAACTTTCTCTTTCATAGCAAAATAATGTAAATTCTTTTGTATAGTCAGGCATGCCCAGGGCAGGTGCCTCACACAAAGCATTTCTTAATTTTACAAATGCACTGGCACTTTCATCATCCCATTCAACTGGATCCTTTACCTTCTTTTTGGTTAACTGAATTAAAGGCTTTGCTAGTAGAGAAAACCCTACAATCCATTGTCGACAGTATCCTACTATTCCAAGAAACATTCTCACCTCTCTTTGTGTTACTGGCATTTTCATTTGCTTAATTATTTTTATTCTCTCAGAGGTTATTCTTCTCTTCCCTCTCTCAATTTGGTTTCCCAAATACTTAACTGCTGTTGTACAAAATTGTAACTTCTCAGGTGACACTTTGTGACCTTCCTCAGCCAAATGATTGAGTAATGCAATCGAGTCGGCGACACAATCGTCATGAGTTCTAGATGCGATTAACAAATCATCTATATATTGTACCAAGACTGAGTTCCTGGGCATTACTAATTTTTCTAGGCACTTTTTCAGTATTTGATTAAAAATGGAGGGACTTTCTGTGTACCCCTGAGGAACACGATTCCACACATAAACATGATTTTCAAATTTGAAAGAAAACAAATACTGACTATCTGGATGCAATGGAATTGAGAAAAATGCTTGGCACAGATCAATTACAGTAAACCATTCTGCATTCCATGGTATTTGGTATAAGATTACTGCAGGAGTTGGTACTATAGGACAACAAGGTACCACAATTTTGTTAATTTTCTGTAAAGCTTGAACAATCCTATATTTTCCACTAGGCTTTTTCAAACCCATGATTGGCGAATTACAAGGGCTACTCATAACTTCTTTTAATATACCTTGTTTCACCATTCTGCCAATTTCCTCAGTAACTCCTGCTTTCACTTCAGCACTCATTTTATACTGTCTGGTATTTGGGAAAATTGCGCCTTCCTTTACAGTTATCTTTACTGGGTCTATATTTGCCATCAGACCTACTTCTTTTCCAGTAAAATCCCATACCTTTGAACTCACTGTAGTTTTTAACTCTTCTGGTAATTCATCTTTGGTTATCAAGGAGAACATTTCATCTACCTCCGTACCTTGCTTGACTATCATGAATTTGTAAACATGATCTTCATCCGGGGTCTGTATTGCAACACCATCCGGTGTGCAGAAAATAGTGCAGTTCATTTTGCACAGTAAGTCTCTGCCCAGTAAATTTACTGGACTAGAGTCACACACCACAAATTGGTGCATTTCTCGGAAGTTTCCGATTCTTACTTCCATGGGTTCTGTAAGGGGTGTTCTAATCTTTTGATTTGCTACACCTACAACTTGGATAGCTTCTCCAGAGAGAGGGAGGTCTGGGATGTCTGCTGTTCTTACAGTAGAACGGGTAGCACCAGTGTCCAAAAGAAAGGTGATATCATTACCTTTTACTTTTCCTTCAACATATGGACCTGACTGATCTACCGGTAAGGATGCGCCAAGTACGCACTCCTTCTCCCCCTCTCTTAGGCACCGTCATTGATACTCATATGGATTAAAATCATCCTGTAAAAGAAACTGTGAAGTTACATATTCATTCTTACCACTTCCTCCTTGATATCCGACGTCTGTACCGTGCTTTGCTCTGCTTACATTACCCTGTATAGGGGCAGGTGGCAACTGACTCTGAGGACTTACACCCTGCTGTGAGTCATTCTGCGTCTGTGGATTTAAATTATGATTTGGGCCATTATTATTTTGAATCTTTTTACATTCGTTCTTCCAATGTCCCAACTTTCCGCATCCATGACAAGGAAATTTCTTTTTAGCCTCTTCTCTACTCATTCGTCCTCTTACCTTTCCACTATTTCCTGTGTCACCATTCGATCCAGATTCTTTTCCCTGACTTTCTGTTGGATTATCTAAATTAATTCCCTGTCGCTCAGCCATTTTCACTTGAGCCCACATCACTTTTTCTTGTAGTTTCTTGTGTCTATCCTCAATGTCATCCCCACAATATTTAGCATATTTCAAAATCTCATCGATAGGCTTTCCCTGCCAACATAACATATGTTGCTTAATCATCTGACAAATCTCTGGTTTTATTCCATAAACAAATCGATAGACAAACTGACTCATATTTTTGTCTCCAATATCTTCAAAACCACTATACTGTTTGAACACCTGCAATAGACGTTCATAGTAGGCATGTACCGAATCATTTACTTCTTGGGTTGTTCTGTCTATTTTCACCCAATCTGTTTCTTTTGGTGGTATTTTCCCTTTCAAATAAGTTATTACCTGGTGATACTTTTTCATCACATCATTTGATGGGGCACCTGTCTTTGGATCCCTAGGATACTCTTCACTAGGCCAGTCGATTGTAATTTTACAGTCTGTCCATAAATCGGCAGGTACCACTATGTCAAACAAACCATCTAGGTCCTTTAACAAAACCTTTGAAACCTTCACAAACCTCTCAACCTGTTTGTACCATTCAATTGGTTTTTCTCTCAACTTTGGAAAATCATTTGTAAATGACAAAATGTCTTGCCTACTCCATGGGACATGGATATAGCCTTCTCCTGGAACCTCTCGCATTGGATACATCTGTTCTACCTTTCCTGTTTCCTTCAATAAATACTCAGATGTCATTCTATTCGAACGTGCTTCTTCCTTTTTCTTTGTCCATCTAGTTTTCCATCTATCCAATTCTCCCCATTTCTGTAAGACTGTCATTAATTCTTTAACTTGTAATTTTCTACCAGATGTATTCATATTTTCTAAGTCTTTGTCAGTAAATTCTGCTCTATATGGTCTCTGCAACACTTTTGACTTCCTTATTTCAATTCCCATCTCTGAGGCCAAATCCGTTAACTTTTCATGGAATATTTTTACATTTCTGGTTATGCTCCTACATATGAACAATAGTTCTTCTTCACTGCAGGTATTTAAACGATCTACTCCTACGTTGCCTGCTATCATTTCTTCTAACTCGACTTTTAGTTTATAAATGTCCAAGATCTTTGGGGGTGAACTCTGTCTGTCTATTCCTTGTGCCCATCTTTCTAAGTCTTCTGGAGTTACTACTGTTGCACTTTTAGGGCCAGATGTAGGTGGCCAAATAGCGAGCGCTAACGCTGAATTTCAGCGTTTGCGATCGCTATTTGGCTGCGAGTAATGTAGGTGAGTTTAAACCTACTAGCAAATTGCGATTCCTTATTTTGCTCTTGCACTTAAGGAATCGCAAATTGCGATTCCTTAAATGCAATGTAAGTAGCACAAAAGAAAGTGCACTTTAGCCTTAAGGAATCGCTAATTACCACCAACTTCAAGTTGGTGGTAATTTGCGATTTCCTTTAAAAAGCACTTTTTTGCTTTTTTTAAAATGCCATGTGGCACACATTCATGCCCTTAGGGCATGTATGTGCGCCACATGTGCACACATGCACATTTCAGGGTGCAACAGGGTGTCCTTTGACACCCTGGCACCCTTGAAATAGCTCCCGCTATTTGTGATTCTTTAATAGCGAATCGCAAATAGTGAATATCTTCCCATTCATTCCTATGGGCCTCCTAGCCCATAGGAATGAATGGGTAGGTATTCCTTATTAACGAATCTCAATTTGCGATTCGTTATTAAGGAATATTAAGGAATCGCTAATATTTTAGCGATTCCTACCTACATTCACTTTTGCGAGTCCTTAATAGCGAATCGGTAAAATTCGCTATTAAGGACTCGCAAATTTGATTTTACCTACATCTGGCCCTTAGTTCCTGAAGATGTCATTATATTTACATCCTTTGAGCAACCAGGTGTGGTTCTTCTGGGGGTGCTATTTGCGGATTCTCGAATAGGCAAATCCATTAGTGAAATCATAGATTCACAGTCACTGATATGATCATCAATTATTACAGCTTCATGTTTAGGAATATCCATAGTTGTAGTCATAGCTAGAGGCTTCGGGCAATTTATTTTGTCTCCGTATGAAGGGACCACGGGACCAATGGGTACAGGTATAGTCAGAGATTCAGGATGTACATTCAACTGTGTTATTTTCTGTATTAATTCTGCTCTGTTTCTGTCTAAAGCCTCTCTTTCCTTATCCTGAAGTACTCTATTAGCTGGTGGATTATGCAGTACTCGAGGTACTAACGGTGTTCTCAAAACAGGTGCACTTGGGGAACATCCACCCAACTCTTCCTGGTATGGTGGAGGGTTCTTTAATATTTCTTCCATGAATTCATCTTCGGATTCTCCAAACCCTGTCATGTGTTTAGTCTTCTCTTTGCATTTGCTCCCTAACTGCTCATCAGCCATTAATACTGGATACAAACCCTCAGTAATCATTGCTCGTCTCCACTGTTTCATCTGACTTTCTCTTGTCCCATTCTGGTATCTAGGAAAAAATCCCCTCTAACCCTTATTGCTCCTGGATCTATCACGTTCAAATGCTTCTGTCTCCCATTCTTCTAGGGCTTCGTACTGCGTTAATCTTGGTCTGGGTTCTAATTCATTCATTCTCATTCTTAAATTTTGAAGAATTCTCCCATTGAAAGTACCATTCTCTGGGAAAGCTAATACTCCGTCATCTTTTGTATATTCTATCCAATTTTCTAACCATACACAAGTATGATAACCCCTCTCCATCATCATGAATGAGGCGGGCGTTTTTGCTGGTGGAATGAAAATTCCTTCCCTAGTTTTGATTGGCTTATCTTTCTTAAAATAATTTTTAATCTTTTGTAAGAATGACAATTTTCTCTTTCTCCGTACATTTTGGGTAGATATCTATTTATTGAATTATATTCTGCAAAACCTAAAAATCTTCTGTCTGGACGTGTTCCTATCAAATTCGGATCGTGTTTCCACATACAATCTCCACTGTCCACTAATATTTCAACTTCTATTCTGACAACCAATCAAATTCCAGCTAACAATTGTCTCGGAACCCATCCTAGCGCGGTTTTTCTGTGACGTCTATTCACTCTATCTGACAACCCCTCCTTTACAATCTGCGCTTCTCTATCCCTCGCTGTGTCGACCAATTCCAGCGCGGTGCTTGTGACGTCAGCTTCTACTCCGGCAGCTGACCCTCCCTTTACAAAAATCGTACACAAACTTTAAGTCCTCAACACTTTTCATTAAAATTCAGTAACAACATAAAACATTTGCTATCTTGTCAGTTTCCCTAAATTAAAGGATAGATCTTCTCACACTTAGTAAAACCCTTCCGTTTACTAGACATACACTACGAGCAAAACCCTTCCGTTTACTCTTCACGTAAGCTTCAGAAAAACCTGCTACTCCTTCAATGTTACCCTTTCTAGCTGATATAACATCAAAATTTCACCAGCGTATTCCTTTGCTGTCACTCACACACACACAGAGTCCCTAACAAGTACTGATAGCCCTGCTTAACTTTTCAGTACTATTTCTGCCTGACAGATAACCTCACTGCAGTATGGTTTCCACTTACCATCCGCTATTCAATTTCCCCGGGGATTTCTAGACAACATAAAACAAAACTTTTAAAACGGATGTTAGTTCATAAAAATAAAATTCTCATTACCCAGTTAACAAGGTATAACCATCCTCTGATAGCCAGATAACTGATCCAACGGGTTACTAGCAACAAGCATTCATACACTAAATACTCACCTGGGCCCATTCATTCAGACTAGCTAGCAAACACCGCTGGTGGGGTCAGTTGTACTCTTTATCAAAATCCCTGCTACCAATTACCTTTTCTGATTGAAGAGTAATGACTTACCAATGGACCCTTGATAACTGGGGTTGATATGAGATCATACAAATCATTATTTCATTAAACACCTGAAATAACCACTGACTCAGGAAGTTTTAAATTTTTTATCTAAAATATTCAGCAGAGTAAAATACAAACCACATAATACTTGATCGCATCTCAAGGAGGAAGCACACTATATAGTCACCTATTAATCCCAAATGACGGTCCCTCAGAAAGGAGAAGATAGAGACAGCAGTACAAACTAAAGATTATGCATTTATAGTTACCTAATGGTGTGAAAACCAAACCCCTTGGCCAAGGAGTTGGAAAGAGGGTCCCCAAGAAAGGATGAGGACCAAGACCTCCGGACCAGGTTCAGGACAGGATAGATGACCTCTCTACCAACGACGCCTGCGTCGTTCCCCTCTCTGATACTTCGTTCCTCCTCGTGGTTCTTCTGCGTCTCCCTCTAATACGGTCCGCCGCCCCCACCTCACGACCTCTTCGGACAGCGGTTCAGTCTCTGTCTGTTCTGCAACAGCATCTATGTTCGTCTGCGTGCTGAGCTCCTCTCTGCTGCTCCTAAGCGCTAACTAATTAGCTAATTCTATATCTATTATACCCTTCTATGCCCATGTACCTCCCATTAATGTTTCAAAATTATGGGCCCACTAATTCTGATTGGACAGGGACAGGGGGTTGATCCTCACACCATGTCAATTTAGTTCAATTTTCTTAAGCCCATTGTTTTAGAATCCCGCCCCTCTCAATTAATACATTTGCTTTATTTCCCACCCGTTTCACACCAATATTAATACAAAATATATATAAAATGTATCATTTCACAGGACATCCAGTAGAAATCTGAAGGTGATCAGCGGGTCATGTCCTTGGACATCCTCCAAGTTGACTTCATCACTTTGCTTTGTTAGTTTTCAGAGCGCATGCGCAGGTCACATGACTCTCGAGCTGCTGTTTAGGCAAACCAGGCCCACTTTACGAACTAATAGAAAATCAAAGAAGAAACATATTAAAATCAAAAATAAATGTTTTCAATGTATACCTCCTATTTCTACCCTAATCCCATTTAATTATAAATGTCTATCCCGCATTAGTAGCTTTAGAATACCACATTATTAATTGCAGCAATGCGAAAGCTTTAGCATGTGAGAACATTAAAACGGCCATTTTAGCATACACTGCGCAAAAGCAAAAGATTCCCTCCAAGCAAAGAAAGACGTCATACCACGTGACATGTTGACACATGCGCAATAGAATTCCCGCGTTTTAGCGGCCATTTTGGATTAGACGAGGATTACTTATTAGTGGAAAACACACAGGCAAGCATCTTCTAGATAAAATATGTTTGTGTTGCACATTATTAATAAAGACTTTACAAGGTTTTAGTACAAATTAATTAATACTGTGAGAGAATTGCTTCCGAGCAAGTCTCATTGTGAGTCCTTGCTCCATCACTACCATGAATGCATTTTTTGGAAATTCTGTAATAATAGCAGCATATTTAGCTTCTGTTTGATTGTGGGTGAAATTCTCCTTTTATTTGTGTACAATGTGTATTGTGTTGTCTTGTGTGAAATTTTCTTTTGTTTTTTCATTCTAGTGGGATTTTGTTGGTGCTTGCTGTGTCTGTGCAAAGTAGGTGCTGGTGAGTCTAGCTGTCTCTGGCAAGTGAGTGGTATTATTTTACAGTATACAGGTCTTTGTGTGCTTTGTATTGATTGACTTTACCTTTCAATTGTTATATGCCAGTAGTTTTACCTTTTGTTTGATTAAGCCACACTTTGGGGCATATTCACAAGGAGCTATCGCCGAATTAACGGCACTTCATCGCAGCCAAAGTCGTGATAAATTTACCTCCCCATTCACAAGCTGGTGTTAACAGCCCACAGCACCAGTTTACCCGCGATAGCAGCCGCAAAAAACATCACCACAGAGGACCCTCGCAACTATCGCTAATGAAATGCAGAGTGGGCGTTCCCGTGCCAAAAGGCGCGACAACATCACACCTCAACATTCTCAACGACCAGCCACATCGGCGATAAAAACACAAAACATGCGATAAGGCACGTTAGCACCTGGAAATATACACCTGCTCTGACCTGGTGTAAAGTCGGACGGCAGCCTGCAAACCAAAAGGGAGCACAGCCCAGGGCTACATCGGAAGGGCAACAGATGCCATGGAGCCACCCATCATGCGGCCCGGACACCCAAGAGGGCCACAACACCCACAGCCACCACCCCCAGGACCACCCCTCCCTGGCACTCCCCCGACCAAAGACATGCCACATCAGCCACACCTAAACAGGTACAAAATATTCCGCTTGATGTCGCACAATCACAACTGGTGACATGCATGTGTCGTCACAGAAATGAGCAGCACACATTCACTTTCGAAGCAACAAATGAAACTTTATTAAAATGAACACCAAAATGAAATGAAGACACATGGCCGCTCCCCTCGGGACAATACGTAGGTCACAGCCTGTAAGACAAAAAACATGATGAGAAGGTGTGTCCTGCGCACATCAGAGGACAGAGAGAGAGCGAAGGAGAGAGAGAGGAAGAGAGGGAGGGAGAGAGAGAGGAAGAGAGGGAGAGAGAGAGAGAGGAAGAGAGGGAGAGAGAGAGAGAAGAGGAGAGAGAGAGGAAGAGAGGGAGAGAGAGAGAGAGGAGAGAGAGGAGAGAGAGAGAGAGAGAGAGAGAGAGAAGAGGAGAGAGAGAGGAAGAGAGGGAGAGAGAGAGAGAGTGCCGCCCCTGCGCACCCAGGCCACACTGCTCACCTGCTGCCATTGGTGTGTCTCCAACCATGTGCCGGTATGTATAGCAGGACACCAGGTCACACATCTGAGTCAGAGCCGTCAGCTGAAACAGAGTCCAGATACATGACTGGCACAGTACACACACTTGCACAAGACAACATCGCCTGCCCGCCCATGCACACCCAGGCAGAGGCACCCCAACCCCTCCCGCCGCCCATTGGAGCATGCCCGCCCATGCACACCCAGGCCTCAATGCTCACCTTCCGCCACCGGCGCGTAGACAGGAGGTCCCACCACGTGCCCCTGCAAGCCACAAGCCTGGGGCCCGCGGACATGGCACCCTCCACATCATGCAACCCCGCTCCGCAGGCCACCAGGTCTCACGTTTGGTGCTGGGTCTTGATTACTCCATGGCATAGGACATACCAGTGCACCCGGCACCATCGCAGGCTGCACACCCGCTCAGCTCAATGGGTGCCACCAACTCTGGGATCCCGGAAGCGACGCCACGTGGCGGTAGGCCCGCGCTGCCCGTTGGCTCTGGCCTACACTGCGGTCCAGCAGGGCACACAAAACCTGAGATGTCCGGACCGCCGGGACATCATCGCAGGCTGCACACCCGCTCAGCAGCTCAAGGTGCACTGACACAGTGCACCCAAAGTCACCGTCCCGTGGCGGGGTGCCTGTGCCGTCCGCAAGGCCTCGGATGCCACTAACCCTGTGCAACCCCAGTCTGCGCCACGTGGTGGTAGGCCCATGCCGTACTCAAGGCCTCGGATGCCACTAACCCTGTGCAACCCCAGTCTGCGCCACTTGGTGGTAGGCCCGTGCCGTACTCAAGGCCTCGGATGCCACTAACCCTGTGCGCAACAACTCATGGGCCCTATATGAGTGAAAACCATGGTGCGTCCGTCATCCAGTCACCACCGGAAGAGGGGAATGTGACGTCGTCGGCCCCTTATGTTGGCGGAGTCACATGGCCTGTGATGCCTGTGCCGGATGGGTGTGGTGTGTGTGAAAAACTGCCCCATATCTGTGGAGAAAGTCACTCAAACTATCAGCACCTTAAAAAAGGAGAAAGCTGCTGACCCTGACTCCATCCCAAATGAGATTTATGTTATCTTAAAGGAAGAACTCGCGCCCTTTCTTTCTCAATTGTTTAAATTTGTCCTTCATAGAGGGTCAGGGTCTCCCCGTGTCATGGGAAGAAGCCACCATAACGATCTTACTAAAACCTAATAAGAAGCCAAGATCCAGTGAATCCTACAGGCCTATCTCACTTTTGAATAGCGACCATAAAATATATACTCAGGTTATTACTAAACGCTTGGATAAGGTAATAGGATCATTAATACATCCAGACCAGAAAGGGTTTTTGAAAGGGAGGCAGCTCTGTGAGTTAACACACAACTTAATCGGGGCAATAGACATGGTGCAGACATACAAGACCCAATTAGCAGTAATGACATTCGATGCTGCTAAAGCATTTGATTGGGTCAACTGGTCTTTCCTTTTTAAAACGATTCAACGCCTTAATCTAGGAGAAACCTTTTTAACAGCAATCAAAGCCATATACAAAAACCCATCTGCCAAAATCCTCATTAACGGTAAACTTACAAGATCAATACAAATAGGAAGGGGGACCAGACAGGGTTGCCCCCTCTCTCCTTTACTTTTTAATATCTATATTGAACCCCTTGCATGTAAACTGAGAGCCTGCCAGAATATTATTCCCTTCAAATGCAATGGTTGGGAAAAGAAAATCGGCTTATACGCTGATGATCTCATAATATACACTGGCGACCTAGAAAAATCATTTCCTGAGATATGGTCGGAGATAGAGAGTTTTGGGAGGGTTTCTGGATACCTGATCAATCAGCAAAAAACAGAATTGATGAAATGGAATATCCCCTTTAGGAGCGATTACACGAAGAAGGAAATCAGATATCTCGGCGTCCAGATAGTCCAAAACATTGTTAAGATAGCCCAGGTCAACTTTGAAAAAGTCACAAAGAAGGTCAGTTCACAACTACAATCATGGGGTGCTCTTTCACTCTCTTTCCTGGGCAAGTCGAATTTATTAAAGATGTCAATTTTACCAAAATATACTTTCTTGTTTAATGCTATCCCGCTAGACTTCCCAAAAATTTGGTTTAAGAAGGTGCAAGGGCTTTTCTCCAGTTTCATTTGGGGAAATAAAAATCCAAGAATAGCTCTAAAGAAATTTAGAAAGAAAAAAGCCTATGGAGGCATAGCTACTCCCGATTTATATTTGTACTTTTGTGCCTTCCACTTAAAAAACTTCCGACAACTGTTGATGGAGAGTTCAACTTTTTCCCTACTATATAAGGCCCTTACAATTGACTTCTCTCATCAAGCAGGGTGTTTCCGTTTAAAATTTGGCCATCCAAAATTTTTTAAGAAGGTTAAATTGAAGATTTTGGTGGCAGCCACGAAGCTCTGGTCTCAGGTGAGACGACTTCTAAAAATTCCGTACTACAATGACGTCGCACCGATCTGGGATTCCCCAGGCATACCGGTCTATTTGGAAGATGCCCTTGCTGTTCCCCTTCGCGCATGTGGCATCAGTACATGGGGGCAACTAATTGTTGACGCTGAACTAATTTCCTGGCCTCACTTTTCGGCGATTTGTGAGAACTCGGTTTCGAAATTGAAATATTATCAACTGTCAAGCTGGGTAAAATCAATAGGAAAAGAGTTAGAAGGGAAATCGGACTTGGCGTCAAAGATACGTTCACGTCAAACAAAACCGAAAGAAGTGGCAGAGTGGTACTGGCTATTAGTTCAAAATGGAGAAGAGATGCAGGCCTCATTTACAGAGATTTGGAAGAAGGACCTGCCGAATGAAGATCTTGAAAAAACAGGGCAAGTATCTATGTCTCTCTTATGGTCGTATGTGAATTCTGCACCATTAAAAAAGAATCACCTTTTCACAGTACACTAAGCTTACTGGACACCACAGAAATTATCAAGAATGGGGAGTCGGGAGATCAAGAAGTGTCCAAAATGTGGAGAAGACAATGCAAACGAGGTCCATATGTTTTGGAGCTGCCCTGCAATACACTCTTATTGGCAGAAAGTTGGTAAGACCATTTCAGACATTATGGGGCTCGAAATAAAACTAACTATACTATCTATAATTTTGGGAATACTACCGAGGGACTTAGATAATCGTCCCCTAACAAAAAAGCATAATGCACTTTTCTTCACATTGATCTTGTTGGCTCGTAGAGAACTTTGTATTAAATGGATTTTACCTTGCTCCCCTACGGAAGAAGAATGGATTTATTCCATTCAGAGGGTATCCTCACTAGATCAATCCTGTAAACAGAATAGAAAAACCAAATATTGGGAAATTTGGGATAAATGGGTGGAGACTGGCACTCCAAAGGTAACACTTTAGAATCACACATAATACGCATGTCCCCTGTTTTCTTCTTGCCTAGTCTTTTGTTGCTCTCTGCTATTCCTGCTATTTCTTTTTCTTCTTTTCGTATTTGTGTTCTTGGTCCAATGATTAAGAATATGCTTTAGAGGATGCTTTGGTGGCAGACCCACCTTTATCTCAAAAAGGAGGAAAGCAACAGACTTAGGGGCCGATTCCGATCTCGGCCGGTAGGGCTCCGAATCGGATTCGGCTTAACCGGATCCGATTCGGAGCCCTATTTCCCGACCGAATCGTACGCGCGTCCGGGCGAGCGAGTACGTTGCGTATTCGCCGACCGACTCGTCCGGACATCCCGACCGCTCCGACCGACTCGTTCCCGGGTCTAACCGCACCGACCGACTCGCTCGGACTCGACTCGCACCGCGCAATGGAGACGTTCCCCGGCCGGGTAAATACGATGCGCGCCGCGAGCAGTCCGACCGAGCCACGCACTCCGGCTCGAAAGAGCTGTCGGAGCCGTACTTTGGGGGTCCGTGTCGGACCCCCCTGTACGCGTAGCCGCGCGAGTCGCACACAGGGGGGACCCATGGGTCCCCCCTACCTGTGCGTGTACGACGCGAATCGCTTCGCCGCGTACACGCTGTAGGGGGCGCCCTTGTCCGCCTCGCACCCATTGAGTCAATGGGAGCCCGCGTACGCGTTGTACGACAGGCTCCCATTGACTTCAATGGGAGTCCGACCGACTCGAGTCCGATCGCATACGTGCGCATCGTACTCGTTCGGTCGGACTGCACGGGTCCGATTCGGTCGGAAATCTCTCCGGGTCCGGCTCGGTCGGAGAGATTTCCGGCCCGAATCGGAATCGGCCCCTAAGTGTTAGACGCCAACCAAGTGGCTGAAGTTGTGGACCCGGAGATATATGCTATCTTCCTCTCTCTTGCGGAGTGACCGGGTTTATACAATATTTTTTGCTACTTGAGTTGGTTGGAACACTCTTTTCTTGAACTCAAAGCATATTGTGGATAAATGAGGACTATACAAAAAAAAAAAAAAAAAAAAGAAAACCGTGGAGCGTCCGTCATCCAGTCACCACCGGAAGAGGGGAATGTGACGTCGTCGGCCCCTTATGTTAGCGGAGTCACATGGCCTGTGATGCCTGTGCCGGATGGGTGTGGTGTGTGTGAAAACCTGCCCTCAGGGAGTGGCTGTGACATGCTGACAACTAGACCAGTGACCTGCACTCCACCAGCGAGTATGGCTGCGACGGGTAGCAATGAGGGCCCCCCCTCGGGGCGTTAGCGGAGTGGTCTGGCCTGCCGTACGCCGGACCAGTGCAGGGCTTGCAACAATGACTCGTGGGCTCTGGGCGTGGTCCAGTCCATGTCCGGACAAGGAAGTGACTTATGCGTGTGTCCCTGTTGTAGTGTCCACGGGACCCGGGTACACAAAATGCAATGTCGCACCCTCTGACTGGCATCCCACAGGATGAACATCATTGACGCAAGGGAAGGCACTGTCCCCACATTCATCCACACATCCATACATGAATGACGTAAGACATTACACAGCAGTGCGTCACTGGATGTTTATTTGCACATCCAGTGCAGTCATGCAGCTGGAGCGGTACAGGGCAATGCCGAGCACACTACACAATATGGGCCCGTGGAGGGCCAGCCAGTGTCCATCCGGGGATGACCTACACTGCGGAAGAGGAAGGGTACAGTCCGCAGTCTGTCCGCCGTGTCATTGGTCGTCAAACAGGATGTGGCAGTCCATGTCGCTGTCCAAGGTGAGTGCATCAGAGTGTATCGGGGGTCAGTGGTAGGTCTTGAGGCCATGTGCGGCACCAAGCAGAAACAGGCAAGGTGGCGGAAATGAATGCTAGTGCCTCCTTCTGAACTCAAGCCCATCCACGTCCTCGGATGTGTGCTCTGCCCCACCTGTGGGTGTTGCAGTACCGGCTGCGGCACTGTGTGCCACTGACACATCAGGGGCCGGAGGAGGATTGACGGCCGCACTGTGTGGCAGTGACACATCAGGTGCCGGAGTGGATACGCCTGCCGCACAGGGAGGCACTGACACACCAGGGGGCGGAGATGTGGATGTTGGGGGGGCAGCAGCATTCATCATCGCCACGCCTTGTGGCAGCAATGCCATGATGAGGACATGCAGGGCCTGGTAGATGCCAGCTACATTTCGCTGATGTGCAGCGGTGGCTGCCATCCTCTCCGCCTCCATCCGCACCATGTTCTCCATGAGCCTCTGCATGTGTGCCAGCTCACGGCTGGGATCGCTGGAGCCACTCTGAGCGGACAGGTATTCTTCCCTCCGCGTCATGACTCCAGCGATGTCAGTCAGGGCTCGTTGGAGACCATGGGGTGGACATAGACACCCAAGGATGGCGTCCAGTTTGGTAGCCATGAGGTCGAACCCCACCCGCACCTGCTCAGCCGTCTCCCTCTGGGCCTCCAGCACACGGCGTTGGAAGGCCATTTGTTGTTCCTGGGGGACTTGGGAGAATGCCGGGGCTGTGGGTGCCTCCTGCTGGGTGGTTTGGGTGGTGGGTGGGGTCTCCTCGATGTAGCTGGGCTGCCCTGCTCCTGGAGGTGAGTGGCGGATGAGGTCAATGATGTCTTGGATGGTTTGGGTGTCGATGCTGGTGTTGTCCTCCTCGTCATCAGTGAAGAGTGGCTGGGACTGCTCTGCAGGAGGTGTTGACGATGCCCCTGCGATGTGAAGGGGAGATGGTGTATTACAATGTGTCCACATGTATGTAGCCACATGGTACAGGTTGACATTCAGACAGCATGGCATTGTACATTGTGACAGTCTGTGGATCTGGGCGAGGACCCAGGGTCATTGTGGGTGTGCACTGTGCCCTGCTTGCTTGTGCATGTGTGCCATTGTGGCCATCTCCCCCCGTCCCCCCAGTACCTGGTGGTCACTCACCCTGTTGCGGTTGTGTTGTGTCCTGTCGAGCAGTGTCCGGTCCCCCGACTCCAGCCACAGTCTCCACACTGATGACTGTCGACACCAGCTCCTCCATGTCATCCAGCTCCAGCTGTGGCGCTGGGCCCTCACCTCCGGTCTGCGTTGCTGCCTTCTGGTTGGCGGTGAGTTTCTCCTTGGTCTTCCACTTGATGTAATTCCATCGCCTCTTGACTTCATCCATTGTCCGCTTGTGCTCTCCGACGGCATTCACCTTGTCGACGATGTCCCGCCATATTCCATTTTTGGTGCCCAATGACACGTTGGAGGTGACGAAGAGTTGTTGATGGTGTTCCATCACCTCAGTGACTATGATCCTGTTCGCCTGCGGACTGAACTTGGTCTTCCTCGTCTTCTTGTCCTTGCCCTTCCCTGTCCCCGAGGTCCCAGGCTGGTCGTCCAGGGTGCTTGTGGGGTTGCGCTCGTCCTCTGCGCCTGCTCCGGCTGCCTCCATGGTGCTTGGGTGTTGGTCAGTTTGTGTGTGGGTGTTTTTTCTACTTTTATGGTGATTTTTGACGCCTGCCAGGTGTGTGTTGCAGGCCTGGCGCTGCTTGTCGCTGGTTTCCTCATCGCGCTTTGGCCCATCGCGTGTTTTTTGGTGTCGTGGTTTGTGTTTTTATCTCCATCGTGGTGGTTGTATCGCGGACATTGTCCGCGGTTTCGGCAGACTATCGCTTGCTACCGCCCTGTTGTGAATTCCACGTTGACACTGGGTTATTTTCCCGAGATAGACTGCGATATGGAAAGTTGTGTTACGCTACTCTTGCGGTAGTTATCGCACGTTCTTGTGAATATACCACTTTGTTTATTGCTTATTTTACACAGCATTGGGTATTCTTGACTTGTTTGTCAAGTTACTTTTCTTTGTAAGGCTTATGGCTCTCCACAGGATGACCGCTTAGCTGGTTGTTGGTATGCTTTTCAACTTTTCCACTGACCATAATTATGAGACTACTCTGTATCTGAGGCAGAGGAGGAAGTCCAGGATTCTAGAAGTGAATTTTCTGTTCAAGAGGAATCATCTGTTGATGAAGTCACTCACCGGGGAGGAAGTGCCTCTTTTAGAGGAGGAGACTGATGGGCCGATAGTGCAGCAAGAGGCATCTGGAGTGCAGCCTGGGGCTGATAGACATTCCATTGGAAGAGCTAAACCCAGGGTTGCCCCAAGCATGGTGCAGCCGGTGTTGCCTGCCTTTAGTGGTGCTGCAGAGTGCAGAGTGAATCCTGAAAACTTTTTGTCTATAAATTTCTTTCAGTTGTTTATGGACGATGTATTTTTGGATGAGATTGTTGACCCGACTAATTTGTATGTTGAACAGTATTTGATGGACAACAGTGCCAGACGTAAGCCCCACTCTAGAGCTAGCCGGTGGACTCCTGCTAATCTAAATGAGTTTAAGAAGTTCTTGGGTTTAACTTTTTTGGTGGGCTTGATAAGGAAGGCATTGCTGTCTATATATTGGTCTACTAGTCCCTTGATGGCTATATTTCCTGCAACCATGAGTTGTAATCGGTATTTGCTTCTTCTTCGGCTGCTGCATTTTGTTGATAATGCTTTAGCATTGCATTGGGATCACCCTGATTGTGACCATATTTTTAAGATTCAGCCTGTCCTTGATCACTTTGTAGATTGATTTTCAGAGATTTATGTTCCAGGGAAAGAAATAGCGGTGGATGAGTCTTTGGTCCTGTTCAAAGGCTGGTTGGTTTTTAGGCAGTACATTCCTAGCAAGAGGGCACGTTATGGAATTAAGATGTATATGCTGTCTGAGAGTAGTTCTGGATGTGTCTATAATGTTAGGGTGTACACTGGTAGTTAGTGAGAAAATTGTGTAGGAACTTGGTAGAGGACTTTTTAACAAAGGTCACCATTTATACATAGATAACTTCTTGTCACAACTCGCTCCCTGCATTCTTGTGTCCACCACCAGGGGGCTGAATTGTGGGGCTCTCCAGTGTGCTAATAAGCTTCCAGACCCTCCCCTACATGCATATACTGACTTCCAGTCATTTGGATGCTACTTGCAAATTGCCATCCATTCCCTTCCCAATCCATGCCAGGTTTTGTGAAAGCCAGCCTACTCATGCTTGAAGCCAGCCTGCTCATGTTTGACACTCCGTTACCAAGAATTCCCTGCTCTCTGCTCCGTCTCCACCCCTGCAGGCCAATGATGGGTGGAGGAATCTAGTTCACCTGTGGCTGGCTGCTGCTAGCCTGCTCACACCTGATGCGTATGATTGCTGTGAGCTCTTTTAAGCCCCAGCTCTCGTCAGTCCAGGATTGGTCATTGTAGCTGTGTACCGGTGAGACCCTTGTTTCCTGAGGTTTTGATATCCTTGTTTCCAGGGTTTCCTGAGCTTTAGAATTCCTTGTTCCTGAGCTGCAGCAGTTTCCCTTGTTCCTGAACTAGCACTGCCTGCAGTGCTACCTTGACTCCTGAGCTTTAGCTCAATTCTAATTCCTGCTCCTGAGCCTTTGCACTCCTTGTTCCTGAGCTACAGCAGTTTCCCTTGTTCCTGAACTAGCACCTCCTGCAGTGCTACCTTGGCTCTTGAGCTTTTGCTCAATTATAGCTCCTGTTCCAGCATTGCCTTCAGTGCTCCCTTGTTTTCTTGATTCCTGAGCCAACACTATTCTAGTATACCCTTGTAGCCTCCCCTTCTGTATATCCTTTTCCAGACCCTGCTTTTCTTCCCATTTCCTTGGTTCCAGTTCCTAGTTTGCTGTCTTTCTATTACTGCTGTCTTGCTTCTATTACCTTGTATGTTTGTTACTTGCTTTCTGCCAAGTGTGCCCTGTAATTTCCTTCCTTTCCTGTTAAGCACTCCTCCTTGCTAGCTCCTTGTCTATTGTGCTTGTAATTAGTTCTACGCCCTTGCTGTTACTGCCTTGTGTGATCTGTTTGATCACTAGGATCCGTGGGCACAGCTGACAACCTAGGTGGTGTTTCTTGTTCACTGTGAGTATTGTCTTTGAGTTACATTTATAATATCACCATAGGTATCAGCTCCACAGACCCTGCCTTTGCATGCATATCCTATATGTGGGTATTTGCAGTCAGTATCTGTAACAGCAATTGTGGGTGAGGAACTTACTGAGCTTCAGTCTTACTGTGTGGAGCTCCCGAGTACTTTACCCCACATTCCCTTTATTGTTAATGTTGTTATGTGTATATATATATATATATGTCTTGCACGTCCGTCCTAAGTGAAGTTATTCTGAATGCTAAATTGCCTATTGAGTGCCCATCCTTTCTGAGTCTTAGCCATCTTGTTCACGTGTACAGGCTTCCCCTTTGGATCCCTTTTCTTCTCTGACTTCCTGTATGATCCGGGGCAGCACTGTACTCCTCTTTTTGAGTACGTTTTCTACCCAGTTCCCAGTCCTTGCCCAAGTCCCTGACTGTGTCCCAGACAGTCCCTGACACTTCTACACTGGTGTGCAATTGTTCAGGAAATTGTTCAAAGTGGACACTGTTGCTTGCGGCACAATCCACTCTAACCGTATGGGTTACCCCAAAAGAGCTTGTTTGAAAAAAACTTGAGAAGAGACAGTGCAGTGCCTTGCGTAGGGATGACCTTCTAGCTGTGAAGTTTCTGATAGGAGAGATGTCTACATGCTGGCTACCGTCCATGATAAAAGTACTTCACCTGTGCCTGTTTGGGGTCAGGTTACTGAAGTGCGCAAACCTGTGTGCATTTTAGACTACAATAAGTACTTGGGAGGTGAAGATAGAGTAGGTCAGAGGTTGGAACCTTACACTGCTGTTTGTAAGGCTTACGTTTGGTATAAGAAGTTGGCTATCCATTTATTCCATTTAGCAACCTTCAATGCTTTTGTTGTATTCAAGGATTGTTTTCCACCAGAGTCAAAGATGACATCTGTTCAGTTTCAGCAGTCTGTGATAAGTAGCCTTGTTGTAGTGGAACAGGCAAGAGTTCCTAGAGTTGCAGTTGTGGAGCATGTGGCTAGATTGAAAGATCGCCACTTTCCTGATCACATTCCTCCCACAGCCAAAAAAGACTTTCCCAGTAGGAGATGTAGAGTCTGTACCCAAAGAGGTGTGCGGAAGGAAAGTCATATGTACTGGCCTGATTGTCCTTCTAACCCTGGGCTGTGTGTGTCCACATGTTTTAGATTATACCACACGCCACAGAGTTTTTGGGAGTTACGGTGAACATAAAAGTAAACTGACTGGTCTGTATTGTTTTATATTTTTGTTCAGATTTCACGGTTGGCATTAGTGTGATGTATTTAGTTAGAGCTGTTGTGTTTGAAGTTATACTTAGGTATCTACTTCCAAATGGTGTGTGTTTTCTTTTTTATTACAAAAAATGTGATGGCGGTGTGCGTGGACGGGCGTTTGGCTGGTGGTGTGCGTGAACAGTCGCTTGGCTGGTGGTGTGCGTGGACTGGCATTTGGCTGGTGGTGTACGTGGCGCTGGTGGTGTGCGTGGACTGGCATTTGGCTGGTGGTGTGCGTGGACTGGCATTTGGCTGGTGGTGTGAGTGGACTAGCATTTGGCTGGTGGTGGGCGTGGACTGGCATTTGGTTGGTGGTGTGCATGGACTGGCATTTGGCTTGTGGTGTGCGTGGACTGGCATTTGGCTGGTGGTGTGCGTGGACTGGCGTTTGACTGGTGATGTGCTTGGCTTTGGTGTGTGTGAGCTGGTGCTTGGCTGGCGGTGTGTGAGCTGCCATTTGGCTAGCGTTGTGTGAGTAGTGACTTGCTGCTGGTCATTACACACACTGCTAGCCAAACGCCAGTCCACACACTCCGTCAGTCACCAGCCTGTGTGATTGAGTGTCAGTCATGTGGACGTTTAAAAGTGATGGGTCCTTGAATGGCACTGTCTGTTGATGTGAGTGTTGTAATGTGCTGGGCCCACGGCTGGCGGTGTGAATGGTCTTGTGTGTGTCACGTATGAAACGTGTGTGAATGACCTATAAAGCAGTTGGCGCCTTGTCACTGCTTTACAACTCACGAGCTGTGAGTCATTGGTTCAGTTTTTTTACTTTTCAATTATTAACGTATTTTTTGTTTGTGAAATCTCTTGTTAATAAAATTTACATTTTGAATCTTTCACTCGCCCTTGTGCCAAATACAACTAGTATATGTGTGTACTTGAGGAATAGATGGTTGTGCAGTAATATTTATCTTTTCTGTCTTTCTCTGCCAAGGTGTACATTGTCTCAAGGAAAAATCTACCAACTCTAGATATTTTCGTAAACTAGACATCAGGGGAGTACAGGGTGGTGTGCCTCTTGTGGATCCCAAAATGTTTTCTTATCCACTTTGCCCTGCAAACCTCAAAATGTGACTAAAATCACACATTTCTCTTGCATTACTGTGCCATATTCTTCCAGAAACTGAAAGAAACCACAAATGTCCTACCACCCAGTGTTCCCCCAGGTCTCCTGATAGAAAGTTCTACCTCACTTGTGTGGGTGGGCCAAGTGCCCACGACAAGAAAGGGCCTAAAACGTATTGTGGAGACATCACAACTATCTATCACAAAACGACCTGGTTTTGCAAGGGGGTCGCCTGCGTTTTTGGTCCTGATCTCGGCGGCCATCTCCAGACACCTACCAAACCCAGACATTTCTGAAAACTAGACACCAAGGGGAGTCCAGGGAGGTATGGCTTGAGTAGATCCCCTAACGTTTTCTTACCCCAAATCCCCTGCAAACCTGAAATTTAGCTACAAAATTAGGATGTTTGTAGAGTCCTGCATGGAATTTCCAAACTTTACTCTGTTGGGAGATTTCATTTTTCACTTAAAAAACAGTGAGAATAGGGATACTGAGCACCTGATTGATTGTTTACAAAGCTTTGATCTTAATCAGATAGTCACTCAATGACTCACAATGCCAATCATACACTAGACGGAATCTTCATGAATAATTCTGCAGTCACTTTTTATAATGTGTTATCACTAATGTGGTCAGACCACAGAGCAGTCTTTTTCAATTTAATGGTGTCAGAAAAAAAATGGCGTCCCTTTAAACTTTCCAAAGTCGTAAAGTGCTGCCCCTGGCGGAAAATAGATAGATGTGAGCTTGAGGGCTTGCTGACCGATCATGCACCTGAACTAAATAACGAGGTGGATATTGTATTGACTGGATAAATAAAGCTGTCACAAAACTAGCCCCCGAAAAAACTCTAGACACACATAGAAAAAATCCCTCTGCCCTGTGGTTTTCTCCCAGACTAAAAAAATATAAACAAAAATGCAGGGCTCAAGAGCGTAGGTGGAGGAAGGAGTATAATGATGAGGAAAAAGAAAAATATAAAGTAATTATTGAGGAATATAAAGCATTGCTCAAGACAGAAAAATCAAAATATTGCACAGAAAAAAATGAGTGCAGCTAAAGACTCCACCAGCGAACTTTTTGAAACAGTGAAGACTCTATCCAAATATAATAATACTCAGACTTTTACACCATCACAACAATTTTGTACTGAACCAGCTGAGTTTTTTCAGGTCAAAGTCAATAATGTCTATAAAGACTTCTCTGCTACTCAAAAGATTGACCATTCAGGTACTTCAGGCTCTTCCCCTCTGATATCCTGGAATGGGCAAAATAAGGTGGAAGCCAGCATGAACACTCTAGATCACTTTACCCCCTTAACTAAAAATAGAGTCAGCAAGCTATTAGAAAATACCAAATCTGGATCCCCTTTGGACCCTTGTCCTCCATATGTAGTCATATGGTTTCAAATACAATATCCAGGCGCCCGACTCTCCATCTCATTAAGGTGCAAACTTCAGGCCACAATCCAATGAATTGGAAAAAAGTGTCTGTATGCCCTTTACTAAAAAAAACCTTCAGAGACCCGGGTGATACTAAACATTATCGTTCCATATCCAGCCTTCCTCTCCCCCCAAAAATATTGGAAAAGGCAATCAACGAAGACCATAAGTGCTTCCTAGATGCACACAATATTTTGGATTCTTTCCAACATGGTTAGAGATCTCAACACTGTACAGAGTCACTCTAGTGATTGCCACAGAGGAAATACAGGTGGATCAAGGAGGGAGGGCTGCACTGATACTTCTTGATCTCTCAGCCACATTTGATACGGTGAACCATTCTATGCTTGTCAGACAGCTAGAGAGTGTCGGAATTAGAGGTGCAGCCCTTACCATCCTACGATCATTCGTATCAAAGAGAGAGCAAAGGGTGTCCTCTGGAGTTTTTACATCGAACCATTTCGCTTTACCTTGCGGGATACCTCAAGGGTCGTCTTTGTCACCCACATTTTTCAACATCTATGTTACTCCTCTGATGAAACATAGTCGCTCATCTATGTTTGTGGTAGTATCCTATGCAGATGACACACAAATAGTAGCATCTATATCATCTGATGTGGATGAGGTTGCCAGCAACTTTCAAAATTGTCTGGGTGATATATTGATCTGGATGCAGGAAAACTGCCTGAAGTTGAATTCAGAAAAAACAGAATTAGTTCTTTCAGTAAAGACACATCCTTTTGGAATACGTCGTGGTGGCCGGCAACTTCCTTGCCCTGTTCAGAAAGTAAAAAACTTAGAAAAATGTTGGGGGAGCCACACAAGCCACACTTCCCTGGACTCCCCCGGGTGTCTAGTTTTCAGAAATGCCTAAGTTAGGCAGGTTTGGCTAGATGGCCACTGAGCCCGGGACCTAAAACGCAGCTGACCCCCTTGCAAAACCAGGTCATTTTGTGATAGATAATTTTGATGTCTCCACAATACGTTTTGGGCCGTTTCCTGTCATGGGCACTAGGCCTACCCACACAAGTGAGGTACTATTTTTATCGTGAGACTAGGGGGAATGCTGGGTGGGTGGATGGAAGTTTGTGGTTCCTTGCAGATTCCAGAACTTTCCATCACAGAAATGTGAGGAAAATGTGTTTTTGTAGCCAAAGTTTGTGGTTTCCAAGGAATTTTGGGTATCAAAACATGGAGAGAGCTGCGCAAGTCAGAACCACCCTGGATACCCCAAGGTGTCTAGTTTTAAAAAATGTACAGATTTGCTAGGTTTCCCTAGGTGCCGGCTGAACTAGGGCCCAAACTCGACAGCTAGGCACATTCATAAAAAAGGGTCAGTTTTCAGTGGAAAAATTTGATGTGTCAGCGTTGCGTTTTGGGCCATTTCCGCCAACGGGCACTAGGCCTACCCACACAAGTGAGTTACTATTTTTATCGGGAGATTTGGTGGGACGCTGGGTGGATGCAAGTTTGTGGCTCCTCGCAGATTCCAGAACAATCCATCACAGAAATGTGAGGAAAATGTGTTTATTCAGTCAAAGTTTGAGGTTTGCAAGGGACTCTGGGTAACAAAACATAGAGAGAGAGCCACGCAAGTCAGCCCACCCTTGATATCCCTAGGTGTCTAGATTTAAAAAATGTACAGATTTGCTAGGTTTCCCAAGGTGCCGGCTGAGCTAGGGCCCAAAATCTACACCTAGGCACATTGCAAAAAAAGCGTTAGTTTTCAGGGAAAAATGTGATGTGTCCACGTTGCATTTTGGACCTTTTCCTGTTGTGGGCACTAGGCTTACCCACACAAGTGAGGTGCCATTTTTATCGGGAGACTTGAGGGAATGCTGGGTGGATGGATATGTGTGGCTTCTCATAGATTCCAGAACTATCCATCACAGAAATGTGAGGAGAATGTGTTTTTTAGTCAAAGTTTGAGGTTTGGAAAGGATTCTGAGTAAAAAAAACATGTTAAGAAGCATACAAGTCAGCCCACCCTCAATACCCCTAGGTGTCTAGTTTTTAAAAATGTACAGGTTTGCTAGGTTTCCTTGGGGTCCGGCTGAGTTAGAGCCCAAAATCCACAGCTAGGCACATTGCAAAAAAAGGGTCAATTTTTAGTGGAAAAATGTGATGTGTCCATGTTGCATTTTGCACCGTTTCTTGTTGAGGGCACTAGGCCTATCCACACAAGTGAGGTACCATTTTTATCAGGAGACTTGGGGGAATGCCAGGGCGATGGAAGTTTGGGGTTTCTTGCAGATTCCACAACTTTCCTTCACAGAAATGTTACTGTAGTTTGCCTAATTTCTCGGTCCCATCCAAGGGAATCCACAAACCCTGTGTACCTTTAGAATCCCCAGGATGTTGGAAAAAAGGACGCAAATTTGGCATGGATACCTTATGTGGACAAAACATCATGGGGGCCTAAGCGTGAACATCCCCAAGTAGCCAAAAAAAGGCTTGCCATGCGGGGGGAGGGGGAGGGATGGCCTGGCAGCCACAGGGTAAACATACTTTTTAGAGATGCCCCCATACCTTTAGCTGTCTGTCAGGCTCTTGTAATGAAAAACACACATAAGTTAACCCTCGTCAGACACTGTTCTGTTCAAATGTCAATCACATTCTACTTCCATCCATAGCAGCATATAGTATGTAGCAATGGGAAAGGCCACTTCAGCAATTGGCTCTATTGCCCTGACAGCATTTGGCCTGATCACATGTGCACATCCACCCAAAAACGAGTGTGCTTCAGTTTAAGGCCAGTCTTTATTTTTCCGTTTTCTCCTTTTATAGTTCCATTTTAATTTATTTCCTTTTTTAGTATTTTGTGTTTTTTTTTTAGTGCCCAGCAGTTACCCAGTCAGGGCTATCGGTCTGATCATGAAATCACAAATGAAGGAGAGGAGAAGGGTATGACACTGTACGTCCCTTAGCTGACTCGGCATAAACACAAAAAAATGAGTACGGTGGCTGCTTAAGAGCAAACTAAGTGGTGTACTCTATGATTCGGATTTTCTTGATCCAGTACACCTCTCCAGATTTTGGAGGCACTGAAAACTTGGTCTCATAGCTGGGAAAGGTCATCCTTAATGGACGAGGAAACCTCACACACTTGTGGTGTCATACTTCATCATCGGAATCCTCCCTCCCTCCCCAACTGGTAGGGCAATGCCACAGAGGCGGACTCAACCTCCTCGAAGACTGTAATGGAAGGAGGGAGTTCCTAAATAAATCTTACTGGACAAACCGAAAGAAGAGGGGGATCTAGACTGAAATTAAAAATATCTTAGTGTTCTTAGGGTAATGCCTTTATACAACGGGACACTAGGTATGAATAAAAACCAAATATGAATGGGTAATGGAGGTCAAGGACTCATAACCATTTCCTATCTGCCAACAGGTTGAGTCCGCCTCGGTGGCATTGCCCTACCGGGGTGGGGAGAGAATTTTATTTTTCATTTGCTGGCTCTGAGCCAGGCAGTGGGGCGACGCTCCTCTGCCATTGTGGAGCAGCCACCGCTGAGTGCACCGCTTTTCACGAGGCCACTGCTTCTTACTGTACGACTATCTTGGAATGGCATTGTCCATAGTGTATCATTGTTTTATCGTTACAAAATAACTGGCACCTCGCTTCTAAACATCAAGCAATGTTGGAACTTTCAGACAATAATCCACTATGCACAATATTATACCAATATGAACACTCACTACTATGTTTAATTTTTGTACTTCTTTTTTATTACGAGCATTTGCCAGATATGTTAAGGTGGTGGCACTTTCTTCTTTTTTCTATTTTTATCCTTTGCAATTATCTTGTACATGCTTTCCGATCTTGTGTGTAAATTTCACTCAAGAAGGATGTATGGGTGAATGCAAAAATTAATCAATGTATGGATGAATGAATGTTTGCGTGCAACGAGTGGCAGAATGCCTGTATGATGAGTTATTCAATATCAAAACTCACTACTGACTGATGTGAAATTTTCAGTTTCAAACCAGATCCTACGGCATTGCCAATTCTTGTTCTTGGAGTCTATCAAAGGTTAGTCAATCATGTGTGGGAAAGTACAGAGGTTGCCTCAAATATATACACATCTCAGACATAATAGGCAATTATATATGCTCTGATAATATAGTGCACAGCTAACTTGCCAAGAACTAAAGCAAAGTCTGTCTGAAAACAAAAACACAGAGAACAGTGCAATTGTAATTGAAGTTTATAATGCCTGGTGCAACACAAACAAAATGGTTGACAACCCAACTTGATTTTTCCACAGCTCATAAATAGACTTGTTTTTTCCCCCAGTAGTCACTCTGCAGATTCATATAAATATCTGAGGCAAAGAGGACTTTACTTACACTTGCCATGCTTACTCTGTGGAGCTCATAAGTGATTAATATTATTAGATTCGATCTAGAATGTTATTCCTGATATATTAAACTCATCTTTTCGAGCTCCAAATCACTAGCTACTTTTGTCTCCATGACTTGGTAACTATTAAAATTACCCTATGCTGACAGGTTTAACAGTTATTGTTCTCCTAGCCTCAAAAAACAGCTACCCGCTCCCTTTTCTCCATAAGCGGAGACTGGAGAGACCGGGGTAGACTACCAGTGAGGACCACGTCTAGAAAGGTGAGACAGTTATCTCGCTGTTCAATGTGGTACTTTCTAGAAAATGTGGATACTCTGAGTCAGCCATCTGCTTCTACTGATTTTACGGCTGCCTGAATTTTAAATCTATTGCTTCATACATAGACTGCTTGTCACAAATTGATTATTCAACTATCGCCTGATTTTAAATCTTTTTTCTACTAAAACATAAGAGGATTACACATCTAATCATGAGACGGCTGATCTACTCTAAATCTTTTACTGTGCCTAAAATAGGTCAGATACGGAGGCTGTCATTGATCTGGAGACTGTGATCACATGGCCTCGTGATTCTAAACTTTACATATAGGGGCCAATTCCGATCTCGGCCGGTAGGGCTCCGAATCGGATTCGGCTTTACCGGATCCGATTCGGAGCCCTATTTCCCGACCGAATCGTACGTGCGTCCGGGCGAGCGAGTACGATGCTTGCGCTCGCGAAATCTCCGACCGACTCGTTCGCAGGACCCGACCGCTCCGACCGACTCGCATGGGGACGACTCGCACCGCGCAATGGAGACGTTCCCCGGCCGGGTAAGTACGATGCGCACCTCGACCGCTCCGACCGACTCGCGCTGTCCGGCTCCAAGGAGCTGTCGGAGCCGCACTTTGGGGGTCCGTGTCGGACCCCCCTGGAAGCGTAGGCACGCGAGTCGCACACAGGGGGGACCCATGGGTCCCCCCTACACGTGCATGTACGGCACGACCCGCAACAACGCGAACACGCTGTAGGGGGTGCCCTTGTTCGCGTCGTGCCCATTGAGTCAATGGGAGCCCGTGTACGCGTCGTACGACTGGCTCCCATTGACTTCAATGGGAGTCCGACCGACTCGAGTCCGATGGCATACGTGCGCATCGTACTCGTTCGGTCGGGCTGCTAGGGTCCGATTCGGTCGGGAATCTCTCCGGGTCCGGCTCGGTCGGAGAGATTTCCGGCCCGAATCGGAATCGGCCCCATAGTCTTATGCTGATCATTTAATATTTAGGGCATAATTATGAGTTTGGCGGTTCTAGGACCCCCAAACTCATGATGGCGCAGCGGTGGTGGTCTGGGCACCACTGCACCGGTGGTCGGTCTGCCTGCCGGATTACAACTTGTGCGGTTGGGCAGCCATGGCACCGCTGCAACCGACAGGGATCAGAGATCCCTGGCGGTGGCACGGAGGTCTGAGGGCCGCAATATGCTTGGTGCTGCCCTGCAACACCTTCAAGCATATTACGACTTTCCTCACCACCAGCGGGTTCATGGAGGTTCTTACTCCATGTAACTGCTGGCGGTGAGGAGAGAAAGGGGGCCGTACAGGGCCCCTTCTTGGCCCTGTGCACGGGGGTGCATGCAGGGGGGCACATGTGCCCCCCCCTGTGTGCATGCACCCCATTACTGCACGGCATGGACTGCACAGTCCATGCCGTGCAGAAACGTGCACTGGCAGTCCCACGGCAGTGCAGTTTATGGCTCACATCTGAGCCTTTACACTGCACCGCCGCTGGACCGCTACGCCGCCCACCAGACCACGATAATACTCATAATCTGAAGGGCGGGCATCAGCCCTGTTTGGCGGCGTGGGAGAGGGCAGTGGTGTGGTGGCCCGCTCCCACACTGCCAAACTTGTAATCGGGCCCTTAGTGTTTACAGCCTTTCTATTTTGAAATAAAACAAATTGAATGTTGCCATCTGCCCGGCTTAAGACACCATAAACAAATGTGTGCTCACTTTCTAACCAAATATTCAAAATCAGTAAATTTGCTTGTGTCCAAGTTCTAAACTAGAGGTGTTTTGTTCCATTGCCCACACAGTATTGCATTGAGTGAATTCAGAGGTTGAGCCCTCCAGACTCAAGAGCACAAAGGATTAATGAGATAGGTGAGATCTAATCTTTATCAAAAGTCACAATGTGCAGTGGAGTGCCTCACTTTTGGGAGTGGTGGTAGTGAGAGCTTTGAATGTTATAAGAAAACTTTAAAGAAATTAATTGCTTAAACTAACACTTTTCTCTACAGGTATTGAACAGTTAGAGGGTAAAAGTATCATCTTTTCTTTTCTCTTTCACATAGACTTTGTTGTTTAAGGAAACAAGATGGGGCAAAGACTAGGGTCCTGATAAAAGCCTAGCAGACATGTTAGGTGCTGGAGAGAGACTGAAACACGTGGATCAGGCTGGCAGCCTTCACATCAGAGACCAAGAAACTGATATGCGAAGTCCCACAGGGATCGTCCCTCAGCCCCACCCTCTTCAACATATACATGACACTGCATGCCAGCATCATCCGATCACAAGACATCACCGTCATCTCCTAAGCCAATGACACCCAACTCATCCTCTCTCTGACGCACAAGACAACCACCACCAGAACCAACTTCACCAACTGCATGATCATGGTGGCAGACTGGATGCGAACAAGACAAGACATAAGTACTGGTCTTCGACAACAAGACCTCACAATGGGATTCCGCCTCGTGGTCAACAGACCTAGGTCCAACACCCACAGAACATGCCAGACATCTAGGCATCATTCTAGGCGATAAGCTCAATATGATGGCTCAAGTCAATGCAGTGTGCACCTCCTGCTTCCACATCCTATGCATGCTGCCAAAGATCTTCAAATGGTTGCCTCAGAACACCAGATGGACCATCACGCAAGCACTCATCACTAGCAGGCTGGACTACAGTAACACTCTCCAAACAATTCCTACACAGACTCCAGACCATCCAGAACAACGTCAAAAGACTCGCACTCGACCTCTCATGCCACACCCACATCACACTGCACCTCAGGAAGCTTCACTGGTTCCCCATTCACAAGTGCAGCCAATTCGAACTTCTCAAATACAAAGCTCAATACAACACAGGACCAGAATACCTGATCCATACACTTTCAGCAACCAACCAGACACTTCTACTCTGACTCACTCTCACTCACACACATTCCCCGAATCTGCAAAAGCAATACTGGAGGTCGCTCTTTCTCCTACATCGCACCCAAGACATCAAACAACCTCCCTCAACACGTCAGAGCCTACTCCTCACTTCTTGAGTTCTGCAAAAAGCTGAAGACCTGGCTCTTCATACAAGTTACTTGGGACCACACACCTACACACTTGCACAAGCGCCTGGATACCCTCTTGGGTGATTATTGCACTATACAAATCAACATTACAAAAAATAATATAACAAAACATTTAGGAGAGTGAGGGAGACATCATAAATAATGTCAACACTCCCATGTCTCGTTTTGCTTTTAACCTTATATAGGCAGGCATAATTTGAATAAAGCTCACAGAAAGCCTTGTCCTAATATATTTTTACCTTCCAAAAATCCTCTCTCAAACATTAGAGAATCATTTTCCAAAATAAGGGGTCCATTACGATGACCGGCAGAGACACGACCGCGGTGCCGGCGGTGGCTGTAGATGCCATTTACCGCGCACCGGCAGCGGTCCTCACGCCCGCCATATTAGCATGTCTAGACAGAGCCCATTTCCCATCCGCTGCGGTGTGACGCCGACCGCCATCAAAGTGCGCCCGACAGCGCGGCGGTGTGAGGCAATGAGCACTCACCGCCGTGCGGAATGACGTCCCGTCCGCCGAACAAATCACGATGCCGGAAAAAGGGAAGCACACCGCGGCGGAGCAACCGTATAGCCAAAGACGGCGGAGACACCACAGAGGAGCAAGAAAATAGACACCCGGCCCACACCGCGATGGATCCAGCTCTACACGCCTTTCCGGTGCTGTATATGATACACCACCTGCAAGTCATTGACCGGCGCGGACGCCAACGCAGGTACGTACACACACAACTGTGCATGCAACACAATACACAAGTCAAGGGTTTGAAAACGGTGCATGTCCACACCAGACACCCCTGTGGGGACAGGCACACAGCCATCACTGCATCCACACATGTCCCACCTGTCACAAAAACACCTCGCCACATCCTGGCTACCCATGTTCCGCGATCGTGAACAAATGTCCCGGTGTCGTCACCGCCACGGTCAGTGTGCAGGAAAACATGCACACAACGCAGAAGCCAGTGCCAGCGCCAGCCATGGCCACTGTACAAACAACACAACACCACTACTCAAAACACAACACACTAGCCCTCTCCCTGAAGGGACATATCATGTGCCTGTCATGTGCCACTCCTGCACAACAACAACACAAGTGAATACACACCCTGCCCCACATCCCTAACAACTGCAGAGATAGCCACAGCAGGAGTTGTTGCACAGGAACACATACCACAGAAGGCCAGGCCCCAGCCAACACACAAGCCACAACAACACCACACACATGCCAAGAACACTGAGCCCCAGCACAAAATGTACACACACACATATTGATGATCAAACAATTCACTGCACACACAGCCTACCAACTTACACAGACACACCCTACCCTGCCTCACAGCCACATACACAGACCACATGCTAGCAGCAATGGTGGACAACATACATGAAAGCTAAAGTGATGTGCCCACAAAGGGAAGGACAAGGACACAACTATCAAGCATGTGTACATCACATGCAAGACAACAGACATCTGAGAACACCCACAGCCCATCAAATCACACATGGCTGCCACAGTGAGTCAACCCAAAACACAAGCACCTCAATTCAACAACTCAGGGAGACAGCAAGGCCACCCATGTCAAGGCACAGGGATGAGAGGAAGGCCATGAAGTCAAATACTGAACAGACACACATAGGTATGCAATTACCTGACAAGAGCATCTCTGCACCACAACACACAGGCCCCATTCACACACTCCATGATTGAGAAGCACAAGTAGGATACGTCACACATCCCCCCTCTCACATCAACAGCACACAACACTCCCATGTGCACCAAATCACAATTGCAGGGCACAACAAGTACACATACACGCACACCACTCCAGGGTGACACATGGGTGTAGTTGACAATGCAGGTGCACACACATCAACAGTCACCACAAAGTCACCCCCTTCACACCACACACTTCTCCACCACCAAAGTGTACACTTTGGAAGTAAGGCATGGGACCAGGATTACTGACCACCACAAGAGGACCGTACACATACACTGCTGGGCACACAGTAAGTAAGCTCACACAGACACCATGACCCGTGCCAACCTGCATGAAAGCCTGTGCATAAACTCCCACCCTGTGCTGACATTGCCTCCAAACATGACATGTCTACACCATAGACAACATGGACAAAGAAGGATGATGACAACAAGAAAACTTTCACAAACCACCTTCACTGCACCCACAAGTATAAGAGTCAGGAAGAATTGAAGTCCCTGTCACCCCTGCAAAAACATGGAAACGTGAGACAACTCATTGCCAATGTTGAAGTGCCATACTGAGCATGTGACACAGTAAACCATGCACACACAGAAACAGTTTTATTGAGAAATTACACTGACAGAACTGACAACAGGAACAACTGTCTTTATTCACACTTGTGCATAGATAGATAACAAATGTGGGCAACTGCAGGGCCAGTGGCCACTACAATGTACAGAGTAGTTACATCAGAAGCTGCACAGGCAGGGGGCAAACAGTAGTGATCAACAAGGCAAGTACAATGTGCAGAGTAGTCACATCAGAAGCTGCACAGGCAGGGGGAAAACAGTAGTGATCAACAAGGCCAGTGGCCAGTCCAATGTGCAGGTGAAGTCCATGAGAAGCTGCACAGGCAGGGTGCAAACAGCAGTGAACCACAAGGCAAGTACAATGTGCAGAGTAGTTACATCAGAAGCTGCACAGCGAATGTGTGCGAATATACCATGCCATGCTCAGCAACAGAGTCATGGGGATAACAATGGGCATCACAGACACCGCTGTGGACAGACAGGTGTGTGAGGGTGACTACCACTCAGATGTGGCTGTCTGTCGGACTTGGAGGTGACTGTGTGTCGCGGTCAGTAGGAGGACTGCCCCGGGGAGTGTGAGGAACATCTGTGGAAGAGACATCTCTGGCTTGGGAAGCTGGAGGGCTGCTTGGACCAGGTAGGGTGGTGGCACGGGGAGGTGGACTGATGCTGTGGGGAGACACAGTGTGTGTAGGAGATTGTGGAGGGGTGCCTTTCCACTTTTTGGGGATCCTGAAAGGCTTCCCTGTCTGGGGACTAATGGGAACTGGTGTGGCCACAACAGGTAACCCCACCACCAAACCTGCTCCTGGTGCTGACTCTGGGGCCCCCTCTGGGGACATGCTGGATCCAGCTGTGCGCTTCCCTGGGGCTTGCCTCCGCCCTTCCAAACCCTTTCTACTATGTTTAGCCCCTACAGTGCCCCCTTGTGCCTGCTTCACAGGGCTCGGGATGGGAGTGGAGGTTGTGGGTGGATCAGCCATAGGGCCCTCATCCAGTGTACGCCTTGCAGGTAACACCTCCTCAGTGGGCAGGGAAACTGCCTTCTTTGCTTTGCCAGCGGTCCTTGGGACAGGAGAGTCCTTGGCGGGGGATGACTCTGAGGCCTGTGACCCTGAGGCCTGTTTCTTGCCCCTCTGGCCCTTGGTGTCGCCAATGGGCTTTTATCTCTGTGCTCTGGGGTGGTCTTAGTTGTCTGTGGAGATGGTGTCTGCGGCCTGGACCGTTTGGGCTGTTGCTGCTGCTGCGTGTGCTGTATCTGGACTTTGGGGTCTGTTGAGCATTGTCACTGTCATCAGAGGTGCACAGTGACAGGGGGGTGGACAAAGGGACAGGAGCTGCTCTCTGAGAATGTGCCTGTTGCAGGGCTGCCGTCACTGTTGAGGACAATGACTGCACAGTCCGGTGTAGCCCACCCACATCCGAATGTATGCCCTCCATGAAAGCTATCACCTGGCCCAACTTTTTATCGTGGTCTAGGAAGGCATTGAGGAGAGCTGTCTGCCCCACACACAGCTGGCACAATAGCTCTACTGACTCAGCACTGAGGGCTGCAGGGCTGACATGGGCCGGGGCAGCAGTGCCTGGGGTGAAGGACACTCTTCCCTTTCGACTTGTGCGAACACGGGCAGCACCAGTGGAAGTAGATGGGAGGTTGGGCACTGGACGCTGTGTGGCGGAAGAGGAGGCAGAGTCCCCGTTCCCTGTGGCCCCCAACATGGATGCGTCACCGCTGGCGTCAGATGACGTAGGGCTTTGCGTCTCGGGTTGTGATTCCTCCAGCAGACTCCTGTCCCCCTCCTCGGCGCTGGTCACATCTGTGTCACTCTGCTCCGGTGCGGCTGTTGCACTGGATGCCTCACTGCTGGTGTCCGTCCCCTGTCCCTCAACGCACACGGGAGATGCTACATGGGAGAGAGAGGTAGTGTTAGTGGAGTGGCACCAACTGAAGTAACATGTGCAAGTAAATAACCATTCAAGAAGATGTGTTATCCGCGTTGCACATCACCCTGACTAAATATACATTGCCACCTCAATTATCAACCCAACAGTGCATGTAAAGAACAAATCCAGCCATAAGTGATCCCGGTGACTCACACAGCACACCATCCTGCCTATGGCCCACTTCAGACACAGGCACAAAAATCTCTCTGACCACACAGGGTGCCGAGGATGGCAAGGATGAACACCACAACATGGTGTCAATTACGTACATGGATGGAGCAGTAGGGGTGCACACACACACAGACCACAACATAGTAGCCCACAATGGCCATTAGCGCATGCCAGCTACCATGTTGCTTGCACGGGCACAAGTACTGTAGCACATTGTCATCAGAAGTTGTAGCAGCTGAAATCTGCTGTCAGGCATTGCACGCATTTATTGAAACACACTCAGATTATGCACACTGCCGTCAACATCAATGTGAATTCACACAGTACCCCACTGCACAAGCTACCTGAATGCCCCAACTTTGAATGCAATGGCAATGCACATTGCGCAGATCACATCAGTGAGTACAGGTGGGACAAATGCATGTCAGATGCACCCAGCACAGACGCCACTTACAATCCACTGCATCACACTACCAACGTCAGATAGCTCAGAGTTTGTCCAATCTGTGGACACATGCAGCCACTCCCTGCCAAAGCCACCCGTCAACAAATACTCACCCCTAGCTTGCTGCTGATGCTCCTTCAATTGTGCATCCAACTCAGGCTGTGTAACGGCCAAGATGCGGGCCATTAGTGGGGTCATGCTGCGTCGGGACAACCTGCCGCTCCGCGGGATCAGCCCCTGCGTCATCTCGGCCACGTTCTTGCTCAGCCGGCAGATGTCGTCCCACCTTTTATGAAAGTGGCTGTGCCGTCGGTTTGACACACCCAGATCACGCACCTTGGAGGCAATGGCCCTCCACACGGCTTTACGCTGGTGGACTTTCAGCTGCAGGCATGGGAGACAAGAGGGGTAATACATCAGTTACACAGTGTATACTACCAAAATCTCTCAATACAGTGGCACGATACTCACTCATCCCAAATCAACAGATGTGTGTAACAGAGCCAAGAATGCATGGCACATGGTACAACAACATTGGAGAACCACACGTGAATCCATGAAGGTGGGAGGGTTGGCACAGTACCTCTACATCCCATTCACATGCAGGATGCCAGCACATCAAGCAATGTGTAGTCTGCCCACATCTCCTGCCCGCTGTTAGCTAGACCAATACATAGATCAGATAGCAACACATGGTTGTTGGTGGACTCACTGTGTCCAACACTGCGCAGCCCCCAATGTCCTAGCCCTGTGAATGGCTCACTGTGTCATGGAGCTCACATACAGTCACATCAACTCTCATACACACACCCTTGTCACAAGGCTTGTCGTGTGCAATCTACAGGGCTGAAATGGCTCTTTGATGAAGATGTGTGAACAAAAGACACATGGAACACACTGTACATGCAGTGATGTGTACTTGTGGGATTGTGCGGCGATTGTGCAGGCCAGGTGGGCTGACACTGAGAGGGACATTTGGGACCCACACAGCCATTCACACAAGCAATCACTGGCCTGACTCCTGCATTACCAAGTTTCTGCTTCACTGTATGGCTGACAGGACAATGCATGTCCCTCAAATCTGGATGGGCATGCAGGGAAACGTGTGAAAGAGGCTACACAGCCCTTCCCCCTGGAGAAAACATGCTAGGCAGTGCATGTTAGAGCCCCACACTCACTGACACATACTGCAGCACCTCCACCTCACGTGTGCCCCCCCTGCACTCTCACTCACTCTGTTGTAGACTTACCACGACATTAGGGGCACCATAGAGCCTTGGGTACTGTGCAAGCACCCCGTCCACTAGGACCTCCAGCTCCTCACTGGTGAAGGGACTGGCCCGGATCTTCTGTGTCCTCGACATCATCGTGGACAGGTGGCAGCAGCAGCAGGTGGAGTTCAGGGGTGGCAGGCAGCAGTCCCTGGAGGCAGCAGGTGGAGGGTGGCAGGCAGCAGTCCCTGGAGGCAGCAGCAGCAGGTGGAGGGTGGCAGGCAGCAGTCCCTGGAGGCAGCAGCAGCAGGTGGAGGGTGGCAGGCAGCAGTCCCTGGAGGCAGCAGCAGCAGGTGGAGGGTGGCAGGCAGGAGTCCCTGGAGGCAGCAGCAGAAGGTGGAGGGTGGCAGGCAGCAGTCCCTGGAGGCAGCAGCAGCAGGTGGAGGGTGGCAGGCAGCAGTCCCTGGAGGCAGCAGCAGCAGGTGGAGGGTGGCAGGCAGCAGTCCCTGGAGGCAGCAGCAGCAGGTGGAGGGTGGCAGGCAGCAGTCCCTGGAGGCAGCAGCAGTAGGTGGCGGGTGGCAGGCAGCAGTCCCTGGTAGCAGTGGAAATGTGGGGCACCCTCCCACACATATATAGGCCCCTGGGGCTGTGTCAGTGGTCCCACGCCGCTGCAATTGGTGTACCAGTCTTCTATTTTTAAAATCATCCAATGTCCGCCTCCGCGGTGGCGGTGCACGCCTACCACGATTTTCAAAGCCATATGAAGCAACCGCTAGTGTGCGTCCCATTGGCTGCAAGGGCATGGACCATAGCGGTGACACACCGCAGGGGCCAGGCGCGCGCTACCGCAGTGGTGCATCTTTTGAATGCTTCCAATGACCGGCTATGCGGTTGCGGAACACGCCAACCGCTATTTTCAAAATTGCATCAGGCTACCGCGAGGGTGCTTCCCATTGGCTGCCAGGGCATGGTCCATGGCGGTGACAGTCCGCAGGGGCCAGGCGGTAGGCACCGCCAGATGGGTGCCATACAGTGCCTGTAGTGACCGTGAGCTCGGTAGCGGTGCATGCCAACCGCCATATACACATGTAGATATGGCTGAGACTACCGCGATCGTGTCTGGGGTATTGGCGGTGACAGTCCGCAGGGGCCAGGTGGTAGGCACCGCCAGATGGGTGCCATACAGTGCCTGTAGTGACCGTCCGTGGACTTGCGGAGCAGGTTTGCTGCACATATGGAGTCATCCATCTCTATCCATAGCCCAACATGAACAGTGCCCAGTGTCTCCAACATTGAAGGACCTTCATGAGGCCAACATTACGAATGGGACATTTAACTCCATGTCACCTACACATGCCATATATGTGTATGTGATAAATTGCATTGACACATACACACGCAAATGTCACATGTGATGTGTAAGGGCATGTAGACTGTACAGTTTTTGTGTTGCATAGCATATGTAGCTAATGGTCAATGTGTGTAGGTGCAATGTAACGCACAATGCTGTCTCATTGTGTGAACTAGGGGCATCATTGACTGTCACATTGTCTACTGCACATGCACACACGTGTTCACCACGCTCAGCCTGTGGTCAGTGTGTACTTGATGTGTGCCATGTGCAACCTGAGTTGGGAGGTGTATCATGGACATCAGCACGGTGTGCTAGGGTACTATTGTAGTTTGACACATATGCTGGGGGTAATACTCACAGGTGTGCGCACACATGTGGTGCCATATCCCACTGTGCATGCCAATGAGCAGGAGGTGTGCACAGATCATTGCTGCGGGTAAGGGGACAAGTGTACGAGTAGTGTGCCTGATGTGTACCGACTTGTGCAGTGCTCTGTTGGTTGATGGTGGAGTCTGTAACATTTGGCAATGTGTCTGTAGAAATGTGAAATGTCCTGTACATCTCATGGTGTGTTTCATTGACATATGTGCACTTTCATCTGACCTAGGAGGAGGCCTAATATCCATCGTCCATTCACAGTGCTGGCTGACATGGAGAATGAAGAGATCATCCGCAAATTCAGGCTGGATAGAGTTTCCCTGCAAAACCTATGTGCCATGTTGGAGCCCCACCTGCAGCCACGTCGCACATATCCAACAGCTTTCACTGCGACTTCAAAGGTGATGGCATGCCTGCATTTCTTTGCGACAGGCTCATTCCAGCACACGGTAGCAAGCGCAGGTGGGATGTCACAACCGATGTTCAGCATGGTGGTGAGGGATGTACTGTCAGCTATGATGAACTACAAGGACAGATACATTCAATTCCCCAGGGGGCCAGAGTTGGTGGCTGTGAAGGGAGATTTTTATGCCCTTGGACACATCCCCCATGTTGTTGGTGCCATTGATTGCACACATGTTGGGCTTGTGCCACCACAGGCACGTGAGCAAGTTTACAGAAATCGGAAGCATTACCACTCAGTAAATGTTCAAGTGGTGTGCCGTGCGGACATGATCATCTCCCACGTGTGTGCCAGGTATCCCGGGTCAGCCTATGATTCGCACATCATGCGCAGCAGCATCGTCCCGCAGCTGATGGTCAATCTGCTTCCTGAGCGTGCATGGCTTGTGGGTGAGTATGCATAGTGGAGTAGCGTGGTGTGTGTGTGACATGCTGTCCTGTGGCATTGTGGAACATCAAGGTTAATCTGTGTTTCTCACACCCAGGTGACTCTGCATATCCTAACCGTCCGTGGTTGCTGAGCCCACTCCGGAATCCTGTGACAGCAGCTGATGTGCGATATAATGATGCCCATGGGAGGACACAGCGTGTAATAGAGTGTACATTTGGTCTCCTAAAGTCACGATTTCGCTGCCTGGACCGTACCGGAGGTGCCCTGATGTACTCACCAAGGAAGGTGTGTCAGATAGTCGTGGCATGCTGCATGCTCCACAACCTGGCCATTCGCAAGGCAATACCCCTGATCCTGGATGATGATGAGCAGCCAAGGCCCCCGCCTGCAAACCAACCCGGGTCCAGTGACGAGGACAGTGGAGAGGAGGAAGGTGTCGACATGCGTCAACAGCTCATCAACCGCTACTTCACTTGAAGGTGAGTGACGATGTAGGAGGGACACATGGTCTGATGGTGTTGCAGTTGCTGTGAGGGTGTATGTGAGCTTGGTGACTGCAGCATTGTGTTCACTCATTGCTGGTTGGCAATGTTTGTGGGATAGGGTAGTTTGACACAGATACAGGATGTCTCCATGGCGACTGTTGCTCTGTGTAATGTGTGAAGATTGGAGTACCTTGTTGACAAGTGTTGTGTGATGTGTGTGATGCCACACCAAAACAAGTGACTCTTGTTCTAATGTCTATTCCTAGGTCCCTTCAGCCTCTCCTTGCCTACCTACATTCCATTTCCCTGGGACATTTACATCACGGTGAAGGTTGCACATCCTGTATTAAAGACGGAGCAGACACAACAACATGTGTGTAAGGTGTATTTATTTACAATTGTGACATGTGAGGGTCGAGAAAATGTACATGGGGGGAATTTGAAGAAATGAGTTGACGGTCATGGTAGATGAGATAATTGAGAAGTCACCACAGTGATGTGGAGACCCAGTCCAACAGACAGATGCCATTCACATGGCAGTGTGGGGAAGGATAGTCCAGAAGGTAAATGCAGTGGTGCAGTGGTCTGCCATCATGGCTGGCTCCAGGACTTGCCTTTGGCAGGTGCTTTGGCACGTGATGCCTCCTGGCCTTTCCTAGGACGGCCCCTTTTGCGCTTGACTGGAGGGGCCTGTGCTGCAGGGGCAGTGGTGTCTGAGGACTCACCCCCCTCTGTGGACGCAGGGGAGGATGAGGAACTGTCATCCTGCTGCCCATCAGGGGGAGGCTGAGATGTTGAATGTTGCGCTGGCCTGTCCCTCAGAACCGCCACTTGCTGCCCAAAGAGGTCCACAATTTGTCCCATGTGGGTGTCCATGGACCTCATCAGCAGGAGGAGCTCCCGAGAATCTTCCTCAGACCGGCCCATTCGTCCCTGGGCCTGTTCGTATGCCCCAAGGACTCTGTTGATGTGGGACAGGGCTTCCGTCCCAGGCTCAGTTCCCCTCTGCATGACCCTGCCCCTCCCACCTACACTGCTGCCACGGGCCTGTTGGCTCCCCACATTGCTCCGCTGCATCCTCTCCCTGGCCTCCTCAGTAGATGTCGTGGGGTGCTCATCACCTGGGGCAGGGAGGGTGTTGCGGGCAGCTGTGGTGGTGGTGGTGGTAGTGGTTGCCACACAGGCCGTGACAACAGCTGTCTGGGGAAGGTCATGGGTTGCAGCAGATGTGGTTGTGGGGACAATGGGTGCCTGGGCCTGGTTGCGGCCTGCTACAACAGATGTGCTGGCTTGGGGCTCCTCATCCAAGGAATCCAGGGAGTCTTCATCCAGTAGTCTCTGTTCCGGGGTGGGGGACTGGCTCTGCAGGTTGGTGGTGTCGTCCTCTGCCGTGAGTTCTTGGTCACCTGTGGGTCAGATGAGAAATGGTCATTGTGTTGCAACCAGCAAAGCTTCTGTTCGCACTGTTACATCAACTGTTTGTACATCCAGCAGTTGTTCACTCATCTAATTTGCAGTTACCGACATCCAGTGATGCATTACAAGCTGTTGAGGTACATGCATTACTCGTCCATATTGTGAGTTGGCAAGACATGACATGCACAATTTACATTTTTTACATTGACAGGTTCATGTTGGCATCTAGTGAGTGTTAATCATATGTGATCCAGTTACGCATGTATGTCACTTGTTGTGCCCTTGCAGCCGTTTTCTCTGCACATTGGAAGAGCATTGTAGTTGCGGCCATACCTTTGGCATGTGGTGTACATATCTGTATTTGCACTTCCAGCCATGCTTTCTTTGCTTTCATTTGGTCCTTGCTGGTCTGGACCCCTGCCATTTTCAGATGGCATGCAGTGGTGTGCAGGGTTGTGCACTGAGTTACATCTACATGTGGATCTGAATCTCACACTTTGGTTGCTGTCATGGTTTCATTTGCTTAGGTGTGTGCACACTATAGTGGCCAATGCTATCTGGGTGTGCAGTTGTGCAATGTGAGGCCTGGTGTCCTATGCCACCATGCTTGTCGTGAGGCATATCTGGCTGCATGTAGTGGCTGGTGATATGTTCTGTTTGCTGTTTTTGGCTTGTATTGGTAAGACCTCTCTGTGTGTGTATGAGGAAGGCTTCCATCTTGGTCCAGTGTGGGACAAGTCAGCATGATATGTCTACCTACCAGTGATTTGTAAGTGGACATTGCAATGACTGACATGCATCTTAGTGCGAGGGTGTTATCAGTCTTGGGGGCTGGAGCTCATGTGGGCTTGTGTGAGTTGTTGTGCAAGCTTCCCACCCCCACACACCCCGACCTGTGAGATGCGGTTAGCTACCTGTTAGTTGAGTGTGTGGCATACAATGCCTGCCACATGATTCTGACTGGGGGTCGAGTGGCCCATCCTACTCAGGGGTGGGACAGCATGCATAGTGGGATTTGTGGGACAATTTGCCAACCCCACAACACAGTCTCCGTGTGAAGATGGCTACCTACCGGTTGAGGTGAAGGTGAGCAATGACATGGCTATGTGACTTAAGAGTCATTCTTGGGAGGAACGTGCCTGTGGTGAGCAGAAGGTGTGTGTGGATTTCAGTACCCAAACTTTTCACATCACATTAGGGCATGGGTTGTGGCCCCACCATCACTGTTGTCCCAACTATCTGGGTGTGGGGTTCACTCCGCCAAGATTTGCAGGCAAAATAGGTCATGGGGTATATCCCCCCATCACTGTTGTCCCAAGTATCTGGGTGTGGGGTTCACTCCCCCAACATTTGCAGCCACATTAGGGCATGGGGTATAGCCCCCCCAGCATTGTTGTCCCAACTATCTGGGTGTGGGGTTCACTCCCCAAGATTTGCAGGCAAAATAGGGCATGGGGTATATCCCCCCATCACTGTTGTCCCAAGTATCTGGGTGTGGGGTCCACTCCCCCAACATTTGAAGGCACAATAGGGCATGGGGTATAGGCTCCTATCACTGTGGTGACATACAGCAGGTTGAACATCTCACCCAGCAAACATTTCCACACTATCATGGTTTCATGGTATTTGTGGACCTGTGAACATGAGCAAAGTACTGGTGATGCAGTTGTTCCGGGGCATCCATACACTTACATGTTGTCATCAACAGTGGTGTGTGTGTAAGATACAGTCAGCCATGTGCAGACAATGTGTGCTTTTGGGGCCAGACTATACCAGCACTGTTCAGACAGACAGTGTGAGATGTGACCATTGTCAATGCATACACACATTGCTGGTCCCAAGCAGACACATTTGTGCATTTTAGTCAGACAAAGTACTCTTGTTATGCAATTCAGTGCAGCACTGTGGCTGCTGGGTCTGTTGCAAGACAGTTGGGATGTGCATAGTTTAGCAGTGTGAGTCCCAGGTCCAGTGGAGTTTTTGGGTAATCTGCACTTCCACAGTTTACAATGCAACATTGTGGTATGACATGGGTGATTAGCACATTGACAACCAACCTGCCAGACACTGCTGCAGGGAAGCATGATCGGTGTTAGTGTTGCAGTGTGTGATGCCTGGCACAGTAGACAGAATGTGGGTAAGTTTTGCACTGAGACTTGTGCATGCTGAGTACAATACGACTGTTTAGCATGATTTGTGTAAGTGACTGTGGACAAAGTGGTATGGTGTGATGTGCGGGGGAACAAACGTCACATGCCTATGAGTGGGACAAGTGCTCCATCATGCTGAACTGTTGAAGAAGTGGGCCTGTTGTGGGTTGTACTGCAGTGTCACCAATTACACACACCACTCCCAGTTGAAATGGTTACCTACCAGTAAGTTTGATGAGTCACATTCAATATCTGCCACATGGTTGTGGTTGTGGGGAGTGCTCCATCTTGCGCAGCTGTAGGACAAGGGGGCATGGTGGGAGTTGTAGTGCAGACTTCCAAAGCACCCACACACCTCCCTGTGAGGATGGCTACCTACCTGTTAGGTTAAGGTGAGCAATGCAATGGCTGCCACATGGGGGGGTCAGGGCTCCATCTTGCGCAGCTGTAGGACAAGGGGGCCTGGTGGGAGTTGTAGTGCAGACTTCCAAACCACCCACACACCTCCCTGTGAGGATGGCTACCTACCTGTTAGGTTAAGGTGAGCAATGCAATGGCTGCCACATGGGGGGGGTCAGGGATCCATCTTGCGCAGCTATAGGACAAGGGGGCTTGGTGGGAGTTGTAGTGCAGACTTCCAAACCACCCACACACCTCCCTGTGAGGATGGCTACCTACCTGTTAGGTTAAGGTGAGCAATGCAATGGCTGCCACATGGGGGGGGGGGTCAGGGCTCCATCTTGCGCAGCTGTAGGACAAGGGGGCCTGGTGGGAGTTGTAGTGCAGACTTCCAAACCACCCACACACCTCCCTGTGAGGATGGCTACCTACCTGTTAGGTTAAGGTGAGCAATGCAAAGGCTGCCACATGGGGGGGGTCAGGGCTCCATCTTGCGCAGCGGTAGGACAAGGGGGCCTGGTGGGAGTTGTGCTGCAGACTTCCAAACCACCCACACACCTCCCTGTGAGGATGGCTACCTACCTGTTAGGTTAAGGTGAGCAATGCAATGGCTGCCACATGGGGGGGTCAGGGCTCCATCTTGCGCAGCTGTAGGACAAGGGGGCCTGGTGGGAGTTGTAGTGCAGACTTCCAAACCACCCACACACCTCCCTGTGAGGATGGCTACCTACCTGTTAGGTTAAGGTGAGCAATGCAATGGCTGCCACATGGGGGTGGGGGTCAGGGCTCCATCTTGCTCAGCTGTAGGACAAGGGGGCCTGGTGGGAGTTGTAGTGCAGACTTCCAAACCACCCACACACCTCCCTGTGAGGATGGCTACCTACCTGTTAGGTTAAGGTGAGCAATGCAAAGGCTGCCACATGGGGGGGGGTCAGGGCTCCATCTTGCGCAGCGGTAGGACAAGGGGGCCTGGTGGGAGTTGTGCTGCAGACTTCCAAACCACCCACACACCTCCCTGTGAGGATGGCTACCTACCTGTTAGGTTAAGGTGAGCAATGCAATGGCTGTCACATGGGGGGGGGTCAGGGCTCCATCTTGCGCAGCTGTAGGACAAGGGGGCCTGGTGGGAGTTGTAGTGCAGACTTCCAAACCACCCACACACCTCCCAGTGAGGATGGCTACCTACCTGTTAGGTTAAGGTGAGCAATGCAATGGCTGCCACATGGGGGGGTCAGGGCTCCATCTTGCGCAGCTGAAGGACAAGGGGGCCTGGTGGGAGTTGTAGTGCAGACTTCCAAACCACCCACACACCTCCCTGTGAGGATGGCTACCTACATGTTAGGTTAAGGTGAGCAATGCAATGGCTGCCACATGGGGGGGGTCAGGGCTCCATCTTGCACAGCTGTAGGACAAGGGGGCCTGGTGGGAGTTGTAGTGCAGACTTCCAAACCACCCACACACCTCCCTGTGAGGATGGCTACCTACCTGTTAGGTTAAGGTGAGCAATGCAATGGCTGCCACATGGGGGGGTCAGGGCTCCATCTTGCGCAGCTGTAGGACAAGGGGGCCTGGTGGGAGTTGTAGTGCTGACTTCCAAACCACCCACACACCTCCCTGTGAGGATGGCTACCTACCTGTTAGGTTAAGGTGAGCAATGCAATGGCTGCCACATGTGGGGGGGTCTGGGCTCCATCTTGCGCAGCTGTAGGACAAGGGGGCCTAGTGGGAGTTGTAGTGCAGACTTCCAAACCACCCACACACCTCCCTGTGAGGATGGCTACCTACCTGTTAGGTTAAGGTGAGCAATGCAATGGCTGCCACATGGGGGGGTCAGGGCTCCATCTTGCGCAGCTGTAGGACAAGGGGGCCTGGTGGGAGTTGTAGTGCAGACTTCCAAACCACCCACACACCTCCCTGTGAGGATGGCTACCTACCTGTTAGGTTAAGGTGAGCAATGCAATGGCTGCCACATGGGGGGGGGTCAGGGCTCCATCTTGCGCAGCTGTAGGACAAGGGGGCCTGGTGGGAGTTGTAGTGCAGACTTCCAAACCACCCACACACCTCCCTGTGAGGATGGCTACCTACCTGTTAGGTTAAGGTGAGCAATGCAATGGCTGCCACATGGGGGGGGTCAGGGCTCCATCTTGCGCAGCTGTGGGACAAGGGGGCCTGGTGGGAGTTGTAGTGCTGGCAGCATGTACACATGTACCCATGGTGATGTTTGTAGCTACCTTGGAGGTGAACCTGAGGGAATGTTGGATTAATGTGTGAGAGATGTGTTGGTGAGAGTGTGGTGCACATGACTGCATTTGTACCTAGGAGGTATAGCTTAGTAGTGGTGCAAGACAGTACATATCAGTGTGATGTTAGGCATTTGTTTGTACTTACCAGCCTCCACTCCCCCGGGTATTCCTGTGAGACTCTCTGGATGCAGTATGCCAAGCACCTTCTCCTCCCATTCGGTGAATGTTTTGGGTGGAACGGCAGGGCCACTGCCTGTCCTGTGAGCCAGCTCAAGGTTCTTGGCTCTCTTCTTCTTGACCACTGCCTTCAGATCGTGCCAGCGCTTCACAATTTCATTTCTATTGCGTGGCACGGTCCCTACTGCATTTACCTTATCTACTATCCTTCTCCACATTAGCGTTCTTGTGGCTACTGGTGTCTGTTGGACCAAGTTACCAAACAATTGGGGTTCTACCCTGATTATCTCATCTACCAGTACCCTCAACTCACTCTCAGTGAATTTGGGCATTTTCTGTGGTGACATGGTGTGTGATGTGCCAAGGTGTTTGAGGTCCAAGTGTTGAAGTGGTGGTGGTGGTGGTGATGTGTATGGTGTGTGATGTGCAAAGGGGTTAGAGGTGCAGGTGTAGAAGTGGTGGTGGTGGTGGTGATGTGTGTGTGTGTTGTGCAGATTTGCCTCTCCTGTCAGCTGTGGTGTATGTCCCTTCAGTTCTGGAGTTTTGCAAAGGATTGTGGTCTGGTAGGGGGCTGGATTTATACTGGGCTATGTGGGTGTGTCAGGATGGGGTATTGGTTGCAGGTGTGGTGTGTGTGTCGTCCTGGGATTTGTAGTTTTTGAGTTTACCATGGGGGTGTGTCTTTGGGCTGTGTTAGATGTTTTTGGGTGCATGACTTGTTTGCTTGATGCACTTAGTGGGCATGTTGTGTGTATTTTTTCCGACCGCCATTTTTTTCACGGAGCGTACGCAGCGGTGGCTATGTTACGGCGCTTCCGCAGGCTCTCTCATTCCTCACTATTGTCGACCGCGGCGGTCGTAAACAGCGCTCTGCACCGCAGTCATGTCAGGGATATCATAATTTCCATGGCGGTGTCTCCGCTGTGGTTGCGGTGGTTTGGGCTGTTTCCGCAGCGAATCCAAACGCCGCGGACGGGTTTTGGGTTTCTCCGCACGCGAGGGACGGTTTCTCGGGTCTCCTTTCCGTTGCGGTTGGATTTTTACAGCCGAGGATCCTAATCTAGCCGTCGGCTTTCCCGCGGTAGCGGCGGGCGGTGAGTTTCCGCTACCATGGCGGTCGGGTTGCTTTTCCGACCACCATCGTAATGACCCCCTAAGAGTTCAAGGTGAGCCTAGCGAGCACCAGTCTGCTTCTGGTGAAGATGAAGCATGTCACCATGAGTGAATGAGGATACCCTCCTACACAGTTTTTATCTTAGGAGCAATGATTAGTTGTTGAAGAAGGGATAATATCCCCCTTGGTAAGTTCTCTGGTCCACTTTTTGTGTTTTGAAAAATTATCAAACTGACTTTTTGTCGATTGTTTGACAAGTATAATTGAAAAACAAATTCTGTATTCATGAAATTGAATGGAATTCTGCCCCATTACTTTGGTGGGATTATAATTATGCACACCTCAAGAAATCACGAAGGATGTAACCATACAAAAGAGCTCCTGATGATCTTAATATATTCCCTGCAGAATTTTAGCATTGATTCATCTTCCACATACTTTTAACAAGTTGATTGGGCTGGCGCTACAATTAATTAAGACCATTCCAGTGCAAAGTACTGTAAGTGAGGTGAAGGTGACTAAGCCTGCTGTAACTGTCTAAATGGGAAATGAGTGAGGCCCATAAATCCCAAAAGAGAAGGAGAGAGAGAGAGTAGGTTGGTGGTGTTTTTACGTTAGAGGTAAACTCTATTTTGTTAAGAAATACTTTTCTGCTAGACATGACATGACTGTGAGATAAAGATGAGAGCTAATCTAAGCTAAGAAGTGTGAATTATTTTTTTCATATAAAAGTAGTCCACATCTCAGGCTGCTACAAATGAAATTTCAGACACATAATTCAATCGAAAAGTTCTCAGCCCTAGTGGATTCCAGCACAGTTAACATCTTTAGAGACATTATAAGTGTACAAGAAAGATAGATCCCACTGGAAGAAAATATAAGTCCTGATTTGATAACAGTAGTACACACTGTAGAGAATGTTTCTGTTTTATCCCCCAACACACCTTGAAGCCAGGGTGACGCTATGATACATTAAAAAATAATAGATTTGATGCAGACAGTAAACTGGTATTGTAAGTATTTTTAGGACTTGAATGGCTTATGCTGCATGCTCCCTCAATAAACTTGTAGCACTCTCAGGTACAATTTAATTTTGTGGACTGTTGATAAGGGTGTCTGGGGAACATAAAGAGCGTGCATTTGTTTGCATTGCTGGAAAGCCAGCCGGGAGTCCCTTTTTCCAGGGAAGTACCAAGATTTTACTGATGCATTTATTCCCAGAAAGGAGAGCAGTTCCCATCTCATCACCCGTAAGACTGAACCACAGACTAAGGCCCTCATTACAAGTTGGGGTATTTCAGAGCGATACCTCGAGATTAAATACCCCAAGACCCAATTCCAAGTGTGCTCGAAAACTCCACACCAGATAATTCCATGCCTGGAAACACCTGTCTTTCAAAGTTGCTGCAGGTCAGGGGCGGCAGGCGGTGGCACTGTCTGGCCCCTCTCATCCTCTGCAGAAGCCTGGTGAGTAGACAGTGCTCCCCCCACTCTCCCCCTGGACAAGCCTAAGCATGCCCTTCAACTCTGTCCCCCAATACCCTTGGCATTCTGCTCTGAACAGGCAGAAAGGGTTGTTAGAGCGTGATTTGCTCTTTCAATGTTAGGGGTGCAATAAAAATCATGGGCAGTTTGTGCCCGCATATAATCCTTTATTGTGCTAACATTGGGTCATTAGATTGTGTACTGTAATAACGTGAAAAGTGAGGTGCTAGGTGTATTTCAGTGTAAATGGTAAGAAATTAATGTTGCAATTATATGTGGCTAGACGAAAACCTTAACGTGTAGGCAGGGCCGGACTGGCTACCGGGCGTTTGGGTGTGCTGCCAAGCTGGGGGCTGATTTCACTGCGGTGGGGGCTGATTTCGTTGATGGGGACCTGCGTGTGCTTTTAAATAAACATTGCAAAACGAATGGTTTTCAGCACACGCAGGTCCCCATCAACGAAATCAGCCCCCAGCTTGGCAGCACACCAAAACGCCCGGTAGCCAGTCCGGCCCTGCGTGTAGGGTTCATATATGTAGCTAACAAATATTCTCACTATTAATGTGCTTATGTAATGTGTTGATTTGAACGTGCTCAGTAATAACGTTCATTTATACGTGTGCTTCATGAAATCATGTGTTATTTCTTGTGTTGGCCGATTTCTGTAGGCCTGAATTGTATTTCTCCCTAGAAGCTCTCGCATTAGACTCGATTGTGAATTTCATGTGCATGTGGAATTTGTTCTTTCTCACGTTTCTGTTGCAGGTGGAGAAATTCATCCTTTTTAGCTAGAATAATGTCTTTGTTTTAGGAATTAGGCTTAGGGAGGAGAAGATACATTGAACGTCGATGCTGATAATGAGGGACACTGTACTTTCTCATCGGCGAGAGCCTGGGAATTAAGGTCATCGAGCCAAGGCCTGGGAGCATCGCTGCCGCATGCAAAGTTACCTACAAGGAGGTGGCTTGCTTGGATGGTGTGATGTCATGTTGCATCTTGGGATGCTACCTCCAAGCTCATGTATTGAAGTTAGGGACAGAGTCCGGCGACTTCTGCCTTGCCTTGAGAGAGAGAGCATCTTAGAACGAGCTCTGTAGCTTTATGCTACTTGACCCATTTCAAATTGAGTGGACTTCTTAAGAAACCTTCACATGCTGACACCTTTACAGAACTTGCCTTGTGGAAATGCTAAGTAGGGATATCACGTTAGTGGTAGTGTAGGGACAGACTAATGCTTTTCACCTACGAACCCCCAGTGAAGGGGAATTTGAATGAGCCATTCTCTTCTGTATCTTGATTTTGGAACTGGTTATTATGTGCATGCTGCACCGTCTAACTTCACCCATAAGTTTGGTTTTGTATTAGTTCCAATGTATTTCTACACCCTCCTCTTGAGGTGCTTCTATGTCCAATTGTTCTTGGCTTTGTAATAAACTTACTAACTTTGGATCGGGAGTCTGTCATTCTTCGGAGTCATAGTTCATTGGAATGGTAATGATTGATTGGCTAACGATTTTCCTCCCCTCCACACTTTCATGCAGACAAAAAGAGACATCGGCCTAGGATTCCAGAGTAAATCTAGAACGTGGAACCCAGCTCCTTCAGGATTTTTTCAACAAAATTGGAAAAAGTGTTGGATAAATCTGGGCCCAAGCAGAGATACTGGCTGGTAACGTAGCTTCCAGCCTCCATTATCTCTGCACCAAAGTCCGGCAAACTCATAACAAGGTCCTTCAGCCCTGGAAAGATCACATAATACCTTTGTGTGAAGTCTATCGCAAGAGCGTGGTTGAAAATACAGCCCAACCGTATTCATGGGGATTCTACTAAGCTCAAGGGAATTTTTACTCTCACGTTCAGTCCTGTAGTTCAAGTACAGACTGTTTGTAGATAAGAACTTAGGGGGATATTAGCAACAACTTGCGATAATTATCGCAAACCGCGCTTAGCGCGTTTTTTTTTATCGCCGCGTATTGCTGGATTTTAGCGTGGAGATAACACGCTATTAGCAACGTTTATCTCCAATGCGATAAAATATCCAGCGATAGCGGCGAAATGCGTGAATTTCGCTGGAAATCCAGCGATATTCACGCATTAACGCCATGGGGGACTTAGCCTGACAATCCACCTCCCATTGAACAAACAGGTAAGTCATGTTTTTAGCAGGTGTTAAATTCTAGCGATAATCGCGCTTAGCGCGAGTTTTTTTATCGCTTCGCCTGCGTTGCTAATAGGGGGAAGTTGTGTTAGCGACTGTTTTCAGTCGCTTTTAGTTGGGAACGCCTACCTTGCATGTCATTAGCGATAATTATCGCTGGCATGCAAGGCGATGGGAAAACCGGCCGCTATCGCCAGAAAGCTGTCGCTAACGCCTGTTAGCGACAGCTTGCTGATAGGGCGATAAAAAAATTGCCGCTAAAGCGGCGATAAAGCCCTTGCTAATATGCCCCTTAGGGACTCTCTCGGAAGGACTGTTTTTTACTATAGGCTATAAGTAGAAGCGGGTTACAGAAGCTCACACCATTCTGCAGATGTGGAACTAGTGCCTTCCCTTGTCTGAATACAAACTCAAAGCTTGGCTATTTCCCCACTCCCCAGCGGGGCGTATGTTGCTTTGCGGTGCTCCCCCACTGCTGCCTGCCCTGTTCTGTGCTCTCCCGTCGATCCCTGTCCCACTCCAGCGCTCCTGTGTCAGGCTCTGGCCACCCATTTATGCGGAGGAGGCGTCTGTGGTGGGCACGGGTGAACATCTCTGGATCCGTGTAATCCTCGCTGCTGAAGGTAAACTCACACATCACAGGTGGTGTCAGTGGTGGCGCACACAGCAGCCGAGCTGATTTCACATACACTCACAGCTGCCTCAGGCTTGGATACTAAGGGGTCGATTCCGATCTCGGCCGGAAGCGCACCTAACAGTATTCATCCGGAAAAAAACCAAGCCGAACGCGTGTTTCCCGACCGATTCGAACAGTCGTCCGAACGAACAAGTACGATGCGCATAACAGCCCAGATTCCGAGCGAGCCGTACTCACCAATTCCAGCTCCTGTTCCCTGCCCGAGCTGGATCCGTAAACGCCGATTCGAGTCGCACGGAAGCAAATACACAGCACCTTCCGGCCGGACGAGTACGATGCGCCTTCTGTACGCGCCGAACCCGTCGCTACGTCCGGCACGTTTGAGCATCCGGGAGAGCTGTACATAAGCTCCGATTCGCACCACAAGATGATCCACGGCGACGAGACGAACAAGCCAGCGACGAGTACGAGTCGAAGCCACGAGAAACCCGAACGAGACGACCCAACCATGACTCCCATCGTGCAGGTCCTACCAATACTCTACATCTATTACCGGGACCGGTACGGACGCGTACGGCGCAGACGGTAAGTCAAACACCCACAACACAAACAAACGACACGTACCCGAAATATGTCACACACACATAGGGATGCAGAAATGACATACACTAGCAACAGCAGAACCATAGGGGCGGGATGGCTATCACCAATGCCATACACACCCATAGGGGGATGGATGCCTACCACTACTACCTTCCCCACTCATAGGGGGATGGATGCCTGCCACTACTACCATCCCCACTCATAGGGGGATGGATGCCTGCCACTACTACCATCCCCACTCATAGGGGGATGGATGCCTGCCACTAACACCACCCCTACTCATGTGGGCCTGGATGCCTGTCACTACTACCATCCCCACTCATAGGGGGATGGATGCCTACCACTAACACCACCCCTACTCATGTGGGCCTGGATGCCTGTCACTACTACCATCCCCACTCATAGGGGGATGGATGCCTACCACTAACACCACCCCTACTCATGTGGGCCTGGATGCCTGTCACTACTACCATCCCCACTCATAGGGGGATGGATGCCTGCCACTACTACCATCCCCACTCATAGGGGGATGGATGCCTGCCACTAATACCATCCCCACTCATAGGGGGATGGATGCCTACCACTCCCACCACCCCTACTCATGGGGGCCTGGATGCCTGTCACTACTACCCTCCCCACTCATAGGGGGATGGATGCCTACCACTACCACCACCCCTACTCATGTGGGCCTGGATGCCTGTCACTACTACCATCCCCACTCATAGGGGGATGGATGCCTGCCACTACTACCATCCCCACTCATAGGGGGATGGATGCCTACCACTACCACCACCCCTACTCATGTGGGCCTGGATGCCTGTCACTGCTACCCTCCCCAGTCATAGGGGGATGGATACCTGCCACTACTATCATCCCCACTCATAGGGGGATGGATGCCTGCCACTACTACCATCCCCACTCATAGGGGGATGGATGCCTGCCACTAACACCACCCCTACTCATGTGGGCCTGGATGCCTGTCACTACTACCATCCCCACTCATAGGGGGATGGATGCCTACCACTAACACCACCCCTACTCATGGGGGCCTGGATGCCTACCACTACCACCACCCCTACTCATGTGGGCCTGGATGCCTGTCACTACTACCCTCCCCGCTCATAGGGGGATGGATGCCTACCACTACCACCACCCCTACTCATGGGGGCCTGGATGCCTGCCACTACTACCATCCCCACTCATAGGGGGATGGATGCCTGCCACTACTACCATCCCCACTCATAGGGGGATGGATGCCTGCCACTAACACCACCCCTACTCATGTGGGCCTGGATGCCTGTCACTACTACCATCCCCACTCATAGGGGGATGGATGCCTACCACTACCACCACCCCTACTCATGTGGGCCTGGATGCCTGTCACTACTACCCTCCCCACTCATAGGGGGATGGAGGCCTGCCACTACTACCATCCCCACTCATAGGGGGATGGATGCCTGCCACTAACACCACCCCTACTCATGTGGGCCTGGATGCCTCTCACTACTACCATCCCCACTCATAGGGGGATGGATGCCTACCACTAACACCACCCCTACTCATGGGGGCCTGGATGGCTACCACTACCACCACCCCTACTCATGTGGGCCTGGATGCCTGTCACTACTACCCTCCCCGCTCATAGGGGGATGGATGCCTACCACTACCACCACCCCTACTCATGGGGGCCTGGATGCCTGCCACTACTACCATCCCCACTCATAGGGGGATGGATGCCTGCCACTACTACCATCCCCACTCATAGGGGGATGGATGCCTGCCACTAACACCACCCCTACTCATGTGGGCCTGGATGCCTGTCACTACTACCATCCCCACTCATAGGGGGATGGATGCCTACCACTAACACCACCCCTACTCATGGGGGCCTGGATGCCTACCACTACCACCACCCCTACTCATGTGGGCCTGGATGCCTGTCACTACTACCCTCCCCGCTCATAGGGAGATGGATGCCTACCACTACCACCACCCCTACTCATGGGGGCCTGGATGCCTGCCACTACTACCATCCCCACTCATAGGGGGATGGATGCCTGCCACTACTACCATCCCCACTCATAGGGGGATGGATGCCTGCCACTAACACCACCCCTACTCATGTGGGCCTGGATGCCTGTCACTACTACCATCCCCACTCATAGGGTGATGGATGCCTACCACTAACACCACCCCTACTCATGGGGGCCTGGATGCCTACCACTACCACCACCCCTACTCATGTGGGCCTGGATGCCTGTCACTACTACCCTCCCCGCTCATAGGGGGATGGATGCCTATCACTACCACCACCCCTACTCATGGGGGCCTGGATGCCTGCCACTACTACCATCCCCACTCATAGGGGGATGGATGCCTGACACTACTACCATCCCCACTCATAGGGGGATGGATGCCTGCCACTAACACCACCCCTACTCATGTGGGCCTGGATGCCTGTCACTACTACCATCCCCACTCATAGGGGGATGGATGCCTACCACTAACACCACCCCTACTCATGGGGGCCTGGATGCCTACCACTACCACCACCCCTACTCATGTGGGCCTGGATGCCTGTCACTACTACCCTCCCCGCTCATAGGGGGATGGATGCCTACCACTACCACCACCCCTACTCATGGGGGCCTGGATGCCTGCCACTACTACCATCCCCACTCATAGGGGGATGGATGCCTGCCACTACCACCATCCCCACTCATAGGGGGATGGATGCCTGCCACTAACACCACCCCTACTCATGTGGGCCTGGATGCCTGTCACTACTACCATCCCCACTCATAGGGGGATGGATGCCTACCACTACCACCACCCCTACTCATGTGGGCCTGGATGCCTGTCACTACTACCCTCCCCGCTCATAGGGGGATGGATGCCTACCACTACCACCACCCCTACTCATGGGGGCCTGGATGCCTGCCACTACTACCATCCCCACTCATAGGGGGATGGATGCCTGTCACTACTACCCTCCCTGCTCATAGGGGGATGGATGCCTGCCACTACCACCACCCCTACTCATGGGGGCCTGGATGCCTGCCACTACTACCATCCCCACTCATAGGGGGATGGATGCCTGCCACTACTACCCTCCCCACTCATAGGGGGATGGATGCCTGCCACTAATACCATCCCCACTCACAGGGGGATGGATGCCTGCCACTAATACCATCCCCACTCATGGGGGCCAGGATGCCTACCACCCACACAAGCCCTACTCATAGGACGGGTAATGCATGACACAACCAGCATACTCCAACATAAGGAATGTCTGAAAAATACATCCCCCAACACCATGACAAGCGTGTGTAGTCTGTGTCAAATGCCTACAACAGTGAACATGACATTGAACATACAATGTGACCCCCTATCACATGTGTCACACATAAATGTGTGTGGCCTCCACAATGCAAGCAGACCATGACCACTGTGGCAATGGGGTCTAAAGCCCCATCACCACAGTGACCAAAAGGTAAGTGTGGGGTCCATAGCTGAAGCACATTTTGAACATTGTGGCAATGGGGTCTAAAGCCCCATCACCACAGTAACCAAAAGGTAAGTGTGGGGTCCATAGCTGAAGCACATTTTGAACATTGTGGCAATGGGGTCTAAAGACCCATCACCACAGTGACCAAAATGTAAGTGCTGTCATGGGAAAAGCTGCAAATGCCAAACTGCATGGATGATTCCTGGTCACACAACAACAAACACATCAGTGGCATAGTAGTGCTTGTGTCCCATAGCAACATAGATTGTGTGAGGCAAACAGTGCAGTGCCAATGAAACATCGCTTTGGCCATGTGCAGACAAACATCACCCATGGGGGCTCACATTGTCAACATTCACGAATAACACAATGACAGAAGTGACCATCATAATGCAGACCCACATATCTGCACCAATGGACACACACATGTAGATATCCTGTGGAGACTGTAGATGTCAGGTGAACAAATACCATTCCATGGCAGCAATGGGACATACAAACCATGATCATTGTGCTGACTGATGACCTAGGAGTCCCAGGGACAGCAGGGGAAAGCCACCAAACAACATACAGCCAATGGCACACTAAAGAAATGCCAATGCAGTGGTGCAAATGCACAAACACAAACAGGCAGACTCACACTGCATATCAAACACAACAGGTGATGGGGGTGGTGTGCCAGTGTCCCCAGGCAAACACACAACACATGAGGAGGCCTGAATCCCTATTACACAGATGTCAATACAGTGCCACACAAAAGTAACTCATGGATCGGATTCCCCTATGTGGGCAATCAGGTATTGTTAGATGAGAGGGAGCCCAAATTACAAATGTCACACAAGCTTGTAGGAACATCAACTAACACAGCAAGAGACAGACCCACCACAGCACTACCCCCAGGGAGCCCACATTGTGGTGACACTGGCCTGCATGATAATCCCACTGTGATGACAAAGGTAGATGTCGTACACACTGTGAACCACAGTCATGTGTCCTGAGCAACTAACTACCATCACACCTACACAAGCACAAATCAATCAGCACGGCCTGTCAGCCAAGGTCAACATGGAGGTAGGGGTCTAGCGGTGCAACAACTCTCATTTGCACACACTCAACACCACACACCTTGATCTCCACCAATGTGCAGCAGTGAAGCTCACATGGACTGGTGACATTGCACATGCACCCATGACAATCCCAGGGGTGGTGGGGGGAACTAAGGTGGAGATACCCATCACACATGGCCAGTCAACAAGACTTGTGAATGTCTCACACACTGCACAGTACGCTGTACATGGGCATGACGTCAAATCCACACCAACCAATGGGATCCCGGCCACAGTCACACACCAATGAAGAAGCCAAGGTCACCCACAAAGAACACACATAGACAACTTCCAACATTGCAGCTCTGACCCTGAGGAGTGGCAGCAGTCACACACACAATGTGTCACAATCACTGAAAGCTAACACAAACTGTAAATTACATGACTTGTGTAACCAACAAGTGCCAAGGGGAATCCTGACTGTGTCTCAACTGCGTTTGCCCACAAACTCAGCCCTGACAGCAAACACACCTATGGATGACACCCTGATGACCAGTAATGTGCCATGCACCCACATCACAGAGAACCCAGGGCGAAGATTTGGGGGAACATTGCTCAACTCAGCAAGCATCACAAACAGGAACATCACTAGGGACCCCAGCCTGCGTAGCAAAATGGAAGTGAACACACACAGACATGCTCACACAACACACACCTTGGGCTCAGGCAATGTCACGGAATTACACACTGCCATGAGGGGACTCCACTCCTGTGTAAGGAAAGCTGTGCCATACGTTGTCTCTGCAGGGCTCTATCATGTCAGCAGAACACTTGGTCACTCAGTCAACAATTAACACAAAATGAAGGCTCTCGTCACATCAGCCTGGTCATGGCAGTGTCACCAAAATCATCTGCACCGATCAAATACACATGTATAGCAAGTTGCACTGATACCACAGATGAGTCCTTCCCCATTGATGCCCAAACTTGCATGTCCAGTGGAGATGGTCACACGGTCAGGGAAATAGACAAATTGAACAATGGCAAGCACATCTGATGTGCAGGGGTGTAAGCCACAGATGTGATATTGCAAAAACATGTAGGGAATCCCATTGGCAAATATGGAAAACATGACACCCTCATATTGCTGCAAAGGATGACATGGCTACACACCAGGATAGGACACATTGACCCTGGACCACATGGGGTCCTGCACAGTAACACTTCATATACCTGATATCAAAAATCACCATCACTGCAGCAAGGGCATGGTTAGCATCCTCAACATCATGTACATCTGAAGCAAAACCACTAGAGAACTGAAAGTAGCTTTATTCAGCATATGTTAGTTGAAAATAGAAAGTCCAGACAAAACCCAAAGGCCAATGGCCAGTCCATGACAAAAGTCCAAACAGGGTGACAGTGGCAGATGTCACCCTTTGCTTGCCTGCACTGCTACGGACCAGGGACATTCCCTTCGGAGGGGCATACGGGGGGCAGGCCAGGCACCGCAGGGACAGGATCAGGGCTCACCAGAAGGAGGCAGGGAAGGGGTGGCTGGTGCTGGAGAGTCACTGACAACTGCAGTGGAGGTGTCTGACATGGTGTGTGCCGGCACAACTGGGGGGCATGAGTCAGATGGTGTGGGTGCCGGCACAACTCCAGTGGGCTGGCCAGATGGAGTGGACAGGTTCCCCACTGCAGTGCCCAAGTCAGACGGGGTGGTAGTGGACTCCACTGCAGTGCCCATCTCCAGGGGAGTAGAATGGGGTTCAGGTAAGGTGGGCAGGACAGAGGGGAGGACACGGTCTCCACACCAGTGGCACAAACATGTGCAGCGGGGTGTGGGGCTGGAAGAGCAAGTGGTAGGTGGAGAAGGCCGCATCATTTTGGGGATGCTGTATCTGTGGGTGGGGGAACCTGGGGCAGGGTGTGGTGGGGGAACCTGTGTTGTGGGGGCCTGAGGGATGGAGGAAGGAGACTGTGTGGTTGACATGCAGGGCGGTGGCGGGGTCTTGCTCTTCCGGGCGCGGGGGGACTTGCGGGTGGGGGCCTCAGTCTGTCTGCGCCTGGGGGAGGGTGTCCGGGGGCGAGGGGCACTCCCCTCTGTGTGGGTGGACTTCTTCTTCCCCCTGTATGCTGGATCAGCGGGATCGGAGGGGAAGAGGCCGAGGTCACAGAGGAAGAGCTGCTTTGTAGGTGGGGTTGCAGGTGAGGCAAGGGAAGGGGTCTTGGAGGGAGAGGATTTTGAGGAGTGCGGCGTGACTGTGGATGCCTGTGTGTGTGTCTGTTCCCCATCCCCTGTGGGTGTGGTATCAGTTCCCTGAGGATGCTTGTGTGCATGTCTTGCCTTTGTTTTGGGTGTTTCTGTGCTGCTCGTGTCTGTGTGTTTGGGTGATTGTGCAGGTGGGCTTGTGCTTGGGACAGGTAGGGTGCCAGGAAGTGTGGATGGGGCAGAGGTAGGAGGGGTGATGGACTGTTGGAGGAGGGACACTGCTGCCATCAGGGAGGAGTCCATGGATCTATTGCTCCTCTATAGGGCAGACATGCCCGTCGAGATGCCCTCCATGAACGACACCAGCTGTGTCAACAAAGTGGTGTGTGCATGGAGGACACTCAGCATTGCAGTCTGCCCTACATGGAGCTGGCGAAGTAGGTACACAGACTCCTCACTCAGGGCAGCAGGGGACACAGGGGCAGGGGGTGCGGTGCCTGGCACGAAGGAGACACGCTCCTGAACACGGGAGCCTCCACGGACCTCTGGAATGGGAGCCAATGGGAGGGCGGTGGTGGTGGTGGTGGCGGGGCCAGCCATACTAGCTGGGGTGTGGTGGCTGCTGACACCCGCCTCCACAAGGGAGTCATCCTCCGAGCTGCTGTGGTCCTCAGCTGAGGTGGATGGTGCTGAGGACTCCTCGGTGTGGCTCCCCTCGCCCTCCGTGCCACTGGGTCCCTCCGACCACTCATCAGCTGCTGACCCAGTCTGGCTCTGCAGCTCATCCTGGTCCATGGAGCTGTCCCCTCCTGTGGCCGTGGATGTATCTGCAAACAATTAGGGAAACAGACAAACATCAGTCACCTGCACTGACCGCACACACCACAGTAAGTACAGCACATTACAGAGCAAGCCCTGGCATCCTCAGTTGAACATTGCCAAAAGTCCTCACACAGATTAGGAGAAGCCAATTGTCAGTCTGATGGTCAACCATGGCACTCACACCCCTCCTGCCCTTGCACCCATCTGTCTGGTGCCTGTTGGATGGTAATACCCCAGTGTGGACACATGCACCACGTACACAGTTGTTGGACATTGCAGAGAACACGGTGAAGTATGTGAACATGCACACATCACATCTCTTGCCACTGAGTCAGTACAGGTGTCCGGATAAAGGGATGGCCAGAGTCTAATTAGAAATGCATGTGATGCATACCAGCACCAGACACCATGATGCACCCATGTCCGGATAGTCAATGCCACAATGGGGTGCATGTTGCACATGTCACTCCCCTGCAGGATCACTCTTAGGAAGTTTAATGCCATGGCACAGGCATGCCTGCAAAGTCATACATCACTGTCTCCAGTCACATGGCCATGGCAGCCAGCCAACAACAGTCTGCACTGTGTCACAATCCTAGGTAATGGGGAATGCAAGTTATGTAGCTGACAAGTGCACATGTCCATCCCCCACAAACCACATCATCTGAACTCTTATTTGTCCACGTCATACCAATTGGACATATGGGAGACATGAAACACAACTCTATGAACCTGAGCACCTCACAGTCTGCTGTGAATGAAAAACAGCTGCCTGAAATTCACAGTCGCATACACCTGTGTGCACAGTCAAGTGATCAAACACCTATCAGTCACAGAAGTATCGTCTCTCATGGTCACATCTCAGATGGCATGCTGAGCCCTAAACGATAAACATCCCAGTAGTCCTGACAACGAAGCCACAGCACAATGACACAGAGGCAGACACATGAGGGAACATTTCACTGATCACAACATGTCAGCTGATACACGGGAGTGGGAGTACAGAGTGTATTGTATGCCCTGGAGTAGGCATGACTGTCCTGCTCCACCTGAAAGAGGGATGAGCCCTGGACAGTAGGCAGGTGGCTAAGCATGTGTGACACACTTGATATACATACTCCTGAGGCCCAAACATTGTTCCCACCCGCAGCATGGGGGTGTGCCAAATACACCAGGGACATGTGGTGATTCAGATCAGCAAGTGGACCACATATCAAAGTTACACCCAGATTACATGTCAGAACTTAGGCATTGTGTAAGCAATTGACCCACCCATGAAGCCCACCACAAAGTCACGGGAACAAATGATGTCCCCCACCTTGAGCGAAGCAAAATGCAAGGACACAGTACCCAAGTGACACAATTTCCTGACTGTAAGGGCCACACCTGCGTATCAGATGAGGAGTGGGCATGTCACAATTGAGGGACATGGGTCCTGGACCACAAGACTGATGTACTGTGGAAGTTTAACCAGGCCAGAGGAGGGCACATAGCATGTCAGACAAAGTTCACAGTGCAGTCATGGACTCACCCCCTCCTTGCTGCTGTCTGGCCTTCAGCTGCCCATCCAGGTCAGGGAAGACCACCGCCAGGATCCTGAGCATGTGGGGGGTCAGGGTCCGGTGTCCGCCCCTCCTGCGAGGAGGCGACAGCTTCAGCTGGACCCTTGCGATCCTCCGGGTCCAGCCCCGAAGGTCCTGCATCCTCTTCTGGCAGTTGCGGATCCGGCGCTTGTAGACCCCCACGGATCTTACTGCCCGGGCGATGGTCAGCCAGATTTCCTGCTTCTGGTGGGCATCAACCTGTGAGGATGACAAAGTGAAAAGGCCATTACTACACATGCAACATATACGTGCATCACACAGTTGGATATTCATGTCTCAATCACAGGGGCATATGATGTACACAGGCAGTGCAACGATGGCTATGAACAGTTTGCCAGCAGTTACTACATGGTATCATTGGATGGGAAGTAAACCTTGTTGGAATGCACTGTTACTGCACTGTACCTGTTCAGTGCATGTAACTACACACTTTGGGGGTGAGAACTACTCAGTGAGCATGCTAGCCAGTGGTGTGCACACTGTAAGTCTTGCTAGTCAGACAACATGCACAATTAGTAAGGCAGTGGACAGCACACTCACCTGCTCCCCTGGTTTCCCATACAGCTTGCTGTACTGTGGAAGGAGGCTGTCCAGCAGGGCCTGGTTCTCCTCAAGGCTGAAGTCTGGGGCTCGCTCCACAGTACGTGCCATTGCAGTAGCCAGAGGATGCAGAGACAGCAGCAGTGTTGGTGGCAGATGTCGTCCTGGAGCATGTAGTGCAGGCAAGTGAGCTCTCAGGGGAACAGCCAGCATTATATATGTGCTGCAGAGGCAGATACTGTCCCATGTGTCCAAAGTGATAGGTCCAAGTCGTTTGCATCTTCTGAATCTGGCCAATCCATGGAATTGCACCACTAATACACGCCCACAGCATCCTTCAAAAGTTAAACTTCAAGACACCCATGAATTTGCAACATTGTTGTGGGTGGCCAACTGAATTCACTGCATCAGACTCGTTGAAGCTTCGAAAACGCGTCTGTTGCCATGCCAGGCCCTAGCCAATGCGTGCGCACCGATCGGTCCATTGCTGTACAACGCGTATTCCGGGAAACAACGCGTACCCGCTCACAACAGATGCAATGGCCAGTGCGTGCACACCGATCGGTCCATTGCTGTACAACGCGTACCCGCTCACAACAGATGCAATGGCCAGTGCGTGCACACCGATCGGTACATTGCTGTACAACGCGTACCCGCTCACAACAGATGCAATGGCCAGTGCGTGCACACCGATCGGTCCATTGCTGTACAACGCGTACCCGCTCACAACAGATGCAATGGCCAGTGCGTGCACACTGATCGGTCCATTGCTGTACAACGCGTATTCCGGGAATCAACGTGTACCCGCTCACAACAGATGCAATGGCCAGTGCGTGCACACCGATCGGTCCATTGCTGTACAACGCGTACCCGCTCACAACAGATGCAATGGCCAGTGCGTGCGCACCGATCGGTCCATTGCTGTACAACGCGTACCCGCTCACAACAGATGCAATGGCCAGTGCGTGCGCACCGATCGGTCCATTGCTGTACAACGCGTACCCGCTCACAACAGATGCAATGGCCAGTGCGTGCGCACCGATCGGTCCATTGCTGTACAACGCGTACCCGCTCACAACAGATGCATTGGCCAGTGCCTGCGTACCGATCGGTCCATTGCTGTACAACGCGTACCCGCTCACAACAGATGCAATGGCCAGTGCGTGCGCACCGATCGGTCCATTGCTGTACAACGCGTACCCGCTCACAACAGATGCAATGGCCAGTGCGTGCGCACCGATCGGTCCATTGCTGTACAACGCGTACCCGCTCACAACAGATGCAATGGCCAGTGCGTGCGCACCGATCGGTCCATTGCTGTACAACGCGTACCCGCTCACAACAGATGCAATGGCCAGTGCGTGCGCACTGATCGGTCCATTGCTGTACAACGCGTATTCCGGGAAACAACGCGTACCCGCTCACAACAGATGCAATGGCCAGTGCGTGCACACCGATCGGTCCATTGCTGTACAACGCGTACCCGCTCACAACAGATGCAATGGCCAGTGCGTGCACACAGATCGGTCCATTGCTGTACAACGCGTCCCTGTACAGGTCACTCGCATATGTCACCATGCTTGTCACTGGTGAACGTATGCCAGCCACATATACTTGCCAGGGACTCAGGGGCACACCTACAACACCACAGCCTGTCCACACTGTATCCTAAGGCATGTAAGGCTGCATTACCTTTTCTGTGTATGGGGGTCAACATGTGGTTTTTGGGGTGGCTCTTGGGGGCAGCCACTCCCAGGCTGTGCATGTGTTCATGGGGACAGGATCCTTTGTGTGTTGTGCACATGACCACTGTGATGTGCAACTGTTCATTTCAGAGCATGTGGCATGGTCACATTTCCAGGTTGTGTATGTGTATGTCATGTCACATACCCCCAGAGTCCCATGTGGGAAGGTATGTACGTCACAGGGTGACCCATTGCCACAATAGTGATGGCCCTCCACAGTCTGTGTGCATGTTGTGTTTCCGATGTCTCTGATTCCATGTGCACAATGGGAGACAGTCTCCACATCCACGTTGTTTGTGCATGGACTTTGATGTTGTGCGTGTGTGTGTCACAGACGTCCATGTCTGTCCTGCGGAGGCAACAGGGGCCACTACCTGTGGGAGTCATGTTTGTTTTTCTGACGTGTACATGATATGCCATGTCATGCCAGTGTCCATGTGGCAATACAGGGTCCCTGGGAATCTACCTGTCAATGAGCTGTGATGCCTGTGGCTCATCTGTCCAGACATGTCACTGTGGTGTGTGTTTGGTACGTGACAGCAGTAAATGGGTACTGTGACACAGCTTAATGGTTTCCCATACCACAACCTGGAACCTTTTGTCAACACATGTTGAACTGAGATGTTAGATGATGGCCACGTAGGTGCCATATATGTCCATACAGAACGGCACACACATCAAGTACTTGTGTCTCGTAATGATGTATCATGTGATATTGAGTATGGTCAATGCCACATATGTGGGGTGACTGACAATCTTTCTTTCTTCACCTATGCACTGCAGGGCACCAGCTGTCCATAGACCATTCCCTGACCTTGCAACGATGGTGGAACGTGACAGCATCCGACGGTACCGCTTCACCAGGCAGCTGATTGAGGATTTGGCAGTGCGCTTGGCCCCATATTTGCAACCTGGCCGGCCGTACCCTACAGCGCTGACCCCCAAGGTGAAGGTGATGGCAGCCCTACACTTCTTTGCCACCGGTACCTTTCAACACACTGTGGCGTCTGCTGGTGGGATGTCACAGACTATGTTCAGCCGTGTGCTACACGATGTTTTGGAGGCAATGTTAAGATGCCTGAACCAGTACATCTATTTCCCTAAACGTCGTCAACTCACTGACGTCAAGAGTGACTTCTATGCCCTGGGGAGGATGCCACATGTCATTGGCTCCATTGATGGGACACATGTGGCTTTGGTACCACCACAGGCACATGAGTAGGCATACAGGAACAGGAAACATTATCATTCGATCAATGCTCTGGTGGTATGTCTTGCAGATATGAGCATCTCACATGTGTGTGCCCGTTTCCCTGGTTCGGCACACGATGCCTACGTGATGAGGAGTAGTCGCATCCCGAGGATGCTGTCACAGATGCAGAACCAGCGTGCCTGGCTTGTCGATGTGTACTGACTTTGTACCATTGTGTGTGTTCTGCTATGTTGTATTCCGCCCTCTTTTCCAACTCAGCTAATGTGCAATTGTCTGTCTGTAGGTGACTCCGGATACCCCAACATGCCGTGGTTGCTGACACCCCTCAGGAACCCTGTGACACCAGCCCAGATGCGCTACAATGAGGCACATGGTCGGACCAGGAGAGTGATCGAGCGGACATTTGGTCTCCTGAAGAGCCGCTTCCGCTGCCTGGACAAGACAGGAGGGGCCCTCCCATATGCCCCAGCAAAGGTGTGCAAGATTGTCATTGTCTGCTGCATGCTACACAACCTGGCAGTGCGGAAGGAGTTGCCTCTCATCCTGGATGACGATGACCAACATCCGCCACCTGTGGAGGATCCTGGCCTGGGCCACGATGCCAGTGATGATGATGATGATGGTGATGTCCGCACACAGCTCATCACCAACTTCTTCAGCTGAATGTGAGTATCCAGAGAGTTGTCATGCCAATGATGTGAGTTTGCGTGATATGTGTTGGTGGTGCTCTGGTGCTGTTTGAGTGTGGCCATGTGCTACTTGACTGGAAGCGTGCAGCGATGTGTCCTTACAGGTAGTCTGTACTCCCCAACAGTGTTGACATGCTAACTTGGTTTTCTGTAAGTATCTTGTGACATGTATTGGGCATGAGTATTGCAGTTCTGTCCTGTTCTTCAGTGCTTTTGACTGTGTGTCATGTCTGTCCTTCACAGGGTACTTTCAGAGTTGTTTGGTCAACTGTAATCCCCCGACACCATGATTCAACTTCCAGGGTGGAAGCAGTCGTTTCCCTACAGGTGATGTGACACACCCCTGGACTTTATTTCTTCTACACTTGTTGACTGTGTGGCCCCTGCCACGTAGATTACCTTGCATCTGTAGTGGAAACAACATGTTGCAAATGTGTAATAAACCTGTGCTTCACTTTGGGATGTGCGTTGTCTGTGGTCACACATCTGACTGACATGTGCTTACTGCACCTGTGGGCTAGTTAATACAGACTGTGAATAGGTGTGGTGTCTGTGCATTCCACTGTATTTCCTGGCAACATCAGTGTAGGCGATGAGTCTGATGGCCCTGGTGTGTATGTGTTGTGTAGCCCTAGTGGTGTGTCTCCCTCATATGTGTCACGTCGCCATGACTCACATGACGGTGTTGAACTTGCTGTAGCAGTTAGCATGCACAGTGTCATTTAGCAGATTACCATCTCCATGACAGAAACCACGTTGGAATCACAACAGAGGCAAGTATGGTGTATTAGTGAGTTTATTTACATACATGTGTGAGGATAGTGCACAGGATGGTGGGTGCTGTACATTGGGATTGGAATCCAAAGTTCCCAGATGAGTTGGAAGTCTTGGTAGCAGAAATGTCCTGAGTAAAGTCCACAGTCATCTGATACATTGGGCCAACTTAAGCTCCCCATGTCATGTGGGAGAGTTGGGTTGCATTTGACAGGGTGAACAGTTTGCACACAAAGGAGAATTTCCAGAACAGGTGTTGGCTTCCTGGGGGATGTACATGGCCATCGGCCTCTCAGTTTTCCTTCCTCGGACGACCCCTCTTCTTTCGGGGGGGACCCTCACGTGCAGACTGCTGCGGTGCAGAGGACTCTCCGCCAGAGTCATCCTCCCTCCCTGTGGCAGTTGCAGTTGTTGCAGCTCCAGATGTTGTGGGCACACAGGGAGGTGTGGCCATGTTGGTGCTAATCTGGCGGAGGCATGTCAATATGTCCCTATGCACCGCTGTCAGTTCTTCCAATGTGTCCCACTTGGACTCCATGCCAGACATGTGTGTCTCCACACGGGACATGTGTGTCTCCACACGGGACATGTGTGAGTCCAAGCGGGCATGATGGGCAGCCTGCTGCTGTTGAATGTCCTTGAGGATCCCACTACCTGGCTGACCTCTCCGGTGCTATTCTGGTACGCATCAGCAATGCGTGCCAGTTGTGGGTCATCATGCAGTCCAGACCCCTCTGCAAACAGCGAACTATGTCTACCACCCCTCCCACCACCCCTGGCGACACATGCGGGACCTGCGGTGGCATGCACAGGTGACCGTAGGCCCACTTGGGGGTTGTTACTGGGGTCGTTGTCCGTTGCTCCACGTTGGGCCAGGGTCCCTGTGCTGTTGTCATCGGTGGTCCTTGGTCTGTCCGTGTCGGCAGGGGTGGTCTGTGTGTTGGCAGTTGTTGGAGGGGTGGGTGCAGGGGGTGCAGATGTTGGTCCTGCTGGTGCTGCATGATGACTCACACCGGAGGGGCCAGGTAGGTCTTCGCCATCCGAGGAGGGCAGAGGCTGTTCCACACCAGTGAGCTCAGTGTCCCCCGGAGCCTGGGACAGGGACTCCTCATCGTCTGCTGCTGTGTCCCCATCATCACCTGTTTTTGGAAGAGACACACAATGTATGTTATGTTTCTACAGGCATCAATGGTTCACACACCTGACAGTTGTGACTGTACCTCTGGATGCGGGCCTGTACATTGCATTGTCCTAAGTTGTCACAGTCAGAGGTTGATATTGGTGTAGCACATTGTCCTGCCAACCTGAAGCTTTTCAATGTGAATGTTGAGGTGTGTGCATGGCCAGCATTGGTGGCATTTGGTAGACATCCGGCCCTCCTTCTCCTCCCAGCCCAGTTATCCCACCATGAAGCATGCCACCCTTGCAGTGTGTGCAGGTTGACTCTCAGGATGTCAGTCAGTGGTGTCCTGCTGTTGGTTGTTGCACAGTTCCCAGCAGGGCCTTGTGCTCCCCACAGCTGAGGCCAGTGTCAGACATCTTTGAAGTGGCTTTTCACTGCCTGTGAGGTGTTCATGCTTCAGTGTGAGCTTGCTGGGCCATGTGGGTGAGGGATGTTGAGCTGTGACTACCACTCCCATCATGCTATTGCCTACACCCCCCTTCCCAGCATGCCCATACTTCCTTCATTTTGACTCTGCTTCCCTGTGGGGTAGTGTGCCTGTGCTGACAGGATGGCTGACAGTGTTGTCCTGGCGTTTGTTTGGCTACAAGTCCCAAGAGTGTCCCTGTGCTTCACACAGCATAACCCAGGGTGGTGGTTCTTTGTGGGATATTTAATTGGAGTGTGAGGCATTGCATTCTCCCAGGTGAGTTGTGTGGAGTATGTGTAAATGGGGTGTGTAAGAAAAGCTGCTTGTAACTATGGTCAGAGCTGTCAGTCCTCCTTCCCACCCAGCCAGATATCCCACCATGGAACGTGCTTCCATTGCAGGGAGTGCAAGTTGGCTTTCAGGATGTCAGTCAGTGGTGTCCTGCTGTTGGTTGGTGCACAGTTCCCAGCAGGGCCTTGTGCTCCTCACAGCAGTACCCAGTGTCAGCCATCTTGTCAGTTGTTTTCCACTCCCTGTGATGTGAGCATGGTTCAGAGTGGTGTTGATGGGCCAATTGTGAGGGTGACCAATATCTGTGCCTACAACTCCCATCATGCTATTGCCTACACCCCCCTTCCCAGCATGCCCATACTTCCTTCCTTTTGAGTGGACTTCACTGTGTGTGAGTGTGACAGCAATGGCAAGATGGCTGACAGTGGTCTCCTGCTGTTGGTTGGTGCACAGTTCCCAGCAGGGCCTTGTGCTCCCCACAGCAGTACCCAGTGTCAGCCATCTTGTCAGTTGTTTTCACCTCCCTGTAATGTGAGCATGGTTCAGAGTGGTGTTGATGGGCCAATTGTGAGGGTGACCAATATCTGTGCCTACAACTCCCATCATGCTATTGCCTACACCCCCTTCCCAGCATGCCCATACTTCCTTCCTTTTGAGTGGACTTCACTGTGTGTGAGTGTAACAGCAATGGCAAGATGGCTGACAGTGTGGTCCTGTTGTTTGTTGGTGCCCAGTTCCCAGCAGGGCCTTGTGCTCCCCACAGCTGAGGCCAGTGTCAGACATCTTTGAAGTGGCTTTTCACTGCCTGTGAGGTGTGCATGCTTCAGTGTGAGCTTGCTGGGCCATGTGGGTGGGGGATGTTGAGCTGTGACTACCACTCCCATCATGCTATTGCCTACACCCCCTTCCCAGCATGCCCATACTTCCTTCATTTTGACTCTGCTTCCCTGTGGGGTAGTGTGCCTGTGCTGACAGGATGGCTGACAGTGTTGTCCTGGCGTTTGTTTGGCTACAAGTCCCAAGAGTGTCCCTGTGCTTCACACAGCATAACCCAGGGTGGTGGTTCTTTGTGGGATATTTAATTGGAGTGTGAGGCATTGCATTCTCCCAGGTGAGTTGTGTGGAGTTTGTGTTGAGGGTGTGTGTAAGAAAAGCTGCTTGTAACTGTGGTCAGAGCTGTCAGTCCTCCTTCCCACCCAGCCAGATATCCCACCATGGAACGTGCTTCCATTGCAGGGAGTGCAAGTTGGCTTTCAGGATGTCAGTCAGTGGTGTCCTGCTGTTGGTTGGTGCACAGTTCCCAGCAGGGGCTTGTGCTCCCCACAGCAGTACCCAGTGTCAGCCATCTTGTCAGTTGTTTTCACCTCCCTGTAATGTGAGCATGGTTCAGAGTGGTGTTGATGGGCCAATTGTGAGGGTGACCAATATCTGTGCCTACAACTCCCATCATGCTATTGCCTACACCCCCCTTCCCAGTATGCCCATACTTCCTTCCTTTTGAGTGGACTTCACTGTGTGTGAGTGTGACAGCAATGGCAAGATGGCTGACAGTGTGGTCCTGTTGTTTGTTGGTGCCCAGTTCCCAGCAGGGCCTTGTGCTCCCCACAGCAGTACCCAGTGTCAGCCATCTTGTCAGTTGTTTTCACCTCCCTGTAATGTGAGCATGGTTCAGAGTGGTGTTGATGGGCCAATTGTGAGGGTGACCAATATCTGTGCCCACAACTCCCATCATGCTATTGCCTACACCCCCCTTCCCAGCATGCCCATACTTCCTTCCTTTTGAGTGGACTTCACTGTGTGTGAGTGTGACAGCAATGGCAAGATGGCTGACAGTGGTGTCCTGCTGTTTGTTGGTGCACAGTTCCCAGCAGGGCCTTGTGCTCCCCACAGCAGTACCCAGTGTCAGCCATCTTGTCAGTTCTTTTCCACTCCCTGTGATGTGAGCATGGTTCAGGGTGGTGTTGATGGGCCAATTGTGAGGGTGACCAATATCTGTGACTACAACTCCCATCATGCTATTGGCTACACTGACTTCACCAGCATTCACAGAATTCCTTCCTTTCAGTGAGCTTCCCTGTGAGGTGGTGTTCTAGTGGTGGCAAAATGTCTAACTGTGTTTGTTGGTTATATTTGTGCCACTGCCTTGCTGTATTTGTAGTTAGGTTTGTACATATCATGACACAGTTACATATCACTATGAGATGGCATGTATTGTGTTTATCTGACTGACAGACAAATCTTGGGGTGATTATCTTTTGGTTGCTGTGGATTTGCTAAGGGTGCATGGTTTGACTATCCCCTTGACAGTGATGTGTGTGTATTGTCACACAATATTGGGTATATTAGTTGTGTACTCACCAGGCTCTGGGATGTTTGATAGTCCATATACGCTCACTGGTGGTAGGATGGCCCGCACCTTCTCCTCCCAGGGCCTGAGGTATAGTGGTTTGGCAGGAGGGCCACTGCTGTGCGCTGACTCACGATGTAATCCTTCTTTAGTAGGTCCCTGACCCTCCTGCGCACATCATACCACCTGTTCTGGATGTCTTCCTTTGTGCGCAAACATGGTGATTGTGCGTTCACCCTGTCGACGATCCTCTCCCACATCTTGGTTTTCTGCGACATGGGGGTCTGTTGGACCAATGTACCAAACAACTGTGGCTCTACCCTGAGGATCTCATCTACCAGGACTTCCAATTCACTGTCTAGGAACTTTGGATTCTTCTTTGGGGGCATGGTGATGGGTGGTGGTGGTGATTGATGTGTGTGTGTGTGCAAGTGAGGGTGTGTGAGTGTAGGTTTTGCTGGGTGTATCTGAGGGTGCTATTTGTTGAGGTGCTAATGGTGTGTGGCTTGTGTGATGGATGAGCTGTGAGTGTGTCTGTGGTTGCTGTCTGATGGTGTTCTGTGCTGGCAGGTCAGTTGAATTTGCAAAGGATCATGGTAGGGATTTGTGGCCTTTATATAGGTGGAGTTGGGGTGTGTCCTTGTTCCATGTTTTTTTCCCCTGTATTTATTGTCTTTGTCATTGCTTGTTTGGCCCTTTTTTTTTGTATTTTTTCCTTAGTATTTTTTGTGTAAGTAGGAGACGTTCTTCTGACCGAGTAGGATGCTGCAGTTGTCTCGTGCGAGCTTCTCCGAGTCGTTCACGGTGTGTTTCTGCTAGGTTTATTGTGCGGAGTACGCGTCGGTCGCCGAGTATTGGCTTCCTTCGGCTGGCTTTTGGATGCGTGTCAGTCGTACGGCTTGAGCTCCGTGCGACTCGGTCTGGTTTTCCACGCATTACATCGTACTGGGCGGGTCGGAGTTCGCGGGTACGTTTCGTTCGGGTTCATTCCTGGTGCGTGTCGGTCGGTTCTATTCGCGTAGTTTCCCGGCCGGATAGCTTGTTTCCGGCCGGTTCGGTCGTTCGGCTTGTGTTCCGTACGAGTCGGTCGTGATTCACATGCATTTCATCGTACTACCCAGGTCGGGCAGCGCCGGTACGTGTCGGTCGGACTATATTCCCGTACCGAGTCGGTCGGTATGTTTTCCGGCCCGAATCGGCCCCATAATATGTATGTGTAAACTGTCGGGTAATATTACTGACGTAATTTGGATGTAGAAAAAGGTTTAGTAAATGGAGCAACGGGAAAAGTTGTTGATTTTGTAAATTTTCAGAACAGAGATGGAATTGAATTTTTGAAGATTACATTTGATCAAATTGAAGAGGTAAAACAGATTGGACGTTGTGCTGTTCGTTTTTTGCTTGTAAAAGACTTGTATGTTCGTAGAAAACAGTTTCCTCTTTCTTTAGCATATGCAGTGACCATTCATAAATCTCAAGGTTTAAGTGTAGACAGTGCTTTGGTGAATATTGGAAGTACAGTGTTTAAAGAGGGTATGGCATATGTTGCATTGTCTCAAGTAAGAACATTATCTGGTTTGCATTTGATTGATTTTGATGAGAAAAAGGTTAGTGTTGATGCAAATTGTGTAAGTGAGTATAATCGGTTAAGAAGACTGTATGCTCCTAACTTAGGTGAATATCCCGTATATGAAAAACGTGTAGTGTGCCTAAAATGGAACTATGAGAAATATTCTAGTAAGGTTCAAAAAAAGAAAACAATTCATGAGAATGATGACGCTGCAAAGAAAATGAAAATGGACACTGTTGATGATATTGTAGGATACCAGTTAGAAAATAGTTCAAGTATCAACTGCTATGCTAATGTAATTGTAAATGTTGTCTTTTATCTAGAGGATCTTCATCATGAAATTTTGGAAAATCGAGAAAAAAGATTCTGTACTTTACTGCATAATATTTTTCAAAAGTTGGTAACTGATAGAACTAAAATCCATACTGCTTCTGACATTCGGCATCTTTTGGATATATGTACTGGTTCTTTGCAATTTACACTTAATATGCAACAAGATGCCCAAGAATTTCTTATGTTTATGCTTGCAGTATTGGAAGATGAAGGAATAGAAATAGAAAATTTGTTTGGAGTAACTTACAGATGGGATCATAAATGTGAAGAGTGTTAATTTTGTTCTACCACTCAAATAGACACTGAACGATTCATATATTTGACAATACCAGATTGCAAATCAGTGTCTTTTAACAAATTAGTAAAAACAGCTAATTAAGATATGAAATGTTCTCATTGTAAATCAGAAATGTTGTCAACATTATATATAGAAAGAATTGGAAAATATGTCATTTTAATGCTACAACGTTGTAGAGAAAATGGAAGAAAATTGGAAACTAAAATTAAAAATGTTATGGCACGTCAAGTGTCAATTTCAGGAAGAACTTTTAAAGCAGTGGCTATTATATTACATGATGGACCTACTACAACATCTGGACACTATACTGTGTATTTAAAGTGCAATAAAGGATGGACAAATTGCAATGACGCCCATTTGGAATTCAAAGGTAGGTTGCCTTACGAATTACCAAATTCATATCTGATATTTTTGATGCCAAAATTTTGAAAACATAATTTGGCCTATTGGGAAGATGTGAACACGAAATAACGAGTTTATTTTGCATATTATCAATGCAAATGGATTTGGAAACGTTATTCGGCCTATTGGGAAGATGTGAACAATTACTGTTTGGATTATTATTTGTGCTATTTTTTATTGCATTTGCAAAATTGTGTTTGAAGGAACTAGTTTATATATTTGATCTTTATATTATATGTGATGCAAATGAGAGTGTATATTTTAGAAAATGTACTTCAGAAAAATAAATAATTTATTGTAGTTGAAAAATGTAATTTAGAAACTGTAGATAGGTAAACAGATAGTTGAATTTGTTGTAAATATTTTGGACACAGATTTGTTTTTTTTTACAATCACATTGATTGTATTTTTTCCCTGCTGTTATATGATGATCTATGTTGAAATCACTGTGTATGGTGAAATTCACTAGAATCTGAAAACAGCAAAAAAGGGAAACTGAATATGTTATGTAAATGTAAAATTATGTTGTGTTCTAAAAACTATAATATTATATGTAATGTTTTCCTTCTTTTTTATTACAGAAAGTAATAGTAAACCTTGAAAAGATTTTAAATTCAGTTTACAACAAAACAACTGTAAAATAGTTTTACTGACTTTGGTATGTATTTGAATAAAGAAGGTGAGATGAAATAATGTAATAAGCATAATATTATGAAGTAATGTTTACAGTCATCTTTATTGCACTGATCCATTTTTTCAAATACTACCCATGCACTGATCTATATAATTAGACACTATTCTTATACTCCTACCATCACCCACGCACTATCCAAGCATTTCTCCATTCACCTAGCCTGAATCTATATACTTATAATATCACCCAGAGACTACTTATGTACTCTTTCAATCTCCCAAGCACTACCCATGCAGTCTTCCAATCATCCACGCACTACTCCTGCACTAATGGAATAACCCAGACACTACCATTGCACTCCTCCAGTCATCCAGGCACTAGCCATGCACTCCTCCAATCACCCAGGCACTACCTATGCACTTATAAAATCACCAAGGCACTACCTATACACTCATCTAATCACTCAGGCACTGCCCATGCACTCCTTTATTCACCCAGACATTACTTGTGCATTCATGCAATCACCCAGGTATTATAACACTGCATGAAGGTGGATGAGTATGTGGGAATGCACCAAATGTATAAAACTGCCCTCACACACAGCAAGCTGTGTCATGCTTCATCATAGGGCTGCTAACACACCTCCGCGCCAGCCCAACGCTGGAGGTGGAGCAATAGGGAGGGGAAGACAATACAACATACAGTGTAAGATCACAGGTGAGTAATGGTGCAGAAAAAGTGATATAAAACTGGTATCAGGAAGTCCTTATTACAATTTTAATATTAGGTACCCTGTCCAGATTTAAAACAAAAAATGTGGATGCTGGGTTGGGGAGCTTATAATGAGACGCCAACCCCTCCACTCTGCATAGGTGTCGACATGTTTCAGCCGGCAAAAACATTACCCCGGCTTTCCTCAGGACTCTCACCACTGTGATCCCTGGGTGCTCACCCTCCCTTCTTTAAATCCAGAAGAAAAGGGGATGTCACCTTTCGTAGAGTCCCTCACTCTTGGAGAGGAACCTATACAATGATTAAAAAACATGGAACAAGTAAAGTGTTAAGTGCAGTGCCCTTCAAACCACATTTAGTAAAAATAATTATGGTGCATCAGCCCCACTCACTCATACCCCCCAGTTAAGCTGCATGGGAACCACTCCTCCCCAAAGTTCAGGGTGGGGGTGGTTTTTTTCTCTCAAATTTGTCTTGCCCAAATAGCGTTTTTTGACAAATACATAAGCACTCCGTAGCAAAATTATTGCCGTGCTCACTCTCAATTTTCAGAAGTAATGAATTACATAAAAATGCACTCGGGCATCGCGAACACCCAGAAGACATCACAATCAACCTGCACCAGTTAGTCATGAAACTTACCGAGTTTATAAAATTTTTAAACCCGAACTGGCGGGGGAATGAGAACAGCTCCCTATTAGCACTCTCTGTAGGGAAATAAAAATTGGTTAAAGACCCATATGCGAGATGTGGTCAGAGCCCTCAACTTTATCATTAACCGAGAGGCGAAAAAGCTCCACCTGGAACGTTCCCCTCTCCTGTTGTTCCATCCCAACACCTGTAAGCAAGGTCCCACTTCCCATAGTCTATTGCAAATCGTGTCGGGTTAGTTAGGCGCTGTTACAAAAACGCCATGGTGAGGTGGGCCAAACTAAACTTATCACCGTTCCTGACTCTCTCTCATTAAAGGGCCAGATGTTCTTGGTGGGTCCAATACATTAAGCCCACACTTCCGACACGAGAGAAATCTCCATCCGGATGGTTTCTCTCTTCCTATTCATGTTAAAACCTGTATGTACACAGTGCCCCGTTTCTCCAAGCCTTAATAAGGTCCAGACAAATTAAGGCTTACACCGTGAGGTAGCCGTTATCAACATAGATTCTCCCAGTGCAGTTTCCCACAGACAAAGGCCTCTTTATTAACCCGCTATGGCTACAACCTCTCCCTCCAGTAACATCAGCCCCATTAGCCTCTCTAATTCCACTTACTGCTTACGAGGTCAGCTGTCGCCCAACATAATCCGTCTCTCCCTCAGCGCCGCGTAGAACACTCACTGGTGTTCACCGCGGCTCTCTTGAAGGCGGCCAACACACGCCCCTAATGACGTCATTAGGGGCATGTGTTGGCCGCCTTCACTACTCCTGCACTTTTGGAATAACCCAGACACTACCCCTGCACTCCTCCAGTTATCCAGGCACTATCCATGCACTCCTCCAATCACCAAGGCACTACCTATACACTCATCTAATCACTCAGGCACTGCCCATGCACTCCTTTATTCACCCATACATTACTCCTGCATTCATGCAATCACCCAGGTATTACCCATGCACTACTTCAATCACTCAGGCACTGCCCATGCAGTCATACATGTGCTCAGGCACTTCTGCAGCACCCATGCAATCAACCAAGCACTACCCTTGCAGTCTTCTAATCATCCACATACTACTCCTGCACTCATGCAATCACCCCGCTACTACTTATGCACTCCTCCAATCACCCATGAACTACCCAGGCAGTCCTACGTGCAACCATGCACTACCCATGCACTCTTCCATGCACCCAGGCATTACCCATGCACCCTTCAATCACCCAGACATTACTCCTGCACTCATACAATCACACAGACATTAGCCATGCACTCCTTCAATCACTCAGGCACTACCCCTGCAGTCATGCAATTACCCAGGCACTAGTTATGTACTACCCCTGCAGTCATGCAATCATGCAGGCACTACTTATGCAATAACCCAGGCACTACCCCTGCACTCCTCCAGTCATCCAGGCACTATCCATACACTCCTCCAATCACCCACGCACTACCCAGTCAGTTCTACATGCAGCCAGGCACTACCCATGCACTCTTCCATGCACCAAGGTATTATCCATGCACTCCTTCAATCACCCAGACATTACTCCTGCACTCATCCAATCATACAGACATTAGCTATGCACTCCTTCAATCACTCAGGCACTACCCCTGCAATAACGCAATCATCCAGGCACTACTTATGCACTCATGGAATAACCCAGACACTACCCTTGCACTCCTCCCGTCATCCAGGCACTATCCATGCACTCATGCAATAAGTCAAGCACTACCTATACACACATGCAATCAGGCAGCACTCATTCATTCACTCAAACATTATCAATGCACTCATTTAATGACTCAGGCAATACTGCTGCACTCATTCATTCACTGAGACAGTACTTATTCACTCATACAATGACTCAGATATTACCATAACAGTCATTCATAGAACACATACAAGTTTGTCTATTTTTAACCAATTAGGCGGTTCTGAAAAGAACCATTTTTTTCTTCTTTTTTTGTTATATACTTTTTTTGTATTTTTTAAACCTCCTTTTGAATTTTTTTGGTGTTTAAAAAAAAAAAAAAGAAACAGAACCAACAGTGAACATGATGAAAAAATTATGCAATTATAAACTCATTGCATAGAAAAACAAAAACAAATTAACAGTGGTGATTTCTTATAGCAAACAGGACAGCATCCAGTGATTGCTCACCAAAGCAGAGAATTATTTTGCATTTTATGCAACGCTGTTCCACTCGAGCGAACTCTGGCAAGATGTTGGCTGTGGTAGAAGATGTTGAACCACCTGACATGCTTGGTCCAGCAGTGTTGTCGTCGCTTCCTTGCCTCTCTTGTTCCCGTCTTAGCTGTTCCTTAGCTGGACGTCGAGGATGTATAGTTTGTAGATGTTTCAACATCGACAACGTCCCACAGGAATATTTTTTTTCAGAACCTCTTGAGAGGACATTTTGGCAAATAGTGCATGTAACTTTACGAGCATTTACTTTTTTTTCTCCTGGAGGAATAGAGAAAATGCCTATACGACACTTTCATATCTCTTCTTTACAGGTTCCTCCACATCTTCTTCTTCTTCAGGGGGAAGCTGTACAGGTGCACCACCAGCTACCAAAAAAAGGCAAGCAGGACCAGAAGACAATAGGTGTGTCTCCTAAGATGCTTTTCAAGGAATGAGAAAAAAATGGGTGGGGTCCTTCAAGTTCTAAAATCAAAAGGTTCTTAACCAATAAAATGCTTTCTTTTGAAGTCACATGGGATTCGTGCACCTGGCACGCAACCGCCGCGCACCCAGCGAGATTCCCGAAAAATATATTTAACAATAATATATCTTTATTCCGGTTACAAATATATGATATTTACAATTATCTTAAATAATGTCTTGGTATAAAATATATAATAAAGTTATATATATATACCTTTGAAACTTAAAGATTTGCGATGGATTCGCGCACCAGGCGCGACCCCCCCCGGAACTACATACGTGACGCTACGCAAAGCCAAGGTTTGCACACCTGGCGCGCAACCGGCGCGCACCCAGGCCGATTTCCCAAAAATATATTTAACAATGATATATCTTTATTCCAGTTACAAATATATGATATTTACAATTGTCTTAAATAATGCCTTGGTATAATATATATAATAAAGTTATATACATATACTTTTAAACTTAAAGATTTGCGCATACCAAACGCATACCAAACGCGCATCCTACACGACTTAACCAATAAGGCAGCAAAATTCTTGGATTCGCGCACCCACCGAAACAGGTACACGATCGGTACGCAAATCCACTTTTAAAAAAAAATAAATGTATATTTATTTTTTAGAAAAGAGAAAATATTATATTATTTTTATAACAATTAAAAAACTAAAAAAATTGGGGGGACATTATACTTAGAAATTAGCATTTAAACAACCTTTGAAATTCACTGAAAAAACCACAGGTTTCAGGGACGTTATAGTTAGAAATTAGCATTTAAAAAACCTTTGAAATTCACTGAAAAAACCGCAGGTTTCAGGGACGAATATAGTTAGAAATTAGCATTTAAAAAACCTTTGAAATTCAATGAAAAAACCATAGTTAAACATTGCACTCATACAAAACCAGAGAAATTCGGCTGTTATAGTTAGTTGAGCTAACTATAACTCGCGCCCCCGCAATGCACTGCTGATGACGTCACATATTACATCCCTCATGACATGGTCAGTGACATCACTGATGACATTACTGATGACATCTTAAATGACATCACTGATGACATCATCCACGTGATAATCTGATGTACCTCCTCATACCCTAATATAACCTTTGATACACCCACTCTAAAATACACACTACCATTTTCGAAACCATAGACACACCAATATCAGTTACTACATACCCACTCACTGATTCATAGGTCTACACACACATACACTCATTTACCCATACAGTCACTCATACATGCAGTCACTTATCAATACAGCACTATAATTTCCACTCATACACCTATACAGACACTCACACACCGCCACTCACCCATTGAGCTGCTCACACACTTAGTCAGTCATGCAAAGAATCAATCACACTCCCATTTAGTCACCTATACAGTAATACACACACCACCTCACTTATTCATACAGATACTAACACATACTTACTCTCTTATACAATCATTGACACAAGCATACACTCATTCATACAGCCATTCTCACAATCACTCACTCTCACATATAGTCACTTACATACTCGAACACTCACATATACTGCCTTTCACAAATATAGTTACTCACACATATATCACTGAGACATCCATTCACTCTCCAACACAGCTGTATGCACACTTACTCACCCATAGAGCCCCTGACAGATGCAATCATGAACCTATACATCCACTGAATCACCCACTCACACATCCATGCAGGGAGTTACACCCCTCCACCCACCCATCCACACAGACACTCAGGCACCTATACAAGTACTCAGACAACCAATCATTAACCCATATAGACACTCATGTAGCTACTCACCAACCCATGCATCCGCTTACATACCAACTGACAGACTGATACAAAAATTCACACAGATTAGTCACTCACCCATGCATTCACTAAGACACATTTAATCACTCACTTATACAGCCAGTCACACACCCAATAAATCATCCATTCAGACCCTCATACACCCACTCATTCTTCAATACACCTTGGCGTACATATATATATCACATTCTTAAACTTTTGAGAAATACTCACAGTCACTGGATGATGTCATCAGTGATGTCATTTGAGATGTCATCAGTGATGTCATCAGTGATGTCACTGACCATGTCATGAGGGATGCAATATGTGACGTCATCAGCAGTGCATTGCAGGGGCGCGAGTTATAGTTAGCTCAACTAACTATAACAGCCGAATTTCTCTGGTTTTGTACGAGTGCAATGTTTAACTAACTAGAACGTCCCTGAAAACTATGTTCGAAACGCGTCAGAGGCAGCACCTGTTAACAAATAAAAGTATTATTTTGGCACCAGCTATATCTAGAGTCCGTGTTCCTGCGTGCGCGCGACTGCACTTGGGATTTCGTCTGTTGATATATATATATATTATCTACTGGCGGTCGCCAGTAGATAGTTATAGTTACAACCTATTATCCATAGGAAATCCGCGACATTCTATTTGAAATAACTCTCTTGCCGGTTGACGTATCTTCGCAAAATATTCAAACTTTGTGGCCCGCTCCGGTCCGCTCCTACCCTGAAAGTCTCGGGGGGATTCGTCAAGCGGGGGCCGAGAAAAAAGGGGGGTCCCAAAACACGTTTTCCCCATGCATTTTTCCATAGGAAACTTTAGACACGGCTACAGCCCGAACTGCTGAACGGAATTACACCAAATTTGGCAAAGAGGTAGTTCTTGGTTCAAAAAGAACCCTTTTGTTAAATGGTGTAAATCCGTTCAGTAGTTGCTGAGAAAATCAAAAGTAAAAAGATAGTGATATCTATGGCCGAGTAGGGTCCACGTACCCTCCCGATCACGAGCTGCATGTTAATTGGCTGTCAGCTGGCTGTCAACATTCCGATTCAGGAAATGTTGGCAGCCATTTTGTCCCTCGGTAGAACTGAGGGACAGAAACAAGTGCGCAAAGCGCACAAAGGGGGCAGGGTAGAAACACCCTGACCCCCTAGGTTTGCTCAGGGGGTCCCACAAGGACCCCTGGGCAAAAAAATATTTTATTTTAAAAAAATCGGCAGGATGCGCTCAGGGTGCGCGAATCCTGCCGAAAAAAAAAATCGAGCGCGGTCTCCCGCGCTCGATTGTATTTGCCCTCGGGTGGCCCAAGTCCCGGGGGCATGGTGGGGGATAATTTAATGTGTGGGGGCCTCAAGGGCCCCCAAGCCCCGGGGACCGCCACCCCCGGGGCTTTTTAAAAATGGTGCGGGAGGGCTCTGAGCCCTCCCGCAGCCCCGGGATCACCACCTCCCGGGGCTTTTTTTTATTAATTAAAAAACCTGTGTGGGGGGGCTCCAGCCCCCACACGCCCGGGGACCGCCACCTCCCCGGGGCACTAAACATTTAAATATGGGGGTCCGTTACGGACCCCCAGAGCCCACTTGCTTTGGATATTGGAAGAGAGAGCAGGGAAACCTGCTCTCTCTTCCAATATCCAAAGCTGATTGCTTTCCACATGGGGAGCAGCATGTTAGCTGCTCCCCATGTGTAGTCAATGCCGGCTCCCGTAGGACACGGGGAGCCGGCGGGACTGTGGGGGTTTGGGGACCCCCACAGTCCCCAACGAGAGGGCCAGCCCCGGGGATGGGGTCCCCGGGGCAAGTAGTGGCCCGGGAGGAGAGCCACGCGGCCCCCTCCCCAAAAAATAAAAAATAAAAAATAAAAATAAACGGAAGGCCGGCCCCGGGGATGGGGTCCCCGGGGCCTTAAATGGCCTGAGGAGGGGGCCACGCAGCCCCCTCCCTACGAAAAAAAAAAATCGAGGCCATGCCCCGGGGATGGGGTCCCCGGGCCAATACAGGCCCAGGGAAGGGGGCCACGCGGCCCCTTCCCGTTTTTTTAAATTTGTAATAAAAAAAGGGAGTAAGGCCCTGGGGGATGGGGTCCCCAGGGCATAAAAACTGGAAAAAGGAAGGGGGCCACAGAGCCCCCTTCAGGGGACAAAAAAACAAAAACGATCGGGCCCGCAGGCCCCGCCCCCTTCCTTCACCACTCTGCAAACGCGCCCCTGGCGCGTTTGCAGAGGAGGAACAATTCCCCTTGAATACTGGGGGTCCCTGGGGCCAACTAGCCCACCAGGAACCTCCAGTATGCGCCAGGGGCTGCCTTGCAGAGAGGTGTACAGAGGCCACGCCCCTTTTACACCTCTCTGCAACGCAGCTCTGTGGCGCTTTTGAGGTATATGGTGGGCTAGTTGGACTCCGGGGACCCTCAGGATTCAAGGGACTTAATTCCCCAACTTAAAACGCGCCACGGGGCGCGTTTGCACAGTGGTGAAGGGAGGGGCGGGGCTTCAGGTGACATGTGTGCAAACAGGCCCCGTGGCGCGTTTTAAGATGGGGAATTAAATCCCTTCAATCCTGAGGTCCCTGGGGCCAACTAGCCCAACAGGTACATCCAGAAAGCGCCACAGGGCTGCGTTGCAGAGAGGTGTAAAGGGGTGTGGCCTCTCTACACGTCTCTGCAACGCAGCCCCTGGCGTATATTGGAGGTTCCTGGTGGGCTAGTTGGCCCCTAGGGACTCTCAGGATTCAAGGGACTTAATCCCCCAACTTAAAACGCGCCACGGGGCGCGTTTGCACAGATGTCACCTCAGGCCCCGCCCCTCCCTTCACCATTGTGCAAATATTCTTCTAAAATCATCCGAAATACGAATTCCTATTTACTCACCTGTTATAAGGAGAGACCTCAGTGCTGCATCTTTCAGCCCAGTACTGGTCCTGAAAAGTAATTTTAACCGTACTTACCAGTAACTTGTATTTTGCCCCCGGGTGGCCCAAGTCCCGGGGGCATGGTGGGGGGGGATAATTTAATGTGTGGGGGGCCTCAAAGGGCCCCCCAAGCCCCGGGGACCGCCACCCCCCGGGCTTTTTTAAAAATGGTGCGGGAGGGCTCTGAGCCCTCCCGCAGCCCCGGGACCACCACCTCCCGGGGCTTTTTTTATTAATTAAAAACCTGTGTGGGGGGCTCCAGCCCCCACACGCCCGGGGACCGCCACCTCCCGGGGCACTAAACATTTAAATATGGGGGTCCGTTACGGACCCCAGAGCCCCGGGGACCACCACCTCCCCGGGGCTGTGAACTGAATGGGAGGGGGCCGCGCGGCCCCCTCCTGGAGCCCTTGATGGCCCTGGGGACCACCACCCCCCAGGGCCGGCTCCTGCAGTGTCCCGGGTGCCTACCCCCGGGACACTGCTGTTGTAATGACAGGACGGAGCCTCGCGGCTCCCGTCCTGTCATTGCAAACTTGCTTTGGATATTGGAAGAGAGAGCAGGAAACCTGCTCTCTCTTCCAATATCCAAAGCTGATTGCTTTCCACATGGGGAGCAGCATGTTAGCTGCTCCCCATGTGTAAGCAATGCCGGCTCCCGTAGGACACGGGGAGCCGGCGGGACTGTGGGGGTTTGGGGACCCCCACAGTCCCCAACGAGAGGGCCAGCCCCGGGGGATGGGGTCCCCGGGGCAAGTAGTGGCCGGGAGGGGGCCACGCGGCCCCCCTCCCCAAAAATTAAAAATAAAAATAAAAAATAAACGGAAAGGCCGGCCCCGGGGGATGGGGTCCCGGGGCCTTAAATGGCCTGAGGAGGGGGCCACGCAGCCCCTCCCTACGAAAAAAAAAAAATCGAGGCCATGCCCCGGGGATGGGGTCCCCGGGGCCAATACAGGCCCAGGGAAGGGGGCCACGCGGCCCCCTTCCCGTTTTTTTTAAAAATTTGTAATAAAAAAAGGGGGTAAGGCCCTGGGGGATGGGGTCCCCAGGGCATAAAAACTGGAAAAAGGAAGGGGGGCCACAGAGCCCCTTCAGGGGACAAAAAACAAAAACAAAAAAACGATCGGGCCCGCAGGCCCCGCCCCTTCCTTCACCACTCTGCAAACGCGCCCCTGGCGCATTTGCAGACGGAGAACGAATTCCCCTTGAATACTGGGGGTCCCTGGGGCCAACTAGCCCACCAGGAACCTCCAGTATGCGCCAGGGGCTGCCTTGCAGAGAGGTGTACAGAGGCCACGCCCCTTTTACACCTCTCTGCAATGCAGCTCTGTGGCGCTTTTGGAGGTATATGGTGGGCTAGTTGGACTCCGGGGACCCTCAGGATTCAAGGGGACTTAATTCCCCAACTTAAAACGCGCCACGGGGCGCGTTTGCACAGTGGTGAAGGGAGGGGCGGGGCTTCAGGTGACATGTGTGCAAACAGGCCCCGTGGCGCGTTTTAAGATGGGGAATTAAATCCCCTTCAATCCTGAGGGTCCCTGGGGGCCAACTAGCCCAACAGGTACATCCAGAAAGCGCCACAGAGCTGCGTTGCAGAGAGGTGTAAAAGGGGTGTGGCCTCTCTACACGTCTCTGCAACGCAGCCCTGGCGTATATTGGAGGTTCCTGGTGGGCTAGTTGGCCCCTAGGGACTCTCAGGATTCAAGGGGACTTAATCCCCCAACTTAAAACGCGCCATGGGGCGCGTTTGCACAGATGTCACCTCAGGCCCCGCCCCCTCCCTTCACCATTGTGCAAATATTCTTCTAAAATCATCCGAAATACGAATTCCTATTTACTCACCTGTTATAAGGAGAGACCTCAGTGCTGCATCTTTCAGCCCAGTACTGGTCCTGAAAAGTAATTTTAACCGTACTTACCAGTAACTTGAATTTCCTTCCATAGGATATCATTGCCTGCTTTTTGTTGAAAAAGTTTCTAAGTGTTGATTTTTGAAACATACAAATATTCCTCTAAAATCAGCCGAAATACGAATTCCGATTTACTCACCTGTTATAAGGAGAGACCTCAGTGCTGTATCTTTCAGCCCAGTACTGGTCCTGAAAAGTAATTTTAACCGTACTTACCAGTAACTTGAATTTCCTTCTATAGGCTAACATTGACTGTTTTCACTTGGAAATTCTTCTAAGTGTGGAGTTTTGGAACTTTAAAATATTCCTCTAAAATCAGCCGAAATACGAATTCCGATTTACTCACCTGTTATCAGGAGAGACCTCAGTGCTGTATCTTTCAGCCCAGTACTAATCCTGAAAAGTAATTTTAACCGTACTTACCAGTAACTTGAATTTCCTTCCATAGGCTAACATTGACTGGTTTCACTTGGAAATTCCTCTAAGTGTGGAGTTTTGGAACTTTATAATATTCCTCTAAAATCAACCAAAGTACGAATTCCAATTTACTCACCTGTTATCAGGAGAGAACCCAGTGCTGCATCTTTTAGCCCAGCACTGACCCTGAAAAGTAATTTTAACCGTACTTACCAGTAACTTATATTTTCTTCCATAGGAATCCATTGTCTGTTTTTCAGCAGAAAAGTTTCAAAGTGTCGATTTTCACAAACTACAAATATTCCTAAAAAATCGCCTGTATGACTTAAACGCATTCTTTCAACTGTTTACAGGAGATGCACCAGTGCTGGATCCAGGATCCAACACTGAGTAAGAAAAAGTAACGATAACAGTTTTTAACTTCTAAGTGAATTTCCTTCCATAGGATAACATTGGTGATTCTATGAGAAAAAGTTTCTAAGTGTGAACTTTTAAAGTACAATAATATTCCTTAAAAATCACAACTGTAACCAAAACGCTTTTACTCAACTGTTTACAGGAGATGTCCCAGGACATGAGTGATGTAATATGTCATGAGTGATGTAATATGTGACGTCATCAGCAGTGCATTGCGGGGGCGCGAGTTATAGTTAGCTGGACTAACTATAACGGGGGAATTTCACGGGTTTTGTACGAGTGCAATGTCCAACTAACTATAACTGTCCCTAAAACCTATGGTTTTTTTCAGTGAATTTCAAAGGTTTTTTAAATGCTAATTTGTAACTATAACGTCCCTGAAACCTATGGTTTTTTCAGTGAATTTCAAAGGTTTTTTAAATGCTAATTTTTAACTATAACATGTCTGAAACCTACGGTTTTTTCAGTGAATATATATATATATATATATATATATATATATATATATATATATATATTCAGCTCCAAGATGTGTCCATCAGTTGAGTCGCACTCGGCCATCAGCAGCAAGAGAATTCTCTTTCCATGGTATGGACGGATACCTCTTACAGCCATTAACAGCCTCCGTGTAGGTTTGCCTAATGCGTTTCGAAAGCTCCTCAGCTTTCTCTTCAGAGGCTTTCACGGGAAGGATGCGTGCATATGACGTTCCCATTTAAATACTGCACTCCCTCCAATGGGATAGTCATATGGAACTGTGCATTATGGGAACTATAGTTCGTAATCGATCAACCCCCAAATGGATGCACGCATTATACTCTGTATAGGTCACATGGACCCCGCAAGATGTTAAACGTCACAATGCAATTCCAGTCTCATCCAGTGGTCGAAAAATCATTTCTCGGTGTACGAGCCAAAATGTGGCATCTGTATGGAATGAAGGTTAATGGCTACTTTCATGCAATTAGAGAGTAGATAAAATATCCAATGGTCGATGTGTAATTTCCATAAGTGTATGGCCCTTACATAGGGAAATAACCACCTTGCTGAATACACTGTGATAGGTGTCAGCAGGGTAGGGTAAACCAGCTATGGAGCATGACGTCCACTTGGATGAAGCTTCATACAGATGCCACATTTTGGCTCGTACACCGAGGAATGATTTTTCGACCACTGGATGAGATAACTGGATTTGCATTGTGACGTTTAACATCTTTTCTGCCCTGAAGAAGTCCAATGTTTACTGGATGAAACGCGTTGACTGATGTTTTTATGAATATTACATGACGCAACAATAAAGGAAGCAATACAACCGGACTGTACAGAAATTGTTATTATCAAATGATGAAATATTCTACTGTGAAAATTTAACTCTTTTGTTTCTCATGTGCTGCAGCTCTGATTTTGCTTTTGTGTATCATATTTCCCTGGTGAGGGAATCATCTTTGGGGAGAAGGTGTATACAGAGAAGTGCACACAAGGATAAAAAATATTTTCCAATAATGGATTTAAATATAGGGGAATAACGGTGCGGGTGCTGTAGTTGTGCTCAGGCCCACTGCCCACGTTTATGTTTCATTGTAATGAGGTTATGGTCTGAAAAGAAAACTGGAGTTGCTGAACTAATATTTTCAGATGGACTTGCAAATATAAAATCAATACTGGACTTTATGGAAGCATTCAAACTAATCCAGGTATATCCATGGTCATTAGGGTATAAAACGTTTTAGGCATCCTGTAAATGAAATTCAGCAGTGATATTCAGTAATAATTTGAAGCTACTGTCAAGGTTCACAGAAGAACATGATGTTCAGGCTTTAACATCCATAAACAGTTAAAATACCCTCCCAAAAACACTCCTGTTGCATACAAGGAGCTATGTAATGAAACTCAGAACATTAGCCCTGCATGATAATGAAGAAGGGCAATTCACAATAATGAGGCCAATTCCGTGTCCAACCCATAACCCATCCACACATAGTAATCTGCCTTACACTACCTGTTGTACTTTTTGAATAGAAAAGTCTGAACTGTAAAATAAAGTAACCATAACTGCTTTTCAGTCAGAATTGCAGCCTGACCAGATTAAAAGGCAACATTTCCACATTTCCTGTAATTCTTTTGTCCTTAGAAAGTCCTGGAATAGCAAATTCCTGTAAAAGTAAATTAAATCAAATGTTTGCTGGTTCAAAAAATCAAAAACTGATAAACATTTAGCATCATTGCCTAAATATCCAACATTAATACTTCCCAAGAGAAGCATCAGAAAACATTCAAATATAATAGACATTGTCATATTTTACTTGAATTAATTTCTTATCCCTGTTCTTTGACTTTCTCTTTATCGCAGGGGTAAAAGCATCTTCTGCTTTTCCCTCCTTAAGTTTGCCTCTTTCATCATGTGCTTCCAAGTCTCTTGAGTCATTACTCTCAAAACCAGTCTTGCCAGTATCTTCACCCTCATTCTCCTTTCATTTTAATAAGATTGAAATGTCCATGGCTGTTTTCTTCCACAGTGATATTGTCATCCTTACCCCAGTCAATGACCATGCCAGCAATTACAGAGCCAGAGAAAGATGACTGTTCCAGGACATTATAGGCATAGTCTATCTCAACACAAGAGTCCCAGACACTTTTTCTAGATTATCAATGGTATTAACAGTATTAGATTACATTTTGCTACTGTTTGTTAGTTTAAAGTAGAAAATATATTTGGTGCAGCATTCAAACTGCCATCTTTACGAGTTTCTTTTAGCTGCAGTTCATAATGTGGGTCAAGGTGCACCATGAGTATTTCATTAGCTGCACCTGTGCTGGAAACTAGGGAAGAGCCTCCAGCATCAGTTAGACTGCTCACTTCAGCTTGAGATAGTTGTTGCTTTCCAATACTCTGTCTAGTGGCTTTGGAAAGTGTTTGCTGTGATTGGACAAGCAAATCCATATCAGGTTCCTCTTTTGCATAATTTATGCAGCACTTAAAGCCTGAAAGGGTTTTGTCTTGGTGTATAATGGGTGCTCCCTTGTGTCTATACAAAGCTATACCTCTCTGAAGATCTCTAATAAGAGTGAAACACATGTGCGAGGGGGTTGCTTTTATTCATTCTAGTTTTTACTTGAATTGTATTTTACCAATCACAGCTTTAATTTAATATTGTGCCTGAAGTGGTAAATGTTTTTTTGTCAATTTGTTGCTCGGCGTGGATGACATTAGCTAATCCTATGTTTAAAGACTTTGCAATATAAATGGCAAAAGGGTTTGTCACTTTCTAGCTTGACATGGATGGCACTGTGCTAAGCCTATATTAAAAACACTGCTAGAAAAACAGACATTTGAGGTGAGCAGATTCAGAGTGTTGGTTGTGTTGTAGGGTGCTGCATGGAAAAGAGTTGTTCTCCACCTAATCTTGAGAACTACCCAGAGTTTACTGCTTCCATTTTTGCTTAATTTACATGGCATTATAAGCCATAAAAGGTATTGTCTTGACTTATACTGGGTGCTCCCCTGTGTCTGGACAAAGCTGTACCTCTCGAAGAGCTCAAATAAGAGTGGAACACATGTGTCAGTGGTTGATTTTATTCTGTTATGGTTGGCTTGTGAGTGGTGGGAGAACATTTAGATCAGTATAAGGGATATACGGCCTCCGTCCCCGAGCAACCATTCACCATTCCCTGGGGCTGATTTCTTTAAAAAGGAGAGGGGGCCAGTTGCCCTTCTCCCGAGCAACTTTTGGACCCTAGGGATCCTATCCCCTGGGGCCAAATTTCTAAAAGACATGGAGGGGGCCCACGCACCCTTCCCTGTGGTGGTCTCAGCTTCAGGACCCCATCCCCGGTCCCTTGGGACACTGTAGTTCCCTGCCCGGGAGAGTGCGGGCATACCCTGCCCGCACTCTACCCGGCAGGGAACACATCTTTGCTCCTGCCTGGCAGAAAAAGTAAAACAGTGCTACTCCCACCACAGCGGGAGCAAAGGAAAGGTGCTGGCTTCCTCCAGCACCCAGTATAGTGCTGACTATGGAGCCAGCTTGGGCTGCCAGGGCTTTAGGGCTCCCACTGCTGCCCCCAATGAACCCCCAACATTGTGGGTGGCCCAGGTGGGGCACTGGGTCCCCCACCTATAAAACAAAATGATTGGCTGCCACAAGGGAACCCAGCTGGGGCTGCAGGGGCCTTGGGGCTTCACCCACAGCCCCTGAATGAAATAAACATTTGGGTGTCCCAGGTGAGAACTGGTACACCCACAGAAATCTTTAAAAAAAAGACAAAAAATGAATAATAAATGAGCTGCAGGAGCTGTTCATTTATTATTCACTGCTCGGTGAAGGAACACCCATTAATACCCTGCGCAGGCAATTTACATTTTTGTTTTACCTTGGTGGTGTCCCTACAAGGAGCAGGTGCACCACCAAGCATTATTTTTAATTGTGTGGGGAGATGAAAGAAGTGTACAAGCCCCCCAGAAACATTAAAAAAATCAGTAATTCTCCTGGGTCATTAAATCCATGAACCAAGGAGAACTCACTATATTTATTTCAAGCACTCAAAGCAGGAGCTCTGTGCTTTTCATCTGTGGTGCAAGGCCCTCTTGTAGTTGCTTTTATGATTACAGTTTGTGGGCTGGAAAAATTTTAAAAGAAAGACTTTTCAGCCCACAAAATTCAAAAATAAAAACTATTTGAAAAGAAGGACTCACAGACATGTTTTTATCTTAAAACTTTATTAAACATTTTCATAATAATCACTATTATTAAATAATGCATTGTGTGAATTATTAAAATATACATTAGATTAAAAATATTGGTGATTTTTGGAGAAAGATTATAGATCTGCTTTATATATATATTGATATGCTTACACATTGAGAAAGCCAATAGGCTCACTTTTTATATATTTCTGTTGTAACTCTTTGACAAAATCATTAAGTCTGCTTGTGTGTGTTTAGGACCTGTGAGATCTGCAAGACCTGCGGGACCAAACCCACACTGCGCATGCCACAAGGCATTGGACTCAGGGCCTGCGAGGGGTTGGACATAGGGCTTTGCCCTGTGGCCCACCCCACCCTGCGCACGGCTGAAGGCTATGCAATGCGGGTTTGGCTTTACGTATGGTAATACAATGTTGCTTTATGCTAAAAACCTTAGAAATTCACTGAAAACAACAAAAGTTAAAGTAACGTTATAGTGAGGGGTAATTTCAGTGACAACATAATGTTTTGAATGAAAAAAATGAAATTCTCCAGTTATTGTTATCTTTATTAACTGTAATTTGTACCCAAAAGTAACTATAACTTGAGCCCTTGCTATGCACTGCTAAATACCCCACATATTATATCAGTCCTGACAGGATCTATTACATCATTGATAACATGACTGCAACACCTGAAATTACATAATTGATGAGCAGACTGTACATGGCTGGGATGCGAGATATAGTTACTTGGTGCAAGTTAAAGTTACTTCACCCAGCAATACCTTGGAGGTGAAGCTTGGATGTCAGCACCTCAGGAGTATTATGGTACTTGAAACAAATTTGGGCTTGGCTGTCCACGGGGGCATTGGGAGTAGAGTTTGGCCAGAGGCCAGGCCCTGTCGCTAACCCCCCGATGCCCATGGACAAAGGTTTTGTGTAGTGGGTGATTATCCACTCATGTGTGGTTGGGCACAGGGCCTGGCCCGAGGCAAGGCTCTGGCCTGAGGCACAGCCCTGTGTCCATCCTTTGTCTGCGCATGGACAAAGGGCGTGTGCAGTACAAGAAGTGGCTCAACATGATGAAAAAAACAGAAATTCACTGAAAAAAACAAAGGTTAAAGTGATGTTATAATTGGATATGATAATAAGATTTGCTTTTATGTTACCAAACAACTCGAAATGGACTGAAAGAAAGGTTAAAGTGACATAACAGTTAGGTATGGTTATATAATCTAAGTTTGCATTAAAAATACCTAGAAATTCTCTTGAAAAAAAACCTGTTACTTTTAGGTGTTGGAGTGAGGTGAAATTAACATTTAAAAATGCCCCAAAACAGTTTTTTTCACAGTAAGGCAAGATCATATTACCTTACCTAAGCATAATGTCTCTTTAACCTTTGTTTTTTTTCAGTGAATTTCTGAGGTTTTTAAGTTATATGTAGCCAACATCCCCACTGCGCATGGCCTTTGGCCATGTGCAGCAGGGCCCTGGCCCTGGCCCACCTTCTGTGGGTTTGCCAACCCACCGCAGCCTGCGCTCCGTAGTTAGTTTGCTGCTTCTGCACATATTCCACCTGCCCTCCACTGTCCATCTGCAGGTCCCTCCCTCTTGCCTTGCATGGTCAGCTTACTGCCCCTGTGTGGTATCTTCTGTTACAGTATGCATACTTCCCCTATCTTATTCTTCTTGATTTCTTCCGCTACCTTTGTATATATCTATTCTAGAATGTTTATGTATGAAAAAGGAGGCTCAAGTTATCAACCAGAAACTTTTTCCTGGTATTAATGTTACATCAGTAAATCTATAAATACTCTTCTTTCCTAGTAGTATTATTCTAATCATGCATGTAGGCACTTTTCGTGAGTAAATCTATTAATGTGGTCAGTTACTCCATGTCACACCCACAACCTTTGGGAACTTCCACAATGGATAACTAAAATGTTCTCACATTTATCCTATTGATCAAGGTGGCTATGGTCCATCTTGTGCTATTTCTATGTAAGTACTTAAATTGAACAGGTTTGTGGCAAGCATTACATAACTGTTTACAAGAAACTCCTTGCATTTCCATTCATTATAATATTGTTTATCAACTGCTAACAAGGGGCTGAATACGATGCTGGTCGGACTGTCTGTCCAACACCCATGGCCGCAGTCCAATTCCGACCGCTGACGGTGTGAAATTACCCCGCCGTATTATGATGCATGCATGCACAATCGCAGTCTGCGGTGGTCGGTGTGTTCTCTGCATGGACCCAGCGGTCACAGTAGCCTTCCCATTTGGTCAGAAATGTTTCTGATAGAGACTTTGACCCTGTCAGGGCTGTGCCACCAACGCCAAGCAGATTACAATAAAACCACTGCACTGGCGGTCCCTTGTCAGCAGTTTCACGATGGCACTAGACTGTTGCGCTACTGCAGCGGCAAAGCATCACAACAGTGCACATTGGATGCAGTAAAAAACAACACAGCTGGTGGCCATTGCCAACATGGACACACCTACAAATCACACTATAAAATATACCCCAACCCAGAGCATGATCCTTTGCTTCTATACAGCAGCACAGCAACTTGAGCAGCATTAGCGGTCACATAAGTTAGACCTTTTCACACAATCCCATCACACACACTTCACTCACTGTTTTTTTTCACTTTTTTAAACATATTTCCTTGGTGTAAAGTCATTTTTCATTTTCGTCACTCTCACATACTTTATTTGATTCAAATCATCATCCAAGGACCCATTGTATGTGCTAATGTCTAATAGTATGGCCCACCACAACTGCAAGTCGAAATTGAAACAACTACAACTACCATGAGGCCCTGTTGCTTGAACACTTAACAGGGGTCACCAGTGTTGTTTTTCCGTACTCATTTGTCAGCCATTTCACTACTGAGGTTCATCCCACAGGCAGTTAGCCACTGGCCGAGTAGATTCAAATGACTACAACTACCATTAGGCCCTGTTGCTTGAACACTTGACTAGAGACACCAGTGCTGTTTGTCCTTACTCACTTGTCAGCCATGTCACTACTGAGGTTCACCTCACAACCAGTTAGCCATTGGTCGAGTGTAGGGTAGGAGAGATTTAAATGACTGCAACTACAATGAGGGCCACTACCTCTAACTCTGAACAGGAGGCACCAGTATTGTTTGTCCTTACTCACTTATCAGCCATGTCACCACTGATCCCCAGGTGAAATGGACTGAGCACATTATACACAATTTTCTGCTCAGGCACATGTCTGCCTGAACTTCCCCTAGACTCCATAAATGAAAAGAAAGAGGAAATGAGTGACACCATATCAAGTGTGTAACTGAAATGTCAGTAGCTCGTGAAAGCAACCCAGCTGATATGAAATGGCTGTGGACCCATTGACACTGCACAGCATACATGATTACTGTGCTAAATCTATTACCAAGTAGTGTGTATGCCTGCATTGTACATACCTAGGACTTGGAATTTACTAATACACATGTAACTTCTGCACTGTGTTGGCTTTGAAGTTATTGGGAGATGCCATGTCCATCCCTCATGTCAACATGAATCATATCAGTACAGCAAATGATCAGGCCAATAACACTTCATGTAATGGATGTTTCCCAAAGTCTTGCAAATGAGTCATACACAACGAGGATAGTACACTATGTCAACATCTAACTGTTATTACCTTCTCAGGCCTCATCTCACTGTGTACCAAATGATGTGGATGTACATACCACAATTACAACAATAACATTTTACTCTACGTATCAACAGGTCGATCCGGCACTACATCTGGCCACACTCAGGGCACCTCTCAGACTCCACCTCTCCCCTGGATCAAGCTTTCAGTGATGAAGAATCTCCTGAACACATGGATGTGGAGGACCAACCTGGCCCATCTGGACAGCCCGGGCAGACAGAAACAGTGAGTCTCACTGTGCCCACATGCACGCCTTCCACCCCAGCTGCAACATCTCAGCTGACCTCTGCCCCTACAACCGGTGGACCTAGCAATGGCAGCAACATCTCCTACACCCCAGTCCCACTTCCGGAGGAGAGGATTGACAACACACTCACTGAGGAGGGAGGGTGCAGGATGGCCCAAGGCCATAGGCCCATGGGGCAGGGGTGGTGTGAGGGTAACTGTGGGCCCGCTAATTGAAGCCACTGGTGCCACTGACACCCAGGCCAACATCGCCCGAGTCCTGGGAACCTAAGTGGACTCACAAGGAGTGATGGACCAGGTATTTGAGGTACTCCAGGAGACAAAGCAGCAGCAGAAGTCCATAGACCAGAGGTTGGACACCCACAATGACAACATGGGCCAGCTCATTGGTGTGCTGAGGGACATTAACACCACACTCTGCAGGGCTTTCCCCCCACCACCTTCCCCTTCCCCTTCCTGTGATTCAACTACATCTGGTCCTTCTACATCTGCAGCAGCCACAGGAAGTGAGGCCCTGTCAGGCTAAGACTCCTCAGACACCCCTGAGCCTGCAGCAGTAGATCCCCCCCTTCGGGGTGTGGACGTCCAAGAAAAACAACAGGAGATTCAGTTGGCAAAGCACCCACCACTGCCAGTAAGAAACATCACCCCTGGTATTCTCCTTTGTGTGCAACACGTTCACGTTGTTGACTATTCCTGTATGCTTTTCCATTTCTGATGGGAGAAGTATATTGAACTTTGGACTTCAGACAATGTGGCTCTACAGCAATGTTTTCATCCACCAACACTGACAACTGCACTCTTGTGTTGTCACTATTTCACTGTATATTTAGTTTTAGATTTTCACATTGTGCACTGCAATAAATTCACTTGTCACAAAACCATTAGCTCGAGTAGTATCATTCACATCTAGGAAATAATGAAGTTATCCTCTTGTGTATTACCAAATATAGGAAGAAGCTACCTGTGTAAGCCTGGACATGTGGAATGTCAACAATGTGCAACTGAGTATAACAAACATGTCACCCCAAAACAGACATAAAAGTATACAGTCTCATGACATCTTTATTCCATAGTTCCAACGATAGGCTGACATAATGTAAAAAACACTGTTAAATAATACATCGCTGAAATGATCTGTGTCAGTGACCACAAATGTCATGTGCAGACCTCAACAACATGGTCGGAGGGGATACATCGGACAATGCCAAATAGAGTAGACAAATGACAATTGGTTCATGGATTCAGCTGGATCCATATCGACAACCTCACAAAAGGAATCCCACTTTATTGAAAACAAGGAACCAGAACATGACAATACAAACGTTTCTGAGCACAGGTTCATTCCATTCCAGTGTTACTACATCTGGTGGAATGTCACACACATTTATTAGTGGTGTGCCACAGCCTCTGTGGCCATACAATGATGACACACATCAACAGCTACATCCAGTTCATAATCATTGAGGACTTAGCCAATGTGAAGAGAGACTAGCATGATTTGGCCCAACAACAACATTGTGTTGGAGAACATGATGGCACACATATTGCAAAAGGACCACCACATGACAGGGAACAAGTCCAATGGAGTATCAGCAACTTACATCCTATCGCTGTGCACGCTGGCTTGTTACCGGAGTAGTATACCCAAAGTCTGTGCCAGACATTCCCAGGAACATTCCATGTACAATTCACACTTCAAAAAAGCATTATATACCTGCTGTTGTCACAACTCTTAAATGTCCAAATGAAGATGACATGGTGAAGGTACCTACAACAGACCAATACAAAGAGATTAGCTAGGAAACCATACATATTACTCCAATAACAGTCCACTTCTGGAGTAAACAGTACATGGGTAAATGTCACCTACACAAAGCAACATCAACAACTTGTGCATGTGTCAAGAACTTCCTCCACAAACAGCCTTGCATAGACTTTCCCACAGTGACTTTCCAGATATATACAGGAGTCACCTGGGTGAATCTGATCTATTGCCATCATTTCAAGCTCCACCTATCATCCCCAAACTGGACTCCACATGTGTCTGTAACAGCACTGTGTACATTATACAAACTTCATTTGCATGGTGGACGCCGTCATGTTGTGGTGTCTGCATTGCGCACATTACTACCGTCACCACCGGTGTACTCTGAACTGTGGTAATTATGTGTTTATGCACAGTCATGTACAACACTGACAAGTGACTAATGGTATAATATATGCAGAGGAAAGGTGTCATACAACAGGTGACATATTCCAACATATATGTAATGGTGAGGACGCACTTAGAAGATTGCTTTACAATGTGGTTTTCAACACTGACATGGTAGATGCCTGACCTTATCAATGGGACATGCAGGATCGCCGACTGGCGGCAGAGTCAAACCACGCAATAGGTGGCTTCATCCACGGTGGTCACAGCCTTAGGGTACGGTGGTTATTGTGACGGTTGTGGTTCAAGGGATGTGTCCGCCTACAGAGGAGACCGCCTATGTGGATGTCTGACCTCGCTTATGGGATATGTTCATTCGCCGGCCACCGGCTGATTTGAACCGCGCAGAAGGCAGATTCAACCACAACCATCACAGCCATAGGCTAAAGTTGGAAAATGCAACCGTCGTAGTCCTATGGCTGTGGCCGTCTACACATAAGACTGCTTATGTGGCATACTTATACGTTGTGGTTTGGAAAGCAAATCACTTGCCTCCAGGCACTGCTGCTTACAACACCTCATCATTGTCAGTTGCTATTTACAGCCTCTGAGAGCTGTCATGGCAGGCTTTACAGGGAGCAGGGCCCCTGCCTTCATGCCAGAGGAGCTGGAGACCCTGGTGAGCAAGGTCGTTCCCCTGTATCACCAGCTCTATAGCTCACCAGATGAGCAGGGGAGTACTGCTAATACAGTCTGTACTCTGCAACAATTATCCTATACAATCCCAAGGGCCACAATGTGGCTCAGAGTTCCAGACTGACATCAGAGTTTTGTAAGTCAGATAGTGTGGCCCCAACATAGGATGATTATATCCTGGTTCATGTGGCACTGTACTTTGTGGACTTCACATAATCATGGTGATGTGTATACAATTCTAAACCCTACACCGGTTGTATGCACTTATCTATGCATTTATACACTGTTAGACCTGGCACCATTGGCGTGGGTCTCCCTTCCATTTTTTTGCTGTTGCCTCCTATGTTTTTGCTGTGTTTTTGCTGGTCTAGATGCTTTGGGCACTTTGCCACTGCTATTCAGTGCCACAGTGCAAATGCTCGCTATTGTAAATTGTTGTAATGGATTAGTGACTCCATGATTGGCCATTTGATTTACTTGTCAGACCCTAGTACAGTGCACCATGTGTGCCCAGGGCCTGTAAATCAAATGCTGCTGGTGGGCTTGCAGCGCTGGTTGTGCCACCCACAGAAGCAGCTTGTAAAATGTGGCTCAGGCCTGCCATTGCAGAGCCTGTGTGCAGTCTGGGACTGCCATGTCGACTTGGCAAGTGCACCCACTTGCCAGTCCCTAAACCTTCCCTTTTCTACATGTTAGTCACCCCTAAGGTAGGCCCACGGTACTCCTGTGGGCAGGGTGCATTGTGTGTGAAAGGTAGGACATGTCCTGGTGTGTGTGGCATGTCCTGATAGTGAATTACAGCCAATTTCGTTTTTCACTATTGTAAGGCTATCTGTTCCCATAGGCCAGAATGGGCAGTTTGATTATAACATCTTATAAACATAACTGACCCAAGGAACAAGATTGGAAAATAAAGTTTAGTATGCCTTAACTCAGAATGTTAAAATACATCTTTTAGTGTGGGTGATTTTTACATTCTGTGTTTGAAAATACCACTTTTAGAAAGTAGGTATTTTCTTTCCTAACCATCCAGTATGCCTCTGCTAGGTTTGTGTATTCCATGTCTGGTTTGTGAGTGACAGGGGGCTGGAGAGGGCTTTGGCTCCAGCAGTCTGATGGGTCAGGGCTGGGCTGAATAGGAGCCTTCATAGAATAGAGAGTAGGGGAGGAGTTTTCCTTTCAGCTACCTGGGCCAGGTCTGCTTTCAACAATGCTGTCTCCACCTCCTGCCAGGAAGCTGCACCAGGGAGGACAGAACTGGTTTTGGCTGGGCACAGACACTCTCTGCCTTCAGAGAACAAAGGATTTTGGAGTATAAATATTGGGGCCCAGAACTTTAGATCACTTCTGGGAATCAAGACGAACCCTTTGCCAAGGAGAGAAACCAAGGAAACTGAAGGAGGAGATTGCCCCTGTGCTGTTTGCTGTTTGGGGTTGGCCTGCAGTGGTTTACTCATTGCCAAGGAAAGGAGAAAAGGAACTTTGTGTGTACTTTTACTATCTTGAGGAAGATCTCCAAGGGCTTGAAGCTGAGCGTGCCTCCTGTTCTGAAGTGTCAGGGACACAAAGACTTCACCACCAGCTCCCCCTGAATTTCCTTGCTGGGAATTCTACCTGCAGTGAGGTGCCTGCTGTTGTTTTGGGCCCACTGGAGACTGCGTGTCGCTGGGAGCTGGAAGCGCGACGCAACGAGGAAGAAGCGTGTCGCTGCCGCAGCTGTTGCCGTTGCATCGCCGAAGAAGCGTGTCGCCGCCGCAGCAGTTTGCCATTCGCATCACCGGAGAAGCGTGCTGCCGCTGCACAGGACACCGTTGCATCACCGGAGAAGTGTGTCGCAGGGCCTGTCGCGGCTCTAAAGTTCATCGATTTCGCCGCACGGCTGCCGGGCGTCGACACATCGCATCTACGTTATAGCATCGCATCAAAGACGCCATTTTGTCGCATCGCACCGGATCGTCGCATCGCATCGAGGTGCCATTTTGTTGCATCGCACCGGATCACAGTAAGAAATAGACACTTCACCTCCTCTCCGGTAAGGAACAGACGAATCGCCTCCCCTGCGCTGCAGTAAGGAACAGGTGCGCCGCCTCCCCCGAAGCAAGGAACTGATGCATCGCCTTCCCTGCGACCCTTTTGTTTGTTTTGCGTTACGCATCCAAGGTACTTTGAGAGTAAAGTGTCGCATTTACCATCTACATTGAACTAAGCTATTTCTACCATTGGAAAGTCATATTTTGTTTACTGTATTGTGGATTTTTGTCGTTTGGTCTTGTGTTAAGTCTAGATAAAGATTACTTATTTTTCTAAACTTGTGTGGTGTCCATTTGTAGTGTTTTCACTGTATTGCTGTATGTGTTCACAAATGCTTTACACACTGCCTCTGAGATAAGCCTGCCTGCTCGTGCCAAGCTACCAAGGGGGTGAGCAGGGGTTATTTAGGAGTGTAGCCCCCTTACCCTGACTAGAAGCAAGGGCCCCTACTTGGTCAAAGGTACCTACCTCTGCCAACTAGAGACCAGGAAGGTCTTTCTTTGTGATGCCCTCACACACCCCAGGGGATGTCATGCTTCATCATTGGGCTTGCTCCTCGTCGGGCCGGCGCTGCAATGCCCGATGGGCACCCGCGAACGGGGCTCTTTGGCGGAGATCTTTTGAAGAAGCCGTAGGTTGTGTGCGTGTGTGAGGGCTGGGTAGTGCACTAGGTAGTGGCTCTGAGCCAGGCTAGGATGGATGCAAGTTGCTTGACCGCCCGGCCAACGCGAGCAACTAAGTGCTCTGCCTTCCCCCGTCAGCCTTTGACCATCCTTAATCCTGGTCTTTTATTCCCCAGGACAATTTCAACTGGGGGCCGCTACTGGCTATCATTCAATAATTTACTGAACCAGACTTATGGTAGTGCACACGAATTGCACTGTTCTTAAAAAACTTCACATATGGTCCTGATGAAGTGCCACGAGACCCATTAGGGCCTTAACAGGCACGAAACATGTCGACCCACTACACCACTTTAGCCCTATAGGAACATTACACCCATGTAGGGGCTTATCCATTTTTAATTAGGCTAGAGCTACCACAGGAATAAAAAACATAACAGTAGGACTGCTCTAGACTTATTTTATCTCACCTACCTAGTGCACTACCCAGCCCTCACACCCGCACATACCCTACGGCTTCTTCAAAAGATCTCCGCCAAAGAGCCCCGTTCGCGGGTGCCCATCGGGCATTGCAGCGCCGGCCTGATGAGGAGCAGGCCCAATGATGAAGCATGACATCCCCCAGGGCGTGTGAGGGCATCATGAAGAAAGACCTCCCTCTCCCCTCTGCTTCCCCTCAGAAATGCACACCCATTTGAGACACAATTTCCCCTTGGAGCTTGTGTGCAGGACCTGCTTAAATATAGCTCCTGGTTCCCCTTGTTTACGATATGTTGATTTCGTCCCATACACACTGCCGCATATGTCCCGTGATGCCAGGACTTCCCGCACAAACATATGTAGACCTAATATAATGTCCAAATTAGTATATCACATGTCCACTGATCCTCAGAGTGGGAGTTCTCAGTTACACACACGGCAACCCTTTGATTGTTGCCCCAAACTTTGAATGCAGTCAATGCAATGATAGCAGTGATGTCTTGGACAGTGTGAATCAAGTCATTTGTCCAGACTGTTCAGGTGTCTGTCCAGTGCTGTACTACTATTGCAGCCGTCAGGGGGATGCAATGGTGTGCTGTGTTACATGGTAACACCTTTCAGAGCAAATGTGGTGTGATCCAGGGCTACCTGATGCCAGTGGTCTGCAGTAGTCAGTATAGGCATGATCAGGATGGATGGTAGTACTCAGAGGACTTCAACAGGGTGCAGTGATGGTTTTCTAGTGGTCAGCATGTGCGCTTCAAACATGTAGTGTGTGCAATGTTGTTAGATGACTATGCTAGCTGTGTACTACCACTGTGTCACCCTAGCAGATAACCTATATCTTCATCTTTACATCCATACAGGTCATCCCCCAACAGAAGGTATCCATGTGGAAAACCATCGCCCGGAAGGTGCGGACCCTGGGGGTTGCTATTCGGCACAGAGTCCACTGCAGGAAAAGGTGGGAGGACCTGAGACGCTGGACCTGGAAGATCTTGGATTTACAGCTGGGGCTGTCCTCCCAAGGCAGAAGGGGCACGTGCCAGACCCTGACCCCCTTAATGGCCAGCTGTGGCCTACCCCGACCTTGATGAGCAGTTGAGAGCCCAAAAACAGCTAGGACGGGCTGAGTATTGGCTCAGTGAAATATTATGCATGACCATCTATATTTCATTACATACAGCTATTTCCCCTTCAAACTTGAGGGTGACTCATGTCCCATATAATGGGATTGTTGTTACATGTGTAGGTCTGGTAGTAGGTGCATGGTGTCAACAATCAATAGACTATTGTCCATGTGACCAGGAACAAAGCAGGGTTCAGTCAAATTTGAGTTTCCATAGTTGAACAGCCACATGGCTGTCTAATGTCTCAGATAACCTACATATTCTTCAGATGTCATGTGTGACAGTGATCCCAAACAGGTCACTTGTCATCCTTGTGTCTGCAGTGATGCTCCCTCACTACTGTGTCTCATTTGTTGGTGGACCACTTACTTATGGCATGGCATACAATGCACTCTGGATGCAGACACAGTGCACTACTTCACCTTGGTAAGTAGGGAATGTACAGTATCATGAGGTGGCTAACGCCACTGGTGCCATCTGTTTTGATGCCTACATGCTGGCACGTATACCTTTATGTGTTGTACTGTCAAATTTACAACTGTACCATACATGATCTGAGGGTCTACAAGGTTTTCATTCAAATTTCATCACATTTGTATGTGTTGGCCAATGTTTTCTGGGAAGGGTTTACAGAGTAGGTGTTATCACATACAGAGGGGTGTAGAAATGGGTGGGTGAGTCACATATACCCAATGACATTGATGGGTGTTGTTTGTTAGGTCGATCTTTTTGAGGAAATGACACACTTGGTTGGAGGCCTTTCAGTACTTACAGGAAATGTGAATTAGCATGCCACTGAGAAGGGTGTATTCAGTTAGGTGTGATTCACATGTGCAATTCAGCTAACACATGAAATGAAATAAAAATTTATAATAAATGCGCACTACTATCCTGAGGTGTCTAGTCGCGCAAGCTTGCAAAATGGACGGTACTAGGTTATGAGGCTGGCCGAAGGTTAGAGACTCCTAGATATTGAAAAGCCAGGTTTTTAGTTTTTTCCTAAAGCAGAGAAGGTCTGATTCCTTTTCCAGGAATAAAGGGAGGCTGTTCCAGAGAAAGGAGGTGGTGCCAATAAAACTTCTCCCGCCCCATTTTTCTCTTTTTACTCTGGGAACAATAATGTTGCATGCTGTTTCTGAGCGAAGGGATCGTGGCAGAAAATACCATTGAAACCAATGCTTAAAAACGTGTGGGCCTTCCCCATGAAGAGCCCTGAAGCTAATGCACAGGGCCTTAAACTGTATACACTTCTCAATAGGTAATCAATGGGGAAGCGGAAGGGTAGCTGAGACTGATTCTCTTTTGGGTATGCCTAATAACAGGCAAGCAGCTGAAGTTCTGTAGGACCTACAGCTTATTTAGACAATATTTTTTCTTATACTTACAAAAAGAGCATTTGCATAGTCAATCTTTGAAAGTCTCAAAGCAGAAATTACTGTTTTTTGCAGGTCCTTATTTTATTTATTTTTATTTATTTTATTTTATTAGTTTTATATAGCGCTGGCTAGACCCGAAGGTATCAGAGCGCTTTACATAAGGAAAAAGAGAGTTGCAAGTTACAAAATTTCACATTTCACATAAATTACAGAATGATTACAAAGTCAAGACAGGAGTTACTAGCGAACACAAAAGTCAAGACCCAAAATGACCAAGAGAGCTGGAAGTTCACAGGGGGGAGACAGTAGCGGGGAAAAACGACGAGACATATGTCTGAAGTCCGGCTGGGTAGGTGACGGCCATAGCGGTGCGCCAGAGCCAATCTCCCCTATAGCTGTCGGTGCAGCTCCACCGGGAATCGGCCATGTGGTTCGGGTTCCACCGGATTAAGAATGAAGATCATGAAGTGACCGAAAGTCTTGAGTCCAGAAACGGGAGGGTGGAGATGATGAGGATGGCATGATAGGAAAGGGTATGTAGCTTGGCTGCCATCATACAGTAGCTTCACTCCTGCATATTGCTCCTCTACTATACGGCGGGCGCCAAGTCAGGGTCAGGCATGTCTCGTCTTGGGCGCCATGTTGAAGTCAGGCAGGGCTTATCTTAGATGTCCGCGCTGTCATCAAGCCCCCACGATTCGATTATACATGAATTTGCCCCACAGGCTAACCTCTACCTTGCAGGGGGCCGCTCGCGATAGCAGTCTGAAGTCCTCGCAGGCTGTGGTCACGAGGACAGACAGATTCAGGCATGTCCGACCGCCATCTTGAGGTCAGGCAGTGCTCGGGCACCCACGAGGGCCATCGCCCATGGAATCCGCCGCTGTCACTCTGACCGTAGGCTGCCGGTTGCCCTTTGTAATTAAGGCCTGGGGCGGGGTGGCCGGACGGGTCTGGGAGGCTCCACGGCCCACTTCATCTCGAGGGGGACAGGGGAAAGGAAACAATGTACAGTTTGCTGCTCACCCCACTAGTCCGGTACCCCCACCCCACCTCCTCACCGCCGCCCGCACACTCACTGGGCCGTCGATCTCAGGTCGATCCTTCGGAATGAAAGGAAAGATCTTCCGTAAGAGTTTCATTGTAAAGAATGAGGCAGACATGATTGTATTCACTTGCCCTTCGAAGGTTAGCTGGTTATCAAAGATAACTCCAAGATTTTTTATGTTCGTGATTGGCGGCGGAAGTTGTCCAAGTTCAGCTGGCCAGCAGTCTTGAGACCAGAAGGAAGTATCCTTCCCAAAGAGAAGCACAACAGTCTTGCCTGAATTCAGTTTTAAGCAGTTTAGGGCCATCCACACATATGGTGTCGTACCTGGTAGGCATTCACGCTGATATGTGTGGCCTACAGAGATCTTTTCAGGCTCTGGCTTCCACACTCATGACAGCTTTCCACCAATTCCAGCTTTCCACCCCACCTCCTGCCTCTTCCCCATCCACAATCCCTATTCCCATACCTGCCCAAAGAACAAGCACATATCAGCATGCATCCATTTCAATATCCACAGGCAGCACATGCAAAGACAAACATAAGAAGAAAAAGACAGCCCAACCACTCACCAGGCACTCACCACCCTCACCACCACCACATCCAGTGACAGCCAGAAACCACACCACCAGACGCAGCCACTACACACATACAGTCAGATACCACACCTCCAGACACAGGACCTACAGACATAGGAGCCAGACACCACACCAACAGCCACAGCCACTACTGACATCACACACACAACACAAGAAGGCTCTATAAATATGCGTGTCACATTCAGTTACACAATGTCGCATTCAGCAGTGATATTAGTTGCAAAGCCTTCAAACAGATTAATCAATGAGACAAATTCATTCATTTAGCCTCACTATTAGATTGTTTTGAAATAAACTAGACAAGCATTTCCCCCCAACAATTGTCAAACATTATTAGTACTCAATCAGGAATGGCATGTTTAATTCTTGGTCTCATTTGGCTGTCCAAAGTTAGAGGAACAGTCCTGGTATTTAAATTACCTACCACTAACAAAACTGATGTGAGTAATTTAAACCAGTGTTTCGCAATGTCTGATTCTAACCTTATGATGTTATAGTGAGTCTCTGATTTATTTCCTGGTGGCAGGTATACATTCAATATATTAGATATTATCAAATGCAGGGTGTTTTAGAACATTTTCTACAGTCGTAAAGAAACAATAAGAGTATAAACACTTTCAAACATGAAGACATTAGTCGAACAATCAAGGTTTTCACTCAGGTCTTTGGTCTACCTTAAGCATGTTTGCTTGTGCCTAAGGACAGAGGGGTGAACAAAGTAAAAAGTAGGGTTCCATCAGCCAGGAGTCCTTGAGTCGAAAGATCTCAAAAGCTCCAGAAATCAAGGAAGGCCCTATTGTTAGCTAACCTCCCAAGCCAATAAATGTTTCACACTGTTAGGGCCATACATTTCTTATTAAAAGGCTGCAACCCTCCAAGCAATTGCTTATGCCTCTTCTCACCTACCTAAGTGGATAGGGCTTAGGGCCCATATTTATCACATTTTCATGCAGCGCAACACGGCAAGCGACCTTGCTGTGCGGTGCTGTGAGAAGGGAAGAGGCCTAGAATGTGCTGTATTCAACATTATATGGCTCATTCCTGCTTGTGCACACATTTTTGCTTAGCACCATCACAGGCACCCTCACACCATGGTGCAAGGGTGCCTGCATTATAGACAGGATTGTTTTGGTGCAAGATGGGACACCTTCCTGCACAAAAACAAACTTCAGAGGCATTTTCCCCTTTCTACGTGTGCTGCAGAATGCAGCACACATAGAAGGAGGAAAACCGAGGAGAAATAAAGATATTTCTCCTCATTACGCCTCCCCTGGAGAGGTGTAGCATTGTGATGCATTCCCAGGTCTACTATTTATGGTAAATCTGGGACTGCGCAAAATACATGGGTAGATGCAAGGGAGCACCCACGCTCCACCCATGTAATGCCTCCCTGGATCAGTGTAACGCAAGGCAGTGACTTGCGCTGCTTTGCCTTACTCCACCTTTACTGCGAGGCTCACCTGGATTTACTGCAGGGATGATATGTATGGAAGCGATGCTAGATCCCAACTTCCCTCATCTACCTCCTTCGCCCAACTAGGTCAAAGCAAAAGAGGGAAGGTGGGGAAAGTGGGAAACAAAACAAGGGAAGGAAGAAGGGGTAGACGTCCACTGGATCTTCTGTGGGGATGGTCTTCAAGAATCCTGAAGAATTAAGCACAAGGTAAGTACTAATCAAGAGTACAAGGAGCTGGCTGTATGTTTCCCTCTATTTCTAATGAGATACCTGTGAAGGAATATGCGAAGTACGTGTGGGGAAACAACTCCCATGGGCGGTAGAACACTCCCAGTGCCTAAAAGGAAGGACAATGTTCAGTATGTAGAAGGACTGCAGAAGTTTGACATCTAAACAAGAGATGAACAGTAATATACAAACCTATGTTAGAAGCACCATAGGAGTATATAGGACCCTCATAAAAAATTATTATCCGTTACTCCAGAATTAGGGACAAACCAAAAAACTCATTTCCCAGGTCAGGAGGGAGCACGGAAAAATAGGGTAAAAAGGGCAGGGTCACATTAAACTAAAAAAACAAGTGGGGTATCTGATTCTAGTAATATAGTTTCTCTTTTTCTTTGCAGCTAAAAGAGTTTTACCAGAAATAAAGAATACCACGAGAATCACCCGTCAAATCACATGACCGTCAGATAAGTGTTTTTCCTGCAAATCAACAGTCAGCTTTAAGTACACGGAAAACAAAGATACAGCGATTCTTTACAGCTCTTGCTTTTTTCTTGTCTTTCAGAAACGAGTTGCCAGGAAGCTAAGGGTTAAAGGTGCAGAAGTTCCCTGGACACAATGTTGCCAGCCGGAAAGGAGCAGCATAACAATGTGCTCCGGAAGAACACCAGAGGACCCAGGAAGACGAAGGAACACAGGAGAAGCCCAGCAAAACACGAGCAAGAGACTCCCAGTGAAAACGGCGGTCAAAGGATTGCAGGTAAGCAGAGGGAAACGGTGGGAGGCCTGGCGGGATCCGTGCTGGAACGGGAATCGCGTTACCAGCACAAACCCCTCCTTTAAATACGTATCAGGCGCCGCCCTCGCCCGCTGACAGAAAACAGCGGACAGGTCTCGCGTCTCCGCACTCGAGCGCGAAAAAAGGCGCCGCCGTAAACAGCGCGCCCTGGGGAGCCCAACATTTACCAAGCAATGCAGGGCCATGCAAGGTGGCCTAGCGTGGCTTGGTAAATATCATTCAAGGTTTTGTGTCGGCTTTGCGTCCCCTTGCACGACACAAGACTGTCGCAAATCCATGATAACTATGGGCCTAAGTATATTGCCATTTCTTTATTCATGTGATCCAGGAATTACTATACAGAGATTTACATCAGGAAGCCTTTGACTACAAATACTAGATTTAGCCTGTTCTTCAGTTCAATTGCATCATTCATTTATTATCTAATGTGTTGGCTGAAGGCTCAAGTCAAAACTTTTCTGAAGAAAAGTCCTGGCAGGTTATCCAGAAAATTAGTTATTATTGATTTTGAGTATAGACATCTAAAGACTCCAGAATTAGAAACCTATGCTATTCTCTCCTTCAAGTCTTCACAAAGCTACTCATTGCTTTCCTGTTGTATTCCAAGTAAGAGGAGACCGTAGCCTGTTCTTCTACACAGAGCTCTGCAAACAGCTAATACTTTTCAGGTCATTACTGGTAATATGTTTCAGTGGCGTGACATGAAAATTAGAATGAAATGAACACCTGTTAAGATGTTTTTGCTTCCTTGATTATTGGCGACCACTATGGATTAGGAAGGTGCTCATATTCAGGCTTTTTATCTATCAAATAATAAATATCAATTATACCTTACTATATGTAATTATTGAATTACTTTTTAATTATTGTTTCATTATGGGTTGTGGGTTCTATTGGGGGTTAAGCTGGGTAGTGTTTAAATAAATAATTAATAGTAAACAGCATACTTCTAAAGCTAGATGATAATATGGATTTTGTAGTAAATTAAAATAGTTCTTTTAACGTTTACATTTCAAGAAATATGAAATTGATAATCTATTAGATCCTTCTATTAATATATTATTCTATTGAACAATTTTTTTATATGTTTGATATTTAATATTAGCATTAATGTTATTTTTAATTATTTTCACATTATTTATTTTTAGAAATATTTTTAAAATAATTTAAATTATATTAAAGCTATATTAAATATGTTATTATTACTACTGAGCATATTTTAAATAAGTGGGCTATATTTAAAAATTACTTGCAAATTATCTGTGTGCACACAATTGGATTTTGAATTTTTAAAATGAATTTTTTTTTAAAGTTCTAAATGTGTAGTGTTTTTGCAATTTAATTGCATTATTAATTGTGACAACCATAATTATATGTACTCACCCCAATGTTTGTTAGAATTGTAACTGTGCCACGCAGAATTCTGTAAACTTACATTAATAATTGTTGGATTGTTAGACAGGAGCTAGACCCAACCCAAATATATGCACTTACTCAATTTTGTGTTGGACTGGAGTTGGACTAGTCAATATGCCTCCTCTAAATTGCATACCGCCTCCACCCTCTCCCAAATAACATATTCTCTTTCCCCGGTACTTGATGGACTGGAGTTAGAATAATAAATCTGATCCTCAAATATCTGCACTTTTCTGAATGTTGAGTGGACAGGAGATAGGCTTGTAACCCCCGACACAAATGTATGCACTTTCTTTCCCCAATTTTAGTTGGGCTAGAGTTGGAATTGTATATCTGTCCAACCCACCCGCACATACATTTACTTCACCCTATTTTAATTTGGCTGGAGTTAGAAAAGTAAATCCACCCCAATATATCCACTTTCATCAGTTTGTTGGATTGGTGTTAGAATAGTACATGTAATTCCCACAACTAAAGTTTTTTTAGTTTATAATTTTAGTGAATGGTTTTGTATGTAATTAGAATTCTAAATATGCCTTGCAGAATTATATACAATTACATCAATATTTGTTGAGTTGTTGGACTGGAGCTATAACCTACCCAAATATATGCACTTACTCCATTATTAATAATTTAAAACAGACATTCTTGTGTGACAAAATCTAATGTCATGTTTTTTTAGATAGATAAACATTTACAAAAATGAATGCTTTTTTTATTAATCTATGTTTGTAAATTAAATATTTTGTAACAAAAAAGGTATTTTGGTTTCTTTTTGTAATTTGATATAAATATTTTGAAAGGTGAATTAGATTAAATTAATTTCATTTATATCAAATTTATTTAAGAAAATATTGCAGTTTTTTTCAATTTAGTTTGATATTTTCAAATTATAAGACCAATTTTACACTATATTCTTTCTCAATTTTTTTTAATGCTAATGTTAATTTTAAAACTCAACATTATTGTCGTCTATATTTTGGGAGTAGATATTTTATAATTTGATATTTTTGTAAGACAATATTTTGGAATCAGTATTTTTTGTAAATCTAATTATAAGTATAAGGTTCTTAATAATTTGGTAGTCAGTATTTTCATCTTGATAGGTCTATATTTATATAGTTAATATCCAGAACAATAGCCACATATGGCTTTCCGGCTCTCAGTTCGGACCGTTACCCAACCGCGAAGGTGCACTTTCTGTAGATCAGTTCACAGCTATAGCTGCACGGCATGCTTTGGCCTTCCGTGTAGACTTGCTTGAAGTTGGAGCAGCCTTGTTTGATTCAAGGACCAATTAATTAATGTTTGGCCACTTGGTGAAGTTACACTGTGACTTCATTTGTGATTTTAATGATTTGGAAATCACTACGAGCTTTAGTGGATAGGATGTTTTTCAGTCCGCAGTTCGCTTTGGTGTAATTGCCTTTTGAGCAAATGGAGCTTACCATTCTACATGCTGCAGATTGGGTACTTATAGAAATTATTATTGGAATTTTTTATTGGATGCTCTGGCATTCATTATTGTCTGTCCTGATGATGACCACCAATTTTAATGTGGTCGAAACGCCGTCGACACCTCTATGTGGCCTTGATTAATGAGGACGCATCTTTTGCTGTGTATTGTTTTTGTCTTGTACAAACTGCATATATGTAACTTTCCTCAGCCACCTGTTTTGTTTACACAGTACATTGTCTTTATGGTTGTTTGTGTAACTTATTGAGTGCCATTAATGTTTTATTGTTATAATTATTTTCATATTAAAAAACATTTTTTTGTACATTCTTGTGAATCTGTGTATGGGTATCACTTATTAGTATTGTTTGCCAAAGAAATTCTTTTTTCATTATTTCCTTCTCCTTTTTTCTTATTTTTTACTAGTGTAATTTTGTATCTTACGTTAGATATTTAACTTGATCCTTTGTTAGGATTTTAGTCTTTACTTTGCCCCAGATTCAGGTCTTAGGGCTTAGGGCAGCCCCTTTGGTGGTAATTGCATACATCAAGGGCACAGGGTTGGGCACTGTTATTTCTTAGGTACTCCGTCACAATCCAGCACTTAGCAAGATAATGTAAGGTGATACAGCCAGTAGGAAAAGGTACAGACACATGCATGCATGGTTTTAGGAGTATAGTGAGAATTTTAACAGACACTTTGAAAAACGTGCTGCTTTGCATTTGGCTTGGCCCAACACTCTCAGTAGTTGCTGAATAGTGAAGTTGCAGCTCAAAAGTGAGGTTTAAGACTCATTGGTAGAAGGATTACCAAAACACCGCATAATTTTAGGTGTGTCTATGAAATGTAAATTGCAGTCTGTCAAGTTTAAGGGACTTTGTGGTCTTATGACTCAAGTATGTGTCTGCTTGCTCATGTATTCTCACGTGTTATACCTATAAAGAAGGTAGAGGTATAAAACACTGGTATACATGTATTTGTATGTTTCTTTTACATATGATGCCACTAGGAAAAGGTACAGACACATGCATGCTTCCTTTCAGGAATATAGTGAGAATTACATCTCTATACTCAAGCACTAGGTATGCACTGATGTAAAGAGGCACATATCACTCTTGAACTCATGAATTCACTTAGGCAATCAAGGAGACACTGCCTATACACACTTCTAATCACTCAGACATTAACCATACATTCATATAATAACCCACACAATACTGTTCTGCTCAACCATTCACTCAGGCAGTATCTATGCACTCATGTAATCACTGAGACACTGCTGATGCACTCATGCAATGGCCCAAGCATTACCCTAACACTCATACTTTCTCTCAGGTATTTCCCATACACTCATACAATCATCCAGTTACTACCTCCGCAGTGATAGAATCACTCAGGTAGTATCCGTGCTCTCATACATTATTCCAAGCTCTACCCAGAAACTCATGCAATAAACCATGCATTAGCCTTGCACTCATGGTTTCTCGCAGGTATTTTCCGTGCACTGATCCAATCATCCAGACAGTATCCCTGCACTCATTCAATCATCCAGGCACTACTTAGGTAGTACCCATCCAGTCATCTATTCTCTCAGGCCCTACATATGCACTCATCCAATGACACCACCATTACTTTTACATTCATCATTTTACTCAGGCACTACCTATGCAGTCATACAGTTAAGGAGAAACTACCTGTACACACATTCAATAAATCAGGTATTACCTATGTAATTTTGCTATCACCCACGCACTATTTTTGCACTCAAAGATTTACTCAGAAAATATCCATGCAGTCGTCCATTTCCTCAAGTATTACTGTTGCACTCATACAATGAACTACATATTACTTTTTGAATCATCTTTGTACTTACGTACTAGCTATGGAATGATCTAAGCAGGCAGATAATACTCTTGCACTCATGAATTCACATATGCACTACCAATGCACCTATCCACTCATCCAGTTAGTACCCCTGCATTCATGGAATCACCCAGACAGTACTCCTGTATTCATGAAATCACTGACATACTACCCATAGACTTATATACAATAACTCAAGCACTACTGTTGCACTAAATTATTCTCTTAGGCATTACCTATGCAGTCATCCAATTACCCAGGCATTATTCTTACAGTGATGGTTTTACTCAGGCACTACCCATGCACTGTTGTAATCACCTAGACATTACTCTTCAAGTCATAAACTCAGTCAGACAGTACTTATGCACTCCTCTAATCATCTAAACAGTACTTCTCCACGTATACATTCACTCAGGCACTACCCATGTATTCATGTAATCACTCAGGCAGTATTCTTAAACTCAACCATTCTTTCAGACACTACCAATGCACTCCTTGAATGACCCAGGCATTAGCCTTGCACTCATGCAATCATTAAAACACAGTCTTGCATCTTTCTGCACTTCTCTTGCATCTTTCTGCACATCTGTTACTCCTTTCTGTACTTCTGTTGCCTCTTTCTACATTTCTGTTGCTTCTTTCTGCACTTCTCTTGCCTCTTTTTGAGTTCCTCTTGCCTCCTTCTGCACGTCTCTTGGCTCTTTCTGTAAATTTGTTGCTTCATTCTGTACTTATCTTCCTTCTTTCTGTACCTCTCTTACTTACTTTTCAACTCCTCTTGCCTCTTTCTACACCCCTCTTATTAGTTTCTGTACCTTACTTGCCTCTTTCTACACCTTCCTTCCTCTTTCTGCACTTCTTTGCCTCTTTCTGCACCTCTGTTGTCTCTTTCTGCACATCTGTTGCTTCCTTCTGCATTTCATACATTTTTCAGTAGCTGTGTTCTTTGAGTATTTCATTTTCCTGTTTCTAAACCTATCTTTTGTTTTCCTGTCTCTTTCTTTTTGTGTGACCACCTTTTCTTCTGTTTTTGCAGTTGTTTTGCTTGTTTTTACACTTTTCTCTTTTTATTTGTTATAAATGCTATAGGAATTTAATTGTAATTTTGTGGTTAGTTATTATTTTCAATATTGAGATATTATTAATTTTACATTTTTAATTAATGTACAAACTAATCAAACTATTGTTTGTTTTTTAGAAAGATATTTTGATTGGATTATAAATAGAAGATGGTAAGAAAACATAAAAAGAGAAGAGAACAAAGAAAACAGAAGTACTTAATGAAAACTAAAAAGAGTGAACTAGAAAAACATCAAAATGTTGCTGAGGATAAGGTCTCTTCTGGTAAGAGAACTAAACAGTTTAAACGAAGAAAATAATCAAAGGAGAAAAGCAATATTTACAACGAAGCACAAGCAAATAAAGAGATGTAATGGAAAAGAAACACATGTCACAAAAAGACAGAAACAATTTAAAAACATATGTGTACGTATGTTTCGGAATAGAGTAATTCAAAATTTATTAAAAGATTGTAAAAGGTATAAAAAAAGATCAGTAGCATATAAGAAGAAGCAACAGTTTGAAAGTGTAGTAGATACTGCTTTTGAATTGAAACGAAAATTATTTATATTGGTATTGAAGAGAATGGAAACATTGAATAAAACAATACACTTTATGAAGGAGAAAAGCTAAAGAAAAAGACTGGTTAATAGAAGTAACTTTTGCAAAACCTTTTCTGGTGAATGGAGGTACACTTCTAGTACTGAGCCTTTCTTTAATGAAGAAAGCTATTTTCAACAAAATACATTAGTTCATGCAGTTGATACCAGTGGTTGATGTTATGAGATAAAAGATGGTTGTCCAATTGAAAAAGAAAAGATGGTTCCTAGGAATGTGGAAGAAGTAATAGCTGAAGAAGTTCAAGGGAGACGTACACAAGCTCCAGTGTATAAGTGGGATTGTAGTAGTATTTGTAGTATTCAACAGGAATCTATTGATATATTACGAGTTTTCTTACGAGAATATGCCAAACAAAGTGTTAAACAGAAGATTGAGATGTTGCAAGGACTAGATCCATGTAAAGTAAGAAAATATACTAAGTTGCAGGGTCATTCTCTGGCTTGTCTTTCTAGAAAAGTGTGTAAAAGTACATTTCATCATTTAAGAATGTTAGCAGTACACCACTCAGAAATGCGGAAGTTAGTAAGGAGATTGTACTACGTAAAATTCCTGCATTATCTTTAAGTGAAATGAAGGCAGCTCTTTTGCATGGTTCAGTATCAGATGTAAAAAAAGTTTGTGATGATATACAGTTTCATTTCTTTGGTTAACAGGAGGAGTGTAGAGAAAGTGACAGCTTGATAAGTGTAGAAGTTGTTGAAGAACAGGCAGAAGATATTTGTACTGACAAGTTTGTAGAAGAAATGATAAAGTTTAAGATAATTTCATCTGAAAAACCAAACTATGGGGGTCATTACGACCCGCCACCGTAACGGAATGCGGGACCGTCCGCAAGGGGTGCGGCGGTCCCGCACCTGACATTAGGATGCCACCGCCACCGTGGCAGTGGGACACCCTATTCCCAGCATTGTGGCGGGCGGTGCTCACAGCACCGCCCGCCACAATGCTGTGAATGCACATTGTGCATTTGCATGCACAACGTGGCAGGCACCGCGCGGTGCCTGCCACCTTGAACATACAAATGCAGGGGGGGTACCATAGGTACCCCACATGTGCACCCCCCACCCTCTCAACACTCTGGGGGCCCGCAACGGGCCCTCAAAAGCAAACACCGTATGCCTTTCCATGGCGGCAACGCCGCCATGGAAAGGCTGCTCTCCGCATTCATCTAAATATGGATGGCGGTGTCTTGCAGACACCGCCACCATATTATCCTTGTTTCCGCCGGTCGACTCATCGATCGGCGAACAGCGGTGGACGGTCTTTCCGTCTCGCCGCGGACCCCCGACCATCATAATATGGCGGGGGGTCTTTGCTGTGTGGATGGCGGGCGGATCGCCCCCGCCGGGCCGGCGGTGACTACAGCCGGCCCGGCGAGGGCGATCCGCCCGCCTCAATAATGACCCCCTATGTTTGTGTTTGTTGTCGACGTACTCACTATAGAAGTCAAACTAGGAATGTTGATGTATATTTAAAAAATGAAAAGGAAAACAATGGTAAGTGGCAGCAATTTGGTGCTTATTTGTTGGTGGAAGGTTGTTTTGAGTTGGGTACTGATCGACGTATTTGCAAATATTGTTACAACAAGTTAGAAGATAACAAAATGCCAGCTGGAGCTGTACATAACAACTTAGAGTTGGTAGCTATACCTCCGGAACTGGCAGATTTAAATGCATATGAGTCCATTCTTATTCAATCTGTGCACCCATTGCAGACACTTTGAAAAACGTGCTGCTTTGCATTTGGCTTGGCCCAACACTCTCAGTAGTTGCTGAATAGTGAAGTTGCAGCTCAAAAGTGAGGTTTAAGACTCATTGGTAGAAGGATTACCAAAACACCGCATAATTTTAGGTGTGTCTATGAAATGTAAATTGCAGTCTGTCAAGTTTAAGTGACTTTGTGGTCTTATGACTCAAGTATGTGTCTGCTTGCTCATGTATTCTCACGTGTTATACCTATAAAGATGGTAGAGGTATAAAACACTGGTATACATGTATTTGTATGTTTCTTTTACATATGATGCCACTAGGAAAAGGTACAGACACATGCATGCTTCCTTTCAGGAATATAGTGAGAATTACATCTCCTTACTCAAGCACTAGGTATGCACTGATGTAAAGAGGCACATATCACTCTTGAACTCATGAATTCACTTAGGCAATCAAGGAGACACTGCCTATACACACTTCTAATCACTCAGACATTAACCATACATTCATATAATAACCCACACAATACTGTTCTGCTCAACCATTCACTCAGGCAGTATCTATGCACTCATGTAATCACTGAGACACTGCTGATGCACTCATGCAATGGCCCAAGCATTACCCTAACACTCATACTTTCTCTCAGGTATTTCCCATACACTCATACAATCATCCAGTTACTACCTCCGCAGTGATAGAATCACTCAGGTAGTATCCGTGCTCTAATACATTATCTCAAGCTCTACCCAGAAACTCATGCAATAAACCATGCATTAGCCTTGCACTCATGGTTTCTCGCAGGTATTTTCCGTGCACTGATCCAATCATCCAGACAGTATCCCTGCACTCATTCAATCATCCAGGCACTACTTGAGGTAGTACCCATCCAGTCATCTATTCTCTCAGGCCCTACATATGCACTCATCCAATGACACCACCATTACTTTTACATTCATCCTTTTACTCAGGCACTACGTATGCAGTCATACAGTTAAGGAGAAACTACCTGTACACACATTCAATAAATCAGGTATTACCTATGTAATTTTGCTATCACCCACGCACTATTTTTGCACTCAAAGATTTACTCAGAAAATATCCATGCAGTCGTCCATTTCCTCAAGTATTACTGTTGCACTCATACAATGAACTACATATTACTTTTTGAATCATCTTTGTACTCACGTACTAGCTATGGAATGATCTAAGCAGGCAGATAATACTCTTGCACTCATGAATTCACATATGCACTACCAATGCACCTATCCACTCATCCAGTTAGTACCCCTGCATTCATGGAATCACCCAGACAGTACTCCTGTATTCATGAAATCACTGACATACTACCCATAGACTTATACAATAACTCAAGCACTACTGTTGCACTAAATTATTCTCTTAGGCATTACCTATGCAGTCATCCAATTACCCAGGCATTATTCTTACAGTGATGGTTTTACTCAGGCACTACTCATGCACTGTTGTAATCACCTAGACATTACTCTTCAAGTCATAAACTCAGTCAGACAGTACTTATGCACTCCTCTAATCATCTAAACAGTACTTCTCCACGTATACATTCACTCAGGCACTACCCATATATTCATGTAATCACTCAGGCAGTATTCTTAAACTCAACCATTCTTTCAGACACTACCTATGCACTCCTTGAATGACCCAGGCATTAGCCTTGCACTCATGCAATCATTAAAACACAGTCTTGCATCTTTCTGCACTTCTCTTGCATCTTTCTGCACATCTGTTACTCCTTTCTGTACTTCTGTTGCCTCTTTCTACATTTCTGTTGCTTCTTTCTGCACTTCTCTTGCCTCTTTTGAGTTCCTCTTGCCTCCTTCTGCACGTCTCTTGGCTCTTTCTGTAAATCTGTTGCTTCATTCTGTACTTATCTTCCTTCTTTCTGTACCTCTCTTACTTCCTTTTCAACTCCTCTTGCCTCTTTCTACACCCCTTTTATTAGTTTCTGTACCTTACTTGCCTCTTTCTACACCTTCCTTCCTCTTTCTGCACTTCTTTTGCCTCTTTCTGCACCTCTGTTGTCTCTTTCTGCACATCTGTTGCTTCCTTCTGCATTTCATACATTTTTCAGTAGCTGTGTTCTTTGAGTATTTCATTTTCCTGTTTCTAAACCTATCTTTTGTTTTCCTGTCTCTTTCTTTTTGTGTGACCACCTTTTCTTCTGTTTTTGCAGTTGTTTTGCTTGTTTTTACACTTTTCTCTTTTTATTTGTTATAAATGCTATAGGAATTTAATTGTAATTTTGTGGTTAGTTATTATTTTCAATATTGAGATATTATTAATTTTACATTTTTAATTAATGTACAAACTAATCAAACTATTGTTTGTTTTTTAGAAAGATATTTTGATTGGATTATAAATAGAAAATGGTAAGAAAACATAAAAAGAGAAGAGAACAAAGAAAACAGAAGTACTTAATGAAAACTAAAAAGAGTGAACTAGAAAAACATCAAAATGTTGCTGAGGATAAGGTCTCTTCTGGTAAGAGAACTAAACAGTTTAAACGAAGAAAATAATCAAAGGAGAAAAGCAATCTTTACAACGAAGCACAAGCAAATAAAGAGATGTAATGGAAAAGAAACACATGTCACAAAAGACAGAAACAATTTAAAAACATATGTGTACGTATGTTTCGGAATAGAAGTAATTCAAAATGTATTAAAAGATTGTAAAAGGTATAAAAAAAGATCAGTAGCATATAAGAAGAAGCAACAGTTTGAAAGTGTAGTAGATACTGCTTTTGAATTGAAACGAAAATTATTTATATTGGTATTGAAGAGAATGGAAACATTGAATAAAACAATACACTTTATGAAGGAGAAAAGCAAAAGAAAAAGACTGGTTAATAGAAGTAACTTTTGCAAAACCTTTTCTGGTGAATGGAGGTACACTTCTAGTACTGAGCCTTTCTTTAATGAAGAAAGCTATTTTCAACAAAATACATTAGTTCATGCAGTTGATACCAGTGGTTGATGTTATGAGATAAAAGATGGTTGTCCAATTGAAAAAGAAAAGATGGTTCCTAGGAATGTGGAAGAAGTAATAGCTGAAGAAGTTCAAGGGAGACGTACACAAGCTCCAGTGTATAAGTGGGATTGTAGTAGTATTTGTAGTATTCAACAGGAATCTATTGATATATTACGAGTTTTCTTACGAGAATATGCCAAACAAAGTGTTAAACAGAAGATTGAGATGTTGCAAGGACTAGATCCATGTAAAGTAAGAAAATATACTAAGTTGCAGGGTCATTCTCTGGCTTGTCTTTCTAGAAAAGTGTGTAAAAGTACATTTCATCATTTAAGAATGTTAGCAGTACACCACTCAGAAATGCGGAAGTTAGTAAGGAGATTGTACTACGTAAAATTCCTGCATTATCTTTAAGTGAAATGAAGGCAGCTCTTTTGCATGGTTCAGTATCGGATGTAAAAAAGTTTGTGATGATATACAGTTTCATTTCTTTGGTTAACAGGAGGAGTGTAGAGAAAGTGACAGCTTGATAAGTGTAGAAGTTGTTGAAGAACAGGCGGAAGATATTTGTACTGACAAGTTTGTAGAAGAAATGATAAAGTTTAAGATAATTTCATCTGAAAAACCAAACTATGGGGGTCATTACGACCCGCCACCGTAACGGAATGCGGGACCGTCCGCAAGGGGTGCGGCGGTCCCGCACCTGACATTAGGATGCCACCGCGGCAGTGGGACACCCTATTCCCAGCATTGTGGCGGGCGGTGCTCACAGCACCGCCCGCCACAATGCTGTGAATGCACGTCGTGCATTTGCATGCACAACGTGGCAGGCACCGCGCGGTGCCTGCCACCTTGAACATACAAATGCAGGGGGGGTACCATAGGTACCCCACATGTGCACCCCCCACCCTCTCAACACCCTGGGGGCCCGCAACGGGCCCTCAAAAGCAAACACCGTATGCCTTTCGATGGCGGCAACGCCGCCATGGAAAGGCTGCTCTCCGCATTCATCTAAATTTGGGTGGCGGTGTCTTGCAGACACCGCCACCATATTATCCTTGTTTTCCGCCGGTCGACTCATCGACCGGCGGAAAAGCGGTGGACGGTCTTTCCGTCCGCCGCGGACCCCCCGACCATCATAATATGGCGGGGGGTCTTTGCTGTGTGGATGGAGGGCGGATCGCCCCCGCCGGGCCGGCGGTGACTACCGCCGGCCCGGCGGGGGCGATCCGCCCGCCATAATAGTGACCCCCTATGTTTGTGTTTGTTGTCGACGTACTCACTATAGAAGTCAAACTAGGAATGTTGATGTATATTTAAAAAATGAAAAGGAAAACAATGGTAAGTGGCAGCAATTTGGTGCTTATTTGTTGGTGGAAGGTTGTTTTGAGTTGGGTACTGATCGACGTATTTGCAAATATTGTTACAACAAGTTAGAAGATAACAAAATGCCAGCTGGAGCTGTACATAACAACTTAGAGTTGGTAGCTATACCTCCGGAACTGGCAGATTTAAATGCATATGAGTCCATTCTTATTCAATCTGTGCACCCATTGCAGGCCATAGTTCATATGGTGCCTAAAACAGTTAAGCTTCCTCCAACAGATTTACAAAGAGGTCTGAAAGGAAGAGTTGTGTACTTACCTTTAGATTTTAAGAAAAATATGGTGGTATAGAGAGAGAGGAAAGTGAGCCTGTAGTTATTCTAGTTAATGGTGTACCAACAAAGAGTCGAAAAATATGGCAAGAGTTAGTAGATGTTACCAAACTTCAAAAGGCTACATTATATCTTGTACAGAACAATATTTATTATAAAACTGTAAATGTGGAAGAACAGGAAATATGTTTAAAAGATGAAACAGAAATTCAAAGTGGACAAATAGAAAAAGTGTACAAGTCCAGGAGTGAAGAGATTTACGAACATTACAGTATACATCCTCTACATTCAAAAGAAGTGATAGGAAATAGTATTGAATTATTTCAAATGAAGAAAGCAAAGGGAACTCCCAAGAGTGTATGGGAAAGAAGTTTAGAAGCTTGTTGTTTTCCACAGCTGTTCCCCACTGAAGAAGGTGGACGATATGATGAATGAGCAGTACAAATTCCAGCTTCAGAATACATCTCGACAAGATTGTACTCAGAAGATCCAATATTTCGACAGTGCATTCCATATATATTTCAACTTCTGTTTGAAAGTGACTTGTCTGCACTGTATGCAGTGAACCACATATTAAAAACAGGAGTTCATCTTACACATGTTTCTGCAAAGGAATTCATGGACAAAGTTCAACAAAGAGATGATCATTTAGAAACTCAGTTAATTTATTTGATGGCGTGTCAACTTGGTACCAATAAGTATTGGTATCGTCGTCACAGAGAACTTAAATGTATGTTAAGAAATGTAGGTACCCCTACGTGGTTTATAACACTTAGCTGTGCTGAATATGCATGGGACGATTTACTTGAATTTCTACGAGAAGTAAATTCAAATGTAAAAAATATTGAATTGAAGACAGCTGAAGAACTCTGTTCCTTGGATCCTGTAAATGTGTGCAGATATTTTAATCATAGGTTTCAAGCTATGATGTCTTTTATCTGCAATAAATATAATCCACCTCTTGCAGAAGTTACTGATTTCTTTTGGAGAAAGGAATACCAAGCTAGAGGTGCTCCTCATATATACATGCTATTATTGATCCAGAATGCACCAAAATTTGGAACTGATACTGATGAAAGTGTTTTGTCTTTCATCGGAGAGTATGTTTCCTGTGCCATTCCAAAAGAAGGAGGAGAAAACAGCTTGAGACAACAAGTTTTACGGTTTCAAAGTCATCGATGTGGAAAATATTGTCGACGAAAATACAAGTCAAAGGGAAAATTTTATACAAAATGTCATTTTGGATTCCCATGTCCAATAATTTCTAAAGGAAGAGTAAATAGTTTTATGTCAGCAGTAAGGCATACAATAACTCGGAAATCTCCGAAGAATACATACAACTTAAAAAGAACTGAAGATTCAAAGTATATTAATGACTACAATCCAGTGATTTTGACAATATGGAATGCAAACATGGATATTCAAAATGTTGCAGATAATTCAATTGCTGTTGCTCGCTATGTTACGTCATATATAACCAAATATGAAAAGACAGAGTTGAAATAAATGTGGGAAGAAATTTCACAGGAAAAGAGTCTTAGCAAGATATTGCACAGCTTTAGCTTGAAAATGCTTTCCCACCAAGAGATTGGATCCTATGAATGTTCGGATCGGTTGAGCTCTGCCAGTTTGTATTCAAAGTCAAGAGGAATCATTTGGGTAAGTCTAGGTGTTGCTGCCACACGAAATAGAGTATTGAAATCTCTCCAAGAAATTGGCATTGAATGTACCAGAAAGTACAGATATTGTTAAAACTAATATGTTGGATACATACTATCCTAAAAGGAGTCCACATCTGGAAAACCTATATCTCTATGAAATACTTCAACACTACAGCTTTAAGAGAAATGTTACAGAAAATATAAATGAAGAAAAATATACAGTAATTGGATGTGACGGATGTTTGGTAAAACATTCCAAAGGAAATCCTATTAACCACAGAAAACTCAGTTGTGAAAGTCCAGATAAGAGGGAGTTTTTCTATTTAGCACTTCTGCAACTGTTCAAGCCTTGGTGTAGTGAAATGGAATTACTTGGAGATTTTGACTGCTATGAAGATTCTTTCAATGCCTGTAAAGATAGCATTCAATGCACAATTTCCCCAACTTATCTACAAATGTTGAATGATGAGATTGAACAAGAAACTACTATTGCAGGTGAAATAGCCAGAGACAGTTCTCAAGATAGTCAAAGTTTGGCTGCACTTAAGCCATGATCCTCTAGGACAACCAATTATCGAAAATGAATCAGCAATTGCCATGAATGAAGTAGAAACTGCAATGCAACAAGCACAACACGATATTATTCAGTTAGAAAATTTAGAAGAACAACTAAACATTGAATAAAAATAAATATATCAACAAGTGACACAACAGATACAACATGGTTTGCTGCATGAAAAAAAGAATGCCAATGTTCATCATTTAAACCTATTTTAATGTACATCAGTGGCCAAGCTGGAACAGGTAAAAGTTTCTTAATTAAAGATTTTACCAGTTATCTCCACAAAACTACAGAATTACATTTATCTTGTGTTGTAACAGCTCCAACTGGATTAGCAGCACACAACATTAAAGGGATTACTTTACATTGATTACTTATGCTACCAGTTGAACATGATAATAAATTGGAATATCACAAGTTATCTGGAGAAGCTTCTTATGAAGTTTCAAGAGTACTGAAGAAAATGAAACTTCTAATCATTGATGAGGTGAGCATGGTCTCAAACTTAGGGGGTCATTATGATAGCGGGCGGATCGCCACCGCCCGTATGGCGGTGGCGATCCGCCCGCCTTTTCTGTTTGCCCGCCTAACATTTCCCCTGCCGTATTACGATGGCGGTGGGGACCCAGGCGGACGGAAAGACCGTCCGCCAGTTTTCCGCTGGTAGGCAATCCACCCGATTGCCTACCGGGCGGAAAAGGCCTGCAATATGGTGGTGGTGCCTTGCAGGCACCGCCATCCATATTACGATGATGGCGGTCTCATGCCTTTCCATGGCGGAGACTCCTCCGTGGAAAGGCATGCAGAGAATGCCTTTGGGGGCCCGTTGCGGGCCCCCAGGTGGTTGGGGGTGGGTGGCTGCACTTGGGGGGTACCCATGGTACCCCCAACATTTGCATGCACAAGGTGGCAGGCACCACGCGGTGCCTGTCACGTTGTGCATGCAAATGCACAACATGCCCTTTCAACATTGTGTCGGTTGCTGAATACAGCACCGCCCGCTACAATGTTGAATATACAGGATGCGACCGCCATGATGGCAGTCGCATCCTAATAGGCACAGCGGGACCGCCGCACCTCTTGCGGACGGTCCCGTTTACCGTTACGGTGGCAGGCAGACATTGTCCGCCCGCCATCGTAATGATGCCCTTAATGCTTGCCTTTGTACACTTGAGGATGCAAAAGATTTTAAAAACAGAATACGATGTTCTGTTTGGAGGTAAACATGTAATTGTATTCGGAGATCTACTACAACTTACTCCTGTAAAAGGAGTACCAGTTTTTAAAACACTTGTCCATGAAGACACTAGGAAATCTTTGGGAAGTATTGGAAATGTTAACATTTGGTCAAATTTTGAATATAAAGAACTTATTAAGAATATGCGACAAGCAAATGATGAACATTATGGAAATATTCTTCAAGATATAAGAATTGGTGTCTTGACAAAACATGGTAAAGAAGCTTTGGAAAGTCGGCTAGTAAGGAACTTGTTTACAACTGGAAACACAGCGTCTGAAATAATGTACAATAAGCTTGAAGAAAAGAAGTCTATAGTTTACTTAGGGCCAGATGCATCAAGGCGAAAACCGGTCGCAAACGGGCAGATTTGCAGAATCTGCCCCTTATGTTATCGGTATTTTTGCATTTGGGATGCATCATCCCAAATGTAAAAATCGCACTTAAGGAATCGCAAAATTGCGATTACTTAAATTGCGATTGCATTTAAGGAATTGCAAATTGCGATTCCTTAAAATGCAATGCATGAAGTTAATTGAAATAGCGATTTCGCTATTAGGGTCGCAAATTACCGTCAAATGAAACTGGATGGTAATTTGCGAAAACTTCGAAAAATGCACTAAAGTGCATTTTTCAAAGGTACATGGTACACACACACATGCCCCAAGGGCATGTGTGTGTGCAACATGTGGTCACATGGCAATTTCAGGGGTGCAACAGGGTGTCCTTTTGGCACTCTTTCACCCTTGAAATTGAATGCGCAATTTGCGAGTACCTATTTGGTACTCGCAAATTGCGCATGCAATTTCCATTGATTCCTATGGGCCTTTAGGCCCATAGGAAAGAATGGGTAGCAATTCCTTAATTGCGACTCGCAATTTCAGTAGTCGCAATTAAGGAATGTTTAGAAATCGCAAAATGTTTTACAATTCCTACATACATAGGCAATTACGATTCTTTAATTGCGATTCTTTAAAAATCGCAAATAAAGAATCGCTATTGCCTATTCTGATGCATGTGCACCTTAATGCCTACCCTGCAAGAGTGTTCTACATTTAATCAAGAACTTTTGAAACTGGAAAAACAGGAAATAGTTGAAATGAAAGCCATTGATAAAATTGAACACCAGGGAGTGACTATTCTTCTCACAGACAAACTACAGTCTAAATTGCATTCTTTGGAGAAGTCTGTATCTAAAACAGCAGGCTTAGAAAACACTTTACATGTATGTATAAACTGTTGAGCAATTTTACAGCGTAATTTTAATGTAGAACAAGGTTTAGTAAATGGAGCAATGGGAAAAGTTGTTGAATTTGTAAAATTTGAGAACAGAGATGGAACAGAATTTTTGAAGATAAAATTTGATCAGATTAAAGATGTAACAAAGTTTGGGCGTTGTGTTTTTGCTTGTAAAAGACTTGTACATTCGAAAAACAGTTTCCTCTGTCTTTAGCATATGCAGTAACTATTCATAAATCTCAAGGTTTAAGTATAGACAGCGCTTTTGTAAATATTGGAAGTACAGTGTTCAAAGGGGGAATGGCATATGTTGCATTATCTCGAGTAAGAACATTGTCTGGTTTGTATTTGATAGATTTTGATGACAAAAAGATTAGTGCTGATGCAAATTGTGTAAGAGAGTATAATCGTTTAAGAAGACTTTATGCTCCTGATTTAGGTGAATACCCCATATATGAGAAACGTATAGTCTATCCAAAACGGAAATATGTTAAAGATGGAATTGAGGTTCAAAAAAAGAAAATAAATTAACAGAAACTTGAAGGCATAAAGAAAAAGAAAATGGAAACTGTTGATGACATTGTAGGATATCAGCTGGAAAATAGTTCAGGTATCAACTGCTATGCTAATGTGATTCTGAATGTTGTGTTTTATCTAGAAGAGCTTCATTGTGAAATCATGGGAAATCAAGAAAAAAGATTTTGTTCTTTATTACATCATGTAATTCAACAGTTGGTAACTGATAGAACTAAAATCCATACAGCATGTGGAGTTCGTCATCTTTTGGATATATGTAGTGGTTCACTGATATTTACTCTTAATGTACAACAAGATGCACAAGAATTTTTAATGGTTATGCTTGCAGTGTTAGAACATGAAGGAATTCTGATTGAAAACGTATTTGGACTAACTTACAGATAGGATCATAAATGTAAAGAGTGTTCTTTTACTACCATTACTGAAATACAAATGGAACGATTCATATACTTGACAATACCAGACTGTGAATAAGTACCTTTTAACAAATTGATTAAAACAGCCAATCAGGACATGAAATGTTCACATTTAAATCAGAGATATTGTCTACATAACATATAGAAAGATATGGAAAATATCTCATTTTAATGCTACAACGTTGTAGAGCAAATGGAAGAAAATTGGAAACAAAAATTTAAAACATTGTTGCAAGTCAAATATCTATTTCAGGAAGAACATTTATAGCATTGGCTATTATTTTCCAGGCTGGACCTACTATCACATATGGACACTATGGGGCCGATTCCGATCTCGGCCGGTAGTGCTCCGAATCGGATTCGGATTTACCGGATCCGATTCGGAGCCCTGTTTCCCGACCGAATCGTACGCGGGTCCGGCCGAGCGAGTACGATGCAAGAGCCTGCGAAATCGCCGACCGACTCGTGCGCGGCTCCAACACGCTCCGACCGACTCGCACGGACACGACCCGCACCGCGCTATGGAGACGTTTCCCGGCTGGGTAAGTACGATGCGCGCCGCGAGCAGTCCGACCGACTCGCGCCGTCCGGCTCGAAAGAGCTGTCAGAGCCGGACTTTGGGGGTCCGCGTCGGGCCCCCCTGTACGCGTAGGCGTGCGAGTCGCACACAGGGGGGATCCACGGGTCCCCCTACCTGTGCATGTATGCCGCGATGCGCATGGACGCGTACATGCTGTAGGGAGCGCCCTTGTTCGCTTCTCGCACCCATTGAGTCAATGGGAGCCCGCGTACGCATTGTACGACCGGCTCCCTTTGACTTCAATGGGAGTCCGACCGAATCGAGTCCGATAGCATGCGAATGCATCGTACTCGTCCGGTCGGACTGCTAGGGTCCGATTCGGTCGGAATTCTCTCCGGGTCCGGCTCGGTCGGAGAGATTTCTGGCCGGAATCGGAATCGTCCCCTATACTGTGTATTTAAAGTGTAATAAAGGATGGACACATTGCAATGATGCGCATTTGGAATTCAAACCTAGGGGCCCATTATGATAACGGGCGGATCGCCACCACCCGTATGGCGGTGGCAATCCGCCCGCCATTCCCCTCCGCCAGCCTCACATTTCCCCACCGCCATATTAGTATGGCGGTGGGGACCCAGGCGGACGGAAAGACCGTCTGCCGGTTTTCCGCCGGTAGGCAATCCGCTCGATTGCCTACCAGGCGGAAAAGGCCTGGAAGATGGAGGTGGTGCCTTGCAGGCACCGCCATCCATATTAGGATGATGGCGGTCACATGCCTTTCCATGGCGAAGACTCCGCCATGGAAAGGCATGCAGAGAATGCCTTTGGGGGCCCGTTGCGGGCCCCCTGGGGGGTGGGGGGGCGGGGGCCTGCACTTGGGGGGTACCCATGGTACCCCCCAACATTGGCATGCACAAGGTGGCAGGCACCGCGCAGTGCCTGCCACCTTGTGCATGCCAATGCACACAGTGCATTCCCAGCATTGTGGCGGGCGGTGCTGTGCGCACCGCCTGCCACAATGCTGGGAATGGAGGATGCCACCGCCATGGTGGCAGTGGCATCCTAATCGCTGGTGCGGGACCGCCGCACCACTGGCGGCCGGTCCCAGCACCGCTAGGGTGGCGGGCGGACGGAAGTCCGCCCGTCATCCTAATGGGCCCCTTAGTTTGCCTTATGAATGACCAAATTCATATTTAATATTTTTGAAGCCAAAGTTTTGAATACATTATTTGGCCTATTGGGAAGATGTGAGCACAAAGTAATGAATTTATATTGGTTATTTTTTAAGCGAAAGTTTTGAATACATTATTTGGCCTATTGGGAAGATGTGAACAGAAAATGGACAACATTGAAACAATTACTATTTATAATCAGACTTTGGATTATTATTTGTGCTAATTGATATTGCATTTGGAAAATTGTGTTTAAAAGTAAATAGTTTATATATTTATTGTAGGCCTGGGCGGTAAATTCCGTTCCGCTTGCAGAATTTGCGGAATTTGGGTAATTTTGCATTCCGCGTAGAACATGGAATTGCCAAAAATTCCGCGATCCGCGGCTTTGCGGAATTTTTTGTTTGTTCGCGCTTTCAAAGTGCGTGTTTGCGAGATAATTCCCCCCGAGCACGCAAACAGTGTTCGCGAACAGGAAAAAAGCATCGCGAACGGGCGGAACAAGCAATTCCGTGTGTTCGCAGAACTTTTGCGTGCTCGCGGAGATTTTTTACCATTTCGCGGAGCTTTGCGTAGCGCGACTACGCAAATTCCGCCCACCCCTAATTTATTGTCTATATTGTATCAGATATAAATGAGAGTGTACATTTCAGTAAATGTACTTGAGAGAAATATTCAAGTTCATGTACAAGAAGGACGTAATTAAGAAACTATAGATGGATAAACACATAGGTATACATATTGACAATACATCTCTGTGCTGATTTTTTTTTTTTTTACAATCTCATTGATTGTTTTTCTCCCCGTTGTTCATTGATGATACTATGTTGAAATCACTGAGTATGGTGATATTCAGTAGAATCTGAGAACAGCAAAAAAGGGAAACTGAAAATGTTATGTAATTCTAAAATTATATTGTGTTCTTAAAAATATAATATATTTTGTATAATACATTACATTACATAACAGTTGTTCTTCTTGTTTACAGTAGGTAATGGTGAAGTTTGAAAAGAGTTTTAATGCTGTGTTCATCACAATACTGCTCTAAAATAGTTCCATAGAGTTACGTATCTAAATTACTAAAAAGGTAAGAACACATAACATAATATGCATGATAACGTGAAACAATGTTTAAAGTTCATTTAAATGTCATTTATTTCTAATAAAAATAATGTTGATCCTATACACTATATAAAAACTTTCAGATATCATCAGCCACGTAGTGATCCTTTCACACAAACACTATCCATGCTGTAATGTAATCTCTATAGCTTAATTTTTGCACTAATAGGATAACTCAAGCATTATCTTTGCATTTTTCCTTTCAGAGAGTCAAAACCCATGCACTCATACGGTAAGTAGACACAGTCGCGGTCCGTGTAGGAGTGCCGGCCGGGCGGTGACGTGGGGCGGGGGAGGGGCAGGGTGGGGGGTAGCAAAGTACGGATTACGGACCAATACAGGTAAGTAAACATTTAAATCAATGAAAAGAATTTCGTTGCGCGCACTGCATCGCATTTGGCGATGCAGCGCTCACAACGAAATTCGTTTTATTGATTTAAATGTTTACTTACCTGTATTGGTCCGTAATCCATACTTGCTACCCCCCACCCTTCCCCTCCCCGCCCCACGTCACTGCCCGGCCGACACTCCTACACGGACCGCGACTGAGTAGATATAATATCAAGTTTTTTATATCGATATGCATTAATATCGAGTTTAGAATATCGAAAGTACTAAATCTCGATGTTAAGTATATCGATGTAAAAAATATTGATTTTTTTGTGTTGTAAAAAATATCGTTGTGTGAAATATCGATTGTAAAAATATCGTTATGTCAAAATATCGTTATAGTATTTTATTTTTTGTTATATGTTTGTTTCTGGTATAATAATAGTTAATTAATGTTATAAAAATTTTAAATTGTAATATAATTTTTAGGAGCGGGATGTTGGGTTTATAGGGGATAAGGGTGGGAAGTGTTTTAAAAAATTTGTTTTAAAATTTAAAAAAAGTAAAAAATGTGTAAATTTAATTTAAAATTGTTGTTTTAGGAGCGGGATGTTGGGTTTATAGGGGATAAGGGTGGGGAGTCTTTTAAAAAATTTGTTTTAAAATTAAAAAAAAGTTTAAAAAAATGAAATTTAAATTAAATTTTTTGTTTTAGGAGCGGGATGTTGGTTTTATAGGGGATAAGGGTGGGGAGTGTTTTAAAAAATATGTTTTAAAATTTTAAAAATTTCTAAAGTTTGTTAATTTAATTTTAAATTGTTGGTTTAGGAGCAGATTGTTGGGTTTATAGGGGAAAAGGGTGGGGAGTGCTTTAAAGTATTTCTAAAAAACATTTAGAAAATAGAAAGTTATTTAGAAATTAACCCAAATTTTTTTAGGAGTGTTATGTTGTGTTTATAGTGAATAAAGGTGTAGAATTTTGTATTTTTTTTAATAAAATTAAAAAAAATTGTAAATAGTAATTTATATAAATAATAAAGTTTTAATTTCAAAAATGTTAAAGCTTGGTTTGATAGGTGATAAGTTTGATTAATTAGTTTAAAAATTATTTTTTATTTTAAAATTTATATATTTAAAATTTAAAATTTTTACAGTTTTTAATCATTAAGAAAAAAAAATGTTTTATGTTAATTATATATGTAAAATTAGAAATAAGAATGAATAATTTATATTAATTTATCATTATTAAAAAATAAATTATTAATTGCGAATACTTTTCTTTTTATTAAAATAAGAATTATGTTTTATAATAATTAAACATTAATAGTTATATGTAGAATATAGTAAAAACAAATCATAATTTTTACTTTTTTTGATTTTAGTTTTTTATGAATATGATTTTTAAAATGTATATTGAATAATGTATTTAAAGAATTGTAAGACTATGTAATTGTGATTATAAAAATAAATATGTTTAGTGTCAAGCACATTTTCAGATTTAAGATTAATTGGAGTGGGTTAGTAAATTATATATGTTTTATATCCAGTACCTTCCCTGATTTAATACTAATTGCAGTGGGAATAGTAAATTATATATTTTTAGTGTTCAGCACCTTCCCTGATTTAATACTAATTGGAGTGGGAATAGTAAATTGTATATGTTTAGTGTCCAGCACCTTCCCTGATTTAATAGTAATTGGAGTGGTAATAGTAAATTATATATGTTTAGTGTCCAGCACCTTCCCTGATTTAATATAATTGGAGTGGAAATAGTTAATTAAATATGTTTAGTGTCCAGCACCTTCCCTGATTTTTATAATAATTGGAGTGGGAATAGTAAATTATATATGTTTAGTGTCCAGCATCTACCCTGAAATAATACTTATTGGAGTGGGAATAGTAAATTATATATGTTTAATGTCCAGCACCTTCCCTGATTTAATAGTAACTGGAGTGGGCATAGTTAATTAAATATGTTTAGTGTCCAGCACCTTCCCTGATTTAATACTAATTGGAGTGGGAATAGTTAATTAAATATATTTAGTGTCCAGCACCTTCCCTTATTTTTTTAATAATTGGAGTGGGAGCAGTAAAATATATATGTTTAGTGTCCAGCACTTTCCATGATTTAATACTAACTGGAGAAGGAATAGTAAATTATATATGTTTAGTGTCCAGCACCTTCCCTGATTTAATACTAACTGGAGTGGGAATAGTAAATTGTATATGTTTAGTGTCCAGCACCTTCCTGATTTAACAGTAATTGGAGTGGGAATAGTAAATGATATATGTTTAGTGTCCAGCATCTACCCTGATTTAATAGTAATTGGAGTGGGAATAGTAAATTATATATGTTTAGTGTCCAGCACCTTCCCTGATTTAATACTAATTGGTGTGGGAATAGTAAATTATATATGTTTAGTGTCCAGCATCTACCCTTAAATAATACTTATTGGAATGGGAATAGTAAATTATATATATTTAGAGTCCAGCACCTTCTATGATTTAATACTAACTGGAGTGGGAATAGTAAATTATATATGTTTAGTGCCCAGCTCCTTCCCTGATTTAATAATAACTGGAGTGGGAATAGTAAATTATATATGTTTAGTGTCCAGCACCTTCCCTGATTTAATAGTAATTGGAGTCAGAATAGTAAATTAAATATGTTTAGAGTCCAGCACCTTTCCTTATTTAATACTAACTGGAGTGGGAATAGTAAATTATATATGTTTAATGTCCAGCACCTTCCCTGATTTAATAGTGCCTGGAGTGGGCATAGTTAATTAAATATGTTTAGTGCCCAGCACCTTCCCTGATTTAATACTAATTGGAGTGGGAATAGTTAATTAAATATTTTTAGTGTCCAGCACCTTCCCTGATTTTTTTAATAATTGGAGTGGGAACAGTAAAATATATATGTTTAGCGTCCAGCACTTTCCATGATTTAATACTAACTGGAGTAGGAATAGTAAATTATATATGTTTAGTGTCCAGCACCGTCCCTGATTTAATACTAACTGGAGTGGGAATAGTAAATTGTATATGTTTAGTGTCCAGCACCTTCCCTGATTTAATAGTAATTGGGGTGGGAATAGTAAATTAAATATGTTTAGAGTCCAGCACCTTACCTTATTTAATACTAACTGGAGCGGGATTAGCAAATTATATATGTTTAGTGTCCAGCACCTTCCCTGATTTAATAGGAATTGGAGTGGGAATTGTAAATTATATATGTTTAGTGTCCAGCACCTTCCCTGATTTAATACTAATTGGAGTGGGAATAGTTAATTAAATATGTTTAGTGTTCAGCACCTTCCCTGATTTTTTTAATAATTGGAGTGGGAACAGTAAAATATATATGTTTAGTTTCCAGCACTTTCCATGATTTAATACTAACTGGAGTAGGAATAGTAAATTATATATGTTTAGTCTCCAGCACCTTCCCTAATTTAATACTAACTGGAGTGGGAATAGTAAATTGTATATGTTTAGTGTCCAGCACCTTCCCTGATTTAACAGTAATTGGAGTGGGAATAGTAAATGATATATGTTTAGTGTCCAGCACTTTCCCTGATTTAATACTAACTGGAGTGGGAATAGTAAATTATATATGTTTAGTGTCCAGCACCTTCCCTGATTTAATACTAATTGGAGTGGGAATAGTAAATTATATATGTTTAGTTTCCAGCATCTACCCTGATTTAATAGTAATTGGAGTGGGAATAGTAAATTATATATGTTTAGTGTCCAGCACCTTCCCTGATTTAATACTAATTGAAGTGAGAATAGTAAATTATATATGTTTAGTGTCCAGCATCTACCCTGAAATAATACTTATTGAAGTGGGAATGGTAAATTATATATGTTTAGTGTCCAGCACCTTCAATCAATCACAGAATTTGTAAAGCGCACTACTTACCCGCGAGGGTCTCAAGGCGCTAGGGAAAAAAAAAGGGGGGTGCTGCTACTGGTCGAACAACCAGGTCTTGAGTAGCCTCCTGAAGGTCAGCAGGTCTTGGGTCTGTCGTAGGCTTAGTGGAAGGGTGTTCCAGGTCTTGGCGGCGAGGTGGGAGAAGGATCTGCCGCCGGTGGTAGTTCTTTGAATGCGAGGGACGGTGGCGAGGGAGAGGTCGGCGGAGCGGAGTTGGCGGTTGGGGACGTAGAAGAGGAGTCGTCTGTTGAGGTAGGCTGGGCCAGTCTTGTGGAGTGCCTTGTGTGCGTGGATGAGGAGTTTGAAGGAGATTCTCCTGTCGACGGGGAGCCAGTGCAGGTTCCTCAGGTGGGGGTGATGTGGCTGTGGCGTGGTACATCGAGGATCAGGCGTGCGGAGGCGTTTTGTATGCGTTGCAGTCGCTAGATGAGCTTGGCCGGGCTCCCGCGTAGAGGGCGTTCCCATAGTCAAGTCTGCTACTGACGAGGGCCTGGGTGACTGTTCTTCTTGTGTCTGTCGGGATCCACCTGTAGATCTTGCGAAGCATGCGGAGGGTGTTGAAGCAGGAAGATGAGACTGCGTTGACTTGCTTGGCCATGGAGAGCGTTGAGTCGAGGATGACTCCCAGGTTGCGTGCGTGGTCGGTGGGTGTCGGGGCTGCTTCCAGCGTCATTGGCCACCAGGAGTCATCCCAGGCTGAGGGGTTGGAGCCGAGGATGAGGACCTCTGTCTTCTCCGTGTTCAGTTTTAGTCGGCTGATCTTCATCCAATCGGCGACGGCCTTCCTTGCCTTAATATAATTTGCCTTAATATAATTTGGAGTGGGAGTAGTAAATTATATATGTTGATATTTTTGTAAATTAAAATAATTAATGTAGTATATAGTGGGAATGTGTATAATTAATAACATGTTGAGTTCATAAAAAATAAATTATTATATATATTTTACAAAGACATATATATTTTATTAAGTACGATGCTGCCGTATGCTTACGGACTCGGTTCGCTCGGACTCCCATTGAACTCTATGGGAGCCCATGTACAGACGCGTACACAGGCTCCCATAGCAGAAAAGGGGTGGGTGGGGAAAAGTGTACACCCTGTGGCGGGCACCCCATGGTGTCCGCCACACTGTGCATGCCTAGATCAAGGGGGACCCATGGGCATACCCTGTGACAGATTCGGAGGGCCCCGGGTGAAGGGGGGCCTGGTACGGCCCCCCGAAGTACGCTTCCAACAGCCGTTTCATCTCGCTGAGACCGAGGCAAAGCGGCTGTCCGAATCGTGCATCGTACTCGCTCGGTCGGAAATCGGCTCCATTGCGCGGCTCGATTCGTCTACAAACGAGACGTACGGAGCGAATCGGGTTCGGAAACGATTCGGTTGGTGCTTACGCGATCTTCGCATCGTACTTAGGGGCTCATTACGATGGCATAACGATCGGCGACCGTTACGCCATCGTAACGTGAAATACCCCCACCATATTACGATGGCGGTGGGTATCGCGGTGGATGGAAAGTCCGTCCGCCGCTTTTCCGCCGGCAGGCAATCGTTACAATTGCCTGCCGGGCGGAGCAGGGGCTCTAATATGGTGGCGGTGCCTAGCAGGCACCGCCAGCCATATTAGGATGTCGATTGTTAAAGGCCTTTCCATGGCGGCGATTCTGCCATGGAAAGGCTGGTGGGGATTGGCTTTGGGGGCCCTTTGCGGGCCCCCGCGGGGTGGGGAGGGGGGGGGTGCACTTCGGGGGTACCTATGGTACCCCCTCTACATGTCGCTGCACCAAGTGGCAGGCACCGTGTGGTGCCTGCCATGTGGTGCAGTGACATGCTAGTCAAGCGATTTTGACATCGCGGCCGGTGCTGCTGTAAGCAGCACCCGCCGCAATGTTAAAATGCGGAATGCGACCGCCAGGGTGGCGGTCGCATCCTAATTCACGGTGGGATGGCGGGCAGACTCAGGTCCGCCCGCCATCCTAATAAGCCCCTAAGTCGTTCAGACTTGTGTACGATTCGGTCATGAACAAGGGCTACGAATCGGATCCGGTAAAGCCAAATCCGATTCGGAGGCCTTCCGAGCGAGATCTGAATCAGGCCCATAGTAGTGAAAAAAAAATTTCTTTTATTAAGTACATTTAATATATATTGTTAGACATAGAGAAAATAAATACAATCTTTATTTTTCAGACATTATATATTTGGTACATATGTATACTTTTATACATAATAATTTTGCAAACAAAGGGGTCCATTACGATGACTGGCGGATGCACCTTCGCGATGCTGGCGGTGGGAGAAACGCTGTTTTCCGCCCGTGAGCAGCGGTGCACCTGTCCGCCATATTTCAATGGCCAAACCCAGCCCATTGTCCGTCCGCCGCGGTCCTACGTGCACCACCAGCCAAACGCGCCTGCTGTAGGAGAGTAGGATCTGCTTCACATGGGTACCCCCACTTTTTGCTGATGCTTCACTGTTTTTCGACCTTAGTCTGGCTGGGGCCCTGCTAATCAGAACCCCAGCCTAGCTGCTTCCTCTCTAAAATGGTTTCCATGTGCCTTAGGCACATCTCTGATTGGAATCTGGAGTGCCCTTATAAGTCCCTAGTATATGGTATACTATGTACCCAGGGCATAGGTACCTCAGAGGCCTACCAGGGGCTGCAGCATGTATTGTGCCACCCCTGGAAGGCCATCCAAACTGACACCACAGGTCTGCTACTGCAGCCTGGGTAAGGTGGTGCATGCACCCTTACTGTGATATAGGCTACCTATATCACTACATACATACACACATATAAACCTATAAGTCACTCCTATGGCAGGCCTTATCAATCCTGAAGGCAGAGTGCGTGGTTCCTATGTGAGAGGGTGCCCCTGCATGAGCAGGGCCCCTCTGCAGCGTTTGGAGACCCTTCTCTGATGCTGTTTGTAGTGCAGCCCGACCATATACTCTTAACCGCATTATAACCTCGTGTTAAATGCTAACTTTGGGATGGCTGCACGGAAACATGTCGTGTTTGGTGTCAAACATCTTGGAATACTACCCCCCCGCCAGTTCTGGTGGCGGGGGTAGCATTCCACCCTTCTAGAGGGAGAGACATGTACACACCGGTATACCCGGTACTGACTTTCCAGAGCCCTGGCATCACAAAATGGATGCCGCTGCCACAGACACGAGTCTGGCCTCCTGCTGCTGACCGAAACTCTGGCAGGGGAGGCCTGGACAATAGGTTTCCTGTCCCAGGGAGGTGTAACCACCTCCCCAGACAGGATAGTGTGTATTGGGGCTGGGCGGGAGCACTCTCTGGTGCTTTGAAGTCCTGCACTGGGGGCACATTTGGTGTCCCTGTGCATACCCCAGTTCAAACCGGCTCAGGGGCTTCCAGCCCCAGCTCTGGCGTGAAACTGGACAAAGGGAAAGGGTGTAACCACCCCTCTGCCCTGACCCTCCCATAGGTGGGGCCACAGAGTATGTCCAACCCCCTACCTTAGTATAAGTAGGGGACCCCAGTCCTTAGGACTTTAGATTTACCTGGACGAAACTCTGATACAGAATCCTGGACCTTCGACGCTCTACTTCAAGATTAGAGGACTGAAGAATCTCCCTTGGGGTCAAGGAGTGACTCCCCTGCTTGGCAGGCACCAAAGAAGCAATTGTCCGGTCTGCATCGCTGAAGCTCCCGTCCGACGCCGAAGTCTTTGCATCACCAGAGGTAGATTTCCAGACTTTCCCGAGGCTGCCCTGAGTTCCCAGCAAAGTTGAGGCCTGTAGCTGTCGTGGGTAACGTGGAACCATGACCCATGGACACCAATTGCATTTGCAAGTGCATCCTTTTCTGGGTCTCCCACGAAGTCGTGCTTTGGGCTTCAAGTAGCCCCAGCCTCCAGCACCAACTGCACCGAAGATCACTGGCCTCCACTCCACGAGTGTCCTGTGAGCCAGCTCCACGTGCATCGACTCGAGGCTCCTTTGCGGTCGCTAGTCCGTTGGCTAGTAGGCCCTCCCGAAGGCCAATATTTTTCTGCTTGGGCTCCCTGGTTGCTCCAGGAGTGCCCTGACTTACCCTCACTGGGTGAGTCCCACAGACCTTGCTGGTCTGCAACATCGTCCTTCTTCCATTTCCACAAGACTTGCCGTTGCCAAGGCTTGTTGGGTCCAATCCGGTCGCCAACACCCCTGCAATCGACAGACGTCGTGGGACAGCTCGAATCCAGCTCCTGGTCCTCGTCGACGCCTCCTGGACCTCGTGGCTGAAGAGTCAATATGACAGTCAACCTACCTGAAGCACTCGACATCGGTGGGCATCTGCTCATCGCCTTCCTGGTCACTGGCTAGTGACCCAGACTCTGTCCCCTCTGCTTTCAGGTTCTTCAGATCTTCGATCCACCTTTGGATCCACCCGAACACTTTCGACTTGGCCGCCAGCAGCACTTTGCAGCAGATCGCCATTGAAAGCGACGACGAAACCCGACCCCGAAAGACACCTATGCACCCGGCTTCCCTGGGTGAGGTAACTCGAGTACTCCGGTGCTCCCGTGGGTATTGACACTAGAACAGCCTAGTTCTCAAAGGGTTTGCTCCAAGTCCTCCTCTAAGTGTCCCTTTTCTTTTAAATTCTAATCGCGACTTTCCCCATAGAAGTTAACGGCGATTCGCGGCTGTGTTCATACACTGCACGCGTCCCCGTGGGTCCCCTGTGTCACTACCTTGGGTGGTTCCTTGTGGTCCAAGCACTTCTACAGGCTCTAGGCCTTGTGTCTAGCTCAGTCGTGGTTCTTATACCACTTTATTGGTATATGGTTTGGTACGCCCCTGGGGCTCAAACGTGTATTTGTGCTATTACTGTAGATAACTAACTTATAATTTATGTACTTCGAACTCTAGCCTCATAAAGAGACTAGAGGGGTGTGTTTAGTAATAAATACATATATTTTGAATATATACCTGGTGTGGTCCTCTTTCATTTGGTCACTCAAGAGATTATAGACTGGTAAAACAAGCTGCTTTACATTCCTTCAAGACTTAGCCTGAAGGCTGCTCTCCATAGCTACCACTAGGATAGCTTTCAATAAAGGTTGTCTTTAACCTATCTCCAATAAGGGGTTGTTTGGACTGGTGCAAGGTGCCCACTATAATTAGTGGACAGCATATGCCAGGCCAACTTCTCACATTGGTGTGCAGCGTGTGGGATTCCAGCTTGCTATTGTTTTACCAGATAATCTCAATTGAATTGATCAACTGAAAACCACTAAGGGTACCTAAGGTACATATAAATCAAGCTTAGTAATACAGTAAGTTCTACTGAACTTAGAGTTGTGTGTTAAGGGATAGCACACCCTTTCTACAACTCAAGAGAGTTTAGTAGGCCACACTAGAGTAGGTAGTGCATACACCACACCTCACTAGTAATGTCTTCAAAGCCAGGACCCAGTGAGTCCTTGCCAGAAGCCAGTGGGCTTCTTCCCTCCAAGTATGATAAACTCCCATTCTTGGAATTGAGAGCATTATGCAATACTAGGAAGTTGAAGGCAGGCAAAAGTGCCAGCACCCAACACCTCAGGGAGGTGTTTCTAGCTGATGATCTCAGCAGGCCCATAGGGTCTGAAGGGGTAGGCAAAGAGGGTGGGGCAGAAGATGAGGAAGGGGCCAGGGGTGAAGAAACCCAGGCCCCCCTCTGAAACTGGCCAGGAAGGTGAAAATGACCTTGTCCTGGAAAACCCAATTCCTCCTGTGGAGGAGGAGGAGGAGGATCAGACTGACCTCCCTTTGTCCCCCAGGAAGAGTTCTGAGTGTGCCCAGAAGGTCTAGGTCTCCTTCTCAGGAGTCTAACCACTCTGACACCTCAATAGGGTCCTCTGTCTCCTCTCATAGGAGGGAATCCTCTCATGAGAGGAGAAAGAGACTGATTCAGTATGAGCAAGCCCAGCTTGAACTCAGAAAACAGCAATTGGCTATAGACAGGGAGTCCCTAGATCTCTATAGAGAGAGGCAAAAGTTGGGACTAGAGTCCCATGGTGGCAGCAGTTTCCCCAAAGATAGGGAAAGGTCTTATGACCATAGAAACCTGAGCAAGATTGTCCCTCCCTACCAGAGTGGGGATGACATCCACAAATGGATAACTGCTCTAGAGAGGGCCTGTAAAGTACAGAGGGTCCCTCAGGAGCAGTGGGCAGCAATCTTGTGGCTCTCCTTTGCAGACAAAGGTAGAGACAAGCTCCTCACTGTTAGAGAGGAGGATGCTGATAATTACAAAGTCTTGAAGAGTGCTCTAATTGATGGGTTTGGCCTAACCACTGAACAATACAGGTTAAAGTTCAGGGATACCCAAAAAGCACAGACTCAAGACTGGGTGGACTTTGTTGATTGTTCTGCCAAGGCTCTGGAAGGTTGGTTATTGGGCAGTAAGGTGTGTGACTTCACAGGATTGTACAATCTGATCATGAGGGAGCAGATTCTTAATAACTGTCAAAATCAGCTGTTGCATCAGCACCTGGTGGACTCTGATCTGACCTCTCCCCAAGAATTGGGAAAGAAGGCAGACAAATGGGTCCGAACCAGGGTGAAGCAGAAGGTACAGAACCAAGGTGGTGACCCTAAGAAGCAAGATTCGAAAACCTCTGATAAGGGTGGGGAGAAGGGTAAAGATCAAAAGTCTTCACAAGGCCCCCAAAAATCTTCTTCAGGTGGGGATTCACAGTCTAACAAAGGGAAAGGCCAAAGGAAACCATGGTGCAAGGTCTGTAAGCAAAAGACCCACTGGACCAGTGATTGCACCAAGTCCAAAGACTCTACTCCAGCCCCCACCAATGCCCCTAAGGCACCTGCTCCCCTAGTGCAGTTACAGTTGGTGGTGGGACTACACAAGCCAAGGGTTTAGTAGGGTTGACCCTGGGTAAGGAGATGAGCTCTGACCTAGTCAGAGAACTCACTCAGGCTGTCCTAGTCTGTGATGGAGGCATGGATGTGACCTCCTCTGTGAGTCCCAGTAATCTGGGCAAGTACAGGCAACAGCCCTTAATCAATGGAAAAGAGGCTTTGGCATTTAGGGACACAGGGGCAAGTGTCACCATGGTGACACAAGACCTTGTGAATCCTGGGCAGATTATACTTGGTGAAATGTACCAAGTGACCAATGCTAGCAACGTCAGAACAGACCATACTCTGGCAGTTGTTAACTTCTCCTGGGGAGGGGTAACTGGCCTTAAGAAGGTTGTGGTAAGTGCAGACCTACCCGTTGAATGCTTGCTTGGCAATGACTTAGAAACTTCAGCTTGGGCAGAAGTGGAGCTCAGGACCCATGCAGAAATGCTGGGCATCCCTGCAGATGTGTTTGCTGTGACCAGGTCACAAGCCAAAATGTCTAACACTGAACAGGCCTTGGATTCTGGAATAATGGACCAAGTGCCCTCCAAGAAGAGGAGTAGTAGGGTAAAGGCAGTGCCTTCCCCTTGGCTCAGAAGGAAGATCAGTCTCTTGAGGGGGATGATCTCAGTCCTGAGGAAGGAACTGTCCCAGAGGAGCTTGAACCTGACCAGGTTGAGTTCTTGGGGACAGGGGCCCTTCCAGGGCAGATCTGAGCCAGGAGCAGCAGAGCTGCCCCTCTCTTGAACCCCTCAGACAGCAAGCTGCTGCTGAGGCTGCTGGGAAAGCTAGTGGTCCCCATACTGTGTATTGGGATGATGGACTCTTGTACTCAGAGTGTAGAGACCCCAAGCCTGGTGCCACCAGGAGGTTGGTTATACCTCTGAAGTTCAGGGGCTTCCTATTGACCCTAGCCCATGACATTCCCTTAGCAGGTCACCTGGGCCAGAACAAGACTTGGGACAGAATTGTCCCTCACTTTCACTGGCCCCACATGTCTGAAGACACCAAGGAGTTTTGTCGCTCCTGTGTAACCTGCCAGGCCAGTGGCAAGGCAGGTGGCACTACAAAGGCCCCGCTGATACCACTACCTGTGGTGGGGGTTCCCTTTGAAAGGGTGGGGATTGACATTGTTGGTCCCATGGATCCCCAAACAGCATCTGGGCACAGGTTTATCCTGGTGGTAGTGGATCATGCCACCAGGTACCCAGAGGCTATTCCCCTTAGGACCACTACAGCACCTGTGGTGGCAAGGGCCCTCCTGGGAATTTTCTCAAGAGTGGGCTTCCTAAGGAGGTTGTATCAGACAGGGGTGCAAACTTTATGTCTGGATACTTAAAAGCAATGTGGAAGGAGTGTGGAGTGACTTACAAGTTCACCACACCCTATCACCCACAATGCAATGGTTTAGTTGAGAGATTCAACAAAACCTTGAAGGGCATGATTAAAGGGCTCCCAGAAAAGCTTAGGCGAAGATGGGACATACTCTTGCCCTGCCTTTTATTTGCATACAGGGAGGTGCCTCAAAAGGGGTTGGCTACAGCCCTTTTGAACTTTTGTTTGGTCACCCTGTCAGGGGTCCATTGTGCTTGGTGAAGGAAGGATGGGAGTTACCTCTCAAGCCCCCAAAGCAAGACATAGTGGACTATGTACTTGGTCTCCGCTCCCGGATGGCTGAGTATATGAAAAAGGCAACTAAAAACCTTGAGGCTAGCCAGGAACTTCAAAAAGCCTGGCATGACCAAAGGCTGTACTGACTGTTTACCAGCCAGGACAGAAGGTGTGGGTGTTGGAGCCAGTGGCCCCAGCAGCTCTCCAAGACAAATGGAGTGGACCCCATACCATTGTTGAACAGAAGGGTGAGGTTACCTATTTGGTGGACCTAGGAACACCCAGGAGTCCCCACAGGGTTCTCCATGTCAACAGGTTAAAACCATATGTGGACAGGGCAGACATGGGCTTGCTCATGGCTACTGATGAGGGACAGGAGGAAGAGAGTGACCCACTCCCTGACCTGCTCTCACAGAACCCTGATGATGGGTCAGTGGATGGTGTAGCCTTGGCAGGCAGCCTCACTACCCAGCAGCAGACTGATTGCAGACAGGTGCTCAATCAGTTCAGACACATATTCTCACTGACACCCAGTCAGACTACCTGGTGCACTCATGAAGTGGACACTGGGGACAGTCTGCCTATTAAAAATAAGATTTATAGGCAACCTGACCATGTCAGGGACTGTATCAGGACAGAAGTCCAGAAGATGTTGGATTTGGGAGTTATTGAACCCTCAGATAGCCCTTGGGCTAGTCCAGTGGTCCTTGTGCCAAAACCTCACACCAATGGTGGGAAAAGAGAGATGAGGTTTTGTGTGGACTACAGGGGTCTCAATGCAGTCACTAGGACTGATGCCCATCCAATACCAAGGGCAGATGAGCTAATAGACACTTTGGCCTCAGCCAAGTATCTAAGCACATTTGACCTGACAGCTGGCTACTGGCAGATCAGACTAGCTGATGATGCAAAGCCAAAGACAGCATTCTCAACCCCTAGTGGGCATTATCAATTTGTGGTGATGCCCTTTGGTCTGAAGAATGCACCTGCCACTTTTCAGAGGTTGGTGAATATAGTCCTTACAGGTCTGGAAGCCTATAGTGCAGCATATCTAGATGATATTGCTGTCTTTAGCTCCACCTGGGAGGATCACCTGGTCCACCTCAGAAATGTTTTACAGGCCCTGCAGAAAGCAGGCCTGACTATCAAGGGCACCAAGTGCCAGAGAGGGCAGAGTCAGGTTGTGTACCTGGGCCACCTTGTGGGTGGAGGCCAGGTTCAACCACTGCAGAGCAAGATCCAGACCATCATGGACTGGACTGCTCCAACTACCCAGACTCAGGTGAGAGCCTTCTTAGGCCTGACTGGGTACTATAGGAGATTTGTCAAGGGGTATGGATCAATAGTGACACCCCTGAATGACTTAACTTCCAAGAAAATGCCCAAAAAGGTTCAGTGGACAGTTAGCTGTCAAAAGGCATTTGATGACCTGAAGCAGGCCATGTGCACTGCTCCCATTCTACAGAGTCCTGATTACTCCAAGAAGTTCATTGTTCAAACAGATGCATCTGAATTGGGGGTAGAGGCTGTACTGTCACAATTGAATGATGAAGGTCAGGATCAGCCAGTAGCTTTTATTAGCAGAAGGCTGACCCCTAGAGAGAAACGTTGGTCAGCCATTGAGAGGGAGGCCTTTGCTGTGGTCTGGGCTCTGAAGAAGTTGAGGCCATACTTGTTTGGTACTCACTTCCTTGTTCAAACAGACCATAAGCCCCTCTTATGGCTAAAACAAATGAAGGGTGAAAACCCCAAACTGCTTAGGTGGTCCATTTCCCTACAGGGGATGGACTTCACAGTGGAACATAGACCTGGGAGTAACCATGCCAATGCAGATGGACTCTCTAGGTACTTCCACTTAGAACATGAAGACTTAACTGGGCAAGGTTAGTTTAATGTCCCTACGTTTGGGGGGGTTGTGTAGGAGAGTAGGATCTGCTTCACATGGGTACCCCCACTTTTTGTTGATGCTTCACTGTTTTTCGACCTTAGTCTGGCTGGGGCCCTGCTAATCAGAGCCCCAGCCTAGCTGCTTCCTCTCTAAAATGGTTTCCATGTGCCTTAGGCACATCTCTGATTGGAATCTGGAGTGCCCTTATAAGTCCCTAGTATATGGTATACTATGTACCCAGGGCATAGGTACCTCAGAGGCCTACCAGGGGCTGCAGCATGTATTGTGCCACCCCTGGAAGGCCATCCAAACTGACACCACAGGTCTGCTACTGCAGCCTGGGTAAGGTGGTGCATGCACCCCTTACTGTGATATAGGCTACCTATATCACTACATACATACACACATATAAACCTATAAGTCACTCCTATGGCAGGCCTTATCAATCCTGAAGGCAGAGTGCGTGGTTCCTATGTGAGAGGGTGCCCCTGCATGAGCAGGGCCCCTCTGCAGCGTTCGGAGACCCTTCTCTGATGCTGTTTGTAGTGCAGCCCGACCATATACTCTTAAGCGCATTATAACCTCGCGTTAAATGCTAACTTTGGGATGGCTGCACGGAAACATGTCGTGTTTGGTGTCAAACATCTTGGAATACTACCCCCCGCCAGTTCTGGTGGCGGGGTAGCATTCCACCCTTCTAGAGGGAGAGACATGTACACACCGGTATACCCGGTACTGACTTTCCAGAGCCCTGGCATCACAAAATGGATGCCGCTGCCACAGACACGAGTCTGGCCTCCTGCTGCTGACCGAAACTCCGGCAGGGGAGGCCTGGACAATAGGTTTCCTGTCCCAGGGAGGTGTAACCACCTCCCCAGACAGGATAGTGTGTATTGGGGCTGGGCGGGAGCACTCTCTGGTGCTTTGAAGTCCTGCACTGGGGGCACATTTGGTGTCCCTGTGCATACCCCAGTTCAAACCGGCTCAGGGGCTTCCAGCCCCTGCTCTGGCGCAAAACTGGACAAAGGGAAAGGGGTGTAACCACCCCTCTGCCCTGACCCTCCCATAGGTGGGGCCACAGAGTATGTCCAACTCCCTACCTTAGTATAAGTAGGGGACCCCAGTCCTTAGGACTTTAGATTTACCTGGACGAAACTCTGATACAGAATCCTGGACCTTCGACGCTCTACTTCAAGATTAGAGGACTGAAGAATCTCCCTTGGGGTCAAGGAGTGACTCCCCTGCTTGGCAGGCACCAAAGAAGCAATTATCCGGTCTGCATCACTGAAGCTCCTGTCGGACGCCGAAGTCTTTGCATCACCAGAGGTGGATTTCCAGACTTCCCCAAGGCTGCCCTGAGTCCCCAGCAAAGCTGAGGCCCGTAGCTGTTGTGGGTAACGTGGAACCATGACCCCTGGACACCGATCGCATTTGCAAGTGCATCCTCTTCTGGGTCTCCCACGAAGTCGTGCTTTGGGCTCTGAGTAGCCCCAGCCTCCAGCACCAACTGCACCAAAGATCACTGGCCTCCACTCCACAAGTGTCCTGTAAGCCAGCTCCACGTGCATCGACTCAAGGCTCCTTCGCATGTTGCTAGTCCATTGGCTAGTAGGCCCTCCCGAAGGCCAATCTTTTTCTGCTTGGGCTCCCTGGTTGCTCCAGGCGTGCCCTGACTTACCCTTGCTGGGTGAGTCCCACAGACCTTGCTGGTCTGCAACATCGTCCTTCTTCCATTTCCACAAGACTTGCCATTGCCAAGGCTTGTTGGGTCCAATCCGGTCGCCGACACCCCTGCAATCGACAAAAGTAGTGGGACAGCTCGAATCCAGCTCCTGGTCATCGTCGACGCCTCCTGGACCTTGTGGCTGAAGAGTCAAGACGACTGTGAACCTACCTGAAGCACGCGACATCGGTGGGCATCTGCTCATCGCCTTCCTGGTCACTGGCTAGTGACCCAGACTATGTCCCCTCTGCTTTCAGGTTCTTCAGATCTTCGATCCACCTTTGGATCCACCCGAACACTTTCGACTTGGCCGCCAGCAGCACTTTGCAGCAGATTGCCATTTACAGCGACGACGAAACCCGACCCCGAAAGACACCTATGCACCCGGCTTCCCTGGGTGAGGTAACTCGAGTACTCCGGTGCTCCCGTGGGTATTGACACTAGAACAGCCTAGTTCTCAAAGGGTTTGCTCCAAGTCCTCCTCTAAGTGTCCCTTTTCTTTTAAATTCTAATCGCGACTTTCCCCATAGAAGTTAACGGCGATTCGCGGCTGTGTTCATACACTGCACGCGTCCCCCGTGGGTCCCCTGTGTCACTACCTTGGGTGGTTCCTTGTGGTCCAAGCACTTCTACAGGCTCTAGGCCTTGTGTCTAGCTCAGTCGTGGTTCTTATACCACTTTATTGGTATATGGTTTGGTACGCCCCTGGGGCTCAAACGTGTATTTGTGCTATTACTGTAGATAACTAACTTATAATTTATGTACTTCGAACTCTAGCCTCATAAAGAGACTAGAGGGGTGTGTTTAGTAATAAATACATATATTTTGAATATATACCTGGTGTGGTCCTCTTTCATTTGGTCACTCAAGAGATTATAGACTGGTAAAACAAGCTGCTTTACATTCCTTCAAGACTTAGCCTGAAGGCTGCTCTCCATAGCTACCACTAGGATAGCTTTCAATAAAGGTTGTCTTTAACCTATCTCCAATAAGGGGTTGTTTGGACTGGTGCAAGGTGCCCACTATAATTAGTGGACAGCATATGCCAGGCCAACTTCTCACACCCGCCACTGCGGCGGAGACAACCAATCGAGAGCCACCGCCGTGCGCGATGACGTCCCTCCCTCCATACAAATTAGGATGCGCGGAACAGCCAGGCCCACCGCAACGGAGAAACCGGCCATTCTGAGCATACGGAAGCACCATAGCGGAGCGCCAAATCGATACCCGGAGCCGACCGCCATGGACCCTGCACTACACGTCTACCCGGCTCTGTACATGATACACCTATAGCAAGTCATGGACCGTCGTGGACGCCGACGCAGGTACGCCATCACACAACTCCGATAACAAATACAACCCACAAATACTTGTCCGATGTAAGGTGCCTGCCCCCACCAGACACCCTCGTGGGGACAGGAACACAACCACAGGTGTAGCCACACATGTCCCACCTGCCACAAGGCCACCCATCCACACCCAGGCCACCATGTCCGCGACCCGGAAATAATGCCCAGTCCACGTGACCGCAGCGGTGAATCCGCGAGAACAAATGCACACAATGTATAGGCTGGGCCAGCGCTAGGCACGGGCAGTGCCCAAAGTACATAGGGCAACACCTCCACACCCCACACACTAGGCCCACCCACACCATGAAGGGACATGCCATGTGAGCTCCCTGTGCCCCCACATGCCCAAAAAGCAGTCAGGTGAACACACACACTGCACCACACAACAAACAACTAGTGAGACATCCACATCAGGTGTGGCTGCAGAGTAACACACAGCGTACAAGCACTGGGCCAGGGGAACACACACACCACAACAACACCACACTCATGGCAAGTAAACTGAGTACAAGCACAAATTAAACACACACAGACAATGAACAAATACACCAATGGACACACAGCCTGCCAAGTCACACAGACATACCCCACACTGACACACAGCAACAAACACAGACCACATGCCAACAGCAATGTAGGACAACAAATCAAAGTCAGGTGCGCACAAAGAGAATGGCAAGGAGCTGAACACCAAAAATGTGTACATCACATGCAAGGGAAGGAACACATTACATCCACCCCACCCAAAAATTCACACATGGCAGTCACAGTGAGTGAAGTCAAACCACAGTCACCTGACTGCAACAACTCAGGGAGACAGCAAGGCAACCCATGAATAGGCACAGGGATGACAGGAAGGGTATGAAGTCCAACCCTGACCAGCCACACATCTGAATCCAAATACATCACATGAGTATGTCAGCAGCACAACACACAGGGCCCATTGCAACACTCCATGACAGTCAAACACAAGTATGAACCTTCACACAACCCCCACACCCATCACACCAGCAGCACACAACACCAGTGACAAACACATAGAAGCTTGCCAATAATATCCAGTCAAGACACTGACAATCAAACACACCCCCTGGGTGGTATCCACAAACATCACACACACACACAGGTATGGCAGTACCACAGTATGCACAAAAACAACAGTCAAACACTGAACACAAGCAAAACACACACACAGAACAACTACAACAACAGACAAGACCTGTGCAGCTAAACAGTGCAAATCCAATGGGAGCACAGACACAACAGGAGTACACAACCACATCAGTCATGGAAAACGCACAGACAACATACCACAACACATATAAGAAGTGCATCCACTAAAAACAATAATGGTGAACAAAAGGCAGAAATGGGCCCACATTGACACATAGACAGACATACCACAACACCCATCCACTCAAAATGGTGTCACAGTGTACCACATGTCTGCACATGCACAACCATGACCATAGACACATCAAATGTGAGAGGAGAAAACACCAAGGATGCACATAAAACAAGCACGGCAACCACAATAGACCTCAGTCCATGTGACAGACACACAAGTAAGGCACACCACAATGGCAACACACCTGAATCAAACAACAACAACACACACACACTGACAGGAAAATAGAACACCACACACAGAGCAACTGTCAACTGCATGACACAACACAACACAAACACTGCACACAGCCACATCAGTCACAACACATGCACAGGCAAATATATCAACATGCTACAACAGCCAAACATCAGGGGGGGCACAACAGGCAAGGACAAGGCAACATCAACTCACAGCACTGCATGCACACCAAGCCTGTGTGTGCACAACACACATACCAGTTACAAACAGAGATGAGTGACACACCATGAACACACACAACAACAATCTAAACATCACACACACAACGACACACCCAGGAAGTCAATCAGTCCACAGCAAACACACATACTACCAAGCCAACACACACAGATGCACAAGTCTGGGACACAAAAGTTGAAACAACATGATCAGAGGAAACAAGACATTGGCAATGTTGAAGTGGAAAATAGAGCATGTGTCACAGTAAACAATACCCACACAGTAACCCTTTATTTAGCAAGGACACTGACAAGGCAGACAACAGGAGTAAATATCTTCTTTTTATTTACATTTCACAAAGTCATGCAGCAAAAGTCAGACAAGAGAAAGGCCAGTGGCCAGGACACAGTGCAGGTGAGGTACATGAGAAGCTGCACAGGCAAGGGGCAAACAGCAGTGAACAGCAAGGCCAGTGGCCAGTCCAAAGTGCAGGTGAGGTACAGGAGAAGCTGCACAGGCAAGGGGCAAACAGCAGTGAACAGCAAGGCCAGTGGCCACTCCAAAGTGCAGGTGAGGTACATGAGAAGCTGCACAGGCAAGGGGCAAACAGCAGTGAACAGCAAGGCCAGTGGCCAGTCCAAAGTGCAGGTGAGGTACATGAGAAGCTGCACAGGCAAGGGGCAAACAGCAGTGAACAGCAAGGCCAGTGGCCACTCCAAAGTGCAGGTGAGGGACATGAGAAGCTGCACAGGCAAGGGGCAAACAGCAGTGAACAGCAAGGCCAGTGGCCAGTCCAAAGTGCAGGTGAGGTACACGAGAAGCTGCACAGGCAAGGGGCAAACAGCAGTGAACAGCAAGGCCAGTGGCCAGTCCAAAGTGCAGGTGAGGTACACGAGAAGCTGCACAGGCAAGGGGCAAACAGCAGTGAACAGCAAGGCCAGTGGCCAGTCCAAAGTGCAGGTGAGGTACACGAGAAGCTGCACAGGCAAGAGGCAAACAGCAGTGAACAGCAAGGCCAGTGGCAAGTCCAAAGTGCAGGTGAGGTACACGAGAAGCTGCACAGGCAAGGGGCAAACAGCAGTGAACAGCAAGGCCAGTGGCCAGTCCAAAGTGCAGGTGAGGGACATGACATCCAGCACTGGGAATGTGTGGTACAGTACCCTGCCATGGTCAGCAACACACTCAGGGCGTCAAAAATGGGCAGTCCATGGTACCACTGTGGGAGAGACATGTGCGTGTGAGGGTGACCAACACTCAGACTTGGGTGGCTGTGTGCCTGGGAGGTGGCTGTCTGTTGGGGCCAGTTGGGGTACTGGCTCGGGGAGAGAGAGGCCCAGCTAGGGTAGAGCCATCAGTGTTCTGGGAAGCCTGAGGGCTGCTAGGTCCAGGTGTGGTAGAGTCAGCAGTGGTTTGGCAAGCCGGAGGGCTGCTAGGACCAGGTGGGGTGGTGGCACGTGGAGGTGGACTCATGCTTGCATGAGACCCAGTGTGTGTGGGAGAATTTGGAGGGGTTCCCTTCCGCTTCTTGCGGATTTGATATGGCTTCCCTGTCCTGGGATTAATGCCAAGTGGGGTGTATACAACAGGCACACTCGTCACAAAAGCTGGCTCATGTGCAGATGCTGGTCCCCCCTCTGGGGACGTGCTGGATTCTTTGGGATGCTTGGCCCCGGATTGCCTCTGCCCCTGCATCACCTGTTTACCCGGTGTCCCCCCTACAGTGGCCTCCTTACCCTGCTTCACAGGGCTCTGGATGGGAGTAGATGTTGTGGGTGAACTTTCCTTGGAGCTCTTCTTACGTGTACCCTTAGCAGGCACCTGTTTGCCACTGGGCACGGAAACTGTGTGCTTGTCTCTGCGAGACACTTTTGGGACAGATGAGTCCTTGGCTGGGGATGCCTCTGAGGCATGTGAGCCTGATGCCTGCTCCTTGCCATCCTTGCCCTGGGTGTGGCCTGAAGTGCTTTTGCCTCTGCGCTCTGGTGTGGGTTTACCTTTCTGTGGGGATTGTGTCTGTGGCCTGGACTGCTTGGGCTGCTGCTGCCGTGTGCTGCGTGTGCCGTATCTGTCCCTTGATGTCTGGGGTGTGTGGTCACTATCATCAGATGCGGCCACTGGCAGGGTGGTGGGCCCAGGGACTAGAGCTGGACTATGGGATTGGGCAAGTTGAATGGCTGCTGTCACTGCAGAGGAGAGAGACTGTACAGTCCGGTGTAGCCCACCCACGTCGGAATGAACGCCCTCCATGTAAGTCACCACCTGTGCCAATTTTTTGTCATGGTCCAGGAAGGCATTGAGGAGAGCTGTCTGACCCACACACAGCTGGCGCAAAAGCTCCACAGACTCAGTACTGATGGCAGCAGGGGGGACAGGGGCAGGGGCAGCGGTGCCTGGGGTGAAGGACACTCTTCCCTTTTTCGTGGTGCGAACACGGGCAGCAACAGAGGGAGTAGCAGGGTGGGTGGGCACTGAACGATGTGTGGTGGACGAGGAGGCCGAGTCCCCGTTTCCCTCTGCAGAAAACATAGAAGCATCACCGCCGTCGTCAGATGACGTAGAGGTCTGCGTCTCTGGCTGTGAGTCCTCTAGAAGACTACGGTCCCCCTCTGATGCGCTGGTGACATCCGTGTCACTATGGTGGTGTGCAGCAGTTGTGCTTGATGCCTCACCACTGGTGTCCGTCCCCTGTCCTTCCGTGCCCATGTGAGATGCTGCATGAGAGAGATAGAGGTCGGATCAGTACATTTGCATCAAGATTACAAATATCTGCAAGGGAAGCATCACTAATGATGAACAATCATCCATGTTGGACAACACCATGGGCAGTAAAACTGTGCAACCTCAATCCAAACATCGAAATTACCGTGGCATAATGCAAACATGGCATAATTCACCCATGTGATGGACACACAGCCAATTAGCCTGTTGGTGGCTTCAGCTAACCAGACACACATATCCCTCTGTGCACACCTAGGGCCCTGAGGGGGTAAAAGATTCTGATCACAACATGTTGCCACTGTCACATCTTGAGCCAGCAGAAGTGTCCAACACAGAGACAGACTCAAACATATCCGCACACAATGGCCATGAGCACATGCCATCCACCATGTCGTATCTTGGGGCACAACTACAGTTGCACATTGTTGTTAGATGTGTAGCCAGCACCAATCTGACGTCAGGCAATGCACACATTGATGATGGCACACTCAGATCATGCACTCTGCTTGACCCTGACATGGGATGTCTGTGACGACACCAATGAAGATGATATCAGAAGGCCACAACTACAAATATGAACTCAAGGGCCATTACACCAATGACATGGGAAGGTACATGTCAGGGGAATGCATGACTACTGCACCCAACACCGCGGCCACTTACACGCCATTGCATCACACTAGCAACATCACAGCCCCGCACTGGCCCATGCTTGGAGCACATGCAGCCAAACAACACCCAAAGTCACACTCACAGAATACTCACCACCAGCTTGCTGCCGATGCCCCTTCAGACGTGCATCCAGTTCAGGCTGTGTCACAGCTAAAATGCGTGCCATTAGTGGTGTCATGCTGTGCCGCGCCAACCTGCCGGACCGAGGGATCAGCCCCAGTGTCATCTCGGCCACGTTCCTGCTCAGCCGGCAGATGTCATCCCACCTCTTGTGACAGTGGGAGTGCACGCACCTTGCATGCAATGGCCCTCCACACGGCCTTGCGCTGGTTGACTTTGAGCTGCAGACATGGGAGAAAAGAGGGTGCAATAATCAGTGTAACCTAACACCATTTCACAGTGCAGGAGCATGACACAGACTCATACCAACTTCAGCCCTAACTTCAACAGAGACAACAAATCTGCGGCATTCAAACATCATCATGAGTGAAATACACATTAATGCATGCAGGTATGAGGGTGGACGCAGTACATGCCTATTTCAAAGCCATGCAGGATGCCAGCAGAGAGCAAAATGTGTATGCTGACCACATCTACTGCAAGTTTCTGGGAATACCAAGACATGCAGGACATTACTACATATGTCACTGTGCCCAAAACTGCGCAGCCCTCAAAGCACTTGCCCTTAAACTGCCACACTGTGATCATGGAGGTCAGATTGAGGGACATGACCTCACAAACGCAAACCCTCATCACAAGGCCTGTCGTTTGCAATCTACACCTCTGCAATGGCTCATTGACGGAGAGTCAAGAGGAAAAGCACAGATTTGATACTCTGTACATTCAGTGTTGTGTCACTGTCTGATTGGGCAGTCAATGTGCAGGCCATTTGGGGTCACACAGAGGTCCAACGTGGGGCATCTCATCTTTTACATGGAGGGACTATTTGGAAACACAAACAGTGCCAACACATGCGAGTATGTGCACATGCTGGTGGTGATGGAAGGGTCTGGGCACAAGAATGTTGGAATGTACAGTGTCATAGGTGATTGAGCAACAAGAGTGTCACCCTGGGGGACTGAGGTCCTGTGCATAGTGCAGAACTAGAGATGAGGCACATATTGAGTCAGAAACAATGCCCTAACTACCCTCTGGACAACGACACTAGCTAAGGCCACAGATGTGCCTGTGAAGGACATCAGGGACACACAAAGACATTCAGACTGAAAATCACTGTCCTGACTCCTGAATTGAAAAGGTGCAGCCACACTGTATGTCTGACAAGACATCACATTTCCCTCACATCTGGATGTGCATGCAGGCAAACGTGTGGAATAGGCTAAACACACCTTCCCCCTGGAAACAGCATGCTAGGCAGTGCATGTCCCAACCCCACACTCTCACGCACATACTGCAGCAGATCAACTCCATGTGTGCCACCCCTACACTCTCACTCACACCCTGAGATACTTACCATGACATTGGGCGCACCATATAGCCTTGGATACTGGGCAAGCACCTCGTCCACCAGGACCTCCAGTTCCTTGGGGGTGAAGGGAGTGGCACAGATCTTCTCAGTCCTCGCCATCACTGTGGGCAGGATACAGCAGCAGCGGCAGTTGGTGGTGAGGGGTCTCAGGCAGCAGTCCCTGGAGGCAGCAGCAGGTGAGGGCTCTCAGGCAGCAGTCCCTGGAGGCAGCAGCAGGTGAGGGCTCTCAGGCAGCAGTCCCTGGAGGCAGCAGCAGGTGAGGGCTCTCCGGCAGCAGTCCCTGGAGGCAGCAGCAGGTGAGGGCTCTCAGGCAGCAGTCCCTGGAGGCAGCAGCAGGTGAGGGCTCTCAGGCAGCAGGCTCAGTGAGCTGTGGCAATGTGTGGCTCCCTCACACACATATATAGCCCCCAATGCTCGTGTCTGTGGTTCTAAGCTGCTGCAATTGGTGTTCCAGGTCTGCCTCATTCAAATCCATCCATTGACCGCCTCCGCGGTGGCGGAGCACGCCTACCGCGATTTTCAAACTTGCATCAGGCAACCACGATTGCGCTTCCCATTGGCTGGCAGGGTATGGTCCATGGCGGTGACACACTGCAGGGGACAGGCGTGCAGTACCGCGGTGGTGCATCTTTCAAGTGCATCCAATGACCGGCCCCGCGGTGGCGGAGCACGCCTACCGCGATTTTCAAACTTGCATCAGGCAACCACGATTGCGCTTCCCATTGGCTGGCAGGGCATGGTCCATGGCCGTGACACACCGCAGGGGACAGGCGTGTGGTACCGCGGTGGTGTATCTTTCAAGTGCATCCAATGACCGGCCCCGCGGTGGCAGAGCACGCCTACCGCGATTTTCAAACTTGCATCAGGCAACCGCGATTGCGCTTCCCATTGGCTGGCAGGGCATGGTCCATGGCGGTGACACACCGCAGGGGACAGGCGTGTGGTACCGCGGTGGTGCATCTTTCAAGTGCATCCAATGACCGGCCCCGCGGTGGCGGAGCACGCCTACCGCGATTTTCAAACTTGTATCAGGCAACCGCGATTGCGCTTCCCATTGGCTGGAAGAGCATGGTTCATGGCGCTGACACACCGCTGGTGGCAGGCGGTAGCTACCGCAATTCCGGGCACATGCATTGCTATGAGTGACCGGGATCTGGGTGTTGGAGCATGCCAACCGCCATAAGACATATGCATATGCCTATCAATCCCGCCATGGTGTCATGGGCCATAGCGGTGACACACTGCTGATGGCAGGCGGTAGCTACCGCGATTCCGGGCACATGCATTGCTATGAGTGACCGGGATCTGGGTGTCGGAGCATGCCAACTGCCATTAGACATGTGCATATGCCTATCAATCCTGCCATGGTGTCATGGGCCATGGCGGTGACACACCACTGGTATCAGGGGGGAGCAACCGCGATTCCGGGCACATGCATTGCTATGAGTGACCGGGATCTGGGTGTCAGAGCATGCCAACCACCATTAGACATGTGCATATGCCTATCAATCCCGCCATGGTGTCATGGGCCATGGCGGTGACACACCGCTGGTGGCAGGTGGTAGCTACCACGATTCCGGGCACATGCATTGCTATGAGTGACCGGGATCTGGGTGCCGGAGCATGCCAACCGCCATTAGACATGTGCATATGCCTATCAATCCCGCCATGGTGCCATGGGCCATGGCGGTGACACACCGCTGGTGGCAGGCGGTAGCTACTGCGAGGGTGCAGCATGACATTGTTGACTATGGGCGTGACAGTGTTGTTTGAGCACATTTAAGGCACCAATGGACACATCGTGCTGTGTCAATGTAATGGGCCATATCTGTACTCCGAACAGAGGTCACTTACAAAATATCATGGCACTTGATGGAATTCAAATGGGCTATAGTAAGTAATGACAGCCTAAACTTCATATCTAACACCAAATGCCACACTGAAAGTACTAATGGGGCACATTACTCCTACACAATTTCATATGTGAGCCCACATTTACACACATTTTCATATCTCACCTCCAAAGTTATCCCCAATTTCATATCTGACCCCCAAATTTAGCCCCAATTTCATATCTGATCCCAATATTTACACACATGTCCATGTCTCACACAATATGTCACTATACAGTACATGATTGTACAAACATTACAGCATTAATATCATGACTCACCACATGTGTCACACTGTTGTCTGTTTGGTATCACCTGGTACTGCCTTCATGTAATGTTATTGTTCGCAGTAGCAAATACTACAGTATATGTCCACATGGACATGTGTGTGCTCTGCATACTCAAGGATGTTAATTACGTCACTGGCACACTTGGCATTCTGTACATCCTTATCATCTTTTCACTTGTATCCCTGCCTATGGGTATGTTTTGTCTCCTTATCTGCCAAATGTCATCACCATTACTTGTGACATTGTGTCTGGTAAGTGCTCATGTTGTTCGGCCTGTCATATGTGATTTTGTTACATGTATATTTCCACAGTTGTGAGTATGTTGATAGTGGATTTGATGTGTGTGGTGTGTTACATTGGTACCCACCGAGGACAGGTGCATTGACCTTGTCCACATAGAGAATGTTGGCTTGGTGAGGGACTGTATCCAAATGTGGGTCTGGTGCTCACTGACTGTTAAGTTTGACATGGCATCTGTGACCAGTGGAAGGTGACCCACATTTGGCATGGACAGTTCAGCATTGCGTGTGCTTTCATGTGCAGTAAGTGTTTGCAGTTTTGGCAGTGCGCACAATTAGGACACGTGTGCAGTGATATTGAACTTACACGTGTGGATAAGGCTGCTATGGTGTGGTAGCCTTTCGGGGGCACAAGCTGGTCCTGCGCTGTGTGGGTGAACTGATGGTGCTGTGGACTCAAGCTAATGATGGCATCCAAGACAGGTGAGATATCTCTTGATGGGGCTGGCTGTGGAACTCATCTAACTCAGACTTTTGTGGTTCTAATGGTGCCAGAGGCCAACAAGTGATGCACAGCCAGCATCTTTGTCTGCAGAGGAATGTTGAGAGTCCGCTTTGTTGTTCCTGACAGGCTTTGTGGCATGTGGCTCAGGATGTTTTTAATAGTAGTCCTTTGGTACCTGTGTCGTGCGATGACATCCCCTGTTGTTATGTGCATGAGCCTGTTGTGTCTTCGGTATTTACTCAGTATATTCATGTGCTGACTTTTAGGTGTATCGGTGTGGCTTTGTCCGGGTGGTGGTGTTGGTTGTTTCTGTGTCACTGTTGTGTGTCCATGCAGCTGGAGTGTTAGCTCCATGGCAAATGTTGTACTTCAGTTGTGTGTCTGGGCAGTGCTAGCTTCATACTGCATGTCATAGTGCATCTTTAGTGCAGATTGTCGTTTGTCTACAGTCCTTTTGGATCACGTACCTTATGCACTTTTTGTGTGCCACATTGACAATATGTGTGCCCGCTGATGATATTGTGCAGTTGTGTTGTTGTGTCTTGATTCACGTCAAGACTGCATATGCTGTTCATTATTAGTCATTGACTGACTTTGAATTGTGTGTAACAGCATGTCTGGCATGTCTACTGATGACAGTGGATATTGGCACCGGCTTGTGAATATGTCTGTGAGTGTCTCTATACTTGTGTGGATTAGCATTGGCTCACATTCCATGCTGAGTCCTTCGGCACTGGATAAATTGTGTAGTTCATGTGTCCGCTGTCATGTTTGCACAAGAATGTGTGGCACGTACAGCAGACATTTTGAAGCCAGCAGTGTTTCTGTTTCACACATGTCCTGTATCATTTACTGCCCGTGCTGTTTGCACCAGATTCTGGAATGTGACTATTAACATTCACAGACACAGCTTCCATGTTTGTTGTTCTCACAGTGGTAATACTGAAGAACTGTAGTACAATGTGATCTGTATGTGTCACGACTATTGACTTGCACTGTATGTTGCATTGTGATGCCAGTCAATGTTAGCCCTGTGTGAATCGGAATCTACGGAGTTGTGCACAACTCATGGTCTGTTGCAATGACGTGTCCCCTTTCATCTCACCTAGGAGGCGACCTAATGTGTATCGTCCTGTCACCCTGCTTGAGGATGATGACGTGATCACCAGATTCCGTCTGGACCGCACAAACATCCAAGACCTGTGTGCCATGTTGGATCCTCACCTGCGGGCTGGCAGGACATACCCAACAGCATTGACAACCGAAACCAAGGTGATGGCGGCACTGCATTTCCTGGCTAGTGGGTCATTCCAGGAGACAGTGGGCATTGCAGGGGGGATGTCTCAGCCCACCTTCAGCATGGTGCTAAGGGATTTCCTGTTGGCCATGATGCGATACAAGGACCAATACATCAGTTTTCCATGGCGTGCGGATTTGGCGGATGTAAAGGCGGATTTTTATGCCCTTGGCCACATCCCAAATGTTGTAGGTGCTATTGACTGCACACATGTTGGCCTGGTTCCACCACAGGCACGGGAACACATCTATCGGACACGTAAACATTCCCATTCCATCAATGTGCAGGTGGTGTGCCAGGCCGATATGATCATATCGCATGTATGTGCCAAGTTTCCGGGCTCTGCACATGATTCATACATCCTGCACAACAGCATTGTGCCCCAGCTGATGGCCAATCTACTTCCGGAGCGGGCATGGAATGTGGGTGAGTAGGCAGAGTCAAGTTGTGTGCTGTGTGTGCCATGCTGTCCTCTGCCCCAGTTGTATTACTGAATCGTGATGTTTATTTCACACCTAGGTGACTCTGCATATCCCAACAGACCGTGGTTGCTGAGCCCACTACGCAATCCTAGGACACCGTCTGACGTCCGCTACAACAATGCCCATGGTAGAACACGTCGGGTGGTGGAGCGAACCTTTGGTCTCCTAAAATCGAGATTTTTCTGCCTGGACCGGACCGGAGGGGCACTCATGTACTCACCGAAGAAGGTGTGTCAGACAGTGGCAGCATGCTGCATGCTGCACAACTTGGCCTTACGGAAAGGGATACCCATGATCCTGGACAATGATGACCAGCCAGGGCCCCCCCCTGCGATACCACAAATATCCAGTGACGAGGATAGTGGTGAGGAGGAAGGTATCGACCAGCGTCAGCAGCTCATCAACCGCTACTTCACTTGAAGGTGGGTGACGATGTACAACTGGTCCATTGTCTGTTGATGTAGTTGTTTGGGTGGAGGTCTATGTGATCTTTGTGAGTGCATCCTGTTGTTGACTCAGTGCTGGCTGCCTATGTGTTGGATACAGGGTATGTAGGAACTGCTACAGGATGTCTATGTTGGTACTGTTGCACATTGTTATGTGTGCATATTGTTGTACAGTGAGGACATGTGTTGTGTGATGGCTGTGATGCCACCACCTGACTATTGACTTTTGTTCTGTTGTCTTTTGCTAGGTCCCTTCTGCCTCCCCTTGCCTACAAAGGATCCATGCTCCTGTGACATTGTAACCATGGTAAACATTGCACATACTGTGATAAACATGGAGCAGACTCAACCACCTTTTTGCGTTTTTGTAGTTTATTTGCAATGGGTATCTGTGAGAGGGAAGTGGATATTTACATATGTGTGAATGGTGAATCTATGAGTTGGCAGTGATGGTAGATGAGACAATCAAGTAGGCACCACATTGCTGTGGTGACACAGTCCAACAGACGGATGCCATTTCCATGGCAGTGTGGGTAAGGACAGTGTTCCAAGTCAATGGCAGGGTGAAGAGTGTTGCCATCATGGCTGGCTCCTTGACTGGCGTTTGGCAGGTGCTTTGCCACGGGTGAGTCCCAAGTTTTTCTTTGGACGGCCCCTCCTTCTTTTGGCAGGGGGCATTGTCTGCTAGGCCACTGGGGTCTGAGGAGTCACCCCTCTCCGTGCCCGCAGGGGTGGATGATGAACTGTCATCCTGCAGGACAATGGGGGGAGGTGGAGGTGTGTGATGTGGCACTGGCCTATCCCTCTGTACCGCCACTAACTGGCCGATGAGGTCCACAATTTGTCCCATACGGTTGTCCATGGACCTCAGCAGACGTTGGAGCTCCAGGGCATCTTCGTGGGCCTTGTCCATTTGTGCCTGTGTTCGTTCATAGGCACCCACGACTCTGGTGATGTTAGCTAGGGCTTCGGTCACAGTGTCCGGTGTTGGTGGAGTCCCACTTGCCCTCCCACCTGCCCTGCTGTCACTGGCCTGTTGCCTCACCACTCTAGCCACACGCCTACCCTCCACAGTTGTTGGTGTTGGCTGGGCATCCTCTGTGGCTGGGCGAATGTTGCAGGCAAAGGTGGTAGTGGTGGTGGTGGTGGTGGCGGTGGTGGCGGCACAGGTCGTTCCAGCAGGGGTCAGCCTTGTTGTTGTTGCTGATGGTGGGGGGGCAGTGAGGTTATGTGACCGGTTGCGCCCTGGCACACCAGATGGGCCGGCTTGGAGCTCCTCATCCAAAGAATCCAGGGACTCCGCATCCAAGTGTCCATGTTCCGGGGGAGGAGACTGGCTCTGCAGGTTGAGGTTGTTGTCCTCTGCAGTCAGTTGTTGGTCACCTGTGGAATAGAGGGTACATGGTCATTGACTTACAGCCATATGGCTTGCTGAGTTTGATGTCTCTTATTTACATGTTATGCAACACACAGTTACATATTTCATGAGTTGAATGTCTGCACAGTGTTGTTCGTCATGACATGATGTGGAGGTACATACATCTTGTTCCATGGTGTGACAAGTCATTGGATGCCATGGCCAACTTGACACTCTTTGTATGGGACTGATGAGTTGTCATCTGACAACTGGCTGCCATGCAACTTGGTGTGATGCATCGAGGATGATTACTCTTCCCGACAGATGTTACATATGCACATTTACTAGACATTGTCACATTGTTATCTCATGCCCACCTTTGTAATGTTCTGTGCTTGTATTTATTTCCTCGACAGACCAGGCCTTTTTATTGTTACTAGGGTCCTTCATGCTCAGCAGCCATGGAATTTGCACATGTCATTCTGTGCAGGGCATATTTGGTCCCTGATTTGCTTACACATGGGTTTAGTTGAGTCACAGTTCTGTTTCTGTCACAGTTACATACGCATCGCTGTCTGCATTCTATCAAATGGTATGTAATTGGGGTGTATTTTGTTGTGAAGTGTGGCATTGTGTTTGCATTAGCTCAATGCTTTCGTTGAAGAATGGTGGGGTGCATGCACTGGCTGATTACCTGTGCAGTTTGCATCTTGTGGGTGGACTGTCTTCCACATGGTTCTGGGTGGGAGGGAGTGCTCCTTCATGCTGAGGGATGGGGCAGGGTGTGCCTGGTGGGAGTTGTGGTGCAGGCCTCCCTATTCCAAAGACACCTCCCTGGAAAGATGGCTACCTACCTGTTAGGTGAGGGTGAAGCACACAGTGACTGCCACATGGTTGTGGGTGTGGGGAGTAGTCCATCCTGCTCAGCTGTGGGACAAGGGGGCCTGGTGGGAGTTGTAGTGCTGGCCTCCCTATTCCAAACACTCCTCCCTGTGAAGATGGCTACTTACCTGTTAGGTGAGGGTGTAGCACATAATGGCTGAGGCATGCTTCTGGGTGGGAGGGAGTGCTCCATCCTGCTCAGCTGTGGGACAAGGGGGCCTGGTGGGAGTTGTAGTGCAGGCCTCCCTATTCCAAAGACACCTCCCTGGAAAGATGGCTACCTACCTGTTAGGTGAGGGTGAAGCACACAGTGACTGCCACATGGTTGTGGGGGGGGAGTAGTCCATCCTGCTCAGCTGTGGGACAAGGGGGCCTGGTGGGAGTTGTAGTGCTGGCCTCCCTATTCCAAACACTCCTCCCTTTGGCGTTGGCTACCTACCTGTTAGGTGAGGGTGTAGCACACAATGGCTGAGGCATGCTTCTGGGTGGGAGGGAGTGCTCCATCCTGCTCAGCTGTGGGACAAGGGGGCCTGGTGGGAGTTGTAGTGCTGGCCTCCCTATTCCAAACACTCCTCCCTATAAAGATGGCTACCTACCTGTTAGGTGAGGGTGAAGCACACAGTGACTGCCACATGGTTGTGGGTGGGGGAGTAGTCCATCCTGCTCAGCTGTGGGACAAGGGGGCCTGGTGGGAGTTGTGGTGCTGGCCTCCCTATTCCAAACACTCCTCCCTGTGAAGACGGCTACCTACCTGTTAGGTGAGGGTGAAGCACACAGTGACTGCCACATGGTTGTGGGTGGGGGGAGTAGTCCATCCTGCTCAGCTGTGGGACAAGGGGGCCTGGTGGGAGTTGTAGTGCTGGCCTCCCTATTCCACACACTTCTCCCTGTGAAGATGGCTACCTACCTGTTAGGTGAGGGTGTAGCATACAATGGCTGAGGCATGCTTCTGGGTGGGAGGGAGTGCTCCATCCTGCTCAGATGTGGGACAAGGGGGCCTGGTGGGAGTTGTAGTCCAGCCCTCCCTAATCCAAAGACACCTCCCTGGAAAGATGGCTACCTACCTGTTAGGTGAGGTTGAAGCACACAGTGACTGCCACATGGTTGTGGGTGGGGGGAGTAGTCCATCCTGCTCAGCTGTGGGACAAGGGGGCCTGGTGGGAGTTGTAGTGCTGGCCTCCCTATTCCAAACACTCCTCCCTGTGAAGATGGCTACCTACCTGTTAGGTGAGGGTGTAGCACACAATGGCTGAGGCATGCTTCTGGGTGGGAGGGAGTGCTCCATCCTGCTCAGCTGTGGGACAAGGGGGCCTGGTGGGAGTTGTAGTGCTGGCCTCCCTATTTCAAACACTCCTCCCTGTGAAGATGGCTACCTACCTGTTAGGTGAGGGTGAAGCACACAGTGACTGCCACATGGTTGTGGGTGGGGGGAGTAGTCCATCCTGCTCAGCTGTGGGACAAGGGGGCCTGGTGGGAGTTGTGGTGCTGGCCTCCCTATTCCAAACACTCCTCCCTGTGAAGATGGCTACCTACCTGTTAGGTGAGGGTATGGCACACAGTGACTGCCACATGTTTGGGGGTGGGGGAGTAGTCCATCCTGCTCAGCTGTGGGACAGGGGGCCTGGTGGTAGTTGTAGTGCTGTTTGCCTGGACACATGCAACACAGTAGATGTGGTCTACCTTTGTGATGTTTGAGGTGGTGTGGATGTAAAATCAGTATGACCTGTGTGTGTTTTTGGGGTGCAGATGTGTGTACTTGTGCCTCAGGGATGTATTTTGTAGTTGTGCAAGACAGTACATGGCAGTTTCATGGTATACATTAGTTGGTACTTACCAGCCTCCACTCCCCCGGGTATTCCTTCAAGACTCTCTGGTTGCAGTATGGCAAGCACCTTCTCCTCCCACGCAGTGAATGGTTTTGGTGGGATGGGAGGGCCTCCACCAGTCGCATCAGCCAGCTCACGGTTCTTGGCCCTCCTCTTCTTGACAACACTCTTCAGGTCATGCCACCGCCTCATGATTTCATTCTTGTTGCGGGGCACATTCCCTACTGCATTGACCTTGCCCACTATCCTTGCCCACATGGTTGTCCTTGTGGATAATGGTGTCTGTTGGACCATGCTGCCGAAAAGTTGTGGTTCTACCCTGATTATCTCATCTACCATTACTGTCAACTCAGTGTCAGTGAATTTTGGCATTTTGTGATGTGCCATGGTGTGTGCTGTGCTGATGTTTTGGGGTGCAGTTGTGAGGGTGGTGTAGGTGGTGTGTGTGTGTGTGTGTGTGTTGTTGTGCTGGTGAGATGTGTGGTATTTTGCCTATCCAATGTGCTGTAGGGTTGGGTTCATTGAGGGTTGGAGTAGTGCAAAGGATTGTGGTCAGGGCAGGGGCCGGTTTTATGCTCAGCTATGTGGGTGTGTCAAGATGGTGTAATGCAGTCAGGTGTGCTGTGTGTGTTGTCCTGTGATTTGTATATTTAAATTTGCCATGGGGGTGTGTCATTGGGATGTTTCAGGTTATTGGGGGGCAGGGCTAGTTGCTTGTGTGCATTTGCTGGCCTTATAGTTTTCATTGGCCGCCATTTTTTTAGCGGAGCATCCGCAGCGATGGCTATGCTGCAGGGCTTCCGCCGTATCTCACATTCATTACTGTTCGCGACCGTGGCGGACGGAGACAGCGGAACGTACCGCTGTGACATCGGGGAAATCATAATATCATTGGCGGTCACTCCGCGTGTCTGGCGGCGGGTTGATGTGTTTCCGCTATGTTACCTCCGGTTGCGGTTGCATTTTCACTTTCTCTGCCGTCTACAGGCGGTTTTTCGATGCCTCCTACCGCCGCGGACGGAATAATTTGGCGGTTGATCCTAATAGGGTTGGCGGGGTTTCCGCGGTACCCGCAGACGGTGATTTACCGCTACCATGGAGGTCGGAATTTTTTCCGTCCACCATCGTAATGACCCTCAAAGTTTGAAACATTATTAAACTTTTTATTACAGTTATGTATATTTTTAATATAAAATAATGTAGTTTTACATTGCTTTTTAAACAATTTTTTAACAAAAATATTTATTAATAACAGTTGTCCATTATTATTTTGTATTGTGAAAATTTCATTGTTACATGTACAATAATTTTTTATGAATATATCTGTTTTAACATTTTTTTATTACAAACATTTTTTGATATTGTTTTACATTTTTGTACATATAATATTAGATTTTAATTAATATTATTTATATGTGAAATATAAATAATATTAATTATGACATTGATGGATTTAATATAATATTTTTTATAACATCTATACATTTTATTAACATTTATTTCACTTAGTACATATTGTTATTAAATATTGTATATAACATGTATATTTATGGAATTATAATTTTACATTGTAGAAAAAATATAACATAATTTTTAAAACATAAGTACTAATTTGTAGTATTTTTACAAAACTTTTTAGTAATGTAGTTATCATGTTATAACAGTTTATTAAAGTAATAGATGAATTATTTATTGTTTAAAGCAGCCATATTTGTTTGTAACTTGTATTTTGTAACCGCTCACGTTTGTTTTAGGTCATTTCTGAGGGGAGAAGCTTGCGGTCGAAAGCTGCATCGCATTGGGGAAGGTAAGTTTATTTTTCTTTATTTAAACTTTACTTTTAGGTTAATTTCAAGGTAGTTAGGTGCTAGGTAGTGTGTGTAGTGTTAGGTTTTTGAAGTTTTGGTGAGTTTTATGTGTAAGTTATGTTTTAACAACATGTCGTCAGTTTGTTTAGCGGCCTATGTTAGAAATGTGTAAATGTGTGAAAATGGGTTTATATATGATGTAAGTAAGGTTTGTATTAATATTATGTTATAGTTTATGTGTATGTTTGTGTAGGTGGGATTGTTCATTTTTTTTACAGGTTTTGGTCGTTTGAAGATGCGATGGGTAAAGATTGCGTTTTTTTTAGTTAAGGAAGTGTGTATTCGTTTTAGTAAACTAATAATTATTTTACACTTTCTTAATTTTTCGCGTTTTCATGGAGCGTTTCTTTTTTTAAATACATTTTTCAGGATTTTTATGGTTTATCATTTGTGGAGTTACGGACGGTGGATTACTTTTGAAACAGTTGGATTTTTCCATTCTTTGGGGGATTTTTTTGTCTTATTGGTATTATGATATACCTGGACTGATTTACAGCAGCTGGGATTTCGTTTCTTCAGCTACGGAAACAGTAAGTAATTTTAATTATTTATTGTGGGAGGGAAATGTTTAAAAATTTTTGTGTTATTGTGATTTATATTTTTATAAATATACATAATTTGTCAATGTATATATTTGGGTTATTAATGAATATATTTGACAAATTAATAATAGTTATGGAAATATAAAAATTATATTTATTAGTTTGCTTTCCTTTAATGATGAGTTTTTGGCTAATTGAAGGATTTTTAAGTTAAAGTAGACTTTTGGCTATTGTTTCTAGGTATTCTAGGCCTCTAGTTGTTGGATATAGTCTTACTTTATATTGCAAGTATTCAAACATTTGTCTAGTTTGTTTGGTAAGTTTTGGGCCTATTTGTGAGACAGATTGCTCCATTCCTACTTGTTGGTAGCTCTGTTCTTTTTGGATAGATAGTAGTAGTTTATGTAGAGTAGGTGGAGTTCTGCCTGTTGTTGCTTGGAAGGCATTATGCCATCCTTCAACAGCATTGTTTGTTTTAGCTTCTTTATTTAGTGTGCTGAGATATACATTCCACCATGGAATGTGGTATTTAGGTTGCCTTCTGTATCCAGATCTATGTAGCCTTCCCACCCAGGTATCCTCAAAATAGTCAAGGAGGGACTTAGTTTTTGTTCATTTTGTTGATAGTATGGACTTTCTATTAATAAGTTGTAGTGTTCGGCTACGTCCGTAACTGGGACATAGGCTAGTGCTATAAATCTTTTTATTTGATATGCAAAGGAGCTATTTGTTGCATATTCAACACCTAGGGGCTGATTATGATAGCGGACGGGAAAGCACTCCGTCCGCCGTGGTAGCGGAAAAAACCTGTCCGCATGTACCGCGGCGAAACCAGCGGTCAGATTAGGATGCACTGGCAGAAAAATCTGACCGCAGCGGACGGATTCCACAAAAAAGCGGAAAATCCGTCCGCGGCGGCCGGAATTGCTGCGGAAAGACCCAAAAACGCCGATCGACCAGCGGAGTGACCGCAAGTGAAATTATGATATGATGGCGGAGCCAGCGGAACGATCAGTTGTTCCCGACCGCCGTGATCGCCCAAAATGATGAATGGTAGAGCCGGTGGAAGGACCATTGCATTCAGACCGCTGCAATCGCACGAAATGATGAATGGTAGAGCCGGCGGAAGGACCATTGCATTCAGACTGCTGCGGTCGCGCGGAAAGAGGAATGGCGGTCGAAAGCAACAACACAACAAGGCTACCAAGTGTGGCTGTTTGTCTGGCGCAGCCTCCAAAAACATCTGACACACCCCAATGACACATCCCCATGGCAAGAAAAAATACAGATCCCAGGTCAACCCAGATAACACACCTGACATGAATACTCCATTTTGACCCACCCACATAGCTGAGTACAAAACCAACCCCTTCCCTGCCCATCATCCTTTGCACTACTCCAGAACTGAAGGGCCCAACACCACAGCACAAAGGAGAGGCAAATCTGCACACATCACACCATCACAAGCACCCACACACCACACACCACACATATTTCCACCACCACCTTCACACCTGCACTTTTCAACCATTTGCACATCACACACCATGGCACAGAAAAAAATGCCAAAATTCACTGACAATGAGTTGTCAGTCATGGTAGATGAGATAATCAGAGAAGAACCACATTTGTTTGGAAGCATGGTCCAACAGACACCAGTAGCCAGAAAAAATCAAATGTGGGAAAGGATAGTCAACAAAGTCAGTGCAGTAGGGACCACCCCGCGCTCCCTGCGTGACATCAAGAGGAGGTCGCATGACCTCAAGAGCAGGGTGAAAGAGCGTGCCACCAAAAACTATGAGCTGGCTCAGAGGACTGGCGGTGGCCCTCCCATTCCACCACTAACATTCACCGAATGGGAGGAGAAGGTGCTTGCCATACTGCATCCAAAGAGTCTCACAGGAATACCCGGGGGAGTGGAGGCTGGTAAGTACCAACAAATGTCTCACATTACACTGCTATGTACTGTCTTGCACAACTAGAAAGCTACACTTCCTAGACATAAAAGCACTTATGTACAACACACTCTTCCCAACACATGTCTCCCATATCTAACATTTCCTATCCTCTGAATCACCTCAAAGGTAGCTAGCAATATTTCCATTGGGGCATGTGGACAGGCAGCCAGCACTACAACTCCCACCAGGCACCCTTGTCCCACAGCTGAGCAGGATGGAGCACTCCCCACACCCAGAACCATGTGGCAGCCATTTCATTGCTCTCCCCAAACTTGCAGGTAGGTAGCCATCTGAACAGGGAGGGGGGTTTGTGGGTAGGAAGCCAGCACTAAAACTCCCACCAGACACCCTTGTCCCACAGCTGAGCAGGATGGAACACTCCCCCCCACCCAGAACCATGTGGCAGCCATTTCATTGCTCTCCTCAAACTTACAGGTAGGTAGCCTTTTCATGCTCTCTTGTCTCAACCCTGAGCAGGATGAAACCCTCCCCACACCCAGAACCATATGGCAGCCATTTCATTGCTCTCCTCAAACTTACAGGTAGGTAGCCATCTCAACAGGGAGAGGGGTTTGTGGGTAGGAAGCCAGCACTACAACTCCCACCAGGCACCCTTGTCCCACAGCTGAGCAGGATGGAACGCTCCCCACACCAAGAACCATGTTGCAGCCATTTCATTGCTCACCTCAAACTTACAGGTAGGTTTCCATCTGAACAGGGAGGGGGGTTGTGGGTGGAAAGCCAGCACTACAACTCCCACCAGGCACCCTTGTCCCACAGCTGAGCAGAATGGAACACTCCCCACACCCAGAACCATGTGGCAGCCATTTCATTGCTCTCCTCAAACTTACAGGTAGGTAGCCTTCTCATGCTCTCTTGTCTCACCCCTGAGCAGGATGGAACACTCCCCACACCCAGAACCATGTGGCAGCCATTTCATTGCTCTCCTCAAACTTACAGGTAGGTAGCCTTCTCATGCTCTTTTGTCTCACCCCTGAGAAGGATGGAACACTCCCCACACCCAGAACCATGTGGCAGCCATTTCATTGCTCTCCTCAAACTTACAGGTAGGTAGCCATCTCAACAGGACCATGTGGCAGCCATTCCCCTCCACTGTGTCACCAAACAGGTAGGTAGTCAGTGCATGCACCCTGCCATCCTTCTCAAAATGCATGGAGCCATATGACCACACCAGCCCTCACATATCAGCCAACTTGGCATAGATCCCAAATTTACATCCAGTGTGCAGACAGCTAAGCGCATGTAACTGTCACAGAATTTAAACTTTGACTCACTAAGTCACATGTGAAAGAAATTCAGGGCCCAATCATGCACAGCACATAATGCAATGTGTAAGTGCCATGGTGTCAGAGCATGAAGGCCCATATGAACACAAAACATGCATGATCAATCTGACAAACAAAGTAAAGTACATGATATGAAAAAGGTATGTATAACATTCCAATGGCTAGGTCTTTCTTAGCTGAAACTGATTCCATGAAGAGTAAACAAAAAAGACGCATTATCAAAACTTGATGTGCCGCAAATTGGTAGATGATGACATGTCCTTGTAATTACACAATCTGTACGTGGCACATGGTTTCAATTGACATATCACACTATGGACAAGTAATGTATATACCTCAACATCATGTCATGATGCTCATTGTCTTTCAGCCATACCAAGTGATTGCAATGTAAAGTGTTTGGTGTATCAAATGTAACATCCAAAAGTCTAACACCAAGCTTGTGGAGTGCACTTAACTGACATTTTAACCTCTGTTCAACAGGAGATCCACAAGCAACTGCAGCAGAAAACACCACCAATATGCAGAGCCTGTCTCCCCCGGAACGTGAACTTTCTGATGCAAATTCCCTATGTTTCTCGGATGAGGAGCAACAACCTGGCCCCTCAGGACTGCCAGGGCACACTACGTCTCAGGGCCTCATTGTCCCCACCACCACCACCACCACAGCAACAACAACAGCGCTGACCCCTGCTACAACGACATGTGCGGCAGCCACCTCCACCATCACCACTGCTGCCTGCAACACTCTCCCTGCCTCAGTGGTTACCAACACCACCACACAATCCGAGGATGCCAGGGAGAGTGTGCGTGTGTGTTGAGTCCCAACGCCACAGGTCCGTGTCAGCAGAGGAGGTGGGAGGGCAACTGGGGGACAATCACAGGAGGACACTAAGACAGAAGCCCAGGCTACCGTTGCAAGAGTCCTTGGTGCATACCAACAGAACCAGGGACAGATGGGCCAGGTTGTTGAAGAAGTGCGTAAGCTCTGCCTGCTGCTGAGGTCCATAGACACACGTATGGGCCAACTTGTGGATCTCATGGGCCAGCTTGTGGGTGTTCTGAGGGACAGACAAGTGGATAAAATGACGGCTCAACCCCCCTCCAGTGGCCAGCCTGCTGATACTCCCACCACCTCAGCTTCGGCCACAGAGAGGGGTGAGCTGCAAGACAATGACTCCTCAGACACCGCTGAGCCTGCAGCAGAGGCCCCCCCTGCCAAACGCAGGAGGGGACGTCCGAGAAACACCATGGGAGGATCACGTAGCAAAGCACCAGCCATGATGGCACCTGTGTTGCCCTTGACATTGACTTTGTTAACTATCCTAACCCACATTGCCATGTTGATGGCATGAGTTTGTTGGACTGTGTGACTACATCAATGTGGTGACTACTCTATTTGTCTCATTTACCATCACTGACAAATCATAAATTCACTTTGCACAATTTTAAAAACAACCACTTCTCTTTCACAAAAACTCACTGAAAATAAACACTCTTTACACACCTATGTCTTTGTGTCAGTTCCATGATGTTAGAAATCGGGGTCTCTAGTTGGCAGAGGAAGGTACCTTTGACCAAGTAGGGGGCCTTGCTTCTAGTCAGGGTAAGGGGGCTACACTCCTAAAATAACCCCTGCTCACCCCCTTGGTAGCTTGGCACGAGCAGGCAGGCTTATCTCAGAGGCAGTGTGTAAAGCATTTGTGAACACATACAGTAACACAGTGAAAATACTACAAATGGACACCACACCAGTTTAGAAAAATAAGAAATCTTTATCTAGACTTAACACAAGACCAACCGACAAAAATCCACAATACAGTATTCAAAAATATGACTTTCAAATGGTAGAAATAGCTTAGTTCAATGTAGATGGTAAGTGCGACACTTTAATCTCAAAGTACCTTGGATACGTAACTTAAACAAAAGGGTCGCAGGGTAGGTGATACGTCGGTTCCTTGCTTCGGGGGAGGTGATGCGTCGGTTCCTTACTGCAGCGCAGGTCAGGTGATGCGTCGGTTCCTTACCGGAGAGGAGGTGATGCGTCGGTTTCTTACTGTGATCCGGTGCGATGTGACAAGATGGCGCATCGATGCGATGCGACGATCCGGTGCGATGCAACAAAATGGCGTCTTTGATGCGATGCGACAACTTGGATGCGATGCGTGCACGCCTGGCGGCCGTGCGGCGAACTCGATGGTTTCTTGAGCCGCGACAGGCCCTGCGACACGCTTCTCTGGTGATGCGACATCGACCCCTGCGGCGGCGGCACGCTTCTCCGGTGATGCGACGTGCTGCGTCGACGATGCGAACGGTAAACTGCTGCGGCGGCGACATGCTTCTTCGGCGATGCAACGGCAACAGCTGCGGCGGCGACATGCTTCTTCCTCGTTGCGTCGCGCTTCCAGCTCCCAGCGACACGCCGTCTCTAGAGGGCCCAAACCAACAGCAGGCACCTCTCTGCAGATAGAATTCCCAGCAAGGAAATTCAGGGGGAGCTGGGGGTGAAGTCTTTGTATCCCTGAGACTTCAGAACAGGAGGCAAGCTCAGCTTCAAGCCCTTGGAGATCAGGCCAACCCCAAACAGCAAACAGCACAGGGGCAGTCTCCTCCTTCAGCTTCCTTGGTTTCTCTCCTTGGCAAAGGTTCGTCTTGATTCCCAGAAGTGATCTAAAGTTCTGGGGTCTGGGCCCCAATATTTATACTACTAAATCCTTTGGGCCTGATTCACAGAACTAACTTACGTCAAAAACGTAAACGTAAACGTAAAGTTAGTACTTTTTAGGTATTCACAGAAGTTAGTAGTCCTAACTTTAGGACTCCTAAATGCCTTCTGTGAATACCAAAAGTCTGAAAGTTAGGATTTTTTCTCAGTTTAGGAGTAGTAAAGTTAAGTAAAATCCTAACTTTAAGATTCTTCGGTATTCACAGAAGGCATTTAGAAGTCCTAAAGTTGGGACTACTAACTTCTGTGAATACCTAAAAGTACTAACTTTACGTTTACGTTACGTTTACGTTTTTGACGTAAGTTAGTTCTGTGAATCAGGCCCTTTGTTCTCTGAAGGCAGAGAGTGTCTGTACCTAGTCAAAACCAGTTCTGTCCTCCCTGGTGCAGCTTCCTGGCAGGAGGTGGAGACAGCGTTGTTGAATGCAGACCTGGCCCAGGTAGCTGAAAGGAAAACTCCTCCCCCTACTCTCTATTCTATGAAGGCTCAGGCAAGTGAAAGGAAATCTCCTCCCCTACTCTCTATTCAATGTGGGTTCTATTCAGCCCATCCCTGACTCATCAGACTGCTGGAGCCAAGGCCCTCTCCGGCCCCCTGTCACTCACAAACCAGACATGGAATACACAAACCTAGCAGAGACATACTGGGTGGTTAGGCAAGAAAATACCTACTTTCTAAAAGTGGTATTTTCAAACACAGAATGTAAAAATCACCCACACTAAAAGATGTATTTTAACATTCTGAGTTCAGGCATACTAAACTTTATTTTCCTATCTTGTTCCCTGGGTCAGTTAGGATTATAAGATGTTATAATCAAACTGCCCATTCTGTCCTATGGGAACAGATAGGCTTGCAATAGTGAAAAACAAAATTGGCTGTAATTCACTATCAGGAAATGCCACACACATCAGGGCATGTCCTACCTTTCACATACAATGCACCCTGCCCACAGGAGTACCTTGGGCCTACCTTAGGGGTGACTAACATGTAGAAAAGGGAAGGTTTAGGGACTGGCAAGTGGGTACACTTGCCAAGTCGACATGGCAGTCCCAGACTGCACACAGGCTCTGCAATGGCAGGCCTGAGCCACATTTTACAAGCTGCTTCTGTGGGTGGCACAATCAGTGCTGCAAGCCCACCAGCAGCATTGGATTTACAGGCCCTGGGCCCACATGGTGCACTGTACTAGGGTCTGACAAGTAAATCAAATAACTCAATCATGGAGTCACTAATCCATTACAACAATTTACAATAGGGAGCACTTGCACTTTGGCACTGAATAGCAGTGGCAAAGTGCCCAAAGAATCTAGACCAGCAAAAACACAGCAAAAACAGAGGAGGCAACAGCAAAAAAATGGAAGGGAGACCCACGCCAATGGTGCCAGGTCTAACACATGTTTATCACAGTATGTACAATGTCAACTCAGATTCCAATGTACCACAAGCTCTGATTGTGACGAGGCATTTATAGGGTGAAGGAACCTAGAAAGACACAAGAGAATGACAGTTACTTGTCAGGTGATGCCATTACAGCTAAAACACACCACTAGTCAACAACGTACAAAAACCATCACACATAACAATGACCACAAACAGCAACATAGACATTAGGTACGTGTAAAACAATACCCTGTGCCACACACATCAGCCATTAGCACTGAGCCAACAACAGCCAGCAGTCAAAAAGCACATCTATGCCTTGACACTACCATCAAAGCCAACAGACAATGTCACTGTTGTACAATGTCACTTACACTCAAGGGAAGTAGTTGTCGATGAGCTGTTGACGCAGGTCAACACCTTCCTCTTCCCCACTATCATCGTCACTGGGCATGTGTGGATTTGCAGCGGGGGGCATCTGCTGCTCATCATCGTCCAGGAGCAGGGGGATCTCCTTGCGCAAGGCCAGGTTGTGGAGCATGCAGCATGCAACTATGATCTGACACACCTTTTGGGGAGAGTAGAGTAGTGCACCTCTGCTCTTGTCCAGACACCGGAATCTAGACTTCAGAAGCCCAAAAGCACGCTGCACTACACGACATGTCCTCCCATGTGCATCATTGTAGCAGACTTCACCCGGAGTCCTTGGATTCTTCAGTGGGCTCAGCAACCAAGGACGGTTGGGATACGCAGAGTCACCTAGGTGTGAGAAACACCGACCAATTTTGCAATATAAACAGTAGCTGAGAACAGCATGTCACACATACAGCACAATACTTGACTCTGCTTACTCACCAACAAGCCACGCACGCTTTGGATGCAGATTTGCCATCAATTGTGGGATGATGCTGTTACGCAGTATGTAGGAGTCAAGTGCTGACCCTGGAAATTTGGCACAGACATGGGAGATAATCATATCCGCTTGGCACACAACTTGCACATTAATGGAATGGAAATGCTTCCTGTTCCGGTAGATGTGCTCACGTGCCTGTGGTGGAACTAGGCCAACGTGTGTGCAGTAAATGGCTCCAACAACATTAGGTATGTGTCCAAGATCATAAAAATCACCCTTCACACCTGCCAATTCATGTCTCCTTGGAAAGTGGATGTAGCGGTCCTTGTAGATCAACATTGTGGACAGGACATCACGTAGCACCATGCTGAACATAGATTGAGACATCCCATCGGCGATGGCCACCGTGTACTGAAACTAACCAGTGACAAAGAAATGCAGGGCCGCCTTCACCTTAACTGTTGGCGTCAAAGCAGTCGGATAGGTTCAGCGAGGCCTCAGATGGGGCTCCAACTGAGCACATAGCTCTTGAAGGGTAGGGAGATTCAGCCGGAATTTTCTTATGATGTCCTCATCCTCCATGTTCGTCAGCACTGGGAAAGGCCGATGCACATTTGGTCGTCTCCTACATAACATGAAAGAGGACACATGTAAATTAAATTCACCAATGAGATGTGTCAAACATCTTACATATTGACTAACTCAGCGCCAACATTGACAGGACTGTAACAATATCTTAATGCACAAGTCACATGCAGAGACACCTTGATCTCATGTAGTCGTTCATGTGGTCAGTATGTACATACTGACTACTTCAAAATCAGATTCAGACTATGTGAATGGTAAATGGTACACTCCTACTTCTTGTGTCACCAGCCCTGGGTGTAGGTGACACAGCACATGTGGCAAACAGCAACACTGCTGACTGCTACATAGCTGCTGTACCTGCCACACCTTCTTGCTTAAGTCCCACTAAGCACAACATTTGTACACAATGAGCACAGTGTGTGTAAGCTGGTCAACTATCAAGACAGATACAGCACTGTACACAGTGATATAGGCACATTATGTGGTCAGTCCATCATTGCTGTGGGTTGAGTTGCCATTTAACACATTGACATGTTCACAAATTTGAGACTCCATTACAAATCAAATCTGTGTACATGCACAAAAATATCATAATTGACGTGAGGAAGTACATGTCAATGCATGTACTCATGTGTACGGACATGACATGTGTGGGCATCATTGAGTTGAATGTCACACTCTCATTTCACTTTACAACCACGTGCAACATGATAGTGTAAATACATAGTGATCATTGCAGGGAACTGTCAAGTGCCAATGCAATAGCACAATGTGTCCAATTAGGGGTGGGCGGAATTTGCGTAGTCGCGATACGCAAAGTTCCGCGAAATGGTAAAAAATCTCTGCGAGCTAGGCAGAATTCAGCGAGCACGCGGAATTGCTTGTTCCGCCCGTTCGCGATGCGTTTTTCCTGTTCGGGGACGCTGTTTGCGTGCTCGGGGGGAAATATCTTGCGAACTAGCCCATGCGGTTGCCAATTGGCCCGGCCATCTTGTTTCACTTATCCTGCCCGCTCGCAATGCGTGTTTCCTGTTCGCGAACGCGGATGTCCAATGGCGCGTCTGAATGACGTGTTCGCGATCGCACACTCTCGCGGGATCGCGCGGCTGGCTACCAAAATCTGGTGGCGCATGCGAACGGATAGGAAAACTCGTCGGCGAACGCAGGGATCCCGGTAAGTCGCTCCCGCGTGGGCAACACGCCTTTTGAAAGCGCGAACAAGGAAAAAATTCCGCTACGCCGCGGATCGCGGAATTTTCGCCAATTCCGCGTTCTCCTCGGAACGCGGAATTGTCAAAATTCCGCAAATTCCGCAAGCGGAGCAGAATTTACCGCCCAGGCCTAGTGCCCATAGGTGCAGTAGAAGTGCTCCACCATCGCGGTAGTGCAATACATCTTTGAAACTCGCGGTAGGCGTGCGCCGCCGCCGCGGGCCCGGTCATTGGATATAATTGAAAGAAGCAGGATTGCGGTAGAGACCGCCTGGACACCGCGGTGTGACACCGCCAATGCCAATGCCATTGCAGCCAATGGGAACCGCGGTAGTGCAATGCAGTTTTGAAACCCGCGGTAGGCGTGCTCCGCTACCGCGGGCCCGGTCATTGGATACAATTGAAAGATGCATGATTGCGGTAGAGACTGCCTGGACACCGCGGTGTGACACCGCCAATGCCAATGCCATTGCAGCCAATGGGAACCGCGATCGCGGTAGTGCAATGCAGTTTTGAAACCCGCGGTAGGCGTGCTCCGCGGGCCCGGTCATTGGATACAATTGAAAGATGCAAACCAGGTAGACCAATTGCATCAGCAGAGTACCACTGAAACAACCCCAGGGGCCTATAAATGTCTGTGAGAGAGCCACACATGTCACTTGCATTCAGACACTGCTGCCTGCCATTCATCACCACCAACTGCTGCTGTTCCTGTATTCTGGACCCAGTGATGACGAGAACTGAGAACATCAGGGCCTGTCCCTTCACCACAGAGGAGCTGGAGGTCCTGGTGGACGAGGTCCTTGCACAGTATGGGAGGCTATATGGTGCTCCAGATGTACTGGTAAGTGTCTGAGTAAAAGTTTGAGAGTGCTCAGAATGCTCACATGATGTTACTGTGCAGTCGTATGTGCCTTTGAGTGCAAGCCAATGTGCATGCATCAATATTTTGCCTATAGCATGCTCCATACATGGACTATTAAGAATTGCATTTGGGTATGTGGGGAGGATGGCAACATGTACACTTGTACAGCTCTTCTTAAGCCAAAACTAACACATGTTGGTCTGAGACTGGGTAATGTAAATGTGTGATACACTGCCTAGCATGCTGACTTCATGTCAATGGGGTGTGTAGCCTTATTTCCACAGATCCATGACTGCATTGAAGGATGGGAGTGACATACTGTGGTTTTGCAGTTATACAGTTACACTGCTGGTTTGAGACACTCGAAGTCTGAACAAACATTGCCTGTGCTATGTGATGTCATGGTCCATTAAGTGTTCATATGCTCATTTGTGACATTACAAATGTATTTTGGCCAGAGGGTACTGAATAATGTGTGTACAGTTTTCAAATTGACCCTATGGATATGTGTCCATTATGCACAAGAGTACAATACCTGAGTGTAACACTCTTGGTGGTAATTCACCTATGACACATCAGATAAATGTGAGGTGGATATGTCATCCTTCTATTGATCCCATGATGTGTTCAGTCTCGCATGTGTAGGCACTGTTTATCCTCTCATATTGTACATGCGTGTGATTTCTCTGATGGCTCACGTTTAACCTCAGTGTGAGGCCCTTTGGCCTGCACAGAAACTGCCCAATGTTACAAGGACCCATCACTAAGAGGACTGAGTGAAACATAGGTGTTGTCCAGCACCCTATTTCTCAATGAGCTATCTTAGGCCTGAGGATTGCACAAGACAGGACTACACCTTGTGAGAAGAGTGTGAGAATGTAAGATCATGGCCCTAAATGTGACCACCATGACACATGTAGCCATGCACTGGTCAAGGACATTAAGGGGTGTGTAGTGTTGGACACAGTGAGTCTGCCACGACACATCATTTCCAGTGTATTGTATGTCATTCTCACTCACATACTGCATCACAGATGAGGGCAATTTTCACATTGGTTGCTGTGCTGGCACCCTGCATGTGTATGAGATGGCCATGTAGTGTGTCCATCATCATTCATGTATACATTTCAATGATATTATTTGATCCAAGTGTACTATGTGTCATGCTATATGGCCTCTGCTCTCCATTTATGTATCGGTGTGATATGTATTTTCATGCTCATGTACTGACACACAGTGGTACACAACACAGTGTCATAGAAACTTCCTCTTCTTGTCTCCCATGCCTGCAGCTTAAGGTTCATCAGCGTAAGGCCATATGGAGGGCCATTGCCCGCAAGGTGCGGACTCTGGGTGTCTCCAACCGACGGCATACACACTGCCACATGAGGTGGGATGGCATCTGCCGGCTGAGCAAAGACGTGGCAGAGATGACGCTGGGGGTGCCACCCCTCGTAGTGGCAGGTTGGCGCACAGGAGCATGACACCACTAATGGCCTGCATCTTGGCAGTGACACAGCCAGAGCTGGATGGACGCTTGAAGGCCCATAAGCAGCAAGTTGGGGGTGAGTATTGTGCAAAGTGTGACTTTGAGTGTGAGTGACTGCATGAATCCCAACCCTGAGCCAGTGCGGAACTCTGTGATGTCTCTAGTGTGATGCAATGGCTTCTAAGTGGCCTCAGTGTTGAGTGCAGCTGTTCTGCATTTGTACGACATTTTGTTTCTCAGGTGTTTAAACCAATGACCCTTGTCACATTACATCAGGTTGGCATTTTTTCATCTCACATTGTATAAATGTTGTCTGAACTGAGACCTTCCTACACAGGATAATCCATTGTGTGAAGTGGGTAGACCAGTATACTTGCCAGACTTGTGTGTGCTGTGTGGCTAGCTCAATAGTGTGCTCATGTGATGATGTGTCAGTGGATACAGACATGCACAAATGTGGACTCAGGTAGCAGTGAGTTGGTAAGGGTCACACCTGTCCCATGGGTCCCATTTTTCACAATCATATAGAGGACAGCACCATTGTGAAGTATACTAGCCCAATATCAGCAGCATGGCATTACATGGTGTACTTACCTGCCATAGTGACAGTAAGTGCACACAGGTGCTGAAAGGGTAGATGGGGATGATTGCAGTGATGCATTGGCTAATTTACCTTTGCCATTTGTGCACAGGGCAACATGACTGGGATGGTTAGACTCTGGGGGATATGCTCAAGAACGTGCAATAATCATCGCCAAAAAAGGCTAATGCACGTTTTCATATCGCTGTCTATCGCGGGAAAATAACTCCTTGTTAACATCGTATTCTCAACACGGCAGTAACATGCAATAGCCTCCCGATAACGCATAAAATGTCAGCGATAACATCACCAGGACGGTGATAAAAATCCAAACCCGAACGCGGCAAAAGTCGCGATGGGCCCAACCGTGATACCAAACCAGCGCTAAGCTGCGCCAGCCTGCAAGTCCCACAAGTCAGGCTGCCAAAATCACCATAAAAGCGGCAACCAAAAACACAAACAAGACCCAAACAACTGCGAAGCACCATGGAGGTAGCCGGAGCAAGTACAGAGGTCACCCAATATTCAATCAGAAGGGCCCATGACTTGTGGTGCACTGAGATAGTGGCACCAGAGCTGGGCGTGCTCATGTGAAGTAAGTGTCAATGATTGTGTCCCTTCGGGATATTCCTGCCGCAGCTGCAGTGGGGTGTGTTACACCTGCCTCATCTTCATCATCATCGTCCCATGTCTTCCCCACTGCCTGAGGTAACATGGTTGCGTCCACTGTCCACGACACTGCAAACACCTGCAGTATATGTCCATATGGATAGGTCTGTGCTCTGCATACTGAGGTCTGTCCAGCACATCACCGCCACACTTGGCATTGTGTGCATTCTTATTCATGGGTGACTTGCCTCCTTCATACATACTTGGTTCCCACCTCTCCCCACATTCTGCTATTGTGTGGCTGAGGGGCCATGCCGTTTTCGGAACGTCCACTGTCCTGTTCTGCGCTGCCTCGGTGGTAGTGGGGGGGGGAGGGTGGTCCGGGGGGGCTGGGGGTGGTGGTGGTGGGTGTTGTGGCCCTCTTGGGTCTCTGAGCTGCATGATCAGTGTCTCCATGGCATCTGTTGGTCTTCAGATGTGGCTCTGGGCTGGGCTCGCTTTCTAATGCAGTTGGTCATCCTGCTTAACACCAGTAAAAGGCAGGTGTTAAATCCCTGCTGCTAACGCGCCTTATCGCCTGTTTTAGTTCACATCGCAGATCTGGCTAGTCGTTGAGAATATCGCAAAGTGGTGTTTTCGTGTGTTTTTGCACGGGAACGCCTACTCTGCATATCATTAGCGTTAGTTGTCTCTCTCATCCGTGGCAATGTTTTTTGCGGCAGCTATCGCTGGTAAACTGGCGATGTGGGCAGTTTGCACCAGCTTGGGAATGGGGCGATAATTCTTTTGCCACTTTTGCTGCGCTAAAGTGCCGATAACTCGGCGATAAGTCCTTGAGAATATGCCCCTCTGTGTTTCAAATGCAATGTAGCAGAACCTGGCTATTGCGAAATAGTTTAGGCACTATGGAGTGTCAGTCCTCAGTATGTGTACATTGTAGAGGGGTGTCCTTGTGCATCAGTGCATGGTTAAGTTGTGCCTAATACTTTTAATCAGTGTGTGACTTAGTGGCACATTGATGTGTCCTCAATGTCATCAGTCAGCACGACATAAGGATGTCTTATGCCAGACCCTAGGTATTGTCACACATTAGCTGTCCTTATGGAGTCTACCAACTTCATCAAGAACAGCAGATACAATCCTGCCTTGGATCAATGAGGGACTGTCAGGGACTTGTGGACATGTTGGTATGTGACATGTCACAACCTATGAAGGCCTTGCATTCACTTCACATTCTCATGCTCAAGTGCCTTGTGTTTGTGACTACATTGTGCAATGGTGCTCATTGGCACTTCATTGACAGATAAGATGTGACCTTGTGACATATGCTGCAGTATGAGTGTCATAGACATCAACTGGCAGTGAACAGCAGTGAGCATCATGTTAGTGTGCATTCATAGATGTGTGCTGTGCACAATAGATAAATAAAACATCTACACAGCTGACATCAATGTACAGCTGTAGTTGTGCTTCGAAGCCCAACATGGTGGATATCAGGAGCTTGTAGCCCTTGCAAAAGGACATATTGGAGTTTGTATCTGTGGTGTTCCCTTAAAGAGACTCCATATGTGACAGAGACAACATGGTTTGATTTATAGCTATCTCACCTACAGGCACGTAGGTATGCTTACAGACAATAGTATGTGTGGTTACAGGGAGGCACAGGCCCAGCTATTTGGCTGTGTCAACACCACATGGAGCATTATTATCAACTATGCATGTTTCCATGCATCATCTGTTGATTGCATAAATGTAGCATATGCTGAATGTACATGGAGGAGTTCAACATGGGAGTATCATTTTAAAGTTTGGTGCTTTGCTGGCATATGATGTTTGTGAGTATGGCACTATACTGAACCTATGTCTCTGTCTCTTGCAGCATCGACCGAGGGCAGGGAAGGATGGGGGACCGACACCGGTGTGGAAGCTACTGGCACCACTGCTACACAGGAGTTCAGTGACACTGAGGGGACCAGCGCCTCAGAGGGGGACAGGAGTGCCCTTGATGATTCCCACCCAGAAACACCAACCTCCACATCTTCAGACTCCAGCGGTGACTCCTCAGTGTTGGCGGACACAGGAAGTTCAAGATCTGCATCTTCTTCCGCCACACCTCATCCAGTGCCCACCCTCCCAGATGCTCCCCCAAGTGCTGTCCGTGTACGCAGCCCTAGGAAGGGTAGAGTCTCCTTCCCCACAGGCACCGCTGCCTCTGCCCCTGTCTCCCCTGCTGCCCTCAGTGTGGAGGCGGTAGACATTTTGCGCCAGCTGTCTGTGGCACAGGTTGTTACGTTCATGGAGGGCATTCATTCAGACGTGGGTGGCCTACACGGAACTGTCTAGTCTTTGTCCTCCACAGTGACGCAGCCATTCAGCAGTCCCAAGCTCCCAGTCCAGCCCCTGTCCCATCAGCAACCACCCTGCCAGTGGCACCACCTGATGAGAGTGCACACACGCCAGAGCCCTCAGGCACCCAGTCATCCACATGCAGCACACAACAGCAGCACTCTAAGCATACCAGACCACAGCCACCATCACCACAACACAAAACGGGCACACATGAGCGCAAAACAAAAAGTCCATCACATCTCAGGGACATAGGGCAAAGAAGCATGCATCCACATTACCTGCGTCAAAATCATCACCATCCAAGGGCACTCCCATCCCCAGACCTGATCCCAAAGACACACAAACACTTGCCATGTCTGCTGTGAACCTGGTACCTGCCACAACTAAGTCGAAAGACATTCAGAAGGCAGATTCACCTTAAACTTCAACTCCCACCCACACCCCTGTGAAGCAGGGACAAGAGAGCAAAGTGGGGGCTTTAGCTCAGAAACAGGGGATGCAGGGGAAAAAGCAAGGCCACAGCCAGCGTACCACCAGGTCCAGCAAATCCCCATGTGGTGAGGCACCTGCACCTGCTACACCTTTGGGGAAGGGTGAGGCTGTTGTGCCCACCTCACTTCCCACTCCGGCCAAGACACTTGTGGGATATCGGATCCCCAAACAGTTGAGACCCAGCCCTCAACATTCCCCCTCAGCCACTGAGCCTCCACACAGCATGTCACCACCTCCACATGCCACCACTGCACCACCACTGCACCCGGTCCAAGCAGCCCTCAGGCTCCCACATCCACAGATCCCTCTAGCTCAGCCAGTTCTCTCCCTCCCAGGTCCAGTCCTCCAACTGGCCCCGACAATCAGCCACCTCCCAGTTGAACTTCAAGCCAAAGTTGAAGCCAAGTCCCCCTCCCTACATCATTTCTCCCACAGCGGTGCCTGGACTGCCCATTCGAAGCCCCCGACCTGTGGTGATTTCCATGGCAGTGGACTTTGTTACCCATTTCAGTTGTGGGTTCTCATGCACACATGTGCGGACTAGAAATTTGGCCTGGCCAACGGCCTTGATGTTTTGCACTTTTGATGCCCATTTCCTGTGCAAGTTCTCATGCACACATGTGCAGACTAGAAAATTGGACTGGCCAAGGGCCTTGATGTTTTGCACTTTTGATGCCTATCCAGAGATAATGTAATAAAGACTGTTACTCATGTTGTGTGCTTTGTCGCTGCCCTTGCTAATGATGCAGTGCAATGTGTGTGTATATGTTCATGTGACACATGCTCTGTATGCCACATTCACATTGGCAATTACTTGATTTTCTTTTTCAGAGGTTGTCAGAGGTTACAGGCACTTTTGTGCTTCTTGACTCAGAGGCTTGAGGGTGCAATGATGGTTGCCTGTGATGATGTCCTCTTATCCTAATCGTTCTATCGTCAGGTCTCCAATTTTGTACACATGTCATATTCTGATGCTGTACCACAACAGAAGTAAATTCTAGCCACAGGATGACTTGCGTGGTGGCCAGGGTCCGTCATATCTGTGGGATCTCTCTTGATGTTTGAACAGCAGAGTAGATGTGTAGTCATCTTGTGTAGGCCTGGCTTCATAGTCACATGGGTATATTAGAATGTGTGCACTTGAGTAGTCATACAGAGTGATTGACCTGTCTTTGTCAGAAGTGTTGATGTGTATGTGCCCCTGAACATGACACCTACACACATGTATGATCCAGGTAATGAGTGCCTTTTTGTTTACATTCTCAGCCATGTGCTTTAGATTGTGGGCACATGTGGGAGTTGTTTGTTGGGCACTGTGCAGTGTGTCAGTGTGACCTTCCAATCCAGGGGTACACCTACTTGTTGTCGTTGTCAGTTGTGAGTAAGCAGAGTGTGTCACTGCCATGTCTGTGTTGTGTTTGGTTGATCTGCCATGGCTCTTGTTTACGTTTGTGCTCACTGTGCTGACCTGCTCATGCAAACTGACATTATATGTGAATTTTCTCATACATTGCTGTCACTTGACACATTTTAGGCACAAGTATGTGGTATGAAGAGTCATTCCATCCCCTTTAGGGGCATTTGATGCCTACACATTGTGAGTTACTCCTCAATGTGTTTTTGCACTGTACACTCCTTACCTGTCCAATAGTGATGTACACACCACTTCAGTCTAATATCTTCCACCCCATGCCTTGCCAGTGTGTGACCCTCTCCACCACTTCATAGTGTGACACTGTAATGTGGGAGGATGATCTGTGTCCAGGACCAATGTGCCACTCAGGACTGTTTCACCATTTGTTATGTGGTGTTTTCTTCTACTTGATTGCAGTCATGGTTGCTCATGTACAGTGCATATGTTTTACCAGCACAGTCCTCTAGTCATGTTGGATGCATCTGTGTTTTCCTGAGTTGTGCAGCAGTAGGTGATAGCTAAAGTGTATGTCTGTTTGCTGAGGTACTGCTACCCTTCCTGAGTGTGATGTGATCTGTGCCCTTTGATGATTTGTGGTGTGGAAGTTCATGGTGGAGCACTCAGACATGTGTGATACTGGTTTTGTTGGTGTTCACGCACTGCTTACTATGCATGCACTGCTGTCAGTGTATGTTGCCTTGTCCTTCCCAGGTGTGAGTCCCCCTGATGTACAGCTGAGTTTGCTATGTGATGATTTTGTATGTGCATATGTTGTGTTTTTGTTATGGATGGATGCAGTCTTTGGCCTGTGTTGGCTCTTTCTACTGACAGGTCCATATGTGTGTAATGTTATATTTGCATGACATTGTGTGTGAGGAGTTTGTGCATTGTAATACATTCTGATGTGTGTTGGATGTGTAGTGTGCTTTTCTTGTGTGAATGTCACATGCAGCAATGTGGAGTCTTGTAAATGAGCTTGTTTTGAGTGCACAATAGTGCTATGTCCTCCTATTGTGACCTGCCACTTGTCAGGAGTGTGCATGTGCTACACATGAACAGCATGCTCACTTGGTAACTGGTGTGGTGTGTATGTCTGTGTTAGCAGATTTGTTGTATTGATCACAGTTACTGTTCATGATTGGCATTTGATGATGCATTTTCAGATTGGGTTGGGGGAGGGTGTCTGTGCAGTTGACCAGAGTGTAAATGTTGTGTATTCCTGTGCTGTCTAGGGTCATCATTGCCTATCCACTGTTTGCCTGCACATGGCTGAGCTTGTTGGACTTCTTTGGATGTTGTTTGTGAGACATGTGTTTGGCAATTGGGTTTGGATCAGCATTGGTTCAGACATCCCTGTGTGGGATTATGACATTTGTAGATACACACCAGGGTGTGCGATTGGTTATCAGGAAACTCACAGGACCTTATTTGCACCTTTATCTGTGTTTCCCACAGGTGTTGAGTAGTGAAGGTGTGAGATGGATAGATGAGGGGTATGTGTGAAGGTCATACTTTGGTTTGACAGTCAGGGAGTGTGACAATGAGCCATGAGTGTTGTGCTGGTGACATGCACATGTCAAGGCACTTGACACAGATGAGGGGCTGTTCACTGTGTGGCTTATGACAGTTCCTATCATTCCTGGGCCAATGCATAGCTTGCATTGCTGTATGACAGGGATTTTGCACAGATGTTACTTTAGTTCAATTTCAAACACTGTGCCACCCATGTCAGATTTTTGGGCCTAGGTATAGTGTGATATGTTGCTCCAGTTGCATGTCATGTACAAATGCTATGTGTGTTTCTCCATGTTTCCTGCACTGGGCACTCCACTTTAGGCTAGTCTATTTATTGTCATACATTGCTGCTGACTTATGATATGTCTATGAGGCTAAATTTCAGTGTGTGAGCTGTCTGAGGGCCTTGACATGCAGTTTGCACAGTTCCATGGTTGTTAATCTGCACAGTGACTCTTTCTTAAATTACTCACTTTGATTGACATGAGTGGAAGGCAGGTGTGAGCATGAGGGTTGTCCTGACGGTCAGGTCAGAGTTTCCTGCTGTCAAGATAGACTCTTCCTGACACTCTGGCATTCATTCACTACTTAGTAGTTGGTGCTCCCTTTGTTGAGGTGGAGTGATGGTGTGTGGGTGTTCTATGAGTTGGCAGTGTAGTCAGTGGTGTTGATGTACTGGACATACTCACATGGTATCATTAATTTCAGCAGTGCACTTGTGAGTGAAATGCACAGTGGTGCTTACTTTGATTTTTCTGTTTGAGTCAGAAATGTTGTTCTGTGTTGCATGGTATGGGCTGTCATTGTGTGATATGATCTGCCATTGTATGTGATGGGCCTAACAATGTCTGCTTGGGGGCTATCAGTGTCTGATGGGCTGTGATGTGTGTGGCAGTGGTGTGTGATGTGCTGTGTCATCTACCTGGGCTCACTAACTCATTCCAAAACCTTGTTGGCCTACTGTGAAGATCACATACACACCCTACTTGGTCTGCCCTCGTCTGTTCCACATTGTATGTGGACTGACCGCTTATTTGTGTGCAATGAGGACTATAGTCATTTTTGAGGGACTCTTGCCTCACCCCACACTCATGTTCCTATTCAGTTGCTGGTGATGTTAATGAGATGTCACTGTAGACAGTGTCCCTGCACATGACTTCTTGCTGCAGATGTGTTGTGCTGAGTGGTGCTTCTTTTATGTTACATGTGGTGTGGATGTTGTGATGTTGGTGTTGCTTGTCTGGGACAATGTCCTGGACTCCTACTACATTGTGGGCAGGTTTTCCCGCTGGATTCACCGCTGCGGTGACATGACCGGCACGACTGGGCTAGTTGCAGTGATTTCTATGGTGATGGGTGACCCCGATACAGAGGTGTCAAATTGTGACGTGCAGGACATGTGTACTTACACTGGGGGTATGTTCCTGTCTCCACCAGGGTGTCTGATGTAGACAGGACACGTATTTCAGCACAACAGTTGTGTTTGTATGTGGGGATGCGTGATTGACTTACCTGCGGTGTTGACCGCGACGGCGTCTTATCTGCTGGTAATGGATGAGGTACAGCAGCGGAAGGGCTTGTAGAGCTAAATCCATGATGGACAGGAACGTGTGGAGGTGCCTCAGATTCGAGTTTGTATCTCCGCAGTTGTGCTTCCGCCGTCTCTGGGTGGCTGGTTTTCAGCTGCGTTTGGATGGGCTGTGTTTAGGCATCGTGATTTGGCCGGCGGTCGTCACGCCATTCCACACGGCGGTCTTTCTCTATTGGCTCCCTCCGCCACCGCTGCGGAACGAAAATTCTGGCGGATCCGGAAACACTGCGACGGACGGGAAATGCGCTATCTTTGCCCATTGTAATATGGCGGACGCGAGGACCGCCCCAGGAGTGAGGAAATAGACGTTTTCCGCCACCGCCAGCACAGCGGATGTGCCAAACACCGCCATCGTAATCGACCCCTTAGTATGGATTTTTGGAGGTGTCTCCAAATACATTGATTAAAATGATAGTAACAACCCTGAATCGCTGTTTGAGGGTAGGTTTTTAGTATTGCATTTATCATTGCCTGCTCAAAATCAATGATTATGTTTTGGGGAAAGTAATTATTGGTTTCCTGTATTAATTTTTGATAGTAGTTCAATATAGGTGGAGTTTTGCTTATTTGGTAGTAAAGCGTAGAGAAAAGGGATGTTTGTATTTTTGGTATAGTGCATGGACAGTATATAATTGATAGAATGGTTTGGGCCATATTTTAAAAGTCCCGTCCATCATCCAAGTTTCAGCTGTTGGAGTTTTAGTAAATTATTAGCAGTTGCAAAAATAATTATTCTTTTATCCTTTGATTTATTATCATAAAGAAGAAATTGTTCTTCATTATGTGTAATTGAGAGTTCTGGGGAATTTCAACTTCTTCAAACGTTTTTGGGGACAGGTCTGGTGGTGGTAGTAGCTTTTTCAGTTCTAGCTATTGTTCTTTTTAGGGAAGATATTGAGGGCATTTGACCAGTTGCTTGCTGTGGTATTTTGAGGAGCATTTCTTTAAGTATTTCTGTAGTAGACTTTTCTGATCTAGTGCTAGCTTCCTTTATATTGTCTAAAGCATTTCTAACTTCTATTTCAGTAACGTTAGGGGGTGGTTATGCTCCCTAACATACAGTACAGTTGTTTCCTTAGTTGTAGCTCTCCCATAACATTTGTTGGAATAGTATTTACTACATTTCCAGTTTATCTTTCAGTCCAGTTTGCTTTTCTTGGGTATACACATACCCCATATAACATAGTAAAAATGTTCCTTTTTGTGAAGTTATGAATTGGGCGCCTTCAGTCATTGTGATGTTTCTAATGCTAAGGAAAATGTATATAAAAATTACTAAAAATATTACTGTATTGTTTTAGTTTTCTTATATATATACATTGTCATTTATATACTTACAACGTTGAATTTGAAGTCGTTTTCAATGCTGATGCGTTTTCTTTGCTGTTTGATTTCAGTTTTGATGCTGATATTTCTGTTGGTACAAAAAAAGTAATTTTAATAATTTTGTTTAATTGTGTATGAAGTGGGCGGGGAAGTTGGGATAAAGTTGGACTTTGGTTGGGTATTTTCGCTAATTGTTTTAGTTTAATTTAGTTTGATACTTACTTTATTTCCAAGTCGATTTTTCACAGTGTTCTGTAGGTGTTTGAATGTTTTCAGAATTATCTGTAGAGGAGATATAAATTTAAAAAATATATATTAATTATTTTGTCAGTATAAACAGTGGTTATAGAAGATTAGCAGTAGCAACAGATTATAAATGTTATTTTACTTACTTTCTGGATTAGGTAATAGAGTTTTATTTAATGAAGCTGCTGTGTTCTGGCAGCAATCCGGCAGAGTTTCGCCTTCTTGTTTCTTTTTGGTTTGAGGTGTAAAATAATGATTGATTTTCGTGTCTTTATATAGTGTTTAATTAATAGTTTGCTTAAGTTCATTGGTTTATTTTATTAGTGTGTGCATTTCATTGGTTGTCATGTATTGTTTTAATTGTTTTGGTGGTTGCATTCCATATATGGAAAACGCTAATTAAGATTCAGTTATTGCATATTTTTTTATTACTGCTTTATTCTATTCAATGTGAATTATATTGTTTTAGATGTTAAATAATATGTGCATTTTATTTATGTATAATATTTCTATAGTGATTAATAGTGTGTTTTTAATATATTTTATGCATAATATATTTACATAATTTTAAAACAGTTTGTATTTAGATTTATTTTGTATGTTGTGTATGTTTATTGATAAATATATCTTATTTGGGTTAAGTTTTGTATGTTTATAAATATTTTTAACATGTCGATATATTTTTTTAAACAATATTAGTGCTGTCTATATTGTTGTTATCGATATTATTGACATTTTGTATGTTTTTCAAACATGTTTGATATTTTTATAACTATATTTTTGTGTTCGATAATACTGATATCGATGTAAGTGTTTGACGATATTTTGGTGTCAATATTAGTGTATTTTCTTAAATAAGTATAGCATGTCGATATTAGTGTGATCGCAATTTTTGTGTCGATAATGTGGTAGGTCGATATTGTGTCTTTTGATAGTATGTCAGTGATTCCACTCATACAATAACCCAGACACTATCCCTGCAGTCGTCCAATCACCAAAGCACTACCCATGTAGTCATACAATCACCCAGGCAGTACTCATACACTCATCCATTCACTCAGGCACTACCCATACACTCCTCCAATCACCCAGGCAGTACCCCTGCAGTCATACAATCAGCAAAGCACTACCCATGCACTCATACAATCACTCACACACTACTGTTGCACTCATCCATTCCCTCAAACAGTACCTACGTACTCATCTGTACATTCTGATAGTACCCATGCACTCCTCCAATCACCCAGGCAGTAGCCATGCACTCATACAATCACCCAGGTACTACCCATGCACTCCTCTAATCACTCAGGCACTACTGTTGCACTCATTCATTCCCTCCAACACTGCCCACACACTCATACATGCACTCAGGCACTACCCATGCACTCCTCTGATCACCCAGGCACTACCCCTGTACTCATGCAATCAGCCATGCAGTACTCCTGCAATCACTCAGGCACTACTGTTGCACTCATCCATTTCCTCAAACACTACCCATGCACTCATCCACGCACTCAGGCACTACCCATGCACCCCTCTGATCGCCCAGGCACTACCCCTGCACTCATGCAATCAGCTAGGCACTACCCATGCATTCATGCAATCACTCAGGCACTACTGTTGAACTCATCCATTCCCTCAAACACTGCCCATGCACTCAAGCATTCACTCAGGCACTACCCATGCACTCATCCATTCCCTCAAACAGTATCCATGCACTCATCCATGTACTCTGGTACTACTTATGCACTCCTCCAATCACCCAGGCAGTACCCCTGCAGTCATGCAATCAGCCAAGCACTTCCCATGCACTCATCCATTCACTCAGGCATTATCCTTACATTCATCCATTTACTCAGACACTACCCATGCACTCCTCCAATCAACCAAACAGTACCCCTGCACTCATGCAATCACCCAAGCAGTACCCCTACACTCATGCATGCCCTCTCGTACTACCCATGCACTCCTCCAATCACCCAGGAAGTACCCTTGCACTCATGCAAACAGTCAGGCACTACCCATGCACTCATGCAATCACTCAAGCACTACTGTTGCACTCATCCATTCCCTCGAATACTACCCATGCACTCATGCATTCACTCAGGCACTACTGTTAAACTCATTCATTCCCTCGAACACTACCCATGCACTCATCCATGCACTCAGGCACTATGCATGCACTTCTCCAATCACCCAGGCAGTACCCTTGCACTCATGCAATCAGCCAGGCACTACCCATGCACTCATCCAATCACTTATGCACTACTGTTGCACTCATCCATTCACTCAAACACTAGCCATGCAGTCATCCATGCAGTCAGGCACTACCTGTGCACTCCTCCAATCACCCAGGCACTACCCCTGCACTCATGCAATGAGCCAGGCACTACCCATGCACTCAACCATTCACTCAGGCACTACCCATGCACTCATCCAATGACCTAGGCATTACCCTTGCATCCATCCTTCCACTCAGACACTACCCATATACTCATCCAATCACCCAGGCAGTACCACTGCACTCATGCAAACACCAAGATACTACCCATCCACTCATGCAATCAGCCAGGCACTACTCTTGCACTCAACCATTCAATCAGGCAGTACCCATGCACTCATCTATTCTCTCAGGCATTATCTTGGACACTACCCATGCACACATCCAATCACTGAGGCACTACCCATGCACACATCCAATCACCCAGGCACTACCTTTGCACTCACCCATTCATCCAGGCACTACCTAGGCACTCATCAATTCTCTCAGGCACTGTCCATGCAATCACTCAGGCACTACACTTGCACTCAAGTATTCACTCAGGCACAGCCCATGCACTCATCCATTTACTCAGGCACTAATCTTGCACTCAAACTCTACTCATTTACTCTTCCATTCACTCAGACACTACATATGCACAAATGCAATCACACAGACACTATCTATTGACTCATGTATTCATACAACATATAGCTTTTCTTTTTTAAACCAGAATAGGTGGTTCCGTAAGAACCGTTTTTTTTCTTCTTTTCTAAAAACTATTTTATATATATATATATTTTTTAACAATTTTGTGTTTTCTTTGGTGTTTTTAAGATTTTATGAATAAAAATGCGAACAAAAATACAAGCACATAACAGCGTGCATAAATTAAGGAAAAAAATTAACATTTGTGATTGTTAATTGTGTCCAACATTGTTTAGACAACTTGTTCTCCAATGCTCAGCACAGTGATGCATTTTGGACAAAAAAGTCCTGCCTTCGCAAAATCAGGAAGAGTAGGTGGTACAGACTGCAACCGTTCACCAACTTGTGAAGTTGAAGGTTGAGGATTTTGGCTGCCTTCATTTTCTCTAGCAAGCCTCTATTCGTGCATTGTCCGGAGATGTTTGTACATCGACGATGTACTGCAGGAGTATTTTTTGTCCGATCCTCGGGACAGAACTTTTTTACAAATGTTGCACGTAACTTTTTGTGCATTCACCTTTTTTTGTCCTTCAGGTATGGAAAAGAATTCCCATACCACACTCTCCTTTCTTTTGTGGCGTATCTCTTCCTCTTCCTCCTGAAGGATGTCTTCCTCCTCCTGCAGATTCTGTACAGTTGCCATTTTAATTCCACCAATAAAACACCAAAATAAAGCTGTTGCCAACCACACCCAAAATTAGAAGAGAGAGGGTGGGATCTAGCAAACTTAAGGATGACAGGATCTTTAACCAATGACATTTTTTTTTTTTGTGTCACATGGGGGTGCGTCTTGTGCGCGGAACCACCGCGCACCGGAAGCGATTCCGTGATTTGTTTCAATTTTACATTACAACAATATTTACTACTATTTAATAGTATTTTTAGAAACACATAACTGTATTTCCTTATTTAAAATAAATGAAATAAAGCTATATTAACATATAATATTGTTTTAAAAAAACATTAGATTTGCGTCCCTTGCGCGAATCCGGAAGTAGCAATGTACGCGCATGTTGCGTGACTCCTGAAATTACTATTAAAAAAACGATTTAATAAGTTTAATTTATTAATATACAAGTTTAGTAACTATCTTAACAAACCTCTTACCTTGAACTTAATATAGTTATTGTATATATATGTGAAAAATATATATGTGAAAAATTACCCTGGAGCCGCGTACCGTACGCGAGTCCGGAAGTTGCAATGTACGCGCACGTACCGCGACTCCTGAAATTACTAAGAAAAAAAACGATGTAATAAGTTTCATTTATTGATATACAAGTTTATTAACTATCTTAACAAACCTCTTACCTTGAACTTGATATTACTATTGTGTACATATATGAAAAATATATATATGAAAAATCATCCTGGAACCGCGTTTCGTACGCGAATCCAGATCTAACGCTTGGCAATGTACAGAGATTCACGTCCGGTACGCGATTCCATGTTTTTATTTTAAAAATATATATAAATATACATATTACATACATGTGTGTATATATATTTATTTTTAAAAAGTTATGTTATTTACAATTGTTAAAAAATGTAATTGAAAAAAAATAAAAACATTTTTAATTTTCTTTTTACATATTTATATGCATATTTTGACTATGTATATATATATATATATATACATATATATATATATATATATATATACTTGTATATTTATATATAATATATAAACAGTGAAAAAAAACACAGGTTTCAGGGACTTTACAGCTAGTATTAGCATTTAAAAAACCTTAGAAATTCACTGAAAAAAACAAAGGTTTCAGGGACATTCTAGTTAGGAATTAGCATTGAAAAAACCTTAGATATTCACTGAAAAAACCACCGGTTTCAGGGACGTTATAGTTTGTTGGACATTTCACTCGTACAAAACCAGAGAAATTCGTCCATTATAGTTATTTGACCTAACTATAACTCGCGCCCCCGCAATGCACTGCTGATGACGTCACATATTACATCACTCATGACATGGTCAGTGACATCACTCATGACATCACTGATGACATCTCAAATGATATCACTGATGACATCATCCACTTAATATCTGATGCACCCCCTCACACTCTAATATAACCTTTCATACACCCACTCTAAAATACAGACTATCATTCCCGAAACCATAGACACACCAATACCAGTTAATATATGCACACACACTGATTCATAGGTCTACACACTCATCCACTCACTCACCCATACAGTCACTCATTCACACAGTCACTCACCAATACAGCCACTGATATATGCACTCATATACCCATACAGACACTCACACACTGCCACTCACCCTTAGAGTTACTCACATACCTAGTCAGTCACCCAAAGAATCAATCACACTGCCATTTATTTACCTATACAGTTATACACACACCACCTCACTTATTCAAACAGATACTAACACATACTTACTCTCTTATACAATCACTGACACAAGCACAGACTGATCTATACAGCCACTGTCACAATCACTCACTCTCACAGTCACTTATATACTCCAACACTCACATATACTGCCTTTCACATATGTAGTTACTCACACATATACCACTAAGACATCCATTCACTCATCAACACAGCCATATGCACAATCACTCACCTATACAGCCCCTTGCAGACGTACTCATGAAGCCATTCACCCAGTGAATCACCCACTCACACATCCATGCAAAGAGTCACTAAACACACACACCCACACAGACACTCAGGCACCTACAAAGGTACTCAAACAACCAATCATTAACCCATATACACACTCATGTAGCTACTCATCAACCCATGCAGCCACTTACACACCAACTGACAGACTGATACAGACTATACAGAATAGTCATTCACCCATGCATTCACTAAGACATGTTTAATCACTCACTTATACAGTCACTCATGCACCCACCAAATCATCCATACAGACACTCATACACCCACTCATTCTTTGAATACACGTTGGTGTGTATATATAACATTCTTAAGCTTTTTAGAAATACTCACACTCATAGGATGATGTCATCAGTGATGTCTCTGGTTTTGTACAAGTGAAATGTCCAACTAACTTTAACGTCCCTGAAACCTGTGTTTTTTCAGTGAATATATATATATATATATATATACATATATATATATATATATATATATATATATATAGTCTCAAAATTAGTTTTCACGGTGGCAAAGCTGACTCTAATATAGAAAAGAACTGGGTTACATTATAACACCTTATAATGCAAAACTTCAGTTTTGGACTAACTAGAAAAATGGCTCAAGGACTCATTAGAACAGTACTTTAAAATCTAACCTAATGGGCAATTCAGACTTTAAATTTCTATTTTGAAAATGCTACTTTTAGAAAGTTGGCATTTTCCTCCCTATGCCAAATGTGTCTTTCTGCCTGTGTCCAGGATCACCTGACTTTAATAGCTCTCCTGTGGTGTTATGGGCATTCCTCCTAGACAGCGGACAAAAGGTGGGGAGGTAAGGGCTTTCGAGACAGGATAGCTGGGGTAGAGCTATGCCCCTACCCTGATTACACTTCATAGAGACTTGCCCTGGCCCACACAGAAGAGCCTGACACCATGCATGCCTCTGTTTTTATTTCACTGGTCAGGATGGAACCAAAGCCAGAGGAAAGGGAGAAACTGATCAGAACCAGTTTTAGAGTTCAACAAATGGGTGTCCCCACCCACAGACTGGTACTGGGCATAAAAGTGGCATCCCCGGAACCTAAAATTAGGACCCTCCTGGACCTGTGAAGACTCAGAAGAAGGACTGTCCTGCTGTCTGAAGTAAGACTGTGCCTGCTTGCCTTGAAAGACTCTAAGGATCAGTTGGCTACCCCCTGTGTGAACTACAGTGTTACAACAAGAAGATCCAGAGGCCTTTCCTACTTCCCAGCTGACCAAACCCAACTGAACCTGACCTGGTTCCCTATGCTGGCCTCTGTAGGAGTGAGTCCTGACTCTCAAGTACTGTCCTTAAGGTCTTGGAACCTTGATTACAGTCAGAGTGTACTTCTCCCTGCTTAATTGAAGGTTTCACTGGATCCAAAGTAGAGTGACACAAAGTCCTGCAGAGCTGCACCACAGAGCTCCTCACCAAAGGCTTCACCGGATCAAACACCAAGCACAGCAGAGACACACAGAGCCTTGCAGCTCCTGACTGAAAGTCTCACTGGATCCAACGAGGAGTGATGCAGAACAATGCAGAGCCCTACAGAGCCACACTATCCTCATATCAAAATCACAAGATAAAACTTCCAGACCTGGTCCTCCATCTAGCCCACATTCCATCACCATTGGCCTGTACTTGTGACTTTGCCCAGGTCTGTCACAACAATAAATCCTCACCACAGTTGGCACTTCGCACCTTTTAGCATTATTTTTCAACTTAAACTTTAACAATTCACAAATTTGGTTTGCAATTTTGGTATCATTTTTTTCATTAAACTTTACTCTTTTTTTCCTTTTAGGTTTGGGATTTTCCTTATGTTTTGTGTTCCCGTTATTACTGACTGATTGCTGCATACATACTTTACATATTGTCTCTAAAATAAGTCTGACTGCTTTTGCGCCAAGCAACCAGAAGGCTAAGTACAGGTTTATTTAGTGACTTTTGAGGTTTACCCGACAAGGATTGTGCTTATTATTAGAAGTGGGTTCTCACCCCCCTTAACTAATACTCCAATGTATGCACAGTTCAGTCCTGCAATGAATGTGTACATCTTTCATGTCTATCAATCTCATCATGAGTGGAATTGACAAATTAGCCATATTAGTAAATTGGCTCCTTCGATTTCTCCATGCCTATCTTTCCTTAAGACTGATCAAAGTTTATGCAAAATTATGAGGTAGAACTGCACGAGAAAAACCTGGCATTTATATAATACAGTCTTGAAAGCTCATATAGGTGACAGTCCAAGTGAACCTTAGGATGTTATATTTTGGCAGCATTTTCTCCTAGTATGATGACACTCAGGTATGAATGGGAGAGAGTGGCTAATCATTAACTGAGGAGAATGTGGGTGAGATTACCCACAGAGAATCTATATCCTATCAGAGAGTATAGGAAAGGAACTGAGTATTTAGAGAGAATCTAGGCCCTCCTTAGGAGTTTGGTGGGCGGAACACCGCCCCCCAGGGAAGCAGAGATGATAATCTCCATTGCCCTGGTGGAGAACCACCTCTCAAATTTCAAAGACTCCACCTTCTTGGTGGAGATCTCTATGCCTTCAGAGGGGTTGTATGATAGAGGCATGCATGGCTAAACCACACGTGCCTCTACCACGCAGCCTAAACCACAAATGTGGCTCAACCATGCATTCCTTTACCACGCATGCCTTTACCATGTAATTTCATGGTAAAGGCATGAATGGTAATGGGGTATGCATGGCTAAGGTCGTGACCCCCCACCCTAATCTACAAACTCTCGACCTGCCCCCTCTCCCTGAGGTCCAAATACCCTGACCCCCTCCCAAACCCCATGCTGTCCCTAACCCTTAACAAACACTACCCCAAAACCCTCCCACCCCCTGCACTATCCCTAAAACAAACACAACCCCTCCACTTCCCTTAACCCAAACCCCTATTTTAAAAAACTACCTTGACCCCCAGCCCTAAAAAGTACCCCACCCTCACCTAAGCCCTAAAAACCACCCTGACAACCCATCCCCCTCCTCCTGGCCTGAGGCCTACAACTCTGTCCCTTAGCAAATACTATCCGACCCCCTTACAGCCCCCGAGCTGTCCTGACTACCACAACCCTTTCCACTTCCCTTTGGCCTAATACCCTAACCCCTAATTAAAAAAACGACCTTGACCCTCCACCAGCCCTGAAAACTACCCCAACCCTCCCCCAGCCCTGCAAACTACCCCAACCCCTCCAGCCCTAAAAACTACCCCGACCCCCAGACCTGAAAACTACCCCTGACCCCATCCCTGAAAATGACTCCGACCCCCAGCCCAGAAAACTACTCCCGACTCCCCTCAGCCCAGAAAACTACCCCTGACTGTCCCAGCCCAGAAAGCTACCCCGACCCCCAGCCCAGAAAACTACCCAGCCCAGCCCCACTTACCTCACGTGGCTCTCTTTCTGATGAGGTCTTCCTGCTTCCATCCCTGCTTCAGCCAGCAGCTAGACCACGCACTGCCTTAACCACGCTTATGCGTGGTTAAGGCATATGCATGGTTAAGGCAAGCGTGGTTACGTTTGCAATGTCGGAAGACGATTGGCTGAGGTTGCGGTGTTCCGACTGCTTCCCCTTCAGAGGAACTGCCGCCATCGTGAAGCCACTGAAAGTTTGCTGAGCAGACACTATGCTTCTTTCGGCCACTCAGAAAACTTGTTGATTTTACTGAAATAAACTCTCAAAGCACAGAAATAATGACCTTCACATCCTGGGAGTTTCTCTGGTGATCCCAAACCAAAGAAGAAACCTCAGAACCTCTGCCCCAAATAGGGGGTATGAATTGAGTTGCTTACACTAACGGCAACAGGTTTGTTGGGCTTTTGATGTAAGGTTTCTGCCAGTGGAGACCGCAGGAGCAACATTAGTGGAAAAATGATGGACTACCAGATTCTAAATAGAGTGTGCACACCATCAGTTCAGTGGACAGAGTGCAAGAATGCTAATCAATTGATTTTCTGCTTCTCTTGCAACTTGAAACTCTTGCAAATAAGCATTACTTGGATTTATCAAATGGAGATAAAGGGTGTGTTCCGTTGAGTAGCAGGATGATTTCTTTTGTCCAGCTCCCTTGCAGTTTCTCCTCTTTTCATACTTTAATGGAGATTTTCTTTTTAATATATGTTGCTATGCAACTGTAGAGACATTTTATTGAAGTCTTCTTTATGTACTATTGGCATTGGCTCTGTTAAGCTGACTCCCAAGTGTCTGCATTTGGTGTTTGGCTATAATCTCTCAGTGAGAAAGTGCCACTTTTTGAGTGATTACCCTCATTTCTTGTGACCAGCTGCTGCTGTGTTTTTTGATTCTGTACACTGGGACACTGCTAATAAGGCCCCAGTGCATGCTCTGACCCCTAGAACATGTTAAAATTGTCTTTCTCCTAATTGGCATACTTAACATTACCATAAGGTCATAGTATATGGTGTCCCAAAATACACACATGTCATAGGCAGTTGAATGTCACCTGCGGACTACAGCACTACTTTGCTATCCAGTAGTGTGACAAGACAAACATGACTCCAGGCCTACCGCTGTAGCCTGGCTGCTGCAATTTTAAAACTGCAGCCTGACTGGTCAAACTGACCCTTTTTTTACGGGGGAAACCTATCTTTTAAATATTAATTAGGCCTGGGCATGTCAAATTAGAAAGGCTAGGCTGCTGATGTGGTTCACTGAGTTGGCACACCCATACTCGTCCGTTAGCTGGATCCGTCTTTACAGTAACATTTGACAACACAAAGTTAACAAGCTAACTGGTGGACATCTTGAAACCAGGAAAACCAGGGAAGGAAACCTGGGCACGGTAGGACAGTCTGTCTCCTGACTGGCACCACAGCCTGCAGGGATGGGCCTCCCACAAGTGATTACGGGAGCTGTTCAGCCCACATGAGCCCCAAACTCATCTCCTGTCCAACGCCACCTTGGCAGCAGAAGGGAGATTGGCCTTGCCCAGGCGGCAGCCGATGATAAAGCCAGTGCTCAGGAGGCTCCTTCCTAGAGCCACCCGCTGGCTTCTTGCCTCATGGCCAGTTGTGTAATAAAACTTGAAGTGGGCCTCCCTGCAGAGTGCTTGGAGGGGCCCCCCTGTGCTCCGGACCCAGTCTGGAGCTCTTAGGCCTGCCAGTGCGATGTACTCAGATGGGGCCCCCTAGAACTTGGGGGCCCCCACACCGCAGGGGCTGCAGGGGCTATTGTTATGCCACTGCTCGAGGTCACTCCACTGGTGCCCCCTGCTGCCATCTGGTCATCATTGATGGCTTGTGAGGAATATTGCCCCATCCCTCCACCAGGCAGGCTATAGAGGGCAGGAGGGCATTTGAACCAGTGGTTTCCTGTGCTCGTCACTTACAATTAATTGCCAACACCAGCACTTATGACAATCAGCCACATGGTGGCACTGTCTGTCAAATTTAGAAATGAGCACACCAACAGTTGTTTATTAATTCAATATATATTATAAAGGACTAATACCTGCTGCTCAAGCCATTGCTATAGTGTTCAGCGCTTGGAATAGTTTGAATTTTCACACTTTGTCATTGACAGTACTGACAGGGACAATGTATGGTGTAAGCTGCAGGGGCTTTCTGATGAGGGTCCTGGCACTTATTTTTTTACAAATTGTACACTGCAGGAGGGGGAGGCACCAGCGCCAAACTGCTTGTGGTAAAGGCAACATCCCACTGGCTCACACCCCATCCCTCCCATTGGCATGGCAGCAGAGGGATCCCAGATGGCACAGGCACTCACCAACAGAGAAAAAAGCTTGGGTTGGAGGATCCCTTTCACTAGATTGCACCAAAGTACCTGCTCTGCTATTTATTAAACTCTGACCCAGAATCAAGTCATCTATGAATAATTTAGCACCAGGTGCCCCACAAGCATGCAGGTGACCCCCTTCTGTCCATCCTCTGGTCCAGGAGAAAGTGGTTGTACACATTGGCCCAGAGGCCAGCTATCAAAGGTCAACTGAGCCTCCACAGCACTGCAGTACTGTTATGGTTTACTGGGGATTCCGACTTAGAGGCATTCAGTCTTAGTCTCACAGATGGTAGCTTTGCACCATTGGTTCCTCAGCTAAGCACATACACCAAATGTCTGAACCTATGGTTCCTGTTGTACTGAGCAGGATTACTATTGCAACAACATATCATCAGGAGGGTAAAACTAACCTGTCTCAAGACAGTGTAAATAATTTTACACAACAAGATGCGAGGGCCTAGAGATCATTAGTTCACATTTTCAAAACTGCCACCTATCCTACAGGATTATTGAAATATTAGGAGAAGACACCTTACCCACCGAATAGTGGCATGCTTCATCATATGTCTATCCCCTCATCCAGATATATCAATGCCACCTGGATGCGCTTTAAAAAATAGAGATTGTATATAATAGTATTCTGGACATGTGCAGGGTTCCAGTTAAAGTAAAAATGACTGTGGATATACCCTGGACAATTGTATTTGTCATGGTTACAAACTGAAATAGGGATGTCCTATGAAAACACAATGGCGAAGGGAGACCAGGGCCCGGGGCTTCCACCACCGGGCCAGTGGGCCAACTGGATCTGTGAGCTGGGGCCCAGTCCAAGCTTCTGAGCTTAAACAATCAGGAGAGACCTCTCAGGGCCCGCAGGACCCTGTCCCAGAGACTTCATGACATGGTGGGCTGGAGAAGGGGGGCCAGGGGCAAGCGCTCCCATTCCAAAGCGAGTTGGAGCTCTGACATGGGGCCCAGTCAGAGCTTCTGCAACCAAGCACTCAGGGAAGACCTCCCTGGGACTGTGGGACTGTGGGGGCCCGTCCTGGGAATTTTGCAACATGGTGGGATGGAGAAGGGCTCCCAGGTTGGAGATTTTCACCCCAGAGCCAGCTGGAGCTTCTGAAACTAGACGAGCAAGGGAGACCTCCTAGTGTCTGTGGGACACCATGCCGGGCACTTTACGACACTGCAAGCAGGAAAAAGGAGGCCAGGGGGTTCCACTCCCGGGCCAGACAGAGCGCTGAGCCAGGGCCTGGTCAGAGCTTCTTATCCCAGGCAAGCAAGGGAGGCCTGCCCTGGCCTGCGGGTCCTTGCACCAGGCTCCAGGTGATATGGTGGGTTGGAGAAAAGAGGCCATGGCTGGTGGCTTCTACCCCAGGGCTTGCTGGAGCTCTGACCTGGAGCCTGGTCATAGCTTCTTATCCCAGGCAAGGAGGGGACACTACCCAGTGCTTGTGGGTCCATGCCCTTGGCACTTTGAGTCCCAGTGGGCCGGGGAACAGAACCCAGGATGCGGAGCTTCCACCCCTACCAGACCAACTGGAGTTCTGACCCCCGGGTCGGTCACAGTTACTTCATGTGGGCATGCAGGGGATCACTCCTCGGGCCTGCGGGTCCCTGTCCCAGGAATGCAGGTCCCTGGGTCCTCTCCCCTGGCCCACCAAAGCACTACCCAAATGATTCCTCATTGGGACTTCCAGGGCAGCTCATATTTCTGAACACTGAGTCATGTTGAAAGATTGGTTTATTGGTTGAAATGGGTAAAACCCTACTGAAGCAGCAACCACAATCCTTGTCAGGGTAAGGCACGAGCAAACCCTAAATTAGCCTGTTCTCAACCCTCTGGTAGTCTGGCACATAGTAGTCAGGCTTGACTTAGAGGCAATGTGTAAATTATTTAGACAGTACTTCAAAAGGTAATAAAGTGGAAACACAACACAAGAAAAACCCTATACCAATTTAGAAAAATAGAGAAAAATTGAATAAGTAATTTGACAACAAAACAACAAAAAACCAATAAGAATTGAAGTGAAAATAGTGCCAAAAATCTCAAAGTGCCACTCTCAGCTATCTGGTCATGCAAGACTGGGAGAAAGTCATGAGATCCGGCCGACCGTGATGGAGTGCAGGTCGGATACAGGGACCACAATAGTCCTGCTGAAAAGTTACCTTTTCAGTCCAGTGCAAATTCCTGTCCACAGTAGAGGGGGCTTCAAGGAGCAGGGAAGCATCACAGATGGTCGTCGATGTACTGCGAAGAGCAGACCTGGCATCGTGGATGGTTGCCACTGTAGCACAAAGATCCCATTGTCGTCGCAGGCGGTTGGGCCGGAGCTTCGTAATGTGGTTCTCCATGTGCAGTCGATACTGTAGCGCGAAAGCTTGGGTTGACTGAACTTTGCGTTGATGAGTTGTGCGAGCAACAAGGTTTTAGTGCCATTATGCCCGTTCGCAATTCCAAACAGCCTAAAAACTTCAATTTAGCTTCAGTGAGGACACACCAAGGGCCCAGGACCTGAGAGGCACCACTTGGGGGTCAGGTGCTTGCTCCATCTAGATCTGGATGCTGATTCAGATGGTTGGGAGTCTGTTATGTCCATGTAGCTCTGCACAGAGGCCAGCAGACTAGCCCTTAGAGTCACTCAAGGAGGCCTAGGTTCAGGTGCAGGTCCAATCCCTCTGACTCAGACAGGAAGGCAGAAGGGCCGCAATCCAGCAAAGCAGCAGTCTATAAAGGCAGTAGTCCAGCACGGCAGAAGTCCAGCAGAATGGCATTCCTTTTAGCAGCACAACAGTCCTTCTTTCTGGCAGAGCCTACGCAGGTCGAGGAAAGTGCTAAAGAGTTGGTGTCTGAGGTCCAATATTTATAACAGGTGTCTCCTTTGAAGTGGTAGAAACTTTGAGAGGGTTTCCTTTGCAGAGTAAGGGAGATGTTGACATCTTCTACTGACACTTCATGCTCCTGGGCATAAAAAGCCACGGGTTTGGTGGAAAGACATCTGCCTTTTAAGGCCAATGCTCAGCATTGGCAAACTTAAAATGACCCCCTGTTATGTTAAGTGGGATGTTTGATTAAAACTGTTGATCAACTTAAGTCTATGGTTATCCTGAATACACTAAAGGCTTCAGATCCAGGAAAACACATTTTAAATCCACTGTCCTTTATACACCTTCACTGGCACAGCTGCAGCCTTAGGTATTTGGGACTGGATCCCCTCTCATAGAGCAAATCTTCTGGCTGGTTCCTGGGCTAATGAATTGAAACCAGACATGAAACTTTTATTGAGAACTCACATGAATGATCTCACGATCTAAATGAGACTGCTCCCAGACTGCAGGAAATTAGTGAACCACCGCCTACCAGCAGGTTTATTCCTAGAATCACAGCTTAGTCATAAATGGTGATGGGGGCCTTCAGAGAGAGAGTCGGGTTGCATTATGTAATTGCTCTCTTTTTGCATCTTTGGAATAGATATGCCCACTACTGGACATTGGCTCATACCTCTGGGTCCTCCTCTTCTCCGCTGGCTTGTCACAGTCTTAAAAAATGGCTGAGCCTATACTTTATTCTTGGAGTACCTCTTAAGGATTAATGTTCCCTACCACCTGCACAGCTGTCACCCCAGCCTCTTTATCTCTTGTCATCAAGGCTTTACCTATCATTTTTGTTCTTCAGTAACAGTTTGAGTAGCTTCTAATCCATAAGAAACTCCCAAATACCACCTCTTGATTAAATCATTTGGTGAGCCCTCAGAGGGGAGACCCCTCTGGTCTTGCCGGTCTTAGGGGCTGATTACGATGGCGGACGGACTGGAGTCAGTCCGCCATCGTGGTGGTAACCGGGACCGTCCGCAATACATGCGGTGGTTCCGCACACAAAAATTATGATGCGACCGCCACCGTGGCGGACGCATCTTGCATTTTAACATTGCGGTGGTTGCTGCTGACAGCAGCACCCGCCGCAATGTTGAAAATGCATGTTGTGCATTTCACTGCACTTCGTGGCAGGCACCACACGGTGCCTGCCACTGAGTGCACTGAAATGTAGGGGGGTATCATGGGTACCCCCCCAGTGCACAAACACCTCCCCCCAACACAAGGGGGGCCCGCAACGGGCCCCTAAACCCAATCCCCGCCAGCCTTTCAATGGCAGTTTAACCGCTACGGAAAGGCTGGCTTCCGCCAGCATCGTAATTCGGCGGACGGAGCCTGCTAGGCTCCGCCACCATTTTAAGCATGCTGACCGCTCCGCCAGGCAATAGTAATGATTGCCTGTGGCGGTTCCATGGCGGACGGTCTTTGCGACCGCTGTGGTCCGAAAGCGATTCCCACCACCATCATAGTTCGGTGGTGGGAAAATTGCTGTCAATTGACGGAAGGATCGCCACCGCCAGGCTGGCGGTGGCGATCCTTCCGCCATCGTAATCAGCCCCTTAGTCCAGAGGGTAGAGTCCCACTTCTTGGTCTCGGACTGATCTCTGGCAGCTGGCAGCAGTTTTATATTCTTTTTGATACCTAGATCCAATAAGAGGAGCTGTCCACTAGCCTCTCATTGTAAATAGAGAGTCCAGAGGCATGGGATGATGGGGGCCTCTTACAGATAATTTTGTAAATAACTGTAAAGTTTACAATGTGCGTGATTATGGGTGGCATAACCATTCACGAACAGAGTGAAGTAAAATAAAGGACTTTGCAAACAGAGTGAACTTGTTTTAGGGTTACCTATAACAGATTGCAAACATTTATTTTGCTGTAACAATGGCATTGCAAGATGGCAGATGAGGGCTGCGAAAGAGGACAATCCCATTCCGCATGTCTTCATACTGCTTTCCTTTGTTTTAGTTTGTTGGAAGGGATTATACTTAGGTTCCTGTTGGAGAAGACACAAGTGGATTCACGTTAGACTGTACACATAGATAGAGACACATTCTATGCCCAACTCCTCTCTCTGGATGAAGAACATGGCCACGTCTGATTGGCCAGTCCTCTAAATTTATAAGAATATACTGGCATGCGGCTGGCAGAGGCAATTTTCCCATCTGGCCCATATTTCGAAATATAAGCTGGAAGTGCCTAGCAGTTCATTGATCAACACTTGCACTGAGAATCTGCGTGGAATCCTTTGCTGAAGGTGCATTCCATAGTGTGGTGCCTGCATGCTTTTCAGTTCTCCTCTGGCTAGAACTAAGCATGTGGCAGTGCTTTAGATCTACTTGCTTTGCCCATATCTGGTGACCTTTTGTTTGTATGGAAGCCTTCCTACCAGCCCAGGCTGTCTTGAATTGCTGACAAGAGCTCGAGCCCGTTCTCACTATGAGACATATAAAAACAAATCCAAATGGTCTGACAAGCAGGGAAGAGGTGTTTTGGAGGAGCTGAGTAATTAAACTCAAAGGAAGAAAAACACCAACAAACAACTGCCAGACTGGAATCTTTATATTTTCGAATATGCAATGATGATGTCAGCAAGTTCCAATACAATGTTTAACTAAAGAGCAAACATCAATACAAAGTAACCACGACACACCACCCTCTTTCGTAACAAACTTTTCATAAGCCACAACATTAAACACACCAATAATTCATACCAGCACACTCACACATACAAACCCTCCCCAAACAACAGAAACCACCACTAATCACTTTCAAAGAAAAATATATTCATTTACTGTCATCCACACGCTAATCAAGAGGTCTCATAGTCTTACATAAAACTTTGAATCATTCTTGGTCTTTTAAACAGCATGATTCTCAGTAGGTTCCCCTTTTTCATTATCTCCTCTTATCGTCCACCATCACATCTTCGTCCTTTAAAATTCAATCTGGCAAACATCCCACGTTCGCTAAATTCCATACATTACCATAGAATATTTCCACCACATCCCTTCCTACTCTCAGCTCTCGGAAATGCTTAGAGACCATAATTTTATGGAACAACTTGACCATAACTCTGGCATCAACTTGTAATCACGAGCTCACATCCAAGTTCCATTGTACTGTTGGTTATCACCCCTTGAGTAATCGGTCATCCAACATTATTTAGGTTTAGAGCAGAAATCCCTACGTCCCATCAACTTTCTAGGGAATGTTTCAAGAGTCACAACAGGCAAAATGTGATAAGGCCATACCAACGTCCTCATCGCAATCCTCCAATTCTGTCAGTCACATAGAGCTAATGGGGGTCCTTCTCTCACCTTTCCACCAACCCATTGAGTAGTGATAAATAGATGCCCTGTTAGGATTAACACCTACATTTTACAAAAGCTATACTATGCATACCAAGTGTATGCCATTCAAAATCACTAACTCAGTATGTATACTTCCACTCACAAACAATTCCTCAAGGAAGACAATTACTACATTGATAAAGACACCATTCATACATTTTACTGCTGGCTAATATGAAAAATAGTCAACTGCAACAAATGCATATTTCGGGCCTTTGACTAGTGTAACATAGGGCCCTGATCTGACCAGCACTATTTTTCCCAAATCCTTCCAGGTCTTGGTGCCTTCTTGATGGATTAGACCACTGTCTTCTGCAACTTGTCGCTCCATGCACAGGCCACACATTACCTTCCATTCACATCCTTGTCAAGAACGACCTTCCAGAAATCCAGCCTCATTTGTCTTCTCCTGGAGCTCATATGGAAATGACTTCATGTGCCATAGCCAACATTCTTTCTCCAAATTTGATAGTACTAGATGCGCCCCTTATATATTGGTGTATTTTTTTCTCCTCATTGCTGATCTTACCAGTACTTTGTCATCCACACTTTGCATATCTCACCATCCTATTCAAAACTTTATTTTGCAACTCATTTAACCATTCTTCTTTGAGCGCATGGTTATGGGGTCTCCACTTATATTCATCCATTGTACCTTATTCATGTTTGTCGATGTATACAGAATACTTGAGTTAACATTTGACAGAATAACAAGTTGAAGGAGTATTGGGAAAGCACTAAAATAAAAGTTGCAAATTCAACATGCTTATGGAATGGCTATTATTTAATGAAGTCAGTTCATCCTCTTTGTTGAAAGTGTCTGTTCCATCAATTTCGAACAATATTTTGGGTGCAATTGCAGTTACCAGCTTTTTTTCACTTCCACTGTGTCCTTCTTAGGTATGTGTTACACCACAAGACGCTTGTGTATAATGCCTATTACTTTTTTAAGGTTCATACCATGCCATCTTTTGCTTTTTATTTCTTTGACTATATTTTTGTTAAGTGCTACTGCATTCACATGGGATGTCATTCCAAAATGCAGCTTCCTTTTTTGGTGCAATGTTTGAACTCGCAGAGTTTTTGTTCTTGTGTCTGTTCACCTGGGAAGGAGGAATTCCACCCCCTCATCTGTGATACACAGTTTCCTTTTCCTCTCATCACTCCCTTCGTGTTCTTGAAGCCCAGGCTGGCTGGTCCTGAGTCTCCTGGCTTCCAGACTTTGTCATGTTTGCTCCTTCGCACTTCCCTGGGTATAGTCTTTGTGAGCCGGCTACATGGCAAAAAAAGGTTAGTGGGTGCCAGCTGTTTTGTTTTCCCCGTATTTTTTTGCCTTTTTCCCCTTTTTTCATTCTGCACAATGAAATTTGTCTATGTGTCACATTTGCATTGGTCACTGTGCTGCTTTGTTTGTGTGTGTCTGTAAGTGGTCGTCATCACTACGCCACGCTCTGCAAATTCGGTACAATCCAATGTTTCTGTGCTGGCACAATGCAATGAAACAGAATTCTGTGGTGCTTTGCATTGGACTTCTGTTAATACATTTGAGCCCAGGCTTTCTCAGCAAGTTATAGAGGACAAGAAAAACACTGTTATATATTTTAAAATACGTTTGGATGATTTTTGTCCAACATTATACCCCCACAATTTGCTCAACAAAATATTAGGCGTTCATAATTGTGCCCCGTTGCCCACACAGTTCTTTCAAAGTAGGCCTAGCCATGGCCATGAATAATCAATCACAGTGCCTCTTCAACTTCTCAGAGTGTTAATTTGTTTTAATAGCTCTCCGTTTGAAGAGGATAAAAGAGTGATTTACTGGGTGAGAGATGATCTGAATGAAATGGCCGTGCTTTCAGCAATCAGTAGCTTTTAAATATTGAACTCATTGCCTAAAGCCAAAGAAAAAAAATGTTTTAGGTCTAATGCTATGGAATACACCTTTTATATTTATTTGAAATAATTTCAGAATATAAGATCTGATAGACTTTTTGAGGCATTTGTAACGATTAGTTTATCAAAATCCATTATTTGCATTTGCCAGTAAAAGCGGTGATATTGTTTTAGAATTAAAGACTTGTGAGATCAAAGTGTGCTCAATTTTTAGGCCATAAAGTTATGTAAGACGAACCGTTTAACAACATGATTGAACATATAAATGTCTGAGCCTAGAAACTTATTTGCATTCAAGCCATTTCATTCTCTTTAGACTGTAGAGGCTTGAGTCTGAAAAGAAAAAGTAATTGACACAGTTTCCCGCATATTAATGCATTCTTCATTTTGGTGTCTTGGGTGAAGGAAAATGTATAACACCATCTTCAACATCAAATGAACAAGAAACGCCTCATTTGATACCTTGGGGCACGCAGTTTGACTTGTGTTCTGGGTGCTTATGGAATCTTGTGACAAACCGTAATTGTCAAGCCTTCATCGAGATTGCTAATGCATACAGATTCAAAACTATTTCTCTCCTAAAACTAGGTGATCAAATATGCGAAATGAACCCTTCTATGACCTATACAAAGTGACAACTCTCCTTCCCTTCTCTAGCATTGAGGCCATCCTAGCAGCTAGTACTTCTATTTGCAAAGGGAAATTTGTTGAAAGGTGATATTTCATTGTAGAAAGTTCTCTTCCAGTGATTCACTGAATTAAGGGTCACACAGAAAATCTAATTCAGCATAGCTTTGTATCCCTTTGCGCCTCTCTGTATATCTTTAATTGGTATACGGATAGCTACTTGTATTTGGGCCTGTTATGATATATGCAGTCATGTTTAAAGCTGTGACTAGAATGTGGATTTTCCCTTACTCCTGTGATTTGTTGTCAGATTACTATTTCCCTTTTCTTCTACATAGTTGTTGAGTGATGGGTGGATATAGTTGTGTGTTATTATAAATAATCTGTGTATATCATACTTTTACCTATGAAATATAGGTTAAAAGAATCTTTATATATTTTCAATTTTTAAAAATATAGCACATGTTTAGAAAGATATGGGGGCATATTTACAAGCCCCTATCGCCACACGAACTTCACTTTTAAAGACGTTCATGTGGCGATAGGGGCTTTGCCTTATTTACAAGGTTACAAGGTGGCGTTAAGTGGATTAACGCCGACTTGTAAATAAGGTACCCTTTCACGCTATACTTAGCGTGAAAGGGGCATGCAATGGATGTTGCAATGAGCATTCCGCCACAACACCCATTGATTTTGACACAGCCCCATTTATATGGGGCAGCGCCAAAATTAAGACCAGGGACAACCTGGTCTTTCTTAACATGGCGAAACGAGGAGAAATGTTTAATTTCTCCTACCATGAATGATTGTTTATGTGCAGGAAGGTGTCTCTTCCTGCACATAAACAATCATTTAAAAAATTAGGATTTCCAACTTCTATGTGTGTTGTGCCATTCTGGATTGTTTATGTGCATGAAAGGACACCTTCCTGCACATAAACAATCATTCCCTCAATGCAGGCACCCTTGCACTATAGTGAAAGGGTGCCTGCGTTGGTGTGAGGCAGCTGATTAGCACCAGCGCAGGGAGAAATGCAGGGGTGCACCATATTATTGTAAATATGGTGCATCCCTGCGTTTTTATATAGACAGAATGTGGCGTTAGCTATTTTGGAGCTAACCCACGCTCCGCAACTTTTGTTGTAAATATGCCCCATGGATTGTCAAATATGGGTTTTTATTTTGGATTCTCATTACAATATCTCATGCACCCTCCTATGTACTCAGAGAGGGTGATTATATTTTTGCACATCCTCCTGTTTTTTATGTAGAGAAGATTAATGGGTTGTTACTAGTTGTAGGACCTTGCCCTTTTTGCAGGGCCTACCTCAGCTACTTGCCTTCTGTTACTGAACCCGTTTTTGTTGGCATTAGGACTCTGTGCACTTTTTCCCTGCTAACCAGTGGTAAAGTGTCTTTTCTCTCTCTCTAAAAGATGGTAAAATTGGCATCTACCTGACTGGTACATCTAATTTACTTGTAAGTCCGAAGGACCTATACATTAAATGCTACTAATGGGCAGCACCGCTTCACAACCTGGCTGCAGCACCAGCCACAATGGAAAAAAGGGATGTGTAACACATCCCTGTACTACGTGACAGGCACCATGCAGTGCCTGTCACTTGGTACAGGGATCTGTTCGGGGGCACCATAGGTGCCCTCCCACACTCAAAGAAAAGGGCCCAGGTTGAAGGGGGCCCACTACGGACCCCCAATGTCCATCCCCGCCAGCCTTTCAATGGCGGGTGCACCACCATGGCAAGGCTGGCGGGGAGGGAGCATCCTTATCCCTACAGCGGTGCCTGGTAGGCACCACCACCATTGTCATGAGTGATGTAATATGTGATGTCATCAGCAGTGCATTGCGGGGGCGTGAGTTATACTTAGCTCAACTAACTATAACGGACAAATTTCTCTGGTTTTGAACGAGTGAAATGTCCAACTAACTATATAGTCCCTGAAACCTGTGGTTTTTTCAGTGAATTTCTATGGTTTTTTAAATGCTAATTTCTAACTATAACGTCCCTGAAACCTATGGTTTTTTCAGTGAATTTCTATGGTTTTTTAAATGCTAATTTCTAACTATAACGTCCCTGAAACCTATGGTTTTTTCAGTGAATTTCTAAGGTTTTTGAAATGCTAATTTCTAATTATGACTACAGAAGTAGGACATGTGCAGAAAGAGGAAGAAAGGCAAAGAAAGAAGCAAGAGAAATGCAGAAAGAGGCAACAGAAGTCCAGAAAGATGCAGAAAGAAGCAAGAGCTATGCAGAAAGAACCAACAGAGGTGCAGAAAGAGGCCTTGTTGCAAAGTAATGCTGTGCCCTGGGCACCCCCCAACTTTTTCCTGACTGGTACTGGTGGTAACTGACTCTGACTGACCCTGGGCTCTGCCTAACCAGGCCCGGAGCCAGTGCTATGCTGAAAGTAACTTAGAATACACTGAAAACACCTACATACACTAGGGTACACTATGGGTTGGGGTGCCCCTGTGATTGGCATGGCCTCCCCTGTAAGGCCCTAGTACATAATAGGGCAGGGGGATTAAAACTACCTATAAGTCCCTAGCATATAATAGGGCATGGCAGTTTAGAGGCCAGCAGCCCATTTCTGCACTTGCATGTGTGCACTGCTGAGCCTGAGGTCAGTTTAAAAGTAGCCCTGAGTGTGCAGAAAGAGGCAGGAGAGGTGCAGAAAGAGGAGGCAAGAGAGGTGCCAAAAGAGGGAAAAAGGGTGAAGAAAGGGGCAAGAGAGGTGCAGAGAGAAGCAACACAAGTGCAGAAAGAAGCAAGAGAAGTGCAGAAAGAAGCAACAGAGGTGCAGAAAGAGGCAAGAGGGGTACAGAAAGAGGCAAGAGAAGTGCAGAAAGAAGCAACAGAGGTGCAGAAGGAGGCAAGAGAAGTGCAGAAAGAGGGAATAGAGTTGCAGACACAGGCAAAAGAGGTGCTGAAAGAAGCAAGAGCAGTGCAGAAAGAACCAACAGAGGTGCAGAAGGAGGCAAGAGCGGTGCAGAAAGAGGCAAGAGGGGTGTCAAAAGTTGCAAGAGAGGTACAGAAAGAAGCAAGAGCAGTGCAGAAAGAAATAAAAGAGGTGCAGAAGGAGGCAAGAGGGGTACAGAAAGAGGCAAAATAGGTGCAGAAAAAAGCAAAAAAGGTGCGGAAAGAGGCAAGAGGGGTGCAGAAAGCGGCAAGAGAGGTGCAGAAAGAGGCAAGAGAGGTGCAAAAAGAGGGAAGAAGGGTGCAGAAAGAGGCAAGTGGGGTGCAGAAAGAAGCAAAAGAGATGTAGAAAGAAGCAAGAGAAGTGCAGAAAGAAACAACAGAGGTGCAGAAAGAAGCAAGAGCAGTGCAGATAGAACCAACAGAGGTGCAGAAAGAGGGGTGCAGAAAGAGGCAAGAGAAGTGCAGAAAGAAGCAACAGAGGTGCAGAAAGAGGCAAGAGGGGTGCAGAAAGAACCAAGAGATGTGCATGAAAAAAGAAGAAGGGTGCAGAAAGAGGCACGAGGGGTGCAGAAAGAAGCAAGAGAGGTGTAGAAAGAGGCAGGAGGGGTGCAGAAGGAAGCAACAGAGGTGCAGAAAGAAGCAAGAAAAGTGCAGAAAGAGGCAGAAGAGTTGCAGAAACAGGCAAAAGAGGTGCACAAAGAGGGAACAAGGGTGCACACTGGGGCAAGAGAGGTACAGAAAGAACCAACAGGGGTGCAGAAAGAGGCAAGAGGGGTGCAGAAATGTGCAAGAGAGTGGCAGATAGAAGCAAGAGCAGTGCAGAAAGAACCAACAGAGGTAGAGAAACAGGCAAGAGAGTTACAGAAAAAAGCAAAATAGGTGTAGAAAGAGGCAAGAGGGGTGCAGAAAGAGGCAAGAGAGGAGCAGAAAGAGGCAAGAGAGGTGCACACAGAGGCATGAGGGGTGCAGAAATTAGCAAGAGAGGTGCAAAAAGAAGCAAGTGAAGTGCAGAAAAAAGCAACAGAGGTGCAGAAAGAGGCAAGAGGGGTGCTGAAAGAAGCAAGAGAAGTGCAGAAAGAAGGAACAGAGGTGCAGAAAGAGGCAAGAGGGGTGCAGAAAGAGGCAAGAGAGGAGCAGAAAGAGGCAAGAGAGGTGCACACAGAGGCACAAGGGGTGTAGAAATCTGCAAGAGAGGTGCAGAAAGAAGCAAGTGAAGTGCAGAAAAAAGCAACAGAGGTGCAGACAGAGGCAAGAGAGGTGCAGAAAGAGGGAAGAGGGGTGCAGAAATAGGCAAGAGGGGTGCAGAAATTTGCAAGACAGGTGCAGAAAGAAACAAGAGCAGTACATAAACAACCAAGAGAGGTGCAGAAAGAGGCAAGAGGGGTGCAGAAAGAGGCAAGAGAAGTGCAGGAAGAAGCAACAGAGGTACAGAAAGAGACAATAGAACTGTAGAAAGAGACAAGAGAGTTGCAGAAACAGGCAAGAGATATGCAGAAAGAGGAAACAGGGGTGAAGAAATAGGCACGAGAGGTGCTGAAAGAGGGAAGAGAGGTGTAGAAAGAGGGAAGAAGGGTGCAGAAAGAGGCAAGAGGGGTGCAGAAAGAAGAAACAGAAGTGCAGGAAGAAGCAAGAGAAGTGCAGAAAGAAGCAACAGAGGTGCAGAAAGAGGCAAGAGGGGTGCAGAAAGAGAAAGGGAAGTGCAAAAAAGAAGCAACAGAGGTGCAGAAGGAGGCAAGGGAAGTGCAGAAAGAGGCAAGAGAGTTGCAGAAACAGGCAAAAAACATGCAGAAAGAAGCAAAAGCAGTGCAGAAAGAACCAACAGAGGTGCAGAAGGAGGCAAGAGGGGTGCAGAAAGAGGCAAGAGGGGTGCAGAAATGTGCAAGAGAGGTGCAGAAAGAAGTAAGAGCAGTGCAGTAAGAAACAACAGAGGTACAGTAAGAAACAACAGAGGTACAGAAGGAGGCAAGATGGGTGCAGAAAGAGGCTAGAGCAGTGCAGAAAGAACCAAGAGACGTGCAGGAAAAGGGAAGAAGGGTGCAGAAAGAGGCACAAGTGGTGCGGAAAGAAGGAAGAGAAGTGCAGAAAGAAGCAACAGAGGTGCTGAAAGAGGCAAGAGGGGTGCATAAAGAGGAGAGAGAAGTGCAGAAAGAAGCAAAAGAGGTGCAGAAAGAGGCAAGAGGGGTGCAGAAAGAGGCAAGAGCAGTACAGAAAGAACCAAGAGATGTGCAGAAAGAGGCAAGAGAGGTTCAAAAAGAGGCAAGAGATGTGCAGAAAAAGGGAAGAAGAGTGCAGAAAGAGGCAAGTGAGGTGCAGAAGGAGGCAAGAGAACTGCAGAAAGAGGCAAGAGAGTTGCAGAAACAGGCAAAAGACGTACAGAAAGAAGCAAAAGCAGTGCAGAAAGAACCAACAGAGGTGCAGAAGGAGGCAAGAGGGGTGCAGAAAGAGGCAAGAGGGATGCAGAAATGTGCAAGAGAGGTGCAGAAAGAAGCAAGAGCAGTGCAGTAAGAAACAACAGAGGTACAGTAAGAAACAACAGCGGTACAGAAGGAGGCAAGATGGGTGCAGAAAGAGGCAAGAGCAGTGCAGAAAGAACCAAGAGACGTGCAGGAAAAGGGAAGAAGGGTGCAGAAAGAGGCACAACTGGTGCAGAGAGAAGGAAGAGAAGTGCAGAAAGAAGTAACAGAGGTGCTGAAAGAGGCAAGAGGGGTGCAGAAAGAGGAGAGAGAAGTGCAGAAATAAGCAAAAGAGGTGCAGAAAGAGGCAAGAGGGGTGCAGAAAGAGGCAAGAGCAGTACAGAAAGAACCAAGAGATGTGCAGAAAGAGGCAAGAGAGGTGCAAAAAGAGGCAAGAGATGTGCAGAAAAAGGGAAGAAGAGTGCAGAAAGAGGCAAGTGAGGTGCAGAAGGAGGCAAGAGAACTGCAGAAAGAGGCAAGAGAGTTGCAGAAACAGGCAAAAGGGGTGCAGAAAGAGGGAACGGGTATGCAGAAAGAGGGAAGAAGGGGACAGAGAGAAGCAATAGGGATGCAGAAATTTGCAACAGAGGTGCAAAAAGAAGCAAGAGCAGTGCAGAAAGAACCAACAGAGGTGCAGAAAGAGGCAAGAGAGGTACAGAAAGAGGCAAGAAAAGTGCAGAAAGAAGCCAAAGAGGTACAGAAAGAGGCAAGAGAGGTACAGAAAGAGGGAGGAAGAGGGGTGCAAAAAGAGGCAAGAGGGGTACAGAAAGAGGTAGGAGAGGTACACAAAGAGGTAAGAGGGATATAGAAAGAAGCAACAGAGGTGCAGAAAGAGGGGAAAGGGGTGCAGAAAGGGGCAAGAGAAGTGCAGAAAGAAGTAACAGAGATTCAGAAAGAGGGAATAGGGGTGGAGAAAGAGGCAAGAGGGAAGCAGAGAGAAGCAAGAGAGGTGCAGAAAGAAACAAAAGAAGTGCAGAAACAAGGAACAGATGTGCAGAAAGAGGCAAGAGGAGTGCAGAAAGAGAGAAGAGGGGTACAGAAAGAGGCACAAGTGGTGCAGAAAGAGGCACGAGGGTTGCAGAAAGAAGCAAGAGACATTCAGAAAGAAACAAAATAAGTGCAGAAAGAAGGAACAGAGGTGCAGAAAGGGGCAACAGGGGTGCAGAAAGAGGGAAGAGGGATGGAGAAAGAGGCATGAGAGCTGCAGAAAGAAACAAAAGAAGTGCAGAAATAAGGAACAGAGGTGCAGAAAGAGGCAAGAGGGGTGCATAAAAAAGCAACAGAGATGCAGAAAGGGGGAAGTGGGGTGGAGAAAGAGGCAAGAGGGATACAGAAAGAAATAAGAGAGGTGCAGAAAGAAACAAAAGAAGTGCAGAGAGAAGGAACAAAGGTGGAGAAAGAGGCAAGAGGGGTGCAGAAAGAGGGAAGAGGGGTGTGAAAGAGGCACGAGGGGTGCAGAAAGAAGCAAGAGAGGTGTAGAAAGAAGCAAGAGGAGTGCAGAAAGAAGCAACAGAGGTGCAGAAAGAGGCAAGAGGGGTGCAAAAAGAGGGAAGAGGGGTGCAGAAAAAGGCATGAGGGGTGCAGAAAGAAGCAAGAGACATGCAGAAAGAAACAAAAGAAGTGCAGAAAGAAGGAACAGAGGTGCAGAAAGAGGCAAAAGGGGTGCAGAAAGAGGTAAAAAAGGTGCAGAAAGAAGCGAGAGGTACAGAAAGAAACAAACAAAAGAGGTGCAGAATGAAGGAACAGAGTTGCAGAAAGAGGCAAGAGGGGTGCAGAAAGAAAAAAAAAGAAGTGCAGAAAGAAGCAACAGAGGGGCAGAAAGAGGCAAGAGGACTGCAGAAAGTGGGATGAGGGGTGCAGAAAGAGGCACGAGGGGTGCAGAAAGAAGCAAGAGAGGTGCAGAAAGAAACAAAATAAGTTCAGAAAGAAGGAACAGAGGTGCAGAAAGAGGCAAGAGGGGTGCAGAAAGAGGGAAGAGGGGTGTGAAACAGGCACGAGGGGTGCAGAAAGAAGGGACAGAGGTGCAGAAAGAAGAAAGAGAAGTGCAGAAAGAAGCAACAGAGGTGCAGAAAGAGGGATGAGAGGTGGAAAAAGAGGCAAGAAAAGTCCAGAAAGAAGCAACAGAGATGTAAAAAGGGGGAACAGGGGTGGAGAAAGTGGCAAGAGGGGTGCAGAAAGAAGCAAGAGAGTTGCAGAAAGAAACAAAAGAAGAGCAAAAAGAAGGAACAGGGGTGCAGAAAGAAGCAAGATGGGTGCAGAAAGACGAAAGAGTGGTGCAGAAAGAAGCACGAGTGGTGCTGAAAAGAAGCAAGAGAGGTGCAAAGAGGCAAGAGTAGTGCAGAAAGATGCAACAGAGGTGCAGAAAGAGGCAGGAGGGTCACACAATGAAGCAAGAGAGGTGCAGAAAGAAGCAACAGAGGGGCAGAAAGAGGGAAGAGGGGTGGAGAAAGAGGCAAGAGAGGTGCAGAAAGAAGCAAGAGAGGTGCAGAAAGTAACAAAAGAAGTGCAGAAAGAAGGAGCAGAGGTGCAAAAAGAGGCAAGAAGAGTGCAGAAAGAGAAGAGGGGTGCAGAAAGAGGCACAAGGGGTGCAGAAAGAAGCAAGATAAGTGCAGAAAGAAGTAACAGAGATGCAGAAAGAGGGAAGAGGGGTGGAGAAAGAGGCAAGAGAAGTGCAGAAAGAAGCAACAGACATGCAGAAAGGGGGATGAGATGTGGAGAAAGAGGCAAGAGGGGTGCAGAAAGAAGCAAGAGAGGTGCAGAAAGAAACAAAAGAAGTGCAGAAAGAAGAAACAGAGGTGCAGAAAGAGGCAGGAGGGGTGCATAAAGAGGGAAGAGAGGTGCAGAAAGAGGCAAGAGGGGTGCACAAAGAAGCAAGTGAGGTGCAGAACGAGGCAACAGAGGTGCAGAAAGAGGCAAAAAAGGTGCAGAAAGTAGAAGAGATGTGCAGAAAGAGGGAAGAGAAGTGCAGAAAAAGAAAGAAAGGTGCAGAAAGAAGCAATGGAAATACAGAAAGAGGCAAGAGTGGCGCAGAAAGAAGCAAGAGTGGCTTGCACACCATTAGTACCAATTTAACACCCACATTTAGCAATAAGTATCAGGTGACCATTCTAGGTTTACAAAGGACCTTCCACCACACTGTAACACTTGTCGCTGCATTTTTGGTAACGTTTGAGCCGTTTGTACTAGAAACAAACCTTTTTTTGTTCAAATCTGTAGATTAGGCAGCAGATGATGGATTATGTGGCTAATGCGGAAAATGTATAATTGTGCGAAAGTTGGTGCAGACAAACAGTCGCATAATTCCAGTGGCCCTGCTCTTACCTCTGACTAGGTCCAGAAGTGCTCCTCAGTTATTCCTTCTTTTTTTTTGTCTCATTGAGTTCATAGTTTAGCTTCTATGGAAATGAGGAAGACTAAACCTGAGGTTACCACTCCACAATACAGACTACCATACCACATAATTGCTCTCCATAACACATGATCCCACTCTACATAATTCCTATACACTAAATACCACATACTTTCTAGCCACATAATTTCACTGCACAACATACCACATACTTCCACTACACACAACGTACATCCACTCCACTCCACTCCAAAAAACATTAGTAAAAAACATTTACAACGGCAATAGCTCTAACTCTTGCAAATGCGAGACCTATTAAATTACAAATGCTTCTTTAACTGGTAGTCGCGTTTTCAGAGTGGTGGAGAAAGAGGGCTGGGCCTCCAACCAATGCTCAGGAATTCCGCTGTGTAGGTCTTACAGGAGGTAACAGGATGGCTTCTTTGTCCCCAAAGTCCCTCAGGAGTAAAGTGGACATCATCCCCCAACCAGTACTGTGCCAGGAGGCGCGTTTGCAGAGTGGTGGAGAAAGGGGGGGGTGTGGCCTCCAAAGACCTCTTAGCAATCCCACTGTGTGGGACTTAGTGGAGGTAACAGGAGGGGTAGTTGGCCCCCAAGGACAACCTTGGGGGCCAACTACCCCTCCTATTACCTCCAGTAAGTCCCACATAACAGCATTGCTAAGTTCTCATAGCAGGCCATGCCCCCTTTCCCCACCACTCTGCAAACGTGCTCCCTGGCACGCTCTTGGATGGGGATTAAAGTCCACTTCGCTGCTGGGGGTCCTAGGGGCCAACTAGCCTACCTGATACCTCCAGTATGCTCCAGATAGTGGGATTGCTGATAGGTGGATTCAGGCCATGCCCCCTTTGTCCACCACTCTGCAAACGCGCCTCCTGGCGCGCTCTTGGTTGGGGATAAAGTCCCCTTGCCTCCTGAGGGTCCCTGGTGGCCAACTAGCCCACCAGGTGCCTCCAGTAAGCCCCACACAGCTGGATTGCTGAGAGTGGTCCGAGCCACACCTCCTTTTTACACCACTCTGCAAACACACCGCCTGGCACACTGCTGCTCGGGGGATGAAGTCCACTTGTGTCCTGAGGTCCTAAGGACACAAGAGGACCTCATCTCCCCACCAGCAGTGCGCCAAGAGGGGCATTTGCAGAGTGGTGTAAAAAGGGGCGTGGCCTCGGACCACCTCTCAAGAATCCCACTAGTTGGCCCCCAGGGACCCTCAGGATTCAACGGGATTTAATCCCCCAACTTAGAACGCGCCAGGAGGTGCGTTTGCAGAGTGGTGCAGGAAGGGGGCGGAGCCTCCAGCGAGATGCCGGCTTTTCTTTTTGCATTTTTTAGAAGGGGGGCTGTGTGGCCCCACTTCTTTTAGTGTTTTTTGGGCCCTGGAGACCCCATCCCCCAGGGCCTGACCCATTTTCTTTTTAAACTGGAAGGGGGCAGCGCGTCCCCCCTCCAGAGGCTGATTTTGGCCCCGGGGACCCCATCCCCCGGGGCATGGCCTCGTTTATTTTATATTTTTTAATGATTTTTATGGCCATTTTCGGCCCCGGGGACTCCATCCCCCGGGCCTTGGCCATTTATTTTTTATATTTATTTTTGGAAGGGGGGGCCACGTGGCCCTCTTTCTGTGGGCCTCTCTTGGCCCCGAGAACCCCATCCCCCGGGGCCTGGCCAGACTTTCTTTTTTTTTAAATTTTGGAGGGGGACCCGGCCTAATTTATTTATTTATTTTTAATTACAAAAGGGAGGGGGGTCTCGTGGCCCCCTCCCAGGCTACTTCTGGCCCCGGGAACCCCATCTCCCAGGGCTGGCCCTCACGTTGGGGACTGCGGGGGGAGCTCCAATGCCCCCGCTGTCCCAGCCGGCTCGCCAACTCCTGCAGGAGCCGGCATTGCTTTTTGGCAAGAGGAGCTGCTAACATGCAGCTCCCCTTGCCCAAAAGCAATTCTGCTTTGCTTCTTGGAAGTGAGAGCAGGTTTCCTGTTCTCGCTTCCAAGAAGCAAAGCAGTGTGGCTCCCGCCCTGCCATAGCAAACAGCAATGTCCCGGGGTGGGCACCCCGGGACATTGCAGGAGCAGGCCCTGGGGGGTAGTGGTCCCCAGGGCCATTGAGGGCTTCAGGAGGGGTGCTGCGTGGCCCCCCTCCCAACATGTAAATAGCCCCCGGGAGGTGATGGTCCCCGGGGGTCCGCTACAGACCCCGTATTTACATATTCAATGCCCAAGGGAGGTGGTGGTCCCCGGGGCAGTGTAGGGGGGCTCGAGCCCCCAAACTTTGATTTTGAAAATATCCCTGGGGAGGTGCTGGTCCCCGGGGATGCGGGGGTCTGCATGGCCCCCGCATTTAAGTCATGTAGCCATGGGGAGGTAGTGGTCCCCAGGGCTTGGGGGGCCCATGAGGCCCCCCACCCAAAATAATTTAAATCCCCAGAGTGGCCCCTGCATTTAAATCATATAGCCCCGGGGAGGTGGTGGTCCCTGGGGCAGTGTGGGGGGGCTCGAGCCCCCCAAACTTTGATTTTGAAAATATCCCTGGTGGAGGTGCTGGTCCCCGGGGATGCGGGGGTCTGCATTGCCCCCGCATTTAAATCATGTAGCCATGGGGAGGTGGTGGTCCCCAGGGCTTGGGGGGCCCATGAGGCCCCCCACCCAAAATAATTTAAATCCCCAGAGAGGTGGCAGTCCCCGGGGCTTGGGGGGGCCCACGAGGCCCCCTGCACAAAAATGTAAATGCCCCAGGGAGGTGGTGTCCCAGAGGCAGCGTGGGGGGGCAGGAGCCCCCTCCATACATTTTAAATAAAAAGCCCCAGGGAGGTGGTGGCCCCCTCGGCTGTGGGGGGGCCACGTGCCCCCTGCATATCATTATCTAAGCCCCGGGGTGGTGGCAGTCCCCGGGGCAGCGGGGGCCCCTGATGGCCCCCGCTAATTAATTGGGCATTGCCCCCGCGACCTGGCCCACCCGGGGGCTTATAGAAAACAAAGCGCAGGAACTTTTTTTGGCCCTGGGGGTCTTTGTGGTACCCCCTGAGCAGGCCTAGGTGGTCAGGGTGTTTCTACCCTGCCCCCTTTTCTTATTTTTTTATGTTTTTTTAACTGTTTTCTTGTGACTCGGTTACCGAGTCACAAGATGGCTGCCAACACATTCTGGTTTGGAGTGTTGGCAGCCAATCAGAATTAAGCTCATGCTCGGGAGGGTTCGCGAATCCTCCTCGGTGCTCAGATATTTATATTTTTATTTTTTTAATTTCTCAGCAACTACTGAATGGATTTACACCATTTAAAAAAAGATCGCTTTCTGAACCAAGACCTACCTTTTTGCCAAATTTGGTGTAATTCCGTTCAGCAGTTCATCCTGTAGCTTTGTCTAAAGTTCCTATGGAAATTACCATGGGGAAAATGCGTTTTGGGACCCCCCTTTTTTCTCGGGTCCCGCTTGACGAATCACCCCAAAACTTTCAAGACAGGAGCTGACCTGAGTGAACCATTAGTTTTGAAAATTTAGCGAAGATTCGGCAAATGCCGCCAAAGATATTGGCAAAAGAAAAAATGCTTTTTGAATACAAACGATGTCCTACCTACTGGCGACCGCCAGTAGGTAATATATATATATATATATCCATCCACAAGTTTTCCCAACTTGAGAACGCCCTCTCAGAAACTTGACTTCTTCAAGTGAGGTCTGCAGCCATCACAGCATACCGCTTCATCAAATATATCTGTGGCTTAACGTGTTTCGAATGCAATATTCTTGTTCACTAGCCCAACATATGACTGACACCAGCCACTCATTGTTACAACTGCATTTATTGAGAAAAAGTCCCGCCCTAGTGGGCGTGTTCTTGCGCCACAGTAGGCGTGTGCTAGAGGCATCATGGTATTTGCAGTCCTTGAAATAACTTCCCCAGTGGGCTTTTTGTTGCTCAGTTCATAATTTAAAGTTTTGAATCCAAGTTCCTTCGTGGGTTGATATCAGCTAAGAGTGCTGCAGTGGCTGACAAATACAAACACTCACTGTTGATAGTTTCTGTCCCGATATCGGCGTCAGAGTTTTCTGCCGCCGCGGGTCCGCCTCACAGCGGCGGGTCGTCCTCGCGGCCTGAGCATGGACGCTACATATCCATCCACAAGTTTGCCCAACTTGAGAATGTCCTCTCAGAAACTTGACTTCTTCAAGAGAGGTCTGCAGCCATCACAGCATACTGCTTCATCAAATATATCTGTGGCTTTAACGCGTTTTGAATGCAATATTCTTGTTCACAAGCCCAACATATGACTGACACCAGCAACTCATTGTTACAACTGCATTTATTGATAAAATGTCCCGCCCTAGTGGGCGTGTTCTTGCGCCACAGTAGGCGTGTGCTAGAGGCATCATGGTATTTGCAGTCCTTAAAATAACTTCCCCAGTGTGCTTTTTGTTGCTCAGTTCATAATTTAAAGTTTTGAATCCAAGTCCCTTCGTGGGTTGATATCAGTTAAGAGTGCTGCAGTGGCTGACAAATAAACAGCACTCACTGTTTAAAGTTTCTGTCCCGATATCGACGTCAGAGTTTTCTGCCGCTGCGGGTCCACCTCACAGCGGCGGGTCATCCTCGCGGCCTGACCATGGCCGCTACATATCCATCCACAAGTTTGCCCAACTTGAGAACGCCCTCTCAGAAACTTGACTTCTTCAAGTGAGGTCTGCAGCCATCAAGGCATACCGCTTCATCAAATATATCTGTGGCTTAACGCGTTTCGAATGCAATATTCTTGTTCACAAGCCCAACATATGACTGACACCAGCAACTCATTGTTACAACTGCATTTATTGATAAAAAGTCCCGCCCTAGTGGGCGTGTTCTTGCACCACAGTAGGCGTGTGCTAGAGGCATCATGGTATTTGCAATCCTTAAAATAACTTCCCCAGTGGGCTTTTTGTTGCTCAGTTCATAATTTAAAGTTTTGAATCCAAGTCCCTTCGTGGGTTGATATCAGCTAAGAGTGCTGCAGTGGCTGACAAATACACAACGCTCACTGTTGAAAGTTTCTGTCCCGATATCGGTGTCAGAGTTTTCTGCCGCATAATTTATGTGTCATTAAAGCTTGTTATTCAAGTCTGTTGGAGTGTCCGTGAATTTTCTACGTACTTGTGGAGATTGGAGGATATATATATATATATATATATATATGTATATATATATATATATATATATGTGTCAAAAGGGAAAGGGTTCCTCCTGGAATTGAGCCCATAGTCAGGTGGTGCGCTGTGCCGGCGGAACCACAGCCGGGCAGCAATAATCCTTAAGTTTCTTGATAAAGTGCACACTCAAACGACTTCTGCTTGTACAAAAAAGAGATTTATTCCTCAGTTGAAATGCATTTCGGCAGAATGCCTTGGTCACACGCTGAGCAATTGTTAGGAAGTGCATACATAGACAAATGATACAGACAAAGGACTATTGCTCACAATTGTTAGAATGGCGATGTTCCAGCGGCGGCCATATTGGAATAGGTTATCATACAACGATAAATCCGTATTCAATACAATTTCATAGTTATACATTGTTATGTCCTGATGGAAACGGTTATATCCATGTCTGGTCGTACTAGTATGTGGAAAATCATACACAAAATACAATCAATTGTTGTTCCTGGAAAGAAAATTATTATGAGAGATGATGGGACCGAAATTACGGCGGCCATCTTGTGATGATATGCTGATAGGTTGATCATGAGTACATTATCCAGGTAAAGGAAACACCCAGGAAATACTGTGGTGATGCATGTAATGCAACAATAATTCAAATTGGTAATTGACAACAAGTGTCATAAACTGAATTTCAGTATAACAGTGTATGCATGTACGTGCAGCCTACAGTGATTAGCGGTTATAGTGAAAACACCATCCTAATAATCCTAAGTCGGTACTGCTAGGTATTTCAACAAAGAACGAAGGCTATTATGATTGTCTTCTTAACCATAAAAAATCAAGACCATTTATACATTCCTGCGCCGAGTGGCAATTAACATGTGGACATAAAAGTAAATGCAAGGGCCATGGTGCCCTGAAAAACACAAAGCCATGTTAAATAGTTGCTTTCGCCAAGTGGCTTATTGAAAAGCAGTCCAAAATAAACAAACAAAAATAGCTGACAACTATATACTTAAACTAGTGATTACAATATAGATAAAAAGTTCCTTATCTGTCCAAGTGCAATCCCGAGCCCGGGGAAGAAAAGGGTAGGGAACCCGTGAAGTGTCCGTATGTATGATGGGCCCCTTCCTTTCCTCCTGTGAAAAGACAGAAAAAGAGAACAATGAACCAAAGGTTCATGATAACACCTAACGTGAATAAAGAGAATAGTTAATACATCCAAATAAAAACACAGTCTGCAGTAAATTTACTGTTTTCATGAGGAGATTAAAGAACAGAATTGAACAGAGGTGAGAATGAATTACAGGATTACTCAATCATCGCATAAGTGAGTTGCTAACTCCTCGTCTAAGTTGTGGCCTCCAGGGAATATTGTTTCTAGATCTAAAATCCATTTGGATTCCTTCTTGCGCAGTGCTGATTCTCTGTTGCCGCCTCTATGTCCCATATTAACCTGTTCAATGGCATAGAAGCGGAGGAGGGAGTTATTAGATTGATGGTGTTCTTGGAAATGCCTGGCCATCGGATAATGTATATCCCTGTTAGTAATGGCCCTGAGGTGCTCTAAAATCCTCTTCTTAACCATTAAGGTCACGCTGCCAACATACTTCTTTCTGCACTGACATTCCAAGACATAGATGACAAAACTAGTACTGCATGTTAAAAACTGGGTTATGCTTTTGTTCTTACTAAGGCCTGGTACTTTGAATTCTCTAACCATGTGGCTAAATTTACAGGCCTTACAATGCCCGCATGGAAATAAGCCTTTAAGATTGTGTGTGTTGGCCATGTGTGGTTCTATGATGTCGCCCCTCATTAAAGTGTCTCTGAGACTTCTGCCCTTCCTGTAGGTAATCATGGGTCTTTCGCTCAGGGTGGGTCCTACTGTGGGATCAGTCTTAAGGATATCCCAGTGGTCTACCAATATTTTCTTTACTTTCTGCGAATTCCCATTAAATGTCATGATGACCCTAGTGTCAGTGTCGGTGGTTACCTTTTCAGATTTTTCAAGAGTTTGTTGTCTTGTGGTCTTACTCATTTTGTTAATGGCCTTATGTAGTACCCATTCGGGATACCAGCGTGCTCTAAACCTAGAGATCATGGTTTCTTGTTCTGCATGATAGGCCTCGTCAGTACTGCAGTTTCTTCTTGCCCTCAACAGTTCCCCATAGGGGATGCTCCACTTGAGAGCATCTGGGTGGCTGCTGCTGGCATGAAGAAGACTGTTCCCGGCTGTTTCTTTACGATATAAGCTGGTGCCTAAATTGCCTTGACTTACTTCAATTCTGACGTCAGGGAACTCAATGGACTTCTTGCTCAAATTCTGGCTGAGTGCTATGTTGTAACTGTTGATGTTAAGTTTCTCAATAAAGTTGGTGGCTTCCAGTTCACTTCCCGCCCAGATGATAAATAAATCATCAATATACCTCAGCCAGACTGCCACCTTTTCAAAGTCATGTTGGAACAGTGGCTCACTACGTATTTCTTCCTCCCACATGCCTAAGAAAAGGTTTGCAAAACTAGGCGCAAAACACGTGCCCATAGCCGTGCCGCGTACTTGCCTATAGAACTCACCATTGAACATGAAGATGTTATTGGTCAAACACAACATCATCATTTCTGCAAGCATTATAGTGTGTTCCAGGTAACGCATGTGTTTGGTGCTCAAGAATTGCATGCAAGCTTTGATCCCCTGGTCGTGTTCAATAATGGTGTATAGAGAATTAACGTCCAGGGTGATGAGGATGTACTTGTCCTTCCAAACAATTTTATCAAGTTTGCTCAAAAAGTCTTTGGTGTCTTGCACATAAGATGGTAATGTGATGACAAATTCCCTTAAAAAATTATCTACGTATTTAGAGATGTTCTCAAGAACACTCCCTAGTGATGACACTATGGGTCTACCTGGAGGAACCGTGGGGTGTTTATGTATCTTTGGTAAAAGATACAGAATGGGCAGTCCAGGGTAATCCCTTTTCAGGAAGCAATATTCCTGCCACGTGATGATCCCAGACTGTTGCCATTCTGCAAGCCTACTCCAAGTGGTGGTGGTGCTCTCATTATAAGTAGTTGTGTTACATGAACAATAGAATCTCCCATCCTCCAACTGTCTAAGAGCTTCATGGATATACATTTGTCTACTCCACAATACAATATTGCCGCCCTTGTCAGATGGACGGATTACAATGTTTTTATCTTTGGCTAGAGAAGAAATTATGTTTCTCTGTCTGCTAGATAAGTTGTCGCGTTTGGGAGTTCTTGGTGGTGTTCCGATATTTCTGTTTCAAAAGTTCTTGTGTAACCACATCATGAAATGTGTCGATAGAATCATGTGGAAGGTTGGGGTAAAAAATTGAGCGTGGTTTAAAATGGGTACACTGCTCTATCTGTAGCAATGTCAAACTCAATGTAGGAGGTAACCTCACCGTCGATGTCTCCACTTTGGGTGAGTTGAAGGTCATGCATGACCTGCAGCGTGTCAGCGTCTCCAACTGTGAGGTTGGAGAGCCTATGTCTTTCCCATGTATTATCGTTGGTATTAGATGGTCTACTATTTTTTAGGCTATGACACTTTTTTAACTTGAGTTTCCTTATGAATTTAAAAATGTCAACTCGTGTCTCTGAGTAGGTAAAAATTTCTGTAGGACAAAAAGTTAATCCTAAGCAAAGTGTTTTTTTCTCATACAGGGAAAGTGGACGTGTTGATAAATTGACTATGGTTTTATTTACCATTTCATTGTTTGAGGAAGAGGAAGAGGCAGGGGCGCAGCAAACAAAGGAGAATCAGATGGAAACACAGGAAACAGAAATACAGAGTCCATGGGAAACAAACGGGGCGGCTCCAGGAAGAAACAACAATGATGGATAACGAAATGGAAAATGAAATGGTAAATAAAACCATAGGGCCCGATTCACAGAACTAACTTACGACAAAATCCTAAACTTACTACCATTTTGGTATTCACAGAATGAACTTACTCATTTTGGTATTCACAGAATAAACTTACTCATTTTGGTATTCACAGAAGACACTTACACATTTTGTGTAACTTACACATTTTGTGTAACTTACTCATTTTGTGTAACTTACACATTTTGTGTAACTTACACATTTTGTGTAACTTACACATTTTGGTATTCACAGAAGGCACTTACTCATTGATGAGTAAGTGCCTTCTGTGAATACCAAATGAGTAAGTTAATTCTGTGAATACCAAAATTGTTGTAAGTTCATTCTGTGAATACCCAAATGTGTAAGTTCATTCTGTGAATACCAACATTGTTGTAAGTTCATTCTGTGAATACCCAAATGTGTAAGTTCATTCTGTAAATACCAAAATTGTTGTAAGTTCATTCTGTGAATACCCAAATGTGTAAGTTCATTCTGTGAATACCCAAATGTGTAAGTTCATTCTGTGAATACCCAAATGTGTAAGTTCATTCTGTGAATACCAAAATTGTTGTAAGTTTAGGATTTTGACGTAAGTTAGTTCTGTGAATCAGGCCCATAGTCAATTTATCAACAAGTCCTTTGTCTGTATTATTTGTCTATGTATGCACTTCCTAACAATTGCTCAGCGTGTGATCAAGGCATTCTGCCGAAACGCGTTGCAACTGAGGAATAAATCTCTTTTTTGTACAAGCAAAAGTCGTTTGAGTGTGCGCTTTATCAAGAATCTTAAGGAATATATATATATATATGTATATATATATGTATATATATATATGTATATATATGTATACATATATATGTATATACCAAAACTTAAGACAAACTTTAGTCAAAATCCTAACTTTACTACTACTAAATGCCCTTTGTGAATACCGAAAGTCGTAAAGTTAGGATTTTGTCTCAGATTACTTTTGTGAATCGGGCCCCTTGTTATGTTTTCATGGGCATACGTAAGTATACAGGAAACCAAAATAAACAATAAATCCAAAGTTAAAGTGCATTTCATAAAGGATATGATTCAAGTAACAGAAAGGGGTTACACACAGCGAGAAACTGATAGTAAAATGTGGCCCTGTGTAATACCTCCCCTGCGTATTGGAACTGGGACACAGCTCCCATAATTCCTCCTGTGGGACTGCAATGTTATACTATGTGGGCCAGTATTAGTCAAAAAGCCGGAATGAATGTGGATCGAGTAGCAGCGCAGATTTAAACAGTGGTAAACCCTAAATTCAGTTAAATGTGTACAAGAGACTGGACAGAGGGATCGTCCTTGTTTGAAAACCAGGTACGGTTGCCAAGTTTTACCTTTAGTTTGGTTTCAGAGCGGGAGAATAAGTGATGTTGATCACAGTAGTGGGCAGTCAACAACAATTAAAAATAGGGGTAAAGTACCAGACTGTGGTCGATTTTGGCTATAGTAGTCCAAGAAGAGGTTCCACAACGGTGTTACTACTCCGTGTGGATTATCCCTGATTTCAGTGCTCATATAGATACACACACCAATCAGAGCAATACCTTTTCAGGCTTAGAGTACCACATAAAGTATTCAAAAAAGAAGCACAGAACTCTGGGTAGTGCCCTGGTTTAGGTGTAGAGTAGCTCCTGTATAGAGCACCCTAAAACACCATTGACACTCTGAATCTGCTCACCTCTAAGGTCTGTTTTTCTAGCACTGATTTTAGCATAGGATTAGCACAATGTCATCCATGCTAAGCCAGAAAGAGACAAAGTCTTTTGTCATTTCTACAACAAAGTCTTTAAGCATAGAATTAGCACAGTGCCATCCATGCCGAGCTGTAAAATGACAAAGCCTTTTACCACTCCAGGCACAGTAGTACAGCTTTGTATTAGTAAACTACCATCCAAAACAACCTGGAATGAATAGAAACAGCCCCTTACACATGTTTAGCTACCCTTATAGCTCTTAAGAGAGGTTTAGCTTTGTTGAGACACAAGGGAGCACCCAGTATAAGTCCGGCTGAGATCTGATTGACTGCCAGCACCTCAAGCAGGATGTGGTGGCACCCCATCGTAAGACTCGGGACTCAGTCCAGAGTTAAAAAAAAGTTTAAAAAAAATATAAGGTGACAGGGTAGTGATACCCTGACAACCTAGGCCTGGTGATGGGGACCCCCCACCCGAGGTCGGAAACTTTTTTGCAGAGGTGTGAGTTATAGTTACCTTAGGGCATGAGTTGTAGTTACTTGATATAACCATAACTATAACCAGTGAATTTCTGAGGTTTTTAGAGTTTAAAAATGTTACCTTGTTACTGAACATTTCACCTAACTAATAATGTTACTTCAAACTTTGTTTTTTTCAGTGAATTTCTAGGGTTTTCTTAATGTAAAGTAATATTTATTACCATAGGTACATCCAACCCCCCGCATGCAGCCACGCCACGTTGGAGCCACGCCCTGTGGCCATCTCCCCCAAAGGCAACCAACCCCACGTTTTGCTGCTTGGCCATTTAATTTTTAAAGGGAAGGGAATCCACTTGGCCCTGCTCACCCAGCATTATTAGGCCCTGGGGATGCCATTCCCCAGGGCCTTCTTTGTTTTTCAGCAGAAGGGGGCCACGTGGACCCCTCCCCAAGGGTTGTTAGGGTCTGGGGGCCCGATCCCTCAGGGCTGGTTTTATTTTTAAGGGAAGGGAGTGTGCAGACCCCCTCCCCAATCCATCTTCCACTCCGCTGACCCATCTCCCAGGGCCTAAGGTATATTTTAAGAGGAGGGGGCTGCATTGGCCCCCCTCCCTGAGCCTTTATAATGCCCTGAAGCCCCATCCTTCAGGGCCACTAGTTAAGTTTAAGGGGTGGAGGAGCCGTGCAGGTAAGAGCAATCTGTTGATCTGTTTTCCCGCCGCCCACAACAGTGCAGGCAGTAAAACAGATCTGAAGTCTACTCCCATCTTGCAGGGAGCCTCTTCAAAGCTCCCGCCCGCAGGGAGCAGAACTAGTGTTTGCTCCTATTTGGCTGGAGTTTTGAAAAAGCTCCTTCCAGGTGTAAAAAAGCAAAAGAAACTGCTATGTTCTGTGGGAGTGCTCCCCAGTACACAGCAAGTGAGCTGACCCCAGGGGATGGGGTCCCTGGGGCCATTAATAGCTCAGGGAGGGGGGCCACATGGCCCCCCTCCATTTTTTATAGCAGTACCGCCCTAGGAGATAGGGACTCCAGGGCCTTTAAAAGGCTTGGGGAGGGGGAACCATCAAACAAATAATTTTGAATGTATTTTTAGGGGTGGGATGTAAGGGATATAGGGGTAATGGGTGGGGACGTGTATTAATACTCAGGTATTAACTGTGATAGCTAAGTATTACATATGTAATCTATGTAAGAATAATTGTAATATTTTAAAAATAATTTATGCAAATTAATTTTAAAAATATCAAAATAAAGTTTTAGGAGTGGGTGGTAAGGGTTATGGGGTAGTGGGTGGGGAAGTCTATTAATACTCCAGTATAGACTGTGATACCTGTGTATTAAATATGTAATCCATTTAAACATAATTTTAATATTTTTAACATAACTTATGCAAATTAAATCAAAAATATCAAAATAAAGTTTCAGAAGCAGTATGTAAGGGATATAGGGGTAAAGCTTGGGAAATAAATTACTACTTATATATCAGCTCTGATACCTGAGTATTACTTATGTAAGCCATTTAAAAATAGTTTTAATATTTTGAAAAATAATTTATGGAAATTAATTTGAAAATATCAAAAGAAAGTTTTAGGAGTAAGGGATACCTTAGTATTAATTTTAATAAATAAATAGTATACCCTGCTGAAAAAACCAACATTAGATCCCAAAGAGATGAAGAGTTACCAGACTATTTCTCGACTGCCGCTACTAGCACAAGTTGTGGAAAAATACATGAATTCCATCCTGTCAAAGTTCATGGAGGAGAATGATGTTCTGGACCCAGTGCAGTTTGATTTTAGGCCAAATCATAGCATGGAGTCTGTTCTAGTTGTGGCTGCAGACCAGGTGAGAAGTATTGTAGGAAGGTGGAATCTGACTATATGGTTGCCCCCACTTTTTTTATGGTGTTTTGCTGGTTTATGACTTAGTTGGACTGGGATCCTGCTATTCAGGGCCCCAGTCTATCTGCTTTCTCTGTAAAATGGATTCCATGTGCCTTAGGCACATCTCTGATTGGGATCTGGAGTGCCCTTATAAGTCCCTAGTATATGGTATACTATGTACCAAGGGCATAGGTACCTCAGAGGCCTGCCAGGGGCTGCAGCATGTATTATGCCACCCCTGGAAGGCCATCCAAACTGACACCACAGGTCTGCTACTGCAGCCTGGGTAAGGTGGTGCATGCACCCCTTACTGTGATATAGGTTACCTATATCACGAAATACATACACACCTAGAAACCTATAAGTCACTCCTAAGGCAGGCTTTATCAATCCTAAAGGCAGAGTGCATGGTTCCTATGTGAGAGGGTGCCCCTGCATGAGCAGGGCCCCTCTGCAGCGTTCGGAGACCATCTCTGATGCTGTTTGTAGTGCAGCCTGACCATATACTCTTAAGCGCATTATATCCTCGCGGTAAAATGCTAACTTTGGAATGGCTGCACCTAAACATGTCGTGTTTGGTGTCAAACATCTTGGAATACTACCCCCCGCCAATCCTGGCGGCGGGGGTAGCATTCCACCCTTCTAGAGGGAAAGACATGTTAACTCTGGCTTACCCGGTAACTTCTTTCTGAAGCCCTGGCATCACAAAATGGATGCTGCTGCCACAGACACAAGTCTGGCCTCCTGCTGCTGGACGAAACTCCGGCAGGGAGGCCTGGACAATAGGTTTCCTGTTGCAGGGAGGTGTGACCACCTCCCCAGACAGGATAATGTGTATTGGGGCTGGGTGGGTGCACTCTTAGAGTGCTTTGAAGTCCTGCACTGGGGGAGCAAAGGCTCCTCTGTGCATATGCCAGTTCAAACCAGCTCAGGGGCTACCTGCCCCTGCTCTGGCGTGAAACTGGACAAAGGGAAGTGGGTGTAGCCACCCCCTCCCTTGACCCTCCCATAGGTGGGGTCATAGAGTTAGTCCCTCCCTGTTTTACTAGTTAAAATGGGGAACCCTTGCCACAGCAAGAATATACCTGGACGAAACTTTGAAACTGAATCCTGGACCTTCGACGCTCTACATCACGATTAGAGGACTGAAGAATCTCCCTTGGGGTCAAGGAGTGACTCCCCTGCTTGGCAGGCACCAAAAACGATAACAACGGTCGCAAACTACGCCGCTCCTGCCGGAGTCCGAAGTCCCTGCAGCCCAAGAAGTGGATTTCCTGATTTCTCCAAGGCCATCGTGAGTCCCCAGCGAAGCTGAGGCAAGTGGACCCCACGAGTGACGAGGAACCGCGACCCCTGGGTACCGTGCACTATTATCGAGTGCAACCCCTTCACAACGTTCTACGAACCTGTGCTTTGGACCACGTGTGGTCCCAATCTCCAGCAGGAATCCCTCCGAAGATCAGAGGCCTACACCGTCCTGAGTGACCGTGGGCCCCTGTTGAGTGATTCCGCCCAAGGTGTCTTTGTGATCCCTTGCCAGCCAGCTCGTGGGTCCCCAGAAGACTTTCTAAAGAAACCAAAGGGCTCCCCTGGTTGCTCCAGGCCTGCCCTGACTTACCCTCGCTGGGTGAGTTCCCCAGACCTTGCTGGTCTGCACCATCGACAATCTTCAGCTACATCGAGACTTGCCGTTGCCAAGGCTTGTTGGGTCCAATCCGGTCGCCGACACCGCAGCACTCGACAGACATCGTGTACCAGCCCGAATCCTGCTCCTGGTCACCAACAACGCCTCCTGGACCTCGTGGCTGCAGAAACGAGATGACCATCAACGCACCTGAAGCACTCGACATCGGTGGGCATCTGTCCATCGCCTTCCTGGTCACTGGCTAGTGACCCAGACTCTGTCCCCTCTGCTTTCAGGTTCTTCAGAACTCCGATCCACTCTTGGATCCACCCGGACACTTTTCTCCTGGTCGCCAGCAGCACTTTGCAGCAGATCGCCATAAGAAACGACGACGAAACCCGACCCCGAAAGGCACCTATGCACCCGGTTTCCCTGGGTGAGGTAACACGAGTACTCCGGTGCTCCCGTGGGTAGAGACTCTTCAAAGTCCTAGATCTCAAAGGGTTTTGTCCTAGTCCTCTTTTAAGTGTCCCTTTCCTTTAATTTCCTGACCGCGACTTTCTCCATAGAAGTAAATGGCGTATCGCGGTTGTGTATTTACACTGCACGCGTCCCCCGTGGGTCCCCTGTGTCACTACCTTGGGTGGTTCCTTGTGGTCCAAGCACTTCTAGAGGCTCTAGGCCTAGTGTCTAGTTCAGTCGTGGTTCTTATACCACTTTATTGGTATATGGTTTGAGTACGCCCCTAGGGCCCAAACGTGTATTTGTGCTATTACTGTGATTTAAGATAACTTATAACCTATGTACTTCGAACTCTAGCCTCATAAAGAGACTAGAGGGGTGTGTTTAGTAATAAATACATATATTTTGAATATATACCTGGTGTGGTGCTCTTTCATTTGGTCACTCAAGAGATTATAGACTGGTAAAACAAGCTGCTTTACATTCCTTCAAGACTTAGCCTGAAGGCTGCTCTCCATAGCTACCACTAGGATAGCTTTCAATAAGGTTGTCTTTAACCTACCTACAATAAGAGTCGATTTGGACTGGTGCAAGGTGCCCACTACAATTAGTGGACAGCATATGCCAGGCCAACTTCTCACATTGGTGTGCAGCGTGTGGGATTCCAGCTTGCTATTGTTTTACCAGATAATCTCAATTGAATTGATCAACTGAAAACCACTAAAGGTACCTAAGGTACATATAATTTAAGCTTAGAATATCAGTAAGTTCTACTGAACTTAGAGTTGTGTGTTAAGGGATAGCACAACCCTTTCTACAACTCAAGAGAGTTTAGTAGGCCACACTAGAGTAGGTAGTGCATACACCACACCACACTAGTAATGTCTTTAAAAGCAGGATCCAAAGATGCCCTGCAGGAAGCCATTGAGCTTCCCCCTCCAAGTATGACACACTCCCATTCTTGGAACTGAGAGCTTTGTGTAACGTGAGGAAATTAAGGACAGGCCAAAGTCCCACCACCCAACACCTCCAGGAGTTGTTGGTGGCTTATGATCTTAGTAAGTCCTCAGAGACTGAAGGGGTAGGAGCAGAGGGTGGGCCAGCAGATGAGGAAGGGGCCAGGGGTACTACTACCCCCAGCCCCCCTCTGAAACTGACCAGGAGGGTGACAATGACCCTGACCTGGAAAACCCAATCCCTTCTGGGGAAGATGAAGATGAGGATCTAGAGAACCACACCTTTGTCCCCCAGGAAGGATTATGAGTGTGCTCAGAAAGTCTAGGTCTCCTTCTCAGGAGTCTAACCACTCTGGCACCTCAATAGGGAGCTCTGTTTCTTCTCACAGGAGGGAATCCTCTCATGAGAGAAGAAAGAGACTGGTCCAGTATGAGGAAACTCAACTAGAGATCAGGAAGAAGCAATTGGCTTTAGATAGAGAATCCCTAGATCTCCTTAGAGAGAGAAGAAAGTTGGGACTAGAGTCCCATGGTGGCAACAATATCCCTAGAGATAGGGACAGGTCTTATGACCATAGAAACCTAAACAAGATTGTCCCTCCCTACCAGAGTGGGGATGACATCCACAAATGGATAACTGCACTGGAGAGGGCCTGTAAAGTTCAGAAGGTCCCCCAGAGGCAGTGGGCAGCAATCCTTGTGGCTCTCCTTTGCAGACAAAGGTAGAGACAAGCTCCTCACTGTAAGAGAAGAGGATGCTGACAATTACACAGTCTTGAAGAGTGCTCTGATAGATGGGTTTGGCCTAACCACTGAACAGTATAGGTTGAAGTTCAGAGACACCCAAAAGCTCAGACTCAAGACTGGGTTGATTTTGTAGATTGTGCTACAAAGGCTCTGGAAGGTTGGATACATGGCAACAAAGTGCATGACTTTTTAGGATTGTACAATTTGATTATGAGGGAGCAGATCCTTAATAATTGTCAAAACCAGCTTTTGCACCAGTATCTGGTGGACTCTGATCTGACCTCTCCCCAAGAATTGGGAAAGAAGGCAGACAAATGGGTCAGAACCAGAGTAAAAACTAGAAATCAGGGTGGTGACCAGAAGAAAGATTCTACTAAGTCCCAAGAGAAAGGTGGGGATAAATCTAAGGATAAGTCCCCTACAGGGCCCCAAAATTCCTCTTCTGGGGGTGGGTCCCAAACTCCTTCCTCTCCTGAAAAGAAACCATATTGCCATGTCTGTAAAAAGCCTGGGCACTGGAAAACTGATCCCAGTTGCCCCAGGATTGGCAATAAAGAAAATGTTCCTCCCACAACTACTACCACCCCTCCTGGTACTACCAGTAGTAATCCTCCAGTTGGGAGTAGTGCACCCAAAAAGTTGGGTGCTTTTGCAAGAGGAACAGAGGTGGGCCCTAGTTTAGACAGGGACCCCTCAACAGACTCCTCTGACTCTGATGGTGGTATAGGATTTGCCACCTTTACCATGGGTCCCATAGCATTGGGCAGGTACAGACTGGAGCCAATGATTAATGGTCAGAAAGCTGTGGCATTTAGGGACACAGGGGCTAGTGTCACCATGGTGGCAGGGAAACTAGTCCCCCCTCACCAGCTTTTACCTGAGTTTAAATACCAGGTGACCAACATTGATGGTGTCAGAACAGATCACCCCATGGCCATAGTCAATCTCAGCTGGGAGGGGGTCACAGGCCCAAAAGAGTGGCAGTGTCCCCAACCCTACCTGTAGATTGCCTGATGGGCAATGATTTGGAAATTTCAGCCTGGGCTGAAGTTGAACACCAAACCCATCTTAGGATGTTGGGCGTCCCTGCAAAGGTTAGTGGGGCTGTGATGGCCACAGCCCCAGCCCAAGACTTTGGAGAGATGGAGCCTGAAAGAATGGCCCACTCTCCCCCAAAAGAGAGCAAAAGGGTTGAAGAAAAGTCTTCTTCCCCCAGACAGTAGGTAAGGGTCAGCCTCCTCAGGGAACTGACCCTACCCCTAGTGAAGGAACTGCCACAGAGGTAGTCAGGCCTGGCCTGGCCACACCCCTGATGGCAGAGGACCCTTCCACGGTGGTACCCAGTCTGGAGCAGGTAACCTGCCCCTCTCTACCCTGCCTCAGTCAGCCCAGGGCTGCAGAGGTCAGGGAGGTCAGTGGACCCCCGGGCCCCCTGTCCAGAGGAAGCCCCCATCAGCAGATTAGGGGCAGCCAGTCTAGTAGCCCTAGCCAGGTGAAAATTCCTCTACACACTGAGGGATCCCCCATACCTTTATGTAGGGACCTCCCCAGAAGGACTCTGGTAGGCAAGGGCAAACCTGGGACCAGAAGGTTCCAAACCTGCCATGTCCCTCCAGTGTTCCATCCAAAGGGACCCAACCCCCAGCTGTAGGCAGCCAAAGGTTGACCCTTAGAGCAAAGTGCAACTCAGTCATGGAAAGACAGGCATACATGGTGACCAGTGATCTGAGGAAACTGAGGCCAACATTCCTAGGGCCTCACTTCCCTACTCAGACACCTCACCAGCCTTGTACTTTACCTAAGCACACCAGAGGTAGTGATTCCCCATGGTGGAGACCCTCTCATACCCTTAGGGTGAGGGATTGCTTAGTGGACCATAACATAGGGGGCAACCATGCTAGTGCAGGTGCTTCCTTATATGGCCACTTAGTCAATATAGGCTCAACTGGCCAAGGTTAGCCTTATCTCCTTTCGTTTGGGGGGGTTATGTAGGAAGGTGGAATCTGACTATATGGTTGCCCCCACTTTTTTTATGGTGTTTTGCTGGTTTATGACTTAGTTGGACTGGGATCCTGCTATTCAGGGCCCCAGTCTATCTGCTTTCTCTGTAAAATGGATTCCATGTGCCTTAGGCACATCTCTGATTGGGATCTGGAGTGCCCTTATAAGTCCCTAGTATATGGTATACTATGTACCAAGGGCATAGGTACCTCAGAGGCCTGCCAGGGGCTGCAGCATGTATTATGCCACCCCTGGAAGGCCATCCAAACTGACACCACAGGTCTGCTACTGCAGCCTGGGTAAGGTGGTGCATGCACCCCTTACTGTGATATAGGTTACCTATATCACGAAATACATACACACCTAGAAACCTATAAGTCACTCCTAAGGCAGGCTTTATCAATCCTAAAGGCAGAGTGCATGGTTCCTATGTGAGAGGGTGCCCCTGCATGAGCAGGGCCCCTCTGCAGCGTTCGGAGACCATCTCTGATGCTGTTTGTAGTGCAGCCTGACCATATACTCTTAAGCGCATTATATCCTCGCGGTAAAATGCTAACTTTGGAATGGCTGCACCTAAACATGTCGTGTTTGGTGTCAAACATCTTGGAATACTACCCCCCCGCCAATCCTGGCGGCGGGGGTAGCATTCCACCCTTCTAGAGGAAAGACATGTTAACTCTGGCTTACCCGGTAACTTCTTTCTGAAGCCCTGGCATCACAAAATGGATGCTGCTGCCACAGACACAAGTCTGGCCTCCTGCTGCTGGACGAAACTCCGGCAGGGGAGGCCTGGACAATAGGTTTCCTGTTGCAGGGAGGTGTGACCACCTCCCCAGACAGGATAATGTGTATTGGGGCTGGGTGGGTGCACTCTTAGAGTGCTTTGAAGTCCTGCACTGGGGGAGCAAAAGGCTCCTCTGTGCATATGCCAGTTCAAACCAGCTCAGGGGCTACCTGCCCCTGCTCTGGCGCGAAACTGGACAAAGGGAAGTGGGTGTAGCCACCCCTCCCTTGACCCTCCCATAGGTGGGGTCATAGAGTTAGTCCCTCCCTGTTTTACTAGTTAAAATGGGGAACCCTTGCCACAGCAAGATTAGATATCCCTGGACTAAACTTTGAAACTGAATCCTGGACCTTCGACGCTCTACATCACGATTAGAGGACTGAAGAATCTCCCTTGGGGTCAAGGAGTGACTCCCCTGCTTGGCAGGCACCAAAAACGATAACGACGGTCGCAAACTACGCCGCTCCCGCCGGAGTCCGAAGTCCCTGCAGCCCAAGAAGTGGATTTCCTGACTTCTCCAAGGCCATCGTGAGTCCCCAGCGAAGCTGAGGCAAGTGGACCCCACGAGTGACGAGGAACCGCGACCCCTGGGTACCGTGCACTATTATCGAGTGCAACCCCTTCACAACGTTCTACGAACCTGTGCTTTGGACCACGTGTGGTCCCAACCTCCAACAGGAATCCCTCCGAAGATCAGAGGCCTACACCGTCCTGAGTGACCGTGGGCCCCTGTTGAGTGATTCCGCCCGAGGTGTCTTTGCGATCCCTTGCCAGCCGGCTCGTGGGTCCCCAGAAGACTTTCTAAAGAAACCAAAGGGCTCCCCTGGTTGCTCCAGGCCTGCCCTGACTTACCCTCGCTGGGTGAGTTCCCCAGACCTTGCTGGTCTGCACCATCGACGATCTTCAGCTACATCGAGACTTGCCGTTGCCAAGGCTTGTTGGGTCCAATCCGGTCGCCGACACCGCAGCACTCGACAGACATCGTGTACCAGCCCGAATCCTGCTCCTGGTCGCCAACAACGCCTCCTGGACCTCGTGGCTGCAGAAACGAGACGACCATCAACGCACCTGAAGCACTCGACATCGGTGGGCATCTGTCCATCGCCTTCCTGGTCACTGGCTAGTGACCCAGACTCTGTCCCCTCTGCTTTCAGGTTCTTCAGAACTCCGATCCACTCTTGGATCCACCCGGACACTTTTCTCCTGGTCGCCAGCAGCACTTTGCAGCAGATCGCCATAAGAAACGACGACGAAACCCGACCCCGAAAGGCACCTATGCACCCGGTTTCCCTGGGTGAGGTAACACGAGTACTCCGGTGCTCCCGTGGGTAGAGACTCTTCAAAGTCCTAGATCTCAAAGGGTTTTGTCCTAGTCCTCTTTTAAGTGTCCCTTTCCTTTAATTTCCTGACCGCGACTTTCTCCATAGAAGTAAACGGCGTATCGCGGTTGTGTATTTACACTGCACGCGTCTCCCGTGGGTCCCCTGTGTCACTACCTTGGGTGGTTCCTTGTGGTCCAAGCACTTCTAGAGGCTCTAGGCCTAGTGTCTAGTTCAGTCGTGGTTCTTATACCACTTTATTGGTATATGGTTTGAGTACGCCCCTAGGGCCCAAACGTGTATTTGTGCTATTACTGTGATTTAAGATAACTTATAACCTATGTACTTCGAACTCTAGCCTCATAAAGAGACTAGAGGGGTGTGTTTAGTAATAAATACATATATTTTGAATATATACCTGGTGTGGTGCTCTTTCATTTGGTCACTCAAGAGATTATAGACTGGTAAAACAAGCTGCTTTACATTCCTTCAAGACTTAGCCTGAAGGCTGCTCTCCATAGCTACCACTAGGATAGCTTTCAATAAGGTTGTCTTTAACCTACCTACCATAAGAGTCGATTTGGACTGGTGCAAGGTGCCCACTACAATTAGTGGACACCATATGCCAGGCCAACTTCTCACAAGTATAATGGACTGTAGTGGGAAGGCTGCTATGATCCTAATAGATCTGTCGGCAGCCTTCAACAGCGTAAATCACAAGATTCTGATTGCGAGCCTGGCAGAAACTGGAATTGAAGGCTCAATCTTAAAACTGATCTGTTCCTTTCTTTCTCAGAGAGAACATTCAGTGGCTTTAGTGGACTTGGTTTTTAAGGGCCTGATTATAATGGCAGGCGGACCGCCACCAACAAGCCATTGGTGGCAATCTGACCACTAACAGCCCCTCAGTCTGACTGGTGTATTGCAATACCGGCGGTCGGACCCACAGCGGTTGGGGGGGGACCGCTGCCTCTGCTACAGCACAAGCCACTGTGAAAAGGAGCACTTTGCGACTGCCAGCCCTTAGGTCTCATCGTAGTGTGGTGGTTTGACCACCGTCTGCTTGTCGGGCGGTCTCCTAACTGCCACGATAGTGAGCTGCGGTCCGACCACCCGCGCTCGTAATCAGCCCTTTTTTTTTCTTTTCGCCATGATATACTTAAATACAAAAAGAAGAAAATATAGACCCATTAGATTAGATTGGAGCAAGACGTTTGACATCAGATACCATATATCAAACAAGTTTTTCACATAGGTTAAATATATAATATATCATATTTCATATTCGGGACTGACAGCGATAAATACATATATATATGAAAACAACAATCATAGCCAGCTAAGAGGGATAAAACGAATAAGATATTAAGGGTCATTTCATTCGGCATTCATATGGTCAAGTATAGCTCCCCAGACCCTCAGACCTAGGTCCCGTCTACGAGGTCCTTTAAGGGAATATAAACTATGCTTCAAGATTAAAAAAAGCGTAAAATCTAGCTCTCCACATCTCAAAAGTAGGTGGTTCTTTTTGGAGCCACGAGGAGGCTATACACTGCCGGGCCACGGCAGTTGCCATAAATATAAGATAGTTCACTCGCGGTGTAGCTGGTTCAGCCACAGCACCCCTTGAGACACCCAATAGCATGGCCATGGGAGTACTCGTAATTTCAATCCTAGTTACATCAGTTAAAAAGGCCTCTATCCCTAAAAAAAGCCAGTTCAGCTTAGCACATGTAAAAAACACATGGAGGGTATCAGCTGAATGTGCCTGGCAGATAAAACATGTGCCGTCATTTCCTCCCCCACCCCCCGACTTCAACATTTTTGCGGGTGTATGATACAGGTTAAAAATGGTTTTAAAATGCTGTGCCCTAAGACTTGAGAAGATCAAGATTTTCTCAGCAATCTCAATAGACTTCTGTAAGAGCCTGTCACCCTGACCCAGAATGATATTCCATTTCCTATTCTGAACCTCTAGATCATCATCCTGCGTTTCCAAGAGGCACATATAGAGGCTACCGATCTTCTCTCTACGTTTGATTGCTTCAATAAGACAATTTTTACCCATTACCACCTGTTGCAGCCTTTTCTGAAAATAATTCTGTATCTGTAAGAACTTAAAAAAATCTGTGTTAAGCAGACAATATTTCTCTCCAAGTGCAGCAAACGTATACATATAAATCCTTCTCATAGAAATCCCCAATAATTGTGATCCCCTTTAGTTTCCACCTAACTATGATCATATACCAGAAAATAGGGGGTAATAGCTGTGTTCAGAATATGGGTGTGTAGTAGCCTATTCTGCCGATTTTCAGACTTCTACGGACCTGTTTCCTGACTTTAAAACAGCCCAGAGAACCTTAAACTGGGTCTTTTTATAGTAGCTCGGTTCAATCAACCTAAAAAAGCATCTTTCTGCTTCTGCGCCAAGCATCATTTGGTAAATAGAAGGGGCATCTGCTACATTGCTACTCACTTCTCCAGTTAATACGCATGCATAGTAATAAAGTGTGAAATTAGGGACCGCCCAGCTTCCCCGCATTCTGAGTAATGTCATGAATTTCATTGCTCTGTGGGCTTGTTTCTGACCCCAGATGAATCTACCACATATTGTTTGCAAGTTCTGTAGCTCCGCTCTGCTGACCTCTAAAGGCACTGACCTAAAATAATACAGCACTTTAGGTAGTATGTTCATTTTTAAGACATTACACTGACCAACCAGTGAGAGATGTAGACACTCGATCCTATCCAATTCTTTTTTAATTCCTCCCAACATAGGCCCCCAATTAACAGCCCCTAATTCATCCAGACAAGCTCTAATTTTGATGCCTAAATAAACTGCCTCCTGCGTAATTCTTGAATCGTCAAAGCTAGCCTGGTTTGTACAGATGATCTGCGTTTTAGCAGTATTTAATTTATATCATGATATTTGGCAAAAAAGAGCAGCCAATCACTCTATTTCAGGCATTGCTATAGCTGGTGCTGTTGTGACAATAGCCACATCGTCCGCGTAGGCAAACACCTTATATTCTTCCTGCTGAATTTGTTCAGGTTGGATAATCGTGCTTTGCTCTAGCTGAGCCAGTCAAGGATTCATGTATAATGCAAACAATAAAGGAGAGCACGGGCACCCCAGTCTTGTCCCTCTAGAAATAATTACTGGCTCAGACTCTAAGCCCATCACACAGATTCTGGATATAGGAGACCTGTACATAGCTTTCACCGAACTAATGAAGCCCATCCCAAAGCCCAAACGGCGCAGTACCATTCATAAAAATTCCCAGGAGACACGGTTGAACGCCTTTTCGGCATCCAGAAGTATCAGCCCCTGTGGGATCTGTTGAGCTCTAGCCATGTCAAACAGTGTCACGACCCGACTAATAAGATTGACTGTGTCTCTTCCCGGGATAAAAACATGCTGACAGATCGAAACCAAGGGTGTTATTACCCTGGCAAGACGCATTGCCTGGATTTTAGCATACATTTCATTGTTGCAAATGAAAAGAAGAATAAGTCTATACGATCCCGGTAATGTTGGTACTTTATCCCTTCTTTTTTTAAATGATAATATTAGCAACATCCCACGATAATGGTGCTTGCCCCGCTGAGCTGCCTAACAGGTTAACAGCATATCTGTTTTTTGTTCTTGATAAAATGTTTTATAAAATTCTAGAAATAATTTTTCAGAACCCGATGCTTTACCTATCGCTAATTATTTAATAACCTCTTCAACCTCTTCCAGGATATCAGTGTATCTAACATCCAGAGTCTTCACAGCTAAGAGTTTGACTAAACAGGTCTTGTGATAGTGGACCAAGCTGGGAGCTCCCCATTCTTACATCCTCTGTATACAAGTCCTGATAAAAGGATCTCAGCACAGCTAAAATCTCAGAGGGTGTACTAACTAATCTCCCTGTCGTATCCTCCATGGAAGCTATTCCTCGCTCGATCTCCTTATTTCGAGCCCGTTTTGCCAGGCACCTGCCAGTAGCCTCCCCAAATACATAGCATTCTCTCCTCTATATCTGATATCTACAAGCAATGGTCTTAGACCAGAAGGAATCAATCCTGGCCCAACAGCGAGCAAAGTCCGATTGTGCCAAAGTACTTGGCCCATTATCTACCATGCATTGTATCAAGCTGCATTCGGCCCTCTCCCGGGGAATGGTAGCAGTGGCTTGAATTCAGTTATATCCCAGACTTACGTCTGATCATAGCCCGGTAGTTATGGATATTCCAGTTCAGGGTCTTTTTCGGCCTCAGAGTTCTTTTTCTTTTGGTAGGAAGCTTTTAGCAGATGAGATATTTGTTGCTCATATAAAACGCTGGATCACTCAGTTTTTGGAAATCAATAGGACCACAGCTGCTCCCTCCGTAGTTTGGGATGCTTTAAATGCAGGACTTAGGGGGGAGATTTTGAGCTTTGGGATCCATAAGCAGAGACAGCATAACTCTTTGATCCAGGGTTTGTATGATGATTGTAATCATCCCTATAGTCTTTCACGTTGCCCTGTGAGGTTCCACAGGGCTCATCACTTGAGCTACTCTTTAATTAATATCTATGTGGTCCCATTGACAAAACTAATTCAATCCTTCCGTTTTGCTCCTGTAGCATATGCAGACGACACACAGCTTATTGTGTCCATTTCAAATAATGTTGCATTGACGGCCGAACGTTTTCATAGCTGTATGGGGGCCATTGTGCAATGGACTCAGCAAAAACTGAGGTTCTCTTTTTTGGGAAGATTTTACCATCCTGAAACCAATCTTGGTGGCCACAATGCTAGGCTCACTATCTACACCAGTAGCTACTGATAAGAACTTAGGGATAACTTTTGATTCCAATCTGTCTTTTAACAACCTCACTTCCACCTGTTTCCTACTACTGTGTACAATTATGATCTTTTTTACATACCTTTTGAACTACAGAAAACAGTAATAACAACACTTGTGCTATCAAGATTGGATTATTGCAATGCCCTGTATGTAGGCGATCATCAGCGCTCTTTGGAAAAACTTCAGTGCCTTCAAAATGCAGCAGCCAGACTGCTCAAGAAAATTCCTAAATTTCAGTCTGTGTCAGGGACAATAAAAGAGCATCATTGGTTGCAGGTGAATAGAGTCAGATTCAAGGCTCTCTATCTTGCTCACAAAACCCTACATGGAACTGCACCAGACTATTTAAAAAGAAATCTTAGTTGGTACAACCCCAGGAGGTCACTACACTCAACCAAATCCAGGACTATCAATGTTGATAAAAACAGGAGATCTAATTGGGAGGAAGGAGCTTTACCCAAATTACAGCCCATCTGTGGAACAATTTACCTGAACAACAAAGAGGCCAGTTCAACTTTTTGAGTTACAGAAAACTTCTTAAAAACTGGCACTTCAATTACTCATTATGAAAGGTAAATTAAACAAGTTTCCACACTTAGACCCTTGTTTAATCTGTATGGTAGGCACTAGCATCAAGACGCCATTGGCATTCACGTGCTTTATAGAGCATATGTGTATATACATAGGGTGGTAAATAAGTTTTAAATGTAGAACAACATGGCAGGAAAATTGTTTGTCAAAAATAAAATTAAAAAGCAAAGTACATGTAAAGTATTTTAATTATGATTTTAAAAAAACAGCAGATTTATTTGTAATACATATTTTATTTAAATTATTAACTTTTAATAAAAATATTTATAAAAAAGACTAAAACATCATTTCTGTTAAAAAAATGTTTTATTTTTCACATGGGTTAAACATACTTATTTAATTATGAAAACATTTTTCCATGCTTTTCCATTGACTTCAATGGAAACAATTGTCCTTATTTAGTTTTTACTTGTGCAGCTTTACATAACCGGTTCAGCATCTGTTTCTACAGTCGGTCGGAAGCAAGGAGGAACTGCTGTCAGGTAGGAACAATTTAATTAATTTGTTTTGACATTTTGGTGACAAAATGTATTGCGAGAAGAAGAGATGGAGAGAGATTGATAGACTTATTTATTAAACAAATTTATGTCATTTTAGTTTTAACCATTTTCACGTCCCAATACAGGTTGTTTTCAAATGTGCAATCCTGGACGGTTGGTTTTTCTCAAAAAAGGTTTAAAAAGAAGGGAAAATTAAAACTATTTGAATTAAAAGTATAGGTAACTGAAAAGGGTGGATAAATCTAGGCTTATGTACTACAGTCGTCAGAGCCCAATTTTCTATTTTATTTATTTGTAGCACGTTCCTCACAAATGGCTTCACCCAAGAGCCATAATAGGTTTAAGTCTAGAGAGAGATGGAGGATTGTGCCCTCTCAATTTGTCAGCGTTGGTACAGAATGAATTTCAAATGTTCTTTGATGTTTTTTCAATGTATAGTATTTATTACTATTTCCATCAAAGTTTCAGGACCGCAGAGACCAACACATACCGTTCTAAGGATCATGAACCGCACAAACGAAACACTGCCTTGAAAAAGCCCTCGGCCAATGGGCCACTAGTGCGAAACACGTGTCGGCTGTTTCTTTTTCACTATCCTTGTTTCTGAAACTTTGATGGAAATAGTAATAAATACTATACATTGAAAAAACATCAAAGAACATTTGAAATTCATTCTGTACCAACGCTGACAAATTGAGAGGGTACAATCCTCCATCTCTCTCTTGAATTAAAAGTACCATTTTAATTTTTTTGCAGTGTGTGTTTTATCGTTCTTCAATTTGGGAACAAGAATACACTTTTAATGAAAAAAATAGATAATTGGATTGCTTTTCTGTTTCTATATTCATTTTGTTTTGGGAAATTATACTTTTTACATTTTTTTAAAATATTTATGTTTTGGGTACTTTGGTTTTTGTATTGTTTTCTTTGTGGATTTGAAGAATGCAACGTGGAAAACTGACTTTTATATCTTTTTGGATGGGTTGTTTGAATTTGTGGTGAAGTCGTTGGATTGCTGGATTATTTTAGACTCTTGGCGAAAGGTTTCTTAAGTATATCATCAAGAGTTGAAGAAAGGAGACAGGTGGGAAGTCAAAGAATTTTGCTAAATTTAAAAAAATAATTTTAAATATGCCAATTTCATTAGTTCATAGAGTCAAAACAGAAGAGTAATTTATGAAGCTATTAGTAGGTGTTTGAAGTGTAAAATTTATGCAATATTGGCAAAGTAAGTGGAAGGTCCCTTTAATGGAAATTGATGAATCTTTGACAAAAGTCTTTTTGACATCTTTACCAGACAATGATTGCACCATTCTCAATTCCTGGAAACTTTGTACTTTTTGTAAAATTCCCAGGAATTGATAGAGGTTGGGGTGATTTTTTCCTATTGAGGTGTTAAAAGAATTATGCCAACCCTCTATGGCTATTGTTTTTGCACCTCCCTCTAAGCAAGTCATGTAACAGTGCCACCATTTAATAGAAAATCTTGATTTTCTTCTGTGACCTGAGCCTTTTAGATGGCCAATCCCTGTGTATTCGAAATAATTTAGAAGAAGAGCCAATTTTTCTTCATTTTGTGAAAAATATTCTGATTGCATAATTGAAGTATAGAAGTTATCCGCACATTCAAGAGGTACAAATCATAATGCAGTTAGTTTTTCTATTCATAGTACAGTTTAATATCTGACATATAATCCTCAGCTAAGGATGTTTTTACATTTTAGCCAATACCCCTGGGAAAAAGTTTTTAACAAATCATTGAATTCCTGTGTTTGAATACATTTTAGTAATTGTATTAATCATTTGTAATTCAAAGTGAATTATTATTTTCCTAGGACTTTTATGTTTTTTTAGATTTTATCCAGTGCCTGGATGCCCTCACGGGTGATAAGCTGCACCATACAAATCTACATTCCATACCATAACATAACATAACATAACATAACATAGCATAACATAACATAACATAACATAACTGATGAAAATTTAGCGTAAGTTGAGGATTGTTTGTCAGGAAGTAAACCATAAACTAATGGGATGATAGTGTTGTTAATGTTTGCACGAACAGTATAAATTAAAATGAATGGTTGGGGAGTTGCTTTAAAAGTGCCATCCCTCATTCAAATGTTGCTATTCTCCAGTGTTACTTTGTTATGAATTGCACCGAAGATTAGTATTTGTTTCTGAGGGTTCTCATTATCATAGAGTAATAAAGGTTTGTTACAAAAAGAAACCGTAAGTCCAGGGGGGATGTTAATGGCAAAGTAGAATTGAGGAGTTACTCTTTGGGGATTGCTCACCTGTTTTTGTCATTGAATCATACTTCATAAATTTGTTATAGTGGGCTGTCTACTCACAATGTGCATGGGAATATTCTGGGCTACCTCCCTACATAGTGAGCCAAAGGGTACATTGGAGATGGCCGCAAGGACTTTACTTGCTAAATATTTCCCCTTACTTCAATCTCCATTGTAGAGGCAGAGTGGCTATGTGCTGTGGTTCTTTGCACTGTGTCACCAAGAGTAACTTTTCTGCCTTTGTATAGAGATGAAAAATATTCAACACACCTCCAATAACTCTTGGGCTCAGTTAATCTCTCCGTACAATAAATATAGCCACCCTATTTTAAAAGTCTGTTTCCTCTTTTGAATAATATATATTTTGCTTCACGTGCATTTTCCATTCTTGAAAAATCTGACAAAAACAGAAAACAAATATTATGAATGTGATGTAATGAAACTGTTTGTTTTTCCAATTTCTTTTCCCCTTCCCAATTTAGAGGAAAACAAATTTCAAAGTTATTTCTTGGAATCTGTTGAGGAAAAAAGTTAGTTAATGCTGTATGAACTGTGAAAAAGAATTCTGTGTTAGTGTCTTGCTTTGAAAAAAGAATGTGATTATTAAATTGTATTTCTGTTTATTATGAGTAAATGTACCTGTTTTATTGGTCCTTGTATTTTTCGCTTCAGGCTTCTGGAGTTGTAATTTTGATGTTCTGAGGGGTTGTAGATTGTTTGATTCTTTGCTATGTATCTAAGGTCAGACAGACATTTTTATGCCATTATTGACTTTGTCTTGCATCACTGAATTTATTTGTGCATAATTTATAAGTTTACATTGTACTCTTTAATATTTTTACCTTATTCTTGGTGTCTTTGCTTTGGGTTGGAACAATGAATTTAGATCTCCTCTTTTTAATGGAATCTTTTTTTACTATAATTTCTTTGGCTTTGTTTTAGTCTAAAAAGTAGAAAAATGTGTTATTCCACTTGCCTTCCAGTCACTGTCCAGCATCTTCCCTGAGGGAACACTTGGCGGAGCTGGAATAGTAAATCTGCCCCCCCAGTCACTGTCGAGCACCTTCTCCGCGGTAACACTTGGCGGAGTAGGAATAGTAAATCTTGCCCCCGAGTCACTATCCAGCATCTTCCCTGAGTAACACTTGGCGGACATGGAATAGTAAATTCCCCCCCTCCAGTTACCGTCCACCAATTTCCCTGAGGTAAAACTTGGTGGAGTTACAATAGTGAATCTGCCCACCAGTCACTGTCCAGCACCTTCCCCAAGGTAACAATTGGCGGAGTTGGAAAAGTAAAACCTGGCTCCAAGTCACTGTCCAGCACCTTCCCTGAGGTAGCAGTTGGTGGAGTTAGAATAGTGATAATCCTCCCGGTACCTATCCAGCACCTCCCCTGAAGTAACACTTGGTGGAGTTGGAATGGTTAATCGTGACCCCAGTCACTGTCCAGGACCTTCTCTGAACACTTGGCAGAGTTGGAATAGTAAATCTTACCCCCCTTAATGAAAGTCCAGAACCTTTCCAGTGTATAGTGTATTTATTTTTTTATTTAAATAAATGATTTTAACATATTCAATGTTGTGAAATGTTATAATTTTCATTAAAAAACAGAATATTTTTGTTTATTAACTTACAGTATAACCTATTTAGAAAATGTTCACAGTCAATATCCAGAGAAATAATTTCTGAAAATGTAATGAAAAATTATACAATGTTACTTGTATAGTATACTTTGCTATTTGTTTATGTATAAATTGCACAGGTTACACTTACTTTCAAAGATAGATGGCAGTCTTTCTCAGTTTTTTCCTACTCTCTGACACTCCAGTTCGTGTGGTCATGTCGTGAAACAAATATGGCTAAAGTAAAGGTATAATTATTTTTTGGTGGTGAAATATAACATGCATTTGACCTTCTACACAGACTTTGTCCACCATCTTGGTAGGGTACAGGGTGTTGATTATGTAGATATGAAAAAAAGTCAGAACCTTACAGTGTAAATACTGTTTTAGTATTCTAGAACACATATGCTGTGTTGTGAGGTATTGGTTTCCTTTATATTTATTTTTGGAAACATTTGTGAATGGTTGCGCTGTTTTGCATTGTGTTACATAGAGATATAATGATGTTTAAATAATTTGTGTAGTGCTGCCTTTTGTTGCGTGGTTGTATCATCGTGAAAATAATTGTGTAGGGTTGAGATGCTTTGCGTTGACTTGTGATTTGCTGCGTTGTGTTATATTCTGTTGCATGGAGATGCGCTTCCCAAAAGTTCTTTTTCATAAAAAAATTTCAGAAAATATGATAGCTCTCATTATAATTCAACATTTTTAAACCAAAAATGTTAGCATTTTTTATATAACAGTAATAATGGGGTAAATGTTTGTGTGGTAAAAGTCTGTGTGGTAATGGTTCATATAATGTACCATAGACATGCGTGGTAAAGACTTGCGTGGTAATGGTATATTACCCCCAGGTCCCTTATGTCCTCTTCCCATTCAGTACAAAGTGGAGATAACTATCTCCCGACAGAAAAAAAGACCAGAGGCATGCTGGGACCCTAATACTGCCCCTCCCACCGGGAGTACATAAGCAGTACTTGCCCAGCATCCCCCTGTTCTTCCTTTCTGTCTGTCGACAGAATGGACTTTGATGTGCTGGTGCTGCTCCTGCTGGCCTGGAGTGGCGGTCTTCTCTCCTCCCCCCGCCCGGCTGCCTGGCTGTGCGGGCGCGGGGTTTCCTGGGCTGTCTCCTGGCCTGCCGGGCTTGCTGGGAGTCAGTCGCTGTTCACGGCCAGAATCCTGCCTGTCCGCCAGGCCCTTTGCGGCTGGGGCGTTGACTTCCGGTTCCTTCCGGGTCGCGGGCACGTCTCTCTGTGGCCTGGCTGGATGGGGGCGTGCCGCACTTGCCGTGTTCCTGCTGTTGCGGCCTTGTTCCTGGTGATTGCCCCCGCCCGGATGTATGGCCCCATTAGCGATGTCACGCTGTTCGGTGCTTTGCAGCTTGGCCGCTTTTTTTACACTCGCTTGGCTTTGGGACTCCTGGCTCGCTTACAGGCGGTGCCGGGTGCCGGAGCGGTGCTCCGGATGCGGTACGCTGCCCCATGGTGGGTCCGGGTGCTGCGTGCTGTGCTGCTGCCCTGTTCCTTCTCCAGAGGCGGCTTGTTGGCGGGCTTGCTCTCTGGGTGTCCTGGGCAGGCTTGCCGTCCGGTGGTGGCTCCGGTTTGCGGCATGTCTCCTGGTGTTGCCGGTGTTTGTCCCGTGGCCTCGGGGGTTCAATGCTGTGGGTGCTGCGCCGTTGGGGCCGTGGGTGCTGTGTTCCCTGGTTTCCTGGCTCAGGGACCGGCACTGCGTCTCGGCACGCCTCCTGTTCGTTCCTCCGGCTTTGCGCTCCTGGCTTTCCTGTTCCTGCTGCCCTGTCGCGCCCCCTCCTTGCCGCCTCCTGCCGGGCCATGGTTGGTTCTTGCTTTTTGCCCTGGCTTTCTCCCCTGTTGGCTGGTTTGCTTTGATGGTTTGTGCGTGGTGCTACTTCCACCAGGGTCCTGAGTTCACTCCCCATACGGGGGTCAGCTTTCCTTTCCGTAGTCGATGACTGGCATTTCTGCGCGGGGCTTATGTACACTCCTTATGGGGTTGTTATTTGTTCTGTTGCTTTCCTGGGCTCTGGTGGCTGTTGTTTGTGCCAGGTCCAGGTTGGGTGTTGCTGGAGTCGTGTTACGGGCTCTGCGGGCCCGTCTCTGCCATATTTTCCCACTTGGTCCTCGCAGCGCTCTCTGGCCGGCCTTGGGTGGTGCGGCTGTGTCCGTGCTGCTCTTGTGCCTGCGTGGGTGTCCTGCCGGGCTCGTGCTTGCAGCTTGGGTTGCTGTGCCTCCCCATGGCTCCTGGTGGCCTGTCGGGGTCTGTCCCGCTGCTTGGCTGTGCCTGCGTGGCCATGCTCCTTGCGGTGTTGCTGGTGCGGGTGCTGTGGTCTGGTCTTGGGCGTGCTGGGTCCGTGTGTCTGCCCGCCCTTTTCGTGGGCGGCCTTGCCTTTGCTGCCGGCTCTGTTCCTCTGCGGCGGCCTGTTCGGTGGTGGCTTTTGCTCCGCTTAGGGTGCTGTGTGCGTGGCTGGTTGGGGTCGGTGCGCGGGGGGGTCCCGGTTCCTGTTCTTCTTTGCTCCTTCTTTCGGGTGAGGGGCAGTGTCCGCTTCCTCACCTGGTTTCCGTGGGCTGCACCTGGTGCCTGCCGGGGCTTCCGGGTGTCCTGCCTGCTGCCTTGGGTTCCGGTTTCCTCTCTTGGCCTGCCCCCCTCCGGTGCTCTGGGCTGGCCTCTCTGTGATCCTGGGTTGGCGTACGCTGGGCTGCGTTTTTCCCTCGGACTGCCTCCTTGGCGGCTGTCCTGTTCTCCTTTGCTCTAGCTTAGGGCTGTGGATGTTTGTCCCGGGGCCTTCTGTGTGCTGGGGTTGCTTCGTGGGGGCTAGCTGGCTGGTGCTGTCTCCGTCTGCTTGCCTCTTCCTTGCTGGGGGCTGCTGTCTTGGTTGCTCCTGGCTCGGGCACTCTCTTTGCGCTGTTGCTGGCTTCTGGGTTTCCTTGGTGTTGTCCTTGTGTTTCCCTGCCTTTGCTGTGCCACTGCTCTGTTTGCTGTGCGTCTCTTTGGCTTGCTTCGGTGGGTCCTGTCCACCTCTCCTGGTTTAGCCGACGGTTCTGCTTGGTCTGGGTTGGGTGTCTGGCGGGCCTGCGGGGTGCTGTTCCTCCAGCCTTGCCGCCCTGTCGGTGCCTGTTCTCCTCTGCTCTTTGGGGTTCACCTTGTGCGGGCCCGGTTGGTTCCTGGATGGGGGCCGCCTAAGGGTGCCTGGTGCTGTGGGCTTCTCAGGCTGGTGTGGTTGGGCTCCTGCTCTTCCTTTCCTTTGCGTCCCCCCCGGGGGATGTTCCCTGTGGTGGTTCGCCTGTTTGGTACCTGGGGTTCATGCCTCTGCTGTTTGGGCCTGGCTGTCTTTCTCTGCTGCAGTGTCCTTGGCATCTGTTATCCCCTCTTCTGTGCTGCAGTTCTTCCGGTTGGGGTCCCGTCTGGCCTCCGGGGGCGGTTGCTCCCTGGGGGGTTCTGGTCTTGTCTGGTCCCCTTCGTGGGTGCCTGGCTGGGGTCTGCTGGGGCTTTCCAGCTCCTGCGGGTTTCTGCCGCCTGTTGGTTGCTTTCTTCTGCCCTGTGTCCTTGCCTGTACGCTCTCTGGGTGGCCTGGCGTGTCACTCTGCTGGTTTCGGGCCCTGTCGTGGTGTGTCCTTTGGGCCTGCTCCTGCCTGCGGTTCTCTTCCCGGGCTTCCTTCGCCTGTGTTTGCTTTCCCCTGTTGCCAGGGTGCTCCTTCTTCATTGGCCCTCTTCCACCCACCTTGTTCGGGCCTGTGTGGGGTCCTGGTGTTCGGTGCTTCTGGGTTGGCGTGTCCGGGGTTTCCTCCTGTTGCTCCGGGTCTGCCGGCTTCCTGCTGGTTCAGCGGGGCCTCTGGCTGTGTCTCCTTGGCTTGCTGGCTGTGTTGTCTCTTCTTGGCCGGCTCTGGGGTGTGTTTTGCTGGGCGTTCCTGGTTCCTTCCTGGTTCCGGTGTCCTGGCTCGCTCCTGTCTTGCCTTCCTTACCCGGGCTCTGTTCCCGGTGGGTGTCTGTTTGGGGGACCCCCTCCCCTTCTCTGGTTGGGGTGCGGTTCTGTGGGGTTCCTCTTGCCTCTGTGGGTTCCTCCCTTCTGGATGCAGGTTGTCTGGGGTTTGCTGCTGCTTGGCCCTCTGCCTTCTCTGCTTCCTCCGGTTTCCGCTTTGGCGGTTTCCTCTGTTTGTTTTTCTTCCTCCCTTCTGTGTGGTCCGGCGGTGGTGTGCTGGGGGTTTCTGTCGGCCTCCCACCCTTTTCTTTCGCCTGGGTGCAGCGTGGGCTCCTTCCGGGCGGTGGTTGGGCCTCCGGGTCCTCCTGCATTGTCGGGTTGCTTGGCTCCGGTCCTGGCTTCCTGGTTCCTTGTTCGTTTGTGGCCCTGGTTTTTGCTGTTCTCTTGGCTCCTCTCTGGCGTTGGCTGGGGTCAGGCCTGGTGGGTTTCTGGTCTGGGTGCTGTGCGCCCTGGGGCCTTTTCCGCTGCTCCTGCCCTTGCTGCGTGTTTGGCCTGGGTGTTGGGTGCCGGTGCGGTCCTCCGCCTAGTTGGCGCCTGTTTTTGTATGCCCTTTGTGGTTCGGCGGGTTTGTGCCTGGCTGTTTCCTGGTTTGGGGTCTGCCGGGGGTTCCCGGTTGCCCTGGGCTTGCGCCCTGCCTTGTTTTCCCTCCCTTTGGGGTTGGGGTTTTTGTGGTTGTGGCCGGTGGCCCTGTTCCCGCCCTTGCTGTGCCTGTTCGGTCCGGTTTGTTGGCCTCTCTGTTGTTTGGTCGGCTGGTTCTTTCGGGGGCTTCTCAGGCCTGTGGTCTTTTGCCTCCTCTGCCCCTGCTGTTCTGGGTTTTGGGGCCGTCCTGGTTCGTTTGGCAGCCTCCTTCCCTGTGGGGCTTTTGGCCTCCACTGGCTTTTCTTTCCTGGGGCCTGGTCCTCCTCTGCGGGGTTTGGTTGGTTTTCTCCTCTGGGCTCTCTGGGGGCCGGGTCGTTCGGTTTGGTGGGATGGGCCGGTTTCTGGCCTATGCTTTACTCCTTCCTTGTTGGTCTGGGTGCTTGTGCCTGCGCCCTGTTGGCCGGCCTAGGCTTCTTTTCTTTGGCCTTCTCCGGGGCGGTCGGGCTTTGCTCGGTGTCTGTGTGGCTGCCGGGTCCTGTGTGACTTCCTGGTGGTTCTGGGCTGGGCGGCCTTGTCCGGTGGGGCCCTTGGCCGTGTCCCTTTGGCCTGGTTGCCCTGTCTCCGGTTTCTCTGGTTGGCGGCCGCCTTGTTGTGGCCCTGGCCTTCTGTTTTTTTCTTGGTTGTCTCCGGTCCTTGTTTGGTCCCTGCTGTCCTGGGTTGCTGGCCGGTTGCTTTCTGCGGTCCCCCCTTCCCTCCTTCTTGGTGCTCCCTTGAGTTGCTGCGTTTGGTGTGGTTTCCTGGGTGCGCTTGTAGGTTCGGAAGGCCGGTTTTCTGCTTTGGTATTCTCCACTTTGTACTGAATGGGACGAGGACATAAGGGACCTGGGGGTAATGCTCTATTACTTACCAGTAATCTTCATTACTCCGGGTCCCGTTGTCCTCGTCCCATTCATACGCCCCTCCCTCCCTCCCGGGCGGCCGGCCTTCCTGTCTGGGCTTGGTTGTACAGGAGGGATGCTGGGTAAGTACTGCTTATGTACTCCCGGTGGGAGGGGCAGTATTAGGGTCCCAGCATGCCTCTGGTCTTTTTTTCTGTCGGGAGATAGTTATCTCCACTTTGTACTGAATGGGACGAGGACAACGGGACCCGGAGTAATGAAGATTACCGGTAAGTAATAGAGCATTCGTGGTAAAGACTGCATGGTAAAGACATGCATTATAATGTCATACAACTGCTCGGGACACATATGGCAATGCAGTGGCTGTCCATACTTGAAGTAGCAAGAATTGGCCCTTGTTTTGGGAAGACCTATAGAACTGGGCACATAGTAAGGCCCTGGATGCGCTTGGCCTGTTTTTCCAGCCAACTTTGTGTTACATCCGACTGATATCATGGTCCAGGAGGGTGCTCAAAATACACAATAAACATAAAGGCATCCCTCTGCTAGAAGAGACGATTTTCAAGAGGGTGGTTGATATTTGCCAACCCTATACACCACCTCAGTAGGAGGCAGAGAAAAGGGAAATTAGTCTTTTTTATAAGTAACCTCTAAATCTCAGGGTAGGCTTGATCGTGCTCCAGGAAGCTCTTTGTATATTGTTATCTATAGGGACATAACAATTAAATAAAAATCTGCATCTACTCCCAAGGTATCCCTTTAGTGGCGGGGTGGATGGGAAAGATTAAAAATAACTATAAAAGGGGCACTAGGCCATTTATTTGACGCGGAGGTTCCCATCCTGTTTGGGGCCTTGCGTGCTGAGTTTTCGATCCCGGAGGGAGAACGGTACCGGTACACACAGATAAGGCATTGGCTGATGCAGCCGGCGACAAGGGAGGCGCCACAATGGCACCTGACAACATTTGAGAGGCGGGTTTTCAGCAAGGACTCAGATAGATACCTTATTACCGAATTGTATGGGATGCTGGGGAGTCTGGGTCAAAATCCCCTGCGCAACTCCAGTGGGAACTGGAACTGGGCAGACAACTGTCCCCTGGCGAGTTGCAGGATGTTTACTATCATACACAACACACAGCCTTTAACACTTCCTGCATAGAGATGACAATGAAAATTGCCACATACTTGTATGTAACTCCAGCCCGCTTACATAGAGGAAATCCAGCACGTAGTGATAGATGCTGGAGGCATTGTGACTCCCCAGGAACGCTGGTGCACCTCTTGTGGGAATGCCCTAAGCCTACGCAGTTCTAGAATAAGATCTTATCTGACATTGACACTCACTTCAATACCCAGTTACCCAGGATTCCTTCTTACATTGTGCTGGGACTTCCCAACCCACTTCCATACCCACTTAAATCCCGGAGGGGCCGACATATAGCTTTGGCACTGGCAGCAGCGCACCAATCCATTTTAGCCCACTGGGGAACAAATAAATTGCCAACCCTGCAGAACTGCCTGCATCGGATTTGGCACCTCTTGGGGATAGAGAGGCTTTCTTTAATATTTATGCAACAAGAGGACTCATACAAGGAGGTATGGCAACTGTTTGTCATGCTCCTCTCCCAGGAATTCACAGAGCTAAACTGCCCCAGATATTTGAGGTTGCTCCGCTTGACTGCTCCACCGGAGTAAACACACTCGACGTTCCTCTGTATGGTTAGCTGCTCAGATATGACCTTTCTAATAGTTTGAGACTGGATGGGCATCCGGGGGTGGGAGGGTCTAGGTGATCGGGGTCAGGGGGAGTTTATTGAAAGGTTGCTAATGACTTAGATGATGATGTGCCTTGGCACTGTCATAGCACACTGTGCATTTCTGCTTATGTGCTTCTCGATGCAAATTTAAGCATACATGGGGCACTGAGGTTCCTATGATCCTATGACCCTTATAGCACCAACATGTTTCTGCCCTACACTACTGGCAGTTTAAGGTCCTGGGCATTTGTCATTGTTTTCCTAGTACTCTCCCAGTGACGTATATTATGGCCTCAGAAAATGTCATGTGGCATTTTCTGAGGACATAATATACATCAACGGGGGAGTAGTAGAAAAACAAACCACTCTGACTTTTAGGGGTCAGGGTGAACCCGATGATAAAGTATGCCACTACCAGAGTGAGTGAGGATTGCTTATAAAAAATAATTAATTTCCCTTTCCCCTACTTCCTACTGAGGTGGTGTATAGGCGTGGCATGTATCAACCACCCTCTTGAAAATTGGCTCTTCTAGCAGGGGGATGCCTTTGCATTTATTGTGTAGTTTCTAGGGAGTATGTATCCCCTCAACCTTTGACATACAAAATAATCTCCCCACCCTTCCAGGTTCGGAAGGTCCCCTGACCTTCCTTACCAAAGTTTTGAGGAGGGTGCTCAAAATAGTCTGGCTGGCCCATCATGCTCAGCTGGAAGCATTTGAGTAGCAGAAAGAAAGTAAGTGAGATATGTGTCTATAATATAAGTGTGTATGTTTTTGAAAATATTGTCCAGTGATGTGTTCAGTTTAATTTTTTTTATGTCCATGTTGCCTGTGCCATACGTTGACCTGTCAAACGATTGCTTTGAATGATTGTTTTCATTATCGTGCTGTTTGTTCATAAAATCTTTTACATCAAAAATGTATATTGTGTTGACATAATTGAAAATGATGGGCCTGATTCTCAAAGGTAAACTTACACTTTGTTTTTTATGGTATTCACAAACTATGAGTTAATAATAGTAAATTTTCATTTTTTGGGGTATTCACAAAATTCTATATGTGCATTTGCATTTTATGAGCGGAAAACTCTGGGCATAAAAAGATAGGCCTGTTGTTAGACCTGGCAATCTTAGGGCGGTCTTACCTCCAAACCTTTTGCCTTACTCCTTTATTTTTGCTAATCTCACTTTTGTTGGCCTTAGGACTGTGTGCACTTTACCACTTTTAAACACTGCTACAGTGGGTGCTCTCTCTCTTTTAGACATGGTAACATTGGCTTCCAACCAACTGCCACATTTATTGTACTTGTATGTCCCTAGTAAAGTGGTACTATATGTACCCAGGGCCTATAAATTAAATGCTGCTAGTGGGCCTTTAGCATTGATTGTCCCACTCACTTAAATAGCACTTTAAACATGTCTCGGTCTCCCACTGCACCCTGTGTGTGCAGAATTAAACTGCCATTTTGACCTGGCAAGATAAACCTTTTGCCAGGCCCAAACTTTTTTTTAAATACCTATGTCACCCCTAGGGTAGACACTGGACAGCCCAGAGGGCAGGGTACAGTGCATTTAAAAAGTTGGATATGTACTTTTTATAAGTAATAATTTCCAAATGGACCAGCTACCCACAGTTGGTGCTTTGTACGTCTTAGTGCTATATTTCCTGTAATCTTTAAAATTGCATAGCTCCGGTTTTACTGATTTGATTTTGTTCATTTTTGTCTTCATTTATTTATCAAAATGTACTCTATCTAAATTGTGTGATTTTTCTTGTGTTGTGTTGCCACTTTATTACTGTTTGAAGAGCTGCATAAATACTTTACACATTTCCTCAAAGTTTAGCCTGACTGCTCTGTGTGAGGCTACCAATGGGGTGAACACAGGTTAATTTGGGGTTTGCTTGTGCCTCACCTTGACAAGGATTGTGGTTGCTGCTTAAGTAGAGTTTCAGCCCCCCTCAACTAGTAACCCAATTTCCTACAGGTGTCATCAGATGACTTAGAGAAGACTGAAGATGCACTTACATGGGAGGATAATGTAAGAAAGCCAAGTGAGGAACTGGAAGGTTGAAGGCTGTGTGAAGGTGAGTACTGCATCTGTGGCTGCTTACCTGGTTACATCTGTGGCTGCTTACCTGGTAGCTTCGGCACAGCAATAATCAGGAGAGACCTTTGAGGACAATTGCTTGCTGGCCACTAAGATAGCTGTTTGGAGGAGAATATGATTTTCTCTTGGGGCTGGCTGCCATCCTATACTTGAGGCTGGTGCATCAACGTTATCAGCCTCAGTGTCCCCAGTACCTGAAAGATTAAGATTATAAAAGTTGTAAAAGTTGAAATACATTAAACAAAGTTGCTTTTCGAAACTTCACCAAACTTGTTTCACAATAGATTGCTGAAACAAGTCACACTTTAACTTATTGACATAAAAGCATACTTAAACATTTCAAGGTAAGGGTTGATGCTTACGTGTAATGGCAACTCACCTGCTCCAGGTTCCTTTGTCGATGGATCCCTTGACGATAGCTGCTGAATCTGTGCCCTTGAAGACTGTGGTGGTAAGTTATACTCTGATGCAGCAGCTGGAGAGATGATCAATGTGAAGTCTGAGTTAAACCATTATGAATCAAAAGATAACTGTGGTATAACAATGGTATTTAACACAAATTATGTCAATGCAGAAAGATATACATGAAAGACATGCAATAATCTATGGCAAATAAATAAAAAATAAAAATGAGACATTTGACACAACATACAAAAGATGGTGCGAAGTTACAAATGATGTGTAGTAGATGCAGGAGGTTCATTGACCTACCTGTACTCCGGATGATGGAGTGTCGAATTGCTGCTGCAGGGTGACCCTAATGGCATTTGTTGTATCGGTTGCAGAATGGACACCAAACGCTGTTGCCTCCTTATAGCTGAGAAGAAAGGCATAAAAAGAGTAACAAGGCATCCAAAGGCATACATTCTGATGCTACGATGATGTGTTGGGTACACAGTAAACCTCATACAACGTCCTCTCCTGGATGTTAGAAGTAACACTGCTGCTCTGGGCATTTGTTTGTTTAAACATTTCCCTTTATGCTTTTAAGCTGGCTTTTAAATATTGTGTAATACTGTTTTTGAAATTGAATTGCCTACTGAATATTCGCGCACTCCCATCTCTTCCTGCTCCTCTCAGTGCCTGATGCTTGACGCCGGTCGCACTCTCCAGCCCAATTAGGGGCAGCCAATCACGGTGGGTGGGGGCGGAGCCACCAAGCGGCTCTCGGCCATTTAATGCCGGTTTCAGCGTGGGAGCGGGCATTAGAGGTAACGCTGCTGCTCTGGGCATTTGTTTGATTTAAACATTTCCCTTTATGCTTTTAAACATGCTTTTAAATATTGTGTAATACTGTTTTTGAATTTGACTTGCCTACCGGATATTCACGCACTCGCATCTCTCCCTACTCCTCTCAGTGCCTGACGTTTGACGCCAGTCGCACTCTCCAGCCCAAATAGGGGCAGCCAATCACAGTGGGTGGGGGCACGGCCACCAAGCTGCCCCCGGCCATATAATGAAGGTTGAAGCGCGGGAGGAGTCATTAGAGGTAACACTGCTGCTTTGGGCATTTGTTTGATTTAAATATTTTCTTTTATGCTTTTAAACATGCTTTTAAATATTGTGTAATACTGTTTTTGAATTTGACTTGCCTACCGGATGTTTGTGCACTCGCATCTCTCCCTGCTCCTCTCAGCGCCTGACGCTTGATGCCAGTCGCACTCTCCAGCCCAATTAAAGGCAGCCAATCACGTTGGGCGGGGGCGGGGCCACCAAGCTGCTCCTGGCCATTTAATGCTGGTTGCAGCTCGGGAGCGCAGCGGGCACGCCGAAGGCGCACCAACGGCAAGCCCGTCTGCACCCGTCCGTGCCTGTCCGGGGCTAGGGGCTAGCCACCATGCCCAAATTTTAACTTATTCCATAACCCAACTCAAAAAAATTACTCCAAAGATTATCCACTAAATCCTGAGGTCCATGCTAGACTTATTAACCTGGGGATCATGAATCCCAGGGACAACCGCCCTGAACTAAATTTGCCTCCCCCATTGGAAACTTTACACGGAAGAAGGATAATCATAAACACAGGGCGCCCAACCTAACCTTGATATATCTGAACACTCGGTCGCTTGTGAAACACCAATTGGAAATATTCCATCTCTTGGACTCCGCCAAACCAGATATACTTTTCCTAACCGAAACGTGGCTTTCTCAGGAGTCCAACCCGGACATTCTCGCTGCTCTTCCTAGCCACTACTACATTCTTCAGGCCAATCGGCCTCTAAGGAAAACTGGGGGAGGGATAGCGGCTATAATTCGTCAAGAGTTGAAGTTCACTACCCTCACAGTGATAGATATCACCTCTGTGGAAAGCTTAGTCATTAAACTTGACTCTTCCCTCACCCCCCTGATCTGTGTATTGTTGTACAGACCCCTTCACAACATGCCTCTCTTCCCCCAACTATTGGCAGAACAAATATCTCACTTAGTAATCCACCATGCCAAGATATTATTCATTGGGGATTTTAATTATTGGACCAATAATGAGTTGGGTTGCCCACTCTCAACAGAAATGACCTACCTTGTCAACAGGTTGAATTTCACCCAACAGGTGACATTGCCCACTCATACAAAAGGCCATATCCTTGACCACATTTGGACCATTAATCTTAGTGTCCAATCTTACAGTTTCCCCTTGCACCTGGTCCAACCACTTTTTATTAAACTTTTCCCTCAGTGACTTGATTATAACCAAACCCACTGTCACGACGAGTTTGATGACACGGTCCTGGAATCATATTAATATCAGTGCCTTCTGTAACTCGATGAAATCTACTGCACTCACACATCAGCCCTCTGTCAACCAAAGTGAAGAAAATATGAGATCTTGGCTGACAGCCACCAGTAACTTCAATGCCCCTCTGAGGAAAGTTAAAATGGCCATGTGCCATGATGCTCAGAGGTGGTTCTCTGATGATTTAAAAGCCCAAAAACTAGCCCTAAGTTGGTCTGAACGTACTTGGAGATGGAATTACAGTCCTGATAAAAAAGACACTTATCAAGCTCAACAATATAAAAAATCCATTCTACAAACTAAAACCACCTATTTCTCTAGCAAGATTCTGAATTCTACAAATAAGTCTAAAGATATATTTGCGATTGTGAATGAGTTATCAAACCCAGATAGAATCACTGCAAAATTAGTCCCTACCCAGGCCCTGTGTAACTCCCCGAACACTATTTTCATTGATAAAATCAGCTCTATTAAAGCAAGTATTCCAATAAATCCAGCCTCTGGTGAACTGTACGTGACATCCATGAACCCCCATTCTTTACACCAGTTCCCAGCCTTTAGCAGAGAATCCTTCCTGGACCTGTTAACCAAAGTCAAATTAGGCTCCCTGGCCGATAGTTGCCCCCCCAATATCTTGAGAGAAATCTACCTTGCATGCCCTGAGCCAGCCCTATCTCTTCTAGATGACTCACTAAATCAGGGCTTGGTCCCCAGATTCTTCAAAGAAGCTGTGATAGTCCCACTAATTAAGAAAATCGGTGCAGATGCCTCGGTCCCCTCAAACTATTGCCCTATTTCACTGCTTCCCTACCTGGCTAAGGTGTTGGAAGCCCATGTGGCCAACTGTCTCTGCTCTTTTATTGAACAATCTCAATTTTTACATCCTCACCAAGCAGGCTTTCACCCCTCTCACTCTCCTGAGATGGTAATCCTGACTGTATTGGATGAAATAAGGAAAGAGGCTGATAAAGGCCCCACCCAGGACCTAGTGCTCCTCGACCTCTTGGCGGCCTTTGACACGGTCGACCATAAAATCCTGGTGAGCCGTGTCAGGGACGCTGGGGTCCAAGATCCCGCTCTCCAATGGCTGACATCCTTTTTAGATGACCGCTTCCAATCAGTCCGCCTCTCCCAATATACGGCTCCCAGAGTTAAACCAACCTGTGGGGTCCCGCAAGGTTCCTCTCTACCCCCCGCACCTGTTTAATTTGTATCTCCTTCCTTTTATTCAGTCCCTGGGTGAAAGTAAGGTGTGTACCTTCAACTATGCAGATGATCTGCAACTGATTTTCACCATTGACAGCACCCCTGACTCTATACTGACTTTTCAGACCACCATGTTACACATCTGCAATTGGATGAATAATAACCACTGAAAATTAAATCCTGATAAAACAAAACAGATCCTAACTGGTGGTTCTCGGAATCCCTGGACCTCGAATTTTTAGCCCGCAGAGCTGGGAGTGCCACCACTTCCTTCCTCCTCAGTTAAGAGCCTCGGTGTCACAATTGATAGGGATCTCACGTTGAAGACCCAGATTAGAACAGTAGTCTCTACCTGCTTTTTCCAACTTCAGAAGATCAGGAAAATCAGAAGATTCCTTACAATGGAAGTGGTTATTCAAGTCATTCTATCCTTGGTAATTTCACATCTTGACTATGATAACCCTACCTACTTTGGCATACCAGGGTATTAGACTGCAACTGGTGCAAAATCAGGCAGCGAGATTGATCTATCACCAGCCGAGATGGCACCACGTAACTCCCCTCATAAGGAAATTACATTGGCTCCCGGTAACTCAATGCTGTGTATTTAAGGTTGGATGCCTTATATTTAAATCCCTTCACGGCACATGCCCAGAATTTATTTCCACCCTCATTCAGAGGTAAGCCCCTGTCCGGGTCCTTAGGGCATCCCACCAGATCTTGTTGGCCATCCCCACCTTTAAACGGAAAAGACTTGGCGGATTCATTTCGCGGTATTGGCCCCCCACTTTTGGAATTCACTTCCTCTTAACATCAGAACTTCTACATGCTACTCTCATTTTATGAGACAATTAAAAACTTGGGTGTTTTCTCAGGCATACGAATGAATGATCTAATGAGCAGCTGGCCACCCCTCTTTATAAAGCACCATGAAACCTTATTGTGAATGTGCGCTCTCCAAATACTTTTAACATGACATAACATAACATGTTATCAAATGGGTTAAAGGAAACATTATTGTGCTGAAATTACAAAGCCATGCTATAGCATTAAGAAAAGTAAAAAATGATATCACAGTCAATAGCTAAATAAAATGAGAACATGGGTGGTTTTATAGATATGTGATTTTTGTACTTGGGCCTCTCTGCATGGTCACCCCCAAACATTTGTCTTCACATCTCTTGTTTTCTGAATTTCTTTTTTGTTGGCATTAGAACTCTGTGCACTTTACAGTGTCATACCAGTGCCAACATGCTTGGTCTCTCTCCTTAAAACATGGTAAAATTGGCCTATACCTGTAAATTAAATGGTAGTTGTGGGCCTGCAGCACACATTGTGCCACCCACTAAACCCACCCATTAAAGTAGCATTTTAAAACATGTCTCAGGCTTGCTATTGTAGCCTGTAATGCAGTTGTATACTGCCAATTCAACCTCCCAAAAGGTCTAAGCCTTCCTTTTTAATACATATATGTCACCCCTAAGGTAGGCCCTAAACAGCGCATTGGGTAGGGTGCATTGTATTTAACATGTACGTTTTACATGTCCTGGTGGTGAAAATAAATTGTAAAATAAAGTTCTCATTAATGTTAAAGTCGGATTTTAAGTCATATTTCTAAAATTTCCACTTTTACAAAGTCTTTCCATGTGGTGCCTGCTGGTTGTGTCCTGGGTCACATGTCTGTGAATAGCTTTTCAGTTGGCCTTTGTGTACTACCACACAGTGAGACAAAGTCAGGATGGGCCATCCCACCAGGATGGGTGGAGTGGAGCTGTTCCCCGTCACCCTTACCTTTGAAGGAGCTGCCTCCAGCACCCAGCACACACAAAGGAACTTGTCCCCAGTCTTTTGTCACCCCAGACTACTTACAGCCTTGGCAGGGAAAGGGAAGAACTTTCAGGAACCAGATGTGGGGATAGCCAGGATGTCACCACTACTTCAAACATTAGCACCAGGGGTAAATATCAGACCTTCTGAACCACCTCTTCAGTAAACTTCAGAAGGATAGCCTTGTTCTCCAGAGGACTGCCCTGCTACTACCAGAGATTGCCCTGCTGCTTGAGGCCTGCCTTGTTGCTCGAAGGAGATAGAAGTATCTCCTTGAACCCAGGACTATCAGAGAGACTCCAAGGGCCAGTTCACCACCTTCAGTGTGTTACAGGGCAATAACAGGGCAATAACAAGCTTAAGAGACCTTGAACCCAGCAACCTGGCCTCTGCTGGAATGAGCTTTACCCCCCAAGTGGTGCCCCATGGTCCTGGACCCTTGGAAGTGGTGTGAGAGATGCTGTTCCTGCCTAACCCTAAAAGTTGGATCTTAGAAACATTTTCACCAAAAAGTGCCAGAAGAACTGACAGAAGACCGGGAACTATCTGACAGCTGATCCGCTCAAGATGCGCCACCGGTCAAACTGACTTCATGATAACTCCCACTATGTTATTCTCCACAGCAGCAAGTCCTGTTCAGCTGTACCCCCGGGCAGCGGTACCCGGCCTCGTGGAGCCCTCTGTGGCTATGGCTTGCCACTTTGTCCAACTAGAGGTTTTTGACTTTCAAAATGTTGTCGAAGTCCAAAGGTAAAAATCTTCACCAGGCTCAATGGTGACAGACTTGCCATCAACGACCTCCTCAACATTTGAAATCCGTCTTCTCCCACTTGGAGTTTTTTCCCACCATTGCCCACAGCTTCACTGATAACTCATCCAGCGCTCCCCGGTGATGATGGCTCCTCCTCGGACAAAGCCTGCTGCCTTGCCCCACTGAACTTTAACTTGTCAGGAACTTTTCTTCAAATTTTCATGCAAGTCTGAAGGGAAACTGAGACCAGACCCAATCCACGCTGTGTACCTGAACCGGGCTCCATCGTGGTTGACCTTAACATTTGGCTTTTCCTCAGGCTCACACAACCATATACATACAGTTGGCGCTTTGATCTTTTGGCACTATTTTTTACTAAAAGGTTTACAAATTCCTAACTCCAGTTCTACTAACTAGATTTCATTTGTTTTTGTGCTATATGTTTTTATTAAGATGTTTTCTATTTTTCAAATTGGTGTGGGATTGTTGTTGTGTTGTTTTCTCACTTTATGACTGTTTGAGTGCTGCATAAATACTTAACACAGTGCATTTAATGACTTTTGTGGTTCACCCTGACAAGGATTGTGGTTGTTGCTTGAGTAGGGGTTTCAGCTCCCTTGACCAATAGCCTCGTTTTTTACATTGGTGATCAGTGATGGGATCCTGTTGTGTTTGTTCAGGGCCAATCCCCCAAAGAATCTGTCATCAAAATCATTTATTCCTAAATTTTTCTTAGTTAATTTTTTGGCTATTTTCTGCTTTTTCCACATTTAAGTTTATCCCACATCCTTTTTGCTACAATGGAGATCGCGCTGATCAATGTTGATGACCTCAGCAGATGAGCTGTAGAGGCTCTGCAAGGAGAGGGGGCTGAATTTGGGAAAGAAGGACACCAAAGTGGATCTCCAATTAGCTCTCAGGGCCTTTGAGGAAATCAGGTGTAGGCCTGGGTGAAAGTTTAATTAGGAGGAGGATTGAGGGTCAAGTCTCAGGAAGCACATGCCTATAGTGGGGAGTGATACTTGGCTCACACTAGAAGTAGGGGACCAGATGGGGTATGCTCCCATGAAAGCCATTCTTCTCACTTAGTTTGGGCTAACCCCAGAGAAGTACGCATGAGCTTTAAGGACAGCCTGAGGTTCCTTAACCAGTCTTAGTTGGATCCCTTGATTTCTCCAATAAGACACTGAGTGGTTGGGTGAGGAACAGTAAGGTCAGCGATTTCAATAAGCTGTATGATCTGATTTTGAGGGAGTACATGCTTAGTACTTGCTAAACAGAGTTGTGGCAATACCTAATTGACAGCAAGCTTACTTCACTTACATAGCTTCCCCAGGAAACAGACATTTGGGTCAGCACCAGATGCCCAAGAAGGTACCTGGAATTGACCCCACGAAGGGTGTTTCAGGTTTACCTGCAGCAGAGTGAGGGGACGGTCCGGGGGAACAGAAAAGTCTCTGATTAAATGGGTTGCTAAAACACATATCAAAAAGCTTCTACGGGCCTCATTCTCATAGGTGTGTAAATGCATGTATGAATGCAAGTACATATGTCTACATATACACACTTGAATATTTACTACTGAACTTGGGTGTTATTCTCCACTTATTTGTAATTCACCATTTCCGAGTGGAGAGTTACACCTAAGTGTAGACTTACATCTCTTTAGGGGATGGAGCCTCCTACAATTGTATTTTTGACCGTGGAGTTAGTACATGTATCTTTAGAACTATATTTTATGTTTTACCTAGTCGAAGGACAAATCTGCCACCAGGCTAGGGACCCCACCACAGAAAACATATGAGAGGTGGAGGTGGCAGTCTCCAGACGTATCTTTATGATTTGCATTTTGTAATACAAGAGTAGTACTACTCTAGTACTAGTTTACATACACCAAATACTGTTTTTTAATGTGGCCCTATCTTTGTATACATGTCACTCGAAGCTCCAAATATAGCAATAAATTATTGGATATAAGAGCTGACATATCTGTACATTTATAAAAAGATTATTTATCCATGTTGAATTTCATGACTGATAAAAATAGTTATCCAATACCTATTTTCTCTAGAAGCCAGTGGCCATATATGATGTTCAATATCAGCCATGTGGTGTGGCAGCAGGACAAAATGTTTTTGTATCTGATGTCATGAAGGTGGTTTTGGTTAATAGTACATAAACCATCATTTTACTTGGCATTCTATGATTCCATCACTTGCTTAAAAATAATGTTAAAATTACGCAACATGAAAATCTTCACCTGGACCAATCGCTGTAACTAATCTGGCCACAGATGTTTACAGGCCAGTCTCACTTGGTCATCTTACGCTCAAAGCTTTTTCACACAATGACAACTTTCACTAGGGATTCCCACTTCACATGTGGCTTCATATTTGTCCCACTTGACATTTTTATGCTCCAAATGTATTTCTAAATTTGCACGTATCAATCCTCATCAGGTGCACCTATCTCTAATCGGATTGCATGTACCAGTGGGTTGACCATTTGTGGGTCCAAGTCCCATTTGAATTTCGTGAACTTTTTTGGTGATATTGTAGATCAACACTTTCTACAAATCGAATATTTACCACCTTGAACATAACCATTCACTTCACGTGCTGAAAACAGACTTTGGGAGTAAATGGATGGGAAAGCATGCTCCAACTATTTTGCTAAAATCCTGATTTTTCACCCTTTGAAGCTCATATGATGTAGAGCCATATCTCAAGTCTTCTTTTTTATTGAATGACCTGGCCTTAAGTATTTTGTATCATTTTTACTAAGTGGCAATTTCACTTTGTTTAAAGAGAATGTATTTTAAAGTAAATATCTTCTGCCTTCATATATTATCTTGATATTTTAGCTATAAAATGTAATCCTTCTAAGGGCGCCAAAAATGAACGACTAAGGTGGTTGTCTTCGAGTGAGGCCTGCCAGCTGGAACTGTTATCTCCTTTGGAAGATACCGAATGGACTTCAAATCCGTAGGATTGAGCTTGCTGCTCCGTCCTGGGGGTGAGATGATCATTTTTCTATTGCTTCTGTACCCCAAGGGGTAGTCTGCAGATGCTAGTGAATGCAGCTGATGCCTGCTGGGCCAAAAGGCCTAAATCTACACTTGGGCTGAGAGCCCCAGGCTCAAGTGAGTCTACTGATCTGTGGCTGCTGATTCCCCAACTGTAGCCTTTTGCGGAGGTCGTATTGGAATACTGCATGCCTGACCTGGAGTTCTGGCCAGCATCTTGGTCACCAGGCCAACTGGCCGAAAGCCAATTTGGTGCGGTGACCCTCCTAGTTGCTTGTGACCTGCTGCTGCCTGCGCTTGGGCCCTAGACTGCTATGTGGTAGAGACCAGGTCAGGGCCGGTCCTAGGACTTCTGGGGCCCGGGCGAAAGGGAAGATGTGAGGCCCCTCTAATTTGCATGTAACATCACAAGAAGTGATATCACAGAAAGTGACATCGCTGGACTATTGATCTTAATTGGCATCATTGAAGAGACCTAATGTGGATATCAGTAACATGGACAAAAAGAAGACAAATATAGAATTGAAATAAGTCCATATATTTTAAAACTGTATTAAATGGATTACATTTGTCACATTGGTCGGTAAAGCTAGGTGCAGGTCTCACAAAGATTAATATTTTTGACTTCATGTTAACTGATTGTTTCCAGATGAGGGCATGATAAAAATTCCAGAGCATTGCGGAAAATAAATTGACTGGCATCACTTGGAAGGCTGGGTCTGGTGGCTCAGTGGACTAATGCTTCCACTGCAGGGGCCTGTGTTCAAATGCTCACAGGTTCAAATCCTGAGGGGTCCACTCAGCATTTCATCCATCTGAGGTCGATAAAATGAGTACCATTGAGTTGGGTAACAATAAACATCTGTTATTCAGCGCCAAGATGCCCCGTTGGGGGTGAACGTGCGCTTTACAAATACACATGTTATGTTGGAAAAATTATGCAACGGGGAATATAGCAAAATGAATTTGAGTTCAGATACATGTATTTTTAATTTTTATTTGAAAGCTATGTAACTCACTGATCAGAACAAAAAAGGGCAGCCAAGAATCAAGAACCAAGGCTTTTGGGTTTAGAATACATAATTAATAATGGAAAACAGGTGAGCAAATAAACATTTCTTATAAAAGCAGATAAAAAGAAAGATTGCAATCAAACAATGAGGATAGAATGAACACATAAAAATACAATCCCAGAGAAACATAAATAGAGTAACTCCAACGTTTTAGATTATTCTCTTTGAGTGGCTCCCTGGTATTGATTCATTAGGGAAAGTCTAGTATCTAGGTGTGTTTAAAGTGAAGGTTTGCTGCAGATTCAAGGGGTTTTCAAATCAACGTTTTTGATTTGGTGTTAGAACTGGAGGAAGTGGTTATGGCCGGCTTTAGCGCTGGTGGAGCCCTGTGCGAAAATGTTTGTTGGTGCCCTCCAATGACTCCCTCCGCCACGGATTCCCTCACTACCACCCTTTAAAAGTGCCCTCAAGTCTCCATAACTACACTCTTGCTCAAATGCATTTAATTTGATTTACAGCGCCACTGATACCAGTGTAGGGTGTCAGAGCACTTTACATCACACACATTACACAGAGACAATCAATCATACGTGTGTAAGTCCTGCATAGACAAAGGACTACAGGGTGTAGGAGTCACATGACAACCATACTTGTAGGCAGTATAGTTTAATAGGGATTGGTCTGGAGAGACACAAACCCTGAATTTGGAACATAATACCATGGTTGGGGGTTCTCTTTAATAAACAGAATTGATTTCTATCCAAATGAAACCTTTTTGCATCATTAAGATAATCAAAGACTGGGGAAAAAACCATAAATCTCTAATTTATACGTTGAGGTTTGCATGCAGCTCTAAGATGATAGTTAATAGCTCACTGTTCTATGTTAGGATTTTGACTTATAAACTTCAAGTAACAAAATGATCTCACTGAAAAAAGCAGTAACGCACTGACCTATTTACATTATGTGCACTTTGTGATCAGCATGGTACATGTTCTTTGCAGCAGGCACATTGACCCTCTGTGCTACCTTTCCACGAGTCAAAACTTCCACTTGACAAAACTCCATCTCTATCTAGGAAGAACATTAATCACCAAAGTTGTCATGACATTTTTATTGTTGCCGAAATTACTGGAGGCCAGGAAGGAGGCAGCAAGTGCTTTTAAAAACATAATATACTTGCAAACATGACACCCCCACCCGACGTCAGACCCCAGTGCGACCACACCACCCTAGAACATCCCTGCTCAAGGGTCCTGTGACCTCAGTGACAGAGTCACTGTCACTCTAGGGTGTGCTGCTTCATAGGCCTGCCTGCAAGACAGGAGGTGAACTTCAGCACCGATTGTGGAGGACAGGCCTTCAAGGTTAATCCACACTTGCCAACCCAAGAGTCCACCTGCTGGTGCTAAGACACCAGGGCTTCTGAGGTTTTGCGGGGCCATCTAAGGTCTAGCACAGGAATGTGCTCTCTCAGGAGAGTGGTCTGGTGTGTCACGTGGCCAATAGGGACATTATCGACATCGCTAAATTAGCATGAGTCAAGCAACCATGATGCTGCTTTTGCGTGCGTTACTACATGGCTTTATTTTTCAAGACTCTGTTTATACCTTTGACATGAGAACCGTCTACTTGGTTTGTTCTCTGCCTGTTCCCGAAGTTTAGTCTGAACACTGTGAGCAAGGTCGATAAACAATGCCCCTTGTTATTCTGTTCTGGTCAGTCCCTAGCACCTAGACAAAACATGCTAACACAGCTGCTGCTGGAAGCTCGTGCTTTGTTATTATGGGGATGCATGTTTAGGTAACACACACTTGGAGAGGGAGCTTTCCAGGGAGAAGAGCCATGCGGTTCCTATGATGTAGATATACCATCTAGGCACTAAGGTATGGGGTCTGCTGAAAAAGCCCAGAGATTTTCAATTATATAATAAAGCTTCTTCTTACCAAGGGGAGGGTGGTTAGGCCTTTTAGTCCTTTATCCACTGTCTTTATAAGATGCCATCTCCCTTTATGATATATGGCCTTGCTGCAATGCTAACTGCGTTAGGTTTGTGCATTACGCTGGTGTCATACGCTGATGACACGCAGCTAATAGTGTCGGTAACACAGTCAGTGGATGCTATGGCAGCCCAATTCTGCAAATGTATCTCCGCCCTGATGACCTGGATGAACGCCAATTTCCTAAAGCTGAACGTAGATAAAACCGAGGTGATAGAGTTTGGCCAGAAAATCTCGGTCTGGAACCAATTATGGTGGCCAACTGCAGCCGGTACCTGTCCGGCTCCGGTCAATAAAGCTAGGAACCTCGGTCTTATGGTAGACAAAGACCTCTCCTGGGCTCCTCAGATCAACCAAGTCTCATCAGCTTGCTTCTTTATGCTAAAAGGCCTGAGGAAGATTCTTCCATTTATTCCGCTTTCCTTGAGGAAAACAGTGGTAGTAGCCACGATTCTATCTAGAATTGACTACTGTAATGCTCTCTATCTAGGAGCAGGTGCTGCTCAATTCTCCAAACTACAGTCAATTCAGAACGCGGCAGCTAGAGTACTGCTCAAACTACCCAAACATCACCCTACATCGACCAGTATAAAACAACTTCACGGGCTCCCAGTGCGGCGACGTGTTGATTTTAAGACTCTATGCCTGGTGCACAAAGCCCTGTTTGGTGGTGGGGCCAAGGATGTGCAATCCTTGTTTTCCCGATATGTACCATCACGATCTTTAAGATCAGCCTCCCTTGGTCTGGTACAACTCCCAAAGATAAAGAGAGCAAGGTGTGGAGGTAAACGCTTTTCCTTTTAGCATCCAAACTCTGGAACTCATTGCCCACACACCTGAGATTTCTGCCAAACAGATCTGCCTTCAGAAGGAAATTAAAACATGGCTCTTTTCCCAACCCTGAACATGTCGGCTACTGTTTTTGCATATCACCTAGCGCCAAGACGCCTCGGCAGTAGTGCGCTCTACAAATACCTTCAGTCAGTCAGTCAGTCAGTCAGTCATTTTGCTGCTGGTTATGGCTCATATACTGCGTTATAGAGCACAATAGTTAAAATAAACATTTTAAACTATATTCGTGTTTCGGTCAGTACTTATTGTGGACATGTACAAGAGAGTGTGCGAAAAGGTGTGTCTTGTTACCGCGATTCCTGAGAGATCCAGGAGTGTTGTGTTCTGGGGTGTCTAATCATTTGCTTCTTCATGAGTGTGTAGGAGAGTGAGTGAGACACTATAGCTAGTCGGTCCTGGGTTCGTGGGCACTAAGGTGGTGGGAAGGCTTAGCCCCTATACACCGAGGTCCCATATTCCTGCGCATAGTTCTGTGTATGTGCAGAATCCCTGCAACATGGCGCCACCAACGTTTGGTCTGGTACTTATTCGCGAGACCCCTGAGTAGTGCTTGTGCATGTCCACAATTCCCTCTCACCAGCTTCCAGGGAGACGTCCGTGGTGTGAGGGCTTAGCCTCCTAAATTTGATGTTTATAGGTTTATCAAGCTTGGATTTTAAAAGGTTCTACTTTCTATAATGCGCTACCGTTCATTAGTTCCTTATACCGCTCTTCTTATGGCGGTCGCTATTGCGGCGCCGAACCGTACTGCGGTCACGGCTTATTTGTCACAGCATGGAGTACCTAATGAAGGGGCTGATTTTATTTTTGTAGTTGAGGCGGATGCAGCATACCGCTTCGAGGTTTTCTATTCTTGGGTTACCTTTACAGCAGTGGATGAGAATGACAATTTCTTTCACGAATATACTGCCTCCGCTGTCCTGCGGGATTATCGCCCTTATCGATTACTTGAAGTTCCGTTGACAGCTTGGCAGCACACCATCTGGTTTAATGGCGCCCTTCCTCACCCTGTTTCTGTGGTCCGTTTAGGCCCCTTAACAGTCGATGGGGCCACGTGGCCCGTTTTGGCTGGGTTGACACCACATCCAAATTACCTTAAGGTTCCTATCGTAGAGCTAAGACAATTGCATACATCATTGATACATATACATAGGGCTGTAATCCAGTTTATGTCACGTAATGTTCAGGTAGCTCCACCGGGAGCTGCTGCACACCCACCGGGACATGGTGGTGGTCTTGTTATTAGTCTCATCATGATAAATTCAGTGATGGGTAAACGTCCTCAGGATAGGGATGACTTCCCTTACTGGCTTGCAGAAACATTTGAGCAACTCAAGGCTGTTTTTCCACATCTACGCCTGTGGAGAAACACAAGATCCTTACCATGTGTTTATCTAAAGGACTCATTCCCAATTTGGCTGATTGTACCACCTGGGGCAAAGTGTTTGCGGCGGTATATTCACTGTGCTTTGGCACCCCCTCCATGACCGTTCTTCCATCCGTACTTTAAAAAGTTCAGGATGAATATGGGGCTGAGGCTGCCCTGGATTTGGGAATGAGATTGGTGGGGCTGTTCCCTATTGTTTCCGATATGATCCTTGCTAACGTCAAGGGGGAAGCAGTTAGTTTACAGGTGAGACAGCGCCTGGAAGCAGCTGCTGACGTGGATAAGCAACTTGAATTGCCTAAGATTATTGCTAAAGTATATAAATCCTTAGGACGCAATAACCTGGGTATTAAACCTTTTACACAAACACAACAAAAGACCCAGCCTGAGAAGGATGGGTGTCCAGTCTTTCCTAAAAAGACTTGGAATAGGAATCAGCGGCAGCAACAGCAGAAGCAAGGTTCGCGTGCTGGTTCACCGACACCTGAAACGTCTGAGTGTAGATATGATTTGCGTGACCGCTCAAAAATTAAGACACCGGAGAGGTTTCAAGTTCCTAATCCTTGCTCTCCTCGTTCCTTACAGGACTCGTGGGATTCACAGTTCGGTGGTGGAGAGAAACAGGATCGCAGACATGGCAAGACTACTCAGCAAATACGTGATCTGCCACATCAGTTTGACGTGAAAGCCAAACTGGAGGGCCTGCCTCCTTTTCGGGCCCCATTTCAAAAGAAGAAAGTTGCCGCTTTGACAGCAAAGTATGCCTCAGACGGTGAGAACCCTGCTCCTCGATTGGAGATGGGCTGTGACACTCCTCGACAGCGTGGCGGAAGTTACCATAGTGCGGGAGGCACTCCAGCCTTGTCTGGAGGCGAGAGCAACTGATACTTTCATCACAGTGGAAACAGCAGACACATGAGTTGCACCCCCTGATAGACGTTATGAGATAGAACTCCAAATTGAGGGTGATATAAAACATATTAGTAAGGGAATCTTTTGGGATAACCTTACCTCCTCCTATGACATTTTGTTGGTGGAGACAGTTTGGCCTCCTTCATTTGTGTTGTCTTCTTCCCAAGGGGAAGATGTTATACTCCCTAGTTTTTCCCTTTACATCTCTGAAGAGGCTAAACAAGCTTACGCTGCAGAATGGGCTTTGGCCCTAGCACCGGCTGTTTATCATAATCAGGTGGGCTGGGATAAAGATTCGCCGGCACATGAAAGGTCTTTATGTTCTATGCCCCAGCCGCAGGCGCAATATCCGATCAGACGTGAAGCAAAAGCACCCGTTAGTGAAATTTTGACCCAGTTGGAATATCAGGGTGTCATTGAACCCTGTGTTTCATCCATGAATAATCCTCTTTTTCCGATATCGAAACCGGATGGTTCATATCGTATAGTTTTTGATTACAGACATTTGAACAGTCACGTTCGTACATTTGCGGTACAAAACACACACAGCTCTGAGTTAGTGAATAATTTTGTTCGTAAAAAATACAAAACAACCCTAGATATTTCCAATGGTTTTTATAGTCACAATTTAGCTCCTGGTAGCCACGATTTGACCGCATTTATCGCGGTCGGCAATCAGAAGCGCTTTACGCATTTGCGCATGTTGCACATGTTGTGTCTCTATTACACGACATTGACCCTGATGCGTTCTCATACGTCGATGATATTTATTTGACAGATGACAAATTGATCCCGCATCTTGCGCGTGTGGATCGCATCATTCTCTCTTTTGTAGACTTGGGTTACAAATTTAATTTTGCCAAGTCACACATCACTTGTTTGACGGTTATCTTTTTGGGCTATGAGCTCAATAATGAATGTAGGGGGTTGGCCCCCCACTTTCTGGAGAAGTGTGCACAATTGCAACCTCCGTCTACATTAAAAAGATTACAGTCTTTGCTGGGATATTTGAATTTCAGGAGGACTTACATTCCTGATCATGCTCAGCGTATCAAACCGCTTTATGCATTGATACAACCTTCTTTTTCGTCTGCCAGCTGGCTTCCGGAACATACCTTGATTCTTCGGTCTTTGCAGTCTGATCTGCTTGCGACCAACTTCTTGTTAACACGTAATAATTCTATGAACTTGGTCATAAGAATTGTGCCAGTGACAGTAGGTTTCACTTATTTGACATTTAATGAAGGTGACACAGTACCAAAAGCATATAAATCGCACTTGTACACATCGGCAGAAATGCGATTTTCCACAGTTGAGAAAATTTGACTGCGGTACAGATGGCGATTCTGAAGGAACGCTCTCTGGCGCAGGGAAAACGCATTCTTATGTTTCGCCTGTACCTACTTTGGAGGCAGTGACTAAGGGGAGTGTACCGATTTCTAAAGCTTTGCATCCCCGTTGGATACAATGGGCAAGTTCTTTGACGTCGGCTGATGTCACTTTTATTTTTGATCCTTCATTGCAGACACAGGAGTTTTTACAATATGAACATGTTCATCCTCCTCCGTTGTCGTTGCTTCAGTACAAATGTATCATTTATACCGACGGCTCTGCTCAACCAGCCGTCGGGTCTAAGCATGATTATTCAGCCGCTTGCGCTATTGTGGCTGGCTCAATTATTAATGGTGAATTTAAGTCTTCCATAGTCCATAAGCAGGTACTTGGAGACTGTACGGCACAATTGGCGGAGCTGCGTGGTTTGATTTTAGCTCTAGAATTCGCAGATCCAGATGTGAACACTCTTGTTCTGTGCGATTCTTACCATTGTGTGCAGGCTTTCAATGACAATTTATTCTTGTGGTCTCAGAATGATTATCAAGACTCTAAAGGTAGCGCAATAAAGCATAAAATGCTTTGGGTCCGAGTGGCGGAACGTAAAGAACATTTGCCGCTCACACAGGTAATTCATACTCTTGGCCATCAGCGTGTGAGAACACATGCTGTTGGTAATTCTTTGGCTGATGAGGCAGCCAAATCTGCAGTAGCCACATGTTCAGTAGCAGCAGTTACTAGGTACATGACTAAGATTGATAATGATATTCTTGCGGCAATAGCTGCTATGAAGGGTGGGACAGACTTCCCACAAGGATTCTCTTCTAAGTATTCTTATCATTTGTCACCTGAGCAAGTCCCATTTGTTACAATACCGTCTGTTGGGGATCGGCTGATTCCCAACGTGGACCGCAGACTTCCTTTGATTTATAGCCGCACATGAAGACATGGCTTCTGCACATGCCAGAGTTTCTGTGACTGTTTCTATTTTACAGCAGCGTTATTGGTGGTGTGGTTTATATAAACAAACCCGTAATTATGTGCTGTCTTGTGACATTTGTCAACAGATTAAACCATCTACGGTTACACGCCCACCACATGCACAGCTGTACATTTTGAATCAACTGTTTGGTTGCATTTATTTTGATCACCGCGGTCCTTTGTCTTTTGACACTGAATATAAACATATTTTGGTTGCAGTTGATTCGTGCACTAGATTCCTTTGGGTTTGGCCACAACGCAGTGCTGACGCTCGAAATGTCATTAGAGATTTGCGTGTCTTTGTCGGGACTTTTGCCTGTGGCACCTTCCATTCTGACCAAGGTCCAGCATTTGCCTCTTAGGTGTACAAGTACGCAATAAGGTCTCTGGGGGTGCTGGTGAAGTTTTTGTCTCCATACAGGCCTGAGGGCAATTCTATAGTGGAGCGAATGAACCGTGACTTAAAGCAATCTTTGACAGCTAGAGTCTTAGGTACTGGCAGGGGTTGGCTGACTCATTTGTATGGGGTTTAACGTGCACTAAATAATCTCTTGAGAAGATCTCTGGGTGGGCGGACCCCATACGAAATGCTCTTTAGCATTAAAATGTTTGTGCCAGACCTTGATGGTCTAGACGTTGTGGCGGCTGCCGCAACATTTGACGTAGATAACCTTTCTACTATGTTGCAGGAACTACAAAATACCCATGACACACTGGTTAAAGATCATTCACCCTCGTCCACTGAAGTGGCGATGCTGATTCCTGTTACTGGCTGGCTTCCTAAAGTTGGTGATCTGGTACGAGAAAAGCTGGAGAACATAAAAGAATTTGGTCCCTCCTATCATGCACCTGTCCCAGTTCTTGGATTGAAGGGTACCCGAACAGTGATTTTGCCTCCTTTGCCTGGTTGCAAGGACAACAGATTTATTTCAATTGACAATCTCAAGCTACACCATATGGCCGATAGTGAATAGTGTGACTCCCAGTATTCCAAACCGAGCTGTTTCGCTGAATCCGATAGCTCCGACTTCTTCGACAAGTACCCGCGTTGTGGAGGGGGAGTTGGAAACTTCTATTGACTTCTTGCCTGTTGTCCCTTCATCTTCCTCCAATGCAGACGTCGAGTATGATTCTCCCCCTACTGAGGTCCTCATGGACGTTCCTGACAGTACTATACATCCTCTATCTGATGCTGCACAGCCCCCAATGTTGCACTTGGGAGCTAGTGGTTATTACATGGATCGTACAAGTTTCTCATACGATTCATCCTCTTCATCCTTATCTGTGCCAACTCAGCCGACGTGTACCAGTCTTTTCATCACCTGGTTCAAAAAGACTTACCTGGTCCCTCCCTGGACATATATCTGGATAATGCTCACAGTTGTCTTCCTTTTCATGCTGATTGGGTTTGTGACTGTGTTTTTCTTGCTCATCAATGGTCATTATTTGCCAGAACGCTCTGCTGTGAAGTTGGTTGATGGAATTCTTGCTCCCCATACATCGTCTAATATCATGAAACATGATCAACCCCTCGTGAACATTTCGGATTTCCCTGTTGCTGATAGCATCGTTTGGGATAAAGTTGCATTCGATATCCATAGTCCGACGGAGGTCATGTACATTCCATACGTGTTCCGCGTTTCACTAGGAGATGTAGTATTACAGGACATACACTCAGACAACTGGGATGTTCAGGCAGTTCGTTCATTGTTCTCTGATTTAAAGTATTATGCTGCCTTTGATGCTGAAGATTTGTATTTGAATACGGCCACTTTTGCGGATTTATTCTGTTACCAGCATTATGGCCATCATTTCTTACACAAAACAAATACGTTAAGACTGATTTTTAATTTTACCCAGTGGGAACATTGTCCGACTCCTTTACAGGGGAGTTCTAATACTCTCTGGAGTAAGTTCACATACTTTTCTGATTACAATGCGTCCAATCCAGAGTCCTACTTCTATAAGTTGACTCATACAAAATTGATTTATTCTAAATCCTTTAGGAATGATTTGGCCTTACATGGTTACGAACACTGGAAAGATACCATTGATTTGAAATCCATTTGGGGAACTAAAGATTGGCAAGTCCAAGGTGTTGAAGCTCTGCATCGTGCGTGTCTAATTCCGACTCAAATTTTGTTTTTAAATGACACGGTGCAGCAGACTACTTGTTTGGGTTTGGCTACAGCCAAAAATTTGAATGTTCCTTTCATTCCTTCATTAGCTGAGTACGAAGCGTGGCGTACACAAACCAATTATACGATTGCTGTATTGTTTGCCCTGTTTAAGAATGGTAGTATAAATATTTCTGACGTCGACCCCTTAGGATGGTTGTTGTGGCCAACTGGTTCCAATGCATGTCAATTGCGTTTTCTTAATGCAACGCCAGGTTTCACCCCAACCAGACCGTATCCACGTTTCCCACATTCTCATTCAGTCACCACGTATTCGGTGGGGAAATTGTGTCAACAATGGTTGGGACACTTCAAACTGTCGTCAGTGAAACAACACCTATCACTCTTATCGAGTGACATCAATTTGGCTGATTTTTATCTTAGGTCCTAAATCACCTAGATCAAAGCGATTTATCTATGAAGCATTTAACGAATTATGGAAACTGTCGCAGATGGACGCTGCGGTGAGTCTGCGCCAAATTGACCAAGCTAATTTGGAAAAGGTTCTTGCAGTGGTAGATAATAGCATTAATACGTTGTCCTCCCGTATTTACACCCTAGATAATATTGTGTCATCTGTTATAGATATTGTTCAGAATGATGTATCTGTGTTGTATCATGGTCAAAATCAATTGCGCCCTGTAATGCAATTTGCGTGGACGTTACAAATGCTCAAAATTGGAAAAGTTCCATGGGATTATTTGACCGCTTCTGCCCTGTTTTCACCTTTTAATTTAACTGATAGACAGAGATTTATGTCTACGAAAGACGCAACTTACACACTATTACATATTGAACAATTAGAACAGCTGCCTTTTTCTGTAGCAGAGACTGATTCCGCTGTTTGGCTAATACATGGAGTTATTTCACTGCCCTTCTCACAATTTTAGTTCACATCTTGCATTAAACACTTCCTGGTTGGCCGTTTTGAGCCCTTGGGAAGTGCTTTTATTCATGAATTGTGGTCCTTGCCTTTCACTTACAGATGTCAGTGCACGGATAAGGAGGTCTTCCTAACAGGGGAGGATTGCGATTCCACGGTAGGACATTCCCTAGTGTGCAAACAAGTTAAATTGCACAGCGCCTGTAACGTGTTGGCACCTAATCTGGCTTGTTTTTTGAATGGTACGCCAGTCCCAGCAATTATTCCTGCAGTCACGTTGATTTCAAATGGCAGTTATCTTATTTTCAATAACCACGACTGCTGTGGCTTACGGGCCGGCATCCAGTATATAGTAACGGTTTCGCAACAGCTTACTTGTTGCAGCAATGTCCTTTTTCCACCCCGCATGGGATTGTAGATAATTCGCTTTGGCCTTCCATTCCAACTTTGAAGACAGATTTCAATAAGCTAAGCAGACTCAAAGTGCTATTGTTTCAACAAGAAGTGGCTCTCACATCAGCGCGAGAGACCTTCGAACTGCAGGTGGCGACAACCGCAAGTGAGATACACTCACTACTAAACACCAATCTCCCACTCCATTTTGGAGAATTAATACACTAAATATTTAATGCGTCTGATGCTGAAGGCCTTGCTCATTTGAGGGATCCGGCCTTGTGTCCTCTTTTCAGACGATTTTTGGAGTAATGCCGGCCTTTATCCATTCTATTTTTTCCAGCGCATTCGGAGGGTTCCCATTGATCCTCTTGCTGGTGTGTGGCGTGCTGGTACTTCTGCTCCTATTACGCAATGGCTGCCCATCTTGTGGTACTGCACAGACCCGGCCAATTGCGACTGTACCGTGACCGAATACAACAACTTTTTGAATGTTTGCCATTGGCGATGCTTGGTATAAGTTATGGACTTACTTTTTGCTTCGCCTACTTCACTTGCGTGCAACCTGTGTTCTATTGCCGATGGTGCCCTTTCTATTGGGCCTTGGATTTATGCCTCTCCAATGCGTCCAGCACTGACCCGGATTATGATCTGTTAATGGGTCCGCTACTGGCCCATGACCAGGCCTGTTATGACGATGGCCGTTTGATGCGTGCGGCTGCACTTGGAGTATTGGCGGAATGGAATACCTGTGAGGCTGCACAGCGCCTCTTGCAACGGAGTTTCATCGAGTATCATGCAAGTTGCCCGGAGATGCTCCTGGAATCATCGGATTATGATGAGCACGTGTGTTTCTTCGATCTACTTCACTGGATGGCATCCCTCTTTGCTTCGTATGACAGGGATGACCTTTTGGAACGGATTGCATTCCTCGGTTCACGTTCTCTGATGAATTTTCAGGATTCGCCTTAAAAACATTTTCAACTGGATTTTTGCATTTTCCCAATTTGGCTTTTTTCCAGGCAATTGTTGACTCTGCTTAGCTTTGCAGTCTGTTTTTCTATATGCTACGACCTGGCCAATGGGAGGGTGTCACGTGGCCGATAGGAACATTGTCGACATTGCTAAGTTAGCATGAGTCCAGCAACCATGATGCTGCTTTTGCGCGCTTACTACATGGCTTTATTTTTGCAAGACTCTGTTTTTGCCTTTCACATGAGAACCGTCTACTTGGTACGTTCTCTGCCTGTTCCTGGAGTTTAGTCTGAACACTGTGAGCAAGGTCGATAAACAATGCCCCTTGTTGTTCTGTTCTGGTCAGTCTCTAGCACCTAGACAAAACATGCTAGCACAGCTGCTGCTGGAAGCTCGTACTTTGATATTATGGGGATGCATGTTTAGGTAACACACACTTGAAGAGGGAGCTTTCCAGGGAGAAGAGACATGTGGTTCCTATGATGAAGATATACCGTCTAGGCACTAAGGTATGGGGTCTGCTGACAAAGCCCAGAGATCTTCTATTATATAATAAAGCTTCTTCTTACCAAGGGGAGGGTGGTTAGGCCTTATAGGGCCATATGTACGACCCTAGTAAATTGCGACTCGCAATTTGCGCTCGATTGCGAGTCGCAAATTGTGAGTCGCAATTTACTATGTACAACTGTGTCAGAGACACTGATTGCAATTCCCAATGGGGTCGCAAAATGCGAGGCTCATTAATATTCATGAGCCACTCCCATTTTGCGACCCCATGGGGAATGGCTGGCCCTCCCAGGGATGGTGGCCTGCTGGGCTCAGTAGACCACCATGTTTGAGACTGCTTTTAAATAAAGCAGCTTTTTTTTTTTTTTAAATGAAGCCCGTTTTCCTTAAAGGAAAACGGGATGCATTTAAAAAAATAAAAATGAAATGTTTTCGTTTAATTTTTTAAGGGCAGGCAGTGGTCCCTGGGACCACTGCCTGACCTTGAAAAATATTTTCGCATGCATTTGCAAAGGGGAAGGGGTTCCCTGGGGACCCCTTCCCATTTGCGAAAGCATTACCACCTACTTGAAGTAGGTGGTAATTGCAAGTGTATTGCGACCGCAATTGCGGTTGCAAAACATTAGTACATGGGTTAGAGAGTCGCTATTTGGAAGGGAACGCCCCTTCCAAATAGCGAGTCTCTAAACACTTTTTTGCAGGTCGCAATTTATTTGCGACTTGCAAAATTGTGTTAGTACATGGCCATACCAATTTTAGCATGCGCAAACGGGTCACTAACCTGTTTGCGCGTGCTAAAATTGGTCGTACATCTGGCCCATAGTCCTTTATCCACTCTCTTTATAAGATGACATCTCCCTTTATGATATATGGCCTTGCTGCAATGCTAACTGTGTTAGGTTTGTGCATTTTGCTGCTGGTTGTGGCTCGTATACTGCGTTTTAGAGCATGATAGTTAAAATAAACATTTTAAACTATATTAGTGTTTCGGTCAGTTCTTATTGTGGACATGTACAAGAGAGTGTGCGAAAAGGTGTCTTGTTACCGTGATTCCTGAGAGATCTGGGAGTGTTGTGTTCTGGGGTGTCTAATCATTTTCTTCTTCATGAGTGTGTAGGAGAGCGAGTGAGACACTATAACTAATCGGTCCTGGGTTCGTGGGCACTAAGGTGGTGGGAAGGCTTAGCCCCTATACACTGAGGTCCCATATTCCTGCACATAGTTCTGTGTATGTGCAGAATCCCTGCAACAGGTGGACTGGTCATGAAGGCCGAACCTGGTTCCCCAGTTCCAAATTCGGCAGCTCTGGCCATAGTGCAACATCCTCTCCCCCACTTAACACCATTCTGCCCCACTGAGAGAAACTCTCACTGCCTTCAGCTACAACTCAATTGTGCCCCACTATAAACACCTGGTTGTGACTCATTTCAAATTAAGCACTAGACAAGAGTAATATGCTGCCTAAAAAAAAAAGTAACAATATCCTGGAAAAAGCAAACAATCAAGGGAATGCAAGATTAAGTAACGCATGTGAAATGTAAGAAGGAACAACATGGTTACCTTAACGCTTTTGCATGTATTATTCAGAAATCAGTGGATGTTTTCGCCTGAAAAGTTAAGTACATGACTACAGGGCCCAGAAGGGACGCGTTTCAATGTCCATTACCTATATCCTTACAAAACGTAAGCAGCATGGTTTAAAAAGACAACATCCATGAACACAGAGCTGCGGTACACATTTTGTTTTCCAATCCACCCATCAAGCTTGTATTGCAATACATTCAGGAATGGTGCACTTCCCCACCCAGGGAAAACAATGTTGTTCAAAGAAAGATGAGAAAACAAAAGTAGCGCTTCATTGGCAAACTCTCTAAAGTGACCACTCTGTTATGCTTTATTTAGTTATTTTTCACATTTTAAACCTTTTATTGCTCCCTGTCCTGAGGCTGCACTATGGAATAGTAAAATGTCAGAAAAAGACGACATTTCCAGCAAAAGTGTTTTCTTTTTTTGGATCCATGTTACGGAGGAACAAATAAACGAAAGGAGAGGAAAGAGGGAGTAATAATCGTTTCTTGAAGTCACGGTTTTCAGTGAGTGAGGAGGAGCTAGACACAAAGAGAGGGAGGAAGAGTAAGAAAGAGTGGGTGGCAGCTGCCAGCAGCAGAGCAGAAGTGAACATTGTCCTTGTCCTCTCTGGGCAAGAAGGAAAAGACCTTTTCCTTCTCTGCCCGCCCCGCCTGTCCCCGAACAGCCAAGCCTTATCTATAGGCCTTGGCTATTTCTGTTGACGCATGTTTAAAATATAAAAGTTGGGGAACGGAATCTATTAAATTAAAGAAGTAGGTACGCCCCCAAGACTCTAGACATGAGACCTTCTAAAGACAGGCAAAATATTTCTAAGTAAATCTATAGGCCATCTTGACATAACTGGGGCCCACCTGCCCTGGGCTCGCAGCACTACATAATGTCTACAAGGCCCAGGGAAGGGGAACAAACCTGGACCTTGCAGCTTCCTCCAGTGCTTTGAGGCTCAAGAAAGGGGGGGCCCCCTCCCCTGGGCCTCAAAGCAGTAACGAGGCACTTCGCAAAATACTGCCCTACCACGGCAGCTCTACATACATTTTAAATGCACATTCCCATCAAACAAATCTTTGCTATGAGTGATACAGAGGTTAAGAAAAGACAGTTGATCTAGCTGCTCCCTCCTCCCCTCACCCACCTCTCCTTACCTGTGTCTGGCTGGTCCTGGAAACAAAGGGGCCTTCTGTCATCTAGCAACAAAATGCAGAAAGGGCGCCTTGAATGGCCGGTACTTAACAGAGGCGCTGAGGCACTGCCCCGTCCCTGACACTGCGAGTCAACATATTTGCTGGCCCAGCTGCTGTGCCATCCCCAATCTGTTTGTCCCTTCCCCCTACCCCTGCAACCACAGGAATGCCACCATGCCCTGACGCATGGTCAATACACCTCACATTTGTAATGTGACTCTGTAAAGCAGGGGGCCCCGGAGGAGCAGGTGGGCCAACTGTGAAAGATTGGCCTTTCACAGTGAAGCTGGGCCCCCTGTTTTTAGCTGAGCGCGAGGCCACTGTGCAGCTGCCCACACTGCCCATTCCTAGCGCAGGCCCTGGACCAGGTGATCTGTACAATGTGAGGTGGAGGTCCAGAGGGTGGTGAGGAAGATGAACTGCAGCGTGTTTCGAGTTTTGCAATACAAATTAAACCCTGATGGTTCACCGAGAAATGAAGAATTAGTAGGGGAATCAGTAAACCCGTGTTTGATTTCCCAGGTCATTTTCCTTCAGCGGTGCACTTGAGGAATCTCTCAGTGAAACTAAACAGAGCTGTAGTATTCCCATAGATCTCATTATTTGATTAGGCCAGTGACTCCTGTTACCAGCCACATCGAAATTAGCAGGCCACCAGGGTTCAATTTGTAAAAGAATAAATGCCAGGGACAAAACTGTTGCCACGCTGCTGAATGCCAGGGCTACCATATAACATGACATTCTAGTCTTGGTTCTACCGTATACCTCTGTGGTCTAAAACTACCCCCCCCCCCTTCTAGGTCAGTTCTTCAGGCTCTTTCACACCCCTGTTTTCTGCCTTTTCTCCCTTTCCGCTGTTTTTCTTCTCTTCCTCCTTTACCCCTTTTCTGCCGTTTATCTGCCTTGAGCCGGGTCAAAGTCTGATATTGAAAAATGAGTGCCAGTCCCCAAAAATGAATGCCGTTTGATCCCACCTGCAGTCACTGGCTCAAAGACACAAAAGACACGATCTGGAGTCTTCGCCAGTTACGAGCACTAACTGCATCAGTGTTGGGTGAGAAAACCCTCTGTAAATTCCATATTAGGACATGGAAGGATGGTGTAGCAAATCAAGACAGGCTTAAGTAAAGGGACTGCTAAGGGTCAGATCGAACTGTAAGGCAGGGAAAAAGGGGGTCTCTACAGTTGTCTAATATATGCCTGTCTGGCCTCTTTGCTATAACCTAAGCTCGAGGCACTGAAATAGAAACAAATAGCAGCCTCTGAAGTTGTCTACTTTTAACTTTAAGTCGGTGATATTTTTGCAAATAATATTTTGAACTAAACATTTCTGCCAGAGAATAATTTGGGGATGATATTATGCTGAATCACACAAAAGGTGATGGGGGCAATGCTTGCAATTTGTCTAACCATTGGCGATTGCTCGGGGTAACATCCCAGCCCATCTGTTCTTTTACTCACCATGTCACCTGAGTTTAGACCCAGCCATATGCAAATCAGTCTTGACCCTGTTCTTCATGGGAAGAGTCCAGCCCAAACTGCCAGGCCCAGTCCTCCCTGAACAGGAAACGAGCATCCTGGCATTGGTTTCAGGGTATTAACCCTCATCAGTCAGGCTAGCTTGAATCCAGTGACACAGTGAGCATGGAACCCAGGTCTGGGCGTACTCATGCCACTTAGGGCGGTACATGAAAGTTGGCCTGGCTGATGAGGGGTGATGCCCCGAAACCGGTCCCAGGATGCTTGTTTCCGGTCCAGGGATGACCTGGCTTGGCAGTTCAGGTTGGACTGTTCCCATGAGGAACAGGGTCAATACTGATTTGCACATGGCTTGGTCCAAACTGGAATGGCATTGCGAGGAAAATAACAATGGATTAAAACCAGATTTGTGACTAGGGGTGAATGTTTGACAATGTTCAACATTCCGTCCATCATCTTTTTGTGTTGCATGATATTATGCTGCCATACCTTTTGGGTTCAATGCGTTTGAAGATCCGCATTATGAGTTTCATTCCAGTGCATATTAGCAATTGGCATAATGGGAAATGTAGAACAGAGAAGTCAATGTAAATATTCCAAAGTTATTTGCCTATGTCATTGCGGGCGAAGTGGCCTAGAAGTACTGATTTAAATGGGATCCTCCGGGCATAAGGGGAGACCCGCAAATGAACGTTATGTGACACTTGTTGATTTGTTAATTGTTCTTGACCTATACATATTATTCTTAACAGACAGGTTGTTTTATATGGCCTCCCAATGCTTCTGTGTCTTACTTTGAAATTAATAACTTTAGAGATGGACCTTCCAGATCAGATGGGAGTAGGGGTGCAATATTCTGTAAGATGACGTATATACGTTCTCTCGTACCTTTTCACCGATACAAAACCTTTGAAAACCTTATTGTTGTACTTCACCTGCTTGCTTCACGCAGTTATTCAAATTCCGTGCTATCTCCCGGCAGCCAAGCATGTTTATTGTTTACATTTACAGGAACGCCTCGCAAACGTCATGGTAATTACTCCTCGCAGGACATTACGAAGTGTGCCTTGAGTCACAGGTTGGTTGCTGAATCTCGTTGTTGTATCCAAACGTCATTTTTCTAGGACCAATCCGTTTGAAACAGATTTTACAAGAAGCCTCGTGGTTCCAAAAAACATTTCTACCAAATCCACTGGCTTCTTCGCAGTAGCATGACCGAACTTACACCTCACGATCTTGTGGTCTTCAATACATAACTGAAAACATGCACAACTCAAAAATGCACGTTTGTCGTCAAAGTACATTAATACAGGTGGTCATGGAATTAATTTCAGAAAATCACTTTTCTACAATAAGCAAATATATCCGTATAAGTATGTCCTCAAGTCAGAATCTAATGATTTAATAAAGATTGATTTAAATCCATAAAAAATGTAGAGTTCCGTAGTTAATTATATATACCTGTATTGTTCAGACAACCAATGTAACACAATGCATCTATTAGTCATTTCCAAGATAATTTTATACACAGTCCATTCACGTTTTCCTTTCTAAAGCACATGGCAAAGAGCAGGAGAGAAAGTAGCAAGTCAGTGAAGGCCTTCATCCACATTCAAATCAAAATGGTTCGGTGATTTCCTCTTGGTGATCATTCTGGACTCCAGTTTCCTCAAACTTTACTCCCTATTCACTCTTCTACTACATACTGCAAAAATCTCAAAGGTGATGATCGCTATTGTAATATTGCAGAAAGGACATATCTTACTGGTTACATTTATTGCAGTACTTCAGAACAGAGACGGGACATGTAACTTAAGTACTGTTCACAGTTCCACTAATGTAGAATGCACCAGCCCATAGAGAATTTAGAGTAATGCAACGCAGCGCAATTCGCTGTATTGCATTACTCTGACCTGGGAAGGTGTTCCATGGGCGTTGCGTGGGTGTTGCCATGCAACTCCCATGGATTTTGATGCACCCCAGATTTACAAGAACTTGTAAACCTGTGAATGTGCCAACATCTTAAACCTTTCCAGGGGAGGCATAACGAGGAGAAATATCTATATTTCCCCCCATTTCTCCCTCTTTCTATGTGTTATGCATTCTGCAGCACACATAGAGAGAGGAATATGCCTCCAAATATTGTTTTTGTGCAGGAAGGTGTCCCATCCTGCACAAAAACAATCCTGTCTGCAGCGCAGGCACCCTTGCACAATGGTGCAAGGGTGCCTGCACTGGCACTAGGCTGCCAAAAGGCCACCACCACAAGGGAAAGGGCAGGAATGTGTCACATTGCCTTAAACATGGTGCATTCCTGCCCTTTCCCTGTGGCACAGCGCGATGCAGCAAGCTGACTTGCTGTGCAGCACTTTGCCAGTGTCCTACTGGCTCAGACAACAAATTGACTTTCTCCAGCTCGGTGGGAGCCTTTATACATTATAAAAGTAAAACCACTGTGTGTAAGTCCAAGAACACTTGGTATCTTTTCAACACAATAAGGGAGGAAGACATACTTAGAATCATCAGGAAGACCAAACCTTCAAATACTTTGTAGTCCCTAACTGGGGTAACATTGCCAAAGACCTTTATACACACATACTCCCCTACTGAACAAAATTAGTGAGTCTTTTATTCAACCAGGGAACCTTTCCTTACTGCCTCATGACTAGGCAAGTTACCCCACTTCACAAAACAACCCTGCAGATATGAACAGCGTTAACAATTTTTGCCCTGTCTCCAACCTGCCTTTCCTGACAAAAATCATCCAAAGATGTGTAGCGGAACGACTCACTGAAGACATCAAAACATCAAAGATAACAATCTCCTAGATGAATACCAAACTGGCTTCAATCAAGGATGCAGCACTGAAACTGCACTGCTTCAAGTCTTCAATGAAGCACTTTGAGTCCTAGATGCAGGCAACTCCTGCCACTTGATTCTTCTCAGCCATATCCGTATTCCGCTGTAAGTTGGTCATCTTTGGGGGCCCAGCACTCACCGATCGGTGCACCTGTTCGCGTGTCACACAATATCTCCTCTCTGAAGGAGAGCAGGAACCCCCTCACAGTCCTGTCAGATCAGGTGAATGGGGGATTGATGCTGCCCCAGGACTCCATATCTCCACCCAGACCCAGGTCTCCTGTGGTGTTTCTAAGAAGTGTGTTTCCCCATTGTGGATGATCTTCGTTTTCACACAGCTTTCCCGTGACAGCCAAAAGGGATCTTCTCGTTTGTGGGACATGCACTGTATAATCAGGGTATATACTGATTCATGTAGACTCAGTGATGAAGTCTGACTTATGTTGAGGTTGTCATAATGTCCTGTCTCTATCCGCAAAGTTTAGAAAATGGGCAATTATGGGCCTCCCAGGACCCTGCCATCAGACAATGATCAGATATCTCAACTACAAAGCAAACAGACTGTTCTTCCACAGGGACCTAAGATCTCAGCCAAGTAGTCAAGAACTGTTCTGGCTTTGACCCCTTGTCTATTTCGATTATGCTGAATAGTCTGAGATTGTTCTTTACTGACCTGTTTTCTGCATCTTCACACCATTTGAGGCGGCCACTGTATCTTTCAAGCACGTGTCCTTTGTATGGTTGCCTCAGAACACCAAACAGACTGTCACACAAGTTTTAATCACCAGCAGACTGGACTACGGTGGACTCTCTGTGCCGGAATTTCAAAACAACTCCTACACAGGCTCCAGACCATCCAGAACACCGCTGCAAGACTCATACTCGACCTCCCATTCTGCACCCACCGCACACCACACCTCAAGAACCTTCACTGGCTCCCCACTCACAAGTGCTGCCAATTCAAACTTCTCACACACAACATACAAAGCCCTACACAAAACAGGACCAGAACAGCTGCATACCATGGGCATCATTTGGAGGTAATCAGGGGTCGCAGCTCTGACCTGTAACTTGCTCACTGCTACTTCTGGCACTTCCTTTGCAACCGCTAACCACAAGAAAGTAGGGTGCCGATAAAATAGACGTGCCTAAGATCCGGGATCGGGTCTAGCACTACCTACTACAGGTCACGGGGGACCATTCAAAACAGGGAGGCCATCCTTAATGGAAGAGGATGCCTCACACACATAATAGTGTCATGCTTCATCATTGGCATCCTCTCCCCACCCTGGTAAGATGGTGCTACCCGGGCGCACTCAACCTCCACGAAGACCTGGCGGTAAGAGTTCTTACATAAAACTACAGGACAAAAACAGGATCCAGCTGAATTAAAAATACCTACAGGTTCCTCAGTTATCACCTTTATTTGTGAGGACCCTTGGTATACTAAAAACCGATCAAGTGATGGAAATCATAGAGTACAATGACTCAAGTCCATCACAAACTTGCCAACATGTTTCTGCCCTCAATAATTAGCCTAATAGGTCTGGGGCATTCATCAGGGCTAGTAAATCCCTATCGTATTGATCTAGGTGTCCAAGGTACCCTAGATACTAATGTAAGTAAAACACCTACTAAGTAGCCCAAATGAGTCCTACCTGGACTACTAACTTCCGGACTCTGTAGTTAACCTGATCTGGAGAGATAAAAAAAAACAAGGCATTATGCATACATATGTGTTACAAAGGGTGAAGCAACCCAACATACACTTATTAGGACTTAAAAGGAATCGTTCAAATTGCAACCCATGGTTCGTTAAACCATCCAGTAATTCACCCAACACGTGCAAGTAATGAGGTGACAATGACTAATGAACATGGGTAGCTTGTGTAGTAGGTCCCCACAAGGACGGTAAGAGCGGCTAGCTCCACATGCACAAAGATGAGTTGCCATTACACCAGTTGTATGTAAGACTAAAATTATTAATGAGGCCTATATTATTCTTTTATAATAAGGCACAGGTCATTAATTAATATATGAAGCTACTCCTTACCCTAGGCTTTAGGGGATACCGGTGAATCGGTCAAGGAGAGGGTGGTATCCTTCGTAGTCACATACTGTAGGATTAGACAAACAAGGAGAAGGGAAGAAAACGGATGTATTCAGAATTCTATACATGGGTGGTGCACCCTATGACAGGTGATCTAATGTCATGTCCAAACACAGGTCCATACCACGCAATGGAGCGGTATTTAATTTAATTTTTATTTAGAGTCCTTAGCTCACTGGTGCCTAGCGTTAAGAGTCTCGCCTATGCTGCGTAAGCTGGTGTCGTAGAAGCACAATCGTAATTATGCATGCAAACCACGCTTGCTAAACAGACGTCAATGAGTATGTGCTCTCAGGGTTTATCCATATATATCAATATTAAAATTAAAGTTAAAGTGGTGGAGAGAGCCACTCAAAATATCAGTATATCCAAATGCATATCACAATCACCATTCTTATCAATACATCGCATAAATGTTATACTTCCGTATGGTATATAAATTCCCTTTTCTCTATGTAGTATAGATCACATTCTACCTACATATCCAAACACTCAGTGCGGCTCATGATTAGAGGAGCCATCTGTTCATTTTTAACTTATCACTAGCTCGTCTTTGGGTCCAACACGACTGTACGATCTGAAGCCCATTTTCACCTTTTCATGTGTGCATAACAAGAAAGAAATAAGACAGAGCTACGTGTCCGTGGTGTCTTCCCAGGCTCTCTGGGTGCGAGATAACCCAGAGAGGGCCCAAATCATAAAACCCCCTAGGAACCTGCCCAATACTCCTTTCTTCTTCAGAAGGAACACCATTCGTATCCACCTAGAAGTTTCCACTCTTTACAGCTTGTCGCCGCCTTGCAGGCGTGGAGCGATTAAAAGCTTCCTGGCATGCAACGCACAGCCGTATGCATCGGGAAGGTGCCGGAAAAGAGCATCATTGTGCGAAGAGTCATTTCTCTAAAAGTACCTGGGAAACGTGGTCCATAGACCCGGTGTTATTAGAACGACACTATATGAAGGTTAATAGAGGTCTGTCAGACGGGTAATTACACCTCAAAGGTCATTTTTCGTTAATTCTTTATTTATTTTCTATCATAGTTGGTGCCCAATTTGATTATACCACATCGTCACCTAATTGGCCTTTAAGGGGCCTCAGGTTTTTGAATACCTAATGCAGTTATCAAGTACAGTAGTCACTCTTCGCTATATTGTGGTCTCATTGTATATCATGGCGATGTAAACATATGGCTGCGACCTGCTTCGGATATTAGCGTGGCATGATGCACAGGGATTATTGGTATGTGTACAAAAACTGGTGTTACTATTAGACAGTTAATTACTGTCGTGTGTTAGCCCAATAGATTATGGGGACGTAGAGCCAAAAGACACCAATACTCGTCTCATGGTCATCCATCTTGCCAGAATGTTCCAAAAAATCATAAGAGAACACACAACCTTTGTTAATCTCAAAGATACTTTCAGGGATCATTTAGGATCTAGTTCTGAGACGGAGGACAGTCACCCCATATCTGTGTAAGTCTCGCTTACTCATCCGGCTGACAGACTACCCCATGGAATATCACCATTGAGTCCATTCCAGTCTGTACGAAGCCTGTGAACCCATCTTTGTTCAAAGAAGAGAAGGGCTCTCGTCATATCCGGATGCTTTTGTGTTCGTTTTCCAGGATAGACCACTCTATCAGATCTGAGCTGTGGCCTTTCTTTAATGAGTAGTAAGTTTAGTGGCGTCCCTCTTACACCAGATGGCACTGTGATGTTCTGAGATACGGACACGCCCCTTGTGGGTTGTTATTCCAATATATAACAACCAGCATGGACATTTTATTATGTATACCGCATTCGTGGTAATACAGTTGGTAAGATTTTTCTGTCTCCATGGTGTTCTCATGCCCAAGTCGAGCTCTTTTGTTCTTTTTGTAAAGGGGCATACACTGCAAGCCCCATATGGGGAGTGACCTGTCAGTGGTGGAAGGTTCAACAAGGTTGTTTGGTGAGTCTCTGGTCCTTTATGTCTTGGTCTCATATGCACCACCATGTCTTTAATATTTCTTGCCCTTCTGAAGGAATGCATTGGTTTCTCCAGTTCTAATCCTCCGGACTGGAGGATACTCCAATTCTTGTTGATCATTGTTTTAAAGCTGTTAGAGATAGTGCTGAATGTAGATACTCATATCAACGGGTCACAGGTCTTTGTTTTTGGCATATGTAGTTGTTCTCTATTATTATTCAGCGCTCGCTTGTTGGATTTTCTAATCAATCTTGTCGGGTAGTTTTTTGCAGTTAGTTTCTGTGTGAGCTTCTTTGCGTGAGCTCGATAGTCACTTCTCTCTTGAACAGTTGTGTCTCAACTGCAAGAACTGGCCTACCGTTAAATTTTCCCGTAAGCCTCGTGGGTGATAACTCTCAAATCTCAGTAGATTATTGCGGTCCGTTGGTTTATAAAATACTTCACTGCTTAGTGCACCATCCTTTTCTCTTATTGCCAGGTCTAAGAAAGCCAGTTCATTGTCTCCTATCTTAAGGGTGAACCAAAGGTAGGGGTTCTGTGCATTCAACCACTTCCTAAATTCTTGGACCTCATGAATCGTCCCTGTCCGGATAAGTAGGACGTCATCGATGTATCGCTTCCATAATCTTATCTTTTCACAGTACGGGTTGTTCTCATCTTGAATTACTTCAGATTCAAAGGAATGCACCTAAAGCCAGGCCAGACTGGGGGCAAACGTGCTCCCCATCGAAGTCCCGTGCACTTGAAGATAAAACTCCCCTTCAAACTCAAAGAAATTCCTGGTTAGTGCAAGGTGGGCTAGGTTTAGTACTAATTCCTTAGGTGTGATAGAATCCCATTCAGTCTCTTCGAGGATTTTGCTCACTTCTTCCAATGTTGCTTCCTGTGGGATATTCGTGTACAGGTATTCAACATCTAGTGAGACCAGTAGTTCCCTAGTTCCATCAAATGGGAGATTTTCAATCAAATGTAATACATCCTTTGTATCCTGCAGGAAGGAGGGCACCTTATTAACTAGGCGCCACAGAAAACAGTCACAGAACTTGGACAAAGGTTCAAGGCATGACCCTATACCAGATACAATTAGACATCCAGGTGGGGGACCTTATTTTTGTGTTCTTTGGGAAGGGTGTAAAAATATGGAACTCTAGGTTCTCTTTGAATCAAAAAATCATGCTCACGTTTGGTGATCCACCCATGCTCAAAGCCTTTAGGGTCACCAAAAAGGAAATCTCTTCCTGCACAAACTTTGTGGGATCCCTTGCCAGTTGTTTGTAGTGGCGGGTGTCGCTAAGTAGTCTTAGACACTCCTGTCTATAATTTCTTTGGGGAGGATCATGATTGCTCCTCCTTTATCGTCAGGTTTTATTACAATAGAATTATCGTCTGCCAATCCTCTGGGGGCCTGTAACTCCACACTCCAGATATTGTGGAAGCTAGTCTGAGGTTTCTTTCCAATGTCCTCTAGGCCCAGATGTACCGCCCGCCTTTTCAAAAGCCAGAACTTCAGGGGGCATAGCGGAGTTCAGTGGAACAAATACTGAGTTGCAGCGGACACCCGTATTCTTCTCTTGGATTCATTGTGGTTGGTCCTGGAAGAAGACCTTCAGTCTAACCTTCCGCAGGAATTCAGACATCTCTTGTTTCAGCCGGAAAGTGTTTACTGGGGGTGTGGGGACAAACCCACGGCCTCAGAGGGGGCAAAACATTTGCCTCCTCTGAGGCCAGGGGTTGCAAAGGAAGTGGCAGGAGTAGCAGGGAGCAAGCTAAAGGGCACAGCTGCGACCCCTGACTAACTCCTGTTAGACCTGGCACCCTTGGCGTGGGTCTCCCTTCCATTTTTTCGCTGTTGCCTTCTGTGTTTCTGCTATGTTTTTGCTGGTCTAGATGCTTTGGGCACTTTGCCACTGCTAGTCAGTGCCAAAGTGCAAGTGCTCCCTATTGTAAATTGTTGTAATGGATTAGTGACTCCATGATTGGCCATTTGATTTACTTGTCAGACCCTAGTACAGTGCACCATGTGTGCCCAGGGCCTGTAAATCAAATGCTGCTGGTGGGCTTGCAGCACTGGTTGTGCCACCCACACAAGCAGCTTGTAAAATGTGGCTCAGGCCTGCCATTGCAGAGCCTGTGTGCAGTCTGGGACTGCCATGTTGACTTGGCAAGTGCACACACTTGCCAGTCCCTAAACATTCCCTTTTCTACATGTTAGTCAAGTAGTTAGTAGGCCCAAGGTACTCCTGTGGGCAGGGTGCATTGTATGTGAAAGGTAGGACATGGCCTGATGTGTGTGGCATGTCCTGATAGGGAATTACAGCCAATTTCGTTTTTCACTATTGCAAGGCTATCTGTTCCCATAGGCCAGAATGGGCAGTTAGGTTATAACATCTTATAAACATAACCGACCCAAAGAACAAGATAGGAAAATAAAGTTTAGTTTGCCTGAACTGAATGTTAAAATACATCTTTTAGTGTGGGTGATTTTTACATTCTGTGTTTGAAAATACCACTTTTAGAAAGTAAGTATTTTCTTGCCTAACCATCCAGTATGCCTCTGCTAGGTTTGTGTATTCCATGTCTGGTTTGTGAGTGACAGGGTGTTGAAGGGGGCCTTGGCTCCAGCAGTCTGATGAGTCAGGGCTGGGCTGAATAGAGCCTACATTGAATATAGAGTAGGGGGGAGGAGATTTCCTTTCACTTGCCTGAGCCTTCATAGAATAGAGAGTATGGGGAGGAGTTTTCCTTTCAGCTACCTGGGCCAGGTCTGCTTTCAACAATGCTGTCTCCACCTCCTGCCAGGAAGCTGCACCAGGGAGGACAGAACTGGTTTTGACTAAGTACATACACTCTCTGCCTTCAGAGAACAAAGGATTTAGTAGTATAAATATTGGGGCCCAGACCCCAGAACTTTAGATCACTTCTGGGAATCAAGACAAACCTTTGCCAAAGAGAGAAATCAAGGAAGCTGAAGGAGGAGACTGCCCCTGTGCTGTTTGCTGTTTGGGGTTGACCTGCAGTGGTTACTTATTGCCAAGGAAAGGAGAAAAGGAACTTTGTATGTACTTTAATCATCTTGAGGAAGATCTCCAAGGGCTTGAAGCTGAGCTTGCCTCCTGTTCTGAAGTCTCAGGGATACAAAGACTTCACCTCACGGAGTAGGCCAGTAAGCATAGGAGTGCCCCAGAGATCCATCTTAAGCCCTATGCTTTTTAACCTCTATGTAACACCTCTGGCCAGGGTAATCAGGTCCTATGGTTTTGAGGCCGTGTCTTATGCTGATGACACCCAGCTACTGATCACGTTTGGTCCCGACCCTGCAGACACAATGACCCGTTTTAAAAACTGTATGATCCATATTAACAACTGGATGGGCAATAACAAACTACAGCTCAACGGCAGTAAAACGGAGATTATCTTGTTCGGCAGGGCCGAGGAATATTGGTCTGACAATTGGTGGCCACAGGAACTGGGCTTATGTCCATCTCCAAAACAAGCTGTACGCAATCTTGGAATAACCATCGATAATAAACTATCCATGAAAACCCATGTCAATCTTGTATTAGGCACCTGTTACGGCATCCTTCGGAAATTGTGTAAAATCTTTAAATGGATACCTATCGAAGCCAGGAAACCTCTGGTGCAGGGTCTAATAGTAAGCCGACTGGATTACGGGAATGCTTTGCTGGCTTCCCTAAACGAAGATCTTTTTCCAAACTACAGATTCTGCAGAACACCGCTGCCAGACTTATTTTGAATCTGCCATCCAGATCTCCTTCAGCTCCCAACCTAAGGTCCCTCCACTGGCTTCCAGTAAGAAAGAGAGGCCATTTCAAAATCTTATGCCTCACCCACAAGATCATACATGGAACCGGACCTTGTTATCTAGCGGAAAAGCTTAACCGGTACCAGCCAATAAGACTGTTAAGATCTAGTTCTAAATCTCTTCTTACCCCACTTCGAATCCGCACTGTACGAAGTGGGGGACGATCCTTTTCCTTTCTCGCCCCCCATCTTTGGAATAAGCTTCCATCCCATCTTCACTCCATCGTCAAGCACAAACATTTCCGGAAAGAATTAAAAACGTGGTTATTTGATCAGAAATAAGGATAAGTCATGACCTTTAGCCCACTGGAGTCCCGCAAGCGCCATGAGACCTCTGGTGATTTGTGCGCTTAACAAGTGTTTTTGACTTTGACTTTGACCCCCAGCTCCCCCTGAATTTCCTTGCTGGGAATTCTGCCTGCAGAGAGGTGCCTGCTGTTGGTTTGAGCCCTCTAGAGACTGCGTGTCGCTGGGAGCTGGAAGCGCGACGCAAAGGGGAAGAAGCGTGTCGCCGCCGCAGCTGTTGCCGTTGCATCGCCAAAGAAGCGTGTCGCCGCCACAGCAGTTTGCCGTTGCATCGCCAAAGAAGCGTGTCGCATCACCGGAGAAGCATGCCGCCGCAGAGGTCACCGTCGCATCACCGGAGAAGCGTGTCGCAGGGCCTGTCGCTGCTCAAGAAACCATCGAGTTTGCCACACGGCCGCCGGGCATGCACGCATCACATCCAAGTTATCGCATCGCATCAAAGACGCCATTTTGTCGCATCGCTCCAGATCGTCGCATCGCATCGGGGCGCCATCTTGTTGCATCGCACCGGATCACAGTAAGAAACCGACGCATCACCTCCTCTCCTTTAAGGAACCAACGCATCACCTCCCCTGCGCTGCAGTAAGGAACCGACGCATCACCTCCCCCGAAGCAAGGAACCGACGCATCACCTTCCCTGCGACCCTTTTGTTTATGTTGCGTTACGCATCCAAGGTACTTTGAGAGTAAAGTGTTGCATTTACCATCTACATTGAACTAAACTATTTCTACCATCTGAAAGTCATATTTTTTAATACTGTATTGTGGATTTTTGTTGTTTGGTCTTGTGTTAAGTCTAGATAAAGATTACTTATTTTTCTAAACTGGTGTGGTGTCCATTTGTAGTGTTTTCACTGTGTTACTGTATGTGTTCATAAATGCTTTACATACTGCCTTTGAGATAAGCCTGCCTGTTCGTGCCAAGCTACCAAGGGGGTGAGCAGGGGTTATTTTAGGAGTGTAGCCCCCTTACCCTGACTAGAATCAAGGGCCCCTACTTGGTCAAAGGTACCTACCTCTGCCAACTAGAGACCCCCATTTCTAACATTGGTGGTCAGCGGTGAGGATTTGGACTTGCATTTGTGACTCATATACAGTGATTGGGGTACACTACTAGTGAGTGCAGACCATAACGCGACCACATACATTTTGGTAGAATTCTTTTCCTTGGGACTTCTATTTTTGCTAGAAACTGCCAATCCTTGTTACCATGAGCAAAGTAGCATCCAACGCATCTATGGATCTACACTTTGAAGAAGACAGGGTTGATATCTACACTGTGCCACAGCTTAAAACCCTCTGTAAAAGATTTAAAATCTCTGTGAAAGGCATCTCCACGAAGGAGGAGTTCCAAAAGGCGCTGAAGGCCTGGTTGGAAGCTAGAAATACTCCTGAGCATTCTTAAGAGCCTAGGGAGGAGGCAGAGGATACAGATGGGCAGCTAGATGGGCCATTGGGCCTGACCGGGGAGAAAGTACCTTCTAGGGCAGGCAGCAGTGTTTCTTCAAAGGGCCTGTCTCCAGAAGAGCTGGAGGACAGGGAGAGGGATAGGATGCATAAGATGGAGCTAGCCAAGCTCAAACTGGGTGGTCAGATGGAATTAGAAAGCAATAAGTTAGCCTTGGAAGAAAAAAGGATGCATTTAGAGCATGAGAGAATGTTGAGGGAATTATAGTTAAAAGCCAAGAGCTTAGAAATTACTCCCTCTGGTGGCAGCACACCATCCATGCCTGTAGAAGCAAGAGTATTCATCCCCAAAGATGTAATCAAGGAGTTCCACAAGCATGAAGATATTGGGCAATGGTTTAAGGCCTATGAGGTGGCCATGACCTCCCAACGGGTCCCTGAGAAGGATTGGGGAGCGGGGTTGTGGGGGCGGTTTCTCAGTGATGGGCGGGACACCATATTAGACTTGCCATCTGAGGACCAGAATTCCTATGTCCACATGAAGGAAGCCTTGATGACCATGTATGGGTTGACCCCAGAGCTTTATAGGTAAAGGCTTAGAAATTATAAGAAATTGAAGTCAAGTACTTGGGTGGAATATGTGTCTTTTTTTTGCAGAGCATTGGATGGTTGGGTGAAGGGTAGGAAAGTGAATGATTTTGAAGCGCTCTATGATTTGATTGCATGGGAGCACATGTCCAGTAATTGTTTTCCAGAGCTACGCCAGCACCTGATTGATAGTAAGCTGACTATCCCTAGGAAGCTTGCTGAGGAAGCGGACCGCTGTGTTAGTACCCGGGTCCACAAGGGTCATGTGGGAGACTTCGCCAAAGGTGGGCAGGGTCCCCCTGAGAAGAAGTCAGGGGCCCGACAGATAAGCCTGTTCAAAAGGGGCCCAGGACATGTTATGCGTGTGGTCAAGTGGGCCACTGCTTCTACGATCCTAACTGTCCCCTGAAAGGAAAGACAGCACCCACTGGTGCACCGCCCCGGCAGATGGCTAGTGTAGCCCTGGGGAGGAGTTGGGTGCCCAAGGTGGGTGGGGTCCTGCAGAGATGTCTCTGGTCTCTTTAGGAGACAGTGAGATGGTCCCTAGGACCAAGCTGCCTGATAACACTAAGAAATACAGGCAGTGGGTGACCATCAATGGCCATAGGGTGGAGGCTCTGAGAGACACCGGAGCCAGTGTGACAGCTGTCAGTTGTCGGCTGGTGTCTGAAGAGCAGGTGATCCCCCATGCATTTTACCCTGTAGTTGCCGCTGACAACTCAGAGAGACACTGTAAGGTGGCCCAGGTTCCCTTTGAGTGGGGGGGGGGTCTTAGGTACCTTTCAAGTAGCTGTGAGGCCAGCCATGCCTGTTGACTGTCAGCTAGGCAATGATTTGGAAAGCTCCCCTTGGGCTAAGGTGGAGAGAAGGTCTCATTTGGAGATGTTGGGTCTGCCTGAGTGGGCATGTGTGACCACTCGGTCCTTGGCAGCCAGTAAGGGTATTCAAGAGGGCCTAGGAGCCTGAAAGAGTGGCCCCGGTGCCTGCCTTAAAGAGAAGAGGTAGGGGGCACGGGAAACCAGCCCCCGAAGTTCCCACGGTCCAGAAGGAGGCAGACCTTGAGGGGGATGCCCTGGAACCTACAGGGGAACAAGTAGCTGAACTGGGGGACCTGCCTGAGCTGACCCATTGGCAGCAGGAAGGAGGACCCTCCAGGGAAGAGTTCTGCGAGGAGCAGAAGAAGTGCCCTTCTCTTGTGGGTTTGCGGCAACTGGCCATAAACCAGGCAGCAGGTGATCAGTCTGGATCACATTGGATCTACTGGGAGAATGGTCTCCTGTATAGCGAGCCTAAGGTTGCTGAGCCAGGGTCAGCCCGTGTGCTGGTGGTACCCCAGTGCCTCAGAGCCTTCCTACTGGTTCTGGCTCATGATGTGCCTTTAGCAGGACATTTGGGGCAAGACAAGACCTTTGACCGGCTTGTCACCCACTTTTATTGGCCCCAAATGCGCAAGAGTTCAGATACTCATTGTAGGACCTGTCAGACTTGCCAGGCGAGTGGTAAGTGTGGGAGGAAGCACAAGGCTCCTCTCCAACTGTTTCCTGTGGTCAGCACCCCATTTGAAAGGGTGGGCATTGACATTGTGGGGCCTCTGGATCCCAAGACAGCCATGGGCAACAGGTTCATCCTGGTCTTGGTGGACCATGCCACCCGGTACCCGGAAGCCATCCCTCTCAGGACTGTGACGGCCCCCGTGGTGGGACGTGCATTGATGGGGATTTTCTCCCATGTGGGGTTCTCCAGAGAGTTGGTGTCAGACCGTGGTACCAACTTCATATCTAAGTATATGAAGTCCCTGTGGCAGGAGTGCGGTGTAACCTACAAGTTCACCACTTCTTACCACCCCCAAGGTAATGGGCTGGTTGAGAGATTCAACCGGACCCTAAAAGGCATGATTATGGGTCTTGAGGAACCTATGAGGCGTAAGTGGGATGTCCTCTTGCCATGCCTTCTGTTTGCTTACAGAGAGGTGCCACAGAAGTCCTTAGGGTTCAGTCCCTTTGAACTGCTGTATGGTCACCCTGTAAGAGGACCTCTGAGTTTGGTAAAGGAAGGCTGGGAGAAAGCTTGCAGTAAACCTCCCCAGGATGTATACAGCTACATGCTGGATTTCAGAAACCAAACTCGGCGTTTCAGACAACTCGCTCAGGCGAATCTGGAAGCCAGCCAGGAGGAGTTGAAACGGTGGTATGATCAGAATGCCACTCTGATCGAGTTTCAGCGTGGATAGAAAGTGTGGGTCATGGCCCCCGTGGAGCCTTGTGCGCTCCAGGATAAGTGGACCGGACCATTTGAGGTGGTGGAGCGCAAGAGTGATGTCACCTACTTGGTGGACTTGCGGTCTCCTAGGAACCCTTTGTGGGTCCTGCATGTAACCGCCTGAAGCCCCACTTGGAGAGGTCCGAAGTGGGCATGCTCCTAGCGACAAATGATGGAATGGAGGAGGAGACTGAGCCTCTTCCTGACCTCCTGTCTGCAACAGAGCAAGATGGGTCAGTGGATGGGGTGAACCTCTCTTCCGCCCTGACCCCTGAGCAGCAGGATGACTGTCTCCAACTGTTGGGACAGTTTCCTGATCTGTTCTCCCTGACTCCCGGTGTCACTGAGTGGTGCGTCCATGATGTGGACACTGGGGATAGTCCTCCTGTAAAACACAAAACTTACAGAGTGACTGACAGGGTGAGAGCTTGCATCAAGGAGGAGGTCTCCAAGATGTTTGCCTTAGGGGTGATTGAGTCCTCTAACAGCCCTTGGGCCAGCCCAGTGGACTTGGTCCCAAAGGCTGGCGCGCCTGGTGCCACACCCAAACTCCGGTTCTGTGTGGACTACCGAGGACTCAATTCAGTCGCCAGGACTGACGCGCACCCCATCCCCAGAGCTGATGAGCTCATTGATCGGTTAGGGGCTCAGTACGTTTGACTTAACGTCTGGGTACTGGCAGATCGCCTTAACTGATGGGGCAAGAGAGAGGTCCGCATTCTCCACACCAGATGGGCACTACCAATTCCGGGTTATGCCCTGTGGGATGAAGAATGGCCCTGCCACCTTTCAGAGGTTAGTCAACCAGGTGTTGGCTGGACTGGAAGATTTCAGTGCCGCCTACCTGGCTGACATCGCAGTGTTCAGTGCCAGTTGGGAAGAACATCTGCGCCACCTCTGGGAAGTGTTGATGGTGCTGCGGAGGGCAGGCCTCACGATCAAGGCGAGTAAGTGCCAGATCCGGCAGGGTTCCGTGGTGTACATGGAACACCAGGTTAGGAGCGGCCAGGTGGCGCCCCTACAGCCCAAGATTGAGACCATCCTGGTTTGGGAACCCCCCAAGACCCAGACAGAGGGGAGAGCCTTTTTAGGGCTCACAGGGTACTACAGGAGGTTTGTCAAGGGGTATGGCAGCATTATTGCACCCTTGACAGAGCTGACTTCCAGGAAGCAGCCCAAGAAAGTGAACTGGACTGACACCTGTCAGAAAGCTTTTGATGCCATGAAGACTGCCATGTGCACTGCGCCCATGCTTCAGGCGCCCAACTTCTCAAAGGAATTCATTGTGCAGACAGACGCTTCAGAGCATGTTGTGGGGGCTGTACTTTCACAGATGAATGAGGAGGGCCTAGACCAACCTGTAGCCTTCATTAGTAGGAGGTTACTTCCACGGGAACAGAGGTGGAGTGTAATTGAGTGTGAGGCATTTGCTGTGGTCTGGGCACTGAAGAAGTTGAGACCATACATGTTTGGGACTCTCTTCCGGTTTCAGACCGACCACCGGCCCCTCAGATGGCTGATGCAGATGAGGGGTGAGAATCCAAAGCTGTTGAGGTGGTCCATTTCCCTACAGGGGATGGATTTCACGGTGGAACACCGCCCTGGTACAGAACACGCCAATGCTGATGGTCTGTCCAGATTTTTCCGCCTTAGTGAAGAGAACTCCCAAGAGGTAGGGTAGTTCTCCCCACATTTCAGCTGGAGGGCACCCTTGGCGTGGGTCTCCCTTCCATTTTTTCACTGTTGCCTCCTGTGTTTTTGCTATGTTTTTGCTGGTCTGGATGCTTTGGGCACTTTGCCACTGCTAGGCAGTGCCAAAGTGCAAGTGCTCCCTATTGTAAATTGTTGTAATGGATTAGTGACTCCATGATTGGCCATTTGATTTACTTGTCAGACCCTAGTACAGTGCACCATGTGTGCCCAGGGCCTGTAAATCAAATGCTGCTGGTGGGCTTGCAGCACTAGTTGTGCCACCCACAGAAGCAGCTTGTAAAATGTGGCTCAGGCCTGCCATTGCAGAGCCTGTGTGCAGTCTGGGACTGCCATGTCGACTTGGCAAGTGCACGCACTTGCCAGTCCCTAAACATTCCCTTTTCTACCTGTTAGTCACCCCTAAGGTAGGCCCAAGGTTCTCCTGTGGGCAGGGTGCATTGTATGTGAAAGGTAGGACATGCCCTGATGTGTGTGGCATGTCCTGATAGTGAATTACAGCCAATTTCGTTTTTCACTATTGCAAGGCTATCTGTTCCCATAGGCCAGAATGGGCAGTTAGTTTATAACATCTTAGAAACATAACTGACCCAAGGATCAAGATAGGAAAATAAATTTTAGAATGCCTGAACTCAGAATGTTAAAATACATCTTTTAGTATGGGTGATTTTTACTAACCCTGGGCGGAGTTCACAGAGTTGCATTACGCGAAGCTACGCGAAGTGCAAAAAAAACTCAGTCGCACTACGCAGAGCTCCGCGAGCGGTGGAGTACGATAGAAAAATGCCGTTCGCGGTAATTGCCCAGTGCCGGATGCTTGTCCGCACTGTGCAATCATTGCAAACAGCACCATGCACAGCGCAAGCTTACCTTTTCTGCCGCTCAAGTAGATTTTTACTCGAGCAGCAGCTTTCTCAAAGGCAAACGGGCAGTTTCTCAACACGAGCGGTCGCGAGCATACGCGATCACTCGTAATGAGAAACCTGCCCCCCCCCGCGTTGAGAAATCTCGCCGGGAGGTTTATTTTCCATGCTCACGCTCGCCAACTTGATGTTGCCGATCGCGAACGAGGAAAAATCTCCCCGGGAGGTGGATTTTCCTCGCTCGCACTCGCCAACTTGACGTTGGTGAACGCGAGCAAGGAAAAAAACTCCGCTCCGCAAAGCGGAGTTTTTCGGAATTCCGTGAGCTACGCGTAACGCGGAGTGCAGGAAACTCTGCAAACTCCGCGAGCAGAGCGGAGTTCACCGCCCAGGCCTAATTTTTACATTCTGTGTTTGAAAATACCACTTTTAGAAAGTAGGTATTTTCTTGCCTAACCATCCAGTATGCCTCTGCTAGGTTTCTGTATTCCATGTCTGGTATGTGAGTCAGGGCTGGGCTGAATAGAGCCTATATTGAATAGAGAGTAGGGGAGGAGATTTCCTTTCACTTGCCTGAGCCTTCATAGAATAGAGAGTAGGGGGAGGAGTTTTCCTTTCAGCTACCTGGGCCAGGTCTGCATTCAACAATGCTGTCTCCACCTCCTGCCAGGAAGCTGCACCAGGGAGGACAGAACTGGTTTTGACTAGGTACAGACACTCTCTGCCTTCAGAGAACAAAGTATTTAGTAGTATAAATATTGGGGCCCAGACCCCAGAACTTTAGATCACTTCTGGGAATCAAGACGAACCTTTGCCAAGGAGAGAAACCAAGGAAGCTGAAGGAGGAGACTGCACCTGTTCTGTTTGCTGTTTGGGGTTGGCCTGCAGTGGTTACATATTGCCAAGGAAAGGAGAAAAGGAACTTTGTGTGTACTTTAATCATCTTGAGGAAGATCTCCAAGGGCTTGAAGCTGAGCTTGCCTCCTGTTCTGAAGTCTCAGGGATACAAAGACTTCACCCCCAGCTCCCCCTGAATTTCCTTGCTGGGCATTCTACCTGCAGAGAGGTGCCTGCTGTTGGTTTGGGCCCTCTAGAGACTGCATGTCGCTGGGAGCTGGAAGCGCGACGCAACGAGGAAGAAGCATGTCGCCACCGCAGCTGTTGCCGTCGCATCACCGAAGAAGCGTGTCGCCGCCGCAGCAGTTTGCCGTCGCATCACCGAAGAAGTGCGTCGCATCACCGGAGAAGCGTGCCGCCGCAGCAGAGGTCGCCATTGCATCACCGGAGAAGCGTGTCGCAGGGCCTGTCGCGGCTCAAGAAACCATCGAGTTCGCTGCACGGCCGCTGGGCGTGCACGCATTGCATCCAAGTTATCGCATCGCATCGAAGCGCCATCTTGTCGCATCACACTGGATCACAGTAAGAAACCGACGTATCACCTCCTCTCCGGTAAGGAACCGACGCATCACCTCCCCTGCGCTGCAGTAAGGAATCGACGCATCACCTCCCCCGAAGCAAGGAGCCGACGCATCACCTTCCCTGCGACCCTTTTGTTTATGTTGCATTACGCATCCAAAGGTATTTTGAGAGTAAAGTGTTGCATTTACCATCTACATTGAACTAAGCTATTTCTACCATCTGAAAGTCATATTTTTAAATACTGTATTGTGGATTTTTGTTGTTTGGTCTTGTGTTAAGTCTAGATAAAGATTACTTATTTTTCTAAACTGGTGTGGTGTCCATTTGTAGTGTTTTCACTGTGTTACTGTATGTGTTCACAAATGCTTTACACACTGCCTCTGAGATAAGCCTGCCTGCTCATGCCAAGCTACCAAGGGGGTGAGCAGGGGTTATTTTAGGAGTGTAGCCCCCTTACCCTGACTAGAAGCAAGGGCCCCTACTTGGTCAAAGGTACCTACCTCTGCCAACTAGAGACCCCCATTTATAACAACCCCAAATGCTCTTCATGCGACATACATTTTCACCAACCCACCAGACTTCTAAGCTTTGCCTTACTCTCACTCGCACACATTCTTCGCATCCACAAAAGCAAAACAGGAGGTTACTCATTCTCCTGCATTGCACCCAAGACATGGAACAACCTCCTTCAACACATCAGAGCCCCCACATCACTTCTCAAGTTCCTCAAGAAGTTTAAGACTTGAATATTTGTATAAGCACCTTGAGGACCAAACATCTACACACCTGCCCAAGCACCTGGATACCCTCTCGGGAAATTAGTGCACTATACAAATTAATACAACATAACAGAACATGCTTTCTGTTGTGGTTTTCACTTCTGTGACCCGTTCTGCCATCTTTCTCAGATCTTGTCACATCAGGCTCACCTCGATACCCACTCCACCGATCTGTGCCTCCAGAGTTGTTCAGGAGTCACATATGGCTTGAAACTTTTGTTTTGATGTACTCTGTCTTTGCGGGCTCAGTGGGGCATATCGCGTCATCATTGTGCGGTTGTCCCACGGTGGATCTGGTGAATTTAGCAATTTTGTGTTTCTGTGGGGTGGTTGCCACCTTTGGCTTCCCCATTTTTGTCCGTTTGTCCATTTAGATAGGACGGGTTGCAGAGGGGACAGATCATCAACAACCCATACCCACTATGGCTCACCAGAGAGCAAAATGGCCCTGTGAAAATACAGGAGCTAGAAGCTCCGAAATAATTCTGAGCAGCAATTTTGGACTTTAGGTCATGTGAGGTGCATCAAGTGTTGTGTCTGAGGAAAATTCAGCACTGTGTGATGAGGGGAGAGAGACCAGGTCTCCTCAGCACCCACACCTCTCAATTTTCTGGTTGACCCTGGCATACCCTCTGGCAGAGCAGCATACATTGATTTTATTTGCTTATGAATATTAATCTTCTTTAGCGTTGTTAAAGGTGGCATCACTGGGCCCTATAGAATAGTATCATGTTCAGTGTTTTCAGCTGCACCCTGCCTCCAGGTTCATGACAGCTCCAACCCAGTTTCAGAAAAAAAGACTACTCTTTGGGCCATTCTCCCTCTTTTTACCCTGGGGGCTTTCCAGGTTCAGTGCTTCCATCATCAGCAAGTCTCCCCCTGCACCATGGGTTCCCTCTAGTGTATGGCCTGAGCACTACCCTGGTTTGATCATAGCGGACCCTCAAGCTGCAGCTGCTCTTTAAGTGCAGCTCTTCACCCTACAGCTGCTTGCCACTCCTTATGTCAGGGCTGTCTCACCACACTGCCTCCCTCGGTCGCTCCTCCCTCCTCCATCCCCAAGGGTCTCACTAGCACAAGAGGCGGCAGGGTCGTAGCATGCACCTCATCGGCCTCACGCATGCGCAGGTGGCCCACAACGCTTCAACATCTTGTTACGATCTCCACCGGTGCCTATTTATATATGCAATGGCAGTTGAATTGGTCTTGTCCGCTGTCATGGGGGGGTTCATTACAAACATTATAGACATACTAGGTTGTATTGAATAAAGTATGCAGTTCCTAAATGCAGGAGGCAGTGCCAGGAGGAGGCTAGGAGGGCTGGTATCCTGATTCTATGGTGGAGACAGGGTGTCTCCCAATTTGGAAAATGGGGCCCTCACATACCCAGGCTGGGTGTCATGCTTCATCATAGGGCATGCTCCTCGTCAGGCCGGCGCTGCAATGCCTGACGGGCAACATATGAGGGGCTCTTTATCGGAGATCTTTTTATCCCAAGCCGTTTGGCGCAGTGCGGGTAGAGGGCCTACTTGGATTTGTGCGATAGAGACGAAAGGAAGGATTAGATTCCACATCTAAGGTTGTGAAGCATCCAGAAATAACACGAATAAAGTTACCGCTTCGGGAGGAAAGCACCCGTTTTGATTAATTGACAACTTCCTGGAAGATTCAATTTGCATACCACATGAGAATATCGTTTCACTTTTGCAGGGTAGGAGTTCAATCCAAGACCCACTGAGAGCGGTCAGACTTGTGTGACCAGCTTCCATCAGATTACATCAACGTTTCACAATCACAAAGCCCTGATGAGAGCCTCAGTACTTCTTGCCTGGGATTCGAAACGCGTTGGCATATAGCAACACAGAGGGACCGTAAATTAATTAATATCAATTTAATCAGAGGGAAACGAAATGAAAAGTGTCTCCCTCCAGTTGTAATTCCCTGTGTGTAGCATTCCTTTGAGGTGGATTGTGTGTTAGCCTCTAGGTTTGTTCTGTTTAAGAAATATGATATGGTGTATTGTAATGTTAGCCATTTGTTTTTTGTAGTGATGTCACATGTTTTAAATGTTTATTGTAGAAACTTTGAATGTTTTGTTTGTAAACCGTGTATGTCTTGTGGAATGAAAAGTGTTATTCTTTTCATGCATTTGAACTAGTGTGAAAAAAACACAAAAAACCATTGAATGAAAAGGTTAAATAAATAACCAGATCAAACTATAATCCTTTGGTGTTTGATCGTTGCTTTAAAGAAATAGCATAGAAGTCAAACAGGTGTCAGGTCCCCCCTTCATTTTTTCACAAGTTATATGGCCCTACCTGACCCTGGTTCTTTGGGCCTAACCCCATTTGTTGGTCAACTTTTTAAAAATGGCATTTTCAGAGAAGTGACTTAAAATTCAACTTTGCCTTTAAAGAAGACTTTAAATTTGAATTCTTTAGAGATCAAACACAACTTTCCTGCCTGCTCCCAATTGAAAGCTAGCACTGTAAAAACGTAACCCAATGCTATCCTATGGGAAAATTAGACCTCACAGCAGTGAAAAACGAATGTCATCATTTTTCACTACCAGGGCATGTAAAAGTTAAATTATATGCCCAACATTTTATATACTCTGCACCCTGCCCTATAGGTTGGTTAGAGCCTTCCCTACGGGTGAATATATGTATTACAAAGGAAGATTTAGGCCTGGCAATAGGTTTATTTTGCCAGGTCAAAATGGCACTTTAAACTGCACACACAGGCTGAAATATAAGGTCTGGGAGGTGTTTGAAAAGGCTATTTAAGTGGGTGTCACAATCAGTGCTGCAGGCCCACTAGTAGCATTTAATTTACAGGCCCTGGGGACCTGTAGTACCACTTTACTAGGGGCTTGCAATTAAATTAAATGTACCAATCTGGTGTAAGCCAATTTCACCATGTTTAAAGGTGAGAGCACAAGCAGTTTAGCACTGGTTAGCAGTGCTAAAGTGCACAGAGTCATAAAAGCCAACAAAACATGTTCAGAAAATAGGAGGGTGAAGCCAAATATTTTGAGGCTGACCCTGCAGAGAGGGCCAAACCCAACAACAACTATTTGAAAAACAGATGTATAGCATGTTTTCATGACAAGATGTGCAGACATACACTTAGACTTTCTAGAAAATGCACAGAAAATTGGCATTTTGACAACGTTTTCTCTAAGATTGCACATGTTTGTAATCCAGCTTCTATGAAAACATTGTGACTGCTGTTTGCTTTCCTTGAAACCAATAACTTTTTTTTACAAAAATGAAGTCTTATTAGGTCCCAATATACAAATGGCAATTTGCAAACCACAATGGGCAACTTGCACACAGAGTTGTGAGTGAACTGCCCTGCATTTTTGTGATGAGACATATGTACTAATCAGTCACACAGAAAATGGACCTTCACAGAAAGTCACAAAAAGTCTTGCCTCATGAATATTGATCTGGCAGGAGGCATTTTGTGACTCCTTGTGAATGCCTTAAAATGCAAAGCAAACACAACGAGATGATGGACGGAGCGCCTAAACTTTTCAGACACTCATCCCCAGTCACAGATCTGAGTTGAATTCATCATCATTCTTTAGCTCAGTTTGCTACCCCAGTTCAGACCCAGCCATATGCAAATCAGTCTTGACCCTATTCCTCATGGGAATAGTCCAGCCCGAACTGCCAAGCCAGGTCGTCCCTGGACTGGAAACAAGCATCCTGGGTCCGGTTTCGGAGTAACACCCCTCATCAGCCAGGCTAGCTTGAATCCAGTGGCAAAGTGAGCAAAGGACCCACGTCTGGGCATACCCTGCCAGCATAGGGCGATCAAAGCAAACACAAGGAGATGATGGACGGAGCGCTGAAACTTTTCAGACACTCACCCCCAGTCACATATCTGGGTTGACTCCATTATCATTCTTTAGCTCACTTCGCCACCCTAGTTCAGACCCAGCCCTATGCAAATCAGTCTTGACCCTATTCCTCATGGGAATAGTCCAGCAAGAACTGCATGAATGCATACATAGAGGCTTGTAAGGAACAGCAGATTTTCATCCCTTTGGTTACATTACCTCAAGGTGATGTGTCTTTACAGTTGCCTGTGACTAAAAGAGACACAGAATACATTTAAAAACAAAAGCTTACCTTTAAGGAAAAAAACACTGGAGAAAACATGCAGTGGTCCTCTAGACCATTGTCTGCCCCCTCAAGGTAGCCCCATACTATACCCAAGATGGAAGTTGCCCAAAGGGGACAGCTTCATCTTTACAAATAAGTTAATTCAACAACTCGTCAGTGGGTTGCGATCAAAAATAGGTTCCTCCTTATTTGTGATTCATAATAGTCACAAAAGCATTTTTGCAAGCTAGAAACGCTTTCCTATTTGCACAATGGCTTTCTTTTCTACAAATATTCTCAAAGACAAGGGAACCCAAGTCTATTATGGGACCTTGGGTATAAGTATTATAAAGGAATACCACAGATACAGTGAGGTCTACTTCAAATGTTCAAATGGAAGATAAATACATTTAGTTGATTCAATTCAGCATATCAATACGGTGGGACAACAAACAGAAGGAAGTAAAAAAATTCTTGCCTCAGACATTTATCCATGTGACTATAATGAAGAAAAATTGATCACGTCACATATATTCTTAAGTACCAATGCTCACAATACCAATTACACAACAATAATAGGAGGCTTGGTACTCTGGTCTTCGATGTTTGGATCCCTTAATTAAATGTGAGTATCATCATAAGGACATTAACGATTATGCCTGAGATGTAAATGCCTGCGAAAGAACCATCAGGGATGGCTCATGAAGTATAGACAGGGCAAGATTCATGACTGCTCCCGTACTGCAATTGGGATTCTTGATATGATGGTAGGCCAAGAAAAGCAGTTAAGGTGTACGAGGCATAATAGCAAACAGACTTAAGGAAGCTGGTAATTGAATGTGAAAGCACCAGGAGGTATTAGACTCCAACTGAGTGGAGGCGACATGAATGCAGACTCTTGGTTGTACAAAGGCATTTTATGGTCACAATCCCAGTATTTCTGTTAAGTAGGACTTTTGCAACTGCAAAATATGTTTGCACATCTGGCTCTAGTTTTTATTTTTTTGCATTTCTTTTTTGAATATGGCAAAATGTGTCTATTTCCCTTTACATCGTCTTGCCAGTACCTATCTCTTGGTTTAACTGAAAATGAAAATATTGTAGAAAAGCACAAAGCACTAAGTGGGATAACTGTTAGCGCTAGACCATGACAAACTCACAAGTTCAGGCCGACCGCGATGCAGTGCAGGCTGACTACAAGGACCCAGTTAGGTTTGCTGAATTGTGACTTTGTCCTGGTCTAGTGCAGCACTTTAAATCTTGGTTGTGAAGAGTTAAGAAGTTCTGTGTCGAGGATGTGTCACGTAGCCGAGGAGATACGAGGTCCAGGTCGGGAGTAGAAGAGGCCGTCAACGAGGAGGGCTTGCGAGGTGAAGTCTTGCATCGAGGATGCACTGCGCACTAGCTGGTTCCAAAGAAGCTGCAGGGCTTGTGAAACAACGTCCTGCATTATTGTTGAGGCTACCATTGACGAGAGGCTTGCGATGAGAGGCTTGTGTCAAGGATTTGTCACGCAGCAGCAATTCCGATGAGGAAGTGGGCTGCAATGCGAAGTCCTTACTTTGGGAAAGTCCATGCAGCAGAGGGGTTGCACCGCACAGCTGAGGATATGCATTGGTAATGCAGTATCCACAGGTGGGTTGGCAGAGCACATTCAGGCCCACTGGCAAGGGTCCAGGACTGAGGCAGCACCACTTAGCAGTGTAGGACTCACAGATTGCAGAGTCCATGTGCTGGGTTCAAGGCGGTTGGACCCTTCCATCCCTGAGGCTCTAGTCAGAAGGTCAGCCAACTATCCCTTGGAGTCAGTCAGGGGTCCTGGGTTCAATAAGTGCAGATCCAGTCCTTCTCACCCATGCAAGAGGGCAGCAGGCAGCAAGTCAGCACAGCAGGGTAGCAGTCCTTTAGAGTAGTAGTCCAGCAGAGTGGCAGTCCTTTCAGCAGCACAGCAGTCCTTCTTCCTGTTAGAGTCCACAGGTCCAGAAGAATTGGGTCTAGGGGTCCAATATTTATACCTGGTTCCTACTTTGAAGTGGAGGAAGCTTCTAGAGGTTTCCACCCCCCTGAGGTGCCACGCATCCCCTTCCAAAATACCAGTGATAGTCTCTTTGCGATGGTTCTCAGGCAGAGCCTATTATTATGTGCAAGTGTGGAATATGACTGCTCCTCCCCCTCGTTAACTCAGAGTGGCCAATCCTGCCAATGCCTACCTTCCCTTTGTTTCACTGTCTGGGAGCAATACGCAAAGACCAATTGCCAGCTACACCTAGTCATGTGACCCAAGAACAGGCACCAAATTGTTATGACAAGAAAATAGCAACTTTCTAAAAGTGGCATTTTCAGAATTGTGATTCAAAATCTGACTTTTCCATTAAAGATGGCTTTCAATTACAATTGTTTAGATACCAAACTCGACTTGTCTACCTGCTCCCAATTGGAAGTTACAGTTATTAAGTATAATAAGGTAACTCCGATGTGATCCTATGAAAGAGGTAGGCCTTGCAGTAGCGAAAAACAACTTTAGGAGTTTTTCCACTACAAAGACATGTAAAGCTTAAAAGTGCATGCCTTACTTTTCAAATACAGTGCACCCTGCCCTCTGGGTTGTTCAGGGCCTTACCTAAGGGTGAATTATATGTATTAAAAAGGACGATGTAGGCCTGGCAAAAGATTTATTTTGCCAGATCGAAATGGCATTATAAAACTGCACACATAGGCTGCAAAGAGCTACTTAAGTGGGTTGCACAATCAGTGCTTCAGGCCAACTAGTAGCATTTAATTTACAGGTCCTGGGATTAGGTAGTACCACTTTACTAGCGACTTACAGGTAAATTAAATGAGCCAATTTGGTTTAACCACAGTAGCGCTTTTTCTATTTGAGCCGAAATGCTTTCTAATACTTGCATTTACGTGCTGCATCAGCAGCCCGCTCCAGTGAAACATGGGACGCATGCGTGGCACAGAGACAGACCTCATGTAAGTTAGTGCGCTTGCGCCTAGACACAGACACTGCAAGCTACTCTGACGGCCCTTCGTCATGCCGTATTTCTCAGGCAATCTAAACATTGGGACATCGGATGTCCTTTTTTTGGGCCGCACTACCCTGTAACTACCTACAGGCAGGTCAGGCACCGTTTTCCATGCACGGCGTCCTGACACCGGATCCTCGCTAATTAGCCGCATTTAGCGCGGGCGCTTTGACGCTTCACGATATATAAAGCGCGTAGTGGTGTTCCTCAGTTACCAGCGAGGAAGCGAGGTGATCGGATATAGGTGCAGAGGCGGGAGATTTCTCCTTTCACAGTAAGAGTGTGTTTGGGAAGTATGAGTGAATTATTTCTTTCCTGGTAAAATGCTCCAGGTGCATGACTAATGTTTACATCATTTTGAGCATAACATTGATATGCCTTTGACTCCACCCGGATTTCTTCCTTTCTTTCTCCTTTTTATTTAGCGTTTGACCAAAGGGGTCTCCCTCCTCACTCTCCTATGGGGCTAGTAGGTCCCAACAGTTAGGGTAAGCATTGGGGACACTGTTCCCAAATTGTTAACTTTTTCCTTCTAAGTGCACAGATGAATGACACGATTAGATGCACTTATAGCCACGCACTTATATTCTGCATGAGTATGTGGCAGACTAGATGACCTTTATCAGATGTGTTATTGTATCATTTCTTTTGTTTTCTTGTTACAGGCGTTACTCTTAGCCGCACATACGGTGGTGTGTGAAATCATTCACCTCACCTAGTGGAACCCTCACCAGTATAGCACGGTAAGGGCGGAGCCCGTTTATATAGTATAGGTCCTGATGAATGCCACGGACCCTTCGGGGCCAGTAGGCAGAAACATGTTGACCATTTATAGTACGGTGGGGGGACAATAGAATCCCCAGTACACCGACCATTTTATTTTTTAAATACCATACAGATGCCAGTCACATTAAAATGAGTATGACATCTGTAATGGCCTTTTAAACTTCACAATTTTTTGTAAGGGCCCCCACTTAGTTTTAGAAGTGCATCCCTGTCTTCAGGTGTATGCCCGCCCTCTATCAAACCAAGTTTTTAGAGGGCGAGGACTGGTCAATGATGAAGCATGACACCAGGTGGTGTGTGAGACCAGTCTGTCACTTTTTGTGAGATGCCTGCACTCACAAGGTAGCATTTAGGTCATCATACTAGGAGCGGCTCTTTTGTGTTAAACATTATAGTTTGGAGGCTGCCTACTCCTAGCACCCCGTGCCTCTAGTTCCCTTCCCCAGGTCTTTCCTGAGGTTTTGTGGTTAAAAACCAATTTGGTTTAAGCCAGTTCTACCATGTTTTAAGGAGAGAGCACAAGCACTTTAGCACTTGTTAGCAGTGGTAAACTGCACAGAGTCCTAAAGCCAGCAAAAAAGAGGTCAATAAAACAGGAGGATTGAAGGCAAAAAGTTAGGGGAGAACCACACCAAGGATGCCAGGTCTAACAAATAGAGTACATTTTAATAAGTAAATCAAGCCCATAACAACAAATATGTTTAGCATATCCCCATTTAGGTAAATGTAGTTATCTTAAAAATCTGGCATGGATCCGGCCCTCCAAGACTGACTTTGGAGAATCCTGTCCTACATGATAATGCATTAGCCATCCACAACCCAATTTCCTCTCCTATTGCTCCTTGACATTATGCTTTTTTTGACCATTGTAGAAATTCCATATACTTACATACAATATGATATCGAAATGTTCTGCAAATGATTCTGGCTTGTGCAGTTTTCCTTCAATCAGAATACACTGCACGCTGCACTGTAGAGATTAAATGTACCATATAGTCACAAGCAATATTTTACTTTTGCATTTTTGGGGGAAAGCGTACAAAGAGTTATACTGCTTTAAGCATTAGAACACTCTAACTCAGCTGTTGTGATGATGCATGAGGAAGAGGTGGTAGCAGTTTTCAGTGCCCGCCTGTTGACAGCCGGGATATAGTGGCGCTGAGCATGGAGTCTGCAATTACTGCGCACTTTAGCAAACCTGAAGGGGATGATCCCTGCCTAGCATGGAAAGTTTATTTTTTCCTAGATGAGATCTCCTGTGAACTGAGTCTCACCAAAAATTGCAAGCAAATTAGTTGCTACCAACTTGTTAGTCGGTAACCATCAGCGGCTTGTAATTTGATCGAAAAGCACCAGCTGGATTGTAAGGTGATGGTCACTATAACTCTTGCCTCCTGAGCATATATAGATAGAATGTTGTGCTGCTTGGCTTATTAAGTTTACAGAATTGGATGCAGGGTTGGAATGTATGGGCACATGCCCCTGCTGGCTGCCACCTCTTGCAGCTTTGTGAAGCCAATGTTGCTGTTGGCAAGGAAAATAAATACATAGAAGCATACTCCCTACACTAGGGAATAAAGCAAGATTGAATGATGGAATGATGGAGTGCAAAGTGGAACAGTGAATGCCTGATGAGCGGCACTAACCACTTTTAAGCATTCACTCTCCCGCAATGCATTGTGACAGAATGCAGGTGCTGCCTGGGTCAATGGAAGAAGTCAGCATGGTGGGGGGGAACAGTATCGGTAGAAGGGGAATGGTGGGCTGCCACACAAGAGCAGCAATGCTATAGGAAGGTGGCGAACTGCATACAGGCAACTGAGAAGATGGCAGGTTACCACACAACACCACTATGAAGAGGAGAGCGGGTTGATGCGTTGCCAAGTTATCAGATGGGAGATGACTAACAGAGCCCTAATGGTGGGGTGAATTGTGCCATTTGACACCCGGTGCTAGGCAAAATGGGCAGCAGGCACTGTTATCGGTGTGCTTACCTTACCAGTACACCAAATGCTCGTGAAGCTAAGACATCTTCAGAAGCTACTGATGCAATTACTGCCAGGTTGGTGCTCAGTCTTTCTTCGAGATCTACGTATTCTGCGATTGCTCGGAAGTTGCAGAGCTGTTCTTGTTAGTGGCACTGTTTGAGGGGTTAGGGGTAGTCACTGAGCACTCTCACTGGCAAGGGCCCAAAGCACAAGGAACAAATGCACAACAGGAACCGCATACATCCACAGTCTGTCACTATTGCAACATGGATGCTTCTCCCATGCCTGTAGGGAACTCTTTATTGCAACTTCATTACCATTGGAAAAAAGTATACATCCGGGAAATGCCATAGGTTGAATACAAAGTTGACATACAAATCATTTAGGCAATGCCAGAAACCAGCTAAACCAAACAAGCCAATGACTAAAGGGGGGTGGTTAAAAGCCACTTTCTATGTGCATGCTTATATTTTTATGTGACTGTGTATGTTGTTAGGGGCGAGTATTGGCGACAAGAGGTTTACTGATAGACAGCTAAAGCAGAATAGAGAGAAGGGCTTTGGTCCTACCACGTTGGTGATATTTTCCCTTACAGGCATTTGATTGGACAGCAGCTGTGTTAGCCACTCATGAAGTAATTCCATTACTCATAACTAATAGATATATTTTTAACACAGAACAGGGGCATCATGAACCCCCGCATTACCAGCTATAGCAGGGTTAGCGTTCTTTGTGGGCTTCTTTTATCAGCATCTTGGCAGATAAAAGCTTATTAATATTTCTAAAAGCAAGAAAGAAAGATAGGCTGATAGAAGAGGGAAAGGAGTATGGATGAGTGGATGCATATGCAAGTGATAGGATGGATGAGTGGGTGAAAGGGTGGATGGATGGATGAGCGGGTGAAAGGATGGGTGGATGAAAGGATGAATAGATGAGTGGAAGAAAGGATAGATGGATGAGTGGGTGAAAGAATGGGTGGATGAATTAATGGAAGGAGGGGCGGGTTAAAGGATGGATGGATGAAACAATGGAAGGATGGGCAGATAAACGGAGGGATGTGTGTGCGAATGGGTGAGTGGGTGAAAGGAAGGATGGTTGGGTGAAAGGATGGGTAGGTGCAAGGTTGGATGGGTAAGTGTATGAAGGGATGAGTGGGTGAAAGGATGGAAGGGTGAAAGGATGGATGGATGAGTGGGTGAGATGATGGGTAGACACGTAGATGAAAGGATGGCAGAGTAAATGGAAATCTGAGAGGATGGATGGGTTTATGAAAAGATGGACAAGAAAATGGAAATCTGAAAGGATGATGGGTGGATGGAAATATGGCAGAGTAAATGGAAATCTGAGATGGATGGATGATGGATGGATGGATGGATGGAGGAATGGCAGAGTAAATTGAAATGTGAGAGAAAGGATGGATGTGTGGATGGATGGATGACTCGTTCAAAGAATGGTAGAGTATATGGAAAACTATGGATGGATGAATCTGTGGGTGGATTGAAAGGATGGCGGAGTAAATGAGGATCTGAGAGGATGATGAATGAATGGATGGGGATGGCATAGAACATGGAAATTTGAGAGAATGGGTGGATTGCTGGGTGAAAGGATGGCAGAGTACTTGATAATTGGAGAGGATGGATGGATGGATGGCATAGTAAATGTGAATCTGAGAGGCTAGATGGCAAAGTAAATGTAAATCAGAGGGGATTGATGATGGATGAATGAATGGATGAGCAAAAGGATCAACTGATGAATGGAAGGGTTTATTGATGGATGGGTCTGTCAAATGATGGATGTGTAGGTAGATGGATGTATAGATAGATGTAAGCATAGATGATGGATGTCTGTACAGATGGCTGAATGGAAAGGCCAGTGGATGGATGGAATGGGGAGAGAATGAGAGATGGACGAAAGAATGAATGGATGGGAAAATGTAGAGTTCAAATGGTAGCTATCAGCAGCTGAATGGGAGGGTGAAAGGATGAATAGGTCGATTCTTGGATAGATGAGTCAAGGGAGCTCATCTAGGGAGGTACGAGCTCACATGCCTCACTTGCTTGGTGCCATCAGAGCTTGGGTTCAAAGTGGGGGTGAATTTAGCTTTCTGGCTACTCCTCTGACACAGAACTGTAGACAAATACAGGAAGAAGGGGATTCCATTGTGAACACCCTGACAAATTCAATAGCTTTGCATTGTGAACATTGTGACAAATGCAGCAGGAAGAGATTTTATCTTGTGAGCTCCAAGGGAAACACCATAAGAAGGAGCTTCACATAGATCTCCAGTTCCACATATCACTGACAGATCTCACATAGATCTCCAGTTCTAAAGAGGCTACAGAGGTCTGGTTTTCATTGTTTGCATTTGTTATGTTATGCCTAGTATCTAGTTGTATGTGAATTAAAGTACATTTACGTTTTAAAAGTAGAAGGCACTAACTGGAAATTAATTTAGTAAATGGTGTTACATGGCTTGCAGACTTCTGAGTTCCTAACCCAAACCGCCTGTCAGAATGAGCCTTCATCAATATCTTAAGGGACAAGCCTACCGAGGTGTTCTTGGTGATTGATGCTCAGTTTGGGTCCAATGGTAATGTGGCCCCAGGGTTTTTGCTCTGCCCCTTTGTTGATGTCCCTCTTTACAAGAATCTGATTCAGCAGCGGTTTGTTATCCCGCCAATAAAGTAGTTCCATTGCTTATAATTGGCAGATTCGTTGTTAATGCATATCCTATACTATAAATAGAAGGAAGTAGCTGACCGAGTGATAAATACAAGAGGAAGGGCATTTCTATTGTGAAATCTCTGAAAACAATGATAGTAAGCTGTTTTATATTGTGATCTGTCTCTCTCTGACAAATAGAACAGGAAGAGGTTTTACTTTGGGAACTCAGTGACAAATGGAATAGAAAGGGGTTTGACATTGTGAACTCTGTGACAAAGACCATTGGAAGGGCCTCTATGTTGTTTAACTCTGAGAGAACGTCTTACACAGATCTCCATTTTAGGAGGGGCTAAAGAATTCTTGAAACCATTGAGTACATTTTAAATTTTTAGATTGGTATTTAGTTGTATGTTTTAAAAGTAAAAGCATTTATGTTTTAAGCATTAGTGTGTGTTTTGTTCTTTATTTCTAACCCACATGACCTCCCAGAGTAATCTGTTGACCCCAAAGACTAGCAGTCACACACTACCGAAAGCATTCACACCTTCCGCAATCTAGCAGCAAAGCAAGTGGGTTTGGCTAATAACTAAATAAACAACTATTCATTGACCAGTAAATTTATGTTTAGCATTAGAGAGATGCATGAGTGCAAGGATGAGTGACATTGAGAATGGATTGTGAGTGTGGAACACATGGAAGGATGGATGAGTGTATGTATGGTTGGAAGCATGTAGGCAATTTTAGCGATGTCAGACCAATTGGCTTTCCACAAGCTTATTACTCTCTGCATTGCTTTGCCATCTGTTTCTGCCGCTCAAAAATCATCACACCATTAAGCGCAGATTCATTAACCTGGGGATCATGAACATTTTTGCAAAAACTCTTCAATATATAAAGCGGCTAGTTATCTATGTGTATTTTATATAACTGTTGCAGGACGAGTTCCTGGACTTTCGGCCAGCTCGTGGTTTTTGGTAGAAAGTATGGCCTTCATTTAAACACAAACGGTGATACTTTTAAACTCTTAAACAAATTATTTCTAGATTCTGATTGAATTTTTGTTTTAACTGTTGCCTCTTTTACATCTTAAACATTTGCACATATTAATTTGACTGCCATGGCAGTATTGAAACCTCGGTGTGTATGATGCGTCTTTTTTAATATATGTATTTGAATGGAAGCGCAATACATCTCCTTGGAAAGATTCCTGTAAAATGTTTGTTGGATTGAGGTATCCATAGCAAGAAATGCTCATGCCTCTTGCACTGAACAGAGTGATAAATTCCCTGCTCCCTGGCAGGCAATTTTACATGCATCACTTATATTGGTCTGCAGTTCTAATTTCAGACTACAGTTCTTTTCTTCCCTCGTGAATAATCTTTTTACTCTTTGATTTCTCCAATGCCCTCACTTTTTCTGCCTTTTCTCTTTCGATTTGATTTTGACACTCAAAAAGTTAATTACATTGGTTGGTTATTCTACTCTTGAATTATGGATGTATTTGCCCATATGTGTTGCTGTGGGTCCTCTAGAGGATTGAACATTTTTCTGTTACAAGATGCACACCATATTTTCCAAAATTGGTGCTGTTTCAATTCATGACAATCACTTAAAGTGTCATTGTTTTTAAAACCCAAGTGTAAAAAGTTTAGCATTTTAGAGTATGTGCTAAACATCAAGTGGAGCCACACATAATAACATGACTATAGATAAGTGAGACACAAAGGCTGGAACTACTTTCCATAATAAAACCAACAGGCACATGCATCAACCGTTTTTGCGAGCGCAAACGGTGCGATTCGCAAAAATCGGCCGTTTGCGCCCGCAAAAAGGGCTTCTGCAATGCATCAACCTGTCAGCCCCGCGCAATTTAAGAAATCGCAAATTATTGAGATTTCTTAAATTGCGATTGCATTTAAGGAATTGCAAATTGCGATTCCTTAAATGCAATGCATGATGGGATCGCAAATTGCGATTTTGCTAATAGGGGGCGCAAATTACCATCAATTTGTACTTGATGGTAATTTGCAAAAACTTGGGGCATGTGTGTGCGCAACATGTACTCACATGCAGATTTTAGGGGTGCAACAGGGTATCCTTTTGACACCCTTGCACCCTTGAAATTGCATGCGCCTATTGGTACTCGCAAATTGCGCATGCAATCTCCGATTCAATCCTATGGGCCTGTAGGCATATAGGAATGAATGGGAAGGCATTTTGCGAGTCGCAATTAAGGAATGTTTGGGAATCGCTAATTTTATAGCGATTCCTACATGCATATGCTTTTGAAATTCCTTAATTGCGATTCCTTAATATTCGCAATTAAGGAATCGCAAAAGCCTACATTGATGCATGTACCTGCAAGTGAACAATGTAATAACACAAAGGCAATAATAACCTATTCATTATCTATGAAAAGGCAAAAATGAATTTACATGCACAATTGGAAAGCTGCGCATAGGAGCTCCATCTACCCTATACTGGCTCCATAGAAAGCTTGCTTTTTGGACCTCACCTGGGGGTTGGTGTGTGTATTTATGTCAGAACTTTGGATTTTTCAGTTAACAGTTGCAAAAAAATGGGTTATTGGTTGAGGGGATGTAAGCCCCACTCAGACAACAACCACAATCCTTGTCAGGGTAAACAACAAAATTCATTACATTAATCTGTGCTTAACACTCTGGTAGCTTGGTATAAAGCAGTCAGATTTTACTTAGAGGCAATGTGCAAATTATTTACACAGCACATAAACAGTAATAAAGTGAGAACACAACACAAGAAAAATCCCAAACCAATTTAGCAAAATGGAGTACATTTTAATACATAAAATTATACCAGAACAACAAGAATCCAACCAGTAAAACAAGAGATATTGACTTTAATTTTTTTTGTTGCAAAAATAGCTCGTAAAGCAGAAAGTGCAACTTTGGGTATTTCATAGTACTTGACTGAGACAAAGTCACAAGTTCAGGCCGACCCCAATGGTGTGTGGGCCGGATACAGGGTCCGGCTTAGTCCTACTGAAAGTTGCACCTTATGTCTTTAATGCCAGGCTTTGCATAGTTTAGTGTTGGTTCCGATCCGGAGCTGCACTGTGCTGTGATGCAAAGTCCTGTGTCGAGTTGCATCACACTGCAACGGTTCCGTTGTGATTTACTGTGTCGGATTTAATGGAACCCACCATTAGGCAGAGAGGCACTGTGATGCCAGCTAAGGGTCCTGGACCTTGGGGGAGCTTCTTGGGAATTAGGACTCACTCCAGGCAGAGGCCAGCAGCAGGGCTCATGCAGATCCAGTTCCGTGTCCAACCTTGTCCAGTGCAGCAGGCCAGCTTGGCATTTGCAGTGAGGTCTATGAAGCTTGTCGTGTTTCTGCAGCTCACACAGGATGCCAGCTGACTGACCCTTGAAGTCACTCTGGGTATCCTGATATGAAGACAAGCATGTCCAATCTTCCTTCTCGGACAGCAAGGCAGTCCTTCAACAGGTCTGTCCTTCTGTAACATCCACAGGTCTAGGAGAGTTCTGAAGAGTGGCTCTGGAGTCCAAAATTTGTACCTGGTGCCAGCCTTTGTGTGGGGGGAATCCCTGTCCTGCCCTGGTTCTCTAATGTTTTTCCCCTTCTTCCCATATTAAGGCTCCAAACTGGTGGGTGGCAGAAGGCAAGGCAGGCCTAGTGGCATATGCATTTTTGTGTGTTGGAGGCAAAACTCTGAAGTGTAAGTGGGGCTGGATAACGCCCCCTCCCCCAGTTGCCCTGCCAGGATGGCCCATCCTGTCAACACCTAAGCCCCCTTTGTGTTACTGTCTGGAACGAATACACAAACTCTAACAGCAGAGACATTCATGGTCATGTGACCTAGGACACTGGCAGAAGGCAAAATGGTTGATACACAAAAAGCCAACTTTCTAAAGCTTGCATTTTCAGAATTATGACTTAAAATCCAACTTTATTATTAAAGGGGACTTTAAATTCCAATTTATTTGAGTGTAAACAGCATATGTCTATCCAGCCTCTATTCAAATGTATAAAGATAACCCAGTGTTAGTCAATGGAAGAGATAGAGGCCTTGCAACAGTGAAAAATGTCTTTAGGCATTTTTCACTGCCAGGACATGTACTTTTTAAATACAATGCAACCTGCCATATGACCCCTTATAGCCTACATTAGGGGTGACGTATAAGTATTAAAAATGAAGGTTTAGGCCTGGCAAAGGGTTTATTTTGCCAGGGAGAAAGGGCAATTTTAAAACTGCACTACAAGCGACAGTGGCAGGCCTGAGAGGTGTTAAAAGTGCTACTATAGGGGGTGGCACAATGAGTGCTACAGGTACACTAATAACATTTAATTTTCAGATCCCGGGTACAGGTAGTATCATTTACCAGGGTCTTACAAGTAAGTTAAATGTGTCAATTAGGTATAGGACAGTTTTACCATATTTGAAGGAGAGAGCACAAACTCTTTAGCAAAGGCAAGCAGTGGTAGAGTGAACAGAGTCCTAAAGCCAGCAAAAAGAAATTCAGCAAAACAGGATTAGTGAATGCAAAACGTCTGGGTGAATTCTACACCAATGATGTCAGGTCTAACAAAAGTATAGGCATCAGTGTAGAAAATTCCATTTTTAAATTAAAAGGAGCACATATTGAAGCCTGGTTCTGCAAGACTAGAGAGCAACATTAAACAATGCACTAAAGTTTTGTAACTTTTCTCTAGTGATATGGTATTGTTGTGATGGGTGCCCTAGCACAGATCTAATATAAGCATCCATGTCATGTTCAAACTATTTCCACACAGTTATAAACTTGCATGTCCTAATTTTCTGGTGGCAGCCATCATATGTTTAGTTTAATATATGTGTCTCAAATATTGTGTATTTATGACCATTGTTAATGAAGTGTACCATGATTATGTCCTTGCCTTTTTAAATTATCGTGTCTGATGTGCTTTTATGGATATGGTTTTATCCGAATAAAGTATTTTTGAATTTAATTGAATGTTTAGTTAAACTATTGATAGAATAATGAGCCTGAATATGGATAATTGAAAGCTGTTTGGATGAAGACTAAAAGTATAACACTTTATTGAGCCTTGGTGAGCTTTGTGATCCTCCAAGATGCAAGATTTGTTTTAATTTCAATGTAAATTAATTACTGTAGAATGAGGCAACATGGATGTAGTTTTGATCGGTAGCAACATTAAAATCTACTTCTACTCAGCTATGGGGTTCAAGACCATCCTCTGCTACTCATATGTATAGTCTTTTGACAAAGTCAACAATGGGAAAATAGTCATATTATACTTGTACCGAGAAGCTATTTTGTGTGCACTTTATATCTGTCATGAGACTGTTATGTTTCATATAGGTACCCCAGTATAGGCTCAGGTAGTCACCTAACCTTTCACCTATATTCTCCCCTACCATTACACTACATAACGGTTCTTGGGACTGTCCTTTTACCTAGTTATGGTACTGCTTACAGGATGTTGGGTTTTCCCTGAAAACTAGCCTCATCCATTATGCATGAGGATTCTTGGAAACTCAGCAGGACTACCATCTCCTGCATAATATCTATGTATAAGGGTCCTTCCTTCCACCATCCTAAGTCCGACATCACACAGCAATGTAGAACCCCTGAGGGTAACACTTTGGGTATATAAACACCATATCTTGCTGGGTAGGCAGAGGAGAAAAAGGACTTACATGCTGACACACTGACGCGAGATGCTGAGGTTCCTGTATGCAGACACTCCAGCTAGCAGTGGTCTGACATCCCTTGAGGGGTGACTATCTCGAGACCAAGACGAGGTCCCACAGTCTCTCACTTCAGGTAATGGGGTTGACTTTATCCTAGAGGGATTCTTGGCTTTACACCTACATACATGCTAGGTACACTTAGGTACATTTAGTTAGGGTCGCATCGTAGGAGTACGCTTTTTATTACTGTCATCTATTTTATATACTTGCCTGTATTCATTGTTTTAGCACAATGGTAGAAATCTACCATCCTTTTACTCTGTTGGTGCTGCTAATCATTTATAACTGTTTATGTCAAATGGTTGTTTCAGCACACCTATTTTACACTAGAATGATGCTGGTTCAATAAATGCTTATTGGAAAATGTCCCCACCGTCTATTCTGTGTATTCCTCTGAGACAAAGTGAGCATGAGTGACTGAGAGAAAAGTATAGCAATGTTTCCACGATCCCTGATGGGACAGAGTTGTCCTGTTCGATAGTTGCCAAGAACTATTCTCTCCTTGGTAAGAGGGGTTTCTAGTGGCACTGTGAGCTACCTGGTATACAGGCTAACATACCCAGAGGGGGTGTCTAGAATCAGTCTGGACACCAACTGTAGGAAGGTAGGATCTGACTGCATGATTACCCCCACTTTTTGCCTAGTGTTTTTCTGGTTTTTGACTAGTCTGACTGGGATCCTGCTAATCAGGACCCCAGTCTATCTGCTTTCTCCCTAAATTGGTTATGTCATGTACTTAGGTACACTCCAGATTGGATACTGGGGTACCCTTGTCAGTCCCTAGTATGTGGTACACACGTACCAGGGCATAGGTACCCCAGAGGCCTCCCTTGGGCTGAAGCATGTATTATGCCACCCATGAGAGGCCATGCAAAATGGAACTACAGGCTGCCATTGCAGCCTGTGTAAGATGGTGCATGCACCACTTACTTTAGATATAGGTTTACTATATCTATAGGTCACTACACTTAAAACCTATAAGTCACCCTTATAGCGGGCCTTGACAATCCTGAAGGCAGGGTGCTGGGTTTTACATAAGAGGGTGCCCCTGCATGAGCAGAGCACCCCTGCAGCCTTCGGAGACCATTCTCCCGGGTTGTCGGTGACGCAGCCAGACATATAGGTAGAGCTTCATTTTATGTTCGCGTAAAATGCTATCTCGGAAACGGCTGCAACAAACCATGTCATGTTTGGTATCAAACACCTTGGAATCATACCTGCACACCGGTAACCGGTGTGGGAGGTATGATTCCACCCTTCAGAAGCAAGCTTCGTGGGGTCCCTGGTCTTCCCGGTACCAGCCTTCTCGACCCGGACAGCACAAAATGGTTGCTGCTGACCAGAGACACATTTCTGCCCTCCTGCTGCTGAGCCAAGCTCAAGCAGAGGAAGGCAGCACAATAGGCATCCTGTCACAGGGAGGTGTGACCACCTCCCAGACAGGATTTAATGTATTCGAGCTGGGTGGGTGCACTTCCAAAGTGCCTGAAAGTCTGCACGAGGGGCACATTTGGTGTCCCTGTGCATAGTCCAGTTCTAACCAGTCCTGGGAGCCGTTGGCTCCTGCTCTGGTGTGAAACTGGACAAAGGACATGGGAGTAACCTCCCCACTGTCCTGACCCTCCCCTCGGAGGGTCCCCTGAATCTGCCCAACCCTCTCCTGTGGTTACAAAAGGGCTTAACTGGCTGTAGGACCCTAGATTCGATGTGGACAAGATTCTGATCAAGAAACCACTGACCATAGACCGTCTGGACACTCTGGACTTCGACTGAGCCCGATTTCATCTCCCTCTCCCTCTCCGTCCAAAGCATCGTCTGTGCCCATGCACCATACAGGCTCCGTGCAGGACCTGTGGAGCATCAAGGACAACTGAAGTATCTCCCTTGTGGTGAAGGAGTCACTCCCCTGCGTTTGCAGGCACCATAACACAACTGACCGGTCTGCTGATCCTGAGCTCCTGCCGACTCCAAAGGCTCCAGAAACACAGAAGGTGGGTTTCTATGTTCTTTGAGGGTTAGCTGCCCTCTCACTGAGATTGAGGCCAGTATCCCTCGTGGGGACCGCATCACTAGAACCCCTGTGCACTGCGTACTTTTGCAAGTGCATATGCTTGTTGGCATTCTCCAACTAAGTGCATTGGGCTATTGATAGCCCCAACCTCTGTGCACATTTCATACAAAGGACTCTGGCCTCCTCACACTCTGTGCCCTGCAAGCTGTGACTTTGTGAAACTGCTAGAGGTCCCCTTGCGACTCCTGTGCCTTCGGCCTGTGGGTCCACTTGAGGGACAACACTGCTTTTCTTGGGCTCCCCTGGTTGCTCCAGGCCTGCCCTGACTCCCCTTGCTGTGGTGAGTCCTCTGGTCCTTGCTGGGCCAGACCGCAACCTTCTTTGACCTTCTTTGTGGGTTGCCGCTGCCAAGGCTTGTTGGTGCTCCCGCCAGACACCAACCCCTCACCCCTCAGCACTCGACATCCTTCATGGGACAGCTCTTATGCAGCTCCTGGTCATCCTTGATGTCTCCTGGTCCCTGCAGCTGTAGAGTCAAGGTCTCCATCTTCACACCTGAAGCACCCAACATCGGTGGGCATTCGTCTACCGAGCCCCTGGTCACTCCTGAGTGACCCAGACTCTTTCCCCTCTGCTTTCAGGTTCCTTCCATCAAGAATCCACCTGTGGGTTCCACCGGACACTTTTTTTCTTTCCAGCAGTGGCATTTCTTTGAAGACTCCCATTGAGAACGATGGTGGTTTCGGACGCCACTTCAGCCCTATGCACACGGCTTCCCTGGGATATGTAACTCTGGTACTTCGGTAGCCACGGGTGGGGTGGCTCTCCAACCTTCTATGTTCCAAAGGGTTTCCTCGTAATACACTGGGAACGGTCCTTAAACTTTAAAACTGCAACCGCGACTTTCCCATTGAAATGTACGTAGCATGCGGTCGTGTTCTCACACTGCACCCGTCCTCCGTGGGGTCCCTACTTACTCACCTTGGGTGGTTCCTTGGGGTCCCAGCGGATTCTACATCCTCTAGACACTGTCTTGACTCAAGTCGTTGTTCTTATACCACTATTTTAGTATATGTTTTGGTCTCCCCCGGGAGCCTACTGTGTATTAGTGCTACTTACGATTGTTTCTGTGCTACAGTATTGTGCGCTTTGTGTTTATCTGCGTGTAGCAGATACTGTGAGGTATTTAAGGTGTGTTATAATAATAAATATATATTCTTATAACTACTGTGTGGTTCTCCTTTCATTTAACCAATACAATAAGATTGCATTCTGGTAAAACAAGTTGCTTAACACTCCTTCAAGACTAAGCCTGAAGGCAGCTCTCCACAGCTACCACTTGGATAGCTTTCTAAGGTTATCTTTGACCTCTTAAATCACCATAAGGGTTGTTTGGACTGATGCAAGGTGCCCACTTTAATTAGTGGACATCATATACTAGGCCAAGTTCTCACATTGGTGTGCAGCGGTTTGGATTCAAGCCTGCATTGTTTTACCAGATAAATCTTTGTATTGATTAAGTGAAAAACACTAATACTAGGTACATATAATACTAGCTTACAATAAGTAAGTTCTACGTAACTTAGGGTTGGGTAAGTCAAGGGTCTAGCACACTCTTTCTCCAACCTCAGAGAATTTAGTTCCCACTAGGTTAGGTAGGTGCAACACCTCACCACACTTAGTATGTCTTCAAAAGGAGATGCCAATAGCTCTCTGTCCTCTAGATACAGTGAGCTTTCATTCAAAGAATTGAAAGCCCTGTGTGCCTCTAGAAAGCTGAAGACAGGGAGAAATGCCAACACCCATCGCCTCATATAGGCCTTACTGCTTGATGACCTTAGGAAGACCCCTGGGTTAGATGAACAAGAGAAAGTGGGTGGGGCAGGGAATGAGGACAGATCAGCAGGTGACACATTTTATGACCTAGACTCAAACCCTGGTAGGAGGAACAAGATGGTTCCCACCTGGACAACTCAGATCTTCAGGGAGATGCTTAAGAAGAAGACCAAGATGGCCCCCTCTTCACCCCTCCTGGAAGAGTGCAGAGTTTACCAAAGAGATCTAGATCTCCCTCTGCAGAGTGACATCACTCAGGACAGTCTGTAGGGACCTTTGTATCTAGCAAGAGGGACCACTCTTTTGATAGGGAATACCAATTTCTTGAACTTGGGCTTAGGCTCAGTCAAGAGCAATTGGCCCTAGACAAAGAGTTCCTAGAAGTCCAGAGAGCTAGAAAAAAGTTGGGACTAGAGTCCCATGGTGGCAGCAACAGTGTCCCTAGAGTTAAAGAACTTTCTTTTGACAATAGGAACCTGAGCAATATTGTCCCTCCCTACCATGTTGGGGATGACATCCACAAATGGATAACTGCACTAGAGAGGGCCTGTAAAGTTCAGAGGGTCCCTCAAGAGCAGTGGGCAGCTATCTTGTGGCTCTCCTTTGCTGACAAAGGTAGAGATAAGCTCCTCACTGTTAGAGAAGAGGATGCTGACAATTACTCAGTCTTGCAGAGTGCTCTCATTGAAGGGTTTGGCTTAACCACTGAATGTAGGAAGGTGGAATCTGACTATATGGTTGCCCCCACTTTTTTATGGTGTTTTGCTGGTTTATGACTTAGTTGGACTGGGATCCTGCTATTCAGGCCCCAGTCTATCTGCTTTCTCTGTAAAAGGTTTCCATGTGCCTTAGGCACATCTCTGATTGGAATCTGGAGTGCCCTTATAAGTCCCTAGTATATGGTATACTATGTACCAAGGGCATAGGTACCTCAGAGGCCTACCAGGGGCTGCAGCATGTATTATGCCACCCCTGGAAGGCCATCCAAACTGACACCACAGGTCTGCTACTGCAGCCTGGGTAAGGTGGTGCATGCACCCCTTACTGTGATATAGGTTACCTATATCACTAAATACATACACACATATAAACCTATAAGTCACTCCTAAGGCAGGCCTTATCAATCCTGAAGGCAGAGTGCATGGTTCCTATGTGAGAGGGTGCCCCTGCAGGAGCAGGGCCCCTCTGCAGCGTTCGGAGACCCTTCTCTGATGCTGTTTGTAGTGCAGCCTGACCATATACTCTTAAGCGCATTATAACCTCGCGTTAAATGCTAACTTTGGAATGGCTGCACCTAAACATGTCGTGTTTGGTGTCAAACATCTTGGAATACTACCCCCCCGCCAATTCTGGCGGCGGGGGTAGCATTCCACCCTTCTAGAGGGAAAGACATGTTAACTCTGGCTAGCCCGGTAACTTCTTTCCAAAGCCCTGGCATCACAAAATGGATGCTGCTGCCACAGACACGAGTCTGGCCTCCTGCTGCTGGACGAAACTCCGGCAGGGGAGGCCTGGACAATAGGTTTCCTGTCCCAGGGAGGTGTGACCACCTCCCCAGACAGGATAATGTGTATTGGGGCTGGTCGGGAGCACTTTCGGGTGCTTTGAAGTCCTGCACTGGGGGCACACTTGGTGTCCCTGTGCATACCCCAGTTCAAACCGGATCAGGGGCTTGCAGTCCCTGCTTTGGCATGAACTGGTCAAAGGGAAAGGGGTGTAGCCACCCCTCTGCCCTGACCCACCCATAGGTGGGGCCACAGAGTAGTCCAACCCCTATACTTAGTATAAGTATAGGGACCCAGTCCTTAGGACTTTAGATTATCCCTGGACGAAACTCTGAAACTGAATCCTGGACCTTCGATGCTCTACTCACGATTAGAGGACAGAAGAATCTCCCTTGGGGTCAAGGAGTGACTCCCCTGCTTGGCAGGCACCAAAGAAGCATCTGTCCGGTTCGCATTTCTGAAGCTCCCGTCGGACGCCGAAGTCATCGCATCACCAGAGGTGGATTCTCAGACTTCCCCGAGGCTACCCTGAGTCCCCAGCAAAGCTGAGGCCCGTAGCTATCGTGGGTGACTTGAGACCGTGACCCCTGGATACCAAGCACATTTGCAAGTGCATCCTCTTCTGGGTCTCCCACGAAGTCGTGCTTTGGGCTCCAAGTAGCCTTAGCCTCCAGCACCAACTGCACCGAAGATCACTGGCCTCCACTCCACGAGTGTCCTGTGAGCCAGATCCACGTACGACGTCTTGAGGCTCCTTCGCGGTCGCTAGCCCATTGGCTAGTAGCCCTTAACGAAGGCCAATATTTTTCTTACTTGGCATCCTGGTTGCTCCAGGCCTGCCCTCACTTACCCTCGCTGGGTGAGTTCCCCAGACCTTGCTGGTCTGCACCATCGACGATCTTCCTCTGCATCGAGACTTGCTGTTGCAAAGGCTTGTTGGGTCCAATCCGGTCGCCGACACCTCAGCACTCGACAAACATTGTGTACCAGCCCGAATCCTGCTCCTGGTTGCCGACAATGCCTCCTGGACCTCGTGGCTGAAGAGTCAAGACGACCGTCAACACACCTGAAGCACTCAACATCGGTGGGCATCTGTCCATCGCCTTCCTGGTCACTGGCTAGTGACCCAGACTCTGTCCCCTCTGCTTTCAGGTTCTTCAGAACTCCAATCCACTCTTGGATCCACCCGGACACTTTCCACTTGGTCGCCAGCAGCACTTTGCAGCAGATCGCCATTCAAATCGACGACGAAACCCGACCCCGAAAGGCACCTATGCACCCGGCTTCCCTGGGTGAGGTAACACGAGTACTCCGGTGCTCCCGTGGGTAGAGACTCTTCAAAGTCCTAGATCTCAAAGGGTTTGCTCCAAGTCCTCCTTTAAGTGTCCCTTTTCTTTAATTTCCCGATCACGACTTTATCCATAGAAGTCAACGGCGTATCGCGGTTGTGTATTTACACTGCACGCGTCCCCCGTGGGTCCCCTGTGTCACTACCTTGGGTGGTTCCTTGTGGTCCAAGCACTTCTAGAGGCTCTAGGCCTAGTGTCTAGTTCAGTCGTGGTTCTTATACCACTTTATTGGTATATGGTTTGGTACGCCCCTAGGGCCCAAACGTGTATTTGTGCTATTACTGTGTTTAAATAACTTCTAACTTATGTACTTCGAACTCTAGCCTCATAAAGAGACTAGAGGGGTGTGTTTAGCAATAAATACATATATTTTTATATACCTGGTGTGGTACTCTTTCATTTGATCATTCAAGAGATTATAGACTGGTAAAACAAGCTGCTTTACATTCCTTCAAGACTTAGCCTGAAGGCTGCTCTCCATAGCTACCACTAGGATAGCTTTCAATAAGGTTGTCTTTAACCTAGCTCCAATAAGGGGTTGTTTGGACTGGTGCAAGGTGCCCACTATAATTAGTGGACAGCATATACCAGGCCAACTTCTCACATTGGTGTGCAGCGTGTGGGATTCCAGCTTGCTATTGTTTTACCAGATAATCTCAATTGAATTGATCAACTGAAAACCACTAAAGGTACCTAAGGTACATATAATTTAAGCTTAGAATACAGTAAGTTCTACTGAACTTAGAGTTGTGTGTTAAGGGATAGCACAACCCTTTCTACAACTCAAGAGAGTTTAGTAGGCCACACTAGAGTAGGTAGTGCATACACCACACCACACTAGTAATGTCTTTAAGGGTAGGATCTAAAGAATCCTTGCAGGAAGCCACTGAGCTTCCACCCTCCAAGTATGATACACTCCCATTCTTGGAATTGAGAGCATTATGTAACTTGAGGAAATTAAGGACAGGCCAAAGTCCCACCACCCAACACCTTAAAGAGTTGTTGGTGGCTTATGACCTTAGTAAGCCCTTGGGGACTGAAGGGGTAGGAGCTGAGGGTGGGGCAGAAGAGGAGGAAGGGGCCAGGGGTACCAATACCCCCAGCCCCCTCTGAAACTGGCCAGGAGGGTGACAATGGCCCTGACCTGGATAATCCAATCCCTCCTGAGGAAGATGAAGAGGATGATCAAGATGATCCCCACTTTGTCCCCCCAGGAAGGATTATGAGTGTGCCCAGAAAGTCTAGATCTCCTTCCCAGGAGTCTAACCACTCTGGCACCTCAATAGGGAGCTCTGTCTCATCTCATAGGAGGGAATCCTCTCATGAGAGAAGAAAGAGGCTGGTTCAATATGAGGAAGCTCAGCTTGAAATCAGAAAACAGCAACTGGCTATAGACAGGGAGTCCCTAGATCTCTTTAGAGAGAGATGAAAGTTGGGACTAGAGTCCCATGGTGGCAGCAATATCCCTAGAGATAGGGAAAGGTCTTATGACCATAGAAACCTAAACAAGATTGTCCCTCCCTACCAGAGTGGGGATGACATCCACAAATGGATAACTGCACTGGAGAGGGCCTGTAAAGTTCAGAAGGTCCCCCAGAGGCAGTGGGCAGCAATCTTGTGGCTCTCCTTTGCAGACAAAGGTAGAGACAAGCTCCTCACTGTAAGAGAAGAGGATGCTGACAATTACACAGTCTTGAAGAGTGCTCTGATAGATGGGTTTGGCCTAACCACTGAACAGTATAGGTTGAAGTTCAGAGACACCCAAAAAGCTCAGACTCAAGACTGGGTTGATTTTGTAGATTGTGCTACAAAGGCTCTGGAAGGTTGGATACATGGCAACAAAGTGCATGACTTTTTAGGATTGTACAATTTGATTATGAGGGAGCAGATCCTTAATAATTGTCAAAACCAGCTTTTACACCAGTATCTGGTGGACTCTGATCTGACCTCTCCCCAAGAATTGGGAAAGAAGGCAGACAAATGGGTCAGAACCAGAGTAAAAACTAGAAATCAGGGTGGTGACCAGAAGAAAGATTCTACTAAGTCCCAAGAGAAAGGGGGGATAAATCTAAGGATAAGTCCCCTACAGGGCCCCAAAATTCCTCTTCTGGGGGTGGGTCCCAAACTCCTTCCTCTCCTGAAAATAAACCATATTGCCATGTCTGTAAAAAGCCTGGGCACTGGAAATCTGATCCCAGTTGCCCCAGGATTGGCAATAAAGAAAATGTTCCCCCAGCAACTACTACCCCCCTCCTGGTACTAACAGTAGTAATCCTCCAGTTGGGAGTAGTGCACCCAAAAAGTTAGGTGCTTTTGCAACAGGAACAGAGGTGGGCCCTGGTTCAGACAGGGACCCCTCAACAGACTCCTCTGACTCTGATGGTGGTGTAGGATTTGCCACCTTTACCATGGGTCCCACAGCAATGGGCAGGTACAGACTGGAGCCAATTATTAATGGTCAGAAAGCTGTGGCATTTAGGGACACAGGGGCTAGTGTCACCATGGTGGCAGGGAAACTAGTCCCCCTCACCAGCTTTTACCTGAGTTTAAATACCAGGTGACCAACATTGATGGTGTCAGAACAGATCACCCCATGGCCATAGTCAATCTCAGCTGGGAGGGGGTCACAGGCCCAAAAAGAGTGGCAGTGTCCCCAACCCTACCTGTAGATTGCCTGATGGGCAATGATCTGGAAATTTCAGCCTGGGTTGAAGTTGAACACCAAACCCACCTTAGGATGTTGGGCGTCCCTGTAAAGGTTAGTGGGGCTGTAATGGCCACAGCCCCAGCCCAAGAATTTGGAGAGATGGAGCCTGAAAGAATGGCCCACTCTCCCCCAAAAGAGAGCACAAGGGTTGAAGAAAAGTCTTCTTCCCTCCAGACAGTAGGTAAGGGTCAGCCTCCTCAGGGAACTGACCCTACCCCTAGTGAAGGAACTGCCCCAGAGGTAGTCAGGCCTGGCCTGGCCACACCCCTGATGGCAGAGGACCCTTCCAAGGTGGTACCCAGTCTGGAGCAGGTAACCTGCCCCTCTCTACCCTGCCTCAGCCAGCCCAGGGCTGCAGAGGTCAGGGAGGTCAGTGGACCCCCAGGGCCCCCTGTCCAGAGGAACCCCCATCAGCAGATTAGGGGCACCCAGTCTAGTAGCCCTAGCCAGGTGAAAACTCCTCTACACACTGAGGGATCCCCCATGCCTTTATGTAGGGACCTCCCCCAGAAGGACTCTGGTAGGCAAGGGCAAACCTGGGACCTGAAGGTTCCAAACCTGCCCTGTCCCTCCAGTAGTCCATCCAAAGGGACCCAACCCCCAGCTGTAGGCAGCCAAAGGTTGACCCTTAGAGCAAAGTGCAACTCAGTCATGAAAAGACAGGCATACATGGTGACCAGTGATCTGAGGAAGCTGAGACCAACATTCCTAGGGCCTCACTTCCCTACTCAGACACCTCACCAGCCTTGTACTTTACCTAAGCACACCACAGGTAGTGATTCCCCATGGTGGAGACCCTCTCATACCCTTAGGGTGAGGGATTGCTTAGTGGACCATAAGACAGGGGGCAACCATGCTAGTGCAGGTGCTTCCTTATATGACCACTTAGTCAATGAAGGCTCAACTGGCCAAGGTTAGCCTTATCTCCTTTTGTTTGGGGGGTTATGTAGGAAGGTGGAATCTGACTATATGGTTGCCCCCACTTTTTTATGGTGTTTTGCTGGTTTATGACTTAGTTGGACTGGGATCCTGCTATTCAGGGCCCCAGTCTATCTGCTTTCTCTGTAAAAGGTTTCCATGTGCCTTAGGCACATCTCTGATTGGAATCTGGAGTGCCCTTATAAGTCCCTAGTATATGGTATACTATGTACCAAGGGCATAGGTACCTCAGAGGCCTACCAGGGGCTGCAGCATGTATTATGCCACCCCTGGAAGGCCATCCAAACTGACACCACAGGTCTGCTACTGCAGCCTGGGTAAGGTGGTGCATGCACCTCTTACTGTGATATAGGTTACCTATATCACTAAATACATACACACATATAAACATATAAGTCACTCCTAAGGCAGGCCTTATCAATCCTGAAGGCAGAGTGCATGGTTCCTATGTGAGAGGGTGCCCCTGCAGGAGCAGGGCCCCTCTGCAGCGTTCAGAGACCCTTCTCTGATGCTGTTTGTAGTGCAGCCTGACCATATACTCTTAAGCGCATTATAACCTCGCGTTAAATGCTAACTTTGGAATGGCTTCACCTAAACATGTCGTGTTTGGTGTCAAACATCTTGGAATACTACCCCCTGCCAATTCTGGCGGTGGGGGTAGCATTCCACCCTTCTAGAGGGAAAGACATGTTAACTCTGGCTAGCCCGGTAACTTCTTTCCAAAGCCCTGGCATCACAAAATGGATGCTGCTGCCACAGACACGAGTCTGGCCTCCTGCTGCTGGACGAAACTCCGGCAGGGGAGGCCTGGACAATAGGTTTCCTGTCCCAGGGAGGTGTGACCACCTCCCCAGACAGGATAATGTGTATTGGGGCTGGGCGGGAGCACTTTCGGGTGCTTTGAAGTCCTGCACTGGGGGCACACTTGGTGTCCCTGTGCATACCCCAGTTCAAACCGGATCAGGGGCTTGCAGTCCCTGCTTTGGCGCGAACTGGACAAAGGGAAAGGGGTGTAGGCACCCCTCTGCCCTGACCCACCCATAGGTGGGGCCACAGAGTAGTCCAACCCCTATACTTAGTATAAGTATAGGGACCCAGTCCTTAGGACTTTAGATTATCCCTGGACGAAACTCTGAAACTGAATCCTGGACCTTCGACGCTCTACTCACGATTAGAGGACAGAAGAATCTCCCTTGGGGTCAAGGAGTGACTCCCCTGCTTGGCAGGCACCAAAGAAGCATCTGTCCGGTTCGCATTTCTGAAGCTCCCGTCGGACGCCGAAGTCATCGCATCACCAGAGGTGGATTCTCAGACTTCCCGGAGGCTACCCTGAGTCCCCAGCAAAGCTGAGGCCCGTAGCAATCGTGGGTGACTTGAGACCGTGACCCCTGGACACCGAGCACATTTGCAAGTGCATCCTCTTCTGGGTCTCCCACAAAGTCGTGCTTTGGGCTCCGAGTAGCCCTAGCCTCCAGCACCAACTGCACTGAAGATCACTGGCCTCCACTCCACAAGTGTCCTGTGAGCCAGATCCACGTGCGGCGTCTTGAGGCTCCTTCGCGGTCACTAGCCCATTGGCTAGTAGCCCTTAACAAAAGCCAATCTTTTTCTTACTTGGCATCCTGGTTGCTCCAGGCCTGCCCTCACTTACCTTCACTGGGTGAGTTCCCCAGACCTTGCTGGTCTGCACCATCGACGATCTTCCTCTGCATCAAGACTTGCCGTTGCCAAGGCTTGTTGGGTCCAATCCGGTCGCCAACACCTCAGCACTCGACAGACATCGTGTACCAGCCCGAATCCTGCTCTTGGTTGCCGACAACGCCTCCTGGACCTCGTGGCTGAAGAGTCAAGACGACCGTCAACGCACCTGAAGCACTCAACATCGGTGGGCATCTGTCCATCGCCTTCCTGGTCACTGGCTAGTGACCCAGACTCTGTCCCCTCTGCTTTCAGGTTCTTCAGAACTCCGATCCACTCTTGGATCCACCCGGACACTTTCCACTTGGTCGCCAGCAGCACTTTGCAGCAGATCGCCATTCAAATCGACGACGAAACCCGACCCCGAAAGGCACCTATGCACCCGGCTTCCCTGGGTGAGGTAACACGAGTACTCCGGTGCTCCCGTGGGTAGAGACTCTTCAAAGTCCTAGATCTCAAAGGGTTTGCTCCAAGTCCTCCTTTAAGTGTCCCTTTTCTTTAATTTCCCGATCACGACTTTCTCCATAGAAGTCAACGGCGTATCGCGGTTGTGTATTTACACTGCACGCGTCCCCGTGGGTCCCCTGTGTCACTACCTTGGGTGGTTCCTTGTGGTCCAAGCACTTCTAGAGGCTCTAGGCCTAGTGTCTAGTTCAGTCGTGGTTCTTATACCACTTTATTGGTATATGGTTTGGTACGCCCCTAGGGCCCAAACGTGTATTTGTGCTATTACTGTGTTTAAATAACTTCTAACTTATGTATTTCGAACTCTAGCCTCATAAAGAGACTAGAGGGGTGTGTTTAGCAATAAATACATATATTTTGAATATATACCTGGTGTGGTACTCTTTCATTTGATCATTCAAGAGATTATAGACTGGTAAAACAAGCTGCTTTACATTCCTTCAAGACTTAGCCTGAAGGCTGCTCTCCATAGCTACCACTAGGATAGCTTTCAATAAGGTTGTCTTTAACCTAGCTCCAATAAGGGGTTGTTTGGACTGGTGCAAGGTGCCCACTATAATTAGTGGACAGCATATACCAGGCCAACTTCTCACATTGGTGTGCAGCGTGTGGGATTCCAGCTTGCTATTGTTTTACCAGATAATCTCAATTGAATTGATCAACTGAAAACCACTAAAGGTACCTAAGGTACATATAATTTAAGCTTAGAATACAGTAAGTTCTACTGAACTTAGAGTTGTGTGTTAAGGGATAGCACAACCCTTTCTACAACTCAAGAGAGTTTAGTAGGCCACACTAGAGTAGGTAGTGCATACACCACACCACACTAGTAATGTCTTTAAGGGTAGGATCTAAAGAATCCTTGCAGGAAGCCACTGAGCTTCCACCCTCCAAGTATGATACACTCCCATTCTTGGAATTGAGAGCATTATGTAACTTGAGGAAATTAAGGACAGGCCAAAGTCCCACCACCCAACACCTTAAAGAGTTGTTGGTGGCTTATGACCTTAGTAAGCCCTTGGGGACTGAAGGGGTAGGAGCTGAGGGTGGGGCAGAAGAGGAGGAAGGGGCCAGGGGTACCAATACCCCCAGCCCCCCTCTGAAACTGGCCAGGAGGGTGACAATGGCCCTGACCTGGATAATCCAATCCCTCCTGAGGAAGATGAAGAGGATGATCAAGATGATCCCCACTTTGTCCCCCCAGGAAGGATTATGAGTGTGCCCAGAAAGTCTAGATCTCCTTCCCAGGAGTCTAACCACTCTGGCACCTCAATAGGGAGCTCTGTCTCATCTCATAGGAGGGAATCCTCTCATGAGAGAAGAAAGAGGCTGGTTCAATATGAGGAAGCTCAGCTTGAAATCAGAAAACAGCAACTGGCTATAGACAGGGAGTCCCTAGATCTCTTTAGAGAGAGATGAAAGTTGGGACTAGAGTCCCATGGTGGCAGCAATATCCCTAGAGATAGGGAAAGGTCTTATGACCATAGAAACCTAAACAAGATTGTCCCTCCCTACCAGAGTGGGGATGACATCCACAAATGGATAACTGCACTGGAGAGGGCCTGTAAAGTTCAGAAGGTCCCCCAGAGGCAGTGGGCAGCAATCTTGTGGCTCTCCTTTGCAGACAAAGGTAGAGACAAGCTCCTCACTGTAAGAGAAGAGGATGCTGACAATTACACAGTCTTGAAGAGTGCTCTGATAGATGGGTTTGGCCTAACCACTGAACAGTATAGGTTGAAGTTCAGAGACACCCAAAAAGCTCAGACTCAAGACTGGGTTGATTTTGTAGATTGTGCTACAAAGGCTCTGGAAGGTTGGATACATGGCAACAAAGTGCATGACTTTTTAGGATTGTACAATTTGATTATGAGGGAGCAGATCCTTAATAATTGTCAAAACCAGCTTTTACACCAGTATCTGGTGGACTCTGATCTGACCTCTCCCCAAGAATTGGGAAAGAAGGCAGACAAATGGGTCAGAACCAGAGTAAAAACTAGAAATCAGGGTGGTGACCAGAAGAAAGATTCTACTAAGTCCCAAGAGAAAGGGGGGATAAATCTAAGGATAAGTCCCCTACAGGGCCCCAAAATTCCTCTTCTGGGGGTGGGTCCCAAACTCCTTCCTCTCCTGAAAATAAACCATATTGCCATGTCTGTAAAAAGCCTGGGCACTGGAAATCTGATCCCAGTTGCCCCAGGATTGGCAATAAAGAAAATGTTCCCCCAGCAACTACTACCCCCCTCCTGGTACTAACAGTAGTAATCCTCCAGTTGGGAGTAGTGCACCCAAAAAGTTAGGTGCTTTTGCAACAGGAACAGAGGTGGGCCCTGGTTCAGACAGGGACCCCTCAACAGACTCCTCTGACTCTGATGGTGGTGTAGGATTTGCCACCTTTACCATGGGTCCCACAACAATGGGCAGGTACAGACTGGAGCCAATTATTAATGGTCAGAAAGCTGTGGCATTTAGGGACACAGGGGCTAGTGTCACCATGGTGGCAGGGAAACTAGTCCCCCCTCACCAGCTTTTACCTGAGTTTAAATACCAGGTGACCAACATTGATGGTGTCAGAACAGATCACCCCATGGCCATAGTCAATCTCAGCTGGGAGGGGGTCACAGGCCCAAAAAGAGTGGCAGTGTCCCCAACCCTACCTGTAGATTGCCTGATGGGCAATGATCTGGAAATTTCAGCCTGGGCTGAAGTTGAACACCAAACCCACCTTAGGATGTTGGGCGTCCCTGTAAAGGTTAGTGGGGCTGTAATGGCCACAGCCCCAGCCCAAGAATTTGGAGAGATGGAGCCTGAAAGAATGGCCCACTCTCCCCCAAAAGAGAGCACAAGGGTTGAAGAAAAGTCTTCTTCCCTCCAGACAGTAGGTAAGGGTCAGCCTCCTCAGGGAACTGACCCTACCCCTAGTGAAGGAACTGCCCCAGAGGTAGTCAGGCCTGGCCTGGCCACACCCCTGATGGCAGAGGACCCTTCCAAGGTGGTACCCAGTCTGGAGCAGGTAACCTGCCCCTCTCTACCCTGCCTCAGCCAGCCCAGGGCTGCAGAGGTCAGGGAGGTCAGTGGACCCCCAGGGCCCCCTGTCCAGAGGAACCCCCATCAGCAGATTAGGGGCACCCAGTCTAGTAGCCCTAGCCAGGTGAAAACTCCTCTACACACTGAGGGATCCCCCATGCCTTTATGTAGGGACCTCCCCCAGAAGGACTCTGGTAGGCAAGGGCAAACCTGGGACCTGAAGGTTCCAAACCTGCCCTGTCCCTCCAGTAGTCCATCCAAAGGGACCCAACCCCCAGCTGTAGGCAGCCAAAGGTTGACCCTTAGAGCAAAGTGCAACTCAGTCATGAAAAGACAGGCATACATGGTGACCAGTGATCTGAGGAAGCTGAGACCAACATTCCTAGGGCCTCACTTCCCTACTCAGACACCTCACCAGCCTTGTACTTTACCTAAGCACACCACAGGTAGTGATTCCCCATGGTGGAGACCTCTCATACCCTTAGGGTGAGGGATTGCTTAGTGGACCATAAGACAGGGGGCAACCATGCTAGTGCAGGTGCTTCCTTATATGACCACTTAGTCAATGAAGGCTCAACTGGCCAAGGTTAGCCTTATCTCCTTTCGTTTGGGGGGGTTATGTAGGAAGGTGGAATCTGACTATATGGTTGCCCCCACTTTTTTATGGTGTTTTGCTGGTTTATGACTTAGTTGGACTGGGATCCTGCTATTCAGGGCCCCAGTCTATCTGCTTTCTCTGTAAAAAGGTTTCCATGTGCCTTAGGCACATCTCTGATTGGAATCTGGAGTGCCCTTATAAGTCCCTAGTATATGGTATACTATGTACCAAGGGCATAGGTACCTCAGAGGCCTACCAGGGGCTGCAGCATGTATTATGCCACCCCTGGAAGGCCATCCAAACTGACACCACAGGTCTGCTACTGCAGCCTGGGTAAGGTGGTGCATGCACTCCTTACTGTGATATAGGTTACCTATATCACTAAATACATACACACATATAAACATATAAGTCACTCCTAAGGCAGGCCTTATCAATCCTGAAGGCAGAGTGCATGGTTCCTATGTGAGAGGGTGCCCCTGCAGGAGCAGGGCCCCTCTGCAGCGTTCAGAGACCCTTCTCTGATGCTGTTTGTAGTGCAGCCTGACCATATACTCTTAAGCGCATTATAACCTCGCGTTAAATGCTAACTTTGGAATGGCTGCACCTAAACATGTCGTGTTTGGTGTCAAACATCTTGGAATACTACCCCCCGCCAATTCTGGCGGTGGGGGTAGCATTCCACCCTTCTAGAGGGAAAGACATGTTAACTCTGGCTAGCCCGGTAACTTCTTTCCAAAGCCCTGGCATCACAAAATGGATGCTGCTGCCACAGACACGAGTCTGGCCTCCTGCTGCTGGACGAAACTCCGGCAGGGGAGGCCTGGACACTAGGTTTCCTGTCCCAGGGAGGTGTGACCACCTCCCCAGACAGGATAATGTGTATTGGGGCTGGGCGGGAGCACTTTCGGGTGCTTTGAAGTCCTGCACTGGGGGCACACTTGGTGTCCCTGTGCATACCCCAGTTCAAACCGGATCAGGGGCTTGCAGTCCCTGCTTTGGCGCGAACTGGACAAAGGGAAAGGGGTGTAGCCACCCCTCTGCCCTGACCCACCCATAGGTGGGGCCACAGAGTAGTCCAACCCCTATACTTAGTATAAGTATAGGGACCCAGTCCTTAGGACTTTAGATTATCCCTGGACGAAACTCTGAAACTGAATCCTGGACCTTCGACGCTCTACTCACGATTAGAGGACAGAAGAATCTCCCTTGGGGTCAAGGAGTGACTCCCTGCTTGGCAGGCACCAAAGAAGCATCTGTCCGGTTCGCATTTCTGAAGCTCCCGTCGGACGCCGAAGTCATCGCATCACCAGAGGTGGATTCTCAGACTTCCCGGAGGCTACCCTGAGTCCCCAGCAAAGCTGAGGCCCGTAGCAATCGTGGGTGACTTGAGACCGTGACCCCTGGACACCGAGCACATTTGCAAGTGCATCCTCTTCTGGGTCTCCCACAAAGTCGTGCTTTGGGCTCCGAGTAGCCCTAGCCTCCAGCACCAACTGCACTGAAGATCACTGGCCTCCACTCCACAAGTGTCCTGTGAGCCAGATCCACGTGCGACGTCTTGAGGCTCCTTCGCGGTCACTAGCCCATTGGCTAGTAGCCCTTAACAAAAGCCAATCTTTTTCTTACTTGGCATCCTGGTTGCTCCAGGCCTGCCCTCACTTACCTTCACTGGGTGAGTTCCCCAGACCTTGCTGGTCTGCACCATCGACGATCTTCCTCTGCATCAAGACTTGCCGTTGCCAAGGCTTATTGGGTCCAATCCGGTCGCCAACACCTCAGCACTCGACAGACATCGTGTACCAGCCCGAATCCTGCTCTTGGTTGCCGACAACGCCTCCTGGACCTCGTGGCTGAAGAGTCAAGACGACCGTCAACGCACCTGAAGCACTCGACATCGGTGGGCATCTGTCCATCGCCTTCCTGGTCACTGGCTAGTGACCCAGACTCTGTCCCCTCTGCTTTCAGGTTCTTCAGAACTCCGATCCACTCTTGGATCCACCCGGACACTTTCCACTTGGTCGCCAGCAGCACTTTGCAGCAGATCGCCATTCAAATCGACGACGAAACCCGACCCCGAAAGGCACCTATGCACCCGGCTTCCCTGGGTGAGGTAACACGAGTACTCCGGTGCTCCCGTGGGTAGAGACTCTTCAAAGTCCTAGATCTCAAAGGGTTTGCTCCAAGTCCTCCTTTAAGTGTCCCTTTTCTTTAATTTCCCGATCACGACTTTCTCCATAGAAGTCAACGGCGTATCGCGGTTGTGTATTTACACTGCACGCGTCCCCCGTGGGTCCCCTGTGTCACTACCTTGGGTGGTTCCTTGTGGTCCAAGCACTTCTAGAGGCTCTAGGCCTAGTGTCTAGTTCAGTCGTGGTTCTTATACCACTTTATTGGTATATGGTTTGGTACGCCCCTAGGGCCCAAACGTGTATTTGTGCTATTACTGTGTTTAAATAACTTCTAACTTATGTATTTCGAACTCTAGCCTCATAAAGAGACTAGAGGGGTGTGTTTAGCAATAAATACATATATTTTATATATACCTGGTGTGGTGCTCTTTCATTTGATCATTCAAGAGATTATAGACTGGTAAAACAAGCTGCTTTACATTCCTTCAAGACTTAGCCTGAAGGCTGCTCTCCATAGCTACCACTAGGATAGCTTTCAATAAGGTTGTCTTTAACCTAGCTCCAATAAGGGATTGTTTGGACTGGTTCAAGGTGCCCACTATAATTAGTGGACAGCATATACCAGGCCAACTTCTCACACTGAACAGTACAGGATTAATTTCAGAGACCCCCAGAAGGCACAGTCAAGACTGGGTAGACTTTGTAGAGTGTGCTACAAAGGCACTGGAGGGTTGGATACTTGGCAGCAAGGTGCATGACTATTTAGGATTGTACAATTTGATTATGAGGGAGCAGATCCTTAATAATTGTCAAAACCAGCTTTTGCACCAGTACCTGGTGGACTCAGATCTGACTTCTCCCCAAGAATTGGGAAAGAAGGCAGATAAATGGGTCAGACCCAGGGTGAAACAAAAGAACCAGGGTGGTGACCAGAAGAAAGATTCTTCCAAGACCCAAGAGAAAGGTGGGGATAAATCAAAAGATAAGTCCTCTGAAGGGCCCCAAAAATCCTCTTCTGGGGGTGGGTTCCAAACTCCTTCCTCCCCTGACAAGAAACCTTATTGTTTTGTCTATAAGAAGCCAGGCCACAGGAAAAATTATGCCATTTGCCCCAAGGTCAGCAATAAGGAAAATATTCCTCCAAACACTACTTCTACACCTCCTGGTACTACAGGTAGTAATCCCCCAGGTGGTGGTAGTGCACCCAAAAACTTAGTTGAGTTTTCTTAGGGAACTGAGGTAGACCCTGGCCTAGCCAGGTCCCCCACACAGGCCACTTTAGCCTGTGATGGTGGCATGGGGTGTGCCACTTTTACTGTCAGTCTCAATTCCTTGGGCAAGTACAGACAAGAGCCTCTGATCAATGGTCAGAAGGCTGTAGCCTATAGGGACACAGGGGCTAGTGTCACCATGGTGACAGAAACCCTAGTGCCCCCAGCCCAGCTTTTACCTGAGTTCAAGTACCAGGTGACCAATACTGATGGTGTGAGGATAGATCATCCCATGGCTATAGTCAATCTCTGCTGGGGAGGGGTCACTGGTCCAAAGAGAGTGGCAGTGTCCCCAAACTTGCCTGTAGATTGCCTCTTGGGTAATGACTTAGAAACTTCAGCCTGGGCTGAAGTAGAACTGAAGGCCCATTTACAGATGTTAGGCCTCCCTGAGAGAGTTGGTGGTACCCATAGGGCCTCAGTCCAACCCCAGGAAACTTTTGGAGTAGTGGAGCCTGAAACAATGATCCACTCTACTCCACCAGAGAGCACAGGGAATGTAGAAAAGTCTTTCCCCCCCAGACTATAGGTAAGGGTCAGCTTCCTCAGGGAACTGATCCTACCCCTTGTGAAGGAACTGCCCCAGAAGTGGTCAGGCCTGTCCTGGCAGAACCACTGAGGGCAGGGGACCCTTCCAAGGAGGTGCCCAGTCTGGAGCAGGTATCCTACCCCTCTCTACCCAGCCTCAGTCAGCCTAGGGCTACAGAGGTCAGGGATGTCAGTGGACCCCAAAGGGCCCACTGTCCAGAGGAACCCCCTCATCATCAGATTAGGGACACCCAGTTTAGTAGCACTAGCCAGGTGAATATTCTTCAACATTCTGAGGGATCCCTCTTACCCTTAGGTAGTGGCATCCCCCAGATGGACTCTGATAGGCAAAGGAAAACCTGGGACAAAGCTGCCCCAAACCTTCCCTGGCCCTCCATTGTTCCAACCAGAGGGGCTCAACCCCCAGCTGTAGGCAGCCAGAGGTTGACCCCTAGGGCCAGATATAACTCAGTCATGGAAAGAAAGGCCTCCATGGTGACTAGTGCTCTGAGGAAGCTGAGACCAACCCTGTTAGGGCCTCACTCCCCTACACAGGCACCCCACCAGCCTATTTCTTTTCCAAAGCAAACTGCAGGTAGTTATCCCAAATTTTGGAGAGAATCCAAAACCCTTCAGGGTTGGGACTCCTTAGTGGTCCATAAGACAGGGGGTATCCATGCTAGTGCAGGACCTTCCTATATGGCCACTTAGGAAATAAAGTCTCAACTGGGCAAGGTTAGCCTTATCTCCTTTCATTGGGGGGGGGGTTATGTAGGAAGGTAGGATCTGACTGCATGGTTACCCCCACTTTTTGCCTAGTGTTTTGCTGGTTTTTGACTAGTCAAATACAACAGTCCCCGTGTTGTGTAATGCCACAACACGGGGACTGTTGTATTTGATTACATTTTTCCGCCCAGTGGAAATGCTTTTTGAATTGTCTCACTACTGGGTTTCATTGTTTTGTTCCCCATGATAGCAGCTACTTAACTCAATTATACAATGTGGATGTTAAAGGATATCCAAGTAGCTGCTTTGTTTGTGAATTAAGACTGGTGACATAATGTTTGTATAATTTGTTGTTTTGTATCACTTGTTCATGTATTGTTTTTTACATCACACTACTTCACCACGAAGTTTGTATGTTTTTGTTTGATCTGTGGCATGAATAAGTGTAATTTGTTCTAGACTGAAACGTATCTAACTTCTCTGACCCATGATTTAAATGTGGAGTAAAGTACATAGAAATGAGCAGCAAATAAATGCCTCAAGCCAATATCAATTGAATTGTTGGTTCTTAGTCTGTTAAATTAATGTAGCAGCATTTGAAAGGTGATGGCTAGGACACTTCTTGCTCTTAGTTTAATACGGCCCCGTCCAGCCGCCTAGGGCCAAACCCCTTGTTGCTATTACTTTAATTAGTGGACATCATATACCAGGCAAACTTCTCACACCAATCCTACAGTGTATGTTGTCTAAACGTGCAGATCCTATGTAGGTTTATAGGAACTACACAACATGGCGCTGCCAACGTGGGTTTGGTACTTATTTAAGGGCCAAATCTGAATAGTTCAGTCATGCATTTCTCAGAGACCCCTACTCACATTTCCCCAGAGACATCAGGAGTGGGAAGGGAACTATCCGCCACAACTTAGTAGGCATATCCTATGCATTGGCTGTAGGTTTATCAAGCTTGAAGGACAAACAGTTCCTATTGTGCATAAAACCTTATCTCAGTTTCCTTGAAACTTTTTCCTTCTTCAAAATAATGGCTGATGAAGACGCCGGTTTGCCAGCACAACGTGCTGCAGCTGGGGAGGAAAACAGGAAGGTGAAATCAACATTTCAGAAAATGTTAGAAATGCCCTTACTCTAACACTATCAGGCTATGGAGTCTCAGCTAGGGGTGGGACAGTCACATTCGTGATTGAGGCACACGAATCATACAGAACAGAGGTATTCTATTCATGGGTTAAATTTCCACAAGAAGATGCACAATCACATACATTTCATTCTTACTTTGAAGATGAAACACCAGAGGAATACTGTTCGTATGAGGACATTGAAGTTCCGCTCACCTACCAGGAGCACATAAAGTGGTTTAAAGGCGCCCTCCCACATAGAAAAGAAAAAGTGAGACTCGGTCCGCTCGGAAAAGATCGAGCAACTTGGCCAGTCCTAGCAGCCTATACACAACATCCAGACATTGACACAATGTCAGTAGCAGAATTACGTCCACTTCATAAAGAAATAATAAAACTTTACAGAAACCTGACACAGTTATTTATTATTTTTATTTATTTTTATGTTTTATAGAGAGCGAACTTGACCCGTTAGGGTATCAGAGCGCTTTACAGAATCCTAGGGTTGTATAAAAGGCATGGAATCATCAGAGTATACAATCGATTGGGAGGGGGCGGGGTGCTGGATACATAAGGGATAGAAGGATACATAAGTACAGTTTACATTACAGTTACTCAAGACAAGGCCCCAGGTTTCTTGGTGGGGTGACTAGGTCATCCGAGGGAGGCAATAGCCGGAAGTTGATCAGGGTCTCTGTGGTGGTTGAAGGTAAAAGTTTAAACGAGGAATTTACCCATAAGGAAGGTTTTGGCCTCTTTTTTGAAGCGTGCCAGAGAGGGGATTCTTCTTATGGCGGGTGGGAGAGAGTTCCATATTCTTGGCGCGGCCCCAGCGAAAGCCCGATTTTAAGTTTTTTTTTTCTGAAAACGTGCAGGCTGGAGCAAGAGGTTTCTGGCGGACCGGGAGTTTCTGATTCCTCCGGATACCACAAGTTTCTGTGCAAGATATGCAGGGGAGTTTGAGTATAAAGCCTTGTGTGTGATGCATGCCAGCTTAAGCTGTATCCTGGCCTCGAGAGGAAGCCAGTTCAGCGCTTTCAGGTGTGGAGAAATGTGATCGAATTTCCTTGTGCCGGTAAGTAGTCTGGCGGCCGCGTTGAGGCAGGCTTTTAAAGGTGCCAGGGAGATCTTGGGTAGACCCGAGAGGGTAGAACAGCCATATTCCAGTCTAGAGATGACTAGTGCTTGGACTGCCATTTTTAGGTCGGGAGCGTCAAGGAAGGGTTTCAGTTTCCGAAGGTAGCTCAGGTGGAATCTGGCTGATTTGGCCATCGAGTTGATGTGGGCCCGCATGTTCAAGTTGCAGTCAAGGGTTATTCCCAGTGATTTGGCCGAGTCCACAATGGTCGGTGGGCAATTTAAGGCTGTGATGGCCTTAATCCATATCTGAATCTCAGGGTTGGTTTTAGGAGGGGAAATTAGGAGAAATTCTGTTTTCTTTGCGTTGAGTTTGAGTTGATTGGAGGCGAGCCATTGGACGGTCAGCTTCAGGGCCTCATTCAGGGAGAGAATCTCCTCGAGGGATAAGATTTTGATGTAGATCTGAGTGTCGTCAGCGTACATATGGTAGGAGATATTTGCAGTGCGTAGGACTTCAGCAAGCGGTTCTAGGTAAAGGTTGAAGAGGGTGGGGGACAGCGTTGATCCTTGAGGGACTCCAATCGTGACCGGAGAGGGAGCAGACAGGTTGCTGTTAATTAGGAATCTCTGTGATCGGTTTTGGAGGAAGGATCTAAACCATTCTAGGACAGAGCCATCCAATCCCATCCTGAGTTTGAGGCGTTCGAGTAGCTTTCCATGGTTGACCGTGTCGAAGGCCGAGGATAGGTCTAGGAGGATTAGGAGACATGTTTTGCCTAGGTCAAGGGCTTGGAGGGCATCATCAACGATGTGGAGCATGGTGGTTTCAGTGCTGTGTCCAGGTCTGATTCCGGATTGGAAGTCATCGAGTAGGTGGAAGTTGTTGATGTGTTGACTTAGCTACAGTTGCACACACTTCTCCAACACTTTAGCTAAGAGAGGGATGTTGGAAATAGGTCTGAAGTTGTCAGGGGAGGCTGGATCCAGCGACGGCTTTTTCAAAATGGGGAGGACTTGGCCGGCTTTCAGAGAGTCAGGAATCGATCCCTGCCAGAGAGAGGCGTTAATTATTGCAGTCCAGCTAGGAATAATGGATTGGGCGGTGGCAGCTAGGCAGTTGGAGGGGAGCTGGTCGTTAAAATGGTTATTCGGGTTTAAGGTAGATAGGATTTTAGAGACGGAGTCTTCGTCGTAGAGTGTGAAGTCGGTCCAGTGTGCTTGATTCTTAGGTGAAGCCTGTCGGGGCGGCGTGGAAGGAGGAGGCAGGTCAGTAGGGGGTAGAGAGTATGAGGCGGAACTAAGCTTGTTACCTAAGGCTTTGATTTTGTCCACAAAAAAAGAGGAGAATTCCTCGGATGATATTAGAGACTTGGGGTTTTCTTTCGATGTTTTGGCCAGTTTGTTGGATTGGTGTTTGACCAGTTCGAAGAGTTTACGGGGTCAGTTCTTGGTGCTCCCCAGTTCCGATCTGAAGAATTCTTTTTTTGAGTTGAGGATGTTCCTGTTGTAGGTATTTCTGGCCTGGCGGAGAAGTTTTAGATGTGTTTCAGAGGGGTGCTGTCTCCAGATTCTTTCGGCTTGCCGGAGGGATCTCCTCTCATTGTTGAGGGATCTAGTGAACCAGGGGTTTCTATCTTTGATTTGGGTTCTTTTTAGTTTTAGTGGGGCTAGGTAATCCAGAATGTTCGATATAGTCGCAGAGTAGTGATCGTTGAGGTCATTGACCGTTGTGATATGCGAGGGGGGGGGTCAGATTTGCACCGAGCCTCCAGTTCTCTGTGGTCCTGGTTCTTGGTGTCTCTGACCCAGCGTTTAGGAATCACCGGCTGCGGTGCCCTAGTCTTGTGGGTGCCAGGTAGTAGGAAGGCTTCAGCCAGCAAGGGCTACATAAGCAGGACAAACTCAGGGATCTACAACTAAAATAACACCACAAACGCTACACGCCGTTATGGGTAAAATGCCCATTAGACTTGAGCAAATGCCATTCTGGATAGCTCAAAAAAATAACACAGTAAGAGGCAGTATTTCCACACACAAGCCCTCAAGAAAAACACAGAATGCTAACAATCTGCTTGCCAATGGGGACAGCTCCCCAGATAGAGGATTTTACCACTTGGGGTACAGTTTTCGCTGCCATATATACCAGAAATTATGGTATCCCTTCATTAGCAGTAATACCAGATGTATTAAGACAAATACAGAATGAGTATGGAGCAGAACCTGCTCTGAACTTAGGGATGAAATTATTAGGTAATTTTGCCCAGGTATCAGCTATTATATTAGCAAACATAAAAGGGGAGGCAGCAGCAGTGGCAATTCGCCAACGCCTGAGGGATTTCACTCCTTTACAACAGGAACGTGAATTACCTAAACTTATTGAAGACCCCTATGCTGAATTAGGTAGAGATAATTTGGGTGCTAGAGCAACAAAACCTCAACTCATCGGTGGTCCTGAAAAGGATAACACCAAGCAAGCACCTGATTCTTCCAAGAAGAAATGGGATAATAACAACAAAAAACAAAAGAATAGAGAGAATAGATCACAACCCAATGGTGGGTCTCCTCAACAGGAGCCCTTAGAAAGGAGGTACAACCTTAGGAATCGCGATAACATTAAAAAACCTGACAGGTTCTTTTCAGGGTTCATCAAAAAAACTCTGAGAGGGAAGGACAGTCATAACACAGACAAAAAGAGCGTACAAAGTCCACAGACACGCAATGCACTTCGGACTAAACAGCCAAAAAAGAAGTAAAGCCAAAATCAAAACCTCAATTTAAAAAGAAGAAGGTAGCAGGTCTGAAAGTTAGACATGCCCAGAATTCTGAGAACTCAACTTCTGAACGGGGAATGGGCTCTGACGATGCTAGACAGCACAGCAGAAGTAACAATAGCTCGCCAGAACCTGATGGAATATCTGGTGACAGCGGAGTTGAATGAGCATATCACGGTGGAAACAGCTGATACAAGGGTAAGTGTCCCACATAGGCTACATGATATAACACTCCAAATGGAGGTGGCAAACCCAGAAAAATTAAAGGTCTCTTTTGGGACAACCTGGCTTATGGATATGACATCCCATTAGCTGAAAAAGATTGGCCGCCTGAAATTGTTATGGATTGCCCAAAGGGAGAAACTGTAATTTTACCAGCTTTTTCTGACCTCGTTCCAATATACTTAAAACATACATACGTGCAGGAGTGGGCGGTAACACTTGCTCCAGCATACATCGCAACCACGTTGGTTGGAATGCTGAGTCACCTAACCATGTAATCCCAGTAAAAATTACTCCAACTCCACAGAGACAGTACCCAATAAAACAAGAAGCAAAAAAACAGGTCAGGGAGATATTAGATCAACTTGAACACCAGGGTGTAATTGAAACTTGCACCTCCTCCATGAATAACCCTTTGTTTCCTGTAATGAAACCCGATGATTCATAACGTCTAGTTTTAGACTACGGAAAGCTGAACACATGCACTAAAACGTTTGCAGTAAAGAAAGCACACAGTGCCACATTAATGAATAACATTGTGCAGAAAAAATACAAAACAACACTAGATATCTCAAATGGATTTTTCTGCCAAAATATAGCACCTGAAAGCAGATATTTGACAGCATTCTCAGCGATAGGTTCTCAACGTCAATTTTGTTGACTCCCCCAAGGGTATAAGAATAGCCCTGGGTTGTTCTCAGATAGGGTAACAGAGTTATTTCAGAATTTGGATGAAGAGGCATTGACCTATGTAGATGATATTTATCTGACAGATGATGATTTAAAGGAACACTTGACCAGGGTGAGCAACATGATTTTAGGGTTCACCTCTGAAGGCTACAAATTCAACTTTAAAAAAATCACAAATATCCCATCTCAATGTCCTATTTTTGGGATATGAGTTATCAAGTGAAGTGAAAAACCTGGCAGCTAACTTTTTAGAAAAGTGTGCGCTGCTCCAACCTCCTAAATCTTTGAAGAACTTACAATCCATATTGGGATTTTAAAATTTTGGCAGAACATACATTTTGGATTACACAGAAAAAGTAAAACCTTTCTACGACCTAATAAGACCTGATTTTTCAGTTAGGCATTGGACACAGGAACACGCAGATATCCTTTGTTCCCTACTAGCTGACATGATAGCATCAAAACACTTGCAGACATGCGTGAATGTCCACAACTTGGTGATCTGTGTTATAGCGGGTCAATCTGTGTATACTTACCTAACCTTCAGTGAAGGCGAAACAGTACCCATAGCATACAAATCACACTTGTACACAAACGCTGAAATGCGTTTTGCTTCTACAGAAATGATTCTGACAGCAGTACAGACCACTGTAGCGAGAGAAAGAGCACTGTCTCAGGGGAAACGAATAATTGTCGTAACTCCATTACCAGCCTGTAGAGGCTGTTACAAAGTCTAGCGTTCCTAATGCTAAAGCCTTACACACAACAGATGTAAAATACAGATATGACTCTACACTTAAAACATAAGCATTTCTACAATATGAAGAAGAATATCCTCTCCCGAATGAAATAATGCCTCTAGATCAGTATGAATATATTATTTACACTGACGGTTCTGCTCAGCCGGCCATAGGAAGTAAACAGCAATACAGCGCCGCGTGTGCGATTGTGAAGGGTCATATGCAGGAAGTCAAGTCCCGTCCTAGCAGTACGAAGACACAGTCTCTAGGAGACTGCACGGCTCAGCTGGCAGAATTAAAAGCCCTATTGCTGGCACTAATAAATACGGATCAAGAATTCCCCACACTGATAGTGTGCGATTCTTTTTACTGTGTCCAGTCATACAATGAATAGCTTCACTACTGGGGTCAAAATGGGTTTAAAGACTCAAAAGGTGGCATAATTAAGCATAGAATGCTATGGGACCAGGTAGCTAAGTTGAAAAACGAACTACCAAGAGCTCACGTGATACACACGCTGAGTCATCAACGTGATGGCGTTCACGTTGAAGGGAATTCATTGGTTGATGAAGCCACAAAGGGGACAGTATGAACTGCTGCTGTAGCTGCAATCACTCGTTCAAAAACGAGAATAGACGGACAGATAATTGTAGCTGTCATTGCTTTACGCGAACACAGCCCAGCCTTACCTAAAGGCTTTCCACTCATGTACTCCTACAAGTTAGATGCAAATAACATTCCGTATGCTCACATTCCAGGAGTGGGGTATAGAGTAATACCAAACATGGATCGCAGATTAGGTTTAATTCTAGATGCACACAAGGGTCTAGGTTCTGCACACGCAGGGATTACCGCGACGGTTTCTTTACTGACACAACGCTATTGGTGGCCTGGTTTAACTAAACAGACGAAGAAGTTTGTCCTAAAATGCGACATCTGTCAGCAGATGAAGGGTTCCACCGTAGCTCGTCCAGCACAGACACCATTACTAATATCAGACAGACCACTCGCTTGTGTCTATTTAGATCACTGTGGCCCCCTACAATCAGATGGGGCTTACAAGTATATCTTGGTGGCAGTGGATTCATGCTCTAGATTCCTATGGGTATGGCCTCAGCGCTCGGCTGATGCTCAAACTGTTATAAAAGATTTGCGAGTCTTTATAGGGACAAACGCAGTTGGCACATTACATTCTGACCGCGGACCCGCATTTAGCTCTAGGGCTTATAAGGAAGCCATGGGAAGTTTGGGTGTTGCATACTCCTCTCCGTACCATTCCGAGGGAAATTTGGTTGTCGAGAGGAAAAACCGAGACTTAAAGCAATCTTTTAACATCAAGAGTATTAGGTTCGGGTGGTACTTCACTTATACGGGGTCCAGATGGCACTCAATAATATGCCAAGAAGTTCTCTAGGAGGTGTCACTCCTTACGAGGTCCTATTTGGGATGAGAATGTGGGTACCTGATCTCGATTGTAAAAGCACAGTGGCAGATGAAAAACCATTTGACATCAATAAACTTTTGGCTGTTTTACAGGATCTCAATGAATTCCGGGCACTACAAAGCAACGTGCAAGTAAAACGCACAGCCACTGGGGAATTCAAATCAGTCACGGCAAGACCTGCCGGGATCCCAAAAGTCGGGGATCTGGTCAGAGAAAAGATTGAGTGAAAAAAAGAATTTGGGCCATCATACAGAAAGCCAGTCCCTGTCTTGGTTGTCGAAGGAACCAGAACAGAACTTCTTCCACCTCTTGCCGGTAAAAAAGAAAAGAGATTCGTCTCCATTGATCTGATCAAACCACACTATGCGGCCGATACTGAATAGTAGGCCTCGTGGGCTCATGGGTAGCTGACGCTCTCCTCTCGCTACCATACAGGAAGTTCAGACAGAAAGACTCATAACATTTGAAGAGTCACCAACACCAAGTAATGAACTTTCCAACAATGAAATGGAACTCGTTACTCTGGAAACAGAACATCAAAACGCAAATGAAAGACAAATATCAATTCGGCCTAACACCGATGTCTACATCAATATGCCTCTACAAGAGACATCTGCCAGTTCAACAAAACCTGCTAAGCTGCCAAAAATAGATCGAACTGCATCTGGTTACTTCATCAATTTTGATACATTTTCTCTGGATCCCAGTGAACCTGAAACAACGCCAGCTCCAGTTTCCCGTAAGCAACACATTTCTGCCTTCTACATTTTTCTGAAAAAGACTTACCTAGTATCACCTTGGATCCAGCTCTGGATAATAACTGGAATATTTTTTTTTCTGTTCTGGATTGGCCTACTGACTGTCTTTAGCTTACCAATGAATGGAAACTATCTTCCAGAACACTCTGCAGTATCTAATGTGAACTTGGTCCTGAAACCTCATACTTCTTCTCATCATGAACAAAGAGACCTGTCCTTCGTGAACATTACAGCTGTTCCGATTCCTGATGGTATAGTTTGGGACAAGGTTGATCATGATGTATTTGGTCCCACTGAACTATTTAAAATTTCTCTAAATGATGTAATTCCTTCCAGTCCATTTTCTGACGATTGGGATTTGGAAACTGTAAACAATCAGCTGCATTTTCAAGCATTGAAATTTTAGAAGACACATCAGACTATAACTGTTAGAAATGGGGATCTCTAGTTCGCAGAGGTAGGTACCTTTGACCAAGTAGGGGCCCTTGCTTCTAGTCAGGGTAAGGGGGCTACACTCCTAAAATAACCCCTGCTCACCCCCTTGGTAGCTTGGCACGAGCAGGCAGGCTTATCTCAGACGCAGTGTGTAAAGCATTTGTGAACACATACAGTAACACAGTGAAAACACTCCAAATGGACACCACACCACTTTAGAAAAATAAGTAATCTTTATCTAGACTTAACACAAGACCAAACAACAAAAATCCACAATACAGTATTCAAAAATATGACATTCAGATGGTAGAAATAGCTTAGTTCAATGTAGATGGTAAATGCAACACTTTACTCTCAAAGTACCTTGGATGCATAACGCAACATAAACAAAAGGGTTGCAGGGAAGGTGATGCGTCGGTTCCTTGCTTCGGGGAAGGTGATGCGTCGGTTCCTTACTGCAGCGCAGGGGAGGTGATGCGTTGGTTCCTTACCGGAGTGGAGGTGATGAGTCGGTTTCTTACTGTGACCCGGTGCGATGCGACAAGATGGTGCCTCGATGCGATGCGACGATCCGGTGCGATGCGACAAAATGGCGTCTTTGATGCGATGCGATAACTTGGATGCGATGCGTGCACACCCGGCGGCCGTGCGACGAACTCGATGGTTTCTTGAGCTGCGACAGGCCCTGCGACACGCTTCTCCGGTGATGCAATGGCGACCTCTGCGGCGGCGGCATGCTTCTCCGGTGATGCGACGCGCTTCTTCGTGATGCGACGGCAAACTGCTGCGGCGGCGACGCGCTTCTTCGGCGATGCGACGGCAACAGCTGCGGCGGCGACACGCTTCTTCCTCGTTGTGTCGCGCTTCCAGCTCCCAGCGACACGCAGTCTCTAGAGGGCCCAAACCAACAGCAGGTACCTCACTGCAGGTAGAATTCCGAGCACGGAAATTCAGGGGGAGCTGGGGTGAAGTCTTTGTATCCCTGAGACTTCAGAACAGGAGGCAAGCTCAGCTTCAAGCCCTTGGAGATCTTCCTCAAGATGATTAAATTACACACAAAGTTCCTTTTCTCCTTTCCTTGGCAATAAGTAACCACTGCAGGCCAACCCCAAACGGCAAACAGCACAGGGGCAGCCTCCTCCTTCAGCTTCCTTGGTTTCTCTCCTTGGCAAAGGTTCGTCTTGATTCCCAGAAGTGATCTAAAGTTCTGGGGTCTAGGCCCCAATATTTATACTACTAAATCCTTTGTTCTCTGAAGGCAGAGAGTGTCTGTACCTAGTCAATACCAGTTCTGTCCTCCCTGGTGCAGCTTCCTGGCAGGAGGTGGGGACAGCATTGTTGAAAGCAGACCTCGCCCAGGTAGCTGAAAGGAAAACTCCTCCCCCTACTCTCTATTCTATGAAAGCTCAGGCAAGTGAAAGGAAATCTCCTCCCCCTACTCTCTATTCAATGTAGGCTCTATTCAGCCCAGCCCTGACTCATCAGACTGCTGGAGCCAAGGCCCGCTCCAGCCCCCTGTCACTCACAAACCAGACATGGAAAACACAAACCTAGCAGAGGCACACTGGATGATAGGCAAGAAAATACCTACTTTCTAAAAGTGGTATTTTCAAACACAGAATGTAAAAATCACCCACACTAAAAGATGTATTTTAACATTCAGTTCAGGCAAACTAAACTTTATTTTCCTATCTTGTTCCTTGGGTCAGTTATGTTTATAAGATGTTATAACCTAACTGTCCATTCTGGCCTATGGGAACAGATAGCCTTGCAATAGTGAAAAACGACATTGGCTGTAATTCACTATCAGGACATGCCACACACACCAGGGCATGTGCTACCTTTCACATACAATGCACCCTGCCCACAGGAGTACCTTGGGCCTACCTTAGTGGTGACTAACAGGTAGAAAAGGGAATGTTTAGGGACTGGCAAGTGTGTGCACTTGCCAAGTCGACATGGCAGTCCCAGACTGCACACAGGGTCTGCAATGGCAGGCCTGAGCCACATTTTACAAGCTGCTTCTGTGGGTGGCACAACCAGTGCTGCAAGCCCACCAGCAGCATTTGATTTACAGGCCCTCGGCACACATGGTGCACTGTACTAGGGTCTGACAAGTAAATCAAATGGCCAATCATGGAGTCACTAATCCATTACAACAATTTACAATAGGGAGCACTTGCACTTTGGCACTGACTAGCAGTGGCAAAGTGCCCAAAGCATCTAGACCAGCAAAAACACAGGAGGCAACAGCGAAAAAATGGAAGGGAGACCCACACCAAGGGTGCCAGGTCTAACATGTGTCCCCTCCAGCTGAAATGTGGGGAGAACTACCCTACCTCTTGGGAGTTCTCTTCACTAAGGCGGAAAAATCTGGACAGACCATCAGCACTGGCGTGTTCTGTACCAGGGCGGTGTTCCACCGTGAAGTCCATCCCCTGTAGGGAAATGGACCACCTCAACAGCTTTGGATTCTCCCCCCTCATCTGCATCAGCCATCTGAGGGGCCTGTGGTCGGTCTGAACCCGGAAGTGAGTCCAAAACAAGTATTGTCTCAACTTCTTCAGTGCCCACACCACAGCAAATGCCTCACGCTCAATTGCACTCCACCTCTGTTCCCGTGGAAGTAACCTCCTACTAATGAAGGCTACAGGTTGGTCAAGGCCCTCCTCATTCTGTTAAAGTACAGCCCCCACACCATGCTCTGAAGCGTCTGTCTGCACAATGAATTCCTTTAAGAAGTTGGGCACCTGAATCACGGGTGCCGTGCACATGGCTGTCTTCAGGGCATCAAAAGCTTTCTGACAGGTGTCAGTCCAGTTCATTTTCTTGGGCTGCTTCCTGGAAGTCAGCTCTGTCAAGGGTGCAACAATGCTGCCATACCCCTTGACAAACCTCCTGTAGTACCCTGTTAGTCCTAAAAAGGCTTTCACCTCTGTCTGGGTCTTGGGGGGTTCCCAAGCCAGAATGGTCTCAATCTTGGGCTGTAGGGGCGCCACCTGGCCGCTCTCAACCTGGTGTCCCAAGTACACCACGGAACCCTGCCCGATCTGGCACTTACTCGCCTTGATCCGCATGCCCTCCGCAGTGCCATCAACACTTCCCAGAGGTGGTGCAGATGTTCTTCCCCACTGGCGCTGAACACTGCGATGTCAACCAGGTAGGCGGCACTGAAATCTTCCAGTCCAGCCAACACCTGGTTGACCAACCTCTGAAAGGTGGCAGGGGCATTCTTCATCCCAAAGGGCATTACCCGGAATTGGTAGTGCCCATCTGGTGTGGAGAATGCGGACCTCTCTCTTGCCCCATCAGTTAAGGCAATCTGCCAGTACCCAGACTTAAGTCAAACGTACTGAGGTACCGGGCAGCCCCTAACCGATCAATGAGCTCATCAGCTCTGGGGATGGGGTGTGCGTCAGTCCTGGTGACTGAATTGAGTCCTCGGTAGTCCACACAGAACCGGAGTTTGGGTGTGGCACCAGGCGCAGCAGCCTTTCGGACCAAGACCACTGGGCTGGCCCAAGGGCTGTTAGAGGACTCAATCACCCCTAAGGCAAACATCTTGGAGACCTCCTCCTTGATGCAAGCTCTCACCCTGTCAGTCACTCTGTAAGTTTTGTGTTTTACAGGAGGACTGTCCCCAGTGTCCACATCATGGACGCACCACTCAGTGACACGGGGAGTCAGGGAGAACAGATCAGGAAACTGTCCCAACAGTTGGCGACAGTCATCCTGCTGCTCAGCGGTCAGGGTGGAAGAGAGGCTCACACCGTCCACTGACCCATCTTGCTCTGTTGCAGACAGGAGGTCAGGAAGAGGCTCAGTCTCCTCCTCCATTCCATCATCTGTCGCTAGGAGCATGCCCACTTCGGACCTCTCCAAGTGGGGCTTCAGGCAGTTTACATGCAGGACCCAAAAAGGGTTCCTAGAAGACCGCAAGTCCACCAAGTAGGTGACATCACTCTTGCGCTCCACCACCTCAAATGGTCCGGTCCACTTATCCTGGAGCGCACAAGGCTCCACGGGGGCCATGACCCACACTTTCTGTCCAGGCTGAAACTTGATCAGAGTGGCATTCTGATCATACCACCGTTTCATCTCCTCCTGGCTGGCTTCCAGATTTGCCTGAGCGAGTTGTCTGAAACGCCGAGTTTGGTTTCTGAAGGCCAGCATGTAGCTATATACATCCTGGGGAGGTTTACTGGGAGCTTTCTCCCAGCCTTCCTTTACCAAACTCAGAGGTCCTCTTACAGGGTGACCAAACAGCAGTTCAAAGGGACTGAACCCTAAGGACTTCTGTGGCACCTCTCTGTAAGCAAACAGAAGGCATGGCAAGAGGACGTCCCACTTACGCCTCATAGGTTCCTCAAGACCCATAATCATGCCTTTTAGGGTCCGGTTGAATCTCTCAACCAGCCCATTACCTTGGGGGTGGGAAGGAGTGGTGAACTTGTAGGTTACACCGCACTCCTGTCACAGGGACTTCATATACTTAGATATGAAGTTGGTACCACGGTCTGACACCACCTCTCTGGGGAAATCCCACACAGGAGAAAATCCCCATCAATGCACGTCCCACCATGGGGGCCATCACAGTCCTGAGAGGGATGGCTTCCGGGTACCGGGTGGCATGGTCCACCAAGACCAGGATGAACCTGTTACCCATGGCTGTCTTGGGACCCAGAGGCCCCACAATGTCAATGCCCACCCTTTCAAAGGGGGTGCTGACCACAGGGAATGTTTGGAGAGGAGCCTTGTGCTTCCTCCCACTCTTACCACTCGCCTGTCAAGTCTGACAGGTCCTGCAATGAGTATCTGAACTGTTGCGCATTTGGGGCCAATAAAAGTGGGTGACAAGCCGTTCAAAGGTCTTGTCTTGCCCCAAATGTCCTGCTAAAGGCACATCGTGAGCCAGACCCAGTAGGAAGGCTCTGAAGTGCTGGGGGACCACCAGCACACGGGCTGACCCTGGCTCAGCAACCTTAGGCTCGCTATACAGGAGACCATTCTCCCAGTAGATCCAATGTGATCCAGACTGATCACCTGCTGCCTGGTTTGTGGCCTGTTGCCGCAATCCCACAAGAGAAGGGCACTTCTTCTGTTCCTCGCAGAACTCTTCCCTGGAGGGTCCTCCTTCCTGCTGCCAATGGGTCAGCTCAGACAGGTCCCCCAGTTCAGCTACTTGTTCCTCTGTAGGTTCCAGGGTATCCCCCTCAAGGTCTGCCTCCTCCTGGACAGTGGAAACTTCGGTGGCTGGTTTCCCACGCCCCCTGCCTCTTCTCTTTAAGGCAGGCACCTGGGCCACTCTTTCAGGCTCCAGGTCCTCTTGAATACCCTTACTGGCTGCCATGGACCGAGTGGTCACACATGCCCACTCAGGCAGACCCAACATCTCCAAAGGAGACCTTCTCTCCACCTTAGCCCAAGGGGAGCTTTCCAAATCATTGCCTAGCAGACAGTCAATAGGCATGGCTGGCCTCACAGCTACTTGAAAGGTACCTGAGGCCCCCCCCCACTCAAAGGGCACCTGGGCCACCTTACAGTGGCTCTCTGAGTTGTCACCGGCAACTACAGGGTAAAATGCATGGGGGATCACCTGCTCTTCAGACACCAGCCGACAACTGACAGCTGTCACACTGGCTCCGGTGTCTCTCAGAGCCTCCACCCTATGGCCAATGATGGTCACCCACTGCATGTATTTCTTAGTGTTATCAGGCAGCTGGGTCCTAGGGTCCATCTCACTGTCTCCTAAAGAGACCAGGGACATCTCTGTGGGACCCCACCCACCGTGGGCACCCAACTCCTCCCCCGGGCTACACTAGCCATCTGCTGGGGCGGTACACCAGTGGGTGCTGTCTTTCCTTTCAGGGGACACTTAGGATCATAGAAGCAGTGGCCCACTTGACCACACGCATAACATGTCCTGGGCCCCTTTTGAACAGGCTTATCTGTCGGGGCCCCTGACTTCTTCTCAGGGGGAGGCTGGGAACCCTTCCCTTGGTTCCCTTGGGGATGACTTTGGAGCCCTTTCTGGAACTCCCTCTGTTTACCCTGTCCCCCCCACTCTTCTGCTGGGGACCCTGCCCACCTTTGGCGAAGTCTCCCACATGACCCTTGTGGACCCAGGTACTAACCCAGCGGTCCGCCTCCTCAGCAAGCTTCCTAGGGTTAGTGTGCTTGCTATCAATCAGGTGCTGGCGTAGCTCTGGAAAACAATTACTGGACAAGTGCTCCCATGCAATCAAATCATAGAGCGCTTCAAAATCATTCACTTTGCTACCCTTCACCCAACCATCCAATGCTCTGCAAAAAAAAGACACATATTCCACCCAAGTACTTGACTCCAGTTTCTTACAATTTCTACACCTTTGCCTATAAAGCTCTGGGGTCAACTCATACCTGGTCTTCAAGGCTTCCTTCATGTGGACATAGGAATTCTGGTCCTCAGACGGCAAGTCTAATAAGGTGTCCCGCCCATCACTGAGAAACCGCCCCACAACCCCGCTCCCCAATCCTTCTCAGGGACCCGGTGGGAGGTCATGGCCACCTCATAGGCCTTAAACCATTGCCCAATATCTTCATGCTTGAGGAACTCCTTGATTACATCTTTGGGGATGAATACTCTTGCTTCTACAGGCATGAATGGTGTGCTGCCACCAGAGAGAGTAATTTCTAAGCTCTTGGCTTTCAACTCTAATTCCCTCAACATTCTCTCATGCTCTAAATGCATCCTTTTTTCTTCCAAGGCTAACTTCTTGCTTTCTAATTCCATCTGACCACCCAATTTGAGCTTGGCTAGCTCCATATTATGCATCCTATCCCTCTCCCTGTCCTCCAGCTCTTCTGGAGACAGGCCCTTTGAAGAAACACTGCTGCCTGCCCTGGAAGGTACTTTCTCTCCGGTCGGGCCCAATGGCCCATCTAGCTGCCCATCAGTATACTCTACCTCCTCCCTAGGCTCTTCAGAATGCTCAGGAGTATTTCTAGCTTCCAACCAGGCCTTCAGCGCCTTTTGGAACTCCTCCTTCTTGGAGATGCCTTTCACAGAGATTTTAAATCTTTTACAGAGGGTTTTAAGCTGTGGCACAGTGTAGATATCAACCTTGTCTTCTTCAAAGTAATGATCCATAGATGCGTTGGATGCTGCTTTGCTCATGGTAACAAGGATTGGCAGTTTCTAGCAAAAATAGAAGTCCGAAGGAAAAAAATTCTACCAAAATGTATGTGGTCGCGTTATGGTCTGCACTCACTAGTACTGTACACCAATCACTGTATATGAGTCACAAATGCAAGTCCAAATCCTCACTGCTGACCACCAATGTTAGAAATGGGGGTCTCTAGTTGGCAGAGGTAGGTACCTTTGACCAAGTAGGGGCCCTTGCTTCTAGTCAGGGTAAGGGGGCTACACTCCTAAAATAACCCCTGCTCACCCCCTTGGTAGCTTGGCAGGAGCAGGCAGGCTTATCTCAGAGGCAGTGTGTAAAGCATTTGTGAACACATACAGTAACACAGTGAAAACACTCCAAATGGACACCACACCAGTTTAGAAAAATAAGTAATCTTTATCTAGACTTAACACAAGACCAAACAACAAAAATCCACAATACAGTATTCAAAAATATGACTTTCAGATGGTAGAAATAGCCTAGTTCAATGTAGATGGTAAATGCAACACTTTACTCTCAAAGTACCTTGGATGCGTAATGCAACATATACAAAAGGGTCGCAGGGAAGGTGATGCGTCGGTTCCTTGCTTTGGGGAGGTGATGCGTCCGTTCCTTACTGCAGCGCAGGGTAGGTGATGCGTTGGTTCCTTACCAACACTTTACTCTCAAAGTACCTTGGATGCGTAATGCAACATAAACAAAAGGGTCGCAGGGAAGGTGATGCGTCGGTTCATTGCTTTGGGGGAGGTGATGCGTCGGTTCCTTACTGCAGCGCAGGGGAGGTGATGCATCGGTTCCTTACTGGAAAGGAGGTGATGCGTCGGTTTCTTACTGTGATCCGGTGCGATGCGACAAGATGGCGCCTCGATGCGATGCGACGATCCGGTGCGATGCGACAAAATGGCGTCTTTGATGCAATGCGATAACTTGGATGCGATGTGTGCATGACCGGCGGCCGTGCGGCGAACTTGATGGTTTCTTGAGCCACGACAGACCCTGCGACATGCTTCTCCGATGATGCGATGGCGACCTCTGCGGCGGCGGCACGCTTCTCCGGTGATGCGACGCGCTTCTTCGGTGATGCGACGGCAAACTGCTGCGGCAGCGACACGCTTCTTCGGCGATGCGACGGCAACAGCTGCGGCGGCGACACGCTTCTTCCTCATTGCATCACGCTTCCAGCTCCCAGCGACACGCAGTCTCTAGAGGGCCCAAACCAACAGCAGGCACTTCTCTGCAGGTAGAATTCCCAGCAAGGAATTTCAGGGGGAGCTGGGGGTGAAGTCTTTGTATCCCTGAGACTTCAGAACAGGAGGCAAGCTCAGCTTCAAGCCCTTGGAGATCTTCCTCAAGATGATTAAAGTACACACAAAGTTCCTTTTCTCCTTTCCTTGGCAATATGTAACCACTGCAAGCCAACCCCAAACAGCAAACAGAACAGGTGCAGTCTCCTCCTTCAGCTTCCTTGGTTTCTCTCCTTGGCAAAGGTTTGTCTTGATTCCCAGAAGTGATCTAAAGTTCTGGGGTCTGGGCCCCAATATTTATACTACTAAATACTTTGTTCTCTGAAGGCAGAGAGTGTCTGTATCTAGTCAAAACCAGTTCTGTCCTCCCTGGTGCAGCTTCTTGGGAGGAGGTGGAGACAGCATTGTTGAAAGCAGACCTGGCCCAGGTAGCTGACTCTCTATTCTATGAAGGCTCAGGCAAGTGAAAGGAAATCTCCTCCCCCTACTCTCTATTCAATGTAGGCTCTATTCAGCTCAGCCCTGACTCATCAGACTGCTGGCGCCAAGGCCCTCTCCAGCCCCCTGTCACTCACAAACCAGACATGGAATACACAAACCTAGCAGAGGCATACAGGATGGTTAGGCAAGAAAATACCTACTTTCTAAAAGTGTTATTTTCAAACACAGAATGTAAAAATCACCCACACTAAAAGATGTATTTTAACATTCTGAGTTCAGGCATACTAAACTTTATTTTCCCATCTTGTTCCTTGGGTCAGTTAGGTTTATAAGATGTTATAAACTAACTGCCCATTCTGGCCTATGGGAGCAGATAGCCTTGCAATAGTGAAAAACTAAATTGGCTGTAATTCACTATCAGGACATGCCACACACATCAGGGCATGTCCTACCTTTCACATACAATACACCCTGCCCACAGGAGTACCTTGGGCCTACCTTAGGGGTGACTAACATGTAGAAAAGGGAAGGTTTAGGGACTCGCAAGTGTGTGCACTTGCCAAGTCGTCATGGCAGTCCCAGACTCCACACAGGCTCTGCAATGGCAGGTCTGAGCCACATTTTACAAGCTGCTTCTGTGGGTGGCACAACCAGTGCTGCAAGCCCACCAGCAGCATTTGATTTACAGGCCCTGGGCACACATGGTGTACTGTACTAGGGTCTGACAAGTAAATCAAATGGCCAATCATGGAGTCACTAATCCATTACAACAATTTACAATAGGGAGCACTTGCACTTTGGCACTGACTAGCAGTGGCAAAGTGCCCAAAGCATCTAGACCAGCAAAAACACAGGAGGCAACAGCGAAAAAATGGAAGGGAGACCCACACCAAGGGTGCCAGGTCTAACAATAACACTATGTACTGTTACCATCATTATTGTTATCACTTCTTACACAAATCCAGTATCCCACGTCATGTTTTCACATACCACCAATGGGAACATTGTCCAACACCAACAAAAGGTAGTTCGAAATCACAGAAATGTTCATATTTTTCTGGGTTTAACACTTCTGACCCGACCTCATATTACTATAAGGTTGCACCTACAATTGCACAGAAAAATATGCTAACTAACACCAAGCAGATTTATTCTGCATCCTTCATTGCCCAACTGTCTGAATAGGGTTTCGACTTATGAAAGGACACTATAGACATAAAATCAGTCTGGGGTTCAAAAGAATAGCAAGTCCAGGGAACAGAAGCGCTATTTAGAGTGTGCCTCATTCCACAGCAGATGATATTTCTGAATGACACTGTGCAACAAACTTCCTGTCTTGGAATAGCCAAGAACAAGGATTTGAACACACCTTCGATTCCCACACCATCACATATGAATTTTACATCACATGTAGGGGATACAATAGATGACATCATACAGTACAATTCATCAGACCCCAATTGGAAGAGATGGTTAGTTTGGCCCACAGACACAAACAGATGTCAATCAAGATTCAGGGGTACAACCGAAGGGTTTAGTATCCTTAGGCCGGACCAATGCTATGTACAACGAGAACATCCGAGGGTGGTGACATCATACGGTGTTGGGAACTTATGCCTCGACTGGCTAAAAACCTCAACACTGTCCCAGGTGAAACAGCACTTATCCTTACTCACAGATGAGGTGGACCTAAGGGATTTTTTATTAGGTCCCCGTACACCACTTCAGAAATGTTTCTTTTACGCTGTTTAAAATGAAATCTGGAAGATCTCTCAACAAGAATCCACAGAAAGACTCAGTGAAATCGATAGGATTAACCTAGAGAAAGCATTAGCTGTAGTCGATAATGGTATGTCTACATTAAAAACCAGGATTTATTCACTGGGCAACATTGTATCTTCTGCTATAGATATACTAGAACAGGACTTGTCCATACTAGAACATGGACAATCTCAACTATGTTCTATTATGTTATTAAGCTGGACGCAGCAATCATTGTGCACTGGCTATGTGCCTTGGCGATTTATCAACAGTACGTCCGTATTTTCTGCATACAATCTAACTGAGAAGCAGATCACAATGGCACAAACCTTGTCGGTCTCAAGGGATGCTAATGCAAGGTCAAAAAATGTATAATAGGTTAAACTCGACCATTCCCCTTGTAAATGGATTTGCCCCATTAAGGGATCTTGACAGTATTGACTGACTACCAGCTTCTATCGATGCGATGACCAGTAGAAATTCTCCCTCACCAGTTCAGTCGACTACTTCGATTCGGCCTGATTGTGATCACAAAGTGACAGACCCTTCCGTATGCATTTTTATGTCCTTGAATATTGCGGGTTGAGGGCAAAAAAGGATGACGAGCAGTGGACTGCGATAATAAAATCTGGTCACATTATCGCATTGCAAGAAACCTGGGGCACGTCGGATTCCTTTGTCATGGATGGTTATGCCTCCTTTTTTAAGGCCGCATCTCCCTCCGCTTTAGGGCGAGCAAGGGGGGGCCTGCTCATTTTAATATCGCTTAAATTGACATGTAATATTAAGGGCCTGCCCAGCTCATCCCCACACCTGCTAGCAGTTAAACTATCCTTCCCCGGGTGTCTTACCCTGGTGATTATAAACTTTTACAATTCCTTCTGTAGGGTAAATGATAGTGAGCATATAGTTACCCTAGAAAGTTTTATAGAGGATATTGCACAGGATAGACATACTCCCTACAAAATGATCATAATGGGGGATTTTAATATACATCGTTGCCCCATAAATTGTATACTAGACAGGGAGGCATCGGATAACCCGGCGCCCATGTCTCACTTTGAACACTCACCTCAAGGCACTCGGTTAGAAAGCCTTCTCGCTGGCAATAATGTATATTGTTTAGAACACTCGAAGGAGGCAGAGATAATACCCTCCTTTGTTGGGAGGGGGAGTTGTACAACCATAGATTATATAGTGGTTTCTGCCCAATTACTTCAAAATATAAGGGAAGTGAGCTCATTCTGGACAGGTTATAGTGACCACAACCCAATTACTGCAGAATCCAAGGGTTTAATGTTCCTTCGGGGTACTGAGTTAAAGTCCCTTGCAAACGGGGAATTCCTGCCCACGGATCAGGCCCGTAAAATAAGGTGGGGGACGATTATTCCAGAAAACTTTTTAGCCCAGTTGTATAAGGAGGGCAAAAATTATATTAAGCAGTGCCTTGATCTACATAATGAACCCGAGAAGGTCCTAGAGGCATTCGATAATTTGGCAAAGCGGATCGCAAAACAGTTAACTAGCAAAGGAAGATCAGCTGCTTTACAGAGGCAAAATGGTTTAATACAGATTGTTTCAAAACTCATAAAGCGCTTATGGATGCATTAAAGACTAAGCCCAGAGATCAAGAACTGATAAAATTATGCAGCAAAGCATATAATAAGGCTTTGAAGCTAAGGAAAGATGATTTAAGGGAACAGGCATGGGAGGATTTAAACCAGGCCAGTACCCTGTCTAAAAGCTCCAAATTTTGGAAGGTTGTAAATAGTCCCTTTTTTAAGAATAATCACATGATGAGAACAGAGTGTGTTATTCCAGCAGACAGATGGGTCAGTCATTTCGAACTGATCTATGCAGTGGTATCCGCTTAATACATTAACTCCTCCTGGGCACCTAGCACTGCACCGCTCTCTTTAGACTTTAGGGTGAATGAAGTTCTGAGGGCGATTGAAGACGCGTCTGCAAGGAAAGCCGCAGGTTCTGACGGGATACCAGTGGATCTTTATAAGTCAGATCCAGGCACAATGGCAGTAATTCTAACCAAGGTTTTTAATGCAGCCACATTGGTAGGTCTACCTCATTCTTGGTCTGCGGCGGTAATTTTGCATATTTATAAAAAGGGGGCCAGGGATGACCCAGCCTGCTACCGCCCGATTGCACTATTAGATTCCGCAGCAAAAATAATGGGCTAGGTAATTTTAGACCGTCTAAGCGATTGGTTGGAAGAAAGCAATGTGCTCTCAGATTTGAAATTCGGTTTTAGAAAAGGTATGGGAACAGTGGACCAATGCATGAACTTACTTATCTTGACTGGTAAATATACTTAGCCAAAAAAGGCCGTATGTTTATGGCTTTTATGGACTTAACGTCCGCCTTCGACAGAGTGAATAGATCCAAATTATGGTATCTATTATTAGAAAAAGGTATGGACGTAAACTTGGTATCCTTTTTGCAGTGATCTCATTCTAATTTAACTGCCACAGCCAGATATAATGTAAATGGCTCCTTAACTAAAGCATGGAAGGTAAAAAGAGGAGTGAGGCAGGGATGTATCCTTGTGCCAGTCCTATTCACACTTTACATAAACAAGTTAGGGGACATGTTATCCGACGCAAGCCTGGATAACCCAAGAGTAGGTTTCAAGCCCATTCTCGCCCTTTTATATGCAGATGATGCAGTTTTACTCACCAGGACACCAATAGCACTGAAATGTCTTGTCAATACTTTTATTGATTTTATGGTTGCTTTAGAACTTTCTGTCAATTTTACAAAATCACACATAATGTCAACAGGCAACTCAAAATATGAGAAGAAATCACTTATATGTAAAGATGGGGTGTTGTCCAATGTAGCAACCTACCTATGTCTGGGTGTGCTATTTGATGAAAAAGGCACTTGGGTGGCACAGTGTGCACTCAAGAAAAATACTCTAGCAAGGGCAGCAGGAGCTACATTGGATTTTGCCAGAAGATTAGGGAGCAAACCCCTACTATCGATTTTGAAAATCTATAATGAGAAATGCGTCCCTATGGCAACGTATGGCAGTGTGGTCTGGGGCTACAAGGAGTGTAACGAACTACAAGTGGCTGAAAATAAATATTTACGAAAACCTTTAGCCACTCCCCCTAGTACCCCTGCCTTCGTGGTGGATGAAGAACTAAGGCAGGGCTACATTACAGACAATATTGCTATGGCCCCCTTGATATGGTGGTTACATATATGGTCAAGACCCAAGCCCAATCTAAATCAAATTATCTTAGAGGATTGTATGAAATTAGACAGAGCCACAGATGTCCCATGGCTAAGCTATGTCTCTCAACAGCTCTCAGCCCTAGGGAGCCCTGAGCTTTTTAATCAACCAAGGGAGTTGCACCCTAAGGAGGTGAAAGATTAAAATCCAATTTTTAACTAGGAGAAGCCTGGAAAGGGAATCAAATGAACTCAGATCATAAGTCCAGGGATTTTAGATCAAACTTTTTGGTCTTTTATTAATAATCTGCATAATCGTTTTCTTTTATCTAGATTTAGACTAAATTGTATTCATTGGTCCCTTACAATACCTAAGGGTTTCTCTAAGGCAGGGACCCTACAGCCTTCCTCATGTGATAATTTTTCAGACCAAGATTTGTTGCATTTTATATTTTTTTGTGGTTTTTATAATGATTTAAGAACTAAACATATTTTACCTCTTTTAAAAAATTGCCAATTTGCACAAGTAAGACCAGCCCTGATTTATTTGCAAATGCTGTCTTCCCCATTGATATGTTATGGGGTTGCGAGCTTTTAAGTGGGGCGTCACGGTAAAGGAAAAACATGGATTGCCTATTGAACTAACTCTGGTTTTATTGGGCTGAAGCAAGAAATGTTGTAAATCTTTTGATGAATCTTCTAATTGCACTTTGTTCATGTATTTTAACCTTTATTTGTATGGGCTCTTTTTGATAAATGTACTTTTATGGCCAGAACGTGGCCGAATAAAGTTTTATTTGACTTGACTGACAAACATGTAATAAAAAAGGGACCAGAGTTATGGATTATGAAAAGTTTAAGAGAAAAAGTACCAAGAAAAAGTAAAAATGCAATCAGTAATCACTGTTGGCAGTTGACCAAGACATAGGCATGATTTATAGCCGACCGTGATAGAGCGCACATCGGATACACCAAGCATACTCATCGTGGTCAAAGTTTAAATACCCCCAGTAGGGCAAAGCAGCAAGATATATCAACCAAAGTTCCTTCAAAGTAAGATATACATTGAGAGAGGTCCCGCTTAAGCTTGTGGTTTTGATGGAAAAAGTTCAGAGCTGGACAGCTTCAATTTCATGCCCAGGGAAGCTCTCTCATCAGCTGGATTCTTTTGGTGCCTTCGCCTGGTTAAGAAGCCTACCATCTGACTTTGTCAGAAGCAAGGTGCAAGGTGATGGGGTGCATTATTTATTGGATGCAATGGATTGTGTCTATTCTGAATTTTTGGGTAATAATGTGGTGTTTGGTGCTTCAAAATCCCCTGACTACTGTAAATACTGTATGATTTTCCCCTGTTCAATTTTGGCAGCCTTGACAAGCTTGACCTGTGGAAATTTAATGAAGGGTGAGGTATTTAATGCACCCAGTCAATGCTGGGTGTGTTACATACTATCACAACACAAAAGAGGCCACGGGTCCAGAGAGAGCGGTGTGGAGTGCAACTGGGTCTACTCGACCATGTACTAGAGGGGGAATCCCTTTAAGGACGGTTCCCCTCACACACCAGAGGTGTCATGCTTCATCAAGGGGGTGCCTCCTTGCATAGAAGACCTAGTCTCTATGCGGGCTACAACCCCCTCGCTGCGAGGGAGGAGCACAGGGATGTTTTATTGTCGATGAGGTGGGTTGGACTAAAACCCTATATGACCTTGGTGTGCTTGGTGAAAAGTGCAATGCTAAAGTGAACGTGGTTAAAACTGGCTACAAGGTTAGCTATGTAGCAACTTTAATCGGCTACCTTGTGACAGGATTACTGTGTTAGTGTATGACCAACATGTTTCGGCCTGGGGACCTGTTAGTGTCATGGCCTTCATCAGGGTCGAGCATACAGCTACTGCAACTAAGTGAAATACAAGCACATATAAAAATTAATGTGCAATATTAACGGTGTGTTATACTGAACCAGTGGTCCTGCTGTTCAGTATGTTCACCGTGGAACCATGAATGATTAGAGAATTCGCCACATCTGTCCTGGCATACTAGCCAAAGGGTACATGCGCCAAGCCAACCGCTCTGAAAGTAGCGTTGAGGCAAATGGCACACGTCCGTGAACATACTGAACAGCAGGACCACTGGTTCAGTATAACACATCGTTAATATTGCACATTAATTTTTATATGTGCTTGTATTTCACTTAGTTGGCGACGATCAGAAACGGAGCCCACAGACACGGTGAGGTCTTTGCTGTTCCCAAGACCTCTAGAACAGGGGGAAAGCTCAGTTCAAGCCCTTGGAGATCTTCTCTTCAAGCAAGGGGAACAAAGCAAGCAGCAGAGTCCTTTCTCCTTTCCTTGGCATTAAGTAGCCACTGCAGGCCAACTCCAGACAGCAAACAGCACAGGGGCAGTATTCCTCCTCAGCTTCTCCGGCCCTTCTCCTTGGCAAAGGTTCCTCTTGATTTCCCAGAAGTGATCTGAAAGTCTGGGGTCTGGGCCCCTCTTTTTATACACAAAAATCCTTTGTTCCCTAAAGGCAAAGAGTGTCTGTACCCAGCCAAAACCAGTTCTGTCCTCACTGGTGCAGCTTCCTGGCAGGAGGTGGAGACAGCATTGTTGAAGGCAGACCGGGCCTCATCAGATGAAAGGAAATCTCCTCCCCCTACTCTAAATGCAGCCCAGGTCTATTCGGCCCAGCCTTGACACATCAGACTTCTGGAGCCACTGCCTCTCTCCAGCCCCTGTCATCCAAAAGCCAGACATGCAATACACAAACCTAGCAGAGGCACACAGGATGGTTAGGCAAGAAAATACCTACTTTCTAAAAGTGGTATTTTCAAACACAGAATGTAAAAATCACCCTCACTAAAAGATGCATTTTAACATTCTGAGTTCAGGCATACTAAACTTTATTTTTCTACCTTGTTCCCAGGGCCAGTTATGTTTATAAGATGTTATAAACAAACTCCCCATTCTGTCCTATGGGAACAGGTAGCCTTGCAATAGTGAAAAGGAAATTGGCAGTATTTCACTATCAGGACATGCCACACACATCAGGGCATGTCCTACCTTTCACATACAATGCACCCTGCCCACAGGGGTACCTTGGGCCTACCTTAGGGGTGACTAATATGTAGAAAAGGGAAGGTTTAGGGATTGGCAAGTGTGTGCACTTGCCAAGTCGACATGGCAGTCCCAGACTGCACACAGGCTCTGCAATGGCAGGCCAGAGTTACAGTTTACAGGCTGCTTCTGTGGGTGGCACAATCAGTGCTGCAGCCCACTAGCAGCATTTGATTTACAGGCCCTGGGCACACACAGTGCACTATACTAGGGTCTGACAAGTAAAACAAATATGCCAATCATGGAATCACTAATCCATAACAACAATTTACAAAGGGAGCACTTGCACTTTGGCACTAAATAGCAGTGGCAAAGTGCCGAAAGCATCTAGACCAGCAAAACAAACTCCAACACACAGCAAAAACACAGGAGGCAAAAGCAAAAAAATTTAGGAGAGACCCACGCCAAGGGTGCCAGGTCTAACAGTTTCCCACTCAAAAGGGTTATTTTAACAGGTTGGGCTGCAAGTTTAACCTGCAGCAGTCAGGCTACATTGGTAGGCCTAAAGCCATGTATTCCTTGTCACACTACGGCACTGGCACTATAAGTGCTGCAGCCCACAGGTGAGATTTTACTTACAATGCCATGGGTGTGCTTTCTAGTTTCTACTTTCAAGTGAGGCCATATTCTATGGCCTCACTTGAAAGTTAAAATGGCAATTAGGCGTTGTAGGAAGGTGGAATCTGACTATATGGTTGTCCCCACTTTTTTTATGGTGTTTTGCTGGTTTATGACTTAGTTGGACTGGGATCCTGCTATTCAGGGCCCCAGTCTATCTGCTTTCTCTGTAAAAGGTTTCCATGTGCCTTAGGCACATCTCTGATTGGAATCTGGAGTGCCCTTATAAGTCCCTAGTATATGGTATACTATGTACCAAGGGCATAGGTACCTCAGAGGCCTGCCAGGGGCTGCAGCATGTATTATGCCACCCTGGAAGGCCATCCAAACTGACACCACAGGTCTGCTACTGCAGCCTGGGTAAGGTGGTGCATGCACTCCTTACTGTGATATAGGTTACCTATATCACTAAATACATACACACATATAAACCTATAAGTCACTCCTAAGGTAGGCCTTATCAATCCTAAAGGCAGAGTGCATGGTTCCTATGTGAGAGGGTGCCCCTGCATGAGCAGGGCCCCTCTGCAGCGTTCGGAGACCATCTCTGATGCTGTTGGTAGTGCAGCCTGACCATATACTCTTAAGCGCATTATATCCTCGCGGTAAAATGCTAACTTTGGAATGGCTGCACCTAAACATGTCGTGTTTGGTGTCAAACATCTTGGAATACTACCCCCCGCCAATAATGGTGGCGGGGTAGCATTCCACCCTTCTAGAGGGAAAGACATGTTAACTCTGACTAGTCCGGTAACTTCTTTCCAGAGCCCTGGCATCACAAAATGGATGCTGCTGCCACAGACACGAGTCTGGCCTCCTGCTGCTGGACGAAACTCCGGCAGGGGAGGCCTGGACAATAGGTTTCCTGTCCCAGGGAGGTGTGACCACCTCCCCAGACAGGATAATGTGTATTGGGGCTGGGCGGGAGCACTTCGGGTGCTTTGAAGTCCTGCACTGGGGGCACATTTGGTGTCCCTGTGCATACCCCAGTTCAAACCGGATCAGGGGCTTGCAGCCCCTGCTTTGGCGCGAACTGGACAAAGGGAAAGGGGTGTAGCCACCCCTCTGCCCTGACCCACCCATAGGTGGGGCCACAGAGTAGTCCAACCCCTATCTTTAGTATAAAGGTAGGAACCCAGTCCTTAGGACTTTAGATTATCCCTGGACGAAACTCTGAAACTGAATCCTGGACCTTCGACGCTCTACTCACGATTAGAGGACAGAAGAATCTCCCTTGGGGTCAAGGAGTGACTCCCCTGCTTGGCAGGCACCAAAGAAGCATCTGTCCGGTTCGCATTTCTGAAGCTCCCGTCGGACGCCGAAGTCATCGCATCACCAGAGGTGGATTCTCAGACTTCCCCGAGGCTACCCTGAGTCCCCAGCAAAGCTGAGGCCCGTGGCTATCGTGGGTGACTTGAGACCGTGACCCCTGGATACCGAGCACATTTGCAAGTGCATCCTCTTCTGGGTCTCCCAAGAAGTCGTGCTTTGGGCTCCGAGTAGCCCTAGCCTCCAGCACCAACTGCATCGAAGATCACTGGCCCCCACTCCACGAGTGTCCTGTGAGCCAGATCCACGTGCGGCGTCACGAGGCTCCTTTGCGGTCGCTAGCCCGTTGGCTAGTAGCCCTTAACGAAGGCCAATCCTTTTCTTACTTGGTATCCTGGTTGCTCCAGGCCTGCCCTCACTTACCCTCACTGGGTGAGTTCCACAGACCTTGCTGGTCTGCACCATCGACGATCTACATCTTCACCGAGACTTGCCATTGCCAAGGCTTGTTGGGTCCAATCCGGTCGCCGACACCTCAGCTCTCGACAGACATCGTGTACCAGCCCGAATCCTGCTCCTGGTCGCCGACAACGCCTCCTGGACCTCGTGGCTGAAGAGTCAAGACGACCATCAACGCACCTGAAGCACTCGACATCGGTGGGCATCTGTCCATCGCCTTCCTGGTCACTGGCTAGTGACCCAGACTCTGTCCCCTCTGCTTTCAGGTTCTTCAGAACTCCGATCCACTCTTGGATCCACCCGGACACTTTTCTCTTGGCCGCCAGCAGCACTTTGCAGCAGATCGCCATTCGAATCGACGACGAAACCCGACCCCGAAAGGCACCTATGCACCCGGCTTCCCTGGGGGAGGTAACACGAGTACTCCGGTGCTCCCGTGGGTAGAGACTCTTCAAAGTCCTAGATCTCAAAGGGTTTTGTCCTAGTCCTCTTTTAAGTGTCCCTTTTCTCTAATTTCCCGATCCCGACTTTCTCCATAGAAGTCAACGGCGTATCGCGGTTGTGTATTTACACTGCACGCGTCTCCCGTGGGTCCCCTGTGTCACTACCTTGGGTGGTTCCTTGTGGTCCAAGCACTTCTAGAGGCTCTAGGCCTAGTGTCTAGTTCAGTCGTGGTTCGCATACCACTTTATTGGTATATGGTTTGGTACGCCCCTAGGGCCCAAACGTGTATTTGTGCTATTACTGTGTTTAAATAACTTCTAACTTATGTACTTCGAACTCTAGCCTCATAAAGAGACTAGAGAGGTGTGTTTAGCAATAAATACATATATTTTGAATATATACCTGGTGTGGTGCTCTTTCATTTGATCACTCAAGAGATTATAGACTGGTAAAACAAGCTGCTTTACATTCCTTCAAGACTTAGCCTGAAGGCTGCTCTCCATAGCTACCACTAGGATAGCTTTCAATAAGGTTGTCTTTAACCTATCTCCAATAAGGGGTTGTTTGGACTGGTGCAAGGTGCCCACTATAATTAGTGGACAGCATATGCCAGGCCAACTTCTCACAGGCGTTAGCCAATTGTAACAAGTTTTAAGTGTCAGAGCACATTCACTGGGGACTGGTAAGCAGTGCCTCCGTGATCAGAGTCTAAAAACCAGCAATAACATTTTGCAAAAAATAGGGGTGACTATGCAAAAGGGGCATTTTCTCACAATGGATTTTGCAGTTCTATGGTGGAATGGAATCTCAACAGGCCTTGGCTGGCCTTATCAGGTCCATATCATTTCCTTGGGAGGGTGGAAGGGTGGGAGCAGGTACTGGTGCTTGGGACACATCTCCCTTCACCAGCTTCAGTGGGTTGCCACTCTCACACCAGCCCTCTGGGTGTTTGCGCCACAGTCCCAGAATTGCTTATTGGTGGGACTGGCTGCTGGCATGCTAAAGGGCTGAAGTCCTAGTCCTAGGCTTGGCTTCACTGAAGGCCTTGTAAGCAGCAGTTTGCTGTGCGGAGTGTGTGACAAAGTCATGCCCCCATAGACAAGAAATTATATGAAGCACATTGCACATTGTATGTGCCTGCCAGCCAGCAAAAGTTAATTTCAGGACCACCAGATAGAGGAAATTTATTTTTCCTGTTTTCTCGGGTGGACAAAACACTTCCTCATTATGCTGCCACATATTAGCAGTCTGCATGACCACCTGACCTGGCTTCTTGTTGTTGTCTGTTAGAGACACATGAACACACATTGGAACAGCGTCCGAGCACGCAGATGAAAGAAGGTGTTGTAATCCAATATTGCATGCTATATAATCATGCTGGAGCTCAATGGTTACTAGAATAAAGAGATAGTACCGCCAGATGAACAGAAGTGACAGTTAATGTGGGGCCTCACCTGGAATAGGCGCACATTCCCTGTTCAGCCCAGATCTTTGCCAGCTCTCCAACTGTCCTGAACAGTCACACCATGGCAACAGAACTATAGATCACATCATTCTCAGACAAGCATAGCTGCAGTGGCTTGTCCCTGCATTCATTCCAGTCAGACACTTTGGCAAGTGCAGCCCATATTGGGCCAACTGGGCCAATGTCATCCCACGGCAGACGCAGGCAGGCTGGACTAACTAGGTCAAAGTTATCCCATGGCAGATCCAACTTCAACTGGGATTATGACATTATACAGACGATTCACAGTAGGAACCACCTTACCCAAGCACCTATTTGGCTGTATCAGGGCTGCATCTGCTGTGTGATAACATCTGGCTGCATCAGCCTAGCGACAACATTCACCAATTGAGCCAAGCAGGCAGTTGCCGACTCGAATGGACAGATGTCATGGCACAACAGATGCAGCCCTGATTGCGTCAAACAGGAAAATTGCAGTCCCAACAACTGTGCTGATGTCTTTGTACTGCAGATGGGGCCCTGATAGAGCCAAACAGGTACATGTATAAAGAGGATCCTACCATTAATCACTCTACAGCGTGGGTCCCCGCTAGCTTGCTCTCTGTAGTCTTCTTCCTCTGGACACACCACAGTCCCAGGGAAGCATTGGCCTCCCTGCACAATCTCTCCTCAAGCATGGCCATGCACACTCCTTCCCTCTCTTATTAGGCAGACAAGCTTCTAGGCTTTGGGGAAGCCTCAACTCCTCTAGCAGAAAGTTCACTTTTCAGATGCTGTACCCTCACCTGTGGGAGACAGCTGTCAGGCAGACACCAGACCTAGTCACATAGCAGTTCTTCATGTACAGTGCAGAGCACTCCGTTCCTTAGACTTGAAGGACTTGGAACTGGATCAAAGTGGGGTGGTTTAGGTCCCACATTTACACCAAACATCTAGTCAGGGTATGTGGATCCTCTGTCTCAAACTTCAGGACCCGTTTATCATGGTTCTCCTTTCAATTGGCCTTTTCATGCTGCTCTTAAGAGATAGCTTTTGTGTACAGCGATGCTTCTCACAACAGGTAGCTCTGGGGCTTTTCTTCCAGCTCGAGCACCCACAACACAAGCACATGAAGCATGAGTTTTCTGCACCTGTCTGTCATTAGCCTCTTCTAAGCAGTAATCAAGGATAGGAAAAATAGAAGGTTTGATCTAGAAACCTCTAAAAGTCCGGAAACTTGAGTCTTAGCCATAACCTATACCATCAATCAAATGGCAGTGTCCAGGAAGAACTAATCAGCATTCCATTGCTAAAAAAGTTCTCATGGAATTTCCAAATGTAATACTGTCACTGCCTGGATTTCCATGGTCATGGGAAGCTATCCTCAACCTCAATCTTGTGCTGTGCCAAACCAGGGGCATCGAAAATGGATCCCTCAGACTCATCCACATATAGATCCTTATTACTGCACACATGCTACATGCACACTAACCACACACTTGATATACAGACAGGGTGCTAACGCAAGATTCTAGGCATATGTTATGCAGGTCTGGAGAGTGCACTATGGGCTCGGAGGGTATCCTAGCACTGAGCAGGTGTGATTTTGGTCACACCTTTGGCCTAGCAGGACTATTCAAAAGGCCCGGTCTTCAGCTTCTTGCAGAATTCAAGAAGTTAGGAGGAGGCTCTTATGTGTAGCTGCAGGTTGTTCCATGCTTTAGGAGCAATGTAGCAGAAGGCTCGACTGCCAGATCTGGTTTTCCAAATGTGTGGGACTTGTGCAAGTAGGCGTTTGGATGAGAGTAGGTGTCTGATAAGTTTGTGAAAGAAGATGCAATTGTTGAGGTATGCTGGGCCACTCTTATAAAGTGCCTTGGAAATGTTGGTGAGGACTCTGAATTGTGCTCATTTGTGAATGGTGAGCCAATGGAGCTGCTTCTGGTATTGTGTGATGTGATGTGAGAGCAGTTTGGGAGGTTAAGAGTGATTCTAGTCACCGAGTTCTAAATGGTCCGCAGGGGCTGGTGACTTTTTTATTGATCCCGGCACAGAGGGTGTTCCCGTAGTCCAGCTTGCTTCTGACCAAGGCACATGAGATGATTTTCCAGGAGCTGAATGGAAGCCATTTGAATATCTTCCTCAGCATCTACAGGGTATGGAAGCATGAGGCGGTGACAGCATTGACTTGGGCGGTCATGTTGAGTTTGCTGTCATTGATAATCATGAGGTTCTGTGCATGAGTGGTAGGGATGGGTGTCGGTCCTAGTTCTGTTGCCCACCAGGTGGAGTCCCACGGTGATGCGCTCTTCCCGAAGGTGATGATTTTCATCTTGGGGGTGTTCAGCTTTATGCAGTGGGTCTTCACCCTGTGGGGGATTACAGTCAAATAGACATTGCACTTGATCTTGTCCATGAGGGAGGGAGTGAGCTGTGTTTCATCAGAGTAGGAAAGGACATTGATATCATGAGAGCAGATGATGCTGGCTAGAGGGATCATGTATGCATTGAAGAGGGTTGGGCTCATGTAGGATCCATGCAGGACTCTGCAGATGATGTTGCAGAAGTCCGTGGTGTACGATGACAGGCTGACTAACTGGGTCCTTCCAGTCAAGTAGGAGCATATCCATCAGAGTGCGTGTCCTTGGATTCTGATGTCATGTAGGTGTTGGATGGTGATTAGGTGGGCGACTGTGTCAAATGCTGCAGAGAGGTCCAGGAGGATGAGGGCCGTGGTGTTTCCTCTGTCCAGGGTCATGCGTATGGAGAGGTGTGGTGCAGCGGCCAGGGCAGCTGACCTTCGGAGCACAGGGCTCACGGTTCGATCCCCGGCTCCGGCGGCAGCTCAGCTCAGCACCATGTGACTCTGGGCAATAGCTCACTTAATTTCCATGATGGCCCCCAGCGCCTTGAGACCCGTAAGGGTGAGTAGTTCGCGCTTTACAAATACGGATTTACATTTATTTTTTATGCGAATATTATCTGTAGCAGTGATAAGGGCAGTTTCCTTGCTGTGGTTGGGTCTGCAACCAGACTGAGTGGTGTTGAGGAGTTGGTGATCATTGAGGTATTAGATGATGTGTCTGTTGATGATTAGGTCTAAGACCTTTGCCAGGAATTGCAGCTGGTGATTAGTCTATAGTTGGTGAGCATTGAAAGGTTCTCAGAGTCTTTCCTAAGTGTTTAGAGGACTGTTGCATATTTTTATGCATCTGGAAAGGTTGCAGAAGAGGTGGAGGCATTCAGATTGGGTATGAGCATGGTGCTGATGGTTTGCAGTCCTCTTGCGTAGGTATTGTGGGGGAGGGATCTGATGGGGCCCCTGAGTAGATGAACTTCATGGTAGTGGCTGTTTCATCTGAGGTTTGGCAAGACCTGTGGGTCTGGTTCTGGGCTGACGTTTCTGTAAATAGCAGTAACTTTGTTGCTGAAGAACTGGGAGAGACTGTTACAGAGGACCTCCAAGGAAGTGATTGAGCTGGAGTCGGCCGATGGTGAGGTGAAATCTTTCACAATTACAAAGATTTGTTTGTTTCTCTTGGAGCTGGCATCAATGCAGTCTGCCAGAGCTGCACATTTGGTGGTCCCGATCAATTGCTGGTAGTGTCTCAGGGTGGTTTTGAACGTGCTTCTGTTGGCAATGTCCTGGAACATTCTCCATTTGTGCTCCTGTTGTTTGCAGTAGTGTTTTATCAATCTGAATTTCTCTGTGTACCAACTGGCTGGGGTCTGCATGTAGTTGTATTGTTGTGTTTGAGGTATGCCAGGGAGGCAGCACAGTAGGTGATCCAGTTGTTGAAGTTCTTGATGCCTTTTGTGATGTTGTTGTGTTCGGGTTGGTCGGTGTTGAGAGTGGTGTGCCAGTCCTTGTCAGTGATACTGTTCCAGTTTTAACCAACTAGTCTGACTGTGGTGTGTGCATTGGACTGGGACAAGGATGCTAAACTTGACAAGTGTGTGGTTTTTCCAAGGAAATGTTGTGGATGTTGCAGAAGTTGGTGAAAATAGGCTCCAGCAGGTGTCTGGCGAGGTGAGTAGGTTACTTTACTCGTTGAGTGAGGCCCAGGCTTCCAGAGACTTCAATGAGCACTCTTGAGTTGGGTTCAGCGCAGTCTTCCAGGTGGAGGTTCAGAACTTCGAGTAGGATGTAATTGCTAGTTTCAAGGGTGGGATGTGAGATGAAGTCTTTGATGGAGTTGGTGAAGTTGGCGCATAGTCCCGGTTGTCTGTTTTTGAGAGTGCCACTTAGGGTGAAGTTGGCTGTGACATTGAGCTTGAACGACAGGTGTTCCATGCTGGAGGATGACGTGTCCATGGATGTGGTGCAGCTGATACTGTTATTGAGGATGATGCCAATTCCGCCTCCGGGCTTATGAAGTCTGTCTTGCTTGGCTATCTTGTAGCTTGGGGCGATGGCTGTGGCGATGTCAGTGCCAGATGCAGAGTTCAGCCAGGTGTCCGTGAGAAAAAAATCGGTCAGGGGCACTGTCATATTGCAGGTCCTAGATCTCTGTTGCATGTTTGGTGAGTGAGCAGGTGTTGAGTAGCATCCATGTGAGTGTGAAGTGGTGTGTGGGTGGTGGCAGGACTGTGTGAGTGTCAGAGTGCTGTTGGTAGGTGCTGTCGGTGCGGTGAGTGTTGGGTGTGGGTAAGTCCATGAAGTGCAGTAGAATGCTCTCTCAGTGTTAAGTGGTACAGTGAGGCAGCAGCATGTGAGGCAGCGGCTGGAGTTGAGGGTGTGGAGGGTCATAGCATGGTAGCAGCAGGATGGGGAGGACCAGGGTTCCTAGCGTAGATGGACACAGACGGTCTTGCCTTTGGCACACTTTTAGTGAGTCAGTGGTGTGCCCACTGACCGATTCTGCTGCACGTCCACACTGTGGCAGCCATTAAGTAACCCCTGGGAGGAGAGAGAAGTGATGTCACTTCCTGTGCAGATGGATGATGGGAAATCCAGTGATGATGGATGATGGGAAATTTGTCTATGTCACTTCCTGTGCCGATGGATGATGGAAATGACTCCACTTGCTTGGCTTCTGCTTTTAAAGACAGTTTTGGTTGATACCAGTGATGCCATGTCCGGTGCAGATGAATGATGGAAAATCCAGTGATGCCACTTCCTAGGCAGATGGATGATGAAAATAACTCCTCTTGGTTGGCTTCTTCCTTTAAAGACAGTTTCCGCTGAACACTAGTGATGTCATTACACAAGGGGGGCCTATATGCCACACACTCAAAAACCCAGTTAAAACGGTCTAGTCACAGTATTGATCTAAAAAATATAGTATGCTTTTACTACCGTTTTACTCACTAGATCCGGGCAAGGGATAGCAGTTCTCTTTACAGCATAAGGGCACATTTGGTATGCCCCTCCAGGTCACATGCCAGGCCCACAGTCTCGCATAGTAAAGGACAGGGCTAGGCATATGTATTCACACTGGATTAGTGTGGTGCTAAGGCCAAACTATAAGTCATGATACCAGAAACACATGCAATTGTGAACTCAGGGAAGAGAAACTCATCTGTATGCCATGCAAGAGACATTCCAGTCCCAACTCTCACATTGTGCTATTTCAATTAATTCAAATGCCCACTTTCACTTTCACTTACTTGAGACTTGCATTATTGGATTTGTCATTGCAGAAAAGCCTAAAATCATACCCCTATGTCTGTAGTGTCTTAAGGCCTGGCTACGTTTCTAGAAGCTAAAACCTTGAATAATTTGTTTATAAATTGTAAAGAAGTCCTTTGTAGTATTATCATGAGAACAACTTGAACCCGCTGCCCAGAATCTCAGTGAGCCTCCTACCAGCCAGTTGTTCTTGAAGGTTGTTTGAGAGTCCTCTATGCATGAGAGCACTGGCCTTTAGAATGGTATTTGCCCACACGGGCTCCTGTCTTCAAGATCTCCTGACTTCGCACAAGGGAAAACATTCTATGAACTCCTGAGGGCCCTGTCCCCTGAGAACCCCTGGCTATCAATGCCCTACCCATAATTTAATAAACCTGGAGGAACCCTACACTTGATAGCCCCTGCTACAAAGGTCTCCTGGCCTTGAGATTTTGCTAATAATGCTGACCATGAAAGCCACATAACCTTGAGACCCCCATCACTTTGAGAGCTGATGGACCTTGAAAGGCACCCTCAGCCACCTAACACTGATGCCCATGACCCTGATGATTTGATTCCAAACAAAACAAAAAAGAAAATGTAACAGACGTTGATCTTGACAGCTGTGTGACCCTGAGAACCCTGAGTGTATGGATCTGACATTATCATGACCCCAAGAATCTAAACCATGAGACTGAGAGCTTGTTTGATTCAGCCCTCAATGCTTTGAGGGTTATGAATGAAGGATTCTAATTTCCAAAGATCTTGAGAGGTCAAAGAAAATGTTTCCTAAACACTCTTTACCCTGAGATGTCAGAGTGAATTGGCCGCCAGGGCCCATGGCACTGACGGCCCGAATTAACCCATTCACAGTTGTAGATAACTTGTAACCCAAAGTGAATTTACACTGAAAATTGATGACCCTAATAGTCCCTGACTGAACAGAGCAAAGATTGCTCAAAGCCCCTGGGGGAAGGAGTGGCATGTCTGCAGACTCTCTTCTCCGCTCAACAATCCTATCTCAGAGCACTTAATTTTCCAGATCCCTGTGTGCTGGCCGCAAAGGATATATGATGACGGGTGAGAAAATCAGTTCATCCTAGAGATTTATATCTGATTAACTTAGATTATTCAGTAGTTTACAAGGGACTGGAGGAACGAACCACGTCTAAATCATGTATTATCTATGCATGACATGAAGCAAGGTAAATTTCAGTAAAAGATCACTCCTTCTGTTGCTCTAGTCTTAAGTAGCAGTTTAAACCAACTATATTCAGCTGATTCGCACAAATGGCCGCTACCTGAAATTATAGTGTTAAAAAGAATCACCGCCTGTGTGTTAAAAGGCCAGGTAGTTTCAGCATAAAATATGCAACAAACATTGAAATCAGTACTTACAGGACCTACATCTACTGGTATTATACAGCCCTGCCTCGTGCCTGCTGTTGCCAAAATGTAAAAGGCCCACATGAAGCATCAGAAAATTGATTTTACATACTACCAACATGGTCAGCAGATAAAATCAAATTGTGGTGATTAAGAGATGTCGCGCGTGAATGAGGAATATTAAACTGTAAATAAGAGTTGAAGAGGAGAGGTCAGTTGTGCAAGTCAGAGATGTAGGACAGGGTCTTGTAAGAGGTGGAAGATTGAGATTTAGCCATGTGTGAGATGCAAGAAAGGGAAGAGAGCCATGTAGGGGGTACCTCTCTACCACGGGTTAATAGGGCAGATGGGTGGAAGGTAAGCAATGGTCCATTCAGAGGTCAAACATGATTTTATTTTATGACCCAGAAAAGTCACATTTCCTGCAGCTGCAAAGTTTGTGGATTAGAAATGTATGACGTTTCCATGTTTTCAGAGCAGTGCACTTGTGTGTGTTATTTAAGTAACATTATCACAAGTAAAACAAGTAGTTACTTCTACGTATTGAGATAATGAATAGAAAGAACTCTCTTTTGAGTAATGTAATGGTATATAAACTGACTTAAACTTAAATTGCTTCAACACTTCTGAAATGTTTTTAGGCACTCATCTATTCCTTTATTAACATGTCAATGGCTAACAGCCAGGAATGGTGCCTGTTAGAACTGGGGGTCTTTAGTTGGCAGAGGTAGGTACCTTTGTCCAAATAGGGACCCTTGCTTCTAGTCAGGGTAAGGGGGATACACTACTAAAATAACCCCTGCTCACCCCCTTGGTAGCTTGGCACGAGCAGGCAGGCTTATCTCAGAGGCAGTGTGTAAAGCATTTGTGAACACATACAGTAACACAGTGACAACAATACAGATGGACACCACACAGGTTGTATTATAAAAATAAGAATTTTTATATAGACTTAACACAAGACCCAAAACGACAAAAATCCACAATACACTATGAAAAATATGACTGTCAATGGTAGAAAATAGTTCAGTTAAAAAAAGATGGTAAATGCGACACTCAATGTTCAATGTACCTTTGGATGCGTAACGCGATACAAACAAAAGAGTTCCAGGGAAGGTGATGCGTTGGTTCCTTACACGCAAGAACGGTGATGCGTCGGTTATTTGTTCCGGGGGAGGTGATGCGTCGGTTCCCTACTGCTGCATAGGGGACGGTGATGCGTCGGTTCCTTACCGGAGAGGAGGTGATGCGTAGGTTCTCCACTGCGTGGGGAGGTGATGCGTCGGTTTTTTACTGCGCTTCTGTGGCGATGCGACCAGCAGCGCCGCGATGCGATGACGACCCGGTGCAATGAAACAAAATGGCGTCTTACTCTCGATGCGACACTCAGGAGGCGATGCGTGCACGCCCGACGGCTGTGCGGTGACTCGGTGAATCTTCTGAGCCGCGACAGGCCCTGCGACACGCTTCTCCAATGATGCGACGGCATCTGATGCGACGGTGATGCGAGGTGCTTCGGGGATGCGATGGCGACTGGGCAGCAGCGGCACGCTTACTCAACGATGCGACGACAGCGGCTGCGGCGGCGACACGCTTCTCCCTCTTGAGTCGCGCTTCCAGCTCCCAGCGACACGCAGTCTCTCAGAAGGCCCAACACAACAGCAGGCACTTCAAATTCCCAGCAAGGGAATTCAGGGGAGCTGGTTGGTGAAGACTTGTGTCCCTGAGACTTCAGCAGGAGGCAAGCTCAATCTTCAAGCCCTTGGAGATGTTCTGCAAGATGATGAAAGTAGCACAAAGTCCTTTCTCCTTTCTTTGGCAATCAGGCAACCACTGCAGGCCAATCCCTCAAACAGCACACAGCATAGGGATAGTCTCCTCCTTCAGCTTCTCTGGTTCCTCTCCTCAGCAAAGGTTCATCTTGTTTGTTCCAGAAGTGATCTAAAGTCTTGGGGTCAGGGCCCCAGTATTTATACCCATAAATCCTTTGTCCTCTGAAGGCAGAGGGTCCTGTACCTAGTCCAAACCAGTTCTGGGTGCATTCTGCCAGTGCACACCTTCTCTCTTTGTCAGGGTGGGCCAGGGTCATCAGACACACCACAGGAGGTGGAGCCAGCATTGTGGAAGGCAGGCACAGCCCTATTCAGACCCAGGTTCCACTCCTCCCAGCACTCTACATGCAGATAGGTCTATTCAGCCCTGTGCTGACTCACCCTGTCTCCTGGAGTCCCCCAGGCCCTGTCACTCACAAATCCAGACACACAATACACAAGCTAGCAGAGGCAGCCTGGATGGTTTAGGCAAGACAATACCTACTTTCTAAAAGTGGTATTTTCAAACACAGAATGTTAAAACCAACTTCACTAAAAGATGCATTTTATCACCCGGAGTTCAGGCATACTAAATTCGTTTTTCTACCATGTTCCCTGGGTCAGTTAGGATTATAAGGTGTTATAATCAAACTGCCCATTCTGGCCTATGGGGACAGGTAGCCTTGCAATAGTGAAAAACAAAATTGGCTGTAATTCACTATCAGGACATGCCACACACACCAGGGCATGTCCTACCTCTTACATACAATGCACCCTGCCCGCAGGCCTACCTTATGGATGACTAACATGCAGAAAAGGGAAGGTTTGGGGGACTGGTAAGTGGGTGCACTTACCAAGTCGACATGGCAGTACCAGACTGCACACAGGCTCTGCAATGGCAGGCCTGAGACACACTTTACAAGCTGCTCCTGTGGGTGGCACAACCAATGCTGCAAGCCCACCAGCAGCATTTGAGTCACAAGCCCTGGGCACAAACAGTGCACTGTACTAGGGTCTGACAGTGAATCAAAATAGGCCAATCATGGAGTCACTAATCCATACATCAATTTATAACAGAGAGCATTTGCACTTTAGCACTGATCAGCAGTGGTAAAGTGCCCAGAGTCATAAAACCAACAAAAACAGGTCAGAAAAAGTACAGGAGGAAGGCAAAAAGTTCAGGGATGACCCTGCAAAAAAAGGCCAAGTCCAACAGTGCCTAGATGGTGTGCCCTACTTAGTTGACTCAGCATGCATGGTATTGTAGGAGAGAAGGGCCAATATCTACCATTCACACAGTCAAATAATATAAGCACTGTGGTAGGAAAGGCACGGTCATTATTGTATTGTAGCACTTAAAGTGTAGGGTAGTGGTGGCAGAGTGATGTATTCATTATTATTACATTTAGGTAGCATTTTGATATCATGCATGGATGATCAGAGATGCTCTTATCTTGTCAAGGAGTGTAGAAGCTAGGTCAGTGATGGAGGATGAGGCATTAGACATAGGTGCGCAAAACATAAATGTAATTATCTGGAGGTTAACATTTATTCTGCAGGTCCCATGTTATATGTCATGGTTTCTATTATGCTAGAAGAAAGAGGCAGGGATGTACCTGGATGGCGTGTGATAGAGGAACTCCAGTTGGGGAGAATGGGGGGCATATTCTCAAGGACCTATCGCCGAGTTAACGGCACTTTATCGCAGCCAAAGTCGAGATAAATGTATCGCAACATTCACAAGCTGGTGTATTGTATTGTATTGTATATAGAATTTATAGAGCGCACTGCGACCCCACGGGTATCCTGGCGCTTGAGCACGTATGATCAGTTATCTTAGAGTGTGATAGCGGTTGCAGAGATAAAAAACACTAAATTATACCCTGGGAAAGAGCCAGGTCTTCAGTTTCTTTCTGAATGGCAATAGATCATCTATCTGTCTAAGTTCAGTTGGTAATTTGTTCCACGCCGAAGCTGCTGCAACGCAGAAAGCTCTTCCACCAGATCTAACTTTTTCTGAACCTGGGCACTCTCACCAGTTTTGCTGAGGAAGAACGGAGATTGCGTGAAGGAGCATACCATTCAAATCTGCTCTGTAAGGGCTTGGGCCCAATGCCATGTAGAGCTTTAAAAACTATGCACATTGATTTAAATTGCACCCTCTGTACAACTGGAAGCCAATGGAGCTCAGCCAGGGCCTGAGATAAAGAAGACTGGCGAGATCTCATAAGTGCCAGCTTGGCTGCCATTGACTGAATTCTCTGGAGTTTCTCCATCAAATATTTAGGAGACCCCAGCAATAGAGCATTACAATAATCCAGTTGGCTAAGGATAATACTTCTTACTACCAGTGGCCTAGCCTGCTTAGGCAACAGTGGGAGAATTCTTCGTAGCACCCTCATCAGAGCACAGCATTTCCCAACTGTCTGGTTCACTTGGGACTCGAGGCTTAGTTTACAATCAAAACTGATCCCTAGGTTGCGAACTACATTTGTCGGGGTCAAAGAGGCTGTCACTGGTAGTGGCCAAAACCCAGTGGGTAGTGAATAAGGAACCTTCCCCACTGAACAGCACAGAATCTCAGTTTTCTCCCCATTAAATTGCAAATAGTTATTTTGAAGCCAGAGAGCCGTATCTTGCATACAATTATGAAATTTTTCAAGTGAAGTTGCCTGACAGCCTTCCAGAGATAAGATCAACTGGGTATCATCAGCATAGTTCACTAGACTAATTATTGTGACTTAATAACAGCCACAAGAGGCTTCATGTAGATATTAAACAAGATAGGGCTGATTGCAGATCCCTGTGGTACCCCATGTAGAACTTTCCTATACATGGATGGTGCTAACAGCCTATAACACCTGTTTACCTGCGAAAGCATGCGCAAAAAACATCGCCACAGATGACCCCTGCAACTATCGCTAATGATATGCAGAGTAGGCGTTCCCGAGCAAAAACCTGCGACAACACCACACCTCAACATTCTCAACAACCAGCCCGATCAGCGATAAAACCACAAAACAGGCGATAAGGCGCGTTAGCAGCAGGAAACTAACACCTGCCCTGACCTGGTGCAAAGTCGGACCACAGCCTGCACCATAAAATGGAGCCCAGACCAGAGCCACACCTGAAGGGCAACAGATGCCATGGAGCTACTCACCATGCATCCCGGAGCCCCGAGAGGGCAACAACACCCACTTCCACCCCCCCACCCCCCGGACACCCACCGCCCCCCCCGGACCAACACTGAGGCAGCGCAGACAAAGACAGCGACCCTCCTAAAATGGACCAACCCCACAGACCCAACACCAGAGAATGTCATTGCCCACTATATGCCCAAAGGGACAACCCTCCTCCGCATCCTGACCTCCATAGCCCACAGGCTGACGGTACCAACACAGCGGACAACCAACATCCCACCGCAGACAAAGCTGCTGGCCGTGCTGCACGTGTTGGCCTCTGGTACCCTCCAACCAACCTCCGCCTGAGACGGAGGAGTCACACAGCCTGGCCAATCCAAGTCCCCCACAACGGTTATGGATGACACCATCAGCTGGGTACCCCAACATCCATACCTCACACACACTGCGCAGGAACAGCTGGAGACCAAGCAAGGCGTGTACGCCACAGCTGGCTTTCCGCACGTGTCAGGGGGCAAGTGACTGCACACATGTCCTACTAGTGGCCCCTTTGCGACACTGCACACAATAAGCGCAACAGAAAGCGCTCGGATCCCACTAATGTGCAGGCAATAGTGGACCACCGTGGAATCCCCGCCAACGACGTCGCCAAACACCCAGGCAGTGTGCATGATACCTGCACCTCTCGACAGTCCATCATCAACCTGCACCACCAGGATGGCACCCACGGAAATGCACTGCTCATTGGCCAATACCAAATGGACACACCACACACCTCAACTCCACAATCATGCAACACACAACACAGGAAATGCACACGTTACAAGCTCACATACAACATGCACACCCACCAGACACGACAGCACAACTCACTGTGGGAACCTGGCCCAGCCATGTACATAAGCCATCTACGGCATGGCACCTCGGACACACAATAGCAGAATGTCGGAAGAGGTGGGGACCAGGCATGTGCGAAGGAGGTAAGGGACCGATGAATGAGAATGTACACAATGCCAAGTGTGGCGTGGATGTGCTGGCCAGACTGCAGTATGCAGACCACACACATATCCATATCGACACACACTGCTGGTGTTTGGAGTGTAGTGGACAGTGGACGCAACCATGTCACCCCAGCAAGTGGGGAAGTCATGGAAATGTCCCCCCCCGTAAGCGTGAGCGGAGTGGGCTGGCCCAGCGTACGCCAGGCCAGTGTAGGGGTGTGAATAAAAGGCACGTAACCCTGGGCGTGGTCCTCTTCCGGAATGCCCAACATCTCTGCCAGGGCGGCGCCCCTCACCCCGCCACGAGGCCGACGCCGTGAGCGGTGTTGCCAGCGATCCTGGGCGCCTGCTGCACCCCGGGACGCTGGTCCCCGAATCAGTCCTGCCCACCCCTGCGCACCCAGGCCTCAATGCCCACCTTCCGACACCGGCGTGTGTCGATGAGGGCCCACCACGTGCCGGTACAATCTCCAAGCCCGAGGCCTGCGACCTTGGCAGCCTCCTCAGACCATCACAGCCTCCGCAACACAGGCCCGCATTATTCCTTTCACGTTGATGTACTCCACCGGCATGCACAGCGGACAAGTAGGTCACACATTTGGAACTGAGTCTTGATTACACCATGGCAGAGCACATAAATCATGGCTGAGTGTATGTCACTATACACCCTTGGATGTGCTGCCAACAGGTCTTAGTGTTACATCAGAGCCGCAAGATTCTGTGGGCCCACGCGGACTACTGTTCTCGGCCTACGCTGCGCTCGAGTAGGTCACAGAATTGGAACTGAACATCGATTATTCAAAGGCAGAGTGGGAATCATTGCACGCAAGGAGAGGCATATGAGGATGACGCGTTGCAGTTGGGAGGAAAAAAGGACCATCATTACGGAGGTGATCGAACACTACCGACAACTGCCCTGATGTCACTAACTCTATGCATCGCGAGACTACGACACGTGGCTGTGGCCCACTGCTGACCGCTGCCTCCGGCCTACACTGCGGTCCAGTAGGTCACAGAGTCTAGAATCATCAATGCCGGAGTTCATATCAGTGTACCGGCATCATCGCAGACTGCATCCCCTCTCAGCCCCGGTGCCACTAAGTCTGTTCCCCGACATTCATGGACACTCTCTGGTTGTACATTGGTGGCGTTTGAGCCTATGGACTAGGGGGTGGTTTTCATCCTCATGCAGCTGATACCGAATTGGGGGTGGCAAGGAGGCAGTCGCTTTCCACTCCTCCATTTGCTGCTTCCGGATAGCTTCTGCCCCCTGCATCATGCCCTGGAAGAACACCTTCCACTGTCCCCCGAAACACTCCGCGACATCCACCTCCGACATCGACGAGGACCCGCTCAGTCTAAGTGGCCCTACCTCATTGGACCGCAAGTCACCACCCGTGGCGGTGTGCCTGTGCCTGCCGCTATGCACCCGGGGCCACTAACTCTGTGCAGCTCAAGTCCGGGACCCTGTCTGAGTGAATATTGGATGACCTCTGTGATGGTGGTCTTGGGGTCATCGACGCCATGTGCATGTGGCCCTGCGCTGTCCGCTGCCTCCGGCCTCAACTGCGGACCACCACGGCTCACACATCAAATCGAGTCCTGACCGGCCCGGACGTCGCATCACCGCAGGAGGCACATGCCACCATCGCCAGGGCCAACTCCAACCACCATCTGCCAGAGTCGAGACAGTGGTACTGGCAGACTGACGGAGTTGCTCAGACCTGTTGTTGATGCCATCATCTGCCTGATCCCCTGCTCAGCACTCCAGGTGCCACTGACTCAGTGCACCGCAACCAATGGACCATTACTGATTGAGTTTTGTGATGTGGAGATGTTGCGCAGCAATGTCACCTCAGGCAGTGTGGGAGACCAGGGACGTTGATGAGGAAGTTGCTGCAGGTCTCACACACCCCACTGCATCTGCATCAGGAATATCCCGAATGGACACAATCCAAGTTATTTTCATCACATGGGTGCGCACAGCTCTAGTGCCCCAACCTCAGTGCACTGCAACTCACGGACACTTCTGTTTGTATGTTGGGTGCCTCTGTACTTGCTCCGGCTCCCTCCATGTTGCTCAGCAGTTGACTCTGTTATGCATGTGTTTTCTGTTTCCATTGCACTGGTGTCCACTGTTCAAGTTGTTGCCAGCACCGACCCCCCGTGCGGGCTGGCTGATGCTCACCCCACACACATCCAGCACAGGCGTCACTGTACATGTGGCCCTGCCAATAAAGGTGCCGGGTGCACGTGCCCGTAGCCAGTTCAACATGATATCTGCGTGTGTCTCTATGGCAGTGTGGGTCTCCTTTATGGGGTGTAGGTGATCCCTGAAGGGTGATTGACACCCACGTATGTGATCTAGTTCGCCTTCCATGGGTTCGGGCCACACCCGCACCTGTTCGGCCACCTCCTTTTGGCGTTCTGACACCTGACATTGGGGTGCCATGTGTGGGTCGGTGAAGTGTTGTGAGCCACCCTTGTCTGCGTGTGCTTCATGCTGTGTGGTCTGTTGCAGGGGCTGGGTTCTCCTCAAAGTAGCTTGTCTGCCCTGGTCCTGGTGGTGGGTTGCGTGGGATGTCCCTGGGCTGTTGTAGGGCGTAGGTGTCGAAGGTGTGTTGGTCGTGTCCTGCATCACTGATGGGTTGTCTGGTCTGACCTGCTGGAGGTGTTGATTGTCCCTCTGCAATGGGAAGGTGAGATGCATGTTGACATTGTGTTGGCATTTATGTTGGCGCATTGTTCTTGTAGTCATGCAGACTGTGTGACAATGTACATTGTGGCTGTTTGGGCGGCACTGGCTATTTGAGGGGGGACAGTGGACATTTAGACTACATGACTGTTGTGAGGTTGTACCCGTACATATGCATCTCACAGTTCCCTGCTCTGTCAAATGTGATTGTCCTGTTTCTGCGCATGGGCGGACCCAGTTGTGTCCCCTGTTCTGCAGTGTCGGTATTGCACTTTGTGCCGCATTGTCATGGGATGTGCTGTGTTTGCCATGTGTGTGTGCTGCAGTGTGCCACGGGGATGGGGGACATGACCCTGGGTTATTGTGGGTGTGCAGTGTGCTACACATCGTTGTGCATGTGTGCCATTGTGCCCATCTCCCCCCGTCCCCCCAGGACCTGTTCGTTACTCACCCTGTTGTTGTTGTGTCAGGTCCTTTCGAGGCCTCTTTGCACCGTCTCCACACTGATGGCTGGCCTCCATTTCCTCCACCTCCTCTTGTGGCGCAGGACTCCCACCTCCTGTCGCCATAGCTGCCTTCCTGTTGGCAGCAGCTTTGGGCCTGGTTTAGGTTTTCACGTCATGCCAGCGCCTCTTGGCCTCCTCCATTGGCCTCCTCGGCACTCCGGCTGCATTCAAGGTGGTCTGAATGTGGGTCAGTTGCTGGTGGTTTTCTGTCACATCCGTGACGCTGGTCTTGTTTTCCTACGGACTGTACCCCGTCTTCCTCTCCCTCTTCTCCTTGGCCTTCCCCGACCCAGTTGGTCCTTGCTGGTGGTCTGTGGGGCTTGTGGGGTTCGCATTGGCCTCTGCGCTGGGTCAGGGTGCATCCATGTTGCTAAGCACTTTGGATTGTTTCTGGTGTGTTGTTCTTGTTGCTTCTATGGTGCATTTTTCCGCCAGACGCGTGGGATTTACAGGCCTGCCACTGGTTTTCGCTGCTTTTTGTATCGCGTTCGGCCTCATCGCAGCTTTTTTGGCATTGGTGTTTCGCATTTTTGCGGCGTGGCGTTGATTTTAACGCGGTCAGTTGACGCGTTATCTGGAGGCTATCGCATGGTACCACCGTGTTGTGAATACTTGGTTAACACGGCGTAAATGTCCCGCGATGGACTGCGATGTTGAGGGTTGCGTTAAGTCACTTTTGCGATGGTTATCACACATTCTTGAGAATATGCCCCTGGGTGTTTTAAAGACATAGGCAGTTACACAGGGCCAACCTAGCCAGTGTGGAAGCGAGGTCCCATGTGTTTGTATACTGAAAAAGGGGGATAATGAGAAAAGGTCCAGTAACTAAAATGGCAACATGTGCAAGGCAGAAATGCAGTCACATGAATACAATTATATCTGATAGACAAGAATGCAAGATGGTGACATTATAAGCAGTGGCCAGGCATCTTTCCGAAGGCATTCTGCTGTACAAATACTTCTCATGAGTGATGAAAGAAGAACAATTAATGTTGGCTACCTGAACAGAAATTGCACAATCTTTAAAAGGCCCAGAATTCACCTACCCCTGACAGGTTGAAGACTCCCACAAGTAGTCAAGCCCTAGTTGGGTCATAGCTCTGACCTTAGGCAGACTGGCTCCCTGTACAAGTGAGAGTGAGAGACAAAGGGCTTTGTAGGATGAAGTGACCTTCAGCATAATGTGGTTAAAAAATTAATATCTAAAAACTTGCCAGTTGCACTATACAGGAAACACACATACCCCAGCCAATTTGTTAATCATTTTCACTTCTGGCAAAGGAATGCAAGCTGTTGTGGGAAGAAGAGAAAATATGGACTAATTACTAATTTGCTAACTTCAGCATCAGGAGAGTTGTCTTTTAATCTCAGCTTCCCCACATGGCCAAGTTGTGAGACACTGTGCAAATCACATTCTCCTTTGTCCTTGTACCAACACACCCTACACCCCCCCCCCAAAAAAAACTCTGTTTAAATGACGTGAATTCAGCACTAATATATATCAAGGCTATAAGTTCCAAAACAGAATTCTACGACGTATGGGGATGTGACATAGTACATCGGTATAAGGTTGGCACATGGTCTGTATTGTTTCTACCAGTCTAGTGCCCCTGGGACTGTGTGCTGGCGCTGGCTGCTAGAGCAGGAAGATTATGTGCCCCTAACTGAGTCTGCATGGAGACAGCGCTCAGGCGAGAATTGATGCATTTATAGATGTGCCCTGTCAACAGAATTGTGTGCTGTGTGGAGCTCCATGAACATTGTGGCAGGTAAATCTATATACCTAAGTTCAGGGGGAGGGAGATGCTACATGCGCAAGGAGATTGTACATGGCCTTCGTATATGTATCTGGAAATGTCAGACTGTGCCCAACAGCATTTCTGGCAGGCTGTTACACGCAGCCTGGGTTTTTGGATATGTGTGCTTGCCAGACTTTATTTATTCGGGGACTATAGTGAAGAATTCTGCAACTTTAAAGCTGCATGCAAGTGATCTGTTTCAGTCAATCTCACTCCTTGCCCCGAGGTGGGTGACATACATTGTTTAGTGCTTCCATTGGGGTCTGCTCAATTCCATTGTAGAACCATTCTCCAGATCTTTCTTGTGTGAGGTTGCTGTAGCACTGCTGCTGTGAGGTTCTAGGGATAACATAAATAATTCAATTTACACCTTCTAGTGATTGGCTATTTGGTGTTTAAAAGCCTGTTATGGTACCATATTGTACAAATGTTTTCCTGGAAATTCAGCAGCCAAGGGAAGTTTGTTTATTGAACTATGTCCTGAACTGTACTAGAAATTTGGGTAGGCAGTCTGACTCTATCTCTCTCTAACACACAGAAACACACACAAGCACACACATACACATCAATAGCTACACTTACACACATGCACTCATACACACACATATATGAAAACACCAACTTACACACATGCGAAATACAGAAAAACCCATGCCTTGGACATGCAAAACACATGCATTCATACACACATGCAGACACCTACCCATCAAACATGCACATAGCCACATCACATAATCACACACAAGCATGTAGAAACATCCAGAAATATGCATACACTCACATGCACACATACAGAAACATGCAAGCACACATTCTCCTACACACCCAAACACATAGAAATATTCACACAAATAAATAGACTTACATTCCAACACATGAACACCCAGGCACATACCAACACACAAACCCACACCCTTGGATACCCATAGCCACCAACATATATTCAGAAATACGGATAGACTCACAGGCCCAAACACCCCACACACATACAAAAACTCTCACATCTACGAATACATGGACACAATCACCTGCATATAAACCTACATTCACATATACACATCCGCACAATGTGCAGACACCCAAAAACATGCACAGACACCCAATTTAGGGGTGGGCAGAACTTGCGGAGTTTCACTCCCTGGAATTCCGCAGAGTTATATAAAAACTCTGCGAGATTCTGTGGGGTTCCGCAAGAATGGCGAATTGGCATTTTGTGCTGATTTTTAGGTCCGGAAGCTTGTTCTGCGCTGTAAAATGAGTGCAAACAGCATCATGCGGTGTGCCAGAGGGCGCTGCTTATTTGTTGCCACTCGAGTAGATTTTTTACTTGAGTGGCAACTTTCTCACAGCGAGCAGCAGCTTTCATATCAAAACAGTTGCGACTGCCTGCGACAGCTCATTAACAAAATCTTGTAAAAACTTTGCCACGAGGCTTTTGGCAGAGTTTTGCTGGAACTCCGTGTTACAAGCATAATGCGGAGTGGGTAACACTACACAAACTCCACTGGCGGAGTGGAATTTATCACCCACCCACACCCATGTGCATGTATGCATGCACACACAGATACCCATTCACACACATGAAAGAATACACCCATACACACATGCACATACACAAACCTGTATACACAAATAGCCACAAACATACAAATGCAGGCAAAGTTAATCACACACACAGATACACACACAGACTAACATATATGCACATATACACCTGTGTATACAAATGCCTGCATGCACACATTCATTTGCCAAATCCAGCAAACATGAACTCACCCACATATGCATACGTACAGGGACTGACATGCACATATGAACACAGTTACCTATACATATACACATTTTCGTACACGTAGATCCACACATTTGTATTTACCATCAAAGGCACATACACTGTACACAAACACATGTACACACACGCGCACACACTCACCCACCCACATATTTACCCACATGCACACATACAGACACATACAGATCTATATATAGAAAAGCGGACTGCTGATGCAGATATACTGTATCATACAGCAGAGGACAGGTTTGCCTTATTTACACTGGCCGCACAACTGGGGAGTTCTATGGAGAGCTTTTAAAACCAAATCGCTATGAGGCAGAACCTATTATGGTAATATTTTAACGGCAGGACTACAAGTCCCAAGAAGCTATGGACAATCAAAAGCCCACTAGAGGGCGATATAAATGGCATTTTAGAGACTGTTACCTGCCGTATCTGCCCATTTGCATATGCCCGTGATCAAGGAGGTAAACTTCGAAATGCGTTGGGCTAATCGTTGTAATACTTGGTTGTGCTTGCCGGTTGTGCTTCAATAAAGAATACTGCCGGAGGCTGGATTCGCCTGCTCTGAGTGCGTTTTCAATTGTGGGTTGCCTTTTGGATGAGAATATATATATATATATATATATATATATATATATATATACGTTCGATTCAATTTTGCACGGGAGTATTTGCAACGCCAAACTGGACACAGACCACCAGTTATGCTTATTTTTCTTTATTCAATGTCGCACAGTCACCTTGAAGCGTTTTGGCCGCAGCTGCGACCTTGCTCATACTAACGCGGCGGCACTTTTAAGGCATAAGGGTCAGCACATACGTAAACATAAGCAAAAGACTTCTTTCATGCGTCTGTTTTGTTACATCCTCACAGAACTATAATGACTTTTCTAAACAACAAATGTTAAATAATAACTTGCATTGTATGCCACTGTTAAATCCAAACTAATTATCAGCATAGTGCTTTAGATTGCCTGATTTACAGCTTCTGTGGCTTCAACAATAAACCTAGTAAAGATAACATTTGTCATGTATGTACATCGAAATGTGCTTAACCCAAAGTAATCAGTGCTTAAGTGGCCAAGAAAAATGATCATTTACAAATCTTCAAATTCAATACTTTGACTGACAATATACATACAAAAACATAGCTCATTAAAAGGGCATATTTTATAAGGGAAATTATTTCACAAGCTGTTCCCTGTTCTTGCATAAAATTCTTATAAAAAATTATGTAAATCCTATTCCATATTGAGGCCATTAGGGAACTCAGAATCTAAGTTGACAATGTACATGGTCTCCCGCTTTCTTAGGGCCTTTACCCTATCATATATATATATATATATATACATATATATATATAGACACTGAAAAAATCATAGGTTTCAGGGATGTTATAGTTAGAAATTATCACTTAAAAAACCTTAGAAATTCACTGAAAAAACCACAGGTTTCAGGGACGTTATAGTTAGTTGGACATTTTACTCGTACAAAACCAGAGAAATTCGGCCTTTATAGTTAGTTGAGCTAAGTATAACTCGCGCCCCCGCAATGCACTGCTGATGACATCACATATTACATCACTCATGACATGGTCAGTGACATCACTGATGACATCTCAAATGACATCACTGATGATATCATCCAGTGACTGTGTGTTTCTGTAAAGTTTAAATATGTTTTATATATATATATATATAGGCCAAGGTGTATTGAAGAATGAGTTGGTGTATGACTGTCTGAATGGATGATTTAGTAGGTGCGTGACTGACTGAATAAGTGAGTGATTAAACGTGTCTTACTGAATGCATGGGTTAGTGACTAAACTATGTGAATGTCTGTATCAGTCTGTCTGTTGGTGTGTAAGCGGTTGCCTGGGTTGGTGAGTAGCTACATGAGTGTCTACATGGGTTATTGATTGGTTTTCTGAGTATCTGTATGGGTGCCTGAGTGTCTGTGTGGGTGTGTGGGGTGTGTGACTCACTGCATGGAGGTGTGAGTGGGTGATTCACTGGGCATATGGGTTCAAGAGTGTGTCTGTGAGGGGCTGTATGGGTGGGTGAGTGTGTGTATGGCTGTGTTGGTGAGTGAATGGATGTCTCAGTGGTACATGTGTGAGTAACTACATATGTGAAAGGCAGTATATGTGAGTGTTGGAGTATATAAATGACTATATGTGAGAGTGAGCGATTGTGAGAGTGGCTGTGTGGATGAGTGTGTGCTTGTGTCAGTAATTGTATAAGAGAATATGTGCTAGTATCTGTGTGAATAAGTGAGGTGGTGTGTGTCTAACTGTATAGGTGAGTAAATGGGAGTGTGATTGATTCTTTGCATGACTAACTAGCTGTGTAAGTAACTCTATGGGTGAGTGGCGGTGTGTGAGTGTCTGTATAGGTGTATGAGTGCATATGATAGTGGCTGTATTGATGAGTGACTGCATGTATGAGTGACTGTATGGGTGAGTGAGTGGATGTGTGTGTAGACCTAGGAATCAGTGAGTGGGTATGTAGTAACTGGTATTGGTGTGTCTATGGTTTCGAGAATGGCAGTCTGTATTTTAGAGTGGGTGCATCAAAGGTTATGTTAGGGTGTGAGGAGGTGCATCAGAGGATCATGTGGATGATGCCATCAGCGATGTCATCAGTGATGTCATTTGAGATGTCATCAGTGATGTCATCAGTGATGTCACTGACCATGTCATGAGTGATGTAATATGTGATGTCATCAGCAGTGCATTGCGGGCGCAAGTTATACTTAGCTCAACTAACTATAACGGCCGAATTTCTCTGGTTTTGTACGGGTGAAATGTCCAACTAACTATAACGTCCCTGAAACCTGTGGTTTTTTCAGTGAATTTCTATGGTTTTTTAAATGATAATTTCTAACTATAACGTCCTTGAAACCTATGGTGTTTTCAGTGAATTTCAAAGGTTTTTTAAATGCTAATTTCTAACTATGCCTACAGAGGTAGGACATGTGCAGAAAGAGGAAGAAAGGCACAGAAAGACGCAAGAGAAATGCAGAAAGAGGCAACAGAAGTCCAGAAAGACGAAGAAAAGTGCAGAAAGAAGCAAGAGATATGCAGAAAGAACCAACAGAGGTGCAGAAAGAGGCCTTGTTGCAAAGTAATCCCGTGCCCCCAACTTTTTGCTGACTGGTACTGGTGGTAACTGACTCTGACTAACCAGGCCCGGAGCCAGTGCTATGCTGAAAGACACTTAGAATACAGTGAAAACACATACATACACTAGGGTACACTATGGGTTGTGGTACCCCTGTGATTGGCATGACCTCCCCTGTAAGGCCCTAGTGCATAATAGGGCAGGGGGATTAAAACTACCTCTAACTCAGAGGTGCAGAAAGAGGCAAGAGAAGTGCAGAAAGAAGCAACAGAGGTGCCGAAAAAGGCAAGAGAGGTGCAGAAAGAAGCAAGTGAAGTACAGAAAGAGGCAAGAGAGGTGCAGAAAAAGGCAAGAGAGGTGCAAAAAGAAGCAAGAACAGTGCAGAAAGAACCAACAGAGGTGCTGAAAGAGGCGTGAAGGGTGCAGAAAGAGCAAGAGAAGTGCAGAAAGAGGCAACAGAGGTACAGAAAGAGGCAAGAGAGGTGCAGAAACAGGCAGGAAAGGTGCAGAAACGGAACAGGGGTGCAGAAAGAGAAAAGAGGGGTGCAGAAAGAGGCAAGATATCAACAGAAAAAAGCAACAGAGGTGGTGAAAGAGGCAAGTGAGGTGCAGAAAGAGGCAAGAGATCTGCAGAAAAAAACAAAAGAGGTGCTGAAAGAGGCAAGTGAGGTGCAGAAAGAAGCAAGAGAGGTGCAGAAAGAGGCAATAGAAGTGCAGAAAGAAGCAAGAGAGGTGCAGAAAGAGGCAATAGAAGTGCAGAAAGAAGCAACAGAGGTGCAGAAAGAGGCAAGAGGGGTGCAGAAACAAGTAAGAGAAGTGCAAAAAGAGGCAAGAGAATTGCTGAAAGAAGCAACAGAGGTTTAGAAAGAACCAAGAGAAGTGCAAAAAGAGGCAAGTGAGGTGCAGAAAGAAGCAAGAGAAGTGCAGAAAGAACCTACAGAGGTGCAAAAAGAGGCAAGAGGGGTGCAGAAAGAGGTAGGAGAGGTGCACAAAGAGGCAAGAGAGGTACAGAAAGAGGCAGGACGGGTGCAGAAAGAAGGAAGAGAACTGCAGAAAAAGGCAAGAGAATTGCTGAAAAAGCAGCAGAGGTGTAGAAAGAAGCAAGAGAAGTGCAGAAAGAGGCAAGTAAGGTGCAGAAAGAAGCAAGAGCAGTGCAGAAAGAACCAACAGAAGTGCAAAAAGAGGCAAGAGGGGTGCAGAAAAGGGTAGGAGGGGTGCACAAAGATGCAAGAGAGGTACAGAAAGAGGCAGGAGGGTTGCAGAAAGAAGGAAGAGAAGTGCAGAAAGAAGTAACAGAAGTGCTGAAAGAGGCACAAAGGGTGCAGAAAGAGCAAGAGAAGTGCAGAAAGAGGCAACAGAGGTACAGAAAGAGACAAGAGAGGTGCATAAACAGGCAGGAAAGGTGCAGAAAGAGGGAACATGGGTGCAGATAGAGGCAAGAGAGGTGCAGAAAGACAAAAGAGGGGTGCAGAAAGAGGCAAGAGATCTGCAGAAAAAAGCAACAGAGGTGCTGAAAGAAGCAAGTGAGGTGCAGAAAGTAGCAAGAGAGGTGCAGAAAGTAGCAAGAGAGGTGCAGAAAGAAGGAAGAGAAGTGCAGAAAGAAGTAACAGAGGTGCTGGAAGAGGCGCGAAGGGTGCTGAAAGAGCAAGAGCAGTGCAAAATAACCAACAGAGGTGCAAAAAGAGGCAAGTGAGGTGCAGAAGGAGGCAAGAGAACTGCAGAAAGAGGCAAGAGAGTTGCAGAAACAGGCAAAAGGGGTGCAGAAAGAGGGAACAGGTGGGCAGACTGAGGCAAGAGAGGTGCAGAAAGAGGGACGAGGGGTTCAGAAAAAGGCAAGAGGGATGCAGAAATGTGGAACAGAGATGCAGGAAGAATCCATAGCAGTGCAGAAAGAACCAACAGAGGTGCAGAAAGAGGCAAGAGAGTTGCAGAAACAGGTAAAAGGGGTGCAGAAAGAGGGAACAGGTGGGCAGACTGAGGCAAGAGAGGTGCAGAAAGAGGGACGAGAAGTTCAGAAAAAGGCAAGAGGGATGCAGAAATGTGGAACAGAGATGCAGGAAGAATCCATAGCAGTGCAGAAAGAACCAACAGAGGTGCAGAAAGAGGCAAGAGGGGTACAGAAAGAGGCAAGTGACGTGCAGAACAAAGCAAAAGAGGTGCAGAAAGAACCTACAGAGATGGAAAAAGAGGCCAGAGGGGTGCAGAAAGGGGTAGGAGAGGTCACAAAGAGGCAAGAGGGGTACAGAAAGAGGCAGGAGGGGTGCAGAAAGAGGAAGAGAACTGCAGAAAGAAGCAACAGAGATGTTGAAAGAGGCACGAAGGGTGCAGAAAGAGACAAGACAGGTGAAGAAACAAGGAACAGAGGTACAGGAAGAGGCAAGAGTGGTGCAGAAAGAGGAAAGAGAGGTGTAGAAAGAGGCAAGAGAGTTGCACAAAGAAGGAAGAGAGGTGCAGAAACAGGCAAGAGAGTTACAGAAAGAGGCAAGTGAAGTGCAGAAGGAGGCAAGAGAACTGCAGAAAGAAGCAACAGAGGTGCAGAAACAGGCAAGTGAGGTGCAGAAAGAAGCAAGATAAGTGCAGAAAGAAGCAACAGAAGTGCAGAAAGAGGGAAGAGGGGTGGAGAGAGAGGCAAGAGGGGTGCAGAAAGAAGCAAGACAGGTGCAAAAAAGAAACAAAAGAAGTGCAGAAAGAAGGAACAGAGGTGCAGAAAGAGGCAAAAAGGGTACAGAAGACGTAAGGGGGTACAGAAAAAGGCAAGAGAGGTGCAGAAAGAGGGAAGAAGGGTGCAGAAAGAGGCAAGAGGGATACAGAAAGAAGCAAATGAGGTGCAGAAAGAGGCAACAGATGTGCAGAAAGAGGGAAGAGAGGTGCAGAAAGTAGAAGAGATTTGCAGAAAGAGGCAAGAGAAGTGCAGAAAAAGAAAGAAATGTGCAGAAAGAAGCAACAGAAATGCAGAAAGAGGCAAGAGAGGCGCAGAAGGAAGCAAGAATGGCTTGCACACCATTAGTACTAATTTAACACCCACATTTAGCAATAAGTAACAGGTGACCATTCTAGGTTTGCAAAAGGCCTTCCACCACGCTGTAACAATTGTCGCAGCATTTTTGGTAACGTTTGAGCCGTTTGAGCTAGAAACAAGAATTTTTTTGTTCAAATCTGCAGATTAGGGAGCAGATGATGAATTATGTGGCTAATGCAGAAAATGTATAATTGTGCGAAAGTCGGTGCAGCCAAACAGTCGCATAATTCCAGTGGCACTGTTCATACCTCTGACTAGGTCCACAAGTGCTCCTCAGTGATTCCTTCTTTTTTTGTCTCACTGAGTTCATAGTTGAGCTTCTATGGAAATGAGGAGGACTAAACCTGACGTTACCACTCCACAACACAGACTACCATACCACATAATTACTCTCCATAACACATAATCCCACTCTACATAATTCCTATACACTAAATACCACATACTTTCTATCCACATAATTTCACTGCACAACATACCACATAAGTCCACTACACACAACGTACATCCACTCCACTCCAAAAAACATTGGTAATAAACTTTTACATTTACAACGCCAATAGCTCTAATTCTCGCAAATGCAAAACCTATTACATTGCAAACACTTCTTTAACTAGTAGTCGCGTTTGCAGAGTGTTGGAGAAAGGGTGCTGGGCCTCCGGCCAGCTCTCAGGAATTCCAATGCGTAGGACTTACTACGCAGGAGGGCTTCTTGGCTCCCAAAGTCCCTCAGGAGTAAATTGGACTTCATCCCCCATCCCGTAGTCTGCCAGGAGGCGCGTTTGCAGAGTGGTGGAGAAAGGGCGGTATGGCCTCTGAAGACGTCTTAGCAATCCCAGTGTGTGGGACTTACTGGAGGTAACAAGAGGGGTAGTTGGCCCCCAAGGACATCCTTGGGGGCCAACTACCCCTCCTATTACCTCTAGTAAGTCCCACACAGCAGGATTGCTAAGTTCTCATAGCAGGCCACGCCCCCTTTGCCCACCACTCTGCAAACGCGCTCCCTGGTGCGCTCTTGGGTGGGGATTGAAGTCCCCTTCGATGCTGGGGGTCCTTTAGGGGCCAACTAGCCTACCTCTTACCTCCAGTAAGCCCCACATAGTCGGTTTGCTGAGAGGTGGACAAAGGCCACGCCCCCTTTCCCCACAACACTGCAAAGGCACCTCCTGGTGCATTCTAAGTTGGGGTATTAAGTCCCCTTCATTCCTGAGGGTCCCTGGGGGCCAACTAGCCCACCAGGTACCTCCAGTAAGCGCCACACACCTGGATTGCTGAGAGTGGTCCGAGGCCACGCTCCCTTTTTACACCACTCTGCAAACGTGGCTCCTGGTGCACTGCTGCTCGGGGGATGAAGTCCACTTGTGTCCTGAGGTCCTTAGGACACAAGAGGACCTCATCGCCCCACCACCAGTGCGCCAAGAGGCGCGTTTGCAGAGTGGTGTAAAAAGGGGTGTGGCCTCGGACCACCTCTCAGCAATCCCACTGTGTGGCGCTTACTGGAGGTACCTGGTGGGCTAGTTGGCACCCATGGACCCTCAGTATTCAAGGGGACTTAATTTCCCAACTCAGAACATGCCAGGAGTCGCGTGTGCACAGTGGTGCAGGGAGGGGGCGGGACCTCCGGCAAGATGCCGGCTCTTCTTTTAAAAAAAATATTTTTAGAAGGGGACTGTGTGACCCCCCCTTATTTTAGTATTTTTTGGGCCCTGGGGACCCCATCCCCCAGGGCCTGAGCTTATTTTTTTTATATTAAAGAAGGGGGCCGCGTGGCCCCCCTTCCCTGGCCCACTATTGGCCCCAGGGACCCCATCCCCCGGGGCCTGGTCTCGTATTTTATTTATTTTTGTTATTTTTTTTCCAGGTGGGGGGCCGCGTGGCTCCCCTCCCCTGGGCAACTTCTGGCCCCGGGGACCCCATCCCCCGGGGCCTGGCCTCATTTAAAAAAAATATATATATATATGTATAAGGGAGGGGGGCTGCGTGGCACCCCTTCCCTGGGCCACTATTCACCCCGGGGACCCCGTCCCCCGGGGCCTGGCCAGACTTTTAAAAAAAAAAATTATGGAGGGGGCCACATGGCCCACCTCCCTGGCCACAATTGGACCCGGGGACCCCATCCCCCAGGGCCTGGCCTCAGTGTTGGGGACCATGGGGGGAGCCCCAATGCCCCCACGGTCCCTGCTGGCTACCCACCTCCTGTGGGAGCCGGCATTGCTTTTGGGCAAGGGGAGCTGCTAACATGCAGCTCCCCTTGCCCAAAAGCAATCTGCTTTGCTTCGTGGAAGCGAGAGCAGGTTTCCTGCTCTCGCTTCCACGAAGCAAAGCAGAGTTTGCAATGACAGGGTGGGAGCCGCATGGCTCCCGCCCTGTCATTGCAAACTGCAATGTCCCGGGGGTTGGCACCCCAGGACATTGCTGGAGCCGGCCCTGGGGGGTGGTGGTCCCCAGGGCCATCTAGCGCTCCAGGAGGGGGGCCGTGCGGCCCCCCTCCCTGCGACTACAAAGCCCCGGGGAGGTTGTGGTCCCCGAGGCTTGGGGGGCCCGTGAGGCCCCCCTCATTATTTAAAGAAGCCCCGGGGAGGAGGTGGTCCCCGGGGCTTGGGGTGGCCCATGAGGCCCCCCCATTAATTATATAGCCCCGGGGAGGTGGTGGTCCCCGGGGCTTGGGGTGGCCCGCGAGGCCCCCCCTCGTTATTTAAAGAAGCCCCGGGTAGGTGGTGGTCCCCGGGGCTGCGGGGGGGCCGCATGCCCCCGCATATAATTAAGTAAGCCCCGGGGAGGTGGTGGTCCCCGGGGCTGCGGGTGCCCATGGGCCCCCGCATACATTATAAATATTGCCCCCGGGACCTGGCCCACCCAGGGGCTTAAGTACAATGAAGCGCGGGAGTCCGCGGTTCGTTTTTTAAAAATGTTCCCAGCCGGATTCATGCACCCAGCACGAATATAGCCAATTTAAAAAAAAAAAATCTTTTTTTGGGCCCTGAGCAGGCCTAGGGGCTCAGGGTGTTTCTACCCTGCCCCCTTTTCTTGTTTTTCACCTTTTTTTCAACAGTTTTCTTGTGACTTTGTTACCGAGTCACAAGATGGCTGCCAACACTTTCTGGTTTGGAGTGTTGGCAGCCAATCAGAAGTCAGCTCGTGCTCGGGAGGAGTTGGGAATCCTCCTCGGTGCTCAGATATATAAATATTTATTTTTTGAATTTCTCAGCAACTACTGAACGTATTTACACCATTTTAAAAAAAAGGGCGCTTTCTGAACCAAGAGCTACCTTTTGCCAAATTTGGTGTAATTCCGTTCAGCAGTTCGGGCTGTAGCCGTGTCTAAAGTTTCCTAGGGAAATTAACATGGGCGGGAGTCATAGCAAACTGTGGTTTGGGTTTTGGAAGAGAGAGCAGGAAACCTGCTCTCTCTTCCAAAATCCAAACCAGATTGCTTTTCCACACGGGGAGCTGCATGTTAGCAGTTCCCCGTGTCGAAAAGCAATGCCGGCTCCCGCAGGAGGCGGGGAGCAGGCGGGACCGTGGGGGCATTGGGGCTCCCCCAACGAAGAGGCCAGGCCCCGGGGGATGGAGTCCCTGGGGCCAGAAGTGGCCCGGGAGGGGGGCCACGCAGCCTCCCTCCCCCGTAATAAAAAAACCAACAAAAAAACAAGGGGATGGGGTCCCCGGGGCAATTAGAGGCCTCAGGAGGGGGTCATGCAGCCCCCTCCTTAAATATATATTTAAAAACAAAAAAAAGAAACATGTGTCCATGCCCCGGGGGGTCCCATAGGATTCAAGGGGACTTAATCCCCCAGCTTAAAACGCGCCAGGAGGCGCGTTTGCAGAGTGGTGGAGAAAGAGGGCGTGGCCTGTGTCCACCACTCTGCAATCGAGCTCTGTGGCTCGTTCTATGTTGGGGGATTAAGTGCCCTTGAATCCTGAGGGTCCCTGGGGGCCAACTAGCCCACCAGTTACCTCCAGTAAGCGCCACAGAGCTGCGTTGCAGAGTGGTGTAAAAAGGGGCATGGCCTCAGACCACCTCTCTGCAACGCAGCTCTGTGGCCCATATTGGAGGTACTTGGTGGGCTAGTTGGCCCCCAGGGACCCTCAGTATTCAAGGGGAATTAATTCCCCAACTAACAACGCGCCAGGGGGCGCGTTTGCAGAGTGGTGGAGAATGGGGGCATGGCCTTTGTCTACCTCTCACCAATCCCACTGCATGGGGCTTACTGGAGGTAAAAGGTAGGCTAGTTGGCCCCTAAAGGACCCCCAGCAGTGAAGGGGACTTCAATCCCCATCCAAGAGCGCGCCAGGGAGCGCGTTTGTAGAGTGGTGGGCAAAGTGGCGTGGCCTGGTACGAGTACTTACCAGTGCTGCTGTGTGGGACTGACTGGAGGTAATAGGAGGGGAAGTTGGCCCCCAAGGATGTCTTGTTACCTCCAGTAAGTCCCACACAGTGGGATTGGTAAGACGTCTTCGGAGCCCATGGCCCCCTTTCTCTAGCACTCTGCAAACGCACCTCGTGGCAGACTACGGGATGGGGGACGAAGTCCAATTTAGTCCTGAGGGAGTTTGGGGGCCAAGAATCCCTCCTGGTACCTCCTGCAAGTCCTACGCAGCGGAATTCCTGAGCGCTGGTCGGACGCCCAGCACCCTTTCTCCACCACTCTGCAAACGTGACTACTACTTAAAGAAGCATCTTTCTGCACCTCTGACTTAGAGGTAGTTTTAATCCCCCTGCCCTATTATGTACTAGGGCCTTACAGAGGAGGTCATGCTAATCACAGGGGTACCCCAACGCATAGTGTTCCCTAGTGTATGTAGGTGTTTTCACTGTATTCTAAGTGTCTTTTAGCATAGCACTGGCTCTAGGCCTGGTTAGTCAGAGTCAGTTACCACCAGTACCCGTTAGAAAAAGTTGGGGGCACAGAATGATTTTGCAACAAGGCCTCTTTCTGCTCCTCTGTTGGATCTTTCTGCACATGTCTTGCTTCTTCCTACACTTTTCTTCGTCTTTGTGGACTTCTGTTGCTTCTTTCTGCATTTCTTTTGCTTCTTTCTGTGCGTTTGTTCCTCTTTCTTCACATGTCCTACCTCTGTAGGCATAGTTAGAAACTAGCATTTAAAAAACCTTGGAAATTCACTTAAAAAACCATAGGTTTCAGGCACGTTATAGTTAGAAATTAGCATTTAAAACACCTTTGAAATTCACTGAAAAAACCATAGGTTTCAGGCACGTTATAGTTACAAATTAGCATTTAAAAAACCTTAGAAATTCACTGAAAAAACCATAGGTTTTAGGGACGTTATAGTTAGTTGGACATTTCACTCGTACAAAACCATAGAAATTCCCCCGTTATAGTTAGTTCAGCTAACTATAACTCACGCCCCCGTAATGCACTGCTGATGACGTCACATATTACATCACTCATGACATGGTCAGTGACATCACTGATGACATCACTGATGACATCTCAAATGACATCACTGATAACATCACTGATGACATCATCCATGTGATAATTTGATGCATCTTCTCACACCCTAATATAACCTTTGATACACCCACTCTAAATTACAGACTGCCATTCTCAAAACCATAGACACTCCAATACCAATAACTACATACCAACTCACTGATTCTTAGGTCTACACACACATCCACTCACTCACCCGTACAGTCACTCATACTTACAGTCACTCAGTACAGGACTATCATATGCACTCATACACCTATATAAACACTGACACACCGCCACTCATCCATAGAGGTACTCACACACCTAGTCAGTCATGCAAAAAATTAATCACACACCCATTTACTCACCTATAGAGTTATACACACACCAGCTCAATAACTCATACAAATACTAGCACATTCTTACGCTCTTATACAATAACTGATACAAGCACACACGCATCCATACATCCACTCTCACCATCACACACTCTCACGTATAGCCTTTTAAATACTCTAACACACATATATACTTCCTTTTACATATGTAGTTACTCGCACATGTACCACTGAGATATACATTGACTCACAATCACACCCATACACACACTCACCCACCCAAGCAGTCCATCACAGACGCACTCTTCAAATCATGCACTCAGTGAATCACCCACTCACACATCTATGTACAGAGTCGCACACACCCCACCCACACAAACACTCAGGCACCCATACAGATACTCAGACAACCAATCAATAACTCATATAAACACTCATGTAGCTATTCACAAACCCATGCAGCCACTTACACAGCAACAGACAGACGGATACAGACATTCACCCAGTTTAGTCACTAACCCATGCATTCAGTAACATACGTTTAATCACTCACTTATACAGTTAGTCACGCACCTACTAAATCATCCATTCAGACACTTATACACCCACTCACTCTTCAATACGCCTTTCCCTATATATATTAAACATATTTAAACTTTACAGAAACACACAGTCACTGGATAATGTCATCAGTGATGTCATCAGTGATGTCATTTGAGATGTCATAGGTGATGTCATCAGTGATGTCACTGACCATGTCATGAGTGATGTAATATGTGACGTCATCAGCAGTGCATTGCGGGGGCGCGAGTGATAGTTAGCTGAACTAACTATAACGGGGGAATTTCACGGGTTTTGTACGAGTGCAATGTCCAAGTAACTATAACTGTCCCTAAAACCTATGGTTTTTCCAGTGAATATATATATATATATATATATATACATTCTCAAAGAATCGAAATCCGGCGGAACAGATTGCTCGAGCCCACACGGTCAATTTTAGCAGGTAAGTTTATTCGAATTGCACCGAGGATAATCCCAGAAGTAAAGTAGGGATTAGAAACGCGTCGGCACTTTCTTCTCTACCACACCATGAGGGACTAGTACACAACCACAGTGTAGGCACTGTAGAGGGACATTCAACATTGATTTATCCCCACAGACCAAAAAATGTTGCTTTCCCTATGGCGGGCCACTCTCGTGAAATGCAAGTAAATAGAGCGCAGTGAGAGTGCTCAGTGTTAAGATATTTATTTGCAAAAAAACAGACTGGTGTAATTTGTAATCAGTAGAAATTTTGATATTTTATTGTATAATTTGGTGAAGCACAATGTATTGTTTTTTTGAGCACCATAATTGTTTAAAACATTGTTTTTAATGCACTTATGACAGTTGTTTCAAACAGTGTGTCTATATGTTTTCAGGCATGTAAAAATGATTAATGTTTTGATAAATATTGTAACCAATGGGTAAAGCAATTTAACCAGGACCAAGGAGACTAAGTGCATTGGCCTACATACTGTTTAAATAAATAGCAGCGCGTAAAAAGTGGTAGCCGGATTTCTCTTGTTTGTCTAAAAACTTTTAGAGAGTTGACATTTACTTTTCTTAGCCATTTGAGGCCTGCAGCATGTGTCTGGTCACATGGGGCCATATGTATCAAAGTTAGGTTTTCCGATTCTCAAATAGCGAATTTTTGAGAATCGCTATTTGAGAATCGTAAAACGAGATGTATGTAGGATTTGCAAAAAAATGTGCGAAACCTACATATTCCTTAATTGCGAATCGCAAATTGCGATTCGCAATTAAGGAAAGCCTCCCCATTCATTCATATGGGCCTAGAGGCCCATAGGAATGAATGGGAAGACATTCTCAATTTGCGATTAGCAATTAGAGAATCGCAAATTGAGAATGCAATTTCAAGGTTGCAAGGGTGTCAAAGGACACCCTGTTGCACCCTGAAATAAGCATGGGTGCACATGTGGCGCACATACATGCCCTTAGGGCATGTATGTGCGCCATATTGCACTTTGAAAAATGCAAAAAGTGCATTTTTCTAAGAAATCGCATATTACCACCAACTTCAGGCCAAATTGCACTTTTTTGGTGCTTCTACATTGCATTTAAGGAATCGCAATTTGCAATTCCTTAAATGCATTCGCAAAATAGGGAATCACAAATTTTGCGATTCCTTATTTTGCAAGGCAGTTTTTCCTTCATACATACCACTAAGCCAAATTGCGATCGCAAATGCTGAAATTCTGCGAATTTCAGCGTTTGCGATCGCAATTTTGTTTGATACATATGGCCCATGGTTTGGTGTAGTTCGCAGTTGGGCTTTGTGTACTCCTAGACAGTCACATACAATGGGAGCTTAGTTGTGACTGAGTGGGCTGTCTCTGACAGGATCTAACCCAGCCTCATTTTCCCCTGAATAGGTTGTGTCCTGTTCCCACACAAAGGGCTGAATGCCCCCTGTAGTTAGTCTGGAGCCAGGGTTGGCAGGGCATCTGTGCACTTCAAAGGCATGCCTCTATAAGCTTCTTCCCACTTCAAAGGCACAACAGTGTGTAAAAGAAGGACCTCAGACACCACTACCGGAGTACAGGTCTGGACCTGTGAATACTCTGCCAGGTAGAAGGACTGATGTGCTGCTGAAAGGACTGCTACTCTGCTAGACTGCTACTCTGTTGGACTCCTGCTTTGCTATGCTGAAATGCTGCCCTCTTACCTGGGTGATAAGGACTAGACCTGCATCTCTTGATCCCAGAATCCAGAGTGACTACAAGGGCTGGTGACTGCCCCCCTGATCTGAAGCCTCAGGGACATAGGCGACCAACAACCTTACATCTGCACCTGGATTCTGCCACTTGTGAGTCTACCCTGCCAGGTGGTGCCTCCCAGTACTGGACCCTTGGAAGTGGGCCTAAGGTGCTTACCAGTGGACCCAATGCATCGTGTCTGTTGAGCTGCGCATCCTCAAGCCGAACTGATGCATCTCCTTGACTGAGCAGCGCATCCTCGAACAGAACTGACACATTGCCGCTGCTGCATGGATTGGGTCCGGGACAGAAGGTCTGCATCGCCCTTACAGTCCTCGGAGCTGACGCATCGCTGATGGTGTGGTGCATCTCCGATACAAGTCCTCGCATCTTGTGTCGACGGCAGATTGACGATGATGCTGGCCTACACATCGCAGCCCCACAGCTCTTCTGAACTGAGGCATTGCCGGGTGTGTGCCACATCCTCAAAACCTGGACTTCCCATCTCAAGCCCCGCTGATGGGATCCTTGACGTCGACACAACAGGACCTTGCACCTCAGCCTTGTCGCATCATGGAACTGACACCGCTTCAGCTGCCTGACGCTTCTTCATCTCGGGTCCACACAATGCTCCTCAACCAGGATTTAAGGAACTTTGTTCAGCGGGCCTAACTGGGTGCCCGTAGCTGGCCAGCGCTACATCATGGTCAGTCTGAACTTGTGAGTTTGTCCTGGTCCGGCGAGACCATTTATGCATTGTTGGTGCTTTGTGCTTTTTGCTTTTTGGTGCTAATTCAACCTAAAACCTTAAAATTCAATATCCCTGGTTTTACTGATTGAACTTTTGTTTGGTCTTATTTTATTTATTAAAAATCACTCTATTTTTCTAAGCCTGTTGTGAAATCTTTTTTGTTTGGCGTTTTCACTGTTTTACTGTTTGAAGTGTTGCACAAATACTTTACACCTTGCCTTCAAGTTAAGCCTGACCGCTCTGTGCCATGCTACCAGAGGATGAGCACAGGCTAATTTGGTGTTTGCTTGTGCTTTACTCTGACTAGGATTATGGTTGCTACTTGACCAGGGCTCACACCCCAATCAATCAATAACCCAATTTCTAACACAACCAAATACGTACACACTGAACCACATACTGAAGCAGCTATATAAACAAAAACAAACATTAGTGCACTAAAATGCACATGAGCCCAAACCTACAAACAGAAACATACACACCCACACCACTATGCATATGCACACAAATATACACTTGCACACATGGATGTATCTTATGCTTTATGTTATATGTTTTTTAGGAGCCCCTTATATTGAGCATTTGCTTATTAAGGTATCATGCCACATGAGTCATTATTCGTTTGCAATTATTATCTATCTCATATGCATTTATGTTTACGATCATACGACAATGTGTGCTACATTCTGATACTTTGATATTGCGCTTCTCTCATATATTCATATGTTTGCATGCTTGACATTTAAAGGAAGGCATAATAGGTTTAACATATATATGTAGGTTAATTTTAATGCTTTCTCTCCCACCTTAAATCATGAATCATGACGAGGAACAACATCAAGGCCATTGTTTCACAACAATTTGGTGACAAACACACAATTCAGACTTGTCTCAGAAACAGGGTAAGGACTCAAACCAATATGAAGTTCAGGTAAGCAGGCACCTAGGTACTCCCATATTTGATGAGCTCTCCTCCCTTCGATACGTGTCACAGCCGGTTCTTCTTCCATCAGGAGTTGGATCCAAAGGGTCTAGGATAGTTCTGGGAAAGAATGATACCAAATTCTCTCAACCACATTAGGAATTAGCAAGTGAAAAGCACAAGTCTTAAGGCTGTCCTTTGCTCTTTCAGATGGCTAATCTTAGCTGAGTAGCCAGTTGTTGACAAAATGTTTATCTTGCTGGGGCCAGAAGCTGTCCTCTGGCAGACAGAGTTTTCAACTGGACATAGAAATGTGCATTGGCCTATGGAGGTGTGATGAGTGGCTGAACTTGTTCCAAGTAGTCCTAGCTCAGGAGCCCTACAGTACATTTTGATAAAGGTACGTTTTCCAATCAAGTTTTCAAAAATCTGGTTTCACCAATATATATTCACCTTGTCTTGTGGGCTTGCAACGCGCACTTTAGGGATGGCTCAATTAAATATATATAAGTAGGTTTTCTTACTTGGCAAAGGCAGTGTACCGTTCCATATTTACAACAGTGCTTTTAAACTGCAGCCCTTCCAGAGAACATTGGTACTCCTGACATCATATATTTTTATCATATATGTGGGTGGTGTAAATACATGCATTATGTCCACCCATGACATTTAACTTTCATGCCATTTGTCCAATTTCTGCACCAGATCATGTGTACTTTAGCACTGAATAGCAGAGTCACAGGGCACACAGACCTATAAAAATCTGAATTACTTGTCTGTTCTTGCCTGTGGGCTAACTGACTGGGAATATTCCCGCATAAAGTAACAGAAAACTGAAACCCTGAAATATGCACACAGTCCCAAACATGCAAATTCTCACATAAGAAGACATGAGCACAAACACATTTACAACCCACACAGTCACACATAAGCATCTGCAGATATATCCTCACAAAGCATGCACATGATACAGCTGCATGTAAAAAAATGTGCACATGCACAAAAACACATGTTCAAACCCATACAAATACACCCACACATACATACACAAACACACGCTAACCCACACATGAATGTTGGTCTCTTTAAAGATTCTCACACATGCACACATACACACACACACAGACACACACTCTCACACACACACAAACACACCAAAATACAAACTTACATGCCTATAGCCATACACACATAAACCCCACATACAAACATGCTCAGTTACTCACAGGGACATAAACACACAAACACCCACATAAATGCACACACTCACAGAAACATTTAAATATGTTTACAGCCATACAGACCAATTGCTGGCATGCAGTTAGGATTTTACATCAGGAGTGAGTGAGAAAGAGGTCACAGAGACAATTACGCATGATTAGACCTGTTCAGACTGGTGGTATGCAATCGAGTCAGATCAGTCCTTGCTGCAGTCATAGAATCACACAATTCAGACAGGAAAGGGACTGGAGACTGTGGAAGACTAAGCAGCAAAGGAACATTAGACCACTAACCAAGGCAAGGGGGGAAATTCCAGGGTCAATGGTAGAGTTCTTAACTGCACTGCACACGTCTCTTTGTTGTTTTCCTCCCCCCAAAATTCCCCTTAGGTTAATACTTACCCTTTTCCCACAGGGCTTGTTACTTATATGATGTTTGTCCTACCAGTTGTCTGCTGCTCTGGTTGAGTCGTCTGCTTCTTGGCATCCTGAGGATTAAAGTTGGTAGCCCGGTCAACATCAAGGGGCATATTTACAAAGGGATATCGTCACCAGAAAGTACGTTTTAGTGACGTTCTGGTGGCGGTCTCCCCTTCTCCTTATTTACAAAGTGGTGTTAAGTCCAGTGACAGAGTCAAGTACAACTACATCTCTCAGATCACCTGGACTGACCATTACAGCGTTCACATCACCATCTCAAGACCTACCTACACGGGAACCTTACCACCCAGCTCTACGTGCAGAAACTGGATAAGGATATCAGATGAACAGTAGAACAAGGCTCTTAACTTCCACCTCCAAGATATAGCATCAAACCCAGAACAGGTGGGAAATAACTTATCCCAGTGGATCACTGAATGCACCAACACAATCGCCTTCACCAAGCCAGCCAATTACAAAGTGCCTGCCAAAGGTTCACTGCAGAGCTGAAATCCACCAAACGCAACTGCTGCCAATTAGAGAGGAAATGGCGCACCAGTAAAGAGACAGGAGACTATACCTCTTTCAAGACATCTCTCAAACAGTACCAACACCTCCTGAAAGAAACAAAGACGAAAGCCCCAGTGGACCGCATAGAAGCCAGCACAAACTGCAGCAAGGAGCTCTTCGCTATTGTGAGGGAGTTCTCTAACCCTGCAGCTCCTGGGAACAGCATCACCCCCTCCCAAGAACTGTGTGGCACCCTGGTGGACTGCTTCTGCAACAAGATCTATGTCATCTACGAAAACCTCAAACACAAACCCACCACCGCTGACAGCATCTGCTTGGTAAACCCACAAACACAAACCCCGAACACCTTATCACCCACTGGGACCTCCTCACAACACAAGCCACAATCTGTATCATGAACTCAGTGCACTTGGGTGCACATACAGACCCCTGTCCCCACCACTTCTTCTACTTCAGGAGCAAGATGACTGGCGACGAGCTCCAGAAAGTCCTGAACACCTCCATCACCTCGGCCTCCTTCATTGATGATTGGAAACAAGCTGAAGTGAGGCCCCTCCTGAAGAAACCATCCACTGACCCAGCAGAACCAATCAACTACTGGCCCATCTCCCTGCTTCCCTTTCCAGCAAAGGATCTCAAGAAGGCAATCAATCACCAACTTACCGAACACCTGGAACGCAACAACCTCCTGGACCCCTCTGAATCCGGATTCCGAGCCAACCAGAAAACTGAGACAGCCCTGATCGCAGCCACCGGCGACATCTGGGCCCTCCTGGACCGTGGCAAAATGAAAGCGCTCATCCTCCTGGACGTATCAGCCTCTTTTGATACCATCTCTCCCATCACATTTTAATCAACAGACTCCATGACATCGGAATCTGGGGAGACGCCCTTGAATGGATCGCCACTGACCTCACTGGAAGAACCCAGAGAATCAGCCTCCCACCGTTCACCTTGGAACTCAAAAAGATAATCTGTGGTGTTCCCCAAGTATCATACCTCAGCCCCACCCTCAACACGTACCTGATGCCCCAGGCCAGCACCATCAGATTGCACAGACTCAACATCAGCCCCTAAACCGACGACACCCAGCTCATCATCTCGCTGTCAGAAGACCCCTCCACCATCAGAGATAACTTCCACAAATCTATGAGGAATGTTGAAATCTGGATGAAGGACACCTGTCTCAAGCTCAATATGGAAAAGATGGAAGTCCTCATTTTTGGGAACACCTCTCCATGGAACAAAACATGATGGTCTGCTGAACTCAGCCCATCCCCTGCCCCGACAGACAAGGCACTTAACCTCAGCATCATCCTGGACAGCAAGCTTTCCATGAAGATACAGGTAAACTTAGTCTCATTTGCCTGCTTCCACACGGGATGCATTCACTGCAAGATCTACTGGTGGATTCTAGTCTACACCAAAGGGACTGTTATATAAGCCCTCATCATCAGCAGGCTGCACTATGGGAACACACTTTACATAGGAATCACCATAACCTTTCTGAAGAGATTACAGATGATACAAAACGCAGCATCCAGACTCAACCACCCCAGACGAACCCAAATCACACCCCACCTTAAGCAGCTACACTGGCTGCTAATCTAGAAGAGATACCGGCTCAAGATTTTGACCCACGCATACAAAGCCCTGCACAACAAAAGACCAGCTTACATCAACAAATGTTTGACCTTCCACCAACCAACCAGACACCTATGATCCGCCTCCCTCTTCCTTGCAGACACCCCCCGAATCCGCCGAAGCAAGAGCGGAGTATGCTCTGTCTCACATCTGGCAGCAAAAGCTTGGAACGACCTTCCCCTGCACCTCAGGACTCCCCAGTGCTCCAGCAATTCAGGAAAGGACTCAAGACCTGGCTGTTTGAATAAACGGATCACAACGAAGTAAGCAACAACCCCTGCACCTTGAGACCCTCACAGGTGATTTGTAGCCCTTTACAAATCTCTGATTGATTGATTTGAGAAAAAACATTGAAGGGGACAAGAAGATAGGTGTGGGCCCCAGAAAAAAGAGCAAAATTTACAGAGATTAAAAGAAAAACACCCAGGGGCCCATTCGCAAAGGCAACTAAGGCATCTAAGAATAGGCAAAAGAGTACTCATGTAGTACTCTTTAACTTACTCTTACATACCTAGTGGTCAATTCACAAAGGCATGTAAGAGTGCATAAAAGAGTACTCTAGTAATACCAGTTTGGTACTCATGAGTGTTTTCTGAATTGGTCCCCAAATATAAAGTAAAATTTGAGCCAAAAATCATGGCTTGTAAAAAACAAATTTGAATAAATCAATTAGGGTTTGTGTGTCGTCCTCTAACCTAGTGGCATTAGGAGCAGTGATGACAGAACCAAGACAACATTCCTGTTATTTTTCAAGAAGAACAAACAAGCAATAATACAAACCCAGATCAATGATATGATCCTTCTGGGACAAAATCCCCAAATCCATCAGGGCCACGCCCAAGTTGCTTCAATTTAGGAAAGGGTTGAACTATCAGCTCTTTAATGAACACTACATTACAATTCATTAAGTGTCCATAACCCACCTACCTCTTCTATCACTCATTGACCTTTCTACTCATTTTGACTTTTTTGACTTTTTTTTACTCATTTACTCTTTGACCCTGTACAGCTCTCACCTGCCTTATGGCTAGGTTTGTGCTATAGAAGTACCATGTCCATACTTATACACGTACATACATTCATACAGGAGACTATACCTCTTTCAAGACATCTCTCAAACAGTACCAACACCTCCTGAAAGAAACAAAGACGAAAGCCCCAGTAGACCGCATAGAAGCCAGCACAAACTGCAGCAAGGAGCTCTTCGCTATTGTGAGGGAGTTCTCTAACCCTGCAGCTCCTGGGAACAGCATCACCCCCTCCCAAGAACTGTGTGGCACCCTGGTGGACTGCTTCTGCAACAAGATCTCTGTCATCTACGAAAACCTCAAACACAAACCCACCACCGCTGACAGCATCTGCTTGGTAAACCCACAAACACAAACCCCGAACACCTTATCACCCACTGGGACCTCCTCACAACACAAGCCACAATCTGTATCATGAATTCAGTGCACTTGGGTGCACATACAGACCCCTGTCCCCACCACTTCTTCTACTTCAGGAGCAAGATGACTGGCGACGAGCTCCAGAAAGTCCTGAACACCTCCATCACCTCGGCCTCCTTCCTTGATGATTGGAAACAAGCTGAAGTGAGGCCCCTCCTGAAGAAACCATCCACTGACCCAGCAGAACCAATCAACTACTGGCCCATCTCCCTGCTTCCCTTTCCAGCAAAGGATCTCAAGAAGGCAATCAATCACCAACTTACCGAACACCTGGAACGCAACAACCTCCTGGACCCCTCTGAATCCGGATTCCGAGCCAACCAGAAAACTGGAGACAGCCCTGATCGCAGCCACCGGCGACATCTGGGCCCTCCTGGACCGTGGCAAAATGAAAGCGCTCATCCTCCTGGACGTATCAGCCTCTTTTGATACCATCTCTCCCATCACATTTTAATCAACAGACTCCATGACATCGGAATCTGGGGAGACGCCCTTGAATGGATCGCCACTGACCTCACTGGAAGAACCCAGAGAATCAGCCTCCCACCGTTCACCTTGGAACTCAAAAAGATAATCTGTGGTGTTCCCCAAGTATCATACCTCAGCCCCACCCTCAACACGTACCTGATGCCCCAGGCCAGCACCATCAGATTGCACAGACTCAACATCAGCCCCTAAACCGATGACACCCAGCTCATCATCTCGTTGTCAGAAGACCCCTCCACCACCAGAGATAACTTCCACAAATCTATGAGGAATGTTGAAATCTGGATGAAGGACACCTGTCTCAAGCTCAATATGGAAAAGATGGAAGTCCTCATTTTGGGAACACCTCTCCATGGAACAAAACATGATGGTCTGCTGAACTCAGCCCATCCCCTGCCCCGACAGACAAGGCACTTAACCTCAGCATCATCCTGGACAGCAAGCTTTCCATGAAGATACAGGTAAACTTAGTCTCATTTGCCTGCTTCCACACGGGATGCATTCACTGCAAGATCTACTGGTGGATTCTAGTCTACACCAAAGGGACTGTTATATAAGCCCTCATCACCAGCAGGCTGCACTATGGGAACACACTTTACATAGGAATCACCATAACCTTTCTGAAGAGATTACAGATGATACAAAACGCAGCATCCAGACTCAACCACCCCAGACGAACCCAAATCACACCCCACCTTAAGCAGCTACACTGGCTGCTAATCTAGACGAGATACCGGCTCAAGATTTTGACCCACGCATACAAAGCCCTGCACAACAAAAGACCAGCTTACATCAACAAATGTTTGACCTTCCACCAACCAACCAGACACCTATGATCCGCCTCCCTCTTCCTTGCAGACACCCCCCGAATCCGCCGAAGCAAGAGCGGAGTATGCTCTGTCTCACATCTGGCAGCGAAAGCTTGGAATGACCTTCCCCTGCACCTCAGGACTCCCCAGTGCTCCAGCAATTCAGGAAAGGACTCAAGACCTGGCTGTTTGAATAAACGGATCACAACGAAGTAAGCAACAACCCCTGCACCTTGAGACCCTCACAGGTGATTTGTAGCCCTTTACAAATCTCTGATTGATTGATTTGAGAAAAAACATTGAAGGGGACAAGAAGATAGGTGTGGGCCCCAGAAAAAAGAGCAAAATTTACAGAGATTAAAAGAAAAACACCCAGGGGCCCATTCGCAAAGGCAACTAAGGCATCTAAGAATAGGCAAAAGAGTACTCCTGTAGTACTCTTTAACTTACTCTTACATACCTAGTGGTCAATTCACAAAGGCATGTAAGAGTGCATAAAAGAGTACTCTAGTAATACCAGTTTGGTACTCATGAGTGTTTTCTGAATTGGTCCCCAAATATAAAGTAAAATTTGAGCCAAAAATCATGGCTTGTAAAAAACAAATTTGAATAAAACAATTAGGGTTTGTGTGTCGTCCTCTAACCTAGTGGCATTAGGAGCAGTGATGACAGAACCAAGACAAAATTCCTGTTATTTTTCAAGAAGAACAAACAAGCAATAATACAAACCCAGATCAATGATATGATCCTTCTGGGACAAAATCCCCAAATCCATCAGGGCCACGCCCAAGTTGCTTCAATTTAGGAAAGGGTTGAACTATCAGCTCTTTAATGAACACTACATTACAATGCATTAAGTGTCCATAACCCACCTACCTCTTCTATCACTCATTGACCTTTCTACTCATTTTGACTTTTTTGACTTTTTTTTACTCATTTACTCTTTGACCCTGTACAGCTCTCACCTGCCTTATGGCTAGGTTTGTGCTATAGAAGTACCATGTCCATACATATACACGTACATACATACATACATACATACATACAGTGGTAGATGTCTCCCCTCTTACTACTATCTACCCACATTGCAAATGCGTTGCACCATGATATTTGAGAACCTGTCTCCACCAAGAACTTCTGGGGAGGAGAAGATGGTGCCATGGGTGGCATGGCTGCATAGATTGAAGCTCAACTCATCTGGGTCAGTTGGCAGGGGAAGTGGATCTCAATATAGTGATCTGCCAGAGTGATTTTGGAGAAGAAGTACTACCCCAGATTACCACATTTCCAAAATAGTGGACCACATTGAATGCAAAATGGGCCCACACCAAGGATTTCCTCTGATTGGTTGCCACAGCTTCACATGAGGGACCCTATTGTTTCTTATCTACCTCAAGGTCAGAATAATTCTCGAGCACATCTGAAATCCCGAGCTGGAACAGGGGGCTGGTGAGAAGGCAGAACTGGTCAAGCAACCACTGCACAGATGGACAAAGTAGTGCTGAAGTTTGTGGTGTGGTTGGTTCCTTGACACCATTCATGAGAGGAGCAATGCTGTTGAAATTTAAAAAAAACACAGATATGAATTAGAGATAGTTTGCATAGCCAAACAAAAATAGTATTCCAAATTCGCGCAAAGCAAAGAAAAAATCAAAACCTGCACAAAAACCTTCATGCACTGGCACGTCAACCATTACATTAAAAAACGCCTGTCAAAGCAAAAATTTCTACTATTGTAGGACCAAATAAATAATGCTCTTCAGCCACACAGTAGCCATTAAACACCACATTGTGACCAACAAACAAAAATACACAAACATTCAAAAGGCCACATAGCCACCAATAAATCTACACACCTACCAAAATATAGCCACACAACACCCATCATGCTGTGGATAGGGAGAAGAATTAGAAAGAAAAGAGCAAAAACTGATTACACTCATTAACATTCAAGGTAAGAAATTTGGAAATAGATCTCATACTTATATATCAGTATTTTTGCAAAGGAATTACTGCACACATGCAACATAGGGGTGAACACAAAAGACATAAAACAAACCACTCATTACATTAAAAAAAACAGATGATAGAATATTCTCATAATTATTTTAATGTACCTCTGTTAGTCAGCAACACCATCTTACCCAGAAGGAGTATATATTTTTCGCAAAAATGAAGCAGCTCTTCTCAGCTATGCACAGAGACTATGGCACCCCAGTTGGAGATTGGGAAAACAAGACATAACCACCACAGAACTGAAAGGATTAGCTGTAATCAGAGGGAGAGAAAGGGGATCAAAGGCAACACTAACACAAATGAGTTGTGTCTCAAAGTTATGAAAACAGGACGTATGCACACATGAGATTTAAAAGGAGAGTGGGCACAGAAAATGTAACTGTCAATTTTCCACCTAAATCAATAAAAAACCTTTGTGTGTATTTAATGTGAAACGTGTGAGAGAAAACTCATGAATTTTAGAAAATCCACGAGGCTTAACTTTGTTCTTGTATATTTTTGTATGCACATTTGTATGTGAGTGTCTGTGTATACATGTTTGTATGCACATGCATACCCACACACATGCCCACATGTATAGTATAATCATGCATCACAAAATTGAGAGCCCTACTCTAACATACTCATGCACACACATGCAAGCATACACAAAGCAACCTGCACATAGAAACCCACATGCAAAATCTCATATCAACATTCACAGTCCCATACAATCACACAAGGAAGCAAGTACATGCACACTACACAGATGTTTTTGCACAAATAGACAGACTCTGAACCACTCACACTTGCACATGTGCAAGCAGGGCTGTACTGACCTCAGGGAAAAATTAAAAACCTGTACATGCTTAGGTGTCATATCTGTTTTACTCATTAAAGTTTAACTGTTTTACTAGGTAAGGGCACATACGACATGATAATCTGTGGGAATAGTAAAAGCTGCTACATTACAATCTGGTGCTTGACAGGCCCCAGGGACTGAGAAATAAGACATATAAGGCACAATTGGGTCAGATGAAGGGGAAGACATTGCTTACATACAGGTTGCATTGGAATACGGAAGAAGCATTTGTTTGGAATTTTTTTTTACTCCCTAATTTGTTTAGCTCTCCTGATCATAAATGTATGATATAAATTGTTGCCCGGCATAGGCCTATTACCCGAATGGGCAGAAACTACTCAAAATGTGCTCGATAGCTAACACATCTTGAATTATTGCATGTGAATGTAAAGGTTGTCCTAAGAAATGCACCTGAGCACACCTATGCAATGTTACTTTTATCCTCAAACAATGGTAAAGCATCAAAGAAGAACGGCTCCAATCAATACAGTTCTGTTACACCAGTTCCATTTACAATCTTTAAATGAGTAGTCCACAGCAGTAGATGTGTCCGATCATTAGTATTTTATTCTATTCAAGACAGAAAAACGGCAGCCGACGCGCGTTTTGTCCTCCTGGACTTTCTCAAGGCTTTTATTAAAAATTCCGCCGAACAATGCAATCCAATGTGCCCAAATCCAAATTTCAAACATAAGCAAGGACTTCTCTGTTGTGGTTATGTATGTTGCCAATTAGGATCTTTATCAATCACGCAAAAAACAAAGGCTCATGTAGACAAAATGAATCATATTATGCTTCACCCATCTCTTTCAATCCAAAATATAAAAGTCCATGTTAGCCATATATGTTACCCGGATAGAAGAGGTGGGCGATCATACCGTGATAAGTACGCGCATTCAAACTTCCAGTCTCCAAGATCTCGACGTGCTTTCAAAATTGTTTGTGTGTATTCTTTGATGCTTTGCCATTGTTTGAGGATAAAAGTAACATTGCATAGGTGTTCTCAGGTGCATTTCTTAGGACAATTTGGTCTAGACTCCGGCTGCAGATCTAGCGGATCTTTTACCCAAGGTAGATGGGTAATACAGCGCCATAGAAGCACCCAAATATTTGAACAAATGCTGTACTTGATTGCTTAATTACTAAGTTAACTGACTTACAGATGTGCAGATCATAAAGCATATCCACTTTGTGTTCACATGAATGTAAAGGTTGTATGATTATAAATGCCAATAAAAATATATATTTTTTAAAATGCTTAGGTGTCGTATGGTTCATACTTTATTAGAAAGACTGTGCGTTTGAACAACATAAACAGCAAAAGTATGTAAGACTGACTCCACGCACACCATCAGGATATGTTGCCCTGACTCCTGGTGAACACAGTCAACTCTCTGGACCTCTAAACCGTACAAGGTACTGGATGGCATGTGCAACCTCAGAACATGACAACTCTGACTCCCCAAGGAAATCATGGACACAGATCAGTCTCTTTTGTTAGTAGCTCAAGCATGCCCAAAGGGAGACAAAAGAAATACTCAGATTGGCATTTCAGTCATTTATCGAAGCACTATGAGTTTTGTGTAAAATACGTGTGCTGCAATGATCAATAGAAGGAAACAGAACAGAGTAATCAGCATTCCTAGAATTGTAAAGAAGATGAACAATTCAACCATTGTGCTGTTACATTGATTATAATGCATCCTCCCTGGCCCGGAAACAACCATCCTAAGACCGGTTTCAGGGTATCACCCCTCATCAGCCAGAATAGCTTGGCTCCAGTGGCCTGGCGAGCATGGGACCCACATCTGGGCATACCCATCCCATTTAGAGCGACAAATGCAAAAAGAACAATTGATGGACGAAATGCTGAACAATGTGAAATACTCATACCCAGTACAGAGATCTGGGCCTAAAAACCATAGTTTTTTTGCTCACCACGCCATTCCAGTTTGGACCCAGCCATTTGTGAATCAGTCTTGGCCCTGCTCCCCATGGATTTAGGCCCATATCTCTGTACGTGAGGTGAGTGTTTGACATAGTTCAGCATTCTGTCCATCAACTGTTCTTATTTCTTTAATTCCAGCCACTTTCTTCTTCTTAATTGGAGGCTTTTGCTTTAGACGTTTGCCTCCGTTTTTTATTATGAAGGCAGAGGAGCATTGTGAGTCCTTCTTCAGTTTCACATACTCCTCTGATCTGCGCTCTGATGGACCTCCTCTCTCCGAGCATTTTTTGGGTGATTCCTGAAAGGAATGTGTGTCAGTATCCTGATACCTACCAGACTGTTTAATTGAATCAGGGTTTCACAAGTTATAGTGCTTTTCAGAGGACCCCTGTTGAGGAGATGCACCCTGTGTTTTAGTCTTTTCTTTATTTTTCTTATTATCCCACCGTTTTTTAGAAGACTCTAGTGCCTGCTTTGAGTTATCATTTTCAGGATTACCCTTAAGTTGTGGTTTATTAGGTTTTGCTCCAAAATTATCTCTACCTCTGGATGCATACGTTTCTGAAATACTTTTTTGAGGTTCGCGCTCTTGATTTGCAGGGCCAACCTGCGTGACCTGCTGGCACACTGACAACACTGCTGTTTCCTCTTTTATATTGCTTAGTATGATTGAGAAAACTGTAACAAAGGTGCCCATTAGTTTTTTACCCATATCCAGGGTTGGGGCTGCCCTGTATTCATTTTGCATCTGTTTAAGCACTTCTGGTAAAATAGATAATCACGGCTTACCATGTGTTCTGGTATATACTGCAGCAAAGACTGTGCCCCAAGTGGCACAATCTTCAACTGGGGGGGTGATCCCCATTGGCTGGCCTATTGTGAAAATTATATGCTTTTCTTGGTGTCCCGTATGGGGAGACACTGCTTAAAGTTGCTTCATTTTTTGTGCAATCCAGAACAGAATCTCATACCGCCTGATGAGAACCTTACCCATTATTGCATTAATGGTCACTGGACTAATTCCACGCATAGCCAATTGTGGTTATGCAGCCTGAACAGTACTTAGTGGGATCTGTCATGCTGAAGTCTCACCTGGTATCGCAAGACTTCGGCCATCTTGGTTAGGCTGACTATTTAGACATGGAGAAGGCCGGAAATGATGCTTTTCTTTCCAGTCTTTCACTGCGCCTGCTTCAGACTCACCTCTACTGACTTCCTGCTTGCTGTGGTGTTCCTGGCTGCGGTCATCGGTGGTTTGTCTGAGTCCTTGCCAGCACTTGTTTCCTCCAGCACTCTTGCATCCTGAAATAAAAAATAAGACTTTAATCATTAATGCAGTAACTGCGCTCGCACATGCTAGAGTGACTTACCTGTTTAGGAGCCTTTCTTCCACGCAAGCTCCACAAACTTTGTTATTTCCTTGCTGGCACCATTACGATATTCCCTGCAACTGACAGATAGGAGATTATCGCGTATTGACCAGAAAACTAAGCTATTGTGACATCATATATGTTATATGTTGTCTGTGTGTACTGCAAGCAAAATGTTTAATTCATTGCTGGCAAGTTTGTTATTGCCATACAAACCAAGACTAAATGTTTGATGTAAATGGGCATAACCTTCATGACCGGTGAGTGAGTTTACATTACTGAGTCACTGGCAGTCTGTGCCCATATCTTCTGGGATATTCAGCATGAATGTACCTTACAAAACATAAAGGTTTATGTTAAGATTTATTTCTGTTTGTTGTAATTTACTTTTACATTTCACAGGCCACCGTTATATAGGTACAAGGCGACTTCTAGAATACCTTGTGGTATGTACATTGTTTTATGTCAGTTTAGTATTTACATAAAATTTCAGAACAGTGATAGAGAGGCTAACCTTATACTACTCATATATACCTGCAGGTTGTCCAGCTCCAGTGTTTCCTGTTTCTTCCTGTCCTTCCTATTTGACGTCTCTTAAAGAATCTGCAGATAGGCGGGAAAGGGGAGGAACCAGGTATAATCATTTACACACAGGGTTAAAATGGAACATCGGTGCATTCACATCACTAATCTCAAAACTCTTGCACTTTATGGCGTGGAGCCCAGCATTTTCCCAGCAGAAGCCATCCCAGAAGGTCCAGGATCCAGAGCTGTGTTTTGTCTCTCCCACTCCCCTTTCCCGCAGTGGGTTCCAGTTGCCTTTATTGTCTCAAAACACTGATAGGCAACTTTAGCCTAGTGGGGGAGTTGGGACTCAGCAACATGTGTCCAGCTCATTCCTGTGGTAACATTTGGTGGGTGCCATGACAGGATCACTGTTATGGTTCGCATAACGAATTGAACTAGAGGTCTATAGAGCACAACTAGATCTGTTTATAGTGTTCCTAGCTCTACATCTGTAATGTTTGCTATATCTGGATAAGTTGTATAACCGGCTACGACTGGCCATAATGCTCCGTCATTACTGAGAGAACCTAGTCTGACATTTTCTACTGCATGTGGGAGTGTGACTAGAAACCAATGCATGTGTTCCTGATAAATCAACAGAATTTCTAAATCCATATATGCTCTATATTGGTTTGGAACTGCTACTTTAATTTATGTATGAAAGTGTCCTATGTTGGCCTTCGCTGCCGGGAATGTGACTCATTAATAGAATACCTCTGTTCTGTAAGCTTCATGGGCTTCTACCATGAAGGTAAGGTCCCCATCCGTCTGACTGAGCTCATGTTGTAGCAACATTTGTGTTAATGCATGTCTGCAATTAAGTGGTAAAACCACCTGTCCTGGATTCACCATTTAAGTATTTAGAATTCAGAGAAGGTACCTCTGTAGGGTTATCCTTTTTGAAGATCAAAGCTTGAACAGCCTGCAGCCAGAAAGAGGGATTCCCTGCGTAGCTGAGGAGGATTTGTCCCTAACACCATGGACTTCTCTGGTTAATTGGTGAGTAGGGTCTTTAAGTTTACAAAAAGGTGAGTACGTAGTTCCTGTATGATATATTAATCACTCAAAGAGTAAGAATATTACAAAATATATACTACAGGTAAAGAGGAGGATAGGGGGAATTCCTCCTGTTGGAACTAGGGCCCTCACACACCCAGCAAGCTAGGTGTCATGCTTCATCATTTGAGCCTGCTCCTCGTCAGGCCGGCGCTGCAATGCCCGACGGGCACCCTTAAAGGGGCTCTTTTCGGAGATCTTCTGTTCCACGCCTTATGGGTGCCGTGGGTGTATGGGGCCAGAATGAGTGTAGATGTATAAAGTGATGATAAAACAGGTGTGGGACTCCTCTGTGATGAATTTATTCCGCGAGGACCCGACCTGATTAAAAAGAATAGGGAGGGGTGACTCTTTTGTTTTTATGCAACAAAAATTATACTCAACTCCCAAATGGTCGACATGTTTCTCGCTATTTTTTGTCAAGGAGTGATCATTAGCGATTCTTCAGGACCGTGTAAATTAAAACAAACTATCTACACATAGGTGGCAAGGCGCAACGCTACCTACCACTAGTAGTCCCTCTAGGACATTTCCTATGGGAAATGGAATAACCTGTAGTATAAACAAGAACAACAAAAAACTTTATATCTTGTAGGGATCACATAAGTCAATGATACTATAGTGAATCCAGATTGACATGCTCTTATAATTCAAGGCGTTGAGTGACTTCATAGAAAACCCCATAAAAACATAATGTGCACATGTGAAGAAACCTGTGATGGTGAGTGTGTTTTATAAACTCACCTAATTAGGTATCAGATATTGCCTCATCGGTTGTAGCGAAGGAAAGACACAATAAGTGGTGTCTCTAGAATGATGAAAACATGATGTATAAAAACCAGGTATAAGTGTAATGATTTTCTGCATCATGTCATTGCCAGCTGATGAGTAGCGGTTAACAAGGCACAGGGTCCCGGTCGGTCCGGGTGTCACCAGGGTGGGAGCCATCGTGACCCCTCCTCACCTCATTAACAACAAATAACCATCCACACAATCCATGGACATCCAGAGGGGCACACCATCGTCGGTGTAGCAAAGGCAAAGGTTATGCTTGCATCCATATACCCCCGAGCCCTGGTTGCGTATGACGCCATTACCAGAAATTTGGTGAGAAAGCACCACGAGTCCCCACCGGAAGGTATACTAAGGACTCTGACACTAGTTTCCTTCACCTCAACATACTGCTGATGACAACGAGGCTTCCAATCATCGTGACAGAGGGGCTTACAATCATGCGTGCCGACTTACCTACTCCCATTCGGAGTCAAACGGACGACCTACCCCACTTCGCTACATCCAGGAAGGTATCCTTTCCTCGAAACCAGCCGTTTTAAATACCTTCCCTGGAGAGGGAGTCGAAAGCGCGGGAGAGCCGATCAATTCCAGCTGGTGTATTGTAAGAGTCATGTGATCGTATCACGTGCTAACGCTACAAGGTGAAAATGGCGGCCATCTTGGAGTAGGTTTATAATGCTACCGCTACCACGTGAATATGGCGGCCATCTTGGAGTTGGTATTGAGAATAGCGGTCAAAATAGCCATTCAGATTTTGTCGTTATACAATAGGGTCAATAATACTACAAAATAAGTGTGTATTCTAATACATCACGGCTAAAGTACCACATTAACCAGTCTTCATTCCTAATCAAATCTAGAAAGTATAGGGATAGGTATGTAGAAAAGATGGCACATTAGCCAGTCTTGAGTCCTAACCATTTCAAAAAGATTTAAAGAGAGGTGTGTACATAAGAAAACGGCTGGTTTCGAGGAAAGGATACCTTCCTGGATGTGGCGAAGTGGGGTAGGTCGTCCGTTTGACTCCGAATGGGAGTAGGTAAGTCGGCACGCATGATTGTAAGCCCCTCTGTCACTGGTGGTGCTTTCTCACCAACTTTCTGGTAATGGCGTCATACGCAACCAGGGCTCGGGGGGTATATGGATGCAAGCATAACCTTTGCCTTTGCTACACCGACGATGGTGTGCCCCTCTGGATGTCCATGGATTGTGTGGATGGTTATTTGTTGTTAATGAGGTGAGGAGGGGTCACGATGGCTCCCACCCTGGTGACACCCGGACCGACCGGGACCCTGTGCCTTGTTAACCGCTACTCATCAGCTGGCAATGACATGATGCAGAAAATCATTACACTTATACCTGGTTTTTATACATCATGTTTTCATCATTCTAGAGACACCACTTATTGTGTCTTTCCTTCGCTACAACCGATGAGGCAATATCTGATACCTAATTAGGTGAGTTTATAAAACACACTCACCATCACGGGTTTCTTCACATGTGCACATTATGTTTTTATGGGGTTTTCTATGAAGTCACTCAACGCCTTGAATTATAAGAGCATGTCAATCTGGATTCACTATAGTATCATTGACTTATGTGATCCCTACAAGATATAAAGTTTTTTGTTGTTCTTGTTTATACTACAGGTTATTCCATTTCCCATAGGAAATGTCCTAGAGGGACTACTAGTGGTAGGTAGCGTTGCGCCTTGCCACCTATGTGTAGATAGTTTGTTTTAATTTACACGGTCCTGAAGAATCGCTAATGATCACTCCTTGACAAAAAATAGCGAGAAACATGTCGACCATTTGGGAGTTGAGTATAATTTTTGTTGCATAAAAACAAAAAGAGTCACCCCTCCCTATTCTTTTTAATCAGGTCGGGTCCCTCGCGGAATAAATTCATCACAGAGGAGTCCCACACCTGTTTTATCATCACTTTATACATCTACACTCATTCTGGCCCCATACACCCACGGCACCCATACGGCGTGGAACAGAAGATCTCCGAAAAAGAGCCCCTTTAAGGGTGCCCGTCGGGCATTGCAGCACCGGCCCGACGAGGAGCAGGCTCAAATGATGAAGCATGACACCTAGCTTGCTGGGTGTGTGAGGGCCCTAGTTCCAACAGGAGGAATTCCCCCTATCCTCCTCTTTACCTGTAGTATATATTTTTTAATATTCTTACTCTTTGAGTGATTAATATATCATACAGGAACTACGTACTCTCCTTTTTGTAAACTGGTTGTAGGGCATGTACGTTGGACCTCCCCAAGCCCTCTCTGTCCCTCTTATTTTGTTAGACTAGGGTCTTTAAGCACACAGAAGAAAACTACTCAGGTGACCCATTATATAATTACCCAATCTAAACCGTGGGTGGTGTCATGTCATAAGGTTCATACTTTATCAGTAAGACTGTGCGTTTGGACAACATAGACATCAAAATTATGCAAGACTGACTCCACGCACATCATCAGGATATGTTGGCCGTACTCCTGGCTAGCTCACAGTGCACCCTCTGAACCTCTAAACCTTACAATGTACCGGAGGGCATGTGCAACCTCAGAACATGACAACTTTAACTCCCCAAGGAAATTGTGGAAACAGATCAGCCCCTTTCATTAGTATCTCATTCATGCCCAAAGGGAGACACAAGAAATACTCAGATTGCCATTTCAATCATTTATTAAAGGATTATGACTCTTGTGTAAAATAAGTGTGCTGCAGTGATCAATAGAAGGAAACAGAGCAGAGTAATCAGCATTACTAGAATCATAAAGAAGATGAACACTTCAACCATTGTGCTGTTACACTGATTATATGCATACATGTATAACCATACCTACACTCCTACCTAGTGCTCTCTAACCTAGTGTGCCCAGGGTGGGTGAATCTGTCAGAATTTCTCAGGTTGATCCAACTCCCCAGTAACCTGTGGGTATGTTTCATGGGGGGGGGGGTGCGTCTTGGTGAAGAGCTGGGAACCACCCTTCTCAGGAGGTAAACAGGATTCAGCTGGGCAGGAATTCCGGCAATGGGTGACCTCAAAAGTGTCAGTGAAATGCTCCTCTGTCTAAACAAATGAGTGATGTTGTTTATATAATAAACTTCAACAATGTGACCATGCCGAAGCTCCAGTCAGGCTGCTATTATTGATTCTATCTTTATAGAGCTGTCGCTGAGCAGACAATAACAAATATAAATATTTTTCATAGTGAACTTAGCCCTCGTAAAGAAGGTTCAAGGCTTTGATAATATGCCTACGAAGAAATGTAAATGTAAGCAAAGCCATTTCAGAAAATATTGTCCCATTCAGGCACACAAGAAACTGATTATCACGAGTCAACATTCAAGAAAGCTGTCAACTTTAAACGTGAGCATGTTAAATGGCGGTGTTCTTACCCGGGCCTGCGTGACCACATAAAACAGGACAAGGGGCCAGCATTTGGGGTGGATGAACAAGAGATCATCGGCTATCAAGCCTGGTACATATCCCTGAGGGAAAACACACAATTTTCCATATAGACATGTGTATAATTTGACACTAAAATCCTCCTGAAGATGGTGAGACTCGGCTTGACTCACTGGTACACAAAAAATTATTTATTTTCTAATGCTGCCTTTAGCGAAAAGTCTCCCACGTTTTGCACATGGTAGCACTAACACCTGAATAAATATAAGCATATAGACAGACATACGCACTCACAGAAATTTCTGTACTCTCAGTAATAGGCACATAAAATGAAAGAGATAAAGAAAAGAGATACATATAGACAGCCAAGAGTATGCACAAACACAAAAACACACACACACGCGCACACACACACTGAGAAACATATATGCACTTCCAATAATGTGCACACTTGCATACATGCATGCAAATACATGTGATCACACAGATACACATCTATACATGTGAAAACAGAAACATAAATACAGGCACGGTCACAAACAATGTAACTAGTACCTACAAGCTGGCATGCATACACACACCCAGTCACACAAGAAAACACGTGCATGCACCCACAAAGTGTGTCTCACACACACACAAGCTCACGGACACCCAAATGCCAGCCTACACAGAGATATTCACATACAATACCCCACACATAACCAAATATATATACAGGACATCCACGAACAATTAAACTCAGAAGTACTACAATTCAAAAGGAAAGAAAAGAAAAAAGATTAAGTATATTTAATAACTTGTGAATTTGAAAAAATGACTAATTCACGCATAATGTGCCGACCACACATAAAACTCAAAAGTAACTTTAAAGTTATGAATTTGGCAGGCAGAAGTCAGAAACAAAAAAAAAGAAATGAAAGAGGTGTGGATTTGAAGTCAGGACTAACCCTGGGTGGGTAACTCCGCTCCGCCAGCGGAGTTTGCGGAGATTTGCCTACTCCGGAGATAGGCAAAACTCCGCCTCCGTGGTAGAGCAGAGTTAGCCGCTCCCTCCCCCTACCAAATACTTTAAAAATAATAAAAAGAAGGCACTTACCTGTGTTTCTGCCGCCTCCCCGGCCTGGTCATTCTTCTTCCTGCTCCTCTCGCGTCCTTTTTCCTAAAAAAAACCACTACGTTGTACGTCTTGCGAGTGCGCATGTGCATGCGCAAGATGTACAACGTAGTGTTTTTTCCAATGACGAAGGACGGGATGTGGCGAGGAGCAGGAAGGAGAGCGGCCAGGCAGGGGAGGCAGCAGAAACACAGGTAAGTGCCTTCTTTTTATTATTTTTAAAGCATTTGAGGGGGGGAGCGGGGAGGGAGCGGAGCGGAGCTCCACGGAGTTTTTTACAAACTCCGTGGGGCTACGTGTAGAGGCACTACGCCAGCTCCGCCCACCCTTAGTCAAGACAAAGAATGAGGCAAGAGAGACAATTTCACCACAGAATAGTAGGGTTCAGAGAACCTCTATTTCAAGACTTTGACATATTTCAAGAGTTGCAACATATGAGTTTCACAGAACTGGAGTGTTCAGCATCGTGAAATTGGAAATGAAAACCATAGAGACGATCCTAAAGAAAAGGTGTCAGGAAGGAAATGGGGGAGAGATGAATGAAATAATTTAAGAAGTTTGTCCCATATAGGCAAAAGACCGATTAATTAAACTTAAAGCTTGCACAGTCACACTGAATTTAGAGCAGAAAGTCACACATTTTATGACATTTATGAGTTCGAAAAAATAAAAATATGAGTAAACAAAGTAAATTAGAAAATTTTAAAAAAAGGTGGCGCTTAAAGAATTTTTGTGGTGCATGTACATGTAGATGGACTCTACAAAATGTAATGTAGACATATCTATGTGTTGGCAAGTAACACACACTTCCCAAGTGGAATCACATGGACTGCTTTCTGAAAGAACATTGTGAGTCATATAGGATATTGTTGGGGTAGATCGAGGACATGGTATAGGACATTGTAATCCCTACGGCAGTGCCTGATAGGCACTGCCACCATTGTAGGGATTTCAGGCCCTCCACCACACTGGCGGGCTCAAGGAGCCCATTGGTTTTGTGGTGGTCAGGCTTTCTGGCCACAAGCACACCACCTGCCATTAAAATCTGGTGGGCGGGAAAGCTGCTCAAAATGGTGGGGAGACCACCACTGACAGCCTGTCAGTGGCGGTCTCCCCGCCATCCTAATCAGCCCCAGAGTATTAAAGTCTTTCCCAGAAATCCAATACTTTGCAGAGTTTCATCCAGAAAGAACAGAAATTGTGATAACAAATATGTTTGATACATACTATCAAAGAAGGAGTCTATCTTGAAAATGTATGCCTGTATGCAATAGTACAACACTAAATATATAAAAGGAATGTTACAGAAAACATACAAGAAGAAAAATATGCAGTAATTGGATGTGACAGATGTTTGGTCAAACTTGCCAAAGGACATCTTATTAACCATAGAAAACTCAGTTGCCAAACCCCAGATAAGAGAGAATTTTTCTATTTAGCACTTCTGCATCTGTTCGAGCTTTGGCTTGCTGAAACAGAGTTACTTGGAAACTTTGACTGCTATGAAAATTCTTTCAACACTATAAAAGACAGTATTCATTGATCAGTTTTTCCAAACTATTTCAAAATGTTAAATGAGGAGATTCAATAAGAAGAATCTATTGCAGCAGAAATAGCTAGAGAAAGTTCACAAAGTAGTCAAAGTTCTGGACCATTATTCAAAATGATGCAGCAATATCTATGAAAGAGGTAGAAACTGTAATCGAGCAAGCAGAACAGAACATTATTGACTTTGAACAGTTAGAAAGACAGCTTAACACCAAACAAAAATAAATATATTTGCAAGTGAAAGAAAAAATAGAACATGGATTCCTCCATGACAAGAAGGAATGTCAATGCTCATCCTTTAAACCTTTTCTATTAAACATCAGTGGTCAAGCTTGCACAGGAAAAAGTTTCCAAAATCATAGTATTGACGACTCATTTACACAGGACTACAGAATCAAATTTATCCTGTGTAGTAACAGAACCAGCTGGATTAGCAACATGCAATATTAGAAGGGTTTACTTTCCATCAACTGCTTATGCAACCTGTTCAACATGATAATAAACTGGAATACAAGAAGTTATCTGGCGAAGCTTGTTATGAAGTTTCAGGAGTGCTGAAGAAACTGAAGCTTTTAATCATCGATGAGGTGAGCATGGTCTCAAACATAATGCTTGCGTTCATACACTTGGGAATGCAACAGATTTTAAAAACAGGGTACAACGTGCTGTTTGGAGGAAAGCATTTAATTGTCTTTGGGGACCTACTGCAACTGACTCCTGTTAAAGCACAACCTGTTTTTAAAACACTTTTGCATAATGAGACATGGAATTCTTTGGGAAGCATTTTAAATTCAAACATTTGGCTTAACTTTGAATACAAGCAACTAGTAAAGAATATGCGACAAGCAGCTGATGAAGAATATGGAAATATCCCTAAAGACATAAGAATAGGAGTTTTGTCAAAAGGTGGTAAACAAGCTTTGGAAATTTGACAAATAAAGAAACTGTTTACATCTGAAAACACACCAGCACAACTAATGTATAATATGATTGCAGAAGAGAAATCCATAGTTTGTTTAATGCCTACACTGCAAGAGTGTTCCAACTTTAATGAAGAACTACTCAAACTCGAAAAGCAAAAGATTTTGGAAATTACAGCAATTGATACAATGGAACATCGGAGAGTAAAAATCCTACGAACTGAAAAAATGCAAGCAAAATTGGATTATTTAGAGAAGTCTATATCGAAGACTGCAGGTTTAGAACAGTGTTCTCATGTGTGTAAATACTGTCGAGTTATTTTGCAATGTAATTTGAATGTAGAGGAAGGATTAGTAAATGGTGCTATAGGTAAAGTTGTTGATTTTGTTAATTTTCAAAACAGGAATGAGGTAGAATTCTTAGCTGTAAAATCTGATCAGATTGATGGAGTAAAGGAGATTGGGCATTGTATTGTATGTTTTTTGCTTGTAAAGGACTTGTATGTCCGATGACAGAATGGATTACATCAGCATAGAAAATTACTATTTTACAAATAATTTGGCCTAGTAGGGATAATATTCTGAAAAACGTCTTCAAGCAAAGTTCTATGGACATCATTTGGTCTATTGAGGGTGATGTCATTAATAACAACTCTATATTGGATTATATAAGCATACATAATAAGTCTTTTGCTCATAATTTGCCATAGTAGGAATAATATTCTGAAAATCATCTTCAAAAATAAATTATATTATATATTTGTTCATACTATTGTACCATGTGTAATAGTAACACAAATTGTTTTCAAATGCATTCATTTTCATTACTAGAGTAAATGTAGGTAAAAAGGTTATAGAATTGCAGTGAGTGTAAAGCATAGTAACACATATTTACAATGATGTACTGTGCACTTCTGTTTTTTTTTCAACAATCCATTCTATTGTTTTTCTCCATTGTTCGAAGATGAAGCTACATACAGACCACCATGTATGGTGAAGCAGTATAAAATCTGAGAAGAGTAAAAAAGGGAAAGTAATAGTTTTATTACATTGTAAAATAGTGGTATGGTTTAAAAAAATATGATTTGTAATAATAGTGTATTTCTAAACATCACATACTAATATATTGTTTTATCTTTTTAACAGTGACGGCAGTTCAGCATTCTAAGATGTTTGCAAAATAAATTTTCTATCTTACTTTCTTTCATATGGAAACACATCCCCATATAACAACTAAACACTCATTCAGATATCTATTAAATAAGTGACAAGGTAAGTAGGTGTTTAAACATGTGTGGTACATGGTGCACTTGAAGCTGTGCATCATGTTTTACTACTAGGCCGACATCATTCAAACCCCTTGACAAGCGTAAACCTGCTGTTTTACTACATAAAACTCAACACTAAGGTAGCCTATAGCTAGGCCATACAGCATACTCCTATGTGTATGAAGGTAATATAGGAACTTAGATGTTTCTGTGATCTATATGCACACTTTCACACCCATATGCTCAGTTATGCATCTACTGTTTCACCCTGATTTTAATCTTATGTAAACATATGCAAAAGGTGAGAGCCATTAATACACGATCTCACACAGTCTCACCCCTAAGGTACACCGTAGGTAGGCTATACAGTATGCGGCTAAAACTCACTCCTAAGGAGCTACATGCACACTTAAAGGTGCATATGGTGAGTTATACATCCAGTATTCCACATTGAGTTCAATCACATGCAAGCACATAGGAAAGGGCGGATCTACTGATACATTCTGTGAGACAGCCTTTGAAGCATCTACACCTTAACTCACATGTACAGACACAACTGTTATGTATGCCGCCCCATATAGATTTACAGAACCAAACAGCAGAAACAGAGCCAGCAATGTACTAACAGACTTTAGTACATATAAAAAACACCCAAATTGGAACGGAGACACATATCAAGCTATGTAGTAAAGCTCTCAACTACCAAGTGACCCATCCAGACAACTAGCCCTTTCTACATGTCTCAGGCCTACAACAGTTCACACTTGAGCCTGTACATGCACTTCTTCAACTGCCCCAACTTGGTATTTCAAACTCATTGACAAGCCTTAACCTGCTGTAGTACAAATTAAAAGTCACCTCTAAAATAGCCTGTAGCTAAGCCATAGGATATAATGTATGTGCATAAAAGCAAAGACATGCAGATAGACGTTTTTGACAAATACATGCACATTTGTAGGTGCATTTGCTCACTTATACGTCCAATGTTCTATATTCACTTCAATGTCTTGTAAGAACTTATGTAAAGGTAGAGCTACTAATAGATTTTCTCAGACAGTGTTTAAACCATCTACACCTTCATTCACAATCACAGACACAACTCTTATGTATCTAACGCTAATGGAGGCAGTGACACTCTCAATTAAACAACTCATTAGTGGCTGACACACCCAAGGTACAATGCATGCGACCCCTTGCATATAGATCTACGAAACAAAACAGCCACAAACACAGCTAGCAATAATAAAATCCCAGTTAGGAACATAGGGCCAGATGTACAACCTTTTTTAGCGGTAGCACACGGGAAATCAGCCCATTTGCGACCGCTAAATAGGTCTGTGCAATGTACAAACCCTATTTTGCAAGTCAGTAACCTATTTCCGACCTGCAAAATAGGGTTTGCAACTCACTATTAGGAAGGGGTATGCCAAGGGTGTCCCTTCCTAATAGCGAGTCGTACTCCTATGTACAATTGTTTTGCGACACACAGTTTACCACCTACTTCAAGTAGGTGGTAAGCCACTCTCACACGGGAAGGGGCCCCCAGGGGACTCTTCCCGTTTTGTGACTGGTAGCGAAAATATTTTTTAAGAGCAGGCAATGGTCTCACAGATCACTGCCTACTCTTAAAAAATGAAACTGAAATTTTTCATTTTTCTTTTTTAAATGCATCCCGTGCTGCATTAAAAAAAAACAGTTTATTTAAAAAGCAGTCACAGACATGGTGGTCTGCTGACCCCAGCAGGCCACCATCCCTGTGAGTGTTGGCCATTCCCTATGGGTCACAAATTGCAACCTGTTTCATTGAATATTAATGAGGCAGATAGTTTGCGACCCCATTGGAAATCGCACACAGTGTCTGAGATACTGTTGTACATTCCATTTTGCGAGTTGCAAATTGCGAGTCACAAAATGTCACAATTTGCAACTCACAAAATGGAATGGTCGTACATCTGGCCCTAAGACATTATCCAGATATGAAGGAAAGCTGTAACACTAGCAAGTGAACCATCCAGACAAGTAGTCATTTGAAAATGTTGCAGGCCTAGTACACTTCAGCTTGTTCATGGAGTTCTACTGCTATGCCAACTTGGTATTTCAAACCCTTTCACAAGCATTAATCGGCTGTAGTACTATTTAAAAATCACCATCAAGGTAGCCTGTAGCTAGACCGTACTGTAAATTGTATGCGCATAAAAGCAAATACATTTTTGGACAGAGAGATGCACACTTTTAAGCGTATATTCTGATGTACACATCCAGTGTTCTATATTGATTGAGTTAGATGTCATATAAGTGGTTATGAAAGGGTAGAGTTACTGATACATCCTCTCACACACAGTTTCAAACATCTACCCTTTCACTCAAATGCACAGACACAACTCTTATGTATCTACCACTAATGAAAGCAGTCACACTATCCCTTAAAGAACTGTCAATCAGCTATACACACACTTTCCAATTTTTATACTCACTCGCTCATCTACTGTTGCAGTTTGAGCTAAATCTCATATAGAAAAATATGAAAGCAGACACACTAACACCCACTCACGGACCACTGAAAATGTTATGCCCCCATTGACAAATCCACTGTGAGACTCATGCACCCACACACACACCAATTCAAATATTCATACAACTACACACAATCCCACTTAGACAATTATACACACATTCATACACATAGTCACAGACTTATACACCCACTTCCACACTCACTCAAACACTCATGTACCCACTAACAAACATACTCACATACGTAAACACCCACTCAAACATCCATTTACACACTCACATACCAACTAATACACAGATTCACATACTCATAAACCCATGCACACACCCACTTGGCGTCACACATCCACCTAAACACCCACTGAGAGGCTGATACAGCCACTCATTTCTAGGGACACACTAACACACCCACTTGCAGCTCTACTCACGAACTTATACATCCAGTCACAGACTTACTAATACTAACACAGATCCACTCACAATGTTACACACATACATTTAACAAATATTTTTTTCTTTTTTTAACTGGAATTGGTGGTTCTAAACACAACAGTTTGTTTTTTTACACTTTCTAACTATTTTGGGGGGTTTTGGTGCTTTTTATTTTAATTTAAAAAAAATACTAATGTCCTTGTGAATCAAAGCCCATAAACAAACAATTTATGCTGCTTTAGTAAGGAGAAAGGAAAACAAAAATAGCAGCTGTGTGCATTTATATCTTGAATGAGTGTTGAAACTGCCTGCTCCCCAACACTCAAATCAGTGCTGCATTTTGGGCAATAAATGTAAATTTTTCCAAATTCTGGGATGGTAATAGGAATGTTGGAAATGCAACTTTCTGCCGAAGAGGAGGTACCAGCATCAGATCTATCTGTTGCTTACTGCTGTTCTATTAGTCTCTGCATCGCAGTATGAGCCAGGTGAGTAGAATGAATAGTGCGCAGATGTTTGTACATGCTTAACATTCTGAAGCTTTACTTACGCTCACTTCCCCGAGAAAGCACTTTCAGGCAGATGTTGCATGTGACCTTCCTTTCGCTTACTTTGCCATATAATGCTTTCTTTTTTTCTCCGGTGCCTCTTCTTCTATCAGCTGTTTAACCTCCTCTTCTTCTTGCTGTTAAGAGCTGGCTGCTATTGTTAATTTTGACAAATTTAATAAAAACTGCACCAAAAAAAACTCCCGGCTTCCTATCTCAATAATAGATGTCAAATTGTGAAGCACTCCCTCCCATTTCTAGAAGCAGGCTGGACTTTTAAATTAGGTGTGATTGAAAGATTTCACACCAATCAAATACATCTTTTTCTAGGTCACATGGACTGTGCGACTCCAGCGTGACCCCATCATGCCTGGACCGCGACTTTGAGAAATATATTAAAATGCATTGAATTACACAAACTATCACTAGAGTTAACAGTTTTATAGTAATTTTAATAAACCTCTTCTTATTTTAATCAAAATAAAGATATCTATATATATATTTTTATATTTTGTGTGAAACCATAGGAGTCGCCACCCTGACGAGACCCCAGACATACATGCGGCAACGGTGCCCGATAGTGTCGCAGATCCTTAGAAAAGTTGAAATATTATCAAAAAACAACACTTTACTCCTTCTACTATTTTTATGTTTATTAATTAAGTAAATCTCTTCTAAAAAAAACCCTTAAACCGACGTTATATGTCTATTAGTACTTTTAAAACATTACCGGTACCGCATACCCAGCACGACACATCAAGGTTGCGAAGCAGTGTCTTTTGACAAACTCATTAAAGAAGCAAATCAAAAAATGACCTGCCCAAATTGTAGATCAGACATGATGTCTACGCTGCAAATAGAAAGAAGCAAAAAATACAGCATATTAATGCTACAACGATGTAGACCAGATGGAACGGAATTACAAACAGAAATACAAACTTTAAAGCAGCTCAAATATCAATTTCAAGAAGGACTTACACAACTGTGGCAAATATTTTTCATGAAGGAGCTAATAATACATCAGGACACTACACTGTCTTTTTAAAGAGTAACAAAGGATGGACAATTTGTAATGATACAGACCTTAAATTCAAACCTAGTCTTCCTTCCAAACTACAAAATTCATAGCTGTTATTTCTTCAAGTGAAGTTCTAAGAACATCATGCAGCCTATTTGGGGTGATGTCCTTAAAAGGTGGACTGGATTGGATTACATCAGCAGAGATAATTACTCTTTTACAAATAATTTGGCCTAGTAGGGATAATATTCTGAAAACCGTCTTCAAGCAAAGTTCTAAGGACATAATTTGGTCTATTGAGGGCGATGTCGTTGATAACAACTCTGGATTGGATTATATAAGCATACATAATAACCTCCCCAGGTCTTATTTTTTTAATGAATGGAGGGGTCTCTTGGACCCCTCCTATCCCAGAGAGAGCCACCTATCTGGGTGATTTGCTTGAAAGTATTGTGGGGGGTCAAATGTCCCCCACAGTCCCCCAACCCTGGGGGCTGCCGCCTCCCTATGGCTTCAATTACAAATAATAAAGAGGGGTGATGCACAGCCCCCTGCAGCCCGAGGGAGTGCCAGATCCCCTGGGCTTTTGTACTTTTGAATGGGGGGGCCCACATTTGAGGCTGGGGGATAGGGCCCCCGAGGCCAAAATTGGCCTGGGAGGGGGGCTGCTCAGCCTTTCTCCCTTTAATGTAAAAAAAAAAAGCCAAGCCCTGGGGTACGGGGTCCCTGTGGCAGAAATTGCCTTGAGGAGGTCGGCTTCTCCACCCACCTCCCATTAAGCTTTTAATAAAGGTTTTTAAAAAAAGGCCGGTGCTAGAAATGGGGGTCTCTAATTGGCAGAGGTATGCTCCTTTGTCCAAGTAGGGACCCTTCTTTCTAATCAGGGTAAGGGAGTTACACACTTTACATAACCCTGCTCTCCCCCTTGGTAGCTTGGCACGAGCAGACAGGCTTATCCCAAAGGCAATGTGTAAAGTATTTGTACTCCAAACACACAGTAACACAGTGAAAACACCACAAATGGACAACACACCAGTTTAAAAAAAGAAAGTATCTTTATTTAAACCCACCAAGATCAAAACGACAAAAATCCAACATAGATGTATCAAAAATAGGACTTTTAGAACAGTTACTTCAAAAAAGCAATTGTAGAAACAAATAGCTCCACCTGGGGCTATTACAACAACCTCATGACAGGCATAAATCCAAAGTACGGCGCCAACCACGAGGTGCGGGGGCCGGGCACGGAGTCACACGGAGCCCCCCAAACAACAGTACCTTTGAAGCGATGACGGCGTCGTGGAGGAGAGGTGTCGGTGCCGAGGCGAAGCCAGTTCCCTGGTTGCCACGGGGAGGCAAGGCATCGGGTCCGTGAGAAGGCAAGGCATCGAATCCAGGGCAGGGGAAGATAGGCGGCATTGGCAGTGAGGCGTCGAATTCAGGGCAGGGGAAGTTAGGTGGCATCGGCGGTAGGCGTCAGTTCAGTTGAGGCATTTCTAAGTTGAAGAGTTTGTGAAGTCACCCTCGATGGTTATCGGCTGTTTGATAACGAGATGCTGGCTCTGGAGGAGACGGCGTTGGTGCGAGCGCTAGTGTCAGGAAGGCCAATAGCTGCAGGCGTTGGCAGGCATCGAAGGGCATCGGAGCTGTGGTGCAGGCGGTGCATCTTGCACTTCACAATGGCTTCAGAGTTGTTTTTATTTGCTTTGCAGCACCAACCACACAATTCTCAGAGCCCAGGAACTGGAATTGGCACCCTTTTGAACACAGGAGTCCACAGAGTAGTCCAGGTGCTGGTCATTGGGTTGCACATGTAGTCTTTGTGGCCCTGAGACTTCAGAACAGGAGGCAAGCACCCACAAGCCCTTGGAGATCCTTCTTCAAGCAGGTTCACAGCAAAGATTCAGTCTTTGTTCTCTCCTTTGCAGAAGCAGCAACTGCAGGCCAGCCCAGCAAAGCACACACAGCAAAGGGCCAGTACTCCTTCTTGCAGCTCTCCAGCTCTTCTCCTTGGCAGAGATTTCTCCAGAAGTGATCTAATTCTTTGGGGTTTAAGGTCCAATACATATACCCCATTTTCTCTTTGTTCTCTTAGTGACAAGGGTCTCTGAGCCCAGTCCAAACCAGTTCTCTCCTCTCTGGTGCAGCATGACCCAGGAGGTGAAGACAGCATTGTGTAAAGGAGACACAGCCTAATCAGGTGCAAGCAAAACTCCTCCCACCGCTCTAAATGCAGCCAAGGTCTATTCAGCCCAGCTATGAGTCACCGGGGAAAGGCATGACATACCTCAACCCCCCCCCCTTGTGGCTGTCTACAGTGAATGCACATTCCCAGCTCCCAACACTCCAAATCCAGACAGTCGATACACAAACAGCAGGGGCACACAGAATGGTTAAGCAAGAAAATGCCTACGTTCTGAAAGTGGAATTTGAATTTTTCAAACACACAATTTAAAAAACATCTCCCTAAAAGATGTGGTATTAAATTCTGAGTTCAGAGAGCCTAAACTCTATTTCTCCATCTTGTCCCAATGGAAAATTATACTTGTAAGATGTTACCAAGCAACTCTCATGTTAGCCTATGGGACAGATAGCCTTTCAATAGTGAAAAACAAAATAGGCAGTATTTCACTATTAGGACATGTAAAACATACCAGTACATGTGCTACCTTTCACATACATGGGGCTACCTTGGGCCTACCTGAGGGGTGCCTTAGACCTAAGAAAAGGGAAGGTTTGGGTCCTGGCAAGTGGGTGCACTTACCAGGTTGACATGGAAGTTTAAACTGCATGCGCAGACACTGCAGTGGTAGGTCTGAGATACATTTACAGGGCTACTCATGTAGGTGGCACAACCAGTGCTGCAAGCCCACCAGTAGCATTTGATTTACAGGCCCTGGCACACTCATTGCACTTTACTAGAGACTTACCAGTAAATCACATATGCTAATCATGGATAACCAATTATAATCATAATTTACACAGAGAGCATATGCACTTTAGTACTGATTAGCAGCGGCATAGTGCCCAGAGTTCTAAAGCCAACAAAAACAGGTCAGGAAAATAAGAAGAAGAAGCTAAAGGTTTGGGGATAACCCAGCAAAAAAGGCAATTTCCAACACAACACCCTTCCAGCCAATCAATATCTTGATGGGCTTCCCTGCTTTGGGGGATAGAACATGGAACCTGGCCCGAAACAGCAGGGGTATATTCTGGTTCTATGCCTTACTGAACCCAGTTGGATCCCTCTATCCTTACTCTCAGGGCCCACTAAGCTAACCCATGGGGAACCCTTCTCCTCATCTGCGGACACCATCTGTGAGGTGCCGAAACTTACTTTACTCACAGATGGGCAGACAGTACCCACATTGCCAACACAGTGGTGTATCCCGTCCACCCCTGGAATGTGACTCCTGTCCCCCTCCCAGGGGCAACTCTGTCCACCAGGACAGCCAGCCACAGTGGCAACTGACAGCTGTCAGTGACAAGAGCCAGGCTTCATGCCTCTAAAACTCCTGTGGCATCAGAGAGTGAGGGGTGGTAGCCCCAGGTGCCTGGCACCTTTTGTACATTCTCTCTCCTGTCAGGTCAGTGATGGCACTCTGACACTGGCCCACCAACCCAGGGTCTGTACCCTGAGGCTGGACAGGTGACTGGGGTGGGCTCTCCCGCACTCTGTCCTTCTCCCTGGGGCTCTGCACTCACCTACCAGGAGTAGTACACCCAGACCCCAGAATTGTCAGGGCTCTTGTGGCAGGTGTCCTGCACAATTCTCCCACCAGTTCAGGGGTGCTATCCTGCAACTGGTACACCAACCTAGGGTCTGTACCCTTAGGCTAGACAGGGGTCAGGGGTGAGGCTTCCCTCTCGCTGTCCCCCCTCCTGGGGCTCTACACCCTCCCACCCGGAATGGTACTCCCAGAAGACAAACAGGTAGGGGCACTGCTAGCAGTCGCCCCTTCTTCCAGGTCAGGGGGTCACCCTAAACTTGGCCCTCCAACCCAGGGTCTGTACCCTTACGCTGGACCGGTGCCTGGCAAGCCAGGACTTCCAGGGGAGTACCCACACCAAGGGAAACACTCTCCTTCTGAGTTGTGTGAGAGTCTGCCTGGCACAGGTCTCCAGCCTCCTGTCCACCTAACAGTGCATGAAGGCCCCCCACAGGCCAGAAGTGGCCTCACCAGGGTCTGCCCTGGGGTACTCTGACCTCAGAGCTAGCAACCCCTGACCCACTTGTCCTTCCACTGGGGACTGTCTCCCTCCCTCACCCCTTTCTCTGTACTCATGCGCCCTCCCACCTGGAGGGGTGCTGCCAGACACCAGAACTAGTGGGACACTTGTGACAGCAGTCCTCCTCAGCTCACCTGACACCTTGGGATCCCCCTCAGGGGATGGCCTCCTGAAACAGAGTAGGCCCCATCCTGGTGTTAACTCATGGAACAAACCAGGCTCTGGGACTGGGTTTTCGTCACCCTGGGACTTAGCCCACCCCCACTCCCTCTACTCAGAGACAGGACATGGAACCCCTCATCCATCGCAATACACTGGGACCTATCTGGGTCACTACATACTTCCCCTACCTCACCTCACCCCCTCAGGATCACTCCCAAAAGCTTCTCCAGACCCTCTGGAATCCACCAAAAGGCCTGCCTCCAGCGCAAGCTCCCTGGAGTCAGAGAACTCACACTCCAACGGGTGTTGGTATAGCTCTGGGAAACAGGTACTTGACATATGCTCTCCAACAATTAAATCACACAGCCCCGCACAGGTTTTAAATAAGCTACCCTTCACTTCACCATCCAGTGCCTTGCAAAAGTACCTCACATCACCCTCCTGAGACTGCTAAGGCAGTGTCTGACTGTTGCTGTCATCCAACCCACACTCTTCTGGGTGGTCTCCACACACACACACCAGGCCTTCTACCATGGGGGAACCCCTCTAACCTACACCTCTCATCTAGAGTCACTAGAGTGTCCCTCTCATCACTCGGAATATGATCCCCTGTGCCAGTTCCCCAATCCACCTCAGGTACACTTTGCACCACTGGAGCTACTTTGTAAGCCTGAACACCCTGGTGTATGTCAACCCCCTCCTTCAAGTCAGGTGCCACATCTCTGGGTGTGTGTACTTCTCCCTCAGCACTAGACATCACATTGTTGGTGCCACCATCTGAGCTGGGCTCTGTCCTATGGCTTAAACCTCCAGCCCAGCCAAGCTCACTCCATGAGCTACACTCATTTCTTTTTCTTGGGCTAGGGCCCCCTTGGCCTCAGCCCTCCTCAGTTCCCGGTCGAACTCTCTCAGCCTCTGCTCAGCAGCTAGAAGCCATTCCTCTCTCTGTGTTTCTCCCACACTTTCAGAGAAGTCCTACTCCTCAAAATCATCTGATAGTTTGGCTGAAAAAATGGTTTCCTCATAGCAATACAGGGCTGCCTCCAGATCCCTCCTTGTGGATCCTCTCTCCACAGGCAACCCCTCTTCTTGCAAAAGGCTTTTAGCTCCTTCACTGTGTAGATGTACAAGTGCCAGAAGTTGATCCCCATTTTGTTAAAACCTCACAGGTAAAACAAATAACCAGAGTCTCAGTAGCAAGAATACATCCAGGAGTACACCAGAGAAGGAAAAAAAAGTATGTGGTCACGTAGTGATCTGCACTAGACTAGTAATGTACAGCAATTACTGTGGGTCAAGTAGTAATACAAGTTCAATCCTCACGCTGGCCAGCAATGTTAGAAATGGGGGTTCTCTAATTGGCAGATGTATGCACCTTTGTCCAAGCAAGTCCTATCCCACCGCTGCCACCAATGTTAGAAATTGGATTTTTGGTTGGCAGCGGTGAGGATAGGACTTGTGTTTGCGCAGTACCACAGCAACAACTGGTTGCACTACAAACTCTGCATTTAGAGAATCACATGTTTTATTTTTCTCCTAAAAGTGTCATTTTTGAATTGTGTTCTCCTGTTGCACTGTGGGTTGTGTCTCTTGCCAAAAATGGAATCTGCCTTTATTGCACGAGATCTGTTTGAATACAGTATGTTGGAGTTGAGGGGGTTCTGTGAGGAGAGAGGCATAGCAGTGAGTGGGTCAGACACCCAGCTAAGCATTCAGAAAATTCTGATCCAATGGCAAGAGGATGAATGGAGACTTGAGCACTCTGAGTGGGAGAGGGCCCAGGCCACACGCCAAGAGGGTGGTGGGTCTGAGGGTGGCCCTGAAGAGTCTGCACAGGAGGTAGAAAATGACAGGGCAGGGACTCCAGTAGGTAGTGAGGACCCCATAGATAGGGAGTCCCTTGCTGGGTCCAGTGCCGGGGGCAGTGCCCCATCCCTTTCCCTGTCCCCAGAGGAGTGGGTAGATAGGAGAGAAGAAAGGGAGCATCAGCTGGCTTTGGAGAGGCTCAGATTAGAGCATGCCAAGGAGATAGCGCAGCTGGGTGTGGAGGAGAAAAAGGCCTTGTTGGCCCATGCGTTGAGTCTCAAGGAGTTGGGCCTGGAAGAGAAAAAGCTAGAGACTGAGAGGGTCTTAGCTCAGGAGAGGATGGCAGAGGCAGAGACGGCCTTTGCCAGAGAAAAACAAGCTCTGGAGGGTAGATTATCCCCTGAGTGCAGTTTTAGTTGTCTGGATTCACCAGTGAGGGTGGAGTCCAGTGGTGGCAGCAATATGGAGTCCAGTGCAGGAAGTCCCTCTTCCAGAGCCCAGAAGATGGTACCTAGTTCCCAGGAGGAGGGTGTCACATCTGAAGGGTATAGGTTGAGGGTCAGGGGCAGTAGGAAACTGTCTCACCAGTCTTGGGGGGAGTTTGAATGTTGTGATGCACTGAAAGGTTAGGTGATGGGTAGCACGGCAAATGATTTTGAAGGGCTGTTCAATCTGGTTGTCAGAGAGCACATGTTCAGTAATTGTTTTCCGGGGTTACTCCTACACCTGTTGGAGTATGAGTTCTCTGATCCCAGGGAGCTTGCACGGGAGGCAGACCTCTGGCTGTGTGATGGAGGGTCTGAAGAGGCATTGAGGATTGATCCTAAAAGGAGTGGCTCAGGTATCTCCCGGTCCTGTGTGGTGGGAGAGGCTCAGAGTAGCCCAGCTAGGTCCCGGTGTAGTGGGAGGTGTGTAGGGGCTCACGTCCTGTCTCAGTGGAGAAGGAGTGAGTGTGGGCTGTGTCCCAAGGTGCCCGACACCCAGTCTCAGGGCCTGGAGGGTTCCCTAAGGGAACGCCAGGTCGGGGGCCTAGGCTGTACTAGTAGGCCATTTGAGGGGGATCTCCTAGTGTCAGGAGAACCTGGAGAATCTGTAAACGGAGCTGCAGTGGTTCTGGTGTCTGGCGGTGCCGCTCCTAAGTGGAGGGTGCAGAAGTCCAGATTGAGGGGTGAGAGGGGGATGTGTTCCCCAGTGGGAGAACCAGTGGGTCAGGGGCCAGCCTGAAGGGCTGAGCCTCCTAGGAGTGACCATGGTGATACCACTTCTGTCCTGGGGGATCTTCGCGCACTGTCAGATGGACAGGGGTTGGGAGATCTGCGCCAGGCAGACTGTCACACAACACATGAGTCATGTGTTACCCTCGGGGGGATGCTGTGTGCACCCCCAGAAGTCCTGGCATGCCAGACAAGTGCTCAGCCGCGGGGTTCAGCCCCAAGGTTGGGAGGCCAGGTTCAGGTTCTGCCTGACCTGGAGGGAAGGATGACTATAAGCAGTGTCCTGACCGGTTTGTCTTCCAGGGGTACCACTCCAGGTGGGAGGGTGCAGAACTCTGGAAGGGGGTGCAGAGGGAGGGATTCCTCGCTTCTGACCCCGGTGCAACCTGAGGGTTTAGACCCTAGGTTGGGAGACCAGTTGCTGGAGAGAGGTCCTGAACTGGTGGGAGAGTTGTGTTTTGGGGGTGCTTCTCCAAGGAGGAGAGTGCGGAACCCCAGAAGGAGAGGTAGGGGAGGAGAGCCTTGCCCGTGACCTCTGGTCAGCCTGAGGGTGCGGACCCTAGGTTGGAGGATCAGTGGCAGTTTAGAACTGCACTGATGAGAGGAAGAGTGGAGAATGGTTACTATGTACCAGGGGTTACTGCCCCCCACTCTGTGAGTTCTCAAGGATCAAAGACATCTGGATGGCCTAGGGCCTGGTCCTGGCCGTGGACAACTAGGGAGTACCAGTGGGGTAGCTTAGTTGGTCCTGAGAGCTTTGACAGAGGGAACCACATGGGTTCAGAATGGCGTAGAACTGGAGTGTGCCCCTGCAGTTGCGGGCCCACGTCCGTGTTCTATCGCCCAAGGCAGGGAAGGCCATCAAGGTGGTGATTGATCTACCCTGCGTTTTGGCTGGAAGGGGGTTGTGTTGGACTTGGCCCTTTTTGCAGGGTCATCCCTGAACTTTTTGCTTTCCTCCTAGCCTTTTTTCTGACATGGCGTTGGTGGTTTTAGGACTCTGGGCACTTTAGCACTGCTGTTCAGTGTAAAGTGTGTGTGCTCTCTGTGGTAAACATGGTAAGATTGGTCTACACCTGTTTGGCATATTTAATTTACCTGTCAGTCCCTTGTAAAGTGGTATCTCAGATACCCAGGGCCGGTAAATTAAATGCTACTGGTGGGCTTGCAGCGCTGATTGCGCCACCCACCAAAGTAGCCTTTCAAACCTGTCTCAGGCCTCTGCCATTGCAGGGCCTGTGCGCGCAGTGTTACTGCTGCTGTGACGTGACACCTAAAGTGTGTGCCATGTCTTTGACCTCCCTTTTACTGCATGTCAGTCACCCCTAAGGTAGGCCCTAGCTAGCCCTATGGGCAGGGTGCATTGTAGGTGAAAGGTAGGACATGTACCTTAAGTGTGTGACATGTCCTGGTAATGACAAACGGCCATTTTGGTTTCTCACTGCTGTGGGGCTGCCCTCCCATAGGAATGCATTGGGGATTCCCTGATAAGTGTTTCAGTGGTAATTCCTGTTATGAGAGGAGCAGCATGGTCAAGTTTGGTATGTTTGGAATAGTGATAATAAATGCTACGCAATGGTGTGTGCAGATTTATTATACCTATTTTAGAAGTGCCACTTTTAGAAGTTGGCATTTCTGTGTGCTATGTGTCTGCCTGCCTGATGTGGATTGCATGTCTGGCTTTGGAGTGACAGGGGCTGGTGAGGTGTGTGTGGCTCCAGGGAGGGCAGGGTGAGTCAGTGCTAGGCTGAATAGGAGATCTGCATTTGGAGTAGTGGGAGGAGTAGTCCCCTGACCCTGAATAGGACTGTGCCTGCCTAGGTGAATGCTGGCTCAGCCCCCCTGTAGTGTGTCTGATGACGCGCCCCCACCTGATAAAGGGGAAGAGGAGCCTTGTCAACAAAGTGCTCCAAAAACCCCCAGAACCAGCCCAGGCTGGTTCCCCCAAGCCCTGTGCCAAGGGCAGACAAAAGAGGAATGGTGTATAAATATTGGGGCTGTGACCCCATGAAAAGGTTGTTCCTGTGCTGTTTGGGGGACTTATTGCTGCTGGGCCCCAGGAGGAACCGCCACGAGGGATTGCCTCCCTGCTGGAGGGCCCTGTGTGCTGGCCTGCCTGGGCACAGCCCTGACCCTGAACCTTTGAGAACTCTAGCGCCTCGTGAGCGCTATATCTTCATTGCCAAGAAGGAGAGAGGAGCTGGTGTCTGCAGCGCAAGGCTGCGACGTGCCTCGAGGGAACTCTGGCATAGGGATTCCCCGTGCTTCCAGGCACAGCGGGAGCCCACCCACATCTTTTGCGCTCCTCATATAAGAGCAGGAGCCCACCCCGCTTTTATGCCATTGAATTAGCAGGAGCCCACCCCGCATTGGTGTTCGGTGACAGGCGGGAGCCCACCCCGCACTGCTGAGCCAGAGAAAGGAGCTGCCAAGAAGCAACCGACGCGGCCCGACCCAGAAATCAGGCAGAGGTTGCCTGACTCTGGGCGGGGCCAACAGAAGGAGGCTGCCGAGGCCGCCAATTGCAGCGCAGCCGACCGGAAGAACAGGCAAAGTTATGGCCTGTTGCTGAGCGGGTCTCCCGTAAGATGAGGAGAGCCCCGCATGTTGCTATATCGGGTGGCCAACGACGGAGTGGGAGCCTCGCGGGCTCCGGTGGCCACAGGCGTGACCGAGGCACATTGTCGATGGCCCAGGGGAGGATCTGGAGAAGTCCTCGAGCAGCCCGGTGAGTGGGGCTGAGAGTGGAGCTTTATTGCTGGACACAGCTGCCCGCCATTGCGGGCAGCTGCACCGTGGGGGCCATTTGGTGTTAGAGATTGCCGGAGTGGGGGGCTCCCCCCCCAGAGCACCGCGAGTGCTGATTCATTTTTCAAGGAGTTGCGGTGCCGGGAGTGGCACCGGGAGAGTCCCGGTAACGGGGGCTCATGAGGCACAGTAGTGCCAGTGCTGATCACAGCTGCACAGCGAGAGCGCAGGCAGCTGCAAGGTTTGGGGGCCATTTCTTTCATTAAGGAGGGGGAGAGTTGCACCCCACGCCCAGGGCATCTGCGCACTGTGTTTTCACTGCCGAGGCAGCCAGGAGGCCATTCGAGAGGCCTCATTTCGAGCCCTGACTTTGTGGGACATAGGGCATTTGAACCCCAGTAAAAGGCCAGTTGGCCTGGGGTCAGTTCAGTGATTACGCTAAGGTGCTGTGTGCACTTTATGGGGGTACTGATAGGGCGCAAGGCCCTAAGGTGATGTATGCACCTGGTCAGTGTACTGTGGTGCACTGATGACTTATGCATAATGTGTTTTATGCCTAATGTGATGATAATGCAAATGTCATGCTATGATGTTTAGGCCTAATGAGATTGCATAATGTGTTTATGCTAATGATAATGCTGAGTACAGTATTTTGCCAGTAGTTACTGGTTGTGATATTTTTACTACGTGTGCTTGTGATGGTTCTGACAGTGGCCCGATTGGCCCTGTCATGTATATAATCCCCTGTGAATATTGCTCAGTGCCAGTAGGCACAGTGTATATGTGTGATTATGATTCTAATGTGTTTTGGATAATACAAAGGCTATTTTTTATATAACCTTGTGTGGAGTTTCTTTTGTGGTGTGCTTAGTGTGTTGCTGCTGTGTGTGTGTGTTGCGCAAACGCTTTACACATTGCCTCTGGGATAAGCCTGACTGCTCGTGCCAAGCTACCAAGGGAGTGAGCAGGGGTTATCTTCAGTGTGTAACTCCCTTGCCCTGACTAGAGTGGTGGTTTCTGCCTGGCTTAGGCGTTTGCCCTAGCCAACCTGAAATCCCATTTCTAACAGGGACCCTTGCTTCTAGTCAGGGAAAGGGAGTTACACACTTTAGATAACCCCTGCTCACCCCCTTGGTAGCTTGGCACGAGCAGACAGGCTTATCCCAAAGGCAATGTGTAAAGTATTTGTACTCCGAACACACACTAACACAGTGAAAACATCACAAATGGACACCACACCAGTTTAGAAAAATAAAGGATCTTTATGTAAACCAAACAAGATAAAAATGACAAAAATCCAACATACATGTATCAAGAATAACATTTTTAGAACAGTTGCTTAAAAAGTAGCACTTGTAGAAACAAATAGCTCCACCTTGGAGCTATTACGACGTTGTGACAGGCATAAATCCAAAACGACGGCCCCCCCCAAACAACAGTACTTTGGAAGCGTCGTGGAGGTGAGGTGTTGGTGCCAAGGCAAGGCTGGTTCCCTGGTTGCCGTGGTGAAGGGAAGGCATTGAGTCCATGAGGAGGCGAGGTGCTGAATCCAGGAGAGGGGACGTTAGGCGACATTGTGGTGAGGCGTCAGTTGCGTTGAGGCGATGCAAAGTCGAAGAGTTTGTGAAGTCACCCTTGTCGGTTAACGGCTCCGCGATAACGGGATGCTGGCATTGGAGGTGACAGCATTGGTGCGAGCGCTGGCATCGGGAAGGCAAATAACTATAGGAGTTGGCAGGCATCGGTGTGCATCGGAGCTGCGGGGCAGGCGAGCCAGTGCATCGTGCACTTCATGGGCGGTGCCCCCGACCTCGGTGCAGCTCGCAGCATCATCGGAGTTGTTTTTCTTGGTTTGCAGCACCAACAACACAATTCCCAGGGCCCAGGAACTGAAATTGGTGCACATTTGAACACAGGAGTCCACAGAGGAGTCCAGGTGCTGGTCAGTGTGTTGCAGGTGAAGTCTTTGTGGCCCTGAGACTTCAGAACTGGAAGCAAGCATACACAAGCCCTTGAAGATTCTTCTTCAAGCAGGTTCACAGCAAAGTTCCAATATTTGTCCTCTCCTTGGCAGAAGAAGCAAATGCAGGCCAACCCAGCAAAGCACATACTGCAAACGGACAGTACTCCTCCTTACAGCTCTCCAGCTCTTCTCCATGGCAGAGGTTCCTCTGGAGTCCAGATGTGATCTAATTCTTTGAGGTTTAAGGTCCACTACTTATACCGTTCACTTTGTTCTCTTGGTGACAAGGGTCTCTGATCCCAGCCCAAACCATTTCTGTCCTCACTGGTCCAGCATGAACACAGGAGGTGGAAAAAACATTTTTTTCCAAATATTTTTATTTTATTTTTATTTTTCTTGCATGTTGCAAACAGCAAAAACATATCGTCATCAAAACATTAACTTGTGTCGAGTGAGTTACAGTTAACTTGGATAGCATATATTCAGCACCAATGTACTCCATTGAATGGCCACGGATAGCCCAACAATCTGGTAACCCCAATATCGTATCCTAACCAAGAACTCATTATGACCAGGTAAGTGTATATTAAGGGGTCGATTCCGATCTCGGTCGGAGACGCACCCAACGCCATTCGGTCGGGAAAAAAGCCATGCGAATGCCTGTTTCCCGACCGATCCGCACATCAATCCGAACGAACAAGTACGATGCGCACAACAGCACAGATTCCGACCGAGTCGTACTCACCCAATCCAGGTCCTGATCCCCGACCGAGCCGGATCCGTAAACGCAGATACGAGTCGCCCGGAAGCCAAAAAGCAGCCCCGTCCGGCCGGACAAGTACGATGCGCTTCCCGTACGCGCCGAACCCGTCGGTACGCACGGCACGTCAAAGCATCCGGGAGAGGCGCACATAAGCTCCGATACGCGCCACAACATGATCCACGGCTACGAGACGAACACGCAAGCGACGAGGACGAGGCGAAGCAACGACGAAGACGAACGAGACGAACCAACAATGAATCCCATCGTTCCGATCCTACCAATATTCTACATCTACTACCGGAACAGGCACGGACGCGTACGGCGCAGAAGGTAGGTCAGACACCAACCACAAACACAAACTACACGTACCCGACATATCACACACACACACAGGGATGCAGAAATTACTTACTCCAGAAACAGCAGCACCATAGGGGCGGGATGCCCATCACCAATGCCACATATACACATAGGGGCTCGGATGCCTGTCACCACTACCACCATTACCCAGGGGGTGCCAGGTGCCTACCACTACTGCCACCTCTACCCAGGGGGTACCAGGTGCCTACCACTACTGCCACCTCTACCCAGGGGGTGCCAGGTGCCTACCACTGCTACCACCTCTACCCAGGGGGTGCCAGGTGCCTACCACTGCTACCACCTCTACCCATGGGGGTGCCAGGTGCCTACCACTACTACCACCTCTACCCAGGGGGTGCCAGGTGCCTACCACTACTGCCACCTCTACCCATGGGGGTGCCAGGTGCCTACCACTACTGCCACCTCTACCCAGGGGGTGCCAGGTGCCTACCACTACTACCACCTCTACCCAGGGGTGCCAGGTGCCTACCACTACTACCACCTCTACCCAGGGGGTGCCAGGTGCCTACCACTACTACCACCTCTACCTATGGGGGTGCCAGGTGCCTACCACTACTGCCACCTCAACCCAGGGGGTACCAGGTGCCTACCACTACTACCACATCTACCCATGGGGGGCTGGATGCCTGTCACTACTACCACCTCTACCCATGGGGGTGCCAGGTGCCTACCACTACTGCCACCTCCACCCAGGGGGTGCCAGGTGCCTACCACTACCACCACCTCTACCCATGGGGGGCTGGATGCCTGTCACTACTACCACCTCTACCCATGGGGGTGCCAGGTGCCTACCACTACTGCCACCTCTACCCAGGGGTGCCAGGTGCCTACCACTACTACCACCTCTACCCAGGGGGTGCCAGGTGCCTACCACTACCACCACCTCTACCCATGGGGGCTGGATGCCTGTCACTACTACCACCTCTACCCATGGGGGTGCCAGGTGCCTACCACTACTGCCACCTCTACCCATAGGGGGCTGGATGCCTGTCACTACTACCACCTCTACCCATGGGGGTGCCAGGTGCCTACCACTACTACCACCTCTACCCATAGGGGGCTGGATGCCTGTCACTACTACCACCTCTACCCATGGGGGTGCCAGGTGCCTACCACTACTGCCACCTCTACCCAGGGGGTGCCAGGTGCCTACCACTACTACCACCTCTACCCAGGGGGTGCCAGGTGCCTACCACTACTACTACCACCTCTACCCATGGGGGTGCCAGGTGCCTACCACTACTGCCACCTCTACCCAGGGGGTGCCAGGTGCCTACCACTACTACCACCTCTACCCATGGGGGGCTGGATGCCTGTCACTACTACCACCTCTACCCATGGGGGTGCCAGGTGCCTACCACTACTGCCACCTCTACCCAGGGGTGCCAGGTGCCTACCACTACTACCACCTCTACCCAGGGGGTGCCAGGTGCCTACCACTACTACCACCTCTACCCAGGGGGTGCCAGGTGCCTACCACTACTACCACCTCTACCCATGGGGGTGCCAGGTGCCTACCACTACTGCCACCTCTACCCAGGGGGTGCCAGGTGCCTACCACTACTACCACCTCTACCCATGGGGGGCTGGATGCCTGTCACTACTACCACCTCTACCCATGGGGGTGCCAGGTGCCTACCACTACTGCCACCTCTACCCAGGGGGTGCCAGGTGCCTACCACTACTACCACCTCTACCCAGGGGTTGCCAGGTGCCTACCACTACTACCACCTCTACCCATGGGGGGCTGGATGCCTGTCACTACTACCACCTCTACCCATGAGGGTGCCAGGTGCCTACCACTACTGCCACCTCTACCCAGGGGGTGCCAGGTGCCTACCACTACTACCACCTCTACCCATGGGGGGCTGGATGCCTGTCACTACTACCACTTCTACCCATGGGGGTGCCAGGTGCCTACCACTACTGCCACCTCTACCCAGGGGGTGCCAGGTGCCTACCACTACTACCACCTCTACCCAGGGGGTGCCAGGTGCCTACCACTACTACCACCTCTACCCATGGGGGTGCCAGGTGCCTACCACTACTGCCACCTCGACCCAGGGGTGCCAGGTGCCTACCACTACTACCACCTCTACCCATGGGGGCCTGGATGCCTGTCACTACTACCACCTCTACCCATGGGGGTGCCAGGTGCCTACCACTACTGCCACCTCTACCCAGGGGGTGCCAGGTGCCTACCACTACTACCACCTCTACCCAGGGGGTGCCAGGTGCCTACCACTACTACCACCTCTACCCAGGGGTGCCAGGTGCCTACCACTACTACCACCTCTACCCATGGGGGGCTGGATGCCTGTCACCACTACCACCTCTATCCATGGGGGTGCCAGGTGCCTACCACTACTGCCACCTCTACCCAGGGGGTGCCAGGTGCCTACCACTACTACCACCTCTACCCATGGGGGGCTGGATGCCTGTCACTACTACCACCTCTACCCATGGGGGTGCCAGGTGCCTACCACTACTGCCACCTCTACCCAGGGGTGCCAGGTGCCTACCACTACTGCCACCTCTACCCAGGGGGTGCCAGGTGCCTACCACTAATACCACCTCTACCCATGGGGGCTGGATGCCTACTACTACCACCCCCACTCACAGGATGGCAAATACATGCCACAAGAAGCACACACCAGCAGAAAGAATGCAACACAAAGACATCCCCCCAACACCATGACAAGCGTGTGTAGACTGTGTCAAATGCCTACAACACTGAACAGGACTGTGGACATACAATGTGACCCCTATCACAAGTGCCACACATACATGTGTGTGGCACCCACAATGCAAGCAGGCCATGACCATTGTGGCAATGGGGTCCAAACCCCCATCATCACAGTGACCAAAATGTGAGTGTGGGGTCCATAGCTGAAGCACATATTGAACATTGTGGCAGTGGGGTCCAGACCCCCATCATCACAGTGACCAAAATGTGAGTGTGGGGTCCATAGCTGAAGCACATATTGAACATTGTGGCAGTGGGGTCCAGACCCCCATCATCACAGTGACCAAAATGTGAGTGTGGGGTCCATAGCTGAAGCACATATTGAACATTGTGGCAATGGGGTCCAAACCCCCATCATCACAGTGACCAAAATGTATGTGTTGACAAAGAATAAGCTACAACTGCCAAACTGCATGGATTATTCCTGGTCACAGAACAACAAACACATCAGTGGCAAAGTAGTGCTTGTGTCCCATAGCAACATAGAATGGGGGAGGCAAACAGTGCAGTGCAAACAAGACATACCTTTGGCCATGTGCAGACAAACATCACCCATGGGGGCTGACACTGTCAACATTCATCAATGACTCAATGACAGAAGTGACCATCAGAATGCAGACCCACATATTTGCACCAATGGGCACACAAATTCAGATACCCAGTGGAGACTGTAGAAGGGAGGTGAACAGATACCATACCATGGCAGCAATGGGACACACACACAATGATCATTGTGCTGACTGATGACCTAGGAGTCCCAGGGACAGCAGGGCAAACACACCAAACAACATACAGCCAATGGCACACCTAAGATATGCCAATGCAGTGGTGCCGATGCACATACACAAACAGGCAGACCCACACTGCACATCAAACACAACAGGTGAGGGGGGATACCAGCGTCCCCAGGCAACCACACAACACATGAGGAGGCCTGAATACCAATTACACAGATGTGCATACAGTGCCACACAAAGGTAACTCATGGATCCAAATCCCCTATGTGGGCAATCAGGCATTGTCAGATGAGAGGGAGCACAAATCACACATGTCACACAAGCATGTAGGAACAGCAACTGACACAGCAAGCCACACAGACACCACAGCACCACACCCAGGGCCCCCACAATGTGGTGAATCTGGGCTGCATTACAATCCCACTGTGATGACAAAGCTAGATGTTGTTCACACTGTGAACCACAGTCATGTGTCCTGAGCAACAAACTACCATCACACCTACACAAGCACAAATCAACCAGCACGGCCTGTCAGCCAAGGCCAACATGGAGGCAGGGGTCTAGCCGGGCAACAACTCTCATCTGCACACACTCAACACCACACACCTCGACCTCCAACAATGTGCAGCAGTGAAGCTCACATGCACTGGTGACATTGCACATGCACCCATGACAATCCCAGGGGGGTGGTGGGAACCAAGGTGCAGGAACACATCACACATGGCCACTCTACCAGACTCCTGAATGTCTGACACACTGCACACTACGCTGTACATGGACATGACGGCAATACCACACCAACCAATGGGATCCCAGCCACAGTCACACACCTATGAAGAAGCCAAGGTCACCCACAAAGAACACACATAGACAACTACAAACATTGCAGCCCTGAGGAGTGCCAGCAGTCACACACACAACGTGTCACAACCAATGAAAGCTAACACAAACCAGAAATCACATGACAGGTGTAAACAACAAGTGCAAAGGGGAATCCGGACTGTGACACATCAGCGTCTGCCCACAAACTCAGCCCTGACAGCAAACACACCTATTGGTGACACCCTGATGACCAGTAATGTGCCATGCACCCACATCACAGAGAACCCAGGGAGAAGACTTTGGGGGAACATAGCTCAACTCAGCAAGCATCACAAACAGGAACATCACTAGGGATCCCAGCATGCACAGCAACATGGAAGTGAACACACACACATGCTCATACAACACACACATTATGCGCACGAGATGTCAAAGGAGTACACACTGCCATGAGGGGACTCCACTCCTGTGTGAGGAAAGCTGTGCCATATGTCGCATCAGTAGGGCTCCATCATGTCAGCAGAACACTTGGTCACACAGTCAACAATTAGCACCAAATGAAGGCTCCCGTCACATCAGCCTGGTCATGGGAATGTCAATGAAATCAACAGCACAGATCCAACACACATGTATAGCAAGTTGCACTGACAACACAGAAGAGTCCTTCCCCATTGATGCCCAAACCTGCATGTCCAGTGGAGATGGCCACACGGTCAGGGAACTAGACTAATTGAACAATGGCAAACACAACAGATGTGCATGGGTGGAACCCACAGATGTGACATTGCTAATGTAAGTTGGAAATCCCATTGCCAAATATTGAATACATGACACCCTCAGATGCTGCTAAGGACCACATGGATTCACCACAGGATAGGACACTGTCCCCCTGGAACACATGGGTTCATGCACAGTAACACTTCATTTTCATGAGTCCAAAAATCACCATCACTGCAGCAAGGGCACGGTTAGCATCATCAACATCATGTACATCAGAAGCAAAACTACTAGAGAACAGAAAGTTGCTTTATTCAGCATGTGGGTTCAAAACTTGGAAGAACTGCAAGGTATCAACAATGGCCAGTCCATCAAGGAAGTCTATACAGGGTGACAGTGGCAGATGTCACCCTACGCATGCCTGCACTGATCACAACCGGGGACAATCCCCTAGGAGGGGCATACGGGGGGCAGGCCAGGCACCGCAGGGACAGGATCAGGGCTCACCAGGAGAAGGCAGGGAAGGGGTGGTGGGTTCTGGAGAGCCACTGACAACTGCAGTGGAGGTGTCTGACATGGTGTGTGCCAGCACAACTGGGGGGCATGACTCAGATGTTGTGGGTGCCGGCACAACTGCAGTGGACCCTGCAGATGGAGTGGACAGGTCCGCCACTGCAGCGCCCAAGTCAGACAGGGTGATAGTGGACTCCACTGCAGTGCCCACCTCCAGGGGAGGAGAATGGGGATCAGGTAAGGTGGGCAGGACAGAGGGGGAGGACACCCTCACCACATCAGTGGTACAGACAAGCGCAGCGGGGGGTGGGGCCGGAAGAGCAAGTGGCAGGGGAGAAGGCCTGACCCTTCTGGGGATGGTGTATCTGTGGGTGGGGGAACCTGGGGCAGGGTGTGTTGGGGGCACCTGTGGAGTGGGGGCCTGAGGGATGGAGGAAGGAGACTTGGTGCCTGAGCTGCAGGGCGGCGGCGGGGTCTTGCTCTTCCGGGACCGGGGGGACTTGCGGGTGGGGGCCTCAGTCGGTCTGCGCCTGGGGGATGGTGTCCGGGGGCCAGGGGCTCTCCGCTCCGTGTGGGTGGGCTTCCTCTTCCCCCTGAATGCTGGATCAGCTGGGTCGGAGGGGAAGAGGCCAAGGTCACAGAGGAAGAGCCGCTGTGTGTTTGGGGTTGCAGGTGAGGCAAGGGAGGGGTCTTTGGAGGGAGAGGCAACTGAGGACTGCGCAGTGCTTGTGGATGCGTGTGTTTGTGCCTGTGCCCCATCCCCTGTGAGTGTGGTTGCAGTCCCCTGACGGTGCGTGCGTGTGCGTCTTGTTTGTGGCGTGTGTGTCCGTGTGCTGCATGTGTCTGTGCTGGTGTGTGCCTGTGCCAGTGTGTGTGTGCTTGGGACGGGTAAGGTGCTGGGGAGTGTGGATGGGGCAGAGGCAGGAGGGGTGAGGGACTGTCGGAGGAGGGACACTGCTGCCGTCAGGGAGGAGTCCATGGACCTATTGCCCCTCTGTAGGTCAGACATGCCCGATGAGATGCCCTCCATGAATGACACCAGCTGAGTCAACAGACTGGTGTGTGCATGGAGGACACTCAGCATCGCTGTCTGTCCTACATGGAGCTGGCGGAGGAGGTACACAGACTCCTCACTCAGGGCAGCAGGGGACACAGGGGCAGGGGGTGCGGTGCCTGGCCTGAAGGAGACACGCTCCCGAACATGGGAGCCTCCACGGACCTCGGGAATGGGAGCCGACGGGAGGGCGGTGGTGGTGGTGGTGGTGGCAGGGACAGCAACACTAGCTGGGGTGTGGTGGCTGCTGACACCCGCCTCCATAAGGGAGTCATCGTCCGAGTTGCTCTGGTCCTCAGCTGATGTGGATGGTGCTGAGGACTCCTCGGTGTGGCTCCCCTCGCCCTCCGTGCCACTGGGTCCCTCCGACCACTCCTCGGCTGCTGACCCAGTCTGGCTCTGCGGCTCCTCCTGGTCTGTGGAGCTGTCCCCTCCTGTGGCCGTGGATGTATCTGCAATCAATAGGGAAACAGACAGACATCAGTCACCTGCACCGAACGCACACACCACAGTAAGTACAGCACATTACAGAGCAAGCCCTGGCATCCTTAGTTGAACATTGCTAAAACTGCACAAACAGAACAGGAGAAGTCAATTGTCAGTCTGATGGTCAACCATGGCACTCACATCCCACCTGGCCTTGCACCCATCTGTCTGGTGTCTGTGGGATGGCAATACCCCAGTGTGGACACATGCACCACCTACACAGTATTTGGACAGTGCAGAGAACTCGGTGAAGCATGTGGACATGCACACATCACAACTCTTGCCACTGAGTCAGTGCAGGTGTCCGGATGAAAGGGATGCCCAGAGTCAAATAGAAAATGCATGTGATGCATACCAGCGACAGACACCATGATGCACCCATGTCCTGATTGCCATTGCCACAATGGTGTGCATGTAGCACATGTCACTCCCCTGCAGGATCACTAATAGGAAGTCACATGCCATGGCACAGCCATGCCTGCTAAGTCATACATCACTGTCTCCAGTCACATGGGCAGGGCAGCCAGACAACAACACTCTGCACTGTGTCACAATAGTAGATCATGGGGAATGCAAGTCCTGGAGCTGAACAAGTGCACATGTACATCCCCCACACACCACATCATCTGTACCCTCATCTGTCCAGGTCATACCCATTGTACATATGGGAGACCTGTAACACTACCCTCTGCACCTGAGCACATCACAATCTGCTGTAAATGGGAAACAGCTGCCTGAACCTCATATTCGCATACCCCAGTCTGCACGGTCAGGTGATCAAACACCTATGTGTCACACATGTATCATCTCCTATGGTCACATCTCCGGTGGCATGCGGAGCCCCAACCGAGGAACACCCCAGCAGACCTGACAATGAAGCCACAGCACACTGACACAGAGGCAGACACCTGAGGGGACAAATCACTGAGCAAAACGTGTCAGCTGATACACGGCAGTGGGAGTACAGAGTGTATTGTATGGCCTGGAGTAGGCATGACTGTCCTGTCCCACATGAATGAGGGATGAGCCCTGGACAGTAGGCAGCTGGCTAAGTATGTGTGACACACGTTATATACACACTCCTGGGGCACAAACATTGTTCCCACCCGCAGCATGGGTGTGTGCCAGATACCCCAGGCTCATGTGGTGGATCAGCTCAGCAATTGGGCCACATATCAAAATGACACACAGAACACATGTCAGAACACAGGCAATGTGTAAGCAATGGACCCACCCATGATGCCCACCACAGAGTCAGGGAAACAGATGCTGTCCCCCACCTTGAGTCAAGCAAACTGCAAGGACACAGTACCCAAGTGACACAATACCCTGACTGTAAGGGCCACACCTGGGTATCAGATGAGGAGTGGGCAGTGCACAATAGAGGGACATGGGTCCTGGACCACAAGACTGATGTACTGTGGAAGTTTAACCAGGCCAGAGGAGGGCACATAGCATGGCAGACATAGTTCACAATGCAGACATGGACTCACCCCTCCTTGCTGCTCTCTGGCCTTCAGCTGCCCATCCAGATCAGGGAAGACCACCGCCAGGATCCTCAGCATGTGGGGGGTCAGGGTCCGGTGTCCGCCCCTCCTACGAGGAGGCGACAGCTTCAGCTGGACCCGTGCGATCCTCCGGGTCCAGCCCCGAAGGTCCTGCCACCTCTTCTGGCAGTTGCGGATCCGGCGCTTGTAGACCCCCACGGATCTCACTGCCCGGACGATGGTCAGCCATATCTTCTGCTTCTGGTGGGCATCAACCTGTGAGGATAACAAAGTGAGAATGCCATTACTACACATGCAACATATCCGTGCATTACACAGTTGGATATACATGTCTCAATCACAGGGGCACATGATGTACACAGGCAGTGCAACGATGGCTATGGACAGTATGCCAGCAGTTACTACATGGTATCATTGCCTGGGAAGTAAAACCTTGTTTAAATGCACTGTCACTGCACTATACCTGTCCAGTGCATGTAACTACACACTATGGGGGTGACAACTACTCAGTGAGCCTGCTAGCCAGTGGCGTGCAGACTGTTAGCCTTGCTAGTCAGACAACATGCACATTTAGAAAGGCAGTGGACAGAACACTCACCTGCTCCCCTGCTTTCCCATACAGCTTGCTGTACTGTGGAAGGAGGCCATCCAGCAGGGCCTGGTTCTCCTCAGTGCTGAAGGCTGGGGCTCTCTCCACAGTACGTGCCATTGCAGGGTCCAGAGGGTGCAGATACAGCAGCAGTGTAGTGGCAGATGTCGTCCTGGAGCATGTAGTGCAGGCAAGTGAGCTCTCAGGGGAACAGCCAGCATTATATGTGTGCTGCAGAGGCAGATACTGTCCCATGTGTCCAAAGTGATAGGTCCAAGTCGTTTGCATCATCTGAATCTGGCCAATACATGGAATTGCACCACTTACACACGCCCCCAGCATCCTTCAAATGTTCAACTCCGTGACACCCATGAAATTGCAACATTGTTGTGGGTGACCAACTGAATTTACAGCATCAGACTCGTTCAAATTTTGAAAACGCGTCCGTTGCCAGGCCAGGCCATAGCCAATGGGTGCGCACCGATCGGACCATTGCTGTTGGACGCGTACATAGGATACAACGCGTACCCGCACACATTGAATGCAATGGGCCGGCCGAGAACACCGATCGGACCATTGCTGTTCAACGCGTACATAGGATACAACGCGTACCCGCACACATTGAATGCAATGGGCCGGCCGGGAACACCGATCGGACCATTGCTGTTCAACGCGTACATGGGATACAACGCGTACCCGCACACATTGAATGCAATGGGCCGGCCGGGCACACCGATCGGACCATTGCTGTTCAACGCGTACATGGGATACAACGCGTACCCGCACACATTGAATGCAATGGGCCGGCCGGGCACACCGATCGGACCATTGCTGTTCAACGCGTACATAGGATACAACGCGTACCCGCACACATTGAATGCAATGGGCCGGCCGGGAACACCGATCGGACCATTGCTGTTCAACGCGTACATGGGATACAACGCGTACCCGCACACATTGAATGCAATGGGCCGGCCGGGCACACCGATCGGACCATTGCTGTTCAACGCGTACATGGGATACAACGCGTACCCGCACACATTGAATGCAATGGGCCGGCCGGGCACACCGATCGGACCATTGCTGTTCAACGCGTACATGGGATACAACGCGTACCCGCACACATTGAATGCAATGGGCCGGCCGGGCACACCGATCGGACCATTGCTGTTCAACGCGTACATGGGATACAACGCGTACCCGCACACATTGAATGCAATGGGCCGGCCGGGCACACCGATCGGACCATTGCTGTTCAACGCGTACATGGGATACAACGCGTACCCGCACACATTGAATGCAATGGGCCGGCCGGGCACACCGATCGGACCATTGCTGTTCAACGCGTACATGGGATACAACGCGTACCAGCGCACATTGAATGCAATGGCCAATGTGTGTGCACTGATCGGTCCATTGCTGTCCAAGGCGTATATGCCAATACAACGCGTACCAGCGCACATTGAATGCAATGGCCAATCGTGCGCACTGATCGGTCCATTGCTGTCCAAGGCGTATATGCCAATACAACGCGTACCAGCGCACATTGAATGCAATGGCCAATGTGTGCGCACTGATCGGTCCATTGCTGTCCAAGGCGTATTGCCAATACAACGCGTACCAGCGCACATTGAATGCAATGGCCAATGTGTGCGCACTGATCGGTCCATTGCTGTCCAAAGCGTATTGCCAATACAACGCGTACCAGCGCACATTGAATGCAATGGCCAATGTGTGCGCACTGATCGGTCCATTGCTGTCCAAGGCGTATTGCCAATACAACGCGTACCAGCGCACATTGAATGCAATGGCCAATGTGTGCGCACTGATCGGTCCATTGCTGTCCAAGGCGTATTGCCAATACAACGCGTACCAGCGCACATTGAATGCAATGGCCAATGTGTGCGCACTGATCGGTCCATTGCTGTCCAAGGCGTATTGCCAATACAACGCGAACCAGCGCACATTGAATGCAATGGCCAATGTGTGCGCACTGATCGGTCCATTGCTGTCCAAGGCGTATTGCCAATACAACGCGTACCAGCGCACATTGAATGCAATGGCCAATGTGTGCGCACTGATCGGTCCCTTGCTGTCCAACGCATCCCTGTACAAGTCACTGGCATATGTCACCATGCCTGTCACAGGTGAACATATGCCAGCCACATATACTTCCCAGGCAGTGAGGGGCACACCTACAACACCACAGCCTGTCCAAACTGTATCCTAGGGCATGTAAGGCTGCATTACCTATTCCGTGTATGGGGGTGAACATGTTGTTCTGTGGGTGTCACTTGGGGGCAGCCACCCCCAGGCTGTGCACGTGTTTATGGGGACAGAATCCTTGGTGTTTCGTGTACATGACCACTGTGATGTGCAACTGTTCATATCTGAGCATGTGGCATGGTCACAGTTCACGGTGGTGTATGTGTATGTCATGTCACATACCCCCTGAGTCCCATGTGGGATGTTATGTTCAACCCAGGGTGACCCATTGGCACAATGTTGATGGTCCTCCACAGTCTGTGTGCATGTTGTGATTACAATGTCTCTGATTTCATGTGCACAATGGGAGGCAGTCTCCACATCCACGTTGTTTGTGCATGGACTTTGATGTTGTGCGTGTGTGTGTCACAGACGTCCATGTCTGTCCTGCCGAGGCAACACGGACCACTACCTGTGGGGGTCATGGTTGTTTTGCTGTGGTGTATACATGATACACCATGTCATGCCAGTGTCCATGTGGCAATACAGGGTCCCTGGGAATCTACCTGTCGTTGAGCTGTGATGCCTGGGGCACATCAGTCCTCACATGTCACTGTGGCGTGTGTTTGTTATTTGGCAGCAGGAGATGGGTACTGGGACACGGCCTCATGGTATCCAATGGCATGACCTGGGACTTATTGATGCCACTTGTTGGACTGTGATGTTAGATATTGGCCATGTATGTGCCATACATATCCGTACGGAACTGCACACATCATGTACTTGTGCCTCATTATGATGTATCATGTGATGTTGAGTGTGTTCAATGCCACATATGTGGGGTGACTGACAATCTTGCTTTCTTCACCTATGCACTGCAGGGCACCAGCTGTCCATAGACCATTCCCTGACCTGGCAACGATGGTGGAACGTGACAGCATCCGACGGTACCGCTTCACCAGGCAGCTGATTGAGGATTTGGCAGTGCGCTTGGCACCACATTTGCAACCTGGCCGTCCGTACCCTACAGCGCTGACCCCCAAGGTGAAGGTGATGGCAGCCCTACACTTCTTTGCCACTGGTACCTTTCAACACACTCTGGCGACTGCTGGTGGGATGTCACAGACCATGTTCAGCCGTGTGCTCCGGGATGTTTTGGAGGCTATGTTGATATACCTGAACCAGTACATCTATTTCCCTAGACTCCAACGACTCACTGGCGTGAAGAGTGACTTCTATGCCCTGGGGAGGATGCTGCATGTCATTGGCTCCATTGATGGGACACATGTGGCGTTGGTACCACCACAGGCCCAAGAGCAGGCCTACCGTAACCGCAAACACTACCACTCGGTCAATGCACTGGTGGTCTGTCTTGCAGATATGAGCATCACACACGTGTGTGCCCGTTTCCCTGGTTCTGCACACGATGAGTATGTGATGAGGAGTAGTCGCATCCCGAGGATGATGGCACAGATGCGGAACCAGCGTGCCTGGCTTGTAGGTGTGTACTGACTTTGTACCATTGTGTGTGTTCTGCTATGTAGTGTTCCACCCTCTTTTCCAACTCTGCTAATGTGCAATTGTCTGTATGTAGGTGACTCCGGATACCCCAACATGCCGTGGTTGCTGACGCCCCTCAGGAACCCTGTGACACCAGCCCAGATGCGCTACAATGAGGCACATGGTCGGACCAGGAGAGTGATTGAGCGGACATTTGGTCTCCTGAAGAGCCGCTTCCGCTGCCTCGACAAGACAGGAGGGTCCCTCCCATATGCCCCAGCAAAGGTGTGCAAGATTATCATCGTCTGCTGCATGCTCCACAACCTGGCAGTGCGGAAGGAGTTGCCTCTCATCCTGGATGACGATGACCAACGTCCGCCACCTGTGGAGGATCCTGGCCTGGACCACGATGCCAGTGATGATGATGATGATGTTGAGGGTGATGTCCGCACACAGCTCATCACCAACTTCTTCAGCTGAATGTGAGTATCCAGAGATGGCATGTCAATGATGTGAGTTTGCATGATATGTGTTGGTGGTGCTCTGGTGCTGTTTGAGTGTGTCCATGGGCTACATGTCTGTATGCGTGTAGCGATGTGTCCTTGCAGGTAGTCTGTACTCCCCAACAGTGTTGACATGCTAACTTGGTTCTGGGTGGGTATCTTGTAACATGTATTGTGCATGAGTATTGCAGTTCTGTCCTGTTCTTCAGTACTTTTGACTGTGTGTCATTTCTGTCCTTCACAGGGTACTTTCAGAGTCGTTTGGTCAACTGTGATCCCCAACACCGTGATTCGACTTCCCGGGTGGTAGCTGTTGTGTCCCTACAGGTGATGTGCACCACACCCATGGACTTCCTTCCTTCTACACTTGTTGACTATGTGCCCGCTGCCAGGTGGGATTACCTTGCATCTGTGGTGGTTACAACATGTTGCAAATGTGTAATAAACCTGTGCTTCACTTTGTGATGTGCGTTGTCTGTGGTCACACATCTGACTGACATTTGCTTACTGCACCAGTGGGCTAGTTAACACAGACTGTGAATAGGTGTTGGGTCTGTGCAATGCAACGTATTTCCTGGCAACACCAGTGTAGGCGATGAGTCAGATGTCCATGGTGTGTCTGTGTTGTGTAGCCCTGGTGGTGTGCCTCCCCCATATGTGTGAAGTCGCCATGACTCACATGCCGGTGTTGTACTTGCTGTAGCAGTTAGCATGCACAGTGTCATTTCCCCGATCATCATCGCAACTTCTGAGACAACGTTGGAATCACAACAGAGGCAAGTATGGTGTATTAGTGAGTTTATTGACATACATGTGTGAGTATAGTGCACAGGTTGTTGGGTGCTGTACATTGTGATTGTGATCCAAAGTTCCTAGATAATTTGGAAGTCCTGGTAGCAGAAATGTCCAGAGTAAAGTCCACAGTAATCAGAGACATTGGTCCAACTTGAGCTCCCCATGTCATGTGGGAGAGTTGTGTTGCAGTCAACAGGGTGAACAGTTTGCGCACAAAGGTTATTCTCCAGAACAGGTTTTGGCTTCCTGGGGGTTGCACATGGCCATCGGCCTCTCACTTGCCCCTCCTCGGACGGCCCCTCTTCTTTGGGGGGGACCCTCAAGTGCAGGCTGCTGCGGTGCAGGGGACTCTCCGCCAGAGTCATCCTGCCTCCCTGTGGCAGTTGCAGTTGTTTCAGCAGCAGATGTTGTGGGCACACAGGGAGGTGTTGACTGGTTGCTGCTCATCTGGCGGAGGCATTGTAATATGTCCCTATGCACCGCCGTCATCTCTTGCAGTGTGTCCCACTTGGACTCCACGCGGGACATGTGTGAGTCCAAGCGGGCATGATGGGCAGCCTGCTGCTGTTTAATGTCCCTGAGGAGCCCCACTACCTGGCTGAACTCTCCGGTGCTGGACTGGTACGCATCGGCTATGCGTGCCAGTTGTGGGTCATCATGCAGTCCAGACCCCTCTGTGAGCAGCGACCTATGTCTCCCACCCCTCCCACCACCCCTGGCGACACGTGCAGTACCTGAGGTGGCAGGCACAGGTGACCCTGGGCCACCTTGTGGGTTGTTGGTGGTGGTGGTGTCCATGGCCCCACGTTGGTCCAGGGTCCCTGTGCTGGTGGTGGTGCTGCTCCTTGGTCTGTCCGTGTCGGCAGGGGTGGTATGTGTGTTGACAGTCGTTGGAGGGGTGGGTGCAGGGGTGCAGCTGGTGGTCCTGCTGGTGCTGCATGATGACTTGCTCCGGAGGTGCCAGGTAAGTCTTCTTCATCCGAGGAGGGCAGAGGCTGTTCCACACCAGTGAGCTCCGTATCCTCTTGAGCCTGGGACGAGGACTCCTCAGCATCTGCTGCTGTGTCCCCATCATCACCTGTTTTTGGGAGACACACACAATGTATGTTATGTTTCTGCAGGCATCAATGGTTGACACACCTGACAGTTGTGACTGTGCCTCTGGATGCGGGCCTGTACAATGCATTGTCCTAAGTTGTCACAGTCAGGGGTTGATATTGGTGTAGCACATTGTCCTGCATTATTTGGGCATTTCTATGTGAATGTTGGGGTGTGTACATGGTCTGCATTGGTTGTATTTGGTTGTCATCCGCTCCTCCTTCCCACCCAGCCAGATATCCCACCATGGACCGTGCTTCCATTGCAGGGAGTGCAAGTTGTCTTTCAGGATGTCAGTCAGTGGTGTCCTGCTGTTGCTTGGTGCCCAGTTCCCAGCAGGGCCATGTGCTCCCCACAGCAGTAGCCAGTGTCAGCCATCTTGTCAGTTGTTTTCCACTCCCTGTGATGTGCGCATGGTTCAGGGTGGTGTTGATGGGACAGTTGTGGGGGTGACCAATATCTGTGACTACCACTCCCATCATGCTATTGCCTCCACCCCACTTCCCAGCACGCCCATACTTACTTGCTTTTGGGTGGACTTCAGTGTGTGTGAGTGTGAGAGCAATGGCAAGATGGCTGGCAGTGGTGTCCTGCTGTTGGTTGTTGCACAGTTGCCAGCAGGGCCTTGTGCTCCCCACAGCAGTGCCCAGTGTCAGCCATCTTGTCAGTTGTTTTCCACTCCCTGTGATGTGCGCATGGTTCAGGGTGGTGTTGATGGGACAGTTGTGGGGGTGACCAATATCTGTGCCTACCACTCCCATCATGCTATTGCCTCCACCCCACTTCCCAGCATGCCCATACTTCCTTCCTTTTGACTCTGCTTCCCTGTGGGGTGGGCTGCCTGTGCTGACAGGATGGCTGGGAGTGTTGTCCGGGCAGTTGTTTGGCTAAATGTCCCAGGAGTGTCCCTGTGCTTCACACAGCATGACCCAGGGTGGTGGTTCTTTGTGGGACCTTGAGTTAGGATGTGAGCATTGCATTCCGCCAGGTGGCTTCTGTGGAGTATGTGTTGAGGGTGTGTGTGAGGGGAGGTGCTTGTGACTATGGTCAGTGCTGTGAGTCCTCCTTCCCACCCAGCCAGATAACCCACCATGGACCGTGCTTCCATTGCAGGGAGTGCAAGTTGTCTTTCAGGATGTCAGTCAGTGGTGTCCTGCTGTTGGTTGTTGCACAGTGGCCAGCAGGGCCTTGTGCTCCTCACAGCAGTAGCCAGTGTCAGCCATCTTGTCAGTTGTTTTCCACTCCCTGTGATGTGCGCATGGTTCAGGGTGGTGTTGATGGGACAGTTGTGGGGGTGACCAATATCTGTGACTACCACTCCCATCATGCTATTGCCTCCACCCCACTTCCCAGCATGCCCATACTTACTTGCTTTTGGGTGGACTTCAGTGTGTGTGAGTGTGAGAGCAATGGCAAGATGGCTGGCAGTGGTGTCCTGCTGTTGGTTGTTGCACAGTTGCCAGCAGGGCCTTGTGCTCCCCACAACAGAGCACGAGTGTCAGACATCTTTGATGGGGCTTTCCACTCTCTGTGGGGTGTGCATGCTTGAGTGTGAGCTTGCTGTGCCATGTGGGTGGGGGATGTTGAGCTGTGACTACCACTCCCATCATGCTATTGCCTCCACCCCACTTCCCAGCATGCCCATACTTACTTGCTTTTGGGTGGACTTCAGTGTGTGTGAGTGTGAGAGCAATGGCAAGATGGCTGGCAGTGGTGTCCTGCTGTTGGTTGTTGCACAGTTGCCAGCAGGGCCTTGTGCTCCCCACAACAGAGCACTAGTGTCAGACATCTTTGATGGGGCTTTCCACTCTCTGTGGGGTGTGCATGCTTGAGTGTGAGCTTGCTGTGCCATGTGGGTGGGGGATGTTGAGCTGTGACTACCACTCCCATCATGCTATTGCCTCCACCCCACTTCCCAGCATGCCCATACTTACTTGCTTTTGGGTGGACTTCACTGTGTGTGAGTGTGAGAGCAATGGCAAGATGGCTGACAGTGGTGTCCTGCTGTTGGTTGGTGGCCAGTTCCCAGCATGGCCTTGTGCTCCCCACAACAGAGCACCAGTGTCAGACATCTTTGATGGGGCTTTCCACTCTCTGTGGGGTGTGCTTGCTTGAGTGTGAGCTTGCTGGGCCATGTGGGTGGGGGATGTTGAGCTGTGACTACCACTCCCATCATGCTATTGCCTCCACCCCCCTTCCCAGCATGCCCATGCTTCCTTCCCTTTGACTCTGCTTCCCTGTGGGGTTGTGTGCCTGTGCTGACAAGATGGCTGACAGTGTTATCCTGGGGTTAGTTTTGCTACAAGTCCCATGTGTGTCCCTGTGCTTCACTCAGCATGACCCAGGGTTGTGGTTCTTTGTGGGATATTTGATTGGAGTGTGGGGCAATGCATTCTCCCAGGTGAGTTTTGTGGAGTTTGTGTTAGGGGTGTGTGTGAGAAACGCTGCTGGTAACTATGGTCAGGGCTGTGAGTCCTCCTTCCCACCCAGCCAGATATCCCACCATGGAACGTGCTTCCATTGCAGGGAGTGCAAGTTGTCTTTCAGGATGTCAGTCAGTGGTGTCCTGCTGTTGGTTGTTGCACAGTTGCCAGCAGGGCCTTGTGCTCCCCACAGCAGTAGCCAGTGTCAGCCATCTTGTAAGTTGTTTTCCACTCCCTGTGATGTGCGCATGGTTCAGGGTGGTGTTGATGGGACAGTTGTGGGGGTGACCAATATCTGTGCCTACAACTCCCATCATGCTATTGGCTACACTGACTTGCCCAGCATACACATATTTCCTTTCTTTCAGTGGGCTTCACTGTGTGCTGGTGTTGTAGTGGTGGCTACTTGTCTGGATGTGTTTGTCAGTTATATTTGTGCCACTGCCTAGCTGTAGTTGTAGTTGTGTTTGTACATGTGATGACACAGTTAAATGTCACTTTGTGATGGCATGTGTTGTGTTTCTCTGAGTGACATACACATTTTGGGATGATTCTGTTCTGGTTGGTGTGTATTTGCTAAGAGTGCATGGTTTGACTCTCCCCTTGACAGTGATGTGTGTGTGTAGTCGCAGAATATTGTGTACATTTGTTGTGTTCTCACCAGGCTCTGGGATGTTTTCTAGTCCATAGACGCTCACTGGTGGTAGGATGGCCCGCACCTTCTCCTCCCAGGGCCTGAGGTATACTGGCTTGGCAGGAGGGCCACTGCCGGTGTATTGGCTCAAGATGTAGTCCTTCTTCAGCAGCTCCTTCACCCTCCTGCGCACGTCATACCACCTGTTCTGGATGTCTGTCTTTGTGCGCAAACATGGTGATTGTGCGTTCACCCTGTCGACGATCCTCTCCCACATCTTTGTTTTCTGTGACATGGGTGTCTGTTGGACCAGTGTACCAAAGAGCTGTGGCTCTACCCTGAGGATCTCATCTACCAGGACTTCCAATTCACTATCTAGGAACTTGTGATTCTTCTTTGGGGGCATGGTGATGGGTGGTGATGGTGAGTGATGTGTGTGTTGGTGTGCAGGTGAAGGTGTGTGAGTGTGTGTTTTGCTAGGTGTATGTGAGGTTTCTATTTGTTGTGGTGCTGATGGTGTGTGGCTTGTGTGATGGATGAGCTGTGGGTGTGTGGTTGCTGTCTGTTGAGTGCTGGCAGGTAATTTGAATTTGCAAAGGATCATGGTAGGGATTTGTGTCCTTTATATGGGTGGAGTTGTGGGTGTGTCTTTGTTCCCCTCCCCCCCCAGTATTTATTGGCTTTGTAATTGCTTGTTTGGCCTTTTTTATGTGTATTTTCCCTTTGTACTTTTCGTGCATGTAGGAGACGTTCTTGTGACCGAGTCGGACCCTTCAGTTGTCTCGTACGGGCTCGTCCGTTTCGTTCACGCTGTGTTTGTGCTGTTTTCTATGCTGCGTACGCGTCGGTCACAGTGTTTTGGGTTGCTTCGGCTCGCAGTTTTGTATGCGTGTCGGTCGTACGGCTTGTCCTCCGTGCGACTCGGTCGTGTTTTCCACGCCTTGCATCGTACTTGGCGGGTGGGAGTCCGCGGGTACGTCTCGTTCGGTATTGTTCCGGGTGCGAGTCGGTCGGTTCGAATCGCGTGTTTTTCCGGCCGGATTGCTGTTTTCCGCGCGGCTCGGTCCTTCGGCTTGTGTTCCGTACGAGTCGGTCGGGTTTTGCTCGCTTCTCATCGTACTTGGCGGGTCGGGCTGCACCGGTACTTGTCGGTCGGAATTTATTCCGGCTCCGAGTCGGTCGGTACGTTTTCCGGCCGGAATCGGAATCGGCCCCTAAGTCTAGTGATGACTCCCATAAGTAATGGTGTTGGTATGGCTGGTGACTGATAGTGTGGGTGCAGGCACATTGTCCAACAGGTCTAACCAGTTATAGCATCTCCAGGGGCCCCATATTTTATAAAACTCCCAGGGGCATCCCCTGCTGGTATAAGTTGTACGTTCAGCAGCCATATAAAGGTCCATCCATCTCCTCCATTCATGCCATTCATGTATCGTGGGAATCTCCTCCTCTCCCCACCACTGTGCCACATCTCTCTTTGTCACCACCAGAGCCAATGAAGCAAAAAGTAGCTGGGCTCTCTTAATATCAGCCTATCTTGGGATCCCCAGGAGGATGAAACCAGGGTCTAATGGCAGGGGTACCCCCAAGGTCTTCCCCAGCTCCCCCACCACTTCCCTCCAGGAGGTATGCAACGAGGGATAATTTCACACAGTATGGTAGAAATCCCTCTTGACATTTCTGCATTTAAGACAGTATGGCGTCTCCGCCCTACCCATCATATGTAGTTTCTCTTGGTCATAGTATATCCTATGTAGTATTTTGCATTGGACAAGGTGCAGTCTAGCTTAAATGGCCACTTCCCTGGGGTGCATAAGGGCCGCCTCCCAGTCAACATCTTCTAGGCTTCCCAGGTCACTCTCCCACCTCTCACGCAGTCTCCCAAGGTTGTCTGGTATGTTATTGTTTATTGTTTCATAGGTGGTGGAGACCGCCTTCTCCATGAGTTCTTCTTGAATAAATCGAACTTCCAGTGGAGCATATTCGGGTAAGTCAGTGCATGATATTCCCTCTGTCTGTCAGGCATGGCGTAATTGTGCATATTTGAGAAACTGAGATCTATGGAGTGCGTGGACCAGGTTTTAAGTTAACCTTTTCCCACAATATCACCTATCGTCCTTTTCTTCCAACATCTTGAGGATTCCAAAGGTACCCAGGGTTTGTGGATTCCCCTGGTGGGGATCGAGAAACTAGGCAAAATACAGCTACATTTTGTTTTTTGGGGGGAGAATGGGAAAAAAGTGCTGCAGAAGACAGCCTCTGTTTTATTCCCTGCAAATGGCATCAACAAAGGGTTTGCAGTGCTAAACACCATCTTCCCAGCTTACAGGACAGACTTTTGTCAGAAAACCAACATTTTCTACACAGTATTGGCATTTTACTGGGACATAGCCTATTTTTTCTATTTTATGCGCTTTCAACCTTCTTCCAATTAGTGGTAGAAATGGGTGTGAAACCAAAAATGGGTCCCAAAAAGTTATACATTTCTGAGAAGAAGACAACATTCAGAATTCAGCAAGGGGTCATTTGTGTAGATCCTTTAAGGTTTTTCAATAGAAAGTAACAGTTGAAATAAATAAATATTGAAATTGAGTTGAAAAAAAGCCATTTGTGCCTATATTTTAACATGTACTTTTTCTAACTATGCTATAATTTTCAAAGCAACATACCATTACGTCTGCAGGACCCTTCTAGTTGTGGGGATATATCGGGCTTGTAAATTGACCAAGTACCCGAGGTACCCAGATCTAATGACAGCACCTTGCAATGGTTTTTGATTGTGTAACGGGTATACAGCAATTCATTTGGTAAAATATAAAAAGTGAAAAACAGGTATCAAGGAAACCTATTTATTTCCGAAATGGGAACAAGATATGGAGTTTAGAAGCAGTGGTGATTTGCAAATTTCTGAAGTTGTGGGTAGCCATGTGAATTGGGGGGCATTTTTCAAAATGTCTTCTTTTTTACACATTGTCTTACATTTGGAAGGCAGAAATGCTTAGAATGATAACTGGTAATAATACTTATTCTACTATTCTTTATTCCCCTAAGTCTCCTGATATAAACTGACATTCACAAGAGCGATAGGAGCAGTCACTAACTTCTCTAAGAAATTAGGAGGCAGACCAGTTCCAGAGCTGCTGGCCATTTACAAATCTAAATGCATCTCTACAGGGATGTATGGAGCCGGTATCTGGGGCATTGAGGGAGCAGAACAAATTCAACGCTGTGAAAACAAGTTTATCCGTTATTTGTTGGCGGTCCCCAGTTCTACCGCCACCTTTAGTTGTCACAGGGAATTAGGCCTCTCATACATTACTGATATTATAAAAATCAATCCCCATTTACTGTGGCACAAGGTGTGGGTATCTCTGGAGACAGGTTTTAACAGAGACGTTATTTTGGATTGTCTCAAATTAGACAGGGTGGCCAACATCACATGGCTTGGTTATATAAAAAGAATGACACTTGACATAGGCCACCCAGAATACTTTGATACCCCAAGCAGCATGGAAAATGTATCTAGGAAAACGCTAAAAGCACTCTGCCTGAACCGTCTAGATAATGAGCGTTGGCTCATGGAGAGAGAAAAGAAATCAGTCATGGATAACCATTTGATGACCACATGTATAGGGTTACAACCCTATTTGGCACTGGTACAGAGTAGCTTCTGTCGTATGCTCTTGGCCCGCTTTCGTTGCGGGTCTTTTTTTAGATTGATTACATTCCCAGACCCAAGACCTGCTGACCTTCAGAAGGCTACTCAAGACCTGGTTGTTCGACCAGTAGCAGCACCCCCTTTTTTTCCCTAGCGCCTTGAGACCCTCGCGGGCAAGTAGTGCGCTTTACAAATTCTGTGATTGATTGATTGATTGATTCCCTGAAGTTAATGATTGGACAAAAAACTCACCCATATGCCCATGTGATGATATTTCAATACAAACGACCCTTCATTGCACCTTGTTTTGTAAATACTATGTAGTACCGAGGAATATGTTTTTTATGCCTACCCTTAGAAGCTGGGGCTTAAGACAATATAGAACAGCTTTTTTAAGATTACAACTGTTGGAAAATGAACAAATTATTATGGTTATATCGTCTTTTCTAAAGGCTGTTATCAGGTACCGAAATACAATGTGAGCCTTTTGTTAATAATAGCTTTTAAATTGTATTGTGCATATATATGTATTGTTCTGTTCGTCCCTGTATTATGTAATATGATTATGAAAATATGGATTGTTATTTTTTGTATCTTTGAATTATGTAAATATTTTTGTGGAAAGTTTTTATCTTTTTAAATTTTTGCCCTTTTATGATTTTTATTGTATGAAAATCGAATAAAGTGGTTTTTGACTTTGACTTTAAACGGTACCTCACTTGTGTGGGTAGGCCTAGTGCCTGCAACAGGAAATGTGTCAAAATGAAACATGGACAGATCACATTTTTCCACTGAAAACAGACCCTTTTTTTGCAATGTGCCTAGCTCTGGATTTTAGCCCTAGCTCAGCCGGCACCTAGAGAAACCTAGCAAACCTGTACATTTTTGAAAATTAGACACTCAGGGGAATCCTGGATGGGGTGTCTTGTGTGACTCTCACCAGGTTCTGTTACCCAGAATCCCTTGCAAACCTCAAACTTTGTCATAAAAAAAATGTCCTCACATTTCTGTGATGGAAAGTTTTGGAATCTGTGGGGAGCCACAAAATATCAACCACTCAGCATCCCAGTAAAATAGTACCACTTGTGTGGGTAGACCTAGCGCTTGTGACTGGAAATGACCCAAAACACATGGTGGAGACTTCAAAATTATCGATCACAAAAAGACTTGGTTTTGCGAAGGAGTCACCTGCGCTTTTGGTCCTGGGCTTGGCGGCTGTCTAGGGAAACCTACCGAACCCAGATATTTCAGAAAACTACACACCCCGGGGCATCCAGGGAGGTGTGACTTGTGTGGATCCCCCAATGTTTTATTACCGAGGATCCCCAGTAATCCTCAATTCTGATTAAAAAAATTACATTTTCCTCACATTTCTGTGTGGGAAAGTTGTGGGATCACTGGCCCGACACAAATTCCCTACCATCCAGCGTTCCCCCAAATCTTCCGATTAAAATGGTACCTCACTTGTATGGGTGGGCCAAGTACCCGTGACAGGGAAGGGCCCAAAACATTTTGTGGGGACAGCAAAGTTATCTATCAGAAATCGAACTGGTTTTGAAAGTAGGGCACCTGAATTTTTGTTCCCGGGCTCGGCAGCCATCTAGCGAAACCTACCAAACCCAGGCATTTCTGAAAACTAGACATCGGGGGAGTCCAGGGAGGTGTGACATGCATGGATCCCCAACATTTTCCTACCCAGAATCCTCTGCAAACCTCAAATGTAGTTAAAGAAAATAAATTTTCCTTACTTTTCTGTCTGGGATCACCGCGCCAGCACAAATTTCCTACCACCCAGCATTTCCCAAGTCTCACTATAACAATGGTACCTCACTTGTGTGGGTAGGCCTAATGTCTGCAACAGGAAACGGCCCAAAACACAATGTGGAAACATAATTTCTTCCAGTGAAAACTGACCCTTTTTCTCAATGTGCCTAGCTGTGGATTTCAGACCCTACCTCAGGCGGCACCTAGGGAAACCTAGCAAACCTGTAAATTTTTTAAAAATAGACACTCAGGGGAATACAGGATGGGGTGACTTGTGTGGCTGTCACCAGGTTACATTACCCAGAATCTCTTGCAAACCTCAAACATTGTCAAAAAAGCACATGTTCCTCAGATTTCTGTGATGGAAAGTACCAGAATCTGCAGGGAGCCACAAAATTCCACCCACCCAGCATTCCGTCAAGTCTCCTGATAAAAATGGTACCTCACTTGTGTGGGTAGGTCTAGTTCCCGTGACAGGAAAAGGCCCAAAACGCAAAGTGGACACATCCTTTTTTTCCACAGAAAACTGACCCTTTTTTTGGAATGTGCCTAGCTGTGAATTTTGGGCCCTAGCTCAGCCGGCACCTAGGGAAACCTAGTAAACCTGTACATTTTTGAAAACTAACACTCAAAGGAATCCAGGATGGGGTGACTTGTGTGGCTCTCGCCAGGTTCTGTTACCCAAAACCCCTTGCAAACCTCAAACTTTGTCAAAAAAAATCATCTTCCTCACATTTCTGTGATGGAAAGTTTTGGAATCTGTGGGGAGCCATAAAATATCAACCACTCAGCATTTTGCCAAGTCTCCCGATAAAAATGGTACCTCACTTGTGTGGGTAAACTTAGTGCCCGTGACAGGAAATGACCCAAAACGTATGGTGGACACTTCAAAATGATCTGTCTCAAAAAGACCTGGTTTTGCGAGGGAGTCACCTGCTCTTTTGGTCCTGGGCTTGGCGGCCGTCTAGGGAAACCTACCAAACCCAGACATTTCTGAAAATACACACCCCGGGGCGTCCAGGGAGGTGTGACTTGTGTGGATCCCCCAATGTTTTATTCCCTAGAATCCCCAGTAAACCTCAAGTTTTGCTAAAAAAAAAGAAAAAATTCTCACATTTCTGTGTGGGAAAGTTGTGGGATCACTGGCCTGACACGAATTTCATACCATCCAGCGTTCCCCCAGGTCTTCCGATAAAAATGGTACCTCACTTGTATGGGTGGGCTAAGTACCCGTGACAGGGAAGGGCCCAAAATGTTTTGTGGGGACATCAAAATGATATATCAGAAAAATACCTGGCTTTGAAAGGAGGGCACCTACATTTTTTGTTCCCGGGCTCGGCGGCCATCTAGGGAAACCTACCAAACCCAGACATTTCTGAATAGTAGACATCCGGGCTAGTCCAGGGAGGTGTGACATGCGTTGATCCCAGAACGTTTTCGTACCCAGAATCCTCTGCAAACCTCAAATTTAGCTTAAAGAAATTACATTTTCCTTAGATTTCTGTCTGGGATCACTGCGCCAGCACAAATTTCCTACCACCCAGCATTCCCCTTGGGGTCTCGATTAAAATAATGTCTCACTTGTTAGGGTGTCCAATGTAGAATCGCCTAAAAACACACCCAAGTGAGGTATCATTTTACTAGGGAGACTGAGGGGAACACTGGGTGGTAGGAAATGTGTGCTGGTGCGGTTATCCCAGACAGAGATGTGAGTAAAATATTATTTTTTACTAAATATGAGGTTTGCAGGAGATTCTGGGTAAGAAAACATTGGGGGATCCATGCAAGCCACACCTCCCTGGACTCCCCCAGATGTCTACTTTTCACAAATGTCTGGGTTTGGTAGGTTTCCCTAGATGTCCGTTGAGCCCCGGACCACAAAGACAGGTGTCCCCTGCAAACAAACGGTTTTCTCAGGGCTGGGTGGCCATCTAGGCAAACCTACCAAACTCAGATATTTCTGAAAACTAGACACCCATGGGAGTCCAGGGATATGTTGCCTGTGTGGGTCTCCCAACGATTTCTTACCCAGAATCTCCTGCGAACCTCAAATGTAGCTAAAAAGTCACATTTTCCTCACATTTCTGTATGGGGAGGCTGTGAGATCACTGCGCCGGCAAACATTTCCCACCACCCAGTTTTCGTCTCAGTCTCCTTACATATGGAAAAGAACTGCCCTTTTGGACCCACTTTAGTTTCCCCTCAGTTTTTCATTTGATATGTTTTTAGGTTCTCTGCTTTAGGGACCCACATGAATGAGGTATCATTTTTTTCAGGAGCCCAAGGGAAACACTGGGTGGTGGGAAATGTGTGCCAGCGCAGAGAGCTGTCAAATTTTACACACAGAGATATGAAGAAAATGTGAATTGAGAGCTAAATTCTGGGTAATACAATGCTATAGGATCCACGCAAGCCACAGCAGCAGCCAAATGCCATCCATGCACACCACCAGCCAAGCGCCATCCACGCACACCACCAGCCAAGCACCATCCAAGCACACTGCCAGCCAAGCGACAGTCCACGCACACTGCCAGCCAAGTGATAGTCCATGCACACCGCCAGACATGTGCCATCCATGCAGACCGCTAGCCAAGTGACAGACCATGCACACTGCCAGCTAAGCGCTAGTCCACACACACTGCCAGCTAAGCAGTCCACACACACCACCAGCAAAATGCAGGTTCACACACAGCCAGCTAAACGGCAGTAAACACAGACAATCAGTCGAACTCAAGTTCACACACACACAAACACACACACAGAAGCTTTCACTAGTGTCTAGTGGTTTTCTGCCCCCCTTGGGAGCATAAGTGCCTAAAAATATCTGAAGCAGCCAAAATGTGTTCACAAAAAAAGGGGAGCAACCCTCGCCTAAGGGGCCACTCCCTGACATGCCCATAAACATATCTCTGGTGCCTAGTGGGCGTTCTGCCCCCCCAGGGGGCAGATCGGGGGCTATTGCCCCCAACTGCCCCAGAGTGGCAGAAAGACAGTGGCTATTTTGTTTGGGGGGTGGGGCCAATATTGACTTAGGGAGGAAGGCTAAGCAGCCCCTCATCCCATTTAAAAAACATCTAGCACCAAAGGATATGGTCCCCGAGGCCAAAATTTGCACAGTGAAAAAAAAGAAAACAAATATAAACAAAAAACTAACCAGTAATTTACTGGAGGCCCCCCTTTTTCAAAACCACTGTGCAAATCCACTTCATAACGCACAACTGGTTCGGGATGAACTCCTCCTCTTACTTGCAGTAAGTCCCACACAGCAGTATTGCTGAAATGTGTTTAGAAGGTGCGACCCCTTTCTTCACCACTCTCCAAATGTGCCGACTGGATCACTGCTAGTTGTCAGATAACGTCATAATCAATACTTAGGGTGCTTAGGGACCCAGAAGCCCTCCTGTTATGTGAAACAAGTTCACCACACCAGGATTTCTTAGACCTGCTTGAAGGCCCCATACCTTTCTGCACCACTCTGCAAATGCGACTACAAGTAAAAAAACAATACAAATTCATTGAAAAAGACAAAGGTTACAGGGATGCTATATTTAGGAAATCGAATTCGAAAAACCTTAGAAATTCACTGAAAAACCAAAAATCACAGGGACGTTATAGTTAGGAAATAGAATTTAAAAAACATTAGAAATTCACTGAAAAAACCAAAGGTTACAGGGACGCTAAAGTTAGGTTTAGATTTCGCTCGTACAAAACCATAGAAATTTGGCAGTTATAGTTTCCTGACCTAAGTATAACTTATACCCCGCAATGCACTGCTTATGACCTCACATATTACATCACTCATGACATGGTCAGTTATACGTAGGTCAGGTAACTATAACTGCTGAATTTCTATGGTTTTGTACGAGTAAAATCGGAGGCTACCTATAACGTCCCTGTAACCTTTGTTTTTTCAGCACGGAGAGTCACCTGCCACCGCACCACACGTCCCGGGTGCTGAACTCCAGCGGTGGTGAGCCGCTAAATGTGAAATCACAACGGCGACTGCCTTCAAGCGCCAAGTATGAGAGCACACACGGAAATTCAAAACATAATGCTTTAATGTGCAGACCCCCTGCACTGACAGACGCATTTCGGCTTTGTGCCTATAACAATTGCTGTCTTTGTCAGCTCCCCTGTTTTCCTTGTCAGGATGTAGGTCATTGTTTGGGGTTCAGCTCTTAACATTTCCCTTTTTTTCTTTCCTTGCAAGTGAATATAGGAGATGTCACCAGTGCCCTCAGAAAATACAAATACCCTGGTAAGTATCCCTTCTGGGAAAAACAATCTACCAGGTTCTCATTATCTAGTTTTGGTTTGACTTAGTCCTGAGTTGTGAGGTATGTTGTCATACTTCTCTTCCCAAATACTGAGCATGCCACAGTAAGTGGGGGTGAAGGGGAAAGGAAGAAAGAGAGTGGGAAAGAATTCCTTGTATGGCTGCCCAGCACAGCAATACTCTCGCCACAACTGTTAATGCCTACTCACCTGGATAGCTGTAACTCTTCTGAGTTTTGGTAGTCAACTTCGCTTTGGCTGGTGGCAGCCACCGAACTTCTGTCCATGTCTTCTCTCTGTCTTCATCACTCTCTGCATCTTCCTCACTCTCCTGGCGGTTACCATTCAGCTCCTCTCCTGGATCCGGTATCCTTTGGTGTTTCTGCTCATCTTCCTCACTGGAACTGGCCATTGAGTTTGTTTCAGTCTCCACCTCCCTGTGCTCCCCAACTGCACCATTCCGCTCCTCCTTTCGGGTCCTCGTCCTTTCATCTCGTTCCTTGGCTGCCTCCTGCCTTCTTCTCCTTAACTCCTCCCCCTCAGTTAGGCTTCCATGACCTTTTGATGGGATTATTCTGCTCCCTTCTGTATGAGGTAACTGGATGTTACTCTGTTTTCCTTCTTCAGTCTCCATCCCTCTTCCCCCTCTATCCTCGTGTCCTTTTTTGGTTTGTCCTCTTTACGGTCTCCTCTCTAACTACTCCCTGCTTCCAACTTGGTGTGGTTTTTTTCCAGGAGGTTCCCAAGGTGAGGTGTCGTGGGATTGCTATCTGTGTTTATAGCTAACAGATACCCGGTTTTGCCTATCTCCCTACATCTCCCCTCCCTTACTTTATTCCTAGGAAGAAACTTTTCTTATGGGTACCGAGAAAATAAATCTCTGTTTGTTTTCTCCTGGCCTCGTCTGTGGTATGTGGAAAATTTGAAAGGCTGCAATACTAGAAACGACCTTAGTACTCTTGGATTATTGCTTTTGTTTTTAGCTATACACTCTAAAGGTGCATGATCTATGTATAAGCCAAATTCCCTCTCTTCTAATTAACATCTGAGGCATTCAATAGACCGTTTCATAGCTAGATGTTCCTTCTCTACTATGGCATAGTTTCATTCCTGGGGAAAAAATTTGCGGATAATATACAACACAGGTTTTCTCTACCTTCAGAGTCTAGCTGTGACAGCACTGACACTAAACCTACTCCCGAAGCGTCTGTTTGTAGGATGTACTTCTTGTTAAAGTCTGGAGATTAGAACACTGGATCTGTGGACAGCAACTTATTAAGTTTCTCAAATGACTTGAGACCTAGAGGAGATTGATTTCTTAGTTCCTTTTCTGTTTCATTCTTTTTGGTTAAGAGGTTTGTCAAAGAAGCAGCCCAATAGGAAAATTGGGATATAAAACGGCGATAGCAGCCTACACGATCCTTATAGGTGGCAGCTAGTTTCACCTGTCTCCCCACACATATATGAATTATATCTTGGCCACTCTGTTCCAATGCATCATCTGTGCTGCAAACATTTATACATCATGGTGAGAGCCTTATTCTGTCATTATCTCCCGTACTTGCTTCTTTTTTTTACTCTCACTCTCTTTTAGTCCCTCATTCACTAACTTGTTCAATTTTACAGTACTGCCTCAGTGCCAATTTCCATCTGTTTGATATTGAAATATATCTGTAATTGCATTCATTGTGTGTTTTTAATTTAGTCTAAAACCTTTTGGTAGGGAAAACTTTCTCTTTCTTTTGTTGTTAGTTGAACTTTCTATTTATATTGATTGAGGTCTTCTTACTTTTTAAAACAGATCAGGTTTGAAATATACTGTTGCAGGCAAAGCACTTTGTGTAAAAAGCAATACATAAATTACATTGACGTGTTCATAATTTTACTTTTAAGTTGTGTTCTGAAGTGTACTATCCATTCTCTCTCTTATTCTCATCATCATTTTATTACTCCCTCCTGCATTGTCTCTCGCTTTCTCTCTATCAGTGTATATTTGGCCATCATTTACTATTCAGTTGCACTTATTCTCTTTTTTGTAAAAAGATTGATTTACAGTGAAATTGACAGTAACAGGCAAGGTAGTTGGATCAAAAGCAATTTTGCCAATGTACCTTAGCAAGACCTTGGGGGCTATTCACAAACTGCATTTTGGAGTACATTTAGTAGGACTACAGTAGTAATACTCAGGGACTACAAAATGCATTCCACAAATGTGTGTAGATGCTCTGCCTCTCCTATCTTTTCTGTGCAGAGATCCCTGCAACCTGCGTGGAGTTGTCCTCACACTTAAATTGTTGGATTATTTTAGTAGTAAATGTGGGAGGGATAAGGGGAGTGGCTAGAAAATGGTAAATACACCTAAATGGGAGGGGTCTAAGGAGGGGTACATGGAGGGACATGCAAATAGAAAAGAATACGTCCAGTTCTACTCACTAACTACGGGCCTGATTTAGATTACGGTAGACGAGTTACTGTGTGACAATGGTGACGGATATCCCGGCTGCCAAAATATAAATCCCATATAGGATTTCTATTTCAGCGGACAGGATATCCGTCACCGTTGTAACGGAGTAACCTGTCTGCAAAAATCTAAATCAGGCCCTATGTTTCTAAAATTACTACGGACAAAAAGGTTCCAAAACAATAGTAAATGTATTGTAACTCAGCCTTGGAGTGGGTCCAGCACCACACATGGCCAACGATTAATACTGCACCACATTCCCATAAAAAACAATGGAGGCAGGGAACAACACCCCATTTGAAACTAATGTTAAATAAACACAATTATTCTGACTTTAAAAAAATACACACACAAACACACATATATGTATAAATATATATAAAAGGAAGCTTTTCTCTGCAGCTTGAGCATCTGCAAAGCCCACAGATTTCTCTTACGGTGAGTACATTGCATTGCGTTATCCGTTCTCTAATGTACACACAAGCTCAATCAATCGGGATGCCTTGTCCTCAGTTATCCTATAAACTCTTGTGATTTGCCTTACATGATGAATCCCTCCTAGCTCTTGACTCGCAGGCACTGACATTGTGACTTCCCTTCTAATACTGACTGGCTGCCAGTCCCTTATCTGTTGAGCTGAAGGGCTATACTAAGGTTATTCTCTGTTATTGGAATATGCCTATCGGAACATTAAGATTGATACCAATATTCCTGTTGTTGGCATCCAAGCAGGTTCCTGTATCCTTTACAGGGTCTACAATGGCAGCATTATTGGATAGCAAGTGCAGAGAAATGGCAGAGAAACTATTTGATTTAAACTCCTTTGAAACTGTGACAGAAATAGATCCAACTCACTCATTGGGGGGAGTGACCCTCTCCAAAAAACAGTTGCAGGGCAAAATGGAAGAAACCTAGAAAAAGGAGCTATCCAAATGGTGGGAGTCTATGTTCTTGCAGAAATATGTTGATTGTGGGAGAATTCCTCATGGGTTAAAGATCCTGATGGTACCCACCTTTGAAACTCCAGATCCTTAGATGTTGCAGGAATGGTCCATGAACTCCCATGAGTGCTCTATCACCATGCTCCGTATTTTGATCAAATACACATGGAAGGACAGAGACAAACTACTGGCTGAGATTGACAATCTGAGTGCTGAATTATTGAAAATTATTGATCAGAAAGAATTTGACGAAGGCATGGAAAAGTTAACGGAAAGGATGATAAAACTGGAGAAAGAAATAAAAATGAAAAAACAGAAAATGTTATTGTGATTACAAAGAGTACCTCAAAGGTAGGGTTCTGACCTTGCCAAGAGGTATGATACACTACAGGGAATCAAATCTAAACCTATGGATGTCTAACAACCTGACAAGACTACTAACCAAGAAGCAGGCGCAACATGCAGACAGGAGGAATCGACAGAAGGGACAAGCACCACAGATAGTGAGACGTCAGTGGGCTCTGATATGTTGGGCCCAAAAGAAACCCTTTTAAAGGAGTTCCAAGTCTTAGCAAGGAGTCAACTGTAGCTTCAGTCCTTCCGCAGAAAGGAGGAAAAGGCAGAAACAAAAAAGATACAAGCAAAACAAGAAAAGGAGATGGCTCATGAAAATGGAGACAAGATCCAAAGCCACTCCAAAATAATAAGACTTGTGTAAATCTGTCAGATTGTGGTAATGTGGTAAATCTGTCAGATTTTCCCCTTACCCAAATTGATGCTGATGTTTTTTCCCTTGGCCTTTCTTTTTCTCCTACTTCTGCATTTAACTATACACAGTCATATTTATCTGTTTAATATTACCAGAAAGCTCATGCTAAAAAATGGTTTGAGTTGAAGTGTATTATGAGGCCTCACAGAAGTGATCAAGCCTCACAGCCATCTTCTTTGTGTATTGGCGATATAGATCAGTTGCAGATGCTTTGTGACTTTGATGAATTCACTGAGCATCACGAGGATGCTATTCTTAATTTGGACAATTTACGTATTCCTTTAGACTTAAGATGTCCCAGCAAGTTTCGCCCCAAATGTGTGTTTGTGCCTTCCATGCTGTGAGAGCTTGCTTGGTATATGATGTCCACTAATGTAAGTGGGCACCGTGCACCAGTCCAGACAACCCTTATGGTGATTTAAAAGGTCTTAGACAACCTTAGAAAGCTCTCTAAGTGGTAGCTGTGGAGAGCAGCCTTCTAGCTTAGTCCAGAAGGAGTGTATAGATTAAGTGAAAAAGAACCACACAATGTATTTATAAAAATATGTATTTATTATATAACACTCACTAATACGTACAAATATCTCCTACCCAGAGATATACACAATGCACACAATACTTTACATAGAAATCAAGTAAATAGCACAGAAAACACGATGGAACCCAGGGGGGGACCAAACCATATACTAAGAAAGTGGTATAAGAACCACGACTCGTTTCAAGACAATGTCCAGAGGATGTAGAAGTGCTGGGGACCCAGGGAACCACCCAAGGTGAGAGACTAGGAGCCCCACAGAGATCGTGTGCAGTGTAGGAACACGACCGCGTTCTCCGTACAAATCAACGTGTAAGTCGTGGCTGCAATTTTAAAGATTAAGGACCCTTTACATTAGACCATGAAGAAACCCTGTGGAAGACAGAAGGTTGGAGAGCCACCCCACCCATGGATACCCTAGTACCCACGTTACCTACCCCGGGAAGCCAGGTGCACAGGTGTGAAGTAGTGTCGGAAACCGCCGTCGAACCCAATGGAGGACTTCAGGAAAGTGCAACTGCCGGAGAAGGAGAAAGTGCCCGGTGGAATCCGAAGGTGGATTCAGGATGAGAAGTACCTGCAAGCAGAGGGGACAGAGTCTATGTCATCAGGAGTGACCCGGAGACCTGGAAGACGAATGACCACCGATGTTGGGAGCTGCAGGAGAGTTGACATGACCTTGACTCTGCAGCTGTGAGGACCAGGCGATGCTGTGGAATACCAGGAGCTGTGCACGAGCTGTCCCACATCGGATGTTGAGAGTTGAGGGGTCGGTGTCCGTCAGGAGCACCAACAAGCCTTGGCAACTGCAAACAACATAGAAGTCGAAGAAGGTGCAATGTCAGGACCAGCAAGGTGCAGGGGACTCACCACAAGCAGGGGAGTCAGGGCAGGCCCAGAACAATCAGGGGAGCCCAAAGGAAATGAAAGTGACCCTCAACAGGACCCACAGGACGGAGGACCTGGAGTCGCAAGAGGACCTTGAGCAGCTCACCAAAAGATGCAGACCACGATGCAAGCAATGCGGTATGGACAAAGATTCTGGTCACTGGAGATGGTTGAAGTTGGGGCTATTCGGAGCCTAAAGCTCTTGGTGGAAGGAAGCCAAAAAGCCTTTGCAACGGCAAGTCGAGGCGGTGCACAGGGGTTCGGTTTCTGCAGCTCCCATGAGGGATACTGGCCTCAAACTTGGTGAGAGGGCAGGGCAGGCCTCGATAGCTGAGGAGAACCACTACCTGTGTTGCTGAGCCTTTTGGAGTCCGTAGAAGCTCAGGATCAGCAGACCGGTCAGCTTAGTTGTGGTGCCTGCAGATGCAGGGAAGTGACTCCTTCACTTCAAGGGAGATTCCTTCAGGTGTCTTAGATGACCACAGGCCTTGGAAGATTCCTGTATGGTGCACAGACACAGATGATGCGGCAGACTGTAAGAGGAACGAAGTTGAGCCCAAACAAAGTCCAGCGAAGTCCAGAGTGCCCAGACAGTAGAAGTTGAAGTGGTATCTGAATTGAATCGTGTCCCACGATGAATCTAGGGACCTACACCCAGGTAAGCCCTTAGGTACCCTAAGGAAAGTGTTGGGACAATTCAGGGGACCCTCCCAGGGGAGGGTTTGGACAGGGGGGAGGTTACTCCCATGTCCCTTGTCCAGTTTCATGCCAGAGCGAGAGCCAATGGCTCCCAGAGCTGGTTTGAACTGGATTATGCAAGGAGGCACCAAATGTGCCTCTCATGCAGACTGAGTGGCGCTGGCAAGCGCACCCACCCGGCCCCAATACACTACATCCTGTCTGGGAGTTGGTCACACCTCCCTTTGACAGGATACCTATTGTTCTGCCTTCCCCTGCTCGAGCTTGGCTTAGCAGCAGAAGGGCAGAATTGTGTCTTTGGTAGGCAGCAGCCATGTTGTGTTGTCCGTGTTTAGAAGACTGGTACCGGGAGCACTGAGAGCCTAACGGAGGGCTCTTCCAGTGCTTGGAATCATACCTCCCAAACCGTTTACGGTGTGGGGGATATGATTCCAACATGTTTGATACAAAACATGATAGGATTCATTGCAGCTGATTTCGAGATGTTGTAGTGTAGTTCCTATTTCCCTAATAGGCTCTGCGCATTGGAATAATATACCCTATAGGCTTGACATAGGACTGAGAGAGTCCCTAGCGAGTATATTAAACTTAATTACTTTGTGCCAGCTAGCTCAGAGGCCACTAGAAACTCCTTGAGAACAAGAAGGGAGTAGTTTCTGGCAACCGCATAAACATGACTACTTTGTTTCCCTTTAGATTCGGAACACGTCTCAGAATTGTGGAAACAATAGATAACAGTTTCACTCAGCTAATCGTGCATGCTTAGTTTCCACAGAGTTACACAGAAAGAAAAGACGGGCGTTTCAATAAAGAGGTTTTATTGAACAGTCTTGTTTCTCGTGTAAGAGATATGTGCTGTTATGATCACAACACAGTATGCAAGATAAATAATGTACAGCGTAAGCAGTAGAAATAAATAATACTGCGCTAGCATTATCTTTTAGCATATATTCACGTACATAAATAACATGAGCTAAAAATGTGAGTACTCATACGATGCGTCTATAAGCTAGTTCTACCCCAATGTACCTAACCTAGTCTAGTTGTAGGGAAAGGTAAGAAGTAGGTGGAGTATTCTCTAGTATGGTATACTAAGAGTATGTTAAGTCTAGTATGCCAAGAGTCCCTATAGGTTCTAGTCAGCTCCATACCTTGAGAATGAGAGAGGTGGGAATCTCCCTGCCGGATCTGGAACTCTAACACCCCGCGAAGGGAGTCAGAACACTGGAAGCTGGATTGTTCTGCGAGCAGGAATGACAGCGTCCTCTCAGTGTGTCAGGCCGGGATACGGGCTCCTCTAAAGTCGAGGTCTCCTCCTAACTTGCTTGGGCAAGGGAAGGTATATTTATACCTGGTAGGTGCCTTGGAATGTTAGCATTGATGTAAAGTCGGACAGAGGAAGACGTCAGGAATGATTCCTTAAGGTATAGCGGTTCATACATAATAGATGAGTTCTTGGAGAAATCAATAATCCTGTGCTAGGGGAACTCCCAAGAGCTTAAGGGTCTGGTTTCTAAGAACTCGTTGTGACGTTAGGGTGGACGGATGTCGGTGACCATGCCTGTATTTGGAGTGCACGGCTGATGCCTAAATAAGGACTGGGATTCTATGCCTATATAAGGGCAATGCGAATTGTGCCTATATAAGGACATGTTTCAGGAAAACCTAAATACGGACACCTAAAGCGGAATACAACAATGTCATTGCATAATTACACAGTGCCCCTCTATATGGTATATGGCTGCTTCACTTACAACCCGGGAGAATAGACTCGGTAGGCTGTAGGGCTGTCCTGCTCATGCAGGGGCACCCTCACACTTAGAATCAAGCACCCTGCCTTCAGGATTGATAAGGCCTGCTGTAGGAGTGACTTATAGGTTTTAAGTGCAGTGACCCTAGATATAGGAAACCTATATCTTTCATAAGTGGTGCTAGCACCAGCTTACACAGGCTGCAACAGCAGGTCTGTAGTTGCATTTTGATTGGTCTCCCATGGGTGGCATAATGCATGCTTCAGCCCATGGGGGACCTCTGGGGTACCTATGACCTGGGTACCTTAGTATCATATACTAGGGACTAATAAGGGTACCCCAGTATCCAATCTAGGATGTACCTAAGTACTGACCACAACAATTTAAGGGAGAAAGCAGAGAGACTGGGTTCCTGATTAGCAGGATCCCAGGCAGATAGTCAAAAACAGCTTAGCACCAGGCAAAAAGTGGGGGTAACCATAAAAGCAGATTCTACTTTCCTACACATGCCCTTTGGCGGCATTGATGTTTTTGAAAAGGGAGTCATTTGGGAACTCAACAAATTGAGGTTTGGACATAACAGCCAACCTGGTAATTTGGCACAGATGCAGAGGAGGGCCCTGACAGAATTGCAGACCAGGGATGACATCGTCATTTGCGACTCTGACAAGGGAGGGAACATTGTTGTTTTATCTAAAAATAAGTACATAGTAGAAGGACATAGACAGCTCTCTGATGGGACATGCTATAAACCATGTCGTAAAACTGACATTGATGCTGCTAATAAAACATATTGGGACAAACTGAAGGATTAGAGCGATCAGGAATTACTTGCATAGGAGGAAAACCAATTTCTCCTCAGTAAACATCCCAAAATAACTGTATTTTATTTACTCCCTAAGATACATCAGAATCCCGTCAGTCCACCAGGTTACCCATGTGTATCCTCCATGAATTGCTTGTTTGAAAATACCTTGAGGTATGTGGATTACTTTTTACAGCCTCTGGTTACATTTCTTCTGTCATATGTGAGAGACAGTGGGGATTTCCTCAGAATCATTGAGGGCATAGCTTGGGAGGGAGATTTTCTGTTGATGGGCCTCAATGTCAGCAGTTTATATATTTGTATTCTGCATGATTTGGGTGTACAGGCATGCCATTACTTTCTGAAAGGAAGATCATTGTCCTCTCTTCTACAGAATGAGATGATTCTGGACATGATCAACTTTTGCCTGAGGAACACATTTTTTTTAATATTTGATGGGTAATTTGATTCTTCAGACCCAGAGCACCGCAATGGGTACATGTTTCACCCCCAGTTATGCATGTTTCTACATAGGCTGGTGGAAGGAACCGGTCGTGCCTATACTCCATCTCTCGGACAACCATGCGGTGCTCTGGGCATGTTACATTGATGACATATTTGTCATCTGGCAGGGGTTGGAACTACTAGCCATGGAGTTTGTTGAAAGTCTCAACAATAATGAACTAAATCTTAGATTCACCAGTCAGAATGATAGAAGGTCATTGGAATATTTGGATTTGATACTGGAGGTGTACAACTCCAGCGTTAATACCAAATTTTTCCACAAAACTACTGCGCGCAATAGTGTACTTCATACCACCAGTAGCCACCCCAAATGCCTGGTAAGTAGTATCCCATATGGGATAACAAGAATATCATAACAAGAAGAAATTGCAGCAGTGATAGTGCTTTTGAGGAAGAGAAAAGGGTGATGCTACATTGGTTCCACAAGATCGGGTATGACAATAAAACCCTAACCACAGCAGTGAGCAAGGTGGAGGGGGCCAATAGGCAAGACCTCTTAGTGGTTAAACATAGGGCATTTGATGAAGATGAACAGATTTGGTTTATCACCACCTATAGCAAACAGGCCGTCAGCATAAGAAATACTCTCAGCAAACATTGGCATGTGCTCCACACTGAGGACAGCGTCACTAAGTACATATCCACACAACCCAGCATTACCTTCAGGAGGAATCGCAACCCAAAGGACATGTTATGCAGAAACATGGCCACAAAGACCCAGGACCAGAGGGGTTGGATCTGTACCCCGAGCTTTGTGCCATGTTTCAATTGCAAGTCCTATAAATCAAGCAAAAAGGTACAATAATGAGGACCTATTGACATCCCTTTGGCACTTCAATCTCTTCTTAGACTTTGCAGTGGCAAAATATGAGGGCAGTGACCATTGGGCAACCTCAGCGATTCTTAGCCTGTGTGAGCCAGTGACCCACAAGTGGGTATTGCCACTAGGGATGTCCTATCCACGGAGGCTTTCAACACGCCTAGATCCCATTTATCTCCAACATCTAGCCACTGTTCAGTTAAGTGAGAACATTAGTTTTGAGACTATTATTGTGTGGTACAATGAAATTGTACATCAAGTTTTGGGCTGTATAACAGTAAATGCAAGAATGAAGGGACCGCGAGCAGACCCCTGTATTAAGGAGGGGCTAGTTTGACTATGCTTGACAAGAGCTGAAGCGAGTGGTGAGATGCAGAGCCAAGAGCATTAGGCGACACCCAGGTACCGTATCCCTTCAGGAGCTGGCTAAGCTTAAATTACAATATAAATCCCTTGTAAAGGCGAAAAATGCCTCCTTCTACCACAGTAAGTGGGATGACATGCAGGAAATTATCCTCTTCACGAATCAACAAACGTTCTGGACGAAGGTCAATGAATCCAGTGACCTTAATAGGGATACCCTGGTATGCATGATTCCGCAAGATCAGTGGGCTACCAATTTAATAGATTTATATAGGAGACCTTGTGTTTTAGCTAGACCCCAGGGAACTCCTGGACAAAAACTCTGCCCCACTTGGTTTTCAATAAAGGAGGTAAGAGCAGTCATTGGGAAAATAAAGCTCTCCCAAGCCGCTGGCCCTGATAACATTCTAGCTGTAATAATTAAAATGAATAGCTTTTGGTGGTCAACGGTTTACTCATCTTTGTTTAGTTGGAAAGGAAAGGGTCCATAGTAAAACCTATTCTAAAAAAAGGGAGCGGCTCAGACCCTCAAGCATTATAGGCTTATTAGCCTACTGGATATCTCATTAAAGGTTTTCTCCCAAAAACTTTTATGTAAGTTGAAAGACTGGGCTACCAAATTCAACAGAATCCCAATAGAGCAGGGAGGCTTTCAGGAGGGCCAGTCCACCACAGATCACTGTTTTGCACTATGGGCTATTATCCAGAAAGGCCTGGAGGTAAATCAAGGGCTGTGCTGCTGTTTTGTTGACTTACGGACAGCCTTTGATTCTGTGGACAGGGACAGTCTATGGGGAAAACTTGCTGCATGGGAGCTCCTACCAAACCTCCTTAGTGTACTCCAATCCTTGCACTCTGGCAACTGGGCTCAAGTGGAGTTAGATAAATCGGGCCGATTATCTGAAAGAATCCCCATAGGAAATGGCCTTCATCAGGGGTGTGTCTTAGCACCCTTACTCTTTAGTCTATTTCTAGCCGACCTCCCTGCTTTTATATCCCAATCCAAGTCCTTCTCCCCTAAAGTTGGGAAACAGCACATCCACTGTCTGCTCTATGCAAACTGTCTGGTACTATTGGACTGTACCCCAATTGGTTTGCAGAGGGAATTAAATGCCCTATCAGCTTATTGCAAGCAGAACTAGCTCCAAATTAATCTGGAGAAGACCGAGATTTTGGTTTTGGGAAAAAAGTAAAGAGGTTTACCTGGTACCTAGCCATTCGGGAGGTGTAGCAAGTCGACCAATATAAATACCTGGGCCTGACTTTTAGGAGGAATTCGAACTGGGGGACACATTGGGGCTGCCCTAAGCGAAGGCATTATTGCAGGCTAGTTGTCTATCTAGATTCAACAGTAAATTTGGGAGTTTATCTCATATACCTCTACTAAGTGCTTACGAAGGTAAGATACCTCCGTTGGGTCTGTATGGAGGAGAGATTTTTTCCTTCCATCCTGCCTATGAATGGGACTGATTAGAAGGGGCAGCTCTTAAGAGGCTTCTTTCACTCCCTCCAGGCACTATGGTTCAGGCCACAAGGAGAGAGTTCAATCTGGTCTCCAGGAGATTGCTGGCCTTCACTCAGACCCTAAGATATTTTAATATACTCTCGGAGGGGGATGAAGCACCTAAAGTATCTAAACTCTGCTGGGATGAGATTCAAGGTAGTGAAAGAAGGTGGGCAAAGGAAGTACGAACTAGATTGACCTTCATCAAGAACCTCCATTTAGATAGTGGTACAATTACATCCTGGTCCCCCTTCCCAGGCAAACAAGCATTGAAAGAGCAGTATTGCTGACTGAAACTAGTGACCAGACCTATTTGAGTAAGAAACCATCTATTAGTTTCTCAATCTCTACTCTAGGCCAGGACATCGTCTTCCCATACCTGACACAGTTACCTGCAAAATGAAAAATGAAGGGCTATAGTGGTTGATGTAACCCAATCCACTCATCCACCCATGCTGGGCCAGGGTTCAGGAAAACAGTGGTCTCTGCCCCTGCTCCTTGAATGTAAAATGTTCCCTACAGCATATACTTATGGATTGTGTTTTTTATCTCTCTAACCGTAGTAAGTTTTTAAGACCTATGTTTTTTGAAATATGATACTGTCCATAAGAGGAAGGCTGTAGAGCTGTTATCCAAAATGTGATATTTTGATGTGGCAGTAGGAATTGTTCGGTTTTTACAGTCTGTTAAACAGAGTTTTAATGATGGCAAGGGGGTGTTGGGCTGCCAAGATAGGGCCCTTTTATCGATTTTAACTGTTTATGTGTTTTTAGAATGTTTTACAGACAATTGTCTAATTTAACTTGTTCCTTACTACTACTACTTTGCCATTTCTGGTTCCAGGAATGAGTTCAACATCCAAAAGGGTCTGTCATGTAATTGTGATTTTTGCATTTATGCTCTGGGATACCCATGCATTCTGTTTTATATTGGGGGTACCATAAATATGGCCAAAAAGTGTGTTCTTGAGTACATGAGAGACATCTTGCACCTGGACAAGCAGTACCCAGTTGCTAGACATTTTAAGGAATATCTTGCCAGCAACAATAGCCTTTTACAATACATTGTATTTGACTAGGTTCCTCGCAACATTCGTGGTGGTGACAGTGTTCTGCCACTCTGTAGGTTAGAATAACGATATATCATTGAATTCGATACCTTGCATCCCGCAGGGTTGAACATGAATGAGGCGTTGTCTGTCCATTTAGGTTGAACTATACTTACTTTGATTTCTCTGCTTGCTCTCTGACTTTATGCTGTGCCAGATAGTGCCTGGTTTTTAGCTGGTTTTATTATTATTTGTTCACAAAGGTGATACGTGACACTGAGTGGTGACTGTGGAAGTCCCTCTGATCATATAAGCTAAGCATGGGAACTTTTTCTTAGTGTATGAATCTGGATCCATGCATGCAACTATTGATTTTGTTATTTGTTCATTTGTTGATTCGATTGCAATGATCGTATGATGGCTAAGGTTTGGTTATGTATCACCTTCCCATTTGCCTTATATGCTTAAATTTTGTCTAATCAGTTTACCTGCAGCTTATTTATTACCCCACTTGGGCCTTATGCTGTGACATTGGCTTTATGAGGGCATATTTTCACTTCCCACTTGGCTGGAATTGGGGATCACTAACAGTGTTACATTTAGTTGTCATCAGTACATACGGCATTCTATTATTTCAGCATTGGGTCCCACTTTTGGGCTAATGGCCAGGTTGCTAGAAGTTTTCTGTGACCTATGATTGCCTTAAGATGTTGGTTTTTCTAATTTATATATTTATACACTGTGATTTCCCTTGAAAACTGCTTTACTGTTTTCACATTTGACATTTAAAATGGCACCCGCAGTTGCATGCACTTTATTGTCCTTTGTTTTTATCAATGCACCTCTGCTGTTACTTATGTCTGTTTTCACGGTTGTTCATTCACTCATGACCAAGACACTTTGGTGTTGAATGCTACTCAAAAAAACGTATCACTCACACAACAACTCATTTATCCAAATGCTCACTCTAACAGCCACTCACTCACTCATACAGTCACTTACACACCTAGTCACTCACTCATACAGCCATTGAGATACCCACTCACTCACCCAAACAGTCACTACACACCCACTTACCCACCCATAGAGTCACTCACACCACCACTCACCCACCCAAACAGCTACTGATACACCCACTCACTTATCAATACAGCCACTCACACAGCATCTCACTCACCCACATAGCTACTCACACACCCAATTATACACACCGATACAGCAACTCACACACCCATACGCACAAGGATACATACAGTCACATAGCCACTCACATAATATATATTAGAAGTAGTATAACTCATTAGTAGTACACCTAGTATACTTCTTTAACTTTTATTTTACCTTAGTATATATGTTTAACAATCATAAACTCTTACAAAATACTTACACTCACTGGATGATGTCATCAATGATGTCATCAGTGATATCATTTGAGATGTCATCAGTGATGTCACTGACCATGTCGTGAGTGATGTAATATGTGAGGTTATAAGCAGTGCATTGTGGGGGCATGAGTTATAGTTAGCCCAGGTAAATATAAATGCTAAATTTCACTTGTTTTATATGAGCGAAATCTGAGCCTAACTATAATGTCCCTGTAACCTTTGTTTGTTTCAGTGAATTTCTAATGTTTTTCAAAATCTCTTTCCTAACTATAACATCCCTGTAACCTTTGGTTTTTAAAGTGAATTTCTTTGCTGAGTGGTAAACAAAAGGGGTGGGCCCTCCAATCAGCTTTCAGGAATCCTGCTGTGTCAGACTTACTAGAGGTAACAGGAGGGCTTCTGGGCTCCCAAGAACCCTTAGCATCCAAGAGGATTTTATCCCCCAATGAGCAGTGCACCAGGAGGTGCATTTGCAGACTGGCAGAGAAAGGGGGCATGACCACTGAAGACCTCTCAGCAGTTCTGCTGTGTGGGACTTACTTGAGGTAACAAGAGGGCTTGTTGGCCCTTAAGGACACTCTAGAGCCAAGGGAATTTCATCCCCCAACCAGCAGTGCACCAGGAGCCGCATTTGCAGAGTGGTGGAGAAAGGGAGCATAGTCTCTGAATTCCCCTCAGTAATCGTGCTCTGTGGGACTTGCTGGAGGAAACAAGAGGGCTTGCTGGCCCCAAGGACCCTTAGCATCCAAGGAAACGTCATGCCCAAACCAGCACTGCATCAAGAGGCGCGTTTACAGAGTGGTGGAGAAAGGGGGCGTGGCATTCCAGCGACTTGCCGGTCTTTTTTATATTTTTAAGTTTTTATTTTTTATTTATTGGGGAGGGGGGCTGCGTGGTCCCAATTCCCTGGGCCAATTTCAGCCTGAGAACCTCATTCCCCGAGGCCAGGCTGATTTTTAATGGGGGAGTAGGCTGTGCGGCCTCCCTCCCTGTGACCTCATCCTCCAGGGCCCGGGCTTTTTTTAATAATACATTTTTAACTTTAAGGGAGGGGGTATAATAAACCCCAGGAGGGGGGGCTCGAGCACCCTTTCTCCTTTTATCTAAACAATGCCCAATGATGTGGCCCACCCAGGGGCCAATTAAAAAAGAAGCGCGGGAGCCTGTTCTTTGTTTCTTCTTACATTTTCAGCAGGAGTCACAGGTAACCAGCTCAACTCCCGCCTAAAATGCACAAGAAAATTGCTTTTTTGGCCCTGCATGGTCCCTGTGGGACTACCCCAAGAGGCCTAAGGGGTCAAGGTATTTTTACCCTACCCCAATTTCTTTTTTAATGCATTTCTTCCTGTGACTCAGTTCAACCGAGTCACAAGATGGGTGCCAAAACTGGTTTGAAGTGTTGGCAGCCAATCAGATCTCAGCACGAGATTTCAAGTGGGGTCGTGGATCCTCTGCGTTCCCAGTTGTATATCTGAAAAACCTTTAAATAACTGCAACCAGTAGGTAGTTATAGTTAGGACCAAAGTTTCCATAGGAAAAGTGTTTTTTGTTTTGCCGATAACATTGGCATTGTTTGACGAATCCTCACGCAATTTTCCTAACTAGTTTGGCGCTCACTTCAGCTGCTGTCTTGAGAATTTCAGGGTGATCCATCAAGCTGGGGCCAAGAAAAAGGGGGTTCCCAAAATGCTTTTTACCCATGTTAATTTCCATAGGAAAATTTAGACACGTCTGCAGCCCGAACTGCTGAACGGAATTGCACCAAATTTGGCAGAAAGGTAGCTCTTGGTCCAGAAAGCACTCCTTTTTGACAAATTTAAAGAAATTCCCAGTTGTATATCTAGGGACATGAATGATCCGAGAATCTTCCCGATCTTGTGCCTGAGAAATGATTGACTGCCAACATTTTAAACCAGGACATGTTGGCAGACATCATCTGACTGGGTTGAACTGAGTCACAAGAAAAAAGATTAAAAAGAAGAAAAGGGGGCAAGATAGAAACACCCTGATGCCCTAGGCCTCTGGGAGGGGTCCCTGAGGGCCAAAAAGCATTTTTTTTAAACATTTTCAGCGGGAGTCATGCTGTATCTGCTTCTTTAAATAATAGCCTCCAGTTGGGCCAGGTCCCAGGGGCAGTTTATGTAGTAATGCGGGGGTGCCTATGCAGAATATCCTGCACCCTGGGGACCGCCACCTCCTCGGATCAGTCACAATATTACATGCGTGTGAGCCTTGCGGCTCCCCCACTGCCCCAGGGACCACCACCTCCCCAGGGCAGAGATCTAATTAAAAAATAATGTGGGGAAGACCCTACAGCCTCCCCCGCTGCTCCAGGGACCACCAACCCTTGTGGTAAATCTGTGAAAGAGATGCAGGGGGCCTGCATAACCCACTGCAGCCCCAGGGACCGCCACCTCCCCAGGGCTAAATGGCAGAGGGCCACAATATCCCCCCGCTGCCTCGGGGACCACCACCTCCCCGGGGCTATTTCAAATAAAAATACATGGGAGGCTCTTGCCCTCCCACGCAGCCCTGGGGACCACCAAAAACTTAAAGCAAAAATTCTCTCTCCTGCTGAAAGCAGAGCATGTCTGTTTCTCTGCCCACTGTCAAACAGACATTGCTTTGGGATGCAGGGTGCTGCATGTTAGCAGCTCGCAGCCTGCAGGAGGCAGGGAGCCGGCAGGGAGCAAGGGGCCATGAGGCTCCCCCGTAGTCCCCAACAAAGTGTCAAGGCCCCAGGGGATGGAGTCCCCAGGGCGGAAGTTGGTCCAGGAAGGGGGCCACATGTCTCCCTTCCCCTTTTTTAAACAAAAAAATAAAAAGGCCCCAGGGCCGAAATCAGCCTTGGAGGTGGGCTGCGTGGCCCCCTCCCTTTTAAAAAATATATATATAAAGGCCTGACCCTAGGAGATGGGGTCCCCCGGGCCGAAACTGGCCTCAGAAAGGGTGAATGCTTGGTCCCACCCATATAAAAAGAAATAAAGGGCAGGCCCCAGGCCCTTTATTGGCCCAGGGAAGGGGGGCAAGCGCCCCTCCATTTTCTTTTTACAAAAAAAGAATTCAAAATAGGGGCAGGCCCTGGGTCCCAAAACTGCACAGGGAAGGGAAAAAACAGAAAAAAAAGCTGGCAACTCACCGGATGCCCCACCCCCTTTCTCCACCACTTTGCAAACACACCTTCTGGCACACTGCTGGTTGGGGAATGAAGTTCCTTTCGCTACTGAGGGCCCTTAAGGGCCAACAAGGGCTCCTGTTCCCTCCGGTAAGCCCCACACAGTGGGATTGCTGAGAGGTGGTCGAAGGCCACGCCCCCTTTCTCCACCACTTTGCAAACATGCCTCTTGGTGCACTGCTGGTGGGGGGATGAGGTCCCCTTGCCTCCTGAGGGCCTCAGGAGTAAAGTGAGCTTCTTTCCCCAAGCAGTGCACCAAGAGGCACATTTGCAGAGTGGTGGAGAAAGGGGGCGTGGCCTCTGCTGACTTCTTAGCAATGCAGCGGTGGGCGTCTTACTGGAGGTAACAGGTGGGCTAGTTGGCCCTCAAGGATCCTAAAGAACCATGAGAACTTTATCCTCAAACTAGTAGTGCACCAGGAGGCTCATTTGCAGAGTGGTGGAGAAAGGTGCTGCAACCACTGGAAACCTCTTAGCAAACCCACTGTGTGGGACTTGCTGGAGGTAACAGGAGGGGCAGTAGGCCCCCAAGGACCCTCAATAGCCAAGGAGACTTCATCCCCCTACTATTAGTGTACCAGGAGGAGCGTTTGCAGAGTGGTAGAGAAAGGGGACATGGCCTGCTATCAGCAATCCTGCTGTGTAGGGCTTACTGGACGTAATAGGAGGGTTAGTTGACCTCCAAGGGCATCCTTGGGGGCCAAGAAATGCTCCTGTTATCTCCAATAAAACCACACAGTGGGATTGCTAAGAGGCCTTCAGAGGTCATGCCCCCTCTCTCCAACACTCTGCAAATATGGGTCATGGTGTATTACTGGTTGGGGGATGAAGTCCAATTTACTCCTGAGGGACCTTGAGGACCAAGAAGCCCTTCTAGTACCTCCTGTAAGTCCTACACAGTGGGATTCCTGAGAGTTCTGGTTGGAGGCAAAGCGCCTTTTCTACACCACTCTGCAAATGCTACTATTAGTTAAAAAATCATAGAAATTCACTGAAAAAAGCAAAGGTTACAGGGACATTATAGTTAGGCTCAGATTTCACTCATACAAAACCAGTGCAATTCAGCAGTTATAGTTAGCTGAGCTAACTATAACTTGCCCCCCCGCAATTCACTGCTTATGACCTCACATATTACATCACTCATGACATGGTCAGTGACCTCACTGATGACTTCACTGATGAGCTTATCCATAAAATCACCAACACACACACTCACACACATACCAATAGCACCTTTCAAACTCCCACTCCCACTCAACACAATCATTCACAAACCCATTCACAGACCCATACCAGTACTTACACACCCACTCACTGATTCATACATTATACACAAATCCACTCACTCACCCATACAGCCAGTCATACACCCACTCACTCACTAAAACAACCACTGACATATTCACTGATACACCATTACAGCCACTCACACACTGAGTCAGACATCCATAGACCTATTCAGACACCTATTCAGTCAGCCACTTACTCACCCATACAGTTGCACATATACCCACTTACTTACTCATACATATACTAACATATACTCACTCAACTATACAGTCACTGACACAAGCACACACTCACCCATACAGCCACATTCATTCATTCACTGATACAGTCACTCATATCCCCCATCATTTACCTATACTGCCTGTCACATACCCAGTTGCTCACCCTGCTTGCGCAGCTGAACAGGGCTCGGCACCGCAGACCATCCAAGGTGGGAAACAAATATCCCATAGGCACGGCAGGAGAAATCCAGAGCAGAGCCAGGGTCCAACGGCTCTTTGTGATTGACAAGCACCCGCTCTCTCTGAGGGAGGGGCTTATATAGGCAGCCCCAAACCCCGGAGAAGACATGGTGGTTGCCCTGGTGCATCCTGGATCTTGGGGTTCTTCCCATCATGCCTCAATCAATCACGCATTCACACCACACCACACCACGCCTCTCTGTTGTCTGTAGTGATGCTGTGTCCCCTTCCCCCATGGAGGATCATTACAGTGGGTCTATGAGTTGGCGGATAAATTCCTGAGTGGGTCTGTGAGTGGGTGCATAATTGTATCAGTGGGTCTGTGAGTGCATTCATGAGTCAGTGGGTTGGTGTGTGAGTGGGTGCATCATTGTCTGAGTGGGTCTCCGAATGTATTTTTTTCACATTTTTGCCAATATTCGCAAACTTGCTATGACGTTACACGGGGGGCTGTGCTGACGATCACGTTGAATTCACGAATAACACATGTGGAAAAAAAGTTTCTTATATTCCTCCCATGGGGTCAGGACACATCCAACCTGACCCCTTATGTCAAGTGCTGATGTTTCATTTCAGCCTCAGTGACTGTCCCAATGAGCTAAAATGTCAGCAGCAACTCTCTCCTCAGCTTGTGGACAGCCAATCACAGCATTTCTACTGGCACGTGCATTAGTGATTCATTGTAAATTAGCCGCAATTGCAGATATAAAAATGTGGATTTCCTTAACTTTCTCAACAGCTACTGAATGGGTTTACAGCAAATAACAAAAAGCACAATTTGCAGACCAAAAGCCAGCTTTCTGCCAAATTTGGTGAAATTCCGTCCAGCGGCTCGGGCTGCAGCTGTGCCTAAATAGTCTATGGGAACTAACATGGGAAACATTTTAACCCCCTTTTTTTCTCAGCCCCCCTTGACGGATCACCTCAAACCTTTCCATGCACAAAAAGACTCACTGACAATTTTTGGGAAAATTTCGTGAAGATTTGTCAAACTACACCAAGTCAAAAAATGCTTTTTCTTTAGAAACATGGTCCCAACTATAACTACCTACTTGCCAGTAGTATATATGTATATATATGTATATACCAGTAGGTAGTTATAGTTAGGACCATATTTCTAAAGAAAAAGTGTTTTTATTACTTGCCTATATCTTTGGCATAGTTTGACAAATCTTCAAGAAGCTAACTAGAACTACCTACTACCTATCTACTAGCGACCGCCAGTAGGATATACATATAAATATATATACATACATATATATATATATGTGTGTGTGTGTGTGTATATATATATATATATATATATATACCAACCAACTTTCACTCACTTGTGGTCCGTGCCCGTGTATCTTGGAGTGGGATCGGGAAGACGTAATATATATATTGAAATGTATAAATTTGAACCAGCATGGGATATTCATAATTAAATGTGAAACATTGTACTTACAAGAATTATTTGAGGTCACAAGAGCGTCAGTTTAAGGTCATGATGAGCTGTTTATATCTCTTTCTTTTATGTCTATGAGTCACTTTGAACTTTGCACTTTGAACTTTGACCCCTTATATATATATATATTACGTCTTCCCGATCCCACTCCAAGATACACGGGCACGGACCACAAGTGAGTGAAAGTTACTGCTTTATTTTGCCGCCATTACGCGTTTCAACTCTTCTGGAGCCTTGATCACATGACATGTAGTTGCAGTATTTTTTTCTCATTTTTAAAGTGACATAGTGCAAAGTGCAAAGTTCAAAGTGACTCATAGACATAAAAGAAAGAGATATAAACAGCTCATCATGACCTTAAACGGACGCTCTTGTGACCTCAAATAATTCTTGTAAGTACAATGTTTCACATTTAATTATGAATATCCCATGCTGGTTCAAATTTATACATTTCAATATGTCCACATGTAACGTTATATAAATATATAAATATATATACATGGATAAAAAGCATGGATAAAAACATGGCCTATGGCATAGATATAAAACCATGTTTAAAAGGTTATAATTTTTTTATAAAAATAATAAAACCTTAATTAATGTGTATGTAATATAATTTCATATTGGTAATACACTAACCACACATATACTTTAAAATCTCAGTATACTGGATAATTCCCTATAATACATTTCTTAAAGTGTATGTATATGTGGTCATGTGTGGTTTGTTGTTATGTCGTCCCGTTCAACTGTATGTCATTCCATGTTTATATATGTCCATGAAATTTAAAGTGCATAAAGTGCTAAGGTGAAATCGGTGCTTCCTTGCTACATTTTCCTCATTAGTGTATGTAATCAGGATTTCTTATTACTATAACCTCATATTGAGAATGTTGTCAACTTCCTGACATTACACATATTTATATATTAGTGATATTCATCATTTATTCTTATCGTCTGCCTTGTATCTTGGTATAAAGACCTTGTGTTACCCGTCTTATGTTATAATTTTATAGCTTTTCTTATGGTGGGTATAGCCATATCCACCAAGATGGTACAAGAACTGAGGGTCAGATTTTTTCGTTATAATGTGATGGATAGGTCACAAAACATTGAGTACTGGATATTAAATATTAAATATTAAACATTAAATATATAAATGTAAAATAATAATAATGGATATGTCATATAAAATGTTATATCAAATATAAAATATTACGTACATGAATGTATAATTGTTAAATATTAAATATATACAATAGAATATAAAATATAAAATATAAAACATCCTTAAGACTCTCTGTTTGGTTTAATTATGATTCATATTCATCGGTGTACAGTTTCCCTTTTTGTTATTTAATTTGATTATATTTCATTGTCTAAAGGCAGGTATGTAAGTCCTCCGTCGTGTTCAGCCCACCTGGGTGTTTAGAATCCATCTCAAGGATATACCTGGTTTCAAGTTTGCGCAGTTTGGCTTCCCTGTTGCCACCTCTTCTACTCTGGGGAACTGAGTCAATGAGATAGTATTTTAATTCATGACTTCTAGAGCCATGGTATTCCTTGAAATGTCTGGCCACAAGGTATGTGTTGTCTTGGTTTGTAATAGCTCTCAGATGCTGAAGAACCTGTTTGTGTGCCTGAAGCTTTGTACTGCCTATATACTGCAGGCCACATGGGCATATCAGCACATAGACAACATATTCAGTTTTGCAAGTCAATAACTTGTTGATATCATATTCTCTTGGGCTGAATGGAGTTGTGTATTTGGTCTTATTGACCCCCTGTTGACATGCCTTGCATGTTTTGCACTTAAAAAGTCCTTTGTGGGTCTGAAGCCAATTACAACTCTCTATAATTTCAGGACTTGGTTTGACCAATTTGTCCCTCATAGACGGTGCCTTTCTATGTGTGATTGAGACTTTGGATGGTAATGTTTTTCCAATGACTGGGTAACTCAATACTAGTGGCCAATTTCGGGTTATGATACCTCGTAGTTCTTTAGCTTGTCTGCTGAATTCCATAATTATCCTGAATTCATCAGCAGGGGACTTACTGGGGGGTGCCTGTGAGTCTACCTGTCCAGCTCCTGTCTGTTTGTTTTCAATTAATTTTGCTCTATTGTGAGTCATGGATTTTCTTATGGCTCCCTCAATGGTTTTAAGTGAGTATCCCCTCTCCCGAAATCTGGCTTTGCTTTCTTCTTGAGCCTTCTTGAGAGTAACATCCATGCTAATCACCCTTCTGAGTCTGAACATTTCCCCATAGGGGATGCTATTTATCAAGTGTCTTGGGTGAGCGCTACTCGCATGCAATGTGGAATTGCCTGCCGTCTCCTTTCTAAATAACTTTGTTTCTATCTGATGATTTTGAATGTACACCTCGGTATCCCAAAAATTGACAGTTGTTTCACTTATTGTGGCTGTGAAATGTAAATTCAGTGTATTGTCATTACTACAATTGATGAATTCCTGTGCTTCTTGATGTGTGCCTCTCCAGATGATAAACAGATCATCGATGAAACGTAACCATAATTTGCTGTTATTGGTTTTATAACTACTGTGTATGGTTGCCAGTACCAGCTCCTCCCACCAGCCCATGTGTAAACATGCATAGCTGGGGGAAAAGCTGGCACCCATGGCTACTCCCCTGATCTGTTGGAAGAGCATGTTGTTAAACATAAAAACATTGTGATTCAAACAGAAATCTACCATCTCAATTAACATTTCACTATGCTGTTTGAATTGATCTGATTTCTTAAACAAGTAGTATCTTAGTGCTGTTAAACCGTCAATGTGTCTAATGCGAGTATACAGTGACGTTGCATCAAGAGCTATCATAAGGTAATCATCCTGCCAAATGAAATCCTGCAATTTATTTAAAAAATCACTAGTGTCTCTTAGGTAGGAGTCCAAGGATTGAACATACCCTTGTAAAAAGTAATCAATGTATTGTGACGTATGTTCTAATAGTCCATCTCGTGCCGATATGATCAGTCTACCTGGTGGGTTTCATGGGTCCTTATGGATTTTCGGAATAAAATAAATAGATGGGGTTGTTGGAAAATCATTTTTCAAAAACTTAAATTCATCAATTGTTATTAGGCCCTGGGCCCTCCATGCTGATAATTTAGAATAATAACATTTATACACTGCTTTAAGATCTGTTCCTTTACTCTTGGTATAACAGGCCTGATCATTCAGTTGTAGCAGGACCTCCTTTGTATAGTCCTCCTTTGCCCATATCACTATGTTGCCCCCTTTATCAGAGTTTCTAATGACAATATTGGGGTCTTTTTCGAGTTTTTTCATCAGTGTATGGTACTGTATATTGGCTCTGTTCCGTTTACTTTTGGTGTTCATTATGTTATGATTCAATTGCTTTATTTGATTTGTCACTTGCTCATTAAAGACGTCTATGGCATCTCGTGGTCTTATCGGGTTGAATGTAGATTTTTTCCTAAAAGGAGTTGGCGTCTTGGGTTCCCATGTTATTGGTACACTGGGAGTATCTACCATAGTTTGTCCAGATAAATTGTCTTGTGTGCTGGATGTCTGTTCTTCATTCCATAATTCCAGTAACTCTGTTGTTAGAGACGTATCATATGTTTCTGGGTCAGTTAGATCCTTGGTTCTTTGGTAATCAATTTGAGTCGTATGTCCTGTTGGTATCTCCTTGTTGAGCATCATATGATATTTCCTTAATTTCAATTTTCGTATGCAACGGTACACATCCATCCGTGTCTTAGCATAATTGAAATCGCTCTCTGGGCAATACGAGAGTCCCAGGCTCAATATTTGTTCCTCAGCCTTAGTTAGATTAATTTTCGCCAAATTGATGATAGTTTTATTGGTATTTATGCCATTGTTTGTTTCTGTTTCCATCTTCCCGTTCCCTGTTTCCTTGCATTGACGGTGTTTCCTCCTTGCCTTCCGCCTCTGCCTACATTTGTAGTTTGTAGTTTCTGTTGCTTGTACTCTGGCTTGTTGGTTCCTTGGGCGGAGTGTTTGTCTCCTGTCCATGCATAAAAAATTAAGTTCCTGGCCAGGGGAGGGTTTATGTTGAGTGCTGCTGTTGTCTTCATCCCTTAATTCTGAATCGGACCCGCTGTCTGGTACTGAACTAAGGTCTGAGTTGTACGCTTGCATAACTTGATGTCCGGTTCGTGATGTGCTTGGTGTTTGCCCATCCGTTTTGTATATCTATATATATATCTCACCTACTGGAGGTAGCCAGTAGGTAGTTATAGTTAGGACCTAGTTTCCCAAGGAAAAGAGTCTTTTAATTTGCCAAGAACTTTGGATCTTCGTGAAATTTTCAAAACTATTGGTGCAGTCACTTCAGCTGCTGTCTTGAAAATTTAGGGGTGATTCGTCAAGCGGGGGCCGAGAAAAAGGGGGGTCCCAAAACGCTTTTTCTCCATGTTAATTTCCATAGGAAACTTTAGACATGGCTACAGCCCTAACTGCAGAACTGAATTACACAAAATTTGGCAGACAGGTAGCTCTTGGTCCAGAAAGCACTCATTTTGTTAAATGGTGTAAATCTGATCAGTAGTTTCTGAGAAATTTAAAGATTTCTCAGATATACAACTGAGGCCGCGATGGATCAGCGACCCCTCCCGATCTCGTGCCTGAACCGAGTCACAAGCAAAAACATTAAAAAAAGAAACGGGGGCACTGTAAAAACACCCTGACCCCTAGGAATCTTGGGGGGGCCAAAAATGCATTTTTTTATTAAAAATCACTGAAAATGAAAAAAAAAATATAAAGCGCAGGAGCCCGTGCTTCGTTTAATTTAGGCCCCCGGGTGGGCCAAGTCCCGGGGGCCCAAAAAATTAATGATCAGGGGACCCGCATGGGCCCTCGCAGTCTGGGGACCACCACCTCCCAGGGGCTGAAGAGAAATAAAATGTGGGGGCCACAGTTGGATTGCTAAGAGGTGGCCAGAGGCCATGCCCCTTTCTCCACCACTCTGCAAAAATTTGCAGAGTGGTGGAGAAAGGGGGCGTGGCCTTTGATGACTTCTCAGCAATGCAGCAGTGGGGGTCTTACTGGAGGTAACAGTTGGGCTAGTTGGCCCTCAAGGATCCTAAAGAACCATGAGAACTTCATCCTCGAACTAGTAGTGCACCAGGAGGCACGTTTGCAGACTGGTGGAGAACGGGTGCGTGGCCACCGAACATCTGTCAGCAAACCCACTGTGTGGGAGTTACAGGAGTTAAGAGGAGGAGCAGTTGGCCCCCAAGCATGCTCTGGAGCCAAGGGGACTTCATCCCCCTACTACTTTGGAAAGTTGGTTAGAGTCGGAAGCAAAGCAGAGGCAATCGGATTTTTATGATCTACTGGGGGGAGCAGGATGCAGGACGCAGACGCAGGACACAAGGCAGCAAGGTGGGAGCTGTAGCGGAATCGACCCCCGGTGGGATCGAGCAAACGAGCCCATGAGTCCCCGGGGACCCAAGAACGGCTGATTAGGATATTGAGCCGGGCTTTGACCTAAGACCAGAAGACAGGCAGATGGCATGGCGGCTGGGCGGTGAGCACCAGAACGAAACAGAGGTGAGGTGGGCGGGCCTGAAGCAGAGCAGGACCGAGGGCGAGGCTCTTCGCGAGTCTCGCTGAGAGAGAGCCCAGACCCCGCAGAAGCAGCCCAGCCAGGTATGGGCACAGCTTGCGGGTTGGCCGGTTCCCGCTAAGCAGGTTGCTTACCCAGATCCTGACCCCCTGCTGCCCCGACTACCGTTGATAGTCGCCCACCGCATCCACCATTTCCTCTACCCTGGCCCCATTCAGCCACCAGCGAGACTTCCCGTGCCGACAGCGAGACTGCCCTTGTGGAGGTGGTCCTGACAAGCGGTGAGTGTAGTGGGGCAGCAGATTCAAGTCATTCGTTGCTGTGCCCAAAAGCGCTCTCCTGCGTCCACCACTACTTACAGCAAAACCACCTAGTCTGCACAGCTGGGCTTCCCCTGTAGAGGGACATGTGGGGTGGGGGGCGGTGTGGGGGCATTGTGGCACGATAGTGGGGGAGAGTGTTGGCGCTACAACCAGGCCGCATCCTCAACAGCCTCAATGATGCCTTCTGAATTCCAGCCTAGCAGCAGTAAAGGAGACCCCTCCCTGCTGATTTGGATAAAAGATATCTAAAACTGAGCTGTTTCGACTAAAAGGTTGCAACTAAGATCAAGCTTTCATCCTGTCACCAGCCACAAGCTTGATTGCCATTTTCTTCAAGTAAACCAGAGCAGCCAAACCTGGTGGTTCATCTGCTTGCAAAAAAAAATACAATGTAATGTACAGTACAAATGGAAGGTACCAATAAATCCAATAAAATAAAAGGAATATAAACCAAATATAATCTCAAAGGAAAAGGCATCAGACAATTATACACATAGCCCCATAGCCCCAGGACTGATAGGACTGACAAGCCTGGAGGCAAGTATCAGGTTATTTCACAAAACCTCAAAAGAAAAGATGCAATCTGGCAGAGCCAGGCCGACACCGGGCCAGAACTCTAACAACCTGAAGCAAGGAGCAAAAAAAACAAAATACAAAAAAAACAGTCAAAGCAGTAGATCCGTGTTATACCCAGAGGAGTCCTTTAATTTCTCCAATTCTAATAATGTTCAGGAATACAGATAAAAGCAAAATAAGAACACAAGCTCTAGATTTTCCTTCCTCAAAGATCCTGGTGCTATAGTATACTCGATGCCCGGAGAGGTGCCAGGCCTTCTGACGCCATTAGCCCCTCTGAGGATAGCCTACAGTGCAACCATAAAAGAGACGCAAAATGACCTTATGCACAGCGCAAAGGATCCAAGCATCCAGGCGAACTCTCACAACTGTGATTTGGTAGGCTTGGCAGGCACGAACTTGGTAACCACAAAGGAGGAAATAAGGAAAAATGGCAACGGTAATGGCAAATCAATCTCAAATAAGGAACCTCATTTAGAGGAAACAATAAAGGGCTCAAACAACAATACTGATGATATAACAGAAAACAAGACTGAAGCAATTCACACACCTCAGCATGGGCCTGAAGGGAACATTGGAGGGAAAAACAAATTTAAAAACACCGACAACGAACTTACTCACAGGCCAAGAAAACCCCATTTACTCCACCCCTAAGATCATATTAAAACATGAAACATACTAAGGGGTAAAAATAGTAGCCCAGGTTAATCAGATAGACCAAGAAGGCTCAGAAGGTTCAGAAAATTAATGGTTGAGATCAACAAGGCTTACACCTAACAAGGAAATTCTACAAGCTATAGAAGCAAAAATAGGGCCAATGAGAGGAGATGCGCATAACTTCTCAATACAAAGCAATTTGGAAATAAATGGCATAAATATCACGCAAAATAAAAACAAATTCATCCAATCCCCTCAGGAAATCAGTCAATTATTTAATCAAAATCAATCAATAAGTATGGAATCAAAATCAAAATCAACTTAATAGGAAAAACCTAGTGACCCAAACAGCCATTTGGACCTTTTTAGAACATTACTACATACATTACAGGCATCTACAAAGGCACTTAATATGCAGTCAGACAAGCTGGACATTCAAATTTAGTTAATGAATATCATAGCTCTACAGATTGCAGGGATAAACATGAAATTGGATAAACTTACCAATCTAATAACAAGAGTACAATCCTAATATCCACCTCAGCATGGTTCATGTGCCTGTTGCCTGATTATTGACAAACTCGGCCGCCTACCAGCTTTATTATAACAGATAATAATGATCAAAATATTGAATTCAGCTTCTACTAAGCATACTGCTACTGATCATGAAGAACAAATTGCAATTCCCACACAAGCTTCATCAACAGAAGACCAGAAGCCAACGCAAATACCAAGTGAATTACAAAGACATCAGGAAACAAAGGCAGTACCCCTAGAGACTTTGCAAGCTGACTGAGACACAGTAAATTTGGAAGAAAATAAAACGACTAAGCAAACTAGAAGACAAAAAAAGCGTGAAAGAAAAGCAAGAAATAAAAAAACACAACTTGCAAAAGAGCAAGCAGTCAAAGTATTTCCTATATTTAGCTCAACCAGGGTGACCAATGTCAAGACAGACCGAGCCAGGATTTCAACAAGTACGGCCGACATATCTAGTGGAAGTCAAAAGAATTGGGACATGTAGTTTGATAGCCTAGAAGAAATTAATCAAAGTAAATCAAGGGGAATCGATTCCCATATTGCAGTAGGCCCCCAACAACGGGAAAAAATGATCACACGCACCCGGGAAGGCTCAGAGACTATACCAAGAAAAGGAGCAATGACAATGGCCCATGGGGAAGAACAAACCAAAGAGACACTGAAAAAAGCAATAAATCAACAAGAACAGGTACAAGACAAAAGAGTCTCACAAACACCAAATATAACTATCCACAGCATCCTGCCTCACGAGACAAATTTGAAGCCCATTGATTGGCTAGAAAAAGCAGTGCGTAAAAAACAAGTCTCCAATGCCCTAAAACTAAAAGACTCAGTGAACAAGGACACCACTCAGCAGGAGTGGCCTAAAAATGTCCAAGGCGTGGCAGAAGAGATCGAGCCATGTAATTAAAAAAAGAGATCCAAAAGGAACCTTCTTCCTCATTCTACATTTCATCACCTAAGGTGGTGCACCCCAACAGGAAAACCTCAGGTTCCACATTCAAAACCATGATAAAATAAGCACAACATAAGGTAAACAAGTGAAATTTACATGGTTAAACACTTGTTAGACCAAGTCAGGATACCCAGAGCAGAATAAACTAAGCAAGCAAAAAGAGGCCAATAAGGCAACTTTGCTTTCATTAGATACCTCAACATATAATACAAGGAAGGGCAGCATGACCCAACAAGGAAATCTCAGATTTCATATCCAAAATCACAGCAAGTCAATCATAGCGGAAGACAAACAAGAAGATTCAATTCTGAAAAAAAAACAAGAGCTTGGATCATTAATACAGCAAATAATTTTAACACCTCAATACGAATCGCAGGGATGGCACAATATACTAATATACTAAATAGGGGCAATATGTTAAACCTGGTAGCAGAAGTTCCAGCCTTAAAACATCTAAACTCAACAATCCTTCTGTCCGTAGAATTCCTTCCAATGGGGAAACAAAAAGCAAAGAACAAATGCTCACAACATGGCAGTCAGAAGAAGAAGCTCAGCTTATTATTAACTTCACACAACAATTCAAAGCCTCGGGTATAAAACTGTCCAAACCCATTATGCCACGTTACCCCGGACCACTTATTGAAAACTTCTCCTACAAAGTAAAACATAGAACAGGACAAACACAAAAAAAATTAAAGGTGTACTGCAGAACACAAAGTCCAACTAATCTACAGGGAAGTGGGGCACATAAAGGCCAGAAAGCAAACACAGAATTAGATCAAATTCAATGGAGCTGGCTTCCAGGTGCACTTAAGGAAGTTATGGGTAACTGACCTATGGGACAACAAATAGGTAAACCCAACGATGGAAACATTCACCTCCTCTCATGGAACATAGCCGGAGCAAAGAAATGGCTGGAAGAAGGCAGCCCTCATCAAGGCTGGGAAACATGTGCCATAACAGCCCTCAAAGAGACATGGGCACTGGTGGACATACCCCTTGCAGGTTGCACATTACATCATATCTGCAGACACAACTGCAGAAAAAACTGAGAAATATGGCCGCCCAAAAGCGAGCCTGGCAGTCTATGTGTCCACAGCACTAAACCTCAAATCGGAGCAGATAGCCTGTCCTGGACCCAATGTGCAATTAATTAAATTCACTTCACGCACCTCAGAAAAACCGATAACAGTATTGTTGATCAATACATATGCCCATCCAAAGGCAAGGAAGAAAAAAGCTCATAACGCCCTAGTTATTGCCACAATCTCTGATATAAAATGCTCTCACACCTTCTGGGATATAGTGTTGACTGGAGATTTTAATTCTAATCTAATCTACACCCGGATGAAGATGAGAAACTAGCAGCTGACAACATATGCTGGAATTTTCATCCTCAATATCAAGTAAAGACAACCCGTCCTGATCACATAGGCCAGCACCTGGTAACAGCATTGGAGTTTTTAGGAATGATAGTTATAAATGGCAGAGCGACAGATGACACCCCGCCCAAACATACATATCATGGAGGGGATACGCGATCCAGACTTGAGTATACTGTAATCTCATTACCACTGATGCCTTTCCTCTCCCAATTCTCAACTGAATAAGCCACTAGGAGTGTCAACTCTTACCAACATATTCATCTCAATTTATATGTAATTAAACATCAGGTTAATCCAGCAACAGAGGGAAGCATCTACTCAATCGATTAAAAACAACTTAAATGGACAAATGAAACCATAGAGGAGCTCGAGAACAAATTAAAGGGATTAATAATAGCAAGCCGAAACGAGGGTCCAAACAAAATACAAGTTTGGACAAACTTCCCAACAAAATTATCATCACTAATGTCTGGAAAACAAAAACAGGCCCCAAGAAATAAAAACTGTAAGGAATTAACGAGTGAGGTTTACACCCTGTAACGTGAACTATAGAAAGCCATCAGGAGATTAAAAACAACGGACCCGGATCAAACAGCATGGGGTACTACTCGTCAGCTGAGGAAAGAATACAAAAAGAAGTTATAGGATGATAAAAGAAACAGAAATGATAGATTCTGGTCAAAATTATTGTACAGTGCTAGGAAAACTAACTCCAGCCCCTTTTGCGAAATAATAAATAATTTGAATAGGCCAGCGAACACCTTAACATAAAATGTACAAGAACACGAGTGGGCAAATTTTTTAACAAAAAGATTTGCGGATATCACATCCCCTGAACAACTATCTCGGAAGCACCGGGTTGGTTTTTCTCAGCAAAAGCTAGCAGCAGCGAAAGGAAAAGTAGAAATTCCATATAAGGAAAAGAGAGCACATGCAACATAAAGGTAAAAGCAGACTTGTCATTTTATTCAGCAGAAGAAATAACAAGCAACTACGGAAAAGACAGCATTTGTAATCTAAAGGTAAAAACAGATTTGTCTTTTTATTCAGCTGAAGAAATAACAAGCATAATACAGAAGAGCAGTGGAGATGGTGCGCCAGGGCCCAATGGCATTCCTCAAGCAATTTTCAAATACGATCCATCTTTCTGGAGAAACCATCTAGCCTTAATATTTAAAGAAACTGAGCTACTAAATCATATTCCATCTAGTTGGCAAGGCTCAATAATCACACCGATCTACAAAGGAGAAGATAGAACATGTGCATCGAATTACAGGTTAATTGCCCTATTAGACGCAGAAGCGAAGTACTATGCCTCGCTGATCCTGGAAGACCTGATTGATTGGTCAGACAAGTCTAACCTGATTCCGGTCAACCAGACAGGTTTTAGAAAACGGATCGGGATGATCACAAATATTCTTACTCTCTCAATAATAGCAGACAAATGCAAGCGGAAGAAACAACAACTGCACCTTTGTTTTATAGAACTAAAGGCAGCATTTGATAGTGTGGATCGTCACCTCCTATGGAAAAACTGAGAGCTTGGAACATTCCTGAGAAAATATTAAGAGGAATACTGCTATTCTACTCCCAAACACGGATCAGAATAAATTTGGGCAATGGCTCCAGATTATCAAGAAAGCTGAACACAAACAAAGGTTTAAAACAAGGATGCGTGTTGGCAACACACCTTTTTAATCTATTTATATCTGACCTGGCACAATGGCTTGATAAGATCAACTCTCATCCACCGCAAATGGGAAAGTTGATCTTATTGCATCTTTCTTATGCAGACGATGTGGTGTTAATGAGCCTAACTAAGATCGGCCTCCGAAGGTCTCTTACGGAAATGATGGAATATATAACAACCAACAATTTAGAAAATAACACATCAAAAAGTAAAACAATGCTCACCAGCAATTACCCAAGTACTAAGCATACCATATGGCTTGATGGTAATCCGTTAGAGGAAGTAACCAGTTATAAATACCTGGGGTTTTACATTGATAATAGACTAAACTACCAAGAGCAGAAACTTAAATGTCACAGATAACTAGTGCATTAATGTTCGCCTTTAGGGCCCTATCAAAAAAACTGAAGGGGGCGTCAAATAAACCATTGCTTGCCGTGATATCGGCGAAAATGCTTCCAACAATAATGTATGCCAGTATTGCTCTACACGGCAAAGACTCTGATCTTAGGAACAAACTGCTAGTCACAACCTATAAAAAGGTTTTTCAGATACATCAGTCAGCTTCACCAGCCCAGGTGTGACTTGAATTTAGACTTATAAATGAAACAATGGGGAGAATGTACACCACAATAAAGCTTTAGTATCGAATGAAACAGAATACAGCTGGCTCCCTACTCAATAAGGACCTTTTGTACAGAACTTGAAAATGACAAAAAAACAATATCTTCTAAAAGCTTTAACAATTACTTGCACGGCTGAGCTATGGAACAATAACCTTCCTTAGTCAACCTTTAAACAAGCAATAAACAAAACAGCAAAATTCCACTCCTTGTTATTCGATAAAAATAAATATCTTCAGCCTGAGATCGCATGCCTGGATGGTGATTAAAAACTGCAAGACCCTTGCACCGGCACCTTATTTAAATATCGCATTCTCGGTCTATCGAAAACAACAACTGATGACACTACGCTTTGGAAAATTACCGTCGATTGTGGACCAGCCAAGCTGGGTAGACAAAGGGCCTACAACATGCCAACTCTGCAGTAGCAATAAAGAGGACTTTAGTCATCTAATCTGCAAATGCCCCAAACTTTACACAGCACGAGTCACTTTATTAAAGAAAGCTCTAAACATGAAAGGAATAAGGACATGAAGAGCGGCCATAATGACAGGATTAGATTCGTCAGATCCTCAAATGAACTGCAAAATGATAAAATTTCTTAACCTTCATGATTAGGCTTTGAAAACTGAAATTCTAATTATACTGCAGAATGTGAAAATTATGAATTACTTAGATATTTTATTGCACAGAATATGCAAACGGGTAAAATTTCTCAACCTTACGATCAGGATTTGTAAACTGAAATTCAAACTATTCTGTAGAAAGTGGAAATTTTATGATTTAGTAAGAATTTTATTGTACAGGTTATGAACTTCATCAGAGGTATATGAATATCATTAATCATAACAACTGAGAACACAAAGCCTAAACTGAGAAATCTTGGTGTAAAAATATTAAGACATTTTACTGCTTTCTTTTATCCATGCAACATATTGTTATGGTTTTAATTAACTAAACAATAAACATGTATTATCATTATTATTATCCCCCTACTAGTAGTGCGCCAGGAGCCACATTTGCACAGTAGTGGAGAAAGAGGGTGTGGCGTCCGACAACCTGTCAGCAATCCTGCTGTGTGGGACTTACTGGAGGTAACAGGAGAGGTTTTTGGCCCTCAAGGATGTCCTTGAGGGCCAACTACCCCTCCTTTTACCTCCAGTAAGTCCCACACAGAACAATTGATAATAGGTATTTGGAGGTCATACCCTCTTTCTCCACCACTCTGTAAATGCAGCGCCGCTCGTGGAGCACTACTGGTTGGGGGATGAAGTCCACTTTAGTCCTCAGGGACCTTAGGGGCCAAGAAGGCCTCCTGCCACCTCTTGTAAGTCCTACACAGCGGGATTCCTGAGAACTGGTCAGAGGCCCAGCCCCCTTTCTACACCACTCTGCAAACAGGATTTCTAGTTAAAAAGCCATAGAAATTCACTGAAAAAGCTAAAGGTTACAGGGACGATATAGTTAGGAATTAGCTTTTAAAAAACCTTAGAAATTCACTGAAAAAACCAAAGGTTACAGGGACGTTATAGTTAGCAAATAGAATTAAAAAACCTTAGAAATTCACTGAAAAAAACAAAGATAACTAGGATGTTATAGTTAGCGAATAGAATTTAAAAAACCTTAAAAATTCAATGAAAAAAACAAAGGTTTCAGGGATGTTATAGTTAGGCTAACATTTCACTCATTCAAAACCAGAGAAATTCAGCTGTTATAGTTAGCTGAGCTAATTATAACTTGCCCCTGCAATGCACTGCTTATGACCTCACATATTACACCACTCATTACATGGTCAGTGACATCACTGATGACATCACTGATGACATCTCAAATTACATCTGGATGATGTCATCAGTGATGTTATTTGAGATGTCACCAGTGATGTCACTGACCATGTCGTGAGTGATATAATTTGTGAAGTCATAAGCAGTGCAATATAGGGGCATAATTTATTGTTAGCTGAGTTATAGTATGAGTGAAATTTGAGCCTAACTATGATGTCCCTGTAACCTCTGTTTTCTTCAGTGAATTCCTAAGGTTTTTTTAAATTCTATTTCCTAACTATAATGTCCCTGTAACCTTTGGGGGTTTTAGTGAATTTCTATGTTTTTTGATGTTATTTCCTAACTATAATGTCCCTGTAAACTTAGTTCTTTTAGTGAATTTCAAGTTTTTTTTATTTAATGTAAAAACTGTAACCTGTAACCTTTGACAGTGTGTATTTGAGTGGCTGTATAGGTCAGTGAGAGGATGTGTGAGTTGCTGTATGGGTCTGTGACTGGGTATGTGAGTGGTTTTGTGGGTGTGAGTGTCTATAGAGGTCTGTGAGTGGGTGTGTGAGTCTCTGAGTGGATCTTTGAGTGGGTGCATGAGTCTGTAAGTGGGTCTGTGAATGGGGACATGAGTGTTTGAGTGGGTGGATGAGTGTCTGAGCTGGTCTGTGATAGCGTGTGAGAGTCTCTGAGTGGGTCAGTGAATGGGTACATGAGTGTTCGAGTGGATCTCTGAGGGGGCACACAGGAGCCAGTCCTCGTTCCAGCTCCCATCGTGGAGGTCCTCCTGTTCAGCCAACCCCTGTTGCCCTCTGTTTTCTACCTCCTCTGCTTTTTGGGCTAATTTTTCTGCCTCTTCTCTGCTTGCTCCTGCCCTCTATTTTGACTCTTTCTGCCTGTTATTTTGCCTCTTTCTGCTCACTCCTGACCTTTATTCTGCCTCTTGCTGCTCGTTTCTGACCTCTATTCTGCCTCTTGCTACTCATTTCTGACATCTATTTTGCCTTTAGCTGTTCGTGTCTGACCTCTATTTTGCCTCTTTGTGCTCATTCTGCCCCTTTCTGCTTGTTCCTGACCTTTATTTTGCCTCATCCTGCTCACTTCTGACCTTTACTCTGCCCCTGTCTGCTTATTTCTGACCTTTATTTTGCCTCTTGCTGCTCGCTTCTGACCTTTAGTCTACCTTTTGCTGCTCGTTTCTGATACTTATTCTGCCTCTTTCTGCTAGTTTCTGACCTTTATTTTGCCTCTTTCATCTCGTTGCTGACCTTTATTCTGCCTCTTTCTGCTCATTTTTCATCTTTATTCTGCCTCTTTGTGCTCGTTGCTGACCTTTATTCTGCCTCTTTCTGCTCGTCTCTGACCTTTATTCTGCCTCTCTATCTGCTGAGTTCTGACCTTTATTCTGCCTCTATCTGCTCAGTTCTGACCTTTATGCTGCTTTTTTAGCTCCTTTGGGTGCCCTGGAACCCACACAGGGCACCCAGTTAGCCCTGTTAGGGACCAGGGGGAGCCTCAATGCCCCTATGGTCCATGGCATTGCTCCGGCAAGCAGGGAGCTGCTTTAAATAGCAGCTCTCTGCATGCAGGAGCAATGTTTCCATCTGTTTCCCTGCATGCATATTTGCATTCAGGGAAGCAGATGATGAGTCCACTTTCTGCAAGCTGGAGCTGTTTGACCGCTCCTGCTTGCAGAAAGTGGAGTTATGTTTGCATTTGCTTGGTGGGAGCTTCCACCAATCAAAAGCAAAGAGCTACCTCCTAAGTGTGGGCACTCCAGGAGGTAGCAGGAGCTGGGCCTGGGGGTGGCGGACCCCAGGGCAATAAATGGCTCCAGGAGGGGGGGCCGTGCAGACCCCCTCCGTAGAACGTAACCCCGGGGAGGTGGTGGTCCCCAGGGCCGGGGATCTGCGATGGTCCCTCTACATTAATTTATTTAATCCCCAGGGAGGCAGTGGTCCGCTGGGTGGTGGGAGGACAAGGGGAGCAGGTGGGCCGAGATGGGCCTGCTGCATACATTACAGGCAGTGCCCTGGGGTAGGTGGAGGTTCCCAGGCTGCGGGTTGGCAGTGCAGGCTCCTGCATTAATTTTATTTATTTCAACCCCGGGGAGGTTGAGGTCCCTGGGGCGCAGGTGGGCCGAGTAGGCCTACATGCATACATCATAAGCAGTGCCCCGGAGAGGTGGTGGTCCCTGGGGCTGCGAGGGTGTGCAGGCTCCCTTGCATTAATTTAATTGCTTTTGCACTGGGGGAGATGGCAGGCCGAGTGGGCCCACCTGTATACATTATAAGCAGTGCCCTGGGGATGGTGGTGGTACTCAGAACTGCGGGGCCATGCTGGCCCCCTGTGTTTATTTTACAATGTTTGTCCTGGGAAGGTGGCAGTCCCCAGGGTGCGGGTTGCAGTGTGGGCACCCCGCATACAAAAAAAACAATGCCTTGTGGAGGTGGCCAGGTGGCCATCCCGCAGCCTTCATTAGCCTTAGGAGGGGGCACCATGTGCCCCCCTCCTATTTCACTGGTATGCACCTGGGACCTGACGCACTCGGTGGTTAATTCAAATCAAGTGCTTGTTTTTTTTTACCACAAATCCTTGAATAACGTGATTTTGCTGTATTTTTTCCCTCTCGTACCCCAGGACCAACTTTATATGGTATGGGTATCCCTACACTGCTCTCTTTATTTTTGGTTTTACGTTTTTATGCTGCCCTCACCGAGTTCTAAGACGGCTCTAAGACGGCTGCCAACACTTCATGATTGAAGTGCTGGCAGCCAATCAGAGCTCTGCATTTCCCTGCACGAGCTTGTTAGTATTCGTGAAGTCCTAGCGGGCACAGATATCACTAATATATATAGACGAAATGAATAATTAATAAGTACTATATTTTATAATGAAATGTAACAATACAAATATTTTAATATTAAAATGTAATTACAATGTTACACTTTGCTTAAAAAATATAAATAATTTAAAATAATTCTACACATAACTTTTAATACATTTTCAGATATATTAAATAGAAATAAACATTTTACTTTAGGTGGGATTGTGTTGATTATTCGTTAAGAAATAAAATTTAAAAATGAAATAAATATATGTAATTAATTATTATCTAATACAAATTTAAGTTAATGCTGTAACATTTTGTCTTATTAATTCTAGGTTTAAAATAAATATAGAAAATTATTTTATATTATTATTTTATACTAAAATATTTGTAATAATGTTTTTAAATATTAATTATCTTCCATTATTTGCTTTATACTTTCCTGCATGGATAGCTCTGCCAGGGTGCAGAGTCTCTCCCTACATTTGAAAAGTTACACGTAGTAAAGTTATACTTTTACATCCTGCTGTAGGAGGATCCACCAGTGGGTGGAGATATGCAACTCTGCACTTAGTAGTAACTTTACAATTGGAAATGCTGAATAGCAAAAAAGCTGTAAAGTGAGTACATTTACATGATGTTTCCTGTCGGCTGCGAACACACCTGTCCAATAGGGACTGATGTCCACTGCCTTTCTCTCTTTCACCCTCTCTGACCCACCTGCAATCTGAGACCTTCTCTGAGTCCCTCTGTAGTACCCCCTATCTCTGACTCCCTTATTCTCTTTGTTCCACGTTGCCTCTTTTATTTTCCTTCACCCTACCTGTCTTTCTGCTACCTTCTTTCTGTTTAAAGGGAATACAATTGAGACATTCCAAAAAAATTAAAAATAATAATTTGGTTTTAGGTTCGCTGTTTCTGACAAACCAGTTTATGTTAAAAGAAATGTGGGGCTTTGGCTTGAAAATACGCCAATGATAGGAAGTTGAATGCCATATGTGGGCTGTAGTTTGAATTTACATCACACAGACAGGTGACAAAAATATGATCACAGTATTGAATGTTCTCTCACTCTTTTCTTCACTACTTCCAGATTCTCTCCATCTTCTACACTGTCCTAATTATCGTAGAAAAGCTTATGTTGTTGATTTTTACTCTGTTGGCTCCCTGCCAGCCTCTCTCTGCTTGACGAAGGTATATTTCTACAATAGCTGTCATCTTTACTTTGAATAGAGAAAGAATTGTCTACCCTATGTTTTACTAAAAGCATGTTTATACATATTTGTGAAAATGGAATCACGCCTACATAAATCAAAAGATAAAAGTCACTCTACTTGGTCTGCATGCCTACATTGCTTGAAACAATTGAAATTAAGAAGGCTGTTACATGCAAGGTTCTTTATGTGTATAGAACATGTTCATAATGTTTCTTTACTTCTATGTTCTAATGTGAACTATCTGCTTTGTCTAAGTTTACCTGTAGGTCTCACCCCTTTCTTTCATTTCCACTCTAACTCTCATTATCTTTCTGTCTATCTCTCAAGCTCTCTCTTTCCAATCTTGTTCCCTTTCACCTCCATAGTATTTCTCTTTGCTACAGTCTCACTGTTTGATGAGGGGGTGTTTACATAATTGCACAAATTCTGCACTTTCATCTACTCAGAAATCTTTTGATAGAGGAAGTTTAAACTGCCGTCTAATTTTATTTGCACAGTGAATAAAGTTTGTGAAAGTGGAATCATGGCTGTCAGAAATTAAAAGACAGAGGGCCTGATTACGTTGGCGGATGGACTTAAGTCCATCCATCATCGTCCCGGGGGTTGGTAACGGCCGCCTATATGGCGGCAGTCCCGCACATGACATTACAATGTGACTGCCACTGTGGCGGTCGCATTGTGCATGTTTACCATTACGGCAGGTGCTGCTGGCTGCAGCACCCGCCGCAATGGTAAAAATGCATGTTGTGCATTTCCCTGCACTACGTGGCAGGCACCACGCGGTGCCTGCCGCCTGGTGCAGGAAACTGTAGGGGGGCACCATAGGTGCCCCCCCAAGTGCAAATTCGACATACCCCTGCACATGGGGGGCCCGCAACGGGCCCCCAAAGTACATCCCCGCCAGCCTTTCAATGGCAGTTGAACCGCCATAGACAGGCTGGCAGGGATGCAGCATCCAAATCTGGTGGGCGGTGCCTGCTAGGCACCACCACCATTTTGTGGATGCTGGGTGGGTCCAACAGGTAATAATAACGATTGCCTCTGTCGGACCCATGGTGGACGGGCTTTCCACCCACAAGCGCCTGATCTGGCGGGCGGAAAAAGGGCTTACGATGGCGGTGAACCCGCCAACGGCAGGATGCCATCGTAATCAGGCCCAGAGTTATGTTGAAGTAGGATATTAAAGGTAGTGTTCCATATGTGAAATGTAATGTGCATTAATAAATAAAGATTTTGAGAAGTATGGTGGAGAACATAAACTGATTTGAAGGAAGAGAGTTTATGAGAAGTATGGTGGAGAGCGCAGACTGATTTGTAGAAAGAAGACAATAGAGCAAACATTAACATTGTTTTAGTGCAACATATTTGAGATAAGCTAAAATGGTATTATTGCGTCATTATTGGAGTGCAATTATGTAATGTGCACATATTTGTCTGTCTAACCCTCTTTTTTGTGCTTTATACTTCTGTCCTTATGTCCTACCTTTCATCAATGCCATCCATCATTTAGAAAGAACACGTTGCTAAATACACCAAAGAAGACTGTCATGATATTCAAGCAAGAAGCTAAGTGTGGAAATAGAAAATCATAAATCAGTGGAGAGTGAATAGATGTTTTGTAGATGTAGGCAACAGAGCTAATGGCCACAGAATTACAGACCTGAAGCAGGAACACAAATTAGTTGTAGAAAATCACCAGACAAAAACAGCAAAGAAGCATCAACAATTCAATTACAGATGAAGATGAAAACAACTGTAAATTTAGAGCACGAAGGAGCAACACATTGATGAAAAGGAACCTAAAGTTTATTTTAGTGACAACTACTCCAAAACCTATTGAACAGAAAGATAGGCATGCTACACCCAAAGCAGTATGTGGACAGTGCATTCACATTGAAGCAAAAACTGTCTGTCCTCATCCTCAAAAGGATGGAAGGACTGAACTCATTGGTCAAGGTCTTGAATAAAATTAGGAGGAAAGGTAAAAGTAGAACAGAACAGTTTTTGGGAGGCTGTTGAAGGAGAACCTATATCCAACAGGGAAGGAATCATCAATAAAGAAAGCTACAAAGAAGTAATGCATTTGCAATTTGCAAGTGACATAGAGCGGAGAAGCAATCAAGTAGTGGGCAGTTAACTTGCAGCTGAAGAAGAACTTGTACTAAGAGAAACTACCACAGCTACTTACAACTTGACTGAAAAACCACTCTTTGTGGCCGATTACGATGGCGGTCGGAAAACCATTCCGCCCGCCGTGGCAATGGTAAAAGACCGCCCGCATGGCTTGCGGCACCACTGCCGATCACATTACGATGCACCGCCGGAAAAATCAGACCGCCGCGGTCGGAACCCAAGAAACACCGGCGGCGCACGTGCAGAAAATGCGAAATACCCTCCACGGCGGTCGGATCCACTGCGGAAAGCTCACAACCCACCGATACACAAGCGGAATTCCCATGAGTGCAATTATGATCTTACCGCGGTGCCAGCGGTACGACCGCTTGTTTCCGACCGCCGCGATTGACAGCAATGATGAATGGGAGAGCTGGAGGAATGACCATTGCAGTCCGACCGCGGCTTCCGCGTGGAGCAGTAATGGCGGTCGGAAGCAACTACACCACAAAACCACCAAATGTGGCTGTGCATCTGGCTCAGCCAATGAAAACAGCCAAAACAGCCCATTGACACATGCTCCTGGCAAATAAGAACTACAAATCCCAGCCCAACACAGACAACACACCTGACATGAATATCCAGTTGGGACCCACCCACATAGCAGAGCATAAAACCAGCCCCTGCATGACCACAATTCTTTGCACAACTCCAGAACAGAAGGGCCCAACAACATCACACAAAGGATAGGCAACCCTGCACACACCACACCATCACAAACACACACACACCACACACATCACCACCACCACCACCACCACCTGCACACCTGCACTCTTAACCACTCAGCACATCACACATCATGGCACATAAGATACCCAAATTCACTGATGGTGAGTTGTCAGTCATGGTGGATGAGATAATAAGAGTTGAGCCATATATTTTAGGAAGCAGGGTCCAACAGACCCCATTAGCCAGGCAAAATCAAATGTGGCAAAGGATAGTTGACAGAGTCAATGCTGTAGGGCAAGTTCCACGCAACAGGAAGGAGATCAGGAAGAGGTGGACTGACCTCAAGAGCAAGGTCAAGGAGAAGAACAGCAAGAACCGTGAGCTGGCAAACCGGACTGGCAGTGGCCCTCCCATTCCACCAAGAACATTCAACGCATGGGAGGAGAAGGTGCTTGGCATACTGCACCCAAAGAGTTGCACTGGAATTGAGGGGGAATGGAAGCTGGTAAGTACCAACAAATGTCTGCTATAACACTGCTATGTAGTAGCTTGCACAACTAAAAAGCAACACCTCCTAGGCCCAAATGTACTCATGTCCACCACACTACCCCCAAACAGGTCTCACAGATCCCACAAGAACTCCCTCTCATCCACCACAAAGGTACATAACAATATTTACATGGGGGCACATGTACAGGCAGCCAGCACTACAACTCCCACCAGGCACCCTTGTCCCACAGCTCTGCAGGATGGAGCATATCCCCCCCACCCAGAACCATGTGGCAGCCATTTCATTGTTCTCAATCAATCAATCAATCAATCACAGAATTTGTAGAGCGCACTACTTACCCGCGAGGGTCTCAAGGCGCTGGGGAGAGGGAAGGGGGGGTGCTGCTACTGGTCGAACAGCCAGGTCTTGAGTAGCCTCCTGAAGGTCAGCAGGTCTTGGGTCTGTCGTAGGCTTAGTGGAAGGGTGTTCCAGGTCTTGGCGGCGAGGTGTGAGAAGGATCTGCCGCCGGTGGTTGTTCTTCGAATGTGAGGGACGGTGGCGAGGGAGAGGTCGGCGGAGCGGAGCTGGCGGTTGGGGACGTAGAAGAAGAGTCGTCTGTTGAGGTAGGCTGGGCCAGTTTTGTGGAGTGCCTTGTGTGCGTGGATGAGGAGTTTGAAGGTGATCCTCCTGTCGACGGGGAGCCAGTGCAGGTTCCTCAAGTGGGGGGTGATGTGGCTGTGGCGTGGTACGTCGAGGATCAGGCGTGCGGAGGCGTTTTGTATGCGTTGCAGTCGCAAACTTACAGGTAGGTAGCCATCTCAACAGGGAGGGGTGTTTGTGTGTGGGAAGCTTGCACTACAACTCCCACCAGGCACCCTTGTCCCACAGCTCAGCAGGATGGAGCATGCCCCCCCAGAACCATGTGGCAGCCATTTCATTCTTCCCATCAAACTTACAGGTAGGTAGCCATCTTAACAGGGAGGGGTGTTTGTGTGTGGGAAGCTTGCACTACAACTCCCACCAGGCCCCCTTGTCCCACAGCTCAGCAGGATGGAGCATGTCCCCCCCACCCAGAACCATGTGGCAGCCATTTCATTGCTCTCCTCAGACTTACAGGTAGGTAGCCTTCTCATGCTCTATTGTCCCACAGCTGAGCAGGATGGAGCATCCCCCACACCCCCAAGCATGGGGCAGCCATTTCCCTCCAATGTGTAACTTCACAGGTAGGTAGCCATCTCAACAGGGAGGGGTGTTTGTGGCTGTGAAGTCTGCACTACAACTCCCAACAGGCCCCCTTGTCTCACAGCTGAGCAAGATGGAGCACTCCCCACACCCACAACCATGTGGCAGCCATTTAATTCTTCCCATCAAACTTACAGGTAGGTAGCCATCTTAACAGGGAGGGGTGTTTGTGTGTGGGAAGCTTGCACTACAACTCCCCCCAGGCACCCTTGTCCCACAGCTCAGAAGGATGGAGCATGTCCCCCCCACCCAGAACCATGTGGCAGCCATTTTATTGTTCTCATCAAACTTACAGGTAGGTAGTGACTGCATGTACCCCGCCATCCTCATCTAAATGCATGTAGCCACATAACAACATCAGCACTAACATGTCAGCCAACTTTGCATAGTTTTCAATGCCACATCCAGTGTGCAGACATCTAAGTGCACGTAACTGTCACATATTTTGAACTCATACTCTCCAAGTCACAAGTGAAACAAATGCATCCCACAATTGTGCACAGCAGAGAATGCAATGTGGAAGTGCCATGGTGTCTGAGCATGAACGCCCATCTCAACACCAAACATGCATGGTCTACATGGAAAAAAAGGGAAGTACATGTGATTCCAAAGCTATGTATAACATGACAATGGTTCCTACTAGCTCTGTTGAAATAGATAACATGAACAGCTAAATGAAAAGACGCACAACAGAAAATTGATGTCACGCAATTAGGTAGATGAGGACATGTCCGTGTATTAACACTATTTGTACACTGCACCAAGTATCAATTCCCAACGAAAACCATGGACTTAAAAGGTATGTACCTCAACATCATGACATGGTGCACAGCATATAGCAGGCATACAAAGTCATTGCATTGTAAAGTGTGTGTTGGATCAAATGTCTCAAACAATTGTCTAACATCAAGCTTGTTGCGTGCAACTCAATCACCATATCACCTCTGTTCAAAAGGAGATCAACAACTAACTGCAGAGGATGACACCAACATGCGGAGCCAGTCTCCCCCCCTGGAACGTGGACTCTCGGATGCAGATTCCCAAACATTCTCCGACGAGGATTCTCAAGCTGGCCCCTCTGGTGTGGGAGGGACTAACATGTCTCAGGCCCTCATTGTCCCCACCAACACCACCACCACCACGGCAAGACCAACCGTGCTGCCCCCATCCACTAAGAGCTGTGTGGCCTCCACCACCACCACCACGTCAAGAACAACCGTGCTGCCCCTGCCACTACAACCAGTGTGGGCTCCACCACCACCACCACCACGGCAAGAACAACTGTGCTGCCCCCTGCCACTACGACCTGTGTGGCCTCCACCACCATCACCACTGCTGCCTGCAACACACGCCCTGCCACGGTGGTTACCAACACCACCACACAATCCCAGCATGACAGGGAGAGTGTGCCAGTGCGTCGGGGGACTATGCCACAGGTCCGTGTCAGGAGGGCAGGTGGGAGTACAACTGGGGCAGAGACACAGGAGGACAATGACCCTGAATCCCTGGCCACCATTGCAAGAGTCCTTGGTGCCTACCAAGAGAACCAGGGAGTAATGGGCCAGCTTGCAAAAGACATGCATGAGATCCGCCTGCTGCAGCAGTCCATGGACACACGGATGGGCCAACTTGTCGACCTTGTTGGCCAGCTAGTGGGTGTTCTGAGGGACAGACTCCCAGCCCCAAATGCCGCTCCACCCCCCTCCAGTGGATTGCCTGCTGTGCAGCCCAACATTCCAGCTGCAGCCACAGAGAGGGGTGTGCAGGAGGAGAGTGAGTTCTCAGACACCACTGACCCTGCAGCAGATGCCCCCCCTCCCAAACGGATCAGGGGCCGTCCGAGAATCCACAGGGGAGGATTTGGTGGCAGGCCACCATACCAACGCCACTCACAGAGCCAGCCATGATGGTATCTTGTTGTTCCCCTTTGCATTGACTATGTTGACTATTCTTGCCCACATTGTCATGTTGATGGCCTGAGTCTGTTGGACTGTGTGACTTCTGCTTTGTGGTGACTACACTATTTGTCTCAACTACCATGACTGACAACTCATTTATTCACTGTTCACATTTATGTACATATCCCCGTCACTTGCACAAAAACTAATTCCAAATAAACACTCTTCACATACCTATGTCTGTGTGAGCTACATGTTTATTCCAGTATGTACAATGACAAATCAGATTTCAATGTTCCAACAGCTGTGAAGCAGAGGAGGCATTCAGAGGGTGAATGGACCTAGAAAGACACAAGAGAATGACTTTTCCCATCAGGTGACTCCTTCACAGCAGAAATACAACACTAGGCAGTAAGTTAAGGCACAAAAACAAGCCCCCCTAGCAATGGTCAACAACCTCAACATACACATGATGTACCTGGATACACATACCCTGTGCCACACACATCATCCCTCACCACACACACAACAACATGTTAGAGTTATCAAAGCCTTGATAGTAACATCCAAGCAAACACACAATGTCACTTGTCTACAAAGTCACTTACATTCAAGGGAAGTAGTTGGCAATGAGCTGTTGACGCAGGTCAACACGTTCCTCTTCACCACTATCGTCTGCACTGGAAGTGTGTGGGTGTGCAGGAGGGCGCATCTGCTGCTCATCGTCATCCATGATCAGCAGAACAGCTTTGCGCAAGGCAAGGTTGTGTAGCATGCAGCATGCTACAACTTTCCGGCACACCTTTCGTGGGGAATACAACAGTGCACCTCCGCTCTTGTCCAGGCACTGGAATCGGGACTTCAGTAGGCCAAAGGTGCACTCCACCACACGTCGTGTCCTACCATGTGCCTCGTTGTAGCTGACTTCTCCCGGGGTACTTGGATTCCGCAGTGGGCTCAGCAACCACGGCCTGTTGGGATACGCTGAGTCGCCTAGGTGTGACATACACAGAGAAATGTTGTGATACAAACAGTTGACGAGAACAGCATGTCACACACAGCACACTACTTGACTCAGTGTACTCACCTACAAGCCATGCACGCTCTGGATGTAGATTTTCCATCAGCCGGGGTACAATGCTGTTCCGCAGGATGTAGGAGTCATGGGCGGAGCCAGCAAATCACGCACCAACATGGCTGATGATCATATCAGCTTGGCATACCACCTGCACATTTATGGAATGGTAGTGCTTCCTGTTCCTATACACCTGCTCATGTGCCTGTGGTGGGACAAGGGCAATGTGTGTGCCGTCAATGGAACCAACTACATGAGGAATGTGGCCATGGGCATAAAAACCAGCCTTCACAGCAGGCAAATCTGCTGTATTCGGGAATCGTATGTATTGGTCCTTGTATAGCATCATTGCGGACACCACATCCCAGAGCACCATGCTGAATGTTGGTTGCGACATCCCACCGGCGGTGGCCACAGTGTATTGGAAAGAGCCCATAGCGAAGAAATGCAGCGCTGCCATGATCTTCACGGTTGGGGATAGGGCAGTTGGATATGTGCGTTGAGGACTCAGATGGGGCTCCAACTGAGCACACAGCTCTTGCAGTGTAATGCGATCCAGACGAAATTTCCTGATGATGTCCACATCCTCCATGTCCGCCAGGACTGTGAAAGGCCGGTGCACATTTGGTCGTCGCCTACATGAAATGGGAGAGGACTAATGTTATTCAAATTACACAATGAGATGTGTCCGACTTCTCACATCTTGACTCACGCAGCAGAAACAATGAACGTACTCCAACAATTGCTGAATCCACAACTCAGATGCAGAGAGACATTCACCACATGTGTGTTTACAAGGGGTCATGTTATACATACTGACTACCAGACAAACATATTCAGCGGTTGTGAATGGTACACCAATACATCTGGTGGCCCCAGGCCTAGGAGTAGGTGACACAGCACAGGTATGAGACAGCAACACTGCTGATTCATATGTAGCTGCTTTACCTGCCACACCTTCTTGCTTAAGTTGCACAGACCACTAGTTATCATCACAATGTGCACAGTGTGTGTAAGCTGAGCACATATCCTACTTAAACCAGCCATGGGCACAGTAACATACCACCATTATGTGTTCAGGCAATCATTACTGTTGTTTGATTAGCCATCTCACACATTAAGTTGATTCCAAAGATGAGACAACATCATACAACCAATAGATGTACATCCACACACATATCCACACATATCATGGGTGACGTGAGTAAGTGCATGTCAATGCATGTCACAGTTTCCACAGACATGGTATGTGTAGGCATCAGTGAGTTTAATGTCACACCAGCATTCATTGTACACAACAAGTGCACAAAGACACTATGGAGGCATAGTGTTCAATTGTTAAATTTGACCATTGCCATTGCTAGTGCATGATGTGCCCATAACCGCGGTAGGCGTGCACCGCCACCGCGGGGCTGCTCATTGGCCACACTTGAAAGATGCAGCATAGCGGTAGCGACCACCTGTCCCCCGCGGTGTGACACCACCAATGCCATTGCAGCCAATGGGAACCGCGATCGCGGTAGTGAAATGCAACTTTGAAAACGGCGGTAGGCGTGCACCGCCACCGCGGGGCCGCTCATTGGCCACACTTGAAAGATGCAGCATAGCGGTAGCAACCGCCTGTCCCCGTGGTGTGACACCACCAATGCCATTGCAGACAATGGGACCCGCGGTCGCGGTAGTGAAATGCTACTGTGGAACCCGCAGTAGGCGTGCACCGCCACCGCGGGGCCACTCATTGGCCACACTTGAAAGATGCAGCATAGTGGTAGCGACCGCCTGTCCCCCGCGGTGTGACACCACCAATGCCATTGCAGACAATGGGACCCGCGGTCACGGTAGTGAAATGCTACTGTGGAACCCGCGGTAGGCGTGCACCGCCACCGCGAGGCCGCTCATTGGCCACACTTGAAAGATGCAGCATAGCGGTAGCGACCACCTGTCCCCCCGGTGTGACACTACCAATGCCATTGCAGCCAATGGGAACCGCGATCGCGGTAGTGAAATGCAACTTTGGAAACGGCGGTAGGCGTGCACCACCACCGCGGTGCCACTCATTGGCCACACTTGAAAGATGCCAGCAAGGTGGACCAATTGCAGCAGCTGCCTGCCACTGATACCAACCCAGGGGCCTATAAATCTCTGTGGGAGAGCCACACATTTCACATGCATTCAGATACTGCAGACTGCCATTCCTCTACAACTGCATATTTTGCTGTATCCTGGATCCAGTGATGGCGAGAACAGAGAATGTCAGGGCCCGTCCCTTCACTACAGAGGAGCTGGAGCTTCTGGTGGACGAGGTCCTTGCACAGTATGGGAGGCTTTTTGGTGCACCAGATGTACTGGTAAGTGTCCCTGATTCCAAGTGTGAGAGTGATCAAAATGATACCATGATGTTGCTGTGCAGTAGTATGTGCCTGTGAGTGCAAGTCGATGTACAGGCATCCTAATAGTTGACATGGCATGCTCCATACATGTTCTGTGGGACTTGACTTTGATTATGTGTAGTAAATGGACACTCCTACAGCCATTCTTGCACAAACTTAATGAACATGTTGGTCTGAGACTAGGTGATGTAAATGTGTGTTACACTGCCATGCATGCTAACTTCATGTGAATGGTGTCTGTAGGCTTATTTCCACACCTACATAAGTTGATTGTAGGTAGGGGGAGACATGCATTGTTTAAACAGCCACACAGATATGATGGTGTTCTGAAACAGCACAAGTCGGGACTGATTTTTACTGTGCCATGTTATGTGACTGTCCACTCACTCATTACAACCTCATATGTGACTGTTGAAATGTATATTGGTATGGAGCACTAACTTATGTGTGTTGACTATTTCTTAAGTGCACTACGTTGATGTGAGCATCATGCACAATAGTCCAATGCATGAGTGGAACCCACTTGATGTTAATGCAACAATAACACTTCACATCAATGTAAGTAGTAGATGTCATCCTTACATTGATTTAAACATGTGTTCAGTCTGGCATGTGTTGGCACTTTTCACCCTCTCATGCTGTACATCCATGTGATTTATCTGAGGGACCATGTTGAGCCGCACTGTGAGTTCCTCTGGCCTGCACAGACACTGTCCAATGTTACTCTGAGCCATGCCTAACTGGACTGAGTCAAACATGTGTTTAGTCCACACATCTAATACTCACTGAGCCATCATAGTACTGAGAATTGCACAATCGAGGACTTAACAATGTGAGAAGTGCGTGATAAATATGATTATGTCCCAATATGTTTCCTGAGAAATGCATTGAGCCATTCACAGGCCAAGGGCATCGTGGGGTGTGTAGTGGTGGACACAGTGAGTCTGCCACTACACTTCATTATTACTGTATTGCATGTCATGCTCACTCACATACTGCATCACAGATGAGGGCCTTCTGCACATGGCTGTCTGTGCTGCCATTGTGCATGTGTATGAGATGGCCATGTACTGTATGCCTTGCCATACATGCATTCATTTCTGTGTAGTATTGTAATGAACATGTACTATGTGTCATGCTGTATGGCCTTTGATGAAGATGTAGCGATTTGTGTGCCATGCATTTATGTTCTCCTGTGCTGACACACAGTGTGAATGACACAGGGTCTCTGATACTTCCTTTTCTTGTCTCCTTTGCCTGCCGCTGAAGGTCCAACAGCGTAAGGCCGCTTGGAAGAACATTGCACGGAAGGTGCGGACTCTGGGTGTATCCAACAGACGGCACACACACTGCCACAAGAGGTGGGACGACATCTCCCGTCTGAGCAGGACCGTGGCAGAGATGACGGTGGGGCTGGTCCCTCGCAGTGGCAGGTTGGCGCGCCGAACCATGACTCCACTAATGTCCCGCATCTTGTCTGTGACACAGCCAGAGCTGTATGAACGTTTGAGGGACCATCAGCAGGGAGTAAGTGGTGAGTATTCTGCGTAGGCTGACTTTGGGTGTGAGTGACTGCATGAATGGCGACCGTGAGACATTGCTGATCTTGCTGCTGTGTACATTTTTAGGAACTACTTCTCAGTGGCCTATGTGTTCAGTGCAGGTGTCATGTATTTTCCCATAGATGGACTTGATCATGTGTTTCATACAATGGCCCTTGCCATTGCATGATGAGATGTGGCCTTATGACATCTTCTGCATTCTGGGTGTCATGGACATCACCAGGCAGTGTACAGCAGTCTGCATCATGTCAGTGTGCATTTAACGATGTGTGCACTACAGGACTTGTTAATGGTGTGAAGTACACATCTGACACCAACGTGCATCAGTTTGCAAGATGAATTGCTCACCTTGTCAGACATCAGTAGCTCATGGACATCATTAAGTAGAAATTTGAATCTGTATCTGTGTTGTCCCCTTACAGTGACTCCATATGTGACAGAGGCAACATGCTGAGATGTATGCCTCTCTCACATACAGGCACATGGGTATGCTTGCAGAGATGTTTAGGTTACATTACAAGGAGGCAGGGACCTGCTATTTGCCGGTGTGAACCTCACATGGCTCATTGATGTTAACAATGCATATTTCCATGCATCTTCTATGTTCAGCATGATTGTTGCACATGCAGACTGCACAGGGTGTTGTGCAACTTGGGGTTGTCATTTTCTAGTCTAGTTCTGTGCTTGCATTTGATGTTTGTGTGTATGGCACTGTACTGAACCTATGTCTCTGTTCATTGCAGCATTTACCGAGTGCACGGAAGGCCATGATACGGACACCAGTGCTGAAGCATGTGGCACGCATGATAGCCATGAGATCACTGACACTGATGTAACCAGCGCCTCGGAGGGGGACAGGAGTGTCCTTGAGGACTCATGCGCAGAAAGCACAACCTCAACATCATCGGACTCCAGTGGGAGTCAGCGACAATGGTGGTCACAGGGAGTGACAATGCTGCCTCTTCCTCCACCACACATCGGCCAGTGCCCACCATCCCGGCTACTACCACTAGTGCTGTCCGTGCCCGCAGGGCTGTTAAGGGTAGAGTCACCTTCACCCCAGGCACCGCTGCCCCTGTCTCCCCTGCTGCCCACGGTGTTGAGGCGATTGAACTCTTGCGCCAGCTGTGTGTGGGTCAGACAGCTCTCCTAAATGCTTTCCAGGATCAGGACAAGAAGTTGGGACAGGTTCTGGCATTTATGGAGGGCATTCATTCGGACATGGGTGGGCTACACAGGACTGTTCAGGGTTTGTCCTCCACCGTGACGGCAGCCATTCAGCTATCACAGCATCCAAGTCCAGCCCCAATGCCTTCACCAACCACCCTGCCAGTGGCAACCCCTGAGGGGAGTGACCACACAACTGAGCCCTCAGGCCCCGAGTCGTCGACACCCAGCACACGACAGCAGTGCTCCAAGCGTGCAAGACCACAGACACCATCCCCAAAAAGTGACACAGGCACACAGGGACGCAAAGAAAAAAGCCATTCACATGACACTCAGGGGCATCAGGCAAAGGAGCAGGCCTCTAGCTCACGGTCCACAAGATTGCACCCATCACAAGAGACTCCCATCCACACAACTGCTCCAAGTGACAGACAAACAGTTGGCATGCCTGATGTGGTGCTGGTGCCGCTGAAGGGAAAGCCCACAAAGCAACCTAAGACTGCTTCACCCAGGACGTCTACTCCCACCCACACCCCTGTGAAGCGTGGTCAGGAGAGCAATGTGAGTCGTTCACCAGGGCCACAGGGGATGGAGGGAAAAAGGCAAGCAAAAAGCAAGGCGAAGTCCACATCCTGCAAATCCCCACAAGGAGGGCCACCTGCACCTGTCACACCTTTGGTGGCGAGGGACTCTGTTGTGCCAGCCACACTTCCCAATACTCCCAAGACACTTCTGCAATATCGTATACCCAAGAAGTGTAGAGGCAGCCCTCAACATTCACCCTCACCCACTGTGTCTCACGGCAGCGTCTCTCCGCCTCCACGTGCCACCATGCCACCCGGTCCGAGCAGCCCTACACCTGCCACAGCCACTACTGGCTCTGTGTCTCACGGCAGCATCTCTCCGCCTCCACGTGCCACAATGCCACCCGGTACAAGCAGGCCTACACCTGCCACAGCCACTACTGGCTCTGTGTCTCACGGTAGCATCTCTCCGCCTCCACGTGCCACAATGCCACCCGGTACAAGCAGGCCTACACCTGCCACAGCCACTACTGGCTCTGTGTCTCACGGCAGCATCTCTCTGCCTCCACGTGCCACAATGCCACCCGGTACAAGCAGGCCTACACCTGCCACAGCCACTACTGGCTCTGTGTCTCACGGAAGTATCTCTCCACCTCCACGTGCCACCATGCCACCCGGTCCAAGCAGCCCTACGCCTGCCACAGCCACTGCTGACTCTGACTCGCCTCTCTCGCCCAGGTCCAGTTCCACCAGTGTCCATGACAATCAGCCACCTCCCAGTCCAACTGACAGGCAAGTCTGAGGCACAGACCCCCTCCCATAAGCATCTCTCCCACAGCGGTGCCTGGACTGCGCTTTGATAGCCCCGGTGCTTTGTTCATTCACATGGCAGTGTACAGTGTTCCACATTCACTGTAAACATTTTCATGCACACATGTGCATTGGTTGGACTGTGGACTGGCCAATGGCCTTTTATTGGTTTGTCATTTTGTGCCTATCAGGTTATTTTGCAATAAACACTTACTCCTGTTGGATCGTTTGTTACTGCCCTTGCTTAATCAAACATTTTGATGTGTGGGTATGGATGAATGTGCCACATGCTCTGCATGGCACTTCCACATTGCCATTGACTTCATTCACTTTGTCATTGTTTGGCAAACGTAACACACAGTTTTGGTCTGCTTTACTCTGAGGTTTGGGGGTGCAATGATGTTTGTGGGTGTTGATGTACTCTTGCAATCATTATTTGCTGTTGATTTCAGTATGATTGTACACATGTCATGTTAGGGGGCTATACCACAACAGAGGTGAATTCTACACACAGTCTAACTTGCGGGGTGTCCAAGGTTGGTGATGTCTGTGTGATGTGTTTGGATGTGTGGACAGCAGTGTGTGTGTGGTAATCTTGTAAAGGCCTGTCTTCGTACTCACATGGGTATATTTGGATGTGTGCAGTTGAGTGGTCACACAGTGAGCTTGGCCTGTCCTTGTCAGTGGTGTTGAGGTGTATGTGGCCCTGTACATGCCAACTACAAACATGTATGTTCCAGGTGGGGTTTGCCCCCTAATACTCATCTTGGCAGTGGCAGGAAGGGGGTTTCACAACACATGCACCTTTTTGGCATTACTTTGCAGGTGGGGTTTGCCCCCTAATACTCATCTTGGCAGTGGCAGGAAGGGGGTTTCACAACACAGGCAGCTTTTTGGCATTACTTTGCAGGTGGGGTTTGCCCCCTAATACTCATCTTGGCAGTGGCATGAAGGGGGTTTCACACCAGAGGCAGCTTTTTGGCATTACCTTGCAGGTGTTGTTTTGCCACCTATTACTCATCTTGGCAGTGGCAGGAAGGGGGTTTCACATCACAGGCACCTATTTGGCATTACCTTGCAGGTGTTGTTTTGCCACAATACACCTATGGACTTGTTCACATACATCACTATTCCTGAATGTCAGATGGGCACACATTTTGATGTTGAACAGGGTGGGATGGTAGGAGCTGTGATGGTATCAGGTAATGTCAGCTGCTACCAACAGAGGCACACAATGTACATTTGGGCCAGGGCCAACACAATCCTTACACGTCCCTGTGACTGCCCATGCGTGCCGCTGGCCCTGCCTACTGGATTGTGCAGAACTTTTCCCGCGTCTTCACCGCTGCGGTGACGTGACCGGGAGGATGCGGTGATGACGTTGTTGATGGATGGCCCCGATGCGGAGGTGTGGCAATGACGTACCTGCGGTGTTGTCGACGGCGGCGGCGTCTTTGTTCATGGAGGATCAGGAACAGCAGCGGTAGGGCTTGTAGAGCAGGATCCATTGCGGTAGCAAACGCGTGGAGTTGTGTGTTATTGTCGTTTTCCTCCGCAGTATTGTTTCCGCCGTGTTTGAATGGGTGGTTTCTCCGTTGCGGTCCGATTGCCTATTTGAGGCATTGTGATTCGGATGGCGGTCTACACGTCATTCCGCACGGCGGTCTCCCGCTATTGGCTACGTCCGCCGTCGTCGCGGAACCAAGGTGCTGGCGGTACTGGAAACTCCGCGGCGGTAGGGATTTGGCCTATGTCTGCCCATCGTAATATGGCGGACGGGGATTCGTGACCGTGGTTGGCAAAACTGCACCCGCCAGGCCGGCGGAAGCCACCACAGCCACGGCGGTGCCGATCCGCCCGCCATCGTAATCGACCCCTTTGAAACAATGTACAAATGGAAGTACACCTTCCTATGTACCACCAGTCAAACATCCACAAACAGATTTTTCCTGAAGGAATATTCCTTTTCATCAGTAAAGTAAAATATTAAATTACTGACATCCGGGTAACTTTAGGCGTAAGCCTTCATAACTTATTCCACATTAGGTATCCAGGCCAAATTTGTATAATTTTTCCCTACATCTTGGGGATTCTAATGATATCCAGGGTTTGTGAATTTCTCACAGATGGAACTGGGACAATAGCCAAAATATAGCTGCATTTAGTTTTTTGGGGTAATGATTTCTGCACATGAAAGCATAAGTATGTTTATCTAAAATTGATATACATGAAATGTTTGCTGTGCTAGGATCACCAGCTTACCAGCTTTCAGGAACAAAATCAGTTGTATAAAAAAATTGGTAACACAGTTATTGCATTTTTCTAGGAGGCGGTGCAATTTTCCTAATAGTTGTCATTTCAGCCTACTTGGACCTAGTGGTGGAAACAGGTGTAAAACCCATGGGTGTTTCCAGAAAGCTTTACATTTCTCAAAAGAAGATATAAATCTGAATTCAACAAGAGCTCATTTGGTTAGATACTTCAAGATTTTCTCAAAGCAGCTAACTGATGAAATAAAAATAATAATGAAAATGAGTAGAAAAAAACTGCCATTTCTGACAATGCTTCATCTGTAACTTCTTGTCACAGTGGCAGATTTCCAAAAGTAATATGTCATTACTTGCAATAAACCCTTCTGGTTGCGGGGATATATAGAACTTGTAAGAATAATAATACAATTTCTAAAGCACATAGTTTCCTCAAATAAGGTGTCTCAGTGCTAGGTACAGGTATCTGCAGACCTAAATGCAGCTATTAAACTCACATATTTCCCAAACTAAAGAACCACGTTTTAAGTTTTTTCCTAAGAACACACTCAGACTGGACCTGACGAACCAACAATGACAAAGCATTCCACATTTTCAGTGCTAAATAGCTGAAGGAGCTTCCACCTATTCTCACTCTCTTTACTTTGGGAACAGATGCCAACATCTCCCTGCTGATCTTAGATTTCTCGCTGGTGCATATGGTCTAACAAAAGATTAGTGGTACCATGGTCCTTTGTTAGCAAAAGCAAATGTAAGGTCTACAAAACATGAGATACTCTGAGCTGCACTTTACAAAGTTTTTTCATTATGTACTGAGTATGCAGAAATGCATATGGCAAAATATAGAGAATTTAAAATGGGTTTAAAAGGAAACCTATGTATTTTTGAAATGTACAGAGGATATTGAGTTTAATTAAGAACATTAGCTATTTCCACACACCTCTTCATTCGTGGATACCAATACTGTCATGAGATTCAGAGGCCATTTTGAAAAAAGCCTTATTTCTTGCACACTACCTAACATTTGGAAGCCACAAATGCAGAGAAATTCAATTGTAAATATTAAATGTTGTACTATTCTGGGTTCCAGATGTGTACTGATAAAAGCAGTACCCCACTTGTGTTGGTGGGCCTAGCACCAGGGACAGAAAAGGGCCCCAAATGCAACAAGGGCAGATCGCATTTTTCCATCTGAAATCAACCATCTAGTTGCAAAGTGGTTAGCTGTGGAGTTTGTCCTTGGACTCAGCCACCACCCAGGGAAGCCTACCAAACCTAGACATTTATGAAAACTAGACACCCGGGGGAGTCCAAGGTGATGTGACTTGTGTGTTTCTCACAAGATTGTGTTTGCACAGCAGCCCTTGGAACCCTCAAACTTTGACAAAAAACTCACAATGTACCCACATTTGTGTGAAGGAAAGATCTGGAATCTGCAGGGATCCACAGTTTCCTACCTCCTAGTGTTTAACTTTCCACACATCTCCTGATACAAATGGTACCTTACTCAAATTGGGGGGGCACATGCCAGCAACAGAAAGGAGCCAAAACACAACATGGCCAGATCAAATTGTTCCACTCAAAACCAACTCCTTCTTTTTGTAATGTGGGTAGCTGTGGATTTCGGGCCCACCTCATCTGGCACCCAGAGAAACCTGACAAACCTAGACATATGTGATAACTAGACACCTGGGTGGGGGTGACCTGCATGGATCTCAAGAGGTTTTCTTAACCAGAAGCCCTTGCAAACCTCTATCTTTGGCTAAATTCACATATTTTCCTCAAAGTTCTATGAGAGAACGTTCCTGAACCTGCAGGCATCCCCAAATTTCCTACCAGTCTGCATTCCCACGTGTCCCTCAATAAATATGGTAACCCACTTGTGTGGGTGTGCCAAGTGTCTGTGACAGGATAAGGGACCAACATGCAAAATGGCCAGACCATTTTTTTCCACTGAAAACCAACTCCTTTTTTTTCAATGTGGCTAAGTTATGTTATGTTATGTTATGTTAAAAATCATTTCTAAAGCGCACGTTCACCAAACGGTTTCTTGGCGCTAAGGACAGGACGGCAGCAGTTCCAGACAGAAGGCAGGCGTCAGTGGTAGGCGTGGGAGAAAAGCCAGGTTTTGAGTAACCTCCTAAATTGAATGTAGGAGTCCACAGTGCGCAGATACAGAGGGAGAGCGTTCCAGAATTGAGGGGCCAAGGAAGTGTATCTAAGGCCACCATGTTTCTTACGATTGAACGCATGAGAGACCAGTAGGTTCTTATTAGATGAGCGTAGGTCGCGAGAGGGAAGATATCGCTGAATGTTTGAGGCAATAAAGGCGGGACCACATCCTGACAGGGCTTTATAAATAATGCAGCCCAGTTTGAACAAGCAGCGTTGAGATATAGGGAGCCAATGGAGGTCTCTCAGCAGCGGTTTCACATGGGAATGCTTAGGTTGCCCAAGAATAAGTCTAGCTGCCTGGTTTTGGACTCGCTGTAAGCGATGGACTTGGTATGCAGGTATACCAGCGTACAGGGAATTGGCGTAGTCAACACGTGAAATCACCAAGGCAAGAACCACTTGGGTCAAGGCTTCGATGGAGAGGAATCTGCTAATTTTTCGAATTCTACGAAGGTGGAAAAAGCATGCAGAGACCACGGAGCTGATCTGGGCTTTTACAGTGAGATCATTGCTATCTTTGGATTTCAGGCCCAACTCATCCGGCACCCAGGGAAACCTGACAAACCTAATCATTTGTGATAACTAGACACCCAGAGAAGTCCAGGGTGGGGTGGCTGACTGGCTTTGTTCTCACAATGCTTTTTTTTACCCAGAAGCCATTGCAAACCTCAAACTTTGGCTAAAAAAATCACATTTTCTGTGGAGATTCTGGTGATGGGACTCCCATTGACCCTTATTTGCTCTATTCCTGTTGCGGGCACTAGGCCCAGCCACACAAGTGGGGTAGCATTTTTACTGGGACAATAGAGTCAATGCTGAGTTGTAGGAATTGTGTAAATCCCTATGGATTTCGGATGCTTATGTTACAGAAATGCAAACAAAATGTGTTATTTTAGGCAAAAATGTGGGAAAGGATGTGGTCCAACGGCTAGAGCGGTCGACCTTGAAGCTGGCGAAACAGGTTTGCATCTTGGAAGGGACGCTCAACATCCTGTGATTCTGGGCAAATCACTTAATCTCCCCGTGCCTAAGAACATGAATGTGTCCATCTGTAACACAACTGGTGTTCATGTAAAGCACTCTAATACCTTTCGGTCTAGTTTGCGCTATATAAACTCAAACCAAAAAAAAAGTTTCAGGTTTGCCCAGAAGAATCTATACTTCCTCTCTCTTACCATAGGGATAGGGAGACTTTAGTCCCCAAGGGAGCATGGGAGCAGAAAGATTGTGAGGCTTTCGGGATGGGGATGGAGCCTGATTTCAGGAAGGGCAAGACCCCACCCTGTCATTTTATTAAAAACAAATAGTCCAGGCATTTAGCAGTCTTTCTGCCCCCCCCCCCTTGATGGTCAAATTGGGAAACCCCCCTCAGACTCTCAGGGGGCAGAAAGACTGGTCTGACCTGACTTCGCGTGCAAGTATTTATATGTTGAGACCCCCATAATCATTTGCCTTAACCAAATGTCAAATCCCTAGTGTTTATTTGGCTTTGTACCCCCTCAGGGCAGATTATAGGCAACTTTCCCAATCATGACAAACCTCCTATCTGCCCCCAGGGGGACAGAAAAGCTCAATTGCCCATTTTGGGGTGGGGGTGTGGCTTGATGCCAGGGTAGGCTGCCCCCATTCTTTTGTTTGTTTTGGAGCCATGCTAAAATTCCTGATGTCTACTTCACCAGATTGCGGCTAAACATACACAATCTACCTTTGGGGGGGCAGAAAGACTGTTACACTCATTCTGGATTAGGGGCAAGGCACTAGGCCCGGGTTAGTTGCACCCATCACTTTTTTTTGTTTGGCCTTTTTTTTCCCTTATGTCTAGTGAGTTTTCCATCCAGCAGAGGCAGATTTTGGGTAAATATCTTCAATTCGCCTCCAGGGGGAAAAAAGAGTGATGCACCATTTGGTGTGCAAGTACAGCGGGAGCCGGCCCCATACCCTTTCTTTGAGCCTATTTTTCCCAAGTGTCTAGTGAGCTTTCTGTCGCCACAGGGGTAGACTTGGGGGGCAGAAAGACTGCTGCATCAATTCTGGGGTGGGGACACGGCACAGTTAGCTGGATGAGCATCTCTCATCCCTTTTTTTGGAAACTAATTTTTCCCTGGTGTCTATGGGCCTGATTATGAGTCTGGTGGTCTTGCGACCACCAGACTCGCAGTGGTGCAGGAGTGGTGGTCCATCGTTTTGATGATTACGTCTTTCAAAGTCAAATCAACGGTGGTCCGCCGGCTGCACCAGGGAAAAGTCACTCCCTTGCTGTGGCGTAGTCTGCTCAGCATACTACGAGTCCATCTACCTCCAGCATTTCATGGCGTGAGACCCACTATGAATAGGCTGGTGGTGGAGGAACAAAGGGGGTCCTACAAGGCATCAGAGGCAGTGTTGCGCCGCAGCGCCAAACTCGTAATGAGGCCCTAAGAGTTTTTTGTCCCCGGGGTCATATTTTGGCTAAACACCCCAATTCAATCCCACGCAGGGCAAGGCATGATGCTTTTGTGATCCACCTCACCCCCCCTTATTTTACTTACATTTTCCCATGGTACCTAGTGGGCTTTCTGTCTTCACGGAGTCAGAGTGTGGGTAGAAAGACTAACAAATCCATTCTGGAAAGGGGGCACAGTGAGCTGCCCCATTACATTTTTTTCTTGGGACCTATTTATTCCCTGGTGTCTAGTGGGCTTTCTGTCTCCCAGGGGGCAAGTTGTGGGTGAACACCCCAAACCACTGCAAGATGGCAGAAACTATTGAGCCTTTTCTGGGATGAGACACACCACAATGCCTGGGTGAGTCACAAAATATTGAGGTCAAAAATATCATCATCCTATACTTTTTAATGGTAAGTACAAAAATATCGAGACAAAAAATATTGATTTCACTAATATCATTTTTAAATGTATATAAAATATATATTAAATAGTAATATTAATTTAAAAAATAAAATAGATTTAACGTGTATTTTAACAGATATAACAACTAAACTTAATTTAAAAATGTTAAACGAACATATATAATAATTAATATATATATTTACATATATCTACTTAAAAGCAATTATTAAACCATTATTTTTTATTTTTATTCTAATTTCAATTTTTCCCATAATATATATATATATATATATATATATATATATATATATATATCTCAATAGCATAAAATCTTTAAAAAACAAACCTTTTAATTAAATTAAAAAAGTAAACAGCTTAAAATTCTTAAAATTTTGTAAAAATTATCTTACACATTAAAGAACATTAATAATTAAAAGTATTATACTTTTAGATAAACAAAAACATATATGCTTAAAAACTTTGATAGAAAAGCAGACATTTGAGGTGAGCAAATTTAGAGTGTCGCTGGTGTTGAGAGTGCTCTTACTGGAGCTGCTTTCCACCTAATCTTGAGAACTACCCAGAGTTCTCTGCTTCTGTTTTTGCATAATTTATTTGTCACTCTATGCCTGAAAGGGTTTTGTTTTGACTTATACTGGGTGCTCCCTTGTGTCTGAACAAAGCTATACCTCTCTGAAGAGCTCTAACGAGAGCGAAACACCTGTCAGGGGTTGCTTTTATTAATTTCAGGTTGGCTTGGATGGTATTTTACCAATCCAAAGCTGTAATACTGTGCCTGGAGTGGTAAAAGGCTTTGGCCATTTTACAGCTCGGCAGGGATAGCACTGTGCTAATCCTATGCTTAAAGACTTTGCTGTAAAAATGGCAAAAGACTTTGTCCCTTTCTATCTCGGCGTGGATAGCACTGCGCTAATCCTATGCTTAAAAACTTTGATAGAAAAGCAGACATTTGAGGTGAGCAAATTTAGAGTGTCGCTGGTGTTGAGAGTGCTCTTACTGGAACTGCTTTCCACCTAAACTTGAGAACTACCCAGAGTTCTCTGCTTCTGTTTTTGCACATATATATATATATATATATATATATATATATTATCTACTGGCGGTCGCCAGTAGATAGTTATAGTTACAACCTATTATCCATAGGAAATCCGCGACATTCTATTTGAAATAACTCTCTTGCCGGTTGACGTATCTTCGCGAAATTTTCAAACTTCGTGGGGCGCTCCGGTCCGCTCCTACCCTGAAAGTCTCGGGGTGATACGTCAAGTGGGGGCCGAGAAAAAGGGGGTCCCAAAATGCGTTTTCCCCATGCATTTTTCCATAGGAAACTTTAGACACGGCTACAGCCTGAACTGCTGAACGGAATTACACCAAATTTGGCAAAGAGGTAGTTCTTGGTTCAGAAAGAACCCTTTTGTTAAATGGTGTAAATCCGTTCAGTAGTTGCTGAGAAAATGAAAAGTAAAAAGTTAGTGATATCTATGGGCACGGAGGATTCGCGCACCCTCAGCGCACCCTGCGCGCACCGTCCCGATCACGAGCTGCATTTTAATTGGCTGTCAACATTCCGATTCAGGAAATGTTGGCAGCCATTTTGTCCCTCGGTAGAACCAAGGGACAGAAACAAGTGCGCAAAGCGCACAAAGGGGGCAGGGTAGAAACACCCTGACCCCTAGGTTTGCTCAGGGGGTCCCACAAGGACCCCTGGGCAAAAAAAATTTGTTTTTTTAAAATCGGCAGGATGCGCTCAGGGTGCGCGAATCCTGCCGAAAAGAATTCGAAGCGCGGTCTCCGCGCTTCGATGTTAGTTGGCCCCGGGTGGCCCAAGTCCCGGGGGCATGGTGGGGGATAATTTAATGTGTGGGGGCCTCAAGGGCCCCCAAGCCCGAGGACCGCCACCCCCGGGGCTTTTTAAAAATGGTGCGGGAGGGCTCTGAGCCTCCCGCAGCCCCGGGACCACCACCTCCCGGGGCTTTTTTAAAATTAATGACAACCTGTGTGGGGGGCTCCAGCCCCCACATGCCCCGGGGCCGCCACCTCCCCGGGGCACTAAACATTTAAATATGGGGGTCCGTTACGGACCCCAGAGCCCCGGGGACCACCACCTCCCGGGGCTTTGAACTGAATTGGAGGGGGCCGCGCGGCCCCCTCCTGGAGCCCTTGATGGCCCTGGGGACCACCACCCCCAGGGCCGGCTCCTGCAGTGTCCCGGGGTGCCTACCCCGGGACACTGTAGTTTGCTATGGCAGGACGGGAGCCTCGCGGCTCCCGTCCTGCCATAGCAAACTGCTTTGGATATTGGAAGAGAGAGCAGGAAACCTGCTCTCTCTTCCAATATCCAAAGCACATTGCTTTCCACATGGGGAGCAGCATGTCAGCTGCTCCCCATGTGGAAAAGCAATGCCGGCTCCCAAGGGACGCGGGGAGCCGGCGGGACTGTGGGGATTGGGGACCCCCACAGTCCCCAACGGAGAGGGCCAGCCCCGGGGGATGGGGTCCCGGGGCAAGTAGTGGCTCGGGAGGGGGCCACGCGGCCCCCTCCCCAAAAAAGAAAAAAAAAATTTTTTAAAAATAGAAAGGCCAGCCCCGGGGGATGGGGTCCCCGGGGCCTTAAAATGGCCAGAGGAGGGGGCCACGCTGCCCCCTCAAAATAATAAATAAAGACGCCATGCCCCGGGGGATGGGGTCCCCGGGGCCAATACAGGCCAAGGGAAGGGGGCCACGCGGCCCCCTTCCCGTTTTTTTTTTTTTGGTAATTAAAAAAGGGGTAAGGCCCTGGGGGATGGGGTCCCCAGGGCCCAAAAACAGAAAAAAAGGAAGGGGGCTACACAGCCCCCTTCAGGGGACAAAAAAAAAAAAAAAAAAAAACGATCGGGCCGGCAGGCCCCGCCCCTACTTCACCACTCTGCAAACGCGCCCCTGGCGCGTTTGCAGAGGGGAATAAATTCACCTTGAATACTGGGGGTCCCTGGGGGCCAACTAGCCCACCAGGAACCTCCAGTATGCGCCAGGGGCTGCCTTGCAGAGACGTGTAGAGAGGCCACACCCTTTTTACACCTCTCTGCAACGCAGCTCTGTGGCGCTTTTGGAGGTATATGGTGGGCTAGTTGGACTCCGGGGACCCTCAGGATTCAAGGGGACTTAATCCCCCAACTTAAAACGCGCCACGGGCGCGTTTGCACAGTGGTGAAGGGAGGGCGGGGCTTCAGGTGACATGTGTGCAAACAGGCCCCGTGGCGCGTTTTAAGATGGGGAATTAAATCCCTTCAATCCTGAGGGTCCCTGGGGGCCAACTAGCCCAACAGGTACATCCAGAATGCGCCACAGAGCTGCGTTGCAGAGAGGTGTAAAAGGGGTGTGGCCTCTCTACAGTCTCTGCAACGCAGCCCCTGGCGCATATTGGAGGTTCCTGGTGGTCTAGTTGGCCCCTAGGGACCCTCAGGATTCAAGGGGACTTAATCCCCCAACTTAAAACGCGCCACGGGGCGCGTTTGCAAAGATGTCACCTCAGGCCCCGCCCCCTCCCTTCACCATTGTGCAAATATTCCTCTAAAATCAGCCGAAATAGGAATTCCGATTTACTCACCTGTTATAAGGAGAGACCTCAGTGCTGTATCTTTCAGCCCAGTACTGGTCCTGAAAAGTAATTTTAACCGTACTTACCAGTAACTTGAATTTCCTTCCATAGGCTAACATTGACTGGTTTCACTTGGAAATTCTTCTGTGTGTGGAGTTTTGGAACTTTAAAATATTCCTCTAAAATCAGCCGAAATACGAATTCCGATTTACTCACCTGTTATCAGGAGAGACCTCAGTGCTGCATCTTTCAGCCCAGTACTGATCCTGAAAAGTAATTTTAACCGTACTTACCGGTAACTTGAATTTCCTTCATAGGCTAACATTGACTGGTTTCACTTGGAAATTCTTCTAAGTGTGGAGTTTTGGAACTTTAAAATATTCCTCTAAAATCAGCCGAAATCCGAATTCTGATTTACTCACCTGTTATCAGGAGAGACCTCAGTGCTGCATCTTTCAGCCCAGTACTGGTCCTGAAAAGTAATTTTAACCGTACTTACCAGTAACTTGAATTTCCTTCCATAGGCTAACATTGACTGGTTTCACTTGGAAATTCTTCTAAGTGTGGAGTTTTGGAACTTTAAAATATTCCTCTAAAATCAGCCGAAATACGAATTCCGATTTACTCACCTGTTATCAGGAGAGACCTCAGTGCTGCATGTTTCAGCCCAGTACTGATCCTCAAAAGAAATTTTAACCGTACTTACCGGTAACTTGAATTTCCTTCATAGGCTAACATTGACTGGTTTTCAGCAAAAAAGTTTCAAAGTGTTGATTTTCACAAACTACAAATATTCCTTAAAAATCGCCTGTATGACTTAAACGCATTCTTTCAACTGTTTACAGGAGATGCACCAGTGCTGGATCCAGGATCCAACACTGAGTAAGAAAAAGTAACGATAACAGTTTTTACCTGCTAAGTGAATTTCCTTCCATAGGATAACATTGGTGATTCTATGAGAAAAAGTTTCTAAGTGTCAACTTTTAAAATACAATAATATTCCTTAAAAATCACGACTGTAACCAAAACGCTTTTACTCAACTGTTTACAGGAGATGTACCAGGACTGAATCTAGGATCCAGTCCTGTGGTTAGAAAAAGTAATCCATAAAGTAACTAATTGCATTTAACTAGAAATTCACATTGAGCTGAATGTTGCATTGTGTTTGAAAATGTGTTGCCCATTGCAACAACTGTAACTACTGTACTTAAAAGTCTATTGCCTATCTGCAAAGTATTTAAACTAAAGTAATTCATTAAGAGAAAGTATTTTTTGTAATGTAATGTATAATGTAATTACAATGTAATTTAAAAAATAAAATATGTAAAAAAAAATTGTTTCTAAAAATGTACTAAATCAGTATGAAAAAAATTAATATAACAATTAATACATTTAAAAATTGTCAATTACAAAACCTTTGAAATTCACTAAAAAACGTAGGTTTCAGGCACGTTATAGTTAGAAATTAGCATTTAAAAAACCTTTGAAATTCACTGAAAAAACCATAGGTTTCAGACACGTTATAGTTACAAATTAGCATTTAAAAACCTTTGAAATTCACTGAAAAAACCATAGGTTTCAGACACGTTATAGTTACAAATTAGCATTTAAAAAACCTTTGAAATTCACTGAAAAAACCATAGGTTTTAGGGACAGTTATAGTTACTTGGACATTGCACTCGTACAAAACCCGTGAAATTCCCCCGTTATAGTTAGTTCAGCTAACTATAACTCGCGCCCCGCAATGCACTGCTGATGACGTCACATATTACATCACTCATGACATGGTCAGTGACATCACTGATGACATCACTGATGACATCTCAAATGACATCACTGATGACATCATCCACGTGATAATCTGATGCACCTCCTCACACCCTAATATAATCTTTGATACACCCACTCTAAATTACAGACTGCCATTCGCAAAACCATAGACACTCCAACACCAATAACCACATACCCACTCACTGATTCTTAGGTCTACACACACACATCCACTCACTCACCCGTACAGTCACTCATACTTACGGTCACTCAGTACAGGACTATCATATGCACTCTTACTCCTATATAGACACTCAAACAACGCCACTCATCCATAGAGGTACTCACACACCTAGTCAGTCATGCAAATAATTAAACACACTGCCATTTACTCACCTATACAGTTATACACACACCAGCTCACTTACTCATACAAATAGTAGCACATTGTTACGCTCTTATACAATCACTGATACAAGCACACACTCATCCATACAGCCACTATCACAATCACTCACTCTCGCTTATAGCTATTTATATACTCCAACACACATATATACTGCCTTTCACATATGTAGTTACTCACACATGTACCACTGGGACATACATTCACTCACTAACACACTCTTACACACACTTACCCACCCATACAGTCTATCACAGATGCACTCTTGAAACCATCCACCCAGTGAATCACCCACTCACACATCTATGCACAGAGTCGCACACACCCCTCCCACACAAACACTCAGGCACCCATACAGATACTCACACAAGCATTCAATAACTCAAATAGACACTCATGTAGCTATTCACAAACACATGCAGCCACTTACACAGCAACAGACAGACGGATACAGACATTCACCCAGTTTAGTCACTAACCCATGCATTCAGTACAATACGTTAAATCACTCACTTATACAGTCAGTCACGCACCTACTAAATCATCCATACAGACACTTACACACCCACTCATTCTTCAATACGTCTTTTCCTATATATATTAAAAATATTTAAACTTTAGAGAAACACACAGTCACTGGATGATGTCATCAGTGATGTCATTTGAGATGTCATCAGTGATGTCATCAGTGATGTCACTGACCATGTCATGAGTGATGTAATATGTGACGTCATCAGCAGTGCATTGCGGGGCCCGAGTTATAGTTAGCTGAACTAACTATAACGGGGGAATTTCACGGGTTTTGTACGAGTGCAATGTCCAAGTAACTATAACTGTCCCTAAAACCTATGGTTTTTTCAGTGAATTTCAAAGGTTTTTTAAATGCTAATTTGTAACTATAACGTGTCTGAAACCTATGGTTTTTCAGTGAATATATATATATATATATATATTCACTGAAAAACCATAGGATTCAGGGGCGTTATAGTTAGTTGGACATTTCACTCGTACAAAACCATAGAAATTCCCCCGTTATAGTTAGTTCAGCTAACTATAACTCGCGCGCCCGCAATGCACTGCTGATGACGTCACATATTACATCACTCATGACATGGTCAGTGACATCACTCATGACATCACTGATGACATCTCAAATGACATCACTGATGACATCATCCTTGTGATAGAGTGGCAGACCTCCTCTCACCCTAATATAACCTTTGATACACACACTCAAAAATACAAACTAACATTTTCAAAACAATGGACATACCAATACCAGTTACAACACACCTATTCTGTAATTCCAAGATCTACACACACATCCACTCATTCACCAACAGTCCCTATACAGTCACTCATACATGTACTCACTCATCATATGTACTCATACACCTATACATCCTGTTACACACCGCCACTCATCCATAGAGTTACTCACACACATAGTCACACATGCAAACAATGTATCAAACATCCATTTACTTGCATATACAGTTATACACACACTACCACACTTACTTCTACAGAAACTTACACATACTTACTCTCTTAAACAATCACTTATAGAAACACCTACTTATTTGTACAGGAACTCTTCCAATCTCTCACTCTCACATATACTCACGTATATACACCAATACTCACATATACTAGTTTAAAACATATGTAGTTACTCATAAAGACACTATTGAGACAGTCATTCACTCACTAACACACCCATACACATACTCATCCACCTATACAGTCCTGCACACATGCTGTCTTCAACACATACAAACAGTGAGTCACTCATTCATGCATCTATGCACTAAGTAATACCCCCACCGAACCATACAGACACTCAGACACTCATACTGATACTCAAAAAACCAACTAATAACCCATATAGACACTCATGTAGCTACTCACCAACCCATGCAGCCACTTATACACAAAGTGAGAGACTGATACAGATATTTTCATATTTAAACATTACTCACTAACCCATGTATTCACTAAGATACACTTAGTCAGTTATACAATCAATTTTACAAAACAAAATCATCCATTTAGACACTTATATTCCCATTTATTCTTCCATCGACCTTGAGATATACATATATAAAACATATTTAATTTTCAGAAAAACACACATTCACTGGATGATGTCATCAGTGATGTCATCAGTGATGTCATTTGAGATGTCATCAGTGATGTCATGAGTAATGTCACTGACCATGTCATGAGTGATGTAATATGTGACGTCATCAGCAGTGCATTGCGGGCGCGCGAGTTATAGTTAGCTGAACTAACTATAACGGGGGAATTTCTATGGTTTTGTACGAGTGAAATGTCCAACTAACTATAACGCCCCTGAAACCTATGGTTTTTTCAGTGAATTTCGAAGGTTTTTAAATGCTAATTTCTAACTATAACGTGCCTGAAACCTATGGTTTTTTCAGTGAATTTCTAAGGTTTTTTAAATGCTAATTTCTAACTATAATGTGCCTGAAACCTATGGTTTTTTCAGTGAATATATATATATTTATTATACTATGTATGCATGTGAAAATGTCTCGGTCCCCTGTTTGCCTCGGTGGCACGGATAAAATGGGTGGAACTGACGTCAGCACGCTGACGAGGTTCTCTTATGGCTCCGATGACGTCATACGGTGTCGCGAGCGGAGCCGTGCTATTATGACGTCCTCGTTGACGTGGGAGAGCTAGGAAAGAATTTCCGTGGAATGCTGGTGCAGGGGATATTCACCTAAGTGTTCAGGCTAGTCCTTTGGGAGCAACTGTTTATGTTGCCACTCCAGAAACCGAAACCAGTGATCCGAGGGCAGAGGCCCTGCAGATGGCACACGAGGTGGGGTGCCCAGTCGTGTGCACCGGCGGGGCAGCGAAGTGACAAGCACCACAACCCACAAAAAAGGTAACGAGGGCACTGAATAACACAGGATCTTCTCTTTGTATCTGGCAGGAACAACGAAGTTAAAATGCCCTAGTACCAAAATGTAGAATTAGTGCTACAACGGTCTTCAAGAGGACCTGCGATGCTGCTTCTGCCTCCCGTACCTTGGAGGTGGCACATGGGTCACGCGGTACGGTCATACTGCAGTGGGACGCACACTCGTTGACCTCTCATGGCACTGCTCCACACTTCAGGGAGGACGCTTTCCATTAGCTATGTTTTCTGATGACATGTCGCGCCGGCCCCGTCCAACAACAGAACTCCTTTAGATCCAAACAGACTCTTCCACTCTCTCACCGGAAGTGAAACCAGGCCACGCGGACACTTTCACAATACAACAGCCGGGAATGCACTTTTCGGTAAAAAAACACATTCCTTCCTCCTAATTAATCAAATAAACGTCTCACTGAAGAACAGGGGCCAGCTTCGATCGGTAAACAGCCGTTACAACGACTTTTTACTTTGCGATACCATTACAACGCATGCATTACCACGCATGCGTTGTACATCACAAAGTCATTACTACGCATTTTTTAGAACACATGGTCATTTACCACGCATGCCTTTACAACGAATTTTGTTGTAAAGGTATGTATGGTAAATGACCATGCGTTCTAAAAAACATGTAGACGATCCATGTAGTTGTAAGGAAACAGAGGCTGTTCCGTTTCCTCACAATGACGTGCACCGCCCCTCAGAGACGACGTGAAGCAGGAACCACGAGGAGAGAGGAACCACGAGGAGTGAGAGGTAAGGGGGATTGGGCATGGGGTGGGGGTTTCTTTTCTAGGGTTTAGGGTAGTGCAGTGGTGTTTGGGTGGTGTAGGGGGTCGTGCTGGGGGTAGTGTTTTAGGGTTTAGGGTAGTGCAGTGGTGTTTGGGTAGTGTAGGGGGTCGTGCTGGGGGTAGTGTTTTAGGGTTTAGGGTAGTGCAGTAGTGTAGGGGGTCGTGCTGGGGGTAGTGTTTTAGGCTTTAGGGTAGTGCAGTGGTGTATGGGTAGTGTAGGGGGTCGTGCTGGGTTAGTGTTTTAGGGTTTAGGGTAGTGCAGTGGTGTTTGAGTAGTGTAGGGGGTCATGCTGGTGGTAGTGTTTTAGGGTTTAGGGTAGTGCAGTGGTGTTTGTGTAGTGTAGGGGGTCATGCTGGGGTTAGTGTTTTATGGTTTAGGGTAGTGCAGTGGTGTTTGGGTAGTGTAGGGGGTCGTGCTGGGGGTAGATTTAGGGTTTAGGGTAGTGCAGTGTTGTTTGGGTAGTGTAGGGAGTCGTGCTGGGGTTAGTGTTTTAGGGTTTAGGGTAGTGCAGTGGTGTTTGTGTAGTGTAGGGGGTTGTGCTGGGGTTAGTGTTTTAGGGTTTATGTTAGTGCAGTGGTGTTTGGGTAGTGTAGGGGGTAGTGCTGGGGTAGTGTTTTAGGGTTTAGGGTAGTGCAGTGGTGTTTGTGTAGTGTAGGGGTAGTGCTGGGGGTAGTGTTTTAAGGTTTAGGGTAGTGCAGTGGTGTTTGGGTAGTGTAGGGGTTCATGCTGGGGGTAGTGTTTTAGAGTTTAGGGTATGGCAGTGGTGTTTGGGTAGTGTAGGGGGTCGTGCTGGGGGTCGATTTAGGGTTTAGGGTAGTGCAGTGGTGTTTGTGTTGTGAGGGGGTCGTGCTGGGGTAGTGTTTTAGGGTTTAGGGTAGTGCAGTAGTGTAGGGGGTCGTGCTGGGGGTAGTGTTTTAGGCTTTAGGGTAGTGCAGTGGTGTATGGGTAGTGTAGGGGGTCGTGCTGGGTTAGTGTTTTAGGGTTTAGGGTAGTGCAGTGGTGTTTGAGTAGTGTAGGGGTCATGCTGGTGGTAGTGTTTTAGGGTTTAGGGTAGTGCAGTGGTGTTTGTGTAGTGTAGGGGGTCATGCTGGGGGTAGTGTTTTATGGTTTAGGGTAGTGCAGTGGTGTTTGGGTAGTGTAGGGGGTCGTGCTGGGGGTAGATTTAGGGTTTAGGGTAGTGCAGTGGTGTTTGGGTAGTGTAGGGAGTCGTGCTGGGGTTAGTGTTTTATGGTTTAGGCTAGTGCAGTGGTGTTTGGGTAGTGTAGGGGGTCGTGCTGGGGTTAGATTTAGGGTTTAGGGTATGGCAGTGGTGTTTGGGTAGTGTAGGGGGTCGTGCTGGGGGTCGATTTAGGGTTTAGGGTAGTGCAGTGGTGTTTGTGTTGTGAGGGGGTCGTGCTGAGGGTAGTGTTTTAGGGTTTAGGGTAGTGCAGTAGTGTAGGGGGTCGTGCTGGGGGTAGTGTTTTAGGCTTTAGGGTAGTGCAGTGGTGTATGGGTAGTGTAGGGGGTCATGCTGGTGGTAGTGTTTTAGGGTTTAGGGTAGTGCAGTGGTGTTTGTGTAGTGTAGGGGGTCATGCTGGGGGTAGTGTTTTATGGTTTAGGGTAGTGCAGTGGTGTTTGGGTAGTGTAGGGGGTCATGCTGGGGGTAGATTTAGGGTTTAGGGTAGTGCAGTGGTGTTTGGGTAGTGTAGGGAGTCGTGCTGGGGTTAGTGTTTTAGGGTTTAGGGTAGTGCAGTGGTGTTTGTGTAGTGTAGGGGGTTGTGCTGGGGTAGTGTTTTAGGGTTTATGTTAGTGCAGTGGTGTTTGGGTAGTGTAGGGGGTAGTGCTGGGGTAGTGTTTTAGGGTTTAGGGTAGTGCAGTGGTGTTTGTGTAGTGTAGGGGTAGTGCTGGGGGTAGTGCTGGGGGTAGTGTTTTAAGGTTTAGGGTAGTGCAGTGGTGTTTGGGTAGTGTAGGGGTTCATGCTGGGGGTAGTGTTTTAGGGGTTAGGGTATGGCAGTGGTGTTTGGGTAGTGTAGGGGGTCGTGCTGGGGGTCGATTTAGGGTTTAGGGTAGTGCAGTGGTGTTTGTGTTGTGAGGGGGTTGTGCTGGGGGTAGTGTTTTAGGGTTTAGAGTAATGCAGTGGTGTTTGTATAGTGTAGGGGGTTTAGGGTAGTGCAGTGGTGTTTGTGTAGTGTAGGGGGTCATGCTGGGGTTGTGTTTTAGGGTTTAGGGTAGGGCAGTGGTGTTTGTGTAGTGTAGGGGGTAGTGTTTTAGGGTTTAGGGTAGTGCAGTGGTGTTTGTGTAGTGTAGGGGGTCATGCTGTGGGTAGTGTTTTAGGGTTTAGGGTAGTGCAGTTGTGTTTGTGTAGTGTACGGGGTCGTGTTTTAGGGTATAGGGTAGTGCAGTGGTGTTTGGGTAGTGTAGGGGGTCATGCTGGGGTTAGTGTTTTAGGGTTTAGGGTAGTGCAGTGGTGTTTGGGTAGTGTAGGGGGTCGTGCTGGGGGTAGTGTTTTAGGGTTTAGGGTAGTGCAGTGGTGTTTGTGTAGTGTGGGAGGTCATGCTGGGGGTAGATTTAGGGTTTAGTGTAGTGCAGTGGTGTTTAGGTAGTGTAGGGAGTCGTGCTGGGGGTATTGTTTTAGGGTTTAGGGTAGTCCAGTGGTGTTTGTGTAGTGTAGGGAGTCGTGCTGGGGGTAGTGTTTTAGGGTTTAGAGTAGTGCAGTGGTTTTTGGATAGTGTAGGGGGTCGTGCTGGGGTAGTGTTTTAGGGTTTAGGGTAGTGCAGTGGTGTTTGTGTAGTGTAGGGGGTCATGCTGGGGGTAGTGTTTTAGGGTTTAGGGTAGTGCAATGGTGTTTGTGTAGTGTAGGGGTAGTGTTTTAGGGTTTAGGGTAGTGCAGTGGTGTTTGTGTACTGTAGGGGGTTGTGCTGGGTTCTAGTGTTTTAGGGTTTAGGGTAGTGCAGTGGTATTTGTGTAGTGTAGGGGGTAGATTTAGGGTTTAGGGTAGTGCAGTGGTGTTTGGGTAGTGTAGGGGGTCGTGCTGGGGGTAGTGTTTTTGAGTTTAGTGTAGTGCAGTTGTGTTTGGGTAGTGAAGGGGTCGTGCTGGGGGTAGTGTTTTAGGGTTTAGGGTAGTGCAGTAGTGTTTGGGTAGTGTAGGGGTCAACCAACATGAATTTGTCCTTGTGTGATGTAACCAATGCTCATGTAAAGCACTCCAATACCTGACCAGTCTGCACTATATAAAACTGCAAAAAACAAAAAATAAAAAGTGTTTTGCACACTTCTGTCATTGGGCTATACGTGGGCTACCTCTGGGTGATATTTGTGCTACATTTGGGCTCTTTTTTCTCTGGTGGCCATCTTGGGAGACTTATTTGTTATGAAGTTTCCTAATTTCCTCATTCACTACAGTCTCCTCAGTAGGAAATGCTTTCAGTTTTTACTTTGATTCCATCAAGAAGGCATTCAGATGTGTCACACATTTGCCATAAATTCAGAATGTTAGCACTCTAGTTGTTCATTAGATCACTGTAGTAAAGCTACTGCTCACCAAGGAGTTAACTGGAAGTCTACTGCTGGTATTGAAAGTGATTGTTTCAGTCTGCATGTCAGAATTTTCTAATGAAATAGAAGAGGATTTGAGATCTCACTTAAAACATGCCCTACATTTTCTTTTTGCAGCACTAACCATAATTTCTATGGCAAAATGAACCCCCTCATTTTGTTCCTTTTTAAATTAAATGTTTTAAGTGTTACCAGTTTATTCCAATCAAGATGGCTTCAGGTGTGCCATACTTTTGTCATAAGTAAGGCTGTTAGCACTCTAGTTGTTCTTTAGAACACTCTGGGAAGCTGCAGTAGAACACAAAGGCATCAACTGGCAGGCTGCTCCTGTTGAAATATAACAGGAAGATATTTGAGATCTCACTTAAAACATGTCCTAATTTTTCTTTCTACAGCACTAACCATAATTTCTATGGCAAAATGAACCCCCTCATTTTGTTCCTTTTTAAATTAAATGTTTTAAGTGTTACCAGTTTATTCCAATCAAGATGGCTTCAGGTGTGCCATACTTTTGTCATAAGTAAGGCTGTTAGCACTCTAGTTGTTCTTTAGAACACTCTGGGAAGCTGCAGTAGAACACAAAGGCATCAACTGACAGGCTGCTCCTGTTGAAATATAACAGGAAGATATTTGAGATCTCACTTAAAACATGTCCTAATTTTTCTTTCTACAGCACTAACCATAATTTCTATGGCAAAATGAACCCCCTCATTTTGTTCCTTTTTAAATTAAATGTTTTAAGTGTTACCAGTTTATTCCAATCAAGATGGCTTCAGGTGTGCCATACTTTTGTCATAAGTAAGACTGTTAGCGCTCTAGTTCTTCTTTAGAACACTCTGGGAAGCTGCAGTAGAACACAAAGGCATCAACTGACAGGCTGCTCCTGTTGAAATATAACAGGAAGATATTTGAGATCACACTTGAAACATGTCCTAATTTTTCTTTCTACAGCACTAACCATAATTTCTATGACAAAATGAACCCCATCATTTTGTTCCTTTTTAAATTAAATGTTTTAAGTGTTACCAGTTTATTCCAATCAAGATGGCTTCAGGTGTGCCATACTTTTGTCATAAGTAAGGCTGTTAGCACTCTAGTTGTTCTTTAGAACACTCTGGGAAGCTGCAGTAGAACACAAAGGAATCAACTGACAGTCTCTGCCATTGTTGGATGTACATGTTTTACTGAGAATGTCAGACTTCATTCTCACATGACTGAGAAAGATAATGTGAATTTACAGAAAATATGCTCTCATTTTAGCTTCTGGAGCACCTTCCAAAACTGTATGGGACAAGCATGTGAAAATAGTTTTCTCTCAAACATGATTCATGATATCCCAGCAGAAGGTTTTTCACAGGGTAAAATCACCTTAGAACACACCACAATTCCTGAAATTAGTATGGTACCATCAACAAATGAATTCTAATGTAACTAAAGTCTGTTATCACCCTTTATAGTTCTCCTTTTGGTAACCCTCAAAATCTTCGATTCACTACAATGCATTTCAATGGGGTACTATCATTTATATTGGTCCCAAGATGGCTGCCAGCAATTCCAGGATGAAGTGCTGACAGCCAATCAGATCTCACGATGACATGTGTGGTTAGGCTCCGCCCAGATATATATGTGTTTTTACTTTTGATTTTCTCAGCAACTACTGAACGGATTTACACCATTTAACAAAACGGGTTCTTTCTGAGCCAAGAACTACCTCTTTGCCAAATTTGGTGTAATTCCGTTCAGCAGTTCAGGCTGTAGCCTTGCATAAAGTTTCCTATGGGAAATTGATTTTCTGACTCTTATTCTTTTAATGTCTCCGTAACTACTGAACGGATTTACACCATTTAACAAAAAGGGTTCTTTCTGAACCAAGAACTACCTCTTTGCCAAATTTTTTGTAATTCCGTTCAGCAGTTCGGGCTGTAGCCGTGGCTAAAGTTTCCTATGGGAAAATGAATGGGGAAAACACGTTTTGGGACCCCCCTTTTTTCTCGGCCCCTGCTTGACGAATCACCCCGAAACATTCAGGGTAGGAGCGGACCGAAGCGGGCCATAAAGTTTGAAAATTTGGCGAAGATTCCTCAACCGACGCAAGAGTTATTTCAAATAGAATGTTGCGGATTTCCTATGGAAAATAGGTCCTAACTATAACTATCTACTGGCGACCGCCAGTAGATAATATATATATATCAATATATATCAATAACATAAAATCTTTAAAAAACAAACCTTTTTTATTAAATTAAAAAAGAAAACAGCTTAAAATTCTTAAAAGTTTGTAAAAATTATCTTACACATTAAAAAACATTAATAATTAAAGTATTATACTTTTAGATAAACAAAAACATAATAATATAAATTATGACAATATAAAAGAAATTATGTACTATAAAGTGTAATACATGTACTATTCCCACTACAATTTATACAAAACTACGCAAACTATTATAGTAAATATATAACAAACGTACTACTCCCACTTCACGAAACACTAAAATAATAAAACTGGGTAAAATTTACAACTCTACCTCTAATAAATTCAACAGTAGTGAAAGTGTTTGATTGCGGATAGGTAATATTTACTATAACCATTCCAGCCTGTACAACAGTAGTGAAACTGTTGGAGTATGGAGGAGTAAAATTTACTATTCCCACTCCAATCAGTACAACAGTATGGAAAGTGTTGGATTGCGGAGGAGAACAAATTACTATTCCCACTCTAGTCAATACAACAGTAGGGAAACTGTTAGATAGAGGTAGGGTAAAATTTACTATTCCCAGTCCAATGAGTGAAACAGCAGGGAAAGTGTTGGATTACAGAGGGGTTAAATTTCCTATTCCCAGTCCTATGAGTGAAACAGTAGGGAAAGTGTTGAATAGCCGAGGGGAAAACTTAACTATTCCCACTCCAATCAGTACAACAGGAGGGAAAGAGTTGGATAGGGGATGGGTAAAATGTACTATTCCAACTCCAGTCATTGCAACAGTAGGGAAAGTGTTGGATTGCGGAGGGGTAAAATATACTATTCCCTCTCCAGTCAGTGCAAAATTAAAACCAAACATAACATCTTAAACAAAATATAATTATTTCAAAAACAAACTAAATAAATAAAAAAATAAATATGTTGTAAAAAATACAAATATATATAATAAAAACTAAAAAAAACATATTGCAATGTTATATACATTAACAACGAAGTAGCGCCACCTGAATACGGGCGTCCCCCTGAGCACAACGTGGATCCACAGAGCGTGGGTAAATGTTGAAACGAAAATAAGCACAATAATCAATATATCCAAATGTTTTAATTTTTTTGTTCAGGTGTGATATTTGAAGTCTTCATATCAAAAGAACATTCCATAAGTATATAAATGGTTTCTCAACCCCAAGTATGTAGGCGAGTTATTTTTCAAACCCAATGCATTTCGGGCCGTGTGGCCCTTCGTCAGGGGCCAAAGTTCTGTAAATAACAAATAAAGATACCATGAGGCGAACGCGCTCTTCGGACAACCAAAATAAAAAATACTACCATGCAAAGCATGCCGGTGACAAAATGTTAACTCTCTGTTAGTTTGTGAGTATACAACAGAAATGATGTTCCTTGAAGTACCCAAACCGTGATTGTGCACGTGCCAGACAAATTAAAAAAAATATATCTAACGAATGAAAAAAACGAAAAACGGTGAAACACGGTGAAACACTGGATAGAAAAGAAAAGGAAACAATCAGTGCGTTAAGACAGTAAACACGACTATTAGAAACGAAAGAAACCAGGTGAAAGCGGCTGAAAAACAATGACATGCAAAAAGTCAACAGCGTGTATGAAGTAAAAAGCATAACGCCAGTGTAGACGAGTAAAAATCACTTACATGCACTGCGTGTAAAGACAGCGTGATCATGTTCGAAGTCTGCAAGACCGCGGCATAACAACCGGAAGGTTATACAAACTAAGTGAAAATGAATGAAGGACTAAGACAAAATTAATGGGTATGGCAGCCATCTTGGAAAGATCAAATGAGCCAATACCGGTAATAGTTCAAAATTCATGCAACTACATGCACTGTGAGGGAACAATAAAGCGCAATGCTAACAACAGGGGGTCAAGCCTCTAACACTTATGAAAAACGAATGTGTAAATGATAACCACAGAGTTACATGAAATAACGATAAAAAATCATAGAATGAAATAAAATGAAATAAAGTAAAACAGAATAAACTTTACATGTCATATCCAGAACAAATACATGAATGATCACCACAACGTTAAAAAAGGAGAACTAATAGCGAAAAATATAACGGATGTCAAGGGCACTTCTATGAAAGTGCAGCAAATCTTGATAAAATATAAAAGAAAATAATCAGAACATGAGGAGACTGAAATAAAGAAATGATGCTAAAAAGAAAAAGTAAATGAAGATAAAAGCAAGAATGTTTAACATGAAATAAGTGTGAGATTAAAAGGAACAATCCGAAAATAGTAATCCAGGAAAAATATGAAAACAAGAAGTCCAAGTGCAACAGTGCAGAAAAAGTGTCTGAAGAAAATAGAGTGAAGATAGAAATAGAATAAAAAGAGTAGTAGGAAAACATCAGTCCAAAGAAAAGTCACGGATTCAAAGATAGCACGAAAACTCCATTAGATCATTTAAACCAAAAGGTTTCAAAGCATTAAGAGTTTTGATCCAGTGATTTTCATGTTGTAAAAGGAAGTTGTTGTTATTCCTGCCTTCAATCTTGGGAACAGTTTCCAAGATCAAAAATTTAAGTTGGCAAATGTTATGGTCATGTTCAGCAAAATGTGTAGCAACTGTGGATTTCAAGTTCTTGGTTCTTATGTTGCTTTCATGTTCGTGTATTCGTGTCTTGATCTTTCTCTCAGTTTTCCCAACATATGGTAGCCCACATGGGCATTTCAGAAGATAAATGACGTTTGTGGTGTCGCAAGTGGCTGTCACTTGTAGATTGATACGGGAACCTTTCATGTGATCGGTCATCCACGAGCCTTTAATAATGTTGTTACAGTTGCTACAATTCAAACAGGGTATGGTGCCCTTGTACGTGTTAGCCGGAGCCCTGATGGTGGGTTTGGTGAGCAGTTCTTTCAGATTTTTTCCCCTTGTGTAAGCAAAGATAGGTTGATTAAGGAAAAGCCCTTTGAAATCTGGTTCCATAGCTAAAATAGGCCAGTGTTTCTGAATGCTGTTCTTGTATCGCTGACTCATAGTCGAAAATTTGGAAACCACAACCATGCGGTTAGAACTGGTTTTGACCTTTTTAATCAAGAGTTCAGATCTATTGATATTTACGCAATGTGATAGGGCTTGATTCAAAAAATGTTGCGGATAGCCCCGATCAACGAATCGAGAAAGCATGAAATCCATCTGTTGTATGCATCGTTCAGGTTGTGACACAATGCGTTTGACTCTCAGCAACTGAGAATAAGGTAAATGATTATTGAGCGGTTGTTGGTGGAAGCTCTTGTAGTGCAAAAGATTATTGCGGTCAGTTTTTTTTTGATACAAATCTGTTTGAAGGCCATTGGCCTCTTTCTTGACCAAAACGTCCAGAAAAGACATTTGTTCATGGTGTACCTCAAAAGTGAACTGAATACGATCATTGATGGCGTTGAGATTATTGAGAGCTAACATAAGCTCGTTGTACTGACCATCCCATAAAATAAAAATATCATCAATGTACCTCAAAAAGACTCTGGCGTGGTTTATCCAGATGGCTTGGTTGAGAATGTTGTTCTCTTCAAATTGTTGCATGAAAATGTTGGTGTACGATGGAGCGGCACAGTTGCCCATGGAAGTTCCCGAGAGTTGTAAAAACCACTGATCATTGCACTTAAAATAACTCTGATATAGAGTGAAAGTGAGTAGTTCCATGAGAAATAGTTGTAGGTTAACGTCCAAATCAGAATTCAATAATACGTTCTCTATGGCTGCTATGCCCAGGTCATGAGGTATAGACGTATATAATGATTTAACGTCAATGGTGCAGAGCCAAATTTCGTCATCATGTGCAAAGGTAACTTGATCGATTCTAGAGATAAAATCCGTCGAGTCTCGAAGATATGTTCGCATTTTGGACACAAAAGGCTGTAGATGTTTATCAAGAAATTTGCCAATGGGTTCATGTAAGCTACCTCGAGTTGAGACGATCGGTCTGAACGGAGGTTGTGTAAGGCATTTGTGCACTTTGGGTAACAGATAAATGATAGGAGATTTGGGATGAAGTATAGTCAGATATTTTTGAACTTTTTCCGTGATGGCCCCATCTTGTTTCTTCCAATGTTATATACATATCACAAATACCTACAAATATTATTAGGAATAAAATAAAAAAATATTTTTCATATAAATAAACATTTTTATTTAGAAATTATTTATTAACAAAAAATATTTATTGCATAAATTTAATTTACTAACTTCCCACCCTATAACCCCACAAAGCTCACAACCTGCACCTTACACTTAACTTAAAAAAAATTATTTACACTATTAATATTTATCAACAAACCAATTACCATTAATTAAATATTAATTACTAGTGAATTATAATTAATGCACTTCCCACAATATACCCTTACAAAACACACTCATAAAATTTAACTAAAAATTATTTTCACAATAAACATAATTAAATATCAAATTAATAATTAATATTCATTAAAAAAATTAATTATTAATTTGTTTTAATTCATTTACTTCCCACTCCATATGCCCAAAACCCAGAACCCACATCTAAAATCTAAAAAAAATGTAATTGCACAGTTAACAAAATTGATTAACAACTAAAGAAATATTATTTATTCAAAACTAAATATTAATTCATTAAAATTAATTAACTTCCCACCCTTTACCCTTATAAACCTACAACCCACACCTAAAATGAAACACAACAAAATGTAATACACATTGAAAATAATTATTTGTCAATTAAATAACTAATAGTGTTTAAAAACTAATTATTTATTAATTCAAATTAATTTACTCCACACTCTTTACCCCTATAAACCCCACAACCCACACCTAAAAAGATTTAATTAAACAATTAAACATAATTATCCTTTAAGTAATATTAATTAACAACTAATTAATAATTAATAAAAAATACATTACTTCCCATCCTTTGCCCCTATAAACCCCACAACAGACACCTAAAAACAAATTACACAATTAACATAATTAATTATCAATTAATCATGTAATATTAATTAAGAACTAATAATTAATTAATTAAAAATAAATTACTTCCCACCCTTTACCCCCATAACCCTACAACCAGCACCTAAAAAAACTAAAACACACAATTAGCATAATTAATCATAAGTTAATTGATTAATAATAATTAACAATTCATTATTAATTAATTTAAAATTAATTACTATCCACCCTTCACCCCTAAATACCCAACTACCCACCTTAAAATTTACATTAAACAAATTATTAGCACAATTAACATATTTAAATATCAAACAAATAAATAATATTAAATAAAAATAACCAATTAATTTATTATAATTAAATTACTTTCCACCCTATACCCCTATAAACCCACAACCCACTAAGGAACCAAAAAACACAAAGGGGCTCATTACGATGTCGGGCAGAAAGCCTCTGCCCGACACCGTCTCGGATTTGGGACTGACCGACTTGCGGTTGGCGGTTTCAGCCAACGGATTACGATGCGACTGAACACTGTTCGGTCGGATTCCCATTGTTCACTATGGGAGCTTGCGTTACGTCCAAGAACTGGCCCTAACACAGGCTCCTATGGGGCGATGCGGTGTGTGTGGAAAACCCTGCACCTGTGGCAGGCATCCCACGGTGCCTGCCACACAGTGCAGGGTTTTACAGGGGCCGCGGGGGCAGGGGGGCCCTGCTAGGGGCCCCAAAAGTCACTTTCCGACAGCCTTTCCATGTCAGACAGGCCGACATGGAGGGCTGTTGGAAAGCAACATCGTAATCCCGATGGCGTAAACGCCGTCGTCCATAGGGGGTTATGGTGCGGTTCTGACCAACAGGAATACTCTGTAAGTCGGTTGGAACCGAGTCGGAATGTTTGCAGGTGAATACCTCCTATTTGCCCCTGTAGTCAGAAAAACGTTTGTGTCTGGGGAAGAGGGAAGCACTAGCCCTTTGCAAGGGTAGGCTTCTCACCCATCAAAAAGTAATCTCTGGTGTTTAGTGGGTTTTCTGCCCCTAGGGCGGGCGTGAAGTACACTTTTTTTTTAAATGGGGCAGATTTTCCTTGAAGGAAATGGAGCTGTGTTTAAAAATAGATTACTTTTTAATAAATGTTTGATTGATTGTTGACAATGATTCTCTGGTCCACTGGACCACTGCCTAGTTCCTAACTGACTTTTATTAAAAAATTCACAAAGGTTAATAGATCGAAAGGGACCCCTTCTCTTTTGTGAATGGGTTACCACTGCAACTTGAGAGTCAGTAACTTTTCATTATTTTGTGACCAGATTTATGTGCCAAAATATTGACACATTGCAAACTGAAACGTTATATGCAAGGGAAGTCTCAACACACCCCTTCCAAATAGCAATTTGGTAGGAAATCGGAATCTCATTTTAGGAGTCACTAAAACTTTACCGGCTCCTAAATTTTGATTCATGCATTAGAAAAAAATATCTATGGCCACAAACTATCATTCGGAGCATTTGCAACCTATAAAAAGCTTTGTACATCTAGCTCCAAGCCTAATAAATCATTGCTAAATTTTGAGCCAAGCAAGGCTACAGAAAATAATGAATTCCAATACTTAACTTTGTTGCAGCTATTTGAGCCATAGAAATCATAAACAGAGCTGACTTGTGAGTCTGCTTTCAATGTGAAAAGAGACTAGATTCAATGCCCTGCTTTTCAAACATACTTGCAATACCAGAGGGTGGCTGATGAAACTGACAGAGATTCATTCGAGGGAAATAGGAGTACGGTACCACTATACAAAAATTCACTTGATGGCTCAATCATTCAAAATGAGGCACAAATAGCCATGAATGAGGATTGAAACTGCATTGCAACAGGCAGCAATGGATACCATTGTTATTTAAACATTTGTTGTACAATTGAATGTTTTGAGTGGACTAAAAGGCGATGTTCATTGAAGTAGTTTATGCAGATCATCCACTCCTTTATAAAAACGCAATGGCCCTTATTATGACTTTTTGACAGAGCGGTGGCGCGGCGGTGCAAACTGCTGCGCCACCGCTCCGCCAAAGGTCACCACCACCCGCCCAACTTTTGAGTAGTCTGGCAGGCGGGTGATGTGGCGGTCCCATGGCGGTCCCTCTTTTAAAGGTGGTGGTGCCTTTGAAAAAGGCACCGCAATGGGATCGCACTACAAAGTTCCTGCACGGCATGGACTCGAAAGTCCACGCTGTGCAGGAACCTATGTGCATGCACACAGTGGGTACATGTTATGCACCCTGTGTGCATCCACATGCGGTTGAGGCACAGGGGAGGCTCCATGTAAACCCTGGAGGAGAGGAAACTGGTAAAATGCTTTGAAAGGACTGCATCACTCCCGCCAAGAATATTTTGGCCTCTGACTGCCACTCTAACGTCAGGGAATGCAGTTCCCTGCGGGAGCCAGCGGTCCCAAGGTAGTCCGGCTGCCCAAGTCGTAATTGGGCAGTTGGACCACCGGTGTGGCGGTGGCTGGATCTACCACAGCTGCACAACCATGAGTCTGGTAGTCCGAGGACCGGCAGATTCGTAATCGGGCCCAAAGTGTTTGCGGGATGCCGTTTAGCCTCAGCAGGGGGAAGGAACTACACCCCCCAGACTCAGACGCGGCAGATGCCGCCGACGCCTTGCTTGCGCCAGGAGGTGCGTTACTTATTGCTGGGGGGCTCCCGCTTTGCGTGTGCCCGGGCAAAGAACGGGCCCGTCTGTGCCCGTCAGAACCGGGAAGAGGCGGGGCGGGCCACCCCCATTGGCTGTGGACGACATGGGAGCACATTATACCCTATTTGTTGTTACTTCGGAGAGCCTCCTGCTAACAAGGTACTGTACCAGCCACTCGGTGCTCGGTGTTGGCTGGTTGCTCTATACTCTTACGCTGCTTCTTTTATCTTTCTCCGCTACCGTACTGATAGGAAATTGACTCTGTGGAACAATAGGGGAACTTGTGGAGGGAGGGTGAGGTTACCACAGGAACATTTACTGTGCTATTGTCTTGTTTTGAGCCCCCTTGGGCTGGTACATATTTGAAGTGCCTTTTTTGCTTACCCTTGTCTCTGCCCTAGTTGCAACAAGTGGTGTCCTTGGAGGGTCTGTTGAGTCATGGGCAAAAGGAAGAGTCAGGACAAAGCCCAGGGTGTGTCCCGCCCAAAAAAAAGGGGTACAGGTGCAGTATGCCATGAGGCAATGGACAGGATTGAGTCCCTACTCACTCAGTGCCATGAGTTAGCCAATCTGGGAACATCTCTGTCCCTCACCCAACTAGGAAATTCCACTAGTCTCGGCTCCAATTCCGGAGCCCCGCTGGATCTTTCTCCTACCCCAGTGCAAAAACATCTGCTATACAAATTCCTCTGATGTTTAAAAATTCTCACAAAGGGAAGAGGCCTGGAAGCAGGCCTCTTGGCTCTGTGCCACAATTAGATCCATCCTCATCTATTAGTGAGCTGCGGGATCACCCCGAGGAGGTGTATGTATCTCAAGTAGAGTGCCACAACAGATTTTAGGTTCTTGCAGAGGGGGCATGTGGAGAAACAGGAGTTGGGGCAGTCGGCCATGGTGGCACAAACAAAGCATTTGCTGGCTCATTGCAGGCTCTGAAAACCACTATCAAGTCCCTGAGAGATGAGGCAACCCTTCTGAGGATGGAAGTTGCAGAGTTATCGGGGAGGGGTAAGAGCGACAAGGGCACTCCTTTAGAGACTGGCCCTGAACTCCCGCCCAGTGCCCCTAAGAGTTTAGCTTCTACATGCTTGGGGTCATCAGGGGTGGATGAAGGTGGACCAACATAACCGAAAGAGTATTGGTCTTAGGGTTACCAAAGGATATAGTGAAATTTATCTTCTTTTGTATGGCCCCAGTTGATGGTTTAATGTCAATTGATTCTCGTACCATCCCTATTGCTAATACCTCTATTATTAGTAGATATGGACCGCCAGCAGGGATGGACAAAGAGTTATATAGGCCACCTAGGTCCATTATGAGAAGGGGGCCCTCAACTAATACAAGTGGCGCAGGAATACAGGTAGGACTACAGATGGGAGGACTGCTGCCTCAAGATGAATATGTAAGCCTCCCTGGTCCAAATGCGACCGGGTCCCAGGCGAAAGTTCCATAGGGGTGGGGTCGGCCGCAAACATTAAGGCTAACTGTGAGCTTTCTAATGTGAGCCTAAGGGGGGAGGGGGCTGGCAATCTCTCCAATACCAAGGAAGGGGGAGTAACTATTGAGTGTAGCACAGATCACACCTATACTAAACTTTGCCCCAACACTTAAGAGTTTTGGTCTGGAACGTGGCAGGGATTACCAAATTGCTAGCAGACCCTGATTGGGGTTCCTTTGTGGAGCTATATGATGTGATACTTTTCCAAGAAACATGGAGTCTGCACACCCCACATAGAATTGGATTCTCTGCCTATGGTTTAAGTGCCACAAGGAAAGAGATGGGGAGACCATCGGGAGGTTTGGCGAATTGGGTCAAAATTGCTCTTGGTTCAAAAGTTAAATTGGTCCATGTCGATTCCCTTGATATTTTAGCCATAGATTTGGAATTATGCAGTTGTTTGAAAATTAGGATTTTTAATGTTTACAATAGAGTTGCTTGGGGTTTTGAGGAAACTAACACAATCAAAATCTTAGATCATGCATTATCTGAAGCCACTGATAGTGTCCCTGTTCTGGTAGCTGGGGATTTTAATTGTACCTTTGAACCATTCACCCTGACTCCCCTAGACTTGACTGAAGAGTGGGATAGTGCTTGGCAGGTCCCACAGTTAGATCTTCCCCCCGTTAAATGGACAAAGAGATGAAGCCAGGTGTTGGCCCTTACACTGCAACATGACCTGAGAGCCACCAACGGGTGAACGAAATCAGATCAAAATGGGGATCTAACTTTCAACAGACCTGGTTATGCTAGCAGGATTGATTATTGCTTGGTTTCCCTAAGACTCAGGCCATTAGTTTATGACATGTCAGTGGCCAATCAATCTGATAGCGATAATAACACCCTGATTCTCTCTCTAATAAATCAGGGTGCTAACGAACCCAATATCAGGGGTAGGATGGACCTGGGTGAACTGTCCATTATGAATAACCTGAGAACGATCAGATGGGACTGGGTGGAGGAACATCCAGGGGTCCTGGAAGCAGTTAAAGGTAAAATACGCTTGGAGGTGGAAGAGGTGTCCAAACTCCTCAAAGACAAAGTAGCGGAGAAATTGTCTACCGAGCATGAAATCCTTTTTTAATGAGGTTAGGGATCTGTTGGTTAAACCGCATAGGGAGCAGAAACCTGAGCCTGAAAAGACACAGCTAAAGCAAGAATCTCAGGCAGTTTGGAATAATCAAGGCTGTAGGAAAGTAAAGGCCGACCTCGTACGGGCAGTAAAATCTAATGTTCATTCTGATCTGGTGGCATGTAGAAAAAGATATAGGAAAGCAATAGAGTCAGCTAAGAAGAATTGGGAAAGTTCCCTATGGTCCTCTTTACAAAAGGCATTAACAGCTAAGGATTCTAAGTCTTTTTGGAAACAAGCGGCCTACTGGCTTAATGGTAGAAAGACTAAATTGGAGTTCACAATACAGCCAGAAGAGTGGGTGACCTACTTTGGGCGTCTATGTGCGCTAGGTAGTACAGAGGTTGAGGGCTCTACTGAACCGTGGGGGGAAGCTTCGTGTGGTGCTATGGAAGACTTGGTGTTCTCTTTGGAAGAAACTCAGGTAGCGATTCGCTCCAGTATCCTGGCCAGAGCCCACGGCCCTGACCGAATTCCAAATAACCTCTACAGAGAGGACTCAATTGTCTGGGCTCCTTATATCAATATGCTAGCCAACACCATTTTATCAGGCATATATGTTCCTCCCTCATGGAATATAGCGGAAATAATCCCTATCTATGAAAATGGTGCTAGAGCTAACCTGGCCAGTTATAGACCTATAAGTCTAATTGACTCATTGCAGAAAATTTTCTGCAAGCAGGAATTGTCTAGGATTCAGGATTGGATCTCGGAGTACCATATCCTGAGCGATTTTCAAGCAGGCTTTTGTGCTAATATTAGCACATTGGACCAGGTTTTTTGCTTTCTGCGCATCTATTGGAGGGAGGTTAGCATTAGAGCGCTATATGTCACCTTTGTGGACTTACGCACTGCGTTTGACCTAGTACCACGAGCTAATGTTATGGAGAGTGGTGGCATGGATGGGCCTACCTCACAATCTTTTAGAAATTGTAATTTGATTGCATTCACTAAACACTGCCCAAGTTAGGTGGGGGGGAAAACAACCAACTCACTGAGCAATTTTCTATCCAACGTGGAGTGAGACAGGGATGCGTCCTAGCGCCCACCCTATTTTCTCTCTTTTTTAAATGGGGTGGTAGACTATCTAGATCGGGATGGATGTGACGCCCCAAAATTAGGTGAGAGAAGAGTACCTGCACTACTCTTTGCCGATGACACCCTATTAATCTCCAAATCCCCCAAGGCCTCCAACAACTGTTGAATGATTTTATAAGGTTCTGTAAGGAGCATGGCCTGGTATTAAATGAGGCCAAAACTCTAAACATTATCTTTTCCAAAGGGAATACAAAATCACCTAAAAGATCTATGTATGCAGGAAGTAGCCCCCTAAAGCAAGTATTTGCCTTTGACTATCTGGGCATGCACTTAACATCTAATGTAAATTGGGCTCCTCATATTGAAAAAGTTCAACTGTCGCTAATCCAGCAGACAGCCCATATAAGTAAAATTCATAAAAACATGGTGTCGGGGAAAGTGGCCCCAGCATTGGAAATCTATAATATTAAAGCCTTGGGGGGGGGGCACTCTTTATGGGGCTGAATTGTGGGGTAGTGTGAATTCCAATTCTCTCACTACCATAGAAAACCGCTTTTTAAGATCACTTCTAAACCTTCCCATCAGCACCCCCCTGGCTCCAATGTTTTTGGATTTGGGCCAAAAACAACTGGCACGTAAGTTAGACTACAAGCTGATAATGTTTTGGCATCATTTGCCAAAGTGCTCGCCCCCTATCGAGCGGCAACGATTGATCTCCTGAAGCAACCCAATGTTAATTCCATCCCTTGGTTTACCTCTTTGAGAAATCTACTTAGGAGACTTGGGATGGAGGAGTACTGGTTTACTCCCAAAAGACTGTCTCTTATACCAAAGTGCAGGGTTAAAGAGATCTACTGGGAAACTATAATGGAGAAGGAGATGGCCAAATCGGTGGGTACACCAACCCAGGATTTTATTAATTTTAAATTTGTTTCATTTTATGAGGAAACCATTGATGAAATTGTTCCCCCCGACACGCAAATTATTTATACAATTTTGATATAAGACTCTACCCACCAAACTGTTTTGTAATAAGTGGTGTAGTAATGTTCCCTCTGATGACCAGTGTCCAGCATGCAAGGCTAGTTCTGAATCCATAGTCCATTTGTTATTCTTTTGTCCTCACTATAGGAGTCTGAGGGGCAAGTGGATCAAAGTGTGTAAATTAATTGGACCTGGCCATTATGTAGAGGTACTGAGAATTTTAGCCACTGACCCGCAGGGTGATAGTCTTTGGTTTGGCCAGATCTGGTATGCACTATGGATGAAACGTTTTAAATGTATCATATGATTTGTCTTTTTGTACTTTTTAAACTGTATCTATGGAATCTTTGTCCACTTCTGAACAATGACTTTTATTTTCATATTGTTTTAAATTGCACTGTGTTATGTACTTTGAAAAATGATTTTTAATCTTACATTGTCTTAGCTAGCCCTGTGTTACGTACTTTGTAAGATTTTTGTGATCGAAAAGAAAGTTATTTGATGATGATGTTTGTGTACTAAATATTCATCTTTACTGCTTTGTATTAGCAGCCAAGCAGGAACAGTGAAAATAATTTTTGATTCAAGCTATTACTGCATATGAGCATCAGAAACAGACTTGATACTGTAATGATATGTGATGGCACCAACAGAGGTAGTTGCTGACAACATCAGTAGAGTGAAGATGAATTAGTACCTGATGTTGCCAGTTGATCCTTCCACAATGGTCAGGCATAGTATCCCATGAAATATTACATGAAATAAAGGTGATAATAATTGATGTGGTAAGCCTTGATGAAGTACTCAGAACTGGCTCTTACTTGTTTAAGGTGACAGAGACAGTGTTTGAAGACCTCATGCAATTTGCACAAGTGAAAGAGCAGCCAACCAGTACAAAGCTGAAACACAAATGCGATACAAGTTTCAGATTTGGATATGGAGAAATGCTGTGTACCAACCACCTTGACATTCTCAGCAATCTAGCATGAAAAATCTTATCCTCCTTACTGAAAATGATGAGACGTTCACAACCTCTACAGTATTTCCCCAGAGCAGAGGTCATGAAAGTCTCATCCTCCTTTGCGGTAGAGAAATCCTTCTGGGGCCATGTCATGAAGAGCTGCGTTGGCTCAGCACTGAGTCAATCGCCTGCTTTTTTGTGTCTAGAGTTAAAACATATAACACATCCTTTCCCTGAATTCATGCATGAAATGGAGGCAACATAAGTTGGAAACAGTGAGCAAGAATTCCCTCTCTCTGTTTCCAACTTGTGCTGTCTAAAATTCATGCATTAACTCAGGGAATTCAAATAAAAGAAAGGAAGAGGAATAGCTCTTTAACTACTGTTTTTTCAATTCATTTCTTGGTGTTTTTCAATGAAAAGTAATATTTTATTACCTTACCTATGTAGGCCTAGCCCATACTTCACAGTCTTTGGCCACACACGGAACCCTAAGTGGGTGGTCAACCCCATTGCTGGCTAATCCCCCACAGTCGCACAACACCCCAAGTACCACACCCACCTTTTTTGATGTCTTTTTCTCCCACAGTAATCTCACAGCAATCTTGCAGTAATTTTTCAGTACTCCCATGAATTTCCTCACTGAGTGCTGCGAGTCCATGATGTGAATTGTCTTTTTGTTAACTTTTGCTAGAAATTGGGTTACTGGTTGACTGGGGTGTGAGTCCTGGTCAAGCAGCAACCACAATGCTAGTCAGGGTAAGTTACAAGGCAACTCCAAATTAACCTGTGCTCACCCTCTGGTAGCTTGGCACAGAGCAGTCAGGCTTAACTTTGAGGCAATGTGTAAAGTATTTGTGCAACACATAAAATAGTAAAACAGTAAAATCCAATTAGTAGATATTGAATTGTGAGAAGTTGGCCTGGTATATGCTGTCCACTAATTATAGTGGGCACCTTGCACCAGTCCAAACAACCCCTTATTGGAGATAGGTTAAAGACAACCTTATTGAAAGCTATCCTAGTGGTAGCTATGGAGAGCAGCCTTCAGGCTAAGTCTTGAAGGAATGTAAAGCAGCTTGTTTTACCAGTCTATAATCTCTTGAGTGATCAAATGAAAGAGCACCACACCAGGTATATATTCAAAATATATGTATTTATTGCTAAACACACCCCTCTAGTCTCTTTATGAGGCTAGAGTTCAAGTACATAAGTTAGAAGTTATTAAATCACAGTAATAGCACAAATACACGTTTGGGCCCTAGGGGCGTACCAAACCATATACCAATAAAGTGGTATGCGAACCACGACTGAACTAGACACTAGGCCTAGAGCCTCTAGAAGTGCTTGGACCACAAGGAACCACCCAAGGTAGTGACACAGGGGACCCACGGGAGACAGCGTGCAGTGTAAATACACAACCGCGATACGCCGTTGACTTCTATGGAGAAAGTCGGGATCGGGAAATTAGAGAAAGGGACACTTAAAGAGGACTAGGACAAAACCCTTTGAGATCTAGGACTTTGAAGAGTCTCTACCCACGGGAGCACCGGAGTACTCGTGTTACCTCACCCAGGAAGCCGGGTGCATAGGTGCCTTTCGGGGTCGGGTTTCGTCGTCGATTCGAATGGCGATCTCCTGCAAGGTGCTGCTGGCGGCCAAGAGAAAAGTGTCCGGGTGGATCCAAGAGTGGATCGGAGTTCTGAAGAACCTGAAAGCAGAGGGGACAGAGTCTGGGTCACTAGCCAGTGACCAGGAAGGCGATGGACAGATGCCCACCGATGTCGAGTGCTTCAGGTGCGTTGACGGTCGTCTTGACTCTTCAGCCACGAGGTCCAGGAGGCGTTGTCGGTGACCAGGAGCAGGATTCAGGCTGGTACACAATGTTTGTCGAGTGCTGAGGTGTCAACGACCGGATTGGACCCAACAAGCCTTGGCAACGGCAAGTCTCGGTGAAGATGTAGATCGTCGATGGTGCAGACCAACAAGGTCTGTGGAACTCACCCAGCAAGGGTAAGTGAGGGCAGGCCTGGAGCAACCAGGATGCCAAGTTAGAAAAGGATTGGCCTTCATTAAGGGCTACTAGCCAATGGGCTAGCGACCGCAAAGGAGCCTCATGACGCCGCACGTGGATCTGGCTTACAGGACACTCGTGGAGTGGGGGCCAGTGATCTTCGGTGCAGGTGGTGCTGGAGGCTAGAGCTACACGGAGCCCAAAGCACGACTTCTTGGGAGACCCAGAAGAGGATGCACTTGCAAATGTGCTTGGTGTCCAGGGGTCACGGTCTCAAGTCACCCACGATAGCCACGGGCCTCAGCTTTGCTGGGGACTCAGGGTAGCCTCGAAGAAGTCTGAGAATCCACCTCTGGTGATGTGATGACTTCGGCGTCCGACGGGAGCTTCAGAAATGCGAACCGGACAGATGCTTCTTTGGTGCCTGCCAAGCAGGGGAGTCACTCCTTGACCCCAAGGGAGATTCTTCTGTCCTCTAATCGTGAGTAGAGCGTCGAAGGTCCAGGATTCAGTTTCAGAGTTTCGTCCAGGGATAATCTAAAGTCCTAAGGACTGGGTTCCTACCTTTATACTAAAGATAGGGGTTGGACTACTCTGTGGCCCCACCTATGGGTGGGTCAGGGCAGAGGGGTGGCTACACCCCTTTCCCTTTGTCCAGTTTGCGCCAAAGCAGGGGCTGCAAGCCCCTGATCCGGTTTGAACTGGGGTATGCACAGGGACACCAAATGTGCCCCCAGTGCAGGACTTCAAAGCACCCGAAAGTGCTCCCGCCCAGCCCCAATACACATTATCCTGTCTGGGGAGGTGGTCACACCTCCCTGGGACAGAAACCTATTGTCCAGGCCTCCCCTGCTGGAGTTTCGTCCAGCAGCAGGAGGCCAGACTCGTGTCTGTGGCAGCAGCATCCATTTTGTGATGCCAGGGCTCTGGAAAGAAGTTACCGGACTAGTCAGAGTTAACATGTCTTTCCCTCTAGAAGGGTGGAATGCTACCCCCACCGCCAGGATTGGCGGGGGTAGTATTCCAAGATGTTTGACACCAAACACGACATGTTTAGGTGCAGCCATTCCAAAGTTAGCATTTTACCGCAAGGATATAATGCGCTTAAGAGTATATGGTCAGGCTGCACTACAAACAGCATCAGAGATGGTCTCCGAACGCTGCAGAGGGGCCCTGCTCATGCAGGGGCACCCTCTCACATAGGAACCATGCACTCTGCCTTTAGGATTGATAAGGCCTGCCTTAGGAGTGACTTATAGGTTTATATGTGTGTATGTATTTAGTGATATAGGTAACCTATATCACAGTAAGGAGTGCATGCACCACCTTACCCAGGCTGCAGTAGCAGACCTGTGGTGTCAGTTTGGATGGCCTTCCAGGGGTGGCATAATACATGCTGCAGCCCCTGGCAGGTCCTCTGAGGTACCTATGCCCTTGGTACATAGTATACCATATACTAGGGACTTATAAGGGCACTCCAGATCCCAATCAGTGATGTGCCTAAGGCACATGGAAACCATTTTAGAGAGGAAGGAGCTAGGCTGGGGTTCTGATTAGCAGGGCCCCAGCCAGACTAATGTCGAAAAACAGTGAAGCATCAGCAAAAGTGGGGGTACCCATGTGAAGCAGATCCTACTCTCCTACACAACCCCCAAATGTAGGGACATTAAACTAACCTTGCCCAGTTAAGTCTTCATGTTCTAAGTGGAAATACCTAGAGAGTCCATCTGCATTCGCATGGTTACTCCCAGGCCTATGTTCCACTGTAAAGTCCATCCCCTGTAGGGAAATGGACCACCTAAGCAGTTTGGGGTTTTCACCCTTCATTTGTTTTAGCCATAAGAGGGGCTTATGGTCTGTCTGAACCAGGAAGTGTGTACCAAACAAGTATGGCCTCAACTTCTTCAGAGCCCAGACCACAGCAAAGGCCTCCCTCTCTATGGCTGACCAACGTTTCTCTCTAGGGGTCAGCCTTCTGCTAATGAAAGCTACTGGCTGATCCTGACCTTCTTCATTCAATTGTGACAGTACAGCCCCTACCCCCAATTCAGATGCATCAGTTTGAACAATGAACTTCTTGGAGTAATCAGGACTCTGCAGAATTGGAGCAGTGCACATGGCCTGCTTGAGGTCATCAAATGCCTTTTGACAGCTAACTGTCCACTGAACCTTTTGGGCATTTTCTTAGAAGTTAAGTCATTCAGGGGTGTCACTATTGATCCATACCCCTTGACAAATCTCCTATAGTACCCAGTCAGGCCTAAGAAGGCTCTCACCTGAGTCTGGGTAGTGGGAGCAGTCCAGTCCATGATGGTCTGGATCTTGCTCTGCAAAGGTTGAACCTGGCCTCCACCCACAAGGTGGCCCAGGTACACAACCTGACTCTGCCCTATCTGGCACTTAGTGGCCTTGATAGTCAGGCCTGCTTTTTGCAGGGCCTGTAAAACATTCCTGAGGTGGACCAGGTGATCCTCCCAGGTGGAGCTAAAGCCAGCAATATCATCTAGATATGCTGCACTATAGACTTCCAGACCTGTGAGAACTGTATTCACCAGCCTCTGGAAAGTGGCAGGTGCATTCTTCAGACCAAAGGGCATTACCACAAATTGATAATGCCCACTAGGGGTTGAGAATGCTGTCTTGGGCTTTGCAGTATCAGCTAGTCTGATCTGCCAGTAGCCAGCTGTTAGGTCAAATGTGCTGAGATATTTGGCAGAGGCCAAAGTATCTATGAGCTCATCTGCCCTGGGTATTGGATGGGCATCAGTCCTAGTGACTGCATTGAGACCCCTGTAGTCCACACAAAACCTCATCTCTCTTTTTCCACCACTGGTGTGAGGTTTCGGTACAAGGACCACTGGACTAGCCCAAGGGCTATCTGAGGGTTCAATAACTCCCAATTCCAACATTTTCTGGACTTCAGTCCTGATACAGTCCCTGACATGGTCAGGTTGCCTATAAATCTTGTTTTTAATAGGCAGACTGTCCCCAGTGTCCACTTCATGAGTGCACCAGGTGGTCTGACTGGGTGTCATTGAAAACATATGTCTAAACTGATTGAGGACTTGCCTGCAATCAGTTTGTTGCTGGGTAGTGAGGCTGCCTGCCAAGGCTACACCATCAACTGACCCATCGTCAGGGTTCTGTGAGAGCAGGTCAGGGAGTGGGTCACTCTCTTCCTCCTGCCCGTCATCAGTAGCCATGAGCAAGCCCATGTCTGCCCTGTCCACATATGGTTTTAACCTGTTGACATGGAGAACCCTGTGGGGACTCCTGGGTGTTCCTAGGTCCACTAAGTAAGTGACCTCACCCTTCTGCTCAACAATAGTGTGGGGTCCACTCCATTTATCTTGGAGAGTTGCTGGGGCCACTGGCTCCAACACCCACACCTTCTGTCCTGGCTGGTAAACAGTCAGAACAGCCTTTTGGTCATGCCAGGCCTTTTGAAGTTCCTGGCTAGCCTCAAGGTTTTTGGTTGCCTTTTCATGTACTCAGCCATCCTGGAGCGGAGACCAAGTACATAGTCCACTATATCTTGCTTTGGGGGCTTGAGAGGTAACTCCCATCCTTCCTTCACCAAGCACAGTGGACCCCTCACAGGGTGGCCAAACAGAAGTTCAAAAGGGCTGTAACCAACCCCTTCTGAGGCACCTCCCTATATGCGAATAAAAGGCAGGGCAAGAGTATGTCCCATCTACGCCTAAGCTTTTCTGGGAGCCCTTTAATCATGCCCTTCAAGGTTTTGTTGAATCTCTCAACTAAACCATTGCATTGTGGGTGATAGGGTGTGGTGAACTTATAAGTCACTCCACACTCCTTCCACATTGCTTTTAAGTACCCAGACATGAAGTTAGCACCCCTGTCTGATACTACCTCTTTAGGAAAGCCCACTCTTGAGAAAATTCCCAGGAGGGCCCTTGCCACCACAGGTGCTGTAGTGGTCCTGAGGGGAATAGCTTCTGGGTACCTGGTGGCATGATCCACTACCACCAGGATAAACCTGTGCCCAGAGGCTGTTTGGGGATCCATGGGACCAACAATGTCAATCCCTACCCTTTCAAAGGGCACCCCCACCACAGGTAGTGGTATCAGGGGGCCTTTGTAGTGCCACCTGCTTTGCCACTGGCTTGGCAGGTTACACAGGAGCGATAAAACTCCTTACTGTCTTCAGACATGTGGGGCCAGTGAAAGTGAGGGACAATTCTGTCCCAAGTCTTGTTCTGGCCCAGGTGACCTGCTAAGGGAATATCATGGGCTAGGGTCAAAAGGAAGCCCCTGAACTTCAGAGGTATTACCAACCTTCTAGTGGCACCAGGCTTGGGGTCTCTACTCTCTGAGTACAGGAGTCCATCATCCCAATACACTGTATGGGGACCACTAGCTTTCCCAGCAGCCTCAGCAGCAGCTTGCTGTCTGAGGGGTTCAAGGGAGGGGCAGCTCTGCTGCTCCTTGCTCAGATCTGCCCTAGAAGGTCCCCCTGTCCCCAAGAACTCAACCTGGTCAGGTTCAAGTTCCTCTGGGACAGTTCCTTCTTCAGGGCTGAGATCATCCCCCTCAAGGGACTGATCTTCCTCCTGAGCCAAGGGGAAGGCACTGCCTTAACCCTACTACTCCTCCTCTTGAAAGGCACTTGGTCCATTCTTCCAGAATCCAAGGCCTGTTCAGTTTTAGACATTTTGGCTTGTGACCTGGTCACAGCAAACACATCTGCAGGGATCCCCAGCATTTCTGCATGGGTCCTGAGCTCCACTTCTGCCCAAGCAGAAGTCTCTAAGTCATTGCCAAGCAAGCATTCGACTGGTAGGTTTGCACTTACCACAACCTTCTTAAGGCCAGTTACCCCTCCCCAGGAGAAGTTAACAACTTCCAGAGTATGGTCTGTTCTGACATTGCTAGCATTGGTCACTTGGTACATCTCACCAAGCATAACTTGCCCAGGAAGCACAAGGTCTTGTGTCACGATTGTGACACTTGCCCCTGTGTCCCTAAATGCCAAAGCCTCACGTCCATTGATTAAAGGCTGTTGTCTGTACTTGCCCAGATTACTGGGACTCACAGTGGAGGTCACATCCATGCCTCCATCACAGACTAACACAGCCTGAGTCAGTTCTCTGACTAGGTCAGAGCCCAACTCAGTTCCCAGGGTGAACCCTACTAAACCCTTGGCTGGAGCACTCCCACCAACTGTACTAGGGGGAACAGGTGCCTTAGGGGCATTGGTGGGTGCTGGACTGGAGTCTTTGGACTTGGTGCAATCACTGGTCCAGTGGGTCTTTTGCTTACAGACCTTGCACCATGGTTTTCTTTGGCCTTTCCCTTTGGTAGACTGTGAATCCCCACCAGAAGAAGATTTTTGGGGGCCTGATGAAGACTTTTGATCTTTACCCTTCTCCCCACCCTTTTCAGAGTTCTTAGCATCTTGCTTCTTGGTTTCCCCACCTTGGTTCTGTACCTTCTGCTTCACCCTGGTTCTGACCCATTTGTCTGCCTTCTTTCCCAATTCTTGGGGAGAGGTCAGATCAGAGTCTACCAGGTATTGATGCAACAGCTGATTTTGACAGTTATTAAGAATCTGCTCCCTCATTATCAGATTGTACAATCCTGAGAAGTCACACACCTTACTGCCCATCAACCAGCCTTCCAGAGCCTTGGCAGAACAATCCACATAGTCTACCCAGTCTTGAGTCTGTGCTTTTGGGTGTCTCTGAACTTCAACCTGTACTGTTCAGTGGTTAGGCCAAACCCATCAATAAGAGCACTCTTCAAGACCTTGTAATTATCAGCATCCTCCTCTCTAACAGTGAGGAGCTTATCTCTACCTTTGTCAGCAAAGGAGAGCCACAAGATTGCTGCCCACTGCTCCTGAGGGACCTTCTGTACCTTACAGGCCCTCTCTAATGCAGTTATCCATTTGTGGATATCATCCCCACTCTGGTAGGGAGGGACAATCTTGCTCAGGTTCCTATGGTCATAGGACCTTTCCCTGTCTCTAGGGACATGGCTGCCACCATGGGACTCTAGTCCCAACTTTCTTCTCTCTCTAAGGAGATCTAGGGATTCCCTATCTAAAGCCAATTGCTTTTTCTGATTTCCAGCTGAGTGTCCTCATACTGGACCAGTCTGTTTCTTCTCTCATGAGAGGATTCCCTCCTGTGAGAGGAGATAGAGCTCCCTATGGAGGTGCCAGAGTGGTTAGACTCCTGAGAAGGAGATCTAGACTTCCTGGGCAAACTCTTAATCCTTCCTGGGGGGACAAAGAGGGCATCATTCTGATCATCCTCATCATCTTCCACAGGAGGGATTGGGTTATCCAGGTCAAGGTCATTGTCTCTCTCCTGGCCAGTTTCATAGGGGGGGCTGGGGGTATTGGAACCCCTGGCCTCGTCCTCTTCTTCTGCCCCACCCTCAGCTCCTACCCCTTCAGTCCCCAAGGGCTTACTAAGGTCATAAGCCACCAACAACTCCTTGAGGTGTTGGGTGGTGGGGCTTTGGCCTGTCCTTATTTTTCTCAAGTTGCATAAAGCTCTCAATTCCAAGAATGGGAGTGTATCATACTTGGAGGGTGGAAGCTCAATGGCTTCCTGCAAGGATTCTTTAGATCCTACCCTTAAAGACATTACTAGTGTGGTGTGGTGTATGCACTACCTACTCTAGTGTGGCCTACTAAACTCTCTTGAGTTGTAGAAAGGGTTGTGCTATCCCTTAACACACAACTCTAAGTTCAGTAGAACTTACTGTATTCTAAGCTTAAATTATATGTACCTTAGGTACCTTTAGTGGTTTTCAGTTGATCAATTCAATTGAGATTATCTGGTAAAACAATAGCAAGCTGGAATCCCACACGCTGCACACCAATGTGAGAAGTTGGCCTGGTATATGCTGTCCACTAATTATAGTGGGCACCTTGCACCAGTCCAAACAACCCCTTATTGGAGATAGGTTAAAGACAACCTTATTGAAAGCTATCCTAGTGGTAGCTATGGAGAGCAGCCTTCAGGCTAAGTCTTGAAGGAATGTAAAGCAGCTTGTTTTACCAGTCTATAATCTCTTGAGTGATCAAATGAAAGAGCACCACACCAGGTATATATTCAAAATATATGTATTTATTGCTAAACACACCCCTCTAGTCTCTTTATGAGGCTAGAGTTCGAAATACATAAGTTAGAAGTTATTAAATCACAGTAATAGCACAAATACACGTTTGGGCCCTAGGGGCGTACCAAACCATATACCAATAAAGTGGTATGCGAACCACGACTGAACTAGACACTAGGCCTAGAGCCTCTAGAAGTGCTTGGACCACAAGGAACCACCCAAGGTAGTGACACAGGGGACTCACGGGAGACGTGTGCAGTGTAAATACACAACCGCGATACGCCGTTGACTTCTATGGAGAAAGTCGGGATCGGGAAATTAGAGAAAAGGGACACTTAAAGAGGACTAGGACAAAACCCTTTGAGATCTAGGACTTTGAAGAGTCTCTACCCACGGGAGCACCGGAGTACTCGTGTTACCTCACCCAGGAAGCCGGGTGCATAGGTGCCTTTCGGGGTCGGGTTTCGTCGTCGATTCGAATGGCGATCTGCTGCAAGGTGCTGCTGGCGGCCAAGAGAAAAGTGTCCGGGTGGATCCAAGAGTGGATCGGAGTTCTGAAGAACCTGAAAGCAGAGGGGACAGAGTCTGGGTCACTAGCCAGTGACCAGGAAGGCGATGGACAGATGCCCACCGATGTCGAGTGCTTCAGGTGCGTTGACGGTCATCTTGACTCTTCAGCCACGAGGTCCAGGAGGCGTTGTCGGCGACCAGGAGCAGGATTCGGGCTGGTACACGATGTCTGTCGAGTGCTGAGGTGTTGGCGACCGGATTGGACCCAACAAGCCTTGGCAACGGCAAGTCTCGGTGAAGATGTAGATTGTCGATGGTGCAGACCAGCAAGGTCTGTGAAACTCACCCAGCGAGGGTAAGTGAGGGCAGGCCTGGAGCAACCAGGATGCCAAGATCGAAAAGGATTGGCCTTCGTTAAGGGCTACTAGCCAACGGGCTAGCAACCATGAAGGAGCCTCGTGACGCCGCACGTGGATCTGGCTTACAGGACACTCGTGGAGTGGGGGCCAGTGATCTTCGGTACAGGTGGTGCTGGAGGCTAGGGCTACTCGGAGCCCAAAGCACGACTTCTTGGGAGACCCAGAAGAGGATGCACTTGCAAATGTGCTCGGTGTCCAGGGGTCACGGTCTCAAGTCACCCACGATATCCACGGGCCTCAACTTTGCTGGGGACTCAGGGTAGCCTCGGGGAAGTCTGAGAATCCACCTCTGGTGATGCGATGACTTCGGCGTCCGACAGGAGCTTCAGAAATGCAAACCAGACAGATGCTTCTTTGGTGCCTGCCAAGCAGGGAGTCACTCCTTGACCCCAAGGGAGATTCTTCTGTCCTCTAATCGTGAGTAGAGCATCGAAGGTCCAGGATTCAGTTTCAGAGTTTCGTCCAGGGATAATCTAAAGTCCTAAGGACTGGGTTCCTACCTTTATACTAAAGATAGGGGTTGGACTACTCTGTGGCCCCACCTATGGGTGGGTCAGGGCAGAGGGGTGGCTACACCCCTTTCCCTTTGTCCAGTTCGCGCCAAAGCAGGGGCTGCAAGTCCCTGATCCGGTTTGAACTGGGGTATGCACTAGGGACACCAAATGTGCCCCCAGTGCAGGACTTCAAAGCACCCGAAAGTGCTCCCGCCCAGCCCCAATACACATTATCCTGTCTGGGGAGGTGGTCACACCTCCCTGGGACAGGAAACCTGTTGTCCAGGCCTCCCCTGCCGGAGTTTCAGTCCAGCAGCAGGAGGCCAGACTCGTGTCTGTGGCAGCAGCATCCATTTTGTGATGCCAGGGCTCTGGAAAGAAGTTACCGGACTAGTCAGAGTTAACATGTCTTTCCCTCTAGAAGGGTGGAATGCTACCCCCGCCGCCAGGATTGGCGGGGGGTAGTATTCCAAGATGTTTGACACCAAACACGACATGTTTAGGTGCAGCCATTCCAAAGTTAGCATTTTACCGCGAGGATATAATGCGCTTAAGAGTATATGGTCAGGCTGCACTACAAACAGCATCAGAGATGGTCTCCGAACGCTGCAGAGGGGCCCTGCTCATGCAGGGGCACCCTCTCACATAGGAACCATGCACTCTGCCTTTAGGATTGATAAGGCCTGCCTTAGGAGTGACTTATAGGTTTATATGTGTATATGTATTTAGTGATATAGGTAACCTATATCACAGTAAGGAGTGCATGCACCACCTTACCCAGGCTGCAGTAGCAGACCTGTGGTGTCAGTTTGGATGGCCTTCCAGGGGTGGCATAATACATGCTGCAGCCCCTGGCAGGCCTCTGAGGTACCTATGCCCTTGGTACATAGTATACCATATACTAGGGACTTATAAGGGCACTCCAGATCCCAATCAGTGATGTGCCTAAGGCACATGAAAACCATTTTAGAGAGGAAGCAGCTAGGCTGGGGTTCTGATTAGCAGGGCCCCAGCCAGACTAATGTCGAAAAACAGTGAAGCATCAGCAAAAAGTGGGGGTACCCATGTGAAGCAGATCCTACTCTCCTACATGAATTATAAAACTTTATAGTAAGAAATAGTGCCAAAAAGTGCAAAGCACTATTGGGGATATCTGGTCGCGCTGGACCAGGACAAAGTCACACATTCAGGCCGACTGCGATGGAGACTGGTCCAGCTACAGGGTCCCAGTTAAGCCTGCTCAACAGAGTACCCTAAATCCGGGTTGGGGACAGTTGCATGCATCCGCGTTGAAGATGCGTCACACAGCTGATGCTGTGGTGTGAGGTCCCATTGTGTCGACATCGAGGATCCCATCGACGTTGTTGGGGATGCAATGCGCAGTCGAGGTTATGCGTCGGTTTAAATGATCGGTGAAACTACGATGTGGAGTTTTGGTGTCTTCATCGAGGCTGCCGTCGATGAGAGATGCGAGGATCCACACGGGGAAAGCGTCACGCAGTGGTGCTTCCGAAGGTGATGCGTCAGTCCCAAGATGCAGGTTGTGGTGGCAATGTGAGTCTTTTGCGATGGGTCCAATCCATGTAGCAGTGGCTATGCATCGGTTCTGCTCACCAATGCCCTGCTCAGCTGAGAGGATGCACATGTTCTGCCCGGGATGCGTTACTTAGCAAAGAAGATGTATTGGTTTCACTGTCAAGCACCTTAGGCTCAATTCCATTGGTCCAGGACTGGGGTGGCACCACTTGGCAGGGTAGACTCACAGATGGCAAAGTCCAGGTGCAGGTGCAAAGTGGTTGGAAGCCTGTTATTTTCCTGAGGCTTCAGATTAGGAGGTCAGCCAACTAGCCCTTGTAGTCACTCTGGGTTCAAGAGATGCAGGCCCAGTCCTTCTCACCCAGGCAAGAGGGCAGCAGATCTGCACAACAAAGCAGGAGTCCAGCAGAGTGCAGTCAAGCAGAGTTGCAGTCCTTCAGCAGCACAGCAGTCCTTCTTCCTGGCAGAGTATCCACAGGTCCAGAAGTGTACTGAAGTGGTTTTGTCTTTTTTTTTAACACAAAATTCTGCCTATGAAGTGGGGAGTTGCTTCTGGAGGCACACCTTTAAAATGTACAGATGCCCTGCCTTCCCTGCCCAGGCTCCAGACTAACTACAGAGGTTATGCAGCCCTTTGTGTGGTGGCAGGACAGCCTATTCACGTGTAAGTGAGGTTGGGTTCAGCTCCTCGCTTCTATCGTGCCAGTGATGGCCCACTCAGTCACACCTAAGCTCCCATTGTGTGTGGCTGTCTAGGAGGAGGACACAAAACCCAGCTGCCAACTACACCTGGTCACATGACCAGAGACAGGCTGCAGGAACCACATGGTTAAGGCACGAAAATGGCAACTTTCTAAAAGTGGCATTTTCAGAATTGCAATTTACAATCCGACTTCACCATAAGTTAGGGTTTTAAATTAAGATTCCAGAGACACAAAACTTGAACCTGCTATATCTTCCTATTTGGAAATTACACTTATAAAATATAATAAGGTAATTCCAATGTTATCCTATTGGAGATATAGATCTTGCACTAGTGAAAAACGACTTTGAGAGTTTTTCACTACCAGGCCATGTAAAACTTAAAAGTACAAGTCCTGCTTTTTAAATACATCACACCCTGCCCTGCGGGCTGTCCAGGGCCTACCCTAGGGGTGACATATGTATTTAAAAGGAAGGTTGGGGCATGGCAAAAGGTTTATTTTGCCAGGACGAAATGGCAGTTTAAACTGCACACACAGGCTTTGCAATGGCAGGTCTGATGCCTTTTTAAAGTGCTACTTACATGGGTGGCACAATCAGTGCTGCAGGCCCACTAGTAGCATGTAATTTACAGGCCCTGGGCACATGTAGTGCACTGTACTAGGGACTTATAAGTAAATTAAAAATTCCAAGTGCGTATGAACCAATATTACCATGTTTAGAGGAGAGAGCACATGCACTTTAGCACTGGTTAGCAGGGGTAAAGTGCTTAGAGCCCTAAGGCCCACAAAAAATAATTCAGCAAAAAGTAGGAGGAGGAAGGCAAAATATTTGGGGGGTGATCCTGCAACAAGGGCCATTTCTATCATCTTTGACCCCAGGGGAGGTCCCTCAGGAATCCCCCCTCAACTATGTTATTTGAGGTGTCATCAGTGATGTCACAATGATGTCCTTTATCATGTCATTAGTGATGTGATATGTGAGGTCATAATCAGTGCATGGTGGGGGTGCAAGGTATAGTTATTTCACTGAACTATAGCTGTTAGATTTTAGTGTTTTTGGAAACACTAGTTTTCAAAACCTAACTATAACCTCACCTCAACCTTTGTTTTTTTCAGTGAATGTCTGTTTTTTAATGAAATGGAAGATCATATTACCATACATAACTAGTATATATCTCTAACATTTGTTTTTTGCAGTGTGTTGATGGGGTTTTTGATCATAGTTGGCAATGTGAAGGAGGGAGAAGTCCTGCCTCTGTGGTCAGCATGCTGCCCGTGCCTCTGCTCCCCTCCTACCTGCCTTCCATTCTCCATCTGTGTGCCTCTGCCCCCTCCCACCTGCCCTTGAAGGTCAGGTTCCTCCTTCTGCCCATGCTGGTCTATCCTCTGTGATTAGATTGCTGCCCCAGTCCTGACCCCTACCCCTGTGCTCCTTTCTCCATGTGTGTGTACCTGCACCCTCTTGCCTGCCATCCATTCTTCATTTGCATACACCTATCTCAGGTGGGAGCAATCTTTTGAACTATTTCCCTGCTCACTTCAGTGCGGGCAAGGAAATAGATCTAAGGTCTGCTCATTTATGAAGCTCCTGCCCACTGAAGCGGACTTGGGGCCTTATTACGAGTACGGCAGTCCATAGGACTGCTGTACTTCTGGTGGTGGTCTGACCACTGCCACATGGCCCGCAGTATTACGAGTGTGGTGGTCAGACCACTACAGGACCGCTGTGTCCGCAGGGTTCCAGGATCCCACAGCGGTCGTGTACTGGTCAGGAGCAGGAATATGCTTGCGGTGCCATTGCAGCACCACCAAGCATATTCTGAGTTGCCTGTCCAACGCCCTTTTCATGGTGGTGAGCCCACCATGAAAAGGATGGTGAAGAGGCAACTAAGGGTCCTCGTGCCCCTCCTGGGGGTGCATGCAGAGGGGCACATGTTTTGCCCCCCTGGAATTGCACCCCTGTTCCTGCACAGTGTGGCATGCTTGCCACACCGTGCAGGAATGTGCTGTAGGTACTGTCACCGCAGAGGACTGCATGGTATGCTCTCCTGTGAGCCAAACAGCCCACCGCCGTGAGACCACCGCAGCACCGTCCGCCTGCCAATGGATTACAATTTCAATCTGGCGGGTGCACCACAGCTTTGACGGTCCTCCTGCAGACAGCGCGGTGGTGGTGCTGCAGGAGGACCACCAAACTCGTAATAAGGCCCATAGTGTTAGCTCCCTCTATGTAGGAAATTCAAAAAGGCTCCAGCCAAGCAGCAGGTAAACTGCTCTGTCCCAGAGGTGGACTCCCTGGGACATAGCTACTGAGTAGGCCCCCCTCCCTTAAATTAATTACCCTAGTAGTTGGGTCCCTGGAACCTTTAATGCTTAGGGAAGGGGGCCGCCTGACCACCTACCCATTTTGTAAACTTTTGGCCCGAGGGTGGGCTACCCGGAGCCTTTTGAAGCTCGGCGAGGGAGATGCGCAGCCCCCTCCCCATATAAATTAATTTTGGCCCCAGGGAGGGTTCCCCTATGCATAAACATAGTAGCCTGGCAGCCATTTTTTTATTTGATCCCACTGGAGTCCCATGGGATTGCAGAATTTGTACTGATTCTTTTTTTTAATTTTGGCCCGCGTTGGACCCTCTGGCCCCTATTCCATGGAGCCTAGGGGGTCAGGGTATCCCTACTCTGCCCCCTTATATATATGAATTTTTTTAACTTCAGGACAGGAGACTTAGGGCTTGATTTAGATCTTGGCAGGACTCCTGTCGTCCCTCTGTGGCAGTGTTTACAAGTAACCCGTCATGATTAAGGATTCCCGCCCGCCCTACTTAGATGTGGGCTGGCTGATCCTCCATCTGTGTTGACAGGGTGTTTTCCGTTGCATAAGCGGCTCACCTCCAATTACAGGGCGGGCTCCTCTGCTGGCTAACATTACTCCGTCGCTGTCAGGGTAGTGGGCTTTCGCAAAGCCTATTTAGATTACTTAATTGTGCTGGTGTTGTCCTAGCGGCGGATTCCTGATGGCGGGATTCCATCGCAAGACGTGTTCAACATTGTACTATTCCTCTGGCTTTTAGGTGGATGCTAGCATCACATACATGATGTGTTTTGGCAACCCGCTTACCACACTATAAAACACACTCCATTTCAGACCATGATCCTTTGCAATTCCACTGCAGCAGAACTTTCTCTGTTTCTTGTTTGTTTTTTCTTTTTGGTATTTATTATCTTGTGGGTTATTAAATTGATCTAAGTTAATTATTTGATAATGGCAGGGAGGAGAAATCCCTGTTTTACTGAGGGAGAATTGTCAGTCATGATGGATAAAATTATTAGAGTAGAGCCACAATTGTTTGGAGCCCAAGTTCAAAATACAACTTTGGTCAAAAAAGGCAAATATGGGCCAGAATAGTTGACAGAATGAATGCTGTAGCAAGCAACCTGTGCATACAGGAGGAAATTAGGAAGATGTGTAACAACCTAAGGGGGAGAATGCGTTCCCTGGCCTCCAAGCATCACCTGGAGGCCCAGAGGACTGGTGGTGGTTCTCCCAGCCACCCTCCTACAGATTTATACCTTGGAGGAGAAGGTCTAGCAGATCCTACATCCTGAAGGTTTGGCAGGAATCCATGGTGGAGTAGAGACTGGTAAGTTATACTTTTGAATGTATCACTAAACCTAAATGTCATTTTTGCTTTTAATTCAGCTGTTTCAAATGTGCACCTTTTTTAAACATAGAAATCTATATATATTTTTTCCTTTTATTAGGAAATTTGTAACATTGTTGTTTCTCTTGATTTACTGATTGTTAATATGTTTTTTTAATGTGTTTTTCTTCATGTTTTATTTTTTGTTTTCGCCTTGTTTGTTTGTTTCAATGCATTTTGTTGTATTTAAGATTACAGGTTTCAATCTCCATTAAATTTCACATGATGTTATGGTACTTGTAAGTGTTTTTTCATCTATTACCATACTTCAGATATGTATTTTATTCTGTAAATGTCTGTTCATTTTTACAGCATATTTTTAATATCTATGTTTAACTTACAATTTTGCAAGTATTCTTAATATTTAATTGAAATGACTACAACTACCATGATGCCTTGTTTTTGTTTTATTAAAATAATATTGCAATGTTATTTTGGTCATTATCTCTTTTTATTCATATTTTCACATATGTTAGTGTTATGTATTTATCAATTTCTATTTTATGCTATGTTTGGAAATGGTTTTTGTTTAATTTTGTATTTTGTCATTTTCTTGTTATTTTATTGAATTGATATTATTTGTTTCACAAATCAAAGTATGTTTTAATGTACGTCATTTTGTATGCTGGATCTAAGTTTTTTTAAATTATTGTACTTTGCAATGTTTATATGATGACTAAGGGTATTTATCCTTCTAAGGGGTATATTCACAAGAACGTGTGATAACTACCGCAAGAGTAGCGTAACACAACTTTCAATATCGCAGCCCATCGCGGGAAAATAACCCCGTGTCAACGTGGAATTCACAACAAGGCGGTACCATGCGATAGTCACCAGATAACGCGTCAAATGTCAGCGTGAAAATGAACGCCACACCGAAATAATGCGAAACGTGAACGCGAGAAATCATGCGATGAGGCAAATCGCGGTACAAAAAGTAGCGAAAACCAGCCTCAGGCCTGCAAATACCACGCGTCTGGCGGGAAATTGCACCATAAAAACCACAGACACAACACAACAGAAACAAGCCAAAGCACGTAGCAACATGGATGCACCCTGACCCAGCGCAGAGGGCAACGCGAACCCCACAACCCCCACAGACCACCAGCAAGGAACAACTGGCTCGGGGAAGGCCAAGGAGAAAAGGGAGAGGAAGACGGGGTGCAGACCGCAGGAAAACAAGACCAAGGCCACAGAGGCGACAGAACACTACCAGCAACTGACCCACAAGCAGACCACCTGGAACGCAGTCGGAGTGCCCAGGAGGCCAATCCAGGAGGCCAAGAGGCGCCGGCAGGATGTGACAACCTAAACCAGGTACAAACCCGCTGCCAAAAGGAAGGCAGGAACGGCGACAGGAGGTGACAGTCCAGCGCCACAGGAGGAGCTGGAGGAAACCCAGGCCACAGTCATCAGTGTGGAGAGGGTGCAAGGAGTAGGGAGTACGGACACAGCTCGAGAGGACCCGACACAACAACAACAGGGTGAGGATCCAACAGGGACTGGGGGGACGGGGGGTGATGGGCACAATGCCACACATGCACAATGAGGTGTAACACACTGCACACCAACAATTACCCAGGGACATGTCCCCCATCCCCGTGGCACACTGCAGCAAACTCACATAGCAATCACAGCACATACCATGACAATGTGGCACAAAGTGCAACACCCACACTGCAGAACAGGGGACACATCTGGGTCCACCCAGGCTCAGAAACAGAACAATCACATTGGACAGAGCAGGGAACTGTGAGATGCACATCTACCCCTACAACCCCACATCAGCCAGGTAGGCCAAATGTACACTGTCCCAACTCAAATAGCCACCACCGCCCAAACAGTCTCAACGTACATTGCCACACAGTCTGCATGTCGACAAGAACAAGGCGCCAACACAATGCCAACATGCACCTCCCCTTCACAATGCAGAGGGACAAACAACACCTCCAGCAGGTCAGAATAGACAACCCGTCAGTGATGCCCGAGATGAACACCACACCCCCGACACCGACGCCCTACAACAGCCCATGGACATCCCACACAACCCACCACCAGGACCAGGGCAGACAAGCTACTCAGAAGAGAACCCAGCCCCTGCAACAGACCACACAGCATGTAGCACCCACAATCACGGCTGCCTAACAACACTTCACCCACCCACACATGGCACCCCAATGCCAGGTGGCAGAACGCCAAAAGGAGGTGGCCCAACAGGTGAGGGTGTTGCCGAAACCATGGAATGCGAACTAGAACACATACGTGGGTGTCCAATACCCTTCAGGGACCACCTACACCCCACACAGGAGACCCACACCACCACAGAGACACATGCACATATCATGTTGAACTGGCTACGGGCACGTGCGCCCGGCCCCTTTATTGGCAGGGCCACATGTACAGTGACGCCTGTGCTGGATGTGTGTGGGGTGAGTATAAGCCAGCCCGCACGGAGTGCTTGGTGCTGGCAACAACCTGAACAGTGGACACCAGTGTAATGGAAACAGAAAACACCAGCATAACAGAGTCAAATGCAGAGCAACATGGAGGGATCCGGAGTAAGGACAGAGGTCACCCAATATTCAGTCAGGAGGTTCCGTGAGTCGCAGTGCACTGAGGTAGGGGCACTAGAGAAGAGCGCTCATGTGAAGAAATTGCTAGGATTGTGTCCCTTCGGGTTAGTCCTGACGCAGATGCAGTGGGGTGTGTTACACCTGCATCAACTTCCTCATCAACGTCCCAGGTCTCCCACACTGCCTGAGGTGACAGTTGCGTCCGCAGTCCACAGCACAATACCCAGTATTAGATCCAGGTGTGTAGCTTGACTACCGCCACCAGTATGCATTCCTGCCTTGGGGCTGTTGCCACCTGCCCTCCCATTGTCTGTGCCTTCTCCCGTCCCCACACTTGACACATCCTCCTCATCATGGTCCCAGGTCTTCCCCACTGCATGAGGTGACATTGCTGCGCAACCTCACAACAGCACAATACTCAATCAGTAACGGACAATAGCTTGCGGTGCACTGAGTCACTGGCACCTGGAGTGCTGAGCAGGGTATCAGGCCAATGATGGCATCCACGACAGGTCTGAGCAACTCCGTAGGTCTGTCAGGACCACCGTTTCGACTCTGGCAGATGGTGGTTGGAGGTGGTCCTTGCGGTGGTGGCATGTGCCTCCTGCGGTGATGCGACATCCGGGCCGGTCAAGACACAATGCCATGTGTGGGACCTGGTGGCCCGCAGTTGGGGTCGGACATCGCAGGGCCACAGACACATGGCGTTGATGACCCCAAGACCATCGCTACAGAGGCCATTCAATGTCTCAGAAGAAGGGGTCCCAGGCTTGAGCAGCACAGAGTTAGTGGCCCCGGATGCACTGCGGCCGGCACAGGCACCCAGCCACGGGACGGTGATTTGCGGTGCAGTCAGATGGGCCATGTGACCTGAGCGGGTCCCAATCAATGTCCGAGGTGTATGTTGCGGAGGGTTTCGGGGGACAGTGGAAGGTGTCCTCCAGGGCATGATGCGGAAGGTCTGATGTTATCTGGAAGCAGCAAATGGAGGAGTGGAAAGCGCAACCCTCGTTTGCACCAAATTCGGGATCAGCTACATGAGGATGAAAACTAGCCCCTAGTCCATAGACTCAAACGCCACCAATGTCCGACCAGTGAGTGTCCATGAATGTCGGGGAACAAACTTAGTGGCACAGGTGCTGTGAGGGGATGCAGTCTGCGATGATGCCGGTACACATATGTGAACTCCAAGAATGCCAAATCAAGGCTCTGTGACCTACTGGATCGCAGTGTAGGCCGGAGGTAGCGGTCAGCACGGCCCATTCACCGAGTGTCTCCAGCTTGGGTTGGATGGCCCCACTGGCCTGCGAGGTTCAGGTTCAGTGGCACCACGTGTTAAGGTCACCTCCGTGTATGTGACCCGGCATTCGTCTGGACTGAGCCGCATCTTCCTCTTACACCTCTCCGTGCAACCACTGGTGGGGACGCCGCCATTTGTGCTTTGCGACTAGGTGCTGGATGTGTGACCTACTGGTCAGCAAGGTAGTCCTGGTCCCTCATCCACATGTAGCCGGCTGGCGTTGAACAGGGTTAGTGGCACCACATGTAGCCAGCTGGCGTTGAACAGGGTTAGTGGCACCACGTGTAGCCGGCTGGCGTTGAACAGGGTTAGTGGCACCACGTGTCGCAAGATGCCCATATGGAACTATGCCTCACTGATCGGGGGGGTCTGGTGTTGTGGCCGCTGGCCCGGATTTTGGGTCACTGTAATTCATGACTCAGGACACAGTTTCACATATGGGACCTACTGGCCCGAAGAGTAGGCCGGGGGCGGCAGTGGAGTACGTCAACGAAAAAGGAATAAAGCGGGCCTGTGTCGTGAAGGCCGTGATGGTCTGAGGTGGCTGCCAAGGTCTCGGGCCTCAGGCTTGGGTCTTGCGCCGGCACGTGGTGGGCCCTCATTGACACACGCCGGTGTCGGAAGGTGTTCAGTGTGGTCTGGCTGCGCAGGGGCTGGCCTGACGGGTTCGTGGTTCCGCGTGCCGGGGTCCGGCAGGCGCACTGCATCGCAGGCAACTCCGCTCACGAGGATGGCGTCAGCCTCGTGGTGAGGTGGGAGGTGCCGCCGTGGCAGAGACGTGGGTCTTTCCGGAAGAGGACCATGCCCAGGCCTACGTGCTTTTTATTCACACCCCTATGCTGGCGTGGCGTACGCCGGGCCATCCCACTCCACTGACGCTTAGGGGGGCGTAACAGGCAACATTTCCGCGAGGTCCCCCACTGGCTGGGGTGACATGGTGGCATCCACTGTCCACTACACTCCATACGCAAGCGGTGTATGTCGCCATGGATATGGTTGTGTTCTGCATACTGCTGTCGTGTGGTTTGTGGCCTCCTGGTCTGCCTTGCTACGTTGGCTTAGGCCTAGCTGCCATGAGGCCTTTTTTGCACACGTTACTTTGTGCCGTTGTTTTTCAAGCCTCTGCTTCTGCCCGGCTATTTTAGCACTGTCTGCATTTCTATCTTTCACCTTTTTTCCTGTTCCCTTTTGGGCTACGTCTGCACACCATGTACAAGGTCGAAAAACAACGTCCCTTGTTCCTGCTGATTTGGCCAGTCCCTCGCACTTAGACATAACACTCTATGTACAGCTGCCCTGGAGAAATTCGTGTGCTTTTAATATTGTGTTTGTCACTGTTAGAGACACTTGGAGACAAACCTTTCCAGAGAGAAGAGCTGTGCTTATCTGATGATGTAAAACGTGCATCTAGATATTGAGGTATGGGGGTTCGCTAGTCAAAGCCCAGAGGTCTTCTATTTTTACAATAAACTAGCTAATAGCACGGGGAGGGTGGTAAGGTCATTTAGCCTTATATCCACTGCTTTATGAAATGCTTTCCCCGTTTGTATTCTATGGAGTTGTAACTATGCTGCTTATGTTATCATTATGCATTATGCTGATAGTACTGGCACGTGTACTGTATCTTAGAGCACGTTAATTGAAATAAACATTTTAAACTATACAGTGTCTCTTCTTACGCGTTGTGGACAGGTATGAGTGAGTTATGAAAGGGTGTTCTTGCTACTGCGAGTCCTGAGAGAGAGATACCGTGTTCTGGGTTGTCTAATCATTGGTAGTATTGTTGCTAATGAGACGCTACAGCTAGTTGGGTTGGGGTTTTAGGTGCTAAGGTTTATGGTTGGCTCACCACTATATTCCGAGGTCCTATTATCCTGTGCATAGCTCTGTGTATGTGCAGAATCCCTACGACATGGCGCAACCAACGAGTGGGCTGCTTATCTGCGAGACGCTTGAGTAGTTTTTGTGCTTGTCCACAACTCCCTTCACAGACGCTTCCGGAAGCGTGTGTGACGGTGATACCTCCTATATTGACGTTTGTATAGGTTCTTTCAAGCTTGAAGTTGTTAAAAGGTTTCTTAAACAATACCCACTATTGTGCTGCAACATATTAGGTTGTCAGAAACTTCTAGCCTGAAATAGCTACGCATTTTTCAGCACATAGCCGCGCAGCGCTCCGAGCTCACTTGACAGTGTATGGAGTGCCTGACGCGGGTGTCGATTTGATCTTTGTGGTACAAGCAGATCCAGCTTACCACTTTGAGGTGTTTTACTCTTGGGTCACCTTTTCAGCGGTGGATGGGACTGACAATATGTTCCATGAATATGAAGCCACTGTTGTTCCTAATCACTATAGACCGTATAGGAATCTTGAAGTACCGCTCACGGCTTGGCAACACCGTGTTTGGTTTGATGGCGCCCTCCCCCAACTGGTTACCGCGGTTCGTTTAGGCCCCTTATCAATTGATGGGGCCACTTGGCCTGTCTTGGCCGGGTATACCCCTCATCCGCGTTATATGACGGTTGCAGTCGCTGAACTGCGTAATATGCATTCGACTTTGATACGAGTACATCGAGCTTTAGTACAATATGTTACAGGCAACATCCAGGGAGCCCCGCCTGGAGTTGCGGCCCATCCAGCTGGTGCAGGCGGTGTAACCATAAGTCCTATCATGGTGAATTCGGTGATGGGCAAGCGCACACAAAATAAGGATGATTTTCCTTATTGGCTTGCAGAAAAATTTGACAAGCTGGAGGAAGTTTTTCCAAATACCTCTCCCGTGGAAAAACATAGAATTTTGACGATTAGTTTACCAAAAGACTTAATCCTCGAGTTGGCAGATTGCAACAACTGGGGTAGGGTATTCGCAGCAGTATATGCGAAGTGTTTCGGCACTCCTTCCATGACGGTTCTCCCCTCTGTAATTAAACGTGTGCAGGATGAACATGGCCCTGAAGCGGCTGTGGAATTAGGGATGAGACTGGTGGGAGTGATCGACGTAGTGGCTGATTTGATCCTTGCGAATGTCAAGGGTGATGCAGTTAACTTTCAAGTAGCTAATGCTTTGGCTTTGGTCCCAGAACCGGACAAGCCGCGCGAATTACCGAAAATTATTGCTCAGGCTTACAAAACCATTGGTCGTAATAGCCTGGGAGTTAAGCCTTTTGCTAAATCGCAAACACAATCGCAACAACAACCTAAAACTCAATCTGAGAAAGATGAGAAACCAGTTTTTACTAAAAAGAGCTGGAGGTTGACAAAACAGGGTAAGCAACAGAAGAAGCCGGGGTCGCGAGGCGCATCCCCTGTTTCAGTCTCTTCTGAAAGCACATATGATTTGCGCGATAGGGCAAGAATTAAATCTCCAGAGAGATTTCAAGTCCCTGATTCGTGTTCTCCTCGTTCTTCACAGGCACCAACATCTTCGCAGGCTGGTGGAGGAGATCGCCAGGATAGAGGAAGGGGTCGAGAGACTCGACAGGGACGAGACCAACCTCGACAACAGGTCAGAGGGACAGCAGAAGAATTTCACCGTTCTCGCCCACAGTTACAGAAGAAGAAAGTTGCCGCTGTAACAGCGAGATATGCCACAGACGGTGAGAACGAGGCTCCTGAATTGGACGTGGGCAGTGACCCTCCTAGACAGCGCCGTGGAAGTTACCATAGTGCGGGAGGCGCTACGTCCTCATGTGGAGGCGACAGCAACTGAAACATTCATTACTGTTGAGACGGCAGACACCAGAGTGGCACCCCCTGACAGACTATATAATATTGTAATTCAAATCGAAGGTGATATACAGCGTGTTATAAAAGGGATTTTTTGGGAAAATCTGACCTCTTCGTATGACATTTTGTTAGCAGAGGCGGATTGGCCGCCCCCATTCCTACTTGCTGCGTGTAAAGGGGAGGAGGTAATCCTTCCGAGCTTTTCTCGACATGTCCCAAAAGACAAAGCAGAGGCTCTTGCAGCTGAATGGGCTGTGTCCCTGGCTCCAATGTTATACCGCAACCATGTGGGCTGGGATGAAGAATCACCACCCCATGAAATACCTCTGCGGTCCCTACCACAGCCACAACCCCAATATCCCATCAAAAGGGAAGCTAAAGGTCCCGTTTCCAAAATTCTGACCCAGTTGGAATATCAGGGAGTGATTGAAACATGCGTGTCACCGATGAATAATCCCCTTTTCGCGGTTTCTAAACCCGATGGATCGTACCGCTTAGTTTTGGATTACCGGCATTTGAACTCTCATTGTCGGACCTTTGCGGTGCAAAACACACATAGTTCTGCGCTAGTAGACAGTCTTGTTCGTAAAAAATATAAAACTAAACTTGACCTAACCAATGGATTCTACACGCACAACTTAGCCCCGGAGAGTAGCCAATGGAGCGCTTTTACCTCCGGTGGTAAATTATTCAAATTCAGGCATTTACCTATGGGCTACAAGAATAGTCCAGGTGTATTCGCTGCCCGTGTTGTCTCTTTGTTAGACGGCATAGACCCAGATGCGTGTTCGTACGTCGATGATATCTATCTGACAGACGACGAATTATTCCCGCATCTTTCCCGAGTGGACCGCATTATTCTAGAATTTGCGGTTCTAGGTTACAAGTTTAACTTTGCCAAATCTCACATTGCTGAATTTACCGTTTTGTTTTTGGGCTATGAGCTCAACAATGAAGGTAAGGGCTTAGCCCCCCATTTCCTGGAGAAATGTGCACTTCTGTGCCCTCCTACTACTCTGAAGAAACTTCAGTCTTTACTGGGTTTTCTGAACTTCGGGCGTACTTACATTCCCGAATATGCCCAGCGTATCAAGCCACTGTATGCCTTGATACAACCTAACTTTTCGAAGTCATGCTGGCTTTCGGAGCATTCCTCCATTCTGCAGTCTTTGCAGACAGACTTACTTGAGTCTAAATACTTGTTGACTCGTGACAACCACACCAACCTGGTGATTAGAATCATTCCAGGGGCAGTGGGTTTCACGTACTTGACCTTTAACGAAGGTGACACAGTACCGATTGCATACAAGTCACATCTATACACTTCTGCAGAAATGCGCTTTTCCTCTGTGGAGAAAGTTTTGACTGCAGTGCAGATGGCGATTCTGAATGAACGCGCACTGGCACAGGGAAAACGCATTCTGGTGGTAACACCCTATCCTGCCCTAGAGGCAGTGACGAAAGCAAGTGTTCCAAACTCTAAAGCTTTGCACCCCCGTTGGATACAATGGGCAACATCTTTGACGTCTCCAGATGTCACTTTTATCTTTGATTCTTCTCTTCAGACTCAGGAGTTTTTACAGTATGAATTAGTTCATCCTCCTCCTCTGTCCTTGCTACCGCTTGAGGAATACGAATGTATTATTTATACCGATGGCTCGGCACAACCAGCCACGGGTTCCAAGCATGCTTATTCAGCCGCATGTGCTATTGTTGCAGGTACCTTTGTGAACGGAAAGTTCAAGTCAACTGTAGTGCATACACAGGCACTAGGAGACAGTACTGCACAATTGGCCGAGCTGCGCGCATTGGTGCTAGCACTTGAGTTCGCTAATCCGGATGTGACCACTCTTATTGTATGCGATTCTTACTACTGTGTCCAGTCTTATAATGACAATCTATTCTTTTGGTCACAAAATGACTATAGAGATGCAAAAGGCAGCACAATCAAGCATAAAATGCTTTGGGTTCGAGTGGCAGATTTGCAACAGCGTCTGCCCCTCACACAGGTGGTTCACACCCTTGGCCATCAGCGTGTGGGCGCACACGCTGTCGGTAACGGTTTGGCAGATGAAGCTGCCAAATCAGCAGTAGCCACGTGCTCAGTCGCAGCTGTTACCAGATCCATGTCTAAAATAGATTCCGATATTCTAGCAGCTATTGCTGCGACAAAGGAAGGTGCTAATTACCCTAGGGGTTTCCCTTCAAAATACTCTTATCAATTAGGTCCCGAACAGGCTCCTTACGTAAGAATTCCAGACGTTGGGGATCGGCTGATTCCCAACGCGGACCGCAGACTTTCCTTGATTACTGCAGCACACGAAGGCATGGCTTCGGCTCATGCTGGGGTGTCTGCAACAGTTTCCATCTTGCAGCAGCGTTACTGGTGGCGTGGTTTATACAAACAAACCCGTACTTATGTGCTTTCTTGTGACGTTTGTCAGCAGATTAAGCCTTCCACGGTTACACGGCCACCACAGACCCCGCTCTGCATTTTGAACAGACCTTTTGGGTGTGTTTACCTGGATCACTGCGGTCCCTTTTCTTCTGACACTGCATATAAGTACATCTTGGTTGCAGTGGATTCGTGCACACGTTTCATCTGGGTCTGGCCACAACGGAGTGCTGACGCTCGAAATGTCATAAGGGATTTGCGTGTCTTTTTGGGAATTTTCGCATGTGGCACCTTCCATTCTGACCAAGGTCCAGCGTTTGCCTCTAAGGCTTACAAGGACGCAATGGGTTCACTGGGGGTGCGGGTGAAATTTTCGTCACCATATCGGCCTGAGGGCAATTCGATTGTTGAACGAATGAACCGTGACTTAAAGCAATCCTTGACAGCTAGAGTCTTAGGTACTGGCAGGAACTGGCTGACCCACTTGTATACCGTACAACGTGCACTTAATAATCTCCCGAGAAGACCTCTGGGTGGGCGGACCCCATACGAAATGCTCTTTGGCATAAGAATGTTTGTGCCTGACCTTGATGGCCTAGACATGGCGGCGCAATCCGCCATCTTTGATGTAGATAACCATTCTACTATGTTACAGGACTTACAAGAAGCCCGAGACAAACTTGCAATTGCACATTTACCTTCAGCCACAGACGCTGCACTGCAGATTCCGGTTGCCGGCTGGCTTTCGAAGATTGGAGGTCTGGTTCGAGAGAAGGTGGAGTACAAAAAAGAATTCGGCCCCTCTTATCATGCACCGGTTCCAGTCCTTGGCTTGAAGGGAACTCGTACAGTCATCTTACCTCCGCTTCCTGGTCGCAAAGAGAACAGATACATCTATGTGGAAAATGTCAAGCTACAACATCTGGCCGATCCTGAATAGTGTTACACCAGCGGTCTCTTGTCTTGTCATTTCCCGGACGAATGTTTGTGGCTCTCCTGCCTGAACGGTCACTGATGTTGCCATCGAGATGGTAAATTTGCCTGATCGCTTACTCGACTACCCGGACTCCCCCTGTAACGACGAGTCTGAGTATACCTATCCCGCTAACGAGTCGGTGGCACACCTACCAACAACGCCACTGAGCCCAACAAGTTATTCCTTTGACTCGGATTCCACCTCGTCACTTGTCCCGTCCAAATTCAGCATTCTTGTATCCTGGTTCAGAGACAATTTTTGATCCCCCATGGACATACATCTGGTTGGTACTTTTCCTGATTTTTTTGTTCATGTCTATTGGCTTTGTCACCGTGTTTTTTCTGCTCATTAATGGACACTATTTGCCAGAACGCTCTGCGGTGAACTCTGTCGCTGGAACTTTGGCTCAACATTCTTCATCTCACATCATGAAGCGAGATCACACATTTGTGAACATTTCAGCTTTTCCAGTTGCTGATGGCATCGTATGGGATGCGGTAAATTTCCAAATTCATGGACCAACCGAAATGATCAATGTACCAAATGTCCTTCGAGTTTCAATGGGTGATGTTGTAAAAAGTAATATTCATTCTGACGATTGGGATGTGCATGCAGTTGGGTCTGCATTATTTACTGATTTGAAATATTATGCTGCTTTTCATGCGGAAGATCTGTACATGAATTCTGCAAGTTATGCTGATTTGTATTGTTACCAGCATTGGGGCAACCATTTTCTTCATAAACCCAGTACCCTTCGGGTCTTTTTAATTACACCCAGTGGGAACATTGTCCGACTCCTTTGCCAGGTAGCTCCCACACGCTTAGAAATAAGTTTACTTATTTTACCGATTTTAACAGATCGAACCCTGGGTCTTATTTCTTTAAATTAAACACTTCCTCTACACAGAAAATCATGTTGACCCATACAAAATTGCTATATTCAGGCTCCTTTTTAAGTGCCTTGGCTGTAGGTGGGTATGAACACTGGCGTGACACCATAGATTTAAAATCTATTTGGGGCTCCAAAGCATGGCAGGTGCAGGGCACAGAAGCCTTGCACTGTGCTTGCCTCATCCCGGCCCAAATTCTATTTTTAAATCAGACCATCTATCAAACGACATGTTGGGGTTTGGCTACGTCCAAACAATTGAATGCCCCATCCTTTCCTGTCTTGTCTTCCACTCCCAACAAAAGCTTGTACTTTAATATGTCCCTTACCGAATTGCAGGTTTTGTTTTTGAACAATTCGTTTAATGTCTCTACGTTGGTTCAGTCATCCTGGTTGGCTTGGCCCATTGCATCTAATGCCTGCCAATTGCGTTTTCATGACTCCGATCCTGGTTACAAACAGGATAGGCCTGATCCACGGTTTTCTGACTCTCGTACTGTGACAACATATTCTGTTGGTAAATTATGTAAAAAGTGGTTGCAGCACTCTTCCTTAGATTCTGTTAAACAACATTTATCGCTCCTATCAGGCAACATTGATCTGTCTGATTTTGTTCTGGGGCCTCGTGGTCCTCGACCTAAGAGATTCATTTATGAAACTTATAATGAACTCTGGAAGCTTTCGCAAATTGAAGCTGCTTCCCGTCTGCGGGAAATCGATCAAGCAAATTTGGAAAAGGTGCTTGCTGTTGTTGACAATAGTATTAATACCCTGTCTTCCCGCATTTACACATTAGAGAATATTATTTCCTCTGTTGTTGATATTGTACAAGATGATGTTTCTGTGTTGTATCATGGTCAAAATCAATTGCGTTCAGTAATGCAGTTTGCATGGACTTTGCAAACACTTAAAATGGGGAAAGTTCCTTGGCAATTTTTGAACACCTCTGCCTTATTTTCACCTTTTAATTTGACTGAGAAACAGCGGTTCATGTCCATGAAAGATGCAGCATACACTCTGTTACATATTGAAAAGATAGAGCCTTTACCATTCTCTATTGCTGAATTGGATTCTGCTATGTGGCTAGTGCACGGGGTTATCGCTTTGCCTTTTTCATTGTTTGAACTTAGTTAGTGCATGAAACATTATCCTGTAGGCCGTTTCCAGCCTTTGGGCAGTGCCTTCCTGCATGAACTTTGGTCCCTGCCATTCATGTTTAAATGCCTTAGAGACGGGAGGGAGGTTTTTCTCACGGGGGAGTCATGCGATTCAACTGTGGGTCATTCCCTTATTTGCAAACACATTAAGTTGCACGGAGCTTGTAACGTTTCGGCTCCGAATCTTGCTTGTGTGTTAAAGGGTATTCCAGCTCCTGCTATTTCTCCTACTTTCACTGTGCTTGCTAATGGTAGCTATTTGCTTTTAAATAACCAAGACTGCTGTGGCCTGCTGGCCGGCATACCATATATTGTTACCGTTTCCCACAGGGTTGTCTGCTGCAAAAATGTGCTTTTTCCTCCCCCGCACGACATCATAGATAGTTCTGTGTGGCCTTCCATTCCTACTCTGAAGGCGGATTTCAATAAATTGAGCAGAATAAAGGCGCTATTATTGAACCAGGAGGTTATGCTCACATCTGCCAGGGAGACGTTCATTCTCCAGGTGGCAAGTACCCACAGTGAAATACAGGCCCTTTTGAACACTAACCTCCCACAACATTTCGGTGAACTGGTTCACTGTGTTTTTAAAGCGTCCCGCACTGAAGGTCTGGTGCACTTTTTTAGAGTTGTGGGCTCTGGCCTTGTGACCTCTTTTCAAACTATTTTTGGTGTAATACCGGCTTTTATTCATTCCATCTTTTCCAGCGTCTTTGGTGGCTTTCCACTGATCCTCGCCTTGGCGGCTGGTGTCCTGCTGTTGGTCTGTTTACTACGCAATGGCTGCACCTCCATGGGCCCTTCTCGAGCCAGATCGGCTCCAGATGCTCCGTGAACGCATCCTCGCTGGCTTCGGCGTCCTGCCCTTGGCGACAATGAGTGTGTCCTATACACTTTCTTTTCGCTTTGCGTATTTCACTTGCGTGCAACCTGTGATGTCTTGCATCAGATGTCCATTCTCGTGGGCCATGGATTATTGCCTCTCCAATACGTCTTTGTCTGTTCCGGACTTTGTTCAGTTGGTGGGTCCCTTAGAGGCCCATGAATGGGACTGTTCCGATGCGGGCTACATGGCGCGTGCGGCTGCACTGGGGATTTTGGCACAATGGGATATCTGGGCGGCTGCTCGGAATCTCCTACAACAGAGTTATATTGAGTATCATGCAAGTTGTCCCGCAATGCTGTTCGCTGCTCCCTCTTGCGAGGAACATGACTGCAGCTTTGATTTACTTGACTGGATCGCGCCGCTTTTTTCCGACGATTCCAATGATGTCCTCTTGGAAGGTGTGGCGTTTTTCTGCACTTACACTCTATTGGATTGAGAGGGCTTTCACTTTCTGCGACCTGCCTCGCTGGATATATATCTATATTTTTATTTTTTTATTTTTTCTATTCCCATCTCCCCTTCGTTGTCATTCCTGGGATTCGCTTCCCAACATGCGTTCTGTTCTGCTCAGTTTATTTGAACTCTGTCATCTTCTTGGACGATGGACTGACCAGGGGAGGGTGTCGTGTGGTTTGTGGCCTCCTGGTCTGCCTTGCTACGTTGGCTTAGGCCTAGCTGCCATGAGGCCTTTTTTGCACACGTTACTTTGTGCCGTTGTTTTTCAAGCCTCTGCTTCTGCCCGGCTATTTTAGCACTGTCTGCATTTCTATCTTTCACCTTTTCTCCTGTTCCCTTCTGCACACCATGTACAAGGTACCATGTACAAGGTCGAAAAACAACGTCCCTTGTTCCTGCTGATTTGGCCAGTCCCTCGCACTTAGACATAACACTCTATGTACAGCTGCCCTGGAGAAATTTGTGTGCTTTTAATATTGTGTTTGTCACTGTTAGAGACACTTGGAGACAAACCTTTCCAGAGAGAAGAGCTGTGCTTATCTGATGATGTAAAACTTGCATCTAGATATTGAGGTATGGGGGTTCGCTAGTCAAAGCCCAGAGGTCTTCTATTTTTATAATAAACTAGCTACTAGCACGGGGAGGGTGGTAAGGTCATTTAGCCTTATATCCACTGCTTTATGAAATGCTTTCCCCGTTTGTATTCTATGGAGTTGTAACTATGCTGCTTATCTTATCATTATGCATTATGCTGATAGTACTGGCACGTGTACTGTATCTTAGAGCACCTTAGTTGAAATAAACATTTTAAACTATAGTGTCTCTTCTTACGCGCGTTGTGGACAGGTATGAGTGAGTTATGAAAGGGTGTTCTTGCTACTGCGAGTCCTGAGAGAGAGATACAGTGTTCTGGGTTGTCTAATCATTGGTAGTATTGTTGCTAATGAGACGCTACAGCTAGTTGGGTTGGGGTTTTAGGTGCTAAGGTTTATGGTTGGCTCACCACTATATTCCGAGGTCCTATTATCCTGTGCTTAGCTCTGTGTATGTGCAGAATCCCTACGACACTGCGAGGTGTCCAGCACATCTCCGGCACTCTTGGCATTGTGTACTTTCCCAATCATGGTTCTACTGCATCCTTCACACATGCCTGGTTGCCACCTCTCCCCACATTCGGCTATTATGTAGCTGAGATGCCATGCCATTGCTGGCTCATGTTCAGGGCTTGCCCATGTGGACATTGTAAGTTGTTCTGTCGTGTCTGGTGGGTGGGCATATTGTTGTGCCTGTTGCATGTGATTTTGTGACGTGTGCATTGCCAGCGTTGTGAGTTGCATGGTTGTGGAGTTGAGGTGTGTGGGGTGTTCATTTGTATATTGCCAAGGGGCTGTGCATTTCCCTTGTTGCCATCCTGGGAATGCTGGTTGATGATGGACTTTCAGAGGCTGAAGGTATCATGCACACTGGCTGTGTATTTGAAGGCAACATTGTTGGGTGTTCCACGGTGTTCTGTTGTTGCCTGCACATTGGTGTGAGATGTGTGCTTCCTGTTGTGGTGATTGTGTGCTGTGTCACCAGGGGGCACAGGTAGTACATGTGTGCTGTGTATTGCCCTCAACACGTGCGTGCATCCTGCTTGGGCGTATGGTCCTTGCTTGGTCTCCAGCGGATCCTGCGCATTGTGTTGTACGTATGGGGACTGGGGTACCAGGGTGATGGTGATGTCCAGGACAGGTGTGGGGGACTTGGATGTGGCTGGCTGTGAGACCCCTCCGACTCTGGCGGGTGTTGGATGGGGGGTCCCAGGGGCCAACAGGTGTAGATAAACCATCAGCTTTGTGTGGGGTGGGATGTTGGTTGTCCGCTGTGTTGTTGCCGTAGGTCTGTTAGGCGATGATGGTCAGGATGCGTAGGTTGGTTGTCCCTTTCAGTCTGTAGTGGACGGTGACATTGTCAGATGTTGGGTCTGTGCGGCTGGTACGTTTCCTGGGGCTCCGCTGTCTTTGTCTGCGCTGCGTCTGTGGTGGTTCGGGGGGGGTGTTCCGGGTGTGGGTTGGGGTCCTGGGGTGGTGGAGGTGGGTGTTGTGGCCCTCTTGGGTGTCCGGGCCGCATGATGGGTGGCTCCATGGCATCTGTTGCCCTTCCGATGTAGCCCTGGGCTGTGCTCCCTTTTGGTTTGCAGGCTGCCGTCGGACTTTACACCAGGTCAGAGCAGGTGTAGATTTCCTGGTGCTAACGCGCCTTATCGCCTGTTTTGTGTTTTTATAGCGGATGTGGCTGGTCGTTGTGAATGTTGAGGTATGCTGTTGTCTCGGCTTTTGTCACGGGAAGGCCTACTCTGCATCTCAATAGCGATATCTGCGGGGGTCCTCTGTGGCGATGTTTTTTGCGGCTGCTATCGCGGGTAAACTGGTGCTGTGGGCTGTTAACACCGGCTTGTGAATGGGGAGGTAAATTTATCACGACTTTGGCTGTGATAAAGTGCCGTTAATTCGGCGATGGCTCCTTGTGAATATGCCCCTAAGTTGTTTAATTTTCAGAATTTTACCCTGCTAGTTTATTTCACATTTCTCCTTTCTACTATTAGGTGTTGAATGTTTAGTCTATTTTATGCATACTTTCTATTTTTTTCTAATTTCAGGTCATCATTTTACCTGCTCTTTTGAAGTAGTTTTGTGTGTAATTTAAACTGTGTTTGCAATTTATAATAATACTACTGAACGGTATAATCATCAAATTAATTTTCTTTTTCCTTGTTGGTTGCTTGATTTTTTGCTTCAAACTCATTTGATGCATAATCTAGACTTTTAAAATATATTTTTTTGTAATTTATAATAGGTCCAACACCCAGAGTACATGGACAACCATCTGCCACTGCTACTGATGCCTCCACTGCAGACCAGGAACAAGTCTTCAGTGAGGAACAGTCACGTCCGCTGCAGGTAAGAGTGGTGGGGCGGTGGGGCCGGCTGGGGGGAATTTTGAGAGATGACCACGAGGGAAAATTAAATAGATAATTAATTTCCCCTCGTGGTCGTCTCTCAAAATCCACCCAGCCGGCCCCACCGCTTCACCGCTCTTACCTGCAGCGGCCACGGCTGGTGAGGAATCCACACCTGCAGATCCTGAAGATGAGGAGCGGCTGGTCCATCTGGTCTGCCTGGGCAGCCAGTTCCAGTGAGTCTAACTCAGCCCACACCTACACCGCCACCTCAGCAGTTACCACACCTCAGCTTTTGGATACCTCAGCTTCCTGTGTCCAAAGGAACATCACACCAATCTTGTGCCCCCCTCCAGTACTATCTGTTGTTGATCCACTGCCACCTCCAATTCAGCCAGGACCCAGGGGATGATCCACACTGGGTCAAAGGCACAGGTTAGTGGGGGTAGTATTCATGGGAGGTAATCTGTGGGCCATCAAAGTGAGGCCACTGGGTTCACTGTCACCCTGGCCACCCACCAATGACCATGTCCTGAGATCCCTCAATCAGTCCCAAGGTAAAACGGGCCAGGTCTTTACAGAGCTCCATGAGATGAAGCAGTTGCAGAGGGAGCACAATGTTCAGATGGAAAATCTCAACTCAAATTTGGGCTCTCTGACTGGGGTGCTGAATGAATGACCCATATGTGCAGGGCTTTTCCAGCAACATCTTCCCCTTTCTGTGATACAACAACATCTCGGCCCACTTCATCTGCCTGAGCCAAAGAAAGGGAGGCCCTGCCACAAGAGGAAACACCTGCTCCCTCCTCAGTCCCTGCAACTAAGGATCCAGCAGGAGAGGATGGCAAGACCTTCAACAGCAAGAGACGCAGAACCTAATTTCCTCCAGTGTCTGACTAGCATTCACTCTGTGGACTATTGTTTGTACAAATTTACCTTTTTGATGCCAGTTACATTTTGTACATTGGATTTCAAACAATTTTAACTCTTCAATAAAAGTTCACCATAATATACATCTTTTATGTTGTTTTTTTGGTTTTCATCTTGTTTTTTTATGTTGTTTTGTTGAATTCAATCAAAATTTCCAAATTCAAAGACTGGTGTTGTATTTTTTTCTCAATTTGTTCAATTTCTTTGGTTCATCATGCATTTTTAAAAGTTTAAATTAAAAAGATGGTTTATTCATAAAAAAATTACATATATGAAATGCTTTTCACATTTTAAAAAAATGACAAAAAGAACAAAAACCTCAAATCAAAAAGTATTATTTTATTAAATTGGAATAAAGAATCGTTTTTCATATTTTCCAAATACATTAGAACCTATGCCTAAACCAAATACTTCAAGCTATTTTTTCAATTACAGTTCCAGACCTTGCTACCATTCAGCAAAAAACAAGTCTAGTGCAATTTTAAAAACATCAATTTAATCACTGTGCAAGTTGTCTTTGCACAAGATATGTATGTCTAAAGTGTGTGCGTCTTTCACAGGATCAACGCATGTTCCCTTTGTACTTTGCAACAGCAGCATATAAATACAAATGTCACAATCCTTGAAATGTCCACATGAAGATGACATGGTGAAGGAACATAAAACAGATTAAAACAAAAAGAGCTTTTTATTATATTACAAAATAGACACATTAGAAACGACTAATTTTGAGGACACATTTTCTAATAACAATCAAAGATAAACAATGTAAATAAACACAGTAGTCAATGTCTCAAAACGTTGATCAATAAACATCTTTAAAAGTTGGTTTAAAATGTAATGTAATAATATGTAAATATATACTTACAATCATGTAAAGAAGTTGTCAATAACATCTTGATGTAAATCTATTCCTTCCTCTTCACCACTATCAACTTCATTTGTCATTTCAACATCCTCACCCGATGGCACATCATGGTTTCCTTCCTCTGCAATGTACGTGATGTTCCATTGCAGAGCTGTGTTATGTAACATGTAGTATGCCATGGTGATTTTGCACACCTTATCGGGTGAGTAGAGGAGGGCTCCACCATTCTTATCCAGACTTCAAAATCTGGCCTTTAGGAGCCCAAAAGCCCGCACCACTGGCCTCTGTGCTCTTCCATGGGCCTCACTGAGGCAAACTTCCCCTGGCGTTGTTGGACTCCTCAGCGGTGCTAACAACCATGGTCAGTTAGGATAAGCTGAGTCTCCTACATTGTACATACCACCAAGCCAGGCCCTCTCTGGTTCATGTTGTGACATTGGCAGTTATTCCATAGTACAAAGGAATATGTGTTGATCCTAGAAAATGCGCACACATGCTTGGGGTTTATAAATCTGGTAAGCACATGACTTGCAAATTGATTGAATGGAAGTTTTTTTGATTGCAATGAATTTTTTTCTATCGTGCGGTGGCACCAAGGCAATATGTGTGCCATCAATTGCACCAACCACATGTGGTAGGTGACCCAAAGCATAAAAATCTCCCTTCACATTGGCAAAATCCTCATTTTGTGAAAACTGTATGAAGCTGTTGATATGTCTCATCATTGAAGAACGAACGTCTTGTAGCACAACACTGAAAGTTGGTTGTGACATTCCACCAGATACTGCAACAGTGTATTGGAATGATCCTGTGGCCACAAAATAGAGTATTGCCATTATTTTCACTATTAGTGTTATAGATGTGGGATTCCTATTTTGAGGCAGAAGATCTGGCTCCAGCTCATGACATAAATCAATAATTGTTTGCTTGTTTAATTTTTTGAGTATATCCCGTTTTTCCATAGTGGCAAGGTCTGGAAATGGTCTCATAACTTGAGACCGTCGTCTTCTTACTCTCCCTGAGTTCATACGTCTGCATTTAAAATGTTTAAAATTGTTATCAAGTTTGCAAACATATCTTTGAAATAAAACACAAATGTCATTGATTTTTCAAAAACATTAATAACATAATTTTACACAACATTTATTTGTGCCTATTTTCTTAAATTACGTTTGACATGTCTAATTTTTTTTAAAAGAAATGTGTAAATGACAAATTTTCAATGCATTATTAACACATTCTTTTTTTTAAAAACATGTATTTAAAATGCCATCAAATGAAGTATAAACAAAACCGCACAACTATCGCATTTAACCAAAGTAATGCACTACATAATACATTTTTGGCAAAACAAATAAATAGCATTAGCATTTTGTGTATGTAAACAAACTACCCACCACTTTGAGCCGTGATGACGCACTTAACATTCACAAACACACTATTTAACAATCTAAAATGGTGGAAGCCTGACCTTGCCATCAGGACATTTGCAGACGGAAGTCAGTGGAAGTTAATGGGGTAGTGGGTGTGAAACTCCACGACGGACACAGCAATAGGCTAACGTGCGTGAAAGCAACGTACGAAAGCCAATTGCTGTGTCCATTTCTGTTAACAATCTCGCATGTCGTGTAGATGTACACAGCGTTAAAAGAAAACATAATTTGCCTCCTAACAGTGACACCAAGAACACCTCCTCAACTGTTCCTGCTATTTCCAACTTCTAGGAGTTACAATGCCTGGCAAAGCAGGAGAAAGGGTCCCAAACTTCTCACCAGATGAGCTGGATATGCTGGGTAATGAGGTCCTTTCCCTGTACATCAAGCTGTATGGTTTACCAGAGGAACAGGTACATAATTTAAATGAAAAAGCAGTTATGACTAACTTCATTTTATTTCAACACAGGCTAGAATGTCACTTTTAGTTCTTGAGTGAATTGTAGTGATTGAAGTGAAGTTTCTGTCTATTTTCATTTACATGGAAAAATTATGGTGTGTATTTCTAAAACACATTTAAATCATACAACACCACAACATTAGTATGTGTTCTGTGTTTGACTGCCTTTTATTTTGGGTGTGCATATATATATACATATGTGATCAAGGGCACTGGATGCCCGAAACGCATCATGGAGATTGAGGAGTGAGAAATAAAGAACATTGCCATTCAATTGTCCTGGTGGTCCATTTACTTGCAGTTCGCCGAAAGGAGGTGCTGGGAGCAGTGTTGAATGCATATATATACATATATATTTATATACGGAAGGTTTTTTCCGGTGCAACAAGTGCAAAGTCTGTAGAAATGGAGACAATCTTAAAGAATTCAGGGTACATAATAGAACTCAGAAGATCAAAGAGCCTTACACATGCAAAAGTGAGTTTGTAGTTTATACCATTAAGTGTGGATGTGGGAAAATCTATGAAGGCAGCACCACCTGACAAGTGCACATACGCATCTTACATCATCTGAGAGCGGTCAAAAACAATGATCTTAGTTATGCCATTGCAAAACACTGCCACACATGCCAGAACAATGACATAGGAAACTTAAAATACAGTGTCATTGATGGAATCAAGAGTGATGAAAGAAGGGGAGACAAAGAAAAGAAACTCATGATATTAGAATCGAAATATATTCTTGAATTAGACAGCATGGAACCCAAAGGGCTCAATGCTAGTGATGAGTTGTATGTTCACCTTTGCCTGGAATATATGAACTGAGTTTTGTGCATGTTTATTGAGATAATGTTGACTAGCCTAGGCTGCTAGCAGTGTGTTACCTTTTCCATTTTGAGTACACTGTTTTTAAGTATTGTTCATGTTAGTTAGTGATCAGTTAACTGATGTGTTATTATTTATGTTCTATTTTTCTGCAGATTTTTGAGAATGCGAGCGCATTCAGAGTAGTCATGGAGACCAGAGAGCATCCTTTGAAGCTACCTTCCTCTTTGGGCAGAGTTTCACCCACTAGCATTGGGTCTAGTAAGAGTGTTTTTTCTTTGTTCTTAATTATGTATCATTTGAACCTAGTGAATTGATATGAAGAGGAGAATATCATTGAAATTATGATTGATTTCTGTCTGGGACATGGAACCCTTACCTTATGCTACAGATGTCGGAAGAAAGAAACCTTGGATATTTTATTTTATTTTTCACTTTTTCCTGTTGTGATTGAGATCGATTTCACAACACTAAGGGCCCGATCCCGATCTTGCTAGGAAAGCCCTCTGTACGACTCGGATCAGGAGGGCTTTCCGAGCGAGACGTGCTCTGGGAGTCCGAACGAGCGAGTACGATGCTGCTGTATGCCTACGGACTCGGTTCACTCAGTCTCCCATTGAACTCTATGGGAGCCCGTGTACAGACGCGTACACAGGCTCCCATAGCAGAAAAGGGGTGGGTGGGGAAAAGCGTACATCCTGTGGCGGGCACCCCATGGTGCCTGCCACACTGTGCATGCTTGGATCGGGGGGACCCATGGGCAACACCCAGTGATTGATTCGGAGAGCCCCGGGTGAAGGGGGGCCTGGTACAGCCCCCCGAAGTACGCTTACAACAGCCGTTTTGTCTCGCTGAGACCGAGGCGAAGCGGCTGTCCGAATCGTGCATCATACTCGCTCGGTCGGAAATCGGCTCCATTGCGCGGCACGATTTGCCTACAAACGAGACGTACAGAGCGGTTCCGGTCCGGAAACGATTCAGTCGGCGCTTACGCGATCTTTGCATCATACTTGGTTGTTCGGACTTGTGTACGATTCAGTCGTAAACAAGGGCTACGGATCGGGTCCGGTAAAGCCAAATCCGATTCAGAGGCCTTCCAAACGACATCGGAATCGGGCCCTAAATGTTGGTGGGATGTTATCTTCTGTGCCCACTGGAGCTTGATTGATTTGTGTAATAGACTGACAGCATGAGCAATGAACCAGAATAGTGAATCTACTAGTACGATGCCCACAGGGGCTGGATCGTTTAAAAATGTTTAAAAATGTTAAAAAATGTTGATACATGTTTACATTTATTTTTACTCATCTTTATTTTCTGTTTATGCTCTTGCGTACTAAGGCCGAATTTGTAAAATGTATTGTGCAGTATAGACAGAAATGCCTGGGAATGTAACTTCTCTATGTCTACTACACGTACTCCCTGCAATATGTATATACCTCACATAATGGTCACTCACCAGTTTATGAAGGCAAGAAGCCGAAACACGTCCTGTGAGACCGTGTATTTCGATGGTGATCCGTGAATAAAATTCCACTTGGAAACAGCCCTGAGTGCCCCACCTTCTTTGTGTATCTCAGTTGGAGGGCTTGAGTAATATATATATATATATATATATATATATATATATATTCACTGAAAAAACCATAAGGTTTTAGGGACAGTTATAGTTAGTTGGACATTGCACTCGTACAAAACCCGTGAAATTCCCCCGTTATAGTTAGTTCAGGTAACTATAACTCGCGCCCCGCAATGCACTGCTGATGACGTCACATATTACATCACTCATGACATGGTCAGTGACATCACTGATGACATCACTGATGACATCTCAAATGACATCACTGATGACATCACTGATGACATCATCCAGTGACTGTGTGTTTCTGTAAAGTTGAAATATGTTTAATATATATAGGGAAAGGCGTATTGAAGAATGAGTGGGTGTAGAAGCGCCTGAATGGATGATTTAGTAGGTGCGTGACTGAGTCTATAAGTGAGTGATTAAACGTATCTTACTGTATGCATGGGTGAGTGACTAAACTGTGTGAATGTCTGTATCCGTCTGTCTGTTGTTGTGTAAGCAACTGCATGGGTTTCTGACTAGCTAAATGAGTGTCTATATGGGTTATGGATTGGTTCTCTGAGTATCTGTATGGGTGCCTCAGTGTTTGTGTGGGTGGGGTGTGTGTGACTCTGTGCATAGATGTGTGAGTGGGTGATTCACTGGGTGCATGGTTTCAAGAGTGCGTCTGTGATGGACTGTATGGGTAGGTGAGTGTGTGTATGGGTGTGTTAGTGATTGAATGTATATCTCAGTGGTACATGTGTGAGTAACTACATATGTGAAAGGCAGTATATATGTTGGTTGGAGTATATAAATGGCTATAAGTGAGAGTGTGTGATTGTGAGAGTGGCTATATGGATGAGTGTGTACTTGCATCAGTGATTGCATAGGAGCGTAAGAATGTGCTAGTATTTTTATGAGTAAGTGAGCTGGTGTGTATAACTGTATAGGTGAGTAAATTGGAGTGTGATTAATTATTTGCATGACTGACTAGGTGTGTGAGTACCTCTATGGATGAGTTGCGTTGTGTGAGTGTTTATATAGGTGTATGAGTGCATATGATAGTCCTGTACTGAGTGACCGTAAGTATGAGTGACTGTACGGGTGAGTGAGTAGATGTGTGTGTGTAGACCTAAGAATCAGTGAGAATGGCAGTCTGTAATTTAGAGTGGGTGTTTCAAAACTTATATTAGGGTGTGAGAAGATGCATTAAATTCTCACATGGATGATGTCATCAGTGATGTCATCAGTGATGTCATTTGAGATGTCATCAGTGATGTCATCAGTGATGTCACTGACCATGTCATGAGTGATGTAATATGTGACGTCATCAGCAGTGCATTGCGGGGCGCGAGTTATAGTTACCTGAACTAACTATAACGGGGGAATTTCACGGGTTTTGTACGAGTGCAATGTCCAACTAACTATAACTGTCCCTAAAACCTTATGGTTTTTCAGTGAATTTCTAAGGTTTTTAAATGCTAATTTCTAACTATAACGTGCCTGAAACCTATGGTTTTTCAGTGAATTTCAAAGGTTTTTAAATGCTAATTTCTAACTATAACGTGTCTGAAACCTATGGTTTTTTCAGTGAATTTCAAAGGTTTTTAAATGCTAATTCCTAACTATAACATGTCTGAAACCTACGGTTTTTTCAGTGAATTTCAAAGGTTTTATAAATGACAATTTTTAAATGTATTAATTGTTATATTTATTTTTTTCATACTGATTTACTACATTTTTAGAAACAATTTTTTTTTACATATTTTATTTTTTAAATTACATTGTAATTACATTATACATTACAAAAATACTTTCTCAGAATGAATTACTTTAGTTTAAATACTTTGCACATAGGCAATAGACTTTTAAGTACAGTAGTTACAGTTGTTGCAATGGGCAACACATTTTCAAACACAATGCAACATTCAGCTCAATGTGAATTTCTAGTTAAATGCAATTAGTTACTTTATGGATTACTTTTCTAACCACAGGACTGGATCCTAGATTCAGTCCTGGGACATCTCCTGTAAACAGTTGAGTAAAAGCGTTTTGGTTACAGTAGTGATTTTTAAGGAATATTATTGTATTTTAAAAGTTGACACTTAGAAACTTTTTCTCATAGAATCACCAATGTTATCCTATGGAAGGAAATTCACTTAGCAGGTAAAAACTGTTATCGTTACTTTTTCTTACTCAGTGTTGGATCCTGGATCCAGCACTGGTGCATCTCCTGTAAACAGTTGAAAGAATGCGTTTAAGTCATACAGGCGATTTTTAAGGAATATTTGTAGTTTGTGAAAATCGACACTTTGAAACTTTTCTGCTGAAAACCAGACAATGGATTCCTATGGAAGGAAATACAAGTTACTGGTAAGTACGGTTAGAATTACTTTTCAGGGTCAGTGCTGGGCTAAAAGATGCAGCACTGGGTTCTCTCCTGATAACAGGTGAGTAAATTGGAATTCGTACTTTGGTTGATTTTAGAGGAATATTATAAAGTTCCAAAACTCCACACTTAGAAGAATTTCCAAGTGAAACCAGTCAATGTTAGCCTATGAAGGAAATTCAAGTTACTGGTAAGTACGGTTAAAATTACTTTTGAGGATCATTACTGGGCTGAAAGATGCAGCACTGAGGTCTCTCCTGATAACAGGTGAGTAAATCGGAATTCGTATTTCGGCTGATTTTAGAGGAATATTTGTATGTTTCAAAAATCAACACTTAGAAACTTTTTCAGCAAAAAGCAGGCAATGATATCCTATGGAAGGAAATTCAAGTTACTGGTAAGTACGGTTAAAATTACTTTTGAGGATCAGTACTGGGCTGAAAGATGCAGCACTGAGGTCTCTCCTGATAACAGGTGAGTAAATCGGAATTCGTATTTCGGCTGATTTTAGAGGAATATTTTAAAGTTCCAAAACTCCACACTTAGAAGAATTTCCAAGTGAAACCAGTCAATGTTAGCCTATGGAAGGAAATTCAAGTTACTGGTAAGTACGGTTAAAATTACTTTTCAGGACCAGTACTGGGCTGAAAGATACAGCACTGAGGTCTCTCCTGATAACAGGTGAGTAAATCGGAATTCGTATTTCGGCTGATTTTAGAGGAATATTTGTATGTTTCAAAAATCAACACTTAGAAACTTTTTCAGCAAAAAGCAGGCAATGATATCCTATGGAAGGAAATTTAAGTTACTGGTAAGTACAGTTAAAATTACTTATCAGGATTAGTACTGGGCTGAAAGATGCAGCACTGAGGTCTCTCCTGATAACAGGTGAGTAAATCAGAATTCGTAGTTCGGCAGATTTTAGAGGAATATTTGCACAATGGTGAAGGGAGGGGGCGGGGCCTGAGGTGACATCTGTGCAAACGCGCCCTGTGGCGCGTTTTAAGTTGGGGGATTAAGTCCCCTTGAATCATGAGGGTCCCTAGGGGGCAACTAGCCCACCAGGAACCTCCAGTATGCGCCATGGGGCTGCGTTGCAGAGACGTGTAGAGAGGCCACACCCCTTTTACACCTCTCTGCAACGCAGCTCTGTGGCGCTTTCTGGATGTACCTGTTGGGCTAGTTGGCCCCAGGGACCCTCAGGATTGAAGGGGATTTAATTCCCCATCTTAAAACGCGCCATGGGGCCTGTTTGCACACATGTCACCTCAGGCCCCGCCTCCTTCACCACTGTGCAAACGCGCCCGTGGCGCATTTTAAGTCGGGGATTAACTCCCTTGAATCCTGAGGGTCCCTGGGGTGCAACTAGCCCACCAGCTACCTCCATTAAGCGCCACAGAGCTGCGTTGCACAGAGGTGTAAAAGGGGCGTGGCCTCTGTCCACCTCTGTGCAACGCAGCCCCTGGCGCATACTGGAGGTTCCTGGTGGGCTAGTTGGCCCCAGGGACCCCAGTATTCAAGGGAATTCGTTCCCCCTCTGCAAACGCACCAGGGGGCGCGTTTGCAGAGTGCTGTCAAAGAGGGGCGTGGCCTCCCTCGCGATGCCGTTTTTAAATTTTTTTAATTTTTTTTAAAGGGGGCTGTGTGGCCCCCTTTTAGTAATTTTTGAGCCCTGTGGACCCCATCCCCCAGGGCCTGTCTTCCTTTTTAAAAAAAATAAAATAAAAAAGGACTGGGAAGGGGACCGCGTGGGCCCCCTCCCGTGGCCAATTTCGACCCGGGGACCCCATCCCCCGGGCCATAGCCACCTTTTTTTTTATTTGATGGAGGGGGCTGCCTGGCCCCCTCCTAAGGCCTCCTTAGGCCCCGGGGACCCCATCCCCTGGGGCTGGCCCTATCCTTTTGGGGTCCGTGGGGGACCCCAACTCCCCCACGGACCCTGCTGGCTCCCCGCCTCCTGCGGCATTGCTTTTCCACATGGGAGCTGCTAATATGCAGCTCCCCATGTGGAAAGCAATTCTGCTTTGAATTTTGGAAGCAAGAGCAGCTTTCCCTGCTCTCGCTTCCAAAATTCAAAGCAGTTTGCAATGACAGGACGGGAGCCGCGAGGCTCCCGTCCTGTCATTGCAAACAGCAGTGTCCCGGGGGTAGGCACCCCGGGACACTGCAGGAGCCGGCCCTGGGGGTGGCGGTCCCCAGGGCCATCACTGGCTCCAGGAGGGGGCCGCGCGGCCCCCTCCCCACATTTTCAAAGCCCCGGGAGGTGGTGGTCCCCGGGGCTTGGGGGTCCAAAACGGACCCCATTTTCAATTTTGTTAGTGCCCCGGGAGGTGGTGGTCCCGGGGCGTGTGGGGGCTGGAGTCCCCCACACAGGTTAATTTAATAAATAAAGAAGCCCCGGGAGGTGGTGGTCCCGGGGCTGCGGGAGGGCTCAGAGCCCTCCCGCAACTTTTCTAATAAAGCCCCGGGGTGGCGGTCCCGAGGCTTAGGGGCCCTTAGAGGCCCCCATACATAAAATAACCCCCCAGCATGCCCCGGGACTTGGCCCACCCGGGGGCAAGTGCTATAGAAGCGCGGGAGACCGCGCTTCGATTTTTTCGGCAGGATCCGCGCTCCCTGAGCGCATCCTGCCGATTTTTTTAAAAAATGCTTTTTGCCCAGGGGTCCTTGTGGGACCCCTGAGCAGGCCTAGGGGTTAGGGTGTTTCTACCCTGCCCCCTTTGTGCGTTTTGCGCACTTGTTTCTTTTTTCTCGGCGGGATCCGCGCACCCTAAGCGCATCCCGCCGATTTAAAAAAAAAAGCTTTTTTCTGCCCATGGGGTCCTTGTGGGACCCCCTGAGCAGACCTAGGTGGTCAGGGTGTTTCTACCCTGCCCCCTTTGTGCGCTTTGCGCACTTGTTTCTGTCCCTCGGTTCTACCGAGGGACAAAATGGCTGCCAACACTTCTTGATTTGGAGTGTTGACAGCCAATTAGCATGCAGCTCGTGATCGGGAGGGTACGCGGATCCGACGCGCCCATAGATATATATGTGATTTTAATTGTGAATTTCTCAGGAACTACTGAACCGATTTACACCATTTTAGCAAAAGGCACCAGTCTGAACCAAGGGCTACCTCTTTGCCAAATTTGGGGTAATTCCGTTCAGCAGTTCGGAGCTGTAGCTGCGACTAAAGGTTCCTATGGAAAAATGAATGGGGAAAACGCGTTTTGGGACCCCCTTTTTCTCGGCCCCGCTTGACGTATCACCCCGAGACTTTCAGGGTAGGAGCGGACCGGAGCGCCCCAACAAGTTGGAAGCTTTCGCGAAGATTCGTCAACCGGCGCCAACGTTATTGCAAATAGAATGTCGCGGATTTCCTATGGATAATAGGTCCTAACTATAACTATCTACTGGCGACCGCCAGTATATAATATATATATATATAGGCACACAACGGATTCGATGAGACCAGCAGTTTTATTGGCATGGCATTATGCATTTCGGAGTTTATCCTTCCTCAGATGCCTTCCTCCAACAAGACACTGCTTTCGGGGTCCAACATTTTATGGCGCCTGCTTCGCTACGATAGGCGAAGATTACACGGTGGGCGTAGCAGAGTTCTGGGCGCCTCAGGTAAGTACCTCCTCCCCATGTGGGTGGCGCTCACGTTCCTGCTCGTGACACCAGTGAATCAAGCACCCCACTGCCGGTCCCAGAATCCAACATCCGCCGCTTGCAAGCCTTTCGGGAAATCCCGGTCTGGCATCCTGGACTGGAGTCAGTGCCAAACAAAGTTGCTTTGATGTAATAGCAGCGGCGGTGCAGCAGTATTCCAAGTTCGTTGAAAAAAGTCCCAATTTGCCACTTCTCCTGCCGCACAACTTCGGATGGGGTGCCCAAGGTGCTTAGTGGCCACGCACCAATTTATCATACAAATGGCCCCTCACATGGGAAAGACCAGGCACACAACGGATTCGATGAGACCAGCAGTTTTATTGGCATGGCATTATGCATTTCGGAGTTTATCCTTCCTCAGATGCCTTCCTCCAACAAGACAGTGCTTTCGGGTTCCAACATTTTATGGCGCCTGCTTCGCTACGATAGGCGAAGATTTCCCGAAAGGCTTGCAAGCGGCGGATGTTGGATTCTGGGACCGGCAGTGGGGTGCTTGATTCACTGGTGTCACGAGCAGGAACGTGAGCGCCACCCACATGGGGAGGAGGTACTTACCTGAGGCGCCCAGAACTCTGCTACGCCCACCGTGTAATCTTCACCTATCGTAGCGAAGCAGGCGCCATAAATTGTTGGACCCCGAAAGCACTGTCTTGTTGGAGGAAGGCATCTGAGGAAGGATAAACTCCGAAATGCATAATGCCATGCCAATAAAACTGCTGGTTTCATCGAATCCGTTGTGTGCCTGGTCTTTCCCATGTGAGGGGCTGTTTGTGTGATAAATTGGTGCGTGGCCACTAAGCACCTTGGGCACCCCATCCGAAGTTGTGCGGCAGGAGAAGTGGCAAATTGGGACTTTTTTCAACGAACTTGGAATACTGCCGCACCGCCGCTGCTATTACATCAAAGCAACTTTGTTTGGGACTGACTCCAGTACAGGATGCCAGACCGGGATTTCCCGAAAGGCTTGCAAGCGGCGGATGTTGGATTCTGGGACCGGCAGTGGGGTGCTTGATTCACTGGTGTCACGAGCAGGAACGTGAGCGCCACCCACATGGGGAGTAGGTACTTACCTGAGGCGCCCAGAACTCTGCTACGCCCACCGTGTAATCTTCACCTATCGTAGCGAAGCAGGCGCCATAAAATGTTGGACCCCGAAAGCACTGTCTTGTTGGAGGAAGGCATCTGAGGAAGGATAAACTCCGAAATGCATAATGCCATGCCAATAAAACTGCTGGTCTCATCGAATCCGTTGTGTGCCTGGTCTTTCCCATGTGAGGGGCCGTTTGTGTGATAAATTGGTGCGTGGCCACTAAGCACCTTGGGCACCCCATCCGAAGTTGTGCGGCAGGAGAAGTGGCAAATTGGGACTTTTTTCAACGAACTTGGAATACTGCCGCACCGCCGCTGCTATTACATCAAAGCAACTTTGTTTGGGACTGACTCCAGTCCAGGATGCCAGACCGGGATTTCCCGAAAGGCTTGCAAGCGGCGGATGTTGGATTCTGGGACCGGCAGTGGGGTGCTTGATTCACTGGTGTCACGAGCAGGAACGTGAGCGCCACCCACATGGGGAGGAGGTACTTTCCTGAGGCGCCCAGAACTCTGCTACGCCCACCGTGTAATCTTCACCTATCGTAGCGAAGCAGGCGCCATAAAATGTTGGACCCCGAAAGCACTGTCTTGTTGGAGGAAGGCATCTGAGGAAGGATAAACTCCGAAATGCATAATGCCATGCCAATAAAACTGCTGGTCTCATCGAATCCGTTGTGTGCCTGGTCTTTCCCATGTGAGGGGCCGTTTGTGTGATAAATTGGTGCATGGCCACTAAGCACCTTTGGCACCCCATCCGAAGTTGTGCGGCAGGAGAAGTGGCAAATTAGGACTTTTTTCAACGAAGTTGGAATACTGCCGCACCGCCGCTGCTATTACATCAAAGCAACTTTGTTTGGGACTGACTCCAGTCCAGGATGCCAGACCGGGATTTCCCGAAAGGCTTGCAAGCGGCGGATGTTGGATTCTGGGACCGGCAGTGGGGTGCTTGATTCACTGGTGTCACGAGCAGGAACGTGAGCACCACCCACATGGGGAGGAGGTTCTTACCTGAGGCGCCCAGAACTCTGCTACGCCCACCGTGTAATCTTCGCCTATCGTAGCGAAGCAGGCGCCATAAAATGTTGGACCCCGAAAGCACTGTCTTGTTGGAGGAAGGCATCTGAGGAAGGATAAACTCCGAAATGCATAAAGCCATGCCAATAAAACTGCTGGTCTCATCGAATCCATTGTGTGCCTGGTCTTTCCCATGTGAGGGGCCGTTTGTGTGATATATATATATATTTATATATATATATATATATATATATATATTTATACACACACACACACAAATATATATATATATATATATAAATTTAATATATATATGTATGAATATATATATATATATATATTCACTGAAAAAACCATAGGCTTCAGGGGCGTTATAATTAGTTGGACATTTCACTCGTACAAAACCATAGAAATTCCCCCGTTATAGTTAGCTATAACTCGCGTGTCCGCAATGCACTGCTGATGACGTCACATATTACATCACTCATGACATGGTCAGTGACATCACTGATGACATCACTGATGACATCACTGATGACATCATCCTTGTGATAGAGTGGCAGACCTCCTCTCACCCTAATATAACCTTTGATACACACACTCAAAAATACAAACTAACATTTTCAAAACAATGGACATACCAATACCAGTTACAACACACCTATTCAGTAATTCCAAGATCTACACACACATCCACTCATTCACCAACAGTCCCTTTACAGTCACTCATACATGTACTCACTCATCATATGTACTCTTACACTTATACATCCTGTTACACACCGCCACTCATCCATAGAGTTACTCACACACATAGTCACACATGCAAACAAAGTATCAAACATCCATTTACTTGCATATACAGTTATACACAAACTACCACACTTACTTCTACAGAAACTTACACATACTTACTCTCTTAAACAATCACTTATAGAAACACCTACTTATTTGTACAGGAACTCTTCCAATCTCTCACTCTCACATATACTCACTTATATACACCAATACTCACATATACTAGCTTAAAACATATGTAGTTACTCATAAAGACACTATTGAGACAGTCATTCACTCACTAACACACCCATACATATACTCATCCACCTATACAGTCCTGCACACATGCTGTCTTCAACACATACAAACAGTGAGTCACTCATTCATGCATCTATGCACTAAGTAATACCCCCCACCGAACCATGCAGACACTCAGACACTCATACTGATACTCAAAAAACCAACTAATAACCCATATAGACACTCATGTAGCTACTCATCAACCCATGCAGCCACTTATACACAAAGTGAGAGACTGATACAGATATTTTCATATTTAAACATTACTCACTAACCCATGTATTCACTAAGATACACTTAGTCAGTTATACAATCAATTTTACAAAAAAAATCATCCATTTAGACACTTATATACCCATTTATTCTTCCATCGACCTTGAGATATACATATATAAAACATATTTAATTTTCAGAAAAACACACATTCACTGGATGATGTCATCAGTGATGTCATCAGTGATGTCATTTGAGATGTCATGAGTGATGTCATGAGTGATGTCACTGACCATGTCATGAGTGATGTAATATGTGACGTCATCAGCAGTGCATTGCGGGCGCGCGAGTTATAATTAGCTGAACTAACTATAATGGGGGAATTTCTATGGTTTTGTACGAGAGAAATGTCCAACTAACTATAACGCCCTGAAACCTATGGTTTTTTCAGTGAATTTCTAAGGTTTTTTAAATGCTAATTTCTAACTATAACGTGCCTGAAACCTATGGTTTTTTCAGTGAATTTCTAAGGTTTTTAAATGCTAATTTCTAACTATAACGTGCCTGAAACCTATGGTTTTTTCAGTGAATATATATATATATTTATTATACTATGTATACATGTGAAAATGTCTCGGTCCCCTGTATGCCTCGGTGGCACGGAAAAAATGGGTGGAACTGACGTCAGCACGCCGACGAGGTCCTCTTATGGCTCCGATGACGTCATACGGTGTCGCGAGCGGAGCCGTGCTCGTTGACATGGGAGAGCTAGGGAAAGAATTTCCGTGGAATGCTGGTGCAGGGGATATTCACCTAAGTGTTCAGGCTAGTCCTTTGGGAGCAACTGTTTATGTTGCCACTCCAGAAACCGAAACCAGTGATCCGAGGGCAGAGGCCCTGCAGATGGCACATGAGGTGGGGTGCCCAGTCGTGTGCACCGGCGGGGAAGCGAAGTGACAAGCACCACAACCCACAAAAAGGTAACGAGGGCACTGAATAACACAGGATCTTCTCTTTGTATCTGGCAGGAACAACGAAGTTAAAATGCCCTAGTACCAAAATGTAGAATTAGTGCTACAACGGTCTTCAAGAGGACCTGCGATGCTGCTTCTGCCTCCCGTACCCTGGAGGTGGCACATGGGTCACGCGGTACGGTCATACTGCGGTGGGACGCACACTCGTTGACCTCTCATGGCACTGCTCCACACTTCAGGGAGGACGCTTTCCATTAGCTATGTTTTCTGATGACATGTCGCACCGGCCCCGTCCAACAACAGAACTCCTTTAGATCCAAACAGACTCTTCCACTCTCTCACCGGAAGTGAAACCAGGCCACGCGGACACTTTCACAATACAACAGCCGGGAATGCACTTTTCGGTAAAAAAACACATTCTTTCCTCCTAATTAATCAAATAAACGTCTCACTGAAGAACAGGGGCCAGCTTCGATCGGTAAACAGCCGTTACAACGACTTTTTACTTTGCGATACCATTACAACGCATGCATTACCACGCATGCGTTGTACATCACGAAGTCATTACTACGCATTTTTAGAACGCATGGTCATTTACCACGCATGCCTTTACAACGAATTTTGTTGTAAAGGTATGTATGGTAAATGACCATGCGTTCTAAAACATGTAGACGATCCATGTCATTGTAAGGAAACAGAGGCTGTTCCATTTCCTCACAACGACGTGCACCGCCCCTCAGAGATGACATGAAGCAGGAACCACGAGGAGAGAGGAACCATGAGGAGTGAGAGGCAAGGGGGATTGGGCATGGGGTGGGGGTTTCTTTTCTAGGGTTTAGGGTAGTGCAGTGGTGTTTGGGTAGTGTAAGGGGTCATGCTGGGGGTAGTGTTTTAGGGTTTAGGGTAGTGCAGTGGTGTTTGGGTAGTGTAGGGAGTCGTGCTGGGGGTAGTGTTTTAGAGTTTAGGGTAGTGCAGTGGTGTTTCTCTAGTGTAGGGGGTTGTGCTGGGGGTAGTGTTTTAGGGTTTATGTTAGTGCAGTGGTCTTTGGGTAGTGTAGGGGTAGTGCTGGGGTAGTGTTTTAGGGTTTAGGGCAGTGCAGTGGTGTTTGTGTAGTGAAGGGAGTCATGCTGTGGGTAGTGTTTTAGGGTTTAGGGTAGTGCAGTCATGTTTGTGTAGTGTAGGGGTCGTGTTTTAGGGTATAGGGTAGTGCAGTGGTGTTTGGGTAGTGTAGGGGGTCATGCTGGGGTTAGTGTTTTAGGGTTTAGGGTAGTGCAGTGGTGTTTGGGTAGTGTAGGGGTCGTGCTGGGGGTAGTGTTTTAGGGTTTAGGGTAGTGCAGTGGTGTTTGTGTAGTGTGGGTGGTCATGCTGGGGGTATATTTAGGGTTTAGTGTAGTGCAGTGGTGTTTGGGTAGTGTAGGGAGTCATGCTGGGGGTAGTGTTTTAGGGTTTAGGGTAGTACAGTGGTGTTTGGGTAGTGGAGGGGTAGTGTTTTAGGGTTTAGGGTAATGCGCCCAACCAGCCACAATATCCGTGGACAAAGGGGATCCTGACTCTTTGGAACGCTCCGTCAATTGAATAATTTGGGTCAAGGGCCCTACCACGTCCAAGACCTATCAATTCCTTTCTTGGGATCCCTCATATACTTGGAGAAAAAGGTACATAGTTTCTCATCAATTTCAGGCGTGTGTGCCACCTTCCCCTTCAGTGAGGGCCTGGGGCATTCTCCCCTCATCCTATTCCTGACCTCCCTTTCAAGGGGTTGATGGATTTTCCCCACCACATACTCTGCCACTTTGGCATCAGGTGTCCACTCTGCCGACCTAGGATGGTAAATTTGGGTAGGCTCAAACATGTCCGAGTGGACCCCGTCCCCAACCGGGGACTGAGAGGAGTGGGACTCTGGACGCCAGGGACGCCCGAGTCCTTATCCTCATCGGAGGAGAAATCGTCCTCCGATACACCCTCCCCTCTAAGGAAACCCGCCGTCGGGGTCTACAATAGTGGTGACAGTGTCGCAATTTTCTCCGGGCCCCTCCTCCTCCCGGCAGGGTGCATGTATTAGCGTTCGCGCACTCTTGAGGAAGGTCTCCGTAAGTTTATCAAATCCTTCCAAGTGCCCCGCTTTATGCTTAACGGCCCTTTTATTCCCCATCTGGGAGCTACTTGGACCCACCACCACCAGATCTGGGTCACTGAACACCCCAGGGATGCTTTTCGCCAGCTTATCAACCTGATCCCTAAGAGGAGCCAGCGCCTAGAAATAGCCAGAGAGAGGCCTTGGTCCACTGCTGGAGGGAGAAGTTGGGGGCCATTCCTCCTCCACTTCCTGGTAGGAGGAGTAAAAATGGTCTTCTGGAGAAGACATGATAGCAGAGGGTGTGAGCACAGAACAAATGCCCTTAAAATCCTTAAAACAGCCCCCTCGCCGGTGCTCCAACAGCTGGGCTTTCCCGAAGCTGTTAAAAGAATAGACTGAGGCGCAATACCAATTACCACCACCAGGTGGCGCTGGTCACTAACGTGGGCGTGTGGGGAAATCACCGTGTAGCGGTGTCAAAATTAGGCGAGGGTTGGTCGGGAATAAAGCGGACACTAAAGGAGTGACCGGATTCCCAAAAGCGCGTAAAGACCAGCGGGAGCGCTCGACGGAGCTGCCTCGCTCGGACCAGACGCGCCTGACAGGATCTCACCGCGCGCAGAGCACACAGCGGGAGAAACTGCGAGGGGGAGAACGCACTCGGGCAAGAGCCTGCTGCGCAGGGAATATGAAACAATACCAAGGCAATAATGCTAATAACGTGCACAAGAAACCGCTATACAAACAGCAACAGAGTCAGATTAAGCCAAGAATGTAAGGAAGGCACTTAACTGACGAGCAGTGAAGAAAGAGGAAGCGGAAGGGACGTCACGATATTATATACGATGGACTGTGATATGATTGGCCTATAGTTGCCTTGGAGACTACCCCCCTAATGGCTCATGGGTTGTGTAGTCTTTTGTTTAATGATTGTTGTGTTACGTTTTCTTTGAACTGCTATGCAAATAAAGTGAGGAAAGATATGCATAATCCTCGCCTCCGTCCTGCCATAGAATTCATTAAACTTTATTTGATCTGATTTAGAAACATAGATCATAAAAGTGTACATAAAAACAGTAAATCCTCTTTCCTAATACAATACAGTGAGAATTAATTAAAACCAGTAGGTAAAAACGGGTGTTACAAAGCCCGGTTCAGAGCAACTTCAGGTTAACAGAATCGTAAAGTTCAATGTTTCGCAAGATCAATCTCATGTACTTTGTGCAAAATACGCAATAAGGGGTCCAAGTAAGATGTAACGCTCCAATACCTGACCAGTTTGCACTATATAAAACTGCAGAAAAACTAAAAATAAAAAGTGTTTTGCACACTTCTGTCATTGGGCTATATGTGGGCTACATCTGGGTGATATTTGTGCTACATTTGGGCTCTTTTTTCTCTGGTGGCCATCTTGGGAGACTTATTTGTTATGAAGTTTCCTAATTTCGTCATTTACTGCAGTCTCCTCAGTAGGAAATGCTTTCAGTTTTTACTTTGATTCCATCAAGAAGGCATTCAGATGTGTCACACATTTGCCATAAATTCAGAATGTTAGCACTCTAGTTGTTCATTAGATCACTGTAGTAAAGCTACTGCTCACCAGGGAGTTAACTGGAAGTCTACTGCTGGTATTGAAAGTGATTGTTTCAGTCTGCATGTCAGAATGTTCTAATGAAATAGAAGAGGATTTGAGATCTCACTTAAAACATGCCCTAAATTTTCTTTCTGCAGCACTTACCATAATTTCTATGGCAAAATGAACCCCCTCATTTTGTTCCTTTTTAAATTAAATGTTTTAAGTGTTACCAGTTTATTCCAATCAAGATGGCTTCAGGTGTGCCATACTTTTGTCATAAGTAAGACTGTTAGCGCTCTAGTTGTTCTTTAGAACACTCTGGGAAGCTGCAGTAGAGCACAAAGGCATCAACTGACAGGCTGCTCCTGTTGAAATATAACAGGAAGATATTTGAGATCTCACTTAAAACATGTCGTAATTTTTCTTTCTACAGCACGAACCATAATTTCTATGACAAAATGAACCCCCTCATTTTGTTCCTTTTTAAATTAAATGTTTTAAGAGTTACCAGTTTATTCCAATAAAGATGGCTTCAGGTGTGCCATAATTTTGTCATAAGTAAGACTGTTAGCGCTCTAGTTGTTCTTTAGAACACTCTGGGAAGCTGCAGTAGAACACAAAGGCATCAACTGACAGGCTGCTCCTGTTGAAATATAACAGGAAGATATTTGAGATCACACTTGAAACATGTCCTAATTTTTCTTTCTACAGCACTAACCATAATTTCTATGACAAAATGAACCCCATCATTTTGTTCCTTTTTAAATTAAATGTTTTAAGAGTTACCAGTTTATTCCAATCAAGACGGCTTCAGGTGTGCCATAATTTTGTCATAAGTAAGACTGTTAGCGCTCTAGTTGTTCTTTAGAACACTCTGGGAAGCTGCATTAGAACACAAAGGCATCAACTGACAGGCTGCTCCTGTTGAAATATAACAGGAAGATATTTGAGATCATACTTGAAACATGTCCTAATTTTTCTTTCTACAGCACTAACCATAATTTCTATGACAAAATGAACCCCATCATTTTGTTCCTTTTTAAATTAAATGTTTTAAGTGTTACCAGTTTATTCCAATCAAGATGGCTTCAGGTGTGCCATACTTTTGTCATAAGTAAGGCTGTTAGCACTCTAGTTGCTCTTTAGAACACTCTGGGAAGCTGCAGTAGAACACAAAGGAATCAACTGACAGTCTCTGCCCTTGTTGGATGTACATGTTTTACTGAGAATGTCAGACTTCATTCTCACATGACTGAGAAAGATAATGTGAATTTACAGAAAATATGCTCTCATTTTAGCTTCTGGAGCACCTTCCAAAACTGTATGGGACAAGCATGTGAAAATAGTTTTCTCTCAAACATGATTCATGATATCCCAGCAGAAGGTTTTTCACAGGGTAAAATCACCTTAGAACACACCACAATTCCTGAAATTAGTATGGTACCATCAACAAATGAATTCTAATGTAACTAAAGTCTGTTATCACCCTTTATAGTTCTCCTTTTGGTAACCCTCAAAAGCTTTGATTCACTACAATGCATTTCAATGGGGTACTATCATTTATATTGGTCCCAAAATGGCTGCCAGCAATTCCAGGATGAAGTGCTGACAGCCAATCAGATCTCACGATGACATGTGTGGTTAGGCTCCACCCAGATATATATGTGTTTTCTTTTTCAAATTTCTCAGGAACTACTGAACGGATTTATACCATTTAAGCAAAAGGCACGACTCTGAACCAAGGGCTACCTTTTTGCCAAATTTGGTGTAATTCCGTTCAGCAGTTCGGGCTGTAGCTGCGATGAAAGGTTCCTATGGAAAATTGCATGGGGAAAACATGTTTTGGGACCCCCCTTTTTTCACGGCCCCCGCTTGCCGAATCACCCCGAAACTTTCAGGATAGGAGCGGACCGGAGCGGGCCATAAGTTTTGAAACTTTCGCGAAGATTCGTCAACCGGCGCCAAAGTTATTTCAAATAGAATGTTGTGGATTTCCTATGGAAAATAGGTCCTAACTATAACTATCTACTGGCGACCGCCAGTAGATAATATATATATATATATATAATGATGTAGAAAAAGTGAGATTGATTTTGGGGTTTTCTTCTGAGTCAGGTACTATTAGAAGGCTGGTTGAGAACAACTGGAAAGTGCTGCAGACAGACACGGTAATTGGAAAACTGGTACCAAGCAGACCCGATATTACGTATCGGAAGAGTAAATCTTTAAAAGATCTGCTAGTACGTAGCCATTTCACAGAGATGGGACAAAAAACAACAGTGGCAGGTTTTTATCCATGTACTTCCTGTAAGGCCTGTAAAAACAGTGTGAAAGTAAAAGAGTATTCAATCCCAGGAAGGAAGTGGAGACGTAGTATAGATAAACTAATGAATTGCAACACAAGTTTCGTGGTTTATTGCTTGGTGTGCCCGTGTGGTCTCCAATATATTGGCAGTACCATCCATCCAGCTAAGAAACGGGTATTGGAGCACACACGGGCAATAACCAATCGTGATAGTGCCTATCCAGTGGCGAGACACTTCGCGGAAGTGCATGAATCACGTAGTGATAGGCTAAGATATTTTTGCCTGGATCATGTCCCAGTGACTGAAAGGGGAGGAGACAGGGTAAGGATGTTGCGTCAGCTGGAAGCAAGATACATTATTGAGCTACAAACACGTACACCCTGGGGGTTGAATAGTGAAGAGGAACTTTGGTCCTTTGTTGGTTAAATATGTTCACGGATGAAATATGTGAGCATCGGTTCTAGAGCTGTAGCCAGCATCATAGGAGTAATAGGATCCTCTCATCTCTTACATATGACATATTGTCTTCCCTTCGTAACTGTAGGCCATCAGTTATTCTGCTGAGTTAGATTAAAAGATTAAAAATTAGATTTTCTTTACTCTTTCTTTTTATTAGTATTATAATTAGTTTTCTTTAGTAATGATCACGGCCTCCTTGGGTATATCCATTGATTAGTAGGGCAAATGGTACATAAATAACCCCTGAAATATTGAGAATGAAGATTTTTTGTAATCATGGTATAAAAATTATAGCCCATTTGAGGGCTTAATTTTGTGAATAGTGGGTATTTAATCATGTGTAAGAATTTATTCGATGTGGGATTAACACTATAATTATTTCCAGCTGTCAATAATGAATTGCCATTGATTTTCATGAAATGGATCAGTTTTTATATCTATGAGAATATATTAGGTGGAAATCTGTGATATTTGTGTTATAATTTGCATTGTGCTAAGATGGCCGCCATGTAGATACGAACATTGATTAGTGGGACAGATGGTACATAGATTACCCCTGAAATATTGAGAATGAAGATTTTTTGTAATCATGGTATAAAAATGTAGCCCATTTGAGGGCTCAATTTTGTGAATAGTGGGCATCTAATTATGTGCAAGAATTTATTCGATGTGGGATTAACACTATAATTACTTCCAGCTGTTAATAATGTATTACCATTAATTTTAATGAAATGGATTAGTTTTTGTATCTATGATAATATATTAGGTGGAAATCTGTGAGATTTGTGTTACAATTTGCATTGTGCTAAGATGGCCGCCATGTAAACACGAACAAAGATAACGTTTTTCAAAGTCCTTTCTTTGTGTCACTGTAATACTACTTGCTGACGAATTGGGTAACTTGTTATTTAAAGGTGGTGAAATGCGTAGCAACCTAACACTGACGAAGGCCAGGGTGCCGGAACGCGTGTGTTAGTCTTCCTTTTGGAATTGAAATTAAAGATCTTGCACGATCGAGCTGGAGTGCGCAGTTCTGTTTCTTTGGTGAAACTGTGTTTTGGAGTACATTTTTCGTGTTGCCGTCTACACGGATAGCGCACCCGCACTGCTGAGAGCAAGGAGAGTTGGGCGGCTTTGTGTTCTCTCTCTCTATATATATATATATATATATATCATCACAGCTCAATCCGGAGGATACAAAGCACTCGCGGGGTTAAAAATTTATATTTATAAAGAGCAATTCTCCCAGACGCGTTTCGGCGTGTGCCTTTCTCAATGTTCGAACTGCTTAAATATAGTATCTGGTGTCCGATTGGCTTAAGTATCATGTCCCCAATCCTTATTGGTGGATTCACAGCCAATGGGAGGGCTGCAATACTCTTGCTGATATTTCACTGCATCGGCACTGTTACCTCGATCACAAAAGTCCCACATCATACCTGAATGGCACATTTGCTAGATAATCCCCGATGGGCCGACTCAGAAACCAGCGCCGATACCTTTACCATGTTGCTGGCCATGCTGCTCATGCAGTCCCTCCTGGCCCCTCAGTGGGTAACCATGCCGATGCAGTGAAATATCAGCGAGAGTATTGCAGCCCTCCCATTGGCTGTGAATCCACCAATTTTTAACCCCACGAGTGCTTCGTATCCTTCCGGATTGAGCTTTGATGTTATATGCGAGTCCCCACCCTCGATCACGACAGCACCCGCCCATGGAGTTCAGCAGTTATGGTGGGACCATGGAGCTGTGAATATATATATATATATTCATATATATATATATATATATATATTCAAACACTTTCTCCCCCTTTCCCCAGGAAGACATGAGCCGCACTCGCAACACTGGCTTTCAAAGCATTTATTGAGCAGCTACGCGCAGTCCTGACGCGTTTCGTTCATCATTGAACTTTCTCAAAGGTAAGCCCTGGCAGCAGGAACCGATTACAAACCACAAACAACGATTTCAATTTAAACAATTTCGGCCCTCTAGTGGACACCCTTATGGGTGTTGTTCTTAGTGCATGCTGGAATTTGTGGTTTTGCAATACAGTCATAATAAAAAACCTTCCAGTAGGCTGTGCCAATGTTTTGCTGTCTCACCGGAACGATTTTATTTCCAGTTCAGTGTTGCTCCATCCGCAATCCTATTTTCGAGGCTGCCTGGATCCATGCCCTATTTAGTATATGGCAGCGTCCGTTACCCACAGTAATTTTCACGGTTTCACAAAGGGGTCCAAGGTTTCACAAAGGGGTCCAAGGTTGGATAATGTATATATATATACGCTTCGTCTTTTCCGTGACCAGGAACTTTGAGACGAGTTTGCAGGATATATATATATATATATATTCACTGAAAAAACCATAGGTTTTAGGGACAGTTATAGTTAGTTGGACATTGCACTCGTACAAAACCCGTGAAATTCCCCCGTTATAGTTAGTTCAGCTAACTATAACTCGCGCCCCATAATGCACTGCTGATGACGTCACTTATTACATCACTCATGACATGGTCAGTGACATCACTGATGACATCACTGATGACATCTCAAATGACATCACTGATGACATCATCTAGTGACTGTGTTTCTGTAAAGTTTAAATATTTTTAATATATATAGGGAAAGGCGTATTGAAGAATGAGTGGGTGTATAAGTGTCTGTATGGATGATTTAGTAGGTGCGTGACTAACTGTATAAGTGAGTGATTAAACGTATCTTACTAAATGCATGGGTTAGTGACTAAACTGGGTGAATGTCTGTATCCGTCTGTCTGTTGCTGTGTAAGTGGCTGCATGGGTTTCTGAATAGCTACATGAGTGTCTATATGAGTTATTGATTGGTTGTCTGAGTATCTGTATGGGTGCCTGAGTGTTTGTGTGGGTGGGGTGTGTGCGACTCTGTACATAGATGTGTGAGTGGGTGATTCACTGGGTGCATGATTTGAAGAGTGCGTCTGTGATGGACTGCTTGGGTGGGTGAGTGTGTGTATGGGTGTGTTAGTGAGTGAATGTATATCTCAGTGGTACATGTGCGAGTAACTACATATGTAAAAGGCAGTATATATGTGTGTTAGAGTATTTAAAAGGCTATAAGTGAGAGTGTGTGATTGTGAGAGTGGCTGTATGGATGCGTGTGTGCTTGTATCAGTTATTGTATAAGAGCGTAAGAATGTGCTAGTATTTGTATGAGTAAGTGAGCTGGTGTGTATATAACTCTATAGGTGAGTAAATGGGTGTGTGATTAATTTTTTGCATGACTGACTAGGTGTGTGAGTACCTCTATGGATGAGTGGCGGTGTGTGAGTGTTTATATAGGTGTATGAGTGCATATGATAGTCCTGTACTGAGTGACTGTAAGTATGAGTGACTGGACGGCTGAGTGAGTAGATGTGTGTGTGTGTAGACCTAAGAATCAGTGAGTGGGTATGTAGTTATTGGTATTGGAGTGTGTATGGTTTTGCGAATCAAGGAAAGGAGGCAACCCCCTAAAGCGAATAGTTAATCAGGTCAGGGAACAAGGGGGAAAGGATTAACACAACAACAAATACGAACCCTCTAGACCTATATTTCTTTATAAACTGGCTAACCGGGCTCAGTAATAGGGCATCAGAAGAAAAAAAGCATTATTCTCCACACCAAAATTGAATAAATCATTCTTTTATTTCATATTTTTTCTTTTTTATTAATTTGTTTATAAAATATTTCATACTCAAAACAAATACATAATATTCAAAATCAGGACGAATTATTATCAAGAGTGGCAACAAGAAAGTGAGACCCAAACATATGGGTATAACAACAAAAGGAAAGTTCTCACTTTCTCAGACACTAATTCGTCTGATTCGGAGGGAGATACCTCAAACAATTATGAGGGCCATTTGCAAGGACAGCGAACCCAGAGAGGTAGAGGCAGAGGTTACCAATCATTTTATCAGACACCCCTTCCTTTTTTAGGGAGAGGTCGGGGTCAGAACAGAACCCGTTTTCCAAGAACGGACAGGGGAGGGTACCAACAGATGGACCCTCAACCTCCTCAAATGTATATGAGGACCAGGAATCAGCAATATTGGAGAACTTAAATAAAGGGATTGGAGCTGATACCATACCCATTTTCAATCTATCTACTCATAATTTGAGCTGTGAACAGTCAGCTATTCTCAGCAAAGGGTTGTCCTTTGTGCCGAATACGACATGTAACAAATTCAAGCTCCATCAAGACATTTTTGCCTTTTTTAGAAAAATTCGACTGAAGAAATTCTTTTTGTCACGTGAAGGGACAGATATAGATGATAACCTTTCAGGTTGTAAACCCAAATCCATCTTTAGTCCCACCTTGGAGATGGTTGGCCCTGAGGTGGCCGTTTTTGAAAAATGTGTATTGAGTGAGATCCAGAAGATCACAAAACATACTTATTATGGCAAATCCAATCTGTCTAAACTGGAAAAGACAGCTCTTCATACACTTCAAAATACACCTAATTTGACAATAAAACCCTGTGATAAGGGAGGGGGTATAGTTCTGATGAATACAGAACAGTACGATGACAAAATAAATCTTATGTTGGCAGTGCCAGAACATTATAGACCCGTGAGAACAGGTGTGATTACAAGATTACATGAACAGATTAATAAAATCACATTAAAAGCTTACGAAGAACAAGCTATTTGTCTAAAAGAATATCAATTTTTAAATAAACAGAATCCTGTTATACCAGCCATGTATGGAGTGCCGAAAACGCACAAGAATATCTATTACCCACCCTTGCGGCCTATAATATCCTCCATCAATTCTTCCACGGAACCACTGTCTAAATACATTGACACATTTCTGTGTCCACTCACTACTGAGTATAAGTCATATATTAGAGACACAAGTGACATCATCAACAAATTAGAACATGTACCATTTGACCCTGAGTTTGAAATTTTAGTGACGCTTGATATTGAAGCGTTATATACTAACATACCCCAACAGCAGGCAATAGAAGCAGTAGCCACTCTTTTGAATAGAACACCTGGCTTAAGGCCTGATGCATTCATTTTAGAATGCTTGGAAGTGGTGTTAAAAAACAATTACTTCGAGTTTAACGGCAGTCTGCATCATCAAATTAAGGGGACCAGTATGGGGGCTTCTTGTGCCCCAAGTGTGGCTAATATATACATGGGGAGTACGAACTAAAGCATATTTTTAACGAATTGGCCCCATTTTATGAGAACGTTCTGAGGTGGCATAGATTTATCGATGACATTTTTTTTATTTGGCAAGGAGATGAAAGTACTCTTCTGATGTTCATCGACTGGCTTAATGCCAGCGATGAGAATTTGAGATTTACATGCCATAAAAGTATTGAGTCAGTGGAATTCTTGGATATTGTTAATTTTGGTGATGCAGGAGAAATCCATGTGAATTTCTTCCGAAAACCCACGGCCAAGAATACAATTTTATCACATGACAGTTACCATCCGAATTGTCAAAAGATTCTATTCCTTTTGGAGAATTCCTAAGGATTAGAAGAAATTGTTCCAGTATTGGGAACTATGACAAAAATGCGGAAGATCTGAAAGTCAGACTACTACAGAGGGGATACCCCAGAAGCCTGATCAGGATAGCTTATAAGCAGGCACGCTATTACAATCGTGAAGCACTTTTGGCAGGAAATACACATCCTAAGAATGATAAAATGGTCTGTGTAATAAATCATTCACCTTTGAATTTTAAAATCAAAAGGTGTTAGACAAAAATTGGCATATTCTTAATACCAATGAGCATCAGGAATCTATAGATAAACCAATCATTGCCTATCGGAGAAACAGAAATCTAAAGGACACACTTGTACATACAAGAAATACAGGTGTTCCACAGGTGAGACAAACCACCATTGTGGGTCCTCCCATATTGGGTAACCACAAATGTGGTACATGTGTTGCATGTGACACGGTGATTGTGACCCAAGTTTGGGAATACAAAGGCAAGAAAGGTAAACTCAAGGATTTCACGAATTGTCGGAGCCACAATGTAGTCTACCTTATCCTCTGCCCTTGTGGCAAAGGGTATGTGGGAGAAACGAGTCGACAATTTAGAATTCGATACAGTGAACACAGATCGGCCATTAGAACTAGGAAAACTCTGTCTCCCATGGTCCAACATTGTGTAGATTTGAACCACAATGAGAACGAGCTTAGATGGCTTATATTGGAAAAACCGAAAAGTCTCCTGGGCAAAAGCACTGATGAAGTACGTAAGGTTCGTGAAACCTATTGGATTTATACTCTCAATTCGGTTCAAGATGGCCTGAATGAGGAGATTATTTGGCCGACTGTATAGTGGTAGAACATTAATCTTGGAGATTTCATTTTTGATGGATCAGCTTAAGATGTGTTCTAGACGCTCCAGTTTAGACATCCATCATAGACTCTGTCTAGATGTCTTGCCTTATGATTCTTCTCGTCAGAATATCATTTTTTATATATGTTATCACCCTGGGTGGGAACCCAATATGATCATTGGCTTGGTTACATATATAGATGGAGTTGGCTCTGCAACCAGGAAGGGGGTTATAATATTTATATCATGGGCACTTTAGCCCTAGCCACCTCTTTGTTTCTGATCAGCTCAGTGCACTGTAGAGAAGTGACATTACATATATTTGATGCACTCCAATTATTGCCACTTATATAATTTTAAGTGGTCATCATCGTTACTTGGATGGAAGTCACCAGACATTTATTTTGTGCACTGTAGTGCTATGATTAACATCAGGCATTATTGCCTTGTATTTTTCATATTATATCTATATCTAGTATCATAAGGAGGTTTCCATCTTCGAAGGGTGTGAGAAAATCTACCAATTTTCCTCCCTTGTTGTCTGTATATCAGACAAGTACAAAATGGCTCTCTTTTTGTCATGGACTATAAGCTTATTTGGTAGCGCTCATGGAAATGCTTGCTGGTGTCAGAAACATCGTCTTATTTAAACAAACATCTTGGTGGAAGTAGAACATCTACACTGCATTGTTGGGCTGACTGCAGTGAATATTTTCAATAAACATCATGAGATTGGCGTTAATGAATGCTGTTACGGTCATTTATATTGTCGATTACATGGGAGTCGGTACCCATAAATACATGAATTTTTGGGTTGTAATATTATCGCCGCTATACAGGGGGGCCATTTAGATTGAACTCATGCATATGGGCTAGGTAGATATTGCACCATTCCAATATGGCGCCCAAAATCACTCAGTGCGCTAGGTGTATCGGGGCATAATCTGGTCTCTTGCATATCACGTCATCACTCTCTAGTGGACGTGTTCCGGCTGTGGGTGATTAGGAGCACCAGGATATAAATGAACAACGTGAGAGCCTTACTCCTTGGAATCACTTCGTGCAAGGACTCTCTGGCGGCACTGCATATCAGACAGGTACGAGTTATAGAGTAAGTGGTTTTTGTGAGATGCCTTTTTCTTAGGCTAACTGCGTTAGAGTATATCTTTGTGCTAGTGATATTTTGCAGGTAGCGTATAAAACAATATATAAAGTAAGTGGCGTCCTTGTAGATGCCTCTGAAACGGGTTTGCTGTTTTCACAGTGGACTTTGCGCAAGTGAGATTTTGCCGTTAATGTATTCTTCGGCATTAGATATTCTGTGCATTGCTTTTTTCTTATTCGAAATAATTACTATAAGCAACTAGTGGTGCCTATTAGGTTCTAGTGGGGCCTGTTTTTAACTAGGCAGATACTGATTTTGATAGATACAAACATTTGGAAACATTTGCTTTGTCGGGCTAACAATGAGCGTTTCTTTCTGATCTTGCACCTTATATAGCACGTGTGTCCTACTGCGATTTACTCGTATATATCATCATTTTAAAGAAGTGGGAAGGACGGTGCCAATACAATTTTTGCCCTTATTGAAATAAGAAAAATCAGAGGTACAGGGTTCATCTCCTTTTTGATTTACATGATATTTACGGGCCGTTTATCGTGTTGCCTGCTATAATTAAAGATGTATGCCAATTGCGCCTCATTGCGGTGCTCTTCTCTTTCTTTCACTTGACGGCTTAGGCTCCATTCGTTTGAAAACTTGTTACATCTTGACGCATATACTGAGAACTAATGAAGCGGGATAACGCCTGGGAGAAAAACACGAAAACAAATCACTTCATTTGAGAATTGATACAGCCAATGGTATGCTATCCTATAAAGTCTTGGCTTCAACCTTAGATGATTTTTCTTAGAATTGCGGGCTATAGGTTATGTGATGTTATACACATGGTACTTTTCTAATACTTGTGATATTTTTTCCTTTCTTTTTTTAGACCGTTTGGGAACGCACGTAGTATTAGAACTGTAACCACTCTGTGCCACTAAGGGGCCGATTCCGATCTCGGCCGGTAGGGCTCCGAATAGGATTCGGCTTTACCGGATCCGATTCGGAGCCCTGTTTCCCGACCGAATCGCACGCGGGTCCGGCCGAGCGAGTACGATGCGGCTCGCCGACCGACTCGTCCGGGCGACCCGACCGCTCCGACCGACTCGTACCCGGATCGTACCGCTCCGACCGACTCGCTCGGACCCGATTCGCACCACGCAATGGAGACGTTTTCCGGCCGGGTAAGTACGATGCGCACCTCGACCGCTCCGACCGACTCGCGCCGTCCGACTCGAACTCGCTGTCGGAGCCGTACTTTGGGGGTCCGTGTCGGACCCCCTGTACTGCGTACCCGTGCGAGGCGCACACAGGGGGACCCATGGGTCCCCCTACCTGTGCGTGTACGCCGCGAGCGCTCGCGGCGCACTCGCTGTAGGGGCGCCCTTGTCCGCCTCGCACCCATTGAGGCAATGGGAGCCCGCGCACGCGTTGTACGACCGGCTCCCATTGAGTTCAATGGGAGTCCGACCGACTCGTGTCCGGTGGCATACGAATGCATCGGACTCGTTCGGTCGGACTGCACGGGTCCGATTCGGTCGGAAATCTCTCCGGGTCCGGCTCGGTCGGAGAGATTTCCGGCCCGAATCGGAATCGACCCCTAAATGTGATATCGCCAGATTCGCAGATTCCAACCGCACAGAAATCAAGCCTGCATTTAGCAGGTAAATGTTCATTCCTAAGATATTTTAGACATATCTTTTTGAGTATGTGTATAGAATGTTTTTAGTGTGGACCCACAAGCCTTACTTCAATGGACTGAAGGGGTACCATATGTGTTCATAGCATGATAGCAACATCAGGGACACCAATATTCTATTCAATACAGATTAAGTTTGATGTTTGACAATCATAAAAACTGCTTCTATAATAAATTAGGCATTGAAGCTGCATTGCCATTTAGGACCTATATATAGATTTAGTCTGAGCATATTATGGGAAACTTTAGTCTATGTATGGTGGACTAGGATTCTAGTATAGTAGGATGGTTGTGAGTAAGAGGTCTAACACTATCTGCAGAAAAGTTCATGGACCAAAACATTTTTTTTTTTTTTTTGGGATGAGAGAAAAACCTTTTTTTAGGTGAAGATTGATTTAATTTCTCTATGCATGCTAAGTTTACTATACACTGCGCACTTTGTGGTGTTTGGTGTATTTGTTATAGGTCTCAGTGTGAAAGATGTCTTTGTTTTGTTTTGGCACTGGTGTTTATAATTCACATATGGTGGTGAGAGAACATGTAACATATTAGAGATACTAACCATTTTTTGAAAATGCATATGAGTGGCATACTTGCTTAGTTTTTATATAGATACTGTATAGGAGAAATGTAAGATATCTCCTTGGGCATCTCCTTATCTTGAATGCAAATAAATTAATTCATTTATATCATTATTATATTCCTTCCACATTGTCATTTCAGACTGGTTCCCCCTTCATCCACCCGTTATAAGTAAGAAAATAACAGGTCCTGAAGAAGATGGATTAATTATTTATAGATTCCATCGAAACGTACGTCGACCAGCTAGAGTGTGACACCCCAGTGTTCAGCACAGCCATTAGGGGCTGATTTCATCGCCCGCCCCTTTTCCATCAGTGCTATTGGTGTTGCTCTGGGATGTCAAAGTGTGTGTGTATTGTGTGCAAGGGTGGCAGTTGTAGACTGAGTGAGGTATGTTTGGATGTGGGGATGTGAAGTATGTCTTTGTTTTACTATTTGTAATTTTATTCATGTCGTTATTCATTGTGGCCCAGGAATTATGTTTGTTCTTTGGTACATGGTGCTAACTTTGTGCAAAAAAATTGTTTTTTGAATATTATGTATTTGTTTTGAGTATGAAATATTTTATAAACAAATTAATAAAAAAAAGAAAAATATGAAATAAAAGAATGATTTATTCAATTTTGGTGTGGAGAATAATGCTTTTTCTGATGCCCTATTACTGAGCCCGGTTAGCCAGTTTATAAAGAAATATAGGTCTAGAGGGTTCGTATTTGTTGTTATGGTTTTGCGAATGTCAGTCTGTAATTTAGAGTGGGTGTATCAAAAGTTATATTAGGGTGTGAGAAGATGCATGAAATTATCAGATGGATGATGTCATCAGTGATGTCATTTGAGATGTCATCAGTGATGTCATCAGTGATGTCACTTACCATGTCATGAGTGATGTAATATGTGACGTCATCAGCAGTGCATTGCGGGCGCGAGTTATAGTTAGCTGAACTAACTATAACGGGGAATTTCACGGGTTTTGTACGAGTGCAATGTCCAACTAACTATAACTGTCCCTAAAACCTATGGTTTTTTCAGTGAATTTCAAAGGTTTTTAAATGCTAATTTCTAACTATAACGTGCCTGAAACCTATGGTTTTTTCAGTGAATTTGTAAGGTTTTTAAATGCTAATTTCTAACTATAACATGCCTGAAACCTATGGTTTTTTTCAGTGAATTTCAAAGGTTTTGTAAATGACAATTTTTTAATTGTATTAATTGTTATATTTATTTTTTGATACTGATTTACTACATTTTTTAAACTATTTATTTTTAGATATTTTATTTTTTAAATTACATTGTAATTACATTATACATTACATTACAAAATATACTTTCTCAGAATGAATTACTTTAGTTTAAATACTTTGCAAATAGGCAATAGACTTTTAAGTACAGTAGTTACAGTTGTTGCAATGGGCAACACAATTTCAAACACAATGCAACATTGAGCTCAATGTGAATTTCTAGTTAAATGCAATTAGTTACTTTATGGATTACTTTTCTAACCACAGGACTGGATCCTAGATTCAGTCCTGGGACATCTCCTGTAAACAGTTGAGTAAAAGCGTTTTGGTTACAGTAGTGATTTTTAAGGAATATTATTGTATTTTAAAAGTTGACAGAAACTTTTTCACATAGAATCACCAATGTTATCCTATGGGAGGAAATTCACTTAGCAGGTAAGTAGTGTTATCGTTACTTTTTCTTACTCAGTGGTGGATCCTGGATCCAGCACTGGTGCATCTCCTGTAAACAGTTGAAAGAATGCGTTTAAGTCATACAGGCGATTTTAAGGAATATTTGTAGTTTGTGAAAATCGACACTTTGAAACTTTTCTGCTGAAAACCAGACAATGGATTCCTATGGAAGGAAATACAAGTTACTGGTAAGTACGGTTAGAATTACTTTTCAGGGTCAGTGCTGGGCTAAAAGATGCAGCACTGGGTTCTCTCCTGATAACAGGTGAGTAAATCGGAATTCATAGTTCGGCTGATTTTAGAGAAATATTATAAAGTTCCAAAACTCCACACTTAGAAGAATTTCCAAGTGAAACCAGTCAATGTTAGCCTATGGAAGGAAATTCAAGTTACTGGTAAGTATGGTTAGAATTACTTTTCAGGGTTAGTGCTGGGCTGAAAGATGCAGCACTGGGTTCTCTCCTGATAACAGGTGAGTAAATCGGAATTCGTAGTTCTGCTGATTTTAGAGGAATATTTGTATGTTACAAAAATCGACACTTAGAAACTTTTTCAGCAAAAAGCAGGCAATGATATCCTATGGAAGGAAATTCAAGTTACTGGTAAGTACGGTTAAAATTACTTTTCAGGATCAGTACTGGGCTGAAAGATGCAGCACTGGGTTCTCTCCTGATAACAGGTGAGTAAATCGGAATTCGTAGTTCGGCTGATTTTAGAGGAATATTATAAAGTTCCAAAACTCCACACACAGAAGAATTTCCAAGTGAAACCAGTCAATGTTAGCCTATGGAAGGAAATTCAAGTTACTGGTAAGTACGGTTAAAATTACTTTTGAGGATCAGTACTGGGCTCAAAGATGCAGCACTGAGGTCTCTCCTGATAACAGGTGAGTAAATCGGAATTCGTAGTTCGGCTGATTTTAGAGGAATATTTGCACAATGGTGAAGGAAGGGGGTGGGGCCTGAAGTGACATGTCTGCAAACACGCCCTGTGGCGCGTTTTAAGTTGGGGGATTAAGTCCCCTTGAATCATGAGGGTCCCTGGGGTCCAACTAGCCCACCCTGTACCTCCAGTATGCGCCAGGGAGCTGCGTTGCAGAGAGGTGTTCAGAGGCCACGCCCCTTTTTGCACCTCTCTGCAACGCAGCTCTGTGGCGCTTTCTGGACGTACCTGGTGGGCTAGTTGGCCCCAGGGACCCTCAGGATTGAAGGGGATTACATTCCCCATCTTAAAATGCGCCACAGGGCCTGTTTGCACACATGTCACCTGAAGCCCCGCCTCCCCTTCACCACTGTGCAAACGCGCCCGTGGCGCGTTTTAAGTTGGGGGATTAAGTCCCTTGAATCCTGAGGGTCCCTGGAGTCGAGACTAGCCCACCATGTACCTCCAAAAGCGCCACAGAGCTGCGTTGCAGAGAGGTGTATAAAGGGGCATGGCCTCTGTACACCTCTCTGCAACACAGTCCCTGGCGCATACTGGAGGTTCCTGGTGGGCTAGTTGGCCTCAGGACCCCCAGTATTCAAGGGGAATTACTCCCTTCTTAAAACGCGCCAGGGGCGCGTTTGCACAATGCTGCAGGGAGGGGGCGGGGCCTCCGGCACGATGCCGGTTTTGTTTTTTGTTTTTCCTTTTTTTTATGGGAGGGGGCTGCGTGGCCCCCTTCCCTCAGCCACTTTTGGCCCCGGGGACCCCATCCCCTGGGGCCTGAGCATTTTTTTTTAAACGGGAAGGGGGCCGCGTGGCCCCCTTCCCTGGGCCTCTATTGGCCCCGGGGACCCCATCCCTGGGGCATGCCCTCTTTAATTTAAAAAAAAATATTTGGAGGGGGCTGCGTGGCCCCCTCCTCAGGCCATTTAAGGCCCCGGGACCCCATCCTCGGGGCCGGCCTTGCCCTTTTTTTTTTTTTTTTTAATTGGGGAGGGGGCTGCGTGGCCCCCTCCTGGGCCACTCTTGGCACCGGGGACCCCATCCCCCGGGGCCTGGCCTCGTTGGTGACTGTGGGGGGGTCCCCAATACCCCCACAGTCCCAGCCGGCTCCCCGCCTCCTGCGGGAGCCGGCATTGCTTTTCCACATGGGGAGCAGCTAACATGCTGCTCCCCGTGTGGAAAAGCAATTGGGTTTGCATTTTGAAAGGCTCCAGGAGGGGGCGCGCGCCCCCTCCCAACTTAGTTCAAAGCCCGGGGAGGTGGTGGTCCCGGGCGTGTGCGGGGTGGAGCCCCCACACAAGTACTTTTAAATTAAAAGAAGCCCCGGGGTAGCGGTCCCGGGGCTGCGGGAGGGCCAGAGAGCCCTCCCGCACCATTTGTTTTTAAAGCCCGGGGGTGGTAGTCCTCGGGCTTGGGGGAGGCCCCCATTCATTAAAATTATAACCCCCGCATGCCCCCAGGACTTGGCCCACCCGGGGGCCAATTAACAACAAAGCGCGGGAGACCGCGCTTCATTTTTTTTTTTTTCGGAGGGATTCGCGCACCCTAAGCGCATCCCGCCGATTTCTTTTTTTTTTTAAATGCTTTTTTCTGCCATGGGGTCCTTGTGGGACCCCCTGAGCAGACCTAGGGGGTCAGGGTGTTTCTACCCTGTCCCCTTTGTGCGTTTGCGCACTTGTTTCTTTTTTTTCTCGGCGGGATCCGCGCACCCTAAGCGCATCCCGCCAATTTTTTTATAAATGCTTTTTCTGCCCAGGGGTCCTTGTGGGACCCCTGAGCAGACCTAGAGGTCAGGGTGTTTCTACCCTGCCCCTTTGCGCTTGCGCACTTGTTTCTTGTGCCTCGGTTCTACCGAGGACTAAATGGCTGCCAACACTTCCTGGTTTGGAGTGTTGACAGCCAACTAGCATGCAGCTCGTGGTCGGGAGGGTGCGCGGATCCTCCGTGCCTCTAAATATCGAAACTTTTATTTTGGATTTTCTCAGCAACTACTGAACGGATTTACACCATTTTTAAAAAGGGTGCTTTCTGAACCAAGCACTACCTTTATGCCAAATTTGGTGTAATTCCGTTTAGCAGTTTTTGCTGTAGCCTTGCATAAAGTTTCCTATGGGAAATCGATTTTTCACTCTTATTTTTTGAATTTCTCCACAACTACTGAACGGATTTACACCATTTAAAAAAGGTCGCTTTCTGAACTAAGCGCTACTTTTTGCAAAATTTGGTGTAATTCCGTTCAGCAGTTCGAGCTGAAGCCGTGGCTAAAATTTCCTATGGGAATTAACATGGAGAAAACGGAGAAAACGCGTTTTGGGACCCCTTTTTGTCAGCCCCCGCTTGACGAATCAACCCGAGACTTTCACAGTAGGAGCGGAGCGGATCGCCCCAACAAGTTGGAAGCTTTCGCGAAGATTCGTCAACCGGCGCAAGAGTTATTTCAAATAGAATGTTGCGGAATTCCTATGGATAAAGGTCCTAACTATAACTATCTACTGGCGACCGCCAGAAGATAATATATATATATATATATATATATATATATATATATATATATATTATCTTCTGGCGGTCGCCAGTAGATAGTTATAGTTAGGACCTATTTTCCATAGGAAATCCGCAACATTCTATTTGAAATAACTCTTGCGTCAATTGACGAATCTTCGCGAAATTTTCAAACTTTATGGCCCGCTCCGGTCGGCTCCTATCCTGAAAGTCTCGGTTTGATTCGTCAAGCGGGGCTGAGATAAAAGGGGGTCCCTAAACGTGTTTTCCCCATTCATTTTCCCATAGGAAACTTTAGCCACGGCTACAGCCCGAACTGCTGAACGGAATTACACCAAATTTGGCAAAGAGGTAGTTCTTGGTTCAGAAAGAACCCTTTTGTTAAATGGTGTAAATCCGTTCAGTAGTTCCTGAGAAAATCAAAAGGAAAATCACATATATATCTATGGTCGCGTAGGGTCCGCGCACCCTCCCGATCACGAGCTGCATGCTAATTGGCTGTCAACACTCCAAACCGGGAAGTGTTGGCAGCCATCTTGTTCCTCGGTAGAACCGAGGAACAAGAAAAGAGAAAAACAAGTGCGCAAAGCGCAAAAGGGGGCAGGGTAGAAACACCCTGACCTCTAGGTCTGCTCAGGGGTCCCACAAGGACCCCTGGGCAGAAAAAGCATTTTATTTTTTAAAAATCGGCGGGATGCGCTTAGGGTGCGCGAATCCTGCTGAAAAAAAAAAAAACGAAGCGTGGTCTCCCATGCAGAAAAAAGCATTTTTTTTTTTAAAAATCGGCTGGATGCGATTAGGGTGCGCGGATCCCGCCGAGAAAAAAAAAAAGAAACAAGTGCGCAAAACGCACAAAGGGGGCAGGGTAGAAACACCCTGACCCCCTAGGTCTGCTCAGGGAGTCCCACAAGGACCCCCTGGGCAGAAAAAAGCATTTTATTTTTTAAAAATCGGCGGGATGCGCTTAGGGTGCGCTTTGTTGTTAATTGGCCCCGGGTGGGCCAAGTCCCGGGGGCATGCGGGGTTTATTTATAATATGTGGGGGACTCTAAGGCTCCCCAAGCCCCGGGGACCGCCACCCCGGGGCTTTAAAAACAAATGGTGCGGGAGGGCTCTTGGCCCTCCTGCAGCCCAGGGGTCCGCCACCCCCGGGCTTCTTTTAAATTAAAATTGCCTGTGTGGGGGCTCCAGCACCCCACACGCCCAGGGGACCGCCACCTCCCCGGGGCACTAAAGATTTAAATATGGGGGTCCGTTACGGACTCCAGAGCCCCGGGGACCACCACCTCCCCGGGCTTTGAATAAGTTGGGAGGGGGCCACGCGGCCCCTCCTGGAGCCCTTGATGGCCCTGGGGACCACCACCCCCAGGGTCGGGCTCCTGCAGTGTCCCGGGGGACACTGTAGTTTGCTATGACAGGACGGGAGCCTCGTGGCTCCCGTCCTGTCATAGCAAACTGCTTTGGATATTTGAAGAGAGAGCAGGAAACCTGCCTCTCTTCCAATATCCAAGCACATTGCTTTTCCACATGGGGAGCTGCATGTTAGCAGCTCCCCATGTGGAAAGCAATACCGGCTCCTTCAGGACGCGGGAGCCGGCAGGGTCCGTGGGGAGTTGGGGTCCCCCACGGACCCCAAAGGATAGGGCCAGCCCCGGGCATGGGGTCCCCGGGCAAGTAGTGGCCCGGGAGGGGGCCACGCGGTCCCCTCCGCAAAAATAATTAAAACAATTTTTTTAAAAGGCCGGCCCCGGGGATGGGGTCCCCGGGGCCCATAGAGGCCTTAGGAGGGGGCCACGCAGCCCACCTCCTCCAAAATTATTTTTAAAAAGTGGCCATGCCCCGGGGATGAAGTCCCCGGGCCGGAATAGCCCACGGGAGTGGGGCCACGCGGCCCCTTCCCCTACAGTATTTTTTTTTTTTAAACGAAAAGGCATCAGGCCCTGGGGGATGGGGTCCCCAGGGCCCCAAAAGTAAAAAAGAAGGGGGGCCACACAGCCCCCCTTCAAAAAAACAAAAAGAAAGAAGCGTCAGGCCCCGTCCCCTCCCTTAACCACTCTGCAAACGCGCGCTGTGGCGCGTTTTAAATTGGGGAAATAATTCCCATTCAATATTGGGGGTCCCTGGGGGCCAACTGGCCCACCAGGTACCTCCAGTAAGCGCCACAGGGCTGGGTTGCAGAGAGGTGGTCCAGGCCACGCCCCTTTACACCTCTCTGCAACGCAGCTCTGTGGCGCTTACTGGAGGTACTTGGTGGGCTAGTTGGTCCCCAGGGACCCTCAGGATTCAAGGGGACTTAATCCCCCAACTTAAAACGCGCCACGGGCGCGTTTGCACAGTGGTGAAGGGAGGGGCGGGCTTCAGGTGACATGTGTGCAAACAGGCCCAGTGGCGTGTTTTAAGATGGGGATTTAAATCCCCTTCAATCCTGAGGGTCTGAGGGTCACTAGCCCACCAGGTACCTCCAGTAAGCGCCACGGAGCTGCGTTGCAGAGTGTTGTAAAAGGGGCATGGCCTCTGAACACCTCTCTGCAACGCAGCTCTCTGGCGCATACTGGAGGTACCTGGTGGGCTAGTTGGCCCCTAGGGACCCTCGGGATTGAGGAGGAATTAATTCTCCAACTTAAAACGCGCCACAGGGCGTGTTTGCAGACATGTCACCTCAGGCCCCACCCCCTTCCTTCACCATTGTGCAAATATTCCTCTAAAATCAACCGAACTACGAATTCCGATTTACTCACCTGTTATCAGGAGAGACCTCAGTGCTGCATCTTTGAGCCCAGTACTGATCCTGAAAAGTAATTCTAACTGTACTTACCAGTAACTTGAATTTCCTTCCATAGGCTAACATTGACTGGTTTCACTTGGAAATTCTTCAAATTGTGGAGTTTTGGAACTTTAAAATATTCATCTAAAATCAGCTGCACTACGAATTCCGATTTACTCACCTGTTATCAGGAGAGACCTCAGTGCTGCATCTTTGAGCCCAGTACTGATCCTGAAAAGTAATTTTAACCGTACTTACCAGTAACTTGAATTTCCTTCCATAGGCTAACATTGACTGGTTTCACTTGGAAATTCTTCTAAGTGTGGAGTTTTGGAACTTTACTATATTCCTCTAAAATCAGCCGAACTACGAATTCCGATTTACTCACCTGTTATCAGGAGAGACCACAGTGCTGCATCTTTGAGCCCAGTACTAATCCTAAAAAGTAATTTTAACCGTACTTACCAGTAACTTGAATTTCCTTCCATAGGATATCATTGCCTGCTTTTTGCTGAAAAAGTTTCAGGCGATTTTTGAAACATATAAATATTCCTCTAAAATCAGCAGAACTACGAATTCCGATTGACTCACCTGTTATCAGGAGAGAACCCAGTGCTGCATCTTTTAGCCCAGCACTGACCCTGAAAAGTAATTCTAACCGTACTTACCAGTAACTTGTATTTCCTTCCATAGGAATCCATTGTCTGGTTTTCAGAAGAAAAGTTTCAAAGTGTCGATTTTCACAAACTACAAATATTCCTAGAAAATCGCCTGTATGACTTAAACGCATTCTTTCAACTGTTTACAGGAGATGCACCAGTGCTGGATCCAGGATCCACCACTGAGTAAGAAAAAGTAACGATAACACTACTTACCTGCTAAGTGAATTTCCTCCCATAGGATAACATTGGTGATTCTATGTGAAAAAGTTTCTAAGTGCCCACTTTTAAAATACAATAATATTCCTTAAAAATCACTACTGTAACCAAAACGCTTTTACTCAACTGTTTACAGGCGATGTCGCAGGACTGAATCTAGGATCCAGTCCTGTGGTTAGAAAAGTAACCCATAATGTAACTAATTGCATTTAACTAGAAATTCACATTGAACTCAATGTTGCATTGTGTTTGAAATTGTGTTGCCCATTGCAACAACTGTAACTACTGTACTTAAAAGTCTATTGCCTATTTGCAAAGTATTTAAACTAAAGTAATTCATTCTGAGAAAGTATATTTTGTAATGTAATGTATAATGTAATTACAATGTAATTTAAAAAATAAAATATCTAAAAATAAATAGTTTAAAAAAATGTAGTAAATCACTATCAGAAAAATAAATATAACAATTAATACATTTAAAAATTGTCAGTTACAAAACCTTTGAAATTCACTGAAAAAAACCATAGGTGTCAGACATGTTATAGTTAGGAATTAGCATTTAAAAACCTTTGAAATTCACTGAAAAAACCATAGGTTTCAGGCACGTTATAGTTAGAAATTAGCATTTAAAAAACCTTACAAATTCACTGCAAAAACCATAGGTTTTAGGGACAGTTATAGTTAGTTGGACATTTCACTCGTACAAAACCATAGAAATTCCCCCGTTATAGTTAGTTCAGCTAACTATAACTCGCGCCCGCAATGCACTGCTGATGACGTCACATATTACATCACTCATGACATGGTCAGTGACATCACTGATGACATCACTGATGACATCTCAAATGACATCACTGATGACATCATCCATGTGATCATTTGATGCATCTTCTCACACCCTAATATAACCTTTGAAACACCCACTCTAAATTACAGACTGCCATTCTCAAAACCATAGACACTCCAACACCAATAACTACATACCCACTCACTGATTCTTAGGTCTACACACACATCCACTCACTCACCCGTACAGTCACTCATACTTATGGTCACTCAGTACAGGACTATCATATGCACTCATACACCTACATAGACACTCACACACCGCCACTCATCCATAGAGGTACTCACACACCTAGTCAGTCATGCAAATAATTAATCACACTGCCATTTACTCACCTATTCAGTTATACACACCAGCTCACTTACTCATACAAATACTAGCACATTCTTATGCTCTTATACAATCACTGATATAAGTACACACTCATCCATACAGCCACTCTCACAATCACACACTCTCACTTATAGCCATTTATATACTCCAACACACATATGTAGTTACTCACACATGTACCACTGAGATATACATTCACTCACTAACACACCCATACACACACTCACCCACCCATACAGTCCATAACAGATGCACTCTTGAAACCATGCACCCAGTGAATCACCCACTCACACATCTATGCACAGAGTCACACACACCCCACCCACACAAACACTCAGGCACCCATACAGATACTCAGACAACCAATCAGTAACCCATGTAGACACTCATGTAGCTATTCGCAAACTCATGCAGCCGCTTACACACCAACTGACAGACGGATAGGCATTCACACAGTTTAGTCACTAACCCTTGCAATAAGTAAGATACGTTTAATCACTCACTTATAGAGTCAGTCACGCACCTACTAAATCCTTCATCCATACACTTATACACCCACTCATTCTTCAATACACCTTTCCCTATATATATTAAACATATTTAAACTTTGCAGAAACACACAGTCACTGGATGATGTCATCAGTGATGTCACTGACCATGTCATGAGTGATGTAATATGTGACGTCATCAGTAGTGCATTATGGGAGCGCGAGTTATAGTTAGCTAAACTAACTATAACGGGGAATTTCTATGGTTTTGTACGAGTGAAATGTCCAACTAACTATAACTGTCCCTAAAACCTATGGTTTTTTCAGTGAATATATATATATATATATATATATATATATATATATATATATATATATATATATAGGAATGAACTGTAACTCATCTCATAGGACTTTAACATCCATAATGCACTAATCATGATGCACGAAGCAAAAGCCAATCAGGGCAATCTCCTAATAAAAGGATACCGGAAATGAGATGATTTTCAATGCGTGTTTCTGCCCATGAAGAAGAGGCGTTGCCTCGAAAAAAGGAATGAACTGAAACTCATCTCATAGGAATTTAACATCCATAATGCACTAATCATGATGCACGAAGCAAAAGCCAATCATGGCAATCTCCTAATAAAAGGATACCGGAAATGAGATGATTTTCAATGCGTGTTTCTGCCCATGAAGAAGAGGCGTTGCCTCGAAACGCGTCGGCCATGAGAGAACATGGCATCTTGAGACAAGCAGCAGTGAGGTGATAAATGCCAGATGGTGGGGGCACAGTCGAGTGACCTTACAATGCTTAGAGCATCTTTGGACAACACAATAGATATATATATATAAATTTAATTTGTTAATTATGTTAATTTAAAAAAGAATATATATTTGTAATTCAAATTAACACACACATTAATATTATAGAAATTTCACAAATAATTTTTGGGGCATGTAAATATATATATATATATATATATATATATAGATATATATATATATCACGTACAGATATTCGTTTTGTTAGCACTTCTGCTCATTTCCTGAAAAACGAAAGGCGAACTCCGTATTTAGCTGGTGCAAATCAGTTTTATTCCGCCCTTACACCACCGCCATGACGCGCTTCGGCCTGAAGAGGCCTTGATCACATGACGCGCTTGCAGAGTGAATTAACATTTTTAAAGTGCTCAGTGCATGTACACGTGGTATGTTAAAACTGTAGACTGAGAAGACATACTCAATAACATCAATGTTAAAAACCGGCATTTTAAAATGAAGTGCTAAATTGATTCTGTTTGTGCAAAAAGCTTGAACAGTTTAAAATGATTAAATAAACGTTAAAACTAGTAATACCAGTTAAAACAAGTGAGACAGTTGGAAATCTATCTGATCATAGTACAGATATTCAGCAAAACCGTACATAGTAGTTTTTGCTACTGTATAAAAGTTATTTACATATCCGGGGACAAAATGAACTCATGCCTAATTATGACTATGTAGTTTCATTATCGTCTCCCCCACTGGCTCATGTCATACTGTTCATAAGCTCATACTGGTCATAATTGCACTTTTAATGCCCGTTGTTGACATACAGCCCCAGTGGGCCTAACCAATGTTATTCTTGCTGCTCATGTCCGTCTAACTAAAGTACTATGTGCGATCAGTGTTACCAAAGTGTAATAAAGTGCAAATAGTAAAGGTAAAAAAGAGATATTATATAGTAACTTTACATAGATAGATTCAGCGGATTATTTACAGGGGACATATTGTTCTGAGTACTGGTACTAGTGTGGGACTATAAACATGTAAAGAAATCCTCACTCATGTTATGTCCCAGTGGTGTCTTGGTGTCCAGCACTATTATATAGCGAGTTTCCAATTTACGTAAGAGCGCTTCCCAGTTGCCACCCCGTCTTAGGGGCGGGACTGCATCCACAACAAAATATTTAAGATGGTCTAAATTGTTGTTGTGGATTTCTTTAAAGTGCCTGGCAACTGGGTAGGTTGGGTCAGAATTGGACATGGCTCTTAGGTGTTGGAGTATTCTCTTGTGGACTTGCAGTTTTGTGCTGCCCACGTACTGCAGTCCACAGGAGCACTCCAAATGTACACCGCATACTCCGTTTTGCATGTGAGTAATTTCAATTCTTCACTGAAAGGGGTTCTGTAGCTGGTTCTGTTAATTCCAAACCTGCACTCCCGGCAGGTAGTGCATCTCATGAACCCCTTCGTTGAAGACAACCAATTAAAGGTTGTTCTGACCTCTGGACTGCTGCTCACTAGGGAGTCTTTCATGGATCTCGCTTTCCTAAATTTAATTTTAGGATTGGCTGGTAATTGTTTCCCCAACACCGGATCACTCCGAACAATGGGCCAATTCCTATTAATGATTGTACGCAGCGAATGCTGTTGTTTGTTAAATGTGAGTATCAATCTGGTCTCCTGTTCAGATGGTGCTGTAGCTGATTTCTTATTTGGAACAAGAGCAACTGTCCTATTCAATGCTGTAGATCTTTTAATAGCATTGTCTACTGCTTGCTCTGAGTAACCTCTCATCATGAATCTGCTTTTACTCTCAGTTTGAGCCTGCAATAGATGTATATCATTGCTACAGATCCTTCTAATCCTCAGCATCTCCCCGTAGGGGATGCTGTGTATTAAATGCTTGGGATGATGACTAGTGGCATGCAGTAAAGTGTTTCCTGCAGTTTTCTTCCTGTATAGTTTTGTTTCTATGTTGCACTCAGCTATATAAACCTCAACGTCTAAAAAATACACTGATTCATTGCTGATGGTAGCTGAAAAGTGCAAGTTTAGTGGGTTCGTGTTGATTTGTTCAATGAATATGCGTGCACTTTCTTCAGTGCCGCTCCAAATCATGAACAAATCATCAATATACCTCATCCAGGTAACCACATGTTTTTTCAAGACATTTTCATATTCCACTTTTAGGACTAGTTCTTCCCACCATCCCATATGGAGGCAACCATAACTTGGTGAAAAACATGCCCCCATTTCCACCACTGTTGTTTGCTGGAATATTTGATTCTGAAATAAAAATAGTTATTTTCTAAACAGAATAAAATCATATTAACAAGCATTTTGTTGTGCTGATATAAATGCAGGGGTCTGGAACCTAGATAATACTCCACCGCCTTGATGCTGTCCTGATGATGTATACTAGTGTATAAAGAAGTAACATCAAGGGACATCAATAAGTAATTTGATTCCCACTTATAGTTACTAATCTTTCTAAGAAAATCACTAGTGTCCTGTATAAATGACGGCAAAGTTTGTACAAATTCCTGTAAAAAGAAATCTATGTATCGTGAGGTATTCTCTAGCTAACTGTTCCGGGCTGAGATGATTGGTCTGCCAGGCGGTTTTGTTGCGTCCTTGTGTATCTTCAGTATGAAATATATTACCCGCATTGTTGGATGATCATTCTTGAGATATTTCATTTTGTCACTGCTAAGGAGGCCGGCGCTTTTCCACGTAGTAGTTTGGCATGGAAGTCATTCCATGCAGCCTTTACTATTTGTATGTTACTTCTCTTATAATAGTCTCTGTCATTTAGCTGCTTTGTTGCTTCTTCCAAATAGTCTTTTTTGGGGCAAATTACTACATTTCCCCCTTTATCAGAGTTTCTAATGACAATTTGATCGTTCTTTTGTAATTTCTTCATTAGTTTAAAATATTTGTCGCTCTGATTGTTGTATTTTTTACGGGCATGTGATATTTGATAGTTCAGTTTTTTAATCTCTGAGGTAACATTATCGCTGAAAATGTCTAAAGAGTCTCGAATCATGATTGGTTGAAAAGTTGACTTGGGTTTGAACTTGGTGGGTATTGTCCCCACAGTATTGGGTAGTTGACTGGTAAGTTCACCTTTATTGTCATCACCTTCCTGTTGTAATTGATGAAGATCCATCAGTAAATCAATGTCAGCTGATGTCAAGATATTTGGGCTGGATCCAATTGTGTTTCCTGCTGTTGATTGCATATTTTTATCTTTGTCTCTGTTCTGCAAGAGATGAAATTTCCGCGATTTCAGTTTCCAAATGAACTTATATACATCTATGCAGGTTTGCGCATAACTGAAGTTGCTCTCTGGGCAGAACGACAGTCCTAGAGAGAGCAGTTGTTTTTCCGCTTCATTTAGAGTGATCGATGATAGGTTAATGATAGTGTTTGAGTCTTTGTCAGGTGTGTTCATTTGCGTTTCCATTTGTTCGTTGGGTTTCTGTGTGGCCTTTCGTTCCCGGCATTGTTTACGCCTCTCTCTTTGTTTTTTGTTGCGTCTTTTTTTGGTTTCATTTGTTGAACTCTTGGTCTCAAGGTTTGCCGCCTGTTTTGTCGCAGACAATCTACCTCCTCTGCTAGAGAGAGTTTTGAAAACCCCAAGCGTTGGTCTCTCCTATTCTGCTCGGATTCTGACTCGCTTTCAACTGCTGAGCTGAGATCTGAAACCGAAGTGGAGACTAGAGCACTGGTACTTGTACTTGTGTGGCTCTCATGTCTGGGTACTTCCTTTTATTCCCGCTTTCAGCGAGTCATATTTTTTCGCATATGTAAACACTTGCCCGCTTTCGTAATCTTGCTTATCACGGTGAAATTTTAAAGCCTTTCTCTTTTTAATGGTTTCTTCTTCTCTCTGAAGCCTTGTAAGCATATCCTCACGATGTTTACTTATTACATTCCTTACTTCCAATTTATTGATTTCTTCATTTAGTTCATCAATCTTTTTCTGCAATTTGCATCGATCACTTTCTGCATATTTGACTAGTATCTCAACAAGTCTACGTGAGGAGTCAAGATTGCATTCAGCCCATTCGCTAAGCATCCCGGGGTCTGGGTTCTCATAACTGGGTGCTAGCATAATTCTTAGACCTCTCGGTATTCTCCCAACTTCTAGGTACCTTGACAATGATTTATGTTCCCACCATTTGGATTGTTAGCTCTTCATGAGCTTTTCCAGTCTCTTGAACATGTCCCTTACATTTATAGCTCCCCCCTGGGTGGGCTTGATTGCAAACTAGCTTGAAATTCTGTGTTGGGGGAGTCATTGAACATCTGATCCGCCGCTGCTTCCCTACTCCGCAGCGTGTCGGCAGTCATGGTGATTGTTTTTTGGGCACTTAGATTTTCAGCTACGAGCCGCTGTCAATACTATCGGCTCGCAGCCTGCCCACCACCTAACTGGATTTCTCTGACGTTTCCCTACCTTCAATGACGCTGGTGTTTCCAGAGTCCTCCGACGTGTGTCCCGTCACTTTCACCGAAGGTGGGAGTGTTCCTGTGTCCCGGGGGCTATGGCAGCAATTCTCTCCTATATATATATATATATATATATATATATATCCATCTATCTACATATCTATCTATCTATCTATCTATCTATCTATATAGATATTCTTTCAACCTTCGCTCCTTGCAAATCCACTTGATCAGGAAGAACGAGTGCGGACTCCAATTCACTGGTGCATAGTGCTTTTATTAAACCATTACACCGCCATGACGCGTTTTGGCCTGTATAGATATATATATATCCGGGAGGATTATTGACAGACCAGCCCCCCAACGGAGGTGAAAGGCACAAGAGCAGACACCCACCACACCTCCACTGTCCAGGTAGGCAAGTGCGGGCCTCAGAACGCGCCGAGCGCTGAACGGATAGTGAGGGGTGGGTGGGAGAGCGCCACAGAACAACTCCAAGCTTGGGTTCAGAGTTACTGTAGTCAACAACGAGGAATAAGTGGGCACTTGCGAGCAACGTAAATTCCCCAGTTGACTGAATTGCACAACCAACATTCGAGTCCCAAACTGATAATGGCAGCCAACGCGCTAAGAGAGAGGGACCAGGCGGCGGCGGCTATGTTCAATGATGAAACGGCACTCAGCATGGACTCAATGACCCACAATCCACCGAGTAATCCAAGAAATTCTGGCATTAGGGACAAAAGCAAACAACTAGAGAAAGCGATGCGCGCAGAACAGAAGAAGTGGTGGGAAGCCAAGACTCTGCAGCGCTACATTGATGTGGGACGGGTGCCAAGGGGTTTAAGGATTTTATTGGCCCCCAGTTATGAAGCGCCCGATCGTAACATGATGAGAGAATGGGCGGAAACCAACTTAGACTCGTCACGTAAGCTTTTGTTAATTCTAGTTAAATATGCGGAAAAAGATTGTGCCAGATTATCGGAAGAAATCATCAAATTAAATATAGAACTTGAAGCAATGGGCCAACCTGAAGAAGTAGAGAAAATAAAAAATGAGATGAAAAAAAGATTAAAAAAGGAGGAAGACACGATAAGAGAACGTAAGGCGTTCACGTTTCATCGTGACAGATGCGACTACGAGTGTGATCGGGTGTTTACCTTCGCACGAAAATATGACACCATGAAAGCTGTAAAATCGGGCTCACGACAAAATAATACTCTGGAAGTAACCATAACTAACATGCAGCCAGATTTAACATCGGCGTCTGATGCCAGCTCCGCGGCGGAAAGTGAACCAGAAATGAAGTCTAGCAGGAAAGCAAGGCAACAACCCGCCAGGATGTTTTCTTTAACTGAGGAAGTAGATTTTTTATGTCAGGAACGTCTACAATCCCTACGCCCGAGAAAACAGCAGGGCGATCAGGAATCAGTAGAAGCAGAAAGCGCAGGGAGAGGCGCAAGGCGAGCAGAAAACGAAAGCAAGAAAAGGCAGCCGAAACGCCAACAGAAACAATATTGGCGGAAATAGCACCTAATACCACGGAGCCTGAATACAAGACAGTTCTAAATTTAACGGACACTGTATTGAATAAGGCGGAGGAACAACTTCTGGCTTTGGGGCTCTCCTATTGCCCCGAGAGTGCTTTCAATTATGCAGCCACTTGAGTAGACATTTACAAAAGTGTCAGAAAATTAAAGTTACAAAAACACTTCAGGCAATTAAAGAGGTCAAAATCGGTGACACCATCCAAAACGAATGATGACATGATTAATCAGACACAGGAGGATGAAATGGCAGAAATGGTCCACAATGATTCGGAGAGTCAGTTGGTTGATGTATTACAGGATCTATTAAAAGAGGGGGAGATCTGGAGCACAAACCAAGAAACATCCGGGTCTCCTACCAATATCCACAAAGCAGGTCAAACACCATTCAAGCCTCCGTCTACCTTTTATCCCATGATGGTTAAAGATACGATTGATGCATTCCAAGAACAAGTTGTGAGTGACTTAAAGAACCTTAATCATAAAATCCAAGGCACAAACAAAAATGACAATACAAATAAGAACAAAAAGAATAAAAAAGAACTACAATACCATCAACTCATGACTAAATTAAAAAACAACAGTGAAATAGTCGTTAGAAGTGCGGACAAGGGTGGTAACGTGGTTTTATGGAAACAAGATGATTATATTAAAGAGGCAATGAACCAACTGAATGATAATACTTGTTACTGTCGTAGCAATAGACAAATTTTGCATGCAATGTATGGAATGTACAATATGAAATTGGCAGCCTGGAAAAATACGGGGCTGATATCCATGGATGAATATAAATACCTGCGGAATGATAATCCAATAACACCTATATTATATTTCATCCCAAAGATTCATAAGCATGCAAGCAAACCACCGGGCAGGCCAATTATCTCTGCTAGAAACTGCATCTTTGAAAAAACATCAATATATATTGACTTTTTCCTCCAGGAATATGTTCAAACATTGTCATCTTACATCAGAGACACAGGGGATTTTTTAGAAAAAATGCTTGATTTTTCGTGGCGTGATGACTATTTACTCATCACGCTTGATGTGACCTCTTTGTATACATCGATTAGGCACAAGGATGGCCTTAGAGCCATTCAGTACTATCTAGCTCGTAGAGGTCCTGAATATGCTGAACATACTAATATGCTATTGAGTATGGTGGAGTGTTGTGTAACAAACAATATTTTTATGTTCCAAAATGTCTATTTTCAGCAAGCAAGGGGTGTTGCCATGGGAGCCAGCTTCTCCCCCAGCTATGCATGTTTGCATATGGGCTGGTGGGAGGAGCTGGTTCTCATGAAAGAACACAATGAAGTCGTGACCAAGCACGTAAAGACGTGGTGGAGGTTTATTGATGACCTCTTCCTAGTGTGGCATGGCACGCAATCAGAAGCAGAACGTTTTATTGCCCAAATTAATAAGAATCAACTTAATTTACACTTTACTGCCTGCATTAGCAAAAAAACTGTACATTTTTTGGACATCGAAGTATATGTTGAACAAAACAAACTAGAAACACGACTCCATAGAAAGCCAACAGCAGGCAACGCCATTTTACACGCCAGCAGTGCCCATCCTGGGCACCTAGTACAAAGCATACCATATGGCGAGCTGTTACGGCTCAGGCGCATTTGCAGCAATGATCAGGACCTACACAAAGCTCAGGGTGAATGTCTAAAGAGATTCAGTGAGAGGGGTACAGCAAAAAATGTCTAGATACTGCCCTTAAAAAAAGCAGCCGGGAATCTAGAGTGTCCCTTCTCAGATCCAAACCTAGGGGAAATGAAATTATGGATGCACCTGATAAATTCAGATTCATCCTGAAATACAATCAACAGGAGGGTGCAGTGAGAAAATAATCAAGAAAAATTGGTACCTGATCAGACAAGATCCCATAATTGGTACCATAGTCCCAAAACAACCTGCAATAACATACTGCAGAGGTCAATCAATGAAGGATGTCTTAGTTAAGAATGATCCATGTGGCCCACCAATAAAAAGTACATGGTTATCCCAAAAATTAGGATTCCACAAGTGTAAAATTTGTAAAGCTTGCCAACATGGAATAAATATGATCAGTTATAAGACTCCATTTGGCGAAAAAGAAATGATGATAGACAAAGCGTTAAATTGTAAAACCGATCATGTGGTATATGTGCTGGAGTGCCCTTGTAAACTGAAATATGTAGGCAGTACTATTTTACAGGGCCACAAAAGGGTGCTCCAGCACATAAGGGCCATTAAGAACAATGATCCAGCATACCCGGTGGCACACCACTTTAATGAAATACATGCTGGCAACCCCAAAGATCTCAAATACTATCTGATCGACTTCTATTCCAATCAACAAAAGGGGCGGTGACCGAGAGAGGGCACTCCATAAATTGGAGATGCAATACATCTTAAATCTCAACACCAAATACCCCAAGGGGTTGAATGCCACGGAGGAATTACACGCTAGTCTATATAACTGAAATCTTAGGGAGGGTGGAATAATAAAGTTTCATTGTAAATAATAAAATTCCCCTCTTTGTTTGCACTTGGGTATTTAACCGTGAACCTACTAACAAAGTAATCAAATTAGTCATGTACATATACATATTTATATATATTTATTCAGGTTTCTTTTAGATTTGTCCAAAAAAGTTTCTCTACAGCATAGCCAAAACCGTCTAACCCGCCTCAAATATATAATTCTTTTAAATTCTCTCTTTTTAATTATTTAGTTTAGGACAGTTGACACACAGAGAGGTGTATAGCACATGTCACCCTTTTTTTCACAGTTTTAGTATATAGTAACAAACAAAGAATTGGTAATACTAATTAAACAAGGTATGTTGTGGTAGCTACATAAATGAATTAATTCTATTCTTAGGCCACATTTGGGCCCAGTACATATACAGATGAGGGAGTTCAGGCATTTTTAACCAGGACCCACATAAATCAAGACAACATTTTGTATTTAAGAATTCTTATAATGATGGGTATATTTATATATTTATATATTTATTATTTTGTTTTATATATTTATATATTTTATGCGATTGGTTGTTTAAAAATGCATTTATGCAGGTACTAATGAGTATTATGTACTGTTTATTTATTTTTACACTTTTATGTATAATACCACAACAAATTACATTGGCAAATGGTGATCAATTGCTGCCAAAAGTTGTTTTATGTAATGTAATGGATGAAGGGTAGATTTCCCTTTTATTTATTAGTAGTTCTCAGTTTGTTTAAATGCACAGGGCACTTTAAGAAAAAGTCACATGGTACAAAAAAAGAAAAAAGTGAAACCTATTTAAAACTGTCAAGGCTAATAGCGCGTCATGTGATCAAGTCCCTGGAGAGGGACGAAACGCGTCATGGCAGCTGCATCTGTTTGGGAGTCTAAATAAACACTGTAGTTTGACGAATTTTGGTGGTCCGCGCTCTTTCTTTTGGCCCTGGAAACTGGCTAATCGAGAGGGAGTTTGGTTATATATATATATATATATATATATATATATATATATATATATATATATATATATATATATATATATATATATATGGAAACTGTTCGTGCAACGGCGCAAGAAGAGACCGCAATCCAGGTGGTGTTTAAAAATGCATTCATTGTGGCTAACGTGTTTCGACCAGCTCGGTCTTTCTCAAAGCCCGCAAGACTTCAGTCACCGTGCCCTATTTCTCATGAAAACAAACATCTACATCACTGGTTGATAATAGACATGATAAAAAGACTTTAGCATGCTCTTTTAAACATGTTCTTTCCGACCACCTAGTTGCACAAATATCATTATCATGATTATTTCATACTTTGTCAGTATATTTTCACGGCCCACAGGCAGTTAAAAACATTCAATTAATAATACCGGATTGGCATTGCGAGTATTCTTCTTTCTAATAAATAGAAGGTTTGTATCACCACTGTGTACTCATCCTGTGGCCTGATAAGCCATAAAATGTCACATTGTCAGTTGTTAACATCACTCATAACGATAGATCATAATGATAACAAATGTATAATCATTAATGCATAATCTTCCAGATATGACTGTTTCTACAAATGCATATCTTATATAGCATTCTGACTAATATTACAGCAACATATAGCCAATTTCCATACCTATTCAAGTCCAGTGACCATAACAGAACCCGTCGGTCCTGGAAATATGCACCTTCAACAAGGGCCAGGTGTGTTTCTGGATCTGCATGTGGTCACCTCCCAACTGATAAGTCCTTTTTATGAACTTGCCTAATATACATAAATTCAAAATTGATGTGCGTAGATACTCCAACAAATGTGCATGTGATAAAGAAAAAAGAAAAACTAAGGTATACAAAATATAGTGAACACTAAACCCCCAATGAGAATTCCAACAATAAATGTGCTGTGTACTGAAATCCCCAATTGTTTCTCTCTCACACGATCTGCCTATGGATAATATAGTTAATCCCAATAACATAAATGGCATATGAGCTTGTGGTTGGCTACAAGTTACCAACAAACTCATCTCTACAGAAGAACAAGACAGCCCGTATGACAGGTACTAGCCCAAATGTACATGGAGTACTTCATCCTGGTTCAAACCACCAGGGAACTTGCTGTTAAGGTGTACTTTATATTCTGATTTCAATCTTTGTAACGCCCATTCTCAGTCACCCCCTCTAGGGTTCACTGGGACCCTGTCAATGCCAAAAAATGATATATCATAACAAGTGGGATCATGCATCAGGTTATAGTGCCTCGCCATCAGGTAGTTGGAATCATGGTTTTTGATGGCACATAAATGTTCCAGTATGTGTTCCTTGACAGGAAAGATAGTGCTACACATGCAGCGTAAACCTCAAACACACACCAAAACATACACAACATGATCGGAATTGGAGTTCAGAAACATCTTGATCTTAACCTCTCTCCCAGTTGGTAACTGGTATGTTTTTACATTAGAGCTATGGGCACATGCTTTGCAACTACCACATTTGTAAAAACCTGTTTGTTCTCCGAGTCAGGAGCCTGTCTGGGTACGTCATTGTTGTGGATAACTGTGGACTAGCATGTCCCTGAGGGAGTCACTCTTGCGGTACGTGATATGAGGATGGGGGATAACCAATTTCCCTATAATGTGATGCTTTTTGTGTTTTTATTTTTAAATATCTGTTTTTTGTTACAGCAACAACATTTGGTATCAAAATAAATGTTGACACATGACCAATGCACAAGAAGAGTTCTTGAAGGAGTAAGTTTTGCTTAAGATGTATCATGATGTGTTTGTTTTTTAAATTGTTAAAAATGATACTAATGTATATTTTATCACTTACAAAGAGCTGTTTTGAGCAGATACATGCCTGCCTAAAATGAATTGAACATGTTTTTGTTAGATTTTATGAGGGCAGTTGTACCAAGCAGGCCAATAGTTTTATTTGTGCCAGGTGTGATGCTCCGTCACAATTGTGAAGGACATTACGTTCCCCCCATTACAAGTGACAAAGCATAAATATGATACAGTGGATTTTCCAAACTTCACATTTGTAAGTTAGCATTATCAACAAGCAATAGTGAACAAGTGAGCCAAAATGACTAAAAACATAAGAATAAATGGCTAAAATATTGTTTGAAAACATAATAAAATTATGTTTTTAATAAGAAAACTGTTTAATTTATCTACAAAATGACAATTTTGCATGTCTTAGTCATTCACAAATGTGCATGTAAGCCTGTCTGTTTATTGAAAAATTAATTCTATAGGAATAACTAGTGACAGAGTAACACATACTCAAAAACATAATTTTCATGTCCTTTGTTATGTCCAGATGATAAATCAATAATGAACAAAAATAGAATACTTAACCCCTTCGGTGCGCGGCCGATTTTCGCCCTGTGCGGGGCGTTTCATTAAGCGGGCGGGTTCATGACGAGCTCAGCTCGTCATGCGCACACGAGCACTGCGCAGAATGACGAGCTGAGCTCGTCATGAGCACCGAAGGGGTTAAAGGGACTTTTGCAGATGGAATGTTACATCACAAATGAAACAGATATTTTGTCCAACCTATTCCAAGGACAATATTTTATAATGCACTTGGAATCTGACGGATGGAAATTCCGTCACGTATACGTTGGAGTATTTGAAATGCATAAAAGTTACATTCATTTAAATTGCATTTTGAATTTTAATTTAAAAAATATATATGAATCAATGTATTTAAAAATGTACGGCCTGATTACAATCTTGACAGTCTTACTACCATCCAGCTGTGACAGCGGCCCTAGTACTCCGCCAAATCCACGGTCTTTCGCCCGCTGTATTTAAATGCATGAAGGCTGCATTGCCGTCCGCGCTGATGGAGTGTTTCCGGCCGAGGTCACTGCTGCCAACGTGGTGGTCTTCAATGCTGCTGAATACTACTCCATCACCGTCAGGGAGGCAGATTCCCACCGAGCATATTTAGATCACACATTTGTGCTGTCGGTCTTCTAGCGGTGGTTCCCAGATGGAGTAGGTCTGTCACGGTACGTGCTCCACAATGCACCATCACTGTGGCTATTGGATGGATGCCAGTAGAACACACCTGATGTCCGTTGGCCGAATGAAAACATCTGCATATCACACTATAAAACACCCTCCATTTCAGATCATGATCATTTGCCATTCCACTGCTTCACAACACTTGACAAAAAATTTGTGTGAACAATGAATATAGACCCAATCAGTACTATATTATAGGAATCTGTCCAGCCGGGCAGATATTTAATATACAATCAAAAAACAATACTTGCAAACAATGAACACGAAACAGTTATAGTGGGACACAAGCCTGCATCCAACTTGACAAACAAGACGTACAGTGTACAGTGAGGGGTTCAGGCAAAGGAAGTCGTTTGTTTCAAACATATTTCTTGTAGAACAAACATAATATATAGAAGACACCATTACACAAAAATTAGGGCATTTGCACAAAAGCGTATATGGTGTACAAAGTGTTAACGGCGTTTCGATCCCTTAAGAGAATGCCGGGATCATCCTCAGGACATTATAAATGACATGCCTGTTTATATATGGCTAAAATTGCTAGAACTATGGAAAAAGGGTTGGGATGAGGGTGAAAAAGAGAAGGAGAAGGAAATTAGTAATTTACAGATAAAGGAATGTTGACGAGAAGTGCTCGTGAGAATGTCTCTAGTGTAGTCTCTAGTTGGATGCGTGAGGCTCCTGAACACGAAAGCAGGCATGTGATATTAACGTGCAGTGTAAATTTCTAACCAAGGTGATGGAAAACGATAGAAAAATTGCCGTTGATGTAGTTGGAAGCGAGATCTGGCGAGGGTGTTGAAAAAGTGAAGCTATCTCCACTAGTAGCCGTGTTGACGGTGATGAACAATAAGAAAAAGACAGGGGTAACTGAGATAAAGAACACGCTGTTGCTTGTAGTGTAATGCGGTAATGAAGCCCAGGGAGGTGACGGGACAGGTATTGCACAGAGGGTCCGCTTACCCAAGGGCAGGTGACAGACTTCCCTGAAATCAAGGAAACAGGACCAGCTATGTGGTACGTGAGGTCCAGGTGTTAGTGCGAAGGAAAAGGCCTCGGGGAACGGAAGCCTGCAGTGGGTGGAAGGGAAGGAAATTAGTGGCAGAAGGAACAAGGGTAGCCGCGGAGTGTGGAGCGCATGCGCTTACCGATTGTGGAAGTTCCAATGTAACTATTAAGTATATGACAAGCCGCAGTAGCGGTCTTGAATAGAGTTCCGGGCCAATGCTGGAAAAGAGGAGCCAAAAGGTCATTAGAATTATGACAGCATCATCTGTAGGACTGAGAACCAGCATGCAGGGCATACGCGCTTACCAATAGTACTCCTTGGTCTGTCACACCATTCTGTGTAGCCGGTCACAGCACTGAGTGAACCGGGAGGAGGCGGTATTTAAGGAGCCATCCTATTGGGAGCAGTGGGTCAGATGATCAGGGATAGTAAACATTGAAAAAGAGACTATTGATAGCCAAAAGCGTGGCCATCTTGGAGTGTGAAGAGATACATGTGCTTAATAGGTAGTGGTTGAGAGAAAGAGGTAAACCAGGAAGGAGAATCTGGCCACCGTGGAGTACATTGAAAAGAAATTGAGCTCAATACATTAAGATAAAGGCAGAGTCGGCGATAGATTTTAGGATACATTTAGGAGACATAAATCAAAACACCATAGAGTACATTGAAGAATAATCAAGCTCAATACATTAAGATGGAGGAAAAATCGGCGATGGAATTTAGGAGAGATAAATAAAAAAGAAACATAAGACGTTAAAAGGGAACAAAAACAGGGCAGTTACAATAGTCAATGTCTGTGTTGAGGACAAAGATCGAAAGACTACTTAGGAAAATCGTGTTTAGATTAGTGAAGTCCAGTCTTCCAGGAGGTTGAGGCCTGTATGAATACTTCCAGTCCTCAAAATCCATTTCAGTTCCTCCTTGTTAAGGAGCTGTACAAAGTCTACACCCCTTGGTGGTGGTTTTATCACGCTAATGATTGTCCAGCATATGTCATCTTCATTGTGACCCGCTGCCTGAAAATGTTCCACGAGAGGTGCATTCGGGGTATTGCAACGTATTCTGCTGCAGTGTTGGCAAATCCGCATCCGAGCCTTTTGTGTGGTCTGTCCAATATAGATTTTATTGCAAGGACACAGAATGACATAAATCACATTGTTGGTGTTACAATTCGAAAAGGTTTTCAATTCAATCCTGATTTTATCAAAGACAAATACTTTACCTTCAATTGTGAACTGGCTAACAATACAGTCACCACATTTGGCATGTCCTGTTACGGGCGGGAGGCCCCAAAGCTCATTGAGAGTTCCTGTGATTTTGGTAGATGGTAGGGCTGCCCATACTATGTGATCTTTGATGTTTTTTGCTTTTCGGAATGCAAACAAGGGGCGTTCTAAATTAAGTATCCCTGCATTCAGAACCTCCCAGTGTTTGATGATGCTCTTCCTAACAGTGTGTGATACTGGTGAAAAAGTGGTCACACAAACCATACGGTTCTGTGGTTGTTTCTCTTTGGGTTCCAGAAGTGTATCCCTGGGACAGTACCAGGCTCTTTTGAGGGAGTTACGCACTAGCCTGCGTGGGTATCCCCTTGATGTCAGTTTGTTACTGAGGACTTTCGCCTCTCGAAAATAGTCATCCTTTAGAGAGCAATTCCTCCTGATGCAGAGGAACTGCGAGTAAGATAGTGAGTCCCTCAAGGCACGGGGATGGTGACTGTCATATCTGAGGAGGGTGTTCCTCTCTGTGGGATTTCTGAATTAGCTAGTGATGAGTATCCCGTCTTTATGTTGTATGTTTAGATCTAGGAATGAGGTGGTGGACTTACTGTGTGTCAAGGTGAAATTGAGTCTGTCACAACTGTTGTTAAGCCAGTGGAGAAGTTGTCTCATAGCTGCGTCAGATTCCTGCCAGATCATAAAGACGTCATCTATGTACCTTTTCCACATAGATATCCCGGTGCAGAATGGGTTCATAGGTGATAGTATGCGATTGGATTCCAGGTGGTCCATGTATAGTATGGCTAGGTTTGGGGCAAAAACTGCCCCCATAGACGTACCCTTCACCTGCTGATAGTATTGATCATCAAAAAGGAAGAAATTCCTAGTGAGACAAATTTCCAGAAGTTGGAGTATAAAGATCGTGGGTACAGCATGGGGCCTTGGTCGTTTGTTGAGGACTTGTTCAATAACAAGGAGGGAGTCAGTTTGAGGAATATTTGTGTAAAGCGACTCCACATCCAACGTGCAAAGGGTGTCGAATGTGGGTCAAATGGGTGATGGTCAACCAGGTTGATCATGGCCATACTGTCACGTATATAACATTCAGTCTCAGGCACAAAATCCTTAATGAAAAAATCCACATACTGACCTAACGGTTCCAGAATAGAGCCGCAACCCGATACTATGTGTCGACCGGGTGGCTTGTCCTGGCTCTTGTGAATTTTAGGGAGAGTATAAATCACTGGTGTGCATGGTGACGTGGTGTTGAGAAATTTGTGTTCATTCTTGCTAAGAAACCCAAGTTCTAAACCTTCATTTGTGACTTGAAGGATTAGCTTCTGTAATTCCTTGGTTGGGTTGGTTGGCAGTCTGCAATAATGATCTGTGTTGGCCAACTGCCTTAGGATTTCATTCTTGTACTGATCTCGCTCTTGGAGAACTATCCCTCCCCCTTTGTCTGCGGGTTTTATAGCAATGGAAGGATTGGTTTTCAAATTAAGGAGTGCCTTTTTCTCTTCCATTGAGATGTTGTAAGGAATAAATCGGCGTGACGTTTCCAATTGGGTGATGTCTTTGAGAACTAGTTTTTCGATGGTGAGTATTTCACCTGGAATCATGTTGGCAGAGGGTGAAAAGGTAGAGGGAGGTCTGAGAGGAGTATTAGGACTATTGCTGGGTTTCGGATTCAGCAGGAAGTAACTGTGAAGTCTTATCTTCCTGAAAAACCTCAGCAGTTCAGTCTGTAGCTCTAGGAAATTACGGCGGGTAGTTGGCACAAATGAGAGCCCCTTACTCAATAAGGATTGCTCAGGGTCAGATAGTTGATGTGTAGATAAATTGAAAATAGGTAGCATTGAACTGTTACACTCAGTGGATGATGCTGTGTAGCTGTCTACCATTGGTAGTGTTGCCGACGTGTCTGGCGTTCCCCCGGTGGGTTGAACCAGCGCTGCTGTTGTTTTACCTTCCCTCTTTTTGGGGGCTCGGGCTGTCCCCATCCTAAAAAAGGAGTGTTGGGATTCCTATTGGAGGTGCTAGGCCCCTCACCTTGGTCAGAATTATCGGAGGATTCGGCTGATGTGTCGGAAAAGCCAACCAGATTATTCCTTCTGTTGAAACGGCCCCAAGGTCTAGAGTTTTGGGGATTATTGTATGATCTGTTGGTGTAGAAATCTTTGTTCAGATAAGGGTATGCCATTTCTTGTGTAAAAGATTTAATATCTTTCTTTACTTTAATAGATTTTTTATTTTGTTCTAGCCTATGGAACTCGTCAATAGTCTTCTGTACCTGTTCTAGCAGTTTTTTACACTCCAATGTTGGGTTATTGTCCTTGATCTGTTTTTCGAGATCGGTAATCTCATCAGTGAGTTTCTTGAGTTCTTCGGTTGCTATATCGATACCTAGCACCATCCAATGTCTGGAGCAGGTTGTCCCGATATAACTGAAATTAGTAATGCATTTGGGAATGTCAGTAAATACCCCTGGGATATTTCTGACTTGTAGTCCTGTGGGGACGATGTTGGCTTTAAGATATTCTGTAAGCATACGTATCATCAATTGTAAATGGACCAATTTTTTCTTACACTTTTCAAGTTGTTCTACTAGGGAAGTGCTCGTATCTATTGGGGTATCTGAAGTATTTGAAAGAAGGGAGGGTCCCTCTAGAATTTTCTTAATATAGTCCTCTGAGTATAATGGTGTGTGGTCAGGCATAGCCCTGAGAAGGGGAGGTGTGATAGAGAAAAGGGGAGATGTGATGGAGAGAACGTGGAGCTAGGGGAGTGCCCACTTACTGGAAGGGGAGTCAGAATACTCAGACCTTGCAATCCAGCGATTGCGCTATACACATTGTAAAAGGACAAGGAGACCCAAATACAGTCGGTCAGGGACCTTTGGGTAATTGAACTCTTTCTAAAGACAGTGGTCCCCAGACAAAAAATTTGTGTGAACAATGAATATAGACCCAATCAGTACTATATTATAGGAATCTGTCCAGCCGGGCAGATATTTAATATACAATTAAAAAACAATATTTGCAAACAATGAACACAAAACAGTTATAGTGGGACGCAAGCCTGCATCCAACTTGACAAAAAAGACGTACAGTATACAGTGAGGGGTTCAGGCAAAGGAAGTCGTTTGAAACAAATGACAAAGGACTACAAGTCAGAAATATCCCAGGGGTATTTACTGACATTCCCAAATACATTACTAATTTCAGTTATATCGGGACAACCTGCTCCAGACATTGGATGGTGCTAGGTATCGATATAGCAACAGAAGAACTCAAGAAACTCACTGACGAGATTACCGATCTCGAAAAACAGATCAAGGACAATAACCAAACATTGGAGTGTAAAAAACTGCTAGAACAGGTACAGAAGACTATTGACAAGTTCCATAGGCTAGAACAAAATAAAAAATCTATTAAAGTAAAGAAAGATATTAAATCTTTTACACAAGAAAGGGCATACCCTTATCTGAACAAAGATTTCTACACCAACAGATCATACAATAATCCCCAAAACTCTAGACCTTGGGGCCGTTTCAACAGAAGGAATAATCTGGTTGGCTTTTCCGACACATCAGCCGAATCCTCCGATAATTCTGACCAAGGTGAGGGGCCTAACACCTCCAATAGGAATCCCAACACTCCTTTTTTAGGACAGGGACAGCCCGAGCCCCCAAAAAGAGGGAAGTCTGTCACCTGCCCTTGGGAAGCGGACCCTCAGTGCGATACCTGTCCCGTCACCTCCCTGGGCTTCATTACAGCATTACACTACAAGCAACAGCGCGTTCTTTATCTCAGTTACCCCTGTCTTTTCCTTATTGTTCATCACCGTCAACACGGCTACTAGTAGAGATAGCTTCACTTTTTCAACACCCTCGCCAGATCTCGCTTCCAACTAGATCGACAGCAATTTTTCTATCATTTACCATCACCTTGGTTAGAACTTTACACTGCACGTTAATATCACGTGCCTGCTTTCGTGTTCAGGAGCCTCACGCATCCAACTAGAGACTACACTAGAGACATTCTCACGAGCACTTCTTGTCGACATTCCTTTATCTGTAAATTACTAATTTCCTTCTCCTTCTCATTTTCTCCCTCATCCCAACCCTTTATCCATGGTTCTAGCAATTTTAGCCATATGTAAACAGGCATGTCATTTATAATGTCACGAGGATTAAGGGATCGAAAAACGCCATCGACACTTTGTACACCATATACGCTTTTGTGCAAATGCCCTAATTTTTGTGTAATGGTGTCTTCTATATATTATGTTTGTTCTACAAGAAATGTGTTTGAAACAAACGACTTCCTTTGCCTGAACCCCTCACTGTATACTGTACGTCTTTTTTGTCAAGTTGGATGCAGGCTTGCGTCCCACTATAACTGTTTCGTGTTCATTGTTTGCAAATATTGTTTTTTGATTGTATATTAAATATCTGCCCGGCTAGACAGATTCCTATAATATAGTACTGATTGGGTCTATATTCATTGTTCACACAAATTTTTTGTCTGGGGACCACTGTCTTTAGAAAGAGTTCAATTACCCAAAGGTCCCTGACCGACTGTATTTGGGTCTCCTTGTCCTTTTACAATCCACAACACTTGACAGCAGATCAAAACACAGTGAAGTCAGGTTTTTTGTTGCTTTTCCCCGTTACTTGTCCCTTCATCTCATTACGTTGTACACCTTTTGTTCACTATATTTAATGTGATATAATTTTGTTGCACAGAACCAAGGCACAAGAATCCCCATTCCACTGAGTGAGAGTTGTTAGTCATGGTAGATGAAATCATAAGAGTAGAGCCACAATTGTTTGGAGCCTAAGTCCAAAATACTCCCCTGTCACAGAAAAAGCAAATGTGGGCCAGGATAGTCGACAGAGTAGATGCAGTAGCTAACAACCTGCGCACACAGGAGGAAATTAGGAAAAGGTGGAATGACCTGCGGGGGAGGGTGAATTCCTTGGCTTCCAAGCCTCACCTGGAGGCCAACAGTAGTGGTGGTGCTCCCAGGCCCCCCTTATAACTCATGCCCTGGAAGGAGAAGGTCTTCCAGATCCTACATACTGACGGCATGACAGGAATACCTGGTGGGTTGGAGTCTGGTAAGTTACACATTACAAGCTCTCAATCAACCTCAATGTACTGCTTGCTTAGATGCTAACTGTTGCTAATGTGTTCTACATATATTTTCATAACATATAAATCAAAACTATAAGGGGTATATTCACAAGAACGTGCAATAACTACCACAAGAGTAGCGTAACGCAACTTTCAATATCGCAGCCTATCGCGGGAAAATAACCCCGTGTCAACGTGCAATTCACACCAAGGCGGTAGCAAGCGATAGTCTGCCCAAACCGCGGACAATGTCCGCGATACAACCACCACGATGGAGATAAAAACACAAACCACAACAGCAAAAAACACGCGATGGGCCAAAGCGCGATGAGGAAATCAGCGACAAGCAGCGCCAGGCCTTCAACACACACCTGGCCGGCGTCAAAAATCACCATAAAAGTAGAAAAAATACCCACACACAAACTGACCAACACCCAAGCACCATGGAGGCAGCCGGAGCAGGCGCAGAGGACGAGCGCAACCCCACAAGCACCCCGGACGACCAGCCTGGGACCTCTGGGACAGGGAAGGGCAAGGACAAGAAGACGAGGAAGACCAAGTTCAGTCCGCAGGCGAACAGGATCATAGTCACGGAGGTGATGGAACACCATCAACAACTCTTCGTCACCTCCAACGTGTCATTGAGCACCAAAAATGGAATATGGCGGGACATCGGCGACAAGGTGAATGCCATCGGAGAGCACAAGCAGACAATGGACGAGGTCAAGAGGCGATGGAATGACATCAAGCGGAAGACCAAGGAGAAACTCACCGCCAACTAGAAGGCAGCAACGCAGACCGGAGGTGGGGGCCCAGCCCCACAGCTGGAGCTGGATGACATGGAGGAGCTGGTGTCGACAGTCATCAGTGTGGAGACTGTGGCTGGAGCGGGGGACTGGACACTGCTCGACAGGACACAACACAACCGCAACAGGGTGAGTGACCACCAGGTACTGGGGAGACGGGTGGAGATGGACACAATGGCACACATGCACAAGCAAGCAGGGCACAGTGCACACCCACAATGACCCTGTTCCTCTCCCAGACCCACAGACTGTCACAATGTACAATGCCATGCTGTCTGAATGTCAACCTGTACCATGCGGCTACATACATGTGGACACATTGTAATACACCATCTCCCCTTCACATCGCAGGGGCATCGTCAACACCTCCTGCAGAGCAGTCCCAGCCACTCTTCACTGATGACGAGGAGGACAACACCAGCATCGACACCCAAACCATCCAAGACATCATTGACCTCATCCGCCACTCACCTCCAGGAGCAGGGCAGCCCAGCCACATCGATGAGACCCCACCCACCACCCAAACCACCCAGCAGGAGGCACCCACAGCCCCGGCACCCTCCCAAGTTTCCCAGGAACAACAAATGGCCTTCCAACGCCGTGTGCTGGAGGGCCAGAGGGAGACGGCCGAGCAGGTGCGGGTGGGGTTCGACCTCATGGCTACCAAACTGGACGCCATCCTTGGGTGTCTATGTCCGACCCATGGTCTCAAACGAGCCCTGACTGACATCGCTGGAGTCATGACGCGGAGGGAAGAAATCCTGTCTGCTCAGAGTGGCTCCAGCGATCCCATCCGTGAGCTGGCACACATGCGGAGGCTCATTGAGGACATGGTGAGGATGGAGGCGGAAAGGATGGCAGCCACCGCTGCACATCAGCGAAATGTAGCTGGCATCTACCAGGCCCTGCATGGCCTCATCATGGCATTGCTGCCACAAGGCGTGGCGATGATGAATGCTGCTGTCCCCCCACCATCCACATCTCCGCCCCCTGGTGTGTCAGTGCCTCCCAGTGTGGCAGGCGTATCCACTCCAGCACCTGATGTGTCACTGCCACAAAGTGCGGCCGACAATCCTCCTCCGGCTCGTCATGTGTCAGTGGCACACAGTGCCGCAGCCGGTACTGCAACACCCACAGGTGGGGCAGAGCACACATCTGGGGACAAGGACGTGGATGGGATTGAGATCAGAAGGAGGCACTAGCATTCATTTCCGCCACCTTGCGTGTTTCTGCTTGGTGCCGCACATGGCCTCAAGACCTACCACTGACCCCCGATACACTCTGATGCACTCACCTTGGACAGCGACATGGACTGCCACATCCTGTTTGATGACCAATGACACGGCGGACAGACTTCGGACTGTACCCTTCCTCTTCCGCAGTACAGGTCATCCCCGGATGGACACTGGCTGGCCCTCCACGGGCCCATATTGTGTAGTGTGCTCGGCATTGCCCTGTACCGCTCCAGCAGCATGACTGCACTGGATGTGCAAATAAACATCCAGTGACACACTGCTGTGTAATGTCTTGCGTCATTCATGTATGGATGTGTGGATGAATGTGGGGACAGTGCCTTCCCTTGCTTCAATGACCTTCATCCTGTGGGATGCCAGTCAGAGAGTGCGACATTGCATTTTGTGTACCGGGTCCCGTGAACACTACAACAGGGACACACGCATCAGTCACTTCCTTGTCCGGACATGGACTGGACCACGCCCAGAGCCCACGAGTCATTGTTGCAAGCCCTGCACTGGTCCGGCGTACGGCAGGCCAGACCACTCCGCTAACGCCCCGAGGGGGGGCCCTCATTGCTACCCATCACAGCCGTACTCGCTGGTGGTGTGCAGGTCACTTGTCTAGTTGTCAGCATGTCACAGCCACTCCCTGAGGGCAGGTTTTCACACACACCACACCCATCCAGCACAGGCGTCACAGGCCATGTGACTCCGCCAACATAAGGGGCCGACGACGTCACATTCCCCTCTTCCGGTGGTGACTGGATGACGGACGCTCCACGGTTCTCACTCATATAGGGCCCATGAGTTGTTGCGTACAGGGTTAGTGGCCTCCGAGGCCTTGAGTACGGCACAGGCCTACCACCACGTGGCATAGACTGGGGTTGCACAGGGTTAGTGGCATCCGAGGCCTTGAGTACGGCACAGGCCTACCACCACATGGTGCAGACTGGGGTTGCACAGGGTTAGTGGCATCTGAGGCCTTGCTGATGGCACAGGCACCCCGCCACGGGACGGTGACTTTGGGTGCACTGAGTCAGTGGCACCTTAAGCTGCTGGGCAGGTGTGCAGCCTGCGATGATGCCCCGTCCCGGCGGTCTGGACAGCTCAGGTTTTGTGTGCCCTGCTGGACCTCAGTGTAGGCCAGAGCCACTGGGCAGCGCGGGCCTACCGCCACGTGGCGTCGCTTCCGGGATCCCAGAGTTGGTGGCACCTATTGGGCTGAGCGGGTGTGCAGCCTGCGATGGTGCCGGGTGCACTGGTATGTCCTATGCCATGGAGTAATCAAGACCCAGCACCAAACATGAGACCTGGTGGCCTGCGGAGCGGGGCTGCATGATGTGGAGGGTGCCATGTCCGCAGGCCCCGGGCTTGTGGCTTGCAGCGGCATGTGGTGGGACCTCCTGTCTACGCGCCGGTGGCGTAAGGTGAGCATTGAGGCCTGGGTGTGCATGGGCGGGCATGCTCCGATGGGCGGCAGGAGGGGTTGGGGTGCCTCTGCCTGGGTGTGCATGGGTGGGCAGGTGATGTTGTCTTGTGCAAGTGTGTGTACTGTGCCAGTCATGTATCTGGACTCTGTTTCAGCTGACGGCTCTGACTCAGATGTGTGACCTGGTATCCTGCTATACATACCGGACTGTGGTTGGAGACACACCGGTGGCAGCAGGTGAGCAGTGTGGCCTGGGTGCGCAGGGGCGGCACTCTCTCTCTCTCTCCCTCTCTTCCTCTCTCTCTACTCTTCTCTCTCTCTCTCTCTCTCTCTCTCTTCCTCTCTTCCTCTCTCTCTCTCTCCCTCTCTTCCTCTCTCTCTCCTCTTCTCTCTCTCTCTCTCTCCCTCTCTTCCTCTCTCTCTCTCTCCCTCTCTTCCTCTCTCTCTCCTCTTCTCTCTCTCTCTCTCTCCCTCTCTTCCTCTCTCTCTCTCTCCCTCTCTTCCTCTCTGTCTCTCCTCTTCTCTCTCTCTCCCTCTCTCTCTCCCTCCCTCTATTCCTCTCTCTCTCCTTCGCTCTCTCTCTGTCCTCTGATGTGCGCAGGACAAACCTTCTCATCATGTTTTTTGTCTTACAGGCTGTGACCTACGTATTGTCCTGAGGGGAGCGGCCATGTGTCTTCATTTCATTTCGGTGTTCATTTTAATAAAGTTTCATTTGTTGCTTCGAAAGTGAATGTGTGCTGCTCATTTCTGTGACGACACATGCATGTCACCAGTTGTGATTGTGGGACATCAAGCGGAATATTTTGTACATGTTTAGGTGTGGCTGATGTGGCATGTCTTTGGTCGGGGGGTGCCAGGGAGGGGTGGTCCTGGGGGTGGTGGCGGTGGGTGTTGTGGCCCTCTTGGGTGTCCGGGCCGCATGATGGGTGGCTCCATGGCATTTGTTGCCCTTCCGATGTAGCCCTGGGCTGTGCTCCCTTTTGGTTTGCAGGCTGCCGTCCGACTTTACACCAGGTCAGAGCAGGTGCAGATTTCATGGTGCTAACGCGCTTTATCGCCTGTTTTGTGTTTTTATCGCCAATGTGGCTGGTTGTTGAGAATGTTGAGGTGTGATGTTGTCGCGCCTTTTGGCATGGGAACGCCCACTCTGCATCTCATTAGCGATAGTTGCGCGGGTCCTCTGTGGCGATGTTTTTTGCGGCTGCTATCGCGGGTAAACTGGTGCTGTGGGCTGTTTACACCAGCTTGTGAATGGGGAGGTATATTTATCACGACTTTGGCTGCGATAAAGTGCCGTTAATTCGGCGATAGCTCCTTGTGAATATGCCCCTAAGTTTCATATAATTGTTTGTGTGAATGTACTGTGTTGCATCCAAGATTACTGGTGTCAATATCAATTACATGTCACATTATGGTATAGTGCCTGAAAATATTGCAACACCAAATAACCCAAATACCCATATGTGTGTCATATTGTAAGTGTCTTGCCCATTCCCACTGCATATCTTCCACATGTATGTTCCACTAACCATTTTCCAAGTGTTGGGAACTTGTCTTTGAAATGACTACAACTACCATAATGCCCTGTTTCTGTTTCTCAAAAGCATATTGCCATGTCATGTTGTTCATGCTCTCTTTCTAACAGATTTATTGTCATGTACTGATCAATCACTATTCAATGCTCTCTTCTGAAAATGGTTTATGTTGTTTTCTGAATGCTGTCCTGTTCTCCTCAACCAATTGTACTGATGTCATGAGTTTCACAAACCAAACTGTGTATACACAATAATTGTCAGGAGTAGTATAGGTATGCAAATTTCAATGTTGAATATAAGTGGTACACACAAATTTTAAACTGCAAAGTTCACATGATGACTAATGCCAAACATCCATCCAAGTAGTGGAAATGTCTGTTTTGCACTTTGCTAGGCCTTAGCATTGTCAATTACACATTTCAATTCTACACTGTGTTGGTCTGCATGTTTGGGAGATGGTGGGTATATTCCCTAATCACTTCATGGACATTTAAGGACATCTTATTACCTGCTGATTTGATGTTGTATTGTTTGAAATAGTTAAAAGTTAGGTTAATATGTGCAATACCACTGGAAGTTATCATCACAATAATCTTTACCTAGTTTGTTTTCTAGGTATTGATATTGTCTGTCTCTAAAGATTTGAATGTACAATACACACTTTTACTAATAAAAATGTTCTCCATTTCTCAAAAGGTCCAACTACCAGACCTCATGGACATGTTCCTGCCACTGAAGTCATCTCCACTCCAGCCCAGAATCAAGCCGTCAGTGAGGACAGCTCTCCTGGTGATGTGGCGGAGCTTGAGGAGCCTGGCACATCTGGTCAGCCTGGGCAGACGGCTCCAGTGACACTCCCTGCACCCACACCAATACCGAACACCCCAGCTGTAACACCTCAGCAACCCGAAGACTCCACTTCCTGTGTTCCTCCCACTGTGACACCGATCTTGTGCACCCCAGTCCCGGGTGATGTTGAGACCACACCACCACCACCACCTTCAGCTCACCCAGGAACCAGTCAGATGGGGCACATTGGGGAAAGGGCACAGGGTAGTTGGGATAGGGGTTGTGGGATGGTCTTTGTGGGTCAGCAGACTCAGTCCACTGGGGTCATTGACACCCAAATCACCATCGTCCAAGTGTTGGGAGCCTATCATCAATCCCAAGACCTGATGGGCCAGGAACTCAACAATCTCCAGGAGATGAAGCAGCTGCAGAGGGAGCACAACTACCAGATGGAGGCCCATAACTCCAATATGGGCTTCCTTATTGGGGTGCTGCAGGACATTTATACCCACATGTGCAGGGCTTTTCAAGCATCATTGACCCCTTCCTGTGGTCCTACAACATCTGAGCCATCTACATCGGCCACAGGAAGGGAGGGCCTGCTTCCGGAAGAACCGCATGCATCCCCCTAGAACCTGCAGCTGTGGACCCCCCCACAAGAAGGGACAACCACCCAAATCACCATGTGTAAGGCTCGCAAGACCTCAGACACCGCCAGCAAGAAACCTCAACACTAATTTCCTCCAGTATATGCCTACCATTCACTCTGTGGACTATTTCTGGACACATTGGCCTTTCTGATCCCAGTAATATTTTGGACATTGGACTTCAACCAATTCTGGCTCTACAACTATGGTTTCATTCACCATGACTGACTTCTCCACTTTTTGATTTGCTTTAGTTCTGCTCACCCCCTTTAATTTTCTCACGTTTAGCACAATACATTTAAAAGTAAAAAACCCATACACTGGTGTTGTGTGTCTCAAGTCTATCAATAGATTTTTTTTCTTCCATAACTTGACAGTGACAAAAATCCCAAAGTTTGTGTACACATAGATGATTTTAAAGTAGGTAATGTTTATTTCAAGTTCTCATACATTATACTCCAAATTATTTCATACCATTCAATCCTCAACTACTGTGTTCATTCCTTTTGAACAATACTTGTCTGTCAACATTTGCACTAACATTACAATCCATACATTACACTTATACTCAGTGCCACTTTGCACATTTTTAGTTCAAGACCTTGCCAACATGGACGAAGGGGATATGTCCAAAACAATACAATAGCATAGGCAAATTATAATTGATTCTTGTCATCAGATGTAGTCTGATCTTCTGGCTCACATAAGGAATCCCACTTAAAAACACCATGAGACAAAACCATGGCAGTACTACATTTCCTAGACACAGGATCATTCTAAACCACTGTTCCAGTATTTGGTGGAATGTGACAACCAGGTTTCAGTAGTGTACCACAAGAAGTATGTTCCACAATGATGTGACACATCAACACCTACATACACTTTACACAGAAGTGAAGAGAGATTTTCATGAATTGGCTCTACTACCACATGTGTTTTGAGCAAATGATGGCACACATAATGTTTTAGTACCAATACACCACAAAGAACAAGCCCAAAGTAATTTTCAAAACGTCCATTCAATCACAGTGCAAGTTGCCTTGGTACAAAATGTGTACATTCAAAGTCTGTGTCTGTCTTTCCTTGATCAACACAAGTTTCCTTTGTACTTAGAAACAGCGCCATATACCAGCAAATGTCACAACTCTGAAATGTCTAAATGAAGTTGACATGGTAAAGGAACCTAAAACAGATTTTCAAAGAAACATTACCTATCAGACAGAACATGATGGCCACATTACAAAGGCAACTTATGGAGGACACAGTTTTACAAAGCAATTAGTGGTAAACAATGTATCTAAGCACAGTAATCAATGTGTCCACGCTTTGATCAACAATCACTTTTCGCCTGCTTTTCCCTGAACTTGCCCTTCCCAACAAAGTACCACCACATACTTCTCTCATCAACACATCAATAGTTGGTGAAACGGTGAAAGACATAACATGTAAAGATATACTTACACTCATAAGAAGAAGATGTCAATGACATCTCAAAGTAGGTCTATTCATTTCACTTCACCACTATCATATTCATTTAGCATATCAAGATCCTCACCTGGAGCCTCTTCATGGTCTCCATCCTCTGCGATGTAAGGGATGTTCTGTCACAGGGTGATGTTGTGGAGCATGCAGAAGGCCATGGTGATATGGCACACCTTAGCGGGTGAGTAGCGGAGGACTCCGTCAGTTTTGTCCAGACAGCGAAATCTGGCCTTTAGGAGCTCAAAAGCCCGCTCCACTGGCCACCTTGTTGTGCCATGGGCCTCATTGAAGCAGACTTCCCCTGGCATTGTTGGATGCCTCAAACAGCAAAAATTATGTAACACAATTTCTGATAATTACTCTAGAAATTACCCAAACAATAACATGACAGATTGTACTTACCAACAAGCCAGGCCTTCTCAGGTCCAAGCTGTAACATTTGTAGGGGTATGGGGCTATTCCGTAGTACAAAGGAATCATGGGCAGAGCTGGGGAATCAGGCACAGACGCTTGTGAAGTACAACTCCCATAAGCAGACAACTTGCATGTTGATTGAATGGAAGTATTTCCAATTCCAGCATACATGCTCTTTGGCGTGTGGTGACACAAAGGCAATATGTGTGCCCTCTATTTCTCCACCCACATGTGGTAGGAGACCCAAACCGTAAATGTCACCCTTCACATTGGCTAGATCCTGCTGTCGTGGAAAGTGGATGAAGCTTTTGATGTGTTTCATCATTGAAGAAATAACTTCTTGGAGCATACCACAGAAAGCTGGTTGTGACATGTCACCAGATACTGAGGCAGTGTTTTCGAAAGAACTTGTGGCCACAAAATGAAGTACTGCCATGAGTTTGACAATTGGTGTAATAGATGTGAGATTCCTGTGGTGAGGCTGAAGATCTGGCTCCAGCTGATGACACACATCCATTATGGCTTGCTTATTCAACCTGAACTTCTTAATTATATACCTTTCTTCCATGGTGGCCAGGTCTGGAAATGAGTAATGTAATTTGTCAATATGTAACTGGTTTGATAAATAATTTGAACCAACATTTGCTTCTTGTCCCTTATCCATCACAAACAACATTGTGGCCTTGATATGAATCTTTACAATAAATGTGTAATTAATACATTTCAAAGGTATTATCTACACATTTTATTATAATTTAAAAAACTTTTTACAACACCACGCTAATTTCACATTTCAGTACAGTAACGCACTTCACTTAAATGTTTCTTCTCAAAAATATAAGTGTGATTATTTGAACTCACTAGGCCCCATTTGGAGGGTTGGTGATGCAGTTAACAGTCAGTAACAAACTAGTTTGAGCTCACCTGCTTCCCAACACTGCTGCTATCAAGACAACCTCCACTATTACTGCTGTTTGTTGCTGCTGGGAGCAACCATGTCAGGTCAAGCAGGTGAGAGGGCCCCTGTCTTCTCTGCAGAGGAGCTGGAGCTGCTGCCAACTGAGGTCCTGTCCCTGTATGGCCAGCTCTAGGCTCACCAAAGGAACAGGTACATGTCTGAAATAAAAATGGGAATCTATCTAACTGGCTCATTTCCATTTTCGCAGGCTATGATGTGGCTTTGAGTTTCAGAGTGAAGTGTAGTCATTGGTGTTAAGTGTCACATATTGTGGTCCTTACATAGGACACTCATGTCAGGGATTTGTAAGCACTGTACATTGTCTAATAAACTTCACCATTAAATAGTGTAGGGTGTTTAAAGCCCTAGATCATATTAGGTGTGTATGTAGAGATCAATTCATGTATATATTTGTTGTACTTGTGTTAATTTGGCAACTCACACCATGGTAAATGGAAAACAAAATATATACACCTCGCAACTGGAGATTTGTATGTACTCTGTAAAAAGCAGTTACAGATGATGTTAGCTATGTGTTTAGGGCCACATGTACAAAACTTTGAAATAGCGAGCTCCTAATTGCAATTTCCTGCAAACTGCAATTAAGGAGTTGCTATTTCAAATGTATGAAATACATTTGAGTTTCATTTGCGATTCCTAGTGGGCCGCAATTGACCTTCCTCATTAATATTCATGAGATAGGTCGCAATTTGCGACTCATTGGGAATCGCTAAAAACACAGGCATAGTGGCCTGCTGGGGACAGCAGACCTCCATGTCTGTGTTTGCTTTTAAATAAAGCATTTTTTTTTAAATGCAGCCGTTTTCCTTAAAGGAAAATGGGATGAGCTTCAAAAAGAAAAATGAAACATTTCAGTTTCATTTTTTAAGAATAGGCAGTGCTCTGTGGAACCAATGCCTGCTCTAAAAAACAAAATTGCAACCATTCACAAAGGGGAAGGGGTCTACTAGGGACCCCTTCCTGTTTGCAACTGGCTTATAACCTACTTGAAGTAGGCGGTAAGCTGTGAATGTTTTGCAACCGTATTCCGGTCGCAAAACATTCATACATTCCCTGCGACTCACTTTTACGAAGGGACCCCCTTGACACCCCCTTCCTAATACTGACTTGTAAACTCCTATTTTGCAAGTCGATAATAGGTTAGCGACTTGCAAAATACAGTTAGTGGATGTCAAAAGGCTATTTAGTGGATGCGTTTGCAAACGGCCCAATTCTCTGTTTGCAACCTCTAAAACCTTTTGTACATGTGGCCCTTAGTCTCACAATTCCCTCAGCCTTGATCAGTGCTCTCTAACCTGTTCTTTGGGAGCTGCCAGAATCTCCCAGACACCTTCAGAGTAGCACACAGCCTTGAGGTCACTTATTGGATGGGCATAAGGTTACCCTTTTAATGTAAAAGTTGGGGAAAGGTGATGTTCATGTGACATCATGATCATCAGGCTGCAACTAGCTGCCCTGACAATGAGGAAGGCCCAGTCAGAATCATGGGCCAGGCTGTGCCTAAGTCACAGGGTCAAACAGCTGAACCTCTGAGGTACAGCTATGCAGCTCAAATATTTTATTGTGCTTAAGATATGCCCCTGAATGCTTTTAAATGACAACAGTTGGAAGCAAGATATTCCTGACTTTTTGAGCTAACACTTCTTTTCCAAAGACTCATGTCAAAATATGTCAAGTCTAAACTGCCGACCCCTCCTTTACACTGGCCACTATTCACTGTGCCATAACATTTGTTGTTTAACCTTCAGTAGTTCACAATCCCTTGGACTGATCAGAAGTTGGTCACATCACAGATTATGTAGGGGCCCCTGGGCTAGATGATGTCACAGACCTGGTTTAATGGGTTTGGACTATGACCTGGGTTGAGGATGGCCAACAGGTCACTACCAAAGTGTGTATGAGTACTTAGGTGTAGGTCAGCATGTGACAATACACATGTCGTATGCCAACTCATGAGTTATGCTACTGATAGCTGTAGACATATTTAGTGACATCAATAAAGACAAACTAAAAGTCACAATCCCATTGATTTTTCTTGCCCTTCTTGTATCCACACAGGTCAAAACCCATCGGAAGCGGGATATATGGAAGGCCATTACCAAGACCCTGGGGGTCTACAGGCGGCACAGAGTCCATTGTTGCAAGAAGTGGGAGGACCTAAGATGCGAGCTCCAGAAAAAGTCCTCCCAACGTGTGAGGGGGCATGCCGCACCTAACCCCACTAATGGCCCGCACTCTTGTGGTGACCTATCCAGAGCTTGATGGACAGTAAAGGGCCCAACAGCAGCAACAAGGGGGTAAGTCCTAAACTGAGTCTGACATGTTATATGACCCAGTTTTTGTTACAGGCCACAATCTTCCCATCAACATTAAGGGTGTCCCATGTCCAATGCACAAGAGTTTTTGAAGGTGTAAGTCTTTTACAAGGTATAGGAGGATGTGCTGTGTCTATCTACTTTTGAACAGGATCCCACATGATTCCTGTCCACAACCAATGTACTGTCCTGAGCAGATACATGGCTGCAGAAACTCCACATATACATCATGTAGTTTGATGAAATGGAGGACTGTTTTACCAAATAGGCCACTATTCTTTATTGTGCCAGGTGTGATGATCCTTACGTAATTTGGATTATGTGATGGTAGCCCTATAGCATGTGACATGTCATACTTTATACTTCTGATGCCATGAATGTACCAAACATCACATTGGTAAGGTGGGATTCTACACAATAATGAATGTGCATGTGAGCCAAAATCACTGGTGACATCAGTATTAGTGCCTACATTTTGAATTCTAAACATATCCCAAATGGTGTTTTGCATCGCAAATACTGTTTAATTCCTGTTTAAAGTGTCATATTAGCATGATGCCTCACTCCTTCACAAATATGTGTGTGTAAGCCAGTCTGTCTGTTTACAAATAATTGTGATAGGTATACAGTTATTTTGAATACACAGACATGGATGTGTGGACAGAGAAACACATACCCTAAAGCACTACTCAATGTCCTTTGTCATGTCCAGATGATGAAGCAATGAGGGAGCTAAATGGCATACTCCCAGGGATTTTTCAAGATTGAAAGTTCCATTACATATGTATAGGTGTATTCAATCAGGTAACCTCAAAATCAGGCTAAGTTCATGACTCATTACCCAACTGTTGACATGCATTAAGGTGTAATATGTTGCCTAATTTGAATTTTCTGTGAGTGTCTGAAGTAAGTATAACATGGGAAAAATATAGTGTGGTGTTTTATAACATTTTGGACTACAGTGAAAGCCAACATATTTTTTTTTTCCTACTCTTTTTTTATTTTTATTGATGTTTAATCAATTTCCAATAAGCATGGTAACATACTTGAAGATACACGTCAATAAGCATCAATCAACAAGGAAAACAAACCCCCCCAACCCACCCCGCCGGCATATCAGATGTAGTACATAAGTAATTTGGTGAATCCAGAACAGAGCAGACACACATGAGTGGCATAACGCAGATTTTTCCCTCGCCGCCGAAATATCAGGATGTGCAGCCAGTGGTAGCGACGGAGCGTATAGATAGGGAAGTTGTGATCTTTTGGCTAGAGTCTTCCAGGCCCAGGCAGTGCATTGTACAGGGTTGATTTCAGTCTTGAGGCCACCCATGCCCCCCGAAAGAGTCACCGTCTGCAGGGGCATCGGAAGAACAGCGTCCGACTCGATAGCAGTGTGAGGTTGAAACCGCAGTGGAAAGTGCCAATAGTGCGCAAACTGCGTTTGAGCGCACAGATAGTATAACCGCAGATCGGGAGCCTCAAAGCCTCCACGATCAAACGGCTGCACCAGGGTATCCCAACTGCATCTGGACTTCTTACCACCCCATACAAATGTAAGTAATGCCGATTGAAGTGTCTTAAATAGCATTATATTCAGCTTAATGGGAATATTAACAAAAAGATAAAGCAATTTTGGCAATATAGCCATTTTGGTTACCGCTATGCGGTCTGCGAGTGAAAGAGGTAAGCGCGCCCACCGCTCTGCCTGCTTAGTTATCCACGTGATGACTCGGCCATAATTCGCAGAGATAACCTGCTCCCGGTCTCTGTGTAACCATATCCCCAAATACTTCACCGGATCCTGAGTCCACGTCAGCGGAAAGTCAAGCGCCATCTCCCGCGTACCAGCTGTTAGTGGAAATACCTGTGACTTTGCCCAATTGATCCCCAAGTCGGAATATCTCTCGAACTTGACGTATTCCCGGAGCAGTTCCAGTAAATAAGTAGCTAGCTCACGAACATACAGTAGCATATCATCGGCATATAGTGAGACCACAAGTGGTCTCTGCCGAAATCGCATAGCAGCCGCCACATGCCGCTGCCGCAGCTTACAGGCAAGGGGCTCCAGCGCCAGCGAGAACAGCATAGGGGATAAGGGGCACCCCTGACGCGTGCCTCTCTCTATAGGAAAGGCCGTCGACACCCACCCATTTACGCGCACTCGAGCTACTGGATCCGTATATAGAATCTTTATCCATTGGAGAAAGAATGGGGGAAGGCCCATCCTGGTCAGGACCGTGAACATATATCTCCATTGGAGGGAATCAAAGGCCTTAGCTGCGTCGAGCAGCACAGCCACTGCTTGGAAGTCCGGGTCAAAATAATGAAGCATGGCGAACACCGTTCGTATGTTGTGTGCTGTGGATCTAGCGGACACAAAACCCAACTGGTCGGGAAGGACCAGGAGGGGAACCAGCGGTTGAAGTCTATTTGCTATCATCTTTGCCAAGATCTTGGCATCTATATTAATAATTGAGAGAGGCCTATAGGAATCGCATCTATTGTCAGTCTTTTCAGGCTTCAAAAGGCTTCAAAAGGGTCACTAACAGAGCTTCTTTGAGGGTGGGCGGAAGTCTCCCCTCCTCGTATGCCTCCGCATATACATCCAGAAGCCTAGGGACGAGATCATCCACATAGGCTTTGTAGAACTCGCTGGGGAGCCTGTCAAGTCCTGCAGCCTTACATGTAGGAAGAGACATTATCGCTAATTTGACATCCTCAACATCGAAGGGCTGTGTAATATACTCCCTCTGACCCTGTGAAAGCCACCCCAGTGCAACATCATCCAGATAGGAATCTATCTCCTCCGGAGGCACGGAGCCCCTATTGGCATAAAGTTTAGTATAAAAGTGGAGGACTATTTCGCTAATCTCGGGCGTTGTGTAGTGTGCGACTCCCTCATCATCTAATAATTCAGTGATGCACTCTTGGCTTCTTGGTGCTGCCAGCTTTTGAGCTAAAGAACGGCTTGGGCGTCCCCCTTCCCCATAGTAACGAGCCGTACTGCGTCTGGATAGGTGAAGTAGCTCCTGGTCGACTGTGTCATTATGTTCTGTGACAAGATCCCTAATTTCAGCTAACGCTGCAGGGGAGGGCTGCTTCTCATAAGCGCGCTCAAGTGTAGAGATATCAACTGCTAATTTCTTTATTCTGCGTCTGATGTCCCGCAACACTCCCGCTTGTGCGCCTATATATGCACCTCTGACAGTCACCTTAAATGCTTCCCATAGCACCCCGGCACTCTCAACAGAACCCTCATTCACCCGGAAATAATTACGAATGGCCTCCCCAATAGTTTGCCTGAAAACCGGATCAGTTAGCGAAGCCTGCTGCAAACGCCATGGAAAGGGCGGCCTCTCACATGTAGGTACCTGTAGTTCCAGAACCACAGGAGCGTGATCTGAGAGCGTGCGAGCCATGTGACTGACTTTCACCACCCATGTACACACAACCTCAGAAGCAAGCCAATAATCTATGCGAGACAACGTCCCGTGAACAGAAGATATGAAGGTGCTTTCCTTAGCCCCAGGGTGTTGTAGTCTCCAGACGTCATGCAAATTACCCGCATCCAGTATCCCCAGTAGCGTCTCAGACACCTGCTTGAGTTTTGCAGCCCCACTACCCACACGATCTAGGGCCGCATCCAGACAAACATTGAAATCACCTCCCCAGAGTATCTCAGCTGGAGGAAATCCAGAGATGCAGGGCCACAAGTCTGAGAAGAAAGACGGGTCATCAATATTTGGCCCATATACATTGACCAGTAACACACTCACACCACCCAGTTGACCATGCACCATCGCCACTCGCCCAGACTCGTCCGATTTGGCGCGATTTACAGAAAAAGGGACCCCCTTCTTAACAAGGATCAACACCCCCGTGAATAAGTAGAGTAAGAGGACGCAATTCTCACACCCGCCCAACGTACACCTATTTTTTGTTCCGAGGCTCTAGTGAAATGCGTCTCTTGAAGAAACGCCACTTGCACATCCATTCTATCCAAGTATGCCAGTACAGTACGAATTTTTTTGGGGGTGTTGAGACCCCTCACATTCCAGGTCAGGCATTTTACTCTACCACTCATGTAGTCCACGCATTAGCAAACTGTTAAAAATGCAATAGTGCCTCGCACTGATGTACCGTATCTCGTAAAACCACTCAGGTTTAGATTCACCATAAAAGAACAATGCCGGCTCATTCCTCCTAGTCCCACCCCCACCACCCCCCACCCACTTCAGCTTCCCCAACTCGCCAAAGCCATCCCAAAATAGTAGAACCCTTCACCAACTGAGAACGAAACAAAAGAGATGCATATGGGGTACACCCATTGGGGGGCGTCAGAGCGCTACTAGCCTCCCAACTAGTAGGAGGTGGCTGAGCAGGTCTATTAGTTGTGCCATCTTTCTAGTGCTAACCTCCACAGCGCACATCATGACATGAGCTCACAGGCACTGGGAAGTACATTAGACCATGTCATCTGGCGAGCAGATATATAACTTGACAGTAATGAATGCCCTGTGTACCTGTATGATGAAGAGGGTGAAGTTACAATATGACAGTTCTATTGATCGTGTCAGCACCACCACTACCCACCACCCCAGCACACACCAGGGCATGAGCCCACAGTGACCTGGAGGCAGATAAGACTAATCCGACACACAGGCCTATAAATACCAACAATAAGAAATGTATGTTACACTCATGAATAAGTTGGTGATGTGACAGTCACCTAGGTATCAACGCATCCCACTATTGTTCCTCGTCATCCTGTGTAGCACTGGACTCCCGCCTCCTACGTTTCAACTGTTTAGCATGCTCTAGGGAAGCCTTGGGAGTCGTAAAGATTTTAGAGTCACCGTCTGGGCCTATACGTAGGCGGGCAGGATATAACATTGCATACGGGACCCCTTCTGTTTGCAGAAATTATTTCACAGCACCAAATTCCCTACTGGCTGCTTGCACAGCTACAGTAAAGTCCGGGAAAAAAGCCAGTGCGTTGCCCTGATGAACTATATTGCCCCTGTCTCTGGCCATCCGCAAAATAGTGTCACGGTCCCTATATTTTAATAGTCGAGCTATAATTGGGCAGGGAGAGGCCCCCGGGACAGGTTTAGCAGCAAGAGAGCGTGGGCCTGCTCGACAATGAACATATTGGAAAGCTGCTCGGCACCAAAGATTTCTTTAATGAGGTTCTCTATGAAGGTCTCCATTTTTCCCACATTTGTGGATTCCGGCAGCCCAGTGAGTCTAATGTTGTTGCGCAGGGACCGTGCTTCTAAATCCTCATTTTTGGCCTGGATGAGGGCCAACACTTTTTCCATATTGAGCGCCTTCCCCGTGATTTCACTCAGGCCATCCTCAGCTGCAGACACCCGCTGCTCCACCTCCCCCATGCGAGTATTTTGTTTTTCAAGCTGTGTAGACATATGGTCTAGTCGGTGGTTCACCACCGCCATTGTGCCCTCAATGGATTGAAGGCTGCGTTGCATCGCAAGCAGCGTGGTTTCGAGTGTGGGAGGATTGTCGTTCTGGGAGCCCGCCTCTGAATCAGATGGTGCCTTCTGTAATGTTTTCGTCGATTTTGGCGCCACAAACGTAAGGCGAGGCTGGGATTTGTCAGTTCTCCCCATCTCTACCACCCCAAAGAGTGCCACTTCCACCAGTTGGTGAGTAAGTACAATAGAGCTCGGGACACACACTCCCTACAAGCCTGTACTGAAGTGAAGGCAGGGTAGATCAAAGGAATCTGCAGCGGACCATAACAAAACGAAGCACTAGTCCCAGGGACACTGCTGCGCCTCCCTTTCCTTGCACGTCAATACAAATAGTGTATAGCAATGTCCGTACCTCACCCACGCAGGAGGCACGTATCGCAGGCCACCTGACGTAGACTTACCAATAATCACAGTGCAACAGAAGTATGGGAACCGCCACAGTTCCAAGTGCACAGAGCAAAAAATAGTGCCCTAAGGACCAGCAACAGAGACAATTGACTGATAAAGCAGCTGGGCCCAGCAAGGTCGACCCCAGCGCCGCACAGTCCAACACAGGCACCAGCACATCGATTGCATAGAGGGCAGGCTCCAAGGTTACAGGGTGCACTTATTGTCCCGGGTTATGTTTCTTGTGAGGCGATGTGTCGTGCTTCTTACGAGGCAGTCATGTACTTAAGCATAGGTGTCCCAACAAGTCGCACCGCTTTGCCAGTCAGTCCCACGGGACAACACACTCAGGGGGGGGGAGCAGCCCAGAAAACAACAAAGGCCAGCAACAACCTTCCGCATGCATGCGACCGACAGTAGACTCAGTGGAGGCAGAGGTAGCAGCGAGCGGCCACGTGCAGAGAGGGCCAACTCGCAAACGCGGGTCGCCAGGCAGAGGCCACGCAGCAGTGGTGTATTAATTCAGGGAGATCAGGCGCACATCCGCTCACAGCGATCGAGCTCTGCAGGCCCCAGCACTTCAAATTCAGCGCTCCACTTGACTCGATTGCTTCTGGGCAGGGTAGGAACCCCCGGCCTCCGCTCTCCGAGCCCGCTAGATCCCAGCCACAGCTTGCAGGCCGCGACCCGCTCCCAGGCCCGCACCCGCCGCCGCAGCCACAAGCCTGGGTCGAGCTGCACCCCACTCACCAAAGCAGCGTCAGCAAGCGCTATCAATGTCGGGCAGCGTCAATCTCCACTCCGGCAAGTCTGCTTCCCCAAGTGCCCGGTCGCTGCGTTCGTCAGCCGGAGCTCGGCACTCTGCCCGGCACTCCGCTCAGCAGTCTTCAGCTCCGGAGACCTCCTGGTCAGCAAACGCCGGGCAGCTCTCCACGCACCTCAACAGCTCCTTCAGCAGCAGGCACATACCTCCGGCAGCAGGGGAGGCTGCCAGCAGCAAGCGAGGGCCGCACACAGAGCCTCGCAGCGGCCGCCATTTTGCAGCGGCTCCGCCGGAACGAAACGACTATGCAAAATCCCTATTGTAGTGGCTTCCAGCAGCTCAAACCGCTTACAATATGTGGCGGAGGGCTTCACAGCGCCGTGCAGTCGCTGTAGAGGCACAGATGCAGCTGTAGATGGGCGGATTCTGGTCGGATTAACGCTCAGCCGAGCAGAGCCTCACTAGGATGCGGCCATCTTTCCGTGCGCCCTCTAGCGCCCCCCCAAACCCAACAAATTTAGTAGAACAATTTCACTGTGACACCAAAAACATCAACTGGCTATAGTCCTTTAGTAGTGAAATGTGAGAATTGTTTTGCTCAGTACTGACATGAATTAGGAATGTTTTGAGGGCTATGTATTTACTTATGCTGTTGAAGTTATTTGTCATTCCCCCCTAAACCTTTTATGAGACTGTCTTCTACAGCCTATGTATCTATTTGATGTGTGTTACATTGAGAAGCTACTTCAGTACAGCTTTCATTAATCAGTTTTGACAGTTGACATATTTTAGTGTTTTATAGTAAGTGTTATCATTGTGAAATGCCCATACAGAGGTGACACGATTTTAGTTTATGCTAATATTAGTACAATAGTACAGTATTTATGGACTCTCATATATTCATAAAATTCTTTCTGGAAATGTACAGTATGTTGAAATTAGGGCATTATGAAGACACTGTACAAATGTATTTTTGGTAGATATCCTTTTGGGCGGCATAAGTCCACTTTTCTAAACAACAAAGGCCAAAGATATAGAGGTGCGAAACAGTTCCAGGAGGTACATAATGATGAGTTTGAGGCAATAAAATACATGATATAGGAGCTTTCAGAGGGAACGAGATAATTGACCAATTCTTTTTCTGATTATGTTGAATACATGCATGAGCTCATCCTAATGGTGAAGCAAATGTTGACGCAAATGAAATCTGTTAACTTTGAATATGTTTTTTTGATCAAAGGCCATGATCAGTTCTGTTTACACAGAATTTGTTTGACCTATTGCATATGGCATTTCAGCATCATCCAGGGCAAGCGAAGGAAAAGGGCTAACATCCGTAGGGAAGCAGCTAGCCACAGTGGTTCCAGTGCTTTAACCACTGACACTGAGGTTCCCAGTGGCCTGGAGGGTGAGGGGAGTGCAACAGAAGACTCCGGTTTGTCAACCTCTTCTTCTGAGGAATCCTCCAGTGGAAACTCCCGGTTGTGGTTGACCCAACAGGAATTCTGACAAATTCATCCTTGTCCACCACCCACAGTACCATCTCCATCCTCCCTTTTGCTCCCCACCCAGTTGGCCGCACACCCACCTCTAAAAAGAGTGTGATCTCCTTTGCTTCAGGCACCTCTCTGCACCCCTGTCCCACTGGCTGCGCTGAATAAGGAGGCAATTGTCCTCCTCAGGAACATCTCTGAAGGTCAGATGGCCCTACTGAATGCCATTGAGGGGCTTGGCAGCCATATGCAAGAAATGGTAGTCTACCTGGAAGGCATTCAAAGTGCAATGGCTGGCCTAGAGAGATCTTTTCAGAGTCTGGCCTCCTCATTCACCGCACCCTCCCATCCATCCCAACCTTTTTGCCCAACTGCTGTCCCTTCCCACCTAAATTCCATATTCCCAGACCTGTCCCAAGCACACTCACACATTAACATGCACTCACTCATACAGACACAAGCAGCACACCCACACAGAAACACAAACATCACATAAAATGCTTGCATACATCCAAACACAGACACCACCACACCCACAGTTACCACCCCCACCACCATCACATCTATACACACCACAGATACCACCACACCCATAGTTACCACCCCTACCACCACCCCATACACACATACCACAGACAGCAACACACCCACAGTTACCACCCCACCACCATCACATACATACACACTACAGACACTACCATACATACATTCACCACCCCACCCCACCACCATCACATCCCCACATACCACAGACACCGTCACACTGACATGCACTACTCCCACCACCGTCACATCCACACACACCACAAACACCACCACACCCACATGCACCGCTACATCAACATGCACAACACCCACAACTGGCACATCCACAGCACACCCATCCACAGACACACCTACCTTGCAGTTCACACCCAAGAACTTAGACGGGCACAATCAAGCACACAACAGACACATATGACACAAGAAACACCCATACTTGCAAAACATACACCAGACCCACAGGCAACTGCACCCTCAACAGACACAGACACATCACACACTGGCACTCCCTCTACCTCCCAAGGCCCACTCCATCCCAAACAGCCTACCAAGTTCCCCATAGAGGATTCCAGTTTTTCCCTTGCCCTAACCCCTCCCAAAACTCCAACCACCCCACCAAATGGCATTCTACTACTCTCACACCCCAACCCACCCCTTCCAAATCCACCCCTACAAAAAACTCATCTACCCATTCCACTTCCCAACTCACCCCTTCCAAATGGAAATCCACTCCTTCCTAACGTAAGGACACCCCTCCCAAACCCAACCCCACTCCCATATAAGATCTGTGAGGTTCCTATTCTTCCCACTGGATGCCCCTTCCTGAGTCGGTTACCCTGGGCAGTGTATTAGGAGGCAAGCATTGTGTCATAGCCCAGTGCACTTTGCTTTTTGGACTACAGAACTGCCAATTGGCTTGGACTTGCTGTTTAATAAATATTTTATTTTGATATGGTCCTGGCATTACTTTTCCTTAGCTATTGTTTGATAGCTGGCAAGGTTGCAGAGTTAGTTGTGAACTTCCTATTTTTGTTGAACATTATGGCAGGTTATACTGCATGGGGCAGATTTACAATGAAAGTGACTCAGTGGGTGCCGCAAGCCATTTCAAAGCACAGGGATGCAACATATTTACAAACAATATGTCGCATCTCTGTGCTTCCCCTGCGCTGGCGCACAAACTGCTGCCATGCTTCCGGCACAGGCACCCTTGCACCATGGTCAAGGATGCCTGCGTCATGGGGAGATTGTGTATGTGCAGGAAGGGTTCCCTTCCTGCACATAAACAATCAGAAATGGCATTTTTCAACTTCTATGTGTGCTGCATTAGCATGCATAGAACTTGCAAAATGTCATTGTTTTACTGACGGTTTACGTGCAGAAAGGGACACCTTCCTGTACATAAACAATCACCAGAGGTGATTTCCTCTTTCTATGTGTGCTGCAGAATGCAGTACGCATAGAAAGAGGAAAAAAACGAGGAGAAATAAATACATTTCTTCTCGTTGCGCCTCCCTATGCCTCCCCTGGGGAGGCATAGCATTCAGATGCATTTCCAGATTTACGATTTCTGGCAAATCTGGATATGTGTCTGATTCCATGAGTGTTGCGTGGGAACACCCACAGCAACACCCATGGAACTCCCCTTTCACACAAAGTGCTGCATGTAAAGGGGCCGTATTTACAAGGACAGGAAAAGCCACGCAGGGTGGCTTTTCCTGTCCTTGTAAATATTGGACACTCAAATGTGCCGCCGGTGCGTCACAAAAAGTGACGCACCGGTGGCGCAAGGGGCTTGTAAATCTGCCCCCATATTTTTTTAAAGTCTACTTTGCTATGTGCATACACTGGTTGACATGCTATGTGATTGTCATTTGATTTTATGGGCAGGCCTTCATCATTGTAATGGCAGCTTGCACCATTTAATTGATGTGACATTTTTTATTTGGATGTTTTCCTACAGGTGCATTTGTTTCACCTTGTTTGCTAATCAACATGAAAAGGTTTGTATCTATTGTACTTGGATCCAGTGCAGGACTTGCACTAGACAAGGGGAAATGTTACATGGATGGATTTGTTGCAGGATTCAAATTTGGGACTGACATTGATTAACTAGTATTTCAAATAGTAATGGTTACACCTTGTCCAGATCAATGTAAACATCATGTTTCATTGCATTTATCCCTATGATGTGTGTTGCATGTTTTTCATGTTTTGTGTTTCAAAATGCACAACTGGAGGGTGCTTTTTTGACATATATTTTGATATAAATGTTTTGTGCATGTGTCCATTTTTAGGTAGGTATCTTCCACCAAATTTATCTACAAAGTAAGTGATGTTACAGGTGTGTTCATTTAATTTTTTGATACTTCAACATTACCCACAATTGAATTGCACATTGATATGCAATTGCTTATAAGTGATATTTGGGATAGCAAGAGTTATGTGCATATGTTAAGCGGTGTGTCAATGGGAACAGGTAAAAGTGGGGCTTACCTTTGGTTGCTTCCATGACGGTGCTGGTTTTATACATCATAAACGAGCATCGGCAGGACTTGTAGGATCAGATCCATGGTGGTACAGGAAGTGTGACGGTAACTACAGATGAGTTTGTGCCTTACATCCGTTCCATTCTGCCAACTCATGTGTGGAGGTTTTACCGCCACAGGCACGTCATCAAAAAGGCACATCATGATTGGGCCAGCGGGGAAACTGGCAGTCCTCCTTCCGACAGCCAATTTAGCATATCCTGCCATTGATGCAGTCAAGATTTCCTGGCGGTGACAGCGGGTCCGTGGATGTGTTTAGTCTACGCAATAGCCAACATCTAAATAGAGTGGGCGGACTGTGCCGAAAAAGCGATGGCGGGACCGATTCCGTCAAGATCTAAATTAGGCCGTTAATCATACATTAACATTACATTTTAAAAAATGCGACACAACAACATAATGCAAAACATTAACAAAAACCCATCTAAACATTCCAAAATTGTTTAAATAACACTATGCCGAACTTATAAACATCCACCCTAAATCCCCCCTACTCTACAAACCCTTAAAAAATCCCTAACAAGGGACTTGCCTGTTACGATGAACCTAACCGTGACTTGCCTCCTGTTAAAACATCCCAAAATAACACCAATAGATTACAAAATAGAAGCCAGCTGTTAAAAAAAATGGCCCCAAATGAAACTAAAATAGAAATCAAAAGAAAATATATTAAAATGTTATATATATGTTAACAAAAGTGTAAAAAAATAATAAAAATTTTAAACATGTCAAACAATGTTGTAACAAATGGTCCAAAAATTGTAAGTATATATTAAATAATAATATCAAATATATACAAATATTTAATATATACTCTAATAAATAGGTTACAAAGTGCATCAAATATATGTGTGAAATAGTTAAATAACTGTCAAAGAAATTATATTGAATGTAAAATAACGTGACAATGTATATTAAACAAAAAAATATTTCACTCTAAAATTGGTAATTATTTTGGTTTACAAATAAATTTTACAAGATTTTAATTATACAATAAATTCAAATTGTCAAAAGATATATTTTTTAAAATATGTGTGACATCTACTTATTGTAATAAATTAGGGGGAAAATGTTCAAAACTAAAGGGGTGACATTTTCTATTCCCACTCCAATCTAAACCAACTTGGGGAAGGCGTTGGACACTAAAGGGGTAACACTAGCTATTCCCACTCCAATTTAAACCAACTTGGGGAAGGTGTTGAACACTATAGGGGTGACATTTGCTATTCCCACTCCAATTTAAACCAACTCAGAGAATGTGTTGGACACTAAAGGGGTGACATTCACAATTCCTACTCCAATCTAAACCAATTTGCGGAAGGTGTTAGACACTAAAGGGGTGAAATTTGCTAATCCCACTCCAATCTACACTAACTCATGGAAGGTGTTGGATACTAAAGGGTGACATTTACTATTCGAACTCCAATTTAAACCAATTTGGGGAAGGTGTTGGACAATGAAAGACTTACATTTACTATACTCATTCCAATCTAAACCAAATAAGAGAAGGTGTTGGATACTAAAGAGGTGGCATTTCCTATTCCCACTCCAATCTAAACCAACTCAGGGAAGGTGTTGGACACTAAAGGGATGATATTTACTATTCCCACTCCCATCTAAACCAACTCAAGGAAGGTGCTGGACACTAAGGGCCCCACTATGACTAAGGCAGTCTTATGGATCGCCGTAGCCATGGTTTAGGTGTGGGCACCGCCGCTCCGGCTGTCCGACCACCCTATTACAATTTGGACCATTGCACCACTGCAACCGCCAGGGATCAAAGATCCCTGGCAGTGGGGCGGTGGTCTTGAGGCTGCAATATACTTGGCGGGATCACCGCAGTCTTGCCAAGCATATTACAAGTTTCCTCTACTTCATGGTTTTCATGGTGGTTCCTACTCCATGAAAACCTTGGTGGAGAGGAAACAGGGCCCCCGGTTGCCTCAGGGCAATGGGGTGCATGCAGGGGTGCACATGTTGTAAAACCTCCTGTGTGCATGTACTCCAGTACCTGCACGGCATGGACTGCACCAGCCCATATCATGCAGGTACTGCCTTTGACATTCCCATTGTGGTGCCTATTTCAGAGGCACTGCCAAAGAACGCCTGCCAGTGATTGTAAAAGTCATAATCTGGCAGGCGGTGCGCACACGGGTTTGGCAGTGTGGAAGAAGAGCAGCGGCGGCGTGGCGGTCCTACTCCCACACTGCCAAACTCCTAATCAGGCCCTAGAGGGGTTACAGTTGCTATTCTCACTTCAATCTAAACCAACTCAGGGAGTGTGTTGGACTCTAAAAGGGTGACATTTACGATTTCCACTCCAATCTAAACCAACTCAGAGAAGGTGTTTGACACTAAAGGGTTTAAATTTACTATTCCCACTCCAATATAAACCAACTAAGAGAAGATCTTGGATACTAAAGAGGTGACTTTTACTATTCCCACTCCACTCAAAAACCAATTTAGGGAAGATGTTGGACACTAAAGGGGTGACATGTACTATTCCCACTCCAATTTAAAACAAACCAGGGAAGGTGTTGAACACTAAAGGGGTGACATTCATTATTCCCTCTCCAATCTAAACCAATTTGGGGAAGGTGTTGGACAGTAAAGGGGTGGCATTTAATGTTCCCACTCCAAACTAAACTAACTTGAGGAAGGTGTTGAACACTAAAATAGTGACGTTTACTATTCTACTCCAATCTAAACCAATTTGGCGAAGGTGTTGGACAGTAAAGGGGTGACATTTACTATTCCCACAGCAATCTAAACAAACTTGGGGAAGGTATAAAAACTTGTAAATGCAAATTAAATAATTGCAGTTCAAAATACACCTTTTACCTACAATATTATATTTAAAATATCTAATATACACAATTAATATCACACATTATCATACTTAAAAACAATTATACATTTTTCTAAAATGTTATAACACACTAATTTAAACCACTATTATATATATAAAAAGTAACTTAAAAAATAAATATTATTTTTAATATATCTGATTAATATGCTCTGCCATTCATAACATTTTCAAATGCACAACTACATTTTGTGCAAATAAACACATTTACTAAATAATTTCTTAATTTAAAAAAAAATATTTAACATGTAACAATTTTTTTAATTTTTTCACTTATTGTTTTTTACAAATTTGTAAAAGTATATAACTATTTCATCCAAAACAATTATTAATTTTAATTGAAACATAATTAAATACATATATATGTTATGAAAATAAAAATACAAATATAAAGATTCTAAAATATTTGTAATTATTTAAAAAATGTAATATTTTATTTCCACAGAAACATTAAAAAATATATGATTTTGCATTAATATTTTAAAAAGATGTAAAATAATAGAATACATTTTAAAATAATAAAACAATTTGCATATTAAAAAAAATAACTTCAAATAAAAAATTGTAATACACATGTTTTAAAAATCTCCCCACTCTTAACCCCGAATTACCCAACATCCTGCTACTGAAAGAAAAACAATAATTAAAGAAATTCTAAAACAATTAAACTTTACAAATTAGAACAATTTCATAAATAAAAAAAATCTAAAATATTTTAAAGGATTTCAAACATTTAATATTATGTTTTGAAAAAAAACATTAAACATATCTTATTTCACAGTAAATGTTTTAAAAATATATAATATAATAAAAATCATTTTAAAATTAATAAAACAATTTGCATAAAAAAATTATTAATGTAAATTTTATAATTATAACACGCATATTTTTCTAAATCTTCCCACCCATATCCCCTACTAAAATAAAATCTATATTTATAAAAACATAAAAAAAATTAAACATTACAAATTGAAACAATTTAGGGGCCGATTCCGATCTCGGTCGGAGGCGCACCCAATACCATTCGGTCGGGAAAAAAGCCATGCGAATGCCTGTTTCCCGACCGATCCGTACAGCACACCGAAAGAGTAAGTACGATGCGCTCAACAGCACAGAATCCGGCCGAGCCGTACTCACCCAATCCAGGTCCTGTTCTCCGACCGAGGCGAATCCGGAAACGCAGAATCGAGTCGCACGGAAGGGAAAATGCAGCTCCGTCCGGCCGAACAAGTACGATGCGCTTCCCGTACGCGCCGAACCCGTCGCTACGCACAGCACGTCAAAGCATCCGGGAGAGGCGCACATAAGCTCCGATTCGCGCCACAACACAATCCACGGCTACGAGACGAACATGCCAGCGACGAGGACGACCGAAGCGACGAGGACGACGCGAAGCAACGAGAAGGACGAACGACACGAACCAACCATGAATCCCTTCGTCCCGATCATACCAATATTCTACATTTACTACCGGAACAGGCACGGACGCGTACGGCGCAGAAGGTAAGTCAGACACCAACCACAAAACACATACAACACGTACACGACACATCACATACACACAGAGGGATGCAGAATATACTTACACCAGCAACAGCAGCACCATAGGGGCGGGATGCCCATCACCAATGCCACATATGCACACATGGGCCTGAATGCGCACCACCACCCCTACCCAGGGGGGGCCGGATGCCTACCACTACTACCACCCTTACCCAGGGGGGCTGGATGCCTACCACTACTACCACCCTTAGCCAGGGGGGCTGGATGCCTACCACTACTACCACCCTCACCCAGGGGGGGCTGGATGCCTACCACTACTACCACCCTCACCCAGGGGGTGCCAGATGCCCACCACCACTACCACCCTTAGCCATGGGGTCTGGATGCCTACCACTACTACCACCCTTACCCAGGGGGGGCTGGATGCCTACCACTACTACCACCCTCACCCAGGGGGTGCCAGATGCCCACCACCACTACCACCCTTACCCAGGGGGGCTGGATGCCTACAACTACTACCACCCTTAGCCAGGGGGTGCCAGATGCCTACCACTACTACCACCCTCACCCAGGGGGGCTGGATGCCTACCACTACTACCACCCTTAGCCAGGGGGTGCCAGATGCCTACCACTACTACCACCCTTACCCAGGGGGGCTGGATGCCTACCACTACTACCACCCTCACCCAGGGGGGCTGGATGCCTACCACTACTACCACCCTCACCCAGGGGGTGCCAGATGCCCACCACCACTACCACCCTTACCCAGGGGGCTGGATGCCTACCACTACTACCACCCTTAGCCAGGGGGTGCCAGATGCCTACCACTACTACCACCCTCACCCAGGGGGGCTGGATGCCTACCACTACTACCACCCTCACCCAGGGGGCTGGATGCCTATCACTACTACCACCCTTAGCCAGGGGGTGCCAGATGCCTACCACTACTACCACCCTTACCCAGGGGGGCTGGATGCCTACCACTACTACCACCCTCACCCAGGGGGGCTGGATGCCTACCACTACTACCACCCTCACCCAGGGGGCTGGATGCCTACCACTACTACCACCCTCACCCAGGGGGTGCCAGATGCCCACCACCACTACCACCCTTACCCAGGGGGCTGGATGCCTACCACTACTACCACCCTTAGCCAGGGGTGCCAGATGCCTACCACTACTACCACCCTCACCCAGGGGGCTGGATGCCTACCACTACTACCACCCTCACCCAGGGGGCTGGATGCCTACCACTACTACCACCCTTAGCCAGGGTGGTGCCAGATGCCCACCACCACTACCACCCTTAGCCATGGGGGCTGGATGCCTACCACTACTACCACCCTTACCCAGGGGGGCTGGATGCCTACCACTACTACCACCCTCACCCAGGGGGTGCCAGATGCCCACCACCACTACCACCCTTACCCAGGGGGCTGGATGCCTACCACTACTACCACCCTTAGCCAGGGGGTGCCAGATGCCTACCACTACTACCACCCTTACCCAGGGGGGCTGGATGCCTACCACTACTACCACCCTTAGCCAGGGGGTGCCAGATGCCTACCACTACTACCACCCTCACCCAGGGGGGCTGGATGCCTACCACTACTACCACCCTCACCCAGGGGGGCTGGATGCCTACCACTACTACCACCTTCACCCAGGGGTGCCAGATGCCCACCACCACTACCACCCTTACCCAGGGGGCTGGATGTCTACCACTACTACCACCCTTAGCCAGGGGGTGCCAGATGCCTACCACTACTACCACGCTTACCCAGGGGGCTGGATGTCTACCACTACTACCACCCTCACCCAGGGGGCTGGATGCCTACCACTACTACCACCCTCACCCAGGGGGTGCCAGATGCCCACCACCACTACCACCCTTACCCAGGGGGCTGGATGCCTACCACTACTACCACCCTTAGCCAGGGGGTGCCAGATGCCTACCACTACTACCACCCTCACCCAGGGGGGCTGGATGCCTACCACTACTACCACCCTCACCCAGGGGGGCTGGATGCCTACCACTACTACCACCCGTAGCCAGGGTGGTGCCAGATGCCCACCACCACTACCACCCTTAGCCATGGGGGCTGGATGCCTACCACTACTACCACCCTTACCCAGGGGGGCTGGATGCCTACCACTACTACCACCCTCACCCAGGGGTGCCAGATGCCCACCACCACTACCACCCTTACCCAGGGGGCTGGATGCCTACCACTACTACCACCCTTAGCCAGGGGGTGCCAGATGCCTACCACTACTACCACCCTTACCCAGGGGGGCTGGATGCCTACCACTACTACCACCCTTAGCCAGGGGGTGCCAGATGCCTACCACTACTACCACCCTCACCCAGGGGGGCTGGATGCTTACCACTACTACCACCCTCACCCAGGGGGGCTGGATGCCTACCACTACTACCACCCTTAGCCAGGGGGTGCCAGATGCCCACCACCACTACCACCCTTAGCCATGGGGGCTGGATGCCTACCACTACTACCACCCTTACCCAGGGGGCTGGATGCCTACCACTACTACCACCCTCATCCAGGGGTGCCAGATGCCCACCACCACTACCACCCTTACCCAGGGGGCTGGATGCCTACCACTACTACCACCCTTAGCCAGGGGGTGCCAGATGCCTACCACTACTACCACCCTTACCCAGGGGGGCTGGATGCCTACCACTACTACCACCCTTAGCCAGGGGGTGCCAGATGCCTACCACTACTACCACCCTCACCCAGGGGGGCTGGATGCCTACCACTACTACCACCCTCACCCAGGGGGCTGGATGCCTACCACTACTACCACCCTTAGCCAGGGGGGGCCGGATGCCTACCACCACTACCACCCCCACTCATAGGATGGACAATGCATGACACAACCAGCACACCACAACCTAGGGAATGCAAGAAAAAGACATCCCCCAACACCATGACAAGCGTGTGTAGACTGTGTCAAATGCCTACAACACTGAACATGACTTGAACATACAATGTGACCCCCTAGCACATGTGCCACACATATATGTGTGTGGCCCCCACAATGCAAGCAAGCCATGACCATTGTGGCAATGGGGTCCAAACCGCCATCATCACAGTGACCAAAAGGTAAGTGTGGGGTCCATAGCTGAAGCACATTCTGAACATTGTGGCAATGGGGTCTAACGCCCCATCACCACAGTGACCAAAATGTAAGTGTGGGGTCCATAGCCGAAGCACATATTGAACATTGTGGCAATGGGGTCTAACGCCCCATTACCACAGTGACCAAAAGGTAAGTGTGGGGTCCATAGCTGAAGCACATTTTGAACATTGTGGCAATGGGGTCCAAACCCCAATCATCACAGTGACCAAAAGGTAAGTGTTGACAAAGAAAGAGCTGCAACTGCCAAACTGCATGGATGATTCCTGGTCACAGAACAAAAAACACATCAGTGGCAAAGTAGTGCATGTGTCCCATTGCAACATAAATTGGGGGAGCCAAATACTGCAGTGCAAATAAGACATACCTTTGGCCATGTGCAGACAAACAACACCCATGGGGGCTGACACTGTCAACATTCATCAATGACACAATGACAGAAGTGACCATCAGAATGCAGACCCACATATTTGCACCAATGGGCACACAAATGCAGATACCCTGTGGAGACTGTAGATGTGAGGTGAACAGATACCATACCATGGCAGCAATGGGACACACAAACCATGATCATTGTGCTGACCGATGACCTAGGAGTCCCAGGGACAGCAGGGGAAACCCACCAAACTACATACAGCCAATGGCACACCCAAGATATGCCAATGCAGTGGTGCAGATGCACAAACACAAACAGGCAGACCCACACTGCACATCATACACAACAGGTGAGGGGGGTGCCAGTGTCCCCAGGCAACCACACAACACATGAGGAGACCTGAATACCAATCATACAGATGTGCATACAGTGCCACACAAAGGTAACTCATGGATCCAAATCCCCAATGTGGGCAAGCAGGCATTGTCAGATGAGAGGGAGCACAAATCACACATGTCACATAGGCACGTAGGAACAGCAACTGACACAGCAAGACACAGATACACCACAGCACTACCCCCAGGGCCTCCACAATGTGGTGACCCTGGGCTGCATTACAATCCCACTGTGATGACAAAGCTAAATGTCGTTCACACTGTGAACCACAGTCATGTGTCCTGAGCAACAAACTACCATCACACCTACACAAGCACAAATCAATCAGCATGGCCAGTAAGCCAAGGCCAACATGGAGGCAGGGGCCTAGCCGGGCAACAACTCTCATCTGCACACACTCAACACCACACCCCTCGACCTCCAACAATGTGCAGCAGTGAAGCACACATGCACTGGTGACATTGCACATGCACCCATGACTATTCCAGGGTGGTGGGTGGGAACCAAGGTGCAGAAACACATCACACATGGCCACTCAACAAGACTCCTGAATGTCTGACACACTGCACACTACGCTGTACATGGACATGACGGCAATACCACACCAACCAATGGGATCCCAGCCACAGTCACACACCAATGAAGAAGCCAAGGTCACCCAAAAAGAACACACATAGACAACAACCAACATTGCAGCCCGGACCCTGAGGAGTGCCAGCAGTCACACACACAGCGTGTCACAATCACTGAAAGATAACACAAACATGGGAATTACATGACAGGGGCAAACAACAAGTGCCAAGGGGAAACCTGACTGTGACCCATCTGCGTCTGCACACAAACTCAGCCCTGACAGCAAACACACCTATGGGTGACACCCTGATGACCAGTAATGTGCCATCCACCCACATCACAGAGAACCCAGGGAGAAGACTTTGGGGGAACATAGGTCAACTAAGCAAGCATCACAAACAGGTACAACACTAGGGATCACAGCATGCACAGCTAAACGGAAGTGAACACACAGACATGCACATACAACACACACCTTGGGCGCAGGCAATGTCACAGGAGTACACACTGCCATGAGGGGACTCCACTCCTGTGTGAGGAAAGCTGTGCCATATGTTGCCTCAGTAGGGCCCCATCATGTCAGCTGAGCACTTGGTCACACAATCAACAATTAGCACCAAATGAAGGCTCCTGTCACATCAGCCTGGTCATGGAAGTGCCCACGAAATCATCAGCACAGATCCAACACACTTGTATAGCAATGTTGCACTGACAACACAGATGAGTCCTTCCCCATTGATGCCCAAACCTGCATGTCCAGTGGAGATGGCCACACGGTCAGGGAAGTAGACGAATTGAACAATGGCAGGCACAACAGATGTGCAGGGGTGGAAGCCACAGATGTGAAATAGCTAATCTAAGTAGGAAATCCCATTGCCAAATACTGAACACATGACACCCTCAGATGCTGCTATGGATGACATGGATACACCACAGGATAGGACACATTCCCCCTGGACCACATGGGTTCCTGCACAGTAACACTTCATTATCATGAGACCAAATATCACCATCACTGCAGCAAGGGCATGGTTAGCATCATCAACAACATGTACATCAGAAGCATAAGCACTAGAGAACAGAAAGTTGCTTTATTCAGCATATGTGTGTAATGAAAACAAAGTCCAGAAAAAACACAAAGGCCAATGGCCAGTCCATTGTCAAAGTCCAAACTGGGTGACAGTGGCAGATGTTACCCTACGCATGCCTGCACAAAACCAGGGACAATCCACTAGGAGGGGCAACCGGGGGGGCAGGCCAGGCACCGCTGGGACAGGATCAGGGCTCACCAGGAGGAAGCAGGGAAGGGGTGGTGGGTGCTGGAGAGCCACTGACAACTGCAGTGGAGGTGTCTGACATGGTGTGTGCCGGCACAACTGGGGGGCATGACTCAGATGTTGTGGGTGCCGGCACGATTGCAGTGGACCCTGCAGATGGAGTGGACAGGTCCGCCACTGCAGTGCCCAAGTCAGACAGGGTGGTAGTGGACTCCACTGCAGTGCCTACCACCAGGGGAGGAGAATGGGGAACAGGCAAGGTGGGCTGGACAGAGGGGGAGGACACCCTCACCACATCAGTGGCACAGACAAGCGCAGCGGGGGTGTGGTGCCGGGAGAGCAAGTGGCAGGGGGAGAAGGCCGGATCCTCTTGGGGATGGTATATCTGTGGGTGGGGGAACCTGGGGCAGGGTGTGGTGGGGGCACCTGTGGAGTGGGGGCCTGAGGGATGGAGGAAGGAGACCTGGTGCCTGAGCTGCAGGGCGGCGGCGGGGTCTTGCTCTTACGACTCCGGGGGACTTGCGGGTGGGGGCCTCAGTCTGTCTGCGCCTGAGGGAGGGTGTCCGGGGCGAGGGGCATTCTGCTCCGTGTGGGTGGGCTTCCTCTTCCCCCTGAATGCTGTATCAGCTGGATCGGAGGGGAAGAGGCCGAGGTCACTGAGGAAGAGCCGCTGGGTCTTTGGGGTTGCAGGTGAGGCAAGGGAGGGTGTTTTGGAGGGAGAGGCAACTGAGGACTGCGCAGTGCTCGTGGATGCGTGTGTGTGTTCCAGGGCCCCATCCCCTGTGAGTCTGGTTTCAGTCCCCTGACTGTGCGTGGGTGTGCGTTTTGATTGTGGCGTGTGTGTCTGTGTGCTGGATGTGTGTGTGCTGGTGTGTGCCTGTGCCGGTGTGTGTGTGCTTGGGATGGGTAAGGTGCTGAGGAGTGTGGATGGAGCAGAGGCAGGAGGGGTGAGGGACTGTCTGAGGAGGGACACTGCTGCCGTCAGGGAGGAGTCCATGGACCTATTGCCCCTCTGTAGGTCAGACATGCCCGATGAGATGCCCTCCATGAACGACACCAGCTGAGTCAACAGAGCGGTGTGCGCATGGAGGACACTCAGCATGGCTGTCTGCCCTACATGGAGCTGGCGAAGGAGGCACACAGACTCCTCACTCAGGGCAGCAGGGGACACAGGGGCAGGGGTGCGGTGCCTGGCCCAAAGGAGACATGCTCCCGAACATGGGAGCCTCCACGGACCTGGGGAATGGGAGCCGATGGGAGGGCGGTGGTGGTGCTGGTGGTGGAGGGGACAGCAACACTAGCTGGGGTGTGGTGGCTGCTGACACCCGCCTCCATAAGGGAGTCATCCTCCGAGTTGCTCTGGTCCTCAGCTGAGGTGGATGGTGCTGAGGACTCCTCGGTGTGGCTCCCCTCGCCCTCCGTGCCACTGGGTCCCTCCGACCACTCCTCGGCTGCTGACCCAGTCTGGCTCTCCGGCTCCTCCTGGTCCGTGGAGCTGTCCCCTTCCGTGGCCGTGGATGTATCTGCAAACAATGGGGAAACAGACAGACATCAGTCACCTGCACCAAACGCACACACCACTGTGAGCACAGCACATTACAGAGCAAGCCCTGGCATCATTAGTTGTACATTGCTAAAAGTGCCCTAACTGAACAGGAGAAGCCAATTGTCAGTCTGATGCCAACCATGGCACTCACATCCCACATGGCCTTGCACCCATCTGTCTGGTGTCTGTTGGATAGCAACACCCCAGTGTGGACACATGCACCAACTACACAGTAGTTGGACAGTGCAGAGGACACGGTGTAGCATGTGGACATGCACACATCACAACTCTTGCCACTGAGTCAGTACAGGTTTCCGGATGAAAGGGATGCCCAGAGTCAAATAGGAAATGCATGTGATGCATACCAGCGACAGACACCATGATGCACCCATGTCCTGATAGCCATCGCCACAATGGTGTGCATGTAGCACATGTCACTCCCCTGCAGGATCACCAATAAGTAGACACATGCCATGGCGGAGGCATGACTGCTAAGTCATACATCACTGTCTCAGTGATGTATGACTTGGCAGCCAGACAACAACACTCTGCACTGTGTCACAATAGTAGGTCATGGGGAATGCAAGTCCTGGAGCTGCACAAGTGCACATGTACATCCCCCACACAACACATCATCTTAACCCTCATCTGTCCAGGTCATACCAGGGTACCCGTAGGGTGTTAGTCGCGCTTTATAAATGCTGATAATAATAATACCGATTGGACATATGGGAGACCTGTGACACTACCCTCTGAACCTGAGCACCCTCACAATCTGCTGTGAATGGGGAACAGCTGCCTGAACTTCACATTCGCATACCCTAGTCTGCACGGGCAGCTGATCAAACACCTATGTGACACACAAGTATCGTCTCCTATGGTCACATCTCCAGTGGCATGCTGAGCCCCTACCAAGAAACACCCCAGCAGTCCTGGCAACAAATCCACAGCACACTGACACAGAGGCAGACACCTGAGGGGTCAAATCACTGCGCACAATGTGTCAGCTGATACACGGGAGTGGGAGTACAGAGTGCATTGCATGGCCTGGAGTAGGCATGACTGTCCTGCCCCACATGAATGAGGGATGAGCCCTGGACAGTGGATAGCTGGCTATGTATGTGTGACACACGTAATCTGCATACTCCTGGGGCCCAAACATTGTTCCCACCCGCTGCATGGGTGTGTGCCACATACCCCAGGCACATGTGGTGGCTCAGCTCAGCAAGTGGACCGCATATCAAAGCAACACGCAGATTACATGTCCGAACACAGGCGTTGTGTGAACAATGGACCCACCCATGATGCCCACAACAGAGTTAGGGAAACAGATGCTGTCCCCCACCTTTAGTGAAGCAAACTGCAAGGACACAGTCCCAAGTGACACAATTCCCTGAATGTAAGGGCCACACCTGGGTATCAGATGAGGAGTGGGCAGTGCACAATAGAGGGACATGGCTCCTGGACAACATGACTGCTGTACTGTGGCAGTTGAACCAGGCCAGAGGAGGGCACAAAGCATGTAATACAGAGTTCACAGTGCAGTCTTTGACTCACCCCTCCTTGCTGCTGTCTGGCCTTCAGCTGCCCATCCAGGTTTGGAAACACCACCGCCAGGATCTGGAGCATGTGGGGGTCAGGGTCCGTGTTCCGCCCCTCCTGCGAGGAGGCGACAGCTTCAGCTGGACCCGTGCAATCCTCCGGGTCCAGCCCCGAAGGTCCTGCCACCTCTTCTGGCAGTTGCGGATCCGGCGCTTGTAGACCCCCACGGACTGGACAGCCCGGACGATGTCCTTCCAGATCTCCTGCTTCCGATGGGCATTAACCTGTCAGGATGACAAAGTGAAAAGGCCATTACTACACATGCAACATATCCGTGCATGACACAGTTGTATATACATGTCTCATTCACATGGGCACATGATGTACACAGGCAGTGCAACGCTGCCCATGGACAGTTTGCCAGACGTCACTACATGGTATCATTGCATGGGAAGTAAAACCTTGTTCAAATGCACTGTCACTGCACAATACCTGTCCAGTGCATGTCACTACAAACTATGGGGGGTGACAACTACTCAGTGAGCCTGCTAGCCAGTGGCGTGCAGACTTTCAGCCTTGCTAGTCAGACAAAATGAACATTCAGAAAGGCAGTGCACAGAACACTCACCTGCTCCCCTGGTGTCCCATACAGCTTGCTGTACTGTGGAAGTAGGCTGTCCAGCAGGGCCTGGTTCTCCTCAAGGCTGAAGGCTGGGGCTCTCTCCACAGTACGTGCCATTGCAGGGTCCAGAGGGGCAGAGACAGCAGCAGGGCAGTGGCAGATGTCGTCCTGGAGCATGTAGTGCAGGCAAGTGAGCTCTCAGGGGAACAGCCAGCAATATATATGTGCTGGAGAGGCAGATACTGTCCCTTGTGTCCAAAGTGATAGGTCCAAGTCGTTTGCATCTTCTGAATCTGGCCAATCCATGGAATAGCAGCACCAATACACGCCCACGGCATCCTTCAAATCTTCAACTTCATGACATACATGATTTTGCAACATTGTTGTGGGTGACCAACTGAATTTCCAGCAACCGACTCGTTAGAATTTCGAAAACGCGTCCGTTGCCAGGCAAGGCCATTGTCAATGGGTGTGCACCGATCGGTCCATTGCGGTACAACGCGTACAGGGGTACAACGCATACCCGCACACATTGAATGCAATGGGCCAGCCGGGGGCACCGATCGGTCCATTGCGGTACAACGCGTACAGGGGTACAACGCGTACCCGCACACATTGAATGCAATGGGCCGGCCGGGGGCACCGATCGGTCCATTGCTGATCAACGCATCCCTGTACAAGTGACTGGCATATGTCACCATGCCTGTCTCAGATGGACATATGCCAGCCACAGATAGCTCCCAGGGAGTGAGGGGCACACCTACAACACGACAGCCTGTCCAAACTGTATGATAAGGCATGTAAGGCTGCATTTCCTATTGTGTGTATGTTGGTGTACATGTTGTCCTGTGGGTGTCACCTGGGGGCAGCAACCCCCAGGCTGTGCACATGTTCATGGGGACAGGATCCTGGGTGTTACGTGTACATGACCACTGTGATGTTCAACTGTTCATATCTGTGCATGTGCCATGGTCACATTTCACGGTGGTGTATGTGTATGTCATGTCACATACCCCGTGAGTCCCATGTGGGACGGTATGTTTGAGCCAGGGTGTCCCAGTGGCACAATAGTGATGGTCCTCCACAGTCTGTGTGCATGTAGTGTTTACAATGTCTCTGATTTCATGTGCACAATGGGAGACAGTCTCCACATCCACGTTGTGTGTGCATGGACTTTGATGTTGTGCGTGTGTGTGTCACAGACGTCCATGTCTGTCCTGCAGTGGCAAGTGGGACCACTACCTGTGGGGGTCATAGTTGTTTTGCTGTGGTGTATACATGATACTCCATGGAATGCCAGTGTCCATGTGGCAATACAGGGTCCCTGGGAATGTACCTGTCATTGAGCTGTGATGCCTGGGGCACATCTGTCCTCACATGTCACTGTGGGGGGTGATTGTGACACAGCAGCAGGAGATGGGAACTGTGACACGGCCTCATGATATCCAATGGGCCAACCTGGGACTTATTGATGCCACTTGTTGGACCGTGATGACAGATGTTGGCCATGTATGTACCATACATGTCCTTACGGAACTGCACACTTCATGTAGTTGTGCCTCATAATGATGTATGTTGGGCTATTGAGTGTGTTCAATGCCGCATATGTGGGCTGACTGACAATCTTGCTTACTTCTCCTCTGCACTGCAGGGCTCCTGCTGTCCATCGACCATTCCCAGACCTGGCAACGATGGTGGAACGGGACAGCATCCGATGGTACCGCTTCACCAGGCAGCTGATTGAGGATTTGGCAGTGCAGTTGGCCCCACATTTGCAGCCTGGCCGGCCGTATCCTACAGCGCTGACCCCCAAGGTGAAGGTGATGGCAGCCCTACACTTCTTTGCCACCGGTACCTTCTAACATACTGTGGCGACTGCTGGTGGGATGTCACAGACCATGTTGAGCCGTGTGCTCTGCGATGTTTTGGCGGCAATGTTGCTATTCCTGAACCGGTACATCTATTTCCCTAGATCTGCGACTGACTCACTGACGTGAAGAGTGACTTCTATGCCCTGGGGAGGATGCCGCATGTCATTGGCTCCATTGATGGGACACATGTGGCTTTGGTACCACCACAGGCCCAGGAGCAGGCCTACAGGAACCGCAAGCACTACCACTCGGTCAATGCACTGGTGGTGTGTCTTGCAGATATGACCATCACACACATGTGTGCCCGTTTCCCTGGTTCAGCACACGATGCCTTTGTGATGAGGAGTAGTCGCATCCCTAGGATGATGGCACAGATGCAGAACCAGCGTGCCTGGCTTGTCGGTGTATACTGACTTTGTGCCATTGTGTGTGATCTGATCTGTAGTATTCCGCCCACTTTTCCAAGTCAGCTAATGTGCACTTGTCTGTCCGTAGGTGACTCGGGATACCCCAACATGCCGTGGTTGCTGACACCCCTCAGGAACCCTGTGACACCAGCCCAGATGCGCTACAATGAGGCACATGGTCGGACCAGGAGAGTGATTGAGCGGACATTTGGTCTCCTGAAGAGCCGCTTCCACTGCCTGGACAAGACCGGAGGGTCCCTCCCATATGCCCCTGCGAAAGTGTGCAAGATTATCATCGTCTGCTGCATGCTCCACAACCTGGCAGTGCGGAAGGAGTTGCCTCTCATCCAGGATGACAATGACCAACATCCGCCACCTGTGGAGGATCCTGGCCTGGACCACGATGCCAGTGATGATGATGATGATGATGAGGGTGATGTCCGCACACAGCTCATCACCAACTTCTTTAGCTGAATGTGAGTATCCTGAGGTGTCATGTCAATGATGTGAGTTGGCATGATATGTGTAGGTGGTGCTCTGGTGCTGTTGGAGTGTGTCCATGGGCTACTTGACTGGATGTGTGTTGAGATGTGTGCTTACAGGTGGGCTGTACTCCCCAACAGTGTTGACATGCTAACTTGGTTCAGGGTGGGTATCTTGTAACATGTATTGTGCATGAGTTTTGCTGTTCTGTCCTGTTCTCCATTGCTTTTGACTGTGTGTCATTTCTGTCCTTCACAGGGTACTTTCAGATTCGTTTGGTCAACTGTGTCCACCGACGACGTGATTGCACTTCCAGGGTGGTAGCTGTTGTGTCCCTACAGGTGATGTGCGCCACACCCATGGACTTCCTTCCGTCTACAGTTGTTGACTGTGTGCCCGCTGCCAGGTGGGATTACCTTGCATCTGTAGTGGTTACGACATGTTGCAACTGTGTAATAAACCTGTGCTTCACTTTGTGATGTGCGTTGTCTGTGGTCACACATTTGACTGCCATTTGCTTACTGCACCTGTGGGCTACTTGACTACAACAGGGAATGGGTGTGGTGTCTGTGCATTGCACCGTCTTCCCTGGCAACATCAGTGTAGGCAATGAGTCAGATGGCCTAGGTGTGTATGTGTTGTGTAGCCCTGGTGGTGTGTCTCCCTCATATGTGTCACGTTGCCTTTACTCACATGCCTGTGTTGTCCTTGCTGTTGCAGTTCGCATACACAGTGTAATTTTGCAGTTCATCATCCCCATAACAGCACCCACGTTGGAATCACAACAGAGGCAAGTATGGTGTATTAGTGTGTTTATTGTGATACATTTGTGTGAATAGTGCATAGGATGGGTAGTGCTGTACATAAATCTTGCAATCAGAAGTTCCTAGGTGAATTGAAAGTCCTGGTAGACAAAATCCCCAGTATCGGGGCCACAGTTGTCTGAGACATTGGTCCAACTTGTACTCCCCATGCAATGTGTGGGAGTAGTGTTGCCGTCAACAGGGTGAACAGTCTGTGCACAAAGGTGAACATCCAGAACAGGTTCAGGCTTCCTGGGAGTTGCGCTTGGCCATCGGCCTCTCACTTGCCCCATCTCGAACAACCCCTCTTCTTTGGGGGGGGCCCCTCAAGTACAGGCTGCTGCGGTGCAGGGGACTCTCCGCCAGAGTCATCCTCCCTCCCTGTGGCAGTTGCAGTTTGTTCAGCACCAGATGTTGTTGGCACACAGGGAGGTGTGGACTGGTTGCTGTTCATCTGGCGGAGGCATTGTAAAATGTCCCTGTGCACCGCCGTCATCTCATGCAGTGCATCCCACTTGGACTCCACGCGGGACATGTGTGAGTCCACGCGGGACATGTGTGACTCCACGTGGGACATGTGAGAGTCCAAGCGGGCATGATGGGCAGCCTGCTGCTGTTTCATGTCTCTGAGGAGCCCCACTACCTGGCTGAGATCTCCGGTGCTGGACTGGTACGCATCAGCTATGCGTACCAGTTGTGGGTCATCATGCACACCAGCAACCTCTGCAAGCAGCGACCTCTGTCTCCCACCCCTCCCACCACCCCTGCTGACATGTGCAGTGCGTGCAGTGGCATGCACAGATGACCCTGGTCCACCTTGGGGGTTGGTGGTGGTGGTGGTGTCCATGGCCCCAGGTTGGTCCAGGGTCCCTGTGCTGGTGTTGCTCCTTGTTCTGTCCATGTCGGCAGGGATGGTATTTGTGGTGACAGTCGTTGGAGGGGTGGGTGCAGGGGTGCAGCTGGTGGTCCTGCTGGTGCTGCAGCTGGTGGTCCTGCTGGTGCTGCATGTAGTCTTGCACCGGATGTGCCAGGTTGGTCTTCTTCGTCCGAGGAGGGCAGAGGCTGTACGACACCAGTGAGCTCCGCATCCTCTTGAGCCTGGGACTGGGACTCCTCAGCGTCTGCTGCTGTGTCCCCATCATCACCTGTTTTTGGGAGACACACACAATGTATGTTATGTTTCTGCAGGCATCAATGGTTGACACACCTGACAGTTGTGACTGTGCCTCTGGGTGCGGGCCTGTACATTGCATTGTCCTAAGTCGTCACAGTCAGGGGTTGATATTGGTGTGGCACATTGTCCTGCATTATTTGGGCATTTCTATGTATTTGTTGGGGTGTGAACATGGTCTGCATTGGTTGTATTTGGTTGACAGCCGGCCCTCCTTCCCACCCAGCCAGTCAGTTATCCCACCATGGACTGTGCTTGCATTGCAGGGAGTGGAAGTTGTCTCTCAGGATGTCAGTCAGTGGTGTCCTGCTGTTTGTTGGTGCACAGTTGCCAGCAGGGCCTTGTGCTCCCCACAGCAGTAGCAAGTGTCAGCCATCTTGTGAGTCCTTATCCACTCCCTGTGATGTGAGCATGGTTCAGGGTGGTGTTGATGGGACAGTTGTGAGGGTGAGCTATGTCTGTGACTGTGACTCCATCATGCTATTGCCTCCACCCCACTTCCCAGCATTCCCATACTTACTTGCTTTTGTGGGGAGTTCAGTGTGTGTGGGTGTGAGGGCAATGGCAAGATGGCTGACAGTGGTGTCCTGCTGTTGGTTGGTGTGCAGTTCCCAGCATGCCCTTGTGCTCCCCACAGCAGTAGCCAGTGTCAGCCATCTTGTGTGTCCTTATCCACTCCCTGTGATGTGAGCATGGTTCAGGGTGGTGTTGATGGGCCAGTTGTGAGGCTGAGCAATATCTGTGACTACCACTCCCATCATGCTATTGCCTCCACCCCCTTCCCAGCATGCCCATGCTTCCTTCCTTTTGACTCTGCTTCCCTGTGGGGTGGGCTGGCTGTGCTGACAGGATGGCTGGGAGTGTTGTCCTGGCAGTTGTTTGGCTAAAAGTCCCAAGAGTGTCCCTGTGCTTCACACAACATAACCCAGGGTGGTGGTTCTTTGTGGGATCTTGAGTTAGGATGGGAGGCATTGCATTCTACCAGGTGGGTTCTGTGGAGTTTGTGTTGAGGGGGTGTGAGGGGAGGTGCTTGTGACTATGGTCAGTGCTGCAAGTCCTCCTTCCCACCCAGCCAGCCAGATATCCCACCATGGAACGTGCTTGAATTGCAGGGAGTGGAAGTTGTCTCTCAGGATGTCAGTCAGTGGTGTCCTGCTGTTTGTTGGTGCACAGTTGCCAGCAGGGCCTTGTGCTCCCCACAGCAGTAGCCAGTGTCAGCCATCTTGTGAGTCCTTCTCCACTCCCTGTGATGTGAGCATGGTTCAGGGTGGTGTTGATGGGACAGTTGTGGGGGTGAGCTATGTCTGTGACTGTGACTCCCATCATGCTATTGCCTCCACCCCACTTCCCAGCATTCCCATACTTACTTGCTTTTGTGGGGAGTTCAGTGTGTGTGAGTGTGAGAGCAATGGCAAGATGGCTGGCAGTGGTGTCCTGCTGTTGGTTGTTGCACAGTTGCCAGCAGGGCCTTGTGCTCCCCACAGCAGTGCACAGTGTCAGCCATCTTGTCAGTTGTTTTCCACTCCCTGTGATGTGCGCATGGTTCAGGGTGGTGTTGATGGGACAGTTGTGGGGGTGACCAATATCTGTGACTACCACTCCCATCATGCTATTGCCTCCACCCCACTTCCCAGCATTCCCATACTTACTTGCTTTTGTGGGGAGTTCAGTGTGTGTGAGTGTGAGAGCAATGGCAAGATGGCTGGCAGTGGTGTCCTGCTGTTGGTTGTTGCACAGTTGCCAGCAGGGCCTTGTGCTCCCCACAGCAGTGCACAGTGTCAGCCATCTTGTCAGTTGTTTTCCACTCCTGTGATGTGCGCATGGTTCAGGGTGTTGTTGATGGGACAGTTGTGGGGGTGACCAATATCTGTGACTACCACTCCCATCATGCTATTGCCTCCACCCCACTTCCCAGCATTCCCATACTTACTTGGTTTTGTGGGGAGGTCAGTGTGTGTGGGTGTGAGAGCAATGGCAAGATGGCTGACAGTGGTGTCCTGCTGTTGGTTGGTGTGCAGTTCCCAGCATGCCCTTGTGCTCCCCACGACACAGCAACAGTGTCAGACATCTTTGATGGGCCTTTCCACTCTCTGTGGTATGTGCATGCGTGAGTGTGAGCTTGCTGGGCCATGTGGTGGGGGATGTAGAGCTGTGACTACGACTCCCATCATGATATTGCCTCCACCCCCCTTCCCAGCATGCCCATGCTTCCTTCCTTTTGACTCTGCTTCCCTGTGGGGTGGGCTGCCTGTGCTGACAGGATGGCTGGGAGTGTTGTCCTGGCAGTTGTTTGGCTGAAAGTCCCATGAGTGTCCCTGTGCTTCACACAACATAACCCAGGGTGGTGGTTCTTTGTGGGATCTTGAGTTAGGATGGGAGGCATTGCATTCTACCAGGTGGGTTCTGTGGAGTTTGTGTTGAGGGGGGGTGTGAGGGGAGGTGCTTGTGACTATGGTCAGTGGTGCGAGTCCTCCTTCCCACCCAGCCAGCCAGATATCCCACCATGGAACGTGCTTCCATTGCAGGGAGTGGAAGTTGTCTCTCAGGATGTCAGTCAGTGGTGTCCTGCTGTTTGTTGGTGCACAGTTGCCAGCAGGGCCTTGTGCTCCCCACAGCAGTAGCCAGTGTCAGCCATCTTGTGAGTCCTTCTCCACTCCCTGTGATGTGCGCATGGTTCATGGTGGTGTTGATGGGACAGTTGTGGGGGGCAATATGTGTGACTACGACTCCCATGATGCTATTGGCTACACTGACTTGGCCAGCATACACAGAATTCCTTCCTTTCAGTGGTCTTCACTGTGTGTTGGTGTTGTTGTGGTGGCTACATGTCTGGATGTGTTTGTTAGTTCTATTTGTGCCACTGCCTAGCTGTAGTTGTAGTTGTGTTTGTACATGTGATGGCACGGTTGAATGTAACTTTGAGATGGCATGTGTTGTGTTTCTCTGACTGACATACACATTTTGGGATGATTCTGTTCTGGTTGCTGTGTAATTGCTATGAGTGCATGGTTTGACTCTCCCCTTGACAGTGATGTGTGTGTGTATTGTGGCAGAATATTGTGTACATTTGTTGTGTACTCACCAGGCTCTGGGATGTTCTCTAGTCCATATACGCTCACTGGCGGAAGGATGGCCCGCACCTTCTCCTCCCAGGGCCTGAGGTATACTGGCTTGGCAGGAGGGCCACTGCTGGTGTATTGGCTGAGGAGGTAGTCTTTCTTGAGCAGCTCCCGGACCCTCCTGCGCACGTCATACCACCTGTTCTGGATGTCGGTCTTTGTGCGCAGACATGGTGATTGTGCATTCACCCTGTTGATGATCCTCTCCCACATCTTGGTTTTCTGGGAGATGGGGGTCTGTTGGACCAGTGTGCCAAACAGCTGTGTCTCTACCCTGAGGATCTCGTCTACCAGGACTTCCAATTCACAATCTAGGAACTTGTGATTCTTCTTGGGGGCATGGTGATGGGTGGTGATGGTGAGTGATGTGTGTGTTGGTGTGCAGGTGAGGGTGTGTGAGTGTGTGTTTTGCTGGGTGTATGTGAGGTAGGTATTTGTTGGTGTGCTGATGGTGTGTGGCTTGTGTGAGGGATGAGCTGTGGGTGTGTGGTTGCTGTCTGTTGGGTGCTGGCAGTGGAATGGCATTTGCAAAGGATCATGGTTGGGATTTGTGTCCTTTATATGGGTGGAGTTGTGGGTGTGTCTTTGTTCTCTGTCCCCACCCCCCAGTATTTATTGGCTTTGTAATTGCTTGTTTGGCCTTTTTTTGTGTTAATTTTCCTTTGTACTGTCTGTGCATGTTGGAAACGTTCTTGTGACCGAGTCGGACCCTGCATTTGTCTCGTATGGTGTTCTCCGTTTCGTTCACGCTGTGTTTGTGCAGTTTTCTATGCTGCGTACGCGTCGGTCACGGTGTTTTGTGTTACTTCGGCTCGGTTTTGTATGCGTGTCGGTCGTACGGCTTGTCCTCCGTCCGACTCGGTCGTGGTTTTCGCGCCTTGCATCGTACTTTGCGGTTTGGAGTTTGCGTGTACGTTTCGGTCGGATTTGTTCCGGGTGCGTGTCGGTCGGTTCGATTTGCGTGTTTTTCCGGCCGGATTGCTGTTTTCCGTGCGGCTCGGTCGTTCGGCTTGGGTTCGGTACGTGTCGGTCGGATTTTGCACGCGTTGCATCGTACTTGGCGTGTCGGGCGCCACAGGTATGTGTCGGTCGGAATAAATTCCGGCTCCGAGTCGGTCGGTGCTTTTTCCGGCCCGAATCGGAATCGACCCCTTAATATATAAAAGAATTTGAAAATTAAAACATATAAAAAAAAACATGAAATAAAAAAGCAATACATTAAATACTATTTTACACTAAAAACAATATTATATCCAAAGATATTTACAACATACATATTCTTTACATCGATATTTCAAGCAACACTTAAAATGATAATTTGAAATCGATATTCCTGTCCACTATATGTATGAAATCCTGATATTCTTGACATGATATTTCTGCAACACAATATTTGTATCCGATATTTTGTCCAAATACAGAATGCCAGGATTTCCACTTCACCAGGATCCACAGCTTGGCCAGAAATAGCATAATGTATTTTACATTTTCCTTCCTCAATTTTCTTTTTGCAAACTCAAAGAATCATGTTAGGCTTGTACCACCTATGTGAAGTTAGGAAAACACAGGATTTGTGAGGTTTCTAATGAAAGGGGACCTTCGAAACTCACTGCCTGAAGAATCACAACCTTATTTCTAAAATTGAAAATGCAAGCTAGTATAGCTCTAGGTTGTGCTTTCCAGTCTTAGCAGAGAGACCAGCACACAGTGCTCTCTTTTAATTGAGAATAACTTTGAAAGTCCTTTCCACTAGAGGGTGCACAGGAGTAATGGCTCCACAAACAGTTTGACCGAAGGCCTGTCAGCTTTTTCTGGCTCCCTAACAAGGTGAATATTGTTTCTACCTGAATGTCCTTCTGCACCTTCACCCTTTACAGACAGCCATTGATCATCTTCCTTTCGCCTGACCTCTTTCATACTGTTAATGTTAGTGAGATTTTTTCTCATCTTCTCCACTGCCCAACTCTCTAAGAAACTTTTCTCAGGTCTTCTCTCAGAAGAGTAAAATCTAAAACCACAGTATCAATGCTGTGTGCTGAAGCAACCCTAGGTTGGTAGACTGCCATAGCACTTATCCCAGTGATGGATCACTTTCTTCTGTTGTTTGGTTGGTCAAAGATTGTCCTTCTGCTGTCATCAATGGAGTCACTTGGGTGTCTCCCTTCAAATAAGAATATTTTTCCAGCCTGCTGCGGACAGCTGACCTTGATGGCCTATGTCGATATATTTCATCAGGCGCTCCTCGATCATGGATGCATCCTCTTACCCAGCTTTGTAAGGTAATCTCCAGTGCTACAGCAGGCCATAGGAAGTGCTAAACATTGAGCACTACCAAGCGCAAGTGGGGATAGTCTAGTTTATAATCCACCTACATCAATATCTTCTAGTAACTCTTTAGCCCCAGGTGATCTAGTCCCATGGTACCCATCATGCAACTCGCTTGGGAGCTGTCTCCGACCAAGGCATCCGGGGGGGGGTTCCTTGTCTAGCTGGTCTTCCCCCTCAGTGGGTACCTCAAGACTGGCAACCACTCACAGGATATTGTTCTGTAGAGACCGCAGCCTTGGTAGTCACCCAAGAATTGGTAAGTGCCAGCCTTCTTTTGGCCCATATTCAATATAGGGCAGCTGCTATCCTGGGGGTGCGGTCTCACCGGGGAAGCAGATCAGGGTACCGAATGGTTGCAATCCACTTACCCTTTTGCATCCTGAGACAGTTCTCCAGTTCACCACAGTGCTCCATCTTTTCATGCAGCCTTGCATCGGGGCTGAGCTGATGTTACTCATGGTGGCCTTCTAATCTTCTCCCACAGGTTCTGCTCTCCCTGGGAATCCTCTCATAGTGTCTAGTGCTGGAGCCAATTCACCCACCAGTCTGCGCTCCACTCTCCTAGGAGTACGAACACATAGTTCACCACCAGGGACAGCATGCTCACCAGCACCCACTCTGCGGCTTGTGGTGCTCACCACTTCCACAGCTGGTAGGTCCAAACGTGGGGGTGGGGAGCACCTGCAGCAGACAATCTTTGTTTTGGGGCAATTGCTTGGAGCTCCTGCAACAATTTCGGTTCTGTTGGTGCACAAGAGTATGCTCTCACTCCTGATCTCATATCCAGCTCTAGCTGGGCCCTCTTGCAGGAAATTTAGGCAGGATGCCACCTATAGCACGGAATCAAGAGGCTATTTTTTCTTCATGGAAACCTGTGTCCCCATTATAACATTATTTGAATGGAAACCATTTTTGTATTTGCATGTGATCAGTATACAGGAGTCAATAAATTATTGCATTCAATATAGCATGTACAGCATCAAAGCTTTCAGAAAATATTTAAACCAAAACTCTACATGTAACATATATTTTAAACGTACATCCTCATCAGATCCGCCAAAAGGGCCTCACTCAAAGACCGCCTAGACAACAACGCACACAACAGCAAAGAGCTCTTCAACATCGTGAAGGAACTCTCCAACCCCAGCTCCAACACCAACGACATCCAGCCGTCGCAAGACCTGTGCGACTCACTGGCCACTTCCTTCCACCGCAAAATCGCCGACATCCACGACAGCTTCAACACCACGCCCGCCCCAGCAACCACCGAGACCACTGCCCCCACAACCACCAACCGCCTGCTCTCCTGGACCAACATCAACGACGAGGACACCAGCGAGATCATGAACACCATCCACTCCGGTTCACCGCTAGACCCGTGCCCTCACCACATCTTCAACAAAGCCAGTACAGCCATCGCGCCCCATCTCCGGAAAATAATCAACATCTCCTTCGAGACAGCAACCTTCCCGGAAAGCTGGAAGCACGCCGAGATCACCGCCTTACTCAAGAAACCCAAGGCAGACCCCAAGGACCTCAAGAACTTCCGACCCATCTCTCTGCTCCCGTTCCCCGCGAAGGTCACCGAGAAAATCGTCAACAAACAACTGACCCGCTACCTCGAGGAGAACAACATCCTGGACCCTTCCCAGTCCGGCTTCCGCAGCAACCACAGCACCGAAACCGCCCTCATCGCCGCCACCGATGACATCAGGACCCTGCTAGACAACGGAGAAACAGCAGCCCTCATCCTCCTGGACCTATCAGCCGCCTTCGACACGGTCTGCCACCACACACTACGAACACGCCTTCACGACGCCGGGATCCAAGAGAAGGCCCTGGACTGGACCACATCCTTCCTTTCCGGCAGAACACAAAGCGTCTGCCTCGCCCCCTTCCGATCCAAGGCCACCAAGATCATCTGCGGCGTACCCCAAGGCTCCTCCCTCAGCCCAACGCTGTTCAACATCTACATGGCACCCCTCGCCCACGTCGCCCGACAGCACAACCTCAACATCATCTCCTACGCCGACGACACCCAGCTGATCCTCTCCTCACCAAAGACCCTCACACCGCCAAAGCCCACCTCCACGAAGGAATGAAGGCCGTCGCCGAATGGATGAGGACCAGCCGCCTGAAGCTGAACTCGGACAAGACGGAGGTCCTCATCCTTGGTTCCAACCCTTCAGCCTGGGACGACTCCTGGTGGCCAACATCACTGGGAACAGCCCCGCCACCCACCGACCACGTACGCAACCTAGGGGTCATCCTCGACCCCACCCTCTCCATGACTAAGCAGGTCAACGCCGTTTCCTCATCCTGCTTCAACATCCTCCGAATGCTCCGCAGGATCTTCAAGTGGATCCCCACCGAAACAAGAAAAACAGTCACCCAGGCCCTCGTCACCAGCAGGCTGGACTACGGAAATGCCCTCTACGCAGGAACAACGGCTAAGCTCCTGAGACGGCTGCAACGCATCCAGAACGCCTCTGCACGTCTTATCCTCGACATCCCCCGACGCAGCCACATCACACCCCACCTGAGAGACCTGCACTGGCTCCCTGTCAACAAGAGGATAACCTTCAAGCTCCTCACCCATGCACACAAAGCACTCCACAACTCCGGACCAGCCTACCTCAACAGACGACTCAGCTTCTACACCCCCACCCGCCAGCTCCGCTCGACCAGCCTCGCCCTCGCCACAGTCCCCCGCATCCGGAAAACGACCGCCGGCGGCAGATCCTTCTCCCACCTCGCCGCCAAGACCTGGAACACCCTCCCCACCAACCTCCGACAGACCCAAGACCTACTGGCCTTCAGAAGACTCCTCAAGACCTGGCTCTTCGATCAGTAGCAGCACCACCCCCCTCTTCCCCCAGCGCCTTGAGACCCTCGCGGGTATGTAGTGCGCTTTATAAGTGACATGATTGATTGATTGATTGAATATGCAATTTACACAGAGACATACCTGGTAGTAGGCCCAATACCAGCTCATTATACAGATTTTCCTCAAAATGAATAGTGATAACTTTAAAAAAGCAAGGATGTCAGTGTACAGGACTGTGTATATGTAGAGATGGAGACACAAAAGAAGCATTTGCCTGTGGGAAACCATGTACACACTGTGGAGTGAATCAAAGAGCCTGGCCCATGGCCAGGCCTTGAGCTCAATTTACAACAAAGGATCAAATACCCATATATTTGGGCCTTAGTCATACATCTGAGCATTAATGTCAAAGGGTTTAGCATTAGCCTAAAATCCTGGCCTGACATTAAACCCTATACTCAGCTAACTACAGAGGACCTTGTACATATATGGAAATGAATGAAAAGGCATGGGTCATAGCCAGGCCTAGCGCTCCACCCACCATAAGGAATAATTCATTGGTTTATACTACGGCTGGGGGTAACTTGTATATTATGTTATTACACAAAGTTGCCGCACAATTACACCAGACTACACAGAACTCTACAAGGAGTGTAACCCTGCATTTAGCACTATTTCCCTAGAGTAAAATGCACCCTCACGTCCAAAATGGACCTTTGAAAATAGCGCTAAATGCAACAGAGCACATATAGCAGCAGCCAGCAGCTCGGCAAGCTTGCTAAGTTTGAAATTCCTGTGCTCCTGCAGTGGGATTTTTGTGCCAATTTACTCATAATTGCATAAACATGCATAATCGCATAAATTTCAGTTATTTTTACGTAAAAAGAATAACACCAAATTACTGAACTTATTCCTCTTACTCCGCTATAATTACAATTTTGCCTGGACCTAGTATATATGGTTGCTGGTTATGTGTACATAGCACCTGCTTCAAAGGGACTTTTATCAGCCTCATGTGCTGGCTTTTCACCCAATACAAAGGAGGGGGCCATGAAAACACTGAGGGGTTGATTACAATGACAGAGAGACCGCCACCAACAGCCTGTCGGTAGAGGTCTCACGGCCATTGTTTGCATGTTTTCCGCCTGACAATCACGCATCCGACGGGCTCCTTGGTGGGGGGTCGCATCGTAATGCCTACTACAGGACCGCCGACAGCCTGTTGGGTGGTCCCATCTGCAAAAGGGTGGCGGGTAGACAAAAGTATGCCCACCATCCTAATCAGGCTCTGATGATTGAAACAATGAGCGTGGCCTATGACCAGAACTTCCGCTCAAACTATCACAAGGGATCAACCACTAGTAGGCACAGAAGCATCAGTCTCAGAGGCCCTTGTATCAACCTCAATGTCTAACCTGCAGCCAATTGTCACACCTGATGACCTACAAGTCACCATATAAGCACTGGAAAATAAACCAAAGGTCCTGACCTACTGACAGTGTATACAGTGACATGTAGATAGGTGGATATGGTATAAGAAATGGTATCTGTGAAAAGCTAGGAAAAAGACATGGAAGGGTGAGCCCTTAATGATTTTAACTGAAGCAGATATCAGGAATTGTGTCAGGCAGTTTGAGAATAACATATGAAGGCAACACATTTAAATGTAGGTGTACAGCACTCCCCTGTCTTTTGGCTAGGTTCGCTTTATACAAATACCAATGAACAAATACGTTGTCGCTGCTTTAGCTAAGTATATAGTAGACAACAAAATATAACATTCAGTGTAGCAGATACTGCATCTAACCTTTCACAGCATTTTCTTTAACCATCAAAATATATGTGACATGTTGTTTAAATGTACATTCTCCTGAGGAAACGTTGAACAACACCACGTTCCACACAGAATATACAACATTGTAGGTCTAATACCAGAACTTTATGCACATTTCCCTGCACTCTATGTCAGCAACCATAGGAAAGTAGAGAAGTAAGGGGATAAAAGTATGTATATGTACAAATGTAGAAACTAATGAAGCATTTGGCCGCAACCTAACTTTCCATCCAACTCAATGCAGGGGACCGTGCAAGTACTGAAGAATGAATCATACAGCCTGCTATAAAGCCAGGTCTTAAGAACAATGCACCACAAGGGATAAATCATTAGTAAATATGGCCTTGGACCATGCATACGAATCATCAGTCTCAAAGGACATTGCATCAGCCTTAAACTATGACCTTTCTACAAGTGTTGCGCCCATTTAAGTGCAGAGGAACAAGCATGCACTAGGGAATGAAGCAAAGGGCCTTTGGTCATGACTAAACCTTGCACTCAACCCACCACAACAAATTAACTACTTATATGCACATCCTCCAGCTGCCCATACAAACCATCAGTGTCAACGAGTTTAGCATTAGCCTTAAGTCTTGGCAGGCTACTCTTCACCCAACCCACTGTAGAAGACCATGTACGCACCAAGGAATGATCCAAAGAGTCGGCCCTATGGCCAAGCCTTGCACACAACCTACCATAAGGGATCAATCACTGGTATGAATTGGCCTTTGGCCTACTTTATGAAGCATCAGTGTCAAAGTGTGTATCATCAAACTCACAGCTTGGCAAATGGCCAGGTCTTACACCAGGTCCACTGCAGGACATCACATATGCACTGGAAAATGAATAAAAGGGTAAAACTTAAATCCAGCACTTGTGTCTGACCCAGCATACGGGAACGACCACTGGTAAGCACAGTCTTCAGTCACACATACCAAGCATCAGCATCAAAGAGCATACCATCACCTTCAAAGCCTGACCTGTGACCAGACTTTGCTTCCAACACACTTTGGGGCATCCTGTATGCACTAGAGAATGAAACAAAAGGCATGGTCTACTGCTGGGCTTGCACCCAACCCAGAGCTCTGTCCATACTTTTCCCACTTTTTGGTGTAACAAATCATTGTATTTGGGAAACCAATGTTGGGTTTGTGTGGGTGTATAATGTGGATGTGTGGGCATTCAATGATAGATATGTGAGCATCTGATGGTGCATGCGTGAGCACCTCTAATGGTGGGTGTGTGGCATCTGATGGTGGGTGTGTGGTTATCTGATGGTGTGTTTGGATGTCTGATGTTATCTGTCAGCATCTGATGGTGTGTGCATGTGTGTATTGAGTGGAATGTGTGAGGATGACAGGTAGTTGTTCTGAGAGCATCTGATAGATGAATGGGCATCTGATGGGTGTATGGGTATGTGATTGTGTGTGTGCTTGTACGTGGTGGTATGTGTGAATGGCTAATGGTAGGTATTTGGACATCAGTTGGTGTATGTGTGGGTGGCAGATTGTGTGCAGCATTCAATGGTGTTTGTCTAGGTATCCGATTAGCAAGTGGGATTCTGATGGCATTAGTATATGTTATGATGTATGTATGGCCATATATTGTTAGGTGTATGGATGTCTTATGGGAGGTGTCTTGGTGCCATATGGCTGGGTGTGTGATTGTTTATGTTGAAATATGATGATGTGTGCATGTGGACATCCAATGGTGGGTAGATGGACATCTGATGGTGTGCATGGGTATCTTTGTAGGTGTCTGATGGTGTATGTGTGCATCTCAAGGTATAGGTGTGAAATGGTGGATGTGTGGGTGTCTGATGGTAGGTGTGTGTGCTTCTGATTGTGGATATTTGACTGCTTAATAGTGAGTGAGTGTGAATCTGATAGTCGTGCTGTATGCATCTGATGATGGGTGTTTAGGTGGTGTGTGTATATCAGGTGGTGGGTGTTTGATAGTATGTGGTAGAGTCTGATGGTGCATATGTGAATCAGATATATGGCCAATTGATGGTGTGTGTGAGTATCTGTTAGTGGGTATTTAGATTTTTGATGGAGATTGCAGGAAGGTTGGATGGTAAATGTGTGCGTTTTTGTGCATCTTATGAAGGGTGTTTGGGTGGGTGAGTGACTGTGCATCTGACGGTGGGTATTTAATAGTGGATGGATTGTATCAAAGAGTGCCTTTTTTGGTATTTGACGGTCCGTTTGTAGTCGTCTGATGGTATCTGCCGGTGTCTGTTAAACAACAGGGGTAGGACAACCTTTACTATTTCTCATGGAAACTGGAGGATGATAAGGGTGACGAGCTAGAAAAGGTATAAAAAACATAATCCATGATATTGCCCATGTTCTCAACAGTATGGAGAAAAAAAAGAACAAGACAACTAAGAGGAAAATGCAGAACATACAGCAACTAAATAATTAGTCAATTAGCGACACAGCAAGCAAAAATAGGTAGAACCTACTAGAAGAAATAAATAAATGAAATACAAGAGGGTGATGAGTGTGATGATGCACCCAAGAAAATACTTACTTATCTTGCATAATATTCTTAATAGAGTCTTCCAACATGAGCCAGCTGAAAGAAACAGTTTCTCATAACAAACCTCTTCATGATGGAATGGGTGCAATGCTTTCATTTGCCACCAGGCATTTCAGTTTGCTGCTTAATAGAAGCCTTCATGTAGCTACTGCTCCAAAGAAGGAAAGGATTTATTTAGGAAATCCCCTGGGGAAGTTGTTGCCTGCAGGCACCCACACCTAAAAACCGAGGATGAAGAACACCTGACAAACCCACCACTTGCCACATGACCTGTGGAGAATATGGGCGGAGGAAAGAAGGGCTACATGGGCAGGAGGATGCCAAGGCCCAGAAGAAAGACATGCAAGGTACAGTGCAGCAAGACGGGTAAGAGAAGGGTATGCCATAAGAGCATGCCATGACATGTAGGAGAAGGACAAACAAAGACAGGAACCACAGGGTTCTATTAGGTAAAAGGATGAAAAAGAAGGAAAGAATGTAGCATCATGGGAGCATTGTTAAAAAATAAACAAGTGCCCAAGAGCACTTTACCACATGGTAGCCTTTCCATTGAACCAACATTTTCAATCAACAATGATTAATGAGATCAGTGCAGATTTCTTCCACCTTGTATTCCCAGTGCCCATCAATAGTAAAAGGAATAAGGTGACATGTGAGGCATGCCTTCTATCTGTACCTTTAATGTTGCATACAATACCTAGTTATAAGCTATCACCGACACTGTTTCTGCATTAAATGCCTTAACATTTGTGGTGAACGTACAGGGCCTAGAAAGCAGGCCTGTTCTGACAAAGAATTGTTTTTCCATTGTGTAGGTAATAAAATGTATGCTTGATTGCAAAGTTACAAACCAAAAACAGTGTTCTCCTAGGAATCATTCTATCATTCTTAACACATGGCTGGGGTTGTAACAAATGAAAAAAGATAACTGAAACTGCTGATATATGAATCTGTATTCAAGAGATCTTTACAAGTGGCAGCGCAGTGTAGGTGCAGTTGAGTGAACCATACATAAACCAACCAAAAATATAATGATGATATTTACAATATGCACAAAGAGTCCTCGTCCACACAGCACAAAATTTCTCTTAGGAGACTCAATTATATGAGCATTTGGGTTTCAATAGTCAGACAGTTAACAATATGGGTGGACCCTGATAAGTCAACGTTTCGGCCCCCTTTAAGACGAATCACATGGGGTCTTCATCAGGACAGTAGACGGTAGCAACCTGACCAGAATATTCTAGTTCATTCTCGCCTGTGATAATAATTTGTGATTCATCTTAAAGGGCTCACTCAACTGCACCTAGACTGCGCTGTAACTTGAAGCACCTACATTGCTTTCACTTGCTGTAATTACCTTTCACATGTTTATGAAAAGATCTCTTGAATACAAATTCATATATCAGCAGTTTCAGTCATCTTTTGTGACAACCTCGGCCATGTTTAAAGAATGATCGTATGATTCCTAGGAGGACACTGCTTTTGTTTTGTAGTTTATTACCCTTGTTATCTGGAATACTGGGTGCCCCATATATATTATATGATTGCTACATTGCTCTGAGAATCAAATTAACAGTCTGGAAAAGGTCAATTTCCATTCTCTGATGCTTTTTCATAAAAATGACAGCAGAAATGTTGCTTCAAGGAGAGATGACTTTGCAAGTTCTGTCTTGCAGGAAGGAGAGAGAAACATAGGAGTACTTTTTGCACTCCCTATATCTTGAACAATAAATGCTGTTCGCTGTCCTTTGTAACAAAACATGAGCAGAGCATGAGTTGGACCCTCTTCGCCACATAGAGCATGTATACAAAATCTATATCAGAAACTTCATAGGAGCAGGATCAGAAACACATGGACAGGTTGAATGAGGAATGCTGAAACGCATAGTTCCAACGTCAGGTGCAATAAGGTACACAGGGAGGTTGTACATGATTTGGAACTTTATTCCAAACAGACTAATACAATTTTGCTGCTAGACAGCTAGTTATTTTCAGGTAGGGTTTAGACTAAATGGTTAGGGATGTGAGATGAAATATGATTTGATCTTATATAACCTTTGATCTATGTGTAAAATATTTGCTGAGTTGTTCACAATACTTACAATCATTCTGATATACTTGAGTTTTAGACAAATAGTGTATAATAAAAAAATCATGTGATGTCTAGCACAGGTTTTCTACTAAAATGTTGCCCTTCCAGCACAAAATACTATGCTCAGACATATTTTAAACTTTACCAAATTGTGTATGATTGCTGTACAGTGCAGCACACATGCAAATTTTGAAAATTGTAGAAATCAAAAACTTTTCTTCGACTTTGCACCTGAGTATTTTTTGGGCACAAAACCCTGTCTTCAAATGTTAATAAATAGATCTTTGATTAAAAACACATGGGTGGTAGCATGGGAACGCCCAGGTACCACTCTTGGGACTCGCCCTGATGTAAAGAAATTCAAAGCAGGGTAAAGAGCCACTTTGCCTCACTTTTAGGCAATTTTCCATCACAAATAAAGTTTTGCACTGGAAATTAAATAACAAATAACCACTTTGTGCTAGTCTGCATCACTTCTGGTGACTTTGCATCAGTGCAAAGTGTTGAATAATCTGGCACTATGTGTGTGCACTGATTCCAGGGTACAGACAAGGCTCTGTGTACGACCTACAGATGAGAGACATTCTGACAGGTTTTGTTTGATTCCTAAAACTCTTGACTACATGAGCAAAACTTGATAGGTGTAGGGAACGAGTGAGAGACACCGGGAAGTTTTCTTTTCCTCTGAAAAATTTGCAGTTTCCCTTTGTGGCTTAGGAAATCTATTGGATGTGACCCCAATAATTTGGGGATTATACGACAAGGGATGGTGATACCCAGTCAGGCTATAACCATGGGCTTTACTTGAGAGATATGGAAGAGAGAACGTTTTTTCTAAAAAGTAGGCAAACAGAGGTGAACTGCAGCCTAATTTGTCATTTCTGAAACAGGGAAAGGCCAAAAGAACTGAGGATAGCACTTCTTGGAAGTTCCAAAAGCAAGTAAGTATTCAGAAGATAGCCAAACCTCTTGTCCAGGACATTAAACAGGGTCTTCTTATTTTGCTGATGCCAGCATTTTAGCCTCGGTGAGAGCAATATTTTCAGATATTTCTAGATCTGTTTATTTTAAAATAGAATTTATACCAGCAGCCACTGGCATTTGATACCTCACCTTAATTTACATCAGAAAAAACTGTAAGATGCATACCATATAAGACAAACAAAGGAGAATGCCCTGTAGAAGAATGCATGGAGTTATTAAAGTTAATTCTGTGGAAGGCAGGTAATGCTCAAAGTCCTGGTTAACCCACTCCAGTTGTCCATTGGTCTGCACATGAAAACCTTAAGAGAGGCTCTTTAATTTCCCGGAGATTATTGTTCTTAGAAGGGCCATGTAAGCCAAATATGGTTTGTTAGTCATTAGCCATTTCTGGTGCTGTGGATAATTTAGAGAAGGGACTAAAATGTGGCATATTAGTGAATGAGTCCACTGTTACAGTATATCTGCTAAATTCTGGAACATCAAAGATTAAATAAGTGCAGAGTGCTAACCAATGCCCTTCTGCTACTTCAAGAGGGAGCAGCAATCTTGGCAGGTGATGACGAGAAGTGTTTAGCTTGGGCACATATCGAATAAGAAGAGACATATGATGTTTTCTCTCTTTTGACAGAAAACTACCAGTAGTACTGTGTTATTGATTCAGTTTTGATTTGGATGCCACAATGTCCCATTACTGGTATACCATGATACCAATTCAAAATGTGTGACTGAAGTGGAGAGGTCGGTATCCAACGATTGTTATTGACAGGTAGTAAACCCTCTTTAACAAATAGAAGTCTGGGATCAAGAGAAAAATTCCTGAGGTATCTGATTTTGAGCAGGGAAATTTGTTTCTTTCAGTTGATCAAAATATGGACTTAAACAGCCAAGAAATGTTGAGGGGGAACATGGGTTGGGTGTTACCTAGATCTGGATAATGTCTTGAAAATGGTTTAGCCAGAATGATTTGAACCATGCATGTAAGCGACCAGATCTGTGCTTGTGGTCTATTTCTGCACTGTATTTGTTGTAATACTTGCAAGTTAGATTGATCAATTTGAATTTCATCTTTCCGTTTGGCCTCATGTAAATGATGACACAACTAAGTGTAGGCTTATTATATTGCAAGTATTCTTTTTTCCAGCATGAAGTAGTTACATGCACATTCTTGATTGAGACTGAAACAAAACAGTATGCTGCAATTGACCATCTTTCTGTCTTTGTAAACCAACAGCTCCTATAGCCCTTCAGAGGCATGAGTTTCATCTACAAAAGATAAAGAGGAATCAGGAAGCTGTAAAACGGAGGGGTGGGTGGGGTCATCATGAACATAAACTGTTTGTGAAACAATTCAAAAGCCTAATTTGCCTACCCCATTCCATTTAATTTGAAATGTTTTCATCCTTAACACATTGGTTATACCAACCCAACAATATAGGAAGAAACATGGGAATGACCTTCATATAAAAGTTAGTAATTTCAAGAAGTCACTTTTCTGGACCTGGGTATGGGCCATTTAGTTAACTGCAGCTACCTTTCTTGTGTCTATAGACAAACCGTTGGCAGAAATCACACAATCAAGGTATTCTCTCTCATCAATTTCCAAAACACATTTCTCAGGTATACAGACCAGTTTCCAGGAACACAGATGAGATAGAATCTGACACATATGTTGTTTGTGTTGAGCTATGGAAGGTGAAAACACTAACATGTCACATGCATACAATGAACTGATGGCTGAAAATGGCTGCAAATACAGAATAAATGAATCACTGGAATGCAGAGGGGCATTACAAATCATGGAAAACTTAATTCTGTACTCATAGTGTCCGAGGGTGTCATAAAAGCAGCCTTTCATTTGTCTCCTTCCTTTGTTTGTAACAAATGATAGTTGGCATTCAGTTCTAACCCTGTAAAGTCTCATAGACTCCCGGGGATGTCACAAATCAAAGGTTAGGGATATCTATCTTTTACAGTGATCTTGCTTAGAAACCTGTAGGTCAGATTCTGGGTGTATCTTTTTCGGGGACTAAAACCAAAGTTTCCTTAAAGTATTATTTAGATCTTCTTATGAGACCATTCTTGAAGTTTTACTTTAAGTATTCTTTCATACCTTTTTCTCAGTTTCACACAGAGAATAGAGTTTATGAAATGGAATGACTGAAACAGGGATTAATTGTATGGAACAGTCACAATTATTGTGAAATGGTGTAAAACTCCTTTCCTTTGGCTAGTGAAGAACTCTAGGGAAAAGTAGGCACAGAATATAAACATGTGTAGTACAAGCACTACCAATAAACTGTGTTATTGCTTGTAGTGGGGCCTATTGTGTCCTAAATATTAGTTACAAACATATTTTCCCATCTGAGTTAACCCCTTTGTGATTGGCCGACACCCGCACACTCTCCTCAGTGTGGGTGTCGGCTTTTGTCCGACATTGGGGAGGGATACAAGGAATCAATTCCTTTATTTTTTAAAGGCTGGGGCAGCGGGGATTCACTTCTGTGTCAGCCCACGCCCCATTCCCACTCATCTGTGACTTCAGCGGGCCGTGAAGCATGCTGACGTCAGAGTTTCCCCATAAGAGCGGCGTGAAGAATCAGGTGAGTGATCTCTCCTGCTCCAGTCGGGGGAAAAAAGCCAATAACGGCCTCCCCAGGTTTCAGGTAAGCTTCACTTGAAATGGGAGAGTCTCCCCTTTCAAATGAGGCCTTCCTGCAACTGTTTTCTGATTGTGGATCAAAGTTGTGCTGCAATCCACAGTCAGGAAACCACTAGATCACCAGGGATGTTTGGCGGGGGGTCGGCCTTCATGGTAATGTGATGGGGGGACAAAATAAAAAAATGAATGCAGTTTTTTCCCTGGAGCAGAATCACACCCCAGGGGAATGTAAATTTATATAAAATAAGTAAAAGCAAATTGACAGGGGAACTACACATTTAAAAATTAAACAAAAATAAAAAGTAGGTAGAGGTCAACCCTCATCACATGGGTTGACCCCTTTGGGGCCACTATATATATTTTCTAAATATGTGTTTTCCCCTGGAGGGCACATTATGCGGTGGCACGACACAATGCAAAGTCATTTACTTTTCCTGCGTAATCCATTTAACTCTACTTGACCATCTAAGGAACTGAGTGGCCCATTTTGCATTGCTGGCTTTGTCTAGGAATACTCTTCTATGTGTAAGTGTGACCACCTTCTCCACACAATACAAAGTACTTATCCTGAATAATTGGTTTACCCTACTGGAACTGTCCAACTAACCGAGCCGCACAGTATACATTTTAGACTTTGTCATGAAGTATTCTTGCACATACTGCTTACAGGATGCCTATTGAAGGTCCCAAGACTCCACTGTTTCTTGGGAACTTTAGACGACGTTTGTTCTGATGAGACCTGAAGACTAACTACAGGTCAAAACATTGACATCCCCTACCTAAGTTGCTTTTAAAACAAGTTATGATCCGCCAAGAGATGCCATATATGAACAGACAGGATCACATCTTATGCTTGTTTGATAAAAAATCTTATGCAACCTTGGGATCTGTTCAGTGTCTTGTTCTATGTTTTTGTATATATATTTGTTCACTGTCTGAACACTGTGCCATCTGCACTAATTTGGATACATAATGAAATGTATATTTTCCATACACTAACAATGTGAAAATCATCATCATACAAGATATTGTGTCTTGTACCCTTTTTTAATAACATTGATTATGTTACAAGTTACTAATTGAGTTTTCACAATCTCAAAGCAAAAGTAGAAGTGTTGGCAAATGAGTCCCACAGGACAATTGTTTGGAGTATTACTTTAGGGAACTAAGGTTAAGTATTGCCCAGCATGTTTGCCTAAGTTTCAAAGGTAGATATTCTCATGCAGTTCAAGGAATGAAGGCCTTGGAAAGCAATCTCAGACACCACCAACTTGCATCCACAAACTGGAAAGAGTTGGATTTAGCACAGTGAGTGTGCTGAAGGTGCATGAAAGACCCCTTTTCCTGAGATTCAAGTAGCTAGCGAAGAAAAGGCATTAGTATAGGTTAACTAGGCAAGTATACGGATTAGTAAGCACTTTGATGAGGACAGAGACATGAATGGGTAAGAAAATCTTAGGCTAGGTGAGCTTTCACAGGAATATTGCACAGGTAGAAGGCAGGTAGTGAAAGTAGTGCAGATACAAATGCCATCATTTCATCTTCATCTACGTATTCAAAACCATTGGCACCACACTTGCCCCGATACTGAATTATTCCCTCACTCATCTAAGCAGATGACTCAAAAATCATCATAAGGAATGCAGCATGCAACCTCTTCCCTCACATACCCTGCAACTCAAACAGTTTCACTGACTCCCAATCCACAGCTCTTTTCAAATTCCTAAAACACATATTCAAAGTCTTACAATGCACTGATCCAGCATACCTCAAAAGTGCGGCTACCGCCCACTACAGGAATGGCTGAAACCAAGGTCAAAGCAAGCCCTCTCCAGGGGACTCCCATTGACCTTGGTTTGATCCCTTTTTGTTGCAGGCACTAGGGCTAGCCATACAAGGAGGGCAGCATTTTAATCGGTACAAGTGGGTTAATGCTGGGCGGTAGGAGTATTTTAGATTCCTGTGGATTCCAGGAGTTTCCATCACAGAAATGGAAGGAAAATGTGTTGTTTCAGGCAAAGTTTGGGGTTTGAAGAGCATTGTGGGAATGAAAACCTTTTGGGATCCATGCAAGGCACACCACCCTGCACTCTGCTGGTTGTCTAGTTTTTAAAAAATTCTGTAGTTTGTAGATTTTCATGGGTGGCACCACAGCACGGCCCCAAATACAGCAGCTACCCCTATTCCTTATCTCCCAACATAGCGCTTTAGGGCCTTTTTTGTTGTGGCCTCTCAGCCCACCCACAAAAGTGGGGTATCTATCCTATAGAGAGGAATTAAGGGTGGTAAAAAGCTTGCGGCTCCCTGAAGATTCCAGAACTTTCTGTCAAAGAAATGAGAGGAAAATGTGTGTTTCTTACCAAAGTTAGACAAGGGCTTCTGGGTAAAATTAACTGGTAAAAGTCAGACAAGTCAAGGACCCCTGGACTCCCCTGCTTGTCTAGTTTTCAGAAATGTACAGGTTATATAGGTTTGCCTAGGTGCCGGCTGAGCTACGGTCCAAATTCTACTGCTATGGTCCAGAATCTACTGCTAGATTTTGGTCCATTTTGTGTTTTGGCCTGTTTCCTGTCGGTAGCACTGGGCCTACCCACACAAGTGAGGTATCATTTTTATTGGGAGACTTGGAGAAATGCTGGGTGGAAGGAAGTTTGTGACTCCCCACAGATTCCAGAGCTTTCAATTACAGAAATGTGAGTAAAATGTGTTATTTTAGCCAAAGTTTGATGTTTGCAAGGGATTATGGGTAAAACAACTTGGTGAGAACCACACAAGTCACCCCACCCTGGATTCCCCCACATGTCTAGTTTTCAAACATGTACAGGTTTGGTAGGGCTCTTAAGGTGCCAGCTTAGCTAGGGTCCAAAATCTACAACTACCCACATTGGAAAAAAGGGTCAGTTTTCAGTGGAAAAATGTGATGCTGCCATGTTGTATTTCGGGCCTTTTCCTTTCAAGGGCACTAGGCCTACACACACAAGTGAGGTACCATTTTTATCGGGAGACTTGTGGGAATGATGGGTGGAAGGAAATTTGTGGCTCACATATTCCAGAACTTTCCATCACAGAATTATGAGGAAAATGTATTTCTTCAGTAAAAGTTTAAGGTTTGCAGGGGCTCCGGTTAAAAGAAACATTGCGAGAGCCACGCAAGTCCCCTCACCTTGGAAACCCGTAAGTGTCTAGTTTAAAAAAATGTACAGGTTTGCTAGAGTTCCCTAGGTGCTGGCTGAACTAGGCTCAAAGTTTACAGCCACCAACATTGGAAAAAAAGGGTATGTTTTCAGTGGTAAAATGTGATGTGTCCATGTTGTGTTTTTGGCCCCTTTTTTGTTGCGGGCACGAGGCCTACCCACACAAGTGACGTATAATTTTTATCAACAGACTTGGGGGAATGCCGGATGGAAGGAAGTTTATGGCTTCTCACAGATTTCAGGACTTTCCATCACAGAAATGTGTTTGAAGTTTGGGAGGGATTTTGTGTAAAAAACCTGGTGAGAGACATGCAAATCACCCCAAGCTGGATATCATCGGTGTCTCATTTTCAAAAATGTACAGGTTTGCAAGGTTTCCCAAGGTGCCAGCTGAGCTACAGTCCAAACTCTACAGCTTCCTACATTGGAAAAAAAGGGGTCAGTTTTCAGTGGAAAAATGTGAAGCGTTTATGTTGTGTTTTGGTGCATTTCCTGTTGCAGCAACTAGGCCTACCCACACAAGTGAGTTACCATTTTTATCGGGAGACTTGATGGAGGATAGACTAATAGAACATTTGTTATTACCAGTTGGACTTTGCTGCATTTGTGCCTTTCAAATGTATGCCAATGTATAAAAAAGAAGACATTTTGAAAAATACCCTCTAATTCATACGCTAGCATGGGTACCCACAAATTCAGTGCTGAAAAAATAACCACTGCTTCTAAACTTCATATCTTGTGCCCATTTCAGAAATACAAGGGTTTTCTTGATACCCATTTTTCACTCTACATATTTCACCATATGAATTGGTCTATGCTCTGTAACAGTGAAAAACCATTGTAATGTGCTGTTCAGTTGTTGGCTCTGGGTATCTTGGGTTCTTGGAGAATCTATAACCCCTATATATTCCTGCAAGCAGAAGCGTTTAGCAGACATAAGGTTATACTGCTTTTGTAAATTAGAAATCTTCACAAATGGCTTTTTTTTCCTACTCATTTTCAATATTTCTTTATTTCAACAGTTATTTTCCTTGGTAAAACCTCGATGATCTAAACATATAACCATTGCTGAATTAGGAATTTTGTCTACTTTGGAGAAATGTATAGCTTTCCTGATTCACCCAAGGCTTTCACATTGATGTCTGCCACAAACTGGAAGTATACAAAACAATGGGGGAACCCGAACATCCTCCGGACCCGGGTAAGATACAGTACAAAAATAATGGTCACAGTGGAAATCTGGATTAATATGGAATCAAATCATCACCTTGATAAATCAATTAATTCAATGTATTCATATTCATGATATACTTGTGTTCATATTCAATGACTGCACAAATATCTGTACATTTCTAAAATGGTGCTCCAAGAAAAGGAAGGAAATAGTGCTCAGAAAAGGTGTGCGCTTGTGAGGGTTATAGAAGAGGAAAGGAGAAGTGCAATATATACATCAAAGACTGAATAAATGAATGAATTGAATTAATTGATTTATCAAGGTGATGATTTGATTCCATGTTAATCCAGATTTCCACTGTGACCATTATTTTTGTACTACAAACTGGAAGTAGGTTGAGAGCACAAAAATGTGGAAAAATGGGCTACCTTTTTGACAAATGCCAAAACTGTGGTACAAAATTAGGTTTTCTGATTAGCTCTGCATGTTCCTGAAAGTTGGGAAGATGGTAAATTTAGCACAGCAAACCGTTTGTTGATGCCATTTTAAGGAAAAAAATTAGGCACTTTTACCCAGAGCAGTTTTTTCCTATTTTTCACAAAAAAACAAAATGTTGCTATGTTTTACCTATTTTCAGGGTCCCCTCCAGTGGAATCCTCAAACTCTGGTTACCTTTAAAATTCCCAGGATGTTGGAAAAATATAAACAGAATTTGTCATGGAAACCTTATGTGGAAAACATATTATGGAGCCCTAAGCGCAAACTACCCCAAATAGCCAAAAATTAGCTCAGCATGGGGGGGAGCCCCAGAAGTTAAGGGGTTAATGGTAGAATATGTCCCCCCCAATGGGACCATATTTTGTAATTATATTTAGGCCTCCATATTAATAGCAAACAATATTTTGTTGCCGAAATTCAGGCACTGATGACACCCATTCATACTATTAGGCAAGCCTTGGAAGGAAAGAAAAGAGAACCCTTCACCTTTGAGCAAGGCAGGGGGGCATGTAAAAGAGTTGTTCCTTATCCAAGGACAGGAGCTTTGAAATTTGTGTTCCCCCACTTTCCCCAGGGTCAGATGATTCAGTTATTATCCCATCTCACTCAGTGGTGCCTAGGGGACCTTTTCAGAATTTATCTTCCTCACATTGCCCAAAGGTGAGGGTATAGTTGCTAAATGTTACCTTATTTGCAGAGGGTGGGGGTAGTGGATACCCCCAATTTCAGAATTTATTTGGCTTGGTTAGCCTTCAGACTGAAATTGAGTTTGACCTCTTGTCACCTTTTAGGGCATTTAGCAAATTTCTTGTGGTGGGATTTTTTTTTATTAATCTCTGCCAATGTTTGCACTCATTAGCAGAATTTTTAAAAATTCCTCCTTGCAGAATTTCTTTAATACCCATTGTTTTGCTCTATGGTGGGGGGCATTAGACCCCTTTAAACTTGCATTTTGCCCTGTCTATGAGCTGGGGATGTCGTTTTTTTACCTGTCTGAGCCATGCCCAAGGGTAGAGTCAGGATGTGGGGCGGAAAGTGCTGGATAACACTATGTCAAGTTCATATGGAAGAAAGCAGTACCCTGATATTTTGTATGCTGAGGGCCTTTGAGCAAAGGAGGGGCTTGCGGTCAGTGCAGAGTGAGGGCACTGACTGGATTCAAGCTATAAACACTTTTGGAATGTGCCACGTGCAATAGCAAACTACATTTCCCAGAAAACAGTGGACTCTTGCCATCTAGAGATATGGCAGCTATCATTGGCCTTCAGTTATAAGGTCCCTTATAATGCTCGGCATCCTTGCTAGGCAATTTGTGCTACAACTTTGCTGTAACCAGACCTTGCAACATGGATGCCTGATTATCAAGCGTGAATGCTTCTTGTTTGGTTTATGGACGTTCTGGCTCTCAGAAAAGTATTCTACAGTTGTATGTGATTAGGAAATGAATGTTTAATTATTTGTGGCACATTTGTTTGAACATTAACATTGTTTGAACATTTTACGACTAGGGACTATATCTTCTACTAAAGAAGCTGTGATAGAACACGAAGTTTATGAACATTTTCATACAGACCCACTTCCAACCTTTTCTGAATTGACAGCTCCTGCCATCACTGCACCCAGTCGGAAGATGTGGATTGCTCACCTAAACAACTACTTCTAAGAGACAAAAGAGATTGATGGGGAGGTAACGTGATTTCTACTGCTACACTATACTGTGGAGGAGATTTTCAAGCTCTTCCAGAATTTCACCAATACTGGTGGAGAACATGACTATGACTGAGCGGGGGGTAGCCTTGAATGGTACCTTGAATCCTCAACCAAATCCTGACTTTGAGACATTCAAGGTGACTTAATTCTGCCAGAAACAGGGATAGTCTATTGATAGGTGCTATCTAGGCTGATGAGCACCTGCACACAGAGAGCCTCATCAATAAAGTGAGACTGAAGCTCATTCAGGGTGCCAATAGGTAGTCCTACACATGCAGGCACTTAGGCAACCTTGAATGATGTTAGATGCTCTCCTTGCTCTGGCCAGGTGACATAAGATCTTAAATACATGAACTCATGCCAGAATTCACTAAAATGAAGATGGGTACTGTATAATGACGCAACACCTTGCAGCTGAATATGATGAGTAGTGCAAGACTTGCTCTAAATGTGGAAGAGTCAACACCTTTATGAAGGTTTGCAGAGGGGGATGATGACTGAAGGACCCCCACCCTATGCACACTGGAAGACACCAGTGACAATCCCGGCAAGCGCCACTGAGTATCAGACCCTGAAGGCGAGGACGACGATGAAGAAATCTCATTGTTTTGTTGATCGATGAGACCACTCACCAGAGACGATGACTGCCAGACTGCAAGGTAAAGCTATTGGGTCTGACTAGCAGTACCCTGATTGGTACTAGGGCCTCAATGAATGTCACACGCAAAAAACAATATGATACTTCGAGGTACCCGGGTGATTAAAAACCTCCTCCCATCAAACTACTCATTGACCAATCAATTAAAACAACAGCTTTCAGACATATATCATCACACCCATACCATATAGGAAAGTAAATTAGAAGACCTAGAGGTAAGAGAAAAGGTGTTTCATGTCTGGTGGTGACTATGAAATGAAAATATCCAGGAACGATTGGGCTGTGTACAGACATGATCCTGCTAAACAAAGTCATAAGTGAGGGCGACACATATCATGCCGAATAATGATGATCTCATTAGTGACCTGAATGGAGCTCAGTGGTTTTCAAAATTAGATCACGAGGGGTACCACAATCTCATGCTGGCTCAACAATGCTGTTACATAACAACACTTTCAATACACATGGGGCTGTAGTGAGATAAAAGACTCTACTTAGGAATCTCTTTGGCTGCTGAGTCCTCTCAAAATGCAATCAAGCAAACCATGGCAGGGCCTGATGGGGTCCTCAATGCAAGTGATGATATCTAGGCATGGGTGAAATTTTTAATTGCACTTTCGCAATTGCACAATTTCAGAAAATTCATGTAAAGCTTGTTATGTGGAATTTCCAAAATTACTCCATTATGCAACGTTAAATAATAACGCAGCATTTACAGTAAAAATGTACTGCAAATAAACAAAACTTGAGCAGCTATTGTTCACACTGCTTTTTATTTTTTTGCACTATTTTCAGCATGAAATGAATTCATGAATTAAAATTGATGCAACGATGAAATTTGCTCTAAAATTTAGTGCAAAATGACAGATTTGCTTTTCAAGTAATTATGCATAGTTTTCCTGAAATTTCACGCAGTTACATGAATTTTGCACACCCCTAATGATATCCAAACTTTGGCAGCAATATTCCAGATCACCACCCGCACCTGAGCAATGCTATAAAGGCTTCCAGAGGGAAAGATCCAGAACTATGAGGCCAGAGCCACGAGTTTGGGAAGCCCGCAAGCGTAACCACGCTTGCCTGAACAATTAATTTGCCTTAACCACGCACATGCGTGGTTAAGGCAAATGCGCTCTAGTGTTCAGAATGGGTGGGGAAAGAGGAGTGTCGGGAAGCGGACACGGACAGGTCAGTGGGGCTGGGGCCGGGTCTGGGGGGGTTTGTGGTAGTTTTCAGGGGTGGTGGGGGTTCGGGATAGTTTATGGGGTGGTGGGAGTTCGGGGTAGTTTTAAGGCATGGTGAGGGTTTGGAGTCGTTTTAAGGGGTGGTAGCGGTTTGGGGTAGTTTTCGAGAGTGGTAGGGGTTCAGGGTATTTTTCGGGGTGGTGGGGGCTTGAGGTAGTGTTCAGGGGTGGTGGGGGTTCGGGGTAGTTTTAAGGGGTGGTGGGGGTTCGGGGTAGTGTTTAGGGGTGCTGGGGGTCTGGGGTAGTTTTAAGGGGTGGTGAGGGTTCGGGGTAGTTTTCAGGGGTGGAGGGTGGTTCATGGTAGATTTCAGGGGGTTTGTTGTAGTTTGTAGGGGGTTTGAGGTATTTTTTAGGGGTTGCTTTTAGGGCTCAGGGAGGGAGATGGGGTTGTTTTTAGGAATAAGGGAAGGGCGGGTTGTTTTTAGGGCTCAGGGGGAGGTTGGGTAAACTTTTAGGGCTTAGGGGAGGGCGGGTTAGTATTTAGGACAAGGTTTTAGGCATTAGGGCAGGGGGAGGACACAGCGTAGGGGTTGGGAGGGGGTAGGGGCATTTGCCCTTCAGGGCAGGAGGGGGGCGGGTGGGAGTTTGTACCTTAGGGTGGTTGGGTGGGGGGTGGTAACCTTAGCCACACATACCCCTTTACCATGCATGCCTTTACCACAAAGATTTGTGGTAAAGGCATGCGTGGTAAAGCAATGCGTGATTAAGACACGGTCGTTATGCAGACCGCGTTGTTTAGGTATGCGGGGTTGAGGAACTCATTGTTCCTTCATAGAACCATCTATGGGAAACATCTGGAACTACGAGGCCAAAGCCACGAGTTCCGGAAGCCCGCAAGAGTAACCATGCTTGCCCGAACAACAAATTTGGTTAAGACAAATGCGCTCTAGTGTTAGGAATGGGTGGGGAAAGAGGAGAGTCAGGAAGTGGACACGGACAAGTAAGTGGGGCTAGGGCCCGGTCTGGGGGGGTTTGTGGTAGTTTTCAGGGGTGTTGGGGTTATTTTATTATTTATTTATTTATTTAATTTGTAAGGCGCAACAGCTACCCAAAAGGGTTTCCCGGCGCCAAGCAGAACAAAGACCAGATGTTAAGATTTAGTAGCGAAATCATTTGTTAAAGAGCCAGGTCTTTAGTGCTTTACGAAATTGAACGTAGACTGTTTCGTTCCGGATGGCAGTGGGAAGGGCATTCCAGAGTGAAGGACCAAGGAAGGAAAAAGAGCGCCCACCCACTCGAGAAAGCCTAAATCTGGGAACAGAGAACCTTCCCTGAGAGGATGAACATAGGCAGCGGGACGGGACATACAGTTTGGCTAGGGAACGTAAGTAGTGTGGTACAGTTCCAGTTTTGATCTTAAACATGTAGGTCAGAGCTTTGAATCGAATTCGATTTTCCACCCTGAGCCAGTGCAAGTCTCGCAAATGGTTGGAAACAGAGGCGGTCCTAGGCAATTGGAGGAGAAGTCGGGCTGCGGAGTTTTGGACCAACTGCAGCTTGCGTGTCACCTCTTTGCTAGCGCCGAGATAAAGAACGTTGCCATAGTCCAGTCTTGATGTAATTTGAGCTTGGACTACCGTTCTTTTGGTGGACTCTGGTAGCATCCAAATGATCTTCTTGAGCCACTTGAGGATGGAAAAACAAGTGGCAGCTACCTTCACCACCTGGGCGTGCATTGATAACGAGTCATCGATGGTAAAGCCCAGGTTACGAACTTGGCAGGCGAGCTGAGGCAAGACACCCATCTCACATGGCCAATGTTGTGGGCTCCAAAGATCCTTGTCTTTACCGAGGATGAGCACCTCCGTTTCCCCCATTTAACTTGAGACAACTCGACTGCATCCATGATGCAATTTTCCTCAGGCCAGATTGAAGAGGGGACTACCCATTTGTTCTCACTGCAGAGAGGGAGAAGATGATTTGAGAGTCATCTGCATAGGAGAACAAAGTCAGCTACAGCGGCTAGAGGCCTCACATACAGATTAAAGAGCAGAGGGCTAAGAACAGAGCCCTGGGGGACTCCATAGGGTGATGAATGGATTTCAGAGCTGGCCTCTTCAGAAAAGACTTGGAAGGTACGGTTGGCCAGAAATGAAATTAGCCATTTAAGAGCCGTACCGCAAATGCCTAATGATCTCAGAGTATTTGCAAGGATGGAATGAGACACAGTATCAAATGCCGCGCTTAAATCCAATAGGATAAGGGTAGCTGTCTCTCCATCATCCAGATGTTGCCGTAGTCTTTCCGTGACTCCCAATAGTGTCATTTCAGTAGAGAAACCAGCTCTGAAACCTGATTGCGATGAGTGAAGTAAGCCTTGAGCTTCAACAAAGAAGGAGAGATGGGAGTGAATGTGCTTCTCAAGGATCTTAGAGAAGGCCGGTAGTAATAAAATGGGTCGATAGTTCGATAGTACAGCAGGATCTGCGTTGGCCTTTTTTAAAAGAGGGAGCACCATGGCGTGTTTCCAATCAGATGGAACTAGTGCTTCTTGTAATGAGAGATTCAGAAGATCCATGATGGTTTGCAGGGATGACGACTCTAATTGTTGGAGCACCGAGATAGGTAAAGGGTCCCTAGGTGACCCAGATTTGATGCTATGTAAAAGTTTGTTAAAAGAATCGAGGTTGAGGAGGGGCCATGAGTGCAAACAGTTTGGAGATGGTGTGATCATAGGAGTCTGATTGGAAAGGATCAATGCCCTTGGGGTCGGGGTGGGTGCACATTGAGAAAGGGTATCATGTTGCTTTAGGGGGAGGCCATCGGTATGTTTATTGGCTACTTCCGAGTAGATATCCTCAACTTTTTGCACAAAAAAGTTGGCCAGCTCGCCGCATTGTTTTTTATTTAGTGGGGAGGTTTGGATTGAATTTTTGATCCTGCCAACTCTTTCACCATATTAAATAGAGTTTTCGAAGAGTTCAAAGCATTAGTAATGGTGGAAGATACATAATTTGCACGAGCTGATTTGCATAGCTTGTGATAGGCTTTAGTTGCTTTTTTGTAGATATTTTTAGATTCTAAGGCGTAGTCCCTTCTCCATTTCCTTTCCAAAACCTTACATTTGGCTTTTTCAGTTTTTAATTCTTCATTGAACCACGGTGCCGGGATACGATGATTAAAATGTCTTTTTAGGGAAACAGGGAGGCAGGTGTCAATGGCATTCAGAAGCCAGTCTTGCACTGAAAGGGCAAGTGTGTCCACCGTATGTTTAGAAACCGGTAGATGAGAGTGTAGAAGTTCATTTAAGATGGTGATGTTCAGTTTTTTCCAGTTCCTAGCTGAGGTCTTCTGAGTGGGAACAGGAGAACCGGAATACTCTGGGGATCTTATGCTAAATTTAATGATGTAGTGGTCAGACCAACATAACGGAAGTGCCGGGGAACAGTGCAGGTTAGGTAAGTTTGAAAAAATAGGGTCCAATAAGTGACCACCTCTGTGCGTGGTCAGGATAGTTTTGTGAGGTGGTGGGGCTTCGGGATAGTTTTAAGGGATAGTGGGGGTTCGGGGTCATTTTTCGGGGTGGTGGGGGTATGGGGTAGTTTTTGAGGGTGGTGGGGGTTTGGGTAGTTTTTGGGGGTGGTGGGGCTCGGGGTAGTGTTCAGGGATGGTGGGAGTTCGGGTTAGTTTTCAGGGGTGGAGGTTCAGGGTAGTTTTCAGGGGTGGGGAGTTCCGGGTAGTTTTTAGGGTGGGGGGGGGGTTTGGGGTAGTTTTCAGGGGTGGAGGGAGTTTGGGGTAGTTTTCAAGGGTGGGGGTTCATGGTAGTTTTCAGGGGTGGGGGTTTGTAGTAGTTTTAATGGGGGTTTGAGGTATTTTTAGGGGTTGTTTTTAGGGCTCAGGGAGGGGAGGGGGTAGTTTTTAGGAAGTAGGGGAGGGCGGGGTAGTTTTCAGGGCTCAGGGGGAGGTCGGGTAAATGTTTAGGGCTTAGGGGAGGGCAGGGAAGTATTTAGGACAGGGTTTTAGGCATTAGGGCAGGGGGAGGACACTGCATAGGGGTTGGGAGGGGTTAGGGGTATTTGCACTTCAGGGCGGGAGGGGGGTTGGGAGTTTGTACCTTAGGGTGGTTGGGAGGTAGGTGGTAACCTTAGCCATGCATACCCCTTTACCATGCATGCCTTTACCACACAAATTCATGGTAAAGGCATGCATGGCAAAGCAATGCGTGGTTAAGACTAACCCTGGGCAGAGCAGGCGTAGTGCCTCTATGCGAAGTTCCACGGAGTTGGAAAACAACTCAGTGAACTTCGCTCCGTGCCCTCCCCCTTCCCAAAATAATTATAAAGTAATTAAAAAGGCACTTACCTGCCGTGGCTGCCTCCTCCTCGCCATGGCCGCTCTCCTTCCTCGTCCTCGCCGTCCTTCTTCTTAGATAACCCCTACGTTGTACGTCTTGCGCGATCACGGTATTTACGCTCCAGGAGTGCTGTTTCCATCTCCTTGGTGACTGGGACGTCCATTGCGTACCTGCTATTAGAAACAGGATCAGCAGAAGTCCTCCAAATATGCTTCTGAATACGGAGTGTATAAAGTTTGGTATAGCTCCGAGGACCGTCTGAAAGGTGCTTAACAGTCCAGAACCTATGGTCTTAAAAAGGTGGACTATACCCATCGTATCAGACATGTTAAAGATACGATTTACCATTTCTGTGAAATGGAAGGGGCAGTTCATATTTATGAGTGCCTGTATCTCAGCCGAGGACCTTGCGATCTGGAGATCAAAAGTCTCCCGGCGGAGGTTAAGGGCACAGTTTTTTGTAGAAGCATGGCTTTCATTCTGCTCAGAGTATCAAACCGTATAAAGGAAACATTCAATGAAGGCCATAGTGGCACCTTCTTGACTGTGTGTGTCGGTGGAAACAATACTTGCATACAGCAAGTAACCCTGGAGCTCACGGTGACGAGATATGCGATGCCCGGAAGCATCCCACAACAACCTTGATCGTTCAGCATCAAGTAACTTCCATATGAAAGTAGCTTGAATACCGGGATAATCACGGCTGTTGGGGTACCCCTCAAGTGACAGGATAGGTTCGCTACTGAACCATTGCAGGCTCCGTGCAGCATAATATCCTGGCATATGAGAGATCCACTTAAAGCGTTCTCACAGTTTGTACCGCTTAGAAGCACTTCTAGATCCCCACTCCTGCATCGAAATCTGTACGGTAATTCCCAAGATTCCTTGATGAATTCCCTACCCATTTCTTCATATCTGCCTGCCGTTGTTCAAGGCAGTACTGAAACTGGAAAGTTGTGACCGGTAATGTTATATGGCCATAGATCAACCACTCTGTGGACGGTGATTCTGCCACAGTAAAAGGTAATCTGTCCAGTTTTCAATATGCAGCATTGTATATTTTGCTCCCTCTTTGCCATTTTCATCTGTTTTTCCATAAGATTGTATGCAGAAAACAGTGACGTACTGTTGATAAAATGCCAAGGCACATAACCTACACGCAATGAGTGCTGCGTCCAGCTTAATAACAAAATAGTGATTGCCCATGGTGTAGTACGGACAAATCTTGTTCTAGTACATCAATAGCAGAAGATACAATGTTGCCCAGTGAATAAATCCTGGAAGTTAACATAGTCATGCCATTGTCAACTACGGCTAGCGCTTTTTCTAGATTGATCCTATCTATTTCTCGCAGTCTCTCCGCTGCTTCTTGTTGGGAGATTTTCCAAATTTCATTATAGACAGCACAATAGAAACGTTTTTGACGTGGCTTTCTGGAACCTAATAAAAAATCCTGTAGGTCCACATCCTCTGTAAGTAAGGATAAGTGTTGTTTCACCTGTGGGAGTGTTTTAGGTCTTTAGCCAATCGAGGCACAACTTCCCAACACTGCATGATGTCACCACCCCCGGATGGTCTCTTTGTACATAGCGTGGGTTTGGCCTATGGATACTGTACCCTTCGGTGGTACCCCATAATCTCTCCTGACATCTATTAGTGTCAGAGGGCCAAACTAACCATCCCTCCCAATTGGGGTCTGATCTATTGTATTGTAAGATGTCATCTAATATAGCCCCCTTTAGTGATGTAATATTACCCTCCGCCTGTGATGGTGTTGGAATCCGAGGTGTGTTCAAATCCTTGTTCTTGGCTATCCCAAGACAGGAATTCTGTTGCACAGTTTCATTTAGAAATATCATCTGCTGAGGAATGAGACATGCTCTAAATAGCGCTTCTGTTCCCTGGACTTGCCAGTCTCTAGAACCCCAGAGTGATTTTAAGTCTATAGTGTCTTTCCATAAGTCGAAACCCTGTTCAGAAAGTTGAGTAATAAAGGAAGCAGAAAAAATCTGTTTGGTGTTAGTCAGCATATTTTTCTGTGCAGATGTCGGTGCAACCTTATAGTAATATGAGGTCGGGTCTGAAACGTTAAACCCTGAAAAATATGAAAATTTCTGTGCAAACGTTTTCAATCTACTTTTCGGTAGTGTAGGGCAATTATCCCATTGGTGATATGTAAAAACCTTCCTAGGGGTGCTCGATTTGAGTAGAAAATGATGACCATACTGTTGATAACAATACATTGTGTTAAAGTCTGATGTGTCTTCTAACATTTCATTGCTAGAAAATGCGGCAGTTTGTTCTAAATCAGACAACATATTGGTTACAGTTTCAAAATCCCAATCATCGGAAAATGTACTGGAGGTAATGATATCATTTAAGGAAATTTTAAATAAATGTGTTTTTTTTTAAAGTTTGGTCGGACCAAATATATCATAATCAACCTTGTCCCATACTATACCATCAGGTATAGGAACTGCTGTAATGTTCACTGATGACAAGCCTCTTTGCTCACGATGAGACGAACCATGAGGTTTTAGTATTAAGTTCACTTTTGATGCTGCAGAGCTTTGGCGAAGGTAAGTTCCATTAATAAGCAAGCAAAAGACAGTTACTAAGCCTATCCAGAAAAGAAAGAAAAGTATCCCGGTGATTATCCATAGTTCTATCCAAGGTGACACCAGGTAAGTCTTTTTAAGAAAAACAAAGAAGTCTTTGATTTGTTGTTGACAAGATATTGGGGCTGGCGTTGTTTCAGGTTCACTTGGATCCAAGAAAAAGGTATCAAAGTCGATGAAATAGCCGGGTGCAGTTCGATCTATTTATTTATTTTTTTAAATCTTTTTTATTGGTTACACAACTTATGATTTCATCACAAAAGACAGTACATTACAAATACTTAAAAGGTTCCAGTTTCACACCAAATCTGAGTTCTCTAGTGTCTATGTCCAACTCCCTCGTAATGGCCACCAATCACTTCACCGGTCTTTATCACCGTTTTACTTCAACTGTCATCTGACAAAGGATCTCCTGGTGGCGGCGTACAAACATTTCCCCTAAATGTGTTCCACCCTCCCCACACCCGCTCCCATTTTTTAGGACACCCCCCTATTTATATAGACTGCTTTTTCAGCTACCATTACCCAGTCCATGTCTGTACACCATTCTGCATAGGTTGATGTTGTCTGTACCCCCCAGTACTTGGCTATATTGCGCTTTGCTATCATCATGCCCAGTGTGCCCAATCTTGGGCCCTGCGATTGATATCCGTGGCTTCCCATATGTTTAGGATTCTGATGGTACTGGAGCTCCGCCTACCTGCACTATTGTGGCCATGATAGTTTGCCAGTACGTTTGGATCCTCAGGCATTCCCATATTGTATGATAGAATGTGCCCACGTCTCCACAGTTACGCAGACAGAGCTGGGTATCGGCTCTGCCTATTTTGACTAGTACTACCCTGGACAAATATGTTCTATGGAGCACCTTGAGCTGTACTAGTCGTAGTCTGGAGGGGACTGCTACTTCTCGTGGTGATTCGAGCGCCTCTTGCCAATCAGTGTCATCTAATTCTCCAATATTAGCCTGCCATTGTTCACGGAGAGTGTGTGTGGGGTCTGGCTGGTTGTTGATTATTTTTCGGTAGGTTAATGATATGGCTTGTTTGTCAATGCGATCTGTTAGCAGTCTATCCTCTAGTGGGGAGGCTTCCGGGAGGGTCATGCCCGGTTTAATTGCGGCCTCAAGTGCGTGTCTAATTTTAAGATATCGAAACTGCTCCCTGGATGCCATGTCATATTTGTCTTGCAGTTGTGCAAATGTGATGACTTTCCCCTTGATCCAGAGGTCGCCTACACTTGATATTCCTATCAAATCCCACTGTCGGAAACCTTTACATCTGCTCAGTCTCCCCAGCTTTCCAGTCTCCCAGAGTGGTGTGAGTTGCGTTATTGTACCTTCCCAACCTAGTTTCTTAAGGACTGTATACCAGATATGGACCGTATGTGCAGTAGGTCCCGTGAGGTCAGCCCTGCGAGTTTTATTGTAGAGGGCCCTCATGACCCCTCCCTCCCCAGAAACTGTCTATCCATACGAAATGCGGGTTCTGTCTGGGGAGCGTGCAGCCATTGATTAAGTACGATAAGTTGGGCGGCCCAGTAGTATGTTTGTATATTCGGGAGTGCTATGCCCCCATCATACCAACCTTTAACCAACTTATTCATGGCTATTCGGCAGGTTTACCATCCCACAGGAGGCTGCGTACTTCGGTTTCTATCGCTTTAAAATATGATGTCGGGACTGGAAATGGAGTGTTTTGTAACGCATAAAGAAATATGGGTAGTGCCATCAGTTTGAAGAGCGCAGCTTTCCCCAATAGGGTCAACGGTAAGGATTGCCAATGTTTTGTGTCTCGACGTAGTCTTTTTAGGGGCTCTTGGATATTTTGATTCATGAATTCGTCTGGGTCTATTGTAATGTAGATACCGAGGTAGCGGAAGCCGTTTGTCACCACTCTTATCTCACATCCCCTGGGCATGTCCGGGGAGGGGCCACTCAGTATAAATAGGACCGATTTATTCCAGTTAATAGTGTAGCCGGAGTATGTCCCATAGGATTCACAGATATCAAGTATTCTGGTTAATGAGCGTCTCGGGATGCCATATAAAGGAGGACATCATCGGCGTAGAGGGATATTCGGTCTTCCCACTCCTCCATCCACCGGAGTCCACGTATTATAGGATCTTTTCTTATCCAGGCTGCCAACGGTTCCAGTATAAGGGCAGAGAGGAGTGGGGACAGGGGGGCAGCCCTGACATGTTCCCCGTCCCAGGGGGAATGCATTGGATATTAATCACTACTTGTGCCAGCGGTTTTGTATATAGTAGTCGAATCCAGGATTGAAACTTGGGCCGAAACCCCATATGTTCCAGGACAGCAAATAGGTATGGCCATTCGACTGTATCGAATGCAATACGCGCATCGAGGGAGAGGATTGCAGCGTCTTCCTGAATCGTATGTCTGCGACTCAGTACACCGTGGAGGTGCCGCAAGTTAAGTGCGGTGTTTCTGCGAGGCATAAATCCAGACTGATCCGGATGTACCAATTTAGTAAGGTGGGGAGTCAGCCTAGTGGCCAGCGCTTTGGCCAAAATCTTGGCCTCTGCGTTTAGCAACGAGATAGGGCAATAAGATGTACATTCATGGGCTTGTTTCCCCGGCTTGCGAATGGCTACTATTGTCGCCACACGCTGGTCTCTGGGAAGCTCTCCTGACTCTAGGCTGGCCTCGTACATTTTCAATTAATACGGAGATAGTTTAGTCGCCAGTTCGATCTATTTTTGGTAGTTCCGCAGGGTTTGTTGAACTTGTAGATGGCTCTTGTTGAGGCATGTTTATGTAGACATCAGTGTTAGGTCAAATTGAAATTTGTCTTTCATTTTGATTTTGAATTTCTGTATCAAGAGGAACTAGTTCCATGGCATTGTTGCATAGTCCATCATTTCGTACAGGTGACTCTTCAAACGGGATGAGCCTTTCTGTCTGAACTTCCTGTATAGTAGCAAGAGGAGGGTGTCGGCTACTCAGGAGTCCATGAGGCCTACCATTCAGTATCAGCCACATAGTGTGGATTTATCAGATCAATGGAGACAAATCTTTTCTCCTTTTTTCCGGCAAGAGGCGGCAGAAGTACAATTCTTGTTCCTTTAACGGCCAGGACAGGTACAGGCTTTCTTTATGATGGCCCAAATTCTTTTTTGTCCACTATCTTTTCTGTGACCAGATCCCCAACTTTAGGGACCCAGACAGGTCTTGCTGTGACTGACTTGACTTCCCCAGTGGCGGTCCGCTTTACCTGCAAATTGCTCTGTAGTGCCCTGGATTCATTCAGATCCTGTAAAACAGGCAGACGTTTATTGATGTGAAAAGGTTTTTCATCCGCCACTGTGCCGTCACAATGAAGATCAGGTACCCACATTCTCATCCCAAATAGGACTTCATAAGGAGTGACACCCCCTAGAGAACTTCTTGGCATATTGTTGAGGGCCCGCTGTACCCCATATAAGTGAGTGACTCAACTACTACCCGAACCTAATACTCTAGCTGTTAAAGATTGCTTTAAGTCCCGGTTTTTCCTTTCCACAACCGAATTTCCCTCGGGATGGTACGGAGAGGAGTGCCGTAATGCTACACCCAAACTTCCCATGGCTTCCTTGTAAGCCTGAGAGCTAAACGCGGGGCCACGGTCAGAATGTAATGTGCCATCTGCGTATGTCCCTATAAAGACTCGCAAATCTTTGATAACAGTTTGAGCGTCAGCCGAGCGCTGAGGCCATACCCATAGGAATCTCGAGCACAAATCCACTGCAACCATGATATATTTGTAAGCCCCATCAGATTCTAAGGAATCGCAGTGGTCCAAATAGACACACGTGAGTGGTCTGTCTGATATTAGCAACAGTGTCTGCGCTGGACGTGTTATGGTGGAGCCCTTCATCTGCTGACAGATGTCGCACTTCAAGACGTAATCTTTGGTCTGCTTTGTTAACCCTGGTCACCAATAGCATTGTTTCAATAAAGAAACAGTCGCCGTAACTCCTGCGTGTGCAGAACCCAAACCCTCGTGTGCAGCTAATATTAAGCCTAATCTGCGATCCATGTTTGGTATTATTCTATCCCCGACTCCAGGAATCTGAGCAAATGGAACGCTGTTTGCATCTAATTTGTAGGAGTACTTGAGTGGAAAACCTTTCGGTAATGTCTTATTTAACCCTGGGCGTAGTGGGCGTAGGGGGGCAACGCGGAGGGCCACGGAGGTACGAACAAACTCCGTGGCCCTCCACGTGGCCCTCCGCGTGGCCCTCCGCATAACCCCGCTACGCCACACGCCTCTACCCCCCTATATTAACAATGAATTTTAGTACTTAAAAATAAATTAAAACCCACTTACCTGTACTGCGCCGTCCTCGGGCTGCCCTCCTCCTCTTCGTCGCTGTTTCTTCTAATCCTTGCGAAAACTGTGCATGCGCATGCGCCAGCGCATGCATACACAGTTTTTGCAAGGATTAGAAGAAACGGCAACGAAGAGGAGGAGGGTAGCCCGGGGACGCCGCAGTACAGGTAAGTGGGCTTTAATTTATTTTTAAGTACTAAAATTCATTGTTACTATAGGCGGGTGGAGGCGGGGGCTGGCCAACTCCGCTACGCTGCAGAGTGTGGAGAGATTTGCATTCTCCGCGTTCTCCGCGAAATGCAGAGATGGCAAATCTCCGCACACTCCGTGGGCGGAGCGGAGGTCTCCGCCCGGGCCTAGTCTTATTGTCTTTACGTGAAGCAATGACACTTACCATTATCTGTCTGTCTATTCTCGTTTTTGAATGAGTGATTGCAGCTACGGACACAGTTCGTACTGCCCCCTTTGCGGCTTCATCAGCCAATAAATTCCCTTCAACGTGAACGCCATCACATTGATGACTCAACATGTGTATCACATGAGCTCTTGGTAGCCCGTTTTTCAACTCAGCTACCTGTTCCCATAGCTGTTTATGCTTAATTGTGCCACCTTTTGAGTCTTTAAACCCATTTTGTCCCCAATAGGGAAGATATTTATTATATGACTGGACACAGTAAAAGGAATCGCACACTATTAGTGTGGGGAATTCTCGATCCGTATTTATCAGTGCCAGTAATAGAGTTTTTAATTCTGCCAGCTGAGCCGTGCAGTCTCCAAGAGACTGTGTTTTTGTACAGCTTGGATGGAACTTTCCGTCCTGCATACGACCTTTTACAATCGCACATGCGGCGCTGTATTGTTGTTTACTTCCAATGTCCGGCTGAGCAGATCCGTCAGTGTAATTTATGTATTCATACTGATCTAGAGGCATTATTTTATTAGGGAGAGGATATTCTTGTTCATATTTAAGGGTGGGCGGAGCTGGCGTAGTGCCTCTATGCGTAGCTCCACAGAGTTTGAAAAAATCTCCGTGGAGCTACGCATAGCTCCGCTCCGCTCCCTCCCCGCTCCCCCCTCTCAAATGCTTTAAAAATAATAAAAAGAAGGCACTTACCTGTGTTTCTGTCGCCTCCCCTGCCTGGCCGCTCTCCTTGAGGTCGTAGAAAGGTGTAACCCTTTCTGCGTAATCCAAAATGTATGTTCTACCAAAATATCCCAGTCTGGATTGTAAATTTATCAACGAATTTGGAGGTTGGAGCAGCGCGCACTTTTCTAAAACGTTGGCTGCCAAGCTTTTCCCTTCACTTGAGAGCTCATATCCCAGAAATAGGGCATTGAGTTGGGCTATTTTTGATTTTTTTAAGTTGAATTTGTAGCCCTCAGAGGCGAAAATTATGGTGCTCACCCTGGTCAAGTGATCCTCTAGGTCATCATCCGTCAGATAAATATCATCCACATAGGACAATGCCTCTTCGTACAGGTTCTGAAGTAACTCAGTTACTCTGGAGGAAAACAACCCCGGGCTGTTCTTATACCCCTGGGGAGTCGACAAAATTGCTGCTGGGACCCCAGCGCTGAGAATGCTGTCAAATATCTGCTCTCAGGCGCTATATTTTGGCAGAAAAATTCATTCGAGATATCTAGTGTTGTTTTATATTTTTTCCACACAATGTTATTCATTAATGTGGCACTGTGTGCGTTTTGTACTGCAAAAGAGTTTGTGGATGAGTTTAGATGTCTGTATTCTAAAACTAGACGATATGAATTATCGGGTTTCATTACAGGAAACAAAGGATTATTCATTGAAGAGGTGCAACTTTGAATCACACCCTGATATTCAAGTCGATCTAAGATCTCCCTTACCTGTTTTTTCACTTCCTGTTTTATTGGATACTGTCTCTGTAGAGTTGGAGTAGATTTTAATGGTATCACGTGGTGGGTTAAATCTTCATCCCACCCAACATTGTTGCGATATAGTGCGGGGGCAAGAGCTACCGCCCACTCCCGCGCATATGTGTCTTTTAAATATTGGGGAACGAGTTCGGAAAAAGCTGGCTTAATTACCTTTTCTCCCTTTGGGCACTCCATAACAATAGTAGGCGGCCAGTCTCTTTCAGCTAAAAGAATGTCATGGCCAAAGTCAGGTTCTCCCAAAAGAGACCTTTAATTTTTCTGGCCTTGTCCCCTCCATTTGTAGTGTTATTTCATGTAACCTATGTGGGACACTTACCCTAGTATCAGGCGTTTCCACCGTGATATGTTCACTCAACTCCGCTGTCACCAGAAATTCCATCAGGTTCTGGCAAGCTATTGTTACTTCTGCTGCACTGTCTAGCATAGTCAGAGCCCATTCCCCGTTCAGTAGTTGAGTCCTCAGAATTCTGGGCATGTCTAACTTTGAGACCTGCTATTTTTTTCTTTTTGAATTGAGGTTTTGCTTTAGGCTTTTCTTCTTTTTTGGAAGCGTAGTCTGAAGTGCGTTGTGCATCTCTGGACTTTGTACGCTCTTCTTGTCTGTGTTCTGACCGTCCTTCCCTCTCTGAGTTTTTCGATGAACTCTGAAAGGAACGAGAGGAACGTGTATCAGTGTCCTGATACCTGTCAGGTTTTCTAATGTTGTCTCTATTCCTAAGGTTATACCTCCATTCGGAGGGCTCCTGTTGAGGAGACCTACCTCTGGGTTGAGATATATTGTCTTTATTCTTTTGCTGTTTGATATTGTCCCATTTCTTCTTTGAAGAAGCAGGTGCTTGCTTAGAGATATCCTTTTCAGGACCCCCATCAGTTGAGGTTTTATTGCTCTACCCCCAAACTGTCTCTGCCTAATTCTGCATAAGCAGTTTAAATTATTTTGGGTAATTCATGTTCCTATTGTAGAGGAGAGAACTTTCTTAGGCGTTGGCGTATTGCCACCGATGCTGCTTTCCCTTTAATATTTGCTAATATTATAGCTGATACCTGGGCAAAATTACCTAGTAACTTCATCCCTAAGTTCAAAGCAGGTTCTGCTCCATACTCATTCTGTATTTGTCTTAATACATCTGGCATTACTGCTAATGGCGGGATACCATGAGCAGCGAAAACTGTACCCCAAGAGGTACAATCCTCTATCTGGGGTGTTATCCCCATGGGCAAGCAAATTGTTAACATTCTGTGTTTTTCATGTGGGCTGGTGTTTGGAAATACCGCCTCTAGCTGTGTTATTTTTTGAGCCACCAAGAATGGCATCTGTTCACGTTTAGCGGGCATTTTACCCATCACTGCGTGCAATGTTTGTGGTGTAATTTTAGTTGTGGATGTTCGAATCTGACCTGTTGGTGTAGCCGTTGCTGGCTGAACTGTTAGTGTTCGCATCACGAACTGTGTCATGTTTCTGTACAGTCTTATTAGTTCTTTATGAAGTATAAGTAAGTCTCCTGCTGGCATTGTTTCAATGTCAGGATGTGGTGTGTAGGCTGCTAATACTGGCCATGTTGCTCCATCTCTTCCGAGCGGACCGAGTCTTACTTTATTCCTTGTATGGGGTAGGGCCCCTTTAAACCAGTATAATGCTCCTGGTAAGTGAGCGGAACTTCAATGTCCTCGTATGGACAATATTTGTTCGATATTTCGTCTTCTATGTAGCAATGAAATGTCTTTGTTAGTGCATTTGCCTGTGGGAATGTAACCCATGAATATTATACCTCTGTTCTAAATGATTTGTGTGCCTCAATCACGAAGGTTACTGGCCCACCCCTAGCTGTTAAACCACATGAATCTAGTTTTAGGGTGATGGCATTTCTAACATTTTCTGTAGTTTGTATTGCATCTGCATCTTCCTCTTCCTGGACTGTTATATTCAGTTCATGCACAGTGTCTCCCTGCTCAGTCATTGTATTTGGTAAAAAGGGTTCTTCAAGGGAACTGAGATAAGGTGTTATGCACAATAGGAACAATGTGTCCTTAAAGCTTGATTAACCAACAGCCAATACATAGGATTTTGCCTACTCAGCTGCGGCGGATTGTTTGTACCCTCCCACTCCAGACGTCTATGGGAAAATGTGAGTAGTGGTCTCTGAGAAAAGCACAACTGAACTACTCAGATTTGACTGTTAAATAAGTACCCAACCAATGTTGTGCACCATGTCATGTAGTTCCTATAAAAACCCATACAGGATCTGAGTGTTTGGACAACATACACTGTAGGATTGGTGTCAGACTAATTCTAGACACCCCCACCGGGTATGTTGGCCTGTGTACCAGCTAGCTCACAGTGCCACTAGAAACTCCTCTTACCAAGGAGAGAATAGTTCTTGGCAACTATCGAACATGACAACCCTGATCCCTCAGGACCATGGAAACAGTGTACTATTTTCGCTCAGTAACTCGTGCTCACTTAGTCTTCAGAGAGTTACACAGAATAAACAGTAGGGACGTTTTTCAATAAGCATATATTGAACAGTCGTTATTCTAGTGTAAAATAGGTGTGCTGAAACAACCATCAGACAGTAACAGATATAAATAATTAGAAGCACTAGGAAAGTAAAAGGATGGTAGATTTCTACCATTTTGCTATAACCATGAATACAGGCAAGTATATAAAATACATGACAATAAAATGCATACTACTACGATGCTACCCTAACTAGATGTACCTAAGTGTACCTAGCATGTATGTAGGTGTTAAGCCAAGAATCCCTCTAGGATAAAGTCAACCCCATTACCTGAAGTGAGAGACTGTGGGACCCTGTCTTGGTCTCAAGTTGGACGCCCCACAAGGGATGTTAGACCACTGCGAGCTGGAGTATCTGCATGCAGGAACCTCAGCGTCTCACATCAGTGTGTGTCGGCAGGGAAATCCTGTTCTCCTCTGTTTGTCTCAGCAAGATGTGATGTTTATATACCCAAAGGTCTCCCCGGGGGTTCTACCTTGCTGCGCCACTTGTCGGACTTAGGATGATGTCGGGAATGAACTTTATACATAGTTAATATACAGGAGATGGTAGTCCTGCTGAGTTTCCAAGAATCCTCATGCATAATGTATGAGGCTTTTACCAGGGAAAATCCCGCGTTCAGTGTGCAGTGTCGTATCTAGGTAAAAGGTCAGTCCCCAAGAACCGTTGTGTGTAATGTAGGGGAGAGTATAGGTGAAAGGTTATGATGTTACCTGAGCATATATTGGGGTCCCTATATGGAATATAACACTATTTGCAATCACCTCTAAAGACTGTACCTGCATACTAAAAGGCATTTTAAATCTGTACACATTGTATCCTGAAAACATTATAATACGAAGCACAGTTATTCAATGCACACTGTCCTTCTGCATTGGCATACACTCATTACTAAACATCAATATATAAACATAATATTACTAATTATTATCCATCAATGTAGTCCCTGGCAAACACACTGCATCAAAATGCATCTTAGTGCATTCCCCTTTCAATCTAAGCCTTTAGAATAATATTTTCTGCAAGTCTAAAGACCCTAGAAAAAGAAAACATCAATATGCATACACATTATTTTATTAAGAAACATACACAAAATAGTACTTCTCCTTGCACTGCTAATGAGGCAAAACTCTGCAAGAACTCAATATACCTAGTGCTATTCTATATGTTCTTGTTATTGTGTGCAAAAGTTTGGAATAATACAAATCTAATTTTGCCAAATTCATTTTCATGGTCACTGGGGCGTGTGTGGAGATGGCAATGTTGTGTGTGTGGTATAGGTATATCACATATTGGCACAATCTCTCATTTTACTTTTCTATCGCTCCACAGCCCTCATGTTCCTCCATTTCCTTGTTCCGTACGTTGGACCCTGGAAGCGATTTATACAGAGGTCTAATTCACACACCTGGGACCTGGGAGGTTTGGGGAGCAAAAGGCCTGATGGGCTGTGCAAGTAAGACCAACACTCTGCCCATGGAACTAGCCCGCACTGAACCCAGCACAGTGCCTTTAATACCAGCCGGGTGTCTGTTAGGATGGAGGGTGTCTGTGTTACAGTGGGCATGGCGGAAGGGAAGCATATATTACCAAAAAAAACTGTATTTATTCCTTTCTTCTCCATGTCACCAAAATGTGTGATCCGGGGCATTTTGTTTCTCTTTCCCCCTTTTTCCTTAATTATCACATACAAGAAAACCTCAAAACATAAAACTTAGTAACTTACAAAATTGTTCTGTATAATGGGAACCCAGGCCACCCAGATCCTTCATCTCTTAGCTCAATACTTGCATTGTTGTCAGGGTGGGATGGGGGTTTATATGTTCAAATGCATACTTTAAAACCTGGCACTTGAAACAGGGACAATACTTATCAATGCATTGAAATAACATGAAGAACAGAGAAGAAACAGTTCTGCATGTTCATAAAATACACTTTGAACTTGCAGAACTTTACTAGACTGTCTTTAACACTTCTGCTGTAGACTGTTATCCTGAAAGTGATGCTGTGCAGGGCACTCTGGCTACCTCCCTTCAATAATGTAACTTGACTTTTAAGCAAATGTTTGCCTCCTTATCTTAACTTATTTCTCATTCCAGCACTGAGTCCTCAGAGTAAACAGCACCCTGCTGCTGTTCAGGGGCCCAGATGTGACCGGCAGGAGGGCCATATGTGGCCCGAGAGCCACACTTTCACTATCGGGGTAGGGGTTGGCCCTTCACACATGCTTGCAGTTATACCTCCTATAAAACTTGCCCCCTGCTTTTTAATTAAGTAGCTATTAGCGCAATGCAATGCAATCTCTTTTTCTTTAAAACAACAAATGTCTCCTGTTGTAAAGTTCTCTGGGAGATAGATGTTAGGGGGTGGGGGACCTTGAAATGTCATTGCTCTGGCCCTTACTCATTGTGTTTCCCCCCTTCCCCTGCGGTGGATGGCAATATCAACTGACAACAAACAAACCATAAAACAAAAATAAACAGACACGTACGGAAAGCAAACAAAACATCTCCTCTCCGATGTACCTTCACCTGGAAATAAAAATGTTATGAAAGAACACGCACTCAACATATTATTAAATTATAATATACACATTTACACTTTTGTTCATCTATTGTATAACTTCAAATTTTAAGAGGACCCAGACCTCTCAAACGATGTGTTTCTGTTCTGTTCATGACCACAGGAAACTGTTGCACTATATGGTTTGGTCTTGGTTCAATGCTCAGAGTCTGTGGCTAGCTAGGACCGTTAATTCAAAGGCAGCCCAAAACAGTTTTTGTTAGCCCTTCAACGTATAGTAATATCAAAGGCCTTGCTGGGCAGATCATTTCTCAGTAACTATTGTAAAGTCTGTCCCTTATTTTTCACTCAACGAAATTATATTGGGTGCTAGGTGTCTCAGGAGAGGTTAATTCTTGCATTTGTAACTGAAATACGTAGCCATTAGATTCCTGAATAAATCTCTAACCATCTGTATTTGGGCCATGACCTGTTGAAGGTTATAGAGTATTCGTCAGGTCTCCTTGAGTGGTCAGAAACACACTTTCCAGAGTATTTTTGTGTCTTATAAGCTAGAAATCTGATGTGGCCAGCTCAATGCGCATTAACTGAGATACAATCGGCCCTACATTCAAATCTGGCAGCCTTGGAAAATTCAGTGCAGCCAGAGCATATTCCATTCTGCCAATTTGTCTTCCTTCTTGTCTATCCAGTTCTGTGCACTAGAAATTGGGAGAGAAGAACAGGCAACTTTCACTAATGCCTCCCCACTACAGTTGTGTTAGTACCTGTCACAACTATAACAACAGTGCCATATTATGTCTGTCTTTGGGTGGATGGAAAATGTAAGTCTAGTCTGTTGTAGTAACTGTTACAAATATGACATGTCAATTAGGCTGGGTAACTACTTTTCAAACCTCTCCTTACTTCACCTGGCGTTGTGTGCAAGCAGCTGACCCTACACAACAGCTACAGACTTTCAGACATCCTTTATTACAGTGACACAGAAGGAAGTTGGTAGACTAGCTCCACTGTTGCTACCCGGGGGAAGGAGAAAGGAGAACAGATCACATTCAGTATTACACTCGTCCTTACATCAGCCTGCATGTCTGTTAATTTAAAGCAGAGAGCGATGCATCAGGCAAAACGACAGTGCAGTTGCTACAAGTTCACCATGGAGCATTCACAAATGAGAATGTAATAGAAATGTGGCTAAAAAATGCGTATATAGGCATCCTAGTGAAGCCAGAAGAAAGGAGACAGAAAAGCAATAAAGAAGAACATATTTGAATTTCCTTGTGGGGCACCATTCAGAGTTTTAGTGCGATAGTGGTGAACTCTGCATACAATCCTTTCATACACATTGAATATAGACTGGGGAATGCTATCCCTGCACTGTATTTTATTGCACACTATACCCAATGATCCCATTCTCAGGAGAGAAATCGTGGCAACAGTCGGAGAACAATGTGGGTGTCAAGTGTGATTTTTATTACCACACAGGTGTATGGTCATCCGTCCAATACAAAGTAAAAGTCAGAAGTTCTGCTAGTCAATTCCCCATTGTGTCTCAACATAGCATTGTGACATTTCAAAGTAACATTTGTAGTAAGGCGGCTGGTAATCAGTCATTTGAGATCTAACAGCATATGAAAGGTCAATCGCAAAATACTAAAAATCGCACTAAATCTCAATACATCATGTGACAATCAAAGACAGCATATCAAAAATAAAAGCACTTTAAATAAATGCATACAATACAATAACAGCACTTCAAATAAATGCATATAATGCAATATCAACCCCCTCCTTGTTTGAGTAGGTGGACACCTATTCACATCTGGAGACCACCCTCGGTGTCCAGCAGGAGGCAGTGTCCCAGAGCGTGGCTACCAGCCTCAACACCAGGGTTGTCAAAAAGACCTGCGTCAAATTACCTGTTGCAACAAACAGGGGGAAGCACTACCTGCTAGCACCGCTACGATATCGTCCTGCACTTAATACCAGTGCCAAACCGGGGAGCTATTCCAGCATCAACCCTAAACTTGGGGAGCACTACCTGCATCAACCCTAAACCAGGGGAGCACTACCTGCATCAACCCTAAACCTGGGGAGCACTATCTGCATCAACCCTAAACCTGGGGTGGACGGTCCACCCTCAGCACTCACCTAGTGATGTCCCATCCTGCAAATCTTACCGACCTCTATGTTTCTCACTGGCCGAAGCGTTCTGCCCCTGGCTGGGGAGTCTCTGCAGGCAAGACAGGGAACTGCAGAAATTCACCCTCCCTGAAACACAGTCAGAAGATACTGCTTAGTTTCAGAGAGTTACTGCTGGCAAGGGAAGAATGCAAATTGATGCCCTCCCTGTTCTCCAGTGGTGAAAAAGACAGCTCAGCAACTAAAATCCAAATGCAAATGCACATCAGTGAGAAATAATCAATGGGTCCTGTGACCTAAGACGGGACGACAGTTGCCCACCTTCAACCACAGCAGAAAGAGAGAGATAAAGAAAGCAAGTACCAACCTCAAACAGTAGTACAGTCTTCAACAGAGTGGTGACAGGCTGAAAAACAGATCACCAAAACCACAAAGACCATGCAAATGAAAGAGATCAAGACAGCGTTGAAAAGCAACCGTTCAGCAAATTAGGCACAAAAGAACTGCATAAATATTTTATGAAAACAGGAAACACAACAGTATAGAAAGATCCATCAGTATGTGCTGAGAGAAGGAACCTGGGCAAAGTAGCAAGAACAGCCCGAGATATGACAACTACCTACTCACGTTCGGTGAAGGTATTCAACCCCAGGGCGTAGGGAGAGAGAGAGACGTTGAAGGCAGGAAAGCGTCGTGGTCAAACCTCAAAACCTCCGAACAAGGGTGAAGGCAGCAGCCCGGCGGTGGCAGAAGCCAGGGATTCTGGAGCCGTAATCTCTCACCAAATGAAGAAACCTACTAAAGAAATACCAGCCTGTCAGCACATATGATAAAAAGAGAATTTATTACATGACAAGATACAATGTTATGTCCCGTCTAGAGGCCCTAATGTAGACTTGTTCATACATGCCCTAAAATGGACGTATTCGTATTTGCCCTAATACGGTCATATTCATACTTACCCTATTATGGTCAAAGCTGCATATGCCCTATTACGGTCATAACTGTACATGTCCTATTATAGTCATGATTCCTTATATAGGCATGATCTTTCACCTACATTGGTCCTCGCTAGTACACAACGAGCTCTGAGGGCTGAACGTTATCTAGCCTGTGGTTTTGAATACAGCAGGGTTATTCCCAATCACAGGCCCACACTGTACTCATCAATTATGCATGACTCTCTAGGAATACACCACCTGCATAATATGTATGTACAAAGTTCACCCCTGACGTCCTCCTCAAGTCTAACAAGGGCCAATACAAACCATACGAAACAACTAGAGTCTTCAGGGTATAAATACACCACATCTTACCCCGGTAAGACAGAGGAAACCTAGACTTCCATGCTGACACACTGACCAGAGACTCTGAGGCTCCTCCAGCTGACAGCGGTCTAACACAGCCCTTGCGGGGTGTCCAACTCGAGACCAGGACGGGGTCCCACACTCTCTCTATTCAGGTATGGGGGGTTCGACTAAATGCTAGAAGGATTCTTGGCTCTTAGGCTTTTAGACCTACACATATGCTAGGTACACTCAGGTACATCTAGTTAGGCATCGTAGGAGTACGCGCACTTTCATAATGCTTTTTATATTCATGTATGTATTCATGATTATTGCAATATGGTAGAACTGTTCTATCCCTTCACTTTTATCGTACTGCTGATAATATATCTCTGCTATTGTCTGCTGGTTGCTGCAGCACATATATTTTACACTAGAATAACAACTGTTCAATAAATACTTATTGAAATGCCCAGACTGTTTATTCTGTGTAACTCTCTGAGACAAACCGGATAAGTAAGCACGAGTGACTGAGCGAAAGGTAGTACATTGTTTCCACGATTCTGAGGAATTTGGGTTGTCATGATCTAAGGTTGCCAGAAACTAATCTCTCCCTGATAAGAGGAGATTCTAGTGGCACTGTGAGCTAGCTAATGCAAATCCGGCTAACATATGCGGTGGGGGTGCACAGAGCCAGTCAGTCACCAAGCGCACAGTTTATGTTATCCAAACGCGCAGGTCCTGCATGGGTACTATAGGAACTACACGACATGGTGCCGCCAACGTTGGTTCGGTACTTATTTAACAGTAGAATCTGAGTAGCTCAGTCGTGCTATTCTCAGAGAACCTACTCACAAAACCCCAGAGACGTCTGGAGTGGGTGGGCACAAAACTCTGCCACAGCTGAGTAGTACGAGAATACTATTTATTGGCTGTTGGATAATCAAGCTTGAAGGACATTTAGTTCCTAAAAATTGTGCATAACACCTTATCTTAGTTCCCTTGGAACACTTCTTCTTCTAAACATGTCTGACAACGAGGTAAGGACAGACAGAGTTGAACAGAATTTTTCAGAAGAAGGAGGAGATCCTGAAGATGCAATACAGATTGCACCAAAATTCAGAATGACAGTCACCCTAAGACTATTAGAAAATGGTTTACAAGCGGGGGGTGGCATGGTAGTTTTCATGATTGAGGCACACGAATCAAACAAAACAGAGGTATTCTATTAATGGGTTACATTCCCAGCAGCAAATGCCATAACAAAGACATTTCACTACTACATAGCAGGAAATGCACCACGGGAATATTGTCCATTTGAGGACATATAGATTCCACTCACTTACCAGGAACGTCATTACTGGTTTAATGGCGCCCTACCCCACGTACGAGAAAGAGTAAGATTAGGCCCGCTCGGAGGAGACGGGACCACATGGCCAATACTAGCGGCTTACACACCGCATCCTGACATTGGAACAATGCCACAGCCAGAATTACTCGTACAACACAGAGATTTAATCAAAATCTACAGAAACCTGACACAATTCGTCATGAGGACTTTAACAATCCAACCTGCACCAGGTGCAGCAAATAGTACTCCAGCTCAGGGTACAGGAAATAAAATTACTCCTCAAACATTACACGCGGTAATGGGCAAAATGCCCGCAAAACACGAACAAATACCATTCTGGATAGCTCAGAAAATAACTCAGCTTGAGGCAGTATTCCTGAATACTACCACCTATGAAAAACACAGAATTCTAACAATCTGCTTGCCCATGGGGATCACACCACAAGTAGAGGACTGCACCTCTTGGGGTTCGGTCTTTGCTGCCATAAATACCAGAACACATGGTATCCCATCATTAGCAGTAGTACCTGACGTATTGAGACATATACAAAATGAGTACGGAGCAGAGCCTGCTCTTAACTTAGGGATGAAGTTACTAAATACCTTTGACCAGTTATCAGCCTTAATACTAGCTAACATTAAGGGGGAAGCAGCTTCAGTGGTGATCCGCCAACGCCTAAGGGAGTTCGGTCCAATAGATCAACAACACGAACTACCCAAAATAATTGAAACTGAATATGCAGAACTAGGCAGAGACAGTCTAGGTGGGAAAGCATTAAAACCACAAATGGTGGGCAGTCCTGAAAAGGACACTACAAAGCAGACACCTACTTCTTCTAAAAAGAAGTGGGAAAATAAAATACAACAAAAGTCTAAAGACAACAGATCTCAATCTAGAGGTAGGTCTCCTCAACAGGAGCCCTCTGAAAGGAGGTATAACCTCAGGAATAGGGATAATATTAAAAAACCTGACAGGTATCAGGATACTGATACACGTTCCTCTCGTTCCTTTCAGGCTTCGTCAAGAAACTCCGAGAGGGAAGGACGGTCAGAACACAGGCAAGAGGAGCGTACAAAGTCCAGAGACACGCAACGCGCTGCGGACTACGCACCTAAAAAAGAAGATAAACAAAAACCTCAGTTCAAAAAGAAAAAGGTAGCAGGTCTCAAGATCAGACATGCCCAGAATTCTGAGCACACAGCTTCTGAACGGGGAATGGGCTCTGACAATGCTAGACAGCGCGGCAGAAGTAACGATAGCTCGCCAGAACCAGAGTATATCACGGTGGAAACACCTGATACTCGGGTAAGTGTCCCACATAAGTTACATGAGATAACACTCCGGATGGAGGGGGACAAGCCCAGGAAAGTTAAAGGTCTATTTTGGGAAAATTTGTCATCTGGATAGGACATCCTATTAGCAGAGCAAGACTGGCCGCCAGCATTTGTCATGGAGTGCCCAAAGGGAGAAAAGGTAATTTTTCCAGCATTTTCCGACCTCGTTCCCATACATTTAAAACATGAATATGCGCAGGAGTGGGCGGTTGCCCTAGCTCCAGCATTGTACAAAAATCATGTTGGTTGGGATGAAGATTCAACCCACCACGTGATTCCGTTAAAAGTTTCCCCAAATGCTCAAAGGAAATATCTAATAAAGCAGGAAGCTAAAAAACAAGTCCGGGAGAACCTAGATCAACTTGAATACCAGGGGGTGATAGAAAATTGCACTTCACCTATGAACAACCCTTTGTTCCCCGTAGACAAACCTGACAACACATATCGTCTAGTTTTAGATTACAGACATTTAAACACCTGCACAAAGACATTTGCAGTTTAAAATGCACACAGTGCCGCATTAATGAATAACATTGTGCGCAAAAAATACAAAACAACACTTGATATCGCGAATGGATTTTTCTGCCAAAATATAGCGCCTGAAAGCAGGTATCTGACCGCATTCTCAGTGCTGGGGTCACAACGGCAATTTTGTCGACTCCCCCAAGGGTATAAGAATAGCCCGGGGTTGTTTTCAGCAAGGGTAACAGAGTTACTCCAAAATTTGGATGAAGAAGCATTTTCCTATGTGGATGATATTTATCTGACGGACGATGACATACCGAGGCACTTGACCAGGGTGAGCACCATTATCATGGGATTCGCCTCTGAGGGCTATAAATTTAATTTCAAAAAATCAAAAATTGCTCACCTCAATGTCCTATTTTTAGGGTATGAGCTGTCAAGTGAAGTAAAAAGCCTAGCAGCCATCTTTTTAGAAAAGTGTGCGCTGCTCCAACCTCCAAAATCATTAAAAAATTTACAATCAATACTGGGATTCCTAAATTTTGGTCGAACATACATTTTGGATTACGCAGAAAGAGTAAAACCTTTCTACAACTTAAAAAACCCTGATTTTTCAATCAGACAATGGACACAGGAACATACAAACATCCTACGTTCACTACAGGAAGACATGATAGCTTCTAAACATTTACAGACACGCGTAAACGTACGCAACTTAGTGATCCGAGTAATAGCGGGTCAATGCGGGTACACTTATTTAACTTTCAATGAAGGTGAAACAGTACCAATCGCATACAAATCACACCTGTACACAAATGCAGAGATGCGTTTCACTTCAACAGAAAAAATCCTGACAGCAGTGCAGACCGCTGTAGCAAGAGAAAGAGCTCTGGCTCAGGGTAAACGCATAATTGTCGTAACCCCAGTACCAGCCTTAGAGGCTGTTACCAAGGCTAGCATTCCAAATGCGAAAGCCTTACATCCCAGATGGTTACAATGGGCTAATTCTCTTACTGCAACGGATGTTGAATACAGATTTGATCCAAGTTTAAAAACACAAGCATTTCTGCAATACGAACAAGAATATCCTCTACCAAATGAGATTTTGCCTCTAGATCAGTATGAATACATTATTTACACTGACGGATCTGCTCAACCAGCCATAGGGAGTAAGCAAGCTTACAGCGCAGCGTGTGCAATCGTTAAAGGTCGCATGCGCAATGGAAAGTTCCATCCCAGTAGCACTAAAACGCAATCTCTAGGAGACTGCACGGCTCAGTTGGCAGAATTAAAAGCACTGATACTGGCACTTGTAAATACGGAACACGAATTCCCCACACTAATTGTGTGTGATTCCTTTACTGTGTACAGTCGTACAATGAATATTTACATCATTGGGAACAAAACGGGTTCAAAGACGCAAAAGGTGGCACAATTAAGCATAAAATGCTATGGGAACAGGTAGTGGAGTTGAGAAACGAACTACCAAGGGCTCACGTGATACACACACTGAGTCATCAGCGTGATGGCGTTCACGTTGAAGGGAATTCATTGGCTGATGAAGCCGCGAAGGGGGCTGTATGCACAGCCGCCGTAGCTGCAGTTACTCGTTCAAAAACGAGAATAGACGGCGAGATTTTGGTAGCTGTCAATGCTTTATGCAAAGGCAGCATAGCAGTATCTAAGAAATTTCCACTCAAGTACTCCTACAAGTTAGATGCACAAAACATTCCATATGCTCAGATTCCTGGAGTGGGGGATAGAGTAATACCAAATATGGATCGTAGGCAAGGCTTAATTCTAGCAGCACACGAGGGTTTGGGTTCTGCGCATACAGGCGTCACAGCGACTATTTCTTTATTGAAACAGCACGACTGGTGGCCAGGGTTAACAAAGCAGACCACAGACTATGTCTTAAAGTGCGACATCTTCCAGCAGATGAAAGGCTCCACCGTAACACGCCCAGCACAGACACCATTGCTAAAATCAGACAAACCACTCGCATGTGTTTATTTGGACCACTGCGGACCCCTACAATCTGATGGGGCCAAGAAATATATCATGGTTGCAGTGGATTCCCGCTCTAGATTCTTATGGGTTTGGCCTCAGCGCTGTGCTGACGCTCGAACTGTTATAAAAGATTTGCGAGTCTTTATCGGCACATACGCAGTTGGCACGTTACATTCTGACCGTGGTCCGGCGTTTAGCTCTCGGGATTACAAAGAGGCCATGGAAGGAATGGGCGTAGCATTGCGGTACTCCTCTCCGTACCTACCTGAGGGAAATTCGGTTTTGGAGAGGAAAAACCGGGACTTAAAGCAATCTTTAACAGCTAGGGTATTAGGCAAAGGCGGTAGATGGGTCGATCACCTTTATGGGGTCCAACGAGCAATAATCAATCAGCCAAGAAGCTCTCTAGGGGGTGTCACTCCTTACGAGGTCCTATTTGGGACAAGAATGTGGGTACCTGATCTTGATTGTGTAGGCACAATGGCGGATGAGAACCCATTTGATATTCATGATCGTTTGGCTGTTTTACAGGATCTAAATGAATCCAGGACACAACAAAGCAACGTCCACTTAAAACAGACCGCCACTGAGGAAGTCAAGGCAGTAACGGCAAGACCTGTCTGGATCCCAAAAGTCGGGGATCTGGTCAGAGAAAAGATTGCAGACAAAAAAGAATTCGGACCATCCTACAGAAAGCCTGTACCGGTCCTAGCAATCCAAGGCACAAGAACTGTACTTCTGCCGCCTCTTGCCGGGAAAAAAGAGAAAAGATTTGTCTCAATCGACTTAATCAAACCACACTATTTGGCCGATACTAAACAGTAGGCCTCATGGAGTCCACAGTAGCAGACGCCCTCCTCTCGCTACAATCCATGAAGTTCAAACAGAAAGACTCATCACGTTTGAAGAGCCACCTGTACGGAATGAAGGACTAAGCAACAATACTATGGAACTTGTTCCACTTCAACAAGAAATTCATCTTCAAAATGAAAATCAACTTAACACCCAAGTTGCAATCAGACCGACTACCGACATCTACATCAACATGTCTCGTCAAGAGCAAAATTCGATTTCAACAAATCCCGATGCAATTCTAACAATTGATCGAACTGCTTCTGGCTATTTCATGAACTTTGATACATTTTCACTGGATCCAAGCGAGCCGGAAACAACGCCAGCCAAAAAATCACACAAACAGAAACTCACTGACTTTTTGAACTTTTTTAGAAAGACTTACCTGGTGTCACCTTGGATTGAACTATGGTATATCACTGGGATTTTATTTTTTCTTTTCCGGCTAGGTTTAATAATAATTTTTAGTATGCTTATTAATGGACGATACCTCCAGCAGAGCTCGACAGCCCACAGAGTCAATTTGATTTTAAAACTACACCAGTCTTCACATCGTGAACCAAGAGACTTCTCTTCAGTGAACATCACAGCAGTTCATATACTGGACGGTATCGTATGGGACAATATTGATTATGATATATTCGGTCTGACTGAACTTTTAAAGCTTAAACATGTATTTAAAATTTCTTTAAGTGATATCGTTACCTCCAGTACATTTTCTGATGATTGGGACACTGAAACTGTAAATAATTTAATGTCTGATTTAGAAAAAACTGCAGCATTTCCGAACAATGAAATGTTAGAAGGTACTTCAGACTATGATACATTGTACTGTTACCAACATTATGGTCATCATTTCTTGCACAAATCTATAACACCTAGAAATGTATTTGAATACCACCAGTGGGAACACTGCCCAACACCTCCAAAAGGTAGTTCGCAAACTTTTGCACAGAAATTCACATACTTTTCAGGGTTTAATACATCTGACCCAAAGGGGTCGATTCCGATTCGGGCCGGAAATCTCTCCGACCGAGCCGGACCCGGAGAGATTTCCGACCGAATCGGACCCGTGCAGTCCGACCGAACGAGTACGATGCGTCCGTATGTTATCGGACACGAGTCGGTCGGACTCCCATTGAAGTCAATGGGAGCCGGTCGTACAACGCGTACGCGGGCTCCCATTGCCTCAATGGGTGCGAGGCGGACAAGGGCGCCCCCTACAGCGAGTACGCCGCGAGCGCTCCGCGGCGTACACGCACAGGTAGGGGGACCCTTGGGTCCCCCTGTGTGCGCCTCGCACGGGTACGCGTACAGGGGGTCCGACACGGACCCCCAAAGTACGGCTCCGACAGCGAGTTCGAGTCGGACGGCGCGAGTCGGTCGGAGCGGTCGAGGTGCGCATCGTACTTACCCGGCCGGAAAGCGTCTCCATTGCGCGGTGCGAATCGGGTCCGAGCGAGTCGGTCGGAGCGGTTCGAGTCCGAGCGAGTCGGTCGGAGTTGTCGGGACGCCCGGACGAGTCGGTCGGCGAATTCGCATCGTACTCGCTCGGCCGGACCCGCGTACGGTTCGGTCGGGAAACAGGCTTTCGCATGGCTTTTTTCCCGACCGAATGGTATTGGGTCCGCCTCCGACCGAGATCGGAATCGGCCCCAAAGTCTTTTTATTACAAAGTGGCAACAACATCAGCACAGAAAATTATGTTGACTAACACCAAACAGATTTACTCTGCTTCCTTTATGGCCCAGTTGTCTACACAGGGTTTTGACCTATGGAAGGACACTATAGATTCAAAATCAATCTGGGGTTCTAGGGACTGGCAAGTCCAGGGAACAGAAGCGCTTTTTAGAGCATGCCTCATTCCACAGCAGATAATATTTCTGAATGAAACTGTGCAAAATACATCCTGTCTTGGACTAGTCAAGAACAAGGAAATGAACACACCGGGGTTTCCAACACCATCACAGATGGGTGGGGGGCAGAATTCAACTACACATGGGGTAGGATTAGATGACATTCTCCAGTACAACAGGTCAGATCCCAATTGGACAGGATGGCTGATTTGGCCCATTGACACGAACACTTGTCAACAGAGATTCCTAGGTACACCCGAGGGATTTAGTATCCATCCATAGGCCAGATCCTCGCTATGTACAAAGACAACACCGAGGGGTAGTGACATCCTACAGTGTTGGGAAGTTGTGCCTTGATTGGCTAGAGACCTCAACACTCACAGAAGTTAAACATCACTTGACCCTACTCACACCTGATGTAGACCTTAGGGATTTCTTACTAGGCCCAAGGAAAACACGTCAGAAACATTACCTATATGCTGGCATTTATGCCTACTATAATGAAAACTGGAAAATATCCCAACAGGAGGCCGCAGAAAGAATACGGGAAATAGACCGTATTAACTTAGAGAAGGCTTTAGCTGTAGTGGATAATGGGTTAACAACTTTGACCTCCAGGATGTACTCCTTAGGCAACATTGTGTCTTCGGCAATTGACATATTAGAACAAGATCTGGCCTTGTTACAACACGGGCAATCCCAATTACGTTCTATTATGATGCTAAGCTGGACGCTGCAATCTCTGCGTGCAGGCTATGTGCCCTGGCGTTTTATAAACACCATGTCTCTGTTTTCAGAATACAATCTAACCGATAAACAGACAGAAATGGCACAGAGGGGAGCCAAATATACAATGCTGCGTATTGAGAAACTGGAAAGGTTACCATTCATGGTAGCCGAATCACCATCAACTGAATGGCTAATTCATGGCCAAATCACTCTGCCGGCCACTACGTTTCAGTTTCAATATTACCTTGAGCAAAGGCAGGCAGGCACATATGAAAAAATGGGTAAGGGATACATTAAGGAAACTTGGGAGTTACCATATAGATATCGATGCCGGAATGGGGATCGAGAAGTGTATCTGAGTGGTACAAACTGCAAGAACGCTTTAAGCGGTTCTCTCATGTGTCAGGATATTTCTCTGCACGGAGCCTGTAGCGGTTCAGTAGCAAACCTATCATGTCACATGACTGGGACCCCAGCTGCCGTGATCACGCCGGTTTTTGAGCTGCTCTCGAATGGGAGTTACTTGATGCTAAATGATCAAGGTTGCTGTGGGATGCTTCCGGGCGTCGCCTATCTGGTCACCGTTAACTCCAGGGTTACTTGCTGTATGCAAGTATTGTTTCCACCACTGAACACAGTCAGGGAGGCGCCGCTATGGCCTTCACTGAACGTTTCTTTCATACAATTTGATACTCTGAGCAGACTGCAAGCCATGCTTTTACAGCAACCCATGCCCTTAACCTCCGCTCGAGAAACCTATGAACTTCAAGTTGCAAGGACCTCGAGTGAGATACAGGCGCTCATACGTACAAACTGCCCCATTCATTTCGCAGAAATGGTGGGTCGTATCTTCAGTATGTCTGATACGAGCGGTATTGTACACCTATTGAAGACCATAGGGTCAGGACTGTTAAGCACCTTTCCGACAGTCCTCGGAGTAATCCCAAATTTTATACACTCCGTATTGGGAAGCGTATTTGGAGGACTCCCGCTTATCCTATTACTGATTGCAGGGGTCCTCTTTATAATACTACTGCTACGCAATGGACGGCCCAATTCCCGAGGGAATGGCGAACATGCTCCTGGAGTGGAAATACCATGAACGCATTGTACAACTTCTGGGCATTTCTTGCCTGCGAGAACTCAATGCCTCCTGGTTTCTATCCTTTCGACCGGTCTGGGTAGACTGCATCTTACCTGTTCTTCGATGCCTGCTTTGCGGAGAAGAATGCACGTTGGATTTTTGTCTAACATTTCCATCAGATGCGCCTCCGGACACGGATGCAATGCTGGACCCCAAAAAGGCCCATGCTCTGCGTTGTCCCCAGCGGCTTCCGATTCTGATGAACGCATTCCTGGAGAATCCACAGGTGCCGTTTGCTCCTGCTGGGTTAGGTGACTCCTCCTCAGGCACCCAGGTAACAACTGCTGCACAAGCTGCCGCAGCACCGATTGTTGGCAGTGCTACATACCATCTATGTGCGATTGATGTTCTCTGTGAGGCGTTGGATTTGTCATCTGCAGTAGCTCACACTGATAATGTTGTGCTTCCCAGCCAGGACACCTAATCTCGAATTGGCTCATCGCGTCCTGGGAAAGAATTCGGGTTCTCCACTCGTTTTCATAATAACAGAGTAAATTTGGAACATTTCCTAAATTGACACTTTCGCTTGAGAAAAGCATGGCCCTCTTCCGCTTTGAGTGAAGCAACTTATATAGAGAAACAAAATAGACATTCTTTTAGTGGCAATTGGAAATAGCTGAATTATTAACATTTTAGTAAGACTTTTTTTTTAACAATTTTAAAACCATGTTTTTACTTGCTTTTAAAATGTTTTTATATTGTCCAGATTTTAAGTATGGTCATTGTCATCCTATTCGGAAGAGGAGTGGGTGTTATGTCCCGTATAGAGGCCCTAATGTAGACCCGTTCATACATGCCCTAAAATGGACGTATTCGTACTTGCCCTATAATGGTCAAAGCAGCATATGCCCTATTACGGTCATAACTGTACATGTCCTATTATACTCATGATTCCTTACATAGGCATGATCTTTCACCTACATTGGTCCTCGCTAGTACACAACAAGCTCTGAGGGCTGAACGTTATCTAGCCTGTGGTTTTGAATACAGCAGGGATTTTCCCAAACACAGGCCCGCACTGTACTCTTCAATTATGCATGACTCTCTAGGAATACACCACCTGCATAATATGTATGTACAAAGTTCACCCCTGACGTCTTCCTCAAGTCTAACACGGGCCAATACAAACCATACGAAGCAACTAGAGTCTTCAGGGTATAACTACACCACATCTTACCCCGGTAAGACAGAGGGAGACTTCCATGCTGACACACTAACCAGAGACGCTGAGGCTCCTGAATGCAGTCGCTCCAGCTGACAGTGGTCTAACACAGCCCTTGCGGGGTGTCCAACTCGAGACCAGGACAGGGTCCCACACTCTCTCTATTCAGGTATGGGGGTTTGACTAAATCCTAGAAGGATTCTTGGCTCTTAGGCTTTTAGACCTACACATATGCTAGGTACACTCAGGTACATCTAGTTAGGCCTCGTAGGAGTACGCGCACTTTCATAATGCTTTTTATATTCATGTATGTATTCATGATTATTGCAATATGGTAGAACTGTTCTATCCCTTCACTTTTATCGTACTGCTGATAATATATCTCTGCTATTGTCTGCTGGTTGCTGCAGCACATATACTTTACTCTAGAATAACAACTGTTCAATAAATACTTATTGAAACGCCCAGACTGTTTATTCTGTGTAACTCTCTGAGACAAACCGAATAAGTAAGCAAGAGTGACTAAGCGAAAGGTAGTACATTGTTTCCACGATTCTGAGGAATTTGGGTTGTCATGATCTAAGGTTGCAAGAAACTAATCTCTCCCCGATAAGAGGAGATTCTAGTGGCACTGTGAGCTAGCTAATGCAAATCCGGCTAACATACGCGGTGGGGGTGCACAGAGCCAGTCAGTCACCAAGCCCACAGTTTATGTTATCCAAACGCGCAGGTCCTGCATGGGTACTATAGGAATTACACGACAACAATACAATAGTACGTGAAGCACGGGAACAGACAGCTAAGTGGCTGAATTTCCAACAAGGAGGAGTCTTCCAAAGTTTTTAATTGGTGAAAACCACAAAAGGAAAATTGTCACTATTCATGCAAATATGTTCAGCAAAGGTACAGGATTATGACACTTCTTAAGAAATTAAGCAAAGGGGGTGGCTCCTGCCCATCAGTAGCCTCAGCAAGTTACACAAGTACAGAATACTAGGCCAATCAGAACAGGACAACACTGCATGATACCTGCATGGTTTGAGGTGGTGTGACTTGTTGCTGCCCACACGTTCTCAGCTCGTGACATTTTGAGACTGTCAGAGCTAATGCAATTTACCAGTAATCATAATTTCTACAGAAGTGGTTTGCAACATCTGCTCTAGTGAAGTGCACGTAGACTGTGCCACTTCCAAATATGGTATGCCCAAGCGCTTGTAGCTAAGCTAGCATCATGTACTGTCCGAATGTGGTTCCTGAGCAAGCCTTGCGTTACGAGAGCAGCTTTACTTTCAGCAGCTTCAGAAACATTTAATTAAATCTTTTGTGTCAATGTTCTACAGGCCTTTAAAGTATATATTTGGTATCAAATTATAAAGGTGACGTCCCAGTCACCAAGGAGATGGAAACAGTACTCCTGGAGCGTAAATACCGTGATCGCATGGTACAACATCTGGGCACACCTCGCCTACGGGAACTAAGCGCCTCTTGGTTCCTGTCATTTAGACCAGTCTTGATGGACTGCATCCTACCTGTTCTACGATGCCTGTTCTACGGAGAAGAATGCCTGTTGAATCGCAACTGGACGTCGATACTTTACTGTACCCGATAACGGCCTATGTTCTGCAGTGTCCCCAGCGTATTCCTATGTTGATGGCGGCAGTCTTAGATCCTCCACAGGAAGTCTCTGCTCCTGTTGGAATGGATACCGGCTCCTCCACTGACACCCAGGTCTTGGATGGCACATAGGCTGCCCCAGCATCGGCTGCAGGCAGTACGGAAGATTATCTGTGCTCAGTTGACGTGATCTGCGAGGTGTTACAAGGGTCGTCATCTGCGAAGGCAGGCAACAGCAATGTTGCGTCTACCAGCCAGGACACATAAACATTAGACTCGTCGTGTGCTGGGAAAAATTTGGCTTTTTAAACAAACTCAAATTGGAACTTCAAAACAATTGAAACTTTTTATGACCTGCATGGCTTTCCGATGCTTGTAGTTGTTCGAACTATATATACGGACACATTAGAGCTATTGCTTGAGTGACAATTTTTTTTAACACTTTTTAGAGTTTTCTTAACATTTGTTTAGCAAAATTATTGTTTTTTACTCTAGTTGTTTGTGTACCAGTGCCTAGACAGCCTAGTAGTACGTTAGAATGTAATTATGTCGTCCAGTCGGATGAGGAGTGGGTGTTATATTCCATATAGGTACCCCAATATAGGCTCAGGTAACATCAAGACCTTTCACCTATACTCTCCCTTACATTACACACAACGGTTCTTGTGGACTGACCTTTTACCTAGATACGACACTGCACACAGAACGTGGGATTTTCCCTGGTAAAAGCCTCATACATTATGTATGAGGATTCTTAGAAACTCAACAGGACTACCATCTCCTGTATAATAACTATGTATAAAGTTCATTCCTGACGTCATCCCAAGTCCGACAAGTGGCGCAGCAAGGTAGAACCCCTGGGGAGACCTTTGGGTATATAAACATCACATCTTGCTGAGACAAACAGAGGAGATCAGGATTTCCCTGCCGACACACACTGACGCGAGACGCTGAGGTTCCTGCATGCAGATACTCCAGCTCGCAGTGGCCTAACATCCCTTGCGGGGTGTCCAACTTGAGACCAAGACGGGGTCCCACAGTCTCTCACTTCAGGTAATGGAGTTGACTTTATCCTAGAGGAATTATTGGCTTAACAGCTACATACATGCTAGGTACACTCAGGTACATCTAGTTAGGGTAGCATCGTAGGAGTATGCATTTTATTGTCATGTTTTTTATATACTTGCCTGTATTCATGGTTATAGCAAAATGGTAGAAATCTACCATCCTTTTACTTTCCTAGTGCTTCTAATCATTTATATCTGTTACTGTCTAATGGTTGTTTCAGCACACCTATTTTACACTAGAATAACGACTGTTCAATAAATGCTTATTGAAAAACACCCCTACCGTTTATTCTGTGTAACTCTCTAAAGACTATGGGGCTGATTAGGATGGCGGGCGGACTTTAGTCCGCCCGCCATCCTAGTGGTAACGGGACCGCCCGCCTGCCATGCGGCGGTCCTGCCACCCAAATTATGATGCGACCGCCACCGCGGCGGTCGCATCTGGCATTTTAACATTGCGGCGGGCGCTGCTGGCTGCAGCACCCGCCGCAATAGGAAAATGCCATGTTGTGCATTTCCATGCACAACGTGGCAGGCACCGCGCGTTGCCTGCCACCATTTGCATAGACATGTAGGTACCCCCCAAGTGCACCCTCCCACCCCCGGGGGCCCGCAACGGGCCCCCAAATCAGATCACTGCCAGCCTTTCCATGGCGGCATCGCCGCCATGGAAAGGCCTTGAAGTTCACACATCATAATATGGCTGGCGGTGCCTGCTAGGCACCGCCACCATATTGCAGCCCCAGCTCTGCCTGGCCGGCCGGCATTCGTAACGATTGCCGACCTGTGGAAAAGCGGCGGACGGACTTTCCGTCTGCCGCAATACCCACTGCCATCGTAATATGGCAGTGGGTATTGCACGATACGATGGCATAACAGTCGCCACCGCCGGCCCGGCGGTGGCAGACGTTACGCCTTCGTAATCAGCCCCTAAGTGAGCATGAGTGACTGAGCGAAAAGTAGTACACTGTTTCCACGGTCCTGAGGGATCAGGGTTGTCATGTTCGATAGTTGCCAAGAAATATTCTCTCCTTGGTAAGAGGAGTTTCTAGTGGCACTGTGAGCTAGCTGGTACACAGGCCATTATACCCGGTGGGGGTGTCTAGAATTAGTCTGACACCTGAAACTTTTGCCCACACATTACACCACTACTGATTTCACACATAGCAACAGGTCATAGATAGGGAGTGTTTGGTAGGGAGTAGACCACACATTTTGTATGACGGGTGGATGAGGTGTGCACAAAAGGGAGGAGTCATGTAACTGATTTCTTTTAATTTCATATAACTGTTGATTTCTCTCATATGATAATGAGTTGTTTTATCTAGGCCTGTCATTTTCTACCTTTTTTCGGTTCTCATGAGAGACTTATCACCCAGTGGTTTGTATTTGTTCATCTTTCTGAAGCTCTTACAATGAACTAGAGACATATTTTTTTTCCTTTTTTCTTGCATGCCAGTATTAACGCTCGGCAACAGTACATTTCTCGCATGCTAGTGCTAAAGTCAGCTGCAGTGCACAATGCAAAGCAACGTCAAAGACTAACGTGAGAGTGAACTACAAGTCCCCTCGCTGCTTACTCATGCCCCTCCACAGCCACAAAACATCCCAGGAAGTGTGGCAGCGCATTCAAGTCAGATCTACAACTACAAAATATGCCTAAAAATTAAAGGCACACAAAGAATGCATGGTGGGATGCCACTAGTTTTGTTGTCCATCAGTAGAACTCATGGCTGGGCCTTCACCATCTGGTGCTGCAAACTGTTCTTGTCAAGGCCCCTGCCAATGCCCACATCAGACGCCACTACCTGTCCAGCTGCCGTGTGAGGGGATGATCTCCTGGACCAATGGCCCTCGCACCAGGTAAAGCATCAGGACCAAAAAGGTGAACACCAAGCATCAACAGCAGCTCCAGGGGCACCCTGCAAGTACAACATTCACTCCACAAAGCAGAAAGCTAGAGCTGAAGAGGGCTGGTCCTGCTGCACACCATCGTAGGATCAGAAGAGTGCAAGCGGGCCTGTCCTCCGGATACTTGCCTTTCAAGGATCTTCAAGTGTTCTTCAAGAGCCTAGTGTGCGTTGAAGTACTGGTGACCTCTGACGCTACACAAAGGGGGCACCAACAGTTTTTGGAACAAGATTGCTGGCGCCCACCTCAATGGGAGTGTGGGACTTGCTAGGCAGTTGCAAGTATTGATAACCTTCATCGCCTCTGGTTCTGGCTGACAGATTCTGCTGGAACGACCTCACCTTCATTTTACTTTTACTTTCATTTTAGATTACCGATTGCTAAAGTACTGGTAACGGCTGATGCACAATAAAAGATACAGGACTGACCATCTAAGAGGTTTCTTTGCAATTCTTCGAGGCACCAGTGACCGCCACCTCTGCTAAGCAGGCCCAGATCTGGCTACGAGACCAAACAGTTATTTGTGTTACTCTAACACTCATGGTGCCTGCGGATTCCGCTATAGACCTTCTACTAGGAACATTAAATGACATTGAGACTTTAAACTATATACCACTAATTTGGGAATGCAAAAGAGAATAGAATGTATAGCATGCACTGTGGGAAAGAGGCCATATTGGATGAGTAGAAAGAAGTGATGAAAAGTTAAATGTATTGTGGTATCAAGTATTTGTGCACACCTGCTCCAACAGTACCGTGTAGATAATAACTTGTAGAGTAATACAGGACATCTCATTTTGTCATCTACATCCATAGAACAGATACACCTACCTGGAAGTTCCGTTACCAGTGTTACAGACTACAACATTTAGAAATAGCATTAGGAAAGGTTCGGGAAAGTCCACACCACAAATATAACTAAGAAAGGTTTCATAGGACACAAATTCCAAAGAATACAATAGAAAGGGAACATATTGTGAAAGAGCACCAAGGATAGCACTGCACTGCAGTTTCAATAGTTCCCGGAGGTTTGCAAAGTTCAGAGTAGTGGGTAAACTGAGATCAGGCCAATACCACTGACTGGGCACAATAGAACTGTACTAGTTGCAACACCTTGGTTGCTATGGAGTTATCTTTAGGTACAGAAACGTGATGGGGAGGGGCTGAGAGTAGGTTGTAGTGATTTGGTATCAAATGGGGTAATGTGAAAGCCGCCTTTATAATTTGATACCAAATATCTACTTTAAAGGCCTGTAGAACGTTGACACAAAAGAGTTCATTAAATGTTTCTGAAGCTGCTGAAAGTAAAGCAGCTCTCGTAATGCAAGGCTTGCTCAGGAACCACATTTGGACAGTACATGATTCTAGCTTAGCCACAAGCGCTTGGGCATACCATATTTGGAAGTGGCAAAGTCTACGTCACTTCACTAGAACAAATGTTGCAAATCACTTCTGTAGAAATTACCGTTACTGGTACATTGCATTAGCTTGGACAGTCTCAAAATGTCACGAGCCGAGAACGTGTGGGCAGCAACAAGTCACACCACCCCAGACCATGCAGGTATCATGTTGTGTTGGCCTCTTCTAATTGGCCGAGTTTTCTAAACTTGTGTAACTTGCTAAGGCTGCTGATAGGCAGGAGCCACCCCCTTTGCTTAATTTCTTAAGATGTGTCATAATCCTGTACTTTTACTGAACATATTTGCATGTATAGTAACGGTTTTACCCTTGTGGTTTTCATCAATAAAAAACTTTAGAAGACTCCTCCTTGTTGGACATTCAGCCGCTTTGCTGTCTGTTCCTGTGCTGCACGTTCTATTGTATTGTATCTTATCATATAATAAATTCTCTTTTATCATATGTGCTGACAAGCTGGCATTTCTTTAGTAGGTTTCTACACCTTCACTGGATGAGATATCAATTCTTGAAAACTGAGGTCCATTTCCACAGATATGTCTTATCAAGAGCTGGGGTTGGAGTAGAGTGGCAGAAAGCAGTAGACATTAGGAATGATTTTGGGGAAGGAAAATTATTGTGGCTACTTTGTACCCAACCTTGTCACAATCTCGGAACCGTTGGGATCACTGACTAAAGTAAGAACCCAATAGGATTGGGTCAAAGCTCGACAAATCATGTTCCAAGCCATTAATGACTCATTCCTACATGAATCAAACATGAAGTACTTGTGTTTTTTGGAGAATTTATGATGCAAGAACAAAGTGAAGGCAGGGTACAGATTGCCTCATCACTTTTGCTAGCAGGGACTGTCTGACATACTGCAGGGATAATTCTAAACTGAGAGGGAGGTGCTGGCAATTAGGCTTGGCTGGACCCATTTTTATCCTACCTTTATGGACACCACTTCTGGGTGGTCACCGATCATAAACCTCTCCTGCCTCTTTTTATAGGCACTGTCCCATATCCACTTCGGTAGATGTAAAAGTGAACCATAAAATTACCCAGACATAGATTCACGTTTTTGGACAAGCCCAGCTGAAAGAGTTCATCAGACTAACCTTCAAGGTATCTGCCTTAGAGCATGCACGTACAGCACTCACCAACAGACGATGTGGAGGGATATGTCAACTCTTTTTCCCATGTAGCATGCAGCAAGACCCCATCCTCCACAGATATCAAACTACAAAGGTCCGAGAATGCATGCCTCCAGGAAGCTATGGAGGTAATCAGGAGCAATTTGCGGAAGCCATTCTTGTCCAACATCCATTAAAGGTATGATGTGGACCAAACCTACCTCCAAACACAATGGAGGGTATGCAGAAAAATGTATGCCTCCAAAAGAGGAATCCAGAAGTATCCTTCTCCAGTCACTAGAACACCAGGTCCTTGAGCGCACCAAGACCACCAAGGTGACAAAAAAACACAAAGCCAGGCTGGGGAAGAAGGCATGGTTTCCCAGCATGGACACACTAGTGGAATAAACTGTGAGTGAATGCCACTGTTGCCTTAGCTGCTGGGGATGCAGAATGCATAAGCAAAAAATAGAAAAACTGCCTGGTAAATTCAAGTGGCGGAGTATCTCACCATACTTCAAAAGATGCTTACCAAGTCATCTCGGATATTGACAACAGAAATATTCAGACAGCAGATGGAAGATTGAAAAATATCTCTTCATTCTGGATTTTATCAAAAATATATATAGTTTATTGTAATTATATCCGTATGAATATACATATATCCATACATATAACAGTACAAAAACATTCCACAAAGTCCATAAATATAAAACAAGGGGATAGCTATGCCCTTAAAGATGACCATGAAAATGCCCCCAATGATACTGAAACACATCACCCATACCCCTCATACCACATTCATTTACCAAACAATCCTTTCACATAACAAGAACTCACAAACCAACAAGATGAAGACAAAAAGGTAGCAAAACAAATGCTGGGCAAGAAAGATATATTTCAATATTCAATACTTGTGCATACACATATGTAGTGAGGTTGTTTCTTAAAAATCATTGCCCAATATATCATCCCATGGATTTCCTAATGATCGCGTCTTGTTTATCCAGAATGGCCTTCCGCCCTGAAATCACAGAGGAAGGATACATTGTACCATGTGCCAACATCAGCACCTATTTCAGCCTGCACCTGGATGGGAGACACCTCTTATTTCTGATAGACGTGTGCACAATATTCCCAGTTGAGATCAATCAACAGTGATTGAACACCTTTTACCCAAACTGGATGCAGTCTTTAGCATCTTTGGTTGACCAGCTCTCCCAAAAATTGACAATGGACTACCTATCCAGGGTTTGGAGTTCAAGGAATGCGTCAGTGTGTTGGGCATCCAATACCAAAAAATTAAATTCCGCAATAGACACAAGCCAAATATGAATTTGAAAGATTGATGAGAACACTTACCAAATCAATTAGAATATGTGTGGAACAAAACTGTAAGGAGGAGGTTAGGATGTACCACAACACCCCAAACTGTACTATAAGGGCCCTCACAACCATGCTGTTTGGTTGACCCCTCGCTGTTAACATCCCAGTGTCTCCACAATGGATAGCGAGGCCCGAACCATGATTTAGCCGACAAAGGAGAAGGGACAACAACAAGGCAGCCAGTAGGGTGAGGAGGACCAAGCACAAGAACATCCAAGTGGACGATGTGGCACTAATCAGAAACCATCATCCAGAAGGAAAGTGCAAGATGTTTTTTGAAAGTGAACCCTTGACTGTTGTGATCACTACCCAGTGAGGAGATGACTAAGTCATATGCAGTATATCCTGGACCAAGAAATGTCAGGAGACCTCTGCCCCGCAGGCACACAACAGAGCTGCATGATTGAACTGGTAGGATAGGATGAATGGGCAACACAAACACCAACATGCTTGCCACCTCCAACCCCTATCCAATAATCCCAAATAGCCCCCCAAAAACCCCAACCACTCTTCAGAGACCAATAAACACCACCAGCTCACAGTGAAGGATGCTACAGCCTAACACTCAACCCCAACCATCTCAGAGACTAAGGTTAACAACAGGAGCACCCAAAATGAGATAATTATAACTGTTAATACTCCTAATCCAGGTTGGGGACGGATGTAGTGAGCCATTTGGGCCCTCATGTACCCTGCGATCATGCATCCCTACAACTTGATGCCATGCATGGAATCACAGAATAAATAAAAGCCGCCTGAGTGCACAAGCTCAGATGGCGTACTGAGCATAGCTTTGTCTCTGTGTCTTCTTTTGGACGCACAACTTGGGCCTTCTACAGCTGTGTCCTCAATGCCTTCCTCAGATTGGCTGTGGCACTGCTGACTGCCTACCAAGATTCGATCTCCACAAAGGTAAGGTGAATGCCAAGAGCAAAGTATAAAATTAAATAACCTGCTTGGAGATCAAGCTGCCTTTCAGTCTCCCTGCTATTTCTTCTAAGCTGTTATTTTGAAAATATTAATGAGTCAAAATACTGCATTTTCTAAACCCTGCACACAGGTCTCAGAAGTACTGTCCAGCATCGACTAGCAAAAAAGCAGCCAAGCATAGGCTTCGGAGAATTATTTTGTTGAATATCATTTCAATCATCAGCCCCCTAACAGCCCACGGATACCTGGAGTTCTCCGATGGATGCCTACAGTTCTGCTGAAGTCTTTAACAATAAAGAGAGATGGCGGGACAGAGCAGTAAGTTCAAGTAGAGCAAGTAACAGTGAAAAATGTCTGGCAAAATTCACAAGTACTTTCAGAGAACCTGGATCTATTTATTGCTTGTGCTATGTCCACCCTGGAAAGGGGGACAAATATGTAAGGGACAGTGCTATGCAGTGCTGAGGATCCAAGCTTGTGCCACGGGAAAGGATTAGCAAAGTAGTGAGAGAAAGTGGTACCAGGTCCCTCTAGGGAAATAAAGCAATGGCAAATACAAGAGAATAGGTAAGGCGAAAGATGTCCAGTGTAGTTACCTATCCCTCAATGACAAAACAGTCTTCCAACTTGGCCTTGGCAGCTTCTAAGGCCTTACTAATGGCCACCACCATGCCTCTGGTCCCTATTATGAGGTCCAGGAGGAAAAGTCCAGAAAGTATTTTAATAAGGCAAAGCAGCCTGGCACTAATAAGCTAAAGGTACAGAGAATGGAGGATCTGTCAGCATCACCAAGCATATCTAAAGTGAAAGCTGCCTCAACCGCAAACTAGGATCAGGGGCGACTATTTATGCCAACAATGGAAAGTAAGAGCAGCAACTTGTCCCGGCTGTCAACTGATTGATTTATTGCTCTGCTGGAGTGCAGGAAAGGAAAACGAATGGGAGTTCTTTGAGCAATTTTACGGGCCGCAAGTCCTTTGATTTTGTGAATCTTATGGTGTTCAATAGCAAAATGGCTTTGTATATCTGGCCCTAAGCCCCTTTATATGGTTTCCTTTTCAGACTTGACCTTAGCAGTTTTCTCTCGATAGGCCAGCATAATCTTGGCTTGTGCAAATGACGCCATTAACTTTCCTGCATACTTTATTATTTAAGATATCCCACTTAAGAGTAATTGTGTGACTATTCATAGCACCCTTACACCAGCCCTAAAAGAGCCTCACACCATGAATAAATACATGTCCAGACCCCAAATTTATGCTGAGATACCCTCTAATAAAATCTGTTATATAATATGTAATACTGCTGGTCCAATAGTAGGGATCTATTGAACACCCACCATGACTTGGTGAAGGCGGGCTGGTCACTGCTTACTACAAATGAAATCTGTTTTCTGACCAGAGGAATCCATTACATATATGCATTTGGGTGAACCCACTCATCTCAGTGGAGCATAAAAATGTCAATACATGAATACTGTTTAATGTAGTCATGAATAAATGATGTGGCAAGTAATCCTCCAGCCCCAGAAGTTCCATCAATCGAAAATTGTATGACTGGACTAACCTGACTAACCTCATATGGTAAGTACTAACCAGACTTGTGGTGCATCTTGCCCTATCAAAAACAGAATTAAAATCCCTGGAAAAAATGACTGGTCAGATCTTGGAGGTCTGGTTCATATTGGAGCAGAAAACTAGTTTAAGTATCCTACCTGAGATTTGTGCTACAGACCAGAGTCATAAGGCATCAGCTATATTAAAATCTACATGGCAAGTTCATGAAGGCTAATATTGTGACCCCTCAACCATGGACTTCATTTAGGTGTTGCCAGGAGTTGCAACTGCCACCCTTGGCACTACCTTTTTGAGCACTGGCCTCAGATGTGGCAAAATCAGTGGCAAGAACACAGGACGGCTCTCCATTCCTCATTTTATGCCAGCTTTTCATTATATCAATACTGACTAATATTCTATTTTTCACTATTAGTGTAATAAGCAATGGAGCACAGTTAGCTGAAATGGGACCTTTGGTAGCTGCTGTGGTAAGTAAAAATGGTTTTAAATGTATGTTGTGTGTGTGCTTGTGGGTGACAGTGTGTTTATGCGATAGACAGCATGTGTATGTTGGAACATGTGTATCTATATGTCTAAGCATGTTCATGTGAGCAAAAGATGATGAGAGTCATTGTCAGGCAGTGAGTGAGATTGTGTGAGATTGAGGTCTAGATTTACTATTCTCTGTCACACAGCAACACAGCACCAAAGTTCCTGTGCTACCTTGTGTCAAAAGGAGAGAGAAAAAATGCACCATATCTATTAAGATATGGTGACTTTTCGCTCTCCCTGTGTGCTGGTGCACATTTGGCAGCCATGTGACAAAGCACATACCCTTGCTTCCAGTAGAAGAATTATGCTTTAAGACTTTTCCCACTTTGTATTTGCACTGTACAATGTAGCACACACGCAAAGTTGAACAAATAAGGAGAAGTTAATAAATGTTTTCCCCTATGCCTTCTTCAAGGATGTATAAAGTTTTGGTGCATATTCCTGTCTACCAATGTTGAAGATAAGGATTTGCATCAAACGTCATGGAAGGCTGCATGTAAACGTCCATGCACTTACCCATGGAACGTCCCCTTGTGCAAAGTAACATAAAGCAGCACATAGAGCAACTTTGTGTTACTTTGGGATACTATCCAATGCAAATCCTGATTTGCTTTGGATAGTAATTCCCACATTAACGTCTTGCATCGCAACGCAAACACAGCATTTACTAAACCTCGCCTTTAGTGTCAGTAGGTATGAGTTAGAGCGAATGAGTGAGATTAAGAGTGAATACAAGTGAGTGAGTAAGAATAAATAAGAAGGAGTGTACGGAGGAGTAGTAGAGTATGAGTGAGAATGAATGAGTGACTGTCAGTGAGAGAATCAATGTGAGTGAGTGTGAGCAAGAATGTGATGTGATGCTTGCGAGTGAATGAGTGAGATTAAGAGTGAATACAAGTGAGTGAGTAAGAATAAATAAGAAGGAGTGTACGGAGGAGTAGTAGAGTATGAGTGAGAATGAATGAGTGAGTGTCAGTGAGAGAATCAATGTGAGTGAGTGTGAGCAAGAATGTGATGTGATGCTTGCGAGCTTGTCATTGGCCCTCACATTCTGAAGGTAACTATTGTCTTATAGACAGGGCAACTGGAATTATGCAATTGTCCGGGCTAATTTGTTTTACATAGTTATAGATATGCTGCATTTGTCACATAAACCACCATCTGCTGCATAATCGGCAGATTTTAACCCATAAGAAATAGTTTTGAGCTCAAATGGTTCAAAAGGTCCTAAAAACACAACAACACGTGTTACAGTGCAGTGCAAGGCCCCCTGTAAAGGTGGACTGGTCACCTTTCTGTTGCTTATTGCTATATTTGGGTGTTACACCGGTACTAATGAGGTGCAACCAATTCACGGACCGAGTTAACAAGTGTAAAAATGACAAAATAATGAATTAATTCTATCACAAAATGTGCCACATTATGCTGTATGTAATAAATTGGGTTACTGGTTGAGGGGGATAAAACCCTTCTCAAGCAGCAACTCCAATTCTTCTCAGGGTGAAGCCACAAGCAAATCCCAAATCAACCTGTGATCAACCCTCAGGTAGCTTAGCACAGAGCAGTCAGGCTTAACTTAGAGGCCATGTGTAAAGTATTCGTGCAACACTTCAAATAGTAATAAAATGAAACCACACTAAAAGAACATTGCACCAAATCGGAAAAATAGAGCAGAGTTTAATCAATAAAATGAGACCAAAATGACAAAAATCCGATCAGTAGATCCAGAGATTTGCAATTTTAAACATTAAAGTGAAAATAGCACTAAAAAGCCCAAAGCGCCTCTCTCGTTTATCTGGTCGTGCGAGACCGGTAGAAAGTCACAAGTTCAGGCCGACTGCAATGGAGTGCGGGTCGGATACAGGTAACAGGTTAGTCCTGCTGAAAAGTTGCCTTCTCAGTCGAGTGCAAAGAGTCCCGTTCATCTTGGAGGGGGTGAGGCGGACCAGGGTAGCATTGCGGACAGTCGTCGATGGAGCGCAATAGCAGGCAGGGTATTGCTGACAGTAGTGCAAAGATCCTGTTGTTGTTGCAAACATTTTGGTCAGTGCTTTCACGATGGCGATCTTCATGAGTGGTCGATGCTGTAGCCCTAAGGTCAGGCTAACAGAACTTTGCATTAGTGGGCGGTGCAAGTGAAAATATTTAGGCACCAATGGGCCCAATCGTGGTCGCAAAGAGCCCCCAAACTTCAATTCAGCCTCTCTGAGGCCACACCAAGTGGCCAGGACCTGAGGAGCACCATTTGGTGATCAGGGGCTTGTTCCAGCTGGATTTGGGGGCTGGTTCAGGTGGATAGGAGCCTGTTATGTCTCTGTGGATCTGAAGATGAGGCCAGTAGACTAGCCTTTGGAGTCACTCTGGGAGTTCTGGGTCCAGGTGCAGGTCCAAATCCCTCTGACTGAGCAATTCAGGAAGGCAGCAGTCCAGCAAGGCAGTTGTCCAGCAGGGTAGCAGTCCAGCAGAGTGGCATCAGTAGCAGAGCAGTCCTTCTTCCTGGTGGCCTTTCCACAGGTCCAGAAGTGTCCTGAAGAATTGGTGTCTGAGATCCAATTTTTCTACCTCGTTCTTCATTTGATGAGGGAGAAGTTTCTAGAGGTTTCCCTTTGAAGTCCATTGGATTCCTGCCTTCTCTGCCCTGGCTCCAGACTAACTGCGGGGGTATGCAGCCCTTTGTGTGGAGGCAGGGCATAGGCTTTTCAATTGTAAGTAGGGCTGTGCCCAGCTCCACCCTTCCATCCTGCCAGTAATGGCCCATCCAGGCACATATAAGCTCTCTATTCTGTGTGGCTGTCTAGGAGGAATACACAGAGCCCAATTGTCAGCTACACCCAGTCATGTGACCCAGAGACAGACTGCAGGCCCCAAATGGCTAAGGCAGGAAAATGCCAACTTTCTAAAAGTAGCATTTTTAAAATTGTAATTCAAAATCCGACTTTATCATAAGATAAGATTTTTCATTACAATTTCAAAGACACTAAACATGAACTGGTTACCTGTTCCCTTTTGGAAATTACATCGTATTAAATGTAATACAGTAACTCCAATGTTATTCTATGGAAGAGGTAGGCCTTGCAGTAGTGAAAAACAAATGTAAAGGTTTTTCACTACCAGGACATGTAAAATGTAAAGATACATGTCCAACTTTTTAAATACACTGCACCATGTCCACTTGGCTCTCCAGAGCATACTCTAAGGGTGGCTTATATGCATTAAAAAGGAAGGAGTGAGCCTGGCAAATGTTTTTTTTTAATAGAGCGAAGTGGCAGTGTAGAACTGCACAGGCTGCAATGGCAGTCTGGAGACAGGGTTGCAAGGCTGCTTAAGTGGGTGGTACAACAAGTGCTGTGGGCCCTCTAGTAGGGATTAATTTACAGGCCCAGGGTATATGTAGTACCACTTAGCTAGGGACTTACAAGTGCATTAAATACGCCAATTGGGTGTAAACCAATTTTACCATGCTCAGAGGCAAGAGTACGAATACTTTAGCACTGGTTAGCAGTGGTAAAAGTGCACAGAGTCCTAAAGCCAACAAAAACAAGTTAAGCAGAAATATGGAGGAGGAACGCAAAAAGTTTAGGGGTTGACCCTGCAGAAAAGGCCAAGTCCAACACTGCATAATTTGCATTTGCTTACCACATAATTTACTCAACCCTGCAGTATTTTGTACCCCTCTCCTTTGCCTTGGCACACCATAAAAAGATTTGAATATCTAATGAGTGCCCTTTCAGCACCCATGACATATACGCCAATTTATGTGAAAATTGTACTTTAAAATGCACTAATTCATCCCAGCAAAGAACTCTCATAGAAGAGGTTTGGATTACTTCTCAGGGTCAAGAGTCACATGATGTCACTTCCTGTGATGCCATCACGGTCAAAGGGTATGTGTGTCACTTCCGCTATCTCTGGCACTTTGGTGAATCAACGCCCATGCCCTCAACTCTATACACTTTGTGAGGCTCAAGCTGCTCCATGTCAGAGACCTGCTCTCTCCTCCTGCAGCTCCGCTGTTAGTGCCGCTGCCCTGACAAGGTAGTTGTCTGTCTTGTGTCTGTGCTCGTGCTGCCTGTCTTGTTTGGTGCCCGTTTTTCAGTCTAATGCTTGTCTCTTATATTTTGGTGCCTCTGTTTGTTTTTTCCTGTTTTCTCCCTAATTGTGCCTGTGCCCTTGTTTGTGTGTCCTCCTGCCCGTTTTCGCCACCCTCTTTCCTGCTGCTGCTGCCCCCATGGGCCCCCCTTGCCTGTTCTCGCTCCCGCCAACCAGCTGTGCTTCCCTCCCCCTCCCCTATTTAATGGCGCCCGCTGCGCCGCTGCGCAGCGGACACACCGCTGGCATGCCAAAGGCAAGCCTGTCTGCACCCGTCCACGACCCGACTGCGACCAGCGCCAGAGACCCTGGATCTCCGACCACCCACCGCTATGACTCAGCTGCCCTCCTCGCACTTAACACCGGAAGAATCACCAACTGCCAGCTGGCCACGCCGAACACCATCCACGACCAGTTCTCCTGCTGACACTGCTGCCGAACCTTCACCACCCTCTGCACCCCCACGGCCATCGCCCCCATGCCGAATGCTGTCCACCACCAAACACCTCCATTTCCAGATACAAACCAGCCCCAGATCCACCCTACACTGCACCCTCGCCTACAGACCCCCCGGACCTCGAACAGCGTTCACCACTACCTTCGCCGACCTCGTCGCCCCCAACGCCATTGCCTCCATGGACTACATTCTCATCAGAGACCTCAACTTCCACCTCGACAACCTCAACGACCCCAACTCCTCCACCCTCCTGGACAACCTCGACAATCTTGGACTGAAACAGCTCATCACCCCCACACCCACAAGGCAGAACACACCCTCGACCCCATCTTCGCAGGAGGAAACAACATCCACTTTAGCTACACCGAGCAACCCCTCTGGACAGACCACCACTGCGTACACTTCCACGTCGACAAATCCACCGCCCCCAAACCTGCACCCCGCCCACTTCGAAGGAACTGGAGCAAGGTCACCGAGGAGCACCTCAACTCCACCGTCAACCGCCCTCCACACATTTCCACAGAGCCGCCGCCACCATCGCACCGGAACTACGATGCACCATCAACACCACCTTCGAAACCAGCACCTTCCCCGATGACTGGAAACGCGCAGAAGTCAAGCCCCTGCTCAAGAAGCCCTCAGCAGACCCTTCGGACCTCAAGAACTACAGACCCATCTCCTTCCTCCCCTTCACGGCCAAAGTCACCAAGAAGACTGTCAACGCCCAACTAACGAAATTCATCGAAGAGAACTCCATCCTCGATCCCTCCCAATCCGGATTCTGCAGCAACCACACCACTGAGACCGCTCTACACGCTGCTACAGATGACATCTGCACCCTCCTTGACCAGGGCCACACCACGGCGCTGATCCTTCTCGACCTCTCTGCAGCCTTCGACACCGTCTCCCATAGCACACTCGCTGCCAGACTCCACGATTCTGGCATAAAGGGAACTGCCCTCAAATGGCTCCGCTCCTTCGTCACCGACAAAACCCAAAGAATCAGACTGCCATCCTTCCTCTCCGAACCCACAGAGATCAACTGCGGAGTACCGCAAGGATCGTCACTCAGCCCAATGCTCTTCAACATCTACATAGCCCCCCTTTCCACCATCGTCAGAGAGCACAGACTCAACATAGTCTCCTACACCGACGACACCCAGCTCATCCTCTCCCTCACCAAGGATCCCATCACCACCAGACTCAGCTTCCAGGAAGGAATGAAGGACGTTGCATCCTGGAAGAGCAGCAGCTGCCTGAAGCTCAACTCGGGGAAGACAGAGGTCCTTGTCCTCGGACCCTTTCCCACCACATGGGACAACACCTCGTGGCCAACCGCCCTCGGAAGCCCCCCCAACCCCACGGACTACGCCTTGAACCTCGGCATCGTACTCGACTCCTCCCTCTCCATGACCCGACAGATCAATGCCGTCGCCTCCACTTGCTTCAACACCCTCCGCATCCTTCGCAAGACCTTCAAATGGATCCCCCCGAATCAAGAAAGACTGTCACCCACGCACTCATAACCAGCAGCCTACGGAAACACACTCTACGCCGGAATCAACAAGTCTCTGCTCCGCAAATTCCAGACCATACAGAACACCGCAGCCAGACTCATCCTCAGCATCCCTCGACAAGAACACATCACCCCACATCACCCAACACCTGCGAGACCTCCACTGGCTCCCCGTTGAGAAGAAAGTAACCTTCAAGATACTCACCCACACCCACGCCTACAAATGCCTCCACAACACCGGACTCCAATACCTCAATGAGAGAATCTCCTTCCACATACCCAAGAGAAACCTCTGATCCGCCGACCTCACCCTCGCCAAAACCGCATCCGCAGAGCCACAACGGGTAGAAGAGCCTTCTCCTACAAAGCGGCCAAAATCCGGAACAAGCTCCCGATCGACAAAAGGTGCACCCCATTACTGAACATCTTCAGGAAGACCTTCAAGACCTGGCTCTTCGACTGAACGGAGCTGGAGCCCCCCCCCCACCTCCTCCCCCTAGCACCTTGAGACCCTCACGGGTGAGTAGCGTGCTTGATAAATCCCTGATTGATTGATTGAAAGCCTACATGACTAAGTATCCACCTAGACTGTTCAATCCATTGACATTACAAGTCTTAGTACACAGTCATATAAAAGACAATGTGCCACCACGTTTCTACACTCTGTACCTGCTCCAGGCCCACACCTTGAAACTGGGGCAGATACGAGGGCACATGGACATAGTACTTCCTCCTTGCAGTTGCACCATGGGAAGAAAACATTCACTTCACTCTTCCCTTTTACTGCACCGTCCTCAATTCGCGAAGATGTGACATTAGCAAGATGTTGGGAAGAGAATCTCCGGGAATGATAGGAGACACACTGTACCATGTAAATTGTGCGGTAATGTTGAATACCGAAATCCAGAAAAACGACATAATTAGAAGTTATGCACAAAGCCTCAACGGGGCCTTCTGAGTCATTCCGGGGCATTAGCAGCAAAAAATGAGATCAAAGCAAGGAACACCTGCAGTTAGCTTTTTTCATGCGGCTTCCATGTTTCCCTTCATTTTGGTATGGAGACCTTGCAACCATTTCAGAGCCCTTTGTACAGTAAACAGAGATTATTAGAGTTAAAGCTATTCACCAGAAGACCCATAATAGGAGTACCAATTACAGTTTCAACAGAAAAAACAGACATGCTTTCTATTATTTTTTTCTTTGTCGAAATGAGTCTAATTTATTTTAGAGTGGTACTTGTTCTGAAGTTAAAGTGGTTGTTAGAATGTTGGTGAAATACCTGCAGAGTGAAATGTAGCTTTACAGAAAATTGAAGAATAATTATGGTAAGTAAACTATTACTTAAAATATCCTAACGTAGACATTCCTTTCATCTTTTAATGTGCTGTGCAGGACACGCACCAGCCTCTACTCTTTATTCTTTGCTAAATAGGCATTCTGAGGTAATTATTGTAGTGAAAATGTTAACTCCTCTGCTTTTCAGATAAGACTGATCTCATTACGCCGCATAATTACACATTCTTAGGTAATTTTATTACCCATTTCAAAGTTTAATCTGCATTAAAAAATGTAAGTCTCGGATATTTTAGGAATACTCTCTACTCCTTTCTTTTACTATGGTTGTAGAAGAAAACAAGCTTAACTCTGGTTGTCTAAGATTATGTCACTAATAAGTATAAAACAACATTATTTGTTCTTTAATATTAATTTAAATATGCTTCTATTCAAAATGTAGGAATGTACTAACACAAGTCTCTAGCAGCCTTCAATGCCCACGAAAGCACAAAAGAACTGACACCATAGACCTATATGGAAGTGGTTCTTTTAGAAATGACAAACGCGCACTACCTCGAGAGTACAACCACCATCAACCTTTCTACAACTGCTCTGACCTTGGCGCTTTTAGAAGCTACTTATGCTAAAGTGCTCATGCGCCTAAAGAAGATGGGAAATTGCATCTGCCATAAACACTCATCAGTCTTAAACCCTCCCCAACCATGTGACAGGGCGCAGCATATGATCAGATGGACCTCAGTCTGAAGGCAGACAACATGGTGGAAGCAACGTCAGAAATCAAACTCCAAACCTGAGGACTGACCTGTTCCCACACTCTGCACATTTCCAAGCTTCAAATTAATCAGAATACGATTCTTGAGAACAGAATTTCCTAATTCTTGCCATGCCAGAGAAAGAAAAAGTAGAAGCAAAGCAAACAATATGTACTGGATTTCCCACAATGCAGGAGGGCAGAAGGCATGTATATAATTTAAGGGAGCAGGACAAAATCAAAAAGCCAGATCGGTATCAGTATCCTGATGGCCAGGATTTTGGGGACGGTAAAAGGGAAGAAAGAGTGGACGGGCTGAGTATCACAGAAAAGACGCGTTCGCCAAGCAGAAAAGTGAATCAGGACATGAAGCTGAAGTTAGCATAAAGAAGGAAGAGCAAGGGTTGGACTCAAAGACTCACTGTATAAAGAAGAAAGTGCCTGGTCAAGCAAATAGACATACCCTGCATACTACAAATACTAAGCCTGGGCGGAGTTTGCGGAGTTCCGCAATCCGCAAAGTGCATAAAAAACTCCGCCTCGCTACGCGGAGCTCTGCACGCGGTGGAGTGCGTTACATAAATGCTGTTTGCTGTGATTTTCAGTGCTGGGTGTTCGTCCGCACTGTGCAATCATTGCGAATGGCACCATGCACAGCGCAAGCGGGCGCTGCTTCCTTTCTGCCGTTAGAGTACATTTTTTACTCTCTACTAACGTGAACGGACGGTTTCTCAACGCGAGCGGTCGCAAGCATACGCGACCACTCGCAATGAGAAATCCGACCCCCGCGTTGAGAAATCTTGCCGGGAGTTTGATTTTCCATGCTCGCACTCGCCAACTTGACATTGCCGATCGCGCACAAGGAAAAATCTTACCGGGAGGTGGATTTTCCTCGCTCGCGCTCGCCAACTTGCCGTTAACGAGTGTGAATGAGGAAAAAAACTCCGTGAGCTCCGCATAATGCGGAGTGTGGAAAACTCCACAAACTCCGCAAGCAGAGCGGAGTTCACCCCCCAGACTTAATGATAGCTCACAAGACTGTCAAGGAGCACCTGGTGATGACTCCAACTAAATACTACATGCAGGTTGTGAAGCCAGATGAACGTGTAAACCCCCTAGACAGGATTCAGAATATAGAAATGCAGATTGAGGGTGATATAGTCTGCAGTATAAAAACGATATTCTGGCCTCATTAACCGAATGCTTAAGACATCATGCTGCACAGGATAACTGGCCTCTGGTTTTTGTAAGGGGTGCACCTCGAAGTGACTAGGTGACAATGCAAGCATTCTCTTCCTTAGTACTTGAAGAACTGAGGGAACAATATGCACATGAATTTGCTCTAAAGTAGGCTCCTGCATTGAATGGAAACCAGGATATTTTCCACATATAATTTCTTTAAGGAATGCACCCGGGTACATGCTCAGTATCCTTTGAAGCCAGAGGCTAAGCACAATATAAAATACATTGTAGATCAGCTACAAAAGATATAACATTGCCTATTAGAACACCCCTCTTTTTCAGGTGTTGGAGCCTAATGGTTCATATAGAATAGACTTAGATTTTAGAAATTTAAATGCACATACACACACCCATGATGTACACTCACAATACTCAATTAATGATGAAGTTAGTGAGAAAAAAGTATAAAATGACTCTAGACATATCCAATGGTTTTATTAGTCAAAATAGAGTGCCTGAATCACAGTAGCTAACCGCTTTCCTATTTGGCAGAAGGCAGAACTCCTATACAAGATTGCTTATGGGATATAAAAATAGCCTTGGGCTTTTTGAAGCAAGAATCATGGAAATCTTACAAGAATATCCAGAGGTGCTATCATATATGATGATATAAATACATTACAGATGATGACCTGTCTTCACACTTGACTAGAGTGGAAAGGATAATGACTCTTTTGACCTGATACGGGTATAGAATACATTTTAAGAAATCCAAAACTAAATATTTAAAGGTTTATCTCCTTGGGCATGAATTATCCAGTGAGGGTAAAGTTTTGGCATCTGACTTCCTACAGAAGTGTGCTACTTGCAGCATGTGAACACATGGAGAAAGTTACTAGCCCTGATGCGATTTTCTTAACTTCAGTAGAGCTTACTTGCCACATAATGCTGAGCAAGTGAAGCCCTTGTATGATTTAATGACTCCCACATTTTCTGAAAAGCACTGGGCAAAAACACACACAGCTAACTTACCTGGATTACATGCAGACATGTTAGAGACTAAATAGTTACAGACACAGGATAATAAAACAAACCTAGTAATTAGAGTTGTTCCTAATACCTCAGGCTACACTTTTGTAGTTTACAATGAGGAACAGACAACCTCCATAGTGTACAGATCACATCTGTACTTCTCTGCTGAGGAGCATTTCAATCCTGAGAAATTCTGCACTACAGTGCAGTCACCCACATTGAAAGAGCACCCTTTGGTGCAGGGGATGCAAATAATTATAATTTTTCTTTTACCAATACTAGAAACAGCAACACAAAGCAAGTGTTGCTAATGTTTGTGCTCTATACTTGCATTAGGTTCAGTTTGCCCCTTCGAAATGGCATAAAATCTGAATATGACCCTACACTTCGCACACAAGGACTTTTGCAATACACACAAAATATATTAAATAAACTCTGAATGTTTTATCCATAAACTAGTGTAATAGGGGAAGTGCTCACCGTAAGGAAACATTGTTGCATGAGTTGGCCTGGGGCCAGACTTCATCCCCCAGGGATCTGCAATGTGTGGAGGAGGGGAAACTCCTCATTGCAATGCTGAAAAGCGCAGAAGGTTAACTAAAGCGTGAGATGCGCTCACCGTAAGGAAACATTGTTGCAGGAGGCTGCATGGGGCCGGACGTCATCCCCAGAGACCCGTGCTGTGCGGAGGAGGGGAAACTCCTTGTTGCCACACTGAAAAGCGAGGAAGGTTCCCTGTGGAGCGGGACACGCCTAGGCAAGTGCCCAGGCAAAGACCGGGCCAAGAGTGGGCCCATCAGTGCCCGTCCGTGGCCGACCGAGGCTGGGCCGAGCCCCCTCTCTTATCTCAGCTTTATCCTAGCAGAGCAACCTTGTTTCTGATGGAACCCTTTTCATTGATTTGATCGTCTGCTGCAGTTCGCTGAACAAGAAAAGTAAGTGGGGCCTGTTTTAGTGTAAAAGTTATACTCAGGGCTGCTCCTCTATTCCTCTGCTCAACTTGGCCCGAGGTCTGAGGCGTTTGTTCTGTACCTGTTTGTCGTTGGTGCCATAATGGGAAAGCGGAAACTAGGCAATGCAAAATCAGCTGTGGAGCCAAAACGTACTACAGATGATTCCTTTCTTGCACAAGCTGTGGGAGTGATTCCCAAAGAAATTGACCTAGTGGAGCGTCGACTATCTATGAGATTGCCAGGGCCAAGTGGGGCAGTGGAGGCGAGTGAAGGGTCTTTGACAGCACCAGTGACCAGCATTGGAGGGGACGTAAGCTAGATTGAGAGGCTTAACAATTGTGTGTACCCAGAGGAATTTCCCCCCCCCAATTCATCTCCTTCGGGATCAGTGATAACAGCCCATGCCATTGCTCCTGTCTCTACAGTTTGGTCCCGAATCGAAAAACGGAAGCAAAAAAGCTGGAGGGTTGTTGCCATTAATCCGAGCCCTGTAGTCGATCCAGGTCCAGTTTATCCAGGAGGGATATTCCCCATGTATCTATTGATGAGTCTGTCTGGGCACCTTCCCTCTGCAAATTGACAGAAAACCATCAAGGACCTATTAATACCATTGAGAGAAAAGATGGATAGACTGGAGGGTAAGATCAAACAAGTTATTTTCAAGTGCCAAAATAAGATCAACCAGAGAATAACCAATGTTATCCTGAGGCCAATTCCTCCACATTAGAGGGACAGGTTAATCCCACTACTGGACAGGGTTGCGCTAGACCCTATGCTAGGGCTGGTACTGCATCTAGGACAACTAGGACACTTCTACAGGTGCCGATAGCAGAGCATGACCGTAGGGAGGACCCGGAACCTCATATTCTTCAGTGTCCAACTATGCTGTCAACAAATGCCATGACTAATCCATATCCAAACCAACTACCACCAGTTGTTTCCCAAGAAACCATTCAACAAGGGACCTCTCATACCCATCTGAATCCTTGTGATCCTGTGACAATTAACCTTCCACCGGCCAGCAGTCCATACATGGCTGTTATGGTCAAAATCCCCTCCTTGAATCTTAGATTGAGTGAGACTGCAGCCTCTTTGAAGAATACAATCATACACTGGCTCAATAAGAATCATGTTTTTCCAGCTGACAGAGCACATAAAATTCTATTAACTAGGAGAGTGGGATGGTAAAGAGCCATTGAAGAAAACTTTCATGGGAGATTGTGTTGTTAATAATTTTCAGCATCCGAGCTTCACAGGTGAATCCTTGGCCGGATCAGTGTTGTTCTCACCATTCTCCAGGAATGTGGCCCTTCTTCCATTGTTTTTTTTTACGGCCATCTGCATAGCATCGATTCGATGTGTCATGCCAACCCACTATCATAGCGAATGACTGGGCAAGAGCTTTCCTTTTTCTCCCCTCTGGATATAAGGAATAGGTTTCAGGTTTTAAGCTCGCTACAAGAAAATGATTGACTTAATAATACCGAATCATCTTGCCCAGAGATTTGTGGGGGTGACTATCTGGGTGATAACTTGATGGACGTTGTTAAAGCTATGCCTAGCGTTCCATTTGCAGGGGAAGGTGGCATTATGAGACCAGTTGTAGTTACGAAATTGACACTCACAATATATTGTGCATTGCAAACCCTAGCCATAATGAGAAAACATGTGTAATGCCCCTCCAGTATTGGAAAGATGTTATACATTTGCCACATGGAACATGCAGGGGTTATCTAATAAGTTGAAAACACTATATTGGGCTAACACTATTTCTGGTTTTGATGTCATTTGTTTACAGGAAACATGGTCCTCCTTTTTTCTAGGTGCTATTCCTTCAAATGCTGGGTGGGCGAAAGGAGGGTTACAAATCCTTTATTATGAGTAAGCTTCCAGTTACCAGTAAAAAGAATTCTATGGTAGGGCCACATAATGAGCTGTGGTGGTTCTTGTAAAAGGGGACCTGACCTGGTTTTGGTTAATTTTTACAACAATGTCTTCGATTCTACTCGTAGTAAGGTGGCCAGTGCACTTGATTCAGGATTGGATGTTTTTTTTCGCTCTATACAAACTAGTTTTACTATATCATGGGCCTAGGATTTTAACATTCAGTCTTGCCTTCTCCCAGCCAAACATGCATGTGGTTACACTATTAAAAGAGAGGCCTTTGCAGTGGTCTGGACTTTGAAGAAGCTAAGGCCACACCGGTTTGGCACTCACTTCCGGGTTCATACAGACAGGTCCCTCAGATGGTTAATGCAGATGAGAGGTGAGAATCCCAAACTTTTGAGGTGGTCCATCTCCCTACAGGGAATAGACTTTACGTTGGACCGGAACAGACTACACCAATGCAGATTGTCTATCCAGGTTCTTCCGCCTTAGTAAAGAGCACTCCCAAGGGGTTGGGTAGCTCTCCCCACCTGCAGCTAGGGGGACATATGTTAGACCTGGCATCCTTAGCGTGGTTTCCCCTGACTTTTTGGCTTCTGACCTCCTGTTTTGCTGACTTAATTTTTGGTGGCTTTAGGATTCTGGGCACTTTACCACAGCTAACCAGTGCTAAAGCGCATATGCTCTGTACTCAGAACATTGTAACACTGGTGTATCCACAACTGGCATTTTAATTTACTTATAAGTCCCCTGCACTATATGTCCCTAGGGCCTATAAATTAAATGCTACTAGTGGGCCTGCAGCACTGATTGTGCCACCCACTCAGTAGCCACTGCAGAGCCTGTGTGTGCAGTTTTAAAATGCCATATCGACCTGACAAGTAAACCTACTTGGAAGGCCCAAACCTTTCCTTTTATTACATATAGGTCACCTCTAAGGTAGGCTCTAGGCAGCCCTATGGGTGGGGTGCAGTGTATTTAATAGGTAAGGCATGTACTTTTGAGTTTCATATGTGTTGGTAGTGAAAAAATGCAAAAAGAAATTTCACTACTGCAAGGCCTCTCTCTGATAGGTTAACATTCGGATTGCCTTAAAACATCTTTTAAGTGTAATTTCCAATTGGGACAAAGTAGAGATTTGGAGTTTGGTGTCTCTGAACTCACAATTGAAAATTACAACTTATAGTGAAGTTGGATTTTAAATAGTAAATCTGAAAATGCCACTTTTAGAAAGTTTGTATTCCAAAAGAGCACTCCTCTCGCGCTCTACACTGTCGCACTGCGCAAAGTGGGAATCATTCCCCCCAATTTTAGAAAGTTGGCATTTTCTTACTTTAACCATTCTGTGCTTCTGCCTGTCTCTGACTATACGTCTGGGTTGGGTGACAACTGGGCTTTGTGCCTTCCCTCTAGGCAGTCACACAAAGGGAGCTGGGGTGTGACATTTGCATCTTGACGGCCCATTACCAGACAGATTCGCCTACCTGAGGCAGTTTGGGGGAGGGAAGGACTGATCCTTGCAACTGAATAGGGCTGGGCCTGTCCCCATACAAAGAGCTGCATACCCCCGTGTAGTGAGTCTGGGGCTAGGGCAGGAACGGCAGGGACCCTGTGATCTTCAAAGGCCTCTTTGAAGCCTCCTCCACTTCAAAGGAACATTAGGGTATAAGTACTGGACCCCTAGCACTACCAAAACAAAACTTTGCTGAAATCAAGGACATTCTGCCAGTAAGAAGAGCTGTTGTGGTGTAGGAAGAACTGTCACTTTGCTACCTGCATTGCTGTGTTGGCCTGCTGATTGCTGTGCTGTAGAAGGGACTGCCCCCTCCAGTCCTTGGCCTCAGATGTGGGCTCTGCAGCTGTTTTCTAGAAAATTCAATGCAGTGACCCCGTTGCACCGATTGGAACAAATGCAGTGCCCTCCGACGCAGTGCTGAAGCGATGATGATGTTGGTCCTGACTGCGAGGTTTGACGATCTGGTGCTGCGATGCTCGACATTTACGCAGTGTCAATCCTTTGACACCAACTGCGAGGCTTGACTTCGATGCATCGACCCGACTGCGTGAATTGTAACTGACGCAGGGAGTCATTGATGCCGACACTTGCTTCGTACAATGCACTTTTTCAGCAGGCCCTGGATGGGTCCTGTAGCCACCCTACCCTCCATTGTGGTCGGCCTGAGCTTTGGATTTACCCCAGTCAAGCGTGACCTGAAGTAACTTTTTTCAAACACTTTTTTTGTTCAGAATTGCATAAAAAGGTACATCACCTGTTTTTCTCACAAGGACAAGGAACAGTGAAAACAAAAGCAAGAAGCATCGTACAATCCGGACTACTGATGAGGTCTCTGCATTGAACCAGGTGCACTGCGGCACTCCCAGCCCAGGAGCAACACGATGAAACACACATCTTCATATTAGCGTACAGTACAATTCCTTTGGAAATGAACCAACCAAGGGAAAAACATAATAATAAACAACATGTGTGGCAGCGACAAAGCGGAAACGGATGCTATTGCCCACAAGAGCCTCGCCCAGGGAACAGGAGTAGGATACACAGAAGCTGGGCCCCTGGGCTTTCAGGGCAGACAACAGTCCCACCTGAATAGGGAGTCGTCTGGAGGGCAGGTACAGAGTATCAGGCAATGGACGTCCCAACCCATCGATACGGGATTATGGTCTATCTAGACTTTAGTAATATCCGGCAGCCAACTGGAGCTCCCCATCTCATGCAAGTCCACTGAACACTTACAGTAATAACAGCCATTCTCACCTTCAGCTTTGCCACTGATATTTCCCCCCACACTGCAGACTCCGTGCAGCATCAGTCAAACTTTCGAGGGATTGACCTCCGGTCCCAATATGGACGAGGCAGATCCTACAGCCTGGGAAAGAGTAAATGATGTATCTCCTGACTCCTCATCTGACATCAGCTTCTCCAACATATCCCCCCAAGCCTCTACGTCACGTTCTGCATTCTCATGTAGTGTAAACTACACTCCTCGGCCACGCCTCATTCACTCAAATCAGCCCTCCATTTATCCAGTTGGGAGGACGCGGGTGTGTCCAGTGTATTGCAATATGGTATTTAGCTAATACTACCTTTGTGGTCAGAAGAACACCCAGAAGACAATGCTTAACCGAGGCCTCAACACGGATCCCCATAACATCTCACAGCACTAGCAATACTTCCGTCCAGTATACCTGCAGTCGAGCACAATCCCAAGTCATGTGGAGGAATGCCACTGGCCCCATACCACACTGGGGGCACATTGGGGGGCGTGCTCCATTAAAACTTGATAATCGCTGAGGTGTTGGATATGTGTGATGCAGATAATGAAATGGTATGAGTTTAAAGCAGATGTTACTGGCTACCTCACGGACCTGCACAAACACTCGCCATCATTCCCCATCTGTAAGGGGTAATGGCAGATCTGCCAACCATCTGTCTTGTATTTTAGACACATCAACCCTACGGTCTGCCTTTAGTGTTTTATATATGCTGGAGATCAGCCCCCTAGAGGAACCCGAGTTGAGTTATAACATCAAGGTGTGTGATTCCTCCGATTCATCTGGGAAAGCCACCCATAATTCATGGGCTGTATGCAAACTTTTTGCATATTGCAAAAAGTGACCATCCGGTACTTGGTAACACTGCTTCACATCCGCAAAGGAAAGGAAGGTCCCGTAGAGATATAAATCCCCAGCCATCAAACAACCCCCAGCACACCACTTCATAATGTCCATTGCTTTCTGTATTCGACGGAAAGTATGGATCCATTGGAGGGGGAACAACTGAACATATAGGGCCCTAAAAAGGACCGAGATGACTTCCCATTCCCAAACCCCGCAACCTGATGGATCATGAACAGGTAATCTGGAGGAATCTGTGACCCCCATCATGAGACATCATGGTAGGGCCGCCTCCGAGCCCCACTCTGCCAATAAAGCCTTCTCAGTGTTCAGACCCTCAGCACACCACTGCGCCACATACTGTAATAACCCTGCAAAATAATAGAGGCTGAGGTCTGGAAGGCCCAGGGCACCAGATTCCATATCCAGCTTCAGCACATCCAACTTTATCCTGCTGCGTTTACCGGCCCATACCAAGGAAATCAGGAGACTTTCAAGGTGGTGAAAGTAGCCAGCAGAATGTAGCAGAAGGAGTTCTGAAGAGCATAGAGGCAACAGGGAAGCAAAGCCATCTTGCTCAGGGCTACCCTTCCCATAACAGATAGAGGAAGATCATTCCAGAACTGAATAGAGGCCTCTGAGCTGGCAAGGACCACTCCCATGTTCAATGCATAATTATCCTCAGCAGTGTGAGCAACCTGTATGCCCAAATACCGAAAGTGGTCGCATTCCCACCAGAAGCCTGCAACAGGGAGAGCCTCACCATCCACCCCAACCAGTCTGACCAGTGGGAAGATAAACGATTTCTGATGGTTAATGTGTACCCTCTAAACCACATAAAGCAACACCTCGTCCGCATATAAGGAAATGCTGTAAATGCAACCTCCCCACTGAGATACCCCACTGGACCATATCATGCTGCAGCTGGATCACCATTGGCTCCATTGCCCGGGCAAAGAGGATATATGTGGATACCCTCAGAGATCACACCTCCACTGCGAGCACAGGCCATCAGTTGGCAATAGAGCAGTCGGACCTAAGAGATAAACTCATGGCCCACCAAATGTATTACATGTGAGAAATGCCACAAATTCATGTGTCCCTCTGCCTGGCATGTACCCAGATTGGTCCTTGTGGACCAAATGAGTCACGACACGGCTCAAACGCATCGCCAATGCTTTAGCCAATATTTTGATGTCTACTCCCAACATAGACAAAGGGCGGTAGGAGCCAGGGTCTAATGGGTCTTTACCCGACTTGGGGAGCATGACGATCTGGGCCTCCCACATAGATGGTGGTAGAACACCCACAGGTTTAGACTCCTGAGGGTTTCTAGCAAATGGGGCAGGAGGGGGTCAGCGAATGTACAGAAGAATTCCACTGGGAAACCATCCGGTCCTGGGGCTCTGCAGTGGACCGTACTCTGCACTGCTTCTTGTAGGTCCTCCAGTTCAAGTAACCTTTTAGTGCTGCTGACTTCTAAGCACTGTTTTTTTAATTAATCTTTAAAATTTCATATCTCAACTTCTACTAATTATATTTTTCTCCTCTTGGTCTTGTTTTACAAATATATATATTCACTATTTTTCTAAACTTGTGTGGAGTCTTTTTGTGGTGTTTTCACTGTGTTACTGTAATTCAAGTATTGCACAAATACTTTACTCATTGCCTCTTAAGTTAAGCCTGACCACTCAGTGCCAAGCTACTAGAGAGTGAGCACAGGTTAATTTAGGTTGTGTATTTGACTTACCTTGACTAGGAATATAGCTCCTGCTTAGACAGGATGCATACTCTGACAACCAGAAACCTCAATTTCTAACAGGTTCCAGCTGTGATGCTTTGAAATACAACTGCCTCCATCCTATTGAGCTAAAGTAGCTGCTGAATGCTCTTTAAGTGTGCCAGGCCCTGCTGTAAAGGAAAGATGAAGAGTTCACCCTAATACCCTGCAGACATCCCATGTTTTCACATACTTCACTAAGATACAGTAAGATTCAGGTGAAAGGGCCAAGAATGGTTCTTGGGTATGTCTCAATAATAACTGCCAGATGCGAGATTCCACTACCCCCACCGTATGTGGCCACTTGACACTGGCAGGACATGCCATTAGATAGATATGAAGCAAGCAGCTAGGCACCAGAGGACATTTCACTGGGTGGTTGAGAGTCAGGCAAAGTACAGCACAAGTTCACAGAATTGGGTCAATGCAGTGGGTTCTTTATATTAACACAGGTGAAGGGCAGCTCAGACATATGTGTCAAAGGGCCCATGTACTAATCTCTCTTTTTGGTCAAAAATACGAATCAGAGTTTGTGACTGTAAAAAGGAGGTTTCCTATGTGTTGTATGTGCCCTTTTGCATCGCTGTCGTACGCCCTGCTTAACTGTCCGCTGTCTCTACCCAATATGAGGAGTCAAGTCTACCCAGTACGAGAAGTCAAGAGGCCCAATGTCTTTAGGTATCTGATAAGATATGTTTATTGTTTTTAGCCTTGAGGTTGAACCCAAAAAAAAAAGATTATGTCAGCCACATAAAGTCTTTCTCCTTCTCTCTGGTCAGGGTGGTCTTCTTGCTTGGCCCTAGTCCAGTTTCAGATCACCTCTAGCGATTATCTGTCCCTGGAGGAGTAAACACACACAAAAAAATAGATCAGTCTCTGATCTATATCCTAGTTAGCCTAACTACCTGTCACCGTATGTGAGGAAAAAAGAACACAAAAAACAAAACAAAAGGAAGGTGCCCGCCTCAGGTTTACATTTGGTGGTGTTTCTTCTGTTTTTCCCGCCACCTACAAAAATAGCCAAGGAGTGGGACTTGCCTGAGGTTACGGCCCTCCAGGACCATAGCAGTGGGTATCGCTGCATCCTCTCCTCTCTGGGGACGACGGAATACATGCTCGTTACCTCTAAGCGGTGTCACTGCTTCCTCCTCGCATCTCCTCTCCTTCTCTTCTTCTGGAATCGCCTGCGTCCGTGCCAATAGGATCTCCTCGCTCTCCTCCATTTGTGGCGTACTCTCTCCCTCCCACCGTGCTTCCTCCACACCCTGCGTCTCTGTTCCCCCTTCCTTTTGAGGTGGAGCTTCTGGGGTTAGCGTGGTGCCTGCCTCAGGATCTTGCATGCCGACCTCTTCTCCTGGAAGCAGTACAACAGCTGACATATTGGAATTCTCAGCCGTAGGGACCGCTGTATCACACTATGTATCCATCCCATTTTAGGAGTCTGTAAAGTTTTACCCACAGTAAAGTTTTATCGACTTCCAAAATAAAATTGCTAATAGATACTGATTCAGAACTTACAAGGGTGTATATTAGGCATCACTTTCAAATACAGAATCTGTACTCAACATATTAAGAGTCTCCAACCGTAATTACGGTCACAACTATTGAGAGGTTATCAACCAATAACTTTGGGTGAAAATTCACTAGCAAAAGGGAAGGGTTCCTTTTAAAGAATATTTGATGGGTAGGCCAGGGTAGGTCAGATTGCGTCCTACTCGAATTCTACAAACTGACGTATTAGTATATAGGTAGGGTAGGTATGCATAATTCAATACTGTTAGACTTGGCATCTTTGGCGTGGTTTCCCCTAATTTTTGCCTCAACTTCCTGTGTTTTTGATGCTGTGCTGGATTTCGTTTTTGCTGGCTTAGATGCTTTGGGCACTTTGCCACTGCTGATCAGTGTCAAAGTGCAAGTGCTCCCTATGTAAATTGTGATTACAATTGGTTCGCCCTGATTGGCATATTTGATTTACTGGTAAGCCCCTAGTAAAGTGCACTAAGTGTGCCAGGGCCTGTAAATCAAATGCTACTAGTAGGCCTTCAGCACTGATTGTACCACCCACATGAGTAGCTCTGAAAAGGTATCTTTGACCTGCCACTGCAGCGTCTTTGCGCAGTTTCTAAACTGCCATGTCGACCTGGCAAGTGCACCCACTTGCCAGGCCCTAACCTTCCCTCTTCTTACATGTAAGGCACCCCTATGGTAGGCCCAAGGAACTCCCCTGGGCTGGTTGCGGTTTATGTGAAAGGTAGGACATGTGCTGGTGTGTATGACATGTCCTGATAGTGAAACTGTCAATTTCATTTTTCACTATTGAAAGTCTGTCTGTCCCATCGGATAGAATGGGAAATTCTTTGTAATATCTTACAAGTATAACTTCCCATTGGGACAAGATAGAGAAATAAAGTTTAGGCTCTCTAAACTCAGAATTTAACAACACATCTTTTAGTAAAGATGGTTTTTAAATTGTGCGTTTGAAAATGCCACTTTTAGAAAGTACAAAAACTGGGGGGGGATAGGCCCAAAGGACCAGAACCAGGTAGGGCCGTACTAAATTGAATACAAAAAGGAGAACCTGGCTCCGTTTGACGTTATGCTCTTATTATTTTTGAGCCACAAACAGACCACTATCTTTTCTGTTTGAATGGAATTTCTATTAAACCATTCCTTTCTTTGCAATTGTTTATATTTACCCAAACATTTTTAGTTGCATGAGAAGTGAAGAGACACACATTTTTCAAATTAACATACAAAACATGAAAAATATTTATGACAATTCACAATAGACAGTGCATGAAATACTTATATACAAACACATTTATATATAACAACGTTGGACTTTTGCATCATCACATCAGAAACTAGAATACTCTTATCGCTATCTTGTGTTTGGGGCCAAACATGTGCCTAACACGGGAAAATATTTAGAGTGTGTGCGTGGGTCAACTGATCTGGGTTTAATCCATCATCATTCTTTAGCTCACTCCACCACCCCAGTTTGATGGATTTAGGCCCAGATCTCTGTACTGGGGTGAATGTATGACATTGTTCTGCATTCTGTCCATCAACTGTTGTTTTTGCATTTGTCACTCCGAGTGGGACGGGTATGCCCAGACGTGGGTCCCGTGCTCTCCATGGCACTGGAATCAAGCTATCCTGGCTGAAGAGGGGTGAAACCCCAAAACCGGTCCTAGGATGCTTGTTTCCAGTCCAGGGAGGACCTGGCTTGGCAGTTCGGGCTGGACTGTTCCCATGAGGCACAGGGTCAAGACTGATTTGCATATGGCTGGGTTCAAACTGGAATGGCATGGTGAGCAAAAAAACGATGGATGTAGGCCCAGATCTCTGTACTGGGGTGAATGTATGACATTGTTCTGCATTCTGTCCATCAACTGTTGTTTTTGCATTTGTCACCCCGAGTGGGACGGGTATGCCCAGACGTGGGTCCCGTGCTCTCCATGCCACTGGAATCAAGCTATCCTGGCTGAAGAGGGGTGAAACCCCGAAACCGGTCCTAGGATGCTTGTTTCCAGTCTAGGGAGGACCTGGCTTGGCAGTTCGGGCTGGACTGTTCCCATGAGGCACAGGGTCAAGACTGATTTGCATATGGCTGGGTTCAAACTGGAATGGCATGGTGAGCAAAAAAACGATGGATTTAGGCCCAGATCTCTGTACTGGGGTGAATGTATGACATTGTTCTGCATTCTGTCCATCAACTGTTGTTTTTGCATTTGTCACCCCGAGTGGGACGGGTATGCCCAGACGTGGGTCCCGTGCTCTCCATGCCACTGGAATCAAGCTATCCTGGCTGAAGAGGGGTGAAACCCCCGAAACCGGTCCTAGGATGCTTGTTTCCAGTCCAGGGAGGACCTGGCTTGGCAGTTCGGGCTGGACTGTTCCCATGAGGCACAGGGTCAAGACTGATTTGCATATGGCTGGGTTCAAACTGGAATGGCATGGTGAGCAAAAAAACGATGGATTTAGGCCCAGATCTCTGTACTGGGGTGAATGTATGACATTGTTCTGCATTCTGTCCATCAACTGTTGTTTTTGAATTTGTTACCCCGAGTGGGACGGGTATGCCCAGACGTGGGTCCCGTGCTCTCCATGCCACTGGAATCAAGCTCTCCTGGCTGAAGAGGGGTGAAACCCCGAAACCGGTCCTAGGATGCTTGTTTCCAGTCCAGGGAGGACCTGGCTTGGCAGTTCGGGCTGGACTGTTCCCATGAGGCACAGGGTCAAGACTGATTTGCATATGGCTGGGTTCAAACTGGAATGGCACGGTGAGCAAAAAACGATGGATTTAGGCCCAGATCTCTGTACTGGGGTGAATGTATGACATTGTTCTGCATTCTGTCCATCAACTGTTGTTTTTGCATTTGTCACCCGAGTGGGACAGGTATGCCCAGACGTGGGTCCCGTGCTCTCCATGCCACTGGAATCAAGCTATCCTGGCTGAAGAGGGGTGAAACCCCGAAACCGGTCCTAGGATGCTTGTTTCCAGTCCAGGGAGGACCTGGCTTGGCAGTTCGGGTTGGACTGTTCCCATGAGGCACAGGGTCAAGACTGATTTGCATATGGCTGGGTTCAAACTGGATTGGCATGGTGAGCAAAAAAACGATGGATTTAGGCCCAGATCTCTGTACTGGTGTGAATGTATGACATTGTTCTGCATTCTGTCCATCAACTGTTGTTTTTTCAAAAATAATAAGAGCATAACGTCAAACGGAGCCAGGTTCTCCTTTTTGTATTCACTTTTAGAAAGTAGACATTTTCTTGTTTAACCATTCTGTGTGCCTCTGCCTGTTTGTGTATTGACTGTTTGGGTTTGGAGTGACAGGGGCTAGGGATGTGCATTCACTGTAGACAGCCACTGGGGGGTTGAGGTGTGCCTGGCCCTTCCTGGATGACTCAGAGCTGAGCTGAATAGACTTTAGCTGAATTTAGAGTAGTGGGAGGAGTTTTCCTTGCACCTGAATAGGGCCTGTCTCCCTTTCTCAATGCTGTCTCTACCCACTGTGGTCATACTGCACCAGTGAGAACAGAACTGGGTTGGACTGGGCTCAGAGACCCTTACACAAAGAGAACAAAGACATTTTGGGGTATAAGTATTCAACCTAAAGCCCCAGAACTTTAGATCACTTCTGGACGCAAGAGGAACCTTTGCCAAGGAGAAGAGCTGTAGAGCTGTGAGGAGGAGGATTGCCCCTTTGCTGTGTGAGGTTGGCCTGCAGTTGCTGTTTCTGCCAAGGAAAGGACAAAGACTGGAACTTTGCTGTGAACCTGCTTGAAAAGCCTGTGTGTGCTGGCCTGTGTGTGCTGGCCTGTTCTGAAGTCTCAGGGACACAAAGACTTCACCCCCAGCTCCTCTGAACTCTGCTGCTGAGAATTCTGACTTGCCAGGAGGTGCCTGGTCCAGTTCTGGGCCTCTGGAGGTTGTGCTGGCTGCTGGGAGCTGGAAGAAACCTAAAGAACTGAAGAAATCGAGGCATCGAGGCATGGCTCTTCTTACGGCTGTTTTTCTGACGCAGCACAGCTGTGCGAGAAGAATCTCCACGCATCGCCACACCGCTGCTGAACCAACGCAGTGCCTGTCGCCGCTGCAAGAACCGACGCATTCAGGGATTGCGGCTGAAGAATCCGACACAGCGCCCCTCGACGACGCCACGTCGATCGCCGACGCCTCCCGGATTTCCACGCATCGCACCTGTGCGGCAAGTTTTCCCGACACATCACCGCGGACCAGAGTCATCGTGGAGTCGACGCATCACTTCCCCCTACAGACCAGATTCGACGCATCACTTCTCCTGCGTGCAGCAAAACTGTCGCATTGCCTCTCCAAGGTCTCAGGAACTGACACATCTCTTTGTTTTTGACGCTTCCCATCTCTGCAGCTGTTTGGCCTTGCGAATTTTGACACATCTACAGGTACTTTGTTTAGAATCATGCATCCATAGTTTTCTATGGACCCAGTTACTTGAAAACTTTGAAAAGTCATATTCTTATTACATGTATGTTGGATTTTTGTCGTTTTGGTCTTGTTGAGTTTAGATAAAGAAACTTTATTTTTATAAACTGGTGTGGTGTCCATTTTTGGTGTTATCACTGTATTACTGTGTGTTTTGAGTACAATGTCTTTACACATTGCCTTTGGGATAAGTCTGTCTGCTCGTGCCAAGCTACTAAGGTGGTGAGCAGGGGCTATCTACAGTGTGTATTCCCTTTACCCTGACTAGAAGCAAGGGTCCCTATTTGGACAAAGGTACCTACCTCTGCCAACTAGAGACCCTCATTTCTAACAAATACTGGTTGCAAAAATACTAGTCACAAATTGCGACCAGTTTTTGCACCCAGTATAATTATACATCTAGCCCTAGGTTTTCTTCTACTTATTTTAAGCAATGGTGGTGTCCTACCTTAGAGATCAACCATGTATACATTAAAGGAAAGGAAGTGGGACATCTAGCAGGAGTAGCATGGCATACCATTTTGTAGCATCAAAGCAGCCTTTCCCCTGTTTCACAGCACCATCCAGCAACCTCAGCTTGAGGCAAGTGCAGTGCAGGCCATCAGTGCTCAGCCTCAACACTTTCACTCGCTGAATTAAGCTGCTTTGCACTTGGAGAAACAATTTGGAGTAGCTCTGCTGCTGATTTGCAATTGTCACCCAGTTACAGAGGTAGTTTCTGAATAGCAGTCTCTTTGCTGTGTACATGCTGATCTGATGGTGACAGGCCTTGCCTGAGGCTTGTCTTGCCCAACCATTACAGTGTCTCCTACCCTGTTTCATCCTCAACCTCGTCCAACACACAGAAGTGAAAATACTAAGGGCCTGATTACTACATTGGCTGCACAAGGGGGCTCTGCAGGGTCCCCTTTGTTTCCTCCCTGCCTCACTTTTCATGGCAGGCTCACTGCTGTGAAAAGTGAGGCGGGGAGGAAACTAGTAATATGCTTGGCGGTGCCGCAGTGGCACCACCAAGTACATTGTGGCCTCATGACCTCCATGCCACTGCCAGGGATCACAAATCCTCGGCGGTTGCGGCAGTCCCCTCACGGTCTGACCACCGCACTCATAATGTAGTGGTCGGACCACCGGTGCAGAGGTCAACGACCACCACCACACCTCCACCACGGGTTCAGCGGTCCCATGGACCGCCAAACTCATAATCAGGCCCCAAGTTCGGTGGCAGGCAAGCGCTCTGCAATAAAAAAAATGAGCTAGCAGCATGATAACAACTGCCTGCCAATGCAGGGAAGGTTGGGCATCCTGTCCTCCCCAGGATTATGGTGCCACTGCACTGTCTGCACCACTTATAGCTATGTCCCCTGGGCAAATAGTTGTTTTCGAAATCAGGGTAATCAGACCCCCGCGCCCTTTATTCCTATTTGTGATTTCATTATTTTTTTTATTCTTTTATGACTTCCTCAGGGTGACCTTACAATATGGGATCAACTTTGTTTTAGATATTGAAGAAGCTGTAAAGATTTGCAATTATAAATTGTTTCCTCTTCTATGGTATAGATGGAAGTTAGTAGTTGCTCAATAGCTCAAACCGTATTTGCTGTGTATGTGTGTGTGAGGTGGGACACATTTTTTTTATTTTTTAAAATGAATACATTTTCAAAAAAGTCTTCATTTGAAAATCACAAGCTTTCCTCTATTTGCAGGCTTTAATCCTCCTTTAGAGGATGCCTATTATATATATTCACTTGTGGTTTTTAACTTGTAATGCTTGCGATAGCTATTATATTTGTGAGCTCAGGAAAATGGCCCCCATTTCCAAATACAAAATTCTGCATGATCTCACCTTTTTTGAAAATCTCTGACTTTAGCTTTTCAATGCATTTTTGCCTACACTGTAATATAAAGGTGTGCATATATGTGTGTGTATTATGGGTTACCTTATATTTAAAAGTAACAGATGACCTCGTTGGGAGCTTACGCCTTGTCCCACCGGGGTAATTCCTCGAAGAAATCAGTGACAGTTACTAGACTTGTCCATCAATTGTTTTTTGTGTTACATGTTAATTGCATGATCGCACAGCACTCACGACTCTGGGGGAAGTGACCTCTTCACATCCCACCCTGACAAAAGCCCAGGACCATACATAGGCCAGCGATAGGGCTGAAACATGTTGGTGTTTAGTTAGGGTCATAGGACCATCAAATCCTCAAACCCTACCATAGTCTCTTTTAACCTTCCTCCTCACTTCACAAATAAAGGATAATTTAGGAGTGAGAGAGGAATTTTATCTTTAACGTTACGCCCCCATACCAATATATTATCACAAGTGCTCCCTGAAACACGGTCGAGCCGACCCTGACCTTTAGGAGCATGGGTGAGCCCGATGATGAAGCATGTCACTATTAGAGTGAGTGAGGGCTATATTAACAAAAGGGTCTCCCTCCCTTCCCACTTTACAACTCGGGGACATTACTGAATCAGTAAGGTGCAGACTCTTCTAGGTGTTCTGTTCTTTTTCAGAACACCCCCTCACACAACATCGACGGTTGTTCTTCCCTTCCTTTCTTCTTCCCTTACACAACCAGAGGAACCTACAAGGTCCCAGGAGGGATATCTTTTTGTGAAACTAAGTATTTAGGGAGGATATATCCTTTCCCACCTCCCCCCGGGAGGCCTCTCCACCCCTGTCGAGGCCCTACCAGGCTGTCACTGATTGTGGAACAGATATAGTGGATTAGTGTACATTGGAGTGGCGTATAATGGAGTTGCATAGACTGTAGTGTCATACAGTGGTGTCAGGTAGAGTGTTATAGCATACAGTGGAGTGCCATACACTGGACTGGTGTACAGGAGTGGTATCGAGTGGAATAGCACATAGTGGAGTGGGGACAGTGGCATGGGACATGAATGTATGAGATATTGCCGCAATGAAGAATATTTTGTGTAGAGTAAGGCAGCACAGTGACTCCACATGTACAAAGGAAAGGCTGAGAAATGGGATATCCACAAACCACTGTCTCACAAATTTGAGCAACACACTCTACCTACTCCCAGCTGATGTGGCCTACAAGTTGCTGGATTCCAGGATGGCAAGGTCACAAGGACACACAACACATAGCCCAGCAGCAATGTCCCCATGTGCATACAGCCTGTTGTATGGTTGGTGATTGGGACAACCTATACCCTCACCAACTTGCATGTACATGTGGAAAATGTTGAAGGGAAAGTCCCTAACATATATTGCTGCAACCGCAGTTCTCCTCCCAATACTGATGCATTGGTGGGGCAGTTCACACATGGAAATGCAACCATGTGCCTGTGAAGCCATTCATTTCAAAGACAAAAGCACAACTACCCAAGTGTGCTTCAAAAACAACTTCTAGTGCACATATGAAATACCCTGTCGACCCCAAAAGTCAGACAGTAAACCAAAATTGTTGATGTTGATGTAGTGGAAGCAAAAATGCCATGCGTAACATAGCAGACCCCAGCCAAGCAAATGTATAGCCCAATAGTAGCCCATCACAGATAGGAATCAAGTCCACATTGACCCTCTGATTCTACAAACGCATTACCTTCTCCAAGGTCTGGGTACACCTGCAACTGCAAATCCATTAGATGCCATAGTGACAGCAGAACTACTATACTGTAACAGGGCATCATATACACATACATTTGTCTGCATCACTAGGAAGGCCACGACAAAGGTTGACATGAAAATTGAGCTTTACTCAATGCTATAACATTGGAAAAAAGTGGCAAGCAATAAGGCCAATGGCCAGTCCAAATAGCAGACATCCCTGGTGTGCCGCAAACCTTGCCACACCGTTCACTGCCAAGGAAACCTCCCCAGGATAGGGGCATCAAACGGGCACTCCAGGCACCGCTATGGGGGGATATGGGTGGGCGTGGGGAGGCTGCTTCAATCTTTGTGAGGGCTGGGCTCTGGACAGGGAGGGCTCACATGGGTAGTGGGAGGCCTGGACCTGGGAGGGTAAGGGCTGGCTTGGGTAGTGGTAGGGCTGGCCTCTGTATGGGGAAGGCTAGGCCTCAAAAAATTGGAATTTTATAACCCCAAAATTGACTATGGGGATGGACATGGAGGGGGCAATGTTAGCCCCCTTCTTGCCTGAACGAGGGGGGGTCTTTTTTGGTTCCCCTTGTGGATTTTGGGGTGGGATCGGTGCGAGTGGCTCTCTTACCCTTCCTCCCCTGTTGGGAAGGGACTTTCTCTGCAGGGCTAATGGTGCCACCCTCCTCAGGGGGTGGCAGGAAGTAGAAGTGAAAGGGAGCAGTGGTAACCCAGCCTTTTTTACTCTGGGATGGGGGGGCGCAGTGGCAGGTCAAAGGTCCAATGCACACAGGGTAAGGGTTTTCTGAGAGGTGACAGGAGGTGTGGTGATAAGTGGGGTTTTGGAGGAAGAGGAAACTGAGGTCAGATTGTTATGTATCCCAATCTAAGCCTAAGTAGCTAAACAACCTTTCACCTACATTTGTCCTACCTTGCTCTGCATAACGGTTCTAGCACTGACCTTTTACCCAGTTATGTGCTGAATAAATGTTGATCGGTTTCCTTGAAACTCGCCTCATTTATAATGCATGAGGATTCCTAGAAAAGTCCCCTGCACATCACGTACATAACAGGATTAACATACTCTGTATAAAAGTCATGGTCATCTTCATCCTAGGGCTAAAGGACTACTTTGCATAATTGCAGGTATTGATTTAGGCTCATTTACATAATTGTATTCACAGCATATCAATTGTGTTAGAAACCCCAAGGGTATATTTATGGTATAAAAGAAGCACACCTTCACTAGATAGACAGAGGAGAAGCTTCCACGCTGACACAAGACACTGAGGTCCCTGCACACAGAAGCACCAGCATGCAGTGGTCTGACACCCCTTGCGGGAGGTCCAACTCGAGACCAAATGGGGTCCTTCCTTCTCTCCCATCAGGTAATGGGGTCGGCTCTTTCCTAGAGGATTCTTGGCTTCACACCCACATACATGCTAGGTACACTTAGGTAGGGCTGCATCGCAGGAGTATGCTTGATTACTATCATGTTTATATGCCTGCATATAATCACTGTTTTAGCACCGTGGTAGAATTCTACCTTTTATTTACTCTGTTGGTGCTTGTAATCTATTACTTTTTCTTCTGTCTAATGATTGTCGCAGCACACATGTTTTATACTACAATGACGCTGTTTCAATAAATAATTATTGAAAACGTCCCCAACATTTATTCTGTGTATCTCTCAATGACAAATTGAGCATTATTGACTGAGCAAAAAGTACTGTACTGTTTCCACAATCCCTGAAGGATCAATGGTTGTCATGTTCGATGGTTGCCAGAAACTATTCGCTCCTTGTAAGGTTATGGGGCTTATGGTGGCACTGTGAGCTAGCTGGTCTATAGGCTGACATATCCTTTCGGGGTGTCCGGAATCAGTCCAGACACCAATCCCTTAGTTTATGTTACCTTCAAACGCGCAGATCCTATGTATTTTTAGGAACTATGCGACATGGCGCCCAACGTTGGTTTAGTTCTTATTTAACGGTAAAATCTGAATAGTTCAGTCGTGCTTTCTCAGAGACCCATACTCACATTTAACAAGAGACGTCTGGAGTGGGAAGGGAAAATCTGCCACAGCTGAGTAGGTATATCCTTTGTATTAGCTGTAGGTTTGTTCAAGCTTGAAGGATTATAGTAACCCCACATTGTGCAAAACCTTATTTCTTTTCCTTACAACTTCCTTCCAAAATGTCTGTCCAAGACGGCATTGCGAATGCGGGGGAAGATAAGCTTAAATGTGCTCTTAATATTATAGAAAATTGCAGACATGCAGTTACTTCGAAATTAGTGGAATACAGCCTCCCAGCAATGGGTGGTAGTGTTACCTTCATGACTGAGGCACACAAGGCATTCAGAACAGAGGTATTCTATTCTTGGGTTAGATTCCCGCCCGCAGATACACTCACAAAGTTATTTCACACTTACATTGAAGATGAGATACCTGAAGAATACTCTCCATATGTGGATGTAGAAGTACCGTTAAACTACCAAGACAATATTAATTGGTTTAAAGGAGCCCTCCCCCACACCACAGAAAATGGCTCGGTCTGCTCAGCAGAGATGGAGCGACCTGGCCGGACATAGCTGCTTACACACTGCATCCAGAGATTGATACATTACGAGCAGCAGAATTACGTACACTGTACAGAGACATAGTAAAGCTATATAGAAACCTTACACAGTTCGTAACGTGAACACTTACAATTCAACCTACAATAGTCACTCAAGCTGGTCAACCTCAAGTGACTACGAAAAAAATCAGCCCACAAACGCTGAATGCGATTATGGAAAGAATGTGAGAAAATGCCTTTCTGGATAGCACAGAAAATAGCACAGCTTGAAGCAGTGTTTCCCCATATAGGTCAGCTGGAAAAACATGGAATATTAACAATTTGCTTGCCAATGGGAATAACTTCCCCGATAGAGGATTGTACAACTTGAGCTACAGTTTTCGCTGCTGTTTATACCAGAACACATGGTACCCCCTCAATAGCAGTCATACCAGAAGTATTGAAACAAATACAGAATGAGTATGGGGCAGAACCTGCCCTGGACTTGGGGATGATAGGCAATTTTGCCCAGATATCAACAATTATGTTAGGTAACATAAAAGGGGAGGCAGCAGCGGTGGCTATACGCCAGTGCCTGAGGGAAGTCACTCCTGCACAATAGGAGCAACTACCTAAGATTATCGAAGAAACCTATGCTTCGCTGGGTAGAGATAACTTGGGAGCTAAACATGGGAAACCACAAATAATGAGCAATCCTGAAAAGGAATAACTCAAAGCAAGCACCCGATTCTTCTAAAAAGAAATGGGATAAAAAACAATCAAAAAATAATAAGCAGAATGAATCATGATCACGGGGTGGGTCTCCTCAACAGGTGCCCTCTGATAGAAAATACATCCTTAGAAACCGCGTCAATATTAAAAAACCTGACATGTATCAGGATACTGATACACATTCCTCTTCCTTTCAGGGTTCATCAAAAAACTCAGAGAAGGAAGGACGGTCAGAACACAGATCAGAAGAGCGAGTCAAGCCAAGAGACACACATCGCACTTCAGACTATATTATCAAGCAAGAAGATAAACCCAAAACTAAACCTCAATTTAAAAAGAAGACAGTAACAGGCCTTAAAATAAGAAATGCCCAGGCTACTGAGGACTCTGCTACTGAATGGGGAATTGACCCTGACGATGCTAGACAGTGCAGCAGAAGTAACAATAGCTCGCCAGAACCTGATTGAATTTCTGGTGACAGCAGCGTTGAATGAACATATCATGGTGGAGACACCAGATACAAGGGTAAGTGTCCCACATCGTTTCTACGAAATTACGCTCCAAATGGATGAGTACATACCCAGGAAGGTGAAAGGTCTCTTTTGGGAGAACCTGACATATGGATACAATATCCTAAAAGGCTGAAAAAAATTGGCCGCCTGAGTTCGTCATGGAGTGCCCAATGTTGGAAAGATGTAATTTTACCGGCTTTCTCCGACCTTGTTCCAGAGTCACTAAAACATTCATACTCGCAGGAGTGGGCATTACCGCTAGCTCCCGCACTTTACCGCAATCATGTAGGGTGGGATGCTGTGTCACCTTACCATGAAATCCCATTAAAATCTACTACTACTCCACATAGGCAGTACCCAATAAAATAAGATGCAAAGAAACAAGTCAGGGAGAGTTACCTCCCCCTTCCGTATTTGCACATTGTCATGCTGCTACGAATATGGCTCATTACATCGCGATGTATTACGTTGCGTGCTTTTACAACGCGGTCGTTACAGCGGCTTTGTTAGTGCGCGAAGCATTTACATCGCAAGTCATTACAACAACTTGCACTAGGGGGCGCGCTGGACTTAGGAATAGGAATAGTATTAATTACTATTCCTACTCCAGTTTACGCAACAGTAGGGTAGGTGTTGGAATTCATTTCCAATTCCTCAGTGCCCCCCAGTGCATGTCGTTGTAATGACTTGCGATGTAAATGCATCGCGTACTAACAACGCTGTCATTGTAACAACTGCGTTGTAATAGTAGATCAATGTAATGACAGCGTTGTGAACGCTGTTACCCTGCTGCTACAAATGTAATGTACCCTAGCTGCTTAATGTGGTCCATTTATGCGTTACCTTTAGTCTGTCAATTACTGCTTGCGGCTCTTCACCTTTTGTTTTATTGTTTTAGCTGTTTTGTTCGATACCATGTAAACCTGTATATATGACCATAGTGTAGTTAACATGTGGATTTGATGCGCTGATTTTTTATCTTTTTAAAACTGTCTCTTTTTATGGCTGCATAGACTGCCGAATAAAGATTATTATTATTATTATTATTATTAAGTCAGGGAGATATTAGATCAACTTGAATACTAAGATGTGATTGAGAATTGCACCTTTTCCATGAATAATACTTTGTTTCCCGTAATGAAAGCCAATAATTCATACAGTCTAGTTTTAGACTACAGGCATTTGAACACATGCACATGAACATTTGCAGTACAAAATGCACACAGTGCCGCATTAATGAATACCATTGTGTGGAAGAAATACAAAACAAAACTAGATATCTCAAATGGATTCTTCTGCCAAAATATAGCACCTGGAAGCAGATATTTTGCAGCATTCTCGGCCTCGGCTCTCAACACCAATCCTGTAGACTTTCCCAAAGGTAAAAGACTAGCCCGGGATGTTCTCAGCAACAGTAACAGAGTTACTTCAATATTGTGGTGAGGAGGCATTGTCCTATGTAGATGATATTTATCTGATGGACAATGAGTTATTGGAACAATTGAACAGGGTGAACAACATAATTCTGGGGTTCGCCCCTGTGGGCTACAAATTTAACTTTAAAAAATCGAAAATTGCCCACCTCAATGTCCTATTTTTGGGATATGAGCTCTCAAGTGAGGGGAAAAGCCTGGCAGCTAATATTTTAGAAAAATGTGTGCTGCTCCAACCTCCAAAAACTCTGATAGGTTTACAATCCATTTTAGGATTCCTACATTTTGGCAGAACGTATATTTTGGATTACGCAGAAAGAGTTAAACCTTTCTACGACCTAATCAGACCTGATTTTTCAGTCCAACATTAGACACAGGAACACACAGAAATTCTCAGTTCCGTACAAGCTGACATGATAGCTGCCAAACACTTACACACCCGTGTACATAACACTAATTTGGTGATCCGTGTAGTCGCGGGTCAATCAGGGTACACTTACCTCACCTTCAATGAAGGCGAAATGGTACCCACAGCATACAAATCACATTTGTACACAAACGCTAAATTACGTTTTGCATCCACAGTAAAGATATTTACAGATGTACAAACTGCTGTAGTGAGAGTAAGAGAACTAGCACAGGGGAAACGCATAATTGTCGTGACTCTAGTACCAACCTTAAAGGCTGTAACCAAAGCAAGCGTTCCAAATGCAAAAGCACTGCATCCGCGATAGATACAATGGGCTAATTCTCTCACTGCAACAGATGTAGACCACAAATTTGATTCTACATTAAAAGCACAAGCATTTCTGCAGTACGAACAAGAATATCCTCTCCTTAATGAAATGATGCCTCTAGATCAGTATGAATACATCATTTACACTGACGGATCTGCACACCCTGCCGTAAGAAGTAAACAGCCATACTGCACAGCATGTGTGATTGTCAAGGACGTATGTGGGATGGCAAGTTCCATCCTATCAATACACAGGCTCAGTCTATAGGAGATTGCACGGCACAGCTAGCAGAACTAAAAGGCCTGATACTGCCACTAAAAAATACGGATCGGGAATTCTCCACACTCATTGTGTGCGATTCGTTTTACTGTGTCTAGTCATACAATGAATATCTTCACTATTGGGGTCAGAATGGGTTTAGAGATTCCAAAGGTTGCACAATAAAGCACAAGCTGCTTTGGGAACAGGTGGCAGAGATTAAAAAATGCTTGCCACAGGCTCGGTAATTCACACATTGAGTCATCAGCGTGTTGGTGTGCACGTTGAAGGGAATTCACTGGCTGAAGAAGCTGCCAAGGCAACAATGCGAACTGCTGTCATTGCTGCAATCACTCGTTCTAGAACGAGGTTAGACAGACAGATAATGATAGCTGTAAACGCAGCGCGCAACAGCTCAGCCTTGCCAAAAGGTTTTCCACTCAAGTAATACCAAACATGGATCGCAGATTAGGATTAATTCTAGCTGCACACGAGGGTCTGGGTTCAGCACACGCAGGTATCGCTTCGACAGTTTCATCACTAAAGCAGCGTTATTGGTGGCCAGGACTTAGTAAACAGACCAAGGGCTATGTCCTCATGTGCGACATCTGTCAGCAGATGAAAGGTTCCACCATAGCACACCCACCTCAAACACCACTACTGATATTGGACAGACCTCTCGCATGTGTCTGTTTGGACCACTGCGGCCCCTTACAATCATGCGGGGCTTACAAGCAATCTTGGTGGCAGTGAATTCATGCTCTAGATTCCTGTGGGTTTGGCCTTAGCGCTCGGCTGACACCCGAACTGTTATAAAGAATTTGCGAGTCTGCATAGGGACATACACAATTGGCACATTCGGACCGTGGCCCTGCATTTAGCTCATGTGGCAGATGAAAAACCATTTGACATCAATGATCGTTTGGCTGTTTTCCAGGAACTCAATGAATTCTGGGCATTACAAAGCAACGTCTAAGTAAATCGCACCGCCACTGGAGAAGTGAAAGCTGTTCCGGCAAGACCTGCCTGGATCCCGAAGATTGGGGACCTGGTCAGAGAAAAGATTGTGGACAAAAAAGAATTTGGGCAATCTTACAGAGCACCTGTACCTGTCCTGGCTGTCGAAGGAATAAGAACAGTAAATCTTCCGCCTCTTGCCCGGCTGCAAAGACAAGAGATTCGTCTCAATTGATCTGATCAAACCACACTATGTGGCCGATACTCAACAGTAGGCCGCGTGGGCTCCTGGGTAGCAACCGATCTCTCGCTACCATACAGGAAGAACAGATGGAAAGATTAATAAATTTTGAAGACTCCACTTAGCGAAGTGAAGGACTTACCAACAATGGAATGCAGATAGTACCTGTTGAAATTGAACAACATCAAACTACGGATGAAACACAAATCTCAATTCAACCTAACACTGCCATCTATGTGAATATGTCTTGAACTGAGGTATCTGCCAGTTCTATAAAACCTGCTGAGCTACCAAAGGTAGATCGAACTGCAACTAGTTACTTCATCGATTTTGACGATTTCTCATCGGATCCAAGTGAACCTGAGTTATCACCACCGCCTGTTCCCCAACAACAGCGAATTTGTGATTTCTACCTTTGGCTGAAAAAGACTTACTTTGTGTTTCCCTGGCTACAGCTCTGGATTGCAATTGGTCTACTATTCCTAATCCTTTGGATTGGTATAGTGACTGTCTTCTTCCTGCTCCTGAATGGACATTACCTCCCAGAACGCTCTGCAGTACAACATGTGAACTTGGTCCTGAAACCGCATGCATCATCACACTATGAACAGAGGGACCTGTCCTCAGTGAACATTACAGCAGTTCCAGTTCCTGAAGGAATAGTTTGGGACAGAGTTTCTTATGATGTATATGGTCCTACTGAACTTTTAAGAATACCACATTTATTTAAAAATTCTCTTAGTGATATCATCACCTCTATTACTCTCTCTGATGATTGGGACATTGAAACTGTGCGTACTATGCTATCTGATTTAGAACAATCTGTTGCATTGATGATGAATTGTATGATGGTACATCATACTATTGACACCATGTTTTGTTACCAACACTATGGTCACCATTTTTTGCACAAAGCAAGTATCCCACATAATGATTTCACTTACCATCAATGGGAACATTGCCCAACACTGCCGAAAAGTAGTTCAACCACATTTGCACAGAACTTTGCTTATTTTTTTGTGTTTAACACTTCAGACCCGACATCTTATTTCTATAAGCTTGCACCTATGCCTGCAAAGAAAAATATGCTCACTCACACTAAGCTGATATACTCTCCTTCCTTTATCTCTTTACAAGGATTCGACCTTTGGAGGGACACTACAGACACAAAATCTGTCTGGGGGACTAAGGATTGGCAAGTTCAGGGAACTTAGGCCTTATTTAGAGCATGCCTCATATCACATCAGATGATTTTCCTGAACAACACAGTGCAACAGACTTCCTGTCTTGGACTAGCCAAGGGTAAGGATTTGAATTCACCTCAGATTCCCTCACTTACACACTTTGAGGGATGGAAAAATTACACGCAACACAATGAGGATACATTGGATGCCATGCTACACAATGGTGCGTACAATTCATCTGACCACAATTGGAAGGGATGGTTGGTTTGGCCTATTGAGACAAATAGGTGTCAATCATGATTCAGGGGTACCACCACAGAGTTTAGTATCCATATGCCTGATCAGCGCTATGTACAAAAAGAACACTCGGGTGGTGATATCTTACAGTTTTGGGAAGTTATGCCTAGAGTAGACCTCAATACTGTCCCAATTGAAACAACACTTATCCTTTCTCTCAGATGACATGGATCTTCGGGATTTTTTGTTAGGTCCCCAGAAGCCAAGTCAGAACCGCTTATTGTATGCTATTTACAACGAGCTATGGAAAATCTCTCAACAGGAGGCGGCTGAGAGACTACGTGAGATTGATAGGGTTAACCTAGAAAAGATTTTGGCAGTGGTCAACAATGGTATGACCACACTATCATCTAGAATTTATTCACTGGGCAACATTGTGTCTTCTGCTATAGATATAATGGAACAGGATTTGTCTATTCTTCAACATGGACAATCTCAATTGCGATCTATTCTATTATTAAGCTGAACGCTCCAATCATTGTGTTCTGGCCACATGCCCTGGCGTTACATCAATAGCACAACTCTGTTCTCTGTATACAGTCTAACAGAAAGACAGATGGTTATGGCATGCAGAGATGCAAAATATACCATATTGCACATTGAGAAATTGGACCAATTACCTTTCACCGTGGCTGAGTCACCTTCCACAGAACGGTTAATCCATGGCTATATTACACTGCCAGTCAAGACATTCCAATTTCAATTCTGTCTACAGTATCACCAGGTAGTCAGATACGAAGCACTGGGAGACGGATACATAAATGAGTACTAGCAATTCCCGTACAGATTTAGATGCAGGAATGGGGACACTGAAGTTTTTCTCAGCGGTTCAAACTGTGAATGTGCTTTAAGTGGATCTCTACTTTGCAAAGACATTTTGCTTCACAGAGCTTGTAATGCTTCGGTTGCTAACTTGTAATGTCACTTGAAGGGTTCCCCAGCTGCCGTGATTCCTCCGGTGTTCGAACTGCTCTCGAATGGGAGCTATTTGATGCTGAATGATCAAGGCTGTTGTGGGATGATACCAGGCATTGCATATCTAGTTACAGTAAGTTCCAGGGTTATGCATGTATTGTTTCCACCGACCCATACAGTTAGGGAGGCAACGCTATGGCCTTCATTGAATGTTTTCTTCATACAGTTTGATTCTCTGAGCAGACTGAAAGCCATACTTTTGCAGAAAGATGTGGCCTTATCCTCAGCCCGAGAGACTTTTGATCTCCAGATTGCAAGGTCTTCAACTGAGATGCAGGCACTAGTCCGTACGAACTTCCTGCTCCATTTCGGGGAAATACTTCACGTTTCTTTAACATGTCTGATACAAGGGGGATCGTGCACCTTTTTAAAAGTATAGGTTCTGGACTATTGAGCATCTTTCAGACAATCTTATTGCAGCATTCATACACTCTGTATTGGGAAGCGTTTTTGGAGGGCTTCCGCTGGTCCTAGTACTTGTAGTGGGTATCCTGGTTTGAATTTTCCTGCTACGCAATGGACGGACCAGTTCCTCAAGAGATGGAAAAATCACTACTGGTGCAACGTTGCCGAGAACGCATGGTACTCCATCCGGGCACACCTCGGCTTCAGGAGCTAAGTGACCATTTGTTCCTATCGTTCAGACCAGTCTGGGTTGAAAGCATCTTGCATGTTCTCCCCTGCCTATTCTGCAGATATGAATGCGTGTTTGACATATGTCTGACTCTTCCATTGGTTGTGCCACCTGACATGGACGTATTACTGGACCCCTTAAAGGCCCATGTGTATCAGTGTTTTCAGCATATTCCCATGTTGATGACAGCATTCTTAGAGCCCCCACGGGAGGCTTCAGCTCCTGTTGGAATGGACAACGGCTCTACAACAGATTCACAAGTGTTTCCTCAGCAGCTGCTGTGGGAAACTGAAGAAAATCAACTTTGCTCCATCGACCTGATACAAGATGTGTTATAGGGACCGTCGTCTGCGAATGCGAGCGACAGTGATGTTGCGTCTCCCACACAGGACACATAAATATTTGGCTCTCCGTGTGATGGGAACAATTCAGCCCTTTTTCTAAACAAGCCAAATTGGAATGTGAAACATCGCTTTGTTTTAATTTTTCTGCTCTCACTAAGCACCATGGCTTTCGATGTGCTCAGTTGGTATCACCATATATTGACTCTTTAGTGGACTTGTAGTGCTTTTGAATTTTAATAGCATTCTTTTTACATATACCATGTTGTTAGATGTTTATAGACACTGGTTTTTATGACAATGTTTTTATGCTTTTTAGCAGGCATGCTTTTAGCATTAGTTTACCTTATCGACCTTTGGATGAGGAGTGGGTGTTGTGTACCCCATTCTAGGCCTAAGTAGTTAAATGACCTTTCATCTACATTTGTCCTACCTTGCTCTGCACAACGGTTCAAGCACTAAACTTTTACCCAGTTATTTGCTGAATAAATGTCGATTGGTTTCCTTGAAAATAGCCTCATTTATTATGCACGAGGATTCTTAGAAAAGTCCCCTGCACATGATGTACATAACAGGATTAACATACTCTGTATAATAGTCATGGTCATCTTCATCCTAGGGTGAAAAAACTACTTTGCATAATTGCAGGTATTGATTTAAGCTCATTTACATAATCATACTCACAACATATCGATTGTGTTAGGAACCCCGAGGCTATCTTTATGGTATAAAAGAACCATACTTCCACTAGATAGACAGAGGAGAAGCTTCCTCGCTGACACAAGACACTGAGGTCCCTGCACGCAGAAGCTCCAGCACGCAGTGGTCTGACATCCCTTGTGGGGTGTCCAACCAAGACCAAGTCGGTGTACTTCGTTCTCTCCCATCAGGTAATGGGGTTGGCTCTTTCATAGGGAATTCTTGGCTTCACACCCACATACATGCTAGGTACACTTAGGTAGGGCTGCATCGCAGGAGTACGCTTGATTACTATCATGTTTATATGCCTGCATATAATCACTGTTTTAGCACCGTGGTAGAATTCTACCTTTTATTTATTCTGTTGGTGTTTGTAATCTATTACTTTTTCTTCTGTCTAATCATTGTCGCAGCACTCATTTTTTATATAGAATGAAGTTGGTTCAATAACTACTTATTGAAAATGTCCCCATCGTTTACTCTGTGTATCTTTCTGAGACTAAGTGAGCATTATTGACTGAGCGAAAAGTACTGTACTGTTTCCACGATCCCTGAAGGATCAAGAGTTATCATGTTCGATGGTTGCCAGAAACTATACGCTCCTTGGTAAGGTTAGGGAGCTTATAATGGCACTGTGAGCTAGCTGGTCTATAGGCTGACATATTCTTTAGAGGTGTCCGCAATCAGTCTAGACACCAATATCTTAGTTTATGTTACCTAAAAAATGTGCAGATCCTATGTATTTTTGGTAACTACATGACCAGAGATGTGGATGCAATTTGTTTGTGTGTATGTTTCTGAGTGTCCTGGGATGGTGTTGTGGGTGTTGTGTCTTTGGTGCTGTGCTGGGTGTGGTGGGTGTAGCGTGTTTGCGTTTCTTGGAGTGGTGTGGAAGTGTGTTGTGTGTGGATGTCTGGGTGCCTGTGTTCTCAGCTTTGAGTACAAAGCATCAGAAAAAATGGTTGTGGCATGCAATCGCCGCACACTGTTTGTCCAATTACTTCAAACCTTCTTCGGGTCAACCGTTACAGAAACCCGGAATTTTCAAGATGAATAATCAGAGGGGTAGAAGAGCACAGTCACCATAGGTGTTAATAGCTCACATCAAAGAGTCCCACACAATTATGGCATAGAGCATATATCCTGCATTCCTAATAGAAGTTTCTTTTATGCATGAGACAACACAGTAACTTTTCTCATGAAGACAGAAACTCTTAGTGTCCTTGTTATTTCTTCTTTTTATTTGTATATCTTCATATCATTAGACAGCAAACACGATACATCCAAAGCACAGCCTTCGCATTTCGTCCCAACCTCATGGGACTTCTTCAGGGCTGTTAAAAAATACACATAAAACATGGATTTAGAAAAATAGCCTGACAAAATACATCTGACACAGACAAAATCTTAGAAAAACAGATTATTCTTTACCTTAAAAACATAAAACAAAGGGGAGTATAATCAACAGTTAATGTCCTACAATTGATTCCTAATAGACAGAAATGAGACACATGTAGTTTCCAAGTAATTAGTTACACATGAGTACAATGTCCCAATAGCATAGTTGTTATATCACTCAATACATAAATTGCTCTGCATAATGCTGTTCCCAGTTGTATTTATTGTCTTCCCTCGAGTTAGTTCATGGAAACTATGATTACTATATTGATTATCAAGTCTAGGGCTCCTTCCTGCCCGACAAGGTCCTAACTAATAGTTTTGGACAGGATCGCCCCTATAAACAGTTGCTCGTCCAACATTGACCTTTTATATAGAGTGCTGTCTCGACTAAAAAGAAGATCGTAGTGAGAACTCCTCCCCTACTCTGAATGCAGCCCTGGTCTATTCAGTCCAGCCCTGACTCATTCAGGAAAGGCAGGACACACATCAACCCCCCCATGGCTGTCTGAGAGAAAAGCACCTCCTGAGCCCCTGTCACTCCAAAGCCAGACCGTCAATACACAAACCAGCAGAGGCACGCAGGATGGCTAAGCAAGAAAATGTCCACTTTCTAAAAGTGGTATTTTCAAACACACAACATAAAAATCATCTTTACTAAAAGATGTATTTTATATTCTGAGTTCAGGCATACTAAACTCCATCTTTTTATCTTGTCCCAATGCGAAGTTATATTTATAAGATGTTATAAATAAACTCCCATTCTATCCTATGGGACAGATAGCCTTTCAATAGTGAAAATCAAAATACACTGTATTTCACTATCAGGACATGTCACACACACAGTACATGTAATACCTTTCACATACACTGCACCCTGCCCACAGGGGTACCTTGGGCCTACCTGAGGGGTCTCTTACATCTAGGAAAAGGGAAGGTTAGAGCCTGGCAAGTGGGTGCACTTGCCAGGTCGACATGGCAGTACCAAACTGCGCACAGACACTGCAGTGGCAGGTCTGAGTTACATTTACCAGCTGCTCATGTGGGTGGCACAATAAGTGCTTCAGGCCCACTAGCAGCATTTGATTTACAGGCCCTGGGCACACCCAGTGCACTCTACTAGGAACTTACTAGTAAATAAAATATGCCAATCATGGAATCACCAATCCATCATAACAATTTACAGGGAAATCATATGCACTTTAGCACTGATCAGCAGTGGTAAAGTGCTCAGAGTCATAAAACCAACAAAAACAGGTCCAAAACAGGAGGCCAAAAAGCAAAAAGTCTGGGGATAAACCTGCTGAACAAGCCAGGTCTAACAACACGCCCAGCTTACATCCCTAATTATCAGGCTCACTGCTGTCCACTGCTAGAAGATGTAGTTAACACATTCACATCAGAGGACTCGCTACATGTCATTGGAAGTGTGGATAAATATGTACTAACCATTATGTAATTGTGTAAACAAAGAACAATGCACATTAGCCTGGCTAGGGCAATCTCAGTCAAGGACGTTGCATGTGAGCAGACCTCATGCACATAAAATATGTCAATGTCAGGACAACCATTAAAGGACAGAAGTCCTTGGAATTAGCCCATACGTGAAGATGAGAGTGGCCTCCAGAAGGACAGGGAATGTGCGGTCCAAGCCATTATCTGCTGTCTGCCATCATCCCCATGTCGTACTGACCGTTGACACACAGAGCACATCAATGGCTCAAGATATCACTCCCTGATGAATGTCAGCAGCCACACCCTGACAGGGCACTGATGCACATGTCTACCCCTCCTCAATGCATACAGAGTAAGCTGTGACACTCAAATAAACATTGGCTGACTCAATTGCAATGGACAGTACAATTATCTCAAAGATACCAAATTTTCACTCTCCCTGATCCCATCCAACCATGTCAACCCTTAGGGGTGAACACATTCACCCAGTCCAGACACCCTGCTCCATTGCATCAACCTTACACTGTCTGACCATCATGAAGACATATTGCCATGTGCACAATATACAAATAGACATCACCTAATGCATACAGATTTCTTACCATCTGCACCCTCAGATCATGTGTGCAGCTGCAGTGATTGTGCCAGGAAAACATCTATTGTGATGCTATGCTGCATTTAGGGATCTCCAAAGTAAACTGTGGTGCTGTCATCTGAATCATTTTGCAGTACACAACACATAGGACAAAGGGATATTGAGCAAACTCCTTGCACCCTGAGTGCTTAATAGGCCATGCCACACGCTACTGCCACACCATTACATGAGCCACAGTAGTCAGGGAGTCACACTGCACACACAAGGATGGCAAGTATCCTGTGTGAGACAATTTACACACTTGTTTTCATGTGTCTCAATGGGTCAGTTCAGACATTATTCTCCAGATGGGATCTGCAACTATGGTAAGATTTGTTTGGGGGATACTGCCTTTTTTATGCTACATAAAGTGGAGACAGTGGTAAACACCAGGCACCTACTGCCATCCTACACAAGCAACTTTCTACATATTGCATGGAACATGAGTCATCTCGAAGCTTCATGGGGGATGATGGCTGTGAGAAAAGGTGGTTATTCATGCACAAAGTTACACTCAGCCCAATACTCCCCCCCTAACTAGCTGCTGTTGGGCCCTCAAACGTCCATCAAGCTCTGGCCGGGTCACCACCAGAATTCAGGACATTAGAGGGGCAAAGGTCCAGCGCGCCAACCTGCCACTTTTTGGGGGGCAGCCCCAGCTGCATCTCGGCAACATTCTTGCTGAGGCAGCAGATGTCATCCCACCTCTTGTGGCAGTTTGTACTGCGCCGGATGGAGACCCCCAGGCTCCACACCTTCCAGGCGATGACCTTCCAGATGGCCTTTCACTGATGGACTTTGAGCTGTAGGCATGGAATACATGTAGAAACAGATTGTCACAGACATGTGGTTAATGTTTGTGTGCAAGTTATGAAGCAACTTGACACCTGCCACACACATGAATTGATGGACAGCATAGTCATACAGACCATGTCACATGCTACACTCAAATAAAGTTCAGAAAATCCAATGGCAACGTCTGTGAGGATGTACCTACAACCTGGTCATTACATACACATATTGAGGCTGCCTACTTAGATCAGGTTGACCAAGGACATCCTTGGTGGTACTTAATGCGAGGGACCATGACAGACAGTACACCGTTATGAAATCCTCTATTCAAAACTCACTGTGTCTGACAGTCCAAACACCTTTACAGCCAGGCCCATTGCATTGCAGCACGTGGTACATAGGGCACAGTAAGGTACATAACACAACATGCACTCACTGAGGTGACAAGGTAAGGGTTGGCATGTATATCAATAAGAGCTAGTACTGTTTGGTGCTACATAGGAGTGTGCACTACTCAAATCCCTAACCCTGTAAGTTGTGAATTTTTGTGGCATTTATACATTGTGCCTTCACAGGACAGCCCTTTTGCCAAATGTGACAGTGTAACTGGGATGCCATTACAATTCTCACCTGCATGTGGAACGTGAACGGGGAGACAGTAGTTACACATGTGATCCTCACCACAATATCCTACCAATAGTAGGATTACATCTACACTGTACATGTCTCAGATGTGTAAGAGGGGAGTTCAGCTAAAGCTATACAATCCAAAAATCAGGCCTTGCTCACTGTGGGCAGACAACACTCAGCTCCACTGTGTCTCAGTATACCAATTTACTGAACTTATCTGTCCCTTCTGACCAATAGACATGTCTCATATACAGACCATTGCACCATAAGCATGGAGTCATTAAGCAAGTCAAAGTAGCTGACATGAATCAGGGCAATGCAGAGAGCAATATCTGAGGTAAAAGTTTCAAAGAGAGCTGCACTCATGCCACTGGGGCCATCCTCTCCACAGACTCAAGGGCAACATATGCATTTACAAGTATGGCCCATGTAAGGGTCCTACAATCAATGCATCTACATTGGCTTGCACAGTAACAGAAGCTAAGCATTCAAATTAAGTCAAAATCTGAACATGTACACTTACCGGTACCTCTGGTGAACCATATCCCCGCCCGTACTGGCCGAAGACCTCGTCCACCAGGAGATACAGCTCCTCTGGGGTGAAGGGAGGGCTCTTACCTACTCTGAGCGGACCATCAGTGCTCCCAGAGGTAACAAATAGCAGCAGGAGATGGAGAGGTATAGCAGGCAGCAGTGTCTGTAGGCAAGTGACAAGTATTCTTAAATGCTACCTATAAATAGGTCACAAGGGTGGTGCCAGTGCTAGACTGGCATGGACATTGGTCCGTGTCGGTCACATTTTACAATATGTGCCAATGGCAGTGGCCACCATGGCTGGGCATGCCTACCACAAGGTTCAAAGCCACAAGCAGTGGCCGAGATGACAGGGCCCATTGGCTGCCATGTTATTTTCATGGGCGGCCCCAGACCCCATGGCCACAAATTTCGCTACTGCGTTCTTTGCATTTTACAATAGGGGCCAATGACAGTGGCCTCCGTGGCTGACACCTTCCACGCGGGTCACATCAGCTGGCGTTCCCGGTTCTTGCCTAATAAATTGCAGCATTGTGCTCCACACAATATTATGCATCAGTAACACCTTGTTAGGGGACTCAATAGTGTCACACTCATTTTTCTCAGCTTTCACATGAAATTCCTGTAACCAGGGGTTTACCAGCGTTGCTCTGCCATACCTCAGATGTCAGTGTTGTCCATGTGTGCATGAACACACCTTACCAGTCGAGCTGTGTATCCTTGTGTGACTGTGCCAAGGTGTGTAAAGCAGACTCCTCAGACAGGTATAGAGGACTCTGCACAAAAGATGTATATATGATGTACACAGTGCTGTAACAGACTCATGTGTTGTCCGGATTTGAGGAAATGGCAGACTATGAGTATGATGGTGTGCATCCTCTCTATCAAGGTGTGTCATGTTTAAAAACTGGAATGTCAATCTCAAGCCTAATGCTGTGTGCCGCCTGTGATGTGTTCATACCCCACATGGCTCAGTATCTATGATTTTGCAATGGCCTATACATCTGTCACCTATACCACTACGCCCATACTGGTAGTTTTTATGTACATATTGTTAACGTCATAACCTAACTGATGACAATGTATGCCTACAGCTCACAAGTGCATGACACTCATTCCACGTGACTGTTCATCTTGTGCTGGTATGAGTCAACATGTACTCTGTAACCAACATCTTATCTTTTCCTGTTTCTACACATGTGTACCCTGGCAGAGGGAGAAGGAGACAAGCTCCTGTCTACCGGCCTTTCAGACCTATTGGCCATGGAGGAGCGAGACATCATTAAGAAGTTCAGACTGAATCACCAGACAATTCAGGAGCTATGTCGCCAGTTGGTGCCTCAGTTAAGCGCTCACAGAACAAATCCCAGAACTCTGACCCCAACAGTGAAGGTGATGGCCACACTGCATTTCTTTGCCACTGGTTCATTTCAGTACACTGTGGCTACATCTGGTGGGATGTCACAACCAAAGTTCAGTATGGTGTTACGTGATGTCCTGTCTACACTGATGCAACACATGGACAGTTACATTCATTTCCGATGAAGAGAAGAATTGACAGCTGTGAAGGGTGACTTTTATGACCTAGGTCGCATACCACATGTTGTAGGATCCAACGATGGCACACACATTGCCCGTGTACCACCGCAAGCTCGTGAGCAAACATATAGGAACGGAAACATTATCATTCAATCAACGTTCAAGTGACATGCCTTGCAGATTTGACCATTTCACATGTCTGTGCCAAATACCCAGGATCTGCCCATGACTCCTATGCCATGCGGAGCAGCAACATGCCCCAGTTTATGTTACATCTACAACCGGAGAGGGCCTAGCTTGGTGGTGAGTGAGATGTGTCCATCTTTTGTGTGTGTGTGTGATACATGCTGTCATCCTCAGCAAATTTCAGAATCATGATTGCACATCTGTGTGTCTCACATCTAGGTGACTCAGTGTATCCCAACCGGCCTTGGTTGCTGACCCCGCAGAGAAATCCAACACCTCCAGGAGAAGTCTGCTTCAATGAGGCCCATGGGAGGATACGTCGGGTAGTGGAGCGGGCTTTTGGGCTCCTGAAGGTCAGATTCCGCTATTTGGACAAGACCGGGGGAGCCCTTCTCTACTCAGCCAGGAAGGTGTGTCAGATCACAGTCGCCTGCTGCATGCTCCACAACCTTGCAATGTGCAGGAACATCCCTCTGATTGAAGAGGATAGAGACCCGGGGTGAGAATCCTGACATGAACACTGATGATGATAGTGGTGAAGAGGAAGGGCTTGACTGCGTCAACAACTCATCAACAACTACTTCCCTTGAATGTAAGTATTCAGAAAAATGTCATGACTGTGCCAAAATGTCAGGCTGTTGTTGTGCAGCAGTGAGGATGTGGTTGGTTGCTTACTGTTTGGTGTACACAACTGTGGGGTACTTTGTGCAGTGCTGTAATTGGATGAGCTTCTGACTGATGTATACGTTGATGATGTAGCTATGTATTGTCTGATCTTATCCATATACTGTGTACTTCAGAAGTGGACTGTTATTTCTATGACATTATTGAGCTTCTCCCTGATATACCCTTGTTGTGTTTTAGTAGGTCCCTTCGCTCCGTTATTTTCATTCTGACATGTCAGTGTTTTGACATCAGCTGCACTGTGATGCTGTTCTACCAGGCTAAATGGACATGAGGTGTTCCTGGAAATGTCTGACACTGACTTTGTGAGTACAACTCAGGTTCCTAAGCAACTTGCATAGCGAGAGGATGGATGTTTCATGTACACCTTGGTATTTCTTTTCCGTTGTGTGTTGGTGCATTGCCTATGTGTTCCATCGTGTTCTCCAAAACATTGTGTTTGTTGGCCAATACATGTTTGTCACTATTCACATAGATCGATACCTCTCTGTGGGTGAACTGGATGTAGGTGTATGTGTGTCTCATGATTGTATGCCACAATGATTGTATGCCACAGAGCTTAAGTGACACCACTGACAGATGTTCAAAACTATCCAGACGATGCAGCTACACCTGTTTGGAGTGTACCAGTGCTGAGTTACTGTTTTGGCCCCCTGTTGCTGTTTGTGTTTGGCTGTGTGAAGTCTATTGTGGGCTACTTAACATGCCTGAGGCTGCATCAATGACAGATCTGTGAGATCACTCTGGCATTGGACATTGTCTGCTGTTTCCTGTCCCTATTTCTATGTGAGATGTATATATGTGAGAAAAGTGGTACTTGACATTCCACAAGTGACATGTGTAATGTTACAGTGTGGATGGACTTCTCCTTAAAATTACCTACGGTTGTGACACTGTGATAAAGATATGTGTGTACTTTACACTTCAATGTCTGTGTTTGGTAACATGTTGAGTATACTCATCAGCAGTGTTAGATTGCACTGCACCAAGTGCCTGCATACATTAGTTACAAAAAATTACATCTGGTGATAAATTAGCAGTCAACTTCATAGATAGAGTACTAAATCCGATAAATAACCGCAGTGGTGAATGTCTCCTCTCCCTCTCTTAACTGTTGTGGTGTGTGGGGCCTAGACTGCAGAGTGCTGGCAAAGTATGCTGGTCAGGGAAGGGGTGTGTTTTATACTCTGCAGTGTGGGTGTGTCCACCTAGGGAATAAACATCAGCTGTGTTTTTTTTTACAAAGTTTGCTATGGGCATTTTTTTTTTTTGGGCTTAGTAGGGTCATGGCGGTCGGAAGACAGAGTTCGATCAGAGAGTACCGCCGTCTCATCATAATTTCCACAGCTGTCAATACCGCTGTGGAGTCGGCGTTTGGGTGAGGAAATACTGGCTTTCCACTACATCGGTCGGAGTTTCAAGGTTTCCAATCGCAGCAGACAGAATTGATGTCTTTCCGACCACTGTGGTCAGACTTTTTCAGTGCATGTATCGTAAAGGGACCATCGGATGGTCCCCGGACACGGCGGGTGGATTTTTACCGCAACCACGACCGTTGGACGGCTTTTCCGACCACCATCATAATCAGCCCCATGTTTGGTAAAAATATCGTTTTTTTTATATTTTAATCTGTTTTAGTTAAAATATTAATTTTAGGTGTTAGTATTGTTGCTTCAATTGCTATTAATTTTATAAAATACGGTTTGCAATTTTAAGTGATTTAGTAGTTTTTTTATGTTATTAATAATTTATAGTGTTGAAGTGGGTTGTTGGATTTGTAAGGGGATGGATGGGATGTTATTTAAATTAGAAGTATTTATAGTTAATAGTAAATTGTTTCTTACTGTTAATTAAGTTTTAAAATTGATTACTATGTAAAGTTTTTAAGTGCTATACTTTATATTAAAAGGCTTTCTGACCGACATCATAAGAGGGCCCTATATGTTTTATATTAATTGATATTGATATGTAATTTATTAATAGGTGATTATTTATGTATCATTTTTAATATTTAATTTAAAAAATAATGTATTTAATGGTAAGTATTTGTGAAATTTTCTTTGTGGAATGATATGTGTTTCTTAAATTGTATAATTTTTTCATATTAATTGAAATAAAATAAATATGTAATGATGTCATGATTTTGCTATTTTCTTGCTACTTTAGTAGTTGATATTATCACATGTAATTTTAATTTTCTCTTTCTTTCTTTTTTAATGTATCTTTTTTTATTTTGTTAAAATATATATATATTTATTTCTGTATACAGTAATTTAATAATGTTTTTATTAAGTGTTCAAACTTTTTGAGAACAAAGGACTTGTATTTATATATACAATCATTTTCCAACACTTTCCCTACTGTTGTTTAGATTGGAGGGGGAATGGCATATCAAATCTTTCCGGAGTCCAACACTTTTCCTAATACTGGTAAAATAGGATTATATTACTTTCTGTTTAATTTTTTACATTTAATATTCTAAGTTTTTATTTTTTAATTTGTTTTTAATGTTTATACTATTTTCACTAAATGTGTTTTTGCGAGTTTTAATATTTTACTATTTTATATATTGGTGAAAATTAATATGTATTATTTTTTAATTGTTTATATATTTGAACATTGTTTTTTTATTTGTGGATGCATTTTGTAATATATGTATAGATATATATATATATATATATATATATATTCTGTGTACTACTATATATGCTTTTTAAAGTACTACATTTTAAAAATGAATAAACTAATATTATGTAAAACATATTTTCATTATGCTATGCTCTATCTATCTATCTAGCTATCTATCCACACACATATCTGTGTGTGTGTGTATATATATATTCACTGAAAATAAAGTTAGGTTTCAGGGACGTTATAGTTAGAAATTAGCATTTAAAAAACCTTTGAAATTCACTGAAAAAACCATAGGTTTCAGGGACATTATAGTTAGGTGGACATTTCACTCGTACAAAACCATAGAAATTCCACCGTTATATTTAGTTCAGTTAACTATAACTCGCGCCCCCGCAATGCACTGCTCATGACGTCACATATTACATCATTCATGGCATGGTCAGTGACATCACTGATGACATCACTGATGACATCTCAAATGACATCACTGATGACAGCACTGATGACATCATCCAGTGACGGTGTGTTTCTGTAAAGTTTAAATATGTTTTATAGATATGGCAAGGTGTATTGAAGAATGAGTGGGTGGATAAGTGTCTGGATGGAGGATTTAGGAGGTATGTAACTGATTGTATAAGTGACTGATTAAACGTGTCTTACTGAATGCATGGGTTAGTGACTAAACTGTGTGAATGTCTGTATCAGTCTGTCTGTTGTTGTGTAAGCTGCTACATGGGTTGGTCAGTAGCTACATTAGTGTCTATATGGGTTATTTATTGTTTGCTTGAGTATTTGCATGGGGGACTGAGTGTGTGTGTGGGTGGGTTGGAGGTGTGTTACTCTGTGCATAGATGTGTGAGTGATTGATTCACTGGGTGTATGGGTTCAAGAGTGCATGTGGAAACAGCTGTATGGGTGGGTGAGTGTGTGTATGAGTGTGTTGGTGAGTGAATGGATGTCTCAGTGGTACATATGTGAGTAACTACATATGTAAAAGGCAGTATATGTGAGTGATGGTGTATATAAATAACTATATGTGAGACTGACTGATTGTGAGAGTGGCATGTATGGATGAGTCTGTACTTGTTTCAGTGATTACATAAGAGAGTAACTATGCGTTACTGTCTGTATGAATTAGTGAGGTGGTGTGTGTATAACTGTTTAGGTGAGTAAATGGGAGTGTGATTGATTCTTTGCATGACTGACTAGGTGTGTGAGTAACTCCATGGATGAGTGGCGGTGTGTGAGTGTCTGTATAGGTGTATGAGTGCATATGATAGTGTTGTATTGATGTGACTGCATGTATAAGTGATTGTATAGGTGAATGAGTGGATGTGTGTGCAGACATAGGAATCAGTGAGTGAGTATGTAGTAACTGGTATTGGTGTGTGGATGGTTTCGAAAATGGTAGTGTGTATTTTACAGTGGGTGTATTAAAGGTTATATTAGGGTGTGATGAGGTGCATCAGATTATCACGTGGATGATGTCATCAGTGATGCCATCAGTGATGTCATTTGAGATGTCATCAGTGATGTCACTGACCATGCCATGAATGATGTAATATGTGATGTCATGAGCAGTGCATTGCGGGGGCGCGAGTTATAGTTAACTGAACTAACTATAACGGTGGAATTTCTATGGTTTTGTACGAGTAAAATGTCCACCTAACTATAACATCCCTGAAACCTATGGTTTTTTCAGTGAATTTCAAAGGTTTTTTAAATGCTAATTTCTAACTATAACGTCCCTGAAACCTATCGTTTTTTCAGTGAATTTCTAAGGTTTTTTAAATGCTAATTTCTAACTATCACGTGCCTGAAACCTATGGTTTTTTCAGTGAATTTCAAACGTTTTTAAGTGCTAAATTTCTAATTATAATGTTCATTAAACCTATGCTTTTTCAGTGATTTTAAATTATCATTCCATTCTCAACCTACTGAAAACAGCCGATATCGCCAGTTTTCCAACAATAGCTTCCGCAAAGAAATTCGCCACAAATGAGAGCGACAACTAACGCTAATAATATGCAGAGTTGGCGTTCCCATGCAAAAATAACACGAAAACACCACTTCCCGATATTTTCAATGAGCAGCCAAATCTGGGGTGCAATCCAAAAACAGGCGATAAGCTGGGTTAGCAGTAAGAATTTAACATCTGCCTTTTACTGGTGTAAAGCAGGACGACTACCTACAGTGTGAAAGGGAGCCCAGCCCATAACCACATCTAAAGACCAACACATGTCATAGAGCTACTGACCATGCAGCTCCGACACCCAAGAAGGCCACAACACCCACTGCCATCACCCTCAGGACCTCCCCCCCGGACCACCCCTCTCCCTACTACCACCGAGGCAGCGCAGAACAGGACAGCGGACCCTCCAAAAACAGCATGGTCCCTCAGCCACACAATAGCTGAATGTTGTGAGATGTGGCAGCCAAGTATGTGTGAAGGACGCAAGTCACCCATCAATAAAAATGCACACAATACCAAGTGTAGCGGTGATGTGGTGGACAGACCTCACTATGCAGAGCACAAACCTCTCCATGTGAACATATACTGCTGGTGCTTGTAGTGTTGTGGACAATAGACGCAACCATGTTACCTCAGGCAGTGGGGAAGACCTCGGTCATGTAGCTGTGTTGTCCCCCCCTGGAAGCGGAAGCGGAGTGGGCTGGTCCAACGTCCCCCTCTCCAGCGTAGCAGTATGAATAAATAGGCTGAGACTCTGGGCGTGGTTCACTTGTGGGAAGGCCAAAGCGTCTGCCAGGGCAGCAGCCCTCACCCTGCCACGAGGCCTCCGCCGTGACCACCGGCCTCCTCGACACAGGCCCCCTGCGAACCCAGCAGCAGAGCACCACAGACTTACGTATGTACAGACTACTGCCTTCGATCTACACTGCGGACAGCAGGGCTCACAATTCAGATCAAGTCCCGATTGCAGATGACGCAGTCCAGTAGGCAAGAGACATTGCTCCCAGTGCGGCCCGCCCGGACCATGCATCATCGCAGGCTGCGCATACGCAGAGTGCTTCAGGTGCCACTAACTCAGTGCACCACAAGTCATCGCCACGTAGCCTTATTAAGGCAGAATTCATTAGACAAAAGACATTGCTACCAGTGTGGCCCGGCCGGACCACGCATCATCGCAGGCTGCACACACTCTGAGTGCTTCAGGTGCCACTAACTCAGTGCACCACAAGTCAACGCCACGTGGACTTATTAAGACAGAATTCATTAGGCAAAAGACATTGCTACCAGTGCGGCCCGCCCGGACCACACATCATCGCAGGCTCCACACACGCTGGTTGCTTCAGGTGACACTAACAGTACAGCTCAACTCAACGCCACGTGGCTGTGGGCCCTTGCTGACCACTGCCTCCGGCCTACACTGCGGTCATCAGGGCTCACATTTAAAATTGACTCTTGATTCATTAATTGCAGAGTCCAGTAGGCAACTAAGTATTACGTCCCTAAAACCTACATAATATCCTTTTAGTATCCTTGCTTCAAGAACTTGTTTTATATCAGTTATAGCTTTAGTACAATGACCAACTTCATCTTGCAAGTCCAAAGGAACACTGAATGGCAGTCTACACTGCGGACAGCAGAGCTCACAATTTGAATTCAGTCTTGATTTATTCATTGCAGACAGAATTGTACTCTATGTCCTCGAATTTTGTCAAGAGGAAGTGACAAAAAGCATTCCTTGATGTCTGTGCTGACTACTGCCTTCGATCTACACTGCGGTCAGCAGGGCTCACAATTCAGATCGAGTCGCGATTGCAGATGATGCAGTCCAGTAGGCAAGAGACATTGCATCATCGCTGGCTGCGCACATGCTGAGTGCCACACCTACCACTAACTCTATGCAGCTCAAGTGAACGCCACGTGGCTGTGGACTCTTCCTGACCACTGCCTCCGGCCTACACTGCGGTCAGCAGGGCTCACAATTCAGATCGAGTCACGATTGCAGATGACGCAGTCCAGTAGGCAAGAGACATTGCATCATCGCTGGCTGTGCACACGCTGAGCGCCACACCTACCACTAACTGTATGCAGCTCAAGTCAACGCCACATGGCTGTAGGCCCTTCCTAACCGCTGCCTCCAACCTACACTGTGCTCAGCAGGGCTCAAAATTCAAATTCAGTCTTCATTCATTAATTTCAGAGTCCAGTAGGCAACTAACTATAACGTCCCTGAAACCTACATATTTCAACAGTGTATTCCATAAATGTTTCATCTTTTGTTCCATACACCTACACTGCGTTTAGCAGAGCTCACAATTTAAATTGAGATATGATTTATTTATTGCAGACAGAATTGTACTCTATGTCCTCGAATTTTGTAAACAGGAAGTGACTAAAAGCATTCTTCGATGTCTGTGCTGACTACTGCCTTCGATCTACACTTCGGATAGCAGGGCTCACAATTCACATCGAGTCGCGATTGCAGATGACTCAGTCCAGTAGGCAACAGACATTGCTCCCAGTGCGGCTCGCCCGCACCACGCATCATCGCTGGCTGCGCACACGCTGAATGTTTCTGATGCCCCTATCTCAGTGCAGCACAACTCATGGACCCTTTATGATACAATGTTTTGTGTATAATTTCACATCTGCTGCCCCTACCTCAGTGTACCACAAGTCATGGACCCTTTACGATACAATCTTGTGTGTATTATTTCACATCTGTTGCCCCTACCTTAGAGCAGCACAAATCATTGACCCTTTGTGATTGAATCTAAGTGTCTGATCCAATGATTACTGTTGTACTTGTTGCCAGCATCAACCATTCCCGGACGGCTGGCTTACACTCACCCCACACGCATCCAGCACAGACGTCACTGGACATGTGACCCTGGTAATAAAAATGAGTCGAGCGCACGTGCCCGTACCCAGTTCCACTATCTATCTGTGTCCATGTGTTCATTATGTATGCAAGATGCCGCCCCTGGGCCCTACCACATTACATTGTGCTGTGGACAGCGTATGCAACCATGTTACCTCTGGCAGTGGGGAAAACTTCGGTTATGTAACTTTCTCTCGGTCATTGTACAAGTACGTACGTAGAGACTGGATCATTAGAGTACTGCAAGGAGAGTGTATAGTGAATTTATAAGTGCTTGGGGATTGGCGGAGTAATTCTATAAGTACATATGTTGGCGCAGCTTAACCCCGAACACAAGCTTGGCTCTAATTGGCTGCCCTCCATGTGCCAAAAACTGAAACTTAAACTTTCCATGGCCCTGTATTGCTACAGCTGCAACACTCCACTGAATGTGCAATAAACATTCATATCCACACAGATGTGTCATGTCCACCATCTTTCATGTGTGGAACTATGGATGAATGTAGGGTCAGTGATTCCCCGTACCTTCCATGTTGGCCATGTTGTGGGACTTGGTTCACAGAGTGACACATTGGCGCTTGCGACCCGGGTGACGTCAGCACTACAACAGGGACACCCGCATCAGTTGATTCCTCATACAGCCCAGGACGGAGCCACGCCCATAGCTCCGGAGTCATTCTTCACAGCCTCAGGCAGGACTGGCATAAGCCAGGCCAGCCCACTCCGCTTACGCTTACAGGGAAGGACAACAACGCTACATGGCCCAGATTTTCATTGCAGTGATCTGCTGGTCACACCCTAGTTGTCAGTACGCCACAGCCACTCCCTCATGGCTAGTATACACCCACACCACACCCATCCAGCACACGCGTCACAGGACATGTGACCCTGCCAATAAAAAAGACCGGGCGCACGTGCTCGACGCCATTTCAGAGTTGCTCACACCGGACACACTGCGGCCGGCATAGGCACACCGGCACGGGACGGTGACTTTCGGTCCACTGAGGTACGGGTACCGTAACTGCTGAGCGGGTGTTCAGCCTGCGGTGAATGCCCGTCCCGGTGGTCTGGACAGCTCAGGTTTTGTGTGCCCTGCTGGACCACAATGTAGGCCTGAGCCATCAGACAGCGCAGGCCTACCGCCACGTGGCATCACCTCGCTGGTCACAGAGTTAGTGGCACCGCAAGGGCTGAGCGGGTGTGCAGCCTGCGATGAAAAGCCCGGTGCACTGGTATGTCCTCTGCCATGGCGAAATCAAGACCCAGCACCAAATGTGAGACCTGGTGGCCTGCGGAGCGGGGCTGCATGACATGCAGGGTGCGGTGTCCGCAGGCCCAGGGCTTGGGGCTTGCAGCGGCACGTGGTAGGCCCTCTTTTCTACACGCAGGTTGCGAAAGGTGAGCAGAGAGGCTTGTTAGCGCAGCGGTGGGCAGTCACCTCCGGGCAGTGGGAGTGGATGGGGTGCAGCAGCCTGGGTGCGCCGCGGCAGACAGTCACCTCCGGGCAGTGGGAGTGGATGGGGTGCAGCAGCCTGGCTGCGCAGCAGCGGGCAGTCACCTCTGGGAAGTGGATGGGGTGCAGCAGCCTGGGTGCGCAGCAGCGAGCAGACACCTCTGGGCAGTGGAAGTGGATGGGATGCAGCAGCCTGGATGCACAAAGGCGGGACAGAGAATTAGGCGTGTGCAGTTGTATGTACTCTGCCATTACTGATTCCATAGTACGTTTCAGATGAGTAAGCTTGAGGGCTCCACTATGTCCCGGCACGTGGTTGGAGACACACCAGTGACGGAAAGGTGAGCTGTGAGGGTTTTGTCCACAGTGTCGGCACTCACTGTCCCTCTCCATCTCTTCCTTTCTCTCCCTCACACTCTTTCTCTCTCCCTTCCTCTCTCTCTCACTCTATCTATTCCTCTCTCTCACACAGTTTTTTTCTTTCTCTCTCTCTACCTCTCTCTCTATTTCTCTCTCTCTCACTCTTCCTCTGTTTCTCTCTTCCTCTTTCTCACACTGTTTCTCTCTTTCTCTCTCTCTTCCTCTCTCTCACTGTTTCTCTCTCTCTTCCTCTCTCTCTCACTCTTTCTCTCTTTCTCTCTGTCTACCTCTCACTCTTTCTTTCTTTCTTTCTCTCTCTCTTCCTCTCTCTCTCTCCTTTGATGGACGCATGACGCACAATCTTATCTTGCTTTTTGTCTAGCAGGCTGTGATTCACAGATTGATGATCCCCCCGCGACACGGACCTCCCGCCACGAGGCGATGACTTCAGTTCCACTGAGTTAGTGCCACCAGAGCTGAGCGCGTGTGCAGCCTGCGATGATGCGTGGCCATCCTGCAATCAACACCCACTCTGAATTGTGAGCTCGGCTTGACCGCGTGTACGCAACGCCTGAGGAGGTTGCTTCAGCACGTGGTGGACCCTCTTAGACACACGCCAGTGGCGGAAGGTGAGCAGAGAGCCTTGTTTCCGCAGCAGCGAGCAGTCACCTCTGGGCGGTGGGAGTGGATAGTGTGCAGCACCCTGGGTGCACAAGAGCGGGCAGACACCTCCGAGCAGTGGAAGTGGATGGGGTGCAGCAGCCTGGGTGCACAGGAGCGGGCAGACACCTCTAGGCAGTGGGAGTGGATGGGATGCAGCACTCTGGGTGCGCAGGAACGGGCAGTCACCTCCGGGCAGTGGGACTGGATGGGGTGCACCAGCCTGGGTGCACAGCAGCGGGCAGACACCTCTGGGCGGTGGGAGTCGATGGGGTGCAGCAGCCTGGGTGCGCAGGGGCGAAACAGAGAATTAGGCGTGTGCAGTTGTATGTACTCTGCCATTACTGATTCTATACTATGTTTCAGATGACTAAACTTGAAGACTCCACTATGTCCCGGCACATGGTTGGAGACACACCGGTGGCAGAAAGGTGAGCTGTAAGGATTTTCTCCACAATATCAACACTCACTCTCCCTCTCCATCTCTTCCTTTCTGTCACTCACACTCTTTCTCTCTCTCTCACTCTGTATCTCTTCCTTTCTCTCTCTCACACTCTTTCTCTCTTTCTATGTCTCTTCCTCTCTCTCTCTCTCATTCTTTCTTTCTCTCTCTCTTCCTCTCTGTCTCACTCTCTCTACCTCTCTCTCACACTGTTTCTCTCTTTCTCTCTCACTTCCTTGTATCTCACTCTTTCTCTCTTTCTCTATCTCTTCCTCTCTCTCTCACTCTTTCTCTCTTTCTCTGTCTTCCTCTCTGTCTCACTCTTTCTTTCTCTGTCTCTTCCTCTCTCTCACTCTTTCTCTCTTTCTCTCTCTCTCTCCTTACATGGACGCATGACGCACAATCTTATCTTTCTTTTTGTCTTGCAGGCTGTGATTCACAAATTGTCGAGGGATGACACGCCATGCCTGTACCTACTTTTATTTTGTTGTTTTGTTTAAATAAAATGTTTTATATGTAAATCCATAGATGACTGAGATTCTTATTTGTCCAACCTCACATGCATCTTCTTTACTATAATTGTGCAACATCAGCCAATTTGTTACGTTCCAGATTTCCTAACGTTGCTGTCACATTTGTTTGTGTGGGGGAGGTGAGGGGGATGGCGGACAAGGGGCTGGTGGCGGGGGTGTCGGAGCAGTGTTGGGTGTCCGAGCTGCATGATCGTTGGCTCCATTGCATCTGTTGTCATTCACGTATGGCTCTGGGTGGGCTCCCTTTCATATTGCAGGTTGTAGTCCGACTTTACACCAGCTCAGAGCACGTGTAAACTTTCTGCTACTAACGCACCTTATCGTCTGTTTTGTACTCTCTTCGACTATCTTGCTGGTGGTTGAGACACTTGCGAAGTGATGTGCTTGCTGCTTTTTGCACGAGAACGCCTACTCTACATCTCATTAGCAATATTTGCCGGACTCATCCGTGACGATGCTTTTTGAGGCTGCTATCACTGGTAAACTGGTGATATGGGCTGTTTGCTCCAGCTTGTGAATAGTGCGTTACATTTATCACCATTTTGGTTGCAATAAAGTGCTGTTAACTCGGCGATATATCCTTGAGAATATACCCCTCAGTGTTTGAAAGACTTAAGAAGTACTCGAGTGCCGCGCTGAGAGCTGCGCACCCATCGCTTTCACAAGTTTGCTATAACAGGGCGGGAGAGAGCAAGGGAGAGAGACGGAATGAGATAGCACAAGCAGCGCACGGCCGCACGGGCACCTGGCTCCACATACCAACATGTGTGTGTGCATCGCCATCCGTGCACAGGCAATTCCCCCACAATGCAGCCCACACACATATCAATCACAGAACATCAGCAATGAAGGCAATGTGGTACAAAACTCCCCTCAAACGGGTTCTGTGTCCGGTGTGTGTGGCGGGGTGATGGCTGCATGGCTGTGTGCCCCTGACACATCAGAGTGCGTAGGTGATGGGGCTGCATCAGATGTCGTCCAGCACCTATGTAAAAACAATGTCTGGCTCACAGAGGCGGAGCTTGCCAAAGGGATACACCCCCGCACATAACACACCTTCTTAATTTCTAATTTACCTTCCTAGTTGGTATGCAGATTTCAAATGTCACAAACGCATGCAATTCTTTTCTTGTCACACAGTACATGTAATGCACCGCTTTCATCAAGAATGGATCCAGTAATGGCACAATTTCCCTGTTGCTCCACACATAAATCCATGTAAAGAACAAATCAGAATAGTTCCTTATTTTTTTAGATTGCAAAACCTCTCTTTATTGCTTATTTTTGAACTTTCCATATAAACTGTTTTGTTAAGGACACATACAGGTGAAAAGTTCAAGGTATTGTATCAACACTTTCTAGAACATTCTACAACACGTGCAGGTTAAAAGTTCATCATTTTTTTAAACCTACCGATATTTGTTTTTGCAACATTTTCTCCAACATTTAACGGCACGTAGAGGTCAAAAGTTCACTATTCTTTCAAGTTTGAACTGCACCTTCCAAATACAATTAGCAGGTGTGGTTGAGCTGAGCAAATTTCATCCTATAATATGTACTCCACGTATAAACTGCTTTTTATTAACCAATCACAAAGATGCTTTTCATCAAAACTACTATACACCCTACTTTTTAGGACACAATATATTTCATCTCCCAATCCGTTAACGTTTTGTATGTAAAAAAAAAGTAGTTCTCCATGTTTAAACATATCTCTTATTCTACGAACGGACTGCATGAGCTACAGACATTTATCCATATCTTCTAGCCATACCTTCAAAATGCTAGTGTGGATTGTAGGACATAGCTATGTTTTCTGGTGCAAGAGGTATGCAGAACAGAGACGTATTGACTTAGACCTAGGTTTACAAAATGTGCACATTAAATGGTTTGCACAGAGAGGATTGAAGTGGCACCAATTGCTCCCTTTGGTTAAAACCTGTTTGCATCTCCTACACCCTGATCTCATGATTGTGCACTGTGGTGGTAACGACCTAGGCACATTGACTGGGTAGGTTTGGAAATGCTTATGTAGGACACCTTTGGACAATTGATGTTACTTTTGCCTCAAACTGTCTTTGTATATTCCAATATATGCCAAAGACAGAAGTGGAAATGATCAAACCAATTTTGTCATAAGATTGAAAAATCTAGGAAGAATGTCAACAAAGCTGTGTCTGCATACCTCAGAGACCATAGAATGGGGTCGATTTACAACAACAACATACGTTTTGATATCGCTGATATCTACAGAAGTGATGGAGTACACTTCACAGATGAGGGAAACCAAATTTTCCTGATTAACCTGAAGCTGTGCATTCGCACTTACATGTAGCTCCAACTAATAAACAGAAGGGATTTTTTTAGAGCCGCCTTATATTCCCAATTTCGGCTCGCAGAGTGTCAGCTGCGATTCGGCTAGCAGAGGGACACCTGCTGGCCGTCGGGCAGGCTCGCAGAGGAAGAGCTGCGGCCTGTGGGCTTAGCTCGCAGAGGGAGACCTACGAGCCGTTGGCTCGCAAAAGCACAGCACCGTACCAGCTCGCAGAGGGAGAGCTGTGGCCTGACTCACAGAGGGAGACCAACGGGCCAACAGGCCTGCTAGCAGACACACAGCTATCAGTTAACGGGTTGGCTTGCAGAGATACAGCTGCGAGCCCTCCGCGCTGCAACCCGACGGGATAACTCGCAGAGGGAGAGTAACGGGCCGACGGGCCTGCTAGCACAGACACAGCTACGAGCTAATGAGGTGGCTCACAGAGGTAGAGCTGCGGGCCCCACGGCTCGCAGACACAGAGCTGCGAGCTGACGTACTGGCTTCTAAAGGCATAGCCGTGAGCTGATGATGTGGGGAGAGGGAGCGTAAAAGGAGTATCTCGCACAGACAGACCTGCGGGATATTTTCAGTATTGCCTCGCAGAGGTAGAATTACGGATCCGATGCCTTTTAGAGGGTAAGATGCGAGCTGACGGACTGAGTCACAAAATGGCTCACAGCTCGCAGTTGCAGAGCTGCTTGCCAACGGACTCGCTTCTAAAGGCATAGCCGCGAGCTAGTGATATGGGGAGAGGGACCGTGAAAGAGGTATCTCGCACAGACAGAGCTGCGGTATATTTTTAGTGTTGCCTCGCAGAGGTAGAACTACGGACCTGATGCCTTGTAGAGGGAGAGTTGTGAGCTGACGGACTGAATCACAAAATGGCTGCCAACACTTCCTAGTTTCAACAGTTCGCAGCCAATCAGCCGCAAGCTCGTGCTCGTAACGCTTCAGCCAATCAGATGTCAGAATTCTTAAATATCGATATCTGGAAAATTTGATATTTCTCTAAAACTACTGAACGGATTTACCTGATTTAAACAAAAGCGTGCTTTCTGGACCAAGACCTTTCTCTGTGCCAAATTTGGCGTAATTCCGTTCAACAGTTTGACCTGTAGCCTTGTCTAAAGTTTCCTATGGAATCGTTTTGGGACCCCCCTTTTTTCTTAGCCCCCCCTTGACGAATCCCCCCCAAACTTTTAGGATAGCAACTGACCTGAAAAGAGGAACTTTTTGGAAAATTTTGTATAGATTCGTCAAACGACGCCAAAGTTATAAGCACATCAAAAAATGCTTTTCCTATGGAAACGTGGTCCTAACTATAACTACCTACTGGCGACTGCCAGTGGGTATATATATATATATATATATATATATATATATATATATATATATATATATATGGAAAACCAAAATCCTTGAAGCGCCAGCTACTCAGTAACAGCACAGCAGGTACGGACCACACGGGGCAAATCCAGAGAAAAGTGCTTTTATTCGGTGAAAACAGTGCATCAATAATGTTGGCAAGTGCCCAGCATAACGCGTTTCGCCTGCGCTCCCGCAAGCTTGATCACACGACCCGCTGAACCACATTGAACATTTTTAAAGTGACACAGTGCAGATCCAACTCCTCCCCTCTATTAAACAGAGAAAACATACTACAATTCACATATTCCTTACATATAACAGCTCCTATAAGATCAACATACTAAAAATAAAAGATGTGACTTCTTCATATTTTATATAACCTACTGTTTAAAATAAACAATAAATCTAATATAATATATTAAAACTATACACTTTAAGAGCACATGTAGACATGAACTGAACACACAAATATTTTGAGGAGGGGACGTTGAATCATAAAAAGTGCTAGTGCTTGATGATAAAACTGTGATGCTGACTATTAAACTCATAGCCAACAGTCAATTTAAAATGTCATGGAGGCCAAGATGCTTTCTAATGATTATACATAAAGTGCAAGTGCAAAATACAGTACGAATTCAAGAGGGATAACCCATAGGTTTAGTACCATAGTATAATAATTACTATAATTGCAGACTTTCCTGATTGGGATATAATAAATTGCAAGTGCACTTATAATACATACACCAAAAAATGGTCAATAGGGATATAAGAGACTCCAATACACCCCACCTTCACAACGACCCTCAATGACTATAATTTACAGTAGACATAGGTGTAAAAAGAGAAATCACTAGACAAAAGGTCTAAATTGGCATTCAAATATCTAAGGGATTTTTATCCAGCTATTGTCAACAGTGCTAAGAATACGTAAACCAATAATCATAAAGATAGTTAAAATCCAGACCCCAACCTTCATAAGACCTTGTAAAACCCAGTAAAACCAAATAAAACCCAGCTAAAATCCATAAAATTGGATAAAACCAGGTAAAAACCAGGCACACTAAGTCGCACGAGTCCCATTACCGGGCTGTAAAATCCAGATAGCAACTATACATCCTTGAATAAAAACTCACAGTAGAGACTAGAAAAACAAATCATGAAATTCGAATAATATACTGTACAGATAGTTACATTCATAAAAAGTTGTAAAGATCCTCTCCCGTATTAAGCCCATTTGGCATCTTAGTATCGAGGATCAAAATATACTGAGATTCGAGTTGACGAAGTTTCCTTTCACGATTTCCTCCCCTAGGTGATTTGGATACAGCATCGATAACATAGTATTTTAAATCATTGAGATTGTTATTGTGCACAAGTTTAAAATGACGGGCAACAGGGTAACTAGGGTCAGAATTAACTATTGCCCGTAAATGCTGTAAAATACGATTAAATACTTGCAGCTTGGTGCTGCCTACATAACTCAGGTGGCATGAGCATTGTAGTATGTAGACTGCATATTCTGTACGACAGGTAAATAACCCTTTAATTTTTGTAGGTTTAGAGTCAAAAGCGCTGGAATATTCGATAGTGTTAATGCCAAATTTACAAGCCCTACAAGTAGAGCACTTACGAAACCCTGTTTTACTAGTTAACCAATTAGTAGTAATGCTAACTTCTGGACTTGATTTAACCAAAGCATCTCTCATTGAAGGTGCTCTTCTGAATGTGATTGAAGGGACTTCTGGCACTATTTGAGATAATGTTAGATCTGTTTTGATAATGGGCCAGTTTTTGTTTATGATCCCTCTTATCTGTTTGTGCTGACCGCTGTAAGTAGTTATTAACCGAATTGGTTCTAATACCACAGGGGAAACTACTGGAGTAGTAGGCAGAATCCCAGTATGTGTATTATCTGAATTTAGTATATCTGACGTGTTCTCACAATTGTTAGCCTTTAACAATGCTTTTTTAAGATCGATTGATTTATAGCCACGGGCTTGAAATCTCTGAAATGATTCATTCTGACATGTTTTTAAATCAGCCTCAGAACTACAAATCCTTTTTATACGGAGAAATTCACCGTAAGGGATGCTCCTAATCAGGTGACTGGGGTGCGAACTGGTGGCATGGAGAACTGAGTTCCCTGCTGTACTTTTTCTATAAAGTTTTGTATGCACAACCCCGTTTTTAATATACAATTCGACATCCAGAAATTGGGCTACCTCATTACTTATGTGTGCAGTGAATTGTAAGTTAAGATTATTGATGTTGATACTATTCACAAACCTTTGGGTGGATTCAGCCGAACCCTTCCAAACCACACACACATCGTCAATAAAGCGCCACCAATGTAAAACATGGGTATCATACAGCGCTTTATGGGTGCCCCTGAGGACATGCTCCTCCCACCAACCAACGTGCAAGCACGCATAGCTGGGAGAGAAGCATGCCCCCATGACAACACCCCGCAGCTGCTGATGAACCTCCTTATTAAAAAGGAAATAATTGTTGTTAAGGCATAAATCAATCATATTCAGGAGCATAATGTTATGTTGATACATATCAATGCTACGTTTGCTCAAATAATACTTCACTGCTACAAGTCCATCAGAATGCTGGATACTCGTGTACAATGAACATATATCCATTACAATTAAAAAACAATTGTCATCCCAGGTACTTGCTCTTAATGTACCTGATGCCTTGTAGAGGGAGAGTTGTGAGCTGACGGACTGAATCACAAAATGGCTGCCAACACTTCCTAGTTTCAACAGTTCGCAGCCAATCAGCCGCAAGCTCGTGCTCGTAACGCTTCAGCCAATCAGATGTCAGAATTCTTAAATATCGATATCTGGAAAATTTGATATTTCTCTAAAACTACTGAACGGATTTACCTGATTTAAACAAAAGCGTGCTTTCTGGACCAAGACCTTTCTCTGTGCCAAATTTGGCGTAATTCCGTTCAACAGTTTGACCTGTAGCCTTGTCTAAAGTTTCCTATGGAAATTGCATGGAGAAAACACGTTTTGGGACCCCCTTTTTCTTAGCCCCCTTGACGAATCCCCCAAACTTTTAGGATAGCAGCTGACCTGAAAAGAGGAACTTTTTGGAAAATTTTGTATAGATTCGTCAAACAGCGCCAAAGTTATAAGCACATCAAAAAATGCTTTTCCTATGGAAACGTGGTCCTAACTATAACTACCTACTGGCGACTGCCAGTAGGTATATATATATATATATATATATATATATATATATATATATATATATATATATATATATATATATATATATATATATATATATATATATATATATATATATATACATATATATATATATATATATTTCCTGCAATGTGACCCTGGGTCATTTGGTGAGCTCAACAGCGGGTGCCATGCGAAGGGGCCAGATCCTTGCCCTAAATTTCAATTTTACATACAAAAGACGCAGCACTCTGGAGTTTAGGTTCAAGGATTTAATCCAGCAACACTCCACCAACGCGTTTCAGCCTTACCACGGCTTTGATCACGGTTAGTGAGTCCTTTCTCCATTGCACTTTATGTACCCACTCTACCTTAATGTGGTATTGTGGGAATTGTAGTGCTATCGAATAACTTTATTTACACATTATTTACAAAAAGGAATTTGCTCTATTGTCATTCCTCTGGCATAAATATACATTTACATGTAATTATATAGTACATTATATGTTATTTGTGCAGCTTTTTATTTTCCTCTTCGAATATATTGGGATCGTCCCACAGTTTGTTTCGGATCATGACATCCTAGTGTCTCATTTTATTTTTTTCAAAGCTGTGTCGCAGCCTAGCAAATGCCCAGTGTGAGAGTCTGGCCTGGTGTATGATGTCCACTAATGTAAGTGGGTACCTCGCACCAGTCCAGACAACCCTTATGGTAATTTAAGAGGTCTTAGACAACCTTAGAAAGCTCTCTAAGTGGTAGCTGTGGAGAGCAGCCTTCAGGCTTAGTCCAGAAGGAGTATAAAGCAGCTTGTTTTACCAGAATGCAATCTTATAAGTATTGATTAAGTGAAAAAGAACCACACACTGTATTTATAAAAATATGTATTTATTATGTAATACTCAGTAACACAAACAGATATCTCCTACCCGGAGATATGCACAATGCACACAATACTTTGCATAGAAATCACGTAAATAGCACAGAATACACAGTGGGCCCAAGGGGGGACCAAACCATATTCTAAGAAAGTGGTATAAGAACCACAACTCGTGTCAAGGCAATGTCCAGAGGACGTAGAAAAGCTGGGGGCCCAAGGACCCACCCAAGGTGAGTGACTAGTAGCCTCATGGAGATCGTGTGCAGTGTGGAAACACGACCGCGTTCTCCGCACAAATCAACGTGTAAGTCGCGGTTGCAATTTTAAAGAGTAAGGACCCTTCCCAGTGGACCCTGAAGAAACCCCATGGAAGACAGAAGGTTGGAGAGCCACCGCACCCGTGGATACCCTAGTACCCACGTTACCTACACTAGGGAAGCCGGGTGCATAGGTGTGAAGTAGTGTCGGAAACCGCCGTCAAACCCAATGGAGGACTTCAGGGAGATGCTGCTGCTGGAGAAGGAGAAAGCGTCCGGTGGAATCTGAAGATGGATTCAGCATGAGAAGTACCTGCAAGCAGAGGGGACAGAGTCTATGTCACTCAGGAGTGACCCAGAGACCTGGAAGACGCATGCTCACCGATGTCAGGAGTTGCAGGAGATTTTATGGTGACATTGACTCTGCAGCTGTGAGGACCAGGAGTTGCTGAGGATGACCAGGAGCCTTACATGAGCTGTCCCATGTGGGATGTAGAGAGTTGAGGGGTCTGTGTCTGTCGAGAGCGCGAACAAGCCTTGGCAACTGCAAACAACATAGAAGTCGAAGAAGGTGCAATGTCGGGATCAGCAAGGTCCTGGGGACTCATCACAAGCAGGGGAGTCAAGGCATGCCCCGAGGAATCAGAGGAGCCCAAAAGAAACAAAGATGACACTCAGCAGGACCCACTGGCTGGAGGCACTGGAGTTGCAAGAGGACCTCGAGCAGCTCACCAAAAGATGCAGGCCACGGTGCAAACGTTGCAGTGTGGACAAAGATTGTGGTCATTGGAGATACTTGAGGTTGGGGCTACTTGGAGCCCAAAGATCTTGATGGAAGGAAGCCAACAAGCCTTTACAATGGCAAGTCAACATGGTGCACAGGGGTTTGGTTCCGGCAGCTCCCACAAGGGATACTGGCCTCAAACTTGGTGAGAGGACAGGGCAGGCTCCAGGAGCTGTGGAGAACCACAACCTGTGTTGTTGAACCTTTCGGAGTCTGTAGAAGCTCAGGATCAGCAGACCAGTCAGCTTAGTTGCAGTGCCTGCAGATGCAGGGAAGTGACTCCTTCACTTCAAGGGAGATTCCTTCAGATGTCTTGGATGCCCACAGTCCTTGGAAGGTTCCTGTATGGTGCACAGGCACAGACGATGAAGCAGACTGAAAGGGGGACGAAGTCCAGCAAAGTCCAGAGTGTCCAGACAGTAGAAGTTGAAGTGGTGTCTGAATTTAATCATGTCCCACAATGAATCTAGGGACCTACACCCAGGTAAGCCCTTAAGTACCCTAAAGAAAGGGTTGGGATCATTCAGGGTACCCTCCCAGGGGAGGGTTTGGACAGGAGGGAGGTTATGCCCATGTCCTTTGTCCAGTTTTGCACCAGAGTGGGAGCCAACGGCTCCCAGAGATGGTTTGAACTGGACTATGCAGGAAGGTACCAAATGTGCCCCTCATGCAGACTGAATGGCACTGGCAAGCGCACTCACCTGGCCCCAATACAGTAAATCCTGTCTGGCAGGTGGTCACACCTCCCTGTGACAGGATACCTATTTTTCTGCCTTCCCCTGCTCAAGCTTGGCTCAGCAGCAGGAGGGCAGAATTGTGTCTCTGATTGGCAGCAGCCATGTTGTGCTGCCGGGTCTAGAAGACTGGTACCGGGAGCATTGAGAGCCTAACAGAGGTCTGTTCGAGTACTTGGAATCATACCTCCCACACCGTTTACGCTGTGGGGGTGTGATTCCAACATGTTTGATACCAAACATGATAGGATTCGTTGCAGCCAATTTCGAGATGGTCATCGCGTAATTACGCAGTGCCTCTCTTTATGGTATATGGGTGCTTCACTTACAGCCCGGGAGAATGGACTCCGTCGGCTTTAGGGGTGTCCTGCTCATTCAGGGGCATCCTCACACTTAGAACCACGCACCCTGCCTTCAGGATTGATAAGGCCTGCTATAGGGGTGACTTATAGGTTTGAAGTGCAGTGGCCCTAGATATAGGAAACCTATATCTTTCGTAAGTGGTGCTAGCACCAGCTTACACGGGCTGCAATGGCAGGCCTGTAGTTGCATTTTGAATGGTCTCCCATGGATGGCATAATGCATGCTTCAGCCCATGGGGGACCTCTGGTAGACCTATGCCCTGGGTACCTTAGTACCATATACTAGGGACTTATAAGGATACACCTGTATCCAAACTGGGATGTACCCAAGTACTTACCAAACCAATTTAGGGGAGAAAGAAGATAGACTGGGGTCCTGATTAGCAGGATCCCAGTCGGACTAGTCAGAAACAGCATTACATCAAGCAAAAAGTGGGGGATAACCATGCAGAAGGATCCTACCTTCCTACACCCAGTAAAGGCACTCCACACGCTAGGGTTGTGGTAGCAGCTGTGGCTCTGGTAGACTAAGCCTGTAGGCCTTCCAGAGACTGTTTCTCAGGCCACCTGCAGCAGACCTTTATACAAAGAACAAGCCATCAAGAGATGGACTGCGTCTGTACAGCTCTTCCCTTATTTATCCCAGAGAATCCCACAAAGAGCTGATTTTCCACCTGTAGGTCTTTAGTGCAATTGATGTAAAAGCTCAGAACTCTCTTCTGATCAAGGCATTGTAGTCTGTCTTCTTTCTTGGAGGGATTTGGTGAAGTGAAGAAGACTGGCAGGGTAATAGACTGCCCAACGTAGAATGGTGTTACCACCTTTGGGATAAAAGTTGCCTCAGTCCCTAAAACCGACTTGTCTGGGAATAAAGTGGTTGTACAGCTGCTGGACAGACAGTGCTTTCACATTTAGAAATGCTGTTGTCAATGTGAGTATCTCAGAGGGCAACTGTACACTGGCTCAAATGGGGTGCACGTCAGGAATATGAGACTCAGACTGAGGTTCCACTGAGGTATCACAAAATAATTTGGCAGGAACATATAGGTCAGCTCTAATAAAAAATGCATCACAACCAGTGATTTAAACAGAAATCCCTGATCAGACAATCATAAATAAATCTGATAAGGCAAACAAATAACCTTTAACTGTTGCCACTGCAAGACCCTACTGAGGTAATGACAAGGAGAAAAGTAGGACATCAGACAATCTGGATTGCAATGATTGGATATGTCGGGAGGAACACCAAACAACAAACTTCTTCCAGCGTCTTGCAAAATCGGTTTTAATCAAGGGACGCCTAGCTGCCAAATGACATTTACTATATTACAGCAGATTTATTAATAAAGATTAATGTTCATTTTTGTGCATTTAAGCAAGCAAAACAGATTTACTGGGCCTTTGATCTGGTTGCACCGACAGCTAAAGAAACATGGCTTTAAGAAATTGCACTTAGTAGTATATAATCTTTCAGTGGCTTTCTATTTCTGTGTTTTTCCTGTTTCATAAACTAGATGAAAATGTGAGCAATTAATGTGTCTCAAAGGAAGCATACTGGAGAAGCTTTTGTAATGTTGCAAATATTCAAGGCTGATGCTGCCTGCTGGTTCAATTTTGCTCCTATTCATTGTTTCATAGCTCATTGTTTAGTGGTGTAATGTTATTTCCCTTTGTCTGAAGATTATAAGAGACAGTAGAATATTAATATTTGAGTTGTCCTTATAGTAGCCTGTTTAATGTAAAACAATTTTTGCTATGTTGATTGGTTTATATCATGTAACTTTATTAGTTCAGACTAGTGTTACCACCTCACACTATGGGGCCTATTACAATGGCGGGCGGAGGCACCACCGCAGTGCTGGCGGTGGCGGAAAATGCAATTTTCCGCACACCAGCTGCGGTCTCCACGCCCCCATATTAGTATGGTCAAACACAGCCCATTTCCCGTCCGCCGCGGTGCGACGCGAATCACCATTAAAATGTGCCCCCCACCACGGTGGTGGGAGCCAATGGAGTCCCACCGCCGTGCGGAATGACGTCCCGACCGCCGTACAAATTAGGATGCCCCAAACAGCCAGTTGCGCCGCAGCGGAGAAACCGGCCAACCAGAGACGGCGGAAGCACGACAGCCGAGCGCGAAACCTGATCCCCGGTCCCAACCGCCCGGTCCCGAGCGCAATGGACCCAGCTTAACACGTTTTCCCGGCGCTGTACCTGATACACCACCAGCAACTCATGCACCATCGCGGATGTCACTGCAGGTACGCAACAACACAACTCCGCACACAACAACAACACACAATGCGTGGGCAGAGACAGGGTTCCTGTCCACACCAGATACCCTGGTGGGGACAGGAACACATCCACAATAGTACCCACACATGTCCTACCTCTCACCAAATCACCCCTCTGCATCCAGATCACCCACCAACCGCGATCGTGATGCAATGTCCCGGTCACGTCACCGCAGCGGTGAAGACACGTGAAAACATGTGCACAATGCAGAAGGCAGGTCCAGCGACAGGCATGGGTAGTGCACAAAGATCATAGGGCCACACCTCCACCCTCCACACAACAGTCCCCCACCCCAAACATGAAGGGACATGCCATGTGCTTCTCCTGTGCTCCACCATGCACAATAACCATCCAGGTGAACCCACACCCTGCACCACACACAAAACAACAAGGGAGACAGTACAGCAGGTGGGGCTGCAGAGGAACACACAGCACAGAAGCACAGTGCCATGGCAACCCACACACCACACCTACACCACACTCATAGCAAGAAAACTGAGTCCAAGCACAAAATGAACACTCATACAGATAAGGAACAATCACTCAACTGGACACACAGCCTGCCAAGCCACACAGACATACCCCACACTGACACACAGCCACATACACAGACCAGATGTCAGCAGCAATGGAGGACAACAAATAGGAAATCTAAAGTGAGGTGCACACAAATGGTAGGCCAAGGAGCTAACCACTAAGCATGTGTACACCACATGCAAGAGAAGGAACATATAACAACACCCTCAGCCCATCAAATCACACATGGCTGGCACAGTGAGTGAAGTCAAACCACAGTCACCTCAGTGCAACAACTCATGGAGACAGCAAGGCAACCCATGGACAGGCACAGGGATGAAAGGAAGGGTCTGAAGTCCAACAGTGAACAGCCACATATCTGCATCCAACTACCTGACAGGTGTATGTCAGCAGCACAACACACAGGGCCCATTGTAACACCCCATGACTGTCAAACACAAGTAGGAACCTTCACACATACCCCACCCCCACCCCCTCACACCTGCAGCACACAACACCAGTGTCCAACACACAGAAGGGTGCCAATAATGTCCAGTCAACACACTGACAAACAACCACACTCCCTGGGGGGTATCCACAAACATCACACACACAAACCCAGGGATGCCTGAACCAATGCCTGCACAAAACCAACAGCCAAACACAAAACTCCATCACAACACACACAGAGGTACAACCAGACCAGACCTGACCTGTGCAGCAAAACTGTGGGAAGGGAATGGGAGCCCAGACAGAACAGGAGTACACAACATCATCAGTCAGGAACAATGCACAGACAACATACCACAACACAGACAAGAAGTGCATCACCACAAAACAATCATGTACACAAACTGGGAGAAATGGGCTTACAATGATACACATACAGACATACCACACCACCCATAAAGTCAACATGGTGTCATAATGTACCACATGCTTGCACATGCACAATAATGACAACTATGAGAGGAGAAAACACCCAGGACGCACCCAAAACAAGCACAGGAACAAGAATAGCCCTAAGTGCATGTGACAGACACACAAGTAATGCACACTACACTGGCAAGACACAAGTGACTGAAACATAACACACCAACAAAACACACACACTGACATGCAAATACAACAACACACACAGGGCATCTGTCAGCTGCAAGACACAACACAGCCAAAACACTGCCCACATCCACATCAAACACACAACAGATGCACATGCCAATACATCACATTGCAAACACAGCAGGACATCAGGGGACGCACACCAGGCAAGGACAAGGCAACATACACTCACAGCACTGCATGCATGACAAGCAGTGTGTGCACACTAAACATACCAGTTCCACACAGACATGAGTGACACACCATGAACACCCACAACACAAATCAGCACAGCACACAGACAACATCACACTCAGGAAGTGAAGCAGTACCTCAGCAAACACACATACAGCTAACCCAACACCCACAGATGCACAAGTCTGGGACACCCAGGTGAAAACAACATGACCAGAGGACTGTGCAGCACAAACAGTTGAACTGCATCTGAGCAACCATGGCTGCAAAACAGTATCAGAAAATCACATATAACCAATAGGGAAACTGTCATGAGTGGCACATTGGTCCTGTGCACAGATCAGCACCACAAACCATAGTGTAACAAATGAAGTGATGGGGAGGCACACACACTGTCAACACAAGGGGACAGCTGACCTGAGAGTGAAGTGTTGTGTATGTCAGTAGTGGACATGGCAGGAGTGCACCATACACAAATAGATGGAGTGCAGACTCACAATGGGTAGGCATCAGAAGCACAGATAGGGGATGGTATGACTCCACACCCCACATGCCATACTGGAGGCAAAAAAGCACCAAGTGACAGCAATGCATGAGAAAACACAACCATAATGTCAGTGTGGCCGAGCAGGTCTGCACAGTGACCACAAAGAGTATCAAGACACATGGCTGATCAACAAAACACAACACTGAATTGCCAGTCACACACTCTGCATACCCACAGTTGCCACCAACAACAAGTTGGAGTCCCCCAGAAGTGCAAGGACACACCAACACACTGCACAGTGCACAACCTATAACTCCCACATGTGCACACAATCACAAGCACAGGGCTGACCAATCAAACAAACAGGCACTCAAATCCTGGCTGACACATGTGTGTAGATGACATTGCAGGGGCACACACACATCAACACTACAGACAAAGTCACCCCCTTCACACTGCACACTTCTTGACCATCCAAATGCACACATAGAAATTAACCCATGTGACTAGGATGACTGGCCATCACAAGATGACCATACACCAACACTGCTGTGCACACATCAAGTATGATCACACATACATGATGACCCTGGCCAGCCTGCCTGCAATCCTGTGGATAGAATCCCACCTTGTGCTGGCAGTGCATACAAACATGACATATGTACAACATAGCTAACCTGACAAATGAATGATTATGATAACAGTAGTCCATCACAAACCACCATCATTGCACCCCCGAGCCTCAGAGTCAGCAAGAACTGAAGTGCCTGTCACCCCTGTAAAACCCTTAAAAAGTCAGACAAGCCATTGGCAATGTTGAAGTGGCATACAGAGCATGTGTCACAGTAAACCATACCCACACAGAAAACCCTTTATTCAGCAAGGACACTGACAAAACAGACAACAGGATTAACTGTCTTTATTCACATATTACACAGATAGGCACCAATAGTAGACAAGAGCAAGGCCAGTGGCCAGTCCAAGGTGCAGATGAGGTACATGAGAAGCTGCACAGGGAAGGGGCAAACAGCAGTGAACATCAAGGCCAGTGGCCAGTCCAAGGTGCAGATGAGGTACATGAGAAGCTGCACAGGGAAGGGGCAAACAGCAGTGAACATCAAGGCCAGTGGCCAGTCCAAGGTGCAGATGAGGTACATGAGAAGTAGGGGTGGGCGGAATTTGCGTAGTTGGGTTACGCAAATCTCTGTGAAATTGTAAAAAATCTCCGCGAGCACGCGGAAATTCCGCGAAGACTCAGAGTTGCTTGTCCTGCCCGTTCGCGATGTGTTTTTGCGTGCTCGCGGGTTAATATATCGCTAACTTGCCCATGCGGTCGCTAATGGGCGCGGCCATCTTGTTTTTCACTTGTCCTGCCCGCTCGCGATGGTTATTTCCTGTTCCGGGTCGCGTGTTGCATGCTCCCGCCCGCTCGCGATGCTTATTTCCTGTTCCGGGTCCCGTATTGCATGCTCCCGCCTGTTCACGATAAGTATTTCCTGTTCGGGAACGCGTATTACGTGTTCGCGATGCTTTTGCGTGCTCGGGGAAATATCGCGCGAACTTGCCCATGCGGTCGCAATGGGCGCGGCCATCTTATTTTTCACTCTATTGCTATGGTTCTGGGCCTGCTTTTCAATCCTCCCTCTATCTTTTCAATCCTTTGTTTCTGGAAACTTTTTTTTAATCTTTTTTATTTATTATCTATTTCTCTATTTTCCTGATTCTATATTTTGAGTTTTTTTCTACTTTTTGTGTGTTTTTCACTACTTTTTCACTCTTTTTCTATTACCTGCTTTTTCATTTATTTTACTTACTTTTTTAATTCCTACCTTTTCTTTTCTGCCCCCGCCTACCCAGAACCAGGGCAAAGGGCCACAGGGCTCGTAGCTGTAGCCAGAGGCGCCCAAAAGGGGTGCAGGCACGGGCCTTATTTGGTGAGGCGGAGGTGGCCGCACTGGTTTTTTTTGTGCAGCGCCACCTCCCCTTAACCCTGGCAGCAGGCGGCAGGCCTGGGTCCGGGCACGGGCTCCGGGAGCGTCGTCAGCGGTGGGGCAAGGTGCGTCAGGCAGTGTTTCGCTGCTCTGGAGTCCGGCGCACCAATAACCAACTGACGCACCGGTGGTCCGATATTCTGGACTGGGAGCAGGACCTGCTGGACCTGCTAGGAGGGGAGGTCCCGGGGCTTGGTGAGTAGCTATTTAATATTACTACTTTGTGTTCTTCTGCTCTGTGTTATATATTGCGAATATTTTTTTTTTCTGACCAGCAAGAATGCTGCTGCTTACATTGCAGGTAAATTACATTTAAAAATGTTCTGTGATTGTTATGACACAGGTGCCCGGCGCTACTAATCTTACTTGTTTGCAACTTTGTGCTCGCTTGGCCTGATTATGTAAGAGTTTACTTTAGAGAACTTAAGTTAGGTAATGCTAGAGAGACTCTAGTCCTTCCTTTGTCCTCCTGCCACTAAGAAGAGATAGTGGTGGATTGATAGGTTTAGTTACTTATTAGTATTAGTTGGTAATTTTTAAGTGGTCTGCGTGACGCATCCTCTGTCACGTCACGTGCTGCTGAGTGCTGCTTACCCCAGTCCTTAGTAGAACCTTTTGTAGTTTGTTTAGTGAGTGTTAATAGGCTTATATCATCACTAGCAGAACATCAGCAGCAACCAACCAACAATTTGGTGTATGCAAAAATGTATGCATGTGTCCTCCATCTGTGCATTTTTGAGGACTAAAATAAATGGAAATGCAGACTTAGTGAACAATTGGCCCGTCTGGAATAGGTGGGTTAGGTCAGGTGGTACTTAGGCTTACTAGACGGTCCGTGAATCTCGCAATACTACTAGTCGATCAGATTAGATAGGTCAATTTTATTGCAATTGTTGTTCACAAAAATGTTTTTGGAGCGTATTTTAAAATATATTATTTGTTTCACACCAAACGTTAATTTGTGTCTCTTTCTTTATGAAATCTTACATGATCAGCACCCAGGGGCAAGAAGACGGGGTCTGAGTCGGCGGAACCAGAAGAACAACATGCCTCCCAGGGCAAGGACCACTCCTCTACCGAGGGCTCTGCTGCTGGCCCCAGTAAGTCCTCCAGTGGTTAATATTAATAATTATATTTCCCTAACTTTTCCTGCACCTTATTTTTTCCAAACTATTATTTCGGTTTCCTAATTCTATTTTTTACAAATTCTTCTTCGATCTAGACTATCTGTTTCTAAATTCTTGTTATCCCTGCCTCTAACTGCATCTGCTATGACTCTCTGTACTACTACTATTAGTCTGTCTGTAGCTAAGCTTGCCCAGTTGGCCACTCTTTATTTTAAAAAGTTTTAAATAAAACTCAGATTCACCAATGAAATTTGTACTTGTACTTGTAAAGCGCACTTATACCCTCAAAGGGGTGTCCTGGCGCTGTACGCATACCGCTGTGGAACCCTTCCTGGCTTTTCCCTGTGAAATGTCCACTCCTGGGCACCCCCAGGGTGAAGCCAGGCATCCCAGCGCTGTTGGGGCCGTTGTGGAGATTAAGCAAGCTATTGCCCAGAGTTGCAGAGTGGGACCCATGATTAGAATAGGCACCGAGGCGAGAATTATCAGGTCCGAGGAAATTGAGCCCAAGACCCGCCGAGGCGGGAATTGAACCCTGGTCCCGGGCCAGATCTCTGCATCAGGGTCTGCCGCTCTAACCATTGAGCCACACTTCTCCACGAGCTCTGGCCACACTTCTCCAATAGCTCTAGCCATTGAGTCCAGTACTTTGGGTTGTCCTCTTCTACTACTTCTAGTCTTCTTAATCTTGAGGCTTTTCGACAATTCCCACCAACAAAATGCCCAACCAGATTTTACTATTTTTGATAGGATAGGACATACTACTACTGTTGTAGGGATTCTGCACATACAGAACTTTGCACAAGAAAATAGGACGTTGGTGATGGGAGGTTGGACCTTCCTCACACCTCAATCAGAAGCCACCACAATCCCCTGACCGACTAGTTATAGTGTCTCATTAGCTCTCCGAACCCCCCCAAGATACCCAATGAGTAGACAACCCAGAACATAACACTCCCGACCTCTCAGTCGCGGAAGCAATGCACACCCTTTCGCTCACTCACTCGTGTAAGTCCACACCAAATACCACCGAGTCTATGTAAGTTCAAAAGGTTTATTTTCAACTGACAAGCTCTGTACGTTGTTCTATAATGCAGCAGCAACAGCAAAATGCATAAGATTAAAACACTAAACATTGTTACACTTAGTTACACTTACAACTACAAGTCCATAGAAGACAAAAGGCGAAATCATGATAACTGAACAGTGGTGGAAGAACCACCCTCCCCTTGGTAGGAATATAGTTTATATAAAATTATAAATGAAGATCTCTGAGCGAATTCTGGGGACCCCTCACCTTAGAAGAACCTAGTACTGGTTACATCATAAGCTCTGCAAAGCTCTGGTTCGTAGAAGGGAATCTTCCGTCTGTTATGAGAAAAATGGTGCGCGTTAGTATAGTGCAAGCATTTCTCAGTCGTGCCAAAAAGTGTAGCATTTTTATGGATAAGCAATATGGACTAACACCAGAACTCCATAACAAAGTGGCTTGTTTTTCGACCTTGTGTACGCAGCGCTCAGACAGTAGCAGTATGAGCTCATGTGGGCTCAAAGGCGTCTTACACAACAAGCTGCGAGGTAACTTGCGCAAAAATAAAAGACACAAAGCTAAAATGGTTGCATGGCTCGGGCTAACTTAGCAAAGACTAGAATGACCCTAGGGACCATATAACACTACTAGTGTCTACTCTACTACCTGATTTGTACTAGTGATGTATGTTGTATATGTATTATGTATGTATTAACTTTTTTTTCAATCTTGCTAGTGAAAAATAGGGGGAGGTGTATATGGCATCTAAAAAATGTGTAATGTTTTTTCTAGGCGTACTACCGACCACCAGTACCGGGGCCAGCGGCGAAGGTGACGCGGCCGCTGAGGGTGCAGGAGGAGATGCGGCAGTTGCAGGAGGAGCTGCAGGGGGTGAGCCAGCAGCAGTGGCGGGCGGTGGTAAGTTATATTCCTAATCCTTACTTATTGACATTACACTCGCTGCAAGGGTGTACTGTATACTGTACTGTTGAGACTTATTAAGTAAGAAGTTGTTGTGAACGGTTGAAGAAGACACCCTTTACTTAGCATTAGCAATAGCATTAGCGGCGGGAGTGTACTGTTGAGTAACCAATGGCCTCTTCTATCTGACTTCAACTCAGCTGTGAAAGTTTTATGGAGAAGACTAAAAGTCAGATCAGATGACCTTGATGGATGGGTTGAACGAAAAGGGAAAGAAGGGTGGAAGGAGGAAGGACGGGCGAGATTTAATATTTATGACTGGCAGAGAAGGATACGTGGGATGCATGCATGCATAGGTGGCTGATAGGAATCAGATGCATGGGTGGTGGAATGCCTGAAACTCCCACAAATGTTAGAGGCCGAGGTAGTGGGAGGATAGATACATACCACAAATGTTATGTACTGTGCTTGCTAGTGCTACTGTGCCACTATGTGTAGAATTAATTTGTCTTACTGCTTTGCTAAGAGTATATCTTACAATAGTCTTGTTTTTTCTTCTTGATATAGCTACTCCTTCCAAAGGGAAAGCAGACAGGAAGGAGTTGGCAGCCAAGGCCCGGCGCCGGAAGCTGGAGGCCATACAAACGGAATACCGGCGGCTGGTGGTTCTGGCGGAGGAGGAGGAGGAGGCGGCAGCAGCTGCAGCCTCCTCCAATGCCCCGGGCCCCAGCCACCCCCTCCAGTGTTACGGCGCCACCGTCTGGCAGCCGCCCGCCGCCGCACTTCATTTAATAGCACTGCTGCCCCCCCTGTGGATGCAATTGCCGCGCATTGAAGCGCCGCGTGGCCCGCCTAGAGGAGCGTATTCGTGTCCTGGAGAGGCGAGCCCGCCGATGAACAGACCCTGTTGATTGCCCCTTTTTATTGCTTATTTTGGTGGGTGGGAATCGGGCGTTGGGGTTTTCACTTTTGGACAATTGGACATTTAATTTGTTGGACTTTTTCGTTCCGGACAATGGACATTGGTTGGGGTTAGGGAGAGGGGTGGGTCAGGTGTTGTTGTGGGATTTTTTACATAGTTTATTTTTGTTAGGGGATTAAATTATATATTTATACTTTACATACGATGTTGTTAATGTTTTGTGGGTGGGGTTACTGTTTTACGTCACACTGTTTCCTTGCTGGTGCAGGGCCACAGCCAGTGTTTGATTTAAATAATTGGCTGACTTAGTAAGACACAAACAGATAGATGCGGTACCCCTCACTGAGGGACTTGTCCTACTAGTACTGTCAGTCTCTCCTCCTAGTCTATGCATTCTGCAACTGGACTCAAAGGGGTGTGTGAAATAGAATTAATGAAAAAATTTCCATTATTAATTATGCCTCCCCCAAACTTCTTCTCTTACCTGTGCTTGATGTTTAACTTAGGCACGGCGATGGCTGCATGGTGATGATGGTTTTCTTTCCCAACATGCCATGGTTGTGGTGGTAGTAGTAGTAGACACTGGCAGTAGCATTTGCAAAAAAAGAAAATGAGACAGTCAGTCGCCTGAGAGAGACTGTGGGAGGAGTAGTAGAACGAAGTACAGTACAGAACTTACTGCCAAACAATAATATGCCAAAATACAATAAAACATAATGGTGGCGGGGATAGCCTAGTACATAGAGTTACAAACTCTAGCTGTGTCGAGTCACTCGACTAGGCCTACAGTACACTCGACACAAGCGTAACCGTTAGTGCTGTGTAGGAGGATGACAACAAATCCAATCGATGCCGGCAATTAATGCTGATGGATTAGGTTCCTTTGGTAAAAAAATTATCTCGCAAATATACTGCTCATGGGTGGGCAAGCAGAAGAAGATCCTCGCCCTGCCTTGAAATTGAATTAGTGTTGCTTTTGCCACATCCGCCCCAGCAAGCGTGTGATAAATTATTGGTGTACATTTAATTTAGTCACACCTCAATAAGTCACACAGCCCGGGGGAAGAGGGTTAGGGTTTGATGAATGGTTGGGAAGGGGGTTTGGGGAAAGGTTTGACAAAGAAAAACAGTACGCATGGACAACAACAAAACACAATCTTGGCAGACGACCATATCCATAAATCTGTTAAGGGAGAAAAAGGAAATGCATGCATGATGATGATAACTTGATGGTTAATGATAAGTAGTACTTACTAACTACTACTAGACAATTAGACAGTACAGGGCAGCAGTATATTATGCAATTTGCCTTGCCTGTCTGCCCTCCGAGAGACCCGAATTACATACAGTTTCTGTTCTGTTGTACCGGCCCGGGCTTACTATTAAAGATAGCAAAGAAAATTCAAAAATAGCTGTAGGGATGAATTGAATTATAAGCAGAGAGCAAACATAATAATAACAACAACACACAGTAGTAATGATTGAAGACAAAAAATGAATCAAATTATTTAAAAGATGATGAAAGTTGATACTGTTACTGTATGTTATCCTGGTCAAAATGGGGAGTTGCATCTCGGCATTCCTCTTGGTCCTCCCTTCCATGGACGCTCCGGCCATCAATCTTGGGTGACGCCACTGCCTGCCTGGCAGATGTAGATTCATTGGTAAGGTAAGTGTGAGTTGTTTTTCCCAGTATAGCACAGGGTAAGGGCCGGCCTGTAATTGTAGATGGAAAAACAAAAGGGATATTGAAAAATCAAGTAGAAAAAAAATGCATAAATTACGGTGGAGTGCAACAAGAACACTTTCAGAGGCGGCATGGATACATCATGTCTACTCTAGTCTGTTTCCAGCATTAACCTCCAACAACAACAGGACAGAGCAGGCCCACGGCACCCGTGACCCATCCTCCATTTAGCGTACATTTTTTGACAGAGGCAGACAAAGCAGATATACAGCAACATAGCATTTTACAAATTAAGTGACTAAATCAATGCACCGCTGTCAGTCATACCACCACACTCGACTCCACCACTACACAGACATGTAGGTCTGCAGTGGTTGTTGTTGACTTGTTTACCTTTTATGCCACTCATGAAACGCCCTGAGTTATTCCATCAATCATCTCGGATCCTACTGAGTGACTGCGAAGATATTATGTCACTGTGGTCATCATCATGGTGTGTTGTCCAACTCAGTGTGCAGTGTACAGATTGAGTCCCCTTTCCATATTCAAAATGCAATGGATCGGCCTGCAGTAGAAGTACAAATTTGTTATTAAAAAACAAGAATGGAAACAAACATTGCATTGAGTTACTTTTAGTGTGTAGATTAGATAATAGTACACAATGAATTAACTTCATGCACTACAAACAACAACAACACAAATCACTCAGTCAGCGTCCAATGCATGTCATCATTCATTACCTGTTCCTTCTCATCTTCAGTTAATGGGCAGTCTCTCTCGGCTCGGAAAGGAGGATAGCTATAGTAGTCATCATCATGTTCCACTTCTTTTGGAGAGACTCAACGAGGCAAGATTTTCTTTTTTCTTCTATTATGCTACATCCAATCATCATCTGGCTTGAGGGCAATAGATTTAGGGCGATTCAGGAGGATGGAGGAGCAGGACTCGGAGGAGTGGACTGAAATGCAGACAGCTGAAACTCATATATGGCAATAAAAGACTAGAAGACGGTGGTGATGGATTTGTTGTGATTTGAAGTTTCCAACCAGAAAGACAGACACACAAATAAAAGTAAATAAGGGAGGACGACAGTAAGAAGTGGAAGCCTAGTTGTCAGGGAAGTATAGCTCGTCCTCAAACTCTGGGGGTTCAACCAGAAGTAGGTAATCAGCATCTAACACGCTACTTCCGTCACCTGAGCCGCTGTCCTCATCTTCCTGCGTTGATTCATGTATTGTGTAATTCGGTGGTATAAATTGCTGATTCATTTTGATCATGGTTAACCTCTCCACGTTTTTGGGTGAGAGACTGGTCCTTTTCACTGTTACAATGGAACCAGCAGCACTGAAAACACGTTCAGAAGAGACACTTGCGACAGGGCAAGCCAGATAGTTTATCGCCAGCCTGCTGAGCACTGGCCATTGGCCCCTTTTGCCATACCAATACCGCAATGGGTTTTGATCAATGTAGACCTCTGTTGGGTCATCCAGGTAGGCCTGGACCATCCGGTCAATGTTCAGGGGTGCTACACTTTGTTCGGCCTCTTTTGTCTTTGCATCAGCACTGGACCTAGCAAGTCCTTGCTGTAAATACCAATCCTGTGCCGTTTTTACTGGGGCTGATGATCCGGTTCTTGCTGTTGTCGATAGTGTTGGTGTTGGTGACAGCTGTGAACCAAATGCACTGCCCTCAGGCTCTGAAGTTGAACTTGACGCCGGATGCCCTGCTGCAGTACTTGTTGTGGGTTTGAGTAGCGGGCCTTTAATTACCAGCCGTTCATTTTCCAATTTACTGGCTGCCTCAGCTATCCAAGTTTTGTACCGGGCAACATCCACTTCTGAAAAAGGGAGTAATGTCTTACTGTTCAGTGCCGATTTGTACCGTGGATCCAGAATTGTGGCACAAATGTAATGTTCTTGTGACAAAATCTTAGTTTGCACCCTTGCATTTTCAGTTAAGCGACATGATAAGCTCTCCACCAACTCATATGCTTCTTTTTTTCCTCCACACCTATGTACGCTTCAGACACCTCCTTCAGCTGTTGCTCTAGCATGTGCAACAATGGGATAGCTTGGCCCATAGTACAGTCCTCCTTGCTGACTTCACGTGTGAAGACCTCGAAAGGAAGAAGCATCTCTGTCAGGCATTTAACTAGGCACCATTGGTCCATCTGAAGGGTCATGCCTTTCACAGTAGCATCCGCCCTTCGCATGACATATTCATTGATTGGTCTGTACTGCTCAAACAGACGGTCAAGCATGTAATACGTTGAGTTCCAACGTGTTGCCACCTCCTGGATGAGTGCTTTGACTGGCATTCTATAGTCACGTTGAATGATCCTCAGCTGCTTCCGGGCTTTAAAAGAATGGCTGAAATGAGTGCATATTCTGCGGCAGGTGGTCAGTAAGTTGCTGACTATGGGTTCTTTTTTCAGAAAGTCTTGAACTATAATGTTAATGCAGTGCGCCAAACACGGGACCCTGAAATAGGCACCAACCTCCATGGCCTTAAGTACATTACTGCCATTATCCGTGGCAACAAAACCAATGTTAAGCCCTCTTGGGCGCAGCCATTCAAAGACCTTGCTGTTAAACTCTTCCAAAATGTTTGCAGCAGTATGAGATTTCTCCATGGCGAACATGGCTACAGTTGCATGTTTCCGAGTAGCATTAAAAATCTCAGCTGTGTCAACAGCACCTACTTCAGATAGCTTTTCTCTAACCCCCACAAAAGAGACCCAGTGTGCAGTGATGCACATGTAATCAGTGGCTTGGCAACTGGTCCACATGTCTGTTGTCAGGTGGATATTGTGAACAGCACTCTGCTGCAAAGCTTGTCCAACCAATTCCAGCACATCGTGATGTAGTGCTGGAACAGCAACTCTGGCGAAATAGGACCGGCTGGGAACCTTCCATTTAGGGCAGATGGCTGACACAAATTCAAGGAAACCCACCCCTTCCACAAATGAAAAAGGGAGAAGGTCCAGCGCTAACATTTTAGCCAGCTTCGCATTGTACAACCGTGCCGTTGGGTGGTTGCGTTGGTACTGCCCCTCCGACCTAAGCATGCTGTCAATGGTAGGCTGGAATATTTTCCTTTGTGGTGCAGCTGTCTTCTTGAACCCAGTTAGGCTCAACGACGACGCACTTTTTCTCATTGCAGTACTCGGTTGCCTTGGTGTCTCAGGCTGACTCTTACTACGGTGCCACTGAGATGTTGCTGAGGATGTGGGCGGTACCACTACACTGCTGGGGATAGGGCTAGAAATGTCTCCCTCTTGTTGACCTTCCACCGCGATCATATTTTCCCCTTCTTCTTCATCCCCAACAACAGCAATGGGTCCAGTTTTACTTTTTTCTAAGTGAAGTAGGTGAGCCTCCCACTTGATACTGTGGTGTTTTTTGAGATGACTTGTTTGGCCTCCGGTACCATAGTTTGTACCAAGCTTACCCCGCCTAACAGCCTGCCGACAAATTGAGCATATAGCAATGTTCTCCTCCTTACTGCTAACCGAAAAGAAGTCCCAAACTGGGGAGGAGAACTTTCTGGCGCTGCTGGAGGTGCCACTTTCAATACCAGATGAACTGGAGGGTGTGCCTGGAATTTGACTCTGTGCAGTTACACTACCACTACCTACTGAGGTGGTGGTTGAGCTGGATGTAGGTCCCTGCCGGGCCTTTGCAAAGGCAAATATGGAAGCTGGAGGTCGTGTTGGTGTTACCTGTGTTGGTGGTATCCGTGCTACATCCCTCGCAGCGATTTTGGATAGTCTAATAATGTTGGTCTCCATCTCCTCTGGCCCGGGAGTGATGTTCATGATGACTGGCTCTTCATCATCATCACCCCCTCGTCTACATCTACCTCCATAACTCTAAGGCTTTCTGGAACCTTCCTTTTCACTAGCCTTGTCTTGTGGCGTGCATCACTCTCAGACTGAGCTGGTGGCTTCCAAGTGGCATCTAGATCATCAGAAGCGGGGCTTGAAGAAGAAGTTGATGGACTAACCCTCCTTTTCCTTGCTGGGGGTCTGGAAGACAATGGATCTTCTGAAACAGTGGCTTGCTCCTCTTCGTCTGCAAAAAGCTCGATTTCCTGAACTGCCCCTACTTCAGGTGGAACAACTACTATTGTGGGCTGTGGTTGCGGCTGTGGTTGCGGCTGTGGTTGCGGCTGTGGTTGCGGCTGTGGTTGCGGCTGTGGTTGCGGCTGGGGCTGCGGCTGTGGTTGCGGCTGTGGTTGCGGCTGTGGTTGCGGCTGCGGTTGCGGCTGTGGTTGGGGCTGCGGTTGCGGTTGCGGCTGTGGCTGTGGTTGCGGCTGTGGTTGCCCACTTATCTGCTGAGTTTCCACCTGCGAGTGCAAGGATTGGGTACTACTTTGCAATAATGACATTTCAACATCACTGCTCGTTAGTAGACTGGCTACCTCTGCCACACTCATGGGCTTGGGCCTAGGTTGGTGGGGTGGGCCCGCTGATGCGGAGGTGCTGCTCCCAGCTTGGTCCCCGCCGGACACCGCTGCTGCAGGCGTAAGTTTTTTTTTCCCAAAAAACACATCGGGCGGCACACCAGTCTTGGCAAGTGCCACTTCCTTCTTCTGTTCCTTCTTCTTCTCACTGGCAACTTTCTTGGTACTGGAGGACCTGGTACCTTTCTTTGGGGCCATCTTCTTCAGATGTCAGCAGGACGCAGGTGCACAAGTTGCAGAGATGTCTGTGGTCACACGTGGACGTGACGTGGTGCGCAGCAGGACTTCTGTCTGGCAGTACAACGGGTGATGATGATGACACCTCCTCCTCTGTCTTTTTGTGCACCTAAAAGCAAAGAAGCCAGGAGAAGAACATCAGTGAAATGTTGCATTTGTTGTTGTGGTTCAATTACTACTAGTACAAACAAACAAATAAAATATATAACTTAGTGTAGCCATTTGTGAGACTTTGTCAACAAGGGCTTTCATGGTATACTGTGTACACTCTCAGGAAGGATAGGAAAGAAGAGGAACAACAACAAAAATACAAATGTAATGGAAGTGGACCCTGTTTGGCATTAAATTATTTGCTCATCACATCATTCAGGGAGCTGCAGCTGGCAAAGGGGATGGATGGAAGCAGTAAGCCAAGAGGAAAACCATGCAGGCCTAAATGGCAAAAGCAGCACACTTATAACTCCCACCAGAAATGGCCACCAGCCACATGGACACTCACAAATCACAAGCAACAAGCAGGAGGCCTGGAAAACAATGTACTGAAAACAGGCCTATAATAGCCAGGCAAAGGCTGCATGCTAAACCACACTGCTTTGCCTGTAATGCAATAAAATGCAAAAACGAAAATCCACAGGGCTAAACAAGGCCTGCAAGGTACACAACACACCGCACACACAACTAAGGCATTTATTTAACACACACCCAAAAAACTGAAATACACCCAAAAATACACATTTTGCAATTCAATCCAATGCCATCCATGCCCTAAATGATGTTTAAATTCAACAGAACACACAGAAACAGTTGTTTCATGCACCCCTGACTACCTCTGAGCCTACTGGATGAAAGGCCTGTTGGCAGACTAGGCCACAAGCTTGCAGGCCTATGGATAAAAGCACACTACCGGGCTTCAAAATGGCCACCAGCCACATGGCCAGGCCCACAACAACAAGAAACTGAAGACAGACAATGCAGGCCTATGGCAAAAAGCACACTGCCTGGCTTCAAAATGGCCTCCAGCCTCATGGCCAGGCCCACCACAACAAGAAACTGAAGACAGACAACGCAGGCCTATGGCAAAAGCACACTGCCTGGCTTCAAAATGGCCCGCCAGCCTCATGGCCAGGCCCACAACAACGAAGCCTAGGCCACAAAGGAAACACATGCAGGCCTATATGGCAAAAGCAGCACACTTATAACTCCCACCAGAAATGGCTACCAGCCACATGGACACTCACAAATCACAAGCAACAAGCAGGAGGCCTGGAAAACAATGTACTGAAAACAGGCCTATAATAGCCAGGCAAAGGCTGCATGCTAAACCACACTGCTTTGCCTGTAATGCAATAAAATGCAAAAACGAAAATCCACAGGGCTAAACAAGGCCTGCAACACACCACACACAACTAAGGCATTTATTTAACACACACCCAAAAAACTGAAATACACCCACAAATACACATTTTGCAATTCAATCCAATGCCATCCATGCCCTAAATGATGTTTAAATTCAACAGAACACACAGAAACAGTTGTTTCATGCACCCCTGACTACCTCTGAGCCTACTGGATGAAAGGCCTGTTGGCAGACTAGGCCACAAGCTTGCAGGCCTATGGATAAAAGCACACTACCGGGCTTCAAAATGGCCACCAGCCAGGCCCACAACAACAAGAAACTGAAGACAGACAATGCAGGCCTATGGCAAAAAGCACACTGCCTGGCTTCAAAATGGCCTCCAGCCTCATGGCCAGGCCCACCACAACAAGAAACTGAAGACAGACAATGCAGGCCTATGTCCAAAAGCACACTGCCTGGCTTCAAAATGGCCTCCAGCCTCATGGCCAGGCCCACAACAACAAGAAACTGAAGACAGACAATGCAGGCCTATGGCAAAAAGCACACTGCCTGGCTTCAAAATGGCCGCCAGCCTCATGGCCAGGCCCACAACAACAAGAAACTGAAGACAGACAATGCAGGCCTATGGCAAAAAGCACACTGCCTGGCTTCAAAATGGGCACCAGCCTCATGGCCAGGCCCACAACAACAAGAAACTGAAGACAGACAATGCAGGCCTATGGCAAAAAGCACACTGCTTTGCTTCAAAATGGCCGCCAGCCTCATGGCCAGGCCCACAACAAGAAGCCTAGGCCACAAAGGAAACACATGCAGGCCTATATGGCAAAAGCAACACACTTATAACTCCCACCAGAAATGGCTACCAGCCACATGGACACTCACAAATCACAAGCAACAAGCAGGAGGCCTGGAAAACAATGTACTGAAAACAGGCCTATAATAGCCAGGCAAAGGCTGCATGCTAAACCACACTGCTTTGCCTGTAATGCAATAAAATGCAAAAACGAAAATCCACAGGGCTAAACAAGGCCTGCAACACACCACACACAAGTAAGGCATTTATTTAACACACACCCAAAAAAACTGAAATACACCCAAAAATACACATTTTGCAATTCAATCCAATGCCATCCATGTGCCCTAAATGATGTTTGAAATAAATAAATACATCACACAGCAAAGGAACAGTTGTTTCATCATGTTTCATCATGCACCCACCCATGACTAGCTCTGGGCCTACTGGCTACCCACAACTATTTATTTAAAAAATGATGAAAAGTACCAAAATTGTAGTTGCAGCAACTGCAATGCCCCAATCAAACAACACCAACTTACTTGTAAAATCTCAAATCCAAAAGTCCTCAAATCCAATGATAATGATGCAGCAGACACAAAGAGTGATCCTTCCAGCTCAAATCCAAATGAAAAATGAACAGGAGATGGACAAAGCACTGCGAGGAGCCTGCTGGACAGGAACAGGAAGTAGGAGACTCTGTGGCACTTCCTCCCTCTCCCCCAAAAAATTTGACAAAAAGGACAGCCAAATATCAATCTGAGGTTTTTTTTTCATCCAAATCATCATTTTATAGAAGGTTTTATGCTGCTCGAGATATTATTCTTCTCCAGATTGAAAATTTTGCGTGTTCGGGATCGCGAGCTTTACCAACATTCCGCCGGATGTCCGATGGCGCGCCCGAATGACGTGTTCGCGATCGCAATCTCTCTCGCGGTGCACGATGGCACGGCGAATGACGTGTTCGTGATCGCACACTCTCGCGGTGTCCGATGGCACGGCGGATGACGTGTTCGCGATCGCAAACTCTCGCGGGATCGGGCGGCCGGCTACCAAAATCTCGTGGCACACGCGAACGGATAGGAAAACTCGTCGGCGAACGCAGGAATCCCGGTAAGTCGCTGTCGCGCGCGCTAGAACGCATTTTTAAAGCGCAAACAAGAAAATAATTCCGCTAGACCGCGGATCGCGGAATTGTTGGCAATTCCGCGTTCTCCGCGGAACGCAAAATTGCCTAAATTCCGCAAATTCCACGAGCGGAAAGTAATTTGACGCCCAGGCCTAATGAGAAGCTGCACAGGGAAGGGGCAGACAGCAGTGAACATCAAGGCCAGTGGCCAGCCCAAGGTGCAGATAAGGTACATGAGAAGCTGCACAGGCAAGGGGCAAACAGCAGTGAACATCAAGGCCAGTGGCCAGTCCAAGGTGCAGATGAGGTACATGAGAAGCTGTACAGGGAATGTGTGTGACCGTACCCTGCCATGGTCAGCAACACAGTCAGGGGGCTAACAATGTGCAGTCCAGGCACTGCTGTGGGAGAGACAGGTGTGTGAGGGGGACTTCCACTCAGACTTGGCTGTCAGTCAGACTGGGAGGTGGCTGAGTGTCGGGGACAGTTGGAGGACTGGACCAGAGAGAGAGAGGCCCAGCTGAGGTAGAGCCATCAGTGGCTTTTGAAGCTGGAGGGCTGCTTGGACCAGGTGGTGTGGTGGCACGTGGAGGTGGAGTTATGCTGCCATGAGACACAGTGTGGGTGGGAGATTGTGGTGGGGTGCCTTTCCACTTCTTGGGGATTCTAAATGGCTTCCCTGTCTTGGTATTAGTGGTAAGTGGGGTGGACACAACAGGCACACTCACCACCAAAGCTGCATCAGGTGCAGACGGTGGCCCTCCCTCTGGGGACATGCTGGATCCAGCGGTACGCTTGGCCTGGCCTTGCCTTTGCCCCTCCATCCCCTGTTTACCAGGTGTCCCCCCTACAGTGCCCTCCTTTCCCTGCTTCACAGGGCTCTGGATGGGAGTTGAGGTTGTGGGTGAATCTGCCTTGGAGCTCTTCTTATGTGTACTCTTAGCAGTCACCAGCTTCTCAGCATGCACGGAAACTGTCTGCTTGTCTTTGCGAGACGCTTTTGGGACAGGACAGTCCTTGGCTGGGGATGCCTCTGAGGCATGTGAGCCTGAGGCCTGCTTCTTGGCTTTATGGCCCTGTGTGTCGCCTGACGGGCTTTTGCCTTTGCCCTCTGGGGTGGCTTTAATTTTCTGTGGGGATGGTGTCTGCGCCCTGGACCACTTGGGCTGCTGCTGCTGTGTGCTTCGTGTGCTGTATCTTGCCCTTGAGCTCTGTGGTGTGTGGTCACTATCATCTGATATAGCCACTGGCAGGGGGGTGGCCAAAGGGACTGGAGCTGGACTCTGTGACTGTGCCAGCTGCATGGCTGTCGTCACTACGGAGGACAAAGCTTGGACAGTCGGGTGTAGCCCACCCACATCTGAATGAATGCCCTCCATGAAAGCAACGACCTGTGCCAATTTTTTGTCGTGGTCTAGGAAGGCGTTGATGAGAGTTGTCTGGCCCACACACAGCTGGTGCAAAAGGTCCACAGACTCAACACTGAGGGCAGCAGGGGAGACAGGGGCAGGGGCAGCGGTGCCTGGGGTGAAGGACACTCTTCCCTTCTTACTGCTGCGAACACGGCCAGCACAAGTGGAAGTAGTTGGGAGGGTGGGCGCTGGACGCTGTGTGGTGGAAGAGGAGCCAGAGTTCCCGCTCCCTGTGCCCGCCAACAGAGATGTGTCACCGCTGGCATCAGATGACGTTAAGGTTGGTGTCTCTGGCTGTGATTCCTCAAGCAGACTCCTGTCCCCCTCCGACACGGTGGTTACATCAGTGTCACTGTGCTCGTGTGTAGCAGTCGTGCTTGATGCCTCACCACTGGTGTCCGTCCCCTGTCCTTCCGTGCCCACGGGAGATGCTGCATGAGAGAGAGAGAGATGTAGGCTCAGTTCATTGGCATCAACACAACCATCATATGCAAGCAAAGCACCAAACAAGATAATGATATCTCCATGTTGCACACCACCCTGTGCAGTAACTTTGTGCAACCTCAATTCTTTATTTGATTTTTGCGTGTCATCAAGCAAACGTGTCATAAGTGAGCCATGTGATGACCACAGAGCCAAATTGCCTGCCGGTGGCTCCGTTTACCCAGACACACAAATACCTCTGAGCACACCTTGGGCCCTGAGTGGGGCAAAGATGTACCTCCCAACATGTTGCCACTGTCACATCTGGAGGGAGCAGAAGGGGACAACACAGATACAGACAACAACATAACAGTCCACAATGGCCATGAGCACATGCCATCCACCATGTCGTACTTTGGGGTCCAAATACAGTTGCACATTGGTGTCAGATGTCTAGTCCTCACAATTCTGAGGTCAGGCAATGCACACATTAATGAAAGAACACTCAGATGATGCACACTGCCATTCCCTTCCATGGGATTTCCATGACTACCCCAATGCAGAGGATGCCAGAAGGCCACGACTCAGAATGCAATGTCAAGGGACATTACCCCAACGACATGAGAAAGTTCAGGTAGGGAAAATGCATGACAGCTGCACCCAACACAGAGGCCACTGACAAGCCACTGCATCACACTACCAACATCACCGGGCCCAGCACTGGCCCAGGATGTGAACACATGCAGCCACTCTCAACCAAAGTCACCCTTTCCAGAATACTCACCCCCAGCTTGCTGCTGATGCTCCTTCAAACGTGCATCCAGCTCAGGCTGTGTTACAGATAAGATGCAGGCCATCAGTGGTGTCATGCTCCTGCGCACCAACCTGCCAGCCTGAGGGATCAGCCCCAGCGTCATCTCCGCCACGTTCTTGCTCAGCCGGCAGATGTCATCCCACCTCTTGTGACAGTGCGTGCGCCGTTGGTTGGAGACACCCAGAGCCCACACCTTGCATGCAATTGCCCTCCACACGGCCTTACGCTGGTGGACTTTGAGCTGCAGGCATGGGAGACAGGAGGGGGAAAAGATCAGTGCCACAGTGTTATGTACCACTATCTCACAGTACAGGAGCATGATACTAACTCATCCCAACTTCACATATATGTGTAGCAGAGACAATAATGCATCTCACATGGTACATTATCATGGAAGACTCATACGCAAATGCATGCAGTTATGAGGGTGGACACAGTACCTGCCCATCTCATATACATGCAGGATGCCAACACAGAAAGCCATGTGTAGGCTGCCCACATCTACTGTCCATTTTGAGGGTGAGCAAGACATACATGACAGTTCAATATATGTTCGGGGGAAGACTCACTGTGTCCAACACTGTGCAGCCCTCAATGTCCTTGCCCTGTGAATGGCTCACTGTGGCATGGAGGTCACATTGAGGGACATGATCCTACAAACCCACACACTCTCACAGGGCCTGTTGTGTGCAATCTATAGGGCTGAGATGGCTCTTTGATGGAGAGTCCTTGAAAAAACACACGTGACACTGTACATTCAGTGATGTGTCCTTGTCTGCTTGGGCAGTGACTGTGCAGGCCAGGTGTGATCACACTGAGGTCCAACGTGGGGTATCAGCAATGTCACATGAAGGGACAATTTGAGAGCGTGAACAGTGCCTACACATGCCAGTCTGTACACATGCTGGTGGAAATGGAAGGGGCTGTGCACATTAGTACGGCAATCAGCTGTCTCATAGGTAAATGACCACCAAGAGTGTCACCCTCGGGTATTGACGTCCTGAGCATAGTGCTGAACTATAGATGATGCCAATTGTGAGTCAGACACAATTACATCACTACCCTCTGGACAAAAAGCCTTCCTAAGGCCACAGATGAGCCTGTGAAGGGCATCAGGGGCCCTCACAGCCAGTCACACAAGCAACTACTGTCCTGACTCCTGCATTATCAACTTGCTGCGTCACTGTATGGCTGACAAGACAATACATGTCCCTCCAGTTCTGATGTTCAGGCAGGGAAACGTGTGAAATAGGCTACACACCCCATTCACCTGGTGAGAGCATGCTAGGCAGTGCATGACACAAACCCCCACTTTCAGGCACATACTGCACCACATCAACGTCATGTGTGCACCCCCTGCACTCTCACTTCTACTCTAAAACACTTACCACGACATTTGGAGCACCATATAGCCTCCCATACTGTGTGAGCACCTCGTCCACCAGGACCTCCAGCTCCTCGGTGGTGAAGGGACTGGCACGGATCTTCTCAGTCCTTGACATCACTGTGTCCAGGAGACAGGAGCAGCAGCAGTTGGTGGTGAGGGGTGGCAAGCAGCAGGCTCTGGAGACAGGAGCAGCAGCAGTTGGTGGTGAGGGGTGGCAGGCAGCAGGCTCTGAAAGCTGTGGAAATGTGAGGCTCTCGCACACACATATATAGCCCCCTGGTGTAGTTTCAGTGGTTCTAAGCTGCTGCAATTGGTGTTTCAGATCAGCCTTTTTCAAATGCATCCAATGACCGCCTCCGCGGTGGCGGAGCACGCCTACCGCGATTTTCAAAATAGCATTAGGCTACCGCGATTGCGGTTCCCATTGGCTGTAAGGGCATGGTCCATGGCAGTGACACACCGCAGGGAACAGGCTGGTGCTACCGCGGTCGTGTATCTTTCAATTGCATCCAATGACCGGCTCCGGGGTGGCTGAGCACGCCTACCGCGATTTTCAAAATAGCATTAGACTACCGTGACTGCGGTCCCCATTGGCTGTAAGGGCATGGTCCATGGCGGTGACACACCGCAGGGGACAGGCGGTAGCCACCGCAATATGTGTGCCATGCCTTGCTGAGAATGACCGGGATTGGGGTGGCGGAGCATGCCAACCGCCATTTGGCCATGTGTATATGCCAGACACTACCGTGATTGTGGCGGGGGCATTGGCGGTGACACACCGCAGGGGACAGGCGGTAGCCACCGCGATATGTGTGCCATGCCTTGCTGAGAATGACCGGGATTGGGGTGGCGGAGCATGCCAACCGCCATTTGGCCATGTGTATATGCCAGACACTACCGCGATTGTGGCGGGGGCATTGGCGGTGACACACCGCAGGGGACAGGCGGTAGCCATTGCGATATGTGTGCCATGCATTTGAGGCAGTGACCGTGATTTGGGTATCAGATCACCTTGACAGAACTTACAGACACGTCATGCAGTGTGAATGGCCAAAGGCAAGTCCTCCACCCTGCACAGTAGACACATGATTCATGGCACAAGATTGTGCACTCAATGCCAATTTGACCTTTACCCCACTGCTGACTGCACATGCCATGTTGTGGTATATGATTAGGAACATTGGCATGGACTCACTCACATGTCACTTGTGGTTTTCTGGGCATGTACACAGAACAGTGTTGTGATGGACTCTACAATGGGTACACATGTCAATGTGTGAAAGGGCTGAGCAACTTACAGTGATGAATGTCTCAGTACAGAATGTGCAGATTTGACTGTCTACTTTTCCTGGCTCATGCACATACTTGGCAATAAACACACAGTGTTGGGTCATTGTGTGGTTGATGTGTGCCCTGTGTGACTTACACAAGAAGGTGTGGCAGTTACAGCAGCTATGTAGGAGACAGTAGTCTTGCAGTTTCACACATATGCTTTTGGTACTACTCTCTGGGCTGCCCATGCAAGATGTGGCCATGTCCCTTTGTGCATTCACATAGTCGGATATTGTTTGTGAGATGCTAGCTGTGTGAAAAGTGGACAGGTGTACGGATGGTGTATCTGAAGGTGTCCCTACAAGTAAGTTGTTTTGTAAGGTGTACTGTGGTGCTAGTCATTGTTTCCATTGTGTCAGTCAAAACGTAAGATGTCAGACACATCTCCTGGTGTATTGCGTTGACATGTGTCCTCTTTCATCTCACCTAGGAGGAGACCAAATCTGCATCGTCCCTTCACAGTGCTGGCACACATGGAGGATGAGGAGGTCATATGGAAATTCCAGCTGGATCGGGACACCCTCCAAGACCTATGCGCTATTTTGGAGCCCCACCTGCAGCCTCGCAGGACATATCCGGGTGCTTTCACTGCAACGTCGAAGGTGATGGGGGCCCTGCATTTTTTTGCTTCTGGATCTTTCCAGCACATGGTGTCCAGCGCAGGTGGGATGTCACAACACATGTTCAGTATGGTGCTACGGGATGTCCTGTCCGCTATGATGATCTACAAGGACAGATATATCCATTTCCCCAGGAGGCATGAATTGGCGGCTGTGAAGGGTGATTTTTATGCACTTGGGTACATCCCCCATGTTGTTGGTGCCATTGACTGCACACATGTTGGCCTGGTTCCACCACAGGCACGGGAGCACATCTACAGGAATAGGAAACATTTCCATTCCATCAATGTGCAGGTGGTGTGCCAGGCGGATATGATCATCTCACACGTCTGTGCCAAATTTCCTGGCTCCGCCCATGACTCCTACATCATGCGTAACAGCATTGGGCTACAGCTGATGGATAATCTGCGCCCGGAGCGTGCATGGATTGTGGGTGAGTACGCAGTGTCAAGTAGCGTGCTGTGTGTGTGACATGCTGTCCTCTGCCACAGTTGTATTACAAAGTTGGTCTGTGTATCTCCCACCTAGGTGATTCTGCATATCCCAACCGTCCTTGGTTGCTGAGCCCACTGCGAAATCCCAGGACCCCAAGTGGAGTCCGCTACAATGATGCCCATGGGAGGACACGTCGTGTGGTGGAACGTACTTTTGGTCTCCTGAAGTCAAGGTTTCGCTGCCTGGACAGGACTGGAGGTGCATTGATGTACTCACCCAAAAAGGTGTGTCAGATTGTAGTTGCATGCTTCATGCTCCACAACCTGGCCTTGCGCAAGGAGATCCCCCTGCTCCTGGATGCTGATGAGCAGCCAAGGCCCCCGCCTGCAAACCAACCCATGTCCAGTGACGAGGATAGTGGAGAGGAGGAAGGTGTCGACCTGCGTCAACAGCTCATCAACCGCTACTTCACTTGAAGGTGAGTGACAATGTACAACAGTCCCATTGTCTGCTGATGTTGTTGTTGGTGAAAAGGTCTATGTGAGCTTTGTGACTGCAGCCTGTTGTTGACTCAGTGCTGGCTGCCAACGTTTCTTGGACAGGGTAGTTTGTCACAGTTCCAGGATGTATCTGTCGGTACTGTTGTTCATTGTGATGTGTGCATGTTGGAGTGCCTTGATGACAGGTGTTGTGTGATGTCTGTGATGCCACCGCGTGACCAGTGAATATTGTTATGTTGTGTTTTTCCAGGTCCCATCAGCCTCTCCTTGCCTACAAACAATCCTTGCTCCTGGTACATTGTACTCATGGTGAACATTGCACATCCTGTGATTAAAACACGGAGCAGACACAACATCATTTGTGTGTAAGGAGTGTTTATTTACAATGGGGACATGTGACAGTGGAGTGCATATTTACCAAAAGGTGAATGGTGAAGCAATGAGTTGTCAGTGATGGAAGGTGAGACAATCAAGTAGTCACCACATATATGTGGTGACCCAGTCCAACAGACGGATGACATTCACATGGCAGTGTAGGGAAGGACAGTCTATGAAGTCTATGGCAGGGTGAAGAGGGGTGCCATCATGGCTGGCTCCTTGACTGGCGTTTGTCAGGTGCTTTGCCATGGGATACTCCCATGGATTTCTTAGGATGGCCCCTTGATCATTTGGCGGGGGCCTCTGCTGCAGGGCCAGTGGGGTCTGAGGAGTCCCCCCTCTCTCCGTGGCGGCAGGGGAGGGTGTGGAACTGTCATCCTGCAGGCCACCAGAGGGAGGTGGAGGTGTTGTTTGTGCCGCAGGCCTGGCCCTCAGTACCGCCACTAGCTGGCCCAAGAGGTCCACGATTTGGCCCATGCGGGTGTCTATGGACCTCAGCAGCAGGCGGAGCTTGCGTGAATCTTCCTGTGCCTGGCCCGTTTGTCCATGGGCCCTTACATAGGCCCCAATGACTCTGGTGATGTTGTCCAGGTCTTCGGTACCAGTGTCCGTTTGGCTCAAACTCCTCCTTACCCTCCCATCTGCCTTGCTGTGACGGACCTGTTGCCTCACCACTGCACGCACCCGCATACTCTCCCTGCCCTCCTCTGTTGTTGGGGTGGGGTGGTCATCCTCTGGGGCAGGGCGAGTGTTGCAGGCAGCACTGGTGGTTGTGGTGGTGGAGGCCGCACAGGTCGTTCCAGCAGGGGTCAGCGTGGTTGTTGTTGTTGCTGATGTGGTGGGGGACAGTGGGGACCTGGGACCTGTTGCGCCCTGGCATGCCAGATGGGCCGGCTTCAAGCTCTGCATCCTCGAAATCCAGGGAGTCATCATCAGTGAGTCCGTATCTTCCTAAAAGATCCCTTCGCTCTGAGAAAAAACACCTTGCTAATGTCCCTAGAGTTAACCGAGCTAGGAGCGGTGGCCGTCTATTCTGTGTCATCGCTGCAAAATGCTGGAATCAGCTACCAGATCATATTCGGCTTGAGGCCAACCACCTTTTATTTCGTAAACGTTTGAAGACTCTTCTGTTCTCCTGATTTTTCCGATTTTCGCGGTTTGGGCTCTGTCTTTAGCGCTGGGAAGCCTCTGGTAGCCATGCGCTTTATAAGTGTCTACTCATGTTCCGGGCGTGGAGGCTGGCTCTGCAGGTTGGTGTTGTCATCCTCTGCAGTCAGTCCTTGGTCACCTGTGAGACAGAGGGGAAATGGTAACTGACGGACACCCCTCAGGCTTGTTGTTCAATGTATCTTATTTACAGGTAATGCAACACACAGTTTACTAGTTTGCACATTGCAGGTCTGCACAGTAAGGTGCATCTTGACATGATGTGGAGGTACATACATCAATATTCAACAGTGTGACATGTCAATGGATACCATGCCCAACGTGCAAATTTGTGATTACGAGGACATGTTGTCATCTGTCAACTGGCGGATATATGACTTGATGTGCAGCATCTTTGCTGATTACTCTGCCTGGCATGCGTTACATCTGCGCATGAACTAGCCATTGTCATCTCATGCATACCTTTGTCATGTCCTGCGCTTTGATTTGTTTTTTCTACAGACCATGCTTGCTTTGTTTTCATATGGTCCTTCAAGCTCAGCCCACATGGATCTTACAGGTAGCATTCAGTGCTGTACATGTCTGAGGCCCGGATTCACTTCAACATGGTATTTTGTGAGTCAAACTTTTGTTTCTGTGACAGTTACATACGCTTGGCTGTCTGCACACTGTAATTTGATATTGTATCTGTGACAATTTTGTTGGGATGTGAGGGCTGGTGTTGTCATATGGCTCCATGCTTTTGGGAAGGAATGGTGGTGTGCATGCACTGTCTTCCTACCTGTTCTGTTGTCACATTGGGGTGGAGTTTGTAACACATCTCTCTGGCTGTGTGTTTAAGTGCTACTTCCTGCTCAGCGGTAGGACAGGGGTGCCTGGTGGGAGTTGTAGTGCAGGCCTCCCACCCCCAAACAGCCCTCCCTGGGAAGATGGCTACCTACCTGCAAGTTTGGTTGTTGTAATACGATGGCTCCCACATGCTTCTGGGTGGGTGTGGAGTGCTACATCCTGCTCAGGGGTAGGACAGGGGGGCCGGGTAGGAGTTGTAGTGCAGGCCCCCCACCCCCAAGCAGCCCTCCCTGGAAAGATGGCTACCTACCGGTAAGTTTGGTTGTTGTAATACGATGGCTGCCACATGCTTCTGGGTGGGTGTGGAGTGCTACATCCTGCTCAGGGGTGGGACAGGGGGGCCTGGTGGGAGTTGTAGTGCAGGCCTCCCACCCCCAAACAGCCCTCCCTGGGAAGATGGCTACCTACCTGTAAGTTTGGTTGTTGTAATACGATGGCTGCCACATGCTTCTGGGTGGGTGTGCAGGCCTCCCACCCCCAAGCAGCCCTCCCTGGGAAGATGGCTACCTACCTGTTGGGTCAAGGTGAACAATGCAATGACTGCCACATGCTTCTGGGTGTGGGGGGGAGTGCTACATCCTGCTCAGGGGTGGGTAAGGGGTGCCTGGTGGGAGTTGTAGTGCAGGCCTCCCACCCCCAAACAGCCCTCCCTGGGAAGATGGCTACCTACCTGTTGTGTGAGGGGAAACTTACAATGACTGCCACATGCTTCTGGGTGGGTGTGGAGTGCCACATCCTGCTCAGGGGTGGGACAGGGGTGCCTGGTGGGAGTTGTAGTGCAGGCCTCCCACCCCCAAGCAGCCCTCCCTGGGAAGATGGCTACCTACCTGTAAGTTTGGTTGTTGTAATACGATGGCTGCCACATGCTTCTGGGTGGGTGTGGAGTGCTACATCCTGCTCAGGGGTGGGACAGGGGGGCCTGGTGGGAGTTGTGGTACAGGCCTCCCACCCCCAAACAGCCCTCCCTGGGAAGATGGCTACCTACCTGTAAGTTTGGTTGTTGTAATACAATGGCTGCCACATGCTTCTGGGTGGGTGTGGAGTGCTACATCCTGCTCAGGGGTGGGACAGGGGGGCCTGGTGGGAGTTGTAGTGCAGGCCTCCCACCCCCAAACAGCCCTCCCTGGGAAGATGGCTACCTACCTGTTGGGTCAAGGTGAACAATGCAATGGCTGCCACATGCTTCTGGGTGTGGGGGGGAGTGCTACATCCTGCTCAGGGGTGGGTAAGGGAGACCTTGTGGGAGTTGTTGCGCTGGTTGCCTGGTCACATACAATCCTGTTAATGTTGGCTGCCTTTGGGGTGATTAAGATGGAGTGCATGTTACATCTGTGAGAGTTGTGTTTGGTATTGTGGTGCACATGAATGCATTTGGGCCTGGGAGGTGTTGCTTAGTAGTTGTGCTAGACAGTACATAGCAGTGTGATGACATTTGTTGGTACTTACCAGCCTCCACTCCCCCAGCTATTCCTGTGAGACTCTCTGGATGCAGTATGGCAAGCACCTTCTCCTCCCATGCAGTGAATGTTCTTGGTGGAATGGGTGGGCCACCGCCAGTCCTCTGAGCCAGCTGATGGTTCTTGTTCCTCTTCTTTTTGACAACACTCTTCAGGTCATGCCACCGCTTCATGATTTCCTGTTTGTTGCGTGGGGTGTGTAGTGTAGCTCCTATTTCCCTAATAGGCTCTGCGCATTGGAATAATATATCCTATAGGTTTGACATAGGACTAAGGTCAGTATGTCCCTATCGAGTATATTAAACTTAATTACTTGTGCCAGCTAGCTCAGAGGCCACTAGAAACTCCTTGACAACAAGAAGGGAGTAGTTTCTGGCAGCCGCAAAACATGACCACTGTGTTTCCCTTTAGAATCAGAACGTGTCCCAGAGTCGTGGAAACAATAGATAACTATTTCACTCAGCTCAGTCGTGCATGCTTAGTTTTCTCCAAGTTACACAGAAAGAAATAGACAGGCGTTTCAATAAAGGATTTATTGAACAGTCTTGTTTCTGGTGTAAGTAAAATGTGCTGTTACGATCACAAGACAGTATGCGAGATAAATAATGTACAGTGTGAGCAGTAGAAATAAATAATACTGCGAGAGCATTATCTTTTAGTACATATGCTGTTACATAAATAACACAGACTAAAAATGCGAGTACTCATACGATGCGTTTCTAATCTAGTTCTACCCCAATGTACCTAACCTACCTAGGTGTAGGACGAGGTATGAAGTAGGTGAAGTATTCCTTACTTTGGTATACTAAGAGTACGCTAACCCCAGTATGCCTAGTATGCCAAGAGTCCCTCTAGGTTCTAGTCTGCTCCATACCTGAAGAATGAGAGAGGTAGGAATCTCTTTGCCAGACTCGAACTCCAACACTCCGCAAGGGAAGTCAGATCACTGGAAGCTGGACTCTCTGCGTGCAGGGATGACAGCGTCTTCTCAGTGCGTCAGGCCGGGAAACGGGCTCCTCTGAAGTCGAGGTCTCCTCTGATTTACAGGGGCTAGGGAAGGTATATTTATACCTGAGAATTACCTCAGAATGTTAGCATTGACGTGAGTCGGACAGCGGAAGACGTCATGAATGAACCCCTAAGGAATAATGGTTCATGCATAATATATGAGTCCTTGAAGAAATCAATAGTCCTGGACTAGTGAAACTCCCGCAGCCTAAGGGTCTGTTCTTCAAGAACTCGTTGTGACGTTAGGGTGGACGGATGTCGGAGACCATGCCTGTATTTGGAGTGCACGGTTTAATGCCTAAATAAGGGCTGGGATTTTATGCCTATATAAGGGCAGGGCGAATTGTGCCTATATAAGGACATGATACTGGAAAGCCCGTTTATGGACACCCTACGAGGAATACAACACCCACTCCACTTTCGTGTGTACGATAATACTAAAATGCTAAACATTTAAAATGCTAAACATTAAAAATGGAGTACCGCATATTTCTAAAACATTTCATAAAACCATTTAAAAAAGGCATTTAAAAAACCAATTAGAATGCAAAAGGTACTGTACATTTGAAGCATTGCTCTTCACTTCAGGCATACATTTAAAATAAAATGCAATATGAATGAAAAGAAGCAGTAATATTTACATGTGACAAAAAAATGAGCGATAATCTTTTTTTTTTTTTAAATCAAAGTCATTTTATGTCTTGCAAATCAATGAACTGTTGTAGACACACAAGATGACTAAGTGTCCGTGGAAGTACCTTGAAGTCTGTATTATAAGGCTAGTTCTACTTTAAGCAGATGAAAGTGCCATTTTCGTTCGAAAAATGGGAAAAAGTTCAATTTTGGTAGAGTTCCAAGTTGTTTTAAAAATGAAGGCCAAATTGTCACTGCATCTCTGGAACACAGTACGCTGAATCAGAGTCAGTTTACGGGTCTGGTGTAAACATGAGATCATCTATTTCTATAGACAAAACATCGTCCACTGTAGTTGGTGTCAGTTGGAACACCTCGTGTAGCAGATTAATTGCACAGAGATGTGAAGCTTCGCTTCCAGCATAGGGTGCCGCAGCAAAGTTCGCGTCCGTTGTTACCTGTGTGCCTGTAGATCTTTCTCGTACCTCAGCAGCAGCCGGATGCGCCTGTGAGATCTCAATGAATGCTGACATCAGGATTGGTAGCCTCTGGGGACAACACAGAGCATGGGCCGTTATCGGGTCGAGCAGAGTATCGACATCCGTTGGCGTAGCTGATGGAAATGTTAGACAGGTGTCCAACACGCATTCTTCACCGCATAGCAGGCAGTATAGAACAGGTAAGATGCAATCTTGCCAGATTGATCTGAATGACAGGAACCAAGTTGTATTAAGGTCCCGTAGACGAGTCATGCCCAATAGCTGTACTATTCGCTCACGGCACTTTCGTTCAAGGAGAGCTTTCTCCATTTCGCTCGGAGTGATGTCTGCGAATAGGCTGGCCATAGCGCAATAGCAGGAAGAGAAATAGAATTCCGGCAACAAGTGCTAGAATTAATGGTATGCCACCAAACACCGAATGTGCAAAGTTCGGGATGATTCTGAGTATTGCCTGGAAAGGTGCTAACAGACCGGAGCAGATGCTCTTAAATACATGTATAATGCCAGTTGTATCAGACATGTTGAAGATACGTGATATCATTTCTATGAAATGTATAGGGCAGTTTGTACGTATTAAAGTCTGTATCTCAGCCGAAGTCCTTGCTACTTGTAGATCATAGGTTTCTTTGGCCGAGGTCAAAGGCACTGTTTGCTGTAAAAGCATGGCTTTCATTCTGCTCAAAGTATCAAATCTTATAAAAGAGACGTTCAGCGAAGGCCATAGAGGCGACTCCCTGACTGTGTCTATTGGGGCAAACAATACTTGCATACAGCAAGTGACCCTGGAGTTGACCGTTACTAGATATGGGATGCCTGGCAGCATGCCGCAGCAACTCTGATCATTCAACATGAGGTAACTCCCATTAGAAAGTTGTCCAAACGTTGGATTAATCACAGCAGCTGGTGTACCCTGCTGATGGCAAGACAAATTTGCCACAGAACCATTACAAGCCCCGTGTAAAGAAATGTCCTGACATATAAGCGAACCGCTTAGTGCACGTTTACAGTTTGTACCGCTCAAAAACACTTCACGATCCCCACTCCAACATCTATATGTATACGGTAAATTCCAAGATGTCTTAATGTATTCCTTACCCAACCTTTCATATTTGCCTGCTTGCATTTGTCTGAGGCAATACTGAAACTGAAAAGTACTCACAGGTAATGTTATTTTGCCATGAATAAGCCATTCTGTAGCTGGTTTTTCTGCCACTGTGAATGGTAACTTTTCCAGTTTTTCAATGCTCAGCACTGTATACCTTGCTCCTCTTTGTGCCAGTTCGATCTGTTTATCAGTTAGATTGTATTCTGCAAACAGAGCCGTTGTGTTGATGAAACGCCAAGGCACATAGCCTGCACGCAAAGATTGCAGCGTCCAGCTTAATAACACAATAGAACGTAATTGAGACTGGCCTTGCTGTAACATCGCCAAATCTTGTTCTAGTATGTCGATAGCAGAGGATACAATGCCATCCAATGAATATATTCTGGAGGACAAAGTTGTTAACCCATTGTCGACCACAGAGAGTGTTTTCTCTAAATTAATACGATCAAGTTCACGTATTCGTTCTGCGGCCTCCATCTGTGATACTTTCCATGCTTCATTATAAGCAGCATAAATGCCGGCATATATGAAACGTTTTTGACGCGGTTTTCTTGGTCCAAGCAAGAATTCCCTAAGGTCTGCGTCCTTTTAAGTAAGGTTAAGTGTTGTTTCACATCCTGTAGTGTAGACTTATGCAGCCAATCGAGGCATAATTTTCCTACACTGTATGTTGTTACTACCCCCGGATGTTGTCTTTGGACGTATCTTGGGTCTGGCCTATTAATAGTAAAGCCCTGAGTTTTATTCAGGAATCTTTCATGACAGTTATTCGTGTCTGTGGGCCAGATCAACCATTTTTTCCAATCAGGATTAGATCTGTTGAGTTGTAGTATATTGTCAACTGTCACCACTGCCTGTGTATCGTTATCACTGGCAGGTGTTGGTACAGAAGGTGTGTTCATCTCTTTGATCTTGGCTAATCCAAGACAAGATGTCTGTTGGACGGTTTCATTCAAAAACATTATTTGTTCAGGGATGATGCAGGCTCTAAATAAAGCTTCTATCCCCTGCACTTGCCATTCTTTAGTACCCCAGACAGTTTTTGTGTCTATAGTGTCTTTCCAAAAATCGAAACCCTGTCTAGACAGTTGGGCATTAAATAATGCAGAGTAAATCTGTTTTGTATTTGTTAACATAATTTTCAGTCCTGTCTTGTTTACATTTTTATAGTAAAGCGATTTCTGGTTCAGATGTATTGTATCCTGAAAAATATGGAAATTTACTAGCAAATGTTTTTGAACTACCTTTAGGTGGTGTAGGACAATGTTCCCATTGGTTAAACATAAACACATTTCTTGGATATGCAGATTTATGCAAATAATGATGACCATAGTGGTTAAAACAATACATTTGTTCATAGTCTGATGAACCCTCTAAATATTCATGTTTAGAAAATGCAGCAGATTTTTCTAGGTCAAACATTATATCATTGACAGTCTCAAAGTCCCAATCATCTGAATAGGTACTGGACGTAATTAGATCACTTAGTGAAATTTTAAACACATGTGGAATGTTCAATTGTTCCGTCGGACCGAAGATTTCAAAATCTGTTTTGTCCCACACTATTACATCACAGCTGTATAGGAACAGCTGTGATGTTCACTGATGACAAGTCTCTTGCTTCACGATGGGAAGATTTATGAGGTTTCAAAAGTACGTTCACGTCTTTTCCTTCAGTGTTCACATGGATCTATCTGCCACTTATAAGCACGCTCACAGTTGTTACCAAAGCTAGCCAGAGCAGGAAAACAAAAAGTCCAGATGTAATCCAGAGTTCAATCCATGGAGAAACCAAATAAGTCTTTTTCAGAAAGTGAAGAAAGTCTTGTACTTGCTGCTTGAATTTCAATGATGCTGGCATCGTTTCAGGTTCACTCGGATCTTCTGAGAACGTATCAAAGTAAATGAAATAGCCAGAAGCAGTTCTTTCAATTGTTGGAATTGCATCAGGATTTGTAGAAATCACTGGAACCAGTTCATCACCTGCCACGTTGGTGTAGACAGGTGTATTTGGACGAACTGTTACTTGGTGTTCAAGAGGGATGAGTTCCATAGCGTTGTTGCTTAGTCCTCCATCAGTTACAGCTGAGTTCTCGATGGTTATCAGTCTTTCAGTCTGAACCTCTTGGATAGTAGCGAGAGGAGTGCGTCTGCTACTAGGTCGGAGTCTACGAGGCCTACTATTTAGTATTGGCCACATACTGTGGTTTGATGAGGTCGATGGACACAAATCTGTTCTCCTTTCTTCCAGCAAGGGGCGGCAGAAGTACTGTTCTTGTTCCTTGAACTGCTAGGACAGGTACTGGTTGTCTGTAAGAAGGTCCAAATTCCTTCTTGTCCGCGATTTTTTCTCTGACTAGATCCCCAACTTTTGGAATCCAGACAGGCCTTGCTGGGACAGCCGGTTGATCCCCAGTGGTGGTGGGCTGTAGGAATACATTGCTTTGTTTCGTTCTTAACTTGTTTAGTTCCTGTAAAACAGCCAAACGATCTTTGATATCAAAGGGTTTATTTTCCACCACTGTGCCTACGTGTTCAAGGTCTGGTACCCACATTCTTGTCCCAAACAGGACCTCATATGGAGTGACCCCCCTAGAGAACTTCTTGGCAGGTTGTTCAATGAGCGCTGAACCCCACTAAGGTGTTTGACCCACCCATCACCCGAACCTAATACCCTAGCTGTTATAGACTGCTTTATGTCCCGGTTTTTCCTTTCCACAACCAAATTTCCCTCAGGATGGAATGGAGAGGAGTACCGCAATGCAACACCCAGACTGGCCATGGCTTCTTTGTAAGCCCTAGAGCTAAACGCAGGACCCTGGTCAGAATGTAGCGTGCCTATTGGGTATATGCCGATAAAGACTCGCAAATCTTTTATAACAGTTCGAGCGTCAGCCGAGCGCTGAGGCCATAACCATAGGAACCTTGATTCAGTATTTGTGGGAATGCCTTTGTCCAGTAGGACGCAGGCGCGTAGATAGTCTAATGCTGTCTAACAGTGGTGTCTGTACTGGGTTGCCGCATTCGCAGCATGGTGTCTGGTGGCTCTCTCGATGTAATTTACAGTCGAGGCAGTTGTTGATGAATATGTGAATTTCTGTATTCATTCCAGGCCACCAGTACATCTCTTTTAACGTCAAAATTGTTTTAGAGATCCCTTGATGTGATAGACCCTCCCCCAAATGTGTTTCATAAATCAAGGCTGCTCTACGTTCCATGTTTGGAATTACCCTATCCCCCACTCCAGGGATTCGAGCAAAAGGAACGTTGTTCGCATCAATTACATAAGAGTACTTGAGTGGAAACTTTTTTGGTAACGCTGCACTGCTGCCTTTGCTTGATGCATTGACAGCCAACATTATCTCACCGTCTTTTTTTGTTTTTGAACGAGTGATCGCAGCTACGGAAGCCGTCTGAACAGCCCCCTTTGCGGCTTCGTCAGCCAATGAATTCCCTGCAACGTGAACGCCATCACGTTGATGACTCAGTGTGTGGATCACGTGAGCCTTTGGTAGTTCGTTTTTCAACTGAACTACTTGTTCCCAAAGCATTTTATGCTTTATTGTGCCACCTTTCGCATCTTTGAAACCATTTTCCAGCCAGTTTCGTATATAGTCATTATACGACTGAACACAGTAAAAGGAATCGCACACTATTAGTGTGGGGAATTCTCGATCTGTACTTTCAAGTGCCAGTTTGAATGCTTGTACTTCAGCTCGCTGAGCTGTACAATCTCATAGAGACTGAGTTTTTGTGACCATAGGTCTGAAGATGCCATTTCGCATGCGACCTTTAACGATTGCACACGCTGCACTGTAAGCTTGCTTACTCCCTGTTGCGGGCTGTGCGGATCCGTCAGTGTAAATTATGAATTCGTACTGATCGAGAGGCAGAATTTCAGTAGGCAGAGGACATTCATGTTCGTATTGCAGGAATGCTTGAGTTTTCAAATCTGGATCAAAAACATATTCAACATCTGTTGCAGCAAGAGAATTAACCCATTGTATCCATCTTGGATGTAATGCTTTTGCATTTGGAATGCTTGCTTTTGTGACCGCTTCTAAAGCTGGTACCGGGGTTACGACTATAATGCGTTTCCCTTGGGCTAAGGCTCTTTCTTTTGCTACAGCGGTTTGAACTGCTGTCAGAATTTTTTCAGTTGAACTGAAGCGCATTTCCGCTTGTGTGTACAAATGGGATTTGTATGCGATTGGTATTTTCTCACCCTCATTGAAGGTTAAGTAGGTGAATCCACATTGACCCGAAATTATTCGGATCACCAAATTTCGTTGACTTACGCATGTTTGTAAGTGATTTGTTGCTAACATGTTAGCCTGGAGTGAACGCAAGATTTCTGTGTGTTCCTGTGTCCAGTTTCTGATTGAAAACTCAGGTTTGATTAATGCGTAGAGAGGTTTAACCCTTTCTGCGTAGTTTAGAATGTATGTTCTTCCAAAATTTAGGAAACCCAGGATGGATTGTAAGTTTTTTAGCGTTTTTGGAGGTTGGAGCAGCGCACATTTCTCTAGAAAGTTAGCTGCCAAGCTCTTGCCTTCACTTGAAAGCTCATATCCCAGAAATAGGACATTGAGATGGGCAATTCGGGACTTTTTAAAGTTGAACTTGTAGCCCTCAGAGGCGAAACCCAGTATAATGGTGCTCACCCTGTTCAAGTGTTTGTCCAAGTCATCGTCTGTCAGATAGATGTCATCGACATAAGACAATGCCTCATTGTCATAAATTTGTAGTAACTCCGTTACCCTCGCTGACAATAAACCTGGGCTGTTCTTGAACCCTTGTGGGAGTCGACAAAAGTGACGCTGGGTCCCCATTATGGAGAATGCAGTTAAGTACCTGCTTTCAGGTGCTATGTTTTGACAAAAGAAACCATTTGAGATGTCTAATGTTGTTTTATATTTTTTACGCACAATGTTATTCATTAATGCTGTGCTATGTGCATTTTGCACTGCAAAAGTTTTAGAACAAGTGTTTAGGTGTCTGTAGTCCAAAACTAGACGATATGTATTGTCTGGTTTGGAGACAGGAAACAAAGGATTGTTCATTGAGGAGGTGCATGTTTCAATCACCCCTTGATATTCAAGTTGATCTAAGATCTCCCTGACCTGTTTTTTAGCTTCTTGCTTTATTGGGTACTGCCGTTGTGCAGTTGGTTCATGTTTCAGATGTATTTTATGGTGAGGTGAGTCCTCATCCCATCCTACATGATTTTTATATAACGCTGGGGCTTGGGCTACTGCCCATTTCCTGGCATATGTATATCTTAGATGCATTGGTATATGGTTGGAGAAGGCAGGCATTATAATGTCCTCGCCGTGTGGGCACTCCCTGACAAATTGTGGTGGCCAGTCCTTTTCTGCTAGAAGTATGTCTTTCCCAAAAAAGTGCTTTCACCTGTCTTGGTTTGTTTCCCTCCATCCGGAGTGTTATGTCATATAACTTTTGTGGAGTACTAACCCTGGTGTCTACAGTCTCAACTGTGATGTACTCATTCAAGTCCACTATCTCCAGAAGTTCCTTCAGGTTCTGGCGAACTATTGTGACTTCTGCTGCACTATCCAGCATTGTCTGAGCCCATTCTCCGTTCTTGAGTTGTGTTCTCAGTATTCTCGGCATGTCTGATCTTTAGACCTGCTACTTTCTTTTTGGAGAATTGAGGTTTTACTTTGGTTTTTGGAGCGTGTTTGTCGTCTTTCGATTTCACGCGTTCTTCTCTATGTTCTGTTCGTCCTCTTCTTTCCGAAGTCTGTGATGAGATCTGAAAGGGACGAGAGGAACGTGTATCAGTATCTTGATACCTATCAGGTTTTCTCAAATTATCCCTATTCCTGAGGTTATACCTCCTTTCAGAGGGCTCCTTTTGAGGAGACCTACCTCGGGATTGAGAACGTTTCTCGTTTGATTTTTGTTTAGTAGACTCCCACTTCTTTTTAGAAGATGTAGGAGTTTGTTTAATTGAGTCCTTCTCAGGACTTTCAGATAGCTTCGGCTTCACTGGTCTTCCACCCAAACTATCTCTGCCTAATTCTGCATAAGATTGTTCTATAATTCTGGGTAGCTCTGTTTGATGTTCTGTAACATCAAATTCCCTTAAGTTTTGGCGGATCGCCACTGCTGCTGCCTCCCCTTTAATATTAGATAATATTATTGTTGAGACCTGGTCGAAATTTTTCAGTAATTTCATACCTAAATTTAGAGCAGGCTCTGCCCCGTATTCATTTTGAATTTGTTTCAGGACATCCGGTATTACCGCAATTGACGGAACGCCATGTGTTTTAGTGTAGATGGCAGCAAAGACTGAGCCCCAAGTGGTGCAGTCTTCCAGTTGTGGTGTGATCCCCATCGGTAAACTGATTGTCAGTATTCTGTGTTTCTCATACGGGCTAGTATTTGGAAATACTGCTTCGATTTGAGTAATTTTTTGAGCTATCCAGAATGGAATTTGCTCACGTTTTGTGGGCATTTTACCCATGACTGCGTATAGAGTCTGTGGTGTAATTTTTAGTGTATTCCCCTGTTGAGGGGTTTGATTTGGAATGGTTAATGGTGGTTGGACTGTGAAAGTCCGCATGACATATTGGACCAATTGTCTGTAGATTTTTATTAATTCTTGTATTTGAACAAGTAAGTTCCTCATCTGACATTATATCCAGTGTCAGGATGAGGTGTGTAGCCGGCTAGAATCAGCCATGTTGCTCCTGGTCTACCTAGTGGACCGAGCCTGGTAATGTTTCTGTGATGTTTTAGGGCGCCTTTAAACCAGAGCTGATGCTCCTGGTATGTTAATGGAATTTCTATATCCTCGAAAGGAATGTATTCCTCTGGTGGTTCATCTTCTTTGTAGAAGTGAAACATGTGTGTTACTGAATTGGATTCAGGAAATATTACCCATGAATAGAATACCTCTGTCTGAAAAGATTTGTGTGCCTCTATCACGAAAACTGCTCTACCGCCTCTTGGTGGTAGGCCATGTTTTATAAGTTTTAGAGTAATGGCTCTTCTTAAGTTTGGAGCGATGTTTATGACACCCTCCTCGGTTTCATTTAAACCTGTAATGTTAAAGCCTGCTGCTTGGGCTGGATCAGCCGCAGCTCCACCGTTTCCGGCGGCATTGTCGCCGTTTAAGGACATTTTGTTTTTTGAAAAATGTAGAACAAGTTTCAAGGAAACAAAGATAAGGTGCACAATATTTTGGAACACTGTATCCTTCAACGTTGAGCAAACCAAACAGCTAATATATAGGGTACTGCCCTATGTAGCCGTGGTGGATACTAAACCCTGCCCACTCCAGACGTCTTTTGGAGTATATGGGTAGGGGTCTCTTGAGAGATAAAGCACGGCTGAGTTACTCAGTATCTAACGTTGAATTACTGCCGTTGGGCGCCATGTAGTGTAGCTCCTATTTCCCTAATAGGCTCTGCGCATTGGAATAATATATCCTATAGGTTTGACATAGGACTAAGGTCAGTATGTCCCTATCGAGTATATTAAACTTAATTACTTGTGCCAGCTAGCTCAGAGGCCACTAGAAACTCCTTGACAACAAGAAGGGAGTAGTTTCTGGCAGCCGCAAAACATGACCACTGTGTTTCCCTTTAGAATCAGAACGTGTCCCAGAGTCGTGGAAACAATAGATAACTATTTCACTCAGCTCAGTCATGCATGCTTAGTTTTCTCCAAGTTACACAGAAAGAAATAGACGGGCGTTTCAATAAAGGATTTATTGAACAGTCTTGTTTCTGGTGTAAGTAAAATGTGCTGTTACGATCACAAGACAGTATGCGAGATAAATAATGTACAGTGTGAGCAGTAGAAATAAATAATACTGCGAGAGCATTATCTTTTAGTACATATGCTGTTACATAAATAACACAGACTAAAAATGCGAGTACTCATACGATGCGTTTCTAACCTAGTTCTACCCCAATGTACCTAACCTGTCCTAGGTGTAGGGATGAGGTATGAAGTAGGTGAAGTATTCCTTACTATGGTATACTAAGAGTACGTTAACCCCAGTATGCCTAGTATGCCAAGAGTCCCTCTAGGTTCTAGTCTGCTCCATACCTGAAGAATGAGAGAGGTAGGAATCTCTTTGCCAGACTCAAACTCCAACACCCTGCAAGGGAAGTTAGATCACTGGAAGCTGGACTCTCTGCGTGCAGGGATGACAGCGTCTTCTCATTGCGTCAGGCTGGGAAACGGGCTCCTCTGAAGTCGAGGTCTCCTCTGATTTACAGGGGCTAGGGAAGGTATATTTATACCTGAGAATTACCTCAGAATGTTAGCATTGACGTGAGTCGGACAGCGGAAGACGTCATGAATGAACCCCTAAGGAATAATGGTTCATGCATAATATATGAGTCCTTGAAGAAATCAATAGTCCTGGACTAGGGAAACTCCCGCAGCCTAAGGGTCTGTTCTTCAAGAACTCGTTGTGACGTTAGGGTGGACGGATGTCGGAGACCATGCCTGTATTTGGAGTGCACGGTTTATTGCCTAAATAAGGGCTGGGATTTTATGCCTATATAAGGGCAGGGCGAATTGTGCCTATATAAGGACATGATACTGGAAAGCCCGTTTATGGACACCCTAAGAGGAATACAACAGGTGGTCCCTACTGCATTGATCTTGTCAACTATCCTTACCCACATTTGCGTTCTGGTGGCTAATGGTGTCTATTGGACGACAATTGTGGCTCTACTCGGATTATCTCATCTACCATGACTGTCAACTCACTGTCTGTGAATTTGGGCATTTTCTGTGGTGACATGGTGTGTGATGTGCAAAGGGGTTAGAGGTGCAGGTGTGTAAGTGGTGGTGGTGATGTGTATGGTGTGTGATGTGCAAAGGGGTTGGAGGTGCAGGTGTGGGAGTGGTGGTGGTGATGTGTGTGGTGTGTGTGTGTAGTGATGGTGTGTTGATTTGCCTCTCCTTTCAGCTGTGGTGTTTGGCCCTTCACTTCTGGAGTATTGCAAAGGATTGTTGTCAGGGAAGGGGCTGGTTTTATACTCAGCTATGTGGGTGTGTCAGAATGGGGTATTGCTGTCAGCTGTGTTGTGTGGGTTGTCCTGGGATTTGTAGTTTAGGAGTTGCCATGGGGGTGGGTCATTGGGGTGTGTTATGTGTTTTTGGGGACAGGGCTAGCTTCCTGTGTGCACTTGCTGGCCTTGTTGTGGGTTTTTTCTGTCGACCGCCATTTTTATCATGGAGTGTCCGCAGCGGTGGCTATGCTACAGCCCTTCCACCAGCTCTCCCATTCCCCACTGTTTGCGACCGCTGCGGTCAGGAACTGCGGAACGTACAGCTGTCAAATTGGGGGAATCCTAATTTCACGGGCGGTTACTCCGCGTGCCTGGTGTTAGTTTTGGGTGTTTCCGCTGCAAATCCGACCGTCGCGGACGGTATATCACCGGCTGGATTTTCGTTGCCTCTTTCCGCCGCGGTCAGGTTTTAATGGCGGTTGATCCTATACTGACCGCCGGTTTTGCCACGGTACCAGCGGGCGGTTGATTTCCGCTACCATGGTGGGCGGGGTGGTTTTCTGCCCGCCATCCTAATAGACCTCTATGTTATTTCTCTGAACCTATAAAATCTGCTACTTTTAGGATGTGTGTCTGTATCCCTATTCTAACTGGGCAGTCTCCATGAAAAATTGTGATTTGACTCTATACTTAGAATATTTCAAATACCTTAATTTATCCTCTTGCTTCTTATGAATGACTGAATTGCCTGAATAACTAATCCTTTTTTCTTTGTGTAATGATTCTAATTCTTTTTAATAAACCTTCAAGGTTTGGACTTTGACCCTTTCTTGTGCAGATTTCCTCTGTTTGCCTTGGGCCCTTGTTCTTTGGGACTCACACCTGCCTGATCTATCTAATTGGCCCTTTTGAATTTATAAGTAAAAGCTCCAACAGATTTTGGTAGCAGAGGATGGTTAGGCAAATCGTTGCAAATTCAATGTAAAATGTTTACTGAAATTTGCACCATCACAATTGTAAGGGTATCCAGAAATAGTGTAAATACAAGTACGCCACCAGTAGTACACAATTTGTACCTTACCTGTTGAAGTTACCAGGAGTTGCATCACCCGAGTATGAAAAGGGCTTTGAGAAGTAGTTGTCTTGTGTGGTAAGTTGTGTTATGGGAATTGTTATACGGATTGTGATGGTGTATTTGTGTTGTCTTGTGGCATGTGGTTCGGAGTGAGTTAGTTGTTTTGCAGTGTGTGCAAATCGAGGTGTTATGTCAATGCTGTTTAGTGTTCAGTTTGCTCATCCGTCGAAATCTGCACTGCATTGTAATGTTTCCTGTGAATTGCTGAACTTGTTTTAAATTGTGCTCTTGATGTAAATATTGTGATTTTATGTGATTTATGAGCAAAGTTTTTTTAGAGTTGTGTAAGTGTTAGAACTGGGGGTCTCTAGTTGGCAATGGTTTGCACCTTTGTCCAAATAGGGACCCTTGCTTCTAGTCAGGATAAGGGGGAAACACTCCTAAAATAACCCCTGCTCACCCCCTGGTAGCTTGGCACGAGCAGACAGGCTTATCTCAGAGGCAGTGTGTAAAGCATTTGTGAACACATACAGTAATACAGTGAAAACACTACAGATGGACACCACACAGGTTGTTTATGTAAAAATAAGTAATCTTTATATAGACTTATCACAAGACCCAATAGCAAAAATCCACAATACTGTACTCAAAAATAGGCTTTAAAAGGTTATAAAATAGTTCAGTTCTCTCAAGTTGTAAATGCGACACTTTACTCTCAATGTACCTTGAATGCGTAACGCAAAGAAAACAAAAGGGTCGCAGGGAAGGTGATGCGTCGGTTCCTTACACTCAGGGGAGTGGATGCGTCGGTTCCTTACTGCTGCGCAGGGGAGTTGATGCTCGCTTCCTTACTGTGTGGGGAGGTGATGCGTCGGTTTCTTACTGCTTTCCGGTGCGATGCGACAAGATGGCACCTCGATGCGATACTCTTCTCCGGTACGATGCGACAAAATGGCGTCTTGGTTGCGATGCGACAACGTTGGTGTGATGCGTGCACGCCCGACGGCCGTGCGGCGACTCGATGATCTTTGGAGCCGCGACAGGCCCTGCGACGCGCTTCTCCGGCGATGCGACGATGACCTCTGTGGCAGCGTCTCGCTTCTCCGGTGATGCGCCGCGCTTCGGCGATGCGATGATGACAGCGGCAGCGGCGTCTCGCTTCTTCGGCGATGCGATGACCGCGGCTGCGGCGGCGACACGCTTCTCGTTGTTGCGTCGCGCTTCCAGCTCCCAGCGACACGCAGTCTCTCAGAAGGCCCAGCACAACAGCAGGCACTTCAATTCCCAGCAAGGGAATGCAGGGGGGAGCTGGTTGGTGAAGTCTTGTATCCCTGAGACTTCAGGCAGGAGGCAAGCTCTAGTTCAAGCCCTTGGAGATTCTCTTCTTCAAGATGACAAAGCACAGCAAAGTCTTTTCTCCTGTCCTTGGCAGAAAGCAACCACTGCAGGCCAACCCCAATCAGCAAAACAGCACAGGGGCAGTACTCCTCCTTCAGCTTCTCCGGTTCTTCTCCTTGGCAACAGGTTTCTTGATTTCCCAGAAGTGATCTAATTTCCTAGGGGTCTGGGTCCCCTTTTATACACCTTTTCCCTTTGTTCTCTGAAGGCAGAGAGGCCTTTGCCTAGTCCAAACCAGTTCTGGTCAGTCCTGGAGCACTTTGTTTTTCTGACTCCTTCTTTCCTTTGAGAGTGAGGGGCAGAGCCATCAGACGCCCGGCAGGAGGTGGAGCCAGCATTGTGGAAGGCAGGCACAGCCCTATTCAGACCCAGGTGCAACTCCTCCCACCCATCCTCCTTCAGGCAGACCTATTCAGCCTAGTGCTGACTCACCCTGCCTCCTGGAATCCCCCAGCCCCTGTCACTCACAAACCCAGACACACAATACACAACCTGAGCAGAGGCAGCTGGATGGTTTAGGCAAGAAAATACCTACTTTCTAAAAGTGGTATTTTCAAACAAAGAATGTTAAAACCAACTTCACTAAAAGATGTATTTTATCATTCTGAGTTCAGGCATACTAAATTCGTTTTTCTACCATGTTCTCTGGGTCAGTTAGGATTATAAGGTGTAATAATCAAACTGCCCATTCTGGCCTATGGAGAACAGGTAGCCTTGCAATAGTGAAAAACGAAAATGGCTGTAATTCACTATTAGGACATGCCACACACACCAGGGCATGTCCTACCTTATACTTACAATGCACCCTGCCCTTGGGCCTACCTTAGGGGTGTCTGATATGAAGATAAGGGAAGGTTTAGGGACTGGCAAGTGGGTGCACTTGCCAAGTCGACATGGCAGTCACAGACTGCACACAGGCTCTGCAATGGCAGGCCTGAGACACATTTTACAAGCCGCTTCTGTGGGTGGCACAACCAGTGCTGCAATCCCACCAGCGGCATTGGATTTACAAGCCCTGGGCACACTCCGTGCACTGTACTAGGGACTGACAAGTAAACCAATCATCCAATCATGGAGTCACTAATCCATACATCACTTTACAGTAGGGAGCACTTGCACTGTGGCACTGAACAGCAGTGGCACAGTGCCCAAAAGCATCTAAAACCAGCAAAACATAAGAGGCAACAGCAAAAAATGGAAGGGAGACCCACGCCAATGGTGCCAAGTCTAACACGTGTCCCCTCCAGCTGAAATGTGGGGAGAACTACCCTTCCTCCTGGGAGTTCTCATCACTAAGGCGGAAAAATCTGGACAGACCATCAGCATTGGCGTGTTCTGTACCAGGGCGGTGTTCCACCGTAAAGTCCATCCCCTGTAGGGAAATGGACCACCTCAACAGTTTTGGATTCTCACCCCTCATCTGCATTAACCATCTGAGGGGCCTGTGGTCTGTCTGAACCCGGAAGTGAGTCCCAAACAAGTATGGTCTCAACTTCTTCAGTGCCCAGACCACAGCAAATGCTTCACGTTCAATCGCACTCCACCTCTGTTCCCGTGGGAGTAACCTCCTACTAATAAAGGCTACAGGTTGGTCTAGGCCCTCCTCATTCATCTGTGAAAGCACAGCCCCAACACCATGCTCTGAAGCATCTGTCTGCACAATGAATTCCTTTGAGAAGTTGGGCGCCTGAAGCACGGGCGCCGTGCACATGGCAGATTTCAGGGCATCAAAAGCCTTTTGGCAGGCATCAGTCCAGTTCACTTTCCTGGGCTGCTTCCTGGAAGTCAGCTCAGTCAAGGGTGCAACAATGTTGCCATACCCCTTGACAAACCTCCTGTAATACCCGGTGAGTCCTAAGAAGGCCCTCACCTCTGTTTGGGTTTTGGGGGTTCCCAAGCCAGGATGGTATCTATCTTGGGCTGTAGGGGCGCCACCTGGCCGCTCCCTACCTGGTGTCCCAAGTACACCACAGAACCCTGCCCGATCTGGCACTTACTCGCCTTGATCGTGAGGCCTGCCCTCCGCAGCGCCTTCAACACTTCCCAGAGGTGGTGCAGATGTTCCTCCCAAGTGGCGCTGAACACTGCAATGTCATCCAGGTAGGCGGCACTGAAATCCTCCAGCCCAGCCAACACCTGGTTGACCAACCTCTGAAAGGTGGCAGGGGCATTCTTCATCCCAAAGGGCATCACCCGGAATTGGTAGTGCCCATCTGGTGTGGAGAATGCTGACCTCTCTTTGGCCCCATCAGTTAAGGCGATCTGCCAGTACCCAGACGTTAGATCAAACGTGCTGAGGTACCGGGCAGCCCCTAACCGATCAATGAGCTCATCAGCTCTGGGGATGGGGTGCGCGTCAGTCCTGGTGACTGAATTGAGTCCTCGGTAGTCCACACAGAACCGGAGTTCAGGTGTGGCACCAGGCGCGGCAGCCTTTGGGACCAAGACCACTGGGCTGGCCCAAGGGCTGTTAGAGGACTCAATCACCCCTAAGGCAAACATCTTGGAGACCTCCTCCTTGATGCAAGCTCTCACCCTGTCAGTCACTCTGTAAGTTTTGTGCTTTACAGGAGGACTGTCCCCAGTGTCCACATCATGGATGCACCATTCAGTGATACTGGGAGTCAGGGAGAACAGATCAGAAAACTGTCCCAACAGTTGGCGACAGTCATTCTGCTGCTCCGGGGTCAGGGTGGGAGAGAGGTTCACACCATCCACTGACCCATCTTGCTCTTTTGCATACAGGAGATCAGGAAGAGGTTCAGTCTCCTCTTCCATCCCAGCATCTGTTGCTAAGAGCATGCCCACTTCAGACCTCTCAAAGTGGGGCTTCAGGCGGTTCACATGCAGGACCCGCAAGGGGTTCCTGGGAGACTGCAAGTCCACCAAGTAGGTGACATCACTTTTGCGCTCCACCACCTCAAATGGTCCGGTCCACTTATCCTGGAGCGCACAGGGCTCCACTGGGGCCATGACCCAAACCTTTTGTCCAGGCTGAAACTCGATCAGAGTGGCGTTCTGATCATGCCAACGTTTCATCTCTTCCTGGCTGGCTTCCAGATTCGCCTCAGCGAGTTGTCTGAAACGCCGAGTCTGGTTCCTGAAGGCCAGCATGTAACTAAATACATCCTGGGGAGTTTTCCTGGGAGCTTTCTCCCAGCCTTCCTTGACCAGACTCAGAGGTCCTCTTACAGGATGGCCGTACAGCAGTTCAAAGGGACTGAACCCTAAGGACTTCTGGGGCACCTCTCTGTAAGCAAAGAGCAGGCATGGCAAGAGGACGTCCCACTTACGCCTCATGGGTTCTTCCAGACCCATAATCATGCCTTTAAGGGTCCGGTTGAATCTCTCAACCAGCCCATTACCTTGGGGGTGGTAAGGAGTGGTGAACTTATAGGTTACACCACACTCCTGCCACAGGGACTTCATATACTTGGAAATGAAGTTAGTACCACGGTCAGACACCACCTCCTTGGGGAACCCCACACGGGAGAAAATCCCCATCAGTGCACGTCCCACCACGGGGGCCGTCACTGTCCGAAGAGGGATGGCTTCCGGGTACCGGGTGGCATGGTCCACCAAGACCAGGATGAACCTGTTGCCCATGGCTGTCTTGGGATCCAGAGGCCCCACAATGTCAATACCCACCCTCTCAAAGGGGGTGCTGACAACAGGGAAAGGTTGGAGAGGAGCCTTGTGCTTCCTCCCACTCTTACCACTTGCCTGGCAAGTCTGACAGGTCCTGCAATGAGTATCTGAACTCTTGCGCATTTGGGGCCAATGAAAGTGGGTGACAAGCCTTTGAAAGGTCTTGTCTTGCCCCAAATGTCCTGCTAAAGGCACATCATGAGCCAGACCCAGTAGGAAGGCTCTGAAGCGCTGGGGTACCACCAGCACACGGGCTGACCCAGGCTCAGCAACCTTAGGCTCACTATACAGGAGACCATTCTCCCAGTAGATCCAGTGTGATCCAGACTGATCACCTGCTGCCTGGCTTACAGCCTGTTGCCGCAAGCCCTCAAGAGAAGGGCACTTCTTCTGCTCCTCGCAGAATTCTTCCCTGGAGGGGCCTCCTTCCTGCTGCCAATGGGTCAGCTCAGGCAGGTCCCCCAGTTCAGCCACTTGTTCCCCTGTAGGTTCCAGGGCATCCCCCTCAAGGTCTGCCTCCTCCTGGACCGTGGGAACTTCGGGGGCCGGTTTCCCGCGCCCCTGCCTCCTCTCTTTAAGGCAGGCACCTGGGCCCTTCTTCCAGGCTCCAGGTCCTCTTGAATACCCTTACCGGCTGCCATTGACCGAGTGGTCACACACGCCCACTCTGGCAGACCCAACATCTCCAAATGAGACCTCCGCTCCACCTTCGCCCAAGGGGAGCTCTCCAAATCATTGCCTAGCAGACAGTCAACAGGCATGGCTGGCCTCACAGCTACTTGAAGGATACCTGAGACCCCCCCACTCAAAGGGAACCTGGGCCACCTTGCAGTGGCTCTCTGAGTTGTCAGCGGCAACTACAGGGTAGAATACATTGGGGACCACCTGCTCCTCAGACACCAGCCGACAACTGACAGCTGTCACACTGGCCCCGGTGTCTCTCAGAGCCTCCACCCTATGGCCATTGATGGTCACCCACTGCCTGTATTTCTTAGTGTTATCAGGCAGCTGGGTCCTAGGGACCATCTCACTGTCTCCTAAAGAGACCAGGGACATCTCTGCGGGACCCCACCCACCTTGGGCACCCAACTCCTCCCCCAGGGCTACACTAGCCATCTGCCGGGGTGGTGCACCAGTGGGTGCAGTGGTCACAGTATTGGGACACTTGGGACTTCCTACAAAGTGACCCACCTGACCACAACTAAAACATGCTTTGGGCCCCTTCTGAACAGACTTATCTGTTGGGACCCATGGTCTTTTCTCAGTGGGAGGCTGGGAACCCTTACCTTGGTTCCCTTGGGGTTTACTTTGGGGCCCTTTTTGGAACTCCTTCTGTTTACCCTTGTCCCCCCACTCTTCTGCTGGGGACCCTGCCCACCTTTGGCGGAGTCTCCCACAAGACCCTTGTGGACCCGGGTACTGACCCAGCGGTCCGCCTCCTCAGCAAGCTTCCTAGGATTAGTCAGCTTACTGTCAACTAGGTGCTGGCGTAGCTCTGGAAAACAACTACTGGACAAGTGCTCCCATGCGATTAAATCATAGAACTCCTGTAAGTCATTTACTTTGCTACCCTTCACCCATCCATCCAATGCTCTGCAAAAATAAGACACATACTCCACCCAGGTACTAGACTCCAGCTTTTTGCAGTTCCTAAACTTCTGCCTATAAAGCTCTGGAGTTAACCCATACCTTGCCACTAAAGCTTCCTTCAGGTGGGCATAGGACATCTGATCCACTGTGGGCAAGGCTAGCAAGGTTTCCCTTCCCTCACCTGCAAAGCGGCCCCACAACCCCGCTCCCCAATCCTTCTCAGGGACCCGGTGTGATGTCATGGCGATCTCATATGCTTTAAACCATTGCCCAATGTCCTCCCCCTTCATGAAATCCTTAATAACCTCCTTGGGGATGTACACTCTACTTTCTACAGGCACTGGAGGTGTGCTGCCACCAGAGGGAGTGATTTCTAGGCTTCTAGCCTTTAGCTCTAGCTCCCTCACCACTCTCTCATGCTCTAAAAGCATCTTCTTTTCTTCCATGGCCAACCTCTTACTTTCTAACTCCAATTTCTTATGCTCAAGGCTATCATGGCTTCCCTGTTTCAGTTTGGCCATCTCCATTTCATGCATCCTGCTTTTGTCCCTGTCCTCCAGCTCCTCTGGAGACAGGCCCTTTGAGAAACACTGCTGCCCTCCCTGGAAGGCGCTCTCCTCCCAGTTAAGCCCAATGGCCCCTCAAGCTGCCCATCTAAATTCTCTGCCTCCTCCACAGGCTCCTCGGACTGCCCACTGGCATTCCGTGCTTCCAACCAGGCTCTCAGTGCCTTGTGAAACTCCTCCTTTCTGGTGAGGCCTCTCATAGAGATTTTAAACTTTTTGCAAACAGCTTTGAGTTCTGGCACAGTGTAGGTATCAACCCTATCTTCTTCAAATTCAATATCTGCAGGTGCAATGGATCCTTTTTTGCTCATGGTGAAAATTGGCAGTTCTCAACAAAAATAAAGGTTCCAAGGAAAAAAAGTCCTATCAAAAAGGTATGTGGTCGCGTATTGGTCTGCACTCACTAGTAGTGTACACCAATCACTGTATATGAATCACAAATGCAAGTCCAAATCCTCACCGCTGACCACCAATGTTAGAACTGGGGTCTCTAGTTGGCAATGGTTTGCACCTTTGTCCAAATAGGGACCCTTGCTTCTAGTCAGGATAAGGGGGAAACACTCCTAAAATAACCCCTGCTCACCCCCTGGTAGCTTGGCACGAGCAGACAGGCTTATCTCAGAGGCAGTGTGTAAAGCATTTGTGAACACATACAGTAATACAGTGAAAACACTACAGATGGACACCACACAGGTTGTTTATGTAAAAATAAGTAATCTTTATATAGACTTATCACAAGACCCAATAGCAAAAATCCACAATACTGTACTCAAAAATAGGCTTTAAAAGGTTATAAAATAGTTCAGTTCTCTCAAGTTGTAAATGCGACACTTTACTCTCAATGTACCTTGAATGCGTAACGCAAAGAAAACAAAAGGGTCGCAGGGAAGGTGATGCGTCGGTTCCTTACACTCAGGGGAGTGGATGCGTCGGTTCCTTACTGCTGCGCAGGGGAGTTGATGCTCGCTTCCTTACTGTGTGGGGAGGTGATGCGTCGGTTTCTTACTGCTTTCCGGTGCGATGCGACAAGATGGCACCTCGATGCGATACTCTTCTCCGGTACGATGCGACAAAATGGCGTCTTGGTTGCGATGCGACAACGTTGGTGTGATGCGTGCACGCCCGACGGCCGTGCGGCGACTCGATGATCTTTGGAGCCGCGACAGGCCCTGCGACGCGCTTCTCCGGCGATGCGACGATGACCTCTGTGGCAGCGTCTCGCTTCTCCGGTGATGCGCCGCGCTTCGGCGATGCGATGATGACAGCGGCAGCGGCGTCTCGCTTCTTCGGCGATGCGATGACCGCGGCTGCGGCGGCGACACGCTTCTCGTTGTTGCGTCGCGCTTCCAGCTCCCAGCGACACGCAGTCTCTCAGAAGGCCCAGCACAACAGCAGGCACTTCAATTCCCAGCAAGGGAATGCAGGGGGGAGCTGGTTGGTGAAGTCTTGTATCCCTGAGACTTCAGGCAGGAGGCAAGCTCTAGTTCAAGCCCTTGGAGATTCTCTTCTTCAAGATGACAAAGCACAGCAAAGTCTTTTCTCCTGTCCTTGGCAGAAAGCAACCACTGCAGGCCAACCCCAATCAGCAAAACAGCACAGGGGCAGTACTCCTCCTTCAGCTTCTCCGGTTCTTCTCCTTGGCAACAGGTTTCTTGATTTCCCAGAAGTGATCTAATTTCCTAGGGGTCTGGGTCCCCTTTTTATACACCTTTTCCCTTTGTTCTCTGAAGGCAGAGAGGCCTTTGCCTAGTCCAAACCAGTTCTGGTCAGTCCTGGAGCACTTTGTTTTTCTGACTCCTTCTTTCCTTTGAGAGTGAGGGGCAGAGCCATCAGACGCCCGGCAGGAGGTGGAGCCAGCATTGTGGAAGGCAGGCACAGCCCTATTCAGACCCAGGTGCAACTCCTCCCACCCATCCTCCTTCAGGCAGACCTATTCAGCCTAGTGCTGACTCACCCTGCCTCCTGGAATCCCCCAGCCCCTGTCACTCACAAACCCAGACACACAATACACAACCTGAGCAGAGGCAGCTGGATGGTTTAGGCAAGAAAATACCTACTTTCTAAAAGTGGTATTTTCAAACAAAGAATGTTAAAACCAACTTCACTAAAAGATGTATTTTATCATTCTGAGTTCAGGCATACTAAATTCGTTTTTCTACCATGTTCTCTGGGTCAGTTAGGATTATAAGGTGTAATAATCAAACTGCCCATTCTGGCCTATGGAGAACAGGTAGCCTTGCAATAGTGAAAAACGAAAATGGCTGTAATTCACTATTAGGACATGCCACACACACCAGGGCATGTCCTACCTTATACTTACAATGCACCCTGCCCTTGGGCCTACCTTAGGGGTGTCTGATATGAAGATAAGGGAAGGTTTAGGGACTGGCAAGTGGGTGCACTTGCCAAGTCGACATGGCAGTCACAGACTGCACACAGGCTCTGCAATGGCAGGCCTGAGACACATTTTACAAGCCGCTTCTGTGGGTGGCACAACCAGTGCTGCAATCCCACCAGCGGCATTGGATTTACAAGCCCTGGGCACACTCCGTGCACTGTACTAGGGACTGACAAGTAAACCAATCATCCAATCATGGAGTCACTAATCCATACATCACTTTACAGTAGGGAGCACTTGCACTGTGGCACTGAACAGCAGTGGCACAGTGCCCAAAAGCATCTAAAACCAGCAAAACATAAGAGGCAACAGCAAAAAAATGGAAGGGAGACCCACGCCAATGGTGCCAAGTCTAACAGTAAGGTTAGCGGATTTATGGAAATCCAATATTGTCTAGATTAAATTTTAGGCATGTGGCATCACATCAGAGTAGCTGGTTAAAGTCCTATAGCTTAAAGTCCTATGAAACCCTTAATAGTCTAGCTATTACTGAACTAATCAGGGTGGTGTTGTTCATTCTTTGTGCATGTGTGCATGGGAAATAGAAGGGCCAAATCAAAGGTGGGCCACCCCTGGTTGAGAACCTATGTTGGTATGACTGAAAGCATCTAAAGTGTTTCCCTTCCTGTGGTGAGTTTGATTTTCAGTCCATTATCCTGGTGAACAGACAAGGTATTTGCTTTGGTTTGTGTATTGCGTTTCAGGTCTTGTTTTAAAATTGTTTTATGATTGGTTGTACTAGTATTATATACTGTGAGCTAAATTGAGATTACATTGCGTGTGCATTTGAGTAAGCCACGAAATGCTGATGGACCACGTTACATATATGTCTGTGGCTCACAGAATGGAATAGAATTACTGCTGACAATAAGAAGTTACAGTTTTCAGTGTATGATTCATTCAAAATGTAAAAGACTGAGAATTTGAGGTGTGCCATATTTGAGATGAAGCCGCAGCCTATACTTGTGCAGTTTGAAACCTTTGATGAGTGTGACTATGTGCCAAATTAGAGAGCACATAAGAAAATGCTAAAAGTACAAATTGGTAAGTCTGCCAGCCATTGGATGGATGTGATTGTGTTTAAGAAGAAAGCACAGAGGTAGGGAGTGCTAGAAACTATAGGCGCTTTGCCAGTAATTACTGAAAAATCAGAGAAAAAGAAAACACAAGATGGCAAAAATTAAGAAGAGACAGAAAAAGTGTTGTGTGAACTGAGTCTTTAGCTGAGCTCTTTAAGGTTTGTTTTCAAACCCATGGATGACACGAGTGAACTTACTTCAATGCACCAATGCTTGAATGTGAAAGACAGGTTTTTGAAGCCCCACAGAACCCCACCCAAAACATAGTTGAAGTGGGGGTCAATGTTTTTGGGTTACTAACAGTGCCTAGCCAGGGATCCAGGGACACTTTGGTGATTGCAAATAAGCCTATTTCACTCTTCTCAATACCACACACATAAACTGTACTAAGACAAAGACACTTTAACTAAAAAGCGTTTATTATAACAGGCTTGCCCTGTTGCTTAGCACATCTAAAACAACCACACAGAATATAATTAAAACAGCACATATGCACGATGTGAACAATAAGAATGAAATGAACCTTTCTTCTTTGGTTAAAATGTCATCTAAAAAGCTAACGCATGAAACCTATTTCTATGCACTGAGCTGGTGGAGCCTGGAGTAGTATAACTTGTGTGTAGAGTTTCTTAGAGAGAATAAGCACACTGCATAGCGCTGTAATTATCAGTAGTCACAGAGGCCATGTTCATTGTGAAAGGCAAACATGTGTTGTATCAGCTCCTCTCCTATCGGATAGCAGTTTACAGTTGAAAGTGCGATACAGCAACATCTCTAGCAGTCAACATCTTCTCTGACAGTATCTTGCAGAATAATCTGGGCATGATAATCTGGGCAAGATAAGTACCAGGCTTTTATATTAGATCTTATCTAAGATGGGAATTTCCCATATCACCTTAGGAATGTCTGGCATCATCAATGTGCATCAAGATGCTAGTCTAAGATTTGTTCTCATAACCAAATAAAGTAAAGATACAATTCAGATTACACTATTTTGGCTATTGTTCTCATTTGACTTTGAAATAGAAATAACAAGGCACTTGTTCTAGACTGATGTCGCATTAGGTGTCTTATCAATGTAAAAATTCAGAAAATTGAGTCTTGGCCTGGATAAGATAAAGTCAAGCCTTATGGTCTTTACGTCAATTAGAATGAGAGCAATTCTGAGAAAGAGGTTGGGATTATGAACAGATTGTTGACTTAAGCGAGTCCACCTCAGTATAATGAGGCTTTTAGGAAATTGTGGTATTAGTTTCGGGCGGGTGAGTATCAAGTAATACCCACAACTCTTGTCAGAGTGAAGCACTAAAGTCAGTAATAAAGTCAAAACACAAGACAAGAAAAATCCCAAACCAATTTAGAAAGATAGAGTGAATTAAATTTTATTAAATATAATGAAACCAAAATGCCAAAAATCTAATACGGGAAACCAAAGTTATGATTTGTTTAAGTTTAAATGTGAAAATAGCACCAAAAAATGGTAAGTGGCAACCTCAATAATCGAGTTTCACTTGGTCAGTACATAGGTACCAGTTAAGGCTGACCATGATGAGTTGTGAGTTGGATACAGAAACCAGCTTTAACCTGGTCCTGAAGTTTTACCTTCGGACTTAGGGCCTTATTCATATATAAGTGGGCGGCATATTTCTCAGTCAGGGAGACAGAGTAAATTTCTCTGTTGCATTGACGGAGGTGCAGCCCGCCCTATTTAGGAATGACCGCCAAGCTTGCGGAGCCCTGTACCAAACCGTTTTCTTTTATTCTTTAAAATAAATGTTGACATTAAAAAAGAAAATACTCCCCTCACCATTTCTCTCCCATCACGAGGAGAGCATTCAGCAATTTTCACTGCCCTTTTCTGCTAGGATAGTGGTTGTGAAGGGCAGTGAAAATTAAATTGACCTCTAATTCCGTCTAGGTGTTTAGACCTAAGGACCGCCCACTTTTAAATTTGGCAGGTGGACCCTTCATCTTGGTGGAATGTATAGTCTGTCACCGTTGTGACTAAGTATACATGCCATCAAGATGTAAATTGGGCTCTTAGTCCCCGAAACTGAATTAAAAATTCCTCAGCGGGGCAAGAAAGCAGGCTGTGGACAAAGAGGGTTCTACATCGTTGGGTAACTCCTGGATGAGGTCTCTGTGATCCTGTTTAATTTGGCAATGAAAGCTGAGAGCAGTAGAAATTTTAATTGTGTGCTCAGAGAAGATCCCTCATCAGCCGGATACTCTTGGTGCCTTGGCCTGGAGACGATGTCTATCTTTGGACTTAGTCACTTATTTGGAGCCCAGATTCTTCCAGTGCTGCAAAGCTGCAGGCTGTAGCTGAAGAGAGATAAACGAGGCAAATACCCTCTCTGCGGGGTCCAGCTGAATTTGATTTTTTTACTGAATAATTTGCCTAGAGGCAACGCATCTTGCTGGAACAGCTTTGCAGGTTGGTCCTGGTCCACCAGAGGTCTTTGACGCAATAAAGTTCTAAGCTACTTATCACTTCCTGTTTGCTGAAGTTAGTTTTCAATGGCTTTAGGACCCTGTGCACTTTACCACTGCTAACCAATGTTAGTGTTTGTGCTGAATCCGATAAACATTGTAAAATTGGCTTATATCAAATTGTCACATTAAATTCACTTATAAGCCCCACACAAAATGATATACCATATTCCCAGGGCTGGTATACTAAATGCTACTAATGGGCTTAGAGCACTTGTTAAAACATGTCTCAGGCCTGCCATTGCAATCTGTATGCAGTTTTAAACTGCCACTTCAACCTGGCAAAATAATCCCTTGCCAAGCCCAAACTTTTTGTTACATATACGTCACCCCTAGGGTAGTTCCTAGACAGTCCATAGGGCAGGGTGCATTGCAATTAAAATGTTGGGCATGTACTTCTAAGTTTTACATGTCCTGGTAATAAAAGCTGATTACATTTGATAATTGACAACTTTTGTTTGAGAGCAGGTATAAATATCATGTTTGGTGTCTAGGGAATTGTAATTTAAAATCCTCTTTAATTGTAAAATCAGATTTTAAGTTACAATTTGAAAATGGCATTTTAGAAAGTTGGCATTTTATTTGTCCTAACCATTTAGTGCCTGCAGTCTTTTTCCTGGGTCACATGACTAGGTGTAGTTGGCAGTTGACCTTTGTGTATTCCTCCCAGCACCCATACAATAGAGGGACTGGGTGTTGGCAGATGGGCCATCCAAGGCAGGATGGGGGGGCAGACCTCTGCACAGCCCTACTTGCACTTTGAAACACCACCTCAGCTCATGCACAAAGAACTTCACACTAGCCTATTGTGATTGCAGGCAGATTGGGACCAGGGCAAGGAGGCAGGAAATTCCAGACTCTTCAGCCAGGGTAAAACTCTAGAGATTTCTTCCACTTCAAAGCCAGCATCCATATACAAATAGGACCCTCAGACCCACTGTCAGTTCACTGCTATACCTGTGGAACGACTCTCAGAGTTCTGCCCTGCTGTGTACTTAAAAAGACTGCCCTGCTGCACCAAGAGGACTGTCTTGCTGTCTGAAGCCTGCCCTGTGCCTTTAGAAGATTGCCCTACTACTTGAGACCTGCTTACCTGTTTGAACCCATGACTTCAAGTGTGACTACAAGGGCTAGTTGGCTGGCATCCTGATTAGAGCCTCAAGAGCAGAAAAGGCTCCAACCATTTTGAAGCCATACCTTGGCTCCACCTGAGTGGTACCCCTCCAGGCCTGGACCATTGGAAGTGGTACTAAAGGTGTCCAGGAAGCCCAAATCCAAAACATGGAAATTAGTAAATTGTTTGCCAAAAAGTGCTCTGAGAACTGACAGAAGCATCACTGGTCTACCTGAATTTGCAGCAGCTCCCACTATGTTCTTCTCTACAGCATCATATCCTGTTCAGCAGCTCTTTGCAATGGGAGTATCCAGACTCATGGAACCTTGCCAGCTACATCCTGCAGATTCATCCCACTGGAGATTTTCAATTTCCATAAAAGAGACTATGTCCAAATGTAGAAATCTTCACGGCGACTTCATCCAGCAGCTCCCCAACGACAATGCCTCCTCCTTGGACACCGCCAACTTCCATGCTGTGATGAACTTTACCATCTCAATCATTATTCTTGAAAAATTCTTCTAAGTCCGAAGGTAAGCAGAGATCGGGCCCAATCCACTTTGTGTACCTGAACAGCACAACTTTGTGGCCAGCCATAAATATCAATTTTGCCTCAGTCTCGCATGACTAGCACTTTGATTTTTTAGAGACTATTTTACACCTTAAACGTTAAAAATTCATAACTCCAGTTCTACTAGTTGAACGTTTGTTGTTTTGCTGCTAAAAAAAAGGTATTAAAAAGTACTCAATTTTTCCAAAATGTCCTAGTAGTGGAAAACTCCCAAATTCATTTTTCACTACTGTGAGGTCTACCTCTCCCATAGGATAACATTGGGTTACCTTACTTACATTTCATGAGTGCTAACTTTTGATTGGGACCAGGTACAAAAGTCATGCTTGGTCTCAAAAGAATTGTACTTTAAAACACTGTTCAATGGTAAAGTTGGTTTTTAAGTCACAATTCTGAAAATGCCACTTTTAGAAAGTTTGCATTATCTTGCCCTAAGTATTTGGTGCCTGCAGCCTGTGTCCTGGGTCACATGACTGTGAATATGACAGATGGCTTTTGTGTATTCCTCCTATACAGTGAGACAAAGGAGAACTAGGGGCTGGCAGGATGGGCCATCCTGTCAGGGTGGGAGAGATGGAGCTGTTTCCTGTCCCATTTACATTTCAATGGGGCAACCTTAGCACACTCACAAAGAACTTGACATCAGTCCTTTGTCACCCTGTACCTCTTGGAGCCTGGGCAGAGAAGGAAGGGCATTTCCAGAACTAGATGTGGAGGGAAGTCTAGATGTTTCTCCCACTTCAAACGCTGACAACAGGTATAAATATTGGCCCATTAGACCAACTCTTCATTACAATCCTGTCCCTGCTGATTACCCCCAGAAGAACTGCCTTGTACTTCAGAGGACTGCCCTGCTGCTTGAGGGCTGCTTTAAACCTCAGAGGACTACCCTGCTATTTGAAGCCTGCCTTGTACCCTCAGAGGACTGCCCTGCTGCTTGAGATCTGCCTTGCTGCTTGATCCCAGGCCTACTCACCGAACTGCCCAAGGTGCATTGCGGGTTGGCCTGACTTTGTGGCAGCTCCCACTACATTCTTCTCTGCAGCAGCAAATCTTGTTCAACGTCTCCTCTTCCGAAGAAAATCTGCCGTCGTGGATCCATTGTTGGCTACAGCATACAGCTTCGTCCCGCTGGAGATTTTCAGTTTCCAAAAAGTGACTATGTCAGAATGTAGAAATGTTCACTGTGACTTCGTCCAGTGGCTCCTCGATGGCGATGCCTCATCCGCGCACACCACCGGCTGCCTTCCCAATCCCTAATTTTACCTTCTCAGACATTTATCTTCAACACTTATTCAAAGTCCGAAGGTATGTCGAGACCAGACCCAATCCACTTTGTGGATCTTAACAGTTCTCCATCACGGTTGGACTTAATGTTTTACTTTGTACCGGCTTTTCGCAACTAAGGGGCCGATTCCGATCTCGGTCGGAGGCGCACCCAATACCATTCGGTCGGGAAAAAAGCCATGCGAAAGCCTGTTTCCCGACCGATCCGTACAGCACACCGAACGAGCAAGTACGATGCGCACAACAGCAAAAAATGCGGCCGAGCCGTACTCACCCAAACCAGGTCCTGTTCTCCGACCGAGGCGAATCCGGAAACGCCGAATCGAGTCGCACGGAAGGGAAAATGCAGCCCCGTCCGGCCGGACAAGTACGATGCGCTTCCCGTACGCGCCGAACCCGTCGCTACGCACGGCACGTTAAAGCATCCGGGAGAGGCGCACATAAGCTCCGATTCGCGCCACAACACGATCCACGGCTACGAGACGAACACGGCACCGATGAGGACGACGCGAAGTGACGAGGACGAGGCGAAGCGACGAGGACGACGCGAAGCAACGAGAAGGACGAACGACACGAACCAACCATGAATCCCTTCGTCCCGATCATACCAATATTCTACATATACTACCGGAACAGGCACGGACGCGTACGGCGCAGAAGGTAAGCCAGACACCAACCACAAAACACATACAACACGTACACGACACATCACACACATACACGGGGATGCTGAATATACTTACACCAGCAACAGCAGCACCATAGGGGCGGGATGCCCATCACCAATGCCACATATGCACACAGGGGCCTGAATGCGCACCACCACCCCTACCCAGGGGGGCTGGATACCTACCACTACTACCACCCTCACCCAGGGGGCTGGATGCCTACCACTACTACCACCCTTAGCCAGGGGGCTGGATGCCTACCACTACTACCACCCTCACCCAGGGGGCTGGATGCCTACCACTACTACCACCCTTAGCCAGGGGGGCTGGATGCCTACCACTACTACCACCCTTAGCCAGGGGGGCTGGATGCCTACCACTACTACCACCCTTAGCCAAGGGGGCTGGATGCCTACCACTACTACCACCCTTAGCCAGGTGGGGCTGGATGCCTACCACTACTACCACCCTTAGCCAGGGGGCAGGATGCCTACCACTACTACCACCCACACCCAGGGGGCTGGATGCCTACCACTACTACCACCCTCACCCAGGGGGGCTGGATGCCTACCACTACTACCACCCTTAGCCAAGGGGGCTGGATGCCTACCACTACTACCACCCTTAGCCAGGGGGCTGGATGCCCACCACTACTACCAACCACACCCAGGGGGCTGGATGCCTACCACTACTACCACCCACACCCAGGGGGGCTGGATGCCTACCACTACTACCACCCACACCCAGGGGGCTGGATGCCTACCACTACTACCACCCTCACCCAGGGGGGCTGGATGCCTACCACTACTACCACCCTTAGCCAAGGGGGCTGGATGCCTACCACTACTACCACCCTTAGCCAGGGGGGCTGGATGCCTACCACTACTACCAACCACACCCAGGGGTGCTGGATGCCTACCACTACTACCACCCACACCCAGGGAGGGCTGGATGCCTACCACAACTACCACCCACACCCAGGGGGGCTGGATGCCTACCACAACTACCACCCACACCCAGGGGGGGCTGGATGCCTACCACTACTACCACCCTTAGCCAGGGGGGCTGGATGCCTACCACTACTACCACCCTCACCCAGGGGGGCTGGATGCCTACCACTACTACCACCCTTAGCCAGGGGGCTGGATGCCTACCACTACTACCACCCTTAGCCAGGGGGCTGGATGCCTACCACTACTACCACCCTTAGCCAGGGGGCAGGATGCCTACCACTACTACCACCCACACCCAGGGGGGCTGGATGCCTACCACTACTACCACCCACACCCAGGGGGGCTGGATGCCTACCACTACTACCACCCACACCCAGGGGGCTGGATGCCTACCACTACTACCACCCCCACTCATAGGATGGACAATGCATGACACAACAAGCACACCACAACCTAGGGAATGCAAGATAAAGACATCCCCCCACCACCATGACAAGCGTGTGTAGGCTGTGTCAAATGCCTACAACACCGAACATGACTTTGAACATACAATGTGACCCCCTAGCACATGTGCCACACATATATGTGTACCCACAATGCAAGCAGCCCATGACCATTGTGGCAATGGGGCCTAAACCCCCATCATCACAGTGACCAAAAGGCAAGTGTGGGGTCCATAGCTGAAGCACATTTTGACCATTGTGGCAATGGGGTCTAAACCCCCATCATCACAGTGACCAAAAGGCAAGTGTGGGGTCCATAGCTGAAGCACATTTTGACCATTGTGGCAATGGGGTCTAAACCCCCATCATCACAGTGACCAAAAGGCAAGTGTGGGGTCCATAGCTGAAGCACATTTTGACCATTGTGGCAATGGGGTCTACACCCCCATCATCACAGTGACCAAAAGGTAAGTGTTGACAAAGAAAGAGCTGCAACTGCCAAACTGCATGGATCATTCCTGGTCACAGAACCAAAAACTCATCTGTGGCAAAGTAGTGTATGTGTCCCATTGCAACATAAATTGGGGGAGCCAAATACTGCAGTGCAAATGAGACATTCCTTTGGCCATGTGCAGACAAACAACACCCATGGGGGCTGAGACCGTCAACAGTCATCAATGACACAATGACAGAAGTGACCATCAGAATGCAGAACCACATATTTGCACCAATGGGCACACAAATGCAGATATCCTGTGGAGACAGCAGATGTGAGGTGAACAGATACCATACCATGGCAGCAATGGGACACACAAACCATGATCACTGTGCTGACCGATGACCTAGGAGTCCCAGGGACAGCAGGGGAAACACACCAAACAACATACAGCCAATGGCACACCCAAGATATGCCAATGCAGTGGTGCAGATGCACAAACACAAACAGGCAGACCAACACTGTCATCATACACAGCAGGTGAGGGGTGGGGGTGCCAGTGTCCCCAGGCAACCACACAACACATGAGGAGAGCTGAATACCAATCATACAGATGTGCATACACTGCCACACTAAGGTAACTCATGGATCCAAATCCCCTATGTGGGCAAGCAGGCATTGTCAGATGAGAGGGAGCACAAAACACACATGTCACACAGGCACGTAGGAACAACAACTGACACAGCAAGACACAGACACACCACAGCACCACCCCCAGGGCCCCCACAATGTGGTGACCCTGGGCTGAATAAAAATCCTACTGTGATGACAAAGCTAAATGTCGTTCACACTGTGAACCACAGTCAGGTGTCCTGAGCAACAAACTACCATCACACCTACACAAGCACAAATCAATCAGCATGGCCAGTAAGCCAAGGCCAACATGGAGGCAGGGGACTAGCTGGGCAACAACTCCCATCTGCACACACTCAAGACCACACCCCTCGACCTCTAACAATGTGCAGCAGTGAAGTACACATGCACTGGTGACATTGCACATGCACCCATGACTATTCCAGGGTGGTGGGTGGGAACCAAGGTGCAGAAACACATCACACATGGCCACTCAACAAGACTCCTGAATGTCTGACACACTGCACACTACGCTGTACATGGACATGACGGCGATACCACACCAACAAATGGGATCCCAGCCACAGTCACACACCAATGAAGAAGCCAAGGTCACCCACAAAGAACACACATAGACAACAACCAACATTGCAGCCCGGACCCTGAGGAGTGCCAGCAGTCACACACACAACGTGTCACAATCACTGAAAGATAACACGAACTGAAAATCACATGACAGGGGCAAACAACAAGTGCCAAGGGGAAACCTGACTGTGACCCATCTGCGTCTGCACACAAACTCAGCCCTGACAGCAAACACACCTATGGGTGACACCCTGATGACCAGTAATGTGCCATGCACCCACATCACAGAGAACACAGGGAGGAGACTTTGGGGGAACATAGCTCAAGTCAGCAAGCATCACAAACAGGTACAACACTAGGGATCACAGCATGCGCAGATAAATGGAAGTGAACACACAGACATGCACATACAACACACACCTTGGGCGCAGGCAGTGTCACACGTGTACACACTGCCATGAGGGGACTCCACTCCTGTGTGAGGAAAGCTGTGCCATATGTTGCCTCAGTAGGGCCCCATCATGTCAGCTGAGCACTTGGTCACACAATCAACAATTAGCACCAAATGAGGGCTCCCATCACATCAGCCTGGTCATGGATGTGCCAACGGAATCATCAGCACAGATCCAACACACTTGTATAGCAATGTTGCACTGACTACACGGATGAGTCCTTCCCCATTGATGCCCAAACCTGCATGTCCAGTGGAGATGGCAACACGGTCAGGGAAGTAGACAAATGCAACGATGGCAGGCACAACAGATGTGCAGGGGTGGAAGCCACAGATATGAAATTGCTAATGTAAGTAGGAAACCCATTGCCAAATACTGAACACATGACACCCTCAGATGCTGCTATTGATGACATGGATACACCACATGATAGGACACATTCCCCCTGGACCACATGGGTTCCTGCACAGTAACACTTCATAATCATGAGACCAGATATCACCATCACTGCAGCAAGGGCATGGTTAGCAGCACCAACAACATGTACATCTGAAGCATGAGCACTACAGAAAAGAAAGTTGCTTTATTCAGCATATGTGTTGATTGAAAACGACGTCCAGAAAAAATAGAGCAAAGGCCAATGGCCAGTCCATTGTCAAAGTTCAAACAGGGTGACACTGGCAGATGTCACCCTACGCATGCCTGCACAAAACCAGGGACAATCCACTAGGAGGGGCAACCGGGGGGCAGGCCAGGCACCGCAGGGACAGGATCAGGGCTCACCAGGGGAGTCAGGGAAGGGGTGGTGGGTGCTGGAGAGCCACTGACAACTGCAGTGGAGGTGTCTGACATGGTGTGTGCCGGCACAACTGGGGGGCATGACTCAGATGTCGTGGGTGCCGGCACAACTGCAGTGGACCCTGCAGATGGAGTGGACAGGTCCGCCACTGCAGTGCCCAAGTCAGACAGGGCGGTAGTGGACTCCACTGCAGTGCCTACCTCCAGGGGAGGAGAATGGGGAACAGGCAAGGTGGGTTGGACAGAGGGGGAGGACACCCTCACCACATCAGTGGCACAGACAAGCGCAGCAGGGGGTGTGGTGCTGGGAGAGCAAGTGGCAGGGGGAGAAGGCCTGATCCTCTTGGGGATGGTATATCTGTGGGTGGGGGAACCTGGGGCAGGGTGTGGTGGGGGCACCTGTGCAGTGGGGGCCTGAGGGATGGAGGACGGAGACCTTGTGCCTGAGCTGCAGGGCGGTGGCGGGGTCTTGCTCTTAGGACTCCGGGGGACTTGCGGGTGGGGGCCTCAGTCCGTCTGCGCCTGGGGGAGGGTGTCCGGGGGCGAGGGGCACTCTGCTCCGTGTGGGTGGGCTTCCTCTTCCCCCGGGATGCTGGAGCAGCTTCATCGGTGGGGAAGAGGCCGAGGTCACAGAGGAAGAGCTGCTGTGACTTTGGGGTTGCAGGTGAGGCAAGGGAGGGTGCTTTGGAGGGAGAGGGAACTGAGGACTGCCCAGTGCATGTGGATGTGTGTGTGTGTTCCAGGGCCCCATCCCCTGTGAGTCTGGCTTCAGTCCCCTGAATGTGCGTGCGTGTGCGTTTTGTCATTGGCGTGTGTGTCAGTGTGCTGGATGTGTGTGTGCTGGTGTGTGCCTGTGCCGGTGTGTGTGTGCTTGGGACGGGTAAGGTGCCGGGGAGTGTGGATGGAGCAGAGGCAGGAGGGGTGAGGGACCGTTTGAGGAGGGACACTGCTGCCGTCAGGGAGGAGTCCATGGACCTATTGCCCCTCTGTAGGTCAGACATGCCCGATGAGATGCCCTCCATGAACGACACCAGCTGAGTCAACAGCGCGGTGTGCGCATGGAGGACACTCAGCATGGCTGTCTGCCCTACATGGAGCTGGCGAAGGAGGTACACAGACTCCTCACTCAGGGCAGCAGGGGACACAGGGGCAGGGGGTGCGGTGCCTGGCCCAAAGGAGACACGCTCCCGGACATGGGAGCCTCCACGGACCTGGGGAATGGGAGCCGATGGGAGGGCGGTGGTGGTGCTGGTGGTGGCGGGGACAGCAACACTAGCTGGGGTGTGGTGGCTGCTGACACCCGCCTCCACAAGGGAGTCATCCTCCGAGTTGCTCTGGTCCTCAGCTGAGGTGGATGCTGCTGAGGACTCCTCGGTGTGGCTCCCCTCGCCCTCCGTGCCACTGGGTCCCTCCGACCACTCCTCGGCTGCTGACCCAGTCTGGCTCTCTGGCTCCTCCTGGTCCGTGGAGCTGTCCCCTTCCGTGGCCGTGGATGTATCTGCAAACAATGGGGATACAGACAATCATCAGTCACCTGCACATAACGCACACACCACTGTGAGCACAGCACATCACAGAGCAAGCCCTGGCATCATTAGTTGTACATTGCTAAAAGTGCCCTAATTGAACAGGAGAAGTCAATTGTCAGTCTGATGCCAAGCATGGCACTCACATCCCACATGGCCTTGCACCCATCTGTCTGGTGTCTGTTGGATTGCAACACCCCAGTGTTGACACATGCACCAAGTACACAGTAGTTGGACAGTGCAGAGGACACGGTGTGGCATGTGGACATGCACACATCACAGCTCTTGCCACTGAGTCAGTACAGGTTTCCGGATGAAAGGGATGCCCAGAGTCAAATAGGAAATGCATGTGATGCATACCAGCAACAGACACCATGATGCACCCATGTCCTGATAGCCAGCGCCACTAAGGTGTGCATGTAGCACATGTCACTCCCCTGCAGGCTCACCAATCAGTAGACACATGCCATGGCGGAGGCATGACTGCAAAGTCATACATCACTGTCTCAGTGATGTATGACTTTGCAGCCAGACAACAACACTCTGCACTGTGTCACAATAGTAGGTCATGGGGAATGCAAGTCCTGGAGCTGCACAAGTGCACATGTACATCCCCCCACAACACATCCTCTTAACCCTCATCTGTCCAGGTCATACCTATTGGACATATGGTAGACCTGTGACACTACCCTCTGAACCTGAGCCCCTCACACTCTGCTGTGCATGGGGAACAGCTGCCTGAACTTCACATTCACATGCCCCAGTCTGCATGGGCAGCTGATCAGACACCTATGTGTCACACAAGTATCGTCTCCTATGGTCACATCTCCAGTGGCATGCTGAGCCCCTACCAAGAAACTCCACAGCAGTCCTGGCGACTAATCCACAGCACACTGACACAGAGGCAGACACCTGAGGGGTCAAATCACTGCGCACAATGTGTCAGCTGATACACGGGAGTGGGAGTACAGAGTGTATTGTATGGCCTGGAGTAGGCATGACTGTCCAGCCCCACATGAATGAGGGATGAGCCCTGGACTGTAGGCAGCTGGCTAAGTATGTGTGACACACGTCATATACATACTCCTGGGGCCCAAACATTGTTCCCACCCGCAGCATGGGTGTGTGCCAGATACCCCAGCCACATGTGGTGGATCAGCTCAGCAATTGGACCACAGATCAAAGTAACACGCTGAATACATGTCAGAATACAGGCATTGTGTAAGCAATGGACCCACCCATGATGCCCACCACAGAGTCAGGGAAACAGATGCTGTCTCCCACCTTGAGTCAAGCAAACTGCAAGGACACAGTCCTAAGTGACAGAATTCCCTGCATGTAAGGGCCACACCTGGGTATCAGATGAGGAGTGGGCAGTGCACAATAGAGGGACATGGCTCCTGGACAACATGACTGCTGTACTGTGGCAGTTTAACCAGGCCCGAGGAGGGCACATAGCATGTTAGACAGAGTTCACAGTGCAGTCTTTGACTCACCCCCTCCTTGCTGCTCTCTGGCCTTCAGCTGCCCATCCAGGTCTGGAAAGACCACCGCCAGGATCCTGAGCATGTGGGGGTCAGGGTCCGTGTTCCGCCCCTCCTGCGAGGAGGCGACAGCTTCAGCTGGACCCGTGCAATCCTCCGGGTCCAGCCCCGAAGGTCCTGCCACCTCTTTTGGCAGTTGCGGATCCGGTGCTTGTAGACCCCCACGGACCGGACAGCCCGGACGATGTCCTTCCATATCTCCTGCTTCCGATGGGCAGAAGCCTGTCAGGATGACAAAGTGATAAGGCCATTACTACACATGCAACATATCCGTGCATGACACAGTTGCATATACATGTCGCAATCACAGGGGCACATGGTGTACACAGGCAGTGCACGGCTGCCGATGGACAGTTTTCCAGAAGTCACTACATGGTATCATTGCATGGGGAGTAAAACCCTGTTCAGAAGCACTGTCACTGCACCATACCTGTCCAGTGCAAGTCACTACACACTATGGGGGGTGACAACTACTCAGTGAGCCTGCTAGCCAGTGGCGTGCAGACTCTCAGCCTTGCTAGTCAGACAAAATGCACATTCAGAAAGGCAGTGCACAGGACACTCACCTGCTCCCCTGGTGTCCCATACAGCTTGCTGTACTGTGGAAGTAGGCTGTCCAGCAGGGCCTGGTTCTCCTCAAGGCTGAAGGCTGGGGCTCTCTCCACAGTACGTGCCATTGCAGGGTCCAGAGGGGCAGAGACAGCAGCAGTGCAGTGGCAGATGTCGTCCTGGAGTATGTAGTGCAGGCAAGTGGGCTCTCAGGGGAACAGCCAGCAATATATATGTGCTGGAGAGGCAGATCCTGTCCCTTGTGTCCAAAGTGATAGGTCCAAGTCGTTTGCATCTTCTGAATCTGGCCAATCCATGGAATAGCAGCACCAAAACACGCCCACAGCATCCTTCAAATCTTCAACTTCATGACATACATGATTTTGCAACATTGTTGTGGGTGACCAACTGAATTCCCAGCAACCGACTCGTTCGAAATTCGAAAACGCGTCCGTTGCCAGGCAAGCCCATTGTCAATGGGTGCGCACCGATCGGTCCATTGCGGTACAACGCGTACAGGGGTACAACGCGTACCCGCACACATTGAAGGCAATGGGCCGGCCGGAGGCACCGATCGGTCCATTGCGGTACAACGCGCACAGGGGTACAAGGCGTACCCGCACACATTGAAGGCAATGGGCCGGCCGGAGGCACCGATCGGTCCATTGCGGTACTAACGCGCACAGGGGTACAAGGTGTACCCGCACACATTGAAGGCAATGGGCCGGCCGGAGGCACCGATCGGTCCATTGCGGTACAACGCGCACAGGGGTACAACGCGTACCCGCACACATTGAAGGCAATGGGCCGGCCGGAGGCACCGATCGGTCCATTGCGGTACAACGCGCACAGGGGTACAACGCGTACCCGCACACATTGAAGGCAATGGGCCGGCCGGAGGCACCGATCGGTCCATTGCGGTACAACGCGCACAGGGGTACAACGCGTACCCGCACACATTGAAGGCAATGGGCCGGCCGGAGGCACCGATCGGTCCATTGCGGTATAACGCATCACTGTACATGTGACTGGCATAGGTCAGCATGCCTGTCTCAGATGGACATATGCCAGCCACAGATAGCTCCCAGGGAGTGAGGGGCACACCTACATCACGACAGCCTGTCCAAACCTTATCATAAGGCATGTAAGGCTGCATTTCCTATTGTGTGTATGTTGGTGTACATGTTGTCCTGTGGGTGTCACCTGTGGGCAGCCACCCCCAGGCTGTGCACGTGTTCATGGGGACAGGATCCTGGGTGTTACGTGTACGTGACCACTGTGATGTGCAACTGTTCATATCTGTGCATGTGTCATGGTCACATTTCACAGTGGTGTTTGTGTATGTCATGTCACATACCCCGTGAGTCCCATGTGGGACGGTATGTTTGAGCCAGGGTGTCCCAGTGGCACAATAGTGATGGCCCTCCACAGTCTTTGTGCATGTAGTGTTTACAATGTCTCTGATTTCATGTGCACAATGGGAGACAGTCTCCACATCCACGTTGTGTGTGCATGGACTCTGATGTTGTGCGTGTGTGTCACAGACGTCCATGTCTGTCCTGCCATGGCAAGTGTGGCCACTACCTGTGGGGGTCATGTTTGTTTTGCTGTGGTGTACACATGATACTCCAGGTGATGCCAGTGTCCATGTGGCATTACAGGGTCCCTGGGAATGTACCTGTCGTTGAGCTGTGGTGCCTGGGGCACATCTGTCCTCACATGTCACTGTGGGGGTGACTGTGACACGGCATCATGATATCCAATGGGCCAACCTGGGACAAATTGATGCCACCTGTAGGACCGTGATGACAGATGTTGGCCATGTATGTACCATACATGTCCTTCCGGTACTGCACACTTCATGTAGTTGTGCCTCATGATGATGTATGTTGGGATCTTGAGTGTGTTCAATGCCGCATATGTGGGGTGACTGACGATCTTGCTTACTTCTCCTCTGCACTGCAGGGCTCCTGCTGTCCATCGGCCATTCCCAGACCTGGCAACGATGGTGGAACGGGACAGCATCCGACGGTACCGCTTCACCAGGCAGCTGATTGAGGATTTGGCAGTGCAGTTGTCCCCACATTTGCAGCCTGGCCGGCCGTTTCCTACAGCGCTGACCCCCAAGGTGAAGGTGATGGCAGCCCTACACTTCTTTGCCACTGGTACCTTCCAACATACTGTGGCGTCTGCTGGTGGGATGTCACAGACCATGTTCAGCCGTGTGCTCCGCGATGTTTTGGCGGCAATGTTGCTCTTCCTGAACCGGTACATCTATTTCCCTAGACTGCGACGACTCACTGACGTGAAGAGTGACTTTTATGCCCTGGGGAGGATGCCGCATGTAATTGGCTCCATTGATGGGACACATGTGGCTTTGGTACCACCACAGGCCCAGGAGCAGGCCTACAGGAACCGCAAGCACTACCACTCGGTCAATGCACTGGTGGTGTGTCTTGCAGACATGACCATCACACACGTGTGTGCCCGTTTCCCTGGTTCAGCACACGATGCCTTTGTGATGAGGAGTAGTCGCATCCCCAGGATGATGGCACAGATGCAGAACCAGCGTGCCTGGCTTGTCGGTGTGTACTGACTTTGTGCCATTGTGTGTGATCTGATCTGTAGTATTCCGCCCACTTTTCCAAGTCAGCTGATGTGCACTTGTCTGTCCGTAGGTGACTCGGGATACCCCAACATGCCGTGGTTGCTGACACCCCTCAGGAACCCTGTGACACCTGCCCAGATGCGCTACAATGAGGCACATGGTCGGACCAGGAGAGTGATTGAGCGGACCTTTGGTCTCCTGAAGAGCCGCTTCCGCTGCCTGGACAAGACCGGAGGGTCCCTCCCATATGCCCCTGCGAAAGTGTGCAAGATTATCATCGTCTGCTGCATGCTCCACAACCTGGCAGTGCGGAAGGAGTTGCCTCTCATCCAGGATGACGATGACCAACATCCGCCACCTGTGGAGGATCCTGGCCTGGACCACGATGCCAGTGACGATGATGATGATGATGGTGATGGTGATGTCCGCACACAGCTCATCACCAACTTCTTTAGCTGAATGTGAGTATCCTGAGGTGTCATGTGAATGATGTGAGTTGGCATGATGTGTGGGTGGGGCTCTGGCGCTGTTGGAGTGTGTCCATGGGCTACTTGACTGGATGTGTGTTGCGATGTGTGGTTACAGGTGGGCTGTACTCCCCAACAGTGTTGACATGCTAACTTGGTTCTGGGTGGGTATCTTGTAACATGTATTGTGCATGAGTTTTGCTGTTCTGTCCTGTACTGCATTGCTTTTGACTGTGTGTCATTTCTGTCCTTCACAGGGTACTTTCAGATTCGTTTGGTCAACTGTGTCCACCGACGACGTGATTGCACATCCAGGCTGGTAGCTGTTGTGTCCCTACAGGTGATGTGCGCCACACCCATGGACTTCCTTCCGTCTACAGTTGTTGACTGTGTGCCCGCTACCAGGTGGGGTTACCTTGCATCTGTAGTGGTTACGGCATGTTGCTACTGTGTAATAAACCTGTGCTTCACTTAGTGATGTGCGTTGTCTGTGGTCACACATTTGACTGCCATTTGCTTACTGCACCTGTGGGCTACTTGACTACAACTGGGAATGGGTGTGGTGTCTGTGCATTGCACCGTCTTCCCTGGCAACATCAGTGTAGGCAATGAGTCAGATGGCCTAGGTGTGTATGTGTTGTGTAGCCCTGGTGGTGTGTCTCCCTCATATGTGTCACGTTGCCTTTACTCACATGCCTGTGTTGTCCTTGCTGTTGCAGTTCGCATACACAGTGTAATTTTGCAGTTCATCATCCCCATAACAGCACCCATGTTGGAATCACGACAGAGGCAAGTATGGTGTATTAGTGTGTTTATTGTGATACATTTGTGTTAATAGTGCATAGGATGGGTTGTGCTGTACATGAATCTTGCAATCCCAAGTTCCTAGGTGAATTGAAAGTCCGGGTAGACAGGATCCCCAGTATCGGGGCCACAGTTGTCTGACACATTGGTCCAACTTGTACTCCCCATGCAATGTGTGGGAGTAGTGTTGCCGTCAACAGGGTGAACAGTCTGTGCACAAAGGCGAACATCCAGAACAGGTTCAGGCTTCCTGGGAGTTGCGCTTGGCCATCGGCCTCTCACTTTCCCTCCTCGGACGACCCCTCTTCTTGGGGGGGCCCTCAAGTGCAGGCTGCTGCGGTGCAGGGGACTCTCCGCCAGAGTCCTCCTCCCTCCCTGTGGCAGTTGCAGTTTGTTCGGCACCAGATGTTGTTGGCACACAGGGAGGTGTGGACTGGTTGCTGTTCATCTGGCGGAGGCATTGTAAAATGTCCCTGTGCACCGCCGTCATCTCATGCAGTACATCCCACTTGGACTCCACACGGGACATGTGTGAGTCCACACGGGACATGTGTGACTCCACGTGGGACATGTGGGAGTCCAAGCGGGCATGATGGGCAGCCTGCTGCTGTTTGATGTCTCTGAGGAGCCCCACTACCTGGCTGAGCTCTCCGGTGCTGGACTGGTACGCATCAGCTATGCGTACCAGTTGTGGGTCGTCATGCACACCAGCAACGTCTGGAAGCAGCGACCTCTGTCTCCCACCCCTCCCACCACCCCTGCTGACATGTGCAGTGTGTGCAGTTGCACGCACAGATAACCCTGGTCCACCTTGGGGGTTGGTGGTGGTGGTGGTGTCCATGGCCCCAGGTTGGTCCAGGGTCACTGCGCTGGTGTTGCTCCTTATTCTGTCCATGTCGGCAGGGATGGTATTCGTGGTGACAGTCGTTGTAGGGGTGGGTGCAGGGAGTGCAGCTGGTGGTCCTGCTGGTGCTGCAGCTGGTGGTCCTGCTGGTGCTGCATGTTGACTTGCACCGGATGTGCCAGGTTGTTCATCGTCCGAGGAGGACAGAGGCTGTACGACGCCAGTGAGCTCGGCATCCTCTTGAGCCTGGGACTGGGACTCCTCAGCGTCTGCTGCTGTGTCCCCATCATCACCTGTTTTTGGGAGACACAAACAATGTATGTCATGTTTCTGCAGGCATCAGTGGTTGACACACATTACAGTTGTGACTGTGCCTCTGGGTGCGGGCCTGTACATTGCATTGTCCTAAGTCGTCACAGTCAGGGGTTGATATTGGTGTGGCACATTGTCCTGCATTATTTGGGCATTTCTATGTATTTTCTGGGGTGTGAACATGGTCTGCATTGCTTGTGTTTGGTTGACAGCCAGACCTCCTTCCCACCCAGCCAGCCAGTCAGTTATCCCACCATGGAACGTGCTTGCGTTGCAGGGAGTGGAAGTTGTCTCTCAGGATGTCAGTCAGTGGTGTCCTGCTGTTTGTTGGTGCACAGTTGGCAGCAGGGCCTTGTGCTCCCCACAGCAGTAGCCAGTGTCAGCCATCTTTTGAGTCCTTCTCCACTCCCTGTGATGTGAGCATGGTTCAGGGTGGTGTTGATGGGCCAGTTGTGAGGCTGAGCAATGTCTGTGACTACGACTCCCATCATGCTATTGCCTCCACCCCCTTCCCAGCATGCCCATGCTTCCTTCCTTTTGACTCTGCTTCCCTGTGGGGGGCTGGCTGTGCTGACAGGATGGCTGGGAGTGTTGTCCTGGCAGTTGTTTGGCTAAGAGTCCCAAGAGTGTCCCTGTGCTTCACACAACATAACCCAGGGTGGTGGTGCTTTGTGGGATCTTGTGTTAGGATGGAGGGCATTGCATTCTACCAGGTGGGTACTGTGGAGTTTGTGTTGGGGGGTGTGAGGGGAGGTGCTGGTGACTATAGTCAGTGCTGCAAGTCCCCCTTCCCACCCAGCCAGCCAGATATCCCACCATGGAACGTGCTTGCATTGCAGGGAGTGTAAGTTGTCTCTCAGGATGTCAGTCAGTGGTGTCCTGCTGTTTGTTGGTGTACAGTTGGCAGCAGGGCCTTGTGCTCCCCACAGCAGTAGCCAGTGTCAGCCATCTTGTGAGTCCTTCTCCACTCCCTGTGATGTGAGCATGGTTCAGGGTGGTGTTGATGGGCCAGTTGTGAGGCTGAGCAATGTCTGTGACTACGACTCCCATCATGCTATTGCCTCCACCCCCTTCCCAGCATGCCCATGCTTCCTTCCTTTTGACTCTGCTTCCCTGTGGGGTGGGCTGGTTGTGCTGACAGGATGGCTGGGAGTGTTGTCCTGGCAGTTGTTTGGCTAAGAGTCCCAAGAGTGTCCCTGTGCTTCACACAACATAACCCAGGGTGGTGGTGCTTTGTGGGATCTTGTGTTAGGATGGAGGGCATTGCATTCTACCAGGTGGGTACTGTGGAGTTTGTGTTGGGGGGTGTGAGGGGAGGTGCTGGTGACTATAGTCAGTGCTGCAAGTCCCCCTTCCCACCCAGCCAGCCAGATATCCCACCATGGAACGTGCTTGCATTGCAGGGAGTGTAAGTTGTCTCTCAGGATGTCAGTCAGTGGTGTCCTGCTGTTTGTTGGTGCACAGTTGGCAGCAGGGCCTTGTGCTCCCCACAGCAGTAGCCAGTGTCAGCCATCTTGTGAGTCCTTCTCCACTCCCTGTGATGTGCGCATGGTTCATGGTGGTGTTGATGGGACAGTTTTGGGGCGGGCAATATGTGTGACTGCGACTCCCATGATGCTATTGGCTACACTGACTTGGCCAGCATACACAGAATTCCTTCCTTTGAGTGGTCTTCACTGTGTGTTGGTGTTGTTGTGGTGGCTACATGTGTGGATGTGTTTGTTAGTTCTATTTGTGCCACTGCCTAGCTGTAGTTGTGGTTGTGTTTGTACATGCGTTGGCACAGTTGGATGTGACTTTTTGATGGCATGTGTTGTGTTTATCTGACTGACATACACATTTTGGGATGATTCTGTTCTAGTTGCTGTGTAATTGCTATGAGTGCATGGTTTGACTCTACCCTTGACAGTGATGTGTGTGTTTTGTGGCAGTTTATTGTGTACATTTGTTGTGTACTCACCAGGCTCTGGGATGTCCTCTAGTCCATATACGCTCACTGGCGGAAGGATGGCCCGCACCTTCTCCTCCCAGGGCCTGAGGTATATTGGCTTGGCAGGAGGGCCACTGCCGGTGTGTTGGCTGTTGATGTAGTCTTTCTTCAGCATGTCCCGTACCCTCCTGCGCACGTCATACCACCTGTTCTGGATGTCCGTCTTTGTGCGCCGACATGGTGATTGGGCGTTCACCCTGTTGATGATCCTCTCCCACATCTTGGTTTTCTGCGACATGGGGGTCTGTTGGACCAGAGTGCCAAACAGCTGTGGCTCCACCCTGAGGATCTCGTCTACCATGACTTCCAATTCACTATCTAGGAACTTGGGATTCTTCTTGGGGGCATGGTGATGGGTGGTGATGGTGGGTGATGTGTGTGTTGGTGTGCAGGTGAGGGTGTGTGAGTGTGTGTTTTGCTGGGTGTATGTGAGGTAGGTATTTGTTGGTGTGCTGATGGTGTGTGGCTTGTGTGAGGGATGAGCTGTGGGTGTGTGGTTGCTTTCTCTTGGGTGCTGGCAGTGGAATGGCATTTGCAAAGGCTCATGGTAGTGATTTGTGTCCTTTATATAGGTGGAGTTGTGGGTGTGTCTTTGTTCTCTGTCCCCACCCCCCCAGTATTTATTGGCTTGGTAATTTGTTTGTTGGAAACGTTCTTGTGACCGAGTCGGACCCTGCATTGGTCTCGTACGGTGTTTTCCGTTTCGTTCACGCTGTGTTTGTGCAGTTTTCTATGCTGCGTACGCGTCGGTCGCGGTGTTTTGTGTTGCTTCGGCTCGGTTTTGTATGCGTGTCGGTCGTACGGCTTGTCCTCTGTCCGACTCGGTCGTGGTTTTCGCGCCTTGCATCGTACTTTGCGGTTTGGAGTTGGCGTGTACGTTTCGGTCGGTTGGATTCGCGTGTTTTTCCGGCCGGATTGCTATTTTCCGTGCGGCTCGGTCGGTCGACTTGGTTTCGTTACGTGTCGGTCGGATTTTTCGCGCCTTGCATCGTACTTGGCGTGTCGGGCGCCACGGGTACGTGTCGGTCGGTATTTTTTCCGGATCCGAGTCGGTCGGTGCTTTTTCCGGCCCGAATCGGAATCGACCCCTAAATGTCCACTATGGGCTCTTTGCTTTTTTAGGTGCTATTTTTTCTCTAAATAAGTTTAAAAATTCATAACTCCAGTTCTACTGATTGAATTTAATCTGTTTTGGAATCATTTTGTTTATTAACATTTTCTCTATTTTTTAAATTGGTGTGGGAATTTTCTTGTGCTGTGTCTTCACTTTATTACTGGTTGTGTGTTGCATAAATACTTCACACATTGCTTCAGAGTTAAAGCCTGACTGCTTTTGTGGCAAGCTACCAGAGGGTTAAGCACAGGTTAATTTAGTGACTTTTGTGCTTCACCATGACAGGGATTGTGGTTGGTGCTTGAGGAGGATGACTCAATTTCCTACAATAAGGACATATAGGGGAATTAAATATACCAATCAGGGGTATGTCAATATCATCATGTTGAAAGGAGGAGCAAAGGCATTGTTTCACTAGTTGGCAGGGGTAAAGTGCACAGAGTTCTAGAGCCACCAAAAATAGGGTTCAGCAAAAGGGAAAAATATCCATGGTAACCCTGCATGAAGGGCACGTTTCCTACAAGACTCAGATGCAAGCATGGGTGCAGATGGTAGGAGCAGGAGAGCCGGGTGTCAGGAAAGATGAGGTAGTGCCTAGTTCGTCATCACAAAGGGTAAACAGACATAATATCGAAACAAAAATATCGAATGGACAAAATATCGAGTCCAAAATATAGAATGGACATAATATAGAATGGACATAATATAGTCGTTAAAAATATCGAAATTAAGGTAAGTAATATCGATTGTTAAAATATCGAAGTACATAATATAGGCATTAAAAAATATCGAATTTTTAATAATATCGAATTTTTTCTAAGTGTATTGTATGTTAATATATGTGTTAAAAGTGTATATTAGTTGTTGTAATGTTTGTTTAATTTTTTAAAAGCAATGTATTTTATGTTATTTAATTTTTGTGTAATTTAATTCCGTAGTGGGTAGTGGGTTTATAGGGGAATAGGGTGGGAAGTAATTTAATTAAAATTAAGTACATATTAATTAATATTAATTGGTATTGATAATTAATTTATTGTTAATTAATTATTAATTGGTAAATACATTTTATTAATTGGTAATTTTTTTTTTTTATTGATTTATTGGTAATTATGTTATTTCTATTAATTAAATATTTGTAGCGGGATGTGGGTTTATAGGGGAATGTGGGAGGAAGTAATTTAATTGTAATTAGTTAATTATAGAAAATACTTTTTGTATTGATACTTAATTTACTGGTAATTAAATATTAATTGGTATTTATTTAAATATTTATACAAGTCTTGTAATGATTATTAATTGGTTGTTAATGATTTATTAATAGGTAATTAATTTTTTATAAATAATATGTATTGTATTTATAATAAATTAATTATTAAACATTTTGTAATTGGTAATTAGTGTTATTAATAATATTTATTAGTATTGATAATTAATTATTTTTTAGTAAAATATTAAAATATTACTTTCCCTACTGTTGCACTCACTGGAGTGGGAATAGTAATTTTAACCCTCCCGCTATCCTACCCTGTCCCTACTGTTGCACTCTCTGGAGTGGAAATAGTAATTATTACCCCTACGCTATCCAACGCTTTCCCTACTGTTGCACTCACTGGAGTGGGAATAGTAATTTTAACACTCCCGCTATCCAACCATTTCCCTACTGTTGCACTGTCTGGAGTGGGAATAGTAATTTTTACCCCTACGCTATCCAACACTTTCCCTACTGTTGCACTCACTGGAGTGGGAATAGTAATTTTAACCCTCCCACTATCCAACCATTTCCCTACTGTTGCACTCTCTGGAGTGGGAATAGTAATTTTTACTCCTACGCTATCCAACGCTTTCCCTACTGTGGCACTCACTGCAGTGGGAATAGTAATTTTTACCCTCCCGCTATCCAACACTTTCCCTACTGTTGCACTCTCTGGAGTGGGAATAGTAATTTTTACCCCTACGCTATCCAACGCTTTCCCTACTGTTGCACTCAGTGGAGTGGGAATAGTAATTTTTACCCTCCCGCTATCCAACACTTTCCCTACTGTTGCACTCTCTGGAGTGGGAATAGTAATTTTTACCCCTACGCTATCCAACGCTTTCCCTACTGTTGCACTCTCTGCAGTGGGAATAGTAAATTTTACCCTCCCCCTATCCTACGCTAAAAGTAGTGATTATTATTGTATATTATTACGTTAATATATGTATGTATTAAAAAATAAAAATGTATGTAAAATTTTTTTTTTACTTAAAATAATTATTTATTAATTTTAAAGTAATTTAACTAATTTTAAGTATGTTTTACTTTATATTATTTCATTAATTTTACATTACTTTTAACAGATTTATAAAATTCGATATTTTGACTAACTATATTTTTAACGACGATATTTTGGATTCGATATTTTTGTACTTACCTGTTTGGAGATAGGGAGTCGATATTTTGACAGTCGATATTTTGTCCACGATATTTTGTCTACTCGATATTTGTGAGATCGATATTTTGTCAGTGATCCATCACAAAGTGAGATTAGAGTGGTAAAAATTAACACTTTTAATCTACAGGGAGATTTGGAAATAATAGCAGAAATGGGAGTAGATAAAGAAAAAAGATCAAATATAATAAGATGAATTGGCTTATTCGAGTGTAGAAGTAGGAAATCGTGCTCATCAAGCATTTGAGAAACGTCTGGAACTGGCTAAAGAATTGGGAACAGATTTAAAACAAAGGAGAATTTACAAGTCCTACAAAATAGGAATGTCCATAAATAAATTAATGAACCAGAATCCTAGAACATACTCTCATAGAGACGATGATAAAATGTTGACAGGAATGGATGGAACTACCTGATAAGCTTGAGGTATTAGAAAAGAGTAGACTGCAGAAAAATGTGGGCATGACAGAGTCTGAGAGTGAAGAGATTGTCAGTAAAGGGTGCCCTTTGAGAGAAGGGCATGGAGGAGCACATGTGCATTAGTCATGGATGAGACATGATCTCTTTACATTGACAACTACTTTTTCCAAGCTTAGAGACAACCCAAAGAAGTTTTATACAGAGATGGAGAGGATTTTGACTATTATCAAAGATGCTTTGGACGGATTTAAATATGTTATTTGAAATTATTGCTCCGGTCTATTGAATGAGTGTAAGTCAGTTGTAAACAGGCCAACTGAAGAACCCATGAGCATGGCACCTCAGAAATAAACCATCTCCAATTTTTATGCAGAAGTATTAAGAAGTTATTGAGCATTTGAAGACAAAGGTTCCCCAGAAGAAAGTAAATCTGGCAAAGATTATGAGGGCAGCAAAAGATTCTGATGAGTCAGTGGCTGCATATTATGAGGTTAATGCAGTTTTATAGGCAGTATAGCTGAGTTGAAGACCCCACAAAGGAGGTTGTTTCTGTATTTGTTTCAGCTTTTGTGTTGTGACTGAGTCCGGAGATTAGCTTGCAAATTCTGCAAAGTGTGATGTGATGGCAGGCCAAATAATTAGATAAGATCCTGACCTATGGGAAGTAATGTAGTGCCTGTTTTGATGGTAAAAGAAAAACAATGAAAGAGAAATTGGTGGTGGCTCAAAAGGTGATCATTGTGACAGTGGTTTTCAGATACTGGGTTTTGGGCCTAGGTTTAGTTTTGATGCTGGTACTGGTGTTGCCATGCAAGACATTAATGCATAAGGCAATGGATCATAATTTGTTCAGGGTGGAAATGGTGGTCCTTGTGGCAGAATTAGAGGCTTTCCTAACAGCATGCCTAATCAGAATAATCACAGATGAGAAATGGCTCTTGCCACATCTGTGGAAAAATTGGTCACTGGAAAAGAGATTGTAGGTTTTACCCAAATAGATTTCAGAATGAGTTCCAAATGGTTCCCAAAATGCAGCTGAATATGAATCAGATGGCTCAAAATCGGATGGTGCAGTTAACTGACCGAGCACTACTGACTTGTGTACAGAACTTGCAGAATCCAAGGCAGTTCTATGGGAATATGCCTATGGTTCCTGTTATGCAGCAACCCATACAAAATAATATCCAAGGTTTTTAACACAGTTTCAAATACCAGCAAAGACTTTTCTGTGATTAATGAAGATTTTCAACAATTTGCAGGTACAGTTGGAGTTCCTGCAGGACCTCAAGCACAGTTATGGTGTCTGAGGGAGGAGGAGGATTGCAAGATTGGTGCAGTCCTAGAGGTAGACAAAAATGGCCCCTTTGTGAAAGGAGAAGTGAATGGCAATCAAGTATCATTTCTGATAGATACAAGTGCTACCCACACCACAGTTAGACCGGTGGAAGTTCCCAACCTACCCCTCTTGGGAAAGGAAGTCCAAATTGTAGCCATTTTAAATAAACAAGTGACTAATAAGTTGTCAGCTAATGACCCAGTAAAAATTGGTCCAATTACGAATAATTTCACATTCATTATCAGTGACACAAGTCCTGTTAATCCGTTAGAAAGTGACTTGCTCTGCAAATTGAACTGCATAATTCACTGTACACCAGATGCTTCAGATGAAGACTCTGACTTTAAAATGAAACCACAAGAGTTAAAATGTTCCCAGTTGTTACAGAAGAAGATTTTCCTCCAGATTCACAATGCACTGAGAACATGGAGCTTTAGGATTTTTCAGGGAAAAAAACTGGACTGATCATATTAAATCAAGCTTTATTCAGTTCCATTTAAAACCATAAAAGCACAATATTTAAAATACAATACAATACAATACAATAATCAGTAAAACTTAAGTTTCATTTAGAATACATAAAACAATCAATCTCCCTGAATATACCTCAATCTCATGATTATTTTGAAAAAACAGGCGACATTCCTCAGATAATAGTAGAGCAGGAAAGACTTGTGAGAATTTCATATCCTTCAATATAGGAGCAATAAAAGCTTTTCTTGGTGCATCAAAAAACCTACAGAATATAGTAAAATGCATTGTGTTTTGCAGAGACACATTGTCGCAGGCCCAAGGACCCAGTGAACCAAACTCATGCCACCCTCTAGGGGAAGCTAGATATAAATTCAATACATTGAGCCTAAATCTGGCGAGAAAAACATGCTCTGTGTTATTTTTCACAATTGTTAAATAAGGTTCAATCAGCTCTATCATATTCAACAGGACATACCCCTGTACTGTTGGTTTTAACAATTCCTCCTGTTCTCTAGCCAACATTCTCCATTTTAAAAAGTGCTGGACTGATCAAATTTTTCAATACAAGCTTACCCGAGAAGCAGAGAAAGGGATTTCACCAGTTATTGGATCAATGATTGAGCAAGGTGTTCTAAAAGAAGTGTTTGGAAGCCCATGTAACATTTCGATCATGGGAATAAAGAAGCCTAGCAGAAAATGGAGGATAATTGAAGACCAGAGCAAAATTAATGATACAGTGATTCCTTGTTGTGCCATGGCACTGAATTCTGCCGTAATATTATTTCATATTATTGTCGAAGTCCAGTGGTTTATTGGGATTGATTTGTGTCAAGCATTTTTCTCAGTCCCTCTTCATAAGAGCAGTCAATTTATCTTTGTATGAAGATTCCACAATAGGTGGTGTAGGATCCCACAATGCTGTACAGAAACTTCTTCAATCCTCTCAGAAATCCTGAAAAAGGTTCTGGAAAATCTGAATCTGCCCTGTGACTCGGTGTTAGTGCAATATATAGATGATTTGTTTGTCACACTTAAAACACGTGAGGGCTGTAGACTTGACAAAATTGCTTTGCTGAACCACTTAGCTGCAAATGGGCATAATGTGTCCCCAGCTAAATTACAGTACTCTGAGGAAGACGCAATTTGTTTGTGACACCATATTGAGAAGGGAGTAAGGAAGGTGTCCAAAGAACACATTTCTGTAATTCTGAAAATGAATCCACCAACAACACAAAAGAAGTGAGGATGTTTCTAGGGATGGTTGGTTGCTGTCATCAGTGGATTTCAAACTTTTTCCTGATTGCAAATCCTTTACAAAAGCTGACGCACAGTGATGTGAAGGACCCCGCACCTTGGGAAAATGAATGTTTTCAACCCTTTCTGGAGCGTTAACATGTCTTGTGTAGTGTCCCTGCTCTAGATATGCCAAATTACAAGAATATTTTATTTATTCTATCATGAAAGAGAAGGGAGCTCACTTTCAATCCACATGCAGCAACATGGGGGGGCAAAGCGGCCCATACCATATCTTTCTGCTACACTAGATGCAATGGCCTCAGTGCTTTCTGGATGCCTGAAAAATGTTTTCTCACAATTATGCAAAGTGATACGGTTGTGATGTGATGCACACTTATTGTGCTGGTTCCATTCAGTTGAGACCTAGCTGACTCGTACCCCCACTCAGCATCTTACAGTTGCTTGTATAAATATAAGCAGATTATATTTGCAGCAGAAAACATTTCAATTAGATGCTGAAATACTTTGAATCCTGCAACACTTTTGCCATTGCCCAGGGAGGTAGTTGGCAACAAGATTGATGAAAGTGACCATGATTGTACTGGTGTTACAGAATTATGCACAAAACAAAGAGCAGGACTTCAAGATGTGTCACTCAAATTGGCTGATTTTATTTTATTTGTTGATGGTTCTTGTCTGAGATACCATTATGGAGCTGGTGGGATCCAGAACTTGTATTCAATTCCACCATTCAGCATTTAAATGAGACCATTAAAAATCCTCTAAATTGACCTAGTGCAAAAATAGTTTTTGATTTTTAATTTGGACTAATATTCATTAATTTTTATTTTTTTTCTAAATTGTTCTACCTCATTTTTGCTACAGATTTTTTGTGTGTGACTCAAAACTTGGGAAAACCATGGAGCTTGCTCTGGCTAGCCTACCCACTCTCACAGTTGTAGAGCTTAAGGGGTTGTGTAGGGATAGGGAAGCGTGTCACCAACCAGGTTGGTGAGTGAGGGTTCTTTTTAAACACACATGTGACTCCTTTTGCCTTGTTCTTACATATCATTTGGATTCACTTTTTCATTGCTTTTTGATTTTGGGATAGGGAACTACCAGCATGTTCCAATACTAGAAAGTCAGAGCTGATAAAGGCCTTTACAGCCTGGGCAGAGGCCCAGCTAGTAGATCCAACCTTGAGACAGAGAAGGCTCCAGTGGAAGAAGTGGAGGGAGAGGAGGACCCCTCCGACCTCAGTGATGAGGAAGCAGAACGCCTGTCCACTAATACAGTAACCAGGGCCCTGCCCAGAGCTAATGGGTCTGAGGATCTACCATAGGAGAAATAGGACTGTCCCTCAAGGAGAGAGAACTTGAGGCCTAATTAGCCTATATTGCTCTAGAGACAGAGAAATTGACCCTGGCCAAGACGAAGTGGGTAAGGGAAGAAATAAGAGTTGGTGGCAGCGAAAAAGAGACAGAGGTATCTCACCAGGACTGCCCAAGGTGATTGTCCCTAAATATCAGAAAGGTGACGACATTTGCAAGTGACTGACAGCTTTTGAGAGGGCCCTTATGATGAGGAGGAGCTCTCAATACTGGGGTTCACTCCTGTAGGGGTTGATCCCAGTAGCTGGGAGAGACAGGCTCTTGACCCTAGAGGGGGAGGAAACTAAGTCCTACTCCCACATGAAACAATGCCTAGTCAGGAGGTTTGGTTTCACCCCTGAGCAGTATAGAAGAAAATTTAGGGACATCTAGAAAGTCAGCACCCAGTCCTGGGTTGACTTTGTAGATGTCTCTGTGAAGGCACTAGAGTGCTGGATACAGGGTAACAAGGTAAGTACATATGAGGGGCTCTACAATTTGTTCATCAAGGAGCACAAACTGTCCCTCAGAGAAGTTACACCAGTATCTAGTTGACTCTAAATGGTCTAGTCCCAGAGAACTGGGTGAGACAGCAGATGAGTGGGTTCGCACCAAGGTGATCAAGAAGGACCAAAGAGGTGAATTGGAAGAAAGGAGGACAGGTCCCCTCCCAGGGGAAAGCCCTGGGTATCTCAGATAAAAACAAGAGAAGTCCTCTAAAGGTCCACAAACACCTGCACAAGGGGGAGGGGGCTCCCTGAGTCATTCCACTTTATGGGGAAGGGGTATCAAGGGAGAGGTTTGACTGGACACAAACAGGGAGATGCAGTCTGCTCATAGAAGCCCACCATTGGTGGGCAATTCCAGGAGATTGCTAGTGTAGATGTGGGGATGGAAGTTGGCCCAGAGATGGAGAAGGGGTATACAGAGGTGAACTTAGCTTCCGTGGGTAGGGTGGCAGTTGCAGCCCTGGCAGCCTTACCTTCAAGCATGGAGAAATACAGGCAGATGCCTAAAATCAACGGGACTGAGGTTGCCGCTCTGAGGGATACACTAACTAGTGTTACCATAGTGGTGGACAAACTGGTTTTGCCAGATTAGATCCTACCTGGTGTATTCCACCACGTTACCTGTGCAGACAGCAGAGCCAAGCTCCATCCCATGGCAATGGTGAGCTTGGAATGGGGAGGTATGACTGGCCCTAAGAAGGTAGTTGTGTCTGCTGCCCTCCCAGCAGAATGTCTGCTGGGAATTGATCTTGAAGCTTCTGAATGGCCAGGGGTGGAAAGGAAGGTCCATGCACAGAGGCTGGACCTCCCGGAGTGGGAATATGCTTTGACTAGGTGACAGACTGCACATCAGGGGAGTGCTGGACACTTAGGGGTCGATTCCGATTCGGGCCGGAAATTTCTCCGACCGAGCCGGACCCGGAGAGATTTCCGACCGAATCGGACCCGTGCAGTCTGACCGAACGAGTACGATGCGTCCGTATGTTATCGGACTCGAGTCGGTCGGACTCCCATTGAAGTCAATGGGAGCCGGTCGTACAACGCGTACGCGGGCTCCCATTGACTCAATGGGTGCGAGTCGGACAAGGGCGCCCCTACAGCGGGTACGCGGCGAAGCGATTCGCGCCGTACACGCACAGGTAGGGGGGTCCGACACAGACCCCCAAAGTACGGCTCCGACAGCTCTTTCGAGCCGGAGTGCGCGGCTCGGTCGGACTGCTCGCGGCGCACATCGTACTTACCCGGCCGGGAAACGTCTCCATTGCGCGGTGCGAGTCGAGTCCGAGCGAGTCGGTCGGAGCGGTTCGAGCCGGGAGCGAGTCGGTCGGAGCGGTCGGGACGCCCGGACGAGTTGGTCGGCGATTTCGCATCGTACTCGTTCGGCCGGACCCGCGTACGGTTCGGTCGGGAAACAGGGCTCCGAATCGGATCCGGTAAAGCCGAATCCGATTCGGAGCACTACCGGCCGAGATCGGAATCGGCCCCTAAGACCCTGGAACAATGGGCCAAGCCTCTAGAATCCAGAGAGAGGGCACAGGATCTGGTGAGCCAGCCCAAACAGCTCAAGAGGACCAGGAGGAATCCAACGCTGATCTGGCCTCTGAGGTAGGGACTCCACCCCTGCAAGATCTATCTGAATGGCAGAATTGCAAGGAGTGGTGAACCCACCAGAGAGGAGCTGTGCTAGGGACAAAGAGATTGCACCACTCTTGAGGGCCTGAGGCAGACTGCTTCCAGGCAAGAGCAGAGTGATGTCAGTGGATTCCACAGGGTCTACTGGGCGGATGGATTCCTCTATACTGAGGCAAGGGACCCAAACCAGGGGCAACCAGGAGAGTGGTGGTCCCCAAGAAGTATGGAGAATTTCCCCTCACCTTGGGCCATGACATCCCTTAGCAGGACATTTGGGTCAGCCCATGACCTGCAACAGGCTGGTCAACCATTTCTATTGTCCCAACATGTCTGCCAAAGTGAAGGAGTTTGGTAGCTCCTGTGCCACCTGTCAAGCCAGTGGCAAGACAGGCGCTAAACCAAAGGCTTCCTTGATACCACTGCTAGTGGTTGGGACTCCCTGTGAGTTGGTGGGGATTGACATTGTTGGTCCCCTAGACCCACCAACTGCCTCAGGGAATAGAGATATCTTGGTGTTAGCGGACCATGCCACCAGATAACCAGAGACAATACCCCTCAGAGTGGTCCCTGCTCCCACAGTGGCCAGAGTCCAACTTGGCATTTTCACCACAGTGGGATTTCCAAAGGAGGTGGTCTCAGACAGGCGGACTAACTTTACGTACGCCTATCTAAAGGTGACATGGGATGAATGCGGTGTTACCCAAAACTTCACCACCCCATATCATCCCCAGACCAATGGTCTGGTGGAGAGATTTAATAGGACCCTGAAGGGCATGACTATGGGCTTATCTGACAAGCTCAGGAGGAGATTGGATGTTCTCCTCCCATACCTGCTGTTTACATACAGAGAGGAGCCACTGAAAGGGGTTGGTTTTAGCCCCTTTAAATGACTGTTTGGGTATACTGTAAGAGAGCTATAGTGTTTGGTGAGAGAAGCATGGGAGAAGCTTCTCACAGAACCCAAACAGAATGTGCTAGACTATGTGCTAGACCTGGAGTCCCACATGGCAGAGTACAAGAGTAGAGCAAGCAGCAACCTGGAACCCAGCCAAGAGCTCATGAAGCTCTGGTATGACCAGAAGGCTACTATGCCTGAGTACCATCTAGGACAGTTGGTGTGGGTGCTGTAGCCTGTGACTCCCAGGGCCCTCCAGGACAAATTGACTGGGCCCTATCCAATTTTGGAAACATGGGGGGAGGTCACCTACTTGGTGTATCTTGGCACCCCCAGGAATCCCCACAGGGTACTCCATATCAACAGACTTAAACCCCACCAAGACAGGGCAGACATGACCATGCTGATGGTCATAGATGAAGGATGTGAGAAGGAGAGTGAGCCTCTGCCACATCTCCTCTCCACCAATGTGCAAGATGGGTCAGTGGAGGGAGTTGCACTTTCTCCCAAGTTGACAGATTAGCAGCAAAAAGACTGCAAACTAGTGTTGGAGCAGTTTGCTGGGCTGCTCTCCTTGACCCCTGGGATCGCCACTTGGTGTGTCCATGATGTTGACACTGATGACAGCCTACCTGTCGAAAACAAACTGTACACATTGTCTGACCAGGTCAGAGTCAGTATTAAGGCTGAGGTAACCAAGATGCTGGAATTAGGGGTATTTGAGCCCTCTGACAGTCCACGAGACAGTCTAGTGGTACTGGTACCTAAACCTAATCCCCAAAGGGGGAAGAAAGAATTAAGGTTTTGTGTGGACTACAGAGGTTTGAATGCAGTCATCAAGATTGATGCTTACCCCATACCTAGAGTTGATAATCTCATTGACAGGTTGGGGCTGCAAAGTACCTGAGTACATTTGATCTGACCTCAGATTACTGGCAGATTGCCATACGCCCAGGAGCAAAGGAGATGTCAGCATTTTCCACTCCAGAAGGCCAATTTCAGTTCAAAGTTATGCCCTTTGGCTTGAAGAATGCCCCTGCCACCTTCCAAAGTTTGGTGAACAGAGTCCTGTCTGAGTTGGAAACTTTCAGTACAGCTTATCTTGATGATATAGCATTATTCAGTTTCACCTAGGAGGAGCCCCTGCTCAACCTAAAGGAAGTGCTACAGGCCCTGCAGCAGGTGGGCCTGACTATCAAGGTAAACAAATGCCAGACAGGGCAGAATTCACTGGTGTACTTGGACCACCTTGTTGGTGGAGGCCATGTTCAACCTCTCCAGCCCAAAATCCAAACAATTCTGGATTGGGAGGCTCCTGAACCCCAGACACAGGTCAGGGCCTTTCTTGGCCTGACTGGGTACTATAGAAGGTTTGTTAAGAACTGTGGGACCATTGTGGCTCCCTGACAGAACTCACCTCTAAAAAGCAGCCCGAAAAGGTCATTTGGGCCCCAGAGTGTCAGAAGGCCTTTGACACGCTGAAGTAGGCTATATAGTCAGCCCCAGTCTCACTGGCCCGACTACAAAGTAGTGGTACAAATCAATGTTTAAGAACCAGGAATTGAGGCAGTGTTGGCACACGCGAATGAAGTGGACCAGGATCAGCCAGTCACCTTCATTAGCAGGCGACTACTCCCCAGCGAGCAAAGATGGAGTGCATTAAGAGGGAAGGCCTTTGCTGTGGTCTGGTCCCTGAAGAAGAAGCTGACACCATACCTATTTGGTATTTGTTAGAAATGGGATTTCTGGTTGGCTAGGGCATGCGCCTAAGCCAGGCAGAAACCACCACTCTAGTCAGGGCAAGGGAGTTACACACTGAAGATAACTCCTGCTCACCCCCTTGGCAGCTTGGCACGAGCAGTCAGGCTTATCCCAGAGGCAATGTGTAAAGCGTTTGCGCAACACACACACACAGCAGCAACACACTAGGCACACCACAAAAGAAACTCCACACAAGGTTATATCAAAAATAGCCTTCGTATTATCATAAACACATTAGAATCATAATCACAAAATATACACTGTGCCAACTGGCACTAGGCAATATTCACAGGGGATTATATACTTGACAGGGCCAATCGGGCCACTGTCAGAACCATCGCAAAGCACAAGTAGTAGAAATAAAACACAACCAGTTACTACTGGTACAATAATGACCTCAGCATTATATCTAGCAACATAAACGTATTATGTCTGCATCACAGTAGGCATAAAACACATTACGCACAAATCATTATAGGCATAAACACATTATGCCACCTCTGTAGGCATCACATTAGGCATAAAACACATGGTGCATAAATCACATTTAGCAACAACACATTATGCAATCCTTTCTGGCCTTGCGCCTTCCTAGAACACTCAGGTACCAACCATGAAAATGACCCCAGGCCAACTGGCCTTCTCTGGGGCTCAAATGCCCTCTGTCCCAAATGTCAGAGCTTAATCCTAGGACTTTCCCACTGGCCCTCTGGCTGCCTTGGCAGCGAACACAAAGTGCGCCACGCACCGGGGGCAGGGGAGTGTATCTCACTCCTTCCTTTGCTGCTCGGAGCCCACAAGGCTCCCGTCGAGCCCATCCTCTTGCCGGAATTTCTCGGTCTTCCCCTGGACCACTCAGGCGGGTGTGAGCCAGACGCCCGCGAGGCACCGTCATCTTCTTTGGGCCCTGGACGCCCTTGAATGCAGGGAAGGCTCCCGCCCACCAGCAGACACCGTCTCCCTAGACCCTGGAGACACACAGGGCTCTACTTGGCTTCGGGACAGTTTCCTTTCAGATGCGAGGTCCGTCCACGACCAGGCGCTCGCCGCCTGACTTCCTTTTCGTGGCGGGAAGAACCCGCGAAGCCCCGTCTCTGTTGCAGGAGCTCCGCCCCCGATCAGACGGACTTGCCTGGCTTCCGGGTTTCTGCTGGCGGTGGCTTTGCTCCGTTTTAGGGGGCACCAACATGCGGGGTGGGCTCCCGCTCCAGCACCACAATGCGGGGTAGGCTCCCGCTTGACATGGGAACCAAAGTGCGGGGTAGGCTCCCGCCCAAAGTGGCATAAACGAGGGGTAGGCTCCCGCTTCACTCGGATGCCGTGTGGGGGAATCCCCACACTGGGATTCCCTCGGGACGCTCCTGCAGCTCAGCGCTGCAGAGCATAAACGCTCCTCTCGTCCTGGAGCAGCGCAGCAGGGGCCAAAAATGCAGCGCTCACGAGGCGCTAGAACCCCAGAGTTCAGAGGGGCAAAGCTGGGCCCAGGCAGGCCAGCACACAGGGCCCTCCAGCAGGGAGGCAGTCCCTCGTGGCGGTTCCTCCTGGGGCCCAGCAGCAGCAAGTCCCAAAGTCACAAGGAAGCACAAAAAGCACAACATTTACATGGGGTCACAGCCCCAATATTTATAGTACCTTTTCCTTTGTCTGCCCTTGGCACAGGGCTTGGGGGAACCAGCCTGAACTGGTTCTGGGGGGTTTTGGAGCACTCTGTTTACAGGGCTCCTTTTCCCTATTGTCAGGTGGGGGCTCGGTCATCAGACACACCACAGGGGGGCGGAGCCAGCATTCACCCAGGCAGGCACAGACCTATTCTGGGTCAGGGGACTAATCCTCCCACTACTCCAAATGCAGATCTCCCATTCAGCCTAGCGCTGACTCACCCTGCCCTCCCTGGAGCCACACACACCTCACCAGCCCGTGTCACTCCAAAGCCAGACATGCAATCCACATCATGCAGGCAGACACATAGCACACAGAAATGCCAACTTCTAAAAGTGGCATTTCTAAAATAGTGATAATAAATCTGCGCACACCATTGCGCAGCATTTTTTATTACTGTTCCAACCATACCAAACTTGACCACGCTGCTCCTCTCATAACAGGAATTACCACTGAAACACTTATCAGGGAATCCCCAATGCATTCCTATGGGAGGGCAGCCTCACAGCAGTGAGAAACCAAAATGGTTGTTTGTCACTACCAGGACATTTCAAACACTTAAGGTACATGTCCTACCTTTTACCTACAATGCACCCTGCCCATAGGGCTAGCTAGGGCCTACCTTAGGGGTGACTGACATGCAGTAAAAGGGGGGGTCACAGACGTGGCACACACTTTAGGTGTCACGTCACAGTGGCAGTAACACTGCGCGCACAGGCCCTGCAATGGCAGAGGCCTGAGACAGGTTTGAAAGGCTACTTTGGTGGGTGGCGCAATCAGAGCTGCAAGCCCACCAGTAGCATTTAACTTACTGGCCCTGGGTATCTGAGATACCACTTTACAAGGGACTGACAGGTAAATTAAATATGCCAAACAGGTGTCGACCAATTTTACCATGTTTACCACAGAGAGCACACGCACTTTACACTGGACAGCAGTGCTAAAGTGCCCAGAGTCCTAGAACCACCAACACCATGTCAGAAAAAAGGCTAGGAGGAAGGCAAAAAGTTCAGGAATGACCCTGCAAAAAGGGCCAAGTCCAACAGTATTCACCTCTGTGTACAAACTGACCACAGACCTCTCAGATAGCTCATGCAGATGAAGGGGGAGAATCCCAAACTGTTGAGGTGGTCCATTTCCCTACTGGGGAGGGGCTTAACAGTGGAACACAGACCTGGGACTGCCCATGCCAATGCAGATGGACTTTCCAGGTCTTTCCACTTAGCTGATGAGGTCCACCAGGGTGTAAGGTAGTTACCCCTCACCTTTTGTACGGGGAGAGGCGGGTAGGAAAGTCATCATTTTTGCCCTGATCACCCCCTTTTTTTGACTGATTCTGGTGGTTACTGACAATGAATGTGTCCTGAGGTCTGCTAAAAAGGTATATGGTCATTGGTGTAATTACAATTGGTTCAGACAACCTACCTGTAAGCCTCTGGTATATGGTAGGGCATGTAGGTTTGGAGACCCCATTGGACTTAATGCACTTAAGTGTGCACTGCTGTGGTGTATGCTGTCATTTTAAAGCCAGCCCTGCCTTACAGGCTGGTTTTAAAATAAAACTGTGTTTAAATTCGACTTTGGAATTAAAAGTACTTCCAAAGTCTAAAACTACCTTTTTATTACATATATGTGACCCCTAAGGTCTGCCCTAGGTGCCGCAAGGGTAGGGTGCCTTGTTATAAAGAGCAGGGAGATTATAAAAGATGTTTTATGTGCCCTGGCGAGCCAAAGTCATTTTTTCCATTGTAGTTCGGCTAGCTACAGAGGCTAACATGGGAAGACTTTATTAAACTTTAATAAAGTCGAACGTTTTACAGGAGTAAGCTAGCTACATAATTCAAAGTATCAAAATAATTGTTACAATAAATCCAACAACTTGCCAATGGTCGGATTTGTTATAACTATTGCAGGAAAGGAGTTTTAGAACTTACTTTCCTGAATTTACCTAAAGCTGGCTTGTAGCAGCGTCTTTTGATTGACCAGCCTTTGACAGCCTGATCCAAGCTGTTCCCTGATTAGGTGTGAAGATGCCTGGGGCTGAAACACTACAGTGGAAGGATATTTGTTTCGTGGATAAGCCAGGGACAGAAAAGGGGCTGGGAAGATAAACTGATCTTCAACTAAAGAAGCCCAGATATCAAAGGAACCAAGCCAACCCCCACTTCCTTGCTCCCCAGCCAGATAGGAGCCACTCTAATTATATTAGGAGAGGGGCTGGAAGGGGAGTGTAGGAAAAGGTTAGCCACTCCTGTGGGTTGGGTTAGCCAGCCCTTAACTCCAAGAAGAGATTTTCTCCATTTCAATTTTTCCGAGATGTGCATTCTGGGCCAACAATATGTCACATTTGCCAGGAAGGAACTTATCGTGGCAGAAGGTGGCAACTTGAACCCCATCAGTTTGGGTGACACCCCTCTTGCCAGCTTAGAATGGGGAATAAATATGGGAGAGCCGCAAGAGCACCTCAGATCCCTGCATGAAAACAACTGGAGAAGAACGACTGCCCTGTTGGACCCTTGGACTCCAAAAGAGAAGCCTGCACTCAGAAGGACTGCTTCTGCTGCACTATATGGGCTCCCCAACAGAAGGACTTTATCTGTCTTGAAAGATAAGAAGTGGACTCACTGACCAGCAACAGGAGGAAAAGTGCTGGACAAAGCCACCTGCAACATCCACTTCAAGGGCAACTCCAGCTGATTAGTTTAATCTGGATTTTCCTTGGATTGACCAGGTGCATTGTGAGAGTTGGAGTCCCAGACCCCAAGAGGCAAACCAGAGCTTCTGAACCCGTGGCTGGTGCTGTGGACCCCTTTCCTGCAAATAGAAACCTTCAGAGAAGAACTTCTGAAAGTTCAGGAACTTTTGACAAATTTTTGTGAAAAATCTCCAAGGGAAGACCGGCATTGATGACGAGAGTCAAGCCGGCGACATCAAACTGCAACTCGGCCTGACCAAGCAGGTTGGCCCGCTGAAAGTTCTGGAGCTCCTTGTCATCGACGACAAACAGAAGGACCTCTGGGAACCACTGAGGCATCGCACAGCAGCAGGCTGGCATCGTCTAACCAAAATCTGGTTCTGAGGACCCGATCGCTCAACATTTAGAGAAAAAGCTCCAAGAAAGTGACTAAGTCAGAAGGTAAAAACTTGACGTGTCCAACCACTCATTGTATCGGACCCATGCTTCATCGCGGTCAGTCTGAAACTTTGACCTTGTCACAGTCCAGCGCGACAAGATAGCCATGGTTGGCGCTTTACACTTTTAGGTGCTAGAAAGCACATTTTTAAATTTAAACTTTTAAAATTCATATCTCCGGTTCCCTACATTGGATTTATGTCAATTTGGTGCCATTTTAAAAATAAAAACAGTCTCTATTTTTATAAATTAGTGTTGGATTTTTATTGTATTGTGTCTTTTACTTATTTACTGTTTTGTTGATATTGAATGATTTACACAATTGTCTCCTAAGTTAAGCCTGACTGCTCGTCAGCCAAGCTACCATAGGTTAAGCAAGGATTAATTTATTTAGACTTGACTGGACCTTATTTGTGATTTTGGGATTATTACGAGCTATAGGTACCTACCTGCACCTACTAATATACCACCTTCCAAAAGGAGCTCTTCGAGAATCCTATGCAATCTGCACAATATCATATACTGTGGAAGCATCATACTTGTGTAATGTAACTTCAGCACAAGTGGCAGAATTATTTGCAATTACAAGAGCATGATGAAGAGCCAATGGATTGTGTGACATCCACTAGCACCCCCATTAAAAATGGTCCATGAATTCTAGATTTGTTAGCAGCTCTACAGTTGCCATAGAAAGCTGCAGTTGTCAAATAAGCTGTACACAAGAGTGGAGATGACAAGTATTCAGCAGGAAATATTATGCTGAAAGTGGCAATTACTGTGCTCTTGTGTCTGGAACATTGGGAAAAAGTCAAACATCCAAATATGAATTGGAAACTTTTTTGTCTCCGTCAGCTCAGAACAAGGTACCAGAAGATGAAAAGAAAGGATGGAAAAAGCCAGGATTTCAAAAGACTTGAATGAAGTCTGGATTTCTGCAGACAAAATAATTGTTTTTACCTGATTCCATGTTGTTGCAGATGGCAAGGTATTGTTTCACAGACTTACACATGTGGCACATAATGGTATGTTATTGTTGTTTAAGAAATATTGGTTTAATCCACGTTTCAGTGTTGTTGCAGATAGACTTTGTCAATGGTGCATTTTCTGCCAGTAGATGAATGTAGGTAGGAAAACAAAGGTTATCATGAGCCACACAGGGAATTCAGAAGGATCTTTCACAAGATTACAAGAGGATTTTGCAGAAATCTCACCATGTAATAATTTGAGGTCTATTTTGGCAGTTGTTTGTCTGTTTAGCAGGTGAGTCGAGGCCTACCCAGCCAGGAGATATGATTATCTCACTGTAGCCAAACTCTTACTGAGGGAGTTAAGCCCTAGAATCCATTTATCAACTTCTTTAAAATCAGACAAGGGAACTCATTTTAAGAATAAGGTTAAAAGGGTTCTTTGCAATGCACTGAAGGTGGAGCATATGTTTCATTGTGAATCACCCAGAAGCATCAGCTAGCAAAGGTATGCCCATCAATGACATTGAAATGGCCAGATGTCCTTATCTTGATGTTGTTAAGTATGGGAATCATGCTCAACAAGACTATGGCCTTGTCTCCTCATGTAATTCTGATAAGCAGAGCCATGAGGATTCCTGGTATTTCCTCAGCTGCACTTGTGAAAATAACTGATGATTTAGTTGTCTATTACTGCTATAGTTTGGCTGATCTAGTACGCTCTAGCTCTCACAAAATTAATTTGGCTACACCATCAACAAGTTGAGAACCGTGCCATGACCTCAACTCTGGAGCCTTGGTTGTGGGTAGGTAGCATGTTAGGCAGAACTGCTTTGAGCCTCTTTAGAAGGGGCCTTACCAAATAGTTTTGGTGACACACCCTGCTGTGAAGTATGGAGGTTTGCCATAGTGGATCCACGTATATTACACGAAAAATGTGAAGACTGCAGATGAAGGAGTGGTAATAGAAACCATTAATTCACAAAGCTAAGCTTGAGTTCACTATGTGGATCCAGAAAGGGAAGAACAAAGAGAACAAGAACTACAAGAAGAACAAAAAGAACAACAAGAAAAATCAAACCTTAAAAATTCAACATTGAAACCCCCAATAGCAGTTCAGGGTGTTCCAGTTGCAAGTTTTGCAAATCATGAAGCAAATTAAGATGAAAATGAGGCAAGTGGAACAAATCTGGATGAAGAGAAAAGCTTGATACAAGGTGATTGGTCTGAGGTGTGAGAGAAGGAAGAAGATAGTCGCAAACAGTAACAGATTGAATGATGAAGATCCTAAAAAACCTAAGATCAGAAGATTATTAAGAGTAATGGGTGCCAAACAAGAAGTACGCAGCATCTGAATGGGCACATTAAACAAAGATTGAACCAGAAGAAAGAGTAATTTATCTGACAGACTATTGATTTTTGTTAGAAGAACCTCCATGAATAAACATGACCTGAGAATGAAGATGATCAACATTAAATAATGGCTTGATGGAGAAATGAAGCTGAATTTTTGAATCCTGAGAAGGCAATTTTTGAATTTTTACTTCATAAGTGTGCATACTCTCCTAGATCAGAAATTGAGTTAGAAGATTTGTTCTCTATGCTCGCATTTTTATAGATAATGCCCTCTTTGAAGAAGATTGATTTTGTACTTAAGGTATCCTGCTGAAGATAGTTTTGTGTTTACTTTGAGCGTAGAAACTGAACTTCTGTATTATATTTCTACATCTGCTTGTATCATCTGATTTTGAGAACTGAGATGCTGGCATCAGACTATCTAATGTTTCGAAGATCTTATTTCTTTAATTTTGCACTTTGTTTAGAGATTTATGTTTTGTTTTTGAATTGTTTTTTGAAAGAAGATGACTACTTGTAACTAATTGTGTGTGGCTCTAAAAATAGTTGCTAATATTTTTATTCTATTAGTTGTAATTTGCATTTCATTGAGTTCATACACTCCTGTTGGGTATACTTCTGAAGAAACAATAACTTATATCGCAGTAATGCTACAAAAGATAGTGGATTATATCATAGAGATGTTTTTAGTGCAAATTGTAAGGAGAATATCCATGATAGATTACTTTCTGAGAATAAAACATTGTGAGTGTCACCAAATGTTATATATTCACATACTTACCTACTTATGTTAAAGAGGGGTTCAAATACCTATAACTCCCTTTGAAGTAGTGTTTTTCAATCCATTTTATTGGAATAGGATTTATTGGTGGAGTTTGGAACAGGCTCTGAATTACCATTTTAGAAGTTGACTGAGGTTAAGAATTTGATTCACCATAACAATGATAGCAGACCTAATATAGTAAAGAGAGTCGGTAAATTGACTGATGTGAAGCATAATTTTATTAGAGGATTTAATCAAAGGAGAATAAAAATTAGTAAAAATGCTACAGAGGCAATTAGAAGAAGAAACTGAGGAGAGATTTAGAATTTCAAAGATGCATCTTAGACTTAGAATTGATCAAGAAAAGAAGGGAGTTATTTGCATGATGTGTGAGATACACGATGATTGGGAAGCCTCAGATATGATCAGAATGACTAAGTGTAGTTATAGGTATATAGTCAGCAGAGGATATATTTTGGGTCTTGGTCCTATATTTGGAGCCATTTATCATGTCTGTGATAAAACCGCTTATTTTAACCTTTCAAGTCACTGGATAGGTTCCTGTTACATAACATTAGTATTTTTAAGAGTGTAACATGTGAGAGAAATGAATGAGATGAATAAAATTAATCTTAAAAGAGTAGTACATGGTTTTGGACCAGTGCTTATAGATATATTTGGTGCATTGATTCCATCTATTGGTGTGGCTGTGAATAATGTAAAGATAAGAAAGTTGTCTACCTTAGTAGATTGCTTAGCTTTTAAAACTGCAGGTACTTCAATTAAGATAAATGAAGAGATGATTGCCATCCATGCAATGGTTATCTAAAACTGAATGGCTTTCAATATTTAGCTTGGAAAAAAAGGTGGTGTGTACTTTGTATTAAAGATTCAGCAATGCTGTACATTTGTGCCTGATAAAAGCCTGCTAATTAAGGATTACATTAATAACCTAACTAATGTTTTGCATCAAACTAAAGCTTTGGGAGAGACTGGAGTTTGGGAAGTGATTGGTTCGTGGTTCAGTATGACTAGAAAGGGAATTGCAAGTAATGAAGAAAAGTTTGGTGATGTAGGGTGGAGGTTTGATGAAACAGATATTAACACCTGTTATTATAATTATTCTTAGTCAAATTGATCAATTTCTTTTACTAACACTTCTTGAAATTATCTGCTTAGGTGATATATTTAAGAATGGTTGTGAAAAGAAAAGGATGAACAGAAAGGAAATTGAGATGGATGATATCAAATCCAGAATATATGACAAATTCAAAGCTTTGGAGAAGTAAAAAATGAAGACGACGAAAATAATGGCTGATTTAGTGTAGAATAGTGTAGTGTGTTTTTGATGATTAAAAAATCATCTGTGGTATATTACAGTGGATATATTGATAAATAGTAATGCTCATTTTCATGTGTTTAAGTTAGCACATGTAGGCTGTAAAACAAGTTTACTGAGCCTCTGGTCTGGTTGCACTGACAGCTGAAGAATGTGGCTTTTAAAAGTTGCACTGCGCTTATGAGCTTTCTCTCCTTCTGAGTTTTTCATTTTTCATAAAATAGACAAAAAGATGAGTTTTTAAATGGTGTTATTTATTTTCACTGTATCAATGAATGTGCTTTGAAGGAAGCATGCCAGAGACGTTTTTGTAATGTTGCAAATGTTCAAGTCTTGTGCTGCCTGCTGGTTCAATTGTGCATTTATTCATTATTTATTAGCTCATCATTTAGTAGTGTTATGTAATTTCCCCTTGTAGGTAGAATAAAAGGAGACATTAGAATATTAATATTTAGGTGGTCCTTCGAGTGGCCGGTTTTATGTTACACAGTTTCTGCAGTGCTGATTGCTTTATGTAATCTAACTTTATTATTGCACCCTTGTGTTACCACATCATGTTATGTCGAAGACATGATTTGCTATTCCTCTGAATCTATAAAATGTGTTACTTTTTGGATGTGTGACAGAGCTTCTTCCCTATTATTACTGAGCAGTCTCTATTTGGGTTTTTAATTTAACTCTATACTTGGAATATTTCTGCAGGTTGACCTTATGTTATCCTCTTGCTTATTATGAATTATTGAATTGCCCTACTAACTAATCTGTTTGCTTTCTGTAATGATTCTAAATTTTTTAATAAACCTTCATGGTTTTGACTTAGAATCTTGACTTGTGTAAGGTTCCTTTATTTGCCTTGGGTCCTCGTTCTTTGAGATTTACACAGCGCCGGTCGATCTCATTAGTCCTTTGAATTTATTAGTAAAGGTGCTGAAAACTACTTCAGGAGGACCATTATAAACCATCGGCTATCGTTGCTCAATCTTCATGCATGGAGGTGTGTACGTTGTGCAGGTTTGGATGCAGAACTTTGCCCTGATGTTGTGACAGGAGGTTGTCCAAAAGAGGCTGCTAAATCAGAGGACATATGCTCATGGCCAAAAGTTCTATGTACCACAGTCTGCTGGCCAAATCCAGAGCCACTATGGTACCTTAGGCTTGATCGTTTCTGAACTTCTTCAGAACTTTGGGTAGGAGAGGTAGAGGTGGAAAGGCGTACTTTGGCATGTTGATGGCAACTCCCAGAGATATCAACAGATGGGGCTCCATCTAGAGGTGGTTGATGATCGTTTGTGGCAAGTCCACCTTCAGCAACCAGTTGTTGAGGTATGGGAAATCTTATATTCCCAACCTCTGAAGATAGGCAGCGACCATCACTTTCATAAACACCCACAGGTCACTAGTAAGGCAGAAGGGGAGCAATGCAAACAGAAAATTCTCTTGACCTTCCTGATGAAACGGCATGTGTCATCTGTGGAACTGCAGGACAGGAATGTGGAAAAAGGTGTCCTGCAAATCCAACGCCACCATCCCGTCATCTGGATTCAGGGCAGGTAGAACTGAGGCCAAGGTGAGCATCTTAACTTGTCCTTCTTAAGGGAGAAGTTCAGAGGGTAAAGGTCTAAAATAGAAAAACGTCCTCTGTCCTTCTTTGGCATCAGAAATTAGCAGAAGTAGCAGCCTGCCCTGACCTCTGATGTTGGTACCCTCTCTATGGCTCCCTGCTTCATGACAGCTTGAACTTTCCTTTGCAGAATGGGCAAGTGGTCCTAAGTAAGCCATTGTTGTGTATGTGGTATGGTTGGAGGGGTGGAAAGTAAGGGTAAGGTGTAGCCACATTGGACTATTTGAAGCACTCATCAATCCAATGTGATGTTTTGCCACCCATGGAGGCAGTAACTTATTCAGCCTCTAAACAGGTGGTAGCACACTGCTAAGGGTAAACTGAAGGGGTTATGCTGGGTCAGAAGCAGGGGGGCATGAGACAAGTTAGTTTGTTGCCCTTGAGGGCCTAGACTCTGACTGCCAGATCACTGATCTCTGCCTCAGAACAACTGGAAGGTCTGTTGTTGCTCAGGCAAGGTTTTCCATGGCCTCTGGTGTAAGCCCCTTCCAAAGCCTCAAAAGGGGCAGTACTGCTGGAGATTCTGCCATACGGGTAGTGCTAGGCCAACAGAGTGTGCTGTCACTTTGCTTTCCATAAAGCACTCTACCACCAGGTCTGCCTTGTCAGCAAAGAAAAGTGCCCCATCAAATGGAATATCCATTAATGATTGTTGGACATCACTCAAAAAGCCGGTTCGGTGTATCCAGGCATGGTGCCGAATCACCACGCTGATACCAATTGCCCTAGCCAGACAGTTGGTAGTGTCCAGATATAAACTCATCAAGCACTTCGCTGTGCTTTGGCCATCCTGAATTATCTGATGGAGGTTGGTGCATAGGTCATCTAGACTGTGGGCAAGATATCTCCAACCATATTCCACAACACATGCGAGTAATGCACCAAGAGGCAACTCGACTTTATGCAATTGAGGGCATGACTAGCAGATAAGAAAATTTGCTTTCCGAATGCCACCATGCATTTTGACTCCTTGTCTGATGGGGTGGTCAGGAACACATTTGGGTTCTCGGGTGTTGGGTGCTGCAGGAGGAAATATGAGTCCCCTGGGGCTAGTCTGTGTTCCCCAGCTACTTGGCGGTTGGTGAGAAGGCGAGACCCTGACTTCACCCAGGTACCCAAAAATGTGCCTCATTAAAAGGGAGTAGCAGTTCTGGAGTGGTCTACCCTGGCTGCAGTACCTCCATGAGGGCATTGGTTTTTACATTCACTGAGAGAACCTGGAGTTCAAGCACTATTGCAAAAGAGAGAGATTTCTCAGTAGAGGGGCCAGATGGAGAAATAAGGCCAGTGTCAGGCACAGTATAAAGTCCACTGGCCTCATGGAGGTCTAAAAATAGATTCCCATTGTCGTATAGTTGTGAAGTGTCATCCATGACATCATCTTGTGGCTCCAGGTCTGAGACTCTGAAGTGCATTGGAAGTGTATCAGAATAAGATTGGGGTTGAATGTGTGTTCGAGGTAAGTGTGAGATTGGCTAAGGTTATGGTGAATTTGCTTCTGAATCAGAGATGACTATGGGTTCTTCCTCTATCATCAGAGGTGTCATTGCTGGCATCGAAGAACGGGGACCCGGTGCAGGTCTCGGTGCCATACAGGGAGTCAGAGCAGGCATCGGTCCTGGAGTCAGGGAGGACCCCGGAACGGGGTTGAGAGGTGCAGTCAGCATTGGGGATGGATCAGCTCAAATTAATCTGACTGGAAGCCTCCTCAAATCTATGGGGCCCAGAGCTACACCAGAAGAATCTGGAAGGGTACCAAAGTCCCACATCAGAGCCTTCTTGAAGGGTTGAATCTGTTGTGGTGTAACCAATGGGCCAAGGAACTCGGGCTATATCGGGACTAGCGGAGAGATAGGTTCCTAAGGGAAGGACCGAGAGTGAGATTTGGACGTACCCGGACGTCTGCTCGACTTCTCCTGATGAAAGTGGCAGTAAGTAGGGGTGCCATGTTTCATATTCCTGTGTTTCTTCTTTTTCGAATTACCTGAAGACTTGGAGTGCGACGACAACCTCTCTCGGGAACAGCCTGGTAACTGAGAATGCGTCTGCATCCTTGACTTTGAGCAAGACCGGGACTTCCGAGCCTTCCTGAATTGTTCAGTAACATATAGTTTGGCCTTGGGGTCCCGGATGGCCTTCAGGTTCATCCGAGTGCAGTTATTGCACGATGTTGACTCATGCATGGAGCCCAGATTACTTGAGAGGATCTGTCACTGACATATGTTAGTGACATTCCTTGCAGGGTTTGAAACCTGGTTTTTCAGGGTGAGATATGTCCCTTGCAGACTGAATACAATTTGGAAAAGTACTCTCTCAGGTGACAGAAATCAAGGGAGCATGCTCTGGATCCATGTTGGAAGGGGGGGAAAGAAAGGAACTGACATTGAGCTGAAGATGTGGCTGTTATATTGTGGCCCTGACATCACTTCTGGGGTGGGACGGACACGACGTGGAACCGCATAACACCACCTAAAGGCACACGAGGGATTGCTGATAAAAAAATCTCTGATCCAGTCTATCTCCTAGGGGGATTCACAAGGCGGAAAATCTGTGGTAAGGGGTATCGATCAGGAAATTACTTCAAGTGATAAAGGATACTGACACTGGTGTAAAAATATTTTTGATGTCACATTACGCAGGTAAGGAAATGTTTAAACTGTCTGAAAACCTGACCAACACAGGTGGCGCAGTTCATTATGACATAGCTGTGGCTGTGCTAGAGGCTCATTTTAATCCACAACTGAACTTCAATTATAAGTGAAAAACTGCGACAAGTCAAGCACCATGGAAATGAAACCATTGATGGATCCTAAGCGCAATTGCGTGGCGTTGTCAGCACTTAGATTAAAAACAACTGATTCAAACAAGTGAGGGTGCAATAGGTTCATGGGTGCAGGTTCTCTACTGCATCAAACGTTAAACAGCAATATCAATTGATGAAATTCTGAAGTTGGGGAGATCACATGAACTGTTTAACATGGGAGCACAATGCATGGAATCTGCCTGGTCACCATCAAAGGGGAACTAGAGGACACCCCACCCATCAAGACAGAGACAGTTAAAATTATCAGAGTGGGGTATGGTATAGCAGAAACAACACAGATGCACGCATTAGACGTGCACCAGAGTGCCGCATGTGTGGCTACTGTGGTACACACAGAACATCACCAATGACACAGTGCCCTGACAGAATATGGTGTGGTCAAACTGTGGAAGGCTGAACAATTACACATGTTTGTCATTGGAGATGAAGATGAAGTGGTATGAGGACAGTAGCCCCCACAGGGGCATTTTAAGGCATGGGCAAAAAGGGCAATTGCCCAGGGCCTATTCCTTTCAAAGGCCCCCCTAGGAAGTGAACTTTCTCTCTTCAACGTCTGTCCATTCTATTTTGCTACATAAACATCTCCCACTTTCTGTCAAATTTTTCCTTTCACTCTGTACTTCTACCCTGAGTCATCTTAAGGATTTTTTAGGCCCTGAGTGAGACAAATTTCAACTGTTTTTGTGTGACCCTGTTAAAATTGAACATATGACTTAGTATTTGTCATCATGCAGGTTTGAGTTAGCAGAAAATGGGAAGTAAAATTCGAAATTTGTTTTGTACAAAGGCCCACAAAATATGTCTTGCCTAGTGCCCCCCAAATCCTTATGATGACAATGAGCCCCCAAATAAAAATGCTTCGTGCTCGCCCTCCAGAGCCACAGAAGTCCCACATCCAGCCAAATAACAGCACTCCAACTGCCATATACGGTGAGGAGGAAGAAAAAGACAAGCACATCATCTTTGTATCTTTCACTGACAACTCCAGGGGATAGAAAGCTGCGGAGATCTAGTTGCCAAACAGTGTAAGCACTTATTGATACAAGAGCATTGGTTAATGTGATGTGCACACAAGAATTCCATTAAGCATGCTTGTTAGACCTGGCTTTTCCAGTGGGTTTATCCCCAGACTTTTTGCTTTTTGGCCTCCTGTTTTGTACCTTGTTTTTGTTGGTTTTATGACTCTGGGTACTTTACCACTGCTGGTCAGTGGTAAAGTGCATATGCTCTCCCTGTAAATCGTGACTATGGATTGGTATTTCCATGATTGGCTTGTTTGACTTACTACTAAGTCCCTAATACAGTGCACTGTGTGTGCCCAGGGCCTGTAAGTCAAATACTGCTAGTGGGTTTACAGCACTGATTGTGCCACCCACACAAGCAGCCTTGCAAAAGGTTCTCAGACCTGCCATTGCAGTGACTGTGCACAGTTTGGTACTGCCATGTCGACCTGGCAAGTGCACCCACTTGCTAGGCCCTAACCTTCCCTTTTCTTACATGTGGGTCACCCCTAAGTTAGGCCCAAGGTACCCCTGTGGGCAGGGTGCAGTGAATGTGAAAGGTAAGACATGCCCTGATGTGTGTGGCATGTCCTGATAGTGAAACACTGCCAATTTCGTTTTTCACTATTGAAAGGCTATCTGTTCCATAGGATAGAATGAGAGTTTATTTATAACATCTTATACGTATAAATTCCCATTGGGACAAGATAGAAAGATGGAATTTAGTATGCCTGAACTGAGAATATAAAAATGTATCTTTTAGTAAAGATGATTTTTATATTGTGTGTTTGAAAATACCACTTTTAGAAAGTGGGTATTTTCTTGCTTAGCCATCCTGTGTGCCTCTACTGGTTTGTGGTTTGACGTTCTGGCTTTGGAGTGACAGGGGCTGGGGATGTGCATTCTCTCAGACAGCCACGGGGGTTGATGTGTGTTCTGCCTTTTCTGAATGAGTCAGTGCTGGGCTGAATAGACCTGGGCTGCATTTAGAGTAGGGGGAGGAGATTTCTTTCACACCTGAATGGGCCTGGTCTGCCTGGGACAATGCTGTCTCCACCTCCTGCCGGGCAGCTGCACCAGAGAGGACAGAACTGTTTTTGGCTGGGCAAAGAGCGTCTCTGCCACCAGAGAACAAAGGAATTTGTGCGATAAAAAGTGGGGCCCAGACCCCTGAACTTTAGATTATTTCTGGAATTCAAGAGGAACCTTTGCCAAGGAGAAGAGCTGGAGAAACTGAAGGTGAAGTACTGCCCCTTTGCGGTGTGCTGTCTGGGGTTGGCCTGCAGTAGCTGTTTCTACCAAGAAGAGTATAAAGACTTTGCTGTGTGCTGTGTCTCCTGCTTGAGGAAGATCTCCAAGAGCTTGAAGTAGAGCTTGCCTCCTGTTCTGAAGTCTCAGGAACACAAAGACTTCACCCCCAGCTCCCCTGAACTTCCTTGCTGGGAGTTCTGACCTGCCAGGAGGTGCCTGTTGCTGAATTGGGCCTCTGGAGGTTGTTCCTGCTGTTGGGAGCTGGAAAAGTAACGCAACTACGAGAAGCGCAATGCATTCGCACCTGTTTCTGACGCATCACTGAAGAAACCGATGCAGTGCCTGCCGGCGGCTGGAGAAATCGCTGCACGCTGCATCGAGTGCACCGATCTACGAAGGCCAAGATCACCGCACCAATTCCGATGCATGCCCTGCCGTGCGGCTGCAAGAGCCAATGCATCATGGGACCGTGCCTGGAGAAACCAACGCAGCGCCATTGCCACCGCCGCATCGAGAACCGATGCATCCCTGATCGTCACACAGCGCACCAGGGTGCCAAATCTACGAGAATTCTGGGGCTGCAGTAAGAAACCGACGCATCATCTCCCAGCACAGCAAGAAACCGACGCATCACTTCCCCTTCAGTAAGGAACCAACGCATCACCTCCTCTGCGTGGCAGTAAGGAACCAACACATCACCTTCCCTGCGCATAAGGAACCGACGCATCACCTTCCCTGTGGCCGTTTTTGTTTACAATTTTGACGCATCCAAGGTCTTTTGTGTTGAAAGTGTTGCAACTATAGTTTGCTATGGACAGAACTGTTTCTACCTTTTAAAAGTCATATTTTGATTACTGTATTGTGGATTTTTGTCATTTTGGTCTTGTTTAGTTTAGATAAAGATTACGTATTTTTCTAAACTGGTGTGGTGTTCATTTGTAGTGTTTTCACTGTTTTACTGTATGTGTGCACAAATACTTAACACACTGCCTCCGAGATAAGCCTGTCTGCTCGTGCCAAGCTACCAAGGGGGTGAGCAGGGGTTATTTTAGAAGTGTATCTCCCTTACCCTGACTAGGAAGAAGGGTCCCTACATGGTCAGAGGTGCAAATTATTGCTAACTAGAGACCCCCATTTCTAACAATGCTCATGCCTACAGCTCATGAAAATTAAGACATACATCTAAAGCTATGGAAATGCTGAACACCACCCCACTGGAGGGCACCTTCACTATGAAGATTACTCAAGGAAAAGAAGCAACCACAGAAAAATTATTTGTCACTATGACCAGCAAAGCATATCAGCTCATTTCACCAACCAAATGCATGCCAGCAAATCTCCTGTTTGAGAGAACCTTAGGAGATGTGATAGCAGCAGGTCCCAATTGGGCTCTTTGAGTAAGTGAATTATTGGTTGGGGTGGATGTTGGTCTACCACAAGTCATAATGTCACTATTCTTGTTAGGTCCACTAAAAGTTTCAGCAATTTCAACATGATCTCAACACCTGATAGCTATGGCACAGAGCAGACAGGCTTAACTTAAGAAAATGTATAAAGCATTTATAAGTAACAAACCAGTTAAAAAGTTGAAAACACAGCAAAATAAAAATAATTTAACGAACAAAATAACACCAAAATGACAAAAATTCAATAAGGGGATCCAAAGCTATGAATTTTTGAAAGTTTTAAGTTAAAACTGGACCAAAAAGCATTAAGCTCCATCCGATGTCATCTTGTTGTGCGTGACCGGCACCTACGCGTGATTTAAGGCCAACCTCAAAGGAGCACGAATTGAATATAGAAACCAGGTTCAACCACTTTGGGATTTTTACTTCTGACTTTGTCTCTGTAATGGAATTTAAAAATCCTCAGTGGGGCAAGGCACAGGTTGCGGCCGAGAAGGTATCCGAGAGGCCAGATGGTTGCAGATGAGGTTCCAGTGAAGACTTTCAGTGGGAAAACTGTGTGCGGGAGAAATTCAACATTCACGCTCAAGTAAGGTCTCTTGCCGGCTGGATACTTTTGGCACCATTGTCCTGTGAAAATTTCAATGTTTGAACATATTCACTTTTTTGGAGCTTGGATTCTTACATTGAAGCAAGGCTGCAGCCTAACAGGGCTCCATGAGGCCAGATGCCCTCTCCACAAAACGGATCTGATCCTGCCGAAAAACAATCTCTGACCGGGAACAACCTGAATCTTTGACCATATGGCTACTTACTTTGTTGGATTGGCTTAGCAGGCTCGTCCCGCTCCTCTAGAGGGCTTTGGAGCCAAAATGTTTTTAAGTCCCAGCCTTTTAAGATGTTAAGATTTAGACACAGCCAAGGGTCCCAGGACCTCAGGAAAAGCTAAGAAGTTTAAGAAGAAACCCACATGCACGCTCTGGACTGTTCACTGAGTTTCCTGAGTCATCGCCCAAATTCTATGGCCACAATCAACTTGCGAAGTACTAAAGATGCTTACACAGATAAGTCTAATGGAAAGAAAGAGAGAGCCATGTTTGTCTGCGAGATTGAGGTATGAGCATTATCTAAGTTAAATGGAATCTAAGTTCAACTAAAAGACTTTCAATTATCCTTACTTTCTGTGCGGAATGAAAGCGAGTACAAAGATGGATGATGAACTTCTTTATTCGGTAGCACCAACACAGACTCCGCAGGGGTGCGGAGCAATAGAAGATACATCCGCTCCGTCAGTCACCAGCTGAGAACTGTCAACATTCTAGAACTCAGCTGGTGACAGGGAACACAATACATGTCCGTAGGTGGACATAATTATACAGATCGCAACACTGCTTCCCCCTTGGGGAAACAGGGGAAGAGAGAGAATGAGAGATAGAGATAGAGAGAGAAAGAGAGAGAGAGAGAGAGAGAGAGAGAGAGAGAGAGAGAGAGAGAGAGAGAGAGAGTATCACACGTGCAAGGTGCACTTGGCATGAACATAGAATGGCAAAGCGTTGCATGTGAGTATTATTTACAAACATAATCTGAGAGTTTCAAAGGAGGCACTAACCTTCTACCTACTCTACTTGTACTACTGGGACAAGGAGTCTCTAGCATGGGTGTAGCGCTGGGCTCAGAGGATGAGGCCTGTACCTCAATATTGGTTTGAGAAGAATCACTGTCAACTTCCTCATCTGACAAATCACTCATTGCTCTGCCCTGTGTAGGGGTGCACGAATCAGTGTTGGGGTGGTTACCTCTGGAGGGACTTCCTGGGTCAGAGCTGTCATAATCTACAGGGGTTTGTTTGCACAAGGAAAGCGCAGAGAAATGCCACACTTTACCATCACTAAGGAGTGCAGCGTTGCAAAATACCTTGCACATTGATAAAGCCTGCGAGAATTTGTTCATCCCTTTGCTTGTGTATCCGCTCCTTTTTACTCTGACCATGTCTCCAATATTTAATTTGACAGGTCTGCAACCATGTTTCTTGTCATAACGGTCCTTGCAACTGGATTGTGCCTCTACCAAACTACTCTTCACTTGGTCGGCCGACCAATGAACTTTTTATGCAGCCATTAACCAACCTACGTTGTCCTTTGACAAGAGTGTCCTACCTCTCATGAGTTCAAAGGGGCTATGGCCAGTACTGCTGCACGGTGTACTGCGATAGGCCCAGAGTGTCTTAAGGATTTCCTGTCTCCACACCAGCCTGTTATTGTTGGCTAATTGGATGATGCCCTTGGTGACCCTGTTAAAGCGTTCAATGGCACCGTTGCCCGCGGGATGGTAGACTGAGGTAGTTTTATGGCTTATCTTGTTTCTGTCAAGATAGGACTTGAATACATCTGAGGTAAATTGGGGTCCATTTTCACTAATTAGGTAGGCCTTCACGGGTGAAAACGTTGTCAAGGAAGCTGACAACACTGTGGGCGTCAGGTTTGGTGACAAACTTTATCTCAGGCCACTTGGAGAAATGGTCAATGAGGACTATAGTGTACACTTGCTCACCCTCTTCATGAATGGGTCCCATGATGTCCACCCCAATTCTTTCCCAAGGCATGGTGGGACATGTGATGGGATGTAGGGGAGGGCTGAAGGTGACTTGGGTTTTGTCGGAGTTGACACATAGAGCACAGTCTCTGACTATTCTTTCAACAGCCCTGCTAATACCAGGCCACCAATACCAGTTTTTGACTCTGCTCTTGGTCTTTCCAATGCCCAAATGCCATGCATGGCAAATTTCTAGTATTTTCTTTCTAAGGCTGGAGGGAGGGACAACCCTATCACCTCTTAACAGCAATCCATTTTCTTCAGACAATTCATGTTTGACTTCCCAAAAAGGGCGTAGTGAATCAGGAATTTTACTTTTACTAGACCAGCCTTTGGACAGCATTTCTAATACATCGCATACAACAGAGTCTTTGGTTTGCTCAAACATCCATTCATTCATTGAAACCCCATGTAACTCTTCATGTATATTGGCAATGCATAACTCTTCTTCATCATCATGGCTACCAGGAGCCGAAGTGCGAACAGGCATGCGACTCAAGAAGTCAGCAACCACATTTTTGACTCCGGGCACATACTGGATCACATAATTAAAATCAAATAGGCGAACAGACATGCGTGCAAGCCTAGGAGAAGCTGCATGTAAGCCATTCGTAGTGAACACTTTGGTAAGCGGTTTGTGGTCGCAGTGTAGGGTAACCTTATTTCCCCAGACGAACTGGCAGAAATGTTCGAGACCCCAAACGCATGCTAGTGCCTCCCGCTCTAAGAGCGGGAAGCAAAAGCAATGGTATACTCTGCCCCTTTGGCGTCCTTTTGGGTAAGGACAGCACCCAGACCCTTGCAACTGGCATCAGTCGTGATGATGTTCTCTAACACGGGGTCAAAGCCTTGTAATGGTAACACGGAACACATTTCTTTCTTTAAGGTACAAAATGAGTCTTGACATGTATTGTTCCACACAAACTTATTCTTTAGCTTGAGCAATTGCCTTAGTTCATAAGTTTTACATGAGAAGTTCTTAATGAATTTCGCATAAAATTCAACAAGGTCAAGAAAAGAGCGTAACTCTTCCTTGTTGCATGGTAGGTGCGTCTAGAATAGCATCTAGCAGTTCCTTCTTGGGCCTGATACCGTCACTTGCAATCTCGTGTCCAAGGTAGTTTACTTTTGTGCATGCAAATTTACATTTGTTATGTTCAGCCGTTAAACCTTTAGCCTCAAGGATACCGAGGACCTGGTTCACTTTCAAGTCATGCTCCTCCCTTGTTCTACCCATCACAAGAATGTCATCCTGGAACATTAAAATGTCTGTCACCCCCTTGAACATTTGGTGCATCAGTCTTTGAAACATAGCGGCCACAGAGGCCAATCCAAAAGGTACTCTGGTAAACCGATAGCATCCAAAAGGGGTTATGAATGTGGTAAGGTTTTTGCTATCGTGATGTAGGGGAACCTGGTGGTAGGCGGATTTTAGGTCTATGGTGGAAAACCATTTAATACCTTTGGTGTGTGCCAACAGTCCGTTAATTCTCGGAAGAGGGAATTGTTCAACCACGATGTTATCATTGAGGTCGCGCAAGTCTACGCATAGCGTCAGGTTTCCGTTAGGCAGTTTGGCCATGACCAAGGGAGCCACCCACTCTGAGGCTTCTACTCGCTCAATGATGCCATCCTGAAGTAGTTTATCCAGTTGAACTCTGACCTCTTCCTTTACTGCAAAGGGTAAATTCCGGACTTTATGCACAACAGGGATGGAATTAGACTTAACGCGTATTTTGTGCTTATACCCACTCAAGGCACCGATCTTACCAGAGAAGACTTTAGGGAACCTGTTTAATAAGCCCTTGCTGTATTACTCATCATTATCAATGACCAGGACAGGATCAGACCTACTAGGATCAAGTATGATTCCCAGGCTGCCCTGGTCCATTCATCCCAAAACGGAATGGCCCACAGATGATACATATAGTTTGCCTAAGGACTCCCTTCCCTTGAAGGAAAAACTTACTTTTCTAAAACCACACACTTCTATGGGATCCCCCGTGAATGTTTTGATGGTGATGTCAGATTTTTCCAACTGTTTCCCTAGATGCGGCACAAACTTTTCCTCCCAAACTTTACTGTTGACTATGGTGTAAGGGGATCCAGAGTCAGCAACTATGCTTATGTCTACTCCCCCGATGGACATGTCACACATAGGTTTCTTCGTTTTGGCGGTGTGAGCATCATTAATTTGCAAGACACACTTGTCTTCAATGTTAAGAACATACATGTTCACTTCGTCATCGTCGGATGTGTTATTGGTTACATCATGATCCACATCGACCAGTTTAACTGAGCCTGAGGAACTTTTCTGGCATACTTTTTGAAAGTGCCCAATAGTACCGCAAAATGAGCATTTTACCTTTCTAGCTGGGCATTTAATATTGTCTGCCAAATGGGTAGAACTACCACACCTGTAGCAACGTCTCCTATTGCTGCTTTGCATTCTATTGGCAAAAGGTTTAGAACTGCTGTTTTTCCTGCTCTGTTTGGAAAAGGATTTATTATCAATCACCCTGGCCCAGTACCATCCTCTTTCTTTTCTTTGTTCTCAGAAAGAACAGCCTTGGCACACCGACCAGTAAGCTCAGCTCTCCTAGCAATATCCATAATGGTTTGTAAAGGGGATTCACCCTTGGCCCACAAACTGTCCTGGATATTGGTGTTAGAGCCCTGCATGACAATCTGATCTCTGATGAATTCGTCGTGCAAATTTTCAAAATGACAATTAATGGCCAGATTTTTCAATGCGGAGACATAATCATCAATTGACTCCTCCTTGCCCTGTTTCCTGTGGAAAAACTTGTACCTATCCACAGCGACACAGACAGTGGGTTTATAGTAAGTATTAAAGTCATCTATAGCATTAGCAAATATGTCACCTTCATCTTCGCCTCTAACTTTCTTATTTATACTATTGTACACTTTGATACCACCAGCGCCCAAACAATGTAACACACTTTTGAGGTTTTTTTCTGTAATAAAGTCTTCATCGTCATCAAACATAGAGATATAGTTCAAGAAGTACTCTCTCCACTCCTCCCATTTGAGTACAGGCTCATCCCCCGCTGGTAGGAAAGTCTGGGGAGGCGCTAAGTTCCACAAATATCCTGTAGACATGTTAGTGAAGGAAGGAGTGAGTGTGAATATGACTGGTCACCTTGCCTGTAACTGGCGCTGACAGAGAAGCAACTGAGCAGTTGTGTAATGGTAGTGTAGAGGGGCTATACAGGAGGCGAAAATGAATTTCAGTTCTGCTTTGGCCATCAGCGTGAACAAGCACGGGAGAAAGAGATTACAGTACAGTGTTCGTGAATACACCGTAATGGTGAAGTATGGACATTCACAGTGAAAGCTGAAGGATACCGTATTGGCATAAACGTTGTGCTCATCAATGTGAGCGAGCACTCAAGATAATACCTTCCTCCGTGGTGTCGATTGCAGGAATTACCCTCGTGAAAAGAATTCACTACTGAGGAGAGCTGATCCGTGTGATTCAATCTATGTGAGGAATGCCCAAAGACTGAAGAGCTGTGATTAAAGATGGTGTCACGTACATTGCGTAACGCGTAGGCAGAAACAACTGGAACTCCGACCTTGAAATGAGCCAAAATGGCGTCGGACGACGTGCAGGAGCGTGCGTCGTTACCAGGCAACGTGGAGACGCTGCCTCAGCTGTGCAATGATGTAGATGAGGGCTCGCGGACAGCTGTCAGTTGAAAAAGTTTGTTGGCAACGGTTGAACTGTCAACACCATACTGACAGGAATTTGTTGCGCAGATGCCGCCTCAGGTAAACATGCCACTACACTGCCTCCACCACATGCTGTCTTTGAAGAAAAATGACGTACATGAACTGCAACAACATTTTTCACACAAAAGGGTGGAAAGTTCAGTGGTTAGCGGAGGGACATTAAGGCATCACGGGCAGCATGTAGCTGCGTTGTCACCTCTGCGGAGCGTCACGGACAGAGTGTAGAAGCGCTTATGCCACTGCGAGATACACCACAGTGGAGTACTAACGGAAGGGACGTGAATAGGTACAAATTAAACGCTGATGAGACGCAAAGTAAATCTGCTCCCAAAGTCAACCGGGCGAGAAATACCCAGAGCGAGGTGGTAGCATGTAACAGCGCTGACTGACCTGTTGTCAAAGTACCAGAAGAGACACTGTGACTTGTGAGACGAAGATGCTCGCTTCTATAATGTGAAAGATATGTAGCAGTCCTTGGGCCCGATTCACAGAACTTACACATTTTGTGTAACTTACTCATTTTGGTATTCACAGAAGGCACTTACTCATTGATGAGTAAGTGCCTTCTGTGAATACCAAAATGAGTAAGTTACACAAAATGAGTAAGTTACTCAAAATGAGTAAGTTACTCATTTTGGTATTCACAGAAGGCACTTACTCATTGATGAGTAAGTGCCTTCTGTGAATACTAAAATGAGTAAGTTACACAAAATGAGTAAGTTACACAAAATGAGTAAGTTACACAAAATGAGTAAGTAAGTGCCTTCTGTGAATACCAAAATGAGTAAGTGCCTTCTGTGAATACCAAAATGGTAGTAAGTTTAGGATTTTGTCTTAAGTTAGTTCTGTGAATCGGGCTACTTGAGTATAAGTACAGTAATTTTCGTGTCATCAGCAGACGTAGCAATACGATGTATGTCAACGCCGGTAAATTGTCGTGGTTCCTGTGTTGGTGCTCGTCGCCAAAATTGTGCGGAATGAAAGCGAGTACAAAGATGGATGATGAACTTCTTTATTCGGTAGCACCAACACAGATTCCGCAGGGGTGCAGAGCAAAAGAAGATGCAGCTGCTCCATCAGTCACCAGCTGAGAACTGTCAACATTCTAGAACTCAGCTGGTGACAGGGAACGCAATACATACGGTGTCCGTAGGTGGACATAATTATACAGATCGCAACACTTTCGCCTCTGCCTGGTGCGCGTGAAGGCCCTCATGTCTGTTCCCTGCTCATGCTGCATTTTCCCTGTGCCCAGTTCATGCATGTCATCCACGCACTTCAACAATAGCGCGTTCCAATTTTCTTGCTAACGGTCATTTTCTTTTTTCCACTCAGGTGAACAGCACATGTCATCACGTCGCAAAACGTATGACGTGACCATAATACCAATTTGTTTTGAGATTAAACAATGAAAAACTGTGTTTTGTAGCTCATGAGAGTGTTCTCAGCAATTTCAGTGAGACACACACAAAAAAACACATTAGAATTGTCCGAGCCCTTCAAAATAAATTGTTGTTTTTGCATGGAACTTCTCTGCGTTTTCAGTGACATTCACATTATAAAAAAATATAGCACTTTTGAATTTGAAGAATCCTGCACTATAAATGTCATGCTTTTGTATGAATGGAAAGTTGATCACATTACATCACAATGATACGCACACTTTGGAAGTATCATAACCTACCAATTTGGATTAAGGCATTTCCACAACTATATTAACAGTGCCACGCTCACTCTCCTATCATAGCATGTCACAAGTGTGTTATTCACGTTCACGAAAATTTGTATAAAGTGATACACACACTACAAGGCTCTTTTGCGTCCACAACTACTATAACAAATGACATGCACACTCTCCAATCATGGCGTGTTGCAGTGTATTACTCACCATCACAGAAATTTGTCCACAATGATACACACACTATAAGACTCTTTTGCATTTTTGTGTCAATATGAGGTATGTGAATGCTCCTCCTCCTTTTTTACACACACTGGGTGAACCTTCAATAAAATGGAAAACCTGGTTTAGAACGTTTACTAAGTATCTGGATGCCATTGGGATTAATTGGTACTAAATAGTATCCCCTCTGGGACCAGGATGGCTCCTATAGAAGAGGTGATGGACTGGTGGATGTTTAGTATGCCAGGTGGCAACACACCCACTATTGTGGGTGGGAAGGGAAACTGACCCTTTTCTTTATAAGCAGGGAGCAGAGTCAACAGTAGGTTATACGCAGGGAAGGGACCTTTGAAGAATGTGCGACTACAGGGCCTCCCTCTCATGCCCCCATGAGAGCAGATGCCCCTTTTAAAATTGGGTAATTCCTTGAAAATGCTGCGGCAAGTATATGCCTTTCTTTAAATTCTTTCACATGCAAATTTCATGCGCATGTCAGTCACGTCTTCGGGGGAAGTGACTTCTTCGCTACCCGCCCTGACGAAAGCCCAGGACCTTAAATTGGCCGTTAGGAAAGGGCTGAAGCATGTTGGTGCTTTAGGGTCATAGGACCATCACATCCTCTTAGCTCTATATACTTTTTTAACCTTTCCTCCCACCCTACGAATAAAGGATACTTTTCGATTGGGAGAAGAATTTTATCTTTAAAGTTACGCCCCCATACACCCAGTCTTCATAAGTGCTCCCTGAAACACGGTTGAGCCCACCCTGACCTTTAGGAGTTGGGGCAAACACGATGATGAAGCATGTCACTACTAGAGTGAGAAAGGGTTATATAAAGAAAATGGTCACTTTCCCTTCCCACCCACAATACTGGGTGTGTTGCTACCTGGCGTACTAAACAGCCCCCAGTCCTTTACCTCTTCTACAGGAGCCATCCCGGTTCCAGAGGGCATACTATTTTGTTTCTGAGTCTATAACAGGGAGGATGTACCCCTTCCATCCTCTTCATTTGAGGACCTCTCTACCCTTCTAGGGTTCATAACAGGGACCCCTAACCTTGTGTATAAGAATAATAGGTACTAACCAGAGGGGAAAAGATTTCTTCTTGAGCATAATTTAGGTTTCAAAGGTCGGGCAAATTATGAACATCTACCTCCAGTTTCTGAAGGATCAGATAAAGAGAATGAACTTGATGAATATCAGGAGGAAATCAAAAAGTTGGAAAAGCAATTTGATGTGCAATTGAGTTTGATTGTTAAAAGACATAAGTTTTTTACTTGAGAGCAGCACCAGGAGAAGTCAACAGACTTGTATGTGGCAGCTTTACTCATTCTAGCTGTGGACTGTGAATTTGAGGAGTTCACCACCCAATTATTCAGAGACCAAATAGTAGTCAAATGCTGGGATAAAAAAGTGCAAGAGAAGTTGCATATGTTAAAGAACCCGTCTTTATTGGAAACCATTGACATTGTAAAAAGTATCAAACTTTCACACATTCAGGGCCAGATGCAAGTCGCAATTTAGTATGTACAACAGTGTCAGAGACACTGATTGCGATTCTCAATGGGGTCGCAAAATGCGAGGCTCATTAATGTTAATGAGGCACTTGCATTTTGCGACCCCATTGGGAATGGCTGGCCCTCCCAGGGATGGTGGCCTGCTGGGCTCAGCAGACCACCATGTCATGGACTGCTTTTAAATAAAACAGATTTTTTTTTTAAATGCAGCCCGTTTTCCTTAAAGGAAAACGGGATGCATTTAAAAAAAGTAAAAATGAAATGTTTTTGTTTCATTTTTTAAGGGCAGGCAATGGTCCCTGGGACCACTGCCTGCCCTTAAAAAACACTTTGCATGCATTTGCAAAGGGGAAGGGGTCCCTGGGGACCCCTTCCCCTTTGCAAATGCATTACCACCTACTTTAAGTAGGTGGTAATTGCGTGTGTTTTGTGACCGCAATTGGGGTCGCAAAACATTAGTACATGGGTTAGAGAGTCGCTATTTGGAAGGGAACACCCCTTCCAAATAGCGAGTCTCTAAACACTTTTTTGCGAGTCGCAATTCATTTGCAACTCACAAAATTGTGTTAATACATGACCATACCAATTTTAGCATGCGCAAACGGGTCGCTAACCCGTTTGCGCATGCTAAAATTGGTCGTACATCTGGCCCTCAGTCACTTAATCAATCAATCAAGGATTTGTAAAGTGTGGCAAATCATCCACAAGGGTCTCAAGCCACGGGAGTAGCTGTTTGCTTTGTGGTGATCTATTCATTCGAATAGCCAGGTCTGGAGTCCTTTCCTGAATTGCTGGAGTGATGGTGTTGTCCTGGTGTGCAGGAGAAGGTTGTTCCAGGCTTTGGCCACCAGGTGTGAGAAAGAGCGTCCTCCACTGTTGCTTCAGCAAACCTGGGGGTTGTCTGTGAGGAAGAGGAAGGCAGATCGCCGGTATCTGGTTGGTTCGTGGAAGGTCATACATTTGTTGATGTAAGCTGGTCTTTCCCTGTGCAGGGCATGTATGCGTGGATCAACATCTTGAACTGCCATCTTTTCTTGATCGGAGGCCAGTGTAACTTTTTGAGGTGGGGTGTGATGTGGGTATACCTGGGGAGGTCAAGGATGAGTCTGACCACTGCGTTTTGTATTGTCTGTCCAAAGAGTTGATCAACAAAGAGAGTGTTCTAGTCCATATAGTATCTGACAATACTGCTAATGATCAGAGCAATTTTAGAGTAGCATCACAAAGGCAGAAGAAGTATGATTTTACAAAAGTGGAAAAAACAGTTTTTCAGACAAAAAGAAATCTGATTCAGATGTGGTTTTCCTCAACATTCCTCCATGGGGCATCCTTATCCTGCTAAAAATGCTGCTTGTAAAAGTTGTGGGAAGGTTGGCCATTATGCCAAAGTGTGTCAATCTAAGAGAAAACGAGTGAATGCTTTGGTTGAGTATTACACCAATGATAAAACATGGGATTTTCTGGAAAGGACAAAAGATTTGGTGTTAATGATAAGAGATGAAGATGAGTTTCATTTTATTGATCCCTACATTGAAATTTGCATAGATGGTAAAATGCTGAATCTATTAGCGGATTCAGGTGTAAAAATGGCCATTGTTACTGAAGTTTTGATTAAAAATAAATGGGCAGACAAAGAACTTATGCTGCCACCCGAAATGTGTCCAGTGTCTTATGACGGGAAAACAATTGACTTGGTCAGGTATTTTGAGAGCTTTTTGCAGTTCAAGAGTAAGACTATTTTTGGCAAAATCCATGTTGTAAAGAAAGGGCTAAACATTTTGGGGTGGTATCATCAGGGCTTATTTGGTATCACTCTGAGGCCAGGAAATAAAGTTCAAATATTGCTAGTGAGGGAAAACATGCAAACTAATGTTCATTCTGATGCGGTTGTTAACAATGAATGGATTACTAAATTTCCGAGATTTGATTAAAAATTGGGAAAGATTTGTGGTTTCAAGCATAAGATAAAGGTTCGAGATGGTGCAATGCCAATTAAACATAAGCTGAGAAATGTATCAGTTAGCATTAGGGAGGATTTGGCTAACATTCTTGAGAAAATGTGCATTGAAGGGGCAATTGAGCCTGTACAATCTTCTCTATGGTTATCTCCTTTAGTCATTGCCAGGAAGAAAACTGGGGATTTGAGAGTCTGCATTGATCTGAGAAGTTTAAACAGAGTATTTTGGGTGGTTTCTTATCCTTTGCCAAGCATAGATGATATTTCGACAAGTTTTGCAGGAGCAAGTATTTTTGGTAAAATAGAATTGGTATCTGCTTACCATCAGGTGGAATTAGAACAATCGTGCAGACATCTTACAGCTTTCATTTCTCCTTTAGGTATATTTCAGTTCAAAGAAATGCTATTTGGTTTGGCATCTGCCACCTGAAGTTTTCATGAATCATGGAATCAATTTTAAAAGGCATCAGAGGGGTGGTTGCATTCCAGTATGATATCCTTATAGCAGCTAGGAACATTCAGGAGCACGATGAAACAATGCACTTACTGTTAGGAAAACTGAAACAGGTGGGTATTGTTGCAAATTTGAAGAAGTGTGAGTTTGCCAATTCAAGTGTAGAATATCTAGAACACGCAATTTTCCGAAAGTGTGGTAGAACTACTTCCTGGTTTAGTAGATGCTATCAGAGATGCTTCTGTACCTGAGAATAGAGAACAAGCTTAATTGTTTTTAGAAGTCTGCGAATGTTATGTTAAGTTTATAGAAGACTTTTCCAGAAAGACACTAATTGGAGAGCTTTGCTTTAAAAAAAAAACATTAGCTAGGATGAGAGATGTGAAACAGCTTTTTTACTTTGATAGTGGAGATTGAGCCGGTAAAGATTTTGGCACCATATGATCCTACCTGTAAATTCTTAATCACGGTTGAGGCCAGTATTAGTGGGTTAAGGGCAACTTTGTCTCACATAAATAATCAGGTGGAGAGAACATAGGTCTTGCATCCAGAGCTCTAAGAGACAATAAAAAGGAGTTCTCAGTCATTGAGAAAGAATTGCTGGCATACTGTTGGCGGTAGAGTGTTTCAAGTATTTTGTTTGGTGAAGAAAATGTGTTTTGTTGACAGATTTCAAACCATTGGTGAGCATTTTGAGTGGGGATGCAGTTAGGGATCTTACTCCTAGAATAGCCAGACTGAGTTCAAACTTTTCCAATATAATTTTGATATCCAATACATTCCAGGAGGGAGGAACATTAGGGCAGATTTCCCATCAAGGTCATCATTATCAACTGAATTGTCTGGTACACAGGAAGATGATGAAGAGTGCCTTATTGCTGCTGTTGATCTATGCAACGAAGGTGCTTTTTGATTAATATGAATGGGTTGAGTGTTTAGAGAAGGATAAGGATTTGAGGGTGGCTCAAAAGTATGTTATTGAAGGATGACCAAAAGAAAAATCTTTGCAGTTTGGTGTTCAACAGTATCTTAAGGTTACAGAAGAATTAACTTTGGAGAAAAGTAACATAATCTTGAGGGGTGATAGGTTTATACCTCCTTCCTTGTTGAGAGCTAATATTGCATGTTCTGGGCATGTGGGTCATCTAGGGCAGGCAGTGTCCAAGAGAAAAATACATTCAGTTTATTGGTGGCCCAGTATGGATGCAGACATTGTTCAACCAGTTAGAGAGTGCGTTATTTGCTCAACTAGTGACAAATCTCGAAAGACCACAACACTACCTCTCATCCTGTTGATTTGCCTGAGAGACCGTGGTAAAAATTAGTCGTTGATTTTATTTGGTCGTTCAGTTCAATGTCACCTAGGCTCAAGTATGCATTGATGGTAGCTGATCACTGTAGCAAATGGTGGGAGGTTGAGTTTGTGATGAACCAAACACCAACACTGTAAAACACAAATACGATCCAGCACTCTATAAACAAATTCAAATTACACCAGTAAATCAGAAAAGTATTCAAAAATTAATTCAGCAGGTCTGATGTCGTTCCAATTCTTTATTCAAAATCTTCTTAAAAGATAGATTGTAGCCTACGCGTTTCGTCCATCAAGGACTTCTTCAGGGCAAAAGGTAAGACGTTTCCCCTCAAAATTCTTGGAGCAAAATTTCTGTATGGAGACTCAGTTTCCAAAGGAAATGTATTAAGTCCTTAAGTGTTTTGGCACCAATATAGGAGTCATCCAAGGTATTGAGTCCCAGCGGTGTCATAGACCATTATTATCTATGGCCATACGTAATGAAACCATAGCTCATTGAGAACCGGTGAATGGACTGCTTGGTGAACGCGATCACATTTTTCATAGAGGTTTTCATGACGTTTCCCATAAGAATTGGTGTTCGATAATGCTGTACAATTTGCTTCAAAAGAAATGAAAGAGTTTTTGACAAAGTGCAGTGTCACACACAAGGGGATCACATTCTATCATCCCTGAGCAAATGGCTTGATTGAGAAAATGAATTGGACATTAGGTGAGTGTGTGCAATGGGCAATCAAGAACAAAATGGATCTACGTAAGCCTGTGCACAGTATGTTGTTCTCTTATTGCATGAGTTCCAATGCAGTAACTGGAAAGGCCCGGTTTCAAATTATGAAGGGTCATGCACTGGCATATGAAATGTGCCCAGCATGGTAGAAAGAATGTCAATCTTGTTCATTGCATGAAGCAACCATGGATATGAACATTTATCCAAATGTTGAGGCTGCACAGGAAAAAATCAAGCAGTGGTTTGATGCCAAACATGGTGTTGGTGTCCATGCCGATAAGATCTAAGTTGGGGATTGGGTATGCATTAAGGAATCATCACATGTGCCAAAAGGACGATCAAAGTTCTGAGAACCTGTTAAAGTTGAACCAGTGAGTGATTGTGAGATCAGAGTAAGAGGCCATGAATGGTGGAATTTGTATAGAGTGGAGAAGGTGAATCTTAAGAGTACCATTGAAAGCCCTAAGGAAAGGCCCTCTCCTGAGATCTTGGAAAATGTTTGAGATCAGGGCACAGATACAGGGGAAATAAGGAAGCCAGCATGGTTTCGCAATTAGATGTTTCATTAATCACCTAAGCAATTGTTAGATTTGGGGGTCTCTAGTTGGCAGAGGTCGGTACCTTTGTCCAAATAGGGACCCTTGAGTCTAGTCAGGGAAAGTAGGTACACTCCCGAAATAACCCCTGCTCACCCTCTTGGTAGCTTGGCACGAGCAGACAGGCTTAGTTCAGAGGCAGTGTGTAAAGCATTTGTGAACACATACAGTAATCAAGTGACAACACTACAAATGGACACCACACAGGTTATATATTTATAAAAATAGGTATACTTTATATAGATTTATCACAAGACCATAAACGACAAAAATAATCCACAATACTGTTAAGAATACTTAGTTCTGATCAAAAGGCTTAATTCAAGGTTCTGTGCGAGTCGGTAGCCTCCTCCGGCTACGGCGATGTCGAGAATAAACAGAGTCTAACAAATCCAGCTGACCGCGTCGAGGCGGGCCAACACAGCGTAGACAGACTCGGTCACAGTACCTTTACTTGAAGCGGCAGGCACGGGCGTGCGAGCCGGATGGCTGTTCGTCGCGGTCGCGATGCAAAAATGGAAGCGTTGCAGGACGCGTTGTCCCTCGATGCGGTGCAGGCAGCGGCTCGTTGACGTCGTCGAGACGGAGTCGGTGAGACCAGGGCCGTGCGTTGCAGGGCGAGACGGTGCTTCGATGCGGTGCTGGCAGGTTGCGGTGCGGCGACGGAGCCGGATTCAGGAGCTGGCGTCGATCAGTCCGGACAGCGGTGCGAGTCGGGCGGTGCGTCGCAAAGCGTGCGAGCGGTGCCCAACTCCGGTGCGGTCACAGGACTCGAACTCAGCAGCAGTGACCGTGTCGGTCGGACCAGTTCGATTCGGCGTAGCGAAGCGTTGCAGGACGCGTTGTCCCTCGATGCGGTGCAGGCAGCGGCTCGTTGATGGAGTCGGTGAGACCAGGGCCGTGCGTTGCAGGGCGAGACAGTGCTTCGATGCGGTGCTTACAGGACACCGAGTCGGTCGTGAGAGTCGGTCACAGCTCCCTACCTCTGCAGCCACTGAAACAGAGTTTCCAGCAGCAATTCACAAAGGGGGTGAAGTCCAATGGTCCTGGGACTTCGGTCAGGGGGCAAGCTCTCTTCCAAGCCCTTGGAGATCCTTCACAAGTTGAGGAAAGTCACAGCAAAGCAAAAGTTCCTTTCTCCTTTCTTTGGCAGTCAGGCAAACCACTGCAGGCCAATCCCCAAGCAGCACTTCAGCTTAGGGATAGTCTCTCCTCCGTTTCTTCTTGGTTCCGCTCCTCAGCAAAGGTTTCTTCTTGTTCCCAAAAGTGATCTAATTTTCCTGGGGTCTGGGTGCCCCTCTTATACCCTGATTCTCTTTGTTCTCTGGAGGCAGAGAGGCCTCTGCCTAGTCCAAAACCAGTTCTGGTCAGTCCTGGAGCACTTTGTTTTTCTGACTCCTTCTTTCCTTTCAGAATGTGGGGCAGAGTGCTCAGCCGCCCGGCAGGAGGTGGAGCCAGCATTGTGGAAGGCAGGCACAGCCCTATTCAGACCCAGGTGCAACTCCTCCCTCCACTCTGGATGCAGATCTTTCTATTCAGCCCTGCGCTGACTCACCCTGTCTCCTGTAGCCACCCCCAGCCCCTGTCACTCAATCTCCAGACAAGGAATACACAACCTAGCAGAGGCAGGCTTGGATAGTTAGGCAAGAAAATACCCACTTTCTAAAAGTGGTATTTTCAAACACAGAATGTTAAAACCAACTTCACTAAAAGATGTATTTTATCATCCTGAGTTCAGGCATACTAAATTCGTTTTTCTACCATGTTCCCTGGGTCAGTTCTGACTATAAGGTGTAATAGTCAGTCTGCCCATTCTGGCCTATGGGGAGCAGGTAGCCTTGCAATAGTGAAAAACAAAAATGGCTGTAATTCACTATTAGGACATGCCACACACACCAGGGCATGTCCTACCTTATACTTACAATGCACCCTGCCCTAGGGCCTACTTTAGGGGTGACCAACTTGCAGTAAAGGGAAGGTTTAGGGACTGGTAAGTGGGTGTACTCACCAAGTCGACATGGCAGCCCGAGGCTGCACACAGGCTCTGCGATGGCAGGCCTGAGACACATTTAAAAGCCGCTTCTGTGGGTGGCACAACCAGTGCTGCAAGCCCACCAGCGACATTGGATTTACAAGCCCTGGGCACACTGAGTGCACTGTACTAGGGACTGACAAGTAAACCAATCATCCAATCATGGAGTCACTAATACATATATCAATTAACGATCGGGAGCACTTGCACTTTGGCACTGATTAGCAGCGGCAAAGTGCCCATGAGCATCTAGTCCAGCAAAAACATATCGGCAACAGTGGAGGCATTACGAAAAAATGGAAGGGAGACCCACGCCAAGGATGCCAGGTCTAACACGTGTCCCCTCCAGCTGAAATGTGGGGAGAACTATCCTACCCCTAGGGAGTTCTCATCGCTAAGGCGGAAAAATCTGGACAGTCCATCAGCATTGGCGTGTTCTGTACCAGGGCGGTGTTCCACCGTAAAGTCCATCCCCTGTAGGGAAATGGACCACCTCAACAGCTTTGGATTCTCACCCCTCATCTGCATCAACCATCTGAGGGGCCTGTGGTCTGTCTGAACCCGGAAGTGAGTCCCAAACAGGTATGGTCTCAGCTTCTTCAGTGCCCAGACCACAGCAAATGCCTCACGCTCAATAGCACTCCATCTCTGTTCCCGGGGAAGTAACCTCCTACTGAGGAAGGCTACCGGTTGGTCTAGGCCCTCCTCATTGATCTGTGATAGAACAGCCCCTACCCCATGCTCTGAAGCGTCCGTCTGAACAATGAACTCATTGGAGAAGTTGGGTGCCTGGAGCACAGGCGCCGTGCACATGGCAGTCTTCAAGGTGTCAAAAGCTTTTTGACAGGCGTCAGTCCAAATCACTTTCCTGGGCTGCTTCTTGGAAGTCAGCTCGGTCAAGGGGGCAACAATGCTGCCATACCCCTTGACGAATCTCCGGTAATACCCGGTGAGTCCTAGGAAGGCTCTCACCTCTGTCTGGGTCTTGGGGGCTCCCAAGCCAGAATGGTATCAATTTTCGGTTGGAGGGCGCCACCTGGCCGCTCCCAACCTGGTGTCCCAAGTACACCACAGAACCCTGCCCAATCTGGCACTTACTCGCCTTGATTGTGAGGCCTGCCCTCCGCAGCGCCATCAACACTTCCCAGAGGTGACGCAGATGTTCCTCCCAACTGGCACTGAACACTGCGATGTCATCCAGGTAGGCGGCACTGAAATCCTCCAGTCCAACCAACACCTGGTTGACCAACCTCTGAAAGGTGGCAGGGGCATTCTTCATCCCAAAGGGCATCACCCGGAACTGGTAGTGCCCATCTGGTGTGGAGAATGCTGACCTCTCTTTGCCCCATCAGTCAAGGCGATCTGCCAGTACCCAGACGTTAAGTCAAACGTGCTGAGGTACCGCGCAGCCCCTAACCGATCTATGAGCTCATCAGCTCTGGGGATGGGGTGGGCGTCAGTCCTGGTGACGGAATTGAGTCCCCTGTAGTCCACACAGAACCGGAGTTCTGGTGTGGCACCAGGCGCGGCAGCCTTTGGAACCAAGACCACTGGGCTGGCCCAAGGGCTGTTAGAAGACTCAATCACCCCTAGCGCAAACATCTTGGAGACCTCCTCCTTGATGCAGGCTCTGACCCTGTCAGTCACCCTGTAAGCCTTGTGCTTCACAGGAAGACTGTCCCCAGTGTCCACATCATGGACGCACCAATGAGTGACACTGGGAACCAGGGAGAACAGGTCAGGGAACTGTCCCAACAGTTGGCGACAGTCACCCTGCTGCTCAGGTGTCAGGGAGGTAGAGAGGTTTACTCCCTCCACTGATCCATCTTGCTCTCGGGCTGACAGGAGGTCAGGAACAGGCTCGGTCTCCTCCTCCATTCCATCATCTGTAGCTAAGAGCATGCCCACTTGGGACCTCTCCAAGTGGGGCTTCAGGCGGTTCACATGCAGGACCCGCAAGGGGTTCCTGGGAGACTGCAAGTCCACCAAATAGGTAACTGGACTCTTGCGCTCCACCACCGAAAAGGGCCGGTCCACCTGTCCTGGAGCGCACAGGGCTCCACAGGGGCCATGACCCACACTTTCTGAACAGGCTGAAGCTCTACCAGAGTGGCATTCTGGTCGTACCACCGCTTCATCTCCTCCTGGCTGGCTTCCAGATTTGCCTCAGCAAGTTCTCTGAAACGCCTAGTCTGGTTCCGGAAGGCCAGCATGTAACTGTATACATCCTGGGGAGGTTTCCTGGGAGATTGCTCCCAGCCTTCCTTGACCAAACTCAGAGGTCCTCGCACCGGGTGTCCATAGAGGAGCTCAAAGGGACTGAACCCTAGAGATTTCTGTGGCACCTCCCGGTATGCAAACAACAGGCATGGTAAGAGGACGTCCCATTTACACCTCATGGGTTCTTCCAGACCCATAATCATGCCCTTGAGGGTCCGGTTGAATCTCTCAACCAGCCCATTTCCTTGAGGGTGGTAAGGAGTGGTGAACTTGTAAGTTACACCGCACTCCTGCCACAGGGACTTCATGTACTTGGACACGAAGTTGGTACCTCTGTCAGACACCACCTCTTGAGGGAATCCCACACGTGAGAAAATTCCCATCAGTGCCCGTCCCACCACGGGGGCCGTCACTGTCCTCAGAGGGATGACTTCAGGGTACCGGGTGGCATGGTCCACCAAGACCAGGATAAACCTGTTGCCCATGGCTGTCTTGGGGTCCAGTGGCCCCACAATGTCAATACCCACCCGTTCAAAGGGGGTGCTGACAACAGGGAATGGCTGGAGAGGAGCCTTGTGCTTCCTCCCACTCTTTCCACTTGCCTGGCAAGTCTGACATGTCCTGCAGTGAGTGGCGGCACTCCTGCGCATCTGGGGCCAATAGAAATGGGTAACAAGCCTGTCAAAGGTCTTGTCCTGCCCCAGATGTCCTGCTAACGGTACATCATGAGCCAACCCCAGTAGGAAGGCTCTGAAGCGCTGGGGTACCACCAGCACACGGGCTGACCCAGGCTCAGCAACCTTAGGCTCTGAATACAGGAGACCATTCTCCCAGTAAACCCAATGTGATCCAGACTGATCACCTGCTGCCTGGTCCGTGGCCTGTTGCCTCAGACCCACGAGAGAGGGGCATGCGTTCTGCTCCTCGCAGAACTCTTCCCTGGAGGGTCCTCCTTCTTGCTGCCAATGGGTCAGCTCAGGTAGGTCCCCCAGTTCAGCTACCTGCTCCCCTGTAGGCTCCAGGGCATCCCCCTCAGGGTCTGCCTCCTCCTGGACCGTGGGAACTTCGGGGCCGGTTTCCCGCGCCCCCTGCCTCCTCTCTCTCTGGCAGGCACCTGGGCCTCCCTCTCAGGCTCCAGGTCCTCTTGAACACCTTTAGCTGCCATTGACCGGGTGGTCACACATGCCCAATCAGGCAAGCCCAACATTTCTAAATGCGCACTCCGCTCCACCTTAGCCCAAGGTGAGCTCTCCAAATCGTTCCCTAACAAACAGTCAACAGGCATGGCTGGCCTCACAGCTACTTGAAGAGTACCGAGACCCCCCACTCAAAGGGAACCTGAGCCACCTTGCAGTGACTCTCTGTGTTGTCAGCGGCAACAACCGGATAGAATGCATCAGGGATAACCTGCTCTTTAGACACCAGGTGACACTTGACAGCTGTCACACTGGCTCCTGTGTCTCTCAGAGCCTCCACCCGATGGCCATTGATGGTCACCCACTGCCTGTATTTCTTAGTGTTCTCAGGCAGCGGGGTCCTAGGGACCATCTCAGAGTCTCCTAATGAGACAAGGGAAAACACTGTGGGATCCCCCCACCTTGGGCACCCAACTCCTCCCCCAGGGCTACACTAGCCAACTGCCGGGGACTGCACTGGTGGGTGCTGGTTTTCCATGAAAAGGGCAACGAGGATCGTTTGCCTTGTGGCCAGGGGCGCCACACTTGTAACATACCAGTGGTCCTTGTTGAACAGGGGGCCTGTCAGGGCCACTGGCTTCTTCTCAGGGAGAGGCTGGGAACCTTTCCCTTGGTTCCCTTGGGGTCTACTTTGGGGCCCTTTATGGAACTCCTTCTGTTTACCCTTGTCCCCCCCACTCCTCTGCTGGGGACCCTGCCCACCCTTGGCGGAGTCTCCCACGTGACCCTTGTGGACCCGGGTACTCACCCAGCGGTCCGCCTCCTCAGCAAGCTGCCTAGGGTTAGTCAGCTTACTATCAATCAGGTGCTGGCGTAGCTCAGGAAAACAATTACCGGACAAGTGCTCCCAGGCAATCAAATCAAAGAGCGCCTGAAAATCAGTCGCTTTGCTACCCTTTACCCAACCATCCAAGGCTCTGCAAAAGAAGGTCACATATTCAACCCAGGTACTGCTTTCAATCTTACTACAGTTCCTGAACCTTTGCCTATAAAGCTCAGGGGTCAAACCATACCTAGTCATTAAGGCATCCTTCATGTGGCTGTACGAATTATAGACTTCAGAGGGCAAATCCAACAAGGTATCCCGCCCTTCACTGAGGAACCGTCCCCACAACCCCGCTCCCCAATCCTTCTCAGGGACCCGGTGGGAAGACATGGCTACCTCGTAGGCTTTGAACCACTGCCCAATGTCATCATTTTTAAAAACTCCTTCACCACCTCTTTGGGAATATACACCCTAGCTTCAACAGGCACAGGCGGTACACTGCCACCAGAGGGAGTAATCTCTAAGCTTTTGGCCTTCAATTCCAACTCCCTCAAAACTTTCTCATGTTCAAACTGCATTTCCTCTTCCTCTAGGGCTAATTTCCTAGTTTGCATTTCGAATTCTAACTGCCCATTCAGCTTGAATTGGTCAGCTGCATTTCGTGCATCCTACTCTCTTTCCTGTCCTCCAACTCCTCTGGAGACAGTCCTCTGGCAGAAACACTGCTACCTACTGGGGAAGGTAGTCTTCTAGCCCCTAGACCCAATAGCCCCTCCAGCTGCCCTTCTGCATTCTCAGCCCCCTCCACAGGGGCACTCCTTGATTCGACCCAGGCCCTCAGCGCCTTTTGAAGGTCCTCCTTCCTGGAGAGTCCGGTCATGGACACTTTAAACTTTTTGCAGAATTGCCTGAGCTGTTTGAGGGTGTAGCATTCTAGCCTCTCTTCTTCCCAATCACACTCAACAGAGGCTACTGATGCTGGTTTCTCCATAGTGACTGAACTTGGCATTTGCAAAAATAGGAAATCCCAGAAAAAATGCTATAAACGTATGTGGTTGCGTTTTGGTCTGCACTCACTAAGTAGTGTTCACCAATCACTGTACATGAGTCACAAATGCAAGTCCAGAATCCTCACCGCTGACCACCAATGTTAGATTTGGGGGTCTCTAGTTGGCAGAGGTCGGTACCTTTGTCCAAATAGGGACCCTTGAGTCTAGTCAGGGAAAGTAGGTACACTCCCGAAATAACCCCTGCTCACCCTCTTGGTAGCTTGGCACGAGCAGACAGGCTTAGTTCAGAGGCAGTGTGTAAAGCATTTGTGAACACATACAGTAATCAAGTGACAACACTACAAATGGACACCACACAGGTTATATATTTATAAAAATAGGTATACTTTATATAGATTTATCACAAGACCATAAACGACAAAAATAATCCACAATACTGTTAAGAATACTTAGTTCTGATCAAAAAGGCTTAATTCAAGGTTCTGTGCGAGTCGGTAGCCTCCTCCGGCTACGGCGATGTCGAGAACAAACAGAGTCTAACAAATCCAGCTGACCGCGTCGAGACGGGCCAACACAGCGTAGACAGACTCGGTCACAGTACCTTTACTTGAAGCGGCAGGCACGGGCGTGCAAGCCGGATGGCTGTTCGTCGCGGTCGCGATGCAAAAATGGAAGCGTTGCAGGACGCGTTGTCCCTCGATGCGGTGCAGGCAGCGGCTCGTTGACGTCGTCGAGACGGAGACGGTGAGACCAGGGCCGTGCGTTGCAGGGCGAGACGGTGCTTCGATGCGGTGCTGGCAGGTTGCGGTGCGGCGACGGAGCCGGATTCAGGAGCTGGCGTCGATCAGTCCGGACAGCGGTGCGAGTCGGGCGGTGTGTCGCAAAGCGTGCGAGCGGTGCCCAACTCCGGTGCGGTCACAGGACTCGAACTCAGCAGCAGTGACCGTGTCGGTCGGACCAGTTCGATTCGGCGTAGCGAAGCATTGCAGGACGCGTTGTCCCTCGATGCGGTGCAGGCAGCGGCTCGTTGATGGAGTCGGTGAGACCAGGGCCGTGCGTTGCAGGGCGAGACGGTGCTTCGATGCGGTGCTTACAGGACACCGAGTCGGTCGTGAGAGTCGGTCACAGCTCCCTACCTCTGCAGCCACTGAAACAGAGTTTCCAGCAGCAATTCACAAAGGGGGTGAAGTCCAATGGTCCTGGGACTTCGGTCAGGGGGCAAGCTCTCTTCCAAGCCCTTGGAGATCCTTCACAAGTTAAGGAAAGTCACAGCAAAGCAAAAGTTCCTTTCTCCTTTCTTTGGCAGTCAGGCAAACCACTGCAGGCCAATCCCCCAAGCAGCACTTCAGCTTAGGGATAGTCTCTCCTCAGTTTCTTCTTGGTTCCGCTCCTCAGCAAAGGTTTCTTCTTGTTCCCAAAAGTGATCTAATTTTCCTGGGGTCTGGGTGCCCCTCTTATACCCTGATTCTCTTTGTTCTCTGGAGGCAGAGAGGCCTCTGCCTAGTCCAAAACCAGTTCTGGTCAGTCCTGGAGCACTTTGTTTTTCTGACTCCTTCTTTCCTTTCAGAATGTGGGGCAGAGTGCTCAGCCGCCCGGCAGGAGGTGGAGCCAGCATTGTGGAAGGCAGGCACAGCCCTATTCAGACCCAGGTGCAACTCCTCCCTCCACTCTGGATGCAGATCTTTCTATTCAGCCCTGCGCTGACTCACCCTGTCTCCTGTAGCCACCCCCAGCCCCTGTCACTCAATCTCCAGACAAGGAATACACAACCTAGCAGAGGCAGGCTTGGATAGTTAGGCAAGAAAATACCCACTTTCTAAAAGTGGTATTTTCAAACACAGAATGTTAAAACCAACTTCACTAAAAGATGTATTTTATCATCCTGAGTTCAGGCATACTAAATTCGTTTTTCTACCATGTTCCCTGGGTCAGTTCTGACTATAAGGTGTAATAGTCAGTCTGCCCATTCTGGCCTATGGGGAGCAGGTAGCCTTGCAATAGTGAAAAACGAAAATGGCTGTAATTCACTATTAGGACATGCCACACACACCAGGGCATGTCCTACCTTATACTTACAATGCACCCTGCCCTAGGGCCTACTTTAGGGGTGACCAACATGCAGTAAAGGGAAGGTTTAGGGACTGGTAAGTGGGTGTACTCACCAAGTCGACATGGCAGCCCAAGGCTGCACACAGGCTCTGCGATGGCAGTCCTGAGACACATTTTACAAGCCGCTTCTGTGGGTGGCACAACCAGTGCTGCAAGCCCACCAGCGGCATTGGATTTACAAGCCCTGGGCACACTGAGTGCACTGTACTAGGGACTGACAAGTAAACCAATCATCCAATCATGGAGTCACTAATACATATATCAATTAACGATCGGGAGCACTTGCACTTTGGCACTGATTAGCAGCGGCAAAGTGCCCATGAGCATCTAGTCCAGCAAAAACATATCGGCAACAGTGGAGGCATTACGAAAAAATGGAAGGGAGACCCACGCCAAGGATGCCAGGTCTAACAGCAATCATTTAATTGCATCTAGGATATCATTCCTTTTGTCATCTAAGCAATCTTTTCATTGCACCTATGTTATCATTTTATTTCATATTTTTACCGTATGTGAATTTGAAGGTTTCTATACATATTTTTTTTTTTTTAATTGTTGCTGTTTTGATTTTTTTGCTTTTCTTTAAGTACAAGTTTGTGTTGGAAGTTATTTTGTTGTGGGTTCTATGCATAGGGTGAAGATGTTGTGGTGATCTGTATTTCATACTGCTCTGTGTGATATCAAATTATGGAGAGTTCTAAGTTCTATGGTGGAATGTAGATGTTTAAGTACTGTGACAGTTGTCTCCTGGTGCTGCTACGCTGAGGCTGAATAAACCTGTGCTGTTATCATGCTATGTTTCTGTGGGGATTTTGTCTTCCACAGTGTGGTTGTTGATAGTCTTGTGCAGGCTGCTTACATCTCATTTGCCTATGTTGCGGGTGATCCAGCCTGGAGGTTACCCTGCTGTCAAGTGTATCACCATTGACAAAGGCTGAGTCTGGAAAATAGTCTGAGATGAACACATGAAAGGAGAACCAACTCAGACCTTTTCTGTAAGAGCAGACAGAAAATACACATCCTTTGATTGCCATCCCTGCATAAAAGTGGGAGCTGTTGGCACACTTGTATTGCCATTTCATATTTCTCTCTGATCAAATAGAGGGTGCTCCACAGAGTATCCAGAGTACTACTGTGCAACTAGAGCTCTTGTCTTCGTTGCTTTAAGCCAGCTTCCTTGAGATGAGGGGATATTACTTGGTTCTGATTTGGAGAAATATCTTTTTCCCAGTTCAGGAACACCTGGAGGGTCCTGTTTCGAAGAAGGGGGAAGGGGCGTGCCATCATTTCAGGAGCTGAATACTAGTGTGGACAAAACCAATTGACCCCAGTGCCATGGGTTCGCCCACCAGAGACTCGTGAAGATTGTGACTGGTTTGCTCCTGACTCGGAGTTGATCACTGATGCCGAAGTGGAGGATTTGCTGCACTGCTGAAGTGTGCCCAGGTAGATCCATTTAATTGGCCATTGCACTGGTCTGTGTAAACATGAGTGGCTTCCATTGCTGAAGAAGGGGCCAACCCTGACTTATGTGCCTGACGTGCTCTTGCCCGCTTGTGCCTGAGCTGTCTGCACAACGGAAGAAGAAACCTGTGAAGCTGTGACACTCACCTAAGTGTGCCAAACGGACAACAAATGTGGCTTATCCCTGACACTTCTCAATTGTGGATCACGCAACAAGAAGCAAAAGCTGCTACTCTGAGGGAGTTGCAAGTTTGCCAAATCGACTTAGTGACTGCTCATGGCACTACCCCTAAATGCGCTCCATCAGATGCAGCCACCGCTGCCCCGGAGCGCCTAGAAGCAATCCAGTTGTCGACCTCAGACCTGCACCTGTAAGGGTACTGTATCAATGCCTCATTCCAGGGATGCTCAAGTGACTGAACCCAAGACATACCTGCCTGGATGAAGGAAGCCTGCCTGCAACTAAACACCCCACCTGCAGGGAATGCTGAACACCCAGAAAAGGGCTTCTGTCTGCAGACTGTGGCTGTTGCTGCCTCCAGAACACTCCTGTGTGGACCACCCTTGCCCTCTAGTAGAAGAGCAGCTGGCTGGCCTGACTGTGATTGGCACACCTCCTCCTCAGCAAGAGAGGAACACAGACTAAAGAGCGGGAGGCCAAAGAAAAGCCTGCCACAGCCCCAGAGCAAAGGTGAAAGGCTGAGTGTTATGAATGCCAAAGACAGGGAACCAGGGAGAAAATACACTGCACCTGAATGACTAGCCACACCAGAGCAACCCTAAAGTAAAGAAGGGAGAGTAGTGGGGGTGGATGAGAAAGGGAACAACCTTACCTGTAGGTATTCAGCCCTGCCATGTTTCCCAGGTCCCTGTGCTGATCCAGTCAAGCTGTTTTTCTTTGAACTCTAGAACTTGCAGTCTACTTTTTTCCATTATAAAACAGGGCTAGAAGTCCCAGAATTCAAAGGAGGAAACCTGGACTGAAGCAGCATATCACACATGGACCTGGGATACTTGACAGCTATGGGTATTAGCATCATGCCCATTATCCAGGTATGTGACACTTTTTGAACTAATGTGTAGTATCAAGTTTTACTGTGCAATAAAATAATTTATTTTTATAAATATAGGTACTGGGCTGGACAATCACACTATTGTGCTGTTTGGTGTCTATTGAGTACTGATCCTGTTGTCCCCCCACACAAATGTCCATGAGAAGCCTGTGGCTGCTTGCAATTAGTACCACTGACAGTTGAGTGCTGAAAGGGTTGTAATTGGCCCAGTTTGCTGAGCCATAGTCGACTGGACCTGGGTCATCAGAGGCAAACAACCCCAGGCTCCATTTGCTCCATGTTACCTCCTACCCCATGTTGGAAAGTGGGTTATTGGTAGAGGTAAGTATGCACCTACCACTAGTAATAAGGCCACCAATACAGTATAGGCTCCTGTAAAGGTCTAAGTAAGTTAGCCCCAGACCTAACGTAGAAGACAGGAGTGTAAAACATTTAAACAAACCAATACATGAAACAAGTAAGATACAACACACAATAAAAATCCCACACTAGTTTATAAAATTGGGAAATATTTTTATGAACACATAGACACCAAAAATACAAAAATACAATATGGGGAACCGGAAATATGAATTTTTAAAGATTATCCACTTTATAGTGCTTAAAAACATATAGCGCCACTCTGAGACATCTGGTCGCACTTGACCGGGACAAAGTAAAAGTTTGAGGCTGACCAGGATAGAGCCCTGGTCGGATACACTAAGCGGAAGGTCTCGGTCAAAATTTTACCTTGACACTTAGAAACTTTTCTGGAGCTTTTTCTACCGACGTTGCTCGACCCTCCATAGCAAGCCGGATTCAGTGAGGGTTCGCCGGCTTGACTTTCTCCAAGGCCCCGGTCAAATCCTGTACGTCAGGAGCTCCGGAGCTTTCAGACGATTAACATGAAATCCAGGCCTGGTCACGGTTGAAGGTAGTCGGCTTGTCTCTCAGCGTCGGGTCAGTCACCTCATGGAACTTTTTCACAAAAGTTCTCCAAACTTCAGGGTGTGCTTTCTGAAGGTCTCCTTGTAGGTTCAAAGTGTCCAAAACACCAATCTAAATGTCTGAAATCAGGTCCCTGCTTATAGTTACATGCCCCCACCCCTGGGACACCTAAGGGAGACCTTGGGTGTGCCTAATATGTAAACATAAGGTAGATTATCACTTTTAAAGTGCCCATACCAACAAAGTCAAATTTGAACACAACTTACTTTTAAAGCCTTTAAAATGACAGCAGGCACTCAGCGGTGCACACATGCAAGTGCAGGAAATCTGCTGGGCTTCTAAACTTCCATGTCCTATTATATACTAGGTACTTAAAGGTAGTTTGAACCCCCTAGCCCACTTATATACAAAGGACCTATAGGGTCTTTTAGTAGCAATTGTGCAAATTTACTTTTAAAGACAGGCTGCAAGGCAGAACTGCCATTAAAAGGACAGCAGGCACACAACAGTGCCCACATGCAAGTGCAGGAAAGCAGCTGGGCCTCTAAACATCCATGCCCTATTGTTAGGCTATCCTGTTTTAGGTTTAAACCTATAATAACCGATAAAACCCCACTGAAAGGAAAATAGCCCTCACCAGTGTAAACATATAAACACTGAAAAAACACCTTTGCAACCACAAAGTAAATGTCATTCAAAGAAAGGAAAAGGTGAGTCAAAGAGTCATTTTTAATTCTTCCTGAAGGGGCCAATACAATGTAACTTTGTTATACAAGGCAGCAACAAGAAAGACTGGGCTAACATTATTCTGCTTGAGTTTTGTTGTATAGGGATGTCACAAAAATATTGTTTCTTCTTCCTTTTGCTTTTTTCAGTTTTGTTGTCTTTCGTCTAAAGTTGCAGGGTTTAGAAACATGTTTAGGTCTTATTTAATTATTTTATAAACTGTAGAGAATCATGAAATATCAAAATCATATTTGATATTGTGGCTAATATTGATTCTTTCACTGATAGGTAAAATGGCTGGTGTCATAAGAATTTTTCCATTGTACCATCACATTTACCCACAGCCAGAGAATGAGTGAAACTCTTTGATACATCAACCCCATTTTCTAGTGAGTCAGTACTGATAGTAGCTGAATTGCCAAACACCCCAGGCTTTAAACATTCAATGCAAGGTGTAGTGACAGGTATATGTGAAAAGAGTGCTGCTACCAAGCATCTGGGATAGTGGTGAAAACATGACACCAGACATTTGGAAAACATGAAATGCAGTGTCACTTGGAATGGTGCTGCGAAAAGTTCTTACCAAGATCAACAAAGATTGGAGTGATATTGTTTGCATTTGCAGTAATTCAGCTATGTACATGAAAAAGTTGTATGATGACCCGTCAAATTCGATACCTGAGCTGAAGTGCTTTCCTGTATGAGATCCTTGCCACTTGCTAGATGGCATGTTGAAAATCGGTATTAGCCTGCACACCTTGGTACTCTGTTTAATAAATTTAAACTGAATTAAACTACGTGTTCAAATTGTGTGCTACCAAATTCCAAATGTTACTAGAGAGAACTACATGCACTGTGACCACATGTTTGTCCACTATATGCACCTTGATTGCCAACAATATCCATATTACATGCATGACAAAACAACCAGACAAATCATCCTCCACTGTGTGCCCCAACCGCATGCTCGTGCGAGTGAAAAAATACCAAAAAAGTAAAGTAAATCCTACCCGGTCATAACGCAACAAAACGCTGATTCCAAGAAATAAGTGAACTGTAAATCAACAAGCATCCCAATGAGTTTAATGCAAAACTGCAAATGTGATATCCCTTTCACTCCATAGGGTTCCATTACTTACTTAAAATCGAGTGCGATATAAACGCCTTTAACTCTTTTCCATCACTGGTTCCACACTGGAATTAACTCTCCTAAATAAACCAAATGAAATTTACTATTCCCTAAAACACATCCACTATAGTATACTTAAACTATTACCAAACATTTATGATTACATAACCATGGTGCTCTCTTATGCCCCGGAATGTGTCCGTGTAAACACCACTGCCTCTCGTATGCAAAAAGTGCCTACGATGCGCTGAAACGTACTGTGGCGCGTCAATGCCGACGCGGTTCAATGAAGATAGAAAAAAGACCACATTCATACGATCGTAGAAAACCTGACTCAACTAACCATAAGTTGAGTGTGCGTGCAACTACCATTATAAATATAATGTTGGTGGTAAACATATGAAGTATGTAAAAATAACGAAAGACAAAAATGCGACCAAGGTTAATTCTAAAAAAGGGAACACACATGCGTCATATGTAATGTGCGGCCTCCATGGTATAACAATGTGGTTGTGAGAACAATTTTGAACAACAGTAGTACAGACATGCCCCAAACACTAATCAAGTGCTCACACGTGGGGAACAGCGAATATAGGGAAAGAATGGAAATGCAAAACTGAATACAATCAAAAGTCAATCATGATTACATGCTGAAAACATCTTCACAATCTTCAAAGTAAATGAAGAATGCTATTGACTTTTTAGTCCATTCTAGAGCACTGTTTCATTATGCGCTGGAACTAAAAAGCAAATATTTCACGCTTTGTGGGGCATCAGAGAAAGAATCATCCCAACTGTGTCATTTAGCAGGTAGTACTCAGTCCTAGAGGCCGTGAATGCAATATTATCCATGTGGCGACCATCTACAGAATTTTTTCTTAGTGATGATGCCAAAGGCAAGAAATGTGTGGATTTTTGGTCGCATATTGATAGTGATGTGAAAAAGGTACACTCTACTGCATTCTTAGATTTTTACAGGAAAACATGACTGATGTAGTGGACATAATCAAAAAGCTAGAGTCTGAAAACACCCTTGTCTACCAAGTGTTCAGCGTAATTGGTGTAAATGTGAAACATCTCCTTGAGAGTAAGCTGGGCGACACTTTTAGTGACTTTGGCACTGCAACATGCTCCATGTTAGAATTCTTGCCACTTGGTAAGCAAAGAAATGTTGAGGAGCAATTCAGGAAATGTTATTTTACAGTGCATAAGAAATGGCTTGCAATGATGCACAGAAATGTCCCTCCACTAACCATGGCATTTGAAGTCAATGAAGCCTCACTGAGGTACTCTGCACAAGTTCTAGATCCCTTCCGTAAAGGGGAAATTCCTTGAAAAGTACTGATTTATTTTTGACCGCTTCAATAACTGAGGGCATATGCGCCCAGTTCAAGGCATATGTTGCAGAACCTGTCCCAGAGAATTGCAATCTTCAGGTGCACCAGTATTGGTATGGAAAGGTATGTCAGTGGTCAGAGCTAGCAAATTGTGTACTGGCTGTTTTGGCATTGCCCGTCTCAAGTGCCAATGTTGGGAGGGCCTTTTCACAGATAAACGTTTAACATGGGAAGGAAAGAGCAAGCGCACATGCCCAAAGACTCACTAAAGAAGTATTGTATGGTATGCTACAATAAGTTTGATTTGTAAAAATGTATTTGGACCTCATATACCTTGCATGCACACTGTCTATACACATGCACTATCAGTGCAGAAAGCAAGCAATAATAAAAACAAAACATTCCAGAAACACACGAAAAACACAGTTTCTGTTGTTTTTAATGGCACGAAAATGTGTAACCACTGATAACCTTTATAAAAAGAAACTATCTATTATGAAAGTTTAAAAACAATATTTTCCAAAAGATTAATTCATGTTTTACATTTTCAGTATGAATGCAAATTACAAATCCCATTAGCAGCCTTATACACTTATTTAATGTCCGCTTTTCGAAGGAGGTTGTCAATAAATGTAAAAAACTTTACCCCTCGGCAGATTAAAATGTTTGATGAGCCCCCCATCCAGCATGTTACAGCCTGCCTGCAGGTACGAATATTTATTTCATTAAAAATCGGTTTTAAGAGCATCCCTCTTGAATCTTTAACTATTGGGCAGACGCACATCAAATGACATATGGATTCTTGATGGTATCCACATAAACGGCAGTTTGCGTCTTGATGTTTACCTTTCCAAGTTGGTATCAGATCCTTGGATTCATGTTCTCCTAGACGGTACAACATAAACCTCTTTTTTAGTGCTAAACGGAAATGTGCTGGCAAATAAGCTTGAGGTTTAAGTTGTGAGTAAGAATTTATTACCGTCCAGGAGTGTCGACGTTTAACTAATATTTCCTTATCTTCCAAGATGGACAGTTTCTTTGCAGAAGCATTACATACTCTGTTAAATACTGCCCTTTCCACCTTGCGGTCCCATACCTCTTGGATTTCTAATTCCTCCAGAACTGTTCTCAAGTAATCGCCCCATGTATTCGATGATTTCTTGTCAAACTGGGCCTTTATTTCTGTCCAGCATAAGTTATTCAAGGATCCAGGTTCCGAAGAGCGTAATTTCCAGCACAGTTTAACAAAAACGGATTTTCTCTGGTGTTTCTGGTTCTGGAGTCCAAATTCCAAACGGATCTGTGCTGGTGACGAACCTTTGGGGAGATTAAAAACTGCTTTATACACCTTAGTTTGGAGCTCATTTAAAATTTCAATCTCCTTGCCATGCCATATTTCTAGGCCATATGCCAAAGTAGGAAGTAGTTGTGCTGCCATAACTTTCAGGAGGTGACTGTAAGAGGGGCAGCTCAGTTTCTTTTGCAACTGTTTGTATGCAAAAATTAGGGATTGGGCTTTTGCTCTTATTTCTCTTTTCTGATCTGTAAAGGACATGCGTTGACCCAATTTAATTCCTAAGTATTTATATGAGCTTGTCTCTTCTATTTGTTCGCCCTTTGCATACCATTTATACTTGACATGCCTGAAACCAGCTAGATGCATCACCTTTGTTTTCTTTTTATTTATCTTCAGCCCAAGCTGGTCAAAATAATTTATCAAGTTATTGATGACTCTTTGCAATCCGATCGGGGTTTGGATCATGACCACTATGTCATCTGCATATTGCAGGAACTGTATTGGCTCATCTGCCAATTTAGTAGGATGACCATTTGCTTTCAGTAGATGGATATTCAAATCGGCAAGATATAGGTTAAAAAGGCTTGGAGCCAAAACGCAGCCCTGTTTCAAACCGTTGGTTATATTTATCTTAGATGATACTCTGCTGCCATCTCCAAGCTTCACCCTAGCCCAGGTTTCACTATGTAGGGCAACTATAGTGTCGGTTAGTTTTTGTGGTAGACCCCAAGCTTTCAATTTCGCCCAGAGTTGATCTCGTGGAACTCTGTCAAAGGCAGATTTTAAATCAATGTAACATGCAAAAAGGCCAGATTTTCTATTTATGGCTTTTTCTGTTAAAATTGTCAGCGCTGCCAGGTTCGTGCTTGTGCCCATTCCTTGCCTAAAACCTGTTTGGTATTTCGGGATTATCCTTTTCTCATCCATCCAAGCTTGTAGTTGTAATAAAATGCAGGATGCGAAGAGTTTTGCCTCGACGTCAATCAGTGCTATGAGCCTGTAATTTCCAGGCTCAGTTCGACTTCCGTTTTTATAAATTGGGTGAAATAAATTCCCTCTCCAGGAGTTTGGGGTCTTATTTTGACGGTATAGGTGGTTAAAAATCGGCGTGAGATAGTTAGCCCAGAAATAAGGTTCTTGTTTAAAAAGTGCATTCGGAAGACCATTTGGCCCTCCTGCGCCTTCCGTTTTCAGTTTTTTTATTACTTCTTTTAGTTGTTTGATGCTGGTTAGAATATTTGAGTCATGACAGGTCTGTTCCTGTAAGTCTCCTTCCAATTGAGCATTCTCCTGATGGAGGGGGCAGATTTTATTTGCACTGTGTTTTTCCTCCTTCTGTATTTCCGAGCCACTTTCCACCCTTGTATTTTTGTCGTCTTGCGAGCCGTTATACAACTTGTGGATATGCCGTGTCCATGTTGCCTCGCTTATTACTGCGTTCCGGTGCATTCCTGTTCCTTTTGTTAGGTTGTTTATTAGTCCCCAAAATTCACTGCTATTTGGCAGTTTGCTAACCCAGAGTAATTTCTCCCAAAGATCTTCAATATATACTTTTTTCGCCTCCCTACACTTTTCCTTGTAATTCTTCCTCATATCTGTGATATTGCGGTTATCCATGATTTTTCCCGTTCTTACTGCTGCAGCCCTGATTCTCACCTCCCTTGCAATTTTCCTTTTCAGGTTGCGCAGCTGTGCGGTATACCATGGTTCATTCCACATTCCTCGTATTTTCCCACGTGGTTGAATAACTGGAAATTTGTTTAATAACGTCTTTCCTAGTTTCTCCCAATCTTGTTCTAACTGTTCAACGCTCAGCGGCCCGGTGTTATTGACATATTTATGCACAGTGATCATGATTTCTTTAATATTTGTTCTGCGCCACTTTAATTTTCTTAAATTGTATATTACTGGCATTTCGGTTAAGGCTGGTGTGCTCCTTTTCTGGATCAGGTTAACATGTAGTGTCAAGTCTTGGGGGAGATGGTCGCTTTCTGGACGAGGGGTGATACGAAAGGAATCAACTAAGTGGAATAATAATTTACTAACGATGGTGTAGTCTATGGTTGATTGTTTTTTTCCACACAAAAATGTGATGCCAGCCGGTTGGTTCCCCCTTTATATTTCCGTTCAGAATAGTTAAATCCAGGGTTTCCAGTTCTTGTTTTAGAACATTGGCCTCGAGCTCATTTTGACGCTTTATCTTGCTCGATTTGCTCATTTTTAAGTTGGTATTAAAATCACCTGAGATTATCATTTTGCAGTTTTGGTGGGAGGTTTGTAAGGCCTTTATCAAGTTTATAAGGCAGGACAGTCTATCCTTCTGCTTTTTATCAGGGTGCACGTATATATTTAAGATCAATAGCCGCCAAGACTTTGTATGTGTGGAACGTTTAGACTCCAACTTCAAAACTTGCAGCCAATTTTCTCCCGTATCGTACTCTTCTGATTTCCAATCCAATTCTACTGTAACGTATATTGAGAGCCCCCCCACCTTGGGTGCCCATAATTTGACGTTTTTTCTGCAAGGATATGATGTTCTTCATAGCCGATAATGGATTTTGTAGTCAAATTCCACGTTTCTTGATGTAGAATTATATCATATCTTTGTAGGAAAGATAAGGTCTCCAGATCTTCACCCATTTCTCTAAAACCATGGGTATTCCATGAACAGATTCTGATTTCATCTTCCTTATGAGAACTGGGATGTGCCTCTATGAACGGTGCACTTTTTAGACCTTTGCTTTCATCAGGGACGGTGTTGAGGTGTTGACTCAGGAATTGAGGAACCCATGACCAATCATGATTTCCTTCTATCTGTTATTTTAGGGGGGGGGCTGATAACCACTGTTTTTTAAGGCACTGAAAACACTGGGGAAAAAACACCAGAATTTACCAAAAATATAAACTGAAAACAGGAAAGCCTAGTTATATGGTACACATACAATTTGCAATGACAGACCCTATAAGTCCCTAGTAGAGAATAGGGCCAGGGGGTGCAATCTACCTATAAGTACCTAGTATACAGTAGGTGATGTGTGCACTGTTTGGCCGAGCAGGCATACATCACCTATTTTAGTGGCATTTATGAGTTCACCGTTGCACTACTGTGGTGGACCTAGAACCTTATTTCTAATTACCTGTCGCATGTATTTCTCCACCTTATGTTTCCCTCTCTTTTAGGTGGAAGCATAGGCCGGCAACCATTTAGGGGTAGGCTGGTGAACCTTGTTAGGTCATCCCTTAATAGGAGGGAGACCTGAAGCCCCAGATAGGGGCATAACTTGACTGTTTTTTTGGTCCTGACGAAGTGCCACCCAACCCTTGGGCTGTCAAGGCATGAAACATGTTGACCACATCTCACTAGCAGCTATCCTGGTACTTGAAGACCACACGATAGCACCACTGTTTTTATTTAGTCCTGGTACCCTTTTCCTATAAATAATTGTTTTTAGGATACCAGAGCCTATTTTAGTCACCACTCACTCATCTCACTAGTAACAAGGTTAGTTAGCCCCCTCACTTGCACTCATCTATACGGCATCTTCAGATCAAAAGATCTCCGACAAATAGTCCCCAGGCCCGTCAGGCACTGCAGCGCTGGCCTGACGAGGAGCGCCCAATGATGAAGAATGACACCCTAACAGGTGTGTGAGGGCACCAAGATCTGACCTTCAGGTCTTCATGCAACAGTATTACCAGTCACTTTGTTTCCACCCCATCCCGTTGGCCATATTCACTTTGCTCCCACCGTAGTATATTTTGCATTCTTTCTGGCCCCCTCTCGCGTTGTCTGTGTTCACTTTGTTTCCGCCTCCCCTCCCGTTGGCCATATTCACTTTGTTCCCGCCCCCTTCCTGTTGTCCATGTTGACTTTGTTCCCGCCCCCTCCCGCCATAGTTTGTGTTGTTTTTGCTCCCGCCCCCTCCCATTGTCCATGTTACCTTTGTCCGTTGTCCCACACTCTGCCCCCGGCATATTTTTTTATCCATATACACTCCACCACCCTTTCACTACACTTTGTACCCTCCTTTTACACTGTTCTGTCTCAATCTCCATACACTGTACACACTACTTGCCTTTTAAAGTGTTACTCATACGTTTCTCCCCAACAATGTATTGTTCCTTTACTGGACACCGTAACTACCCTTCCCCGTGCATACTAAATGCACATTTCCTCATTATCACTACGCCCTGCTATTTCCTTTCCTGGTACACTGATTCCAACTTTCTCCCTGTCCCGCCCTTCCCATCTCTCTACACATAGCTGTGCAGTGCTCTCTCCCTGCCTCCTACCTGTGCCACTGCCCGCCCCTTCCTCAGCCCCACTGTGCAAATTTCACCCAATCATTTCCTTCACACTTCCTATTGTCATGCCCCTTACTCTGCCTATCCTCCTTGCATACTGCTCCCATTAGTACTCTGGAAACTGCCCTGTTTTTTGGGGGATTATTTTATTTGGGCTTATGTTACACATGCAGCCATATTTCATAGCTTCTAGGTGCCAATTTGGCCTAGTTGTATGTGATTTGTGACGGACTGGTTAGTTTTGATTGCCAGCTGAGAGTCTGGTATGACAGGGTTACAGCGGCCAGGACCTTTTCTTTCAGTGCTGTGACTGGGCAGGTAGTGTTTTCTTGATAGCATACAGTAGGGGTTTATAAAGCATCTCATGCAACAAATGTGGTGAGGCATATTTATATCTGTGTATTATATATAAAATACAAGCAAGACATAGATTGCATTCGTGGTAGAAAAAAAGCGGGGGGTGAAGCTTCATTCATGAACAAGGTGAGTCGTTGGTCTCGAACTTTGTTACCAAGAACTTTTTGAAGCAAAGATCTGCTCAGACAACTATGGACCATGTCAGAGCTAGCAGCTGGAGCCTAAGGCACAAGTATAACAGGCAGAATGTTGTCACAGTTTTATTTACTCCTATTTTGCAGTCCCCTTCGTTGCTGTATCTATCAATCAGAAAGTGGGTTTGCCTGGAGGCTCATGAGCTATTTATTGATTGAGGTTTTTGTCCACCCCTAACATGTCATTGGTAAAGTGCCTTCAGCTACTTGGCAAATCACCTCTAATGCCAAGCTGGAGCGCTGAACGGTTTTGTAAATTTGTACTCCTCCCAGGTATCAGTGAGATTTGGCATAGACTCGGGAGTGATAAAGCAGAGGTACAGCTTATGTATTCATTAGGCAGCCCCCTCAAAACATTTTCCCCTCTGATTAAACCAGTTGGTGGAAGTCGCTATACTGAAAGTAGAGAGAACTACAAATCAGCCCATAACATTTAAATGCAGTCAATTCTTCGTAGCAATGATACATTTTGTAGAGACCAAGCTAGCAGCTGAAAATGTGATTGCACATTTTACTTGTATTGCAACTCAACCATGGGGAGGAACTAACAAGTCTGCATTATTGCATGGCTGGAGTATTGAAATACAGTCCACAAATGATTGAACAAAATTAATGTTTCAAGCATAAAAGGCAAAGAGCAAATAATATCTTATTGGTTATATATAAAGTAACAAACATGCTTATACCACTTTCTTATTGTAACTTTTCAACATGCTGCACAGCACCCATTTTGCTCTACAATATAGCTAAAAGACATTGGCAAAGCCAATACCTCTGGCTAAACACTTATAGGGCTCCAAAAGCGAGACCTATTGGCTATGCCAATGCTTGTTAAACATAGCACTGGCCCTGGGCCTGGTTAGCAGAGCACATGGTACAGTCAGAGTTAGTTATCACCAGTATAATTCAGCAAAAAATAGTGGGGGAACAAGGTAAAATGATGACTTTTTAACACCCCCTCACCCTCCCAGAACGTGTTTTGACCAGAATAAAGAACTTATAACAGCACACACACAACACTACATGAATAAAAACACCTTACTTAACGACTACAAATCAGTAACCTCTTTTAAGTAAAGCTCATTGATTCAACACAAGTATGCTATTTCTCCGACCCATTTTGATGCCGCTCTGGGCGCTGTTGTTCCTGCTGCCTATCCAGCTTCACACACGCCTGAGGCGTGGCTGCTGCGGGTGCTTATATAACAAGCTACCGGCGCGTGTCCTCATTTCGCTTCGGCCATGCAGGGACCCTAGAAATCACTCATCTTATCAGTGCGAGGGAACTCGCCGTCTCGGCGCCCAAATTCATTTTTTTCTCGCCGTGTTTGTTGGTGTGTGTTTGTTGTTATCAGACTGTGAATTATGTCCGCCCTCCAGCGCGCGGAACATCCGAGGCCGGGCCCAATGGACTGCAAGAACGAGGCTGACGTCACAGCAGCCCTCCCATAGTCGCCCTCCCTCGCCCCCTCCTAAGATGCCCGACGACGCAGACTGCGGTTGCACGCTGAGGGGAGCCGCCATTAGAGCAGCTCTATTGATTTCTGATTCACACTGCAGCACCGGGCGAAGGAACAGGGAGGGGGAGCGGCCCCGCAGCGGGAAGGAGCCAAAGGAAATCAGCCTTCCTTTGTCTGTGAACCCGAAGCAGATCTTGCTCCCGAGAAGATAAAAATAGAGACGGGACAATTGTGAAGGGGACAAGGCTGATGATTGCGCGCCTGATGAAAACAAGGACACTCCTTGAAGGGAATGAAAACCATCTTTAACGTTTATATTGTAATGCTTCTCGTGCTATTTGATTCTTGTTTAAAAGTAAACGCCAATGGATACACTGAGAAGCATATTGGAGAATTGTGTTCCGCAATGTGTATTTTTTTCTCATTTGTACTTGCGAAGAATTGTTGAGAATTACGTGGTTAAAAATCGGAACACCAACTGTATTTTCGCCATTTGTATATCTGCTGTGAATATAGAATCACATTCTAGCACTGTCTATAGCTGTTAAAATCGGTGCTATGAGAGAACAACGTTTTGAGAAGCGAGGCCACCGCACATTTCGACGATGACGTTTTAAAAATATGACAAAAAACTGTGCAGACACAGACGTGTTTGTCTCCAAGACGGGCTGCACTGTAGCAGCAAGCCAATCCCCTATGTAGATATATTTCCATTGTTCGATTCCTCATTGACTCCTTTAAATCGAGAAAACACAAATACCACACTGCGATTACTTTTGTTATTGTTGTATGCATTGGCTGGCAGCATTGTGTATAGCACCTGCGAGTGCACACATTATGAAACAAAGCATGTTGAAATCCATATGCACTTTGCGTTCCATGCACGCAGGCGTGCCCTTACAGTGAAGGGCAGCAGCCAGGCATTGTTTGCAGATGCTGTCTGGAGCCCAGCAGCCCTGCCAGACAGGCAGCCAGGCTCAGCGCCTGGTCCTCCCAGACATGTGCCTTGCCATTTTCATTTTAATCAGTCTGCTCAGGATGGCTGCTGATTCATTTTGCGGGACGGACCCCTGGGAACCAAGGTGGGAGCCTGAGGCGAGCAGCTATTGCATCAATGCAGCATTCCACATCACAGGAGGCGGGGGAGGGAAGGGAAAGGTGGAAATGGCTTAGAGGGGAGGAGGGAGAAAGAGAGCGAGACAGCGGAGCAGACAGATAGAGAGAGGGCGAGGGACCGAAGGAGGGGGAAAGGATGCTAGCACAGGGGGAAAGAGGAGGCAAACCGCCTCTTTGAAATTTGCAATTCTGTGATGCACATTATATAGGTAAAGCTGAACTGAGAGATAAAACACATTCCACACCATCAGGCCAAAAACGGCGTATAAAACATTATTTCAACATTATGTGTGTGCGAACATCTAGATATATATGTACGCCGCATATTTTGATTATACGTGATCTATATCAATATTTGTGAATGTCCATATCAATTTGACACTAAATATATTTTGATTTGGAATAGGTATGCATATACAAACATTTATAAATGTTCAGTCATTTTGGTGGGCGTCGATATATATATATATATATATATATATGTAGACTTACTGCACCTACATATACATACAGTGTATTCTATGCCATTACACATACGTCCTCGCATATAAATAAATGTATAGGCATTCAGCACACATGTATGGCACACACGGGCACGCACCTGATTTCCACGCTCTGCTGTTGAGCATGGGGATGGGGCGATGAAACCACCCGGGTAATGCTCACTCTGAAGGAAGCATATTCCTGTACTTATCCAATAACTGCGTGGGGTGGGATACCTGATTTACCCCGGGACCTTGATTCGTGGGACTGACAAGCTTATTATTCAGTGAGCTTATTATTGATATTATTCTGCTCTTGGTTTCCATGGCCACCTTGTGAGAGACATTCAATTTTCTCTCTTCCATCATCATTATCTATGAGGCCATCTGTTGTGGAAAATGAATTCAGCCTCATTTGCATAACTGATAAGCTATTTTTTTTTATCTATTTAACAGAAGGTCATATGCCGGGGATTTAGAGCTGGTGGAAAAAATGTGTAAAAAAATCCCTGCGAGAGAGGCTGAGTGGGAGTGCGTGCATTAGAGGATGTGTGTGGAAGTAAAAGCGATCCCCCAGGCCTGCTAGCCTATCGTGCTGCATTTGTCATCCCTGCCAGGGCGACATCCCCCCACCCCTCACCCCAAGCTTCTGCAAACGGAAGAGAGTGGGGAAGCTTCTTCCTGCAGTCTCCTGGAAGCCCCTTGGTTTTTTATTCACTAGTGGTGGGTGTTTTTCCTTTTTTCCTCCATCATCCGGGAATGTGAGTTATCTTTTCAATGGACGGTGAGGCAGCCGAGCCCCAGTTCCTGGCTGTCTGTGGCACGCGTGTTACTTGTGTTCTGTAAAAGTTGCCGCGAGGAGCTGCGCTGAGGCAGTGCATGCAGAGCAGCTGTGAACTTGAACTTGGCAGTGATTAACTTTTCCTTCGCCTTGACGCCGGTGGATGCAGCGTTTCCGCGCTCCTAGGTAGGTGTCTGCCTTTTGTGTAGTTGAAAGAGCTTCTCTGCAGCAGTTTTCTTTCGTTTCCTGTGTTTCTGCTGGCTCCTCTGTGAAGTTGGAATGTCATTGGAGTTGGGTGCTTTTGACTTTCTTATCGGCTGGGCGGTGTTTTAATGCGGGAAAGGATGCGTGTTGTTTATTTTCATTCGTTTTTACGTGTATAGCCCCATAGTCTTTTCATGTTTGGTACGGTTTAAACATGTTCTCGTCGCAGGCAGCTGTTACTTCTTGTTGGTCTCAAACATAAACTTTCGCACAGAAGAAATGTCTGTAAAGTGAAATATTTGCTCTAATAGATGTAGCCGTTTGGATGACATCGCGGTGCTAGGTGCAGGTGAATTTAAATCAAACCAAGTAATTAACCCATTCGAAAAACATTAAGGGTACTTTTCATTTAAATGATTTATTGATATGAGTTCTTTCAGATAACTGTAAGGTGCAACACAGCACTTTAAAGGTTTATACATAATCATAAATGCATGTATTACGAACAGCAAATGCTGTGTGTTGAAACTCAAGTTCCGCTAACAAAGGTGTGCTATATGCTTTAACAAGCGCCACGCTACAGGAAAATCAAACACAGCATGTGAAAAGAACTTTACTTTTCAGGAGCACGTGAACAATAACAAAGTGCTGATATCGAATTAGACATGCCTGTTGTTTGTCAAGAGAGTGGAAGTGAGAACTTGTTGTGAACACTGTTTTTAAGTTGTGGTGTTGGGTCTCACTGAGCAGCGCCACACATCACGCATTAGGCATGTGCCCGTTTCACAAAATATCAGCACATTTAGGAAATGTTCCTCAGAGCTCAGCGCGCGTGGTCGGTGCGATAAAAACTTCACTTGTTCATGCACACTAATTGCCTACCAGCGCCGAGTTATTTGCAGACAGACTGTACACCGCAGCCGGGTGCTTCATGCCAGAGTGTGCTCTGCAGAGTTTGACATGCTCCTTCTCGCGTGGTAGCATGTAGAGAAGGCGCTTCTTGTGTATGTTTTCATGCATTAACATTAATAATAAGTCGTATTTCGGAGACTCCAGCATGCCTGGCACACAGGTGATGTGCAAGACACGTTTTATTGCTCTCCCAGACACAAACGCATGCAGACAGACATGCAGTTGCTGCAGAGGTCGGTGAAATCTCTATAAAATTATCGAAATTAAATATAATTCACTGTTCCTTTGGTTTATCAACTCCTTTATACTTTTGAGTTGCGAGTGTGCACCATTAAAGAAAGGAAAATAAATGTAAAAAAGTTCAGAGTGCCTACTTTCTGAGAGGTGTGAGGGCTCTAACAAATCACTTGAAGTAGAAGCTGGTTTTCTGTGTGATCGTGTTTTCAAGTCGTTTTTGCTGCAAAGAGTCGAGCACAAAACTTTGACAAGATAAGGCACCCACTGCGCGGGGGCTTCTTGCTCCCTCTCGCAAATCGGTAATTGCCGGGCTCGGATGCCTCCTTTCCGTTGCTGACATTTGACTGCTGCTAATTCGCTGATTAATCTAATTAAAGTGATTATGCTCGTATTCGGGGCTGGCTGTCATTGTTCTGCAGACAGCTCTCGGCAGCCGCCGCTGGAGCGGGGCTGGGTCTGAGGCTGGCCAGTACTGTGAGCGCGGTTGTTGCTGTTGGCGTTCAGCACCGGGAGCTGTCCAGTGCTGAAAGAACGGCGTCCAGCCCGCCCTCACTGCACGCCGCTTCACTGCTACTGTGAATCACCAACTGGCTTTCGTCTCATAAGAGTCTGTTGGATGGAGTGCTCTACTGAAACGGGAGCCCGTTTCTCCCGAAGTTGCATGTTGCTGTGTTGCTTTTTTGACTGTTGAAAATTAAGGATTTGAAATTTCAACCCTCCTCTCCCCCATCTAAAAACCTGCCCCTGTTAGTTGGGTCGCTGCAGAGCGCACATACACTTTAGGGCACGCCAAAGCATGAATATATACTATATTGTCATTAAATGTATTAAAAAATGGTATAATTAGGGCTCAACATCCAAAAACTGATGTGCGAAACTCGATAGGTAGTTTGAAATAAATGCATAATGCAGCAAATTACATTTTGTCTTGAGACACCAACAATCTTTCTGTATGTTAGATACAATGCAGGGTGTGCGTTGAACCTGCCTGGTCTCTGATACAGAGTGTGTATGCCTGAAGTGTCTGGAGCTGAACTTGACTGCCTTCTTCAGTGCAGTGCGGCGATAAAGAATTTGGAGGCGAGCCAGGCTATCCGGCACACACAATGCCCCTTTGTTCTTTAATATGAGCGATGTTGGCACCTTCTGTGCCATGCCAGGGCCATATCTCATCACTGCCTCTGCATCACCAATTAGCTGCAGCCAGACACTGGAGCGGATTGCCCCCATTGTTCCCGTTTTTGATGGTAAAGCACATGGAGAACTGGTAGCCAGGCTTCTAATTCGCCTTCCCGCTCTCTGTGGAAACAGAGGTTTGTGCCACACGTTAATCTACAGGGGAAAGGCGATAGTATACAAAGTGTACACGAACAAACCGCACCTGGTTTACACGATCCCTTTTTTCAGAAGCATTGTTTTGATTAGCAACAGCCAACGTTATATTAGACAAAAGCCAGTCTTGATAGGTATAACACGTGAGAACACATCATATTCGTTACTGATATTGCATTGTCGATAATTGAGTATGAGGGCTGCTGTAATTACTTCCTTGTAGAGCTGTCCTAGATAATCTACATTCTCCTCACCCCACCTTAGCCAATAGTTCAAGACACACGCAGTCCTTCACACAAGCACACAGAGACACACAGTGCATTCCTCAGACACACATTCACATTCTATCAGACACTCACACACACACACACACAGTTCTTCACTCACAGCACACATCCACGCACACACATACACACGCCTTACCACAAGACATTTCTCTTTCCCGCCCCCCTCGCACAGACATGCACATTCCAAAGCACAAATACAAACACACACTCAGGTGATCACACATAGCCATATACAGACATTCGTGCAATCTATCAGACACCCACAGTCCCTCACAGATACATATTTACACATTCACTCAGGCCCTCATAGAAATGCAGACACACATGTAGGCACCGTAGACACCACCCATCTACTCAGCCACCCTCCTACACACAGACACACACACTACAACCACACAAATGCACTCTTACACACACACACCCACACACACTGGCAGGCAGAGCCGCACAGCACATCCCCAGACTCCCTGCCGTCTCGCTGTCTGTTTTTTCTGTCTGCTTTCGCCTCCTCCTACTTCGTTCCATCTATCACCACCGCCCCCCTCCCTTCCCTCCTCTGCTTCCCCTTCCTCCCTCCCACCACGTTAACCACGCTGCTTCATTCTTTTAAAAATATCCAGTCTTCTCCAGTCTAGCTGTGCCTGTCCCCTTCTCCCCTCGCTCTCTGTAACACCTGCAGTGCCGGGAAATTTGCAAAATCTGAATATTTTGCTTACTTAAGAATTACATCCATTGCGACACGTTAGCTTAGATTACAACCATCGATTGATCCCATATATGTGTTTTATATCTTAAATAAAAGTTGAGAATTATCAGGATAGCAAGGAATTATGATGAAAAAATGGGAACGCGATATCCGTCGGTTATCATATAATAACGCCCCGTTCTTTTTAATGGCGCATTGGGATGGCACGTATTTTTTTTTCTTAAAGAAGTCTCCCCATCGACAACGTCCCTTTAGCTCCACGCAGCTCTGCTCTGTGTCCGCGCTACGTTCAAGCCTGCTATTTTGACAGAGATACCTCACAAAGCGGACCCTGCCTCTGCAGAGGGCTGTCTCCTCAGACTGCAGAGCGGCACCTCGCAAGGCTTTCTGGGATTGGAGGCGCCACATCTGTAGCAGCCATTTAGTGCCAGGTCTCTCCAGGACAAGGCTGTGCTGCCTGCAGAGTAGCCGGCTGCCGGGGAGGGGAGCGGGGGGTGAGGGTGCACGGTTGCTCTTATTTCTGTTCTTTATATGTCGTGATAGTGGGCAGTAGACCTGACAGCCACTAAATCAGCAGAAGGCTACCTTGCCAGACTGACCACCGGCTGCAGACGCTGCATGAATAAACATTTAAGTGCAGGGGCACTTTATGCTTCGAGCAGACCCTGAGCTTGGAAGTAAGGCCACGGCAGACATAAGCGCATAGGTGATTAATTGAGAGCATCTCTTTTATAACAGGCGCAGACTACCCTCTGCTGCATTCCATTAGAAACAAATGCAGCCAGAGGTTGCAGGTGTTGCCATTGCCAGTTGAGCAGACAGTGCCATACTCATGAGATAGCAAGGCAAGAAGCAACCTGCAGGCCCCAGTGCAACCAATTTACTACTAGAGGAGCAGAAGGGACTGCATGTCACTTCCTTTTCTTTTACATGTTATCGTTGTCCAGGAGTGCTAGGTGAACCAGACCAACTTCGACTAAAACTCACATATCACCTTAGGTTGTCAAACCTAAATCCAGAACTAAAACAGTGTGTCCCGGGGACATGCAGCAGTGTGATCATCTTTGACAGCTGACGATGCTTTCTCCCACCCTTTGTACCTGCTGAAGATGGGCGAAGCAACGACACTACATTAAAGAAATGAGCTTCTTAGTGGACCGATTACTTTCTGTTCCTGCCACTGCCTTGCTCACCAGTATGAGTCTGGATAGCAAGGACAGTGCTGGCAGGTACCCAAGAGGAAGCAAGAGGTTGCAGCTGCCCCCCTTGATCCCTACTGCCCTCTATGCAGGACCCTGGGTTAAATGAAGAAGATGCTGTGTGCATGCATGTCTTGTGAGAGTCGCACCTTCGCGCTCTGTAAACACACACGGCTCTTCCGCCCTCCCCCGTCTCGCCCAAGCCGTCTCAGTCCAATGACGTCACAGCTTCAAGCCCGAGTGAGAGGACAGAGTGGGCGAGAAAGCAGTCGCCTTTCTTCTGGGCATGTGCAACACTTCCCACATCGCAGTGCGTGGGATGTTATCCCTTCATAACAAGAAAGACACTGACAGCCCGAGGCTGCACAGAGAAAGGCGAATCGCATATTTATGAACAGTTAGCATATGCACAGGGAATACCGCCCAACAATTGAATCACACGTCGGCTTACAGGAACCTACAATTTATCGATATTTCATGTAGCGTGACAGTTGTATTTTTATTATTTGTCACCTGGACCTCCAGATAAAAATTTTCGCCCGTGCACAGTGCTGGAGCCGCCCCCCCCCTGGAGCTACCCCAACACCCGCCGCTCCGCAGGGGCTGCTGGGGGCTAATGTTACGCTACTGCTTGGGACGTACGTTATGACACACATTCCCGGAGACGTAGGTCAAAAGACATCCAAGAAGAGTGAAGCGGGCAGAGTTTGACATATTACACGACTACAGCACAACAATGTGGACAAAAAGCAACAGACACCTCGGTTTCCATCACATTAAAATACTCATTAAGCTGGTGTCCTGCACATTTTATTTTAAAACGTGTTTTTATAGATTTTGTTGCTAGTATCATCAAGCTGCAAATAGCGTACATGTAGAGGGATCCTACAAAGGAGCAAGTGACAATTGCAATGCATGCTGTTACATCTCACAATCCGTGGACTTTAAACCCCCATATCAGGGCCGGACTGGGAGCCCAAAGCAGCCCTGGCAAATTTTGTCAGACCAGCCCCTGTACACGTAGCGAGCGAGAGAGGCTGACCACTACATGGGGGGTTTGTGGTAGGGTTTCCCGCCAAGAAAATTTGGGAAGAAATTGCAAAAATTGTGCATTCTACAACACATTTTTCATTATATATTCAATTATATTAGCTTTTAAAGCATAGTAAATGATGACATTACAGTGCACCAGGATACCCAGTCATGCCCACAGACATTGTTATGGAGAACACAAAAAATAAGATGTCAAGCATAAACAGTTGTGGCTCCTGCAAGTAAGCACAGTGGAGCGGGGGGCAAGTTGACAGACGACGGAATAGTATTTATTTATTTTATTTTCCCTATTCCATTGTCTGTCGACTTCCACCCACGCCCTGCCCCAGCCCCTCCCTACCACGCTTACCTGCAGGAGCCGCGACTGTGCATGAAACAGGAATTTAAATATAAGTGTACGCAATCACTTTTAAGCATAGACAAGAAAGTGAGAACACAATGAAAGAACTTTTGTGGAATGTTAACATCCTCCCACTAAGGGACACAGCAGGGCCAGCTTTAGCACTTGTTGCGCCCGGTGCGGCAATATTTTTGGGCGCCCCCTCACAATGACCTCCTCTTCCACAGATTCCCTCGCTATCACCATCCAACAGTGTCCCTCATATCTCTTTAGCCCCTCTCTCACATGTATTTAATTTGTTTTATAGTGCCTCTCATACCAGTGTAGAGAGTCAGAGGACTTTACATCACACACAGCGACAATGAATCATAAGTGTGTAAACCAGTGTATAGAAAAAGTTACATAAGACAAAGGTGACTAAAAGGTGTAGTATTCAAACGTCATCCCTACTGGTAGGCATTTTTTAAGAGTGCTTGATCTGGAGAAGCACAAACTCAGGATTCAAAATGTGACACAGTGGTTAGGGTTGACGTTACTAATAATTATTTATTTGTACCTAAACAAACACTTTTTAGCAACATTAGGATTATAATAGACTGGGAAAAACATATATTTCCAACCTGTATCATGCAGTTTGCATGTAGCTCTTTGATGGTAGTTCATAGCTCACTGTGCTTTATTACAATTGTAACTTATGAACTGAAAGTAACAAGAGGATCTCTATGCAGCTGGCATGGATCGGGGTGGCTGGACGAAGTAAGGGGTGTAAAAATGAAGAAAAAAAACTTACCCCCTCGTCGTGCCTCTCCTCTGTCATCTCACCGTCGTCTCTCCTGGCTGGAAAGGAACAGGAAGCACCCAGGCTGAGGCTGCCCTGAGTCAATCACAATGCTGCAATGCAGCATTGTGTTTGGTCTGAGCGCCGTGGTTTAGCGGTCAGCCAGGGACTGGGAGCCTAGGCATGTTCTCCACCCAGGCCGTAATGCAGCCTGGGTGGAAAACATGCAAAGTGCGCATGACTGTTTGGCCGGCCCCAGAAATGGCCAAATAGTCATGCACACTTACAGTGTGTTATCACTCCTCCCCCTGCTCCTCTGTCACCAGAGCAGCCCCGCCCTGCTCGCCAGGGTGCCGCAGCAGGAACAAGTAAAATGATAATAACCTCAAGTTATTATAATTTAATTTTTCCTTTATTTCACTGCTGCAAAGTAGTGGGGCTATGTTCCTCCGCCTTAGTGGAGGAGCCGCCCTTGTCTCTATGACAAAAGCAGTAACCCACTGAGCTATCCACATAAAATACGGTTCTGTGATCTGGATGGTACACGTTCTTTGCAGCAGCCATGGTAACCCTCTGTGCTATATTAGAAGAGTCAATACTGCCACTAGATAAAACTCTGATTCCTCTCCAGTAGGAACATTATTCACCAGAGTTATCTTGACATTTTTATTGTTGCCTTAAAACTGCTAAATATAAAAGGAACTCTGCAGCAGTGCTTTTAAACTCATTACAAGTTACGAAGAACAGTGCCCCCTAGCTCAGCGATAAACCAGCCCCCATTACAAAACAGGCTCTCCGGAACAAAACCAGCCCCCACCCTTCCAACCTCCTGGGAAACAGTACGGCCAGTCCGGCCATGCCCCACATCAACAATATGACAACAACCAGTAACTATTGTGCCACAGACCAGCACCTTATACTGCAAATTGGGTCCCCAGTTAAGTTAATATATTTTCATGCGTATCTGCTAACGATGCCTCATCTAGTTTCTTCATCAGGTGTGCATTTACCTCACCAGTTCCCATGTTGCTTATGCACTACAAGTTGAAGTGTATGCAAAGAGATCCAGCCCCAGCATTTCAATTGTCAGTCCCCTATGGCCTATTCAGTGGGTTTCAGAAAAGACATAAGAACCTGCATCCAAAGGTCAGCCAGCAGTTTCTCCCGGAGACCTCTTCGCTTGTCGTCCCAGATTGCCTCCGCCTCCACTGTCACCCACTTCTCCACCTCCCTCCACCATCTACTGTGCGGTGGGCCCTCAGGGACTATTGTTATGCCCTAAGTGGCTCTAAAAACAATGAAGCTCTGACCATTCTCAATGCTGGCTACAGATAACTAGGGTGCATATTAACTTGCACACTGCGCCACCTACAAAACAAAACAAAACTCTATAACTAAACCATTGTCCCAACTTCATGAAATCAATTTAATGCTTCAGATCATGTTTTTTTTATTGTGGTGGATAATGCATTCTCATTAAATCCATGTTAAAGCCACAATAATCTTGGCCAATAGAATTATGTGGAAAAGGAGGACCAAATTATGAATCTGGTTTGCCTAAATTATGCAACAAGAAAAGGCAATTTGTGCAACATAATGTGGTACATTCTTTGACAGTATTATTTCACTGTGTTATAATTTCAACACACATAAATAGACTCTGGACAAAGGTTTCCCCTCAATCGTGTCACTTTAACAAGAGAATGCAATAGGCAGCAACTCAAAGAGGACCAGTTAACTGTCCCCTCTTTAGATTTTAATATCTATACAATCTAGACCTAGGATTAAATTATTCTGCTACATATGTCAAAACCCTCAATGATTGTATATATTGTGAAATCATGATTCACTTTTCACTCAATTACTGCGCTATAACACTTATTACATTTGTGGACTCACATTGCCTGCTATCAGTCATTAGACAATTTGAAAAGCAACCCCCTAAACAGAATATTTACGTTGAAGTTCAGTATAAGGGAGCAGGAATCCCCTCATTACCACCACACCTTTTAAACAACAAAGCGTCTTCTAAAAATGATTCACAATAAAGCCCGAAGCTCCATGTTGGTGTGTTTCTTTTCATAGTCTAAACTGGAATGCCCTTCCAACGGAGATCAGAGCCAACCCCTCGACTGCTTCATTAAAAAAACAGGTCAAATGGCTACTGTTGGAAGAACTTCATCAGCAATAGACCCTATGTCATTTGCTAGACTGTGCCTTTTCGTGCTTGACAATCACTTTTACTTTGTGTGTTGAAATGTATGCGCGACAATTATGTGTTTGATATATGTACTTGACAATCATTTTTACTTGGGGCTTAAAATGTATTCCATGGTTATTTGGAAATAGTTCGATGCTATTTGGAAATAGTTTGATGCTAAAACTGCTTGACCCCATCTAGTTGGGCTTTTTACCTGTTTGCTCACTTGCTGCCCCTTCTTCCCTTGCACCCACATTTACTTTCATGTGTCAGGTTCCTATTATGTTGCTTGATTGTATTGTAATTATACTGTTTTCTTCATGTCAACGTTAGTTTTCCTCTTTGTACAGCGCTCTGATACCCGTCTGGGTCTTGTTCGCGCTTTATAAAACTTTTCAAATAAATAAATATATTTATTTCACATATATGTGACCCCCCCATCCAGAGACGCTGGTATGAATTGGTAAGTATTCTAAGGAAAAGAGACGCAGACCATACGTTAGGAAGGAATCTTTCTTCCCAGTGCTGTTAATATATAAAGCAACCCTGCCTTCACCTTGTTTCTTTATTTGGTCACCACATGCTAAGACCTAGGATAGGATGCACTTTATCTCTCATTGTCCATCTATTTCTAACGTCAGAAATAATTATTAATAACTTAATAAAGGTTCCTTCAGATGTCACGCTGCCTGTTGACATTGGTGGGTGGACAAAATATCGAAAACACAAATATCGTCGGACACAATATCGTGTCAAAAATATCGAGGACAAGAATATCGTGATGGTCATTTTCTATGGGTAAGTAAAGTTTTACTATATATAACTCCACATATATGTACTTTGACGATATATATATCTTCAAGGTACGTAGATCTGGAGTTAAGAATAGTAAATTGATACCCATCTATTTGCACTTACCTACTCGATATTCTTGTCCTCGATATTTTGGACACGATATTCTGTCCACACGATATTTTGTTTTCGATATTCTGTCAGTGAACCGTTGACATTATAGTCCTGACCCAATGGGGCTTAGTTACAAGCCCCTTGCGCCGCCGGTGCTTCACTTTTAATATGGGAAAAAGTGACGTACCGGCGGTTAAGGGGCTTCTAAATAAGCCCCAAAATGTTGCAGTCACCTGACAGCAGTAGCCGTTTGAATATTCAATGGTGTGCCTGACTGTCTATGCTCTTCAGACTTTTGTTAGGGGAAGTCGCTATCACACAACACAGCCATAATTGTCCATGGAGACACTTAAGAACTGCCTTGTTTGCATTACAGGACAGGAGCATCGACCCCACTGCCCCCCTTGAGCAATTTATAGATGGCAACCTGGCTATACAAGTGACTTCATTTGACAATATGAGCTTGTTCATATTTCTATACAGAAATGTTTGTGCGATTTACAGTGCTTTGTGCACTCTGGCTGAACTAGTACACAAGGGGGCCTGGTTGTGCAAAAAACTAAGTTAAGCTGAAGAAATCCGAGTGTTACATCAGTCATTTTCTCTCTCTGAGTCATGTTTGAATCTCGGCGCATCTGACTCTATCAGCAACAAGACTGCATGTTCTCCGTACCAGTCCAGGTCTCTGGAAAGTATTGCGTGCAGAGGATAGCCAAGACAAGTTTGGGTTTCTTGTAGGCGTGGTAAGTATGGTGGAAAAGCTACAACACAGAGGTGGAGGTGGAGTAAAGAGTGGTTTCAGATACAACACAGCACATAAGTCCATTCACTTATGAGTATATTCATATGTACTCCCATCAAAAAGCAATATGTGTGAAGAATTTCATACTCTTAGGGTGATCCCCTGTTTAATGTCCTCTGGACATCTGATATTTCAACCCCTGTGGTGACTGAAGTCTATTGCATAAACCTAGCCGAGTTTGCATTTTTATTTTCTAAATTTTGCATTATTGTCCCTGCTATTTCCCAACAGTCTGTGGAGTGTCCCTGTTTATAAAAGTTATGGCACATCAGTAATTTTCTTCTTGTGTTCAGCTACAGTGTATTCAAATGACATACACATTTCTTTCAGGAAGCACCTAGACTAACCATCTCCTACTTTCTCAGTTACTTCAAGGGGAACTCCCACCCCGTCTATGTGATAAGGAGAGAGAGTTGCCTGGGTCCAGTTGAGAGAATAATTGTTCCTTAATGCAAAGCAACCTGTAATTCCCTTCTTTTTTAAAAGTGTAGGCCAGGATGTCCAATCATCTTTAGATTTAGGGCCTCATTACGATGTCGGTCGGAAAGGCTCCGAACGGCATTCAGTTTGTCTGAATCTGTGTTGGAACCGATGTTTCCGACCGACTCAGAAACATTTTTGACCGACCGATTACGATGCAATTTAACCGTTCGGTCTTTCCGACTCGGTTCCGATCGGCATTCGGAGAAACCGAGTCGGTCGGAGCCGAATCGTACAGGTTTATGGACCGCATTTCCGACCGACGTATTACGATGTCATATTTGGGCAGCCTTTCCGACTTCTTTCTTCAATGGGAGACTGTGTTGTCGGTCAGAACACAGACTCCCATTGAAGTCAATGGGAGTCTGACTGAACGGTGCTCGGAAACATCATAATCGATTGGTCGGATTCCTCGAATCCGAGTTAGTTGGAAACGATTCCAACAAGGAGTCGATCGGAAAGCATCGCAATGAGGCCCTTAGTTGTGTGTAACTCTGGGATATGTTTGATGCCACAAAGCATATTCCATGAGCAGGAAGTAAACCACACTGCTACAAAAGTCAGAGTAGGAGGCTTGGGATTTTGATTAGAATTGGTTTTAGAATCCCCGTTAATAATTAATAATTAACTAGTTTACCTTTTAGGAGCCTACACTTGTACCAGTGGTGGCTGCCACCTATATAGAGTGCTAGCGCGTGGTGGGGGGTGTTGGGGAATAAAATACAAATAAAAAGACTTACCTGCTGCTCCCGCTGACGCCGTCGGCTGCTTTGTTGCTCCTCTCGTCCTGGAAGTGGATGGGCCTCAAAACACAGGCTCCCCACCTAATCCAGATGCTGTTTCATGCTATACCAAAAATGAGAGCATTGCTGGAATAGGCCTGAGTGGGCTGGTCTGACGCTTGCTCAGGCACAGCAAGCCTATAGCTTTTCTCCAACCCGGCTGTGCAACAAAGCTGGTTTGGAGAAACATAAGTGTGAATGTCTGTTTGGCCGGCCTAAGATAGCCGGCCAAACTGACATGCGCACTTATAAGTGCCCACCATTCCTCCCCCTGCCATGGCATGGCATGGCCTGCCCCGCCCTATACCCATTGCTTCAGATTCCATCGTGGCTCAGACAGCGATAAATAAAATGATAATAACATTGTGCTATTATCATTTTATTTATCTTCTGCTGGCTCTGGGCAGTGGGGCGATGCTCCTCCGCCATTACAGAGGAGCAGCCCCTGACTTGAACCATTGCAAGGTTCAGCACTGAAAATGAAGAAAAAACCTAATAAACTATATTTGCTTAGTGCAGGAAAGTGAATTATATATATTTTAGAATGGCAACTGTCCACCTCAAAGGATAAGATCAGCAACTTATAGATTTCACATGACATAAATAAATTAAGCCTGTGCTCAATCCCTGGTAATGTGACACATAGCTGTCAGGCTTAAAGCAAAGGCATTGTAAAAAGTTATTAAGCAGTGCATATACAGTAGAAAAAGTCACACAAAACACAATAAAATTCCACAACTAATTTTAAAATAAAGAAGAACATGTTATTAGTAAAAGGACTAAAGCAACAAAAATCCAATAAGAATAACCGTAGATATGACCTTTTAAAAATGTAAGTGGAAATAGCGTCAAAATGCACAAAACACCAATGATAGTCTACGTAAGTAGAACGCCAGGACTTGGGGGCGATTTGAGTCCAACCATTAGGGAGCACTCATGAAATACAACAAGTGGATTATTCCTGGTGAAAGTCTGATGTTGAAAAGTTAGGGAAAAGTGAATAAGTCCTACTGCAGAAAGGAACTTTGTCACTTTGAAAGAAGAAAAATCCTCCCTGAGAGGGCCATTGCTGAAATTTTAGCCTCTGCCATGGAATCCAAAGCTGGATACTTGAAACAGTTTCATCCCAATGGAGGCCTGGAACTATGGAAATTACTGCAGAAACATTTCTGAGTCAGAATGGGACTTAGTCATTTTTTTCAGAGGTGCTGGGAGCCTTGACCAGGACGAAGCTGAGATTCGATCCAATGCCATGGAACTGCCAGATGGATACCTTTTCTCGCAGGCCCCCCTGAAGCATTAGAGCTCCAGAGACAAAGATTTTTAAAGTTTCCAAACTTTCTTCTGGTGCCCAAACAACCACAAGAGTACATTTCAAAGCCCCAGAGGACCACAGGGGTAAGGCATTTAGAGAGGATCTGGGTGTCAGGCAGACATCATCAGTAAAGTGTAGTCCAGGTCCAGTTGTCACTGGTCATTTGGGCACTTCCAGGAAAAGGCCTTTGCAGCATATTGTTTCCCTGTAGCCACACAGGAATCAGCCAACTGACTCTTGTAGTCTATTTATATGTTTTGGAGACAAGAGGCCGCAGGTCCAGCCCTTCATTGCTCCTCACATGCCATAGACATCAGGTTCAGTCGTCTTCTGATCTTCTGCAGATAAAGTAAGAGTTCTAAAAAGGGTGCCTGGGATGTCACCTTTACGGTTGGCATTAGCTAGTGGGTAGAGGTGACTCCTGGACACTCTCTAACCACTGGGGTAAATGCTCCCGGGAACAACTCAGCCCAATGTTTCAGCATTTATGTTTGCACTATTCCAAACAATAGCGCAGTGTGCCTCATTCTCAAAGTCCAAGATGTGGGGCCCAGAAGCAGTTGTTAAGCAACCTGCTGTAAAATAAAAAAATTTCATGTCCAAGGCTTTTTTTCATTTGTGAAATCTGTCACAAAGCCACCATGATGAGCTTAATTATTATTTATTGTTATTTTAAATCATTTTATTGATTTTATTAGTAATAATTCACAAGACAATGACAGCTATATAGAGAGTAGTTTGTAAACTGACATCAGATCTGAGTGGAGGAGTTCCATCACATGGAAAACATTATACCATCAACAACAATATATATGTGTTAAAGCACCACATACGAGACAATGGTAGATTAAGCAAATACATAATAATTTGACAGTGTAAGGGAGGTAGACTCTGATGTGTATGAGACTATAAACCAGCACAAACCATAGGTTAACTTATGGCAAACTGAGTAGGAGAGGGAAAGGGAGAGAGAGAGTTGCCCTGGTGAACTAGATATGAGCTAGGAGTCCGGGATTTTGGTAGGAGAGATGGATCGGTGATGTTTATGTCAAGGCGACACAGCATTTACCATTGAGGGTCTGATAATGAGGGGGTGGGTGGGGGCGGGGTTATGACGAATAGAGAATGGTGGACACATGGCCCTCCCATCAAAATATTTATCAGCTGGGGTGAGAGTTTAGGGGCCTTAAGGCCCTATTACAACTACAGTGGGCCAAAGTACCGCCGTAGTTGCAGTGGCGGTCCTTGGAACGCCAGACTGGCGTCCGACCCGCCCTATTACAACTTGGTGGGGTTGGACCGCCACAGGACCACTGAAAGTGCTGGGTATCCATGATACTGCGGTGGTTGTGCAGTGGTCTGAGGCTGCAATATGCTGGCAGTGCCGCAGCGGTACCGCCAAGCATATTAGCAATTTCCTCACCACCACAGTTTTCATGGCGGTGAGCCCACCATGAAAAGTGTGGCATGACGAAACTAAGGGGGCCCTACAGGGCCCCCTGTTGCCTCAGGGCATGGGTGTGCATGTAGGGAGGAACATGCTGTTCCCCCCTGTCAGGATGCACCCCCTGTTCCTGCACGGCATGGACTGCACAGTCCATGCTGTGCAGGAACGTGCTTTGGCGCTCCCATTGCAGTGCCTTTCAAAGGCTTTGAAAGGCACCTCTGTGGGACCGCCAAGCACCGCCTGCCAGACCAGGATTAAACTCCTAATCTGGCGGGTGGTTTGGGGGTCCCGCAGTGGGGTGCTGGCATGGCACCAAAGTTGTAATCAAGCCCTTAGTCATACCAGCTAGTGTGATAAGGTGAGGGGAGTGGGAGCTTAATTATGATGGAAAGTCAATGTTGTATTTGTTGTGATAAAGTTAATGGGATTCTGTCAAAGGCTGTATGTCTGATATTTGGATTAGGAATAAGTCAGACAAAAGCAGTAAGCATGTCTTTTTGATACCAAATAACTTTCGTATTTTCACTATATCATTTGTGGAAAGCTGAAACGCTGGGAATAATGTTTAACATCTCATTCACATCAACAGTCATTGGGTAACTGCGAGTATCTGAATTTGCGATCCTATTTGTGCTGCTTCAGGTATGATGAGATGTTACTGTAAGTGTGTGCGTATGTATGGAATTAACACGTAGTAACTGTCCTGACCTGCGGGTCATTCAGACAGTGTGGTCTGAAGTTTCTCCATTCCATTTGTATTCTTTTGCAACATGTCATAGAGTGGAGATGAATACTTTTACGAAAATCTGGGTAATGTACCTAGAGTACTTTAGGCTGAGAATTAATACAAAACTCTCTATAAACTGATACATTGTTGAATTGATGTTTAAATTTGTACTCCAAAGTAGTAATGATTCAGATGAATTGTTAATCAACATGAGCATTGTTTATGTTATAAATTTCCCATTTCACTTTGCGTTTTAGGTTCCGCATGTTTATTAAAAACTTAGAAAAATGCGCTCACATATTGGGATTCATTCACCTTCGCTTTCATTTTGTTAGATGCACTTACCTGTGCCTGTAGCTAGGGGAGACATCTTTCTACCAAGTCATTAACAATTTGCCGGACACAGACACACATGAAAACACAATCTGTTGTCCTCAGTGTTTTTATGCAACGAACTTGGTATGACAATATTTATTTTATTTTGATTGCTTTCTTTACATTTTTAAGCATTGCACACATTCAAAGAGAAGTGGAATGCTGAACAAAGTAACAGAGTTCTCAAACGAAATTAAAGAACAGAATATTCTTAAAATATACGGGTGTTGTCTAAAACCCACAGTTAAAGTGAAACATCAGACTGATAAAGGTGAGCTAAGCAATTAGATCAAGTGTGGTATTCAGGTTGAGAATCAACCTACCATCAAGGGCTTCAGTCTGAGAAAGGTACATCTGTGGCACCTCACGTATATGGCTTGCAACTTTAACTTCTTGATTCATCTCTGGCTAAAATTCCTCCGCACAAGGATTATCCACAGTACAGGCCATGGCACTGATTGTGTGTAGAAGTATGGAACACTTGTGTTGAGGAGCATTATTTGCTGCTTGCTCTATCTTCCTGAAACCAAGGGGCATATGTACAAGCCCCGATTGCCACGGGAACGTCACTTTTTGTGACGTTTGCGTTTCGATAGAGGCTTTGCCTTATTTACAAGGAAGCTTTAAGCCACTGAACGTAGCTTAACGCTGCCTTGCAAATAAGGCCCTCTTTCACGCTATGCTTAGCGTGAAAGGGGTGGGCAGTGGGTGTTCCACCGCAACACCCATTCATTTTGACGCTGCCCCCTATTTACAAGGGCAGTGTAAATAGGAGGCAGCGCCAAAATTAAGACCAGGGAAAACCAGGTCTTAACATGGCGAAACAAGGAGAAATGCTTTATTTCTCCTCGGTTTTGCTTTTTCCATGTTTGGTGCCTTGTGCAGCACACATAGATAAAAAGCAAAATGCCTTTAATTGTTTATGTGTAGGAGGGTAACCCTTCCTGCATATAAACAATCCTTTAAAAAAATGACATTTTGCAACTTCCATTTGTACTACATTAAGCAGCACACATAGTTGTGACAAAACAGCATTTAAAGATTGTTTATGTGCAGGAAGGGGGACCTTCCTAAACATAAACAATCTTCCCCTGCATGCAGACATCCTTGCACTATGGTGCAAGGTTGCCTGTGTTGGCGCTACAGTGCTAAGTGTAGCGCCAGCGCAGGGGGAAACACAAGGCTGCACCATATCCTTGTAAATATGGTGCAGCCTTGCGTTTCTGAAGTGGCACCTCACTCCGCCACTTCTTTGTAAATACCCCCCCATGTGCTTTCCATTTCAAGCCAGATAAAGACTAGGGGCCAGATGTACAACCCTTTTTAGCGGTCGCAAACAGGAAATTGGCCCGTTTGTGACCGCTAAAAAAGGCTTGTGGTATGTACAAACCCTATTTTGCGAGTCGGTAACCTGTTACCGACTTGCAAACTAGGGTTTGTGAGTTGCTATTAGGAAGGAGCATGCCAAGGGGGTCCCATCCTAAAAGCGAGTAGCAATGGTATGTACGATTGTTTTGCGACTGTAAATGCGGTTGCAAAACAATCGCAGTTACCACCTACTTCAAGTAGGTGGTAAGCCAGTCTCAAACATGAAGGGGTCCCCAGGGGACAACTTCCCCTTTGTGAATGTTTGTGAAAATATTTTTTAGGAGCAGGCAGTGGTTTCACGGACCACTGCTTGCCCTTAAAAAATAAAAAGAAAACTTTTCATTTATTTCTTTGAAACGCATCACTTTTTTTTTTTTAAGAAAACGGGCTGCATTTGGAGAAACAAAAAAGCTGCTTTATTTAAAAAGCAAACACAGACATGGTGATCTGCTCTAACCAGCAGTCCACCATCCCTGTGATATGTGAGATTCCTAAGGGGTCGCAAGTTGCGACCTACCTCATTAATACTAATGAAGTAGGTCTTTAGTGACCCTATTAGGAATCGCAAACATTGTCTGAGATAATGTTGTACATTCCATTTTGAGAGTCTCAAAGCGTCACAATTAGCGACTCGCAAAATGAAATGGTCATACTTCTGGCCCTAATTCCTGATTTGGGTTTCGAGTGGTGTGTCTCCAGTTAAGACGAACTACCAATCAGAATCATGTAGCACTCTTAAGTGTTCAAAAGGCAACTGTTTGCTGATTAGTCGCTATGCAATGTCCTCTCTTTAGATAATATCAAACCTCTTTTAACAACACAATCCATGCATGCTAACTGACCAGAAGGGGAACATGGCTGCCAGTACAGTGGATGAATGTCAAGTCAATTCCTTATTTTCACAGGGCTCTAAATTATTTACCACCACCCACTGGAAAAAAACTCTCCCTACAGCAAATGCTAAATTAGCATAATGTAATCATGGGTATGAATTATATTTCTTTATAAATCTGTTCAATTATATTGTTGTTAGCTTTACATGTGACTATCTGAAAAGATTACAGTCCTTCACATGCTGGACCACAAGCCTTAGTGGTATGGAACACATACAATATTTCTGGATAGCTTACAATTGTTTTTAAAGCATTCCTATGCCTGCGCTATCCCATCCTTCATAAAAGTTTTAAAAATGAGAAATGAAAAATGAGTTCATACTGGACACAGTGAGAGTAGGTTGCAGAACAACACCCTGCTGAAATATTTGGGACATTATGAGTGCCGTCTGAGCAGGGAGCTGAACATTGCCCACTTCTCTCCACCTGGGTGCAAGCTGTGAGAATTTGTCCTTGGCCCTTACTTAATTTTTCTACCAATCTTCTGTGTAAAGATCAGAGGCATTTCCCATTTGGCGGGGGACTTTCAGATAGCTCCAGGACCTCCATATCTACCTTGTCCCAGAGATTGTGATGCCAGTAAAGGGAGGCTAGTAGAATCATAATGGAAGGGCAGATCCAATAGTCCAGAAAGATGATTGCAATAAGAAAGTGCACATGGGGAGTCTGGAGTACTGGCACAGCCAGGCAAACATATTCCCCATCACCAACAAGAGACATTTCCCAAGCCTCTCTCCAGCCTCAACTTAACGTGGCTTTGAGGTCACAGAACTAGTAGCATGTATACTATCCCAGACTAAGAACTTCCATCAGCAAAGTAGATAAACCGACTGTATTTTTTTACCCTGGACACAGACACCTTATCCAGAAGGGCTCCAGAATAGTAGGTACTCGCTTGTGGAATACTCTTTCAATGATGAATAGAAATAGGCCTTTACATTCCCCTTGTCTGTTCTAACAGTAACAATTTGGCTCTCAAAATGAAAGATGCCCCGCATGATTCTGGCTAGCCAGTTTCAAGATATGACATCTTGAATTCTGATCATGAGGTGCAAACGCAACAGGTACACCAGAAAAACATGATCATAATTTTGCTGTTGTCCATTTGTACTCCTACGTGTGATGCCATGAGTTAAGGGCGGCTCTGGGGTACTGCTGAACGGAGAAAACCTTTAACTGCGAAGACGAGAAATATCAGTACACCAAAGAAAGTTTTTATTTCAGTTATTTGATTTTTCATCCAAAACACGAGAGCAACACAAAATCTAAATGCGCTTCCAAGGAAATCCCTGCCTTGCTACAAGGCACAATTATGCTCAAGTGCTCTACCCCTCCAGGGTACATTGTATATTCCCCTAGCATATGGCCCATTAGCTGTGTATTTGTAAACAAATAATTGATTTTCCAAAGAAGCAAAGCCAAAAGACTTCACAAAGACTGTGGCCCTCCAAGTGACTATGAAGACTGCTAATAGCGGAATACATTCCTACTCAATGCTTTACTTTTCAAAAAGGCTCATTAATATGACATTCCATTGACAAAATGCAAACTATTAGATAATATGTGCAGCACAAGTTGCCTTAGATTAAATAAAATATATATTAAAATATATATTTTCTAAAGTAAACTCTAGTCCTATAATTTACCTCACCTGTTTAATACACTGCTTTTGCCACAACCATAAGTTGCCTTAGCAAAGTGGAGGTGGCATCCACAATTTTGCAACAGCTTACAGCATATTCCGTAGCTATGCTTATCACTGTTGCTTCTTGCTTAGCTGTTTTAATCTCGAATGCAATGAAACTTTCGCAAAGAAGCCTTAAACAAGAAGTTGAGCTTCAAGGACAGCCTTAGGAATGATGGTTTGATATTGTAACATGTGACTTAATGACGTTGGGCTCCTGGTAACATTTAGAAGAATCCTCAAACCAGTGCCACGTTTAGTGTGGCCATGGCTGGGTACAGACTCTGCGCTGTTCAATCGGCTCAAGCGTCACCTCTACACAAAGGGTTTCTGTTATTTAAAAATAAGAATTTTTGTGGATGAGCTGTAAAAATTCACTGTATAAGTTGCAGGTTTCTACAGGAGCAGTTCTATGTCAAAAAAACCTTTAGCACTTTCTTTGAGCAGCACTCCCTGGACAAAGGCTCTTTTTAGTTTCCTTGGTTCCAACGGCAAGTCCCTCGCATGCAGCGTAGCAACTTCCACCAGGCACGCTCTTCTTAGTATCATAGCAGCTCAACTTCTTTGAGCAAGTTTTTCCAACAGGAAGGCTCTTCTCAAGACAGTTAAAGACAGCTCTTCCTATGGTCTCGCTTAGATAGGCAAGAAATGTTAAGTGCTGCGACTAAGAAATACTTGTTTTACTGGTATCAGACTTTTGCCTTGAAATGAAATGGCCACATGTTGAGATATGGTTTGTTAAATTTATTGAAGCTGCTCTTAAATAGCTGGTTCATTCAGTAAAGTAATGTAGAGACTACATACATTTTTTGAGTGCCTAAAACCCCTTGCGGCTAATTATATTTTTTTAATTTCTGTAATGTATGGCCAGGGTATCTTGAGTGTCTATTTATTTACTTAACAAATATGAGGAAAGTTTAGTTCTTACTATTTTTAGTTTTTTTTTGTGTTTGTTGATAACTACGTGTTGCAAAGTGACCCTTGTTGGGGGACTCACCTGCTGGTAATCTTGAACTCTAACACTGCTATTCAGAATTCAGTGTATCTGCTATTACCCCTAAAACATAATGAAAATGGATTAAAAACTGATTGACACATTTAAAAGGCCAGAGTATAGTGTGCAGAAATACACCCATGACATGGAAAGTTAAATCCTACTTGTGGACTGCAGCATCTATTGTGCCATTCACTATAGTGGCAGAGAAAAGATGGCTTCAGGCCTACCCTGTGTAGTCTAACAGCAGCGGCTTGAAAACTGTTGCAAATACCTGTCAAAATCATCCTTTTGAAAGGTAGGAGGTTGAAAAACTTGATTTTAAATATTAAATAAGTCACCCATAGGCCACTTTGCTGCACACATGATAGGATGTACAATATTTAAGTGTGTAAAATGTGTGATGTTAGAAATGGCAAGTTCCCCCAGTGACCAGGCCCAAAATGGCATAGTCATCAGTCAATCTGTAGCTGGCATATAGGAAAAGTCAAAGTAGATTAATACTTTAAAACTTTTGACCTATACAAGCTGCAGACTCCACCCAGTGACCTATTTTATATTTAATAAAGAACCAATCTAATGGCAAAGTCTGAGTTTTATTGAATGGGAAATGGAGCTTTTAAAAAGTTACCTTTACCCTGCCTGAAGCTGCTCGGGGCTAATTTGCATAATCTCTTCAGCAACTGCTCATTCTGTCCTTGGCCAGAATTTGGTGTGAAAGAGGTGTGAAAACTGCTCACAGAGATGGGTCAATGGCCTGGGAGCAGGGAGGCGTTTTCTTCCCCTGGCAGATTCTTTAATGTGGGCCCAGGAATTTAATTTACTTCAAAGGAGGCTTCCCTGCCACAGGTAAATATTATGTGACACCTAGAAAGGCCCTAGCCTTTGTCCCCATAGTCAGGCTGGCACCAAACACTGTAGGAGGAAAGCTATCCCCAGAACCAGTTTTAAGTGGCCACAGAGGAGGGGACTGCCCATTAATCAGACCACAACCCTTGGTGTGCATACAGGCTCTGCACACAGACTCTTCTTAGTGATTTAAAGCTGGTGTATTTCTACTTCATGCATCCGCACTCTCCCTTCTAGCAGAATGGGGGGCTGGGGGTTCTCTACCAATGCTGGATTGGGGCAGAGGGCTTATAGGAGAGACCACACCACCCCATATCAGTTGGTGATCCTGCGAGGGTACCCCTTACCCTTGGTACCACTTGCATCAATTTATGTACATTTTCTCCCAACACTGGGCTTTACGGAAAATGCCATGGCACTAATTGTGGCATTTTTTCAAATTAGTGCAGGCTTTCGCCTCAGTTTCTTGGACGGACTAACACAAAAAGAGCTACCAGGGAGAACTAGCACAGCCAAACTTTGTGTTTTTGGGAGAGGTGAAAATTCCACATATGAGCAGTTATCAAATTTTAGGATATCTTGGGCCCCGATGGGACAGTTCCAGCAGGGCTTGTTGCATTTGGATCCTGCGACTATGCTTCAGGGAGCTTCTGATCTTTAGAGTTTTCATTGAAAAGTCCCCATTGCTTTCATAAGACTCTAGCACTATTGCTTTCTCCAGCTTAGCATTAGCTTGGCTTCAGAGGCTCAGGCTGCCCTGGTGGTCTTGTGACATGGGGACTTCATGGCAGCACCCTTCAAGTGCCTACAAGGCAGAACTCTCTCTTTGCCTGCACCACCCAGCCATTTAAGGCTTTTGCCACTTGCAGGGTGTCTCTGTGCAGAACACGAGTTTGTAGTGTCCACTCCATGGGCACTCACAATAGGACTAGTCCGTGGAGGCTCCTCCTTAAGTGTCCACAGTAAGTTTACCCTCTTATGACCCTCAGAGGGAATCAGAGAGATGGGATAATATTTCCAGGATTGAGTCCACAAAGTCTAGTGTACAAATCAGGAGTCCCCAGACTCATTGTTAGAAACTGAGGTTTCTTGTTGGCAGAGTATACACCCTGTCCAACCAGGAGCATCAATTCTAGTCAGGGTAAGTCAGATACACAACCTAAATTAACCTGTGCTCATCCTTCGGTAGCTTGGCACAGAGCAGTCAGGTTTAACTTAAGAGGCAATGTGTAAAGTATTTGTGCACACTTTAATTAGAGTAGCACAGTGAAAACACCACAAAAGACTCCACACCAGTTTAGAAAAATAGAGAATATCGGAGTAAAACAAAGCCAAAATGACAAAAGTCCAAAAGTAGAACTTGAGATATGAATTTTGAAAAATTAAATGTAAAAACAGAGCTTAGCAGTCACTAGCGGTCAAAAGGTTACTTGAGGTCATAAGAGACCAGTGCAAATCCAAAGTTTAGGCCGACCGCGATGGAGGGCAGGCCGACTTCAGAACCCACCCAGAGTCTGCTGAAAAAGTACCTTGTACATGGCATGCATCAACATTGAAGGCTTCACTGCATCGGTTCGGATTCACGCAGTTGGGTCGATACATCAGAGTCAGGTTTTGCAGTCGGTGTCGAAAGATCAGTGCTGCATCGTCGTCGAACCTCGTAGATGGAACCCACGTTGTCATCGAATTGGCCCTGAGTCGGAGGACTCGCATCGATTCCAATCTATGCGTCAATTTTTGCAAAAAACAGTGGCAGAACCCACTTCTGATGCCCAGGAGGACTAGAGGGGCGCACCTCAGGCAAGGGTAGGACTCACAGATTGCAGAGTCCAGCAGCATCAGCAGAGTTGCAAGAAGTATTTTGTGTCCCTGAGACTTCAGAAATCAGGAGACAAGCCAGCAAGCCCTTGGAGAATCTTGGGTTCAAGGATGTAGAGAGCAGGTACAGACCCTCTCACTCCCAGGCAAGAAGCAGCAGGCAACACAAAAAGGAACAGGAGTGCTAGGAAACTAGTAGCTGGTCTGATTTGAGACACACTCTTAGTTTTTTTTAAAACTGCCCTCACCCACAAATTGTGGCATGCTTCATCATAGGGCTTGCTGCAACCCCTGATGTGCAGACCAATGCTTGGGGTGGAGCAATTGGGAGGGGGAAGACATTACAAACATAAAACAATGATAGGGTTCTGAAATAGGGCAGAAGTGAAAATATAAAATTGGCTCAGGAATGTCCGATAACACTTTTATTCGTGGACTAACTGGTCAGGAAAAAAATATATAAATAAAGGATGATGGTGTCAGAGAATATTAATAACCCCACACCCCTCCTCTCTGCATGTTAGTCAACATGTTTCAGCCTTTTTTTTAAGCCCTACACGGGTCTTCCGGCTTTCATCAGGACTTATGATCCCCTTGATTCCTCTTTGTCTCCTACCTTTTTTTGATAGGATGAAGATAAACCCAATCTGATATTTGGGCAGTAATGCACACTTCGGTTTTAACGAGTTTCACTGTTGATGTTGCTTAAAAAAGCGTGGGAGTGAGGGCGCCTCCCTGTAGTCACACATTCATCAAGGTGAGGCCGCGGTGAGAACTGGTTATCTGTACTCAAACATTGTTATTTATACAAATTGTTGGAATGCTCCTTTTTAGAAGACCTCAGGTGGCAGCACAGGTCCAGATGCTGGGGATACAAAACCACACAAATACAGGGAAACCATTCGTAGAGGAAACCTTCAACATCATAGATGAAGATCAGAATAGAAGCATTATGCCTTTATCCTCCATCACAGGTTACTTAAACGAAACAAAGAAACCACCAGTGTGAGTATTATTGTACAACAGAAATGAGATTATTAGTACTAGGTACGAATTCAGTTCTTCTTTTTTGATGAAGTCATAAATATCAGTGCCTAAAATGTTGGAATTCATTCATTTTTTGAGGTGTAAATATGCCCATGGCTAAATGTTCATGAGCAAATAATGTATGTGAAAATAAACAGAATTTAATTGTTAGATGATGTGCAAGTCAATAGTCCCCTGATTTACATTTCTGTATTCTGAGATCGGAACCAAAGAAAGATATCTCAGTAGGATTTGAAAGACTTCCAATCTGGTGCCAGGGAATTGAACAAGGGGCTCATTGGGACAATGGGACTGTTAATTTAATATATTTAAGAAGCTAAAAACCTGGAAATCATAATTAAAACAAAGTGTTTTCTATGGAAGTCTTAAAACAGCTAAAAGAGTTTAACTGAAGCACTGTAGAAGTGTAACGCAAAATGATGCCCCCCGCAGAATGTGAAGAGGGGCCCCTTAATGTCTCATAACTAACAGGTGTTCATGGGCCTTTTTGCTGAACGGGCCCCCTGGAAGGGTTGGGGGGCGCTGAAGGCTTGGGGCCCCCTTGCGCCACAGGGGCCTTCATAATGCTCCTGAAGCACTTGTACTGAGCACTCCACAAGAACAGTGTAGGGAATCCAAGCGTGAGCTAGTTAAAGTCAACTCTATTCCTAAACAGATTTAGTGTCATTGAAATGTGTCTGAACTGTATTTACAGTACTTTTGTCTTAGATGAAATCTAGAACCCCACCAAGGTCATTAACACTAACTATTGCCAATTTAATAGTTGAGTTAACTTTTGGATTAATACATCAGCATAGCACCTACGTTTCATAAAAAATGAATTCAAAGGATACACATTTTGCTAGTGTAGCTTATGATTGTGCCAACAATAGTAGATAGGACATACAAATTAAATAGTAGGCTAGAAGTTTATTTAAAGAAACGGGAAACAATTTTTGTATTGTGCAATCTGTGTAGTAGATATTTCATTTATATTCTTTATCCTGCTCAATGAAATTGCCAAAGAATGAGTGATTGAAAAGTGAACCACGAAAACCCTAAAACTGCAGTGCATTGAAATCTAAGTTACCAGGGTATTTGAGTATGTCTCCTGACCCACGGGTAATGCTGACAGAAATATCAGTGTACGCTATATCAGTCTCCTAGTGCATTGAATCTATTTAGTATTAAATCGTTTTTATTGATGGCATATAGTGCAGAGAACCAATTTGAGGTGCCTACAACCCAATGGGCCGGCCAAGCATAGTCAGGATATGCAAATCAAGGTATGATGTGAGTATGAATTCCGGACGTTAAACACAGCAAGCCGCCTACAACCCAACAGGGCCGGCCGCGTCTGAAAGAATGTAGTAAGCAGAAACCAGTGTTGAAGGCAGTCTATAAAGCAGGCAAGAAACAAGGCGGCTCTGGAGCTGTGAGATGATTCCGTAAGGGCTGCAGGCACTTTGGAATAGGCCACCTATAAACCTTAAACAGAACAAAAAAACTAACACATAGAAACTATAAAAACCCCATTTAAGCCCTCGCCCACCCCCCACCCCGTCTCCTCAGTGAGCTAACCGAAAAGGGGAAGGGGAATCGACAGCACGTGGTCCTGGGTGTTGTTCGAGGCCTATCGCCACAGGAAGTGGCAAGGGGCGTGTGTCGCGCGCTCTCAAGGGAGGACAGAGACGTCATCAGGGATCAGTTTCAGAATGCGGAGGTATTGTGGGCAGGACAATTCTCGGAATTCTGTGGTGAGAATAGTTAGAAAGGGGGCCCAAGTTTTGGCAAAGGCTTCACTCTTCCCAGCAGCTGTCATAGAGAGCTTCTCCATTGCCAGGAGGTTCCAAAGTTGGTGCACCCAGTGTATATGCTCCGGGATCCGGTCTGATTTCCACCTTGCCAAAATGACCCTTAATGCAGCGTTCAGCGCAAGCGCCATTTGTCTCCCCCTAAGCGAGCGCAGAGGAAAGGTGAGTGCGTTTGGGAGGCCTAAAAGTGTGTACGCCGGGAGCCGGGGGATGAAGGTATTAAAGGCAGCATCAATATCATCCAGTATCTGTTCCCAGTAGCGGGTCAGTTTGGGGCAGTGCCAAAGCAAATGAATGAGTGTCCCTGGGTTACCGCATCCCCGCCAGCAGAGGCCATCGCATTGGAGTTGCCATTTAGCTAGCCTTGCGGGGTATAATACCAATATGTCGCGATCTTAAAGGCAGTCTCTGTGTGGCTCGAGGAAAACGTAGTGTGATGCGTGTGGTAAAAAATATCCTCCCACTCCTTATCTGATAGCTCGCGTTCTAGTTCTACCTCCCATCGCTTCTGCCCCGCAGTGCGATGTCGAGGGAGGGCGGAGGAGAGGAAGGAATAAATTTCCGAGATAAGGTGTTTGTCGTCTTTCTTGAACATTAGCCATTTCTCGAATGGTAACCACAGGCGAAATGCTAAGGAGCGCGTCGCGGAGTCAGAGATCCAGTGAGTCATCTGGGAGTGCAAGTACAGGTCGGTCGTGGACAGGTTGTAGTCCGATTGAAGTTCCCTAAAGGGGATAAGGCCTCTATGATCAAAAAGGTGTCTCAATCGTTTACAGCCCCCTTCAATCCATCGTGAGGCAGCGCCGTTATTCATTCCCGGCTGGAAGGCAGGGTTCATGAAGAGCGGTGTCATGGGAGAGGGAAATGTGGTCAGGTTTGCCCTACGGGAGACTTTGTCCCAAGCAAGCAATGTGGGGCGCGTAACAGGGGAGGAATAGAGGCCCCAAGCACGGTCCGGTCTCGGCATCCATACGTCGCGCCAAATATGATGGCCCACTAGCGTCTGATCCATGAAGATCCAATATTTCTCTGTCATGGGGCAGTTCCACTCTACCAAGAACCGCAACTGTGAAGCGTGGAAATATTGCGTAAGATTAGGGAAGGCTAGGCCACCCAATTTCTTAGGGAGTTGAATCTGAGTTTTCGGCAGACGCGGTGCGGTTGGGCCCCAGACAAATCCCTCAATTGCCGATTGCATCTGTAGCAAGGTGTGTGGGGGGGTTCTAGTGGCAGTGTTTGGAATAAATACAGGGCCCGTGGCAGTACGTTCATTTTAACCGCAGACAGTCTCCCGAACCAAGTCAGAGGAAGGCGGCGCCAACGAGTCATATCTGCGCAGATCCGTTTCAGGAGGGTCGAGTAATTCCGCTCTGCCGTCTGCGCCAAGCTTCTGTGGAGGACCAGCCCAAGGTAGGTAATGCCTTCTGTCACCCACTCAAAGGTAAAGCTATTGTGGAGTGTTCTCACTGTCTGCGGAGCGCTAGTGAGATTGAGTACTTGTGATTTCATCATGTTGATTTTAAACCCGGAGAACTGACTAAACGTCTCAAGGTCGTTCACAATAGCCGGCAGAGAGGTCAGCGGATGTGCCACTGAGAAAATGAGGTCGTCCGCATATAAGCTAATAAGGTGGTGGTCTAGGCCGAGGGGGATGCCCCGTGCAAGGGGGTTGTCGCGGAGTCGTTGGGCTAGTGGCTCGATATAGAGGGCGAAAAGTAGGGGCGAGAGGGGGCAGCCCTGTCTTGTACCGCGCCCTACGTCAAAGTGGTCAGAGAGGACTCCATTGACCTGTACCGATGCCTGGGGCGCGCTATAAATACTCCCGATCCAGTTCCGGAACCTCGGCCCCAATCCAAAAAGCTCGAGTGTCGCGAAGAGATACGGCCAATGCACACGGTCGAATGCCTTCTCCGCGTCGATTGCCAACAGAAGGGCTTCTTCTTTTGACCCGTGCACTTTATCGATCAGGTGACATATACGTTTGGTATTGTCCCCACATTGCCGTCCCAAGATGAAACCGGATTGGTCCGGGTCTACAAGACCCGGCCTATGGGGGTTAAGTCTGTACGCTAAGATGCTAGAAAAAAGTTTGGCATCTATGTTCAATAGTGAGATTGGACGATAGGAACTGCAAAGTTCCGGATCTTTGCCCGGCTTGAGGATAACCGTAATAGAAGCTTGCAGCATGGATGGGGTGAGGGATCCGGTGTCCGCGAACGAGTTAAATAAGCGGGTTAACAACGGGGCGAGTTCAACGCAATAAGTTTTATAAAAAAAGGCACTAAAGCCATCAGGCCCTGGGGCCTTCTGTAACTTCAGCCGCGCAATTGCAGAAATCACTTCTTCTATGCGGATGGGCGAGTCCAAGGCAGCAGACTCGCCCACCGGCAAAGGTGTCACCGCAGCACCGCCGAGGTATAGAGAGGGATAAGGGCGTAGGGAAGGATCAGCAGCGTAGAGAGAGCTATAAAAGGAGCGGAAAGTCGAGACTGTTTCGGCGTTACCGGAGATAGATCGTCCGCAACCGTCGCGAAGTGTCGCCACCGAGTGGACTTCCTGTTGGCTACGAAGGCAATGCGCTAGCATGCGGCCTCCTTTGTTGGAGCCCACAAAGTATTTGTACTTCAGATGAACCACCGTGTGTTCTGCTCGGTCTAGGTCTAGGCGTCGGAACTGGAGTTTCTCCTTCTCCAATTGCGCTCCAAACTCGGGGGGCGCCTGTGTGTTTGTGTATGGCCTCAAGTTCCTTTACTGACGCCTCTAGATCAGCGTGTTTCGTCTGTCTAGTTTTATTCTCGAAGGCCGCCTTCGCTATGAGAGCCCCTCGCACCACCAGTTTAAGCGCCTCCCAGACCCCGGAGAGCTGTGTATCTTCACGATCATTAATCGCGATAAAGTCCAAGATGCATCGCCTAGTGTCCGCAACTACAACAGGAGATCTAAGTAGTGAGTCTCGCAGGCGCCAGCGCGGAGTAGTGGCAGAACGTTCAGCAGGGAAGCGCAGGGATAGGGTAATATGCGCGTGGTCTCGATAGTGGAACCCGTAATTAGGGGCCAGGCAGCTGGAGTAACTAGGAAATGGTAAAGCCGAGCATACGTCTTGTGCGCTGCCGAGTAGTAAATAAAGTCCCTTTCAGTTGGGTGTAAGCAACGCCAGGCGTCCCTAATCCCTTCATCGCGCAACCAGTCCTTACCCGTCGCTGTGAGGGCGCCCGCACCCCCTGAGCGAGAACCAGAGCGGTCCACTTCCCCATTCATCACCAGGTTGAGGTCACCGCCCATTATCACTATAGCATCGGGAGATTGCAAAACCTCGGAGCAGGCGTCTATCAGGAACTTCTCTGGGCGTTCATTGGGGGAGTAAATGGAGGCAATCAAGCATGTGGAGGTACCGACTTGGAGCCGCAGAGCCAAGAGACGCCCTTTGATCTCTGCGACGGTCCCCAATACTGAGCCCTTAAAGTGCCTAGCTATTAGTATGGCAACCCCACCCCGTTTGTTATTGGTCGAGGACCAGTGCTGGTGAGGGAAATGGCCATGGCGCATACGGTGAGTGTCAGTGTGAAGCAGGTGGATTTCTTGGATGAGGCATATGTCTCCCCCGGAGTTTTCTAAGAGGGATAATATCACCCTACATTTAACTGGGTTGTTAAGGCCCCGGGCATTGAGACTAGTGATTTTAAGCTCCAGGTGGGGGAGTGTAAATTAGAGAAGCGCTAGGGGGGAGCAGTCCCTCTCTCTGGGGTAAAACAGCATCAAGGACATGGTAGAGGAGGATAGACAAACGTGCAGAGGCACCTTGTGCATAAGTAACAAAGGAACTCACTGAGGAGATGACCCACCCTACCCCAAAACAGATAACAAAACCCCAAAAACTAAACATCTGCAAAAACAACGCCTGTATCCGGCCGCACCGGGGTCGGCCAATCACTGTCGAAAAAGGAGATAGCCCGCAACAGTGCGGGAGTGACTCATGTCCGTCAAAAGGGCACAGTTCGAGGGAGTGGTGACGAACCAAGTCCATGTAAGTGGCCCGCTCGAGAGAAGGGTCCCATCAACGTGCTATATCAGAGAGTCAGGCAGGGGAGGTATTAGCTGGGCTGTTTGTCAGCGAGGCCAGAACATTTTCCCTCTCCTTTGCTCGAGCGGCCGCATCTGGCCTATGAGACGGTGAGGAAGTCTTGCCCACGGTGTGCCAACGATCCGGCCTGTCGCCGCGGGGCGTAGAAGTTTTCTGTGAGCAAGGCGTGGCCGGAGGCAGGAGGCCCAAAAGATCTGAGGCTTCCTGGAGAGATCGCAGCTGGCGCAGTTTCCCATCAAGTTTAAAGATGATACGGAAGGGATACCCCCAGGCATAGGGGATCCCTTTCTCCCTCAGGTGTTGTGTAATGGGCCTGAATTCTTGCCGTTTAAACAGGGTGACTGCAGAGAGGTCCTGATAGAGTGTCGGAGCAAGGCCGCGAAATTGCAGGGGGTGTGAGTCTCTAGCTTTGCGGAGAATAAGCTCCTTCAATTGGAAGTTGTGGACACACGCCAGGATGTCCAGGGACGGCGCTGCAGCTCGGCGGGGGAGGCCCACTCGATGCACTCTGTCAATTTGGATCTCGGTGGTATGTTCCGGGCCTAAGATATGACGAAACAGGGCTTGTACAAATCCACCAATGTCGCCTTCTTCCGCTCCCTGTTTCACTCCACGGATGCGAACATTGTTGCGGCGGGAGCGGTTCTCAAGGTCCTCCGCCTGTCCCTGTAGTTCGAGGTGCTGTACTTTGAGGAGAATAATTTCCTGTTGTGACCCCTCAATTTCCTCATCACGGCCATTTTCGTGCTCCTCCAGGGTCGCAACTCTGTCGCCTATCTCTGAGATGTCACGACGGACCTCGCGGAGGTCCACCGCCAGCTGGTCCTTGAGCTCCTGGAGGTCCTCCTTGAGCGCTGAAAAAAGCAAGGTCATAAAGGCCTTTGTGGCCGGCGCGTCCGTTCCCTCCATCGCCCCCACAGCCGATTCCGAGCCCCGGCTGACCACCTTGGGCTGTAGCATGTCTCTGACCGATCGGTCCTTTCTCCGTCGTCCCGCCGTGCCCGGAAGGCCTGACGTCACCGAGTGATGCAGCTGGCCGTACAGAGCTGCCAGTGACGGGTGGGCCGTGTACCGGGGTTAGTTTGGCAAGGCCTGGACCGTTAGAAGAATGTGTTCCCTGGAGCTGGGGTCAATCTTGCGGGAGGGGCTTACGGAACGCACCCGTAGGCCTGCGGGATGTATGATGGAGTGCAGCAGCCAGGCACACAATTGCGTAGAGCCCGGTTCCTCTGTATTGCCCCAAGGTCAGCAGCACCGCTTGAGCCTAGTGCGGTGTCCAGTACCCAGTAAGTCGCGACAGACAACCGTGACTCGGAGGGGGGCTTATCTCACCCCCTGGGGGGGTCAACAACGCCTGGGCAGCCGCCAGTGACAAGAGCCACAACTGTGGACACAGGGAGTGGATAGCGTCCCTCCATTAACTGATATGAGGGTTTTGTAGAATTAGAAGCTCAGGGCCGCCATCAGGGGCTATGTCCGGGCAGTGGCGGTCAGGACGTGCAGGAGGGAGGTCACCAGCGGGACAGAACTGCACCGTCGAGTAGTGGGCCCGGGGGTAAGTCCCACCCCAGGCAATATCAAGTTGCATTGGCGGGCGCCCCGCCGCTTCACATCTCGGCGGTCCACGGGCCTCGATCTGGCCCCGAAATGGGTCCGCAGTAGGGAAAGCACGCCTCTGAGGAGGAAAGAAGCCCGCGGTGCGCCGCACGGGCCGCGCCGCCAGGAGGTGGGCCCGGGTGCAGGACTTGACCCCGATAGGGCCGCAGCAAGATGGCGGGCGCACCCGCTTCCCAAGAGCGCGGGCCGCGGGCGCCGATCCCCGCCCCGAAGCGGACCCGCGCCGATCAACCCAGATGACGGCGGGAAGGCTCCGCTCAATCCCCGGGTCCACTGAGGCCGCCCCCTGCGTTAATCCCGCTCCGGCAGGGCTCAGGATCAGTCAAAACTCCCCGGGGGAAGGGAGGCCGCTGTGGGAGCACCCGGGGAGGCAGCGCAGCGATGCGGCAGGTACCTGGAGCCCACGGGGGGCGGAAGTCCAGCCAGCAAGGTCCCTGTCTGTCTGCTGGGCTCAGCGGGGTGATCTGATACAGGATCCAGGCCGCTCCACTACGGGCCTCGGCCGTTGATCTCCGGACCACACCACGTGGGCGGCAGACCCGCGGCGCAGCACAGCGTGTAGCAGGAATGTAGCAGCCAAACGGGTCCAACGGAGGCGATCACCCAGGTCAGTCAATCATTACTGGAGTTCGCCGCCCGTCAAAGCTCTGGATGGGGTGCTGTAGTTAGGCTTTAGTTCTCGGCGGGCCGGAGCGAACGCAAGGCACGTCCTATGCGGTCGCCATCTTGGCCACGCCCCCATTGAATCTATTTAAAGAGAGTATGATCACAGGGTATGTTTCCTAAGTGAGAAATTTGAAAATATGAGATATGGTGGATGATTGTCAGAGCCTTAAGGGGTGGTTTAAAAATAAAATGTACCACAGAAGGTTCATGAACTCACTTGGGTGTAATTTTAAAGAAATTATGATGTGCTTTTTATTAATAAGGATATTTCTTTTTACTTTTCCAATCAATAAATAATTTAAAATAGTGGGAAATCCTAAACGTTTCTCAAGTTACAACTGGAAACCTATGACAATCAGGATTTCAAGGCATACTCCTGGAAAACATTAGTGAAAATGAAATTGCAACCATGCTAAGGCGTAGCCAAATGTGCAATTGTGCATGTATACTATTGCACTTACTCTTGGCAGGAGTAAATCTCCAACCAATTCTAGGGCGAAATGAGTCACAAAAAGGTTTGTGGATACCCACAAACTCTTAGGTTTGTTGGCGATCCCAAACATCAATGTCCACTACTCACCGCATGACTGGGATTTATTCACAAACTATATGAAACAATTTAGGAGAAATACTGCACATGAGTAAACAGATTTATGAGTACAAGGTCCCAGGTCCCAGTTTGTGCATACAATGCCCGTGTAAATGAAGCCATGTTTACACATATAAATGGCTTTGCGAATCAGGTGTATAGAGTCACAGTTGTTCCGGTAAAGCTAAGTTCTTGATTTTCTTTCTTTGTCTTTGTTTTTCTATGGTCTGGGGCAATGCTCTGCAACATACTTTAATGTACTATTTTTAGATGTAATTATGCATATTCAAACACCACTCACTACCTTGCAAATAAGGCATTCAATTTCCCATGGGTATGTAATAGAGAGGTGCTGTGTTTGTAGGTCCCAGAAACATTTATACAAAAAGGTAATCAGCTCACCCCACGTAGCAAGAATACCTGGGCAGTGGACATGTTCTTGAACAAAACTTTACATAATGAACATGCATGTAAGTAACACTGTATATACAATTATGTTTAATAAACTAAAATACTGTGGTTAAATATCCAACACATTCTTTACAACAGGCCTAAAGTCAAGGGAGTTCCAAAGAAGATATTTAGATACCTAAATGTGCCCTCATGAAACAAACTGAAATTTCTTTTAATGCTGGTCATGCAGCAGATATAATGTTCTATGAATATAAAAGAGAAGCACTTTATTGCTGCCATTAGTATATTTTTTCCCCCCCAGAATCTCAGAATTTTGTATTATGTTTTTTATGCAAACCTTGGCAAATACCTTAGGAAATACAACATTAAGAAAGGATCCATGTGTAAAATGTACTGTTGCTGACTTTGCAATTGGTTGAGCAAGAGAGGTATACCAGTGCCATGCTTTAGGAATGGAATTTCAGGTCTTCACCATATTCTTCATATTACATCAACAGTTTTAATTGACCTGGTGCTACTACAAATCAAGTTCATTCTTTGAATTCTGACCATGGTAAAAAGTAATGCATTATTTCAAAGCTCTCTCCTATTCTTCCTGTCCAGTTTGAAGTCCTACTGTATGTGATCCATGATTTGCAATTATTGTAAACAGATAAAGTCTAATGAAAGATTTTGATCATCACGCACAATGAACGAATGTAGAAGTCTCATGTATTTTGTTTCAAAATACCAGAATCATTTGCTCCTTTGGCGTCAGCACAACAAGTCAAATTAAATGGACCTTGCCACATAGTGCACAGCTAATGTCTGTTTACTCTACAAAATAAAACCTCGAACAGGTAATGCATGAAAACTGCAGCGTGGACACCAAACTGCCCGATGTGTACTCAAAGTTATAGTTTTTGCCCTCAAATTTCATTAAACAAATAAGTGCATACCTAGAGTTATTTTAACTAGAAAATGTGAGTAATCCCAATACGAGCTCAGCTTTGAGTCTCTTCGAAGCGATCACTACCCACGAAGTGTAGTTATATTAAAATCAATTACAAGAATACTGTCAAAGTCATGTTTACCATGTCTATACTGGTCAATAGTTTTCATGATTAGTTCATTTCCTCTATTTGATCAAGTTTTTAATTATTGTCCTTTTTGAACAAAAGCTCCATACTTACAGCGTATTTGTTAGTCTGCTGGTTTATTATAAATAATATACAAATTCAATACCCTAGATATATTGGGATTGGTGAATTTGGAATACTACCTGACGGGGATTTAATATCATACTAATGGAATTGGTAACCTACAATTTATAATATCATAAGTGGAGTGTGATGTACTTTTGTTAGCTTCTTGTTAGAAATGGGGGTCTATATTTGCAGTGGCTTGCACCGTGTCCAAGTAGGGACCCTTCCTTTTAGTCAGGGTAAGGGAATTGCACGCCTAAGATAACCCTTGCTCAGCCCCTGGGTAGCTTGGCACGAGCAATCAGGTCTATCTCAGAGGCAATGTGTAAAGCATTTGTACATAAGCATACAGTAACACAGTGAAAGCACTACAAATGAACACCCCACCAGTTTAGAAAAATAACCAATCTTTATCTGAGTAAAACAAGACCAAAACGACAAAAATACAGCATACATAGGCAAAGATAACACTTTAGAAAGGTTTAAAATAGTTCAGTCATAGAAAACTATGGATGAGTCACTTTTTTCACAAAGTACCTGGGATGCGTCAAAATCAAAGACAAAAACAGGTGCAGTGGAGGTGAGGCGCTAGAAAAGCAAAGCATTGCGGAAAAATCTGGATGCGCTGGGTCGATGCGGAGGTGGCGAAACAGACGCTGTGTCGATTTCCCAGCTGCGTGGTAGGTGATGCATCGATTTCTTCAGCCGCACATCAGGGCCTGCATCAGAGTAGGAGTGGGTGCCTTGGACGTCAGAGACACAGTGCTCAGGACTCCAGCTGGGGTGATCTTCAGGCCGCACAGCAAGCACTGTGTTGATTCTTCTGCCATGGCGAGACTTCTTGACAGGAGGCAAGCAAACACAAGCCCTTGGAGCACCTTGGCAAGCAGGATGATGAAAACGAAGTCCAGTCCTTTTACTCTCAAAGACAGAAACAGCAAGCAGTAGGCCAGCACAACACAGCAACAAGCAGAGTGGCAGTTCCTCTCCCACACCTTCTCCAGCTCTTCTTCTTGGCAGAATCTCCTCTTAGTCCAGAAGTGTTCTGAAGTTATGGTGTCACAGCTCCAGTACTTATACCAGTTTCTGCCTTTGAAGTAGGCAAACTTCAAAGGATAGTCTTTGTAGTGCTCAAGACCCTGCATTTTCCTGGTCTGACTCCAGACACACTACAAGGGGCTAGAGACAGTTTTGAGTGAGGACAGGCACAGCCCTATTCGGGTGTCAGTGACAACTCCTCCCACCACTCTAGCTCAGGAAGACCCATCAGCCTGGTGATGGGCCATTAGAATATGCAGGGCACACCTCAGCTCCCTGTGTGTGACTGTCTAGAGTGACTGCACAAACAGTCCATCTGTCACCCTCCCTCAGATGTGAATTCCACAGGCAGGCAGAGGCACAGAATGGCAAAGCATGAAAAGGCCCACTTTCTAAAAGTGGCATTTTCAAACACCCATTTTAAAAAACAACTTCACTAAATTATGTATTTTATTTTTAAATTGTGAGTTCAGGGACCTCAAACTCCGAATCTCCATCTCTTTCCAAATGGAAGTTACACTTGTAAGATGTTACAAGGCAGCTCCAATGATAACATATGGGAGAGATAGTCCTTGCAATAGTGAAAAACAAAATTAGCAGTATTTCACTATCAGGACATGTAAAACACACCAGTACATGTCCTACCTTTTAAATACACTGCACCCTGCCATGTGGCTACCTTGAGCCTACCTTAGGGGTGCCCTACATGTAGAAAAGGGGAAGGTTTGGGCCTGGCAAATGGGTGCACTTGCCAGGTCGACATGGCAGTTTTAATATGCACTCACAGACACTGCAGTGTCAGGTCTGAGACATGGGTGCATGGCTACTCATGTGTCTGCCACAATAAGTGCTGCAGGCCCACTAGTTACATTTGAATTACAGGCCCTGGGCACACACAGTGCACTTTTCTAGGTTCTTACCAGTAAATCAAATATGCCAATCGATAACCAATCACAATCACAACTTACACAGAGAGCATATGCACGTAAGCACTGATTAGCAGGCATAAAGTGCCCAGAGTCCCAGAGCCAACAAAAACTGGCAAGAAAAAATAGGAGGAAGAAGGCAAAAAGTTTGGGGATAACTCTGCAAAACGGGCCAGGTCCAACACTTATTATATAATATACACATATTAATAATCATTTTTATATTATTGAAGAACTTGAATCAATTTGTATGATCTTCCTGATGTTTTGTGATATTTTTGAGAAAAACCTATATTGTTCATGCTTTTCTTTTAACCTTAAAAATTAATAAGCATTGAAAAACACGTGTAGGTAAGAATTAGGATAACAAATTGGAATTAAATATTGATACCTATATATAATTTTGAATTTGGACATTTCTTTTAATACAACAAAAGATTAAGGACTCTGCTGCCTAAATCTAACTTTATTGAGACAGAATAATTAATGAGTTGCTGAAACTGAAGAAATCAACTAATTATAAAATATATTGATATATTGTCTGAAACAGACCTAGTAAAGATGATGTCCTTGGCAGCCTTCTTGTAACTGACAGTGAGTTCTATATTCCATTTATTTGTTGCATTCGATCCAGTTGGTCAAGCAAGCACACGTAATAAAAGTGATTTGAAAATGAACTCAAGGAGAGATAGTTCCTCAATGTGACTACTGCTGTAGAAAAATCACGGTTTTCCTAAGTGACTCTTCTCGTCCTACTGGTGACAAGCAAGAATTTGTTTGTCGATCTGAGGGGGCGTAACATTTGATAGAAGGAGAATATAATGGTCAGAAATTATGGTGATATGAGGTGTAGGGCTTTTGCACAAATGTTAGGGCTTTAGAGGCTAACCTACATCAAATAGGTAGCCAAAGTGGAGATCACATATTGGCAACGTAAGTGTTCATCTGGTAGTTTTGTAAGCACTAGTGCCGCAGCACACTGAGCAAGCTGCAATAGACCTAAGATTTTCTCAGTAGATTCAAACTATATTCAATTAGTGTAGTCAAGACATTTTTGAGTGATCCATCAGTTCTGGTGTATGCAAAGAGGCATCAAGGAAGGCAAGAATCTTTTTTTAGAAAATGAGGGTATGTGAAACTGCTATAGGCCACATTCATGCATTGGACTTCCATGGACATGGGCATTCAAGAGAATTCCTAAATTTTGCACCACTGTCAAAGGATTTGGGGACTGCTCATTATATCTGATCATGAGGTTGTGTCACATTCTGCAAACAATGAAGCAGAGGTAATTAAGATCTCAGTTTTGGTTGGGTTTATCTTGAGCCAATTCTTGACCATCCATCATCCCTTGACGATGGCAAGGAACTCAGTTTAATGTCTTGTCTTTTGATTAGGATACTATTGAGTACTAGATAGGTTAAAGATAAGTTGAGTATCATCAGCATACATGTAAAAGCATACCTATGCTTGGTGGAGCAATTGGGATTTCATGTATATGTTAAAAAGAAAGGATGAGAGGCTTTAACCATTGCAGGATCCCTCAATCTCTGCTGTATGCATTAGAAAAGTATAGGGGAAGAGTGATAACTTGTGAGGTCCCTGAAATGAAAGATTTTATTCATTTCAGTACCATATTGATGATATCAATTTAGGGTCTTAAGAAGGATGTTGTGGTCAATATTATCAAACACGCTAAACAAGTAAAAGAGGACTAGCATGCATGTTTCTTCTTTATCAAGGAGCCTATGAAGATCATTGAGAGCTGATATGGATGAAAGCCCTTTTATTGCACATACAGGAGGTCATTAGATTCTGAAAAGTCCTGAAGCTGAGACAGAGAAACTTTTTCTGCAATGTTACCAATGGAAGGAAGCAATGAGATGGCTCTAAGCTTGTTCACGTCCTTTGCTCCTATGGTGGACGTCTTAAGCAGAGGTCTCACTACAGCAGTCTTCCAGAGGTCTGGAAAAATTCCATACCTATAGAAGCTCGTAAAGAAAATTGGAGGATGTCACTCACAGCTACAAGAAGTAGTTTTAGATGCCATACTGGTGCAGGATCATTTGGGTAATCTGAAGACTCGCTGTTAGTTATGGTCTGAAAGAGGAACTCTTTTGTGATTTGTGTGAAGGTGTCTAGACACTCCATGCGTGTAAACTAGAATGATGAAACATATGAATGATGAAGTGGGCACAGAAACTGAATCATTAACGAAGGGGTCTTGGATAGCAGAAATATTATTTGATGTAGAAAAGGGCAATATTGTCCCAAAATACAGCATTTTGAAGTTTATGGATGCAGGCTGTTGAAGTTTTGAGACAATATGAAGGAGTTCTTCAGAAAGGTTGGTGGAATTATGAACCCTTTCATTGAAGAAGGGCATTTTCTCGGCTTTAGTTTTTTCCTTACATGAGAGCTTTATAAAGTGGTGTGCCTATTTACCTGAGGTGGACTAGTTTCTTCTCTATTTCTTTTCTGCTCTACGAACTTCTAGTTTAAGGTTTTTTAGCACATCTATATATCAAGGATGAACTGCTGCTTTGCCTGTGTACAGATTTGTTGTCACCGGACTGTCAATTTTTCATACAAAGTTGCAAAGAGTAAGGAGTTGAAAAAATAAAACATGAATGTTAGGGTTGGAATTTGTTGACAGTGCGCTTGATTGTGCCCATACATTTAATACTTCTTTTGCAACTTGGTCTGGGAAAAAAAGATTCTAGTTGCGCCTGTAGTTTATTGCCGAGGGGTTATGGTGGGTTTTAATAATTTATTGTGAAATGTGATTCCAAAATGGACAGACCGAATTAGAGATGTGGTTTTGTGCAATGTAATTAGATCATTCGAGGCAAACATGACACCCAACATATGACCTGCAAAATGAGTGGGCTCTTGGTTTAGCAATGTAAGATTTAAGGTGGGTATGTTATTTCTGAAATTTGTGGCGTTGTTTAAGGAGGACTTTTAAATCCACAAGCAGCACCAAAGTTTGTCTTTCGGGAGTTCTTCGTATAGGGATATGAGAGTCGACCTAGGGGAGTAAGGTGGCCTATAAAGTAACATGAAACTCAGGGTGGCTGATTTCAATGAAATGCTAAGAAGAAGGGTTTCTATTTCAAAATTCAGTTCTTGAGGATGTGTTTTGATCTTCAAGTCAGTCATGCTTAACATTCTTTACACTACCTTCTATTCTGTTCGATCTATCCTTTCTAAGAATATGAAAATGAGGAAGAACCAGCTCATCCAAGAAAGAAGCACTATTCTCAGTGAGAAAGGTTTCTATTAAAAACAGCAGGCCAAGTAGAAGCAGGTCGATAAGGTTAGTAATTTGGTGACTATATTTAGTTGTTGCACATGCTTTACATATCCTTGGGCATTAATGTGAGGGATTGAACGAGGCACTATAAATATATTAGAGGGCACTCATCAAAAGGAAATTAAGTGGTAAGGGATACTGACCCCAAAATTTTCAATGATGGCTGGAGAAATTGCTACTGCGGTAGGAAATAAAGACAGTAAGAACTCTAAGGCGTAAGTTCTAAATTTGATCTCACCTTTCATGACGTGGGAAACATGGCTGACAGCTGATGGCATCCAGGCACGGATGGGTGGTGATGGGCATGTGCTGGCATTCCCACCAGTACTGTTGTTAACACAAGGGTCTGCCCGAGGCCTGTTTATTTCCTCCTTTTTAAATGGCTCCAGTTGAGAGATTAAAATATACACCCATCACCCTTTCTGTTACAGGAAATTGCATTGTTATTTTTAAGCCTCACCGCCACTCTTATCTATTTTAGAGTAGAGGTGACTCTACAGTGGCATTTGTGTAGTGAAAATGCTGTCTCCAGCATTGTGACAGTAATTTTCTAATACCCATCAGTGCTTGGCTAACTGCCTGCCTATCACGTATTGTTCTTCAGTGATTGCAGAGATATGACACCATCACCTAGTAATCTTCCCTCCATAATAATATTTGCCACCCATCACATAGTAGCTCTTATGACATGCGACCGCCTACCTGGCTGTTCGCCCATAGCTCTGGCCACATGGATGTAATTTAGGGTCAGCCACAGATGGCAGCTACTACCTTTGACATCCTCCTTTGTACTCACGCCTCTGCACTTGCTCACCTCTGCCCTAGGGATCTTGAAAGTTGCATCAGCAGCAATGAGGATGCAGGGCTCTAAAAGCAATGTTTACTTTCTGTAGCTTCAGCTCCTTGACTTACCCTAGCTCTGCAATAGGAAATAGATCCCTAATAAACGGGAAAGGATGGGCCAAAGTGTCAACCCGGTGATGTAATCTTAGGGGTCAAAGGATGCACAATATCACTTGTGCTGATCATGTTTATTTAGTGATTGTACATCAGTGGATGGCCATCCATGTAATCTTGCATGTATGCGCTCTGCACATGGGTTCTGTTAAACTGTGTGCATGTATGTGCATTATTTGAATGTGTGTGTGCCACTCTGTGTTGGTCTATGCAGATTGATATACATCTGTACATCTGTGTCTGTTAGTGTGTATAAGTGACTACATTTTCGGTATGTATGGGTGACTGCCATGTTCATGTGTGGTGTGGTTGTTGGTCCTTATTGGTAATTCGGGCTGTGTGTGCAGGGTGTTTGTTGATGTGTTGCTCTGTGTATACCTGGATGTCTTATGTGTATTGCTCTGTCTTTATACTTGTGCATAAGCGTGACTTACGTTAATGTGCTTATTTATGTTTGGAGAACTATGTAAGAGCCGTACAAACCTGTCGGCCTAGATGCCAATTGCTGTAAGTCTAGTATACTTCTGCTAATTCTGATTTCAATATTACAGGTATAGAGGCTTTATGTTCAAATACAGAATAGCGTTAATTGTTTGCGTGCAGCATTCGCAGTGCCCACCTGCTTCATTAAACACAGCTCTTCACAAGCTCACAGATTCAGGGCCTGTGGGTGCAAACGCAAGACGCGTGCATCACGGAAGAAAGTCTACACCACACGCATGTCGCGAATCATGTGTTAAAACCAGCGCCGGAGGTGCCAAGCCCTTATCAAGCCCGATCGGCACAGACAGGAATCCGCACATCAAGAACCGAGGGCGCGGGTGCTCAGTGTGCTGCTGCGAGGATGCCAGACCGAGCCAGGGTAAGTCAGCAGTCTGCTCCTGATGCTGTTCTGCAGCAGTGATGTGGTCTCCAAGGAGCTGGCGGTGATGCACACAGTACACGGCTAAGCCTCCTCCAGCCTCTCGCCTGCCTGTCTGCTGCTGCTCTCCGATCGAGGCTGCAGTCGCTCCATCGGCGGCAGCTTTTCACATGCCCGCCTCTCCTCGTCATTTAGTGGTGTCAACTTATTAATCTCCAGCTCCGACTCCAAGCCCCTTGGTTTCCTGTCTGAGAGCGTTACTGCTGGCGTCCATGTGGCACAATAATTAGCATACAGATGAGAAGGGATCCTGTCTCCGAGCCGGGGAGCAGAGGCAGCAGGAGATGTAAGGGGAAAAGTTGATTGGATGAGCCGGAAAGAAATGGTGGGCGTTCAAAAGCCGGGGAAGAGTTCTGCTGCCGTGGAGCGGGGCTGTCAATTTTCTGGGTGAGTCTGTGTGGGAAAGGCGGGGTGACTGGGGCTCAGATGACGGCCTGTCAACACGTCTTGGCCTAGTTGGAGGGGCGACATTGGACCCTGTGCTCGTGAAATCAGCTTGGACCACGGGCTTTTTTGTATTCCTCCTGTTTTGTGACGCGGATCCGGCTTCCAGGTGAGCATGACATTTCCTCAGAATTATTTGTGCTGCATACTCCTGCCACACGTTTGAACCAACTTCAGCCTTGGGTCGTTCATGACAAACTAGCAGATGCAGGTCAGAGGTCTGAGTGGTCATTTACATGGCTAAGCTATACTTTTCTTTAATATGGTTGCATCTTTAGCGAATGGTGCATATATTGTTCAGTTGCTTTTCACATTAAACTCTTTCTATAGCATTACCTTAGGCGGGGATTTACATCACCCTAACCTTTGTCTCAAAGCTTTGACATCTCCAACTGTGGTCACGTGCACGTGACTTGTGGAAATTGTTTTCTAAAGTTGTACATTTTAGCTGTTATTGCAGCGTTAATTCGAGCAGAAGGACATTAAATGCCCACTCTGCACCAGGTGTATCTACAAACCTAAATGTGATAATTAATTAGTGCTGAATTTTCATTAAGCGACTAAGGCATATTTTGAATAAAAGATGCGAAGATGATGAAAATAAGAACCCAGTTTGTGGCTGGAGGCATGTAGTGTGTTATACATGTAATGAACGTGCAATGTTGTATATATTTATATGCATGTGTCTTAATATGAGAGAGGGAGTAAGGAACAGAGAAAGATGCTCTGTACTTATATCCTTTTGTGGATACCTATATTGTTTTTACACTTGAAGGACAAGGCTTTTTTTTACTGCTTTTGGAGAATACTATTGGTCCAAGAAGACACCTCCAACCAGCACTGACATTTTCCTTCTTGTGAAAGGGGATTTTTGATATTTTTGTCGAGCCCACTTTTTGAATTGTAAACACAGCTTAAGTTAGCAGATCTGCAAACGTTTGATTACCATTATTTAGTTGTGTGTTTTCGTTGTTGAAAGGCAGATGTACTGTGATGAATTTCAAGGATCAATGCTACTTTGTACCTGTATGTTTTATTTTTATCTTTTGCAACAGAACAGACAGAATGCACACTCTGCATGCAGATACTCGTATGTTTTTTGAAAGAGTGGCCCTATTATGGCAGACACGTGCAAATCCAACACATTTTGCTATTAAGGAGTTTCAAAGTGGAAATACACATTTAGGACATGTATGCAGATATGATTCAGAAAATACAGCTTCTCTAAATGCATGCAAATCAGTAGAGTTGTGCAGCCATTTTTAATTAAAATAGTCATGCCTCTCCTCTACTTTGCTGCCACTGACCTTTTCATGCTAGACACACTTGCATACAGTAATGGCTGTACACAAAGAACCAGTTACAAATGCTGGTCATGCAGTATAGTAGAACGCAGATAAGGTGTCATGTCATATATATCTCTGAGGCTTTTGGAAAATGACAGTTTCATGAAATGTTAATGATACATTGTAAAGCTATTGCAACAATTGTGAAACTAACCTTTGAATGATACAGACTCCCTACTTTTCCAAGTGGGGTCCTCCATCCTTGGTGATGCCATACTGAAACAAGCATTGGCAAAGCAATAAGTCTGGCCTGTGGGACCTATAAGTTTTGCTAATGCCTCTTGGGGATGCCGTATAGTGCAAGATGCTGTGCAGGCTCTGCAGCACAGTCGAAAGAAAAAAAAAAAAGAAAAGAAGCAAAAAAAGGCATGAAGATGAGGCGCAGCAGGCGTGTCACTTTGTAGGTGTGCATGCGGAATTATGTATGCACGCCTATTTTATTTACTGTTCTGAGATAGATCATGACAAAAAAAAGTAGTGCGAAAGCACTTTTATTGAGGTTGAGAGGCTCACAGCAAATTGATCCCTGCCCACCCTTCTTAAAAAATAAATAAAGGTACAGGAAGAGCAGGTGGGGGAACCATAGGGACTAGGTGGGGGAGGAGAAAAGCAACACACGATGGAGCGCTTCATAGGGTAATGGGGAGAAGCAAATGAGTGAGAAAGCAAAATGTAGTGCAGGGGAGGCAGAGAGTTTGGCGGGGGTAGAAGCACATGAGAGAGAGCTTGCAACACGAGGGAGACAGCAACATGGAATGTGGGTGGTGGGTGAATAATTGGTTCATACAAGCACAAGAGGGAGAGAGCTGGAAAACACATACACTCTCATGGAGCATTTAAACAAATAGACAAAAAGTAGTTCCCTAAAGGAGAACAGGGAAAGAATAGAAGTCATACAATCAGAGAGATGGCAGTAAAGCCAACCAATAGTAAGTTTAGAATTTTATATTCCATTAAAATAATTTCAGGCACACAGTGAAGTCTTGTGTATCAGATTGTTTGTAACAGCTGTTCTACCCCACTCATTTGATGTTCTCAAAGGAGTTCAGGCTTTTCATTTGACTAAGTACCTGGCTTCCAAAAGTGAATAGATGATTGGGAACATCACAAGCAGAAGATGGGGGTCACGGACGACTGTGCCCAGCTCTGCTAGCGGCACCAGTGGCAGGGAAGCGGCACCTTGTTGTTTGCGTGCCAAGAGGCACTTTAAATTCCTGTAAGCGCTCGCGTAGCGTGGCACATCACAGGCAGAAGGCAGGGGGCACTGACTACAGGACCCAGCTCTGCAAAGTGGTACCAGTGGCAGGGAGGCCGCCCCTCACTGTTTTCACACCAAGAGGCGCTTTAAATTCCTGCAGGCACTCCCACAGCACAGGATGTGTGCTGGTCGTGCCTGGTGCATGCCCGAGCGAAGAACGGGGAACCGTCTTCACCTGTCATCACCAGTAAGAGGCTGGGCTGGGCCAACCCCCTTTCATTGGCTTTTAAAAGGTACTGTGCTCTTCCACTTCTATTTGGGCGACATATTGTCATCTACTGTGTTTAAGCCCCTATTTGCAGTTTACTATACCATTCTTGCCCTTTCCTCTATTGGGAAACCCAGTGCTACTCCCTTAAAACCCCCTCTGACACCACCTTGGATGGCTTTTTACGGCAGGCTGTGCGAGTAATAAGTAAGGAAATCAAACTTGCAGAATGGCGTTACTTCCTGTCATCCTCATTAGAACTGGAACCCAAGGTTTTATGGATTGTCCCAGAGTCCACTATGGTCACTGCGGGCTCCTATTTACCGCAGTAAGTTGAGAGTCCTGGTGTTTTGGATATCCTTACTAAACCAACTGATCCTGGCCTCACTGCAATTGTTGAACTTGCTGGCCACTCTGACGGGATTCAAATTTCTGCCAGTGAGGGCGGGACGGGCAAAACAAAAAGTCTAGGGGGGAAAAGGAAGAGAGTAGAGAGGGGTGCCAAATCCAGGAGACAGTGACCTGGGCCTTCAATGGTTCTGTCTAGCCCAGGCACTGGCCATAATCTCGGCCTCAACAGTCACACTATCAGCAAGATCAGACACACTAAACCTGACCTATTTGAGGGAGGAAATATGCAATGGTGTGGTAACCACCTTCATGCATGCGTTAGGGCTATTCTGGCCAGCCTAAAGAAGGTTGAGGAAGTGCTGATAAATCTGAGTGGTATCCTTGTGGAGCATCACCCTGCAGGGTTATTGCCAGCAGGCCCTGTGAGCGGCGCCACTATCATTGCCCCACCTATCCAGTCCCATTCTCCGCGGATCCGTTGAACACTCACATGGGGGGGTGATTGGTCTAGCGAGGGCAGAAGTAATCATGATGAGAATGGGCCGGGCTTGTAAGGCACCCTGGCAGGGGGAGGAGGGACCTCGGTGGAAAAAAAAGGGTCTCATGGCCCAGGGAGCAACAGATCTAGGCGTACGCTAGTGTCCCCGACTCCTAAACTCCCCACGCTACATGTATCGCTCCCCCCCCAGGCACCCCTTTTGTCATGATTTTGAAAATGTCCCTCCTCTGAGAGGTGACATGCGAGGACCATGACCAACTGGTTAACAAAGTGGTGCACTGGGCCAATGGCAGATTGGGTGGCCCTGAGCAATTCCACAGCCAGATCAATCTTGTCCGCAGTGTCTGATGGGTTGGAAACACCCCAAAGGTTTATTAACAATGATTGCATTGTCATCAGCTTTAAAGACAGAAGGGTGGCCAAAGATATTTTGACCAGGCCTTACTTCACCGGGCACACCTCCTCTATCGTAGAAGCACTTCTGTTAAGCTACTTCTATAGTCCACCAGCTAGACTGACACGTGCTCCCACGTCCTTTTAATATTTTGTCCCCACTTCAAATAGGTTTACCTCATCTTGCAGTTGGACCAGCTGAACTGATTCCCCGCCAATGCCTACACTTCTGGCCCTAATAATTTAGAGGATGGGAATGGGTTGGCAAGACCCAGTGCATGCCCAATGTACCTCTCTGCAATCAGTGATAGATTTATCTTCAGAGCGGACCATGGCAATACCTCAGCCAGGTCATTAATGATAGCCTCATGGAATGTGGAGGGCCTGTTGAGTAAGGGGGCAACCAAGACTGGCATAAATTCATCAAACGCTATACAGTCATTTGTCTGCAAGAGACATGGTTAACTGACCCTGTATCCATTGACGGTTATGTCACTTATTTTACACCAGCAATCCCAGGTGCTATGGGCAGGGCCAAATGACGTTTTATCATCTTTATTTCCCTCACGTTCCCTGCCCAGGTTACATTGTCAAGTCTTGGGTCTGCACACTCCCAGCTCATTTCATTACAGTGTCTAATGATGCAAATGCTACTGATAAACATCTACATTAATGTATTTGATCTAACCAAGGTGGAATTGGCCAAGTCATTGCATAAGGACATTGATAACTGCATTAGAAACATACAAGACAGCTATGTGGTGGGTCTCCTGGGGTATTTTAACATGAGGCTGTGCCAGTGTTCTCCAACCAATGCTTGTGGGCTGGTAGACAGTGTAGGGAACTCCATTACCTATTTTGCTCACAGTCCACTTGGTGATTAATTCAATCAAGTATTGATGAAATGTAGTTCAAATCAAAAAATGGGAGAGGAAGAAGCGCAGAGGCTCATTCAGCTTCCAGACGGTAAATATATTTTATCAACGGGGGAGAATGAGCCACAATGGTCTCAACGCCAGAGTCTCAGAAATGTTGTCTCAGAGACCCTCAACCACACTTTCACATTCTGCGTTGTATATAGTCTCCGCTTAGTGTAGTTTGGTGGATAGTGTCATCATCAGGTCAGTCACTCAAGTGTCCCGTTCTTCAAGAGACATCTAAACCTCCTCCAGGAGGGAGACAGTCTGGATATTGACAGTGGTGAGTGGAGGTAATATTAATCCACTCACCACTGTCAACATCCAGACAGTCTCCCGACCAATGATGACACTATCCACCAAACCACACTAAGTGGAGATTATATACACCGCAGACTGTGGTTGAGGGTCTCAGAGACAACATTTCTGAGACTCTGGCATTGAAACCATTGTGGTTCATTCTTCACCCCCTGTTAATAGAAAGATTGATGAAATGTAACTTAGTTTTTGCCTTTGATTCCCTGACCTCAGTCCCGGTCACTTCCCCTACTTTTAGTGGGCGGGGCACTTTTAGTCATATTGATTTTATCTTATTTTAGGAGAATCTGAGGGATTGGGTACTGGCCTGAACACTAGATGATTCTCCTCTTAGGGGCCATATGCTCTTGGCTCTATCAGTTCATGTTTCCATCTTTGCCGAGATGCACATTAAGATTACCCCCACCCATTATTTTTTAGAACAAAAGGGGTGACCAAGAGCTGGTCTAAAGTGGACAGTGATTTTTTTTATCTACTCTGCTGGGTTCTTCACTCTCTGACATTCTGATATGTTTAGACGAAAACTTTAAACTGGGGGGTGGGCCTGAGCTGCTCATTAGTAAAGATAGAATATTCAATACAGCACATGACTTGTTCATGGTTCCAATTAAATCTGGCAATAGGAAGCATGTTCAGTGGTTTGATGCCAACTGTACCAAGGCTCATAATCAGTTACTGTCAGCCCTCAAAGAAGTTCCTAGGGATCAGGAGATGGTGCGTAGTTGTAGGGCAGTGTACAAAAATGCCCTAAGGCTCCAGAAGAATACAATTAGGGAGGAAGCTTACTCTTCCCCAGTGCAGGCCAGTGAGTTAAAGGGCAGTAAAGACTTCTGGATGATGGTAAATCATAATTACTTTGAGAATATTCAGGAATCTGGCCTTGACACAGTGATTCCCCATGAGCCCTGGGTTTCTCATATTAGGCACATCTATTCGGACCCTTTTATAGGGATGCCCTTTTCCCGGGTGAGGCTGTTACCAGCTTGTACTGACTGTCTCTAGGCTCCCTAGTGCCTATCCGGCCCTTGATTATGTCATCTGTTGTCGATCGAGCTGAGTGAAGTTTTGTCAGCAGTAGCTAGCTGTCAGGTCAGGAAAGCTTAAGACCCGGACCAGATTCCACCTGATCTTGTTAAGGCTAGTACACCATTGTGGGCTCCACTTCTGACCAATGTCCTCAACACGTTTTTAACAACAGGCCCACCGAAGGCTTGGTCCCATGCAACCATTATTCCTATTTTCAAAAAAGGCTCAAAAGGAGATCTGCAATGCTATCGCCCCATCTCACTGATTAATTCAACTGCTAAGATAATGGGGAGAATACTGCTGGAGTGTCGGCAAACTTGGACTTGTGAGCACAATGTGCTCTCGGAACTTCAATTTGGTTTCCGTCTTGGCTTAGGGACAATTGATCAGTCCCTCAATCTATGTCTTTTAATAAGAAAATACACTGAGGCTAAAAAGGGTAAGTTGTACCTGACATTTATGGACCTGAGCTCAGTTTTTGATTCCATAAAAAGATCTAAGCTGTGAAGCATTATGTCAGGCATGGGGGTAGACCAGAACATCATTACGTTCATAAGAGAACACCACATTGAAGTAACTGCCAGTGTGAGGTATGGCCCTGGGGGTGAGGCAACTGCAGCTTTTTACCTGGCCAGAGGTGTACGCCAGGGCTGTGTCCTGGCCCCCTTTCTCTTTTCACTATATGTAAATGGTCTGAAAGAACAACTCTTGGAGCTCTGTGTGGATTGTCCAGTATAGGCGATTGTCATGTCCCTGCTCTGATCTACGCTGACGATACAGTCCTAATAGCCAGGGCAGTAACTGGTCTGCAGCGCTTGCTGGACTGCTTTTGCAGCTTTATGATGGGTCTGGACCTGAGAGTTACATAGTTCAGAACAATAAAGTTAGTACCGTTCCCACGTTTTCTTATCTGGGAATTCAATTGGACAAGAACCTCACTTAGGGCCCATTGAAAAGCTGTAGAGCCGTTAAGGCTGTCCTCAATTTCACTAGTAGGCTAGGCAATAAGTCCGTTAGGGAGCTAATGGCACCATTTATAAAGCCAAATGCTGTGCAATTGCTAGCTACAGGATAGGGTTTTGGGGCCTCAGTGACCAGGCGAGGCTGGAAAGGATCAAGAATGGCTTTATTTAGAGGCTATTGGCTGTCTCCAAATCTACTTGCTCTTTAATCTGCCATTATGAGGTTGGGCTAGAGCTTATCAGTGATGTCATAAAGATGCGATCACTCCTTCTGTGGTTCAGGATCTGGACTAGGAGTTAAACCTCCTTTAACCGGGCGGTTCTAACTGTCTTCCTGAAGATATATCAATGATTAAAAATCCCCTGGATCAGGTAAATTTGAAGCACTTGTTTTAGCTTGCACTAGAAGATATTTTTACCTCCCCTGGTAGCCTGAATGCTAGTTCTCTAAGCACCCAAAAACAAGTTTTTAGCCAAATGTACAGATGAGAGAGTATAGGGGAAGCCGATAAGCCAACCGCCTAGACATTTGCTGAGATTTGCGCAAGTAATGGTAGAGAGCCGTACTTAACATGAGTTAGCAACCAGCACCATAGGTTTCTGCTAGTGAGACTTAGATTGAGCACAGTACAGATTTTAGTCGCCTTCCCTCAGGAGAGTTCTTATTTTTCCAGCTTACCTCCATGTCTCTGTGATGGCTGTTCTGCACAAAGAATGTTGCACTTTATGATTTTCTTAAAATATTATGCACTACTGAGAAAGCAGTATCTTTTCCTTTTTTTAAAACAGGCTAATATCCGATATAGTAGAGCCGTTTTTACTTTTCTGCAGTCATTGTCAACTGTGAGGATTTGTTTCTCAACTGCTGTTTACATTCAATGTGCTATTAGACAGAGGGAATCTGTTGCTATGTAATATGTTTACATTTTTTTAATTTGTATTTCATTCTGAATATTTTTTGTCTTTTTAATGGTTTTATGATTCTTTTATGATCATATATTGATCTAATAAAGATTGTTGAACTGTGAGTAGATGATTGATGGATTTGTGAAAGCCTTTTACCCTATAACATTAAGGATTGATTACTTACTTATGCCTACTACCCCTCCTTGGGTATATGCCATCAACCAGAACGTTTCAGCCATCTCTGTCCTGGGCTTTTCTTTCAAACTGACTCCAGGTGTAACCCATCTCCTTGCAGTCAGCATTGAGGCCTCAGCGTCAGGTTTTCTTAGCCTTCCTCTTTCCTTTTTCGCATGAGTGTTCCAGGTCAGGGCTTGACTGGTGGTGTTTGATGCAGGCTTGTGAAGGGTGTGAACTATCCAGCCCTAGCGTCTTTTCATGATTTCTTCATGAGCAAAGAGTTGGTAAGTCTGCTGCCATCGGTCGTTTTTGCTGATGGTGTTTGGTCAGTGGATTTGGAGGATTTTCCTCAGGCAGGTGTTGACTCTGTTTGTGATGGTCACTCTTATCCTCCCAGTTTCTGCTCCATACAGAAGAACCAATTTCATTTTGGTGTTAAAAAGCCTGATCTTGGTGCACAGTGATAGGTCCTTGTAGCTGCAGATATTCTTTAGCTGAAAAAAGGGCAGCCCTTGCTTTACTGAATCTTACCTTGACATCAGCGTCTGTGTCACCCTGCCAGTTGTTTGACACTGCCCAGGTAGGTGAAGGCCTCAACTTCTTCCAGTGCATCGCCTGCAAGAATGACTTCAGTTGTGCTGGCTCTGCTAGCCTTGATGATCTTGTTTTTTCCCCTCTGACTGTTAAAGGCAAGTTGTGCTGATATTGCTGCAACCTTTGTCAGTCTTCTTTTGCATCTGTAGATGTGTATGGGAGAGTAGGGCCAGATTTTCTGCAAATTCCAAGTTGTTGAGCTGCGTCCAAGGTGTCCATTGGATCCCATTTCTTCTCCTTGCTGTGGATGTCTTCATGATCCAGTCTATGGCCAGCAGGAAGAAAAAAGGTGAGAGCAAACTACTCTGGTGAAGTCTGACCCCGCTTGTAAGGCTTCAGTGAGTTGTACTCCATGGACCATCTTGCAGGCCATTCCCTTGTATGAGTTCCTGGTTAATCTTATGAGTTTATCTGGCACACCATAGTGTCGGAGGAGTTTCCAAAGGGTCTCTCTCTCCACGCTGTTGAATGCCCTCTCATAGTCAATGAAGTTGACATAGAGGGGGGAGTTCCATTCCATGGACTGCTGAATGATGATGTGCTGTGTTGCAATCTGGTCTGTACAGAATCTATCTTTGCGGAAGCCAGCTTGCTAATCTCACAACTGAGCGTCAACTTGTTCCTCCATTCTGTTCAGAATGACTATGTTGAACATTGCCTGGGGTTGATAGAATAGTTATCCCACTGTATTTGTGTAGTTACTCAGGTCTTCTTTCTTGGGGATCTTGATGAGACATACCTCCTTCCAGTCTGTCGACAGCTTTTGCTCTTCCCAAATCCTTCCAAACATGGGGCACAGCATGTCTACTAATGTTTCAATGTCTGCCTTCAGTGCCTCTGCAGGAATGTTGTCAGGTCCTGCTACATTCCCATTTCTCAGATATGAGGTGGGAGGTGTTGCGGGTCCATTTGGGGAAGTTAAGGATGAGTCTGGTAGCGAAGTTCTGTATCATCTGGAGTCTCTTCAGGTGTTGGGTGGTGATTCCTGCATAATGCGTGTTGCCATAGTCCATCCGGCTGGTGACTAGGGCTTGAGTGACTGTTTTTCTTGTGTTGATGGGGAGTCATCCGAAGATTTTTCAGAGTGAGTGGAAGCAAGCGGAGGAGACTGCATTGATCTGGCATTTAATGGTGAGTTTGCTCTTCAGGATGATGCAAAGGTTGTGGGTGTCATCTGTCAGAGTGGGTGTGGGTCTAAGTTCGGAGGGCCACCAGATGTAGTTCCACAGGGAGGTGGTGTTCCCAAAAATCAGCACTTCTGTCTTGTCTGTGCTGAGCTTCAGGCAGTTTGTCTTCATCCAGGTGGGGACACTCATCATGCAGTTCTGGAAGTTGGTCTTCATGATGCAGAGGTCTTCTGAAAGCCAGAGGATTAGCTGGTTGTCATCTGCGTAGGATATGAAGTTGAGGCCATGGGTGCTGACAATGTCAGCATAGGGGGTCATGTAGGTGTTGAATAATGAAGGGCTAAGGGATGAACCTTGAGGGATGCAGCAGCTTATGCTCTTGGGTTCTGAAGTGAAGGATGGTAGGCGGATACTCTGGGTTTGTCCATTCGAGGGAGTCTCCTAGGATCCTGATGTGGTGGAGTCTCGTGATGAGGTTGTGGTGGGATACGGTATTGAACACTGCTGAGAGTTCGAGGAGGATCAGGACTACTGTTTCTCATCAGTCGAGGAGGGTTCTGAAGTCACCGTGGCAGTGATCAGGGCAGTTTCGGTGCTGTGGTTGGTGCAGAAACCAGATTGGGAGGTGCCCAGCAGGTTGTTTTTCTCCAGGTGTTCAGTGAGTCAGCGGTTGATGGATGTCTTGAGGACTTTGATGGGGAAGGGGAGCAGAGAGATGGGGCAGTAGTTCTTGAATTTGCCTGGGTGGATGGAGGATTTCTTGAGAAGGGGTTTGACCTCTGCATGTTTCCCTCTGTTGGGGAAGGCGGCCGTAGTGGTGAATGCGTTGAGAATGGAAGTGAGTTTGCAGCTAATTTGCTTGCTCCAAAGGTTGAAGAAATGGTGGGGCAGGGGTCCGTAGGTGCTCCGGAGTGGATGGACTTCATGATGACTGTGGTGCTCTGTGTGGTAAGCTGTTCCCCTGAAGTGAGTTGGTGGTTGTGGGTGGCGACGGTTGGTGTGAGGAGGCTATGGAGGTCAGTGGGTTGGGGTTCTAACTTACTGGAGATGGTAGATATCTTGTTGTGGAAGTAGTCTGCCAGGGTGTCACAGACATCCTGGGTAGGGGAGATCGTGTTTCCAGTGGCTGATGGGCAGGAGAACTCTCTGACAATGCTAAAGAGTTCCTTGCTGTGGTTGGAGCTAGCTTTGATGAGGTCTGCCAGGGAGCCACTTTTAGTGTCTTTTAGTCGTTGATGGTATTTGTTGAGGGCTGACTTGAAGGCGGTTCAGTCTGTGGGGTCTTTGTTGGTGCTTCATCTTCTTTCTAGCCATTTGCATTTCATGGTCCTGAGTTCTGGTGTGTACCAACTGGCTTCTTAGTGGTCTTGTTGGGCTTGATAGGGGTGTCTCTGTCGGCACAGTTGGTGATCCAGGTAGATGCATTTTTGACTGACTGTTCAAGGTTGTTTGCTGAGTCGGGCTGGGTGATGTTGAGGGCATCCGTCCATTGGGTTTCTGTCACTTTGTTCTAGCTGTGGTGGGAGGAGCTGGGAGGCTTGGTGGTGGCTGATGGCATGGTCGGTCAAAGTCAGTTCAGTGACATGACTGCACTTGACTCTGTCGTGGAGTGGAGATCGTGTCAAGCATGTGTCCTTTCCAGCGCTGTGTTGGGTTGGTGACCAGTTGGGTGAGGCCGATGTTGCTCGTGCTTTCCAGGAGGCTGGCGGGGTTTGCGTCTTTGGTGTTGTTGAGGTGAAAGTTAAGATCACCGAGGAAAAAACTGAGTGGATGGAGTCAATGGTGAGTGGGGTGATGAATTCAGAGACGTTGCTGCAGAAGCTGCGGTGTGATTCTAGGGGACTATAGACGAGGGTGCCTCTGATGGTAGTTCTGCCGTCGGTTAGGATTTGGAAGTTGAGGTGTTCCATCATCGGTGTAGTGTCGTCTTCGGTGGTAGTTCAGTAGATAGTTTCTTTGTGAATGATGGTGTTTGTTGGTGCGGTCCCAGTATATCATCTTGTAGCTCTCGGGTGTTGCTGTGGCGATGTCAGGGGTGGAGGAAGGGTTGAGAAGCGCTAATGGTTAAGTCAGATTTTAAGTCGCAAGTCTGAAAATGCCACTTTTAGTAAGTTGTCATTTTCTTGTCCTAACCATTTGGTGCCTGTAGACTGTATCATGGATCACATGATTAGTTGTGACTGGTAGTTGGGCTTTGTGTATTCCTCTCAGTCACACAAAGGGGGATTAGGTGTTGGCAGGATGGGCCATCCTGACAGGATGGAAGGGGTGGAGCTGTGCACAGCCTCACTTACAAAGGAGCTGCCTCAGCACACATTCAAAGAAGTTTACACTAGTCTTTTGTGGCCCCTGTCCCAGTGCAGCCTGAGCAGTAAGGCAGGCAATTCCAGGACTATCTGCAAGGGGTCCTCTAGAAGTTTCTTCCACTTCAAAGCTGGTACCCTCAAATCCACTCTTCAGTTCACTTCTGGACCTGCAGAGGACTCTCGGAGAAAGGTCCAGCTGCATGTGGGTTGCTGTTTGTTTCAGAGAACTTCCTTTCTGTACCAAGGGGACTGCTCTGCTGCCTGAAGCCTGCCCTGTGCCCTCAGAGGACTGCTTTGCTGCTTTAAACCTGCTTTTCTGCTTGAACCCTTGATCACCAGAGTGACTCCAAGGGCTAGTTTGCTGGCCTCCTGTTTAGAGCTCCAGGAACACAAACAACTCCAAAAACTTTCAAAGTGCACCTGGACCCATCCTAAAGTGACTCCTGACCCTCCAAATGGGGCCTCCCAGTCCTGGACCCTTGGAATTGGTGCTAAAGTTGCCAAACCAGCCAAACACAAAAACTTGGAACTTCAAAAAATGTTCTGCCCAAAAAGTGCTCTGAGAACCAAGAGGAGACCAGATCCTACCTCTTGCTGATCAGCCCAAGGTGGACCGCCGGTCAGCCTGACTTTGCTGTAACTCCCACTACAATCTTCTCTGCAGCAGAAAATGCTGTTCAGCTGCTCCTCTCTGGAACAGGATCCGGCTTCCTGGAGCCCTCGTCAAATACATCCTGCAGCCACATCTTCCTAAAAAGAGACTAAGGATCTGATTTAGATCTTTGTGGCAGGTTACTCAATCACAACGGTGACCGATATCCCGTCCACCAAAATATAAATCCCATTATATCCAATGGGATTTATATTTCGGCTGATGGGATATCCGTCACCGTTGTGACGGAGTAACCCATCCACCTAGATCTGAATCAGGCCCTAAGTCCTAACATCGAAATCTCCACCACAACTCTAGCGGCTCTCCGATGACTAAGCCTCCTCCACGGACACCGCTGGCTGCCTTGCCCTGCTGAACTTTATCTGCTCAGACATTTTTCTTTCAAATTTCTTCTAAGTCCGAAGGTAAGTGGAGATCAACCCAATCTACTTAGTGTATCTGAACCGCTTTCCATCGCTGTCAGCCATAACATTCGACTTTGCCCTGGTCTTGCGCAACTAGATGTCCGCAGTTGGTACTGTGTTCTCTTAGGTCCTAAATTGCACTAAAATCTTTAAAAATTCATAACTTCTGTTCTACTGATTGGATTTTTGTCAGTTTGGTGCCAAATAATTAATTTATTTTTACTCTATTTTTCTAAATTGGTGTGGGCTTTTTCTTGTGTTGTGTTTTTACTTTATTACTGTTTTAATGCTGCATAAATACTTTACACATTGCCTTTAAGTTAAACCTGACTACCAGATGGTTAAGCACAGGTTTATCTATTGACTTTTGCAGTTTACTGTGACAAGGATTATCACTGTTGCTTAAGAAGGGCTCACACCCCTCAACCAACAACCCTCTCTCTCACAAGTCTGCTTTGAACAACTGTGGCAATGGAGGTATATGTTTTATGGACAGTTGTTGGTAGCACCAAAGTTGGTTTAGCTTTTTGTCCTAATGAGCCATATTGTCCAGAAAGGACATAAGATACAAAATGTTTGAAATCAGAAAGGCCAATTCTGTAACAGTTTAACTCGGTTTTTTACAAATTGAACACAAGAAAGGAGCTTCATTAGCAGATTTCAATTGGACTTTTTAGAGATGAAAAAACCCACAAATCGCAATAAGGATTTGTCCTTTATAACGATGAGCCTTGGAACTCCTAATTGAACTTGCTTGCATGTTGTAGACCACTTAATCGAACATTTCTTGGGGTGCAGTTCCCCTACCACTTCAAATCCTCTTATCAACTTGAGTCACTCTGAGGCTAATACTTGCTGCCAGAATAAGTCTAGATATTCTATGATGTTGCCCATAGCACCAGCATGCTACTTCTGTATGCTGGCTGTCTTGCAAGCTAATCTGTCACTAGAGACACAGTCATGTTGGCAGAAATGATTCACTCATTCACCCATTCATCCAAGAATGTCTCAGGAGAGACAAGCAAAAGAGCGGATAGAAGATGTGAATTGATTAAATTCCTCAGCTGTTGCCTTCATCTATGGTGTCTGAATTATAGTATGTCTTGTAGGTTGGCCGCAACTCCATTAGAGTCATATGGTGCAGGATTTATCATGTGGTGGAATTTTGCAAAAATAAAACTTAGATGTGCGTATTCTTCACTATAGGACTTGTGTCATTTGCAGTTAATATATCTCCTCGTTTTGGCCTAGACCAAGCTATGCAGACTTGTCTGCAGGGCCCTCTGACTGGCCACAGAACTAATTCTTAGCATTTAAATCTTTGTATGATGACTAATTTAGTCCCAGCCACGTTGGCCGCTGAGGACTATCACCTACTGGGTGCCTAGGAAATATTTAAAATGTTTTCTTGATGCATTTGTTAATTTTCTTAATTTCTGAGGCCTGGCATTTGAAATAACTTTTGCTGTCTCATATACTATTGTTTTCCCAAATCATAATACATGCCATACATACATAGAGGGGCTTTTGGTCATTGGGCTTCATCTATTGGTCTGTTAAATTGTCATTCACATTTTACTGCAGTCCACTACAGCATACTGCATGGGACAGTGGGGCAGCCCACTTTACCCATTGTCTCCTTTCATTTTGAGTGTCTGTACTAATCCTTGACACATTGTTCACATCCTTTCTTTTCAGTGACAAAGCTGGTTCAAAGTGTATTTTATTTATTTTATTTTGCTCATATTAACATAAAATATGTCTATATTTTGCTAGTTAGATGATGATTTATTTTTCATCTCTTTTTTAAAGTCACGGTAATAAAGTGTTGAAGTGGCACAGTAAATTTTTAGCTGTGTGCAATTTCAGTTCTTGGCTTGGTGGTGATTTATTCTTGCCTCCTCCACAAGTAATAATAATAAAGTGCACCCCTGAAATTACCCCTGTTATTTAAAAAAGTATCATTAGTAAAGCACCCACATTAGTGAATATTTTTTAATTTAACATTTCTATTTTGAGTATATTGCAACCACGTTTACGTGGCTGATTTTTGTTCATTTTCTTTGTCGTATATGCTTGCAATAAATATAAAATTAAATAACCCTTGAACCAGCTTGCAAAAACCTGACCTATTGGCTCTGTACATGCTTGTTTATTATACTGCTTTTAGTAAGGCTGCTGAAAGATTTTTAATCCGACTAATCTGTGTTTGATGTTTTTGAATTTTATCCATACTTAGGTTATTTTTTATCACAACTGGTACTTCTTTCAACCTAAACATTTTTTAACAGTGTCCACGTAATATAGTTGAGCTTTTTTTGCATCTTCCTCTGTCTGGGCCTTACGCTCTTTGCCTGTGCATTGCGCAGATGTGTTATCGGCATTCTCCAGAATGTCCTTGCAAGTTCTTGGGCTAGCCCCGCTACCAAAAGGTGAGTCAGACGTTACATTAGACAGATAGGGGCATATTATCAAGCGGCAGCGATAATCATCGCTGGCCGCTCTTAGCGAGAAATTATTTATCGCCGGCTATCGCTGGCAATTATCGCCATGCTATCGCGCAATGGCGATAATTTTCCAGCGATAGCAGTGTTTTCCATGGAACATCGCTGGTTTTTCAGCGATGTTCCATGGAAAACGGCGATAACCTTGCTGATACGACCCTGTGGTCGTATCAGCATAATCCACCCCCAATGGTAAGTATACCTAAGTCAGCATTTTTGCAGACGTTAGTTTTTGGCGAAAACCGCGGTTTTCGCCAAAAACTAACGTTTGCAGAAATGCGTGGGCCTCCTTGTAAATATCCCGATGTGCACATCAGCGATAATTTACAAGGAGTACTGCCCAGTGACACCCACTTTGCATCTCATTAGAGATGCAAAGCGAGGCGTCGGGAAAACGGGTGCTAACATGCGCTAATGCATGTTAGCATCCCCTTGTAGATAGGGCGATGTCATTTTCGCCGCTTTTTGGCTTTTAAAGCCAAAAAGCGGCGAAATAGCCCTTGATAATATGCCCGTAGTGACTTACCTCTATTGTGAATATCTGAATTTAGATGCTGTAGAATCTCGGTCAAAGGTCAATCAGTGTCTAATTTTATTTCAAATCATTTCCTGTCAGTGACTTATTTGACACATTCACCCCTATTGTTCTCTTCGATGTTACTAAAAGAACCTCCTCTCGTTTACATATTTATTGTTTTAACTATATTTTAATGAAGAATGAAAACAAATTGCTGTGTCCCTTTTTCAGTAAACCATGAATATTTAGACTACTTAGTAATGCCTCTTTAACCTTGGTTGAAGTGGAAAAAAGTAATATAACTGTGGATTCAGTTGCAGCGAATCTCATTTTAAGAAAGGGGCATATTAAAAAACAGTTCGATTCTCTTCGATTCCATTTGATAGCTAACTTTACTGATCAGAACATATACTAGTTGTGTCTTCTGTAGAGACTGGTGTGCACTGTAAGTCACAATCCAGAGTCTCAGTAGAGCCGTTTCAGCTGTTCTTCCATCCAGAGTGCACCTTTGAGTTAAAAATAATAAACACTCGGAATAGGGTAGTCTGGCAAAAGAAAAAGAGATTTCAGGTAGTGGAAAGGCAACAGATTATAAGAGGTCACTTGTAGAGGTTGGAGACCCAGGGAGTTGAGCGATGTGCTGTTGAATTGTGGCTATTTCATGTAATGTACCTGTTGAAACTTTGTTTTTCAAGTCTGTCTTCTACACCATAACATGGTACATAGATGAATGTAGAAGGAGTAGGATTCTCAGATGAACGTCTCTCAGTTGGGCTGCTCTTTATCACCAACCCACAAGGATGGTGATGGATAACCCTGCCCTCAAAATGGAGCTCTTTAATCCCACAATGGCCTCAGATATTCTGCAGAGAAGAGTACTGTGCTCATAAATGATCAAATGACCCAAACATTGACATGGGAGAATCTCGCACAGCATTGCAAACCTCTCTCCCACAATAGGTATCCATGGGCACTTGGGGCTATCTAGGGAGAGCCTCACAGCATTGATCATATCCAAAAATCCCTACACAAAAAGCAGATGTAGACATCCACAAATAATCATCTGTGTCACAGATCCCTATAGCTTTATCCAGAAAAGACTTCCCAGAGGTGTCTGTTCCTTTATAAAGCGCTCTACCTTGTTCCAGATCATCATCTCTAAAATCAAAATTCATTAGATTAAATGCTGTGGAGTATAGCTCAAAATACAATTAAATGTATGCTGATCGAGCAAGGATAGACACATTTGCCTATACATGATGTCTACATGACCTCCTGCCAAATTTCAGCACTTATGATCAAAACCTGAACAAAAGCCAAATATTCTGGACCAAAAAATAATATTGTAGTTAGGTCCTTATATTTGAGAATACATGTCGTGTACTTGAAAGGGTATATTGCAAAGTCGCACGCTCGCACATAAATCTCATATTGATTCCTTTGATTCAGAGCTGGCCTTTTTTGATGAAATAAAGAGGCGTGCTATAATCTTTGACACAGAGAATATTACTAATATGTCAGAATGTGAACTGAAAACAGATGCATCCTCTCTATTTTGTTTTTCTGCCTTTAAAATACAATTTCATCAGTTTCCGAGTCTTTTTAGCACTGCACTCATATAGAAACGAATGTACCCACAATAATACACTGACCGACCACTATAAATCACAGAGGACCTTGGTGCCTTATAAGGTAAGGGATGACAAGCTGGGTGCTTTATACAAGCTCAGATTTCCGAGATGACTTTTAATATCATTTTAATATTCTTGCTGTAGTACATTATCCTATTCAGTACCAAAATCGCAATATTTTACATTTCTAATTTCCTTTTGTGGTCAGCAACAATATTATGCAGCATAGCTCTCAAGTGTCGCCTATATGGAAAGTCCACTGCTCATTAAATCTCATTTGAATTTTTAATAAATACCAGTTTTTTGCTGTTCTTAAACATTTATCCATGCCAATGCATTTCAGTGGAAGTCATCATTTGACCAGCATTTCAGTCTGAGAGGACCTTCATTACCACTACAACAGACTGAGAGCTGTGATGCTGCCCGATGCATTTTAATGGAAAACCAGATTGCTGGACCAGCATTTTAATGGGGCAGTTATTATAATGAGTATCGATTAAAAGCTGCGAGGTGAAAGTGGTGGTAGATAAGATGTTACACAGTAGGCTTGTAGGATTTTAGTCAACACTTTACTTTTTTTGAGGGAAACACCTATTTTTACGTACTCGCTGAAGAAGATTGTTCATACTGCACATCTAGGAACTTGATCATTGCCTCTTGGAGGAAGGAGGTTCTACTGATGTGTCGCTTGTTGTGAAAAAGTCAGTGATTTGCAAAATGTTGATAAGGGCACATATATAGCCAAAGAGATTCTGTTTTCTCTTTGTCATAGCTTCCATTTATAGCTTCCATTTTTCTTTGGCACGTGTGTGCAAACGTGGCATGGTTTTGGACAGTGCTCAGATTTAGAGGGTAGGGGTATTAGGTTTAGTCCTGGGAAGATGATCTTGGTGTATCAGTCAGAGGAGGGGAGCAGCATTGGAAGCCAGGTGAGTATTAAAGCTTTGAAATGCAATAATGATGTTATACCCTAATTGGTGACTTTTTAATGGCATCGGTGTAGGATTATAATGAGGTGTTTTTTGGTTTTTGGATGTGTGTTCCTTCCACCTACAGGCTTTGTGTATTACTAAAACATAGCTGCCTCTCAGTGATAGAGATGAGCCCTTTCTGTCACTACCTTAGCTTTTTCTCACATTCCCTGTTAATCTCTTTTTGGGTAGGGCACATTACACTACTATCTCAGGATTCCTATTTTATTGAGTATTGGTTTTCTAAGTGTCCCTGCCTTTCAATTTAATTTTACATCTTCTCTTCCCTAAGGCTTTTGCCTCTGCTTCATTTACATTTACCATACACTTGGACCTGTCTCCTTGTCTTTGGAGAGCTTGACACTATTCTCTTATGTATGTGCCTTCCCTTGTTCTGCGATTATCATCTCCTTGGAAGGTTGCAATAGTGATTTTTCATGTGAATCTGCTGTCTTGTTACTCAGAGTTCAGAGTTTATCAAATTACTTATACACTTACTTCTTACTACCTTTTACTTTTTTACTTTCATCTTAGTTTGCTTTATTTATTCAATATATCAGTGATGTGGCTTGCATCTTCTGGTCCTGCAGACATTTTCTAATGCTGTTTCTGACCAATTATTTGAGTTCACAAACTTTTAGCCTAATATTTCAATCAAGAATATGTCTTCTAGTCCATTTTGCTTCCTCGTAATGATTTACTTCCTTGGAATCCCAATAACCTACCAGTCATACCTCATTAATCTTGGATGAATAAAAACTTCCCTTAACTATGAATTGCTCTTTATTATTTTAATGTAAAAGCACAAACCACCTTTTCTCTTAAGTCAGTTACTCAATTGTCATATTGTGCTCTGTATTCTTTACACTCAAGTCTGCTAAAGAAATCCCCATTTGAGGCCTTTGTTAACTAGATAACTTTATAGAGTGAGCATTGTTAAATACCCACAACCACTTGCATTCCGGTGATACTTTTCCAGACCACCTGGGCACGATATTCATTGAACCATTCATTGATGGATCAATTAATATTGTTGTGAACTGTTGTTGTGGTAGTCAAGGGCTACACCCATACAGATCAGGGGGCCAACAGAGTAGCCCTTTGAGTCACTCTGGGTCCTGGGTTCAAGATGGAGTTGCAGGTTCAGTTCTTCTTTCCTGGGCAAGAGGGCAGCAGGTTAGCACGACAGGGCAGCAGCTCCTCCAGAGGGGCAGTCCAGCAGAGTAACAGTCCTTTTAGCAGCACAGCAGTCCTTCTTCCTGGCGGAGTATCCGCAGGATCAGAAGTGTACTGAAGAGTGGGTGTCTGAGGTCCGTCTTTTATACATTGGTGCCCCGGTTCAGGAAGGTAAAGAAGCTTTTAGACAGTGGCTTTGAAGTGCATATATTTCCTGCCTCCTCTGACCTGGCTCCAAGCTGGCTGCAGTAACAAAGTGGGGTTGTTAGGCCCTTTGTGTGAAGGCAGAACACAGGCTATTCAGTTGCAAGTGGGGCTGGGCCCAGGTCCTCCCACCCATTCTGCCAGTAATGGTCCATCCAGTCACACCTAAGCTCCCATTGTGTGTGGCTATCTAGGAGGAATACACAAAGCCTGTCGCCCACACCCAGTCATGTGACCCAGAGACAGACTGCAGGCAACAAATGACTATGGCAAGAAAATGCCAACTTTCTAAAAGTATATTAATAACTATTGGTGACCCAATACACCCTTGTGGGCTTGGGTAATAAAGTTAAACAGGTTGAGCTGGCCACAAGGGATTTATTCTCAAAGATACATAAGAACCCATTCTTCCTTTTAGCCACTGTTAAATTCAATTATTTTTGAGTTTCTGATTCCTATGTTTAGGATCAACTCAAGTTTTGATTTTGTGGAGAAGGATGTTGATACATTGATGACTAGTATATATCCATCTTCGATCTATTTTTGACTTCTGTTAACAATGTCCTTTAGAACTGTTGGGAAGGAACCCCTGTTTCTTGTATTTTTGCATGTTTTGAATGCAAATCAAACTGCCTTTTACCACACCCGGTTACTGTAATCTATTTACTGAATTAATCATTTAAGTTGTATTTCAAATGGTTTGAGGTGACATATGTGGTCATGTGACAGAAGATATATCGAACTATTTATAACATATCTTTGAGAATAAATCCCTTGTGAGCAGCTCTACCTGTTTAACTTTCTAAAAGTGGCATTTTCAGAATTGCAATTTAAAATCCGACTTCACCATAGGTCAGGATTTTAAGTTGTTATTCCAGAGACACAAAACATGAACTGGTTACCTCTTCCTATTTGGAATTTACACTTATAAAAGGCAACTCCAATGTTATCCTATAGGAGAACTAGGCATCACAGTGGCAAAAAAAACGAATTTGGGAGTTTTTCACAACCAGGACATGTAAAACTTAAAAGTATATACCCAACCTTTTCATTACATAGCACCTTGCCCTATTGGCTACCTAGGGATTACCTTAGGGGTGACTTACATTATTGAAAAGGTTAGATTTGGGCCTGGCAAAAGGTTTATTTTATCAGGTCAACACAGCAGTTTAAAATTGCACACACAGGCTCTGCAGTGGCAGTCCTGAAATAGGCTTTAAGTGGCTACTTAAGTGGGTGGCACAATAAGTGCTGCAGGCCCACTATTAGCATTAAATGTACAAACTCTGGGCACATATAGTACCACTTTACTAAGGACTTACATGTAAATTAAACATGCCAATTGGGAATAAGCCAAATCTACCATGTTTTAAGGAGAGAGCACAAGCACTTAGCACTGGTTAGCAGTGGTTAAGAGCACAGAGTCAGAAGGCCAACAAAAAACAATTCAGCAAAAATAGGAGGATGAAGGGAAAAAGTCTTGGGATGACCCTGCAGAGAGGGTCAGGTCCAACACACCTATGATTTCAAGCCCCATACACCAGATTTAAATATCTTAATCTTGACAGCATGAGAAGGACCAAGGATTGAAAATCATATAGAATAATGTATCAACTTTACAAGGAACATAAATTGGAACTGGAACCAATAAAGTATCATTTAAAGTAGAAAGAGCTTCCTTTTCATATTATTGTAAAATGATCAAGCAAAAATAATACCTTGAGTAGTATCACTCACATTTCAACAATGAATAATGTGCAGCTTTGGTTTAAAGAAGAACAAGGTACTGTGTCTATTTCTAAACAGAGTGAAAAGTTGCCTGTGTGCATCAGCGATTTTCTTTTAGACAATCACGTATGTTGTGTTTTCTAGCCATATTGTCACTCCAGAAAAGAAGTGACAGAAGCAGTATTTTTTTTCTGGGAAGTTATCTCTATAGTTAAATTAGCTCTTCCATCTTCTTGTTGCCCATGGAAACCAAGCATTTGCAAATCATTTCTCACTAAATTGGCCGTTGTAAAAGTCAGATTAAACATACCATTTTGTAAAAGAATAACTTGTGGAAAGTGTGTGACCTTGTTCTCCCTTCATTAATGTGACCAGGTTTTAGTAACAAACGCTCTGTATGCTCAGTCTATCAGACATGCATGCAAAATGTACTCATAGGGCTTTGTGAGCAAATGAGTGAGCCGGTGAGTAGTCTCAAATAGCCTTGAATCAGTTTCAACTGCATTCTGTACAGAATGCAAACGGAAGATGGATTGTAAAATCTAAAGGTATGGTTTGTTTCTTTTCAGGTAAAAAAAAAAATCAGACTTGAGAAGTATTGTAGTGCTATGACAGTCTTCCTAATGCAGGGATGTTCAAACTTTGTAAGTGGGTCTTTTTCTGTTAGTCAGCGAGACACGTGAGTAAAGAATAGCCAGACCCCCCAAAGGGGGAGGGGGGAGGGGGGTTTGGGAGGTTCTCTCCTTAAAAAATATTAAGCATCCCGAACAAATCAATGTTGCGATCTGGCATTCCTTCCAAACCCACCCACTGTTTTTGCATAGCAAGCTCTACTTTATTTAAAGGGTGCACAACCAGCCTTATTCCTAGGAGTATGCACAGATTTTCTTGACATTTTAAACAGGAAAGGAGAATTTAAAAGAGTAAGATGCAGACTGGAGAGAGAAGTGTGTGTGGGGGCTGGGTCATCTCTTTGACAATGTGTGAATCTGTGTTTCTCTTGATGCCATGCTGAGTGTGGGGCACTGGTTTGAACATCATGTTAGCATATAATCAGGCTACAATTAAGGAGTGGCCTGGAGGTCTCTTTCTTTTGTTTGCTCTGGCTTAATAGCCCACAGCAACGTTGCAATAGGAACTACTTGCTGTGTGCAAGGATCTTCTTTTGTTGCTGTGACAAATGAATTCTAAAGTAAAAAACAACAGACACACATAAACACACACAGCACCTTCATAGACAGGCAGCATAAAAGGCACACGGGGATCACATTGTGGCCTGTGAGAAGCATGTTGGACAAGCCAGACTTAAAGAATAATATTCATGATCTCATTATAAATCTAGAGGTAATCCCGAATCAAGCAGGAACAGGAGAATCTGCTTGGGTCAAAATTAATAGTGATACAGTAATACCTGCACCATCGAGTTTTTCTCAAGGTGCAATTCCCCCTTGAAAAATAGGCAGAATCTATGTGTATGGGATGAAGGAAAAATTTGAGGTAATCCATGTGCAAGCACTGATTTCTACAGTTATTTCTAATTCCAAGGGTAAATACTCACAATGGACCAGTAATACCACACCCTATAATGTGTTAGTAACTGCTAGTGCTAGTATTGCTGCATCAGTTTTCACAAAGACCTTGTAATGAGGGCCTCAGTGTTAAGAAGCCTCTGATTTAAACCCCCAAATAATCACCACAGATAATCCAATGCTTAGAATTAATGAGTTTGACCCGTCAACATCACTGAAGAGCCAAATTAGTTTAAGGGACTTATTTGTGACTGAGCAGTTCCAGCCCTGCCTCTAACCAAAATTACATTTTCGTGTATCATTAAATATATAAAGCCATCAGTGGTAGAGCTGCCTTTCAGAACACAATACTTGTACCTGGGGTATGACGGTTACAACAATTCCATTTACCCCAGGAGCAGACAAGCTTTTATGGGCAGAAATTATTCTGGCTGCTGCTGCAACCTTTGCTTTTAGAAGAATGGTGAAGCAACGGATGAAAAATCCACTTTCGAGGGCAGAATTGTGGTCAGTACATACCGTCAAAATGAACTTAATGGGTCTGCAGGCCTACCGGTGGCATAGCTAGACACTTTGCAGCCCGTGCCAGTATGTGCGTTTGCTGCCCCGTGGTGGCCACATGGAAGAGGGGTGTGGGGGTTGCTGGCGATTCCTTCAATCAATCAATCAATCAATCAATCAATCAGGGGAATTGTCAAGCGCGTTACTCACCCGTGAGGGTCTCAAGGCGCTGGTGGGGGGATAAGCAGCTCCGTCCAGTCGAAGAGCCAGGTCTTGAGGGTCTTCCTGGAGATGTTCAGAGAGGGGGAGTGCCTGATGTCGTTCGGGAGCTGGTTCCAGGTCTTGGCTGCGATGTAGGAGAAGGCTCTTCCACCCGTTCTGGCTCTGCGGATGCGCGGGGTTTCGGCAAGGTCGGCGGGTCGGAGGTTTCTCTTGGGTACGTGGAAGGAGATTCCCTCATTGAGGTATTGGGGTCCAGTGTTGTGGAGGCATTTGTAGGCGTGGGTGAGTATCTTGAAGGTTACCCTCTTCTCGACGTGGAGCCAGTGGAGGTCTCGCAGGTGTTAAGTGATGTGTTCATGTCAAGGGATGCTGAGGATGAGTCTGGCTGTGGTGTTCTGTATGGTCTGGAGCTTGCGGAGCAGACTTGTTGATTCCGGCGTAGAGGGTGTTTCCGTAGTCCAGTTTGCTGGTTATGAGTGCGTGGGTGACAGTCTTTCTTGATTCAGGGAGGATCCATTTGAAGGTCTTGCAAAGAATGCGGAGGGTGTTGAAGCAAGTGGAGGCGACGGCGTTGATCTGTCGGGTCATGGAGAGGGAGGAGTCGAGTACGATGCCGAGGTTCCAGGCATGGTCCGTGGGGGTGGGGGGGCTTCCGAGGGCAGTTGGCCACCAGGTGCTGTCCCATGCGGTGGGAGAGGGTCCGAGGACGAGGGCCTCCGCCTTCTCCGAGTTGAGCTTCAGGCAGCTGCTGCTCATCCAGGATGCAACGTCCTTCATTCCTTCCTGGAAGCTGAGTCTGGTGGTGATGGGATCCTTGGTGAGGGAGAGGATGAGCTGGGTGTTGTCGGTGTAGGAGACTATGTTGAGTCTGTGCTGTCTGACGATGGTGGCGAGAGGGGCCATGTAGATGTTGAAGAGAGTTGGGCTGAGTGACGATCCTTGGGGTACTCCGCAGTTGATCTCTGTGGGTTCGGAGAGGAAGGGTGGCAGTCTGATTCTTTGGGTTCTGCCGGTGATGAAGGAGCAGAGCCATTTGAGGGTGGTTCCGTGTATGCCGGCGTTGTGGAGTCTGGTGGCGAGTGTGCAGTGGGAGACGGTGCCGACCGCTGCGGAGAGGTCGAGTAGGATCAGGGCCGCAGTGTGGCCTTGATCGAGAAGGGTGCGGATGTCATCTGTGGCAGCGAGTAGAGCGGTCTCGGTGCTGTGGTTGCTGCGGAATTCGGATTGGGAGGAGTCGAGGATGAAGTTCTCTTCGATGGATTTCGTTAGTTGGGCGTTGGCAGTCTTCTCTGTGACTTTGGTCGCGAAGGGGAGGAGGGAGATGGGTCGGTAGTTCTTGAGGTCCAAAGGGTCTGCAGAGGGCTTCTTGAGCAGGGGCTTGACTTCTGCGCATTTCCAGTCATCGGGGAAGGTGCTGGTTTTGAAGGTGGTGTTGATGGTGCATCGTAGTTCCGGTGCGATGGCGGCGGCGGCTCTGTGGAAGATGTGCGGAGGGCAGGGGTCCGTGGGTGCTCCTGAGTGGATGCCTTTCATGGTCGATTCGGTGTCTTGGGTGGTGGCTGGGGTCCAGGCGTAGATGGTGGGTTGGCTGGCGTTGTTGGAGAGAGGAGTGGTTTCGGAGTCCGGTGTCTGTTCGTTGAAGTTGTCGTAGAGGGACTTGATTTTCAGATGGAAGTAGGAGCTGAGCTTGTTGCAGAGGTCTTGGGAGGGGGTGATGTCCGTGGCCTCAATGGGGTGTTTGGTGAATTCTTGGATGATGCTGAAGAGTTCCTTCGAGTTGCTGAAGTTGGCAGTGATCTTGCACTGGATGAAGGTTCGTTTGGTTGATCTGATGAGTTGGTGGTATTCTGTCATGGCGTTCTTGTCCGTGGTGCGGTCTTCCAAAGTTTTTGCTGTTTCGCCAATTCTTCTCGAGACGTTTGCAGGTTCGTCTGGATTCTTGGAGGTCAGCGGTGAATCAGGTGGCCTTTCTGGGGCGCTGTCTGTCAGGGTTGCGAAGGGGTGCGAGTTCGTCCGCGCAGTTGGAGATCCATCTGTGTAGTTCTTTGGCTGCGAGGTTGGTGTCGGTCGAGGTGGAGGGGGCATCGCAGTTGAGGGAGGAGTTGAGGTGCTCCTCGGTGACTTTGCTCCAGTTCCTTCACGGTGGGTGGGGTGCAGGTTTGGGGGCAGTGGGTTTGTTGATGTGGAAGTGTATGCAGTGGTGGCCCATCCAGAGGGTTTGCGTAGTGTGGCTGAAGTGGATGTTGTTTCCTCCTGCAAAGATGGGGTTGAGGGTGTGTCCTGCCTTGTGGGTGGGTGTGGTGACAAGCTGTTTCAGCCCGAGGTTGGCGAGGTTGTCCAAGAGGTTGGAGGAGTTGGGGTTGTTGATGTTGTCGAGGTGGAAGTTGAGGTCTCCGATGAGTATGTAGTCCATGGAGGTGATGACGTGGGGGGCAACAAGGTTGGCGATGGTAGTGGTGAACGCTGTTCGAGATCCGGGGGGCCTGTAGGAGAGGGTGCCACCTAGGGTGGATCTGGGGCTGGTATGTATCTGGAAATGGAGGTGTTCGGTGGTGGACAGAGAGTAGCTCGTACTGGAGGTGGTGAGTCGGAGGGAGTTCTTGTGTGCGATTGCGAGTTCTCCTCCTGGGCGGTTGGGGCGGTCTTTCCTCTGGATTTTGTATCCATCAGGGATGGCGGTGGCGATGTCGGGGGCGGAGGTGGAGTTGGTCCAGGTTTCCGTGAAGAAGGCGACGTCAGGCGAGATGGTGTCGAGGAGGTCCCTGATCTCTACAGTGTGCCTGTGCAGGGAGCGCACGTTGAGGAGGATGCACCTCAGGGCTTCGGAGGTGTTGGCGTCCAGCGTAGGGGTGACAGCGGTGGGGGTGCAGAGGGTGGTGAGGGTTTGGTGGCAGGGTCGGCAGGGGAACTGGCCATGGGTGGCTTTCAGTGAAGACATATGGCAGTTGTTGTTTCTTCCGGGGTTGAGTGCGAGGAGGGCGTCAGAGTCGTAGCGGTGGGTGGTCAGAGACCCAGGGTCTCTGGCACTGGTCGCGGTCAGGTCGTGGACGGGTGCAGACGGGCTTGCCTTTGGTGCGCCTGTGGCACGCCAGTGGCAGCGGCCGCGCAGCAGCCGCCATTAAATAGGGAAGCTCAGCTGGGAGGCGTGAGCGAGAACGGCAGGGGGGAGGGGCCACGGGGGCAGAAGCGGGAAAAGGGCGGCGAGAACGGGCACGGAGGAGAAAACAAGGGCACAGGCACAAAAACGAAAGAAGGGCAGAAAACAGAGTCACAGACAAACAGGCACAGAAATTACAGTAAAAATACAATAAAAGACAGACAAAAGACACAAAGACAAAACGGGCACAACAAGGCAGACAAGCAACAGTGGAACAGCAAGGCTCTCCCACAGGACCACCAAGGATGAGACACAGGCAGGAGCCTGCGGATGGAGGAGGGCCTCGAACACCTCCCTGGGAGGGAGGTGTCGGGGGCAGCGACAGGCGAGGCTACAGCGGAGCTGCTTGGGCGGAGAGCGGGACCCTGGCCAGGAGGTCAGATATCCTACTCATACACCCGAGCAGCAGCCGCCATTAAATAGGAAAGGGGGAGGGAAGCTCAGCTAGGAGGCGGGAGGGAGAACGGCAGAGGGGAGGGGCCGCGGGGGAGCAGCGGCAGGAAAAGGGCGGCGAGAACGGGCACGGAGGAGAAAACAAGGGCACAGGCACAAAAACGAAAGAAGGGCAGAAAACAGAGTCACAGACAAACAGGCACAGAAATTCAAGTAAAAATACAATAAAAGACAGACAAAAGACACAAAGACAAAACGGGCACAACAAGGCAGACAGACAACAGTGGAACAGCAGAAGAGCAAGGCTCTCCCACTGGACCACCAGGGATGAGGCGCAGCAGGAGCCTGCGGGTGGAGGAGGGCCTCGAACACCTACCCGGGAGGGAGGTGTCTGGGGCAGCGGCAGGTGAGGCTACAGCGGAGCTGCTTGGGCGGAGAGCGGGACCCTGGCCAGGAGGTCAGAGGTCCTGCTCATACACCTGAGCAGCGTCTGCCATTAAATAGGGAAGGGGGGAGGGAAGCTCAGCTGGGAGGCGGGAGCGAGAACAGCGACCGCATGTAAGAGCGGGAGGAGAGGCCGCCGCCCCCAAAACTCGTGCCACCCGAGGCAGACCACCCACCCCCCTTGCTATGCCACTGAGGCCTACACAATACAGGGATTATGGCAGGCGTGGTCCTCCTCCATTTTGCAGTTTCCAGCCACCTGCTCCAAAGAGGCAGACTATATGGTATGGTTTCTGATATAGCTAACGCCTACACTAGTAGTATGCAGGAAGCTCATCAAGTAATTCGCCTGGGCCGTGTTCATCCTGCCAGCCACAGTTCAGAATCTTGGCAAGGCCAACTCAGACTTTCATCCGTTCCAGGTAACTATCTTCATTGCCATTTAATTAATAATATTAACGTGTTAGCCCTTAAACACACTTAGGCTGCAGTATCAAGTTCTGAACAAAAATCAAGTTATTATTGTTGCAGGAAGACAGACTTCTTTATTTTTGCTAGAGACACTGTTGGATGAACGAAGTATCTTTGTGATAGTCACAGTGGTAAAAAGTGTCATAGCTTAGAGTGTATCAGTCATGACAATAGGTCACAAAACATGTTCACTCACACCCTCAGCATTATCTTTGTCCTACCACTACAAAATAATGCCTTTATGTGGAGTAAAGTGAAGATCGAACTATAGAATAACATTTATGCTTTCAGGAACCCATTGTCTGACTTTCAGAGGAGCCAGGTGGTTTGTGATTCACCTCTCAGGGGTGGCCGAAGGGTCTCTGGGAGAAACCTTAGTTCGTTACAAAGTCTTCACTTACTGAGTGACAGACGTTTCACACCTGCCTCTGGATTTGGTTTTGTTTGGTGGAAGTTGCTTAATGGGAACATATGCTGGACTCATTGGCATCGGAAACGCTCATTGGTGAATGAGCAGATGTGTACCCTATTATGTTACAGAGCGTGTTGTACAGTGCCAAATAGCAAAGCCCATTTTAAAAATCGCATACATGAGAATTACGTCATTTGGTCAGCTAGCATTGTTTGTGTAATGGGGTCTTGGACTAAAACATGCAGTTCCACAACGTTAAAGTGTTGCTCCCACATGCAAAAAATAGCACACCTACATACTGAGAGGGCCTTCTGGTTCTGTTTCTGCAGCACATGTTCAAAGTAAAGACTTGTCAAGAGTTGTGAACAATGTAAAGGGGATGACAGAGGGCAAGGGATGATAACATCTGGCAAGAACGTGCGAGGAATGCACAGATTTCAGTTAATAGAAGAAACAGGGTAACAGACGGTACACAAAGGCATAGGGAGGGCTGGCCTTTGCTTAGTTAGTGCCCCCTTTCAATCAAAAACACACCACCCACTCTCTACTTATGGTAAGGGTGAGACTCTCATACAGCACCCTTACTAGTCTCTGCTTTTCCTCCGTCGCGCCCAATCATCCATAGATGAGTTCCCTTCTGAAGTGTGTTTGGTCCACAGCCCTTATAAAGTTTTTTGATAAATGGGGAGAAGGACGAGGAGATTTACCGCCAAGACGAGCATTGATTAAACACACTTATCTTTGTATCCAAGGCAGAGAGAGCCTGCTGCATACCTGCATGCAGACAACTCCCTGTGCCCCTCTGAATGCCTGCGCACCTAGCGTGGGCCCACCTTGCCCATGCATCGGCTGGCACTTGGCATAGACATGAGATACATGGGTATGTATACCCCTTGGATTGAAACGACTGGGGATAGGACTGAGATAACCAGGCTAAAGAAGAGGTTGAAGCTGGTCTAGTTCCACTGCTGGCAGGTTCCTGTGATTAATGTCTCACTCAGGACACGAAAGTGTCAGAAGAAACTTTATGGGCAATTGAACTTTCGTCGAAACAAAACCTAAGTAGGGGTGGAACTGGTCACAAAACCATTACAAGCAACTTTGAAGTAGCCAAGGATGATAAGAATTTTTGCAGATTTCACCGTGGCGTGTAACATCATCTTTTCTTTTGAGAGAGGAGAGATTTGAGAAGCCTTTTATGATCTGATGGATGATGAGGTTCATGTGGTCACAAATGACAAGATGGTTTCTAGTAGCGAGTAGCGTATTGCAAAGTCCTTAAATGAAAATAAATAAATAGGAAGACAGAGTGGAAATCACTATTCTCTGCGGAATTTCCACCAGTATTTGATGAAAGTATCTTTGTTAAGGAAATGTAATAGGACAGAAAATATGGGTAATCACCCCTACACGCCCAGAAAGGTTTGCTTTCTATTGTCTATTACCCCGTCATCCTCAGTCTGCCTGTTTGAAAAGTTCTTTGTTTTGCATGAACCAAACACTTGAAAATGCATTTCACTGTTCAATCAATTTTGGTATTCAGATTTTATGAATGTAATGATCAAATTAGGCTAATGTAAAAATAAAAAAGCAGCAGTGCCACTACACATTTTTGCATCCCCAGCGCCATATTAATCTGATGGCTAGCTACTAGCCATCACTCAGTTTGTGGATTTCACCCTGAGGACTCTTTTTCCTCCCCTGCTTCAGCTGGCACATTTATTACCTGGTTATTGTTGCACTAGTTGTGGCGTGATTGATTTGAGAGAGAGTAAAAAGAATGGGGTTCAAATCCTAGTCCAGTGGTTCTTAACCTTTGACGTCTGTGGACCCCCACTTAATCATAATTGGAACCAGGGAACCCCCACTGAATCATTATTGGAATCTGAAGACCACCACTGAGTAATTACTGGAAGCCTGTGCCTAAGCATTTTCCATAATTTGAACTGGAAAACGATACATAAAAAATACAGAAACAAACTTTCATCAAACAAATATAAAAATGATGACACATTTTTATTTGATTCACAAATATAAACAATATAAATTTGAAGGGAAAGGTTTGAGGTCTTCTAAATTCAATTGAGGTCATGCATCATCCATACTATAATTCTGTTTTATGTACTTGCACTGCTTCCATAAACCAATCTGAGAATACTACCCTAATTTATAGCTTCCAATTTCAAAATCCTTCACGTTTAAGAATGTTGAAAAAAATTGTTGTTGTACATTTTGCTTCTTAATTTATATACACTTTAATAATCTGGTAATATTATTTAATATTCTAAGCAGTCACAGACCACGAGGTTAGGCTTCGTGGAACCCCGAGGGACCACAGACCATGGGTTAAGAACCACTGTCCTAGTCCATTAATTCTCTTCTTCTCAACCAATGTGGGCAGACTTTGCAGGGGTGGGCAGAATTATTTCCACAACAATAAAATCTAGCAGAATTGAAATTCCTCACCTTGATTTTCATGGCATAATTAATTTCTGCAAGTTCCACGTTTTCTCCTAAATTTCACCCCGCTCCAAGGTCTGGATATAATCATTTAAGATGTTTAGAATAGACAATGTGCTTGTAATTTTGAACTCTTAAAAGGAGAAATGTGCGTGCCTGTCAGGCCTAAGTCATAAAACTATCCATGAGGGGTCTGTAAGAAGCTACTAATTATCAGAAGTCGAAATCATTCATGCAAAGAGCAGAAGGATGGATGATTGGATACTCTAGGAAAGGACCTCTTTTTGACATAGTCACCCAACTTGTTGCTCACTGGTACTGATGCTCTTGATTAAAAGTGTGCAGGGTCCCTGCTAACCAGGCCCCAGTGCCTGTGCTCATTCCCTAAAATCTCCACAAATGCCTAATTGAAACCAAATTGGCAAGGACCTTAGCACCCTTGTAAGACCCAGGAAATGGTGCACCTGGTAGCCAGAGCACAGGATACTAAAGAGGGTCCCGAGGGCCGCAGCATTGATTGTGCCACCCAAAGGGACCCACACTCAAACTGCATGCAGACTGTCATTGCAGAATGCATTAAACTGTGCAAACCATTCCAAAACCACGACATTGCCCACTCCATGTGTGCAATGCCCAAGTACACTGCATGTACTGTAGGTAAGTCACCCCTATAGCAGGCCTTTAGAGCTCTAAGGCAGGGTGCATTATAGTACATGTGAGGACACATCTGCCTGAGCAGATGGGCCCCTGTGATGCCTAGTTCCATTGCTAGCCATTGCAAGTGATCAAGAAGCCATTTTAAAGGTATGTACTGGGCAATGGTCCTTACAAGTTACCCAGCTACATAATGTCTTCACGGAAAATAGAGATGTTTGATATCAAACACCTTGTCTTACTAAATCTGTACTGATGCCAGTATCAGATTTATCAGGACATGCACCAAGAGGGCACCTTAGAGGTGCCCCCTGTAACCTTACTAGTCACTATGGGCCAGATGTACGAAAATGCAATTTTGTGTTTCCTAAATTGCTACTCCTTAGAAATCATTATTTAGGAAAGCAAAATTATATGTATGAAATAACTGATTTCCTAACAGCGATTTCTACAATGTGGGAATCGCTATTAGAAAATCGCAAATAGCAAATCCCATGCCATGTGTTCCAATGGGTCATTTTAGCATTTCCAAAATAGCGATTTCTTAATTGGAAATCGCTATTTTGAAAAAGCTAGGCCATGGATGGCTATGGGCATAAGGCCCTCGTGATGCACCTCAAAGTTTGTGGTGCACATGCAGAGCACACATATGCCCTAGGGGCATGAGTGTGCTCTATCGCATTTCAAAAAAGCATCTTTGGGTGCTTTTTTTAAACTGCACACGGTCACCATCGACTTCTAGTCAATGGTAATTGCATTTCTTAAATGCCCAATTCGCATTTAGGAAATCCTTAGTACATGTGAATAGGAATCGCAAATAGTTAATACCTATTTTTGGTTTACTATTTAGGAGATCTCAAATTGAGATTTCTACTGGGTAGAAATCACAATTTGCAACCGCTTAAAGAGCTTTGTACATATGAAAAGCCCATTTAGCATTTCTTAATGGCCCAAAATAGTGATTCAGTCCATTAGGAAATGCTAAATGGCTTCGTACGTCTGGCCCTTGGAGTGTTGACTGACTGGTATTTTTCAGCCTGCAACCCCAGACAAGTTTCTGACCCCCTGCAAAAGAGAGCCCATACTCTCAGAGGCCAGGAACAATGCCTGCTCAGCAGAAGGTGTTCTCACCTCCTTCAGCAGGATGGCTAGGGTTTTAGCATATCACGGCTAGAGGCTTCAAAGCCTCTGCCACCTTTGAAAAGCGACCCAGGCTTCCCCCTAAACCTGGAGAACACCACCCCCAGCCCTCGGGCCCATTAGACAACAGAGGAGGTGGGAAATTAGATATTCAGGATACATGTTTTACTCACAGGCCAGTCACACTCTTAAGGTGGGCCACCTGTAGTGAACAGCCAAAGAAGGGTATCACCATCTTGATTTTGGTGAAATAGAGACTTTTGGGTCGGGGTTATGCCCACTCCCCACAGGAAGTGGTCATATAGGAGATGTAGTCACCCTAGTGGTAGGTAGCCCATTGGGTACTACCATATACTCCCCTAAATGCCACATAATTGACTAATAGGGGCCCCTCCCAACACCAGAACAACAGATTCAACTTCCTGGGAACTGAAGAGGAAAAAAGAAGAGTCGACACTACAAGAACCAAGGACCTGCACAGAAACTTGTGCCAAACCCTGCCTTGCTGCTTGCTCCTTAAGAATTGCAAAGACCCAATTTGTCCTGCGGCTGTGAATCCTCCTCAACACTTGAAAGACTGCCCAGCACTTCAACAACCAGTTATCATCTCCCTTAGGGTGGAGGAGCCATCCCTCTGCATCTGCAGGCGCAGACCATATCTGCCCGGTTCACTGTGTTGTTGGCCATCGGGCCCACAAAGGAAGCAACACTTCGGGAGGAGGTTTTTGTGGCTCTGGGAGGTCATCCCCATCTCGCTGTCAAGTTCTGAGATACTAGACCCTCCCGGAGCACCCTGCAACAATACCCTGAGTACCAGAGCACTTGTACCATCCAAGGCTTGCTCTTCAACCAGCCCAGACACCACCACCTTGGAAGCCTACCTGCACAATGAGGGACTTCAGGATCGATTACACCCATGACCAGAGTGGCCCTGCTGTCTTGTTTTTGCCTCCTCTAGAGGCGACTGACAGCAGTGAGACCCTCTACCTCAAGTGGCTAGCCAAACAAGAACCTGTGCGTCCGAGCCCCCCCAGTCCGGGTTCACGACTTCTGACTGCATTCCCTTAGCCTAAGGGCCCACAGGACCAGAGACCCCCTTTAGGTTCAGCCGTACTTGTCCCCAAGTCCACATTGCAGCCTCTTTCTTTCAAGTCCTCTCGTCTTTACCGGTGTAGCGCTTGAGGCTGCCATCCCGACCAGCACTTGTGCACCCGGACACACCAGGTCGGGTAAAAGGAAACTGCTGGTGGTACTTTGGACCTGGGCCCGCTAGCACCTTAAGTCCCAAAGGGAACCCCCAAACTCCGACTGCAAGTACCTGTTTGCTAAGTGTGTTTTTCCCCCATAGGATAAACATTGCACTGTTCGAGACTCAAACCTCAAAAAACGTTAATTGACTATTTTAAGGTATTTCTTTTAAATCTATATCACCAAAAGTACTTAAGTTATTCTAAAGATCTTGGTGTCTAAATTCAAATAAAAATCTACTTTGTTTTTTATAAAGTGGCCTCAGATTTCTTGTTTGTGAACCATTTATTGACTCTGTGTGTACAACAAATGCTTAACAATGCTCTCAGGTAAGCCTAAGCTGCTCTACCGCACTACCACAAATATAGCACTTGGGATTATTAAAGTAAGCCCTGTAAACCACATGAGGGTCGTCTGGACTTTTTTGCATGGTGTGCCTTACAATGGCAACACTGCATAAAAAGCCAGCTTTCTACAGATAAGCATTAGGATTCAATTAACTTTTAGAATGAAAACGGGTATATAACTCAGTGCCTCTCAAGGGAAGTTTGGAGGAGTTTGGGGGGAGATTCAGGAGTAACTACTCTACATAAATTAAAAGACGTGGGGGGATATTAGCAACAACTTGCGATAATTATCGCAAACCGCGCTTAGCGCGTTTTTTTATCGCCACGTATCGTTGGATTTTATCGCGGAGATAACACGTTATTAGCAACGTTTATCTCCAATGCGATAAAATATCCAGCGATAGCGGCGAAATGCGTGAATATCGCTGGAAATCCAGCGATATTCACGCATTACGCCATGGGGGACTTAGCCTGACAATCCACCTCCCATTGAACAAACAGGTAAGTCATGTTTTTAGCAGGTGTTAAATTCTAGCGATAATCGCGCTTAGCGCGAGTTTTTTTATCGCTTCGCGTGCGTTTCTAATAGGGGGTAGTTGTGTTAGCGACTGTTTTTAGTCGCTTTTAGTTGGGAACGCCTACCTTGCATGTCATTAGCGATAATTATCGCTGGCATGCAAGGCGATAAGAAAACCGGCCGCTATCGCCAGAAAGCTGTCGCTAACGCCAGGTAGCGACAGCTTGCTGATAGGGCGATAAAAATATCGCCGCTTTAGCGGCAAAAAGTGCCGCTAAAGTGGCGATACTGCCCTTGCTAATATGCCCCCCAGTGCTGCGGAAGTTTAACCAGGCGTATTTAAGCCATACCTCAAAGCAGTTTCATTATTCTATTAAGACATAAATGAGGCCATTTTGGGTAGGAGAATATTTTAAGGGTGCACCGTTTTTCTTTACAGACATAACGTTTTGTGACTGAAAGTATTTCTAAAAATGATGGCCTTTCAATTGGGTACCAACAGAAATTATAGAGAAAGACCCACATATTGAAAATTACCACCTACACTGTCCTAGTAAAGGGAAAAGTACCAGAGTACTTCAGCCTGGTCATCTATATCGGCTCCTTTCTATATTTCTGTACTTCACTCAGAACTATTTAGGAACTGAAAATGTTTTTGTGTGTACTGTAAGTAGGCTTTGGTTCTCCTCAGTGTCTGTGATTGTTTTCGATCTCTGACAGATATCTGTCTTTACGTTACAGCATAACTCCAAAGCAATTTTTGAGTGTAAGATAATTGAAGCTATGAATGTCACCTAGATTTAATTAAAACAATATCTGTTTTAAAATCTGCTGTGCTTCCTTGCACAAAAAGGGAACATTTGTCAGGGCCAAATTTACTGAGAGTGCTCATGCAAATAACGCCATTTAAGCACAATCTAAGCATTGTGTTATGGTGGAAAGGTGAGCGAGAGGAGTCATGCATCAGATTTGCACTGCAGGTACAGCCTCCAGTACAAATTGTGCACAATGACATCAAGCCAAGAGTAGGCTCCATAAAATGTGTAATGTTGCAACAATCATGTGGTATTCCGCGTAACCATTTTTTGCACCTGTTATATTTTGGCACTAGGTTTTTATGCAAAACCAGCTCATGCTAGTTTAATAGAATTAGCTTTGCTTGTAACCCCAAGGGGTGTTTGTACTGCACTCACCCAGTGTGCTCCATTTGCACATATTACCAGATGTTTGTCGGTCCGTGATGCAAGGCATTTGCCAATGCACTCATGTCAGCTTTTAGGCAAACAATACGTTTTATGTGGGAAAGTTGATTTGCTTTGTGGTGCACCCCTCTGTATTGTGCAAGTATTTGTGTCCATATCAATCTGGGCCCATGTGTCTCCGACTGAGCATTTTCACACCTGTTGCTTATGAACGAACTTTGAGTCTGTGGTGAAGTTTCTTAATTATGGCCTATTTTGAGATTGTGTAGAAGGTAACTTTTAACGGCGAATTCATCTTTTCTACCACGCTTTGGTCACAGTTGAAGTCTTCTTTTTACTCATCATACTATTTTATTAGTTTTTTAACCACCAATTTACATTGAATATTCAAAATGTGTTTTCAGTTTTTATCACACTGAGCCCAAACATTGTACACATGTGTAATTGTTGAACGTATTGAGAGAAGTCGGTCTTTAGTTGACATTGTTTAATTTATGAGGTTGTGTCGTTACAATATGATATGGAATATCATATGGTTGAAAGCCTTTGTTGGAATCTTTAAAACAGTCTTCTTTTAAGGGGTTAAGTAGTTCATAGGTTATGTACACACCAACCAGCGGTGCTTTTGTGGGACTGTAACAAAGACTGATAATATGATTCCATACGCCCTAGCAGCAACACAGAAGTAACTCACCGAAGCTGCAAATACCTGAGGTCATGCAGCTGATGCCACTGTTTTAGTATGTGCACAGACGTACCAAACCCAAAATCCAAAACGACTTGTTAGATGAATTTCACCATTATATGTATTTTTTAAACATCTGGAATCGTTTTTTTCAGTAGGCCACAATCACAAAAGCTGGTACTAGATGTCTTGAAGGAGTGTGATGGGGTTGTGTGGTTGCTATTTCTTTTTGTTTTGTGATTGTGACCATCTTTAATGAGTACTGTGTCCAACATCAGAAAGAGTGATACATGACATTTATAGATAAAACAAGTAACATAGTTGCGTTTGATATACTTTTTCTGACTTTTATGAAGTCACAACTCTTCTTTGTATACATACAACGCTAATTGCTTATATCAGAATGAAAATAATAAACCCCATTGTTGGAAGGGACAAAACACTGACGCCATCATCCTAATCCATTGAGGATTTAGAATGCGGAAGCCACCTTATATGCCTCAATCAAGTAAAAATAGACGTACCTATTCTCTAATTGTATGTTTATGTCATTGTGACTTTGTAAACCATGGTTCTGCAGTGTTGAAAACAATCCTTCCCTTAAGAGCTCCACACCCAATATTCACGCCAAGAAGTTTTGTCATGCATTCTCCACGGGCATCCTAATACACCTGTTTACAAATGTACCTAACCACCTGTTCAAAATGTCATGAGGCTAATGATCAAAACAGTGTCACCACGCTGAGTGATGTGGAAAACTCTGGAGCATGCAATGTAGTGCAGGTGTACCTCCCTCCGCTTACTGCAAGTACAGGGAGAGGAAACAGTTGCTCTTCTGCATATAATAAACATTTGATTCCACGAAATCTTTCATAGTCCTCCTAGTTGCTACAATCTATCTGCCCTGGTGCATATCGTCTAGAAATTTCCCAGTCTGCTGATAAAGGTGTACTCCTTGACCTAAGCAGCAATTCCAACTCCTGGCTGTATTATAACAGCGTAGTACAATCGACTGAAATATTACCAAATAGAAAAATATAATTTAAATTCTCCATGACTATTTAGGGGAAGGAATATTCCTTTTCAGGTTTGCCTTGACAGTACACGTTACCAAGACCTAGTTTTATAATTTTTTTAAATATACATAGTCTCCTCTTTGTGAGCATTTTCCTCTCATCCCTTGCTATATGCTCTTTGCTGTATCATTCCACCTCCTGTGGAGTTCTTGCATTGTAGTGCATGAGGGACTATTTTACATCTCAAAAGTACTCTAAAACATCACAAATTACAATATTGTTCTCATACATGCATGGCACAGAGAGCACGATCATTTTTGTTCTGTTATTTTGTCACTTCAACAGGCAGTTTTTAATGTTTTAGTCAGGTCTCAAATGCAAGTCAGAACTATTAGCTTTGCCAATGTTTGTTTCATGTTGCTGTGGGTAGACAGATAACCTGTCTGTAGCCACGTTCAAATGACAGACAACTTCATCTAAATTGGTAGAACCTGTGACGTGGAGCTGTGGGAATGGTGTGATTTAGTATGCTGTGTCCACAAGTGGTGTGTTTGATGTGTTTTGGTGTGCTGTGATGAACAAGGTATTGATATAGCATTCCATTTTCTTGTTTTGGTGCGGTGTGATGTGGAGTAGTATGAGCAGTTGTGTTATGGTGTGGAGAAACAGAGTATTGTGAGTTGTATGGTACAGGTTTATATGTTATGTGTTGTATTGTGTTTTACATTGTCGGGTATATATGATGATGTATGATGTGTTTTGGGTGGATGGCATGGGTTGATAGACTGTTGACTGGTATTGCTTTGTCGTAGTAGTATGGTATGCAGACTAGTGCATGGCATGCTGGAAGGCGGAGCTTGTTTAGTATTTTATAGGATGATATCGTTTGGATTGGAATAATATAGTGTGCTTTGCTGTGGAGATGGATGAAGCAGGGAGGTGAGGAGGTGTGAAGTGGTGCAGTAAGGGAGATAATTTGTGTGTACTGAGATGTTTTACTCTCGATAGATGATTATGGAAGTGCAGATTTCTAGTAACAGCACAGCATATCACACCCTACTCCAATACTGCCATCACGTCAAGATTCTAAAGCAACAAATCACACCCTATAACACACTAGACTTTACCTCACTACTCTTCCGCACAAATTAGCACTGCATAATACCGCCACACATTGTGATGTGTGGCGTGGTATAATGTAATTCTTTGTGGTGCAGTGTGTTTTTGTAGCATTAGGAGGTGTAGTAATATATGATTACATGGCGTTGCAGTCCCAGTTGACCTGATATGTACAGTTCTTGGTTAGCATAGGTATCGATGGGTGGGAAATCGATGCTGGATGAAATCTAGCGTATAGAAACCCAATAAGTGAAGAACATGATCTTGCATTTTTAATTCCACAGGCATCATATTAAAAAGCTCGACACTTGTTCCTTACAGGCCCAGTATTTGTTGTAATACAAGATCGAAAAAATCTTGACATTTCATTGGTGGGTGTCCCGTATTAACCCTGTCTCTGATGGTAGCCGGCTGAAGTTAATGAAATTATTTTACATATTCGATTTAATTCTATTAAATTATGTACTCCATTATTTTACTTTTTCTCCAGTGATTTCTTTTTTAAACAGTCGGTGTACAGAAACTGGAAAAATAAATTGTGCTGCAAAAAATTCGGATTTGTTTATTATCTAAATTTACGTCACATTTTAGTGAGCTGTAATTTACAACAAAAACTTTTATGTAAATTAAATTAGCCAGATCGTAATTCACTTTAATTCCTGGGAACTTCCCATATTATGCACATATGTTCCGTAACGAAATCAATTTTGATAATCATACAAGGCAAAAGAATGCAAAAAACAGAACATTTTTCATCCCTTGCAATGATTGTTTTTGCACACTGCAGCTAATTTTAAAATACATGCTTTCTTTAAACGTTTTCAGTGTGTAGTTTGCTCATTTCTTACCTATACCATTCAAGTTTTGAGCGCCATGATTTCCTGCAACCGTCTCTCCTGCACTATTGCACACTTTCCTAATCATTAATAGTCATTTGGAAAAGGAAACAAGTGGACTCATTCTTGCATCACTGAATCCATTTCACATAGCCTAACCTATAAGTAGGTGTGTCTTACTCCAAGCAAACATGCGAGTGGAATTGCCGTAAGGGAGACATGTTTGATTATGGCTTCCATAAGTTAGTATATCTTACTCATGGAGACTACTTCCAGAAATGCTTTGAAACCTACGACGGACATCCTAAATAATATCAGGTGGTCAGTCAAAGTACCTCAAACTGTCTGTCCTATATAGAGCTGAAGTTCTGACATGCTTAGTTTTTTTTCCTATTTGTGAACCTTAGGGCATTGTCCAGATATTCTAAAAAAAATGTGATTTTTTTTTAAACAGTCTGGCCAAAGGCAAGGCCTATGCCCTGTGACCAACTCCTGCTATGTCAGTAATGAAGTCATTGCAGATGTGTTCAGTGATGTTATTTAACATGCCCGTGTGATGTTATATGTGCGATCATGAGCCATCAATGACAGGGCATGAGTTATGGCTACTTTACCTAACAGTCACTGGCAAATTTCAGTGTTTTTAGGTTTTGTTGTTTTAATCATAGCTTCACATTAACTGTAGTTTTTTCAGTGTATTTCAGAATTTTTTCAAACCAAAGTTAAGTTGTTATTGCGGGAAACCATAACTCCACTCACAGTACTGCTACCATCAACCCTGTCTTTCTTTAACCCGCCATACGGACCCTGTCGGCAGTGGTGCAGCTGTGGCCAGCAAGAGAGGTCAGCTATTAAGTACTCATTAGTCGCAAATTGTGAGTCGCAAACACTGAGGATCGTGCATCTGGCCCTTATACTCTTCAGAAAGTAGTTAAAAGCCCATCTGCTCATCAAGTGTTTGCCCTACCCAAATGATTTGAGTGGCATCTCCCCCCTGACCTGAGTTTTTGAACATCTATGTGAACTTACACAATAGAACCCCTATACTCTGCTGATGTCCTTTGCATCTTTCTGCCCTGCAATTTATTTTCTTGTTTGCTGACATGTTTCCACATCATTTTCTCTAACCTGATATATTCATGGTGTGATATTATCTAATTTCCATGGTGCTATATCATTTCATGCACTTTAATGAGGCCTCCTTAAAGTTTTGTTACATTGAGGCTCCATGTCCACCTTACATGATTTTCATGTGTGAACACTTGGCGCTTGGTGTTTTGTTTAACTGTAATGTTTTGAGTAACTTTCATTCTCTTTCCTATATCTACACAATATTCCCTTGTTAACTATTCCTAGAATTATTTAGCCCTGCATCAGTTTGAGGTTTTGGTCATGACCATGTATAGGCGCAACATTTGTTTTAGCTATAAAAAATCTATTATTTATTGAGCTTCACAAAATGTCCCATGTACTTGTGGCAAATAGCATTTTTGTAGTGAATGTTTTCTCCTCTGCTTATTACCCCATGCCTTTCTTTGGATTCTATCAGCTTTCTACCATTTGTCCCATTCGCTTGGAATCTGTGCAGCACTGTTCTGTGTTGTCCCCTTTGGAACATATTGTTTGCTGCCTAAATTCAACTTCCAATAATGGTTTTTCTATCACTATTAGATTTTCTCTTTAGGAAGGGTGAAAGTTTTATAAACAATGAGATTTATTATCATTCTTGCGTTTCTATTACTTTGAAAGTTTCTGTATAGAACAATTTCAATTAAAATTACAATATAGGAAGGTACAATTCATTGAATGCAGCTTTGTACTGTATAAGAAAATTATTTAGCATGCCTTCCAAATAACTTTTTCTAGGGTTTTTTAAGATGTTTTAGCAAGTTATATTTGTGAAGTTTTTGTTTTTTTACAATACTCAAAATTTGCAAAATTTGCTGGATTATGTTTGGCTTCACCTGTTTTACTGCACACTGAACACCAATTTTGACCAAGTTGTGTAGTTTCTTATACTTCCTTCCCACATTGACAAACTACGAAGTTTGTGGTTTGAAGTTAAATCATCTCTGATGGGCTTCCCATCCAATGTGAAATTGTCTCAAAACACCTATACACATAAGTATCACCTGAGATATTGTAATGCTATTGTCATATCTTGTTTCACCTGCTTCTCCTGCATACTATTCACAGTAAGTACCATGAATCTTTCTTCCTGGGACTTCTGGTGAAAGACAGGCAATATTTTACTGCCCTCATCTGAAACAGGAGCAAATCATTCTAATTACTGAAGTTGCAGTCATTTTTCTGTAACAGACAGATTTGTTCTGTTCTCTCGCCATCTATTGGCATGAATTGATTGGATGACTTGGTAAGATGGCTTCGCATTGTTGATATTCACATTGTAGAAGCCAGACTTATTGCAGTAACACATATCAGTTTAAAAGTATGTGTCCTGAGATGAATGGGTGTCACTTGGGGTCGATTTCCCATACTGGCATCCAACTAGCATTGTACATATGAAATGTCATGAGACACTTGTGGCACTCTTTCTGCACATGTGCTTTGCAACCTTCCATTGTACTAAAAAGAATGTTATGAATCTTTGCTTTATTGCTTTTCTTGCATTATATAATGATCATTTAATTGAAAGAAACCCAAATTACCCACATAAACTTTAATCAGCATTCTGAAACAGCTTTGGAATCTTTTCTGTTGAAGGACTACTGAACAAATTCTCAACTCTGTAAATAAGGTCAAGCAGCCAAATAAATGATTACATAATTCCTACTCTCAGGTGAACAGAGAGGGGCCATATTGATTGATAGTATAGCAAGGTCACTGGCTACAGTCATGTCTAGACTTGCTCTCCTTATGGGGTGCTTGATTGTGGTAACAAACTACTTAGGTCTCAGCACTTTCCTACAACTAATGCATAATTGAAAGTTTTTACACATGAACATGGTAATGTATCCACTGGCCCAGTCAGTATTGCTGAGGTATTCAACAGTGAGCAAAATGTTATTCCTCAGAGAAAAGCCAGATAGTGTAGGTGGCTACTAATGGTTGCCTAATAAGATGCCTTGCAAGACAAATGCTGCAGCTGATGTAAAAAAAAAGCCTGGAAATACCATAATGCATGATTCTTGAATTGTAAAGTAGGTGGCAATAATAATTAACACCTTTTTAAAATGATTTATTATAAGAAATTGAGTTGTTGGCTGACTGGGGTGTGAGCCCTGGTCAAGCAGCAACCACAATCCTTGTCAGGGTGAGGTACAAGCGAACCCTAAATTAACCGGTGCTCAACCCTCTGGTAGCTTGGCATAGAGCAGTCAGGCTTCACTGAGAGGCAATATGTAAAGATTATGTACAACACTTCATACAGACCTAGTTAGACTAATAGAACTTTCTTTAATACTTAAAACAAGACCAAAATGACAAAAATCCAATCAGTAGACCCATAGATATGCAACTTTATAGGTTTTAGTGAAATTAGCGCCAAAAAGCACAAAGCACCAACTGTGGATATCTGGTTGCACTGGACCAGGACAAAGTCGCAAGCTCAGGTTGACCACGATCTAGCATGGGGTGGCTACAGTTAGGATCGCTGAACACAGTACCTTAAATCCTGCATTGCGAGAATCCAAGTCAAAGATTCGTTGTGCAACCGAAGCAATGCCTCGTTTCCGAGATGCAGCAAGACTGCGATGAGAGGTCCTGCATCATCATCATCAAGGATCCCGATGATGGGGCTTGCAATTCGAAGTCCAGCATCAAATTTGGGTGATGTGTTGGTTCTGGGGGCTATGAGGTTGTGATGCGGAGTCCGCCGTCGTCATCGAGGCTGTCGTCAACGAGGGATGTGAGGACCTGCACAGAGGATATGTATTTTCCAAAGTCACTGCGCACTGCGTAGGCAATGAGAGTGTTTGCTACAGGCTCAATCCATGCAGTAGCAGAGATGTGTCGATTCAACTTGCGGTTGTGTCGTGCAGCAGAGGGGATGAGTCAGTTTCACTGGATCCGCAAAGGCTGGCAGAGCACCTTGAGCCGACTTCCAAAGGACCAGGACTGGGGTGGCACCACTTGGTAGGGTAAACTCACAGATGGTAGTGTCTAGGTGCAGGTACATGGTTGTTGGGAGCCTGTTGTGTTCCTGAGGCTTCAGATCAAGGGAGAGGATGTGGCCTAATGGCTAGGGCGGTCAACCTTGAAGCTGGGGAACCGAATTCGAGTCCTGGCAGGCACACTCAACATCCTATGCTTCTGGGCAAATCACTTAATCTTGCCGTGCCTAACAAAAAAATGAATGTGTCCATCCTAGAGCAGCTGGTGCTCATGTAAAGTGCTCTGATACCTTTGGAACTAGTTTGCGCTATATAAAACTCCCCCCCAAAAAAAGATCAGGAGGCCAGCCAACTAGCCCGTGGTTCATTCTGGGTTTTGGGTTCAAGAGATGCAGGTCCAGTCCTTCTCACCGAGGCAAGAGTCAGATTAATAGAGCATAGTAAGGCATACCTCTTTAGGCAAACCAGCACTCTGTATTGTTGACAGAGTGGAGTGTAAAATGAAAAAATTGTGGGTCTCACCCAAGTTCAAATCCTAAAATATGAGTGAGGAAGGTCTAGTGTAAATGAAGTTGAGAGGGCGCAAAAGCAAACTTATTTATTTAGCTATTCTTAATGCTTCAAGCTACTTGTTAAAGTTATCTAGGATCTTGTCCTATCATTAAACATTTATGACTCATTGTTTTAATGTGTATCAGTGCTCCATAATTTAGGGGCTAATGCTGAAACTAATCAATTCATATTAGAGTTTTTGGGAATGATGCTCAAAAATTGTTATACCACAAAATACTTCTTGTATCTGCCCTTGAATGAGACACACAGAAGAGTATTATTATGGGACCTATTCACTAACTGCATTTTTAAGTACATTTAGAAGCACTACAATATCAGTACTAAATTCCTCCAAAATGCTATTCACAAACCTATGAGTGTAAATCTACTTCTCAACTTCTCCTATCTTTACTATGGGATGAGGTTCACACATGTAAGGTTGTTAAAATATGTTATAATTAAATAATAAATATGTTATATTTGAATTTTTTTAACATTAGATTATCTTCATTTATATTTGCAACTATTTTAAATAATGCAATTTAATTTAACATTATTGCCTGTTAGGTTTTAATGAGTTTTGCAATATCTGAGGGTGACCACGTGTGATGCTGGAATTACGTCTATTTCTTTTTGGCAGTACTAACTTACACATGTAAATATGGCTCCACCCCCATTTTCAAGGGGTCAAGACTTGTCAGTCAACACATTTGAGTAACTTTACACTCGGATTTTGTGACTAGCTAAAAGTTAAAATTACTCAGAAGTGTAAGAGCTAATTACATAATAGTAGAAAACAGAGCTAGGATCACAAAGGTGGATTTCAAATAAGTATTTAATAAGTTGGATTTCAATAATGATGTAATAATTGCTTTCATGTATGCTCAAGCAAAAAAAAAAATTGTCTGGTTACTGATGCACATATGTGTTATGTTAGTAAACAGCTTACTGGACACACAAGCATAGTTTGTGTATCTAAATCCAAGCCTCGGATATTGACTATCAAGCACAATGAGATGTTCTAAAGTGTAACATGTGTTTGAAATCATTTAAGTGTGATGCAATAAATTTAAATGGTGGTATTAGTACCACATTGAGTGGCTAGTATTAAAAATGTATGTAACTAATAATGGAACAAGAGATCAGAAAGAAAAAACAAAGTAATACAAAGCTAGTACACACAGTTGTATAATAAATTGAAAGGCTAGTTAGAAAAGTATGTGTTTACACTCTTATTGTGTAAAATATAAGATTTTACATAATAAAAAGTGACAGCAGTTTGCTCAAAGTATCTTCAAAGTAGAGAAGAGAATCTTTGTGGTTCTGTAGAATATTCAAGTAAGTTTTTGTTTCTTTTCATTACAAGTGGCCTCCTAATTCTAATGGGGCCTGTAAGTGCAGGTACAAGCCTCATCAGAATTGAGAGATCCACAGGAACACCACAGATTTCTTAACTTTTTCTTGGAGATTTTAGCTGCTAAAATCTAAAGCAGCCGAAATCAATAAATGAAGAACTCTTGAGCATTGGTGACAGCGCCACTCTCCCCTGCTATGGCCTGTCATTAATTGCATTACCGAACTTCAAGTAACATCCCTTACCAATTGAAAGCAGCAATCACAATTTTCATGCTCCCTTTGTCCTGATAAATTGTGAAAGGAAGAAACGCAGTTGACAGATTTCCATCTGAAAACTTCCATCCATTTATTTTCATGCACAATATTGGATTATTGTTATTGTTACTTTTTGCTGCTGCTTTTCTTTTTGTGTGTATCACTTTGCATTGTCCACTTCAATTTCACGAGCACTGTGTGTTCACCTTGCACATTGAGCACTTTTGTATTCATTGTTGATGCTGCCACTAATCGAGTGCATATAAAGACATAATCAGAAACATATATACGAATATCTTTAAGGATTATTGTTGGCCATATCCTCTTTGTAATTGATTTACATACGCAAATACATTGATTTATAGTATTGTATCAATGGCAGAAGTTGTGTTTTCAAAATGATGCCCCTTGGGATAATGTTGTGAGATATCAAAGTCTTTTACTTCATTACTTATAAGATATTCTATTTCAGGAACCTTTTCCAAGAATAGATGGTGCATTAAGACTTATAACCAGTGATACCATCAATGTATCCCTCTCAGGATTGAGGTAGTTTATTTTCTCTACTGTTTGCATATCTATCCTATCAACTCCCTCCTCAGTTTTTATTTTTAAATGTTTAGACCATTATTGGTCCCTTTTCAGTTTCCATGCCCTTCCTGTTTCCCCTGGTCCCTTTTAATATTGCCATGGCTTTGTGACTTCACCCAGTAATGCTTGCGTCTGTAGAGGAACTTGTACTCAAAGAGCATCACATGCTGAGTCTATCCAAGGGCGACAAAGGCAAAAGGAACAAATGATGGGCGCAATGCTGAACAGTGCAAACATTCACCCCCAGTCACAAGGATCTGGGTTTAATCCATTGTTTTTTTGCTCACCACGCCACCCCAGTTTGGACCCAGTCATATGCAAATCAGTCTTGACCCTGTTCCTCATGGGAACAGTCCAGCCCGAACTGCCAGGCCAGGTCCTCCCTAGACTGGACACAAGCATCCTGGGACCAGTTTCGGGGCATTACCCCTCATCAGCCTGGCTAGCTTGAATCCAGTGAGCGTCTGACGCACGTCTGGGCATATCGTTCCCACTTAGGGTGACAAAGGCAAAAGGAACAAATGATAGACGGAATGTTGAAAAATGCAAACATTCACCCCCAGTTACAAGGATCTGGGTTTATTCCATTGTTCTTTTGCTCACCACACCACCCCAGTTTGGACCCAGCCATATGCAAATCAGTCGTGACCCTGTTCCGTATGGGAACCGTCCAGCCCGATCTGCCAGGCCAGGTCCTCCCTGGACCAGAAACAAGCATCCTGAGACCGCTTTCGGGGGATCACCCAATATCAGCTAGGCTAGCTTGAATCCAGAGGAGCAGTGAGCCCACGTCTGGGCATACCGTTCCCACTTAGGCAACAAGAAGCAGCTTTAGCACCAACCACAATGATTCACAGGAGCATGAGCGGCATCTGATGGAGAGGATCTCATGTCTTGTCATTGTAGGTGACTAAATTTGTGAAATTAATACCCATAAATCAATTGCCAAATGCCATATAATAATTTTGAAGTTTTTTACTCTAGAAATGGAACCACACATCCCAGCATTAAAAGTCCCAGTCGTGACATAACGACTCATAGTAGAGAGGAAATAGCATTATTTCAGGTGCAGAACTATCATCAGTGTGTAGTGAGTGTAGTGGCACTAAAACACAACAGTATGAAAGGCTTGCTGCTTGCTAACAATGGTTGCCTTTTACTATACATTTTGTTTGCATGCATTAGAGCTCAACTCACTCTAGCTACACTACCACGCAAGAGGGCCTGCTGTAAAAATGTTGGTGCTGTTTAGGTCTCCCTTAGGCATGCGCTGTCTCTTCAAGATCTTTTGTTTTCTAACAGTGATCTTTGAGGCTAACATTTGCTTATGATTGGTTGGCTTCATTGTCACTCTCATTTGCTTGCTTCTTAGGGGTCAGTCACTGTAGGCTTCCTTCCTCTTCATGTGCATGTCCCTCCCCTGGAGCATGGATGGATTACTTGTGTCGTTCCGCTGCTCATTGTTTTAGCCCCCACTTGTTTAAGCACTCGACCAGAGTGCGTCTTTTCAGATGCCTCCCTCGTGTACTTATTCCCCACCTGCGTTCCTCCCTCCCTCTCTCAATGTTGCTTGCCCTCACCCATCTGCCCTTCCTACTTCCACTGTTATTGTACAGCACGCTAAAAGACATTGACAAAAACAATAACTCTCTCTTAGGCGAGATCTATTGGCTTTGCCAATGCTTGTTTTCAAATACCTAGCAAGACCTATTCCCTTACCTGTGGGAAAATAAAAGGACGTGATTTCGCTCCTATCAATTTTCTACTAGTCATCTAATAATCAACGTAATTGTTTTTTGTTGCTTTTTCATTAAAAACTCTTTGACATAGTCAGAGAAATGCCTGCAGGCTTGTTTACAAGTTGCACGTACACTTCAGTGGAAATTTGCATGCCCTTGACTCTAATCTTTACAATAAAAATCGCTCGTTGGAGGAAAATGAAAAGACTTGAACTAATGTGCCTGGTGGCCCTGTAGATATATTCTGTTGTACGTGCCTTGCAAGCTTTCCTTTGAGGAAGGGCGAAACAGCAAACCTTCTTATTCTTGCTGCGGTGTTTGCAGCACGTCCAATCCCAGCGGGGCAAACAGCTTGGACAATCTGTCTCCACTGGCGTCTCTCCCCTGCTGCTCTCCTTGCTTTCCGAAAGGTCGTTTCACTGGAGTGTTGTAAACACATGACTTACGGTATACTTCAGGACCGACCTGCAGATGCCTCTTGGTTTCCTCTATAAAGTGCCAGCATCTAAATGTTTGCCTTTAATAGTTTTTAATGTCTTCTATGCATGTTGCTGCTACATCAGAGCAGTTTATCTCAAAGGTAATATTGCCTTGATACTTCTACCATTTTTGAATTTTCCTATTTAGTTTTATTAAAGGAAAAGATGGCATAGTGCCCCGTATTCAGTGAGTTAACGTACACCCCACAAGTCTCAAACACCTGAAGGGAAGTCATGCACAGGAAAAACAGGAGTTGTGTAGTGAACTTGTAGAATGGACTTGTGCAACCAAAACTGCTGTGCACGTGAACTGCACAGCCGCTGCGCCCAAATTCTGGCCCAGAACGGTTTTGAGTGACAAAGAAATGTTGGAAATCTGTATGTAGTGGCACTCCTATATACCGGTGCAGATTTACTACTTTTGAGAATGAAAAAAAAAATCCTAGTAGTATGGCTGATAAGCTGCACAGGTTTCCAAATATGCTACATGGAGGGTCATGTGATACTCCATGGGCTCCCATTTTGCCCGTGAGTTATCGTGCATAGTGTGCAATTATGCACTTTGAAATTGCAGCCGGATCTGCAAATCATATCTTCCTCCTTTGTTTCCCAAGGGCAAATATTTTTTCCTGTATAAAAAACCCTTCCTCACACACCCTCCAAGTTTGGAGGTTCCATCCTCCTTCCCACACAGGAAGGTGGAATTACTCTAGTCCTGTGTTGGAGTAGAACCCTGACCATTTCCAGGGTGAAAAAGGTTTGGATCAGAGTTTGTGAATGCCAATAAACTCATGAGTTTGTGGATCTTCACAAACCATGCCTTAATCAGCCTACTCCCCACCCTTTACATGGAATTTACATCTGCACATTTCACATGTCCACAATAATACAAACATTTACACCTGTCACAAATCCTTCTCTCAATTCCTGACAGTCACAAACGAAACCAATGGCTTTGTGAACCTGGCCTTTGTTTCAGAGCTTTGGTGTGTGAAGCCAGGCACCTATAGACAGAGTAATTGAGTTAGCGTAAATGCTGGAGATAGCACATTATATTGAAAATGAGCATAAGACTCTCTTCTGTCTATGTTTGCTGTTGTAAAATGAGTTAGTAATACAGCCTTAAGTCTAAAAAATAGTATTGCAAAATCAGTGTAATTCAGTGTATTTTTCCTATTAGTTCTTGGGTTATTCCCATATATGTTACAGTAGGCCTTGCCTGGGGATTGAGACCAGTAACAGTCCAAGCCATTCAATTAGTTCACAGATCCTAATTTACTCTTCTATGGCTCATTCCACTTCTTCCAATATGTTATGGTCCTAGTGATTTCGATCTTGAACTCTTTCTCTCTAAATCAGTGCATCCTTATGTGGTAAAAAAATTATTTTTCTTTAAAGTGTTTTAATCAATAATAATTTTGTACTGGAAAATAGCATACAAATCCGTAAATATTGAGTACAAATATTACTATCCCAATATTTCGAGGGAATAATCTAATCTAACAGAATTACCACTCATCATAGAGAAGCTTCCAAGAACAATCAATCAATCAGGGGTTTTTAAAGCGTGCTACTCACCCGTGAGGGTCTCAAGGCGCTGGGGGGGAGTGCAGCTCCGGATCAGTCGAAGAGTCAGGTCTTGAGGCTCTTCCTGAAGGTGTGCAGAGTGGGGGAGCGTCTGATGTTGACTGGGAGCTCATTCCAGGTCTTTGCTGCGACGTAGGAGAAGGCTCTTCCACCTGCTCTGGTTCTGCGGATGCGTGGGGTCTCTGCCAGGGCGAGGTCAGCGGAGCGGAGGTTCCTATTGGGTACGTGGAAGGAGACTCTTTCGTTGAGGTATTTGGGTCCGATGTTGTGGAGGGATTTGTAGGCGTGGGTGAGTAGCTTGAAGGTTACTCTCTTCTCGATGGGGAGCCAGTGGAGGTCTCGTAGGTGCTGGGTCATGTGCTCATGTCTTGGGGTTCCGAGGACGAGTCTGGCTGCCGTGTTCTGGATGGTTTGGAGCTTGTGTAGCAGGGTTTTGTTGATTCCGGCGTAGAGGGTGTTACCGTAGTCCAGTCTGCTGGTTATGAGTGCATGGGTGACGGTATTTCTGCATTCGGGGGGATCCACTTGAAGGTCTTCCAGAGGATGCGGAGGGAGTTGAAGCAGGTGGAGGCGACGGCGTTGATCTGGCGGGTCATGGTGAGGGAGGAGTCTAGAATGATGCAGAGGTTTCGGGTGTGGTCTGATGGAGTGGGTGGATTTACGAGGGCGGAGGGCCACCAGGTGTTGTCCCAAGTGGTGGAGGAGGGTCCAAGGACGAGAACCTCTGTCTTCTCTGAGTTGAGCTTAAGGCAACTGTTGTTCATCCAGGCTGCGACGGCTTTCATTCCTTCATGCTGAGTCTGGTGTCTTCGGGGTTCTTCGTGAGGGAGAGGATGAGCTGGGTGTCGTCGGCGTAGGATACTATGCTGAGCCCATGCTGTCTAACGATGGCGGCGAGGGGGGCCATGTAGATGTTGAAGAGCGTGGGGCGAGCGAGGATCCTTGGGGTACTCCGCAGTTGATCTCTGTGGGTTCGGAGAGAAAGGGTGGGAGTCTGATCCTTTGGGTTCTGCCGGCGAGAAAGGAGCGGATCCAGTCGAGGGCAATTCCCCATATGCCAGCGTTTTGGAGTCTGGCGGCGAGAGTGCGGTGGGAGACGGTGTCGAAGGCTGCGGAGGGGTCTAGTAGGATGAGGGCCGCGGTGTGGCCCTGGTCGAGTAGTATGCGGATGTCATCAGTGGCGGCGAGGAGGGCTGTCTCGGTGCTGTGGTTGCTGCGGAATACGGACTGGGACGGAGTCGAGGATGGCGTTCTCTTCGATGAAGGTGGTCAGCTGGGCGTTGACGAATCTCTCGGTGACTTTGGCTGTGAAGGGAAGGAGAGAGATGGGCCAGTAGCTTTTCAGGTCCGTCGGGTCAACCGAGGGTTTCTTGAGGAGGGGCTTGACCTCTGCCCGCTTCCAGTCGTCGGGGAAGATGCTGGATTCGAAGGAGGTGTTAATGGTCCGGCATAGTTCGGGTGCTAAGGTGGCGGCGGCTCTGTGGTAGATGTGCGGTGGGCAGGGGTCCGTGGGGGCTCCTGAGTGGGTGTTCTTCATTGTCGTGGCGGTGTCTTCGGTGGTAGCCAGTTTCCAGGTGGTGATGGTGGGCTGGTTGTCGGTGGTGGAGAGGAGGGTGGTGTCTGGAGTCTGTTCGCTGAAGTTGTCGTAGAGGTCCTTGATTTTCAGGTGGAAGTAGGAGCTGAGCTTGTTGCAGAGGTCCTGGGATGGTGTGACGTCCATGGCTTTGCTGGGGGGTTCGGTGAACTGCTGTATGATGTAGAAGAGTTCCTTTGCGTTGTTAGCATTGGTGTGGATTTTGTTCTGGATAAAGGTCTTCTTGGTGGATTTTTATGTGATGGTGGTATTCGGTCAAGGCGTTCCTGTAGGTGTTCTGGTCTTCGGTGGTTTTCCTGCTCCTCCAGAGTTTCTCGAGGCGTCTGCAGGAGTGCCGGGCTTCTTGGAGGTCGGTGGTGAACCAGGCGGACTTCAGGGGCCATTGTCTGACAGGGTGGCGGAGGAGTGTGAGCTTGTCTGTGCAGCTAGTGATCCAGCAGTGTAGTTCTTTGGCTGCAGAGTTGGCGTTGGTCATGGCGGAGGGGGGGTCGTGGAAGAGGGTGGTGTTGAGGTGTTCCTCTGTGACCATGCTCCAGTTCCTTCGTGGCGGGCGCGGGCGGGCTTGGGTGCGGTGGTGGTTTTGAAGGTGAAGTGTACACAGTGGTGGTCTGTCCAGAGGGGCTGCGTGGTGTGACTGAAGTGGATGTTTGTCCCTCCTGCGAAAATGGGGTCAAGGATGTGTCCGGCTTTGTGGGTGGGGATGGTGACGAGCTGCTTTAGTCCAAGGTTGGCGAGGTTGTCCAGGAGGGTGGTGGAGTCGGGGTCGACGCAGTTGTCGAGGTGGAAGTTCAGGTCTCCGATGAGAATGTAGTCCGTGGAGGCGATGGCGTGGGGTGCGACGAGGTCGGCAATGGTGGTGGTGGTGGAAGAGGCACGAGGCCCAGGTGGTCTGTAGGCGAGGGTCCCCTGCAGCGTGGTTCTGGGGCTGCTCTGGATCTGGAAGTGGAGGTGCTCTGTGTTGGAGAGGGGGTCGCTCGTGCTGGAGGTGGAGAGTCGGAGGGAGCTCTTGTGTGCGATGACGAGTCCTCCTCCTGGGCGGTGGGGGCGGTCCATTCTCTGGATCTTGTATCCGTCGGGGATGGCGGTGGCGATGTCGGGGGCGGAGGAGGCATTGGTCCATGTTTCCGTGAAGAAGGCGACGTCTGGCGAGAGGGTGTTGAGCAGGTCCCAGATCTCTACGGCGTGTCTGTGTAGGGATCGCACGTTGAGGAGGATGCACCTCAGGGCTTTGGTGGTACGGGCATCCGGCGTGGGTTCGGCGGTCGTGGGTGGGCTGTCGATGGTGAAGGATTGTCGGCAGTGTTGGCAGAAGAACTGGGGTTTCAGTGCGAGGAGGGCAGCAGAGTCGTAGCGGTGGTAGGTCGTAGATCCAGGGTTCCTGGCGCTGGCCGCGGTCGGGTCGCGGACGGGCGCAGACGGGCTTGCCTTTGGGGCGCCGGCGGCCCGCCGGTGGCGAGGCCGCGCAGCGGCCGCCATTAAGTAGGGAAGGGGGGAGGGAAGCACAGCTGGGAGGCGGGAAGCGGGAAGCGGGAACCGGAGGTGGGGGGAGGGGCCGCAGGGGCAGCGGGAAGGGCACGGAGGGCAAAGGGGCACGGAGACAGAAAATGGCTAAATAACACAGAGGACAGAGGTACAATTACTGGCACAATAAAGACAAGCACAATAGAGATAGAGTGAGGAGGCTAGAAAGAAGACAGAAAACGGGCACAGAAAGACAGAAAAACAGCACAGGCACAATAGAGATACAGTGCGGAGGCTGGAAGAAAAACGGGCACAGAAAGACAGAAAAACAGAAAAACAGCACAAAGACAGACACAGACAACAGCGGCCAGCAGAAGAGCTGGACCACCCGGGATGAGGCGCAGGCAGGAGACTGCGGGTGGAGGAGGGCCTCGAACACCTACCTGAGCAAGCAGAGCACAGTGCCAGAGCGGTGGCACTTAACAGCAGAGCTGCGGGGGGAGAGCAGGTTCCTGACCAGGAGGAAGTATTTGATTCCCATCTTAACTCAGCACCCCTCAACTAGCAAGTAGATTTGGTAAACATTTTACTACAAGAAAAAACTTTGCAAGCAGGAGCAGCTACTCCAACACACGCTGTTATGCAGTGTTTGTAGGTTGCTCCAAATATTTGTTCTGCATTCTTGCTTTAGTCCATAGCCCATGTCTTAACTTTAATCTTTGTTAGTGCCTGAATATGTTATTGCACTGCAACGAGGTGCATTTCTGCAGTCTGCAGCCTACCTTCCTCCAAGTTCTCACCTATAAATTGGCTTTGTCTCTCTCCATTGCAAACAATACTTCTTTGTTATTAGCCTCCTGTTCTCTTTAAGCTGAGTGGTCACGTTTCAAACTTTGCATTCCGGTCCCCACCTTTCTCTCTAACAAGTAGATCTTTAAACAAATTACACTCCTGTCACCTCTGTTTTTTATGCCCACAATTAACTTGCTGACCCTAAAACCTCCAAGGAGATCCAATACATATACACTTACAAAGAAGTTATTTTGTCAATTAGTAGTAGTAAGAGCTGCTAGCTCACCCTTTCATTCTCACTGAAATGGAGGCAGAGAACCTTTTTGTTGTTAAGAGTCATCCTGATGGTTCCCACTCATCTAATAAACTTGTCTTGAACAGGAAACCTGCTGGTACCTCTCCCCTTTTTCTAGTATCGGCTACAAATCCACTGTTCTACCTCAACATTGGCCACATCTTCACTTCTATCATGGAATATCCATTTAGGGAAAGAGATGGCCATCTTTACCAATAGCAAGTTCCAGCACACCCCAGCTCCTCCCAAGTTGACTATACTAGTCCCTATTGTTTCTATAACCACTTCATACTTACCCACCAGCATTAGGGACAGGAGTACCATTAGGGTTAGTCAGGGAGTATATAACCTCAAAGGTCTTGTGCTATAAGCATAACCTCTGTATCTGCTTTTGATGTCCGCATTCTAAAAGCATCAGTAATTGTTGCAACCATGAACAACTTCAAGTATTCGTAGTTAAACTTTAGGCATCTAAGTATCAGAGAATACAACAGTCCAAGAATATGCACGCACTTGAATCCCGATTTAGAGATTGGCGGACAACTTACTCTATCAAAAATGTGATGGATGTCCCGTCCACCTTATTTCAAGTGCCTTATATCCTTGTGGCACTTGCAATAAAGTAGACATGATATCCATCACGTTTCTGAAGGATTAACCATCTGCCAAACTCTAAATCAGGCTCATAGTTAAGTGCCTGTAGAGAACACAGAGACAGTGCCAAAATGTGTTTGACTTGAGCACATCATCACTTAACTATCTTGCAGATTGGGTAAATATGTTGCCATGAAAGAACTTTGAAAACAGACAAAGTTACTTCTTTCTTTCAGGAAAAAAGCTTCTGTTATCTGTTTCCATTTTACCACCATTTTTCTCTATGTCTCTGAATCATTTACATTTTTGCTTGATCCTACTGATCTTTGTCTCAACCTCTGTGTCCTCATACTGGTTCTACACTTCTATTCCGAGCATGCACTGGCTGTAACTAGAAGACTGAATATCCTTGTGCATACGGATGCACCCTGAAGCTGTTCGTGCATCATCATGTTCAAACACAATGGCCATGATCCCGCAGTGCACGTCACATGGAGGGGTGGGCGGATTAAAATGTCATAAGCAACCCCTTGATCTTTAGCCACATTGATGCGTGTTTTACATGTTTGTGAATTACATGAGTGTATCACCAAAATTGAATCATTATATGTATCTGCATACCATATTGAGGAAAAACAGCAGTAGAGTAGACAGTTTTAATATGCAAAGATTTATGAAACCTGTGAAGAGTAGGATGTTTTAATGAACAAAAGTGCTTATTCAGAGCCAGATGCAACACCTGCCCCCTGTACAAATAACAAAAGCTTTAGTGTTGTCTTAGTTTTTGCACCTGATTTTTACAACAGTATAAAAAATGGAGCACAAAGATTGACTATGGTTTGTGCATCTGCTTTGTGCTTGTTATCCTTTTCACATTATGGGCTCAATGTTAATACCAGCTCTTAGTTCACACAGAATGCAAAAAGGGAGCAGGCACAATTAGCGATGAAATGGAAATCCGCACAATATAAAACCAGGTTAAAAAAGCATATGTGTCAGTTTTTTGCACTCTGACGACCTCTATATGTGGACCAAAGACCTGTGGTTAAAGACACAGACATCAGATTGTGAGAAAATGTGAGCATAATACATTTCTCTGAGACCTTTTGCAAGAGCTAGTTGTCTGGATCTTTTTTTGGGATACACCGATGCAAGGGCCATCAAGCAATCCAAAAGTGAGAATGCTAGGGTCCCTAGCAAACGTTCCTCCATGTAATAGATATCTAGTGGAAAGTTCAACTCACTAGGTTGTCCTGACTCTCTGGGCATTAGCAGTCAAAGCATACCTCAAGGTAGTTGGTGTAGGGCCCAGCAATGATGGCAATATAATATCTCCACATCTATAGCTCTCTTTCTCTCTCTCTCTCTCTCTCTCTCTCTCTCTCTCTCTCTCTCCTCTCTCTCTCTCCATATATATATATATATATATATATATATATATATATATATATATATATATATATATATATATATATATTCTTTTATGTCCAAAATCCCCTCGCACTAAACGTTTTGTTTATGCAGCCTATAATGAATTTTGGAAACTATCGCAAATGGAAGCAGCACTGTGCTTACACCAAATTGATCAAGAGAATTTGGACAAAGTTCTTACAGTGGTTGATAACAGCATAAACACATTGTCTTCTTGTATATATACCTTAGACAATATTGTGTCGTCTGTTATTGATATTGTTCAGAATGAAGTATCAAGTGCCCGCCACCTATTCGTGTGTTCCAATAAGACCAAATTACGTATTCCCAAACAACAGCTGCATCTGTATTTTGTGTCTTGGTGCTAGGGCCGGACAAGAACAGAATAACACAGGGCATTGTTGTTCAACCTTGTTCACAATGTGCAGACTAAATCCCAGGAGCCTGCAAAGCAGGAACACAGCGGTAGGTTCTCGTGTGAAAATATCAAAAGAGGTTTTTGCAAAATAAACTCATGTAGTAACGTGCGCAAAGCAGCGGACAGTCTGCAGCGTGCTCATGCTAACTTAGGGAAGACGACAATGTCCCCATGGGCCACATGACACCCTCCCCTTGGTCAGGACGTTACCCTGGACTAATACAGAAGTCACTGCTAAGCAGAACCAAAGCGTCTTTGTATCTATACAATATAGGTGGATGTATGGATAGATAAATAGATAGATAGATAGATTGATAGATAGATAGATAGATAGATAGATAGATAGATAGATAGATTATGCAATACACAATATGTAGAACACTATGAACATACCAGTATAGCAATAAAAATGTGGCCAAGTCTATGTAAACTATATGATGATGCAAAACAAAAATAATCCACTCTCCTGCTGCTTTGATACCTGCCTCTTCCCTTAATCAATTTCTCCCCAACATTCTAACTCCAATGCCCTCAGCAGGAAACCTAATAGTATGTTTCAGCCCCTTTCCAAGTTTGATAACATTAATTACTAACACATCCCCAACAACTGTATATCAGTTACTGAATATACAGAATATCTGTCTACGCATTTACTTTCACACAGGAAAATGCTGATATCTCCGCTCGCACTTTGCCACCATGAGTGTTGTAAGAATCTTCTAGTTAGTCTCTATGCTCTTTTGTCCCATTCAACAAGTGCTTAACTTTACAACAAAGACAATTTATAGTTTTCACAGAAACATTTCTGCTTCACACTGCAGGTATAAAGAAGGATGGATGTCGAATAAAAACAGATTTGCTCCCTAAACTACCTCTCTTCAACTCTAACCACAAACTCCTGTGTGGCATCTGGATTTTGGGCCTTCTACTTACTCATACCTCTGCACAGGAACTCTGTTCCTGCTGAAATAGCCCTACCAGTCTGCTCAACTCCTTTAAGTCTGCTCTCATCTCATCCTACATAATTCTCAATATTGATCTGCAATCTAACCTAACTTCTCCACTGAAACTAGTGCTGACAAAATGTATAAATGAAAAATAATTGTTTGTATTTACAAGTTTTTATAGATCCGCCACCCATCAAATTCAACACCTTCTTTCTGTGTTCCCACCCAGACTGATAATTGCGTATGTACTGTGCACATGCTGGTATGAACATCATTTCCTATCAAAATATTTCTCTTGCCATTTCAAATGACTATGTATAGAATTAATAACCGATGGCCTCATTATGGGTGCTCCTAAATTCCCTATTGGAATAGTAACATCTTTTCCGGCCCCTTTGCAAATTACGGATCACTGACAAAATATCGACGGACCGAATATCGAGGTACCAAAATATCGACGCAAAAATATCGAAGTCAAGAATATCGACATCCTATCTACATAATGGTAAGTACAAAAATACCGGAAAAAAAATATCAATGTCAAAAATATAGTTGTAAAAAATATCGGTTTTTTTAAATGTTAAAAAAATAATGTAAAATAAAGTAAATAATACATATAATTAAAAGAAACATAGTTAAAAATATTAAAACATGTTTAAAAATAATAACTAATACATATAATGTTAAAATAAATTAAACATATACATATATAAAATAATATATATACTTACTCCACAGAGTGCAACAGTAGGGAAAGTGTTGGATAGCGTAGAGGTAAAAATTACTATTCCAACTCCAGAGAGTGAAACAGTAGGGAAAGTGTTGGATAGCGTAGGGGTAAAAATTACTATTCCCACTCCAGAGAGTGCAACAGTAGGGAAAGTGTTGGATAGCGTAGGGGTAAAAATTACTATTCCCACTCCAAAGAGTGCAACAGTAGGGAAAGTGTTGGATAGCGTAGGGGTAAAAATTAATATTCCCACTCCAAAGAGTGCAACACTAGGGAAAGTGTTGGATAGCGTAGGGGTAAAAACTACTATTCTCACTCCAGTCAGTGCAACAGTAGGGAAAGGGTTGGATAGCGTAGGGGTAAAAATTACTATTCCCACTCCAGTGAGTGCAACAGTAGGGAAAGCGTTGGATAGTGTAGGGGTTAAAAATAACATGCTTATAAATTAAATCATTTTTGTAATTAAATAATGATTTATTAATAAATTAACAATAAATTAATTAAAAATACCAATAAATTAAAATTAATAATTACTTTAATAACATTAAATTACTTCCCACCCTATTCCCCAATAAACACACAACCCACTGCACATACAATTACACACAATTAATGTAATTATCAATTAATCAATTAATAAAAATTAATTACAAATTAATAATTAATTAACAATACATTAATTATCAATACCAATAAATAATAATTAACACAAAATTAATTACCAATTAATAATTAATTAACAATAAATTAATTATTAATACCAATAAATAATAATTAATACAAATTAATTACCAATTAATAATTAATTAACAATAAATTCATTATCAATACCCAGAAATAAAAATTAATAGTTACTTAATTGCATTTAAATTACTTCCCACCCTATTCCCCTATAAACCCACAACCCGCTCCAATAATAGATTAATACAATTAATATAATTATCAATTAATCAATTAATTAAAATTAATTACCAATTAATAATTAATTAACAATAAATTAATTATCAATACCAATAAATAAAAATTAATAATTACTTAATTACAATCAAATTACTTCCCACCCTATTCCCCTATAAACCCACAATCCGCTACACAACTAAAACGCAAAATTTAATTAAAAATAATTAATAATCCCTAAAAATTATTATTTAATTTACTATAATTAAATTACTTCCCACCCTATTCCCCTATAAACCCACAACCCGCTACAGTACTAAAACGCATAATTTACTTTAAAAAAATTACTAACTTCTAAAAATGTTATATATATATTTAAAAAAACAGTACAATACTTAACAAAAAATATAGAACACATACATATAAAATACATACTAAAATACATAACACTAATATAAACATCGATATTATTAACATCGATATTTTTGCTATCGATATTACTAACTTCGATATTAACAAAAACAATATTTCTTACCTTCAGGTCGATATTCTGGTCGTCTATATTCTTGATGTCGATATTCTGTCCCTACGATATTTAAAACTCGATATTAATGTAGGTCGATATTAAAAAATCGATATTATGTCTGTGGAAATTACGCAAGCCTGTCATGCAAGCAGTTGCAATGTCTATGGAAAGGTTTTGCGAAGATGAGGCATTACCAGGGGGCTCGACTAAGAATTACAAGTAGGTTCTCAAGGTCATTTCTTGTTTCTGAGGAGATTCTCTGGGCTCAACCCCGTTGTCCCTATTAATTTAGCACATCAGAGTTAACGCAACTCCTGGTATCATTAACTTTGGAGGTGCTGAATTAATTCCGACTCACTGGGGCACTCGCAAAGATGTCCTTATTCTTCATGACCAATCCTGAAATGTAACTTAGCAACATCAGTGCAGTTACTGCAAGGTTAATTCAATGTTCTTAAACAGGCAATTTTCATCAACAGTAGCTATTTATGGACGGGATACTGTAACAAAGGGAAGATACAGTCGTCCAGCCAAAATGATTTACTTTGTAGCATGCTAGTAATGGTTGATGTTCATGGCACTGTTCATTGCGAACACCCAATCCGGCACAGAAACAATCAAAATCAATGGTAGTCAAGTTACTAGGGGGCACATGCATCAAGGTATGATTTTGCGAGTCCTTAATTGCGATTATTAAGGAATCGCAATTAAGGACTCGCAAAAGCCTATGCATGTAGGAATCGCTATAAAAATAGCGATTCCTAAACATTCCTTAATTGCGAGTCGCAATTAAGGAATGGCTTCCCATTCATTCCTATGGGTCTACAGGCCCATAGGAATGAATGGGAAATTGCATGCGCAATTTGCGAGTACCAATTGGTACTCGCAAATTGCGCATGCAATTTCAAGGGTGCAAGGGTGTCAGAAGGACACCCTGTTGCAACCCTGAAATTGTGGTGTGCACCCATGTTGCGCACACACATGCCCCCAAGGGCATGTGTGTGTGTAACCTGAAACTTTGAAAAATGCACTTTAGTGCATTTTGCAAAGTTTTTGCAAATTACCGAACAGTTTAATTTCTCGGTAATTTGCGACCCCAAATAGCGATATCGCTATTTAAAAGTGTTTCTTGCATGGCATTTAAGGAATCGCAAATTGCGATTCCTTAAATGCAATCGCAATTTAGGAAATCGCAAGAAATTGCAATTACCTAAATTGCGCGTCCCCAACACTTTCATGCATCGCAAAAGGCCATTTTGCGAACGCAAACAGCCGATTTTTTGCAAATCGCACCGTTTGCGCTCGCAAAAACCTTTGATGCATGTGCCCCTAGGTGTCTGGTATCCTGCAAAGGAAGGAGGCACTGTCTCAAATTTCCTTTACATAAGCTTGCATAATTTCCAACAGTTTGCATTACGAGTGTTGCACGTATTGCCTGGAATTAAGACATTGCACCACACCATATAAATCGCATTTTGTTTGGGTGAAAATACTATTGTAAAAGGACTGTAACAAATGAATGAACAAAATGTGAGTGGATGTTGCCCATGTCACGCACAAGTTTGCACTACTGTGTAGTGCAAAATGCCTTTTCTTGTCCAGAATGGACAAGAGATGTTATACCAGCATTTCACTTAATAACATGTCATTTTGTGTAATTTTTGACTTTTCACGAAGGTAATTATGCAAGCTTTGTCTGGGTTTACTGAAGTATTAAGTGTATAATTACTTGGACCGGGGAGGTAGGCCAGCCCTTTGGGATAGGATTAGTGCTGGTCAGTGAAATGGAGCAAGGATATCTCACTACCTAGTGAACTTGAGGCTCTGGGTCAGTGTTTTCTAACACTAAGGGATCCAGCCTTCACAACAAGGGAGGACAGATGCAGTCTGGCCCATGTAAATGAGTACAAGCCCAAAAGCATGAAGGTCTCATCTTAGACTGCATGGGTCTTTCTCTCTCTCAGCCAAGCTAGCTGGCTAGCAAATCGGTTTCGGATTACCATGCACAGCAGACTTAGGGCCTGATTTAGATCTCGGCAGGCAGGTTACTCCGCCGAAATATAAATCCCATTGGATATATTGGGATTTATATATCACATACAGGATATCTGTCACTGTTGTGACGGAGTAACCTGCCCACTGAAATCTAAATCAGGCCCCTAGTTTGACTAAACAAAAACAATAAAAAGGGTGCAAAAAGGAAGTGTGCTCGCTATAGGAGTCACCACCCAACTCACCAGCTTTACATTGGTCTTTCCGAGGTGCAGCCCTCTTCTGGCCCTTAGAAAAGTTCTGGAAATCTAGAAATATGGACAAGAAAGTATTAAATGAGCAGGAAGTGTATAACAGATTTTTTTTTAAAGGTTAAACTATCTACAATATTTGCCTCCATGGTCAACACATTTCCAATGCCAATATTCTAAGGAAATGGCAAAGGAAGTAGTCATTTTTGGTCTGCTATTGCAAAACTGCCATGCCAATATAATGGAAATGAGAATTAGAAATGCAAGTGAAAGATGTCATCATTATCAGATACAACTGAGTTTAGTGAAAGAAGAGTAACCCAGTGAAACAGGAAGAAAGACACTTAATTTTAGGAAAGCAGATTTCAAGAGGATAAGGAGCAGAATCAGACTGGAATTAATAGAAGTTCCAGTGGCAGTGAATGCGATGACAAATGGAACCAATTTAAAGGTGGCATCACCAGGGCCAGGAGTAATTGTGTTCTCTTCAGCAACAGGGCGAAGAAGGCTACGAGAGGAGTTCACTGTCCACTGAACATAGATGCAAGTTAACATCAACACGTCAAATCTAAAGCAAGAGTCTGAGAAATATTAAGAAGCAAGGACGTGCAAAAATTACAGAGAGAAAGTGCCAGCTACTAATTCTGAAAGCTAAAAGTGCCCTGTACGACAGACTAAAACACTTTATTGTGAGAAATAGTAGTGTATATTTTCAAAAATATTCTTTTTATTGAAAGAATAAGACAGTCAAGCATGGCCAAACAAGGACAACTCAAAATTGTAGAAGATTTTTATAAATATTCGCTTTGTGATTTTTTGGGTTATAAGAAGGATTTTGGTGTCCAAATTTATGAAAACCATTAACAGTCCCCCTTAAGATTGAATAGTCTAACTTTACATAGCAGTATGAATTGATATATAGTTTTCCTTTCAATTGAAATGAGGGATTATCCACCCACTGGAGGCAAATCCCCCACTGGAGGCATCTGGTAATAAAACATAATCTGAAATACACAATAGACACTCCAGTTTGTAAAAGAGAACTATACAAATTTAAAGCTCTTCTGATACTCTTACATCATTACTCAGTGTTAAAAAAGTGGACAGCAGCATCCAAGATGATTTTATTTTAGAAGGATCTCTCAACAAGTTTGAAATCCAAGGACAAGGCATAATACAAATATAGCAAAGGGGATGATATCTGCACCGTTATGAAGAGCTAATTAAATACCATCCTCAACTTTAGAAGGACAATATATTCAAGTTTATTACTTGGTAACCATACTTTGCTGAATTTTTTTTGTATTTGTATTTAGTTTACTGTCATTTGAGAATTTGGAAAACTGGAAATTATCATCTGAAATTAGCAGATCCGGGAAAAAATACAAAACAGGCAAACATGTTGGTAATGGAGGATGGTTGAAGATCATTTACACAAGTAGAAAGGGGAGAGGTGGTGGGTCATGGTGATGTCAAAACCAGCTGAAGTGACAAGATCAATGTCCAATGACCAATGTCAGGCAGGGCATGTAGTCCATGATGAATCTCAAAGTACAAGGCTCCATGTGGTAAACTGGGTACCTGTTGAAAATTAGGTCCTGAGCATGTGTCTAAAATGAAGGAGGGTGATGGTAAGCTGATGCAGAGTCAGATGTTTTTCCACAGTGTTAGAGCACATTCTGAGAAGTCCTTAAATTTAGTGCATTATTTCCAGGCATTGGCTGTAGTCTTGTGGTGGCCATGGAAGATGGTGATATTCTATAACTAGTGGATCACTGGTTTTGTTATATTTTTTATGCAGGAGATGCAGCTTCAAATTAAGGCCTATTTAGGGAGGCCGTGTATTTTGTATAGGTTTCAGAGAGTGTGATCAATATTTCATGGTAGATTGCCTTGTTATGCTACAACATCTAGACAAGCTTTGACAGAGGCAACAGATTTGGCAGTAGTTGTCAATAGGTAGGACAATGCCACAGATCAGGTCCAGTTTAGAAGATGGGTTTTTGGTGAGATAGGATTTAGCCTTGCAAAAAGGGACAGATCATACCCACCTTATGCTTGTGTTTGACGTGTAAACTAGACATCCAAGCCTGAATTAGAGAAAGATTGGCTTTATGTGGTGGATGTAATTAACTGATAAAACCCATTGATAGCAAAGGGTGTCTGTAGCGTTGTGATGAAATGAAGAGAGCATGGAATCCTGGAGGACACTGCAAGAGCATGAAAAGAGAAAGGCTTCTTAGGGCATGGCATTGAGTATTGTGTGATCAGGTGTGGAGATTTGCCTAGTTATGGATTACGAGTTATCACTGAGCGTTATTAGCTTCTGTGCTATAGGTTTGCTATCTAAAGCTGATATTATATATTTGTTTCTGTTTATTGGGGTTAGAAATTCCGCAGTGCAGCATAAATTACCAGAGACACTAAATTGTGTGGTGAATGAAATACTTAAACACAAATAGCCAGTGGTGTGTTGAATTAGATGGCTATATATTTTCCCCAAGGTGAGGTGGCTTTCTGAAATAATATCCTACTCCTACTGCCACATACGTTGAATGAAAAGCATGCACGAAAATGTGATCTGCTGTCTGTAGGGAGTGAGTATAGATGAAATTATTCATTCAGACCCCCTCAGGACATCACAATTTCGGGATTAGCAAATCAATTGCTAAATCGGCACGTTTGTAAAATCCTGCTAGTTTTACAAAAGGAACCGCAAAAATTGCCACTGTAAACAAATGGAGGCTGATTCTCCTTATATTGGCTTTGCTCTGTGCTGAGCCAATAAAAGGAGGTTGAACAACAGGTTAGCAGGAGGTGTTAAATGCTTCTGTTGCCTTCTTTAAAAGGCACAGGCCCACCTTCTGTGCTGACAGGCCTCTGTCCTTCCCCTGCCTGTTGTTTCATGGGATCTGCTGCACTTGACTATTTATTTTTTGCATATTTATACAGGGCGAACTCGACACGAATTGCAGCGCTTTACATGAGTCCCAGTTACATGAAACTAGTTTTTTAGGCTCTAGGGAGATTAAGTGATTTGCCCAGAATCACAGGATGTTGAGCTACGCGATGCTGGAACTCAAATCTAAATTCTTATTCTTTAAAGAGGGGATGCCTCCTTTTTCATCTTGCTCTTCAGTCCTCTTCCTGGGCCTTTTCTTTCCTCCATTTGTGTTTTCTCCTTTTCTATTCTTTCATGAGTGAACCACTCCCAAAGTCCACCCTTCTACACCTTACATTCACCACTGATGCTTTGCTGACTTTCCACGTCTCCTTTAGCACCACTACCGTAGCTTTTTATTGTTGTTTTAGAACTGCTTTTTTTCCGATCTTGCTTCCCGTTCACACTTTTTTACTTTTATGCTAATTGTGTTTTAGAATTATTTGTTTATGACTGGTTTTAGTGCCAATCAAATGGGCCCCAGGTCAAAAGTAGGCAGCTCTCGCCATAACACCACATCCTCTCCATTTACTACTGGAAAGTCGAGTCATCCCCTCCTGTGCCTCCTCTCTCCGGAGGTTAACACCCCTGCCCCAAAAACACCAGGATACTCAAGGCACCCCCTCTCCTCACCACTATTGCCCTCCCACTCCTGACTCCCCGTTGTACCTGCCCCTTCATTTGCCCCCTGCTGCCCTGCCCTTAGGAATAGTGGCTGTCCGATGCCAGTTTTCAAATTTAGATATGAATCAGACACCCTCCTGTTCCGAGGCGCAGTGCTGATTGACACTCTGCCAGGTCTCATTAAGTGACTTGACAGAGTCTCCAACAGTGACCGAGCAGTATTTTTGTGACAAGCACATATTCTTCCTGCCACAAAAATACAGCAAATGTTGGGGTTTGGTATGACAAAAATTGCTTTTTTTGCTGCTAAATTTGCCATCCCAGGCCTCAAACGTATGGTGGTCTGTTTATTGAGCCAATAATGCCCCGAAACATTCATATATTTCAATGTAGTCATAGTACTGTACACATCACTGTGCATTTTCTAGGAGTTAGTAGATAGACGAGAAAAGGGAAAAATCAACGGACTTTTTCTAGATCAGTGCCCACATGATACTCACAGCTCCACTCACAGCTACTTTTACATTTCTTTTAACAACTCAATTTGCAGTTTAACTTACAGTGCTCTCTGCACTTTCCCTCATGACTCTACTTATATCAGCAGTTACAACTTCAGTTAAAGTTCCATTCAGTATTCTACACGCAACTCTTCTAACACGTCCACTCACAGTTACAATTTCCAATCCATTCAGCTTTACTCTCACCTCCCTCGGTATCTTCATATTTCTAGTCACAATTCCAGACAGCTTTGCTCACATTTTCATTCAGTTCCACTTACATACTCTAGTCACATCTCTTTTTATAGCTCCACTCATTGTTCAACACATAGCTCCACTTATAGTTTCACTCAGAACTCCACTTACAGCTTCAATCACAGATCCACCCAAAGTTCATTCATTGCTCCACTCTTTGCTTTATGCAAAGACTTGTTCAATATTCCGCTGATATGTCACTTGCAGCGCCATTTAAACTTACACCTACAGCTCCACTCAGGTCCTCTTTCTTGTGGGGTAGATTAGTATTTCTATGTGTCTCTTTTAGATTGACGTCTTTCTGAAATAAATCCCATATATAGGTTTGAAGTGCTGCATTAGTTGAGTGGTCGGGAAATTGTTGGTCAAGATGGTTCTGTAAGGATGTAACAATACATATAGATGTGGCAAGCTTATATTACCTTACATGCAATAATGCTGATGTTTTACTTGAACTGAAATAGGGGATCAGCAGCACAAATCCTCGAAGTTGGACAGATGGACCGTGAGTGCAGACTTGAAAAGAAAAAGGGAAGATGGTGCTCTCAGGGAATGGAATTCTATTAATTCCGTCTGGTAGTTGAAAAGACTTGAACGCTAAAGAGGCACAGAGTGTGTAGACAGGCAGCAGGGTGAACTGGTTTGGCAGATGCATATTTGAAATCAGCAGAAGTTCTATGAGGAGTATGGAGGTGGTGTGTGCTACTCTGAAGAAAAGGATGAGAAGTGTAAAGAGGCTCCATTTATTTGGCAGAGGCAACTTGGTAGTGAAAGGAAGATCTGGGTATGTACTGTAATAGTTTGAAGAACATTTGGATATTGAAGGCCATGATTTATATAGAAAGTGTTTGATTATTGTGCAGATACAGTAGGAGGCTTATTCAAAAATCAAGCTTGCTCATGAGTATGGTACGAATAAAGGGACTATTACTACAGAAACAAAAGTGCAAGTACACTTTGCAGATGTTCAGTAGTTCAGTAGCTGGAATCTAGTTGCAGTAGAGGTGGCAGGTCTGATGTCCTCTAGTGTCCCAAAGTAGACAGGGTGTGAGTGTGTCAAGAGAGGAAGATAGCGTGATACTGTTAGAAAATGTCTGTCATAGAGTAGATAACAACAAAGGACAGATGGTCAATCTAATGTCTGGTAGCAGAGGGACGGGGTGATTCTACAATAAGGGCAAGATGTGAAAGATGGAAAGGAAGAGAAGATCTCTATGTTGTTGGCAAATAGGTATTAGAAGACTTTAAAGGAACAGAATATTTATCTGAAGGATTTGGTCTACAGGGAAAAGAGGAATAGGGATTAACACTTGGCACATTTCCACTAACTGCAATATGTGAAAAATGTGAAGAACATCACAAGCTAGAAAAGGAATGATGAAAGATATAGGAGTGCAAGTCAAATGATGTGCCAGTGATGTCCTAGGAAATCAGGATAGCAAGTATGATGGGAGGGTCAAACTCATCGAATGCTGCTAAGAGATCAAAAAGAATTACATAGGTATTTTTGAGACTGAGATGTTGAAGATGGAAACTTATATTAGAGTGATCTCAACTGCATTGCAGTTGATGGAATCTAGATTGAAGAAGGTTTAAGCTGTTGTGAGATGTTATAGAGTGGATATGACAGTTGCACAATTTCATATGACTTAGAGAAGTAAGCATTGTGTAAATAAAAAAAGCAAGCAATGGGCGGTTTCTTTAGTAAAGAGATCACTGTACCCGGTTGGAATCCTTAAAGGTAGACTCAAGTACAGTGAGTTTCATGAGAGAGCATAGGGAGGCAGGAGAGGATCCTCAAGGATGTTGAACAATTTCAGAGGCACACGAAATGTTGATAAACCAGAATATGAGAATGTGTTTGGCCAGGGATAGGAAGGAAAATAAGCAAGGCGATCAGTCTTTTTGTGAGCGGAGGGGTAAGATTGTGAGGGTTGAGGAGGAGCTAAAGATTATTTGGAACAAATAGAGGGCAAATTCCCCAGCTTATATGCTAGACTGGTATCTGTGATGCAATATGAAGGAAGAAGGGAGTTCTAAATACAGGATAGTCACCAGCAGCTGTACTGAATTAAGGAAATGAGGGCTTGGTTGTGGGTATCTTTGGCTATGGCAAATAAATATAGTAAATATCCAAGTCAGATGATTTACTTTTATTTGGATAAATCATTTTTATGAAAGGGTGAATTGAATTATTTTTGTCATAAACTTGTGAATTAACTGAGTTGGAACATGCTTTGTAAAGAGAGTGATTTCTTAATAAATCGGTGCAGAAGACCCTTGTGTATCTATGTGAGAGCACAGAATGGGATCACAATATAGCCCCAGAGATACAATAGTGTGACCCACTCCATCTCATAACATTGTGAACTGCTAAATGTGCCATGAAAATACAAAAGAAACTATGGAATTAAAGCCAAAGGCAACAAATATTTGTGACATATTATTTTTCATATTCATTAAGGGAGAAGTATAGTTGCATGCAGAGTCATGGATAGTTGTCATGGAGGCCTCTTTTGGCATTCTGTAAATATGTATCAAATTCTGCTTGAAAGAGAATGCATATAATGGAGAAGGCAAAAGAGCCTATTTGATAACTGCCATGTAGATAGGTGATATAGGTTTACCACAGCTATATGGAATACACTTGTTCTTGGCAGTTGCAGCAATTGCAGTCAAATATTACAGCAATTGTAGACCATCTATCTGCTTGACATTTTCTTCATGTGGACGATTCAAGTTGAATATTTCTGTGATTCTCACTGCCTTGCTTTGTGAGTGTTGACACTGATTCAGAGGTTGCAGACGTTCTCTGATGCATCAGCTTTATGCACGTTTTCTGCTTTACTACAGTGCCTTAATTGTTTTACTTAGTGTTGAAATGCTTGCACATCACCTGAGTTGGAGCCTTATTCTGCTCCAATTAGTGCCTAGGTGGCAGCCCCACATCCACCATACTGTTTGCTTTTTTACTTGGATAGAACACTTCCCTGCATTTTCATCCATGTTTAGCTTATGACCTGCTCATTGTCTCCTTTCTCTCACTGCTAATTTGTATATATGGCCCACAGTCTGATCAGAATCTGTGACTTCTGTGTCCTACAAAGTTGCTTCAGACTATTTTTTCACCTACTCTTGGGTGGAAAGTAATCATCAGTTTTCCAAGTATTATCTCCCACTCATATTGCTATCTTTGCCCCCTTCCCTAAAACCTCCTTCACATCCTTCTGAACAGAAGATATTACCGCTGCTTCCTCCTCTGCACCTTGTACTTGTTGGCTACAGCAGTCAGGCCATAGCACACAGCTAGATTTGTGCTCAACTCCACCAAAGCTTGAATTGAACATTTGAAGATCGTGACCTTTTGGAATTGCTCAAACAATTTTCCATAACTGTAGGGAGTCCTTTTGTACTTTTTTTATATGTGCATCTTTCTATATGAACGGAAATTAATAGTTGACCTACATTGATTTTCAGAGTTGCATCAATGAAAAAGGAAACATTTCCAGGATAAATTTCAATACATATTTCTGGAGGGCTGATTTTTGATTTCACACAGGTTTTGTGTTTGCACCTCTTCTACAAAAAGGCCTTGAACAGAAGGACCATAAAATGTGTCACTAATATTATAGTTTAGGGAAGAGTGTACAACTGACTGTGTTGCATTGGGTATACATTATGTTGTGTAGTCCACCATGTGCACCACATAAATTACTATAATCTCTAAGTGTGGTTGATGACCATCTGAAGGTAACAGGTACAAGGTCTCTGGTTTTGTGGTTTGCTGCAAGTTCATAAATGAATCTTGAAATGAAACTGTTTTCGTACAGTCTGCCTTCTATGGAATCTTTTAAAAAAACTATTTTTTGCAGAAAAAACATTTGTGATTTCATTGGCAACTTTAGAAGCGAATCTGATTTTTTTAATAGCAAATGCGATATTGTTAATAATGTAATCCCACCGTGGCTTGATAAAATTAACTCATTTAGCTGAAACTATGATACAATTCAATCACCAACCTTACAAGATAAAATAAACGAAGAATGTTTCATTGAGTTGAAAAAGGATGCTGGGTCTTAATTAATGTTCATAACCTCAAGCCCTCCACATAATAATATCTTAAAATCTTGCAACATCCGATGATACAGAATATATTGGTATCCAGGCAAGATGTGTTCTTTGGGTCTTCAAGATAGGAGCAATTGGTAGAATTGGTCTTCATGCTCAAGGAACATCATGTACATTGCCTAGTCAATCCAAAGTGGTTGAAATTCAGAAATCGGTAGGTTTGAGCCATTTTCAAATTGTCATGGGTACACATGCTTGAATACACCTCGATGATACCTATTCATATCGTCACTTCAAGGTAAGCATGTGTGATTCTATATTTTTTTAGTGTTGCAGGATAGTCATTGACTAGGTGAGAAGATCTACCTTCATGTTTGTGCTATATAACTTTCTATTTATACTAAAAAATGCATTATGCAGATAAAAATGATGCTATCTACAATACCTTATTAAAACTCTGTAGATACCTTAGAAAAAGAAACTGACTCAATCTTTGTAAACAAAGAGTCTTCCTTTTCCCAATTTCTCTTTGTAGGGAAGTAGATTGGCATTTGGAATGGACAAGTGTCCACCTAAAAGGATAAGGCCACCACCTGCTAGATGTCAATGAAAGTAAATAAAACAATCCTGTGCTCAATCCCTGGTAACCTAGCACAAAGCAGCCACACTTACACCGATAAGCAATCTGAAAAGTATTTAAGCAGTGTATAAACAGTAGAAAACGTCACACAAAACACAATAAAAGTCCACAATCAATTTTAAAATAAACTGAAAAATGTTATGAGTAAAATAAGACTAAAACAGGAATAATCCAACAAGGGGAACTGCAGATATAAACATTTAAAGAATTAAAGTGAAAAATCACCAAAAAAACAAAGTTGCAAATGTAAGTCAATGATATCAGTAGTCCTGGACCAATGTGCAAATTCAGGCAGACCGTGATAAATCCCAGCTCAGATATATTAAGTGGATTCGGTTCTGGTGAAAGTCTGGAAGTGAAAAAGGCTTAAAAATGTCTAAGTCCCCCTACAGAAAGACCAGTGTCACTTTCTTGAAGAACATTTTTTGAAATTTCTCCTAAGTTCCAATTCAGAATGCGATTTTGTGAATTTTTGTGCTCACTGAAACTGTAATCACCGCTGTGGAACCAGCGTTTAGACACCTGAAGCAGGCTATTTTCAGCGCCGGTTAATCCAAAGGGAGGGAAACAAGGGCAGTAGTTTACTCAGGTCCAGCATACATGCCCAAAATGATATCTCTACAATTATAGTTTGCAGTTCCTAATATTAAAAGCAGGTGGTTGTGATCAATCAAGGGCTCCACATGGTGGTGTAGAGCGAGACGTCAGGAGGAGAATCTCCTCCTTTAGGAAAAAGACCCTCACACACCCAGCCAGCTAGGTGTCTTGCTTCATCATCGGGTCTGCTCCTTATCGGGTTGGCGCTGCAATACCCGATCGGCACCCGAGATGGGGCCTTCTTGGCGGAGATCTTTATTCCTTATGCCGTAGGGTGTAGTGCGTGTGAGGGCCCTAGAACAGTGTAGGTGATAATGATGTGTAAGTAAGTGTAATTTAAAATAGGAAGTGGTGGTCCACTCAAAACAATTTTAATGAAGTGTGGCCATCACCCTAATTAAAACCAAAAATGAAAAAAGAAAACGCGTATCTTCACTCTAAAGTTGTGAGGTTATACGCTTATGACATGGGTCAACATGTTTCTTGCCCTTATTCCAAGTAGATGGCAATTCCTCAGGACCAAAATAGGATCTACCTACACTTTTCGGTGGTGGTCAATAACTACGTTAAGTGAGGTAATAACCACTCATACAGCACCCTAAAAAGTGATACCTGTAGATCTAAAAACAACCTGCAATAAAACAGAATAACAAACATTAATTATTCATGTAAGAATATTCTGGTAATTAAAGGAACCTGTGCCCTAATCAATATCCAAGGTGCAGCAACCGCATGCCGAACGCGGGTGACTGATGGCATGCATAAAGTCTGAGCTAAAAGTGGTGAGGAAGATATAACAACACATTAAAAAATGGCAGCTGGAGAGAGCATCGTATTTTAACTTACCCAAATTGGGTCGAGGACGCACGGCATCAGTACCGGCTGGTGTGGACACTAAAATGAAGTGTCCTGAAGGGTAAAAAATAGAGAACAAGTACTTGAAAAATGTACGGCCAGGTACAGCTACCTGTGGGTGTATTCAGCAGTAAGGATGAGGAGGCCACAATACACGGGTACCTGGTTGTATCTTAATCATGCTTATCAGTACAAATCTCTCAGGCGAACACACTGGCCCGTCTATGTCAATGGATAAGGTAAAAAGCGTTGATTACACCAATCTGTGCTCCCCGGTGTTAGTACCGACACTGACCATGGTCAGCGTCAAATGCGCACCCGGTGCACGTCGTAGTAAACAACATCGCGCTCGTTTAACATCAACAAGGCAGCGTTCAAACCAAACAATCCGCAAAGAGTGAGTAACCCCAGCTCAAGTAGTGGGGAATTTGAGAGCCGACGTAACCACATCACCCCATTCGGAAGGTAGTCAACCCGGTGTGATGGCAAGCGTGCGGGTCAATTGGACCCCACAAATGAACTAGGTAGCTCACTGGAGGGACATAATGGTGCCCTTCAAGCCAACACAATAAAAACACAATAAAGGACACACAGGGAGCTGGCTGTAACGTTACTTACTGTTCCGTGGGAAGCGGGTCGGCAGTACTCCTACCCCTCACTCAGCCGGTCCGGGGAGTGACGACCAGATGAATGGGTCTCACAAAAGTACCAGCGGCCGGCGAAGAGTGGGGGCGGTACTTCCGGTACTTCCTGGAAGAAACGGTGCTGCAACTGGAGCGCTAACCCTGTTTTGGGCGCCATGTTGGATTTCCTTCAACTGATGCGGGACACACACCACAGGCAGCTGTGATCATGGGCGCCATTAGCAAAGTCTCGCTTCATATTAATATGACAAGGTGATTGGGTTCAAGTCACCTATAAGTTGCTGAATCGTTGCCATAGTCTAGTATGGACGGTAAAACTGGTGATATACCTGTGTAAATAGTGTCATGCACGAAAAGAATAATGGTGGCGTTACGAGTGGTTGAAGCTGGCCCAACCTTACTAGTGTATCTCATAAGTAGTCCGGGGTGGTATCTAGACTAAACTGTGTGTAGGGGCTCCCTCTTGTCGGGATCATAAAGTGTGTTATGCTAATTGTATTAGGCGATATGTTGGGAACACACACGAGGTCAGGATAGAGTCTGGAAGTACTCTGGTAAATATCTTTAGGAGCAAATACACTGTGCAAGGTGCAAAATAAATGAGCCCAAGTTGGTAATTAGGTTAATTGGCTCCAAGGGATATCTTCATTAAGCCCTCCCTTGTCAGTGGCAAGTCGTAGAACCCAACGTTGTTCCAAACGGAACAATGAATTAGTGGGCATCCCCGGGTGGGTTTCTAGTACGGCCCAATTGAAAGAACCAGGGAGGTGTTGCGCCTGTTTGAAGTGACTGGTCATTTTGGTATTTGTTTTCTGGCATCTGAAATTGCTTCTATGTTCCATCATCCCGACTTTGACTGGTCTCGAGGTCATCCCTATGTAAAGGAGACCACACGGGCAATCCAGTATATAGATGCAGTTAGAAGTGTTGCAATTAGTATGTGTGGCCATTCTCCAACTAACTCCATTAGGGAACCTCAGTTCTTTAGTAACCTTAGTTTGTGGGCACACTGAACAGGACCCACAAGGGTAGTGTCCCCTAACAGGGGGCAAGTCCCATAGCGTTCTTTGTGTATTGCTCTGTTGTTTCTTGGGTCTCGTGTGTATCAGCATGTCCTTGAGGTTGTTAGTTCGTTTGAACGCGAACCTGGGTTTTGGAAGCTTAAGAGTTCCTGTATTAAGGATGTTCCAATGTTTACGAATGATATTCCTAACCCGGTTAGAGTCAGGGGTATACGTCGTTACACAGGTCATGACCCTGTCAGGTTCTCTAGTTCTGACCTCCAATAGGCTCTCACGGTTATTATGTTGTGCCCTTTTGTACGCGAGATCAATAACCTGTTTAGGGTATTCTCTTTGAAGTAGGTCTGTCTTCAGCGTGTTAGACTCATTCTTGTAGTCAGTAAGTGTACTGCAATTCCTTCTGATACGAAGGAATTGCCCAAAGGGTAAGTTCTGTCGCAGAGCCCTTGGGTGATGACTACTAAAAAGTAGGAGACTATTCCTGTTGGTTGGTTTGCGATAAAGAGTGGTAGAAATCTTGTCACTCTCTAGTTTAATCATCAGGTCAAGAAATGGGATCTCCGTTTCTGAAATGATGTTAGTGAATTTCAAAAAGGGGTTCAATGTGTTAATCCAAATGCAGAATTCATCGCATTTGGTGCGTTCTCCTTTCCATAGGATCAGAATATCATCAATGAAACGCTTCCACAATAACACATTGGTGACATACGGATTCCTAGGGTTGTGGATCTCCCTCTCCTCGAACGCTGCCATGTACATACATGCCAGACTAGGCGCGAATGTGCTGCCCATCGAAGTGCCCTGCGTCTGATGGTAAAGCTGGGTATCATATTCAAAGTAATTTTCTGTAAGTGCTAAAGTGGCACAATCCAGTACGAAGGCCAGTGGGGTTCGTGAGTCCCACTCACTGCGGCTAAGAGCATCTTCAATTACATCAAGGGTTGCCCTTTGAGGAATATTAGTATAGAGGGCCTCAACATCCAGGGTGACCAAGAGATCTACTTCTTCTGGATGTTGGGCCCCCTCGAGTAGATGTAAGACGTCTGTGGTGTCCCTGATGAAAGAGGGGGTTGCTCTTACCAGTGGTTGCATGAAATGGTCCACGAACTTGGAGAGGGGTTCCAAGATGGACCCGATCCCTGACACGATGGGACGTCCAGGAACCGGGGTGATCCCCTTGTGGATCTTGGGTAAGCAGTAAAAATAGGGGGTCTTGGGATCCTTCGTTATTAGGAATTCTGCTTCCTTCTTTGTAATCCAACCCTCTGTTTCGGCAGAAAAAACCATAGAGGATATGATTCTACTCAGCCTGGGCGTGGGGTCTTCCCTAATAGGAGTGTAGTATACCCTATCACTTAGTTGTCTGCGACATTCATTGTCGTAGTCCACTGTGGACATGATCACCGTAGCCCCACCTTTATCAGCCTGTTTGATTATGATGTTCACATCATTCGCCAGGTCTAAGATGGCAGTGGTTTCATTGGAAGACAAATTGTGATACGGAGCAGGGGTAGATGTTCTGTTCAGATCTTTTAACACTGCTTGCTCAAATGTTAACACCTCGTTGGGAATCATGCTACTATTAGGTGTAAAAGTAGATGGTTTGTGCAAACCAGAATCGCCCGTTGGTTGTGGCGGTTGGTCTTGAAAAAAGGCTTGTAGGCGGATTTTGCGGAAAAAACCTTGTATTTCACAAATGTCACGAAATTTATCATTTCGAGGTGTGGGGACATACCCCAGACCTTTTTGGAGAACCTTTACCTCAATCGGTGAAAGGGCTCTGGGTGAGAGATTAATAATCAATGTCTCTTCCCCCTTGTCTGACTCCTGGTCTCTACTGCTCGTATTGACTGTTCTGGCAAATCCTGCCGTTGTACTCTTTTTTGACCTCTTCTGCGCCCTCTTCCTCTGCCCCAGCCTCTGTCTAAAAAAGGTGGCTCAGCCCCATGTTGGAAAAAAGGCGGAGGGCCTTGTTGGTACATTGGGTATTGCCAGTATGGAGGTCCCTTATACGGTGGTATGTGGAAAGGAGGATACATAGGCTGTTAGAAAGCTCTTGTTTTCCTGTTATTCCAGCTCCCAGTGCTGGAATCACTGTTAGATGAAGAACCCCTACGTGATGAGTTGGAACCTTCATCAGAAGAATAACTAGTAGCAGTTGCAGTATAGTCTGCCTTGAGATAGGGGTAGATCTTCTCAGTAGAGAATTTCTGGATATCTTTTTGGAGTTTTGAAATCTTCTGTTTCATTAAGTATTCCCTATTCTCTGCAATCTCTGCATTGATCTCTGCTAGCTTGCTCTTATATGCAGCTGTTTGGACAATGACCTTAATCGCGCCTTCTGCTGTTTGTATTCTTATCAGCAGGGTGTCTGCAATTCTCTTAGCCGTATTGATTATAAGGATCAACCAGTCCCTAGTGCACTTCCATGCTACTAGGGACCATTCTTTCTTAAAGACAGGATCCTCCAAAAATAGACGTGGGAAATTATTAACAATCAAGCCGTTTGGGGCTATATTAGCCCTAAGGTACTCTGTCATCATCGCACCATGCAGAGTCACCTTCAGCCATTCATGTTTCATGTTAGTTAACGAAGTCCAATCTTCTGACTGGCTGCCGGAGGCGGAACTACCATCCGGCCCCAAAAGTGACGGTGCTCTCAATATCTCAGCTGCAGCTTCATCACCAAAGCTCAATCCCTGATAGTCCTCCATACTACTTGTCGGAGGTCCTAGTGGGGTTAATCAGAGTGAAGATGGAGAGTAGAAAAACTCCCTATCTTATAGTTTGGGCCAGGAGAACCAATCGTAACTTCCTGGTAACCTACTAATTATATTCCCGCGGGCAAAATCCTGTGCAATCAGTTAATCCAAAGGGAGGGACACAAGGGCAGTAGTTTACTCAGGTCCAGCATACATGCCCAAAATGATATCTCTACAATTATAGTATGCAGTTCCTAATATTAAAAGCAGGTGGTTGTGATCAATCAAGGGCTCCACATGGTGGTGTAGAGCGAGACGTCAGGAGGAGAATCTCCTCCTTTAGGAAAAAGACCCTCACACACCCAGCCAGCTAGGTGTCTTGCTTCATCATCGGGTCTGCTCCTTATCGGGTTGGCGCTGCAATACCCGATCGGCACCCGAGATGGGGCCTTCTTGGCGGAGATCTTTATTCCTTATGCCGTAGGGTGTAGTGCGTGTGAGGGCCCTAGAACAGTGTAGGTGATAATGATGTGTAAGTAAGTGTAATTTAAAATAGGAAGTGGTGGTCCACTCAAAACAATTTTAATGAAGTGTGGCCATCACCCTAATTAAAACCAAAAATGAAAAAAGAAAACGCGTATCTTCACTCTAAAGTTGTGAGGTTATACGCTTATGACATGGGTCAACATGTTTCTTGCCCTTATTCCAAGTAGATGGCAATTCCTCAGGACCAAAATAGGATCTACCTACACTTTTCGGTGGTGGTCAATAACTACGTTAAGTGAGGTAATAACCACTCATACAGCACCCTAAAAAGTGATACCTGTAGATCTAAAAACAACCTGCAATAAAACAGAATAACAAACATTAATTATTCATGTAAGAATATTCTGGTAATTAAAGGAACCTGTGCCCTAATCAATATCCAAGGTGCAGCAACCGCATGCCGAACGCGGGTGACTGATGGCATGCATAAAGTCTGAGCTAAAAGTGGTGAGGAAGATATAACAACACATTAAAAAATGGCAGCTGGAGAGAGCATCGTATTTTAACTTACCCAAATTGGGTCGAGGACGCACGGCATCAGTACCGGCTGGTGTGGACACAAAAATGAAGTGTCCTGAAGGGTAAAAAATAGAGAACAAGTACTTGAAAAATGTACGGCCAGGTACAGCTACCTGTGGGTGTATTCAGCAGTAAGGATGAGGAGGCCACAATACACGGGTACCTGGTTGTATCTTAATCATGCTTATCAGTACAAATCTCTCAGGCGAACACACTGGCCCGTCTATGTCAATGGATAAGGTAAAAAGCGTTGATTACACCAATCTGCGCCCCCCGGTGTTAGTACCGACACTGACCATGGTCAGCGTCAAATGCGCACCCGGTGCACGTCGTAGTAAACAACATCGCGCTCGTTTAACATCAACAAGGCAGCGTTCAAACCAAACAATCCACAAAGAGTGAGTAACCCCAGCTCAAGTAGTGGGGAATTTGAGAGCCGACGTAACCACATCACCCCATTCGGAAGGTAGTCAACCCGGTGTGATGGCAAGCGTGCGGGTCAATTGGACCCCACAAATGAACTAGGTAGCTCACTGGAGGGACATAATGGTGCCCTTCAAGCCAACACAATAAAAACACAATAAAGGACACACAGGGAGCTGGCTGTAACGTTACTTACTGTTCCGTGGGAAGCGGGTCGGCAGTACTCCTACCCCTCACTCAGCCGGTCCGGGGAGTGACGACCAGATGAATGGGTCTCACAAAAGTACCAGCGGCCGGCAAAGAGTGGGGGCGGTACTTCTGGTACTTCCTGGAAGAAACGGTGCTGCAACTGGAGCGCTAACCCTGTTTTGGGCGCCATGTTGGATTTCCTTCAACTGATGCGGGACACACACCACAGGCAGCTGTGATCATGGGCGCCATTAGCAAAGTCTCGCTTCATATTAATATGACAAGGTGATTGGGTTCAAGTCACCTATAAGTTGCTGAATCGTTGCCATAGTCTAGTATGGACGGTAAAACTGGTGATATACCTGTGTAAATAGTGTCATGCACGAAAAGAATAATGGTGGTGTTACGAGTGGTTGAAGCTGGCCCAACCTTACTAGTGTATCTCATAAGTAGTCCGGGGTGGTATCTAGACTAAACTGTGTGTAGGGTCTCCCTCTTGTCGGGATCATTAAGTGTGTTATGCTAATTGTATTAGGCGATATGTTGGGAACACACACGAGGTCAGGATAGAGTCTGGAAGTACTCTGGTAAATATCTTTAGGAGCAAATACACTGTGCAAGGTGCAAAATAAATGAGCCCAAGTTGGTAATTAGGTTAATTGGCTCCAAGGGATATCTTCATTAAGCCCTCCCTTGTCAGTGGCAAGTCGTAGAACCCAACGTTGTTCCAAACGGAACAATGAATTAGTGGGCATCCCCGGGTGGGTTTCTAGTACGGCCCAATTGAAAGAGCCAGGGAGGTGTTGCGCCTGTTTGAAGTGACTGGTCATTTTGGTATTTGTTTTCTGGCATCTGAAATTGCTTCTATGTTCCATCATCCGGACTTTGACTGGTCTCGAGGTCATCCCTATGTAAAGGAGACCACACGGGCAATCCAGTATATAGATGCAGTTAGAAGTGTTGCAATTAGTATGTGTGGCCATTCTCCAACTAACTCCATTAGGGAACCTCAGTTCTTTAGTAACCTTAGTTTGTGGGCACACTGAACAGGACCCACAAGGGTAGTGTCCCCTAACAGGGGGCAAGTCCCATAGCGTTCTTTGTGTATTGCTCTGTTGTTTCTTGGGTCTCGTGTGTATCAGCATGTCCTTGAGGTTGTTAGTTCGTTTGAACGCGAACCTGGGTTTTGGAAGCTTAAGAGTTCCTGTATTAAGGATGTTCCAATGTTTACGAATAATATTCCTAACCCGGTTAGAGTCAGGGGTATACGTCGTTACACAGGTCATGACCCTGTCAGGTTCTCTAGTTCTGACCTCCAATAGGCTCTCACGGTTATTATGTTGTGCCCTTTTGTACGCGAGATCAATAACCTGTTTAGGGTATTCTCTTTGAAGTAGGTCTGTCTTCAGCGTGTTAGACTCATTCTTGTAGTCAGTAAGTGTACTGCAATTCCTTCTGATACGAAGGAATTGCCCAAAGGGTAAGTTCTGTCGCAGAGCCCTTGGGTGATGACTACTAAAAAGTAGGAGACTATTCCTGTCGGTTGGTTTGCGATAAAGAGTGGTAGAAATCTTGTCACTCTCTAGTTTAATCAACAGGTCAAGAAATGGGATCTCTGTTTCTGAAATGATGTTAGTGAATTTCAAAAAGGGGTTCAATGTGTTAATCCAAATGCAGAATTCATCGCATTTGGTGCGTTCTCCTTTCCATAGGATCAGAATATCATCAATGAAACGCTTCCACAATAACACATTGGTGACATACGGATTCCTAGGGTTGTGGATCTCCCTCTCCTCGAACGCTGCCATGTACATACATGCCAGACTAGGCGCGAATGTGCTGCCCATCGAAGTTCCCTGCGTCTGATGGTAAAGCTGGGTATCATATTCAAAGTAATTTTCTGTAAGTGCTAAAGTGGCACAATCCAGTAAGAAGGCCACTCTGTAGCTATTGAGAATTCTTGCAAAAAAATGTCTAAGTTCCAACTCAAAATGGGACTTAGCAATTTTTGGGGAGGTGTGGAGAACTTCGCACCAGATGAAGCTGAAATCTAATCCATCGCTGTGGAAATACCACTTGGATTCTTTTTCCCATGAGCCCTCCTTAAGGTTGGGAGGAAAACCTTTCACATTTCCCAAAAGTACTTGTAGTGACAAAACAACAACAAGAGTACAATTTTAAGGCACCCAGGACCTCAGGTGAAGACACTTTGAGGCCTTCACTGTGTCGGGCAGAGGCCAAAAGCAAAGTCTAGTCCCAATTCAGTTCCCACTGGTCCACTGGGAATCTTTACAGGAATGTCCTTTTCAGATTTTTATGCTCCTGAGCCACCCAGTGGGTCAATCTTATGATCCTTGAAGCTCTTTCTGTCCTTGGATTTCAAGTCGAAAGGGGTTTAATTTCCCCAGGTCCTTTTCACAGGTTACAGATGCCAAGTGAGGTGGATACAGTCCTGGTATCCTTTCACAAATCCAGCAATGTTCTGAGCAAGGCTGGGTGAAGGTCTAACTTTGTAGGGTTCACCAGCCTGTGGTTGTTTGATACCCTAAGACACTTCTAGTCCCTCTCTGACATATAGATTAAATGTTCCCAGGTCCTGTCCTACCTACTTTTTCATTAGTTTCTGGTTCTATCACTGCAAACATGACCAAAACGAATATATCAGGGCAATTCCAAGATGGCGAAAGTGCAGCCACACTAAACTTGGGCTCTGAGTGCTGGGATGTGAAGATGAGTGTACTGTGAAAATTACTAGTGCCATCCCACGTCTAACACTAAAACCCAGTTTGAAGCAGGCCCTGTCCACCAATAAAATAAAATGAGACAGAAGTCTAGCAAGACAAGGCAGCGTCCTTCAATAACTAGAATAGCTCAGATGGGTCATCCCTGCCTATTCAGGTTAACCTGTCAAACAAAGTAACCTATTACAGCCAAGGCAAGGCTAGCCAGCAGCCATAGGTTAGGGCTAATTAGTCACAGTGGCGCAGGCAAGGAAATATAACTTTTCTGTAAGTTACATTTCCTAACTAATTAGAAAACCACACTTTACCAATAAAATGGATTTTTAAAAACAGTGGGGAAAAAATGTTGGTCTTTTTGTAGCTGTTTCCTTCTGGAAAATGCATAGATTGTGATTTGATCTGCTTTACTAGTATATCCTATGGGAGCAGATAAACCTAATATATATATGTATATATATATATATATATATATATATATATATATTCCAAAAACGTTCTCCGTTTTACTGGGGGCCACCAACTCTGCAGGGCGGGCTCTGTGAGCAGGAGCGGAGGATCCTGTTTGAATAGAACAACAGAAAATCAGAGCCCCACTCCGACTTCCAGGCAAGAAAAGACTTTATTCGTCTGAAGCGGCAGCATTGAAAAACACTCATTTATCCTTACGTGTTTCAGCGTAATCACGCCTTGTTCACAGGTGAGTGTGATAATGATCCTTGTGGTCACGAGGCCAGAGGGTTCAACTACAGGCCCCAGAATGCACCAACTTTGTTCAATGACAACGTGACATGGCCCAGTGTTCATTCATTGCTGTAAATAGCGTTATTCCCCAATGTCACAAACAGTCCAAAATTGGAGGTGCAGCCAGTTAAAATCAATCGCAAGTGCACAATTATGCTGCCACTGTCCATGATATGCACTTGCACTGCGGAGTTCTCAAGGAGAGAGACATCTCCCCCTTCTCCCTTTTTCAATTACGTTACCAGTGCCTATGGAAATCCGATGGCTGGTGCGTTTTGAGCGAGTCATGCCCCCTACATAATGTTCCAAAAACGTTCTCCGTTTTACTGGGGTCCACCAACTCTGCAGGGCGGGCTCTGTGAGCAGGAGCGGAGGATCCTGTTTGAATAGAACAACAGAAAATCAGAGCCCCACTCCGACTTCCATGCAAGAAAAGACTTTATTCGTCTGAAACGGCGGCATTGAAAAACACTCATTTATCCTTACGCGTTTCAGCGTTATCACGCCTTGTTCACAGGTGAGTGTGATAATGATCCTTGTGGTCACGAGGCCAGAGGGTTCAACTACAGGCCCCAGAATGCACCAACTTTGTTCAATGACATCGTGACATGGCCCAGTGTTCATTCATTGCTGTAAATAGCGTTATTCCCCAATGTCACAAACAGTCCAAAATTGGAGGTGCAGCCAGTTAAAATCAATCGCAAGTGCACAATTATGCTGCCACTGTCCATGATATGCACTTGCACTGCGGAGTTCTCAAGGAGAGAGACATCTCCCCCTTCTCCCTTTCTCAATTACGTTACCAGTGCCTATGGAAATCCGATGGCTGGTGCATTTTGAGCGAGTCATGCCCCCTCCATAATGTTCCAAAAACGTTCTCTGTTTTACTGGGGGCCATCAACTCTGCAGGGCGGGCTCTGTGAGCAGGAGCGGAGGATCCTGTTCGAATAGAACAACAGAAAATCAGAGCCCCACTCCGACTTCCATGCAAGAAAAGACTTTATTCGTCTGAAACAGCAGCATTGAAAAACACTCATTTATCCTTACGCGTTTCAGCGTCATCACGCCTTGTTCACAGGTGAGTGTGATAATGATCCTTGTGGTCACGAGGCCAGAGGGTTCAACTACAGGCCCCAGAATGCACCAACTTTGTTCAATGACAACGTGACATGTCCCAGTGTTCATTCATTGCTGTAAATAGCGTTATTCCCCAATGTCACAAACAGTCCAAAATTGAAGGTGCAGCCAGTTAAAATCAATCGCAAGTGCACAATTATGCTGCCACTGTCCATGATATGCACTTGCACTGCGGAGTTCTCAAGGAGAGAGACATCTCCCCCTTCTCCCTTTCTCAATTACATTACCAGTGCCTATGGAAATCCGATGGCTGGTGCGTTTTGAGTGAGTCATGCCCCCTCCATAATGTTCCAAAAACGTTCTCCGTTTTACTGGGGGCCACCAACTCTGCATGGGCGGGCTCTGTGAGCAGGAGCGGAGGATCCTGTTTGAATAGAACAACAGAAAATCAGAGCCCCACTCCGACTTCCATGCAAGAAAAGACTTTATTCGTCTGAAGCGGCGGCATTGAAAAACACTCATTTACCCATACGCGTTTCAGCGTCATCACGCCTTGTTCACAGGTGAGTGTGATAATGATCCTTGTGGTCACGAGGCCAGAGGGTTCAACTACAGGCCCCAGAATGCACCAACTTTGTTCAATGACAACGTGACATGGCCCAGTGTTCATTCATTGCTGTAAATAGCGTTATTCCCCAATGTCACAAACAGTCCAAAATTGGAGGTGCAGCCAGTTAAAATCAATCGCAAGTGCACAATTATGCTGCCACTGTCCATGATATGCACTTGCACTGCGGAGTTCTCAAGGAGAGAGACATCTCCCCCTTCTCCCTTTTTCAATTACGTTACCAGTGCCTATGGAAATCCGATGGCTGGTGCGTTTTGAGCGAGTCATGCCCCCTACATAATGTTCCAAAAACGTTCTCCGTTTTACTGGGGTCCACCAACTCTGCAGGGTGGGCTTTGTGAGCAGGAGCGGAGGATCCTGTTTGAATAGAACAACAGAAAATCAGAGCCCCACTCCGACTTCCATGCAAGAAAAGACTTTATTCATCTGAAGCGGCGGCATTGAAAAACACTAATTTATCCTTACGCGTTTCAGCGTCATCACGCCTTGTTCACAGGTGAGTGTGATAATGATCCTTGTGGTCACGAGGCCAGAGGGTTCAACTACAGGCCCCAGAATGCACCAACTTTGTTCAATGACAACGTGACATGGCCCAGTGTTCATTCATTGCTGTAAATAGCGTTAATCCCCAATGTCACAAACAGTCCAAAATTGGAGGTGCAGCCAGTTAAAATCAATCGCAAGTGCACAATTATGCTGCCACTGTCCATGATATGGACTTGCACTGCGGAGTTCTCAAGGAGAGAGACATCTCCCCCTTCTCCCTTTCTCAATTACATTACCAGTGCCTATGGAAATCCGATGGCTGGTGCGTTTTGAGCGAGTCATGCCCCCTCCATAATGTTCCAAAAACGTTCTCCGTTTTACTGGGGGCCACCAACTCTGCAGGGCGGGCTCTGTGAGCAGGAGCGGAGGATCCTGTTTGAATAGAACAACAGAAAATCAGAGCCCCACTCCTACTTCCATGCAAGAAAAGACTATTCGTCTGAAGCGGCAGCATTGAAAAACACTCATTTATCCTTACGAGTTTCAGCGTCATCACGCCTTGTTCACAGGTGAATGTGATAATGATCCTTGTGGTCACGAGGCCAGAGGGTTCAACTACAGGCCCCAAAATGCACCAACTTTGTTCAATGACAACGTGACATGGCCCAGTGTTCATTCATTGCTGTAAATAGCGTTATTCCCCAATGTCACAAACAGTCCAAAATTGGAGGTGCAGCCAGTTAAAATCAATCGCAAGTGCACAATTATGCTGCCACTGTCCATGATATGCACTTGCACTGCGGAGTTCTCAAGGAGAGAGACATCTCCCCCTTCTCCCTTTCTCAATTACGTTACCAGTGCCTATGGAAATACGATGGCTGGTGCGTTTTGAGCGAGTCATGCCCCCTCCATAATGTTCCAAAAACGTTCTCCGTTTTACTGGGGGCCATCAACTCTGCAGGGCGGGCTCTGTGAGCAGGAGCGGAGGATCCTGTTTGAATAGAACAACAGAAAATCAGAGCCCCACTCCGACTTCCATGCAAGAAAAGACTTTATTCGTCTGAAGCGGCGGCATTGAAAAACACTCATTTACCCAAACGCGTTTCAGCGTCATCACGCCTTGTTCACAGGTGAGTGTGATAATGATCCTTGTGGGCAAGAGGCCAGAGAGTTCAACTACAGGCCCCAGAATGCACCAACTTTGTTCAATGACAACGTGACATGGCCCAGTGTTCATTCATTGCTGTAAATAGCGTTATTCCCCAATGTCACAAACAGTCCAAAATTGGAGGTGCAGCCAGTTAAAATCAATCGCAAGTGCACAATTATGCTGCCACTGTATATATATATATATCATATATATATGATAACAATAATTTGGGCATGTACCACTTTTAGACACCATGCAAAGTAGCTTATCCGCAATGGGATAATTTTAGGGGCGACTTATTTAGAGCTTAGAAGCAGGTTTTAAGACCTGTAACAGAGTTTATTTTTCAGGTCTGTGTACAAACACGAGAGCTTGGAGGCTGCATGAGAACAGGCCTCAGTGGAAGCCTTTGTCATGTCTTCAGAGTGCCAAAATGGATGACACAATATAGTGCTTCATTCCACATGTGACATTTAATTTACATGCCATAGGTGTAGTTTTTACACCATAAACAATAGATCTATAGTAAAACGAATTGTGTCAACTGAGTTTTTAAGCCAATTTGACTTTCTTTTTTGGGCCAGAGCCCCTACAGTGTCCCAGTGCTGTAGTTCAAAATTACCAGCAGGTGAGTTCACCAGAAAATACAAAACTGAGAGTGATCAACCAAAAAGAGTTCATTTTGCAACACTCTTTATTGCTTTGCATATGATTGTGCTATTTAGCATAAGTGAAATTCACACTAGTTCAATTTATTTTAATTATCTTATTTAAGTAATCATCCAGAGAGAACTAGCGTAGGGAGCAGCAGGAGGCTTTACAAAACCCGAAACCCAACAAGCATGACAAGAATAGAGATGAGGTATTATCACAAAATAAATGTATTGAGCTAAGGATTCATGCAGATATAAGGAACCAATGATGTAAATCTGTAATTAACACCCTTGATGGGGGTATTATAGTAATTTCAACCGAAATAGGTGAGTACTTCCTCCTTCATTTTGTTAAATGCAATGATGTTATATACCTAGGTGTTTTTAAACTAAAGTTGAATAAAAACAAAGCAAAAACAAACAAAATGCAGAAAAGCTCTTAAACCACCCCTTTTCCTTACAACTCACCACCAGGCTAAACAGCTTATAGCAAGACTTATTGGGCAGCCAGTCACCCTTGCGTCCCGTGTCATAGAAAGGACCATTCTAGTAAATTCATCAAACCAGTTCTTCTTCCTTTTCCCCTCAGCTTGCAAAATGAACAATTCCTTCTTTTACACCTCGACAATCCCAGAACAGAAAATTGGTTCTAGTTACACAACTAGGATCTCAAAGTCTATTAAATCAACCAAACCATGCCATGAGGGCATAAAGTGAAGCTTCATTTAGCAGAGGCACATCACTGTGTCTTTCTATTTCTTTATCTCTATGGTAGTAAACAAGGCAAATTAGCATTCCGGCCCAGTACCCCTCTATCAAACAGAGCAGATCTCATAGTCATTAAGGATGCTGATTTAAAGTGTCAGGTGATATATGGCCCACAGATAACATCAAAATGAATTTCCAACATTTTATTTATACACCTTTAATGTTGTGACTTGATAATGTACTTCTGGGAACTTTATTTAGTATAGCTTTTCCTCCCGCAACGTCAGCTTCATCTGTACCAGATTCATGAGTACATGAGCATCCGTCCACAAGATTACTGCGTTTCTCTTTTTTTCTAAAAGTGTAGATTTTGAAAGTAGTGAAAGGCAATATCTGGTGGTAGGATAATCAGCTGTTTTCAGGTGACATGTGCAGTGTTATTTCAGATATAATAGCTTCTCTACTTAGATTACAGTCAGTCATTTATTGTAGCGTTACATTTACAGAGGTATTAGTATTTGATCAGTACATCGCATTTTATTCCAATAAATTTGAATTTAATGAGGTTCTAGGTCTATAAAACAGCCACATTCTGTTTCTCTGTTAACACGAATTTGCTGATAAACGTACTCAGGTACGAATTCTGTAGTATAGGTGCGACATACACTTCGTTTAAAAGATGAGGAGTGAAGAGGAAGCAGAGACTGCCTTGCAGCATCCTGGAACTAAAATGAAAAATATGTCATGGCTGCGCCTAATGTGTTACTTAAACCAGTTAGCATTGAAACATTTCAGATTTTGTCTTGAACAGGGACTCTAATTGTATTCGGTTTCTAGAGAGGCCGAGACACCTGTCCCCACAGATGGGGTGTCAGATTGAGCCTAGATTGCACCTGAATCCCCACCAAAGTCAGGGTCAGATTGTGCCCAGACCTTGTATGGGTCACAGCAGATGTGAGGTAAGATTGTACCCAAAGTGCACTTTAAGCCTCGCAGATGCTGGAACAGACTGTGAGCAACACCCATTCGTGCCCCTTCCGATTATGGGACAAACTGTAATTGAGGCATGGGGGGCAGGGAGGGTAGAGGTAGAGAGAGAGACAAGGGGAGAGATAAAGGGACAGAGAGAGCAGCAGAGAGAATGGCAGAGAGAGGGAAAGAGACATACAGAAAACAGAGAGAGAGATAATCTTCTATCTCTCTCTCTCTATATATATATATTCTGTGTGTCTCTGTGTGTTTCTGTTTCAGCAGAAGAAGAGAGAGGGCAAAAAGAAAAGAGATACACAGAAGTACAGAGACAGATATATGGAGAGGAGCAGAGTGGGACAGAGGCACGGGAAGGGACAGAGAGAGGAACAGAGACAGGGAGAGAGAGAGAGAAAGAGGACAGGGAAAGAGAGGGCAGCAGAGAGATGGACAATAGGATAGGGACAGAGTGACAGAGTGAGGGAGGTGGACAAAGAAAGGTGAGTGACAGATGCAGAAATGGAAAGAGAAAAGTCAAGGAACAGGGCAGGAGAGGCAAAGAGAAGGACAGAGAGTGCTAGGGCAAAAAGATCAAAAGAGAGAGAGAACAGTTTGGGTTAGATGGACCGTAACAGAGACACATAGAAATACAGGGAGAAGGACAGAGGAACAAAAAGAGGGACAGGGTGCAGAGAGAAAGAATGAGAGGGAAAGAGCAGGGCAGGCAGGAAGGGACTGAGAGAAAAAGAGAAGGATAGACAGATATGTGTCCAATGCAAGACAAAAAGATTATGCAATAAGCAGATCAGAGAGTGAAGAGAAACATCAGGTTTATTACATACACTTCAGCCACAGCATACTAACGGCCAGTTCAGGAGCGTGCAGGCTCCTCACTCTACATTCTAGAACTTCGTGACCGCAAGGCTTCACTGTTCTAGTCTCTTCTACAATGTTCCGGTATTTTTTACAGCTTAAGTGACATAGGTGATGGATAGATAACACAATATAGATAGATAGAGATGGAGTAAGGGAGATGAGAGAGAGAATATGCGTTCAACAAAAATGCAAGCAAGTCTCTTAAATTGCATATATTTTTGAGTATAATACATGGGATTCTGTAATCCCAATATAAACAGCAGTCTCTGATTTCTTCATAAGAAAAGACGTCAGAACTCGACTATTATAAGTTATTACAGTCAAGTTCTGGTGTCACAATGCCTGAGGCCGGAGCCAGTAGCCGAGGTGAAAGGCAGGTCAGGTCACATACCATAGTTGAAGTAACTGTTTAAAGCAATGAAACCAGAAGGTTGCTTTTCTTCATTCTGCTCTATTTAATAGCTTACAATGACCAGCAGAGAGAATATGTTTGTTTTTGCACTCCTTAGATAGATAAAGTTAGAATCATTCTGCATGTTTCTACGCATTCCAAGCTACTGCCGATTTGTTTTTAAACTGTTTCTAATTTTTTGTTTGCCACAAATATCTAACAGGATTTTGATGTGTTTAGTTTTGCACTAGAGGTTTTAATGTTATTCTTCATGTTTGCAAACACACTCGCTCTTTCACATGAAACAGCTACACACCAAGGTTTTAAGTGATTTGTGGGAAAGGTGATGGTGTGACCTTGTATTATATGGGATAAAGTACACCCTCTCCTACATGATCAGGGTATTGCAAGTCACCTCAGAGTTCTGTAACCATATAAAGGAACTCAGCCTTTAGCCTTGTTCCTTTATATGGTTATGGAACTCTTCTGTGACTTTCAGTATCTTTATAATGTGCGACGGGATGTACTTTATCCCTTATACACAAATTCATTCCATTTTAGGTATTGAAGTTTCAGGCAAACTATCCAATAACATAAACATGAGACAGTGACACTCATGCAAAATATGTGTTACTTTGTATTTCAGACCGCGTCTTGACACTCAATGACACAGAATGTGAACAGGCAGTCAGCCTCTTTGTGACATACATAATAGCAAGGTATATATCCATGGTAAAGGTATGCTTCTACAATCACCATACTGTTGAGGACCTGTCATTTAGCTTGCTGATGCTAGATATCCTTCCCTATTTAAGAGTTATGTAACCCCTCTTGCCATTCATTTGCAGAATTGGTTGTAAGTGCTCGAAGGAAGGTGCGATGCTAATTTTTAGAATGAGGCTAAAAATCCTAAAACTTACCCACAAAATGTGATCCAGCAGACACAGCCATAAGCACTTTGGATACATACTTTCAATAGCCTCTGCTTCACTAAAGCTATCCTTAACTAATCAGCATCCCAACCCATTCAAACTATTGGCCCTTGATTGAAGATTGAAGATATAATTCGTTTAATTATATGATAGCCCCATAGATTGATTTAATTAAATATGCTGCTGACATTTCCCTATAATGCGAGCATTTATAGTCGTTCTATTAATATATAGGGCATATTTTAGCGAAACCGTCATACCATGAAAAAAGCATTTTTATGTTTTCATACCTGTGGAGCTCATGTTGTATATACCTTGGCTGATTGTCTCTTCATTGTGTGGCCTTGTGTGATATGTACCATATGTTCTACTGCTTCTTTGCCAGGTCCGATATATCATTTGTTTATAGACATATACTTTATTTCTTAAACACCTATTTCACTTTCAGTTAGGATAAAGGTTGATAATTATGAATGTTTCATATTCAAATTGTTCCTACAGGAAATAAATTTTCTTAATGATCTTTTAAGAATGTGTTTGCCAACAATGTGCCAACTTCGAATTCCAGGATTTGTTTGTATGTGCACCTTTTTCCAGTTTAAGTGGGTTGGTGTATCAGGAGTGAAAAAGTGAGTACAATAATATTGAATAGTGGTGGTGTTCAGAGATCTCGTCAGAATACATCTTATCGAACCTAGTAATGAGGGACCTGACAAGACACTGTTGACAGATTCAAAAGTGTGCCTCTCCAAAAGAGGAGACAAAAGTATCAACAATGCTAACTTTATCAATCAGCAAATAGTTTGCCATGACTTGGAATAGTTCATTTTCATAAAATGACTTGCAAGTTTATTTAGAGTTAGGTGGTGGCCCGACATCTACCTTAAACTGGTGGCTGCCCCACTGTACTAACCTCATGGTTTTCAAACCTCATTTAAAGGTGGAAGAACCGCAGAGTTTTGGTGTTGCTGTAATCGGGAAAATCCTTGGCAGCATCCCGACCACCTCAGGGCTGCCACCTTCAACTACTTAGTGTGGCCCTTCCAGCACCTTTTTTTCCTGTTTACCACTTCCATGTACACAATTGAATTTGCGACAAGGAAATAAAAACGATGGCCTTATGCAATAGCAGGGTCATTCTGTTTGATTTCTAGGGGGCTTCTGAAGGCGCTTGTTTCATATAATCAAAAGAGCCTAATGGGTAACAATATATTTTTGCTAAAGGTGCTACCACCATGCCTACTAGAGCACATTTGGTGAAAACATCCACATCAAGCTGGCAAAAATCTCTACTTGAGATGGGCATTTAACTTCTGGGCCACAAGAGGTGGGGACTCTGCTTGCCCAGCAAATTGGTCAATTACCCACTGGACTAATTTAGAAACTATTTTATACATAGAATTCATAACTTAACAATAATTTATGTAACAACAATGGAGAACTGCTAGCATTTTAAAATTTTGAAAGAGAGAGTAGGGTATGACAATGCACAAATATAGGTCCAAAACAGAGAACTATGCCTCTCCTAGGTGGATTAAAATCCAACCTAAGATAAATTTAGATTGATTCTGACATGCACTATTACATCTATTTCATCATGTGTTGAGCTTACTGATAGCCCCATTTCACTGGACATAGCTGATTCATATATCCTTAGTCGGACCATCTTCTAAGGCTATTTATAAACTTATGGCAGGTTCTTCTTCTGACTCTGATATTTAAACACCTGGCAATTGACATTCCAATAAAAATCCACCTAGGTTCTTCCTTTTTAACCCTCCCCTATCTAGTGCAATCTCAACATGCTAAACAAAGTATTTCATTCTATTTTGGTATCAACTGTGCAGGAAATCAAGATATGCATTTCCACTTAGAATTCCTCTAGCAATCAGTGTGCCTGGATACTATGATACCAACTGCTAACCTCATTGATGCAACACCTGGGACCAGTATCAGAGATCGCACTGTGAAATTTGTGCAATTTTGCAGGCATGTAATGTAGCATCCAATTAGAGAAAAACTGCAAATGCCTGTGATTAGCTTCTCTAAGGCAAGATAATGAGAATTTGGAAACCTTGGGTCAGACGAATGGTGTAAGTTATACCCCTATGTTAAGTGTGACATGGTTCTATTAAATGTTTTTTTTTTTTTTTAATAAGCTCCCTGGCGCATGCTGGAGGTACCTGGTGAGCTAGTTGGACCCCAGGGACCCTCAGGATTCAAGGGGACTTAATCCCCCAACTCAAAATGTGCCACGGGGCGCGTTTGCACAGTGGTGAAGGGAGGGGGCGGGGCCTGAGGTGACATGTGTGCAAACACGCCCTGTGGCGCGTTTTAAGTTGGGGAATTAATTCCTCTTCAATCCTGAGGGCCCCTGGGGGACAACTAGCCCACCAGGTATCTCCAGTAAGCACCACAGGCCTGCGTTGCAGAGAGGTGGTCCAGGCCACGCCCCTTTTTACACCTCTGTGCAACGCAGCTCTGTGGTGCTTACTGGAGGTACCTAGTGGGCTAGTTGGACCCCAGGGACCCTCAGGATTCAAGGGGACTTAATCTCCCAACTTAAAACGGCCACAGGGCTTGTTTGCACACATGTCACCTCAGGCCCCCCCCCTCCCTTCTCCACTGTGCAAACGCGCCCCGTGGCGCGTTTTAAGAGGACGTTTTAATTTCCCTGCCCTATTATGTACTAGGGCCTTACAGAGGAGGTCATGCTAATCACAGGGGTACCCCAACGCATAGTGTTCCCTACTGTATGTAGGTGTTTTCACTGTATTCTAAGTGTCTTTTAGCATAGCACTGGCTCTAGGCCTGGTTAGTCCGAGTCAGTTACCACCAGTACCCGTCTGAAAAAGTTGTGGGCACAGGATGATTTTGCAACAAGGCCTCTTTCTGCTCCTCTGTTGGTTCTTTCTGCACATGTCTTGCTTCTTCCTGCACTTTTCTTCGTCTTTGTGGACTTCTGTTGCTTCTTTCTGCATTACTTTTGCTTCTTTCTGTGCGTTTTTTCTTCTTTCTTCACATGTCCTACCTCTGTAGGCATAGTTAGAAACTAGCATGTAAAAAACCTTTGAAATTCACTTAAAAAACCATTGGTTTCAGGCACGTTACAGTTAGAAATTAGCATTTAAAAAACCTTTGAAATTCACTGAAAAAACCATAGGTTTCAGCCACGTTATAGTTAGAAATTAGCATTTCAAAAACCTTAGAAATTCACTGAAAAAACCATAGGTTTCAGGGGCGTTATAGTTAGTTGGACATTTCACTCGTACAAAACCATTGAAATTCCCCCGTTATAGTTAGTGCAGCTAACTATAACTCGCGCCCCCGCAATGCACTGCTGATGACGTCACATATTACATCGCTCATGACATGGTCAGTGACATCACTGATGACATCTCAAATGACATCACTGATGACATCACTGATGACATCATCCAGTGACTTTGTGTTTCTGTAAAGTTTAAATATGTTTAATATATATAGGGAAAGGCGTATTGAAGAATGAGTGGGTGTATAAGTGTCTGAATGGATGATTTAGTAGGTGCGTGACTGAGTCTATAAGTGAGTGATTAAACGTATCTTACTGAATGCATGGGTTAGTGACTAAACTGTGTGAATGTCTGTATCCGTCTGTCTGTTGGTGTGTAAGCAGCTGCATGGGTTTGTGAATAGCTACATGAGTGTCTATATGAGTTATTGATTGGTTGTGTGAGTATCTGTATGGGTGCCTGAGTGTTTGTGTGGGTGGGGTGTGTGTGACTCTGTGCATAGATGTGTGAGTGGGTGATTCACTGGGTGCATGGTTTCAAGAGTGCTTCTGTGATGGACTGTATGGGTGGGTGAGTGTGTGTATGGGTGTGTTAGTGAGTGAATGTATATCTCAGTGGTACATGTGTGAGTAACTACATATGTGAAAGGCAGTATATATGTGTGTTAGAGTATTTAAATGGCTATAAGTGAGAGTGTGTAATTGTGAGAGTGGCTGTATGGATGAGTGTGTGCTTGTATCAGTGATTGTATAAGAGCGTAAGAATGTGCTAGTATTTGTATGAGTAAGTGAGCTGGTGTGTGTATAACTGTATAGGTGAGTAAATGGGAGTGTGATTAATTATTTGCATGACTGACTAGGTGTGTGAGTACCTCTATGGATGAGTGGCGGTGTGTGAATGTCTATATAGGTGTATGAGTGCATATGATAGTCCTGTACTGAGTGACCGTAAGTATGAGTGACTGTACGGGTGAGTGAGTGGATGTGTGTGTAGACCTAAGAATCAGTGAGTGGGTATGTAGTTATTGGTGTTGGAGTGTCTATGGTTTTGAGAATGGCAGTCTGTAATTTAGAGTGGGTGTATCAAAGGTTATATTAGGGTGTGAGGAGGTGCATCAAATTATCACATGGATGATGTCATCAGTGATGTCATCAGTGATGTCATTTGAGATGTCATCAGTGATGTCATCAGTGATGTCACTGACCATGTCATGAGTGATGTAATATGTGACGTCATCAGCAGTGCATTGCGGGCGCGCAAGTTATAGTTAGCTGAACTAACTATAATGGGGGAATTTCACTGGTTTTGTTCGAGTGAAATGTCCAACTAACTATAACGCCCCTGAAACCTATGGTTTTTTCAGTGAATTTCTAAGGTTTTTTAAATGCTCATTTCTAACTATAACGTGGCTGAAACCTATGGTTTTTTCAGTGAATATATATATGCACATACACATATATGTATATGTATATATATATATGTATGATTAGAGGTAGGATATGGCTTGACAGTTCGGGCTGGACTGTTCCCATGAGGCACAGGGTCAAGACTGATTTGCATATAGCTGTGTCTAAACTGGGGTGTCGAAGTGACCTAAAGAACGATGATGGATTCAACCCAGATCTGTGACTGGGGGTGAGTGTCTGAAAAGTTTCAGCGCTCCGTCCATCATCTCCTTGTGTTTGCTTTGTTTGCCCTAAGTTGGCAGGGTATGCCCAGACGTGGGTCCCTTGCTCACTTTGCCTCTGGATTCAAGCTAGCCTGGCTGATGAGGGCTGTTAGCCCGAAACCGGTCCCAGGATGCTTGTTTCCGGTCCAGGGAAGATATGGCTTGACAGTTCGGGCTGGACTGTTCCCATGAGGCACAGGGTCAAGACTGATTTGCATATAGCTGTGTCTGAACTGGGGTGGCGAAGTGAGCTGAAGAACGATGATGGATTCAACCCAGATCTGTGACTGGGGGTGAGTGTCTGAATAGTTTCAGTGCTCCGTCCATCATCTCCTTGTGTTTGCTTTGCTCGCCCTAAGTTGGCAGGGTATGCCCAGACATGGGTCCCTTGCTCACTTTGCCACTGGATTCAAGCTAACCTGGCTGATGAGGGCTGTTAGCCTGAAACTGGTCCCAGAATGCTTGTTTCCAGTACAGGGAGTACATAGCTTGGCAGTTCGGGCGGGACTGTTCCCATGAGGCACAGGGTCAAGACTGATTTGCATATAGCTGTGTCTGAACTGGGGTGGCGAAGTGAGCTAAAGAACGATGATGGATTCAACCCAGATCTGTGACTGGGGGTGAGTGTCTGAAAAGTTTCAGGGCTCCGTCCATCAACTCCTTGTGTTTGCTTTGTTCGCCCATAGGGCCCGATTCACAGAACTAACTAAAGACAAAATCCTAAACTTACTACCATTTTGGTATTCACAGAAGGCACTTACTCATTTTGGTATTCACAGAAGGCACTTACTTACTCATTTTGAGTAACTTACTCATTTTGAGTAACTTACTCAGTTTGTGTAACTTACTCATTTTGGTATTCACAGAAGGCACTTACTCATTGATGAGTAAGTGCCTTCTGTGAATACCAAAATGAGTAACTTACTCATTTTGAGCAACTTACTCATTTTGTGTAACTTACTCATTTTGGTATTCACAGAAGGCACTCACTCATTAATGAGTAAGTGCCTTCTGTGAATACCAAAATGAGTAAGTTACTCAAAATGAGTAAGTAAGTGCCTTCTGTGAATACCAAAATGAGTAAGTGCCTTCTGTGAATACCAAAATGGTAGTAAGTTTAGGATTTTGTCTTAAGTTAGTTCTGTGAATCAGGCCCTAAGTTGGCAGGGTATGCCCAGACGTGGGTCCCTTGCTCACTTTGCCACTGGATTCAAGCTAGCCTGGCTGATGATGGCTGTTAGCCCGAAACCGGTCCCAGGATGCTTATTTCCAGTCCAGGGAAGACATTGCTTGGCAGTTCGGGCTGGACTGTTCCCATGAGGCACAGGGTCAAGACTGATTTGCATATAGCTGTGTCTGAACTGGGGTGGCGAAGTGACCTAAAGAACGATGATGGATTCAACCCAGATCTGTGACTGGGGCTGAGTGTCTGAAAAGTTTCAGAGCTCTGTCCATCATCTCCTTGTGTTTGCTTTGTTCGCCCTAAGTTGGCAGGGTATGCCCAGACGTGGGTCCCTTGCTCACTTTGCCACTGGATTCAAGCTAGCCTGGCTGATGAGGGCTGTTAGCCCGAAACCGGTCCCAGGATGCTTGTTTCCGATCCATGGAAGACATGGCTTGGCAGTTCGGGCTGGACTGTTCCCATGAGGCACAGGGTTAAGACTGATTTGCATATAGCTGTGGCTGAACTGGGGTGGCGTAGTGAGCGAAAGAATGATGATGGATTCAACCCAGATCTGTGACTGGGGGTGAGTGTCTGAAAAGTTTCAGCGCTCCGTCCATCATCTCCTTGTGTTTGCCTAGAGGTAGGATAGACATCTTCACTTGGGTAGTTCTCTCCATAATTGAAAGGGGGAGATGTTGCCATCTTTGTATAATTTAATAATGGTCTAACTTTATTATTATATAAATCATCAATATGTTAAGAAATCCAAAATCCTAAGTATGTCTTAAGAGCAAAAGAATACCCTGCCTGCCTCTAGAAGAGAAGTGACTGTGGTATTGAAAAGTAAAGTCTTAGAGCCTTTTCCCCCTGTTTTTTGAGTTTCTTCTCCTTTCGTTCTCCTCATTTAAAAAAAAAAAAAAAGCAGTTAGCAACTCCAGCGCCTTGAGACCCGGGTGGGTGATTTGCTGCACTTTATAAATTCATGATTGATTGATTGAGACCCTGATTCTTAAAGATAAATTTACACTTTTGTCTAAGTTTACTTTTTTGCTATTCACAAACTACGAGTTAATAGTTTACGACTGCAGAGACTCCACATTCAGGGTGGAGAACTCCGCACATAAAACGATAGACCTGTCGCGGCAACCGTAAATTTACTAATAACCTAAAACTTACACAAAAGAGTAGGTTTACCTTTGTGAATGTGGTCTTTAATCTCCAAGGAGTGATATAATACCCATTCAAGTTTGTGAATGTTGACATTATTTTTAAGGCCTTAGGTATATTTACTCAGCTGGCTTTGGAAATAACATCATATCATTGGTGTATAGTTTTAACTTGGCTATCCCCTCTAATGGAGCATGTATATTTGAAGTGAATAACTGATATTAAGGGCTCTAATGATGTAAAAAAGAGGCACTACTATCTTGTTCCCCTTTTAATAGAGATCAAGAGTTTTGTGAATTGATAATAGCATAGGCACATGCACTAAATAAAGCTTATTTAGTAGCCCTGTGAGTAAGTCCATCATCTCTAGAAATGGTGAGTAAGCATTCCCACCACACTGTGTCAAATGCGTTTGTGGCATCTGGAAATGTTATGGCTGTCGCGATTTGTTGAACTGTAATTGCATTTATATATTCAATTAAATAGATAATTGATGGTTGTACCTATATTCTTGTTTGAGATAAATGATTTCTGGTCTAGGTGTACTGGTTTGTCCGTTAGAGCAGACAGTCTATTAGCCAAATAATTTGGCTAACATTTTATTATTGCTGTTTAGCAGCGTAGTCGGCTGATAAGATACCACCTCCTCCAGAGTTTTACCAGCTTTGAAAAAAGGAATACTGCCAATTTAAATGAGGGAGGAACATCTTCCTTACGCAGAAAATGAAGCAGCATTTTACTGAGGGATATTAAGTGGGGTTAGAACAACTCATAAATTTCACACAACTGAAATGTCATGCAGTTTATCCAGAGTTTGGCTAGCTGATTTAAAAAAAAAAAATCTAAGTACGGACAATGAGTCCATAGTTCCTTGCTGCATTTTTGCATAGATGGACATGACAGACTATCCATCAGGACTTTTATGCTTAGTATTTTGGACCAAACGTTTACACAGCTCTTTTAGCAGCATACCGATCTAGCCAGGTCACTGAAATCTATAGCAGCCATTTCTGCATCGCTCTTGTGATTCTGGTGACTAGGGCTACACTCTAAATAAATAAATGCATAACTAAATAAATAAATACAGAAATAGGTTTTCAGAATTTCACATTGCATGTGTTGTTCCTCACTGTTCTCTGATTCATAGAACCTGACATGCGAATCGGTTTGAATAAATCAGCTATTGATTATCCAGCTTTGGTTTAAGAATTACCAACTGCAAACCCAGATTAAATATTTATATTATGACTAATAATCATTGCAGCAAGGCAGGGAGGATAAGAGTAAAATGTTCAGTACCTTGATGTATTATATGAGGCACCCCAAATCTCCTCCCTGAAGGACAAAGAATGATATGATAAATGTAACCCCTCTTTATTCAGCAACCTGATTTATATTTCATAACTCTGGGCCTGATGTACTATGCCTATTCGCAAACCAGGGATGAGGAATGTACACACTGATTTGTTTGTGAATGGGAATGCAATTTATGGTGTGACCTATTAACTAATAGGTTGCATCAAAAAACCGTACGCTCTGTTAGGTAGCAAACAATCTTCCTAATGAATATTGATTATTCACAATTTTCAAACCCTTGTGATTGGCTGCATGTGTAGGGATGGAAGCATGCAAGTGGCAGCAGGACCTCCATCACTTCATTTGTACTTCCTATTGGGATTTTTTTTTTTTTAAAGCAGTCGTTGTCCATTAAATGGACGAGTTCTGCTTTAAACAGATGTATCCAAACTAGAAAGACATTATAGGGAGCAGGCAATGGCCCTCTGCACTACTGCTTAATCCTCCTAAGGCTGCAGTCACGATCCGGGAAGCTATACCACAAACACAGCTTCCACTCCAACTCAGGTGTCAGTAAGTGATCAATGGTTTAAAGCAGCAATTGGGGTCACAAGTCAATAATACATTTAATGATGCATCCCAAATAGGAGAGTGAAGCCTCTTTCATCCCCCTTTCTATTTGCAGAAAATCGGTTACGAGTCAGAAAACCATTGATACATTTTGTGAAGGTGTTGTGCAGTTGCAGACCCTGTACTTTTGCTAAGCACTAGTTTTGTGATCTCAAAACACCTATGGACAAAAGGCCCGATATACATTACACATTCTTCACAAATTGGGAGCATGTATAAGCCAATAAGGATTTAACCGAAGAACAACTAAAAGTTTGCATTATTTTCATGAACGCACATATATTTAAACAAGGTTTTAAGGAAACTGTGCTGCACTTTCATGAGTGAAGGTAAAAGACATTTTACGAGAAAACAAAGTAAAAGTCGATTGCAAGGGCAGTGCATGACAGACAATAATCATTATGGAAAAGCATGGCTACACAAATTGAGTCTGAGAATTGACACAAAGGTGTGTTGTGTCAAAGGTTTGTTCTCATTCTGCGTCTATGAGGAAAGGCTTGATACATAAGCCCTGGGGATGTCTTGTTTTTGCGCATGTATGTGGGGGTAGGCGCGCGAGGGCGAGCAGTGGAATCTCCGGTGCATATAACAATTGATTAAGAAAGGCATGCACCGGGGCCATGATAAAATGGAATAGCGCGAGAGTGAGTGTGTGTGGGGTACGAGAGAGAGAGAGAGAGAGACATGGGGGACTGTAGAGGGAGATGAAGGGAGAGAGAGAGAGAGAGGACACTATGAATTAGAATGAAAGGCACTGCTGTGGCTGATGCCATTCCCAGACATCCCCAGGAGACAGGAGGGAAGACGTACAGTACAGAGAGGCTTACCGTAGATGGAAGGGCACGAGGGAAAATATTGCTCTGAGGCGGTCACGTACAGAGAGGGCGGGAGCGAGGCATAGTAGAGTCAGACACAACCGGGGGAGGAAAACGTACTCTTCAAGAGGTATTCTCTAAAGCAGCTAACAGATGCACATTTATTGTTGTATCTACTTATTAGGAGGAACAGGACTTTCGGAGGTTAAGGTTTGCTCCTTCAGTGTAGTCATAACTCGACGCTCTGTCTTTCCAATGTATAATAAATTAGAAGACAAAAAACCTCTTTGGACGCTCCTTTGAAATATTGATGTGCGTACGCCTCCATGCCTTATGTGGACAGACCCCTAGCGCTCATCAGACCATTTGGCAGTTACACCTTTGGAGACGTATAGGTCGCAAATTCGATTCTTTGGAAAGATTGCTCACTAATTGAGATCTAATATGCTTACCTTGTTTGTATAGTACTCGTAGAAGTTTTGCAAAAAGTTGTATATCAATTTTGACCTAGACAAACATTCATCAACAGAAGCTTAGCTGGCTTTTCACTTTGAAAATATCTGTGGAATGTCCAAGATTCCACATTCTTTAGAAGTTTCCATGCACCAGGCAGAACGTGGTTCATTTCTCCACATTGCAGACACACGTATGACATTTCAAACCAAAATCCCCTGTCTTCTCTTTGTCTGCAAATTCAAATAGTGTTCTCCTATGTTTTGATTAAAATTTGAGTAATGCAATTGAATTTTTGTAAATACAGTTGACATCTTGTAAAGACACATTCATGTTCCAGAGCAAGCTTTTTTTCAGTCAGTGTGGGTCCCTTTGCAAACATGTCACATACATGTGGGAGCAATATCGTACCCCAAAATATAGACACCCCATCATTTACTTAATTCAACCCACAGTTTACTGGATTGGAGATGGTGTTAAAGCTCAATTTCATGAGATAATGTGTCCCTTCACTAAGGTACCTTTCAAAGCATCAAGTCAGCAGAGAAGTAAAATTCATTAAGAAATGGGGTCCAGTCAATAACTGAGTTCTAGGTCGATGGAAAGTTAAGGGTTTTATTACCAAAAAATCAAAATTAGTAGTACAGAGTAAATGCCATGAAGGCTCTTAGATGCAAAGTTACAAAGTATGTAAAAAATCATAAAATATTCAAAGTCACAAATTAGTAGCAAAATCAGGAAATAAATGGGCAGCCCATGTAGTAGAATAGAAAAGTCTTCTGGCTCCCTTCCAAAATCAAGGGGCTTTTACACAAAATTCTTGCATAGAAAATCAGAATTACTGCACTTTCATCATGGTGTGAGCAAAAGTATCATTTCTTCAGCAAATCAGAACACAAGAAAAATAAACATTGCCTTAACACACAAGCACTATCCCATTTTCTTGAATAATTATTCAATGCCCTCTATGCTAATGTCATTCGGAGATGTTTGAACAAATATGAAACATTTGACAATAAGTCTTTCTTTAAATGAATAGGTCAAGTGAATTAACAGAAAAAAGAATTACATTTAACAATATTTCATCTGCACCATGGGAGACTCACAATGAGCAGAGCAATAACATCAGTGGGAATAAACCATTATGACTTCAGCGAGACCAAGAGTCTCCAACCTTTTCTGTAATGAGATCTACTTCTGATCAGTGAAATTAGTCTACTGACGGCCAAGTAACTCGTGCATTGTTTCCAGACACCCCTTTGCCCAGCTTCATTGACTTTAAGCCTAATGTCCATGGAGCCCAATACTATGGTTTGAACAAAGTACTGTGATTAGGGCGTACTATGATAGGGCTGCTATGTGCGTGGTATGCGGAGATGTATGAACATGTGTGTGAATGAATGGGATATATGTGTTTGGGTGACTAAGAGCCTGTGTTGTATGTACCTGTGGCACAGGACACACCTTTCACCATATGTGGCACTGTTACATGTACAACACAAACATAGAAACATTTTTTTAAATGGGAGAAATTTAATGTTCAGAAAAATGTTCTGCAAACATTTTCAAAATAAGGAAAACATTTTTGGACTTGATGGAACATTTTTCTGCACTTTAAATTTCTCACACTTAAAAAAACATGGCTGTATTTTTCAGTTATAAATATGGCAGCATGTCTACAAACCACTGGGATCAAGATGCCTGCTGTGTGTAAATGTGACACTTTGAATTGGAAGGAAATTTAAGTAAAGAGTTAACTTTATATTCACATGCATTGCATAAAACTCATCCTTTTAATTTTCTCCCATGTCAAAGCATCTTTACAGACAGCAGGCATATTACTCCCAGTGGCCTGTGATTATGGTGGCATATTTATAACAGGAAAATACAGTAATTTGTTTAACCCCTTTACCGCGGCCGAAATTTCGCTGCGGTGCGGCGGCTTTGAAGAGTGGGCGGGGCCGCGTCGGCCAACGGACGTGCGCAGCACTACGGAGGTAGTGCTCGCGACGGCCGTTGGCCGACAGAAGCAGCGAAAGGGTTAAATGTGAGGGATTTAAAGTGAAGAAACATGGGGACTTGGTTGGCTTAATTTAAAGTAGGGAAAAACATTAAGAAAACGTTCATGGAAACTTTTTTCTTCACTGTAAATTTCTCCCATTTAAAAGAAAATGACTGTATTTCTTCAGTTAAAAACATGGCACTATGTCTACCAGCCACTGGTAGCAAGATGCCATCTGTTTGTAAATGTGACACTTTGAAAAGGGAGAACAATTACATGACAAGTTAATTTAATCATTAAGTTAACCCTTCATTTTAATTTTCTCTCATTTAAAAGCATTCAGAAATATAATTTTTTTCTCATGCTACAATATTGAGTTGAGAATGATTTTTTTTAAGAGTTAAATACCTCAGCACTTCAGTTCTGAACCTCTGTGCCCCACATGGGTCATAAATCTGAGTAGAGCACTGCTCATTATCTGGCTCTGCTATCTGCAGCCTGATAATAATTCAAAATAAACATAGCCTTTCCTTAACTTTAATAGGAAAATGCAACACTTATTGCAGTTCTTTTTTAAAAATGAGCCCAAGACTCGGAGCTACACTGAAGGTTTCTACAATCTACTGGTAGCTCGTGATCGACTGGTAGGAGACACTTGAGCTAGACTGTGTGCTGTGGAACCTGGGGGGAAAGGATGTGCGCATGGGGAGAAACACCAGTGAGTGACAGAAATGGGGGGAAGGGATGTGCGCATGGGGAGAAACACCAGTGTGTGACCGAAATGGCTTCTATCTTGTTAAAAATGGTGTTTTACACAGAAGTGTGGCATAACTAAAACACATTAGTAAATACACTTCTATACATTGCAGGAAGTTTGTTTTAAATGCAATTATGTTAATGCAATCATTGTATGTAAAACCATGTGCAAATATACATTTTTTTTTTAACAAACTTTATTGAGCCTTTATTCAGGGTGCATTACATCATGGCAAATGGTCTAGGCATTTTACATTTTTCATTGTGGTGCAACAGGACCCATTATTGATTATAATTGAGTGTACATACTTTAAACCGTGTACCCATCAGTTCCATGACATAAGAAATACAATGCAATAAACTCGGTATGCGGAGTCATTTATGTTAATCACTGATGTCACTAACGTGTCGTGACGTGAATTTGTATTTTTTCATCCCCAACAACTAAATAAACTACCCCCACCCTCTCCCTCCCCCCTTCCTGGTCTGTCAGTGTGTTGTCATTTGATTAGTCTCCTAGTCCTGCCGTATCAGGAGTGTCAACCTATATTTTCGGTGCATCGGGGCCTTTCCACGTAGTCTATTCTATTTGTCCCTTTTGGTGTGACTAATGCCGTAGTGGATCAGGGTGGTGAATCCAGTAATGGAAATGGGATATCGAATTGCGTGAGGTCTTCTAAGATAACGTCCCAGTCCATGGAGATAGGACGCTTTCGCAACCCCCTTGCCTCCTCCCGTCTTAGTGCCGCGCTTTCCGCGTTACCCCAACTGATCACTTCTTCTCTCCATGCATGCAGTGTGGGGCTCCTTGGGGATTTCCATCTCATCGTAATTGCTCTGATCGCTAGTATAAGCGCTAAGTCCAGAAATCGCAGATGTACCTTCTGGGTTTTGGTGCACTTGCATAGGCCCAGTAAGCCCTCCAATATGTTGTCTGTCATTGGAAGATGTGTAATTTCTCCCAGTATATTGCGAATGTGCCCCCAATAGTCTTTGAGGCGCGGGCAAGCCCATAACATATGGACCAAACCAGCCTCCTCCTCCCTACATCTTGGACAATGATTCTGGGCTTCTGGGAACATGCAATGTATCCGCTTCGGGGTTAAATACGCTCTATGGAGTACCATGTACTGTATGAACTTAAGTTTTGCGTTACGGGAGACCTGCTTAGGATGTTCTAAAATACCCTCCCAGGCTTTATCGGTTATTATCAGATCTGTTGCTTCTGCCCATTTCCCACGTAGGTCCGTAAGGCAGATAGAGGCCTGTGTTCGGATACCGGTATATAGCCACCTAACTAGGTGTCCACCCCTCCCCATGTAATAGAGCAGATGTACCATGTCGTGCTGTGGAGGCTCTCCACGCTGGGGTGCCCATGTGGTCTTGATGTAGTGTACTATCATTGCATGTGTCAGGTAAAGGCGATCAGAAGCCCCAGTGGTCCTTACAAATGTGCCATGATCCATAAGTATTCCATCCCCAAAGAAGGAACCCACCTCCGTGACTCCCGCGTCCTCCCAAGCCTGTATCCTAGCCATTGTGAGTCTACCGCCCATGACTGGCAGCCCCAGTAGTGGGACGTTGGGCGCGTAGGGAATCGCTTTCGATGTGTACTGTAGGGCCTTTTTCCAGCAGTGTAGGGCCGTCTGCAATAGCGGTGGACCGTACCACGGTATTCTCGCCCTCGGGAGTAGCATACTATGTAGTGTACCTTTTTCCAGATCCTGTGCCGTATAACTTATTTCCTGTAAGTTCCTGCCAGCTGTCCAAAAGGACAGCCATTGCAATTGGGATGCGTAATAATATGCTCGGAAGTCGGGAACTCCTAACCCTCCCCTGTCTGATTTTAGCTGCAACTTCTTAAGACTTACCCTGCGTCTACCACTGCCCCATATAAGTTCGACCAAGAGTGTGTCTAATAAGCGAAACGTAGATTGAGGCACCACCAGGGGCAGATTTACAAAGAAATACAATAATCGGGGCAACATCACCATCTTGGAGATGGCTATCCTCCCCATCACGGACAATGGCAGGGACGTCCAGAAGGAGATACTAGAGCGCAACGAGGCGATGGCCTTCATCAGGTTGCCCTCCAGTTGGTCTGCAGGGGTCCTATAAACGTGAATGCCCAGGTACTTAAAAGTGTCCCGTGCTACCGGTATCTGATAAGTACCGAATTGGATTACATCTGGGCGAAGACCCTCTTGGAAATAAAAGGCATGGGATTTCCCAGCGTTAACAGCCAACCCAGATATAGTCTCGAATGCGGTAAACACCATAGGGAGCGGGTTCACCTCGCCTTCCAAGTCTCGCAGATATATGAGGATATCATCCGCATATATGGAGATAAGGTGCGTGACATCCAGTGTGGGAATTCCCAAGAGTCCGGATGATCGTCTCAAGGCTATGGCCAGTGGTTCTGCCGCAAGCACAAACAGGAGAGGGGAGAGTGGGCACCCCTGCCTAGTACCCCTGTGTACTGCGTATTCCGGGGATATATATCTCCCGGTGCGTGCCCTTGCGGTAGGGTTAGTATAGAGTAGGCGTATCCACCTCAAGAAGTCCTGGGGGAGGCCAAAACGCGACAGGGCTGTGAACATGTACTCCCACGTTATAGAATCAAATGCCTGATGTAGATCTAACGCCAGGCATCCCGCCCTGTCGTAGTCGCTGGGAACAGACCTCATGACGTGGTGAAGTCTTCTAGTGTTGAGTGAAGTGCTGCGCGCGGGGAGGAACCCACATTGGTCACTGTGTATAAGAGTAGGGAGAGCCGGAATCAGTCGGTTTGCTAGGGCCTTACTAAGAATTTTGTATTCGGTAGCCAGTAACGACAGTGGCCTGTAATTAGACATCTCTGCGATGTCTCGTCCCGGTTTGGGGAGTGACACCACCATAGCTTGCATCGTGGATTGCGGCAATCTTCCAGTCTCCCAAGCCACCTTATATAGTTCCGCTAGCTTAGGTGCCAAGATATCCGAATACGTCGCATAAAATTCTACGGGTAGGCCGTCTAGTCCCGGGGTTTTATTCCGGTTAAGGCCCTTTATTGCTGCCTTTATTTCCTGTTGGGTTATGGGACCTATAAGGTCTTTACGCATAGCTTCTGTGATCGTGGGGAACTGCAAGCCGTGGAAGAAGGCCTCCATGAGACCACCGTCCACGGGCGGTGGTGCCTCATATAGGGTAGTGAGATATTTACAAAATGCTTCATTAATCTCCCTTTGAGTGTAAATCAGTCCCTTCTGCGGTGAACGGATACATGTGATCAAAGGCGCCTCTATGTTATCCCTCAGTATCCGAGCTAGCAACGTTCCGGATTTGTCAGCATCCGTGTGCTTCAGTTGCGTATACGCTCTGTAATCCATGAGTCTAAGTGTTTCCAGAGTCTCTGCGTGTCTGATACGGGCCTCTTGAAGAGCTTCCCGTTTTTCGTCATCGGTCGTAGCAGCTGGTTCTAGTTCCGTCATCAGTGTCTCTGTGTCTATAAGTTTTGTATGCGCCTCTTGACGTGCCCCTATGGTAGCACTAATTGTCGAACCACGGACTACCACCCTAAACGCATCCCACTCTATGAGGTTGGAAGATGCTGTATTCCAGTTGTCTATAAAATAATTATCGACGACATCTAGTAATGTGCTCCGAAAGGGAGCGTCTTCTAAGAATTGGGGCCATAGTTTCCAGGTCGGCACCGGGGTCGGGACTCTGCCCCACATGAGAGTAACCTCCAAGGGATTATGATCTGAGAATGTCTTGGCTAAGTATGTCGACTGGTGTATTTGTGCGACCAATGCGTGTGAACAAAGAAATCTATCTAGCCTGGTGTGAAGTTGGTGTACTGGGGAGTAGAAAGAATATTCCTTGTGTGTAGGGTGTAACGTTCGCCATACATCTACGAGACCCCAGCCGTGCATCCACGTGTTTAGGAGTTCAGCCTGTTTGTGTGTGCTGGCCCCGTTTAGGGGAGGATGGGATCTGTCTAATGCTACGTCTAGGATTGCGTTGCAGTCTCCCCCCAAGATCCAGGGAATGGTATCCCACCCCACCAAGGCTCTGCCCAGATCAGCAAAAAATTTGTCTTGATCAAAATTCGGCGCATATATACTACCAAGAACTACGGGTAAACCATCTAACGTGCCTTTCAAAAGTAGATACCGTCCCTTGTCATCCACTCGCCGCTCGACTTCCTCAAATGGAACTCCATGGCGTATCCATATGGTTGCCCCTCTAGCGAAGGCTGAATAATTAGTAGTATATATTTGGCCTCTCCATTTTTTCCGAGTTTTCCCTGCCTCTGTCTCTGTCAGGTGGGACTCCTGTAAAAACACGATCTGTGCCCGTCTTCTAAGAAGGTATGCATGTATCCTATGCCTCTTGGTCACAGCCCCTAGCCCTCGTACATTCCAGGTCAATAGGTTGTATGAGCCTAGTCTGGTTTGTTTACTAGACATCTATTCCCTATTTGAATTGTTCTCCTTGGAAAACGAAGCCCATGAGTGTGTACAGACCAGGAAACCCCCATCCCTCTCAAACTAACCATACACGGCGCAGCCAACAAACAATGCTGAGCCAAACCATAAACTAAAACATACGAGAACCGTAGAACAGTGCGTGCGCGTCGTGGGGGGTGCGCACCGCTAGTCATATTATCGTCTATGTAGGTGTAGAACTCCGGTGGCTCTACTGGGCCCCGGGGGGGGGGGGGTTTGTATATTATCTCTTCAGGTATGTTTGGCAGTGCTCAGCATAATAAGAGTTACCATATGCAGGACAATAGGGCTGTTGTATCCCACCTACCATCGTTACCCAGCTGTAGTTTCGGGCCGTTATCATCTCAACACTCTAAAGTAGTAATCAATGTGTAAGTGATGCATGACCATAATACAACGGAACAAAATACGAGCAGTATATACATTGTGACACATCCAGCCCAAACAATGTAAGAAACAGAAAAGGATACTGTCCAGCGTCCGATATCGTGACCATACTCAAATAGTCAGTCCCATGTAGCCCCGGAATGGGGATCTTTAGAATCGTCTCGCTAGTCGTCTCGCAGGCCATCTCCTGTTTGAGGGGTCACCGAGGGGAAGAGAGTGATGCTATGTTCCGAGTCTGAATGTATAGTAGTGTCTTCCGAGTCTGTCGAGATCTTTATGTTGTCCTCTCTGAAGGATCCGGCGACCGCCAATGCCCCCGCCCTATCCTCAATCCTCTGGGCCGGAGTCGGGCCTAGTCTTGCGGAAGTCCTCGAACCTCTATCCCTGCCTCGGGGTAGTTGGTGTTGTGGCTGTACAGGGTTGTGTCTCACCGAGCCAGACAGACTCTCCTGGCTGTGCCCTAAGTCCATTACCTCGAGCCATGCTTCCACATCATTAGGACTGTCAAAGAAGTAAGATTTCTTGTCGTGCATGACTTTGAGCCGGGCAGGGAACAATAGGGCATATTTAAGTTGTGCCGCACATAGTTTCTTCTTTACCGCCTGGAAGGAGGTCCGTTGGCGCTGCACCAGGATCGTGTAGTCTGGGTACAGTGAAATCCTCTGGTTTTCAAATTGGATGTTCGCCTTTTCCCTCGCTTTTTGGAGTAACAAGTCTCTATCCCTGTAATTCAGGATCTTGACGATCATAGGTCTCAGGGGGGCTCCCACTTTTGGTGCACCCGTTGGAATCCGGTGCGCCCTCTCCACGCAGAAGTACGGGGACAGACCCTCAGGAGCGACATGCTCTCTGAACCATGCTTCCATAAAATCCGCTGGTCTCACCCCCTCACTCCGTTCCGGCAACCCAATAACTCGGACGTTATTTCTTCTGTTGTGTCCCTCCGCGTCCTCAATCTGGTCCTGGAGTCCAGCAACTTGGTGTTGTAGCTGTTGTTTTTGCGTTTCATGTTCTTTGAGTTGGGGATCAATACTCGTCAATGCCTTGTCATGATCCCGCACCGTATCAGCAAGCTTCCCGTGGTCCGCCCTCAGTAGAGTAAAACCAGTCGTGAGGGCCCCTATCTGCTGTTCCATTATCTTCTTGGAGTCTCGGATCTCCTTTAGTATTAAATCCAGTTTCTCCGAATGGGACTCAGTCGGATTGGTGGAGGAACTGCCCGGCGCCTGGTCATTGTCGTTGGATTCAGGGGGCCCCCCTCCTGCCGTCAGACCAGTGTCCAGAACTTTGCCCTTTAGTCTGCCCATCATGGGTTCCAGCCGATCCCAATCTAGGGCACCGAATCCAGGGGTCCCTGCCAATCACGGTATACCACCCGATTTCTGTGCAATTCCCCAAGCTCCGCCTCTCGCCCGGTAATATGTCGCCACTTAGACCGGTCAGTGTTCATAGACTCTCCTCTCCACGTCACCACCGGCTCTCCGCCTCAGCACTCCAGTCGTCAGTTCAGACCCCGGTGTGTTCTCTCTGCAGTAGTCCGTTCTCCGCCTCTCTGTAGCGTGAGCACCTTCTACATTGTTCTCCAACCGTATCACTGTCAATGTCGGTGCATCCTAGCGGGTACCTGATGTGCCTAAAATACCCCTTCGGAGGAGGCCCTCAATATACCGGCAGGCCGCAGAGGGGAAGTATACAACAGGAAGGGCTGTCCTGTTCCAAGTCCAAATTACCACCTCTGTGTCACTCACCACCCTGTGGGATGGCGGCGTTCCACCCGACAGCACTCAATGGGCCACCGTACTTTAATGCCTGTGATGAACGCCCCTCTCCTCGTCGCCACCACCATGCCACAACACCGTGTCTCAGCGTATACACTAGCCCCCAGGAGTCTGTCCCGCAATATGCTGCCTCCCGCGGTATGTCAGGTGCAACCACCTCACTGATCTCTGTTCAAATGCAGTTTATGAAATCCCGGGCCGATATCATAGAAGAGGTGGGGGTTATTAGGAGGGGTTGCCCGCCCACGTCCTCCAGCCAAGCAGAGCTCCACGGGGCTATTAGGGGCGCTCACCTCGCTCAGCCAGGAGGCATGTCCCGCAGTGCGATCGGCGCTCCAGTCACAATCCGGCACTCTCAGGGCGCCAGCAGGCCGCGGAGGCGAAGCGAGAGGCCCGCTCCCGGCATAAAATTCCGTAGATGCGCCCCTCACCGCCCTGCACCGATGTGTCTTCATGCGGCTGTCCTGGGGCCGCTGTCGATCTCCGGGGCTCTCTCCCCAGCCGAGTCCTCCACCCTCCGCGATTGGTCCCAGGCAGCGAGGGCCGCAGTCCAGCCCGCAGTCTCCTCCGGGCTCCGCCTCCCGGGCGCAGAACCCCGCCGTCAGCTCCCAACGCCTGCAGCTCTCCCCCGCAGTCGCTGCGCAGGGCTCAGGCTGTATTCCGTCGCTGGGCAGTAACCGGTAGGTGACAAAACCCCTCAAACTGCGTTATAATTCCGCACTGTAACTTATAGGATAGTTCCCCCCCCAGAGTCTGGAGCCTCACCAGTTCGCGTCCGCCATCTTAGGCGGTCAGCCACGCCCCCCCAAATATACATAATGCACATTGTTAATAATAAAGAAAAATAGATACCCACAAAATGCCCCTACATACACACATTCTGAAGTCCGTCTACATCTTGAACCCAGGATTAGGAATTAACTGCTAATCTCCATCATTCCCTATTTGAACCATGCTAGTTGGGGGTAGTTTCATGCTTGAGGCATGCACTCTAGCTTCACAACATTTTCCTGCTTCCTCAAAGAACTATACTGACACAATCAAACCCCACTGGCAATGTCTAAGGAGTATTCAAGGATCTCAAACAGAACATTTGATTTTTAATCTACCAAATTCAATTAAATACATTTTCATGTATATTCAATGTCAAAGTATCCCCCTCCATTATTCAGAATGGCAATAGATCAAGGCATCGTCATCATAGGCATCTTAAATGGGTTAGTCTACACGAGTAATGTTAACTCAAGATGGGTTTTCAGTAAACATGTATAAACTGATCCCTTTCCAAGATGTGCACGCTAACTTCATTGAAACACATTGAAACAGAGCTGTAGAAGTGACCCAGGACCTGAATTATAATTGTGTGGTAATGGCAAAGTCACCAAAAAACTGACATACTTACCACTACACTCTGTCAATTTGGCAAACAACAAATATCCTTCTGCCAGAAACTACTCTTGCTTTGTCATCCACTCGACCAAAGAGCAGGGATGAATCTGCTAATAATGGTAGCGGATCAAACACCTCATCAATGATGGCTGATTCACCATAGGCAGAACAATTTCTGTAAAAGACCACCATAAAAAGGTAGGCAGCCTTTCAAGGAAAGATAAATATAGAGTCCACAACGTGCTGACTAACACATCACAGCTTGTAAGGTTGACTAGATATGTGGGAACTGACAATGTGCCTGCTCTCTGGGAGTACATTTGTAGTTCACATATTTTCTGTATGACAATGCGCCAGCAGAGACAGTTACTTAAAGAATGTCTGCTAAAGTTTTCTCCTCCCATTCACTCATTTGGTGCAAAATATGAACATGTTCAGAGAAATGTATGCTGCCAAGGTTAAAATCTCTAAACATTGTAGATTTCTCGTGATCCAACTTGGCAATAATGGTTTTAAATTTCACCAGCCAGATTCTAAATCACACTCTAAACCTGTTTGTTTTATTATAGGGCAACTTATTACCTTACAAAAACTGTTTTGTATTAAATGCTCATACCTTTAGACAGAAGGATGCTCATCAATGACCACTGGGTAATCTGGTTTTCTGAGCAGATATGTTCTGTGAGAACATGAGTCTATTCAGTTATTTGTCATAACATCACAATTGCATGTACAGAAAATATGTCAATGCACTTTCCCTTAGACTTAACCAAATTAGGGACCAATTGAGCATTTGGCGGACAGGGTATTGTGTCACAAACGTGATGGAGTACCCTGTCTGTCAAGCACTTGGGTCACTTGCTCAGTTTTGAGTTGCGCGAATGGCTGAGTAGGGTCTGTCGGAGTAAATTCATCAGACTGCCTACCCTATTTAAAGCAGACAGTTTGATGGTTTTTATTTTTCTGTTGGTCATTGTCAGGAAAAACCTGGTGGTCATGGACAGAAAAAGAAATTATGCCCCCTACCACTGAGGAAATAAACCAAAATGGATTATTAATTGGGGTGGATGGTAGTCCATCAATAATTTAAACCTGAGTTCAACCCCTGGCAGCTGTGGCATAGAGCAGACAGGCTTAACTTAGAGAAAATGTGTAAAGCATTTAGAAGAACCAAAACATTTAAAAAGTAAAAAACACAACACAATAAATAACCCCCTCTAAATTATAAACACGGAGTAAAATTAAATAAACAAAACAACACAAAATCAATAACAGGAATGGGCTTTTAAATATTCAAGAGCAAAAGCACTCAGAGAAAGTAAAATAGAAAGTACTGTTCACGTGTGACCAGGACCATGATGGGGCGCAGGTCAGATACACCAAGCAGGTTCATCCTGATCAAAGATTTTACCTTCTGATCTAGGGGCTGACTTATATGTTGGTAGTAAGGATACTCTGTCACTACAGCGACAGAGTATCCTTACCATTAACATAATGGTCCACCGTCCGATTTAATAGTGGGTGGACTTTTGGTGTAAGCACCACGGGAAACATCGTTTACAACACATGCGATACATCGCATGCCATTACAACGCAGACATTACAGCGACCGCGTTGTTACATCTCAAACCATTACAATGCAAGTTGTTACAACGACTTGCTGTAGGGGGCAGAAGGTGTTGGATTTAAAATCCAACACCTTCCCTACTCTTGCACAGACTGGAGTTGGAATAGTAAATTATACTATTTCAAAATCTAGCGTGCCTCCTACAGCAAGTCGTTGTAACGACTTGCGTTGTATTGGTACGCGATGTAACAACGCGGTCGTTGTAATGACCGCGGTGTAATGGCTTCCGATGTGTTCTCATGCATTGTAACGTGGCCTATTCAACCACCACGGAGACTACTTCGTCTCCACCATGGTTACACCACTCTGACGGCCTATGGAGTGAGGGCCATCAGAGGTTGACCTCTAGGTCCTCCCACCTAATTTAGATGGGCAGACATATTGGTCAGTTTTTACTGCCCGCCACTGCCATGAAAACACTGGGGGTAAAGGCCGGTAAAAACTGTATAATGACCCCCTCGCCTTCGGATATAACTCCCAGGGAAAGGATTTATTTATTTATTTATTTTTAAAAGAAAATCCCACTTCAGGATTTTCTTTTTGAAAATAAAAAAAAAGTCATACTGACGGAGCCATGCATCAAACTTAAAATAGCATTGACAGGATTCAATGTGCCGGCAGTTCCTGCCAATACTTAAGGAATGACCACCAGCTTGGCCTCCATTGCCCTGACAGACTTAATCTCTGTCCGCCAACATATAAATTGCATCCATTTTCTCTGAAATGTGAGCCAAAATCTTCCTGTGAGCCAAGGTTGCAGCCCTCTCGAAGCTCAATATTCACGGGACGAGATACTGGAGAAACTATTGTTTTTGTTGGGAAAAGCTCAAATCAGAAAAAGTTCAAAATTGGAGCCCAGAGAAGTCCCTACATCAGATGGATACTTTTGATGCATTTGTCCTGTCAAAATTTCTACATTCTGACATAGTCTTTTTTTTCAGCTAAGGATCCTCCACGAGGCAAGACTGCAGGCTGTATCTGGGAAGGTAATGCCAGAGTCAGATAGGGTTACTGTTAGGGTCCGCTGAGCAGGCTTTTTAAGCGGCAGAACACTTCAAGTGGGGCTGTTGGAAAATGGACCTCTCTGAAAGGTCACCCCAAGCTTTTTGCCTTCCTCCTCCTCCTCCTCTTTTTCTGATCTTCTTTTTGTTGGCCTTAGGACTCTGAGCACTTTACCACTGCTAACCAGTGCTAAAGTGCACATGCTTCTTCCCTAATGCCATTTAGTGTATACCTGATTGGCATATTTCTTGTACTGTTTAATCCATTGTAAAGTGGTATACCATATACCCAGGGCCTGTACTGCAAAAACTACTTGTGGGCTGCAGCACTGATTGTGCCACCCACAGAAGTAGCCTTTCAAGCCTGCCTCAGGCCTGCCACTGCAGTGCCTGCGTGTGCAGTTTGCTGCCACCTCGGCATTTAAAACTACTTGCCAAGCATTAAACTTCCCTTTTATTAAATATTAGTCATCCCTAAGGTAGGCCCTAACTAACCCTAAGGGCAGGGTGCTATGTAAGTACAAGGTAGGACTTGCACCTTTATGTTTTGCATGTCCTGGTAGTGACAAGCAGCCTTTTTTGTTTTTCACTACTGTGAGGCCTACCTCTCTCATAGGCCAGCATTGGAAATTCCTTGATACACTTTTAAGCTGTAATTCCTGATCAGAGAGGAGTAGCTTTTTCATGTTTCATATGTTTGGAATGGTACTGATAAATCGTATTTACTGGTGAAGCTGGATTTACCATTACTGTTTTAGAAATGAAACTTTTAGAAAGTGAGGTAAAGGTGCCTTCAAGGGATTCTTTTTGGTATCTGAGTTTTCAGTAATTTCAAAAAATCAATTATCTTAAGCCCTAAATAGTGGCTTGTTACAATCAAATGTCAAAATGAATTATCTAGTTATACAACGCATCAAATGCAAAACTGGACAAAGCTCTACACAAATAAGCAATTCTACACGGGTGCTGCTTAAAGGACTCAACTGGACTGCTTTTCTAGAAGGACTGTTTTTCTGATTGTTGCCCTGCTGCTTGCTGCACCCTGACTCTGCTGGTAGGAGAGGTAGACTCTGCCTTCCCTCCAAGTCATCTCCAAGGGTTTGCTAGCTTGACCCAGTTCATAAAGTCTCAGGGCCATCAAAGACTTCACCTTTCGACCACTGCCATGGGACTCTGAAACTCATGAGTCCAGCAGCTGAACTGTGACAAAAATAAGCGCTTACCTGAGCACCATCCTGCTTTGATTAAGGAGCGAGCACTTTGCAGAAAGATCAGCGCTCTCCCCTTTAATGAATGAGTGCTCTCCCCTTTGAAGAACCCCGGACTTCACCGTACAAGATACCAGCGCTCCGTGCCCCACATGTAAGCATTTTTCCTCTGACCTGTAGTGGAGTTTTTAATTAAGAGTGGCACCTCGGGCTGTGTACCAAACAAACTAGCCGCATTCCTTTTTGATGCATTGCCTGGGCAATGCAGATTTCCTCAATGACATCAGTGCTGTCTCAGCCACCCTTGAAACAGAAACCAGTGCTGTGTTTCCACAGCAACCCCGAGCTGAGAGGCCCGGCTAAGAGAAAGATCGCCATCTCTAAATTCCTCTTCTGGTCATCGGACTGCCGAGACTGTCTCAACTATGCAAGGACAGTCCAGCGCGGCCTGTCTGACACCCTGCTGCTTCGGAGAAGAGGTACTGTGTTTGAGAATCGGACCTGCAAGGTCCCGACAGCTGACCTGCGTGCTCCCCGGTGGTTGCGATTTCCTGACTTCCCTCGTTCAGAGGGACCCATGTAAAACGTACCTCTAGTGCCTCTGTGGGCACTAGTTTGGCCCCGGCATGGCGAGAAAATAACAATTGACAATACCTCATCAGTTTTGGGGATCGTTTTCTCCCGTGTTGAATCAGAGTGGTAGATGTAATGTCCTCAACTATCCTGACTGATGGACTATTGACCACCAAATCCTAAATCTTACACAAAGTATATTTTAAACCACATTACATTTCAAAAACAATATCTTGTAGTAGTTATGCACAGCTAAGATTGTTTTGGTAAATTTGTGCACTCACTGCCCCCCCCATCCTCCTAATGATGGCCAATCCAGTCACACCTAATCCATCTATTGTGAGGCTGTCTGGGAGGTATAAAGAATGTCCAAGTATCAACTGCACCCAGCCACGTGACCCAGGCTGTAGGCACTAAATAGGTAGGGCAGGAAAATGACAACTTTCTTAAAGTGGCATTTTCAAACTTAAAATCTGACTTTAACATTAAAGAGGGTGAAATGTTTACCTGACCCCAATCAAAAGTTAGCACTTATTAAATTTAATAATGCAACACATGTTATCCTGTGGGAGAGATAGGCCTCACAGTAGTAAAAAGCTAATTTAGGAATTTTTCGCTACCAGGACATGTAAAACTTAAAAGTACATATCCGCTTTCTCGCTCCTGCAGCAGGAACATGAGCTGGCTAACTCGGAAAGATTCAGATACCTGCAGGTGCTACATGCCCTCCAAGCAAATATCCCAGCAGGAGAAATACTCCCAGAGGCATCGCTATTAGAGGATAGACTGCTTGATGAGTATATGCCTAAAAAAGCTATATCACTGACCTACCGGAAACTGATCAACCACACCCCTGACCCTCTCACACAACTCCACAGAAAATGGGAAACTGATCTGACAGAATTAGATGATGAGGAATGGTTGGAGGCATTGGCTTCACCCAAAGAGGTTGCAATCTCGTCACGGCTCAAATTGGTGCAGCTAAAAATACTTCATAGAATATACTTCTCGGGCCAGCATTGGTTAGGATGGGCTACGGGGAAGATTCTCGGTGTAGGCGGCAATGTGGCCGCGAAGGCACATTCCTACACATACTCTGGGAGTGCACTCACATTAATAAATATTGGAAGGAAATACTCCACTGTATGGAAGAAGCTTGGCCCTAGAGGCTAAAAGATGTCTGTTAAATATTTGGGAACCATCAGACTTGAATAGTAAGGAGAAAATATGGGCAACTTTGGGCCAGATGCTGGCCAAACGAAACATAGCTAGAAAGTGGGGGACGCAGGAAGTTCCAACTGTAAATGCCTGGAAGAACTACATGGACTGGTGTATGTTTAGGGAAAAAACGGTATATGCCTCTAGGGGATGCCCAAAAAAATGCTCACAAATATGGGGTAAATGGAATGCATACAGAGGGGATATCTGTGCTCTGCCGCTTCTTCCCCCCTCCCCTCCCTGGATGAACCTGAAGTTATTACAAGCAGTAATGGATAAAATGCTTACCTCGTGTATCAATTGTGGAAACCCATACACTCCAAGAATGAATAACCATGTACTCCTTGTTTAACAAATCTGATGTGTGTAATGTTGATAAATGTCATCAATAAAAAGATTTATAAAAAACAAACAAAAAAAAAAGTACATATCCAACCTTTTAATTACCATGCACTTTGCCCTATGGTGTACTTAGAGCCTACCTTATATGCAATAAAAGGTGAGTTTGAGGCTTGACAAGGGGGTTATATTGCCAAGTTGAATTGGCAGTTTAAAACTGAACTTAGGCTGCAATGGCAGACCGGGGACTTGTTATAAGTGGCTACATAAGTGGGTGGCACAGTAATTGCTGCAGAACCCACTAGTAGCATTTAAATTACAGGTCCTACCCAGGACCACTTTACAAGGGACTTATGAGTAAATTAAATATGCCAACCAGGTATAAGCCAATTTTACCATGTTTAAAGGAACGAGCACAAGTATCTTAGCACTGGTTAGCAGTGGTACAGTGCACATAGTCCTACAGTCAACAAAAACAAATTTCAGCAAAATAAGAGGGTAAAGGCAAAAGGTTTGGGGGAAGACCCTCCTAAGGTTTACAGGTTTAACAGTACACATGAACACATCTTCACAGTGGGCCTTGGCTGTGCTAAACAGTGTCCTTACACACATGCCCACATCTCAGCTGTGCTGCTGATAACATTATAATGCCCTTAATTGTACTGCAGTACATAAGAATATTTTCTGCATTTCGAAACACTCTATATTTAGAGGAGTCTTTCAGGACTGCCCACATGATATAAATAACTGCACAATCGCCCATGTTCATGCGCAGAATACACACAGATATTTTGAAGGTACAAGTCATGGCACTGGAGAAGTTATTGTTTTTGTATACATTATGTTGCATTCATGCTGCATTTATGGTGTTTACTTAGTAATCATTTGTTTGGACCTTTTTACTTTTCTAAACGTCTCTCTTTGGCTACTTGAGAGAAATATAGGACAGAAAGCGTTGCATGAGAATTTAAAGGGGGTTAAAGTCCAGCCTGGTATGAGAGGCTGAGTAATATAGTCTTAAACCACTACTACCATTTTTCATGGATTTGAGATATAGGTGATCTCAACAGTCCATATTTTAAGCATTAAGTGAAGCACACATTACTCAGGTCCGCCCTTAAGGTGGGTTCTATATTTTCACTTGAAGGCTTATGTATGGACACTTGTCACTTACTGGGGGGCCAGCTTGTGCCAGTATCCAAGCCTTTTGCTGAAGTCGACATTGTGTACAAAGGCAGAGGGTTTTATGTTTGCATCTACTAAGAACCAGCAAGTTGATGTTTAGGCTAATTTTACAGATCAACACTTTTGTATACTAAGGCACCATTTGATAGCATCATTTTGTAACTTTTAAAACTTGTTAATAAATTTTGTTGTTATGTGAATGATGTTCTCTAAATGTTATTTGCAACTAATGATAAATTGGTGATGTGTGGTGTAGGCATTTAGCAAAGTAAGGTGTGCTGCAAATTGAAATTGTTGCCTGCACTGGCATTTAGGTGGCAAACAAAAGCTCAATATTCAATAGGACTGCCAGATTCAGGGAGGTAGATGAGGTGTTCCCATCTGAGGGCGCCAATTTTTCAGAATTTTGGACTCCTTGCGAGATCTGAACTTTAGTTTTTACCAGATTCATTGGAATGGAAGCTTTAGTTCAGTTAGTGAAACATGTACTCCAGAAAATTGGTGATGTTGCCCTGTCTTGTTGTCCGGTTGGACATGGATTTGGGTATCTTCAGAATACATTTTTAAGTGCACTTCTTGGTGTAATAAGACTGTACTAGAGGGTGCATATAGTTTGTTGAACAGCAGAGATCAGAGGAATGATCACAGAGGCACTTCACATACCACCTTGTGTGAAACGTTTAGTGAGGGACTAAGTGAATTTGTTTTTAAAGATCCTGTACAAAATGAAATGCCTTCAAGCTCTGTTCATTAAGACTGAGATGTAGCTGTAAGCTGCTATGTGGAGGGGTAGCATGGATCATGAGGCACCATCTCATCATGCCACATGGCTCAGAACACCTGTGTTCAGCTGCCCCAACAACCATACATAGATGATTCCTCTGATGGAATATGTAACTGTTGATTCCAGTTACTAGAAAAGTTTCCATTCCAGAGAGATTTCATACATTAATGTCTATTCTGTTAGCTTTTGCAGCAGTATGTCATTGCCCACACTGTTAGAGGCTGGTGGTATGCAATGAGTATTAGAAAACAAACTGTTTCGTCCACTCATTAAGAAAGAATATGGATAATTGTCTGATACTAAGCTGGGTGAATTCAATAACTGAGGCCTGAACCACTGTCAATTAAGAAGGAGAAAGCGAATTCCATGTCTTTTTTGATCTGTCTCTTTTTCCAAAGGTTTGCTGGGTGAAGCAGCTCTTTATTCAAAGACGATCATAAAAATTCATGCAAAATATGAATAAAGTGGAAATTACATATAAATACAATAACACATACAAAGGTTTTAAATATGCCCCCACCTAAAAATCCAAACATTTACAAAAGGACACAGCTGATTTAAGAAAACTACCCCATCTTAAACATACGTCAGCTTTGGGTAACAATTGTAAGAAATGAAGGACAACTTTGCATTGCTTAAAATTGTACATCCTTAAAAGAGATATTAAAAATTGTGATCTAAAAGTTTTATAAAGTTTACAGATCAATGTAAAGTTCAGTAGAGTTTGGGAAGAAATATCATCACAAATACATGTTTTCCCTTCCAGATCACCAAAATATCCCTGTGGGAAACACAACAAATAACAGATAGTACCTGCTCTAAATCTCAATAAGAGAGCTCTCTCCTAATTATTACATATGTAAGACAAACACGACTCTGAACCAATATTAGTTTTTAGGACAGCATAGTTTCTAAGGACTTTCTTAGTTTCAAACTTTCTCTTAGTGCACAGTGTCTGTCCATAAATAGACGTTTCACAGAATTTGTATAATTGTTACATATAGTCAGAGGGTTGTCAAACAAGGGAGATTTTCCTATATTGGCAAAATTCTGCTTAACAAATTTAAGCCAGGGAATGTTCAAGCCCCGCTCACATCAAATACAATCACCTATTATATGGTGACTAACAGTGGCCCGAGGGTTGTTCCACACTGAAAGCATAACAAAAGGCGCCCTATCTTAATAAGTTCCTCAAGATAAGGCAAGGTCAATTCTTCATGGCAAAAGTAATGGGGAGTTGATTGAGGAAGAGAGAGGAGATGCCTTTAAAATCAATTTTCCGGTACTTGCAATGCCCAACAGTCTGTGAAATGGCATATTCCGCTGCCATAACTCGTGGTAGGTATGCATTGTTTGGTGTATATTTCTAAAAGGGAGGAGATTGATTTGCCCCCACAACCTTACAATCATTGAAATGTGGACATACTGCTTGCATAACCCTTACATTTTCAGCCCATGATCCATTAGAATCAAATACGAGACCTAGATATAGGAATCTGCACACACTTTCTAAGGTATTCCCATTGATACAGCAAGTGTGTTACAAATAGTGCTTAGGACCACATACCACGGTGTGGGATTTAGCACAGTTGGTTGACACATTTAGATCAGACATAAATTCTGAAAAAGCATGCACCAAGCAACATAACTCATTTGGTGTTCAGGCAAGTAGCACAGCATCATCAGCATATAAAAGTACAGGTGTAGGAACTGAGTTGGCGTAGGGGACATCTTGAGTTATGCCATTCTTAGAAACATTGAGTTTATTAATGTATTAAATAAATAATAAAGGGGCTAGCATGCATCCTTGTCTCACACCACAATGCTAGGTAAAATGATCAGAAAGTTCACCATTTGGTCCAAATCTGACCCTAGCAGACAGATTCTGATGCAAATATGCCAAAAAATGAACAAAGGGAGAATCAAACCCCAACTCCAATAAAATTGCCCATAGCTTAGCTCGACTGACCTTGTCAAAAGCGGAAGACAAGCCCATGAAATCCAAGTACAATGGACTCATTCAGCTGTAGTGTATTTACCAACTAAAAAGTGGAGATTTAGGGCCTTATTACGAGTATGGTGGTCCTCCTGCAGCACCACTGCCGCACTGGCAGGAGGACTGCCAAGTCTGTGGTGCGCCCGCCGGCCAGATTCTTAGTTGAATCTAGGTCAGGCGGGAAGTGCTGCGGCCGACTCACAGCAGCAGCTGTGTTAGGCTCATAGGAGAGCCTTAACAGCAGACCGCCAATGTGACAGTGCCTGCAGCACGTTCCTCCTGCATGCTGTGGAATACACTCTATCGTGCATGTCACACCATTCAGGAATGAGGTGCAATTCCAGGGGGGCACAACATGTGCCTCCCGAATGCACCCTCAGGCCCAGAAGTGGCTGGGGGCCCTTTAAGTTGCATGTCCACCACCCTTTTCATGGTGGGCTCATCGCCATGAAATGGGCAGTGGAATATCAACTCAGAATATGCTCGGCTGTGCCGCAGTGGCACCACCAGACCATTCTTGACCCTTTCTGCTGTGCCACCACCAAGGGATTCTGGATCCCGGTGGACGTGGCTGTTCTATGGTGGCCTGACCGCCACACTCAAAATATGGCGGGTGAACCTTCAGTGGTGGCGTTGGCCAGAGAGCCACCATGAGTACAGCGCACCTAGGACCACCGTACTTGGAATAAGGCCCTATTACACTGTTCCATTGTACCTTTCCATAGTACCTTTCTCTGAACCCATACTGGCAAAGAAATAATACATTATTGTGTATGCAATCTCTTAATCCATTAAAAATATCCCTCCCTATTATTTTAACAGTAGACTCAATTAAAGAGATGGGTCTATAACATTTAGTATCATTACAACTCCCTTTTTTAAAGACCGGAATGATTTTAGAGCTTGACCAGGAAGGAGGGAGATCAGTTAGATCTAAGTTAATAAATACATTAGTAAGTATAGGAGCTCAAACTCTACAATGCATCTAAAAATATCCATGGGCACCCCATCCGGTCCTAGAGCTTTGTTAAGGGAGCTTAGATTAAGGGCAACAACAATTCATCTACAGAGATATTTTCTAATATTATTACTATTACAAAATAAATCAGCAGAGATGCTACAGTCAGAAATTCTACAATATATTACTAAAATGCACCACCCATTGGTCTCCAGTGATATAACTACTCATACTGTATGGCGATGCCTTTTGTGCTCTTACATCATTAACCTCTCTCCAAAACACAGTCAGTTCTTAGAAGAGGCTGCAACAGCTAGATGATCCCAATTATCCCTTTGGATTTCAATCTTTCTTTTAGACAAAGCCTCTTTGTGAAGTGCCCGAGCCTGTGCAACTGCAGTAGGATTCCTAGGAATGGTGGCAAGGGCTCTCCACAAATTACTGTTAGCATAAGAGCAAGATCTATCAAACCCACGAGTAACTATAGACGCAAGTCTGCGTACATGCTTGAGCATTTATGCATTTATTAATTCACATAAAACTGTATACTGACCACATAAGTTACTCCCCAGAATAATATCAGATAAACATGCTATAAAAGTGTCTAAATTGGATTTAATTAGGCTGTTCAATAACTTAATATATTCAGCAGGTGCCAAACTAACCAAATCCCATTATGTTGGGGGAACGGTTGTAAGAAAGCTTATTTCGTACATCTCACAAAACCCATGGGTAAAGTAAATGTAGTTACCAGGGAATTATGATCATCTACATGTGCGTCCAATGTGTCGCACTTTACCAAATATTGTAACATCCCATGGGTTTTGAACATGTAGTCAATTATAAAGGAAGACCCTCTTCCATGGAATGTTGCAATCCTAGGCTCAAAATCGTAATCAATCTCATGAATATTTATAAGATCTCGCACCAGGATATAATGGTCTAATACAGCATCTCTATGGTCTGAGAGGCCATGCATGATATATTTATCAAAACAAGATGTAATAGTTCATAAGTCAATAGTTGGAAGAGTAAATTTAGCCTTAAAATACCCACAAAGTGTAATTGCATTCTGATAGTGAAAGATTATGCTTAGACATAAGTTTATAAAATATCTTGAATAGAGATAAACAATTCTTATTGGTGTAGCTGAAGAGGTCATTATTATAAAACGTTATGATAAACAGATTGAAACTGTGCAAACCAACCACCAGCATCACTTGAATATCAGGACTATTAAAATCCAGGGGACAAACCCTTGTTTAGGCACCGAGATATAGTGGTAGTTGCTGGGATGAAATGGCATGAGTAACTGTTACATACAAGAGAAATAGTAGCTCAAATTTCTTGCATAATAAAAAAATCATACTGATCAATCAAGGACATTCAGTCTTTATGGGCCAATTTACTGTGGATCCCTGCAACATTCCAAGACAAGAAACTATAAAACAGTAGGATTCCCCTTAGGATTAGTAATTGTAATATTCCTCAGTACATTCACATCCTGCCCATTTATACTACTTCAATATATATTGTCAAATAAAATATCTAATTCTATAGGTTTGATCATAGAACAACTTGCGTCTGTAGGAATAGCCACCAATGAACTAACTTCCTGATCACTCCTGATATATGAAGGCTTAGTCCCAGATGGATCAAGAAGTCAATCACACCCAGGCATGCCTTTCAAAGCCACAAATCTGTTAGCAAGAGGCAAAACATCATGGTCAAACACGGGGTGCAAAAGATTAAGCCCGGAGGTGGGGGCAAGTGTTGGACCAGAAATAAAAGGGGGTACAAAATGATGGGGCTTATAAAGATATCCAAGTGGGAGGGGGAATATTTGAAAGTGCCCAGAAAGAGAAAAATTGTTTTGGATTAGGAAGCTATGCACTATATTAGGATCTTTAAATTTCACAACAATACAGTCCATGGTCAATACTTTAGGGGATAGCCCAACCCAATCAACACTTCTGGCCCTAATCGTTTGATCACTGGTCATAAGGCAAGCCGAAGGTGGGAAACTCAAAATAACCTGCCCTGTGAACCTTGTGTCTCCTTGGAAATCTGTTGAGGAAGAGCAGCCCGGCCATTATTATTAATATACCTAGAATTCATGGAAACAGGTGGATTAGGTGGAAGAGGTAGGGAGGGAGGAGAAATTAGAGAAATACGTGGCAATGGAGAAGATGAACCAGAGGAAGTAAGATTTCCAGTATCCGTCCTTCTAAGTACCTGAGCATATGCCAGACATGCTACCCCTAACTTTATGAGAGGCATCTTTGAGTTCAGTTAGTGGCCTGTTGGACATTTTATGCTAAATGAACTTTGCCAGACTGGATTCAGTTGTGTCTAACCAATCTGAAAGAGGCTTAATGTGTGCCTTTAAAATTGATTCAAATCTAGCACACAGTTTGTTTAAGTAGTCCGAGTCATTCTCACAGTCCTCAGTGTCCCACTTGTATGTACCTGCTTTCCTGCCCCCTGTCTCCCTCCTCTTTGTAACACCCTCTTTTTTCTTTTTAACTGAAGGTTCGTTAGGTGAAGGGGTATTGTTGCCCTCTGCCCGTGTGCTACTGGAATTATACAATTGAAAAAGTGAACAAATATATTCCGTATCTGCAGAAGCATGGAGCCTGTTCTATTGACAACTTTCTTTCAGTTAATGCAATCTCTTTTATAATTTCACCTACTGCATGTTCCAAGATGGAATCTATAGTTGTAACCCGCGGTGGAAGAGTGTCACTACCCTGCCAGCAGCATTAAAAAAAAAAAAAAAAAAACAATAATAAACTCCGGTTTATTATCTTTTTATTTTGTTTCTAGGCTGAGTCTTGAGGGCGGCGCAGGGGGATGATAGGCACGAAGGGAGTGGTGAGCACTGCTATCAGTGCACATGATGGTTAGGCTGGCCGTCTCAGGCCAGCCAAACCGTCATGCTCACTGAGGCTTTCGCCAACCCAGCTGTGTTGCTGGGATGAAGACAGCAAAGCACAGGTTTCCAGTTTCCCTGGGAGTGCAAATCCTTGGCGCTCAGGCCAATCCTGAAACTGCTCTCATGGTGAGAGCAACTTCAGGATTGTCCGCAGAGGCTGATGGGCGCCTGTGTCTGCAGTGAAGCCACGAGAGGAGATGACCTGCAATGTGGCAGCTGAAGGCGGCAGATAAGTTCTTTCTTTTTTGTCCCTTTTCTTTTTTTGTTGTCATTGTGTCTTCCCTCCCTCCCCCTTGGCCCACCCCTCTCCTCTCACCTGATACCAGTTACTACTGGGTTGTAACATTAGCTGTAGGGCTGTACGGTTCACAGTTTTCCTCTTTCCCATGATAACAGGGAGATTAAACCACTAAAGTAACACATTAAAACTGAGGTGGCCCAGCCCACCCTCTTCTGAATGATGACGGTGGCTCGGTCTGGTCTTCACCTTGGCTCACGCTTGGGCTCATCCAGTGCCGCAGGGTGTAAGTGGCATTTATATGCGCCCAACCAGCATGTTGAAAAGCTTCCCCCACCTCCAATAAAAGCAAGGCTTTCTCGGCCTGCATGCTTCTTTATTTCCTAATTATTCTTTTATTGTTCCCTGTGCTTGTGTCCTTTACCCCTTTATTAACTTATGTCCTTTATCCCTTTATTCTCTTTGTGCTTTTCTATGTTTTTTTCTTGTGGCTTTTGGCTCTTTGACCACTATCCAATCACTACAAGTCTCTGTAGGGCAGAGTCACGAGGGTCATTGATTGTAGGGGTCAACCTTTGATCACCCTTTGTCACCCAACTTACTGCTGGACTTCTGTGCCCTGTTGGGTAGGTGGCAGGCTTAATAAGTGTTTTATCCAAATACAAAGGGTGCAAAAAATCAGTACAATGCTATTTAGTGCCTGTTTGGCCTCTACTACAGCCTCTGATATGGACGGTGTTGGCTCTTGTGAGGTCACTGTTTTGCCTCTGTTATGGCCTTCAATATGGACTGTATAAACTCTTGTGGAGTAAGGTGATGGTGCACTGAGGAGAGGACAGTGAGGAAGGCAGTGAGTTGGTGAGGGCCAATCTAGCCCAGAGTCGCAAGGCGCACCAATGCCTGGACAGGCCGCTTCCACAAACTCCTGAGCACTGCCCCAGTGCTATCGGAACCTAAAGCTACTGGCAGCGCTACCCTCTTCTACCCTCCTCCCCCGCCAAACCAAAACAGCGAAACAGGCCCTATCACTCCAACTCACCTCATCTCTAATAGAGGGGTTAGTGAAAGTGATGAACATAAGGGAAAGGTAGTGAGCATGTATACATCAAAAAAACAGAGTTTGAAACCTATCCGGCCAGGCGACTGCCATCCATATAAATGATAAATCATAACATACACAATAGAATGCAGATATCTAATCTCTGTCATCCATGTTTGATAAGAACAAGAAAAGTCAACGTTTCGACTCCTATAGAATACAGGGTAGTTGATGCCTTGGGGGTGGGGTCTTCATCAGGACTGGGTAGAGAGGGGAAATGCACCAAGAGAACAGCAAGAGGGCTTCGAGCTGACGATGAGCGTTTCAGGGCCGCAGGGGCTCGAGGGTAGATGATTAATCCAGAGTGGGGATGCCTTGGTTGTTGAGTAACCAGAGGCTGCCGGTTGCTGAACAGTTCTGACAGCTAACTGTGACGTTCTCTTTTTGTACTGCATTTCACCCGAGTCCAGTGGTCTTACGGGTTACCCCATTGATATATAAGACTTCAAAAAAATGAGCACAAGAGTGGCGGAAGTAGAAACCACAACAGTGACTCTCTGCGCAGATACTGCCACACTCAAACGCCAAGTAAAACAAATAGAAGCTGAAAGCAGGACTAAGGCCGCAAAACTGGACGATTACGAAGGCCGTTCCCGGCGCAATAATGTCAGAATCGGGGACGGGGGGCCAGCAATGGACTTATTTGTGGTGGACCTTATCAAGAAACATCTGCTACCGCGAGGTCTTTCCCACTATTTCTTAGTTGAAAGAGCCCACCGCGTCCCAGGCAGCAAACCTAAGCCAGGTGCCCCTCCCAGGCCCATACTAGCCTGCATCTTTAACTTCGGAGACCGTGAACTCATTCTCCAAACGGCCAGAGTGGCTCCACCGGTACGCTTCGAACAAAGTACGATAACCTTTTTTCCTGACTATACTGCAGCAGTGACGAACAGAGACGCAGCTTCTTTAACATAAAGAAAGAACCAAGGAACCATGAACTTAAGTACTCTATGGTATTCCCTGCCAAATTGAGAGTGGAGGCGGAGGGAAAAGTTTGGTTCTTCACAACACCGGAAGAGGCCCAAGAATGGCTCGAGGGCTGGCGCTGTGTCACCAACCCTGGAAAGGCCGAGAAAAAACATGATTGACAACCATCGGGAGCAACGCAATCAGAGCTGGAGGAGGCAGTATCGGTAAACGAAGAATCGGGCATGGGGAGCTGAGAAGTAAGGGGTCCACCCCCCATCAGAGACTAGAATCTACAGTATCACCCACCGATATAATAGACTTCCGCACGAAGGAGATTAGCATGATATGGACTTTTAATAGCGACTGTCCTGAAGGTAACGACTACCAGCCGGGTGAGCAGTGGCACCTAATACAGCCCCTGAAGCAGCAAGAGACAAACAATGGACTGATGTCCTATATAAACTAATCTGTTGTTTCTGTGCTCTTGGTTAACTATGTACCTCACTGCAAAATTGCCAATTTAATGTACTACAGATAAGGGGATGTTATGAGGAGAATATTGGAGACGTTCCCCCCCCACGAAGGTAACAGGCAATGGGTATTAGGCACTCTGCACCGTTGGGGAGGCGGGTAGTTTTAAATCCGTCATGCAGGGAGGGGCGAGTGACAAGTTTCGATAGTTTTTGTTTAGTTTATTTTCACTGTTTGATATGGTTTACGGTACGACTTGCATGCTTCCAGGTGGGGCCTCCGCCCCACTATCCGAACTAGGTCCCTCACACAGATGACTCCCATGACACAGACATCCACGTGGGCTAGCCACATCGCTTCTACACCCACGGTACACCCACCACATGTTCAGCAATTACCACTTATCTCATGGAATGTAAATGGCCTGAGAGACAAGTTAAAGAGGGGACTTGTGCTACAATATTTTAAGCGCCAGGCACCAGCAGTGGCCATGATACAAGAAACCCACCTGGTGGGGTCGACATGTAAGGCCCTTGACAGATGGGGCTCTAAGCTGCCGGTACACTCCGAGTTCACATCAGGTTGACGAGGTGTGGGATCCTAATCAGGAAACAATTCCCACTCATCATCAAACACACTCAGGTAGATGATCAAGGTTGTTTCGCAGCCATTTCGTGCCAGTGGGAAGGGCGCACAATCAACATAGTCTCGGTATACATCCCCCCGCACTCCACTCGCTAGCCTTTCCGGCACTTTGCGCATTCCTACTCAGACTTCCAGAGGGAGAACTAATAGTAGGGGGCGATTTTAACACTACCCTTGACGACACTTTAGATCGAACACCCCCCAGGCAACAACACCGTACGCACTCCATCTTTGCAGACTTCCTGGAAGCAATAGGCCTGGTAGACGTTTGGTGTTCACAGTTCCCACAGGTGCGACAATACACATACCACTCAGGCGCACACAACAGCCTTTCCAGAATAGACTACATGCTCGCACTGGCGGATTGTGTGGGGAGGTTTGAGGGAGTGACTCACTTGCCCAGGGGCATCTCGGACCACTCACCTGTTCTTGTCAAATATGCATTGCGCACCCCAGCACAACGTCGCATATACCCAATATATCCAGGCTATTTGAAGAACCCCAAGATTTGGCAGAGATTGATTACCTCCACACAACACTACTTTAGAGAAAGCGAACCCTCAGTATCCTCCCCGCTTGTTCTCTGGGAGGCGTATAAGCCAGTTCTTCGAGGGCAGGCCATTTCTTTGATCTCGGGCCATAAAAAGGAAAAAGCAAAAATAGTGGTGGCCCTGGAGCGGGAGGTGAGCCAATTAGAGACAGTGCACTCCCAAAATCCCTCTGCCATAAATGCACATCAACTGCATATAAAGAAACAAGAATATAAAGAGCATTTGTGGGACGACGCGAAAACCAGCATAACAGCCACTCGACATACGATATACGAAGTTGGGGATAAAGCCGGTAAGCTCCTGGCTTGGCGTGATAAGCGAGAACGGGCTGACCGGTGGGTGGCGGAACTCCGACTTGACACTGGAGAAACCATAGCAGACCCACAAAAAATTGTAGATACATAGATACACTAGCACTTCATTATGAGCGCGTTTATGCCACAACAACCACAGTAGAGCAGGAGGAAGCGACAGCATTCCTCAGAGACATTCAGCTTCCCACACTCTCAAAGGATGAGATTCAATCGCTAGAAACAGACCGCACAACAGAAGAACTAACAATGGCTAAAGGAAATATACAATCAGGGAAAGCCCTAGGACCCAACGGTATCCCTATCGAATTATACAAGAGAGCCGCAACCAAAATCACCCCACACTTGTTAAAGTTGTACAAAACCAGCTTGGAGGAGCGAGAACTCCCCAAAGACCAGCGAATAGCGACAATAGTGGCCATTCATAAGTCTGGAAAACCGGCCCAAGAATGCACATCTTATCGTCTCATATCATTGATCAATGCAGAGGCCAAAATCCTGGCCAAAACGTTGGCCAATAGACTAACACCACACCTAGCGAAACTAGTACATCCAGATCAATCTGGATTCATGCTGGGTAGAAATACGGCGCTCAATTTGAGACGCCTGCATAGCGTAATAGGCCGTAAACACACCATTCAGGAAGAGGCCATTATACTATCCCTTGATGCACGCATGGCCTTCGATACGGTCGAGTGGCCCTTCCTCTTCGCCGTCCTCAAACATATGGGGTTTGGGCCTACATTCTGCTCTTGGGTACGGGTGCTATACACAAAGCCACTCGCACACGTAGTGGCAAATGGACATATATCTAATGAATTCCCCCTGGGGCGTGGAACAAGACAGGGTTGTCCTTTATCGCCGCTCCTCTTCACCCTTGTGCTGGAACCGTTGGCAGCCTGGATAAGAAAAGACCCGATTATCCGCGGGCTCCACTGGGCAGAAGGATGGGAAGATCGCATATCCTTATATGCGGATGACGTTCTGCTATATATAGCATCCCCAAAACGTTCACTACATAGACTCTTAAACATCTGCGAGACTTACGGGAGATACTCTGGGTATACCATTAATTGGAATAAATCAGTTATATATGTCCTGAATAGCCCCCCGCCGGCGTTGCCTAGAGGGTGTGAGGTGGAGGTGGTGGAAGACTGCTTAAAATACCTCGGGATCCATATTACGTCAGACCCAGATGACTTTATGACCAAAAATCTTTTAGAGCCCCTGAAAAGATTGCGTCGAGATGCCAAACACTGGCAATCCCTGCGCTAACGCTGCTAGGAAGAGCTGCACTCTTCAAAATGATGGCACTCCCTAGATTCCTTTATGCCTTGCACAATACCCCATTCTTGGTCCCTCCATCGTACTTTCGAGCAATAGAGACAGAAGTGAACAATCTCCTCTGGAATGGAAAACCAGCTCGGATAGCCATGACTAAACTAGTTAAGAGCTGGTACGATGGTGGCATTGCACTCCCACACATACAGACATATTATTGGGCAATCAATCAATGGCTTCACGCCCCCCAAATTGACCCTGCTTATCGAATGGATAGACATGTCCTGGGAATGAGAGGAATCAGCCGAGCACTCTACAGAAAAACCCGGAAAACAGCTCTCCTGGGACCTACTGCACATACAGTCCAAATATGGTACAGCGTACTTAGAAAATGGGCTGGGATAATAAGATAACATAATCAACCCCACTTTGGGAAACCGGTAGATGGTAAACAGCCATTACAACGAGGCTGTTACCCCGCAAGTTATTACATTGCATGTGTTACAACGCCTGCGATGTAACAACGCGTAGCCATTACTACGCATACCATTACATCGCATGCGCTTTACAATGCATGCAATGTAATGGCTAACCACATCGTTGTGAGGAAACTGACGTTCACCGCCCCTCAGATGACGCTGGAACCAGGAGAGAGGAACCTCGAGGAGAGAGAGGTAAGGGGGATTGTGCTTGGGGTGGGGGTTACTTTTTTAGGGGTTAGGGTAGTGTCGAAGTAGTGTTGTAATGTTTGTGTAGTGTAGGGTTGTGTTTTAGGATTTAGGGTAGTGTTGGGGGGTCGTGCAGGGTAGTGTTAGAGTGTAGGGACTGGACTGGGGGTAGGGGGAGGGTCGTGCTGGGGGTAGTGTTTTAGGGTTTTGGGTAATGTGGTGTTTGTGTAGTGTAGGGTAGTGTTTTAGGGTTTAGGGTAGTGTCGGGGGGGTCGTACAGGGTAGTGTTAGAGTGTAGGGACCTGACTGGGGGAAGGGGGAGGGTTGTGCTGGGGGTAGTGTTTTAGGGTTTAGGGTAGTGTTGTGGTGTTTGTGTAGTGTAGGGTAGTGATTTAGGATTTAGGGTAGTGTCGGGGGGTCGTGCAGGGTAGTGTAGTGTTATTGTAGGGAGAGGACTGGGGGTAGGGGGGGTCATGCTGGGGGTAGTGTTTTAGGGTTTAGGGTAGTGTTGTGGTGTTTGTGTAGTGTAGGGTAGTGTTTTTGGGTTTAGGGTAGTGTAGGGGGGTCATGCAGGGTAGTGTTATAGTGTAGGGGCGGTACTGAGGGTCATGCAGGGGGTAGTGTTTTAGGGTTTAGGGAAGTGTTGTGGTGTTTGTGTAGTGTAGGGTAGTGTTTTAGGGTTTAGGGTAGTGTCGGGGGTCGTGCAGAGTAGTGTTAGAGTGTAGGGACCGGACTGGGGGAAGGGGGAGGGTCATGCTGGGGGGTAGTGTTTTAGGGTTTAGTGTAGTGTTGTGGTGTGGTGTTTGTGTAGTGTAGGGTAGTGTTTTTGGGTTTAGGGTAGTGTCGGGGGGTCGTGCAGGGTAGTGTTATAGTGTAGGGGTCATACAGGGGGTTGTGCGGGGGGTAGTGTTTTAGGGTTTAGGGTAGTGTTGTGGTGTTTGTGTAGTGTAGGGTAGTGTTTTAGGTTTTAGGGTAGTGTCGGAGGGTCGTGCAGAGTAGTGTTTGAGTGTAGGGACCGGACTGGGGGTAGAGGGAGGATCGTGCTGGGGGTGGTTTTTTAGGGTTTAGGGTAGTGTTGTGGTGTTTGTGTAGTGTAGGGTAGTGTTTTAGGATTTAGGGTAGTGTCGGGGGGTCGTGTAGTGTAGTGTTATTGTAGGGAGAGGACTGGGGGTCGGGGGAGGGTCATGCAGTGGTACTACATTAGGGTTTAGGGTAGGGTAGGTTGGAGTCACTTACCTTGCAAACGTTTACCATGAGTATGCCTTTACCATGCATGCCTTTGCGTTGAAATGGCATGCGTGGTAAAGGCATAGTCGTGGTAAAATTTTGCGTTGTAATGGTAGTTGTTTAAATTGACATTGCACCCGCGTTATAATGGCATGCGTGGTATTGCTACGCGATGTAATGAGTCATATTCCCGGTAGACTGGGTAAATTGTGCAATAGCAAAGGGTTCAAACAATGGGACGCAATAGGAATATCAAAGGTGGGGGATCTCTGGATCACAGGGAAAGTTATCACATTCACTCAACTACAGGATTAGTACGAGATGGCACCCACTGAACTGTTCCGCTATCTGCAGATCAAGCATGCACTTGAGGCTGTCATCCCACCAGACACTATCCTTCCGGAAGCCTCTCCACTGGAGCATAGACTCCTAACAGAGTATATGAATAAAAAAGCCATATCCCTAACCTACCATAAAATTATTAACAACCAACCAGATCCTACACAGTCTCTCTGGGAAAAATGGCAGACCAATGTTGGGGAACTAGATGACACTGACTGGCAGGAGGCGCTAGAATCCCCGAGGGAGGTGGTGATATCCTCAAAGTTACGCTTAGTACAGCTTAAAGTGCTCCACAGGACCTACTTCACTAGGGTGACCTTATGTAAGATGGGAAAGACTGATAACCAACTCTGCCTGCGACAGTGCGGTGAAATAGGCACATTCTACCACACGATATGGGAATGCCCAGAAATCACGACGTACTGGGAGACAGTTATGAGCACAATATCGCAGGTTAGTGAAGCTCCTGTACCACCGGAGCCTAAGCGTTGTCTACTAAATATATGGGAGGCAACAGACCTCAGTCACACAGCTCAAGCTTGGGCGACACTAGGCATGATAATAGCCAAGCGCAACATCGCCAAACACTGGGTGGCACGCAATATTCCGACTGCTGGGGAATGGTGTAATGATATGGATACTGCAATGGTGGCTGAAAATGGCTGTGTATATTCATAGGGGGTGTCCCAAGAAGTGGGAACGGATGAGGGGAAAGTGGAACACATTCAGGGGAGGTATATGTACTTTACCTTCGGCGGGGATCTCACTGGAAGACAGTTGACAAACCAGGGTGCCATGTATGGAATAACTCACTAAATGCATCTATGTAATGGAATTGCACACCTGTGGATGGAATGATGGAATGTGAAGCGTTGACTTACTATGTGTAGGTTTTATAACTGTATGAGATATTACCGCGAGTCATGTACCCAATAAAAAGAGTTTAAAAAAATATATATATTTCAACGTGATCTTAAGGACTCTTGATGTTATCTAGAGAGTGATGTTGCAGCAAGTCTCCAAACGCAACCAGATATAGTCAAACAAAACGACATTCTGGAATGTTGATTGTTGATGATTATTAGTGATGCAAGAACCAGAACTGTTTCTTTGTCTATGCTGAATGTCTCGTTTCATAGCAGTGTTTTTTGTGGGCCAAGAATTGTCACTTCCAGAAGAGAAGAACTTAGCTTGTATGTGTAACTGCTTGAACTGATGGTGGAAATTGATTCATGTATGAGGCACAGAAATGCTCTAAAGGAAGTTTAGTATCTTTTATCTTGATGGTCTTTCACAACATGTCCTTTAGTTCCAGTAAGTTGAAAGCAGTGACTACAGATTGCAGCAGACTTGGAAAGTAGGAGGGATCAGGTACAGGTTTGAGACAATGAAATGGTATTATAGATTTTAGATATTTTTCACTCAACAACCTGCAAGGATTTTTGTAACCATGTACAGATGATGTATTTATTAGTTTGGCATGGTTACATTGCATCAAATATATGGTCAAATATCTCTTATGGTTCTCCCAATAAATGTGTGGTAACCTGCGGTATGTCTTGCAGCGGTTTCTTTCATCATCAGACTGAGACTTGCGCCATTAAGATTCCAAGTTTTGACTGTTTTGTTTGAATCCAGCTAGCTCTCCTTTGTATCTCCTGCTGGTGATTTTGGTAGTTAGTATCAGATCGCTTATTCTGAGGCTCGCTTTCCATTGAACAGTATATATTCACATGGAGGTATTCCTCCAAAATATTGATGAAAAATATCATGATGCAAGAATATCATGTTAAAAAAAGACCCTACCCGCATTGACAAGATCCTTCAAGACGGCCGTCTGATCCATTCAATCTCTCGTCTATTCTCATCGCCATCACCTTATTGGTGTATGTTATTGAAATTTGGTGTTTATGTTTTAATACTTTAATGAGATATGTTTTCTACACTTTTTACGACTATTTTGACCCTTGCAAATTCCCACATGTAACTCAGTGTTAAATCTATTCTCATAACATGTTAAGCACACTGATACCTTTGGGTCTATCTAGCGCTATATCCAACTCTAAATTAAGCCTGGGCTTAGTTCGCAGAGTTTTGATACGAAGAACTCCGCGAAGTTACAAAAAGAATCAGCGAAGTTCCGCAAGTGGCGGAGTGTAGTGCGAACTGCTGTTCGCGCTGGTCTTCCTGCTGCTCGTGTAGAAATTCTACCCGAGCGGCAGGGAAAAAACTCAGCTGCACTACGCGAAGCGGAGTTTTCTGCACTCCGCGAGCTCCGCGGAACGCGGAGTGCAGAACACTCCGCAAACTCCGCAAATGGAGCGGAGTTCAATGCTCAGGCCTACTCTAAATAAAAAAAGAAATAAACACAAAAATATTGTGGGACAGAATATAGAAGGTATGAATATCATTGTTTTAGGTATATAATATAGTTGTTTTAAATATTGTTGTATATATTATTGTTTTCTTTACTATTATTACATATTATATCTTTTTTATGTATATTAGTTATAGTGTTATTATAATTTATTAATATTATGATAAATATGTTTATTTATTTTTAGACTAGTTTGTCATTTTTGTATGTGAAAGTAAATTTTAATGAAGTTAATGAGTAAGTTTTAATTTAGTAACAGGTTGGTGGGTTTGTAGATCAGGGTGGGATTTTGGAATAGTAGATCTAGCTGCTCCAATTCCAACCCTTTCCGCACTGTTGTTCAGATTGGAGCGGGGATAATAAATCTAACCCCTCTAAAGTCCAATACATTTCCTACTATTGTTCAGATCAGTCGCGGCTCCTAGAGGGAGTTCCGCCGGGCGGTGACGTGCGGCGGGGGAGGGGCAGGGTGGGGGGTAGTAAAAACCGGAATCCGGCCGAACTGAGGTAAGTTAGCAAATAATTAAATAAAACAAATTTCGTAGCGCGCGCTGCATCGCCAAATGCGATGCAGTGGGCGCTACGAAATTCGTTTTATTTAATTATTTGCTAACTTACCTCGGTTCGGCCGGATTCCGGTTTTTACTACCCCCACCCTGCCCCTCCCCCGCCCCACGTCACCGCCCGGCAGAACTCTCTCTAGGAGCCGCGACTGGTTCAGATTGAAGTAGGAACAGTACATCTACCCAAAAATTAACCCTTTCTCTGCTTTTGCTTACTTTAGTGTGGGAATAGTAAAGCTAACCCCTCCAGATTCCAACACTTTCCCTACTGTTGCTTATATTGGAGTGGGAATAATAAAACAAAACTCTCCAAAGTTGAGCACTTTCCCTGTATTAGTTTAAGTTGGAGATGGAATATTACATTTGACCCCTTTAAATCCAACACTTCCCATACTGTTGTATAGATTGGAGTGGGAATAATAAATATAGCCCCTCCAAAGTCCAATACATTTCCTGTTTTGTGTGCATTGGAGTAGGGATAGTAAATGTGGCCCCTCCAAAGTCCAACGCTTTCTCTACTGTTGGTTAAGTTGGAGTTAGTATAGCAAATCTGACTCCTTCAATATCCAACACTTTCCCTACTATTGTTTAGTTTGGTTTGTTAATATTTATTTAATTTTTAAGTCTTAAATTATTTATAATAACAAATACTTAGCCATTTTCAATTTAATTTTTACATATGTTGAAATATTTTATTATATTTTAGATTTAGATGATTTTGTAAATAAAACTTTAGGAGTTGGAATAGTAAATCCAATATTTTCCTTACTTTTGCTTAGATTGGACTTTGAATAGTAAATATAAGCCCTCCAAAGTCCAACACATTCCTTGTTTTTGTTTACGTTGGAATGGGAATATTACATTTGACCCCTTCAAAGTCCAACACTTTCCCTACTGTTGCTAAGATTGGAGTGGAAATAGTAAATCTAACTCCTCAAACGTACCAAACTTTCCCTGCTTTTGATTGCTTTGGAGTGAAAATAGTACATCACATCCCTCCAAAGACCAACACTTTTCCTACTGCTCTTATGTAGGATAGTAACTCTAAGTTCACAAAATCCCAACACTTTTCCTACTGTTGCTAGATTGGAGTGGAAATAGTAAACCTAACCTCTCCAAAGTACAACACGTTCTCTGCTTTTGGGAAACCTCTACAATGTCCAACACTTTCCCTACTATTGTTGTGGGAATAGTAGTATGAGGAACAATTAAAGCATCCTATTTCTGTATCATCTTGGGGTGAGAAAGACTGTAGTCCATGCCTTAATAATGTCAAGGTTAGATTACACAATCATCCTGTATTTAAGTTTACCCAAGAAACTGATCAAACAATTGCAGATTGTGCAGAATGATGCAGCATGTGTGATTTTAAAAATTCCACGCTTTAGCTCTATTTCACACCATCTTAGAGACCTATATTGGCTGCCCATTAAGAAAAGGATTACATTTAAAACTCTTGTTTTAGATCACAGTGCATTCTATGGTTAGTGTCTAAAGTATCTCTCCAAGAGTATCACCCAGTATTGCCCTGCCAGACGCTTCATTCCTCCCAAGCCCTTTTAGCAGTGATTTCTAGGTTTAGACTGGCCAGGAGAGGTGACAGCTCCTTTTCTGTGTTGGCTGTGAAGGCCTGCAGCAAATGTCTGCCCAATTGTCACTTCATATGTAATAAATCTATGTTTCATAAACAACAAAAAAATTAGTTGTTTTCCCTTTCGTAAGTGTGCTGCATTTAAAATATTTCCGTTTCCTCTCGATGCGCTGGGTCACTCCTAGGAGTAGCTGAGTGCTCTGGAAAAAGTAGATACATTCATTAATTCATTAATTCATTCATTTACTCTGAAGCCCAACACTTTCCCTACTGTTGATCAAATTGGAGCGAGAATAGTAAATCTAACCCCTCCAAAATCCAATATTTTCCCTAGCGTTCCTGGGATTGGATTGGGAATAGTAAATCTAAGCCCCCAAAGCCCAACACTTACCATGATTCTGCTTATGTTGAAGTGTGAATTGGAAATCTATAACCTCCAAAGTTCAACACTATCCATATTGTTGCTTAGATTGGAAAGAAAGTTGTAAACCTAACCTTTCCAAAGTCTAACACTTTCCTTACTGTTGGTTACGCTGGAGCAAGAATGTTCTGGTTTACAATATTGTTGTAGTTTACATACAAAGTATGTAAACCTGATACTTTTGTTCACAATGTTTTTGACCAGATGATTTTTTTGACAATGTTTTTTGATCTGATGTTTGCGTGTCATGATCGTTTCGTATATGATATTTTGTCATACACCCCTACAGATATTTTTGAGCAAGGATTCAGAGTTGGCAGAATTTGTTAGGCTGTTAAGATTGCTCTAGAGGTTGCCTTGGATGAGACCTCAGAGTCAACATTCTATGGAGATATTATTTCAACTGCTATGCAGCAGTTTAGAGGGGTGGAGGGGGATAAGTGTGTGTTCAGTCCATGACTGTGGTGGCCCTGTCATATTAGCTGTGATGTGCAGGCATCAGATGTTGAGCTGTGCCATTGGCCCCTTTGATTGAAATCAATTGCCTCCATATCTCGTAAGACTTTCCTGCTGACTAAGGGGGTCATTATGATAGCGGGCGGATCGCCACCGCCCGGATGGCGGTGGCGATCCGCCCGCTATTTTTCACCGCCCGCACTCCATTTCCCCCCGCCATATTACGATGGCGGGGGGGACCCCGACGGACGGAAAGACCGTCTGCCGGTTTTCCGCCTGTCTGACAGGGGACCGGGCGGAAAAGGCCTCTAACATGGTGGCGGTGTCTGCAAGACACCGCCATCCATATTAGGATGGTGGCAGAAAGCAGCCTTTCCATGGCGGTGTTGTCGCCATGGAAAGGCATGTGGTCTTTGCTTCTGGGTGCCCGTTGGGGCCCCCAGGGTTTTTGGGGTGGGGGATGCACATGGGGGTACCTATGGTACCCCCCTACATTTGAATGCACAAGGTGGCAGGCACCGCGCGGTGCCTGCCACGTTGTGCATTCAAATGCACAACATGCGTATTTCACATTGCGGCGGGTGCTGCTGACAGCACCGCCCGCCGCAATGTAAACAATACGGGATGCCACCACCACCGTGGCGATGGCATCCTAATACACATGGCGGGACCGCCGCACCTCTTGCGGGCGGTCCCGTTTGCCGTTGCGGTGGCGGGCAGACTTTGTCCGCCCGCCATCGTAATGACCCTCTTAGTTTGGAGATCAAGCCACAATCAACATTATTTGCCTACCATCTGTAAGTGGAAGCTCCCATCTTAGAATTCACTCAAGAATGCTGAAGTGTACACTGAATAAGTGTTGATCACTAGTAAGCTGGAATATGCGTTTACATCTATTGTGCAGTGAATGGCCACATACTTGGTCATATAAAGATTGTCGGAGAGATCAATGTAGGGGCATATCCATGGTGAATCAGAGCTGCTCTTTTTGCTTTCTTGGCTGTTTTGTTCCATTATATGATTATTTGCATTGTCCCTAAATAATTGTTCTGGTTAGCCGTACCATGTAAACATTTTACTTTCTTCATTCTCATACTTCCTTCAAAATGTATCTCAGTACAATTAAAAAAATTAGGCAATCCAATCAGCTTTGCCATATTTTAAGTGTCAAAATGTTTGTGAGGAAAAGTGCAAATTTGCCCACTCTGATTATCCTGATTCCTACATAAATTTTCATTGGTGTACATGATCCTATCTAGAACATTTACTTTAATTGCAGGAATCACGTCTGAGAGCATCTACCAATGATGATTGCCAAGTCGTTACTCGACTCTCACTGCAGCCAATTACCAGTTAAAAGAAATATATGCATGAAACAACCTAGACATAAGATGTTCTAGAGTAAGTACCATTTGTGCCAAAGGGTTATGTTTGTGAGGTTCATGTTGCTGTTTTACAACAAAAACAACTCTTAGTAGGCACTAATCATTTTTGCACCTGTTATGGCAGCTTTTCCTACATTGTACAATCTGTTTGAGCATGATGAGAAGGCAATCGACTTAAGTGAGTTCACTAAGTCCCCAGTTTCTAATTAGCTTTACTGCTAAAATGGGGATCAGGTTTGATTTAGCTCTGTATTGTAAATGAGTGTGAAAGCAGCTTTTCCCAGTAGATTCCAGGTTTGTTTTACAACACTTTGCTTTTTCAAGGCCACCCTTGTTCCACAAAGTAAATGTGTGCTCACAGCAAACCTTTAGTCTAGGATCCTAATCTCAAATTGATATTAGACTGTTAACTAGGCCTCAGCAAACTTTGAATTGCACTGGCGCTATTCATGTAATTTTGTTTTAATCCTGTAACATAAAAATCCTGAAACTATGCAATTATACTACTTGGAGTAATTATGGTCAAATGTTACTGCAAACACAAAGGAATAACAGAACACATGGGACTGTTGTCCCTGGTGCTTCTTAAAATGCACCATTGCTCCAAAAATGGACACGAGGATGCATTTCACTGTAAAATATCCTGCAAAATGATGGATTTGAATTTAGTTTATTTACACATAATCTTATGTCATTTCACGTAATTTTGCATGATTACGAAAAAGCAAATTATGCAAATTTCACCCACCCCTATTGGTTATTCTATTCTATTTTAAATGAATCCCCCTGGACATCACATTATTTATCTCTTCAACTGCTTTGATTTAAGTGTCATTTTTCCTCCATCACCTACCACTTTTTGCAAGGTATTTTCTAGGTTTTCACTTCAGCTAAGTCACAAGAACACCTGCCACAGGTAGCTTAGAGAGACTTCGGAGCATCTTGGTATGCTGGGCTCATGCTTTGTAAAATTTATTGCACAGTGTCTTATGTCTTTACATTATGTATTCTATCTCTACCCAACCAAGTCTTCCAGAGTGAATTGTTACTCATCTACATGTTGCATTTGTGTAGCATGTTAATATTATCTAGATTTCTTATTTTGTGACATGCTAACCAAGCATCACATTTATATGTAATGGCACTCGGAAGGCATATGTTTTCATGATAAAGGAACATTTCATTTGATGTATTGTTACATGGACAGTCTATGTCTGTATGGAAGAATCTTTACATTATGATTGCAAGCAACCATATCTTCATGTGGTTTTTCTCTTTATGTGCGAAAAAATATGTTCTGCTATCACATTGTTTGCCCCTGCAAGAAAACAAGCAGCATATCACATGGTGAAATTGTTTAGTATAATGACAGATTTGGTTGTGGGAACCTTTTTCTAGTACTTTTGCCAGTAAGGTGGTGCTTAATTTGAGCCGGTGCTTTCCGGTGCTCAGCACCGGCACTTAATTGGTTTCCTAATTGTCAACCATACTTTAAACAGTCTACCACATGGTGGCGCTGCTCATCTAATTTAGAGATGAGCAGAACAACGGTTGTTCAGGAATACAATATACATTAAAATAGTGCTAATACCTGCCTCCCCAGCCATTCCTTTAGCTTTGGGGACCTGGAATAATCTGAACTGTCGCATTTACATGCAAGAGAGATGATTAGTAGTCGTTTTGGCAGCGATGACAAGGGCGATGGGAGGTGCAAGCTGCAGTGGCCTTCCGGTCGGAGCCCTGGCACTTAATATTTTATAAATTAAGCACTGCAGTAAGGAAATATTAGTCACTGGTTTAAAGTTGTTTAGATCTGTCGGATCATCACCTGTTTTTTTTTTTATCAGGAGGTGAGTCACTTGCTCAGGCTTCAGGCAGTCTGGGACTGTGTCTTGTGTGAGAGATGCTATGACAATCTTCTCCCCAAGGGGGGAGGAGAGGTGACTGAGATATTTTGTGAGTGATGAGAGAATTGGGTCAGTTAAGTGTGAGGTGATTTTCAGTGATGCTACAAACTTCTTGATATTGGATAAAATGTGGATTTTGAATTCACTCTATGTAGCATTCTTTTGGGGCTTTGAGTAATGGTTGGGAATTAGATCCTGATCAGTATTCATGCATCACTTTTGGGAGGAGGGCATGTCATTTTGCTACATCTGGTTAGTATTAAGGTTATACAAGATAGAGCTTTCCGTTTTTCTTATTTTCTCCTCAGAAAAGGGCTAAATGTGTCAAAGGTTTCAGAGGAAGTGTCCATGATCGTGATGAAAATGCCACAGCCGGCTTGATGATTCAAAGTATTTGCCCAGACTGTTTTTGCTGTTGTCGAGTTGAGATCTGCAGAATGAGGATTTGGCATTCCATAATAGCATTTTTAACATGTTTCTTTCAGCCCAGAGTTTTACTAGAAGCAGGGAGGAGGGTTCTTGTCCCCATCTTATTTCTGTTAGTCTGAGTTTTCTCCTTCTTCATTTAGGTTTTGGTTGTAACAGAGATGGTACAAATTGTTTCACTGGCTTTTGAGACGTAGCAGAGCTACTTTATGATGTCTGTTTTTGTTATGAAGTTAGCTCCTAAACATAGAAAGTCGAAGGTTCGTCTTGTAAGGAGGGGACAGTTCATTACGGCCTATGACTTTAATGTTTCTTTTCCATTTTTTGGGATATTATACTTTGAACTTTGGTCATCTGTCTGTACGCTGTGAGGTGGAATAGGATTATGTGGTAGTCTAACAAGTCAATTGGAAGGATAGATTCTATGCCCAGTGATCCTTATTTATTTTTATATTTAGAGTTTTAATAGCCCTAGCTAGCCCCAAACACATCAGAGCGCTTTACATGTTATGAGAATAGGTTTAGCATCAAGTTACATGTGAGAGTTCGAGAGGGTCGAAAAAGTCATAAAAAGTGTAGAAAACATTTCTCATTAAAGTATTAGGACATAAACACCAAATGTCAATAACATACAGCAATAAGGTAATATCAATGAGATTAGATGAGAGATTGAGCGGGTCAGAAGACCGTCTTGAAGGATCTAGTCGATGAGGGTAGGGTCTTTAAGAATCGTTGATCAGTTTATGTACGTGTTCAGGGTTGATATTTCTTTTGACATGATATTCTTGTATCATGATGTTTTTCTTCAATATTTGGGAGAAATACCTCAATGTGAATATATTCCGTTCACTGGAAATCGAGCCTCAGAATAAACGATTCAACACTGGCTATGAAAAACACTAACAGGAGATACAAAGGAGAGCTAGCTGGGTTAAAACAAAGCAGTCTAAACTTGGAATCCTAATGGCACAAGTCTCAGTCTGATGATGAAAGGAACTGCTGCAAGAAATACTGTAGGCTACCACACATATATTGAGAGGACTATAAGGGATATTTTGACCTTATACCAGATGCAATGTAACCATGCCAAACCAATAAATACCTCATCTGTACATGTTTACTAAAATCCCTACAGGTTGTTGAGTCAAAAATATCTAAAAATCTATGATACCATTTTATTGTCTCAACCCTTTACCTGATCCCCCCTACTTTACAAGTCTGCTGCAATCTATATTCACCGCTTTCAACCTACTGGAACTAAAGAACATGTTATGAAAGACCCTCAAAATAATACTAAACTTCCTTGAGAGCATTGCTGTGCCTAGTACATAAATCAATTTCACCCAACAGTTCAAGCAGTTATCACAAACAAGCTAAATTCTTCTCTTCTGGAAGTGACAATTCTTCGCCCACAAAAAACACCATTATTAAAGGGGACATTCAGCAAAGAGAAAGAAACAGTTATGGTTGCCAAATCTTGGAGCACTAATAATTATCAACAATTGACAATCTAGAATGTTGCTTTGTTTGACAATATCTGCTTGCATTTAGAGACTTACTTCAACATCATTTTCTGGATAACATCAACGGTCATTAAGATCATGTTGAAATGTTTGACAACGATTCTGGTCACAGTGTGGCATCTTACACTCAAGCTACTCTGACCAGCTGGCCGGCCTCTCCTGCATCCGCTAGCACCTACTTCTGCTCCGCTCATCTTTGCCCGCATCGAGTCTCGTGACTGCGGCGGGTGAGCATCAGGCCCAGCACCGGGACCTTGGAGGACAGAATCTCAGCCCTCTATTAGTGATGAGGTGAGGTAGAGTGAAAGGGTCTGTTTGACTGTTTTGATTTGGTGGGGGGAAGGGTAGAAGTCAGTAGTGCTGCTGGTAGCTTTAGGTTCTGATAGTGCTGGGGCAGTGCTCAGGAGTTTGTGAAAGCGGCAGGTCCAGGCATTTGGCAGCTTGCGACTCTGGGCTAGATTGACCCTCACCATCTCCCTTAATGCTTTCCTCACTCTCCTCTCCAGCATCAGTGCACCATCACCTTCCTCCACAAGAGTTTATACCATCCACTTTGGACACCATAGCAGAGGCGAAACAGTGACTCCACAAGAGCCCACATCGTCCATATCAGAGGCCGTAGTAGAGGCCAAACAAGTGCTAAATTGCACAAGGACGTCAGGTAGAGCGCACCGCAGAAGGATTGCACTGATATTTTGCACCCTTTGTATTTGGATAAAATACTTATTAAGCCTACCACCTGCCCCGCAGGGCAAAGGAGCCCAGCAGTAAGATTGGTGACCAAAGGTGATCAAGCGGCGACCCCACGACCCTCGCGACCACGCACCCCCTTAGGGACTTGTAGTGACTAGATAGTAGTCTAAGAGCCAAAAAGTACAAGAAAAGACCATAGAAGAGTACAAAGTGAATAAAGGAAAAAAGGATATAAGTCAATGAAGGTGTAAAGGATACAAGTAATGATAAAAGAAAAAATAAGAAATAAAGAGACGCTCTTGGAGAGGGCCAGGCAATGGCCTAGAAAGCCTTGCTGTTATTGGAGGTGGGGGAAGATTTTCAGCATGCCAGTTGGAGGCACATAAATGCCACTTAAACCCTATGGCACAGGAGGTGCCTGGGCGCGCTCCCAGGTGAAGACCAGGCCAAGCAACGGTCATCAACCGGAAGAGGATGGGCTGGGTCACCTCCCTTTTAATGTGTTACTTTAGTGGTTTAATCTCCCTGTTATCATGGGAAAGACGAAAACTGTGAACCGTCCAGACCAGCGGCTAATGTTACAAATATAGATTCTATCTTGGAGCGTGCAGTAGGTGTTATTAGAAAAGAGATTGCATTAACTGAAAGAAGATTGTCAATAGAAGGGGCTGGTCCTCCTGTTTGAGTTCAACAGAATAAAATGGCTGCGATCCATGCTTTTGCAGATACTGACTATATTTGTTCACTTTTTTAATTGGATAATTTCTGTAGCACCCTGGCAGAGTGCAATGATACCCCTTTGCCCAATGAACCTCCAGTTAAAAGGAAAAAAGGGGGTGTTACGAAGAGGAGAGAGACAGGGGACAGGAAAGCAGGTCATACAAGTGGGACATTGAGGACTGTGAGAATGACTCGCACTACTTAATCGAACTGTGTGCTAGATTTCAATCAATTTTAAAGGCACACATTAAGCCTCTTTCAGATCAGTTAGACACAATGAAATCCAGTCTGGCAAAGTTCATTTTGCATAAAATGACAAACAGGCCACAAACTGAACTCTAATATGTCTCTCATAAAGTTAGAGGTAGCATGTCTGGCATGTGCTCAGGGCCTCAGAAGGTGGATACTGGAAAGCTTACTTTCTCTGGTTCATCTTCTGCACTGACAACCATTTCTCTAATTTCTCCTCCCTCCCTGCCTATTCTACCTAATCCATCTGTTTCCATTAATCCTAGGTATATTAATAATAATTGCCGGGCTGCTCTTCCTCAGCAGGATTGCATGGAGACACAATCTTCACAGTGGCAGGTTATTTTGAATTTGCCCCCTTCGGCTTACCCCTATGTCTTAATCCTTGCTAATGGCCTAAACTTAAACCAGTTCAGGAAGAGACCAGCGATCAATTAACTTATGAGATGTTACACTTGTTATGCAAGCACATTGGGTTTAGTACCCTGTTTAATAATCAAACATTTATGGCCAGAAGGGTTGATTGGGTTGGATATAATGAGATTGTCCCTTTTGATGTGGGTCGGGCCTGCAAAGGCTTGCACAAGGATACGATTTGCAAGGAAGTCTTTTGCAATGGCAACTTGTGTGTCAACATCTTCTTTTCAGTGGAGGGTGAAGTCCCATAGAAAAATGGTGTGAGGGTATAGAAGGGAATGCATTGTGATGATCTGCATTAGCTGTTTGATGAAAAACAGTTTTTCTCCTGGTGTGTGATAGAAGAGTTTGTGTCCCAGGTATCCGCATGTGGGAGGGTTATCCACAAGGAAGGAGATACATACAAGGATATATTTAGGGCGTTTCGGCGAATGACTGAAACTCCACCTCCTGGTCAATTGACCTGGTCAGGCTGTATGACGGAGAAGTTGGTGGGGACTAAGATATCCATCTGAGGGGCAGAGGAGTGAGTGAAGCAAGTTTCAGTCAGTGATACAGGGGCAGATTTGCAAGCCCCTTGCGCCACTTTTGCGTCACTTTTCCCATGTTAAAAGTGACGCAAAAGTGGCGCAAGGGGCTTGTAAATCTGCCCCACAATATCTAGCCTGTGTGAGATGATTGCCTCAGTACTGTCTGTGGCATGTTTAGCCGCTGATCTTCAATTAGGACCCATGCATTTAAGAAGCTCCCCTGTTTCCAGGGAAAAAGTTGTGTGATCTTGAATCAATTAGAATGAGATGAGGTTCACAGTGTTCCCGTGATGAACATTCATATGTGGACTACGTTTATTAGTGTTAGCAATGACCTGGCTGTCATGTGATGGCAGCATAGAGGTTCGGAAGGCCTAACTGTAGGATTCAGCAGAGGTTTTGTTTCCACAAATGAAAGTCAGCTGTGTGATCTCTTGGGTTTTGGGTATTGTTGGGTGCTTCAGTGGGGTAACAACACTTGAGCGGGCCTACCTGCAAAATGCAAGGTGGGGGCCCCCATGCTCCAGACCCACTCAGGAGTTTTCCTGCGGCCTGTACACAGTGCCAGTGGGGGCCTCCTGCAGCTCGGGGGCCCCCTGGACTGTTGGGGCTGCAGAGGCTGTTGTTTTGCCACTGGGGTGCTTCAATGGAGAGGCCGGGTTGACTGAATGATTGTTTTCTTGGGAAAGGTGACACAAGGTGGTCTAGGTGCGTCTGTATGTAACTCATAGAGAGGCTTATAGAGATGTACTTTAATTCCTCTCTTACCTTGTCCAATTTGTTTTCTAGTCAGCTCAAATTGGAGTTTGGTCCATCTGAAAATAAACAAATTGCTTGAGATATCGACCAGAGTTTCAGTAGTAGTTTGCGTAACCTCAGGAGAAGCCAGAGGTGGTGGAACCCTGGTCAATATGGGGCCTGCCTGTGGTGAGGACATTATGACAGGCATTGTGTAGGGTAAGGTGAGAGAACCTAGTTGAGAACTTTCCTTAAAAAAATCATTGAAGACAAGTTTAGCTCAAATATTATTACAATTGAAGGATCAAAGCCTTTTTCTGTCATTTGCCACAAAGTAATGACTTACTGATTTTTTCGTATAATTTTTCATAGCATGATTTGGCCAAAAATATATTTTCTGTGTGAACCAACAGCATACAATTACACAGAGAATAATCAATTCAATAGATTGACAACATAAACTAGTGGGGGAAGTGAAAATGAAGACACCATTAGAAACACACAAAAAATAACATTTTAGCTAAACAAACAATAATTAAACTGGCAAGGATAAAAAGACTTGGGATATGAAATTGTTTGTAGAAAAAACCCGAGGCATCTGTAGGACAATATGACTCAGTCCCATTGGGTTATGCTCCTTACAGCAGATTTTCTACATGACTTTATTAGAGCAAATGTGCCAATGACTATCTTCAAGAAGGAGTTTTTCTTGTGTAGCGCATTGTTCTACCACAGGAAGTAAAGAACCTTGCTGCATCCTCTGATAAAATGAAGTCTATACTTTTTTTTACTGCAGCTAATTAAACTGTGCTTAGGCCAGCCTTGCCACTTACCCAGGCCAATACCTTATTTCTATGAACTTTCCTTGTCTCCAGTCTTTTGGTGACGTTCATGATAATAGAAGTGCTTGTATCCTCTAACAGCTCCGAGATCTTACTCTGTTGAAATTTTGGCATATCACATTTCAATCTGACAAATCTTTCATGAACATCTGACTTGGAATTTTGACAATAATTTGGAGCTTTAACTTTCAATGGGCTAGGTGCTCCTGCACTTGTCTTTAGAAAACAGTGGTTTGGGCTACGTCCAAGTACTGAACTTAGAGGCAGTTCAGCTTGCAGGGGTCTACATAGAATCAGTATATGTCGCCACAAACACAATGGACTATAAAAAGTGCTATGAAGATGATATGTTGTGAGATAGGAAGCCAATGTAGGACCCTTAAAATTGGGCTAAGCACCAAAGACCAGGCAGGATGCCTGCTTTTGAACAACTTAAAGTCAGGTCAAAAAGAAAACTTTGATACAGAGGTAGAGACTTTCACATAATCCAAACTAGAATCTATGAGAGCCATTACACAGATTTGTCTGCTTTCAGTTCACTTTAGAGGGAGAACACAGTGAAGATGTTGGATGTGAAAATTACAAGCAGAAATGACTGGGGATACTTGATTATCCATCTGAAGAGATGGACTTGTCTTGGTGCCCATGATTTTTTAATATTTGGTGTGTCAAGGAAGTAGTCTAAAATCTGTGAGCCAAAAGGAACAGTGCCAAAGTTTCTAGTTACTGCCTGTTATAAGAACTTCCTTCTTGTAAGTGTTTAAGTGAGTCTGTGGCGTTCCACCCACATGTGCACTGCGGGTAAGCAATCCAGAAGGGAAAATATGTCACTGAATGTATTAGTGAGCTGACAAGTAGTTGTGCATTATCTGCATAAGAATAAGTGTTAAGCCCAAAAGAGTGGATGGTAGTCAAAATGCCATCATGTAGAGGTGGACCAAATAGGGGTAAGGCAGAGCCTTGAGGAACCATGCATGAAATTGCTGATGGCGTGGATTGGTATTACTCCATGACCAATTGTTGTGATCTAACACATAAGAAGGACGTAAGTCAATCAAGGCAGTGTGAAGTTGACTAACAAGGCTCTTTTACTCAATTGTATCAAACAAGGCAGATAGATCTAAGAGAATACGGGTGCTTGATCCAACAAAAACTACCTGGTGAAGTGTCCACAACCAACATGCTTGTACTGCAGTGTTGTTGAATACCAGATTGTGTATTGTCCAGGATATCATTAGATTCTAAAAAACATTGGAGCTGTTTAACTACAAAAGCTTTAAGAATGTTTGTTGCAGCACGAAGCAAAATGATTGAATAAAAATTAGTTGGGGATAGAGGGTCAAGTTCAGTTTTTTTCAATAGTGGCATGACCATGCTCTGTTTGAAGGTGTGAGGCACCAATCCTGTAGTGAGGGAAGAGTTGAAAATGTTCAGCAGTGTGGCTGAACATTCTGCAGAAGGGGGAGAGATTTAACTGGTATGGGATCTAACTGCAAACATATTCTGCAATGTGTCATCAGTTTTAGCTTGGTTGGCAGACTGAGTGGAAGAAAGGACAACCAAAGAGAGTGTGGTGGAAGTAAAAGAGAGTCACTAAGAGTGATCATGTGGGACCTGTTGGCTATAAAATCTTGAATAATGCAAATTGTCTGTGTAAAGTAGGTCATCCCATCATTGCAATAAGATTGAGAACAGGGAAGTGTGTTATTATCAGAACTGCTAGAGGAAAGTTCATTGATGATTTTAAAAGGTTCTTTGTGATTATTGCTAGCAGTTTGGGTCCTCACTGAGTAGTGCGGTACTTTGGTACCTTAATTAAATGATTATTAGCAAAATCTAAATTTTGTGCCTATGAATTCGTTCTGCACATTTAACACCTTTTATTAGCGAGTTGATATCACTCATAAAACAAAACACTGAATTAGGGGTGACATCCATTTGTCTCAGCTTGCTGGGAGCAAAGTGGCCTAGCAGTTCATAATGAAGCAGTTCCCAGGCTGGTTTGCATATGGCTGGTCTTTGTCTAAAGTGGCACAGTGGGCAAATAACAATGCAAAGGAATGTGACCCTGCGCAATGACTAGTGAATGAGATTAATTCAAGCATTCCTTCCATCTTGTTGTTTGTTAGGATTCTATTAACAGCCACACATGTTTGCAAAATAACATGACAGGTGACTGAATATTCAACAGAACAACTCCCAAAATATTTACAATAATAAGTAAGCAGTAATTTACTTCAAAGTGCAAAACAATACAATGGATATTTCTTTATTTTTAAGGATCTTATTTAAAGTTTTCTGGGCAGCCCATTGGCCCACAATGTCAGTGGAGGCCAAGACCTCTGGCCCCATGGTGAAAGCCTGTACCCCAGGGTTAGAGACGACGGCCTGGCAGGTGAGATTTCTGTGCCTTCGGTGGAACCACCTTCAAAATGGCTCCATTGAAGACACTGAGCATTTACAGAGTGATTGCCATGATTGATACAGCAGCTTTGCAAAGTATTGTGTTGTGCAAGAACAAATCTCCAAAGCAAGAGTACGTTCTGCCAGAGCAAAATAATAATAGGCCTAAAGCACAAGAATTTCCACCTGTCCAGGGTGGTCGTTGTCTTATTTCCCTATCTGGGACTGCCATGTTTCTGGTGGCAGTCTCGAGTAAGAAAAATGATTGACGGCCCCCTCATTCCAAATGCGGCAGAGCACCCTTATACTCCAGCAATACACTGATAGATAAACCCTATGGTTTAGGGATCCTGCCAGTCAGTGTTTAATTTGAGCCGATGGTTGCAGGTGTGGCTCACAAGCACTCTTTTTGGTGACCAGGCCTTATTTTTAATCATCAGATTTTGACCCAGAACAAGAAAGAGAAAAGCAGTAAAGGTGTGAAGTAGAGGGACAGGGAGAGTATATTGGTGGATGAAAGAAGCATGAAGCGAAATTAAACAATACAACCTTGGTATTTGCCAACCTTGACATTTGGCAGCCACACCTGCATCTTAGAAATATTTGGGCCTGACATTTATACTTTTACAAATCAAGCACTGGTGCCAGCAGACCCAGCCGAGGCCCCACTCACTGAATCCCAGTGGGTCCTCAGTCAGCAGTTGGTTGCAAGCTTGGCACAACAGTGCATCTGTTACTTTGTGGGTGATGTACTATTCTGCCAAACTCTAAATCAGTTGCTATCATGTTAGAAAATGCATAAAATCAGCTGTTTGTGTGTGTGTGTGTGGGGGGAGGGTCTATTTATACACACATTTATCTACATGCTTAATGCCGCTCACTGCTGGAGTTGGCCTCCCACAGGGCACAGGCTCTGGCATCAGGCTATGCACTGCGCCCAATCCCTGCACTGCACAGCAAAAGGCCACATGCAACTGGGTTTAGCAGCAAAAAACAAGTGTTTGCTGTCCTTAGTGCATTGGGTGCAGTGGCTAACCACCACAATATGCATCCAAAATTGGCATGCTTGGGGGAGGGTGGCCACAGCACGTCATGCACAGGGTTGGACACAAGATCTGATCGTATGCCATGCCCTGTGATCAACACTGTTTGTGTACAACCAAAAGTAGGGAGTTGGCTACCCATGGTAGTTGTTGGCAACCCATGGAGGGTTGGGCTCAGGGCCCAAATGTAGATCAGGCCCTGCAGGCAGCCCCAGTTGTCCACAGATCAAGGTCTTGTGCATAACCCTCTCTGTATGTACTGAAAGATATTGGTAACTCTGGATGCTGTTGTCAGTAATGTCGTCAGTGATGCCATCAATGATGTCATTTGAGATGTCATCAGTGATGTGATCAATGATGTCATATGCAAAGTCATAAGAAGTGCATGAAGGGGTGAGATGTAAACTATGAATAGTTTAGTGGAAAATGTCAATTTGTTTAGGTTTTCGTTAGGAATCATACCTCACTTTAACTGATATATTTATATATGTATATATATATATATACACATATATATATATGTATATATATATATATATATTTATATATATATACAGCTACATATATATATACACCCGGAACTCGCACCGACCCCGAGAGGAGTGGAGCTGGTACGTGTCGGGTAACCTTATATATATATATATATATATATATATATATATATATATATATATATATATATATATTTATATATATATATATATTTATATATATATACTTTCAGCCTCACTGTGTTTTTTGCATCAGGGCCGCTATAATATCCAAATGAAAGCGCCCAAAGATTGAGGTGCCGCACACAAGCGTGTTGAAACCTTCTTTATTGGTGAGTAGCAGGGAAAACAGCGTCGCCCCCACAGCAGAGATGACAGCAAACATGTTTCGGGCTTCCTGGCCCTTGATCACTGGTATATACGGGAGGCACAGCTGCAAAAGAGCTTGCGCCGCACTCGCAGCGATTAATTATAGTTCCGCCCAGTGGGCGTGTCTCACAACTGCATTCTGGTCTTGGTAGTGCCTTTCAATCAGTCCATAATGGAATGCAGCGATGTCTCCCCATCTTATATATTCCTATAGTAGGTTGCATGCAGCGAGCAAGACTGGGTCCCTGCTTGTACCTCTCAGCAATACGGTCACGCTGTTCCATGAACGCTGCCAACTTCTCAGCACTCTGGAGCTGCTCTTCCGCAGCGGGGCTCCTCGCGACCCGAGCAGGGCCGCTATAATATCCAAATGAAAGCGCCCAAAGATTGAGGTGCCGCACACAAGCGTGTTGAAACCTTCTTTATTGGTGAGTAGCAGGGAAACCAGCGTCGCCCCCACAGCAGAGATGACACCAAACATGTTTCGGGCTTCCTGGCCCTTGATCACTGGTATACACGGGAGGCACAGCTGCAAAAGATCTATATATATGTAAATTACTCCTTAGCAAGCCAGGAATGACGACGCCATGTGGGCTGCTTCATAAATTCTTTATTCGGCCTCAATCGACTGAGGCCGAATAAAGAATTTATGAAGCACCCCACATGGCGTCGTCATTCCTGGCTTGCTAAGGAGTAATTTACATATTGTACGGACCTACTCTCTGAGGGTCCGACGGGACGACGCGACTCACGTTTTGGTGGCGGCGATTATATTTGAGGGAGAAAAGAAAAGGAATATATATATATTCACTGAAAAAACCATAGGTTTTAGGGACAGTTATAGTTAGTTGGACATTGGACTCGTACAAAACCCGTGAAATTCCCCCGTTATAGTTAGTTCAGCTAACTATAACTCGCGCCCCCACATTGCACTGCTGATGACGTCACATATTACATCACTCATGACATGGTCAGTGACATCACTGATGACATCACTGATGACATCTCAAATGACATCACTGATGACATCACTGATGACATCATCCAGTGACTGTGTGTTTCTGTAAAGTTTAATTTTGTTTTATATATATGCCAAGCTGTATTGAGGAATGAGTGGGTGTATAAGTGTCTGTATGGAGGATTTAGTAGGTACGTGACTGACTGTATAAGTGAGTGATTAAACGTATCTTACTGAATGCATGGGTTAGTGACTAAACTGGGTGAATGTCTGAATCCGTCTGTCTGTTGCTGTGTAAGTGGCTGCATGGGTTTGTGAATAGCTACATGAATGTCTATATGAGTTATTGATTGGTTGTCTGAGTATCTGTATGGGTGCCTGAGTGTTTGTGTGGGTGGGGTGTGTGCGACTCTGTGCATAGATGTGTGAGTGGGTGAGTCACTGGGTGGATGGTTTCAAGAGTGCATCTGTGATAGACTGTATGGGTAGGTAAGTGTGTGTAAGAGTGTGTTAGTGAGTGAATGTATGTCCCAGTGGTACATGTGTGAGTAACTACATATGTGAAAGGCAGTATATATGTGTGTTGGAGTATATAAATGGCTATAAGTGAGAGTGTGTGATTGTGAGAGTGGCTGTATGGATGAGTGTGTGCTTGTATCAGTGATTGTGTAAGAGCGTAAAAATGTGCTAGTATTTGTATGAGTAAGTGAGCTGGTGTGTGTATGACTGTATAGGTGAGTAAATGGCAGTGTGAATAATTATTTGCATGACTGACTAGGTGTGTGAGTACCTCTATGGATGAGTGGCGGTGTGTGAGTGTCTATATAGGAGTATGAGTGCATATGATAGTCCTGTACTGAGTGACCGTAAGTTTGAGTGACTGTATGGGTGAGTTAGTGGATGTGTGTGTAGACCTAAGAATCAGTGAGTGGGTATGTAGTTATTGGTGTTGGAGTGTCTATGGTTTTGCGAATGGCAGTCTGTTATTTAGAGTGGATGTATCAAAGGTTATATTAGGGTGTGAGGAGGTGCATCAGATTATCACGTGGATGATGTCATCAGTGATGTCATCAGTGATGTCATTTGAGATGTCATCAGTGATGTCATCAGTGATGTCACTGACCATGTCATGAGTGATGTAATATGTGACGTCATCAGCAGTGCATTGCGGGGGCGCGAGTTATAGTTAGCTGAACTAACTATAACGGGGGAATTTCACGGGTTTTGTACGAGTGCAATGTCCAACTAACTATAACTGTCCCTAAAACCTATGGTTTTTTCAGTGAATTTCAAAGGTTTTTTAAATGCTCATTTCTAACTATAACGTGTCTGAAACCTATGGTTTTTTCAGTGAATTTCAAAGGTTTTTTAAATGCTAATTTCTAACTATAACTGTCCCTAAAACCTATGGTTTTTTCAGTGAATTTCAAAGGTTTTTTAAATGCTAATTCCTAACTATAACATGTCTGAAACCTATGTTTTTTTTCAGTGAATTTCAAAGGTTTTGTAAATGACAATTTTTAAATGTATTAATTGTTATATTTATTTTTTGGATACTGATTTACTACATTTTTTTAAACTATTTATTTTTACATATTTTATTTTTAAATTACATTGTAATTACATTATACATTACATTACAAAATATACTTTCTCTGAATGAATTACTTTAGTTTAAATACTTTGCAAATAGGCAATAGACTTTTAAGTACAGTAGTTACAGTTGTTGCAATGGGCAACACAATTTCAAACACAATGCAACATTGAGCTCAATGTGAATTTCTAGTTAAATGCAATTAGTTACTTTGTGGATTACTTTTCTAACCACAGGACTGGATCCTAGATTCAGTCCTGAGATATCTCCTGTAAACAGTTGAGTAAAAGCGTTTTGGTTACAGTAGTGATTTTTAAGGAATATTATTGTATTTTAAAAGTTGACACTTAGAAACTTTTTCACATAGAATCACCAATGTTATCCTATGGGAGGAAATTCACTTAGCAGGTAAGTAGTGTTATCGTTACTTTTTCTTACTCAGTGTTGGATCCTGGATCCAGCACTGGTGCATCTCCTGTAAACAGTTGAAAGAATGCGTTTAAGTCATACAGGCGATTTTTAAGGAATATTTGTAGTTTGTGAAAATCGACACTTTGAAACTTTTCTGCTGAAAACCAGACAATGGATTCCTATGGAAGGAAATATAAGTTACTGGTAAGTATGGTTAGAATTACTTTTCAGGGTCAGTGCTGGGCTAAAAGATGCAGCACTGGGTTCTCTCCTGATAACAGGTGAGTAAATCGGAATTCGTAGTTCGGTTGATTTTAGAGGAATATTATAAAGTTCCAAAATTCCACACTTAGAAGAATTTCCAAGTGAAACCAGTCAATGTTAGCCTATGGAAGGAAATTCAAGTTGCTGGTAAGTACGGTTAAAATTACTTTTCAGGATCAGTACTGGGCTGAAAGATGCAGCACTGAGGTCTCTCCTGATAACAGGTGAGTAAATCGGAATTCGTATTTTGGCTGATTTTAGAGGAATATTATAAAGTTCCAAAACTGCACACTTTGAAGAATTTCCAAGTGAAACCAGTCAATGTTAGCCTATGGAAGGAAATTCAAGTTACTGGTAAGTACGGTTAGAATTACTTTTCAGGATCAGTACTGGGTTCAAAGACGTAGCACTGAGGTCTCTCCTGATAACAGGTGAGTAAATCGGAATTCGTATTTCGGCTGATTTTAGAGGAATGTTTGCACAATGGTGAAGGAAGGGGGTGGGGCCTGAGGTGACATGTCTGCAAACACACCCAGTGGCGCGTTTTAAGTTGGAGAATTAATTCCTTCTCAATCCCGAGGGTCCCTAGGGGCCAACTAGCCCACCAGATACCTCTAGAATGCCCCAGACAGCTGCGTTGCAGAGAGGTGTTCAGAGGCCACGCCCCTTTTTACAACACTCTGCAACGCAGCTCCGTGGCGCTTACTGGAGGTACCTGGTGGGCTAGTTGGCCCCCAGGGACCCTCAGGATTGAAGGGGATTTAATTCCCCATCTTAAAACACGCCACGGGGCCTGTTTGCACACATGTCACCTGAAGCCCCGCCCCCTCCCTTCACCACTGTGCAAACGCGCCCCGTGGCGCGTTTTAAGTTGGGGGATTAAGTCCCCTTGAATACTGAGCGTCCCTGGGGGCCAACTAGCTCACCATGTACCTCCAAAAAGCGCCACATAGCTGCGTTGCAGAGAGGTGTAAAAAGGGGCGTGGCCTCTGTACACCTCTCTGCAACGCAGCCACCTGGCGCATACTGGAGGTTCCTGGTGGGCTAGTTGGCCCCCAGGGACCCCCAGTATTGAAGGGGAATTCGTTCCCCATCTGCAAACGCGCCAGGGGGCGCATTTGCAGAGTGGTAAAGGAAGGGGCGGGCCTGCGGGCCGATCGTTTTTTTTTTTTTTCTTCCCCCCAAGGGGGGCTGTGTGGCCCCCTTACTTTTTCCTATTTTTGGGCCCTGGGGACCCCATCCCCCAAGCCCTTATCCCTTTTTTTTTTTTAATTAAACGGGAAGGGGCCGCGTGGCCCCCTCCCATGGCTGAATCCGGCCCCGGGGACCCCATCCCCCGGGGCATGGCCACACTTTTAAATAAATTTTTAAGGAGGGGGGCTGCGTGGCCCCCCTCCTCAGGCCTCCTTTTGCCCCGGGGACCCCATCCCCTGGGGCAGGCCTTTATTTTATTTTTTTTAATTATTATTTTTGGGGAAGGGGGCCGCGTGGCCCTCCTCCCGGGCCACTACTTGCCCTGGGGACCCCATCCCCCGGGGCTGGCCCTCTTCGTTGGGGACTGTGGGGGTCCCCAATCCCCCACAGTCCCGCCGGCTCCCCGCGTCCCTTGGGAGCCGGCATTGCTTTTCCACATGGGGAGCTGCTAAAATGCAGCTCCCCGTGTGGAAAGCAATTTGCTTTGGATATTGGAAGCGAGAGCAGGTTTCCTGCTCTCGCTCCAATATCCAAAGCAGTTTGCTATGACAGGACGGGAGCCGCGAGGCTCCCGTCCTGTCATAGCAAACTACAGTGTCCCGGGGTAGGCACCCGGGACACTGCAGGAGCCGGCCCTGGGGGTGGTGGTCCCCAGGGCCATTACAGGCTCCAGGAGGGGGCCGTGTGGCCCCCTCCCTCCATTGACAAAGCCCCGGGGAGGTGGTGGTCCCGGGGCTCTGGGAGTCCGTAATGGACCCCCATATTGACATTTTTAGTGCCCCGGGAGGTGGCGGTCCCGGGCGTGTGGGGGCTCGAGCCCCCCACACAGGTAAATTTATAAAAAATTAATAAAGAAGCCCCGGGGAGGTGGTGGTCCTCGGGGCTGCGGGAGGGCCGAGAGCCCTCCCGCACCATTTGTTTTTAAAGCCCCGGGGGGTGGCGGTCCCCGGGGCTTGGGGGGGCCTTAGAGGCCCCCCACATATTATAAATACCCCCCCCATGCCCCCGGGACTTGGCCCACCTGGGGGCCAATTAACAACAAAGCGCGGGAGACCGCGCTTCGTTTTTTTTTTTTCCGGCAAAATTCGCGCACCCTAAGCGCATCCCGACGATTTTTTGGGGGGGAAAATGCTTTTTTCTGCCCAGGGGGTCCTTGTGGGACCCCCTGAGCAGACCTAGGGGGTCAGGGTGTTTCTACCCTGCCCCCTTTGTGCGTTTTGCGCACTTGTTTCTTTTTTTTTTCTCAGCGGGATCCGCGCACCCTAAGCGCATCCCGCCGATTTAAAAAAAGAAAAATGCTTTTTTCTGCTCAGGGGGTCCTTGTGGGACCCCTGAGCAGACCTAGGGGGTCAGGGTGTTTCTACCCTGCCCCCTTTTGCGCTTTGCGCACTTGTTTCTGTCCCTCGGTTCTACCGAGGGATAAAATGGCTGCCAACACTTCCTGATTTGGAGTGTTGACAGCCACTTGACAGCCAATTAGCATACAGCTCGTGATCGGGAGGGTACGCGGACCCTACGCGCCCATAGATATATATGTGACTTTACTTTTGATTTTCTCAGGAACTACTGAACGGATTTACACCATTTAAGCAAAAGGCACGACACTGAACCAAGGGCTACCTCTTTGCCAAATTTGGTGTAATTCCGTTCAGCAGTTCGGGCTGTAGCTGCGACTAAAGGTTCCTATGGAAAAATGAATGGGGAAAACGCGTTTTGGGACCCCCTTTTTCTCGGCCCCTCTTGACGAATCAACCCGAGACTTTCAGGGTAGGAGCGGAGCGCCCCAACAAGTTGGAAACTTTCGCGAAGATTCGTCAACCGGCGCCAACGTTATTTCAAATAGAATGTCGCGGATTTCCTATGGATAATAGGTCCTAACTATAACTATCTACTGGCGACCGCCAGTAGATAATATATATATATATATATATATAGACTGTGTTTGCATTAGAACTGTTTATAAATTCTATTGATCACAGTTAAATACCACTGTGAGACATTTAAAGGTGAGAGACATTTTAATGTGGTCTCATGTTCACCCAATTTCATAATGTTATACAATGATAATATCGTTTTGACTAGTTCAAGTTGCACTCATTTGTAGACTATCAAGGGACATCACCTCCTTGCCACTTTTTGAAGCTTGACAAATCCACTATGACTATGAGAGATATTATTTTGCATCACGTTCACATCAATGATGTCATATTCCATTCGAAAAAGCAATGGTTTGGTTGAATGCAAGGCAACAAAACAACAGCATATAAATCCTGCAAAGGGCTTTCAGAATCAATAAAAACACCATACCCCCGCCTCCGACTCTTCCTGCCTCCACTTAGCTATCAGTCATTTCCAGACATTAGTTCCAGATCCAATAGCTGCAGGCGCTTGTGCTGATCAATTTCTTTCTACTGCTTCAGGAGCGAGTGGATGTGCCTTCATTGTCTCTCCCAAAGTCCAGCACAATCAAGCATCTTACTCATGCAGATTGGATACATGCAGAGCATCTTCTCTGCCTTTCCCTCACTTAACACATGCTGCTATTGCCCAGTCAGTGTAAAGCTTTTAGCTGGTTGAAGACAGAATAGTTTCTGGATGCATCAGTTTGACTTATATTTGATTGACCTTGTCTACCAGTGTCATTGTCAGCCATGAGCTTGCCATCAAACAAAATGTCCAAAGGCTGCTCTCTCCTGTTACACACATCCTGACATTCTAAGAGGACTTAATGGGTTTCCCAGGTGCCAACTGCAATTCAATCTGACTTGATGGTAGTCTGAGAAGTGCACAGACCCCAGTCTTTTCTTTGCTACTCTGTCCTTATGCTATCGGTAAGACATGCCGCTATGGACAACAATATGCAGGATACATCAATATTTTATTAATGTGCGTAAAACTGGGGCATTCTGTGAAAAACATGTCTTTGTTACTCAGGCTCCAGTATTAAATGTGTCGTTGTTCAGCTGTCCCTTGAGAAGTGAAAAAATAAGAATGGTACATGCATTCAAATGCGTGCATTTTAAGAAAAACATTTGGTTGGATATGTTTGTCCTCTTTTATAAGGTGCATCTTATTTAATTTGCCTGGTCATAACATAACTTTCTACGATTTTAGTCATTAGACATTAATGCCTTAGCAAATACAGTTTTTGGTCTCTGCGAAGTGCTGTCTCATTTGCTCAACTTAGAGACAATGGCGCACTAAAAAAGGTATTACAATATCTCAAGCTTCTTTAGCGATGGATGTACTAACTGTTCAGCGTAAACAGAATCGTGACAGTGAATCATTGTCTTTTCTACTAAAGAAGAGAACAGTGGACACGCCCAGCAAGTCCGCAGTTTTCTGATCAATTGATCTTTGAAACGCACACATCCTGATGGTATATAGAGTGCATGCATATTGTGTAAAGTGATGTAAGTCTATACTTACCTATATATAATTTCCTTTGCGCTGTTTTGTTGGTTGCTGTTCTGGCTAGGATCTTCTGGCAGCACTATATTTATGACATAATTTTCAGGTAGTATAGATCGAGAAGACTTGTCACGTCACCTGGCTATACAACTTGCACCAAATTTAATTATTCATTACATTATTGTCCATTTTTCATAAATTGGTGTGGGATTTTTATTATGTTGTGTTTTCAACTTTTTAAATGTTTTGGTACTTGTAAATGCTTTTCAGATTTTTTTAAGTTAAACCTGTCTACTCAGTGCCATAGCTACAAGGGGTTGAGCTCAAGTTTAAATTACTGAAACATTTACTGGACCTAACAAGAGTAGTGCCATTATTACATGTGGTGGACTACCACCTTCCGCATTTCTCTTCTGAAGAAGTTAGGTTTCACTAACTGCAGGACCATCCTAGGATTTTAATGAGAAATGTTTTGAAGGCAAGTGTCATACTGTGGGGCAGTATTGAAAATTTGATGAAAGATGAGTTAATGTAGAGAGATAAAGTGGCATTGGAATGAAAATGTAAATATTTCTCTAAAGAAAGAAATAGAGAAAATAATGTCATCAAAGTGCCATTTTGGGGGCTATTAAGTGGCATTTTATTTATTGGAACTCTTTAAGCATGCTGCCAAGTTTTAATGTGATATCTTAAAATGCTTACTTTCAATAATAGTAAGTATATAATATGGTCATATTTTGGCATTAAGATATTCTTGTGACATCATACAACATGAAACTGAAGGATGAGTGGATTGTAAATGTCATCAGAACCCTGAGTTGGCAAAATAGGGCCGTATGAGACATGCTCCCCATTACTTCAAAAAAAAAAATATTACATTTGTATTTTTGGACAGTTATTTTCAAAAGTTTTATTTTTACAAAAGTGAAATATTTATCGAAAACTGTGAGCGTAATACTGGACTATACTGTTTGGTGGTCCGTAGTGAAAAAAAAAGTAAACTTTTTAATTATGCAGTTAAGAATATCATTTATAGACAAACTACTTTTAGCTTTATTAAAAACACATTTTGTCTTTAGAAGGGAGACATTTTTGAAGCTGTTCTCTAATGGTTGACACTGATTGGAGTTAGAATTTTTGGGTAGCTTACCTTTCAGTAATAGAACGTTGATTAAACAATGGAAATGATAAAGTTCTGCACAGTGGTATCAGGCTGTCATTATGATGATGAAACCGATATTTCACAGGGCGCTATGAAATATTCACCATTTTCACAGAACCAGTGAATTAGTTTCTGTATTTCCCTGGTGCCTGTATTTTATACATATATTCATATGTCATTGTTTATTCTGTGATTTTTTTATTAGTAGAGGTGCAACCACATAAAAGTGGCTTCTGTTAAGCTGTACAATCCCGAGGGCCTGAATTAGACTTTGGCGCAGAGGGTACTCTGTCAGAATGGTGACGGAGTACCCTTTCCATCAAAGCGAAGTTCAGCCCACCTCATTTAGAGTGGGGCAGAACTTCAATATGTAGACGGCAGAGACTACTACATCTCCACTACAACTCCACTGCCTCCATAGACCTCCAACAGCTCGACGGAGTAATGGCCGTTGGAAGTTTAGCCATGTGTTCAACCACCCTATTTAGAGAGGGAGAACACGTGGCCAGTTTTCGCTGTCAGTCACTGCCAGAACAAACCTGCCTTTAATGTCCAGTGACAACTGCAAAATGACCCCCTTGCTATGGGAGAAATCCCAGTTTGGGATTTTCTTTTTGAAAATAAAAAAGGTGAAAATTTGATGAATGGCTTCATTATGTAGACAGAGCCATCTGTCTACCTTTCAATGCATTTAGAGATGACTTTCAATGCATTTAGAGGAACCGCCATGACAGTGGCTCCTGTATATGCAAGAGATGTCTGCTGGGCAGGAAGACATCGCTAAAGTTGGTGGGTGGCTTCTGCCTTGGGGCAATGGAGTACACCAAACTCTAAATCAAGCCATAAGTAATTTACCAACACTGGTTCCTGCTATTCCCCAGGAGGGGGAAAGTCCGTGAGTGGAGCAGCAGGGGAGACTACCACTCCCGTCATCCCCTGCGCCGCAGAACGCTGAAAAGCGCAACGCCGGGCCACGGCAGATTGTGGCCGCCAACACTGGTTCCTGCTAGTCCCCAGGAGGGGGAGAGACCACGAATAGAGCAGCAGGGGAGATTACCACTCCCATCATCCCCTGCGCCGCAGAACGCTGAAAAGCGTGATGCCAGGCCGCAGCAGATTGTAGCCGCCAACACTGGTTCCTGTTATTCCCCAGGAGGGGGAGAGACCGTGAGTGAAGCAGCAGGGGAAACTACCACTCCCGCCATCCCCTGAGCCGCAGAACGCTGAAAAGCGCAACGCCGGCCCGCGGCAGATTGCAGCTGCCAACACTGGTTCCTGCTATTCCCCAGGATGGGGGAGAGACCACGAGTGGAGCAGCAGGGGAGACTACCACTCCCGTCGTCTCCTACACTGCAGAACGCTGAGAAGCGTGGCACCGGGCCGCAACGCCGGGCCGCGGCGCAGGCCGCGCGCGGGGCTGCACCTGGGCCTCGCCATCCATGCCCGTCATCACCCGGAAGAGGCTGGTCTGGGCCCCCCCTAACGTTTTTATTTTTGTAACTGATTGATTTGGGGGCAGAAAATGGTTAAGCGTAAGGCGGAGTCTAAGACCTCTGAACAAGGATGGGAAATTGTCAATACTCTGGACTCCTTTTTACTCAGAGCTGCAGAAGTGCTTTCCAGAGAGATTGAACTAATGGAGCACCGCCTCTCCCTGGAGGAGATAAGACATATTAATGTTGAGTCTGTGGAGTCTGCTTCTATTGTCCCCGAAGACCAGAGTCTGTGTGAGGTTTCAACCAGCCATAATCAACCAGTAAATATACCTTCCCTGACTAAAAACCTTAAGTCATCAATCGCTTCAAAAAGTTCTGAAGATGAGCCACCAGCTAAAAGGAAAAGAGGGAAGGCAAAAAGACTATTGCTTCCTAAACGACTCAGAGTACCTGTACTTACTACCCTCACTGCAACCCCCGTGGCTATTTCTACTGCCCCGGGTATATCATCACCTGTTCTGGAAGTTTCGCGGGGCAGACAGGGCTTATGTTCTGATGCTGTACTTGACACCTCCAATAATGCAAGGGGCTGATTTGTGCCAGAAATTGGAGCAAATTGTTAAATTACTTCTCCAACGGCTCATGACTAAATTGGACACAATAATTTGAGACTTGACTAGTTATCTAATCCCAGACTGATTTCCGCACAACCAGGGAGGCATCAAAATCAAACCTCTGGAGACCCTGTTTTTATATCAGCTTCCGCCCGAACTTTACATTCAGGTTTTGAGCCTCACTCACTGTGTCCCTTTCCAAAAGAGAGACCGGCCACCACTAATTTTAGGCAATCTGGCGCTGCTGACTTGGGAATAAACCATTCTTTGATCCAACCTATTCAACATGTTTTGGGACCTTTTGGTTCAGAATAGCTAAATGTTGCACAAATGAATAGTGATTTTGTCTCTGAGCCCGCAGAGGATCACAGCAGGAGGGAGATAAGGAGGGAGGCCTCTAACAACGGTCATGGTCCTCCAAATTTCAGCAAAATAGAGACTATAGGTGATAGTCTGAAACTACCCCCTGCAGTGTGTCCCTTTGTAATTATTTTAGTAAATGTCCCCGTTTTTCGCCAAGACCAGCATGAATCCACGACTCAATTGAAGGACAAAGTTCTACACTGGTTGTCCAATTTCGAAAATGGTACTTTTAAACTTTATAAGCATATCATTATGGCTAGACGAGTAAAGTGAACAGGTAAAAGTTCTAAGTCAATAGGAGGGGACTGTATTGTCGTCAACTTCAATAATCAGAGGGTGGTTGAATATTTATTGGGCGTACTTCCTACTTCTCTCCATTGTCCCAAACAGATTTTTGTATCACCACTGTTTTTTTTTTGCAAACCAATAATGGCAAATTTTATCTCATATCCTAGGGTAAACCCCCCTGCTTACCTACATTATGGCCGTAATAATATTCTCTCACCATTCTCGAACACAAACAGATTTGCTCCCTTCAGAGATCTCGAGGCATGCGATTCACTACCTTTACCATCCGAGTTATCTAGCGATTTCCATTTCCCCTCAAATACTCCTTCTAAACAGGTCCCCACTCATAGTCCAATACTCCCTCCGACTTCCCTCAAAGTATTTTCAATGAATATAGTGGGGTATAACCTCAAAAAAAATAATCCTCATTGGTTAGCTATTGTGGAAAACTTTGATATCCTATGCTTCCAGGAAACATGGGAATCAAAACTCATTATAATGGATGGGTTTTGCACTTTCCAGACAAATGTGACTGCCTCTAGAGCAGGGCGCTTAAGAGGAGGAATTGTTACTTTAATAGCCAATACAGCAATGATCAAGATAGCTTCCTTCATAAATACTTCTCAAAATTATCATATCTTGCTATGCGAGGGAGGTAACGAGAGGGATTTGATTTTGATTCATTTTTATAATAATAACTTTGAAGGAAAAATGGAATCTGTATTAGATTTAATCAAGAAGTATATTGATGATCTGACTAAAACCCACCAAAATCTTTTCAATATGATATGGTTGGGTGATTTTAACGCCCATAATTGTACCTGGGCTGATTCCTCAATTTGTGGCTTGAATGAGGATTTTAACGGCTCCATCGATCACTTTAGGCATAATGTTTATGGCAATGTATTGAATAAACAGCTTTTAATGATCAATCTGGAGATAATAAACTCTGTGGATGATAAATTGGGTAATATAGATATTACATTTTCCTCCCGGACACATACTTCGACAATAAATTATGTCCTGGTATCGAAAGCCATAAGAGCCAAATTCTTCCATTTCAATACTAAGTTCTGGCCTTTCAGTGTTCATGCATCGATATCGTTCTGCATGGAATGGTCACATGGGAGGAATTGTAATAGAAGTAGAATGCCTAAACCTGTAATTGCGAGGGAAAAGGGTGTAGTATTGAAATGGGGGAAGATTGACACTTCATCATTTACCCACACAGTAGTTTCTAAAATGCACCAAGAAATTTCTATTTGTTTAGATCATAATCCCTCCCATATATTAATTCCTTCGGCCTTTGAAAAGATCCTGGATGAAGTTCATAGCAATCTCACCTACCCAAGTACACAGAGGCCCATCAATAAAGAAGGCTGGTTTGATGAGGCCTGTACTAAGGCCCTGAAGAACCTTTATCTTTCTGTAAGTGGGAAACCAAGGGATGAGGCTCTGGTAAAAGTCCTACATCGCTCATACAAAGAAGTAAGAGCTACTAGGTTGAGGACTCTAAAGGAAGAAGCATAGGATAGGTTGCAAAAAGCAGCAACATCAAAGAATAGCAGTGATTTTTGGAAAGTAATTAACTCCCAGTTTCTGAAGGATGAAAGTGAGATAACACTGAACCTGCACGTAAGTGAGGAAGCTTGGGTGGCTCACTTCGAAGGAGTGTTTGGTAATTCAGAGATTGAACTATTCAAGCCACCTGCTCTACTTACAACTACCACCAATGTTCCATTATCATTGGCTGAAATGACACTTGCCTTGAATGAGTGTAGCACACTGAGGTTACGGGACCCGACTGGGTCCCTAACGATTTATTTTTATTGAATCAGGATCTTTGGGCCCCTCTTCTTACCAATGTTTTTAAGGTATTTAGCCAAACAGGAGTTCCACATTCTTGGAAGAAGACTGTGATTATCCCCATATACAAAAAGGGGGATACGACTAATCCCAAGAACTATAGACCTATATCCCTTCTGGACAGTACAGCTAAATTAATGGGTCGTCTACTCCTGAATAGGTTAGAAATTTGGGCTAAGGAAAAAAATATCTTGTCTCCCGCCCAATACGGCTTTAGAAAGGGAAAGGGCACAGTCGACCAGTGTTTAAATTTAAACTTGCTAATTGCCAAATACACTGCAGCTAGGAAAGGTCATCTTTATATGGCCTTTATGGACTTGTCCGCAGCCTTTGATTGTGTGGTTCACACAAAACTTTGGCTATTAATGGAATCCATTGGTGTTGACAAGTCCATAATCAATTTTATCCGCAAGATGTACTCCGCAGCCTCAGCCTGTGTCCGTTACGGGAGACAGGGTGAATGCACAAGTCACTTTGGGATTACCTGTGGAGTGAGCCAGGGTTGTGTCTTCGCACCGTTTTTATTTTCCCTATATACTAACACTGTAGAAGCTGTTTTGGCTGTGTCCACACGAGATGTCCATTTAGTCGGCTCAATTCCTGTCCGAATACTTTTGTACGCGGACGATGTGGTCCTATTGGCCCGGACCAGCAACGCATTATAAATTTTAATAACTTCCTATTTTAAATGTATGCACAATTTGGACCTTGGGGTTAACGAATCAAAGTCTTATGTGTTGGTGGCAGGGGCAAGACTGAAATAAAGCCCTAGACTGACCATTGAAGGGAGAAGACTGAAGGTGGTGGATACCTTCTCCTATCTGGGAATACTTTTTGATTAAAAAAGTACGTGGCAAAAAATGGTGGTGAACTAAGCCCTTCACATGGAAAGAAGCATATGAGCGCTGTTTAGTTTTATTAGAAAACTTGGTTTTAAACCCATTGTAACAGTTAAAAAGATTTACGAGGCTAAAGCGATTTCTGTTGCCACCTATGGGGCTGCTGTATGGGGAACAGCTAACACATCCACCCTACAAGGAATTAAGGATAGTTTTTTAAAGAGGCTAGTTGGTGTTCCTCAATCCTGCTCCACCTATATCTGTCACTTGGAATTAAACATACCATTCATCACGGATAAGATTAGCTCTGCCCCGATACACTTATGGCACTCTATTTGGAAAAGAGATACCCTAAAGCTAACTCAGGAAATTCTTCAGGATTGCCTAAACCTACATGGATTAAGCAAGATTAAATGGCTCCAATATGTAAAGAAAAGTTTATACCTAATTGGAAAGGGGGATTTATTTGATACCCCAGCTTTGTGTACCACTGTGTCTAAGGTTGAATTGAAAGAGTTATTAATAGGAAAATGTATAAGAGATAGGTGGCTCTCTAATCGTACTAAGACTAGGGTGATACAATACAATCTAACGCCCACATTAAACAACACCAACTACCTAACTTTTGTTATGCGGCCCCTCCATAGATATCATTTGTTGAGGTTCCGGCTAAACCTTACTCCCTTCATGTTGGGTTTTCCCCCTAATGTTTATACTTCTGATGCGCTTACACCATGCCCCTGCGATGGTAGTCATGGTCAAGGAGAACTACATCTATTATTCTTTTGCAGGTTTTATAGATAGGAAAAAATACATTTTACCACTTATGCGCACTTTTAACTTCAGGCAATGTTGCCCTGCTCTTTACTATTTACAATTATAACAGATCCATTAACTTGCTATTGTATAGCTTCGTTTTTATGTTGTGCTTTTAAAATGAGAAAACACATTTTTTAAATTTAATATAGGACTCTTCCATTATGAAATAATGTCTTTATATCTTGTCGCAATTAACTATACAAATTTGAGGAGAGCTTGTATGAAATTGTATATATATTTATATTTTGAAATTTTTATGATTGTATATTGTAAACCTTTTATGCCATTCTTCTGTATTGGCGAAATAAAGTGATTGATTGATTGATTGAAGCCATAAGTAATTTAAAAATTCACATAAATGCTGTCACTACAGGACCAAAAACACAAATGTGCTGACAGAGATGGACACTCAAGTTCCTACAGCTCTTGTTTAAAATTATAGCAGTTTTAATACACACATTGGCTTCCTATAGAGATGTAGATTGTGAGATCACTGCTTGGTAAACTGTAATGTTCTCGAATTGATTGTAACTATTAAGACCTTAGGAATATTGCCAATGGGTGATTTATGCATAATAGGGATCACTTATTTTTAAATTAATTGTCCATTAAATGAACTTTCTTTGAAGAAATGTATTGTATGCTTGAAAAGAGTATGGGCACTGTTTTTGTTGAATGACCCAATATTTCCAAAGAAATTAAGCCCTGTTTTTAGGTGCATAATTAACGTATTGAGTTTCTTATTAAAAATAAGAGAGTAGACCAATGTGAGAATGGTAATTAGATTTTTCTATTGATGACAGTCCATGCACTATTGTACAGTATAAAAAAATGAAAATGTATAGATACATTGTCTTAACCTAAAGAGTGGGAAATATCCCTATACCTACAATTATAAGTTCAGTTTAAGAGAAATAGGGCAGATAGTGCACCTTCTATGATGAAAACATTTTTTACGTTACATGAGATAAATCTCTAACGTTCAATGATACAATTGAGCTCATAGTTTACATTGTAGGTGCACTGCTGTATTAAGGTAATTCCTGTGTGTGAAAGATGAGACCTGTTGCCTGCTTTGAATTGTAAACAATGGGTTTTCAAACAGTTTGCTAGCTCAGCCGATTAAAAGAATTGAAAGGTTACACTAGCTTCCGAAGGTGAAATGTATATTTTTTTTATCCATTGCTTACTTTGTAAAAGAAAGAGTGCTGGTGTCTGAAGTTCTGCTCAGAAGCCTGCGGCCGTTGCAATTAAACATCGGCACTCCGAATACCAAGGCTGGTAGTATTAAATCCATCTCATGCCTCTTTGATCTATCATTGCCAGACATTCCCTGACACTTTCTTCCTTTGTGACGGTTTTGCCATCTTTCTCTTCCTCCATCATTCCAATCTGTGTATTTTTCCCAGGCTTGCGCTTGGTAAATGTTTGATGCAGAAAAATAAGTGCCAGTCCCCAAAACTAAGTGCCGATGGCCCCCAATGGCACCAACAATTTCAAATTAGGCTCTTCTTTTATACGTCCATTCAGGTCTGCATTTGTGCATGAGCATGGCTTCCTGGTGGCCCATGTCACGGTCATGTGTGATGCCTTCAACAACTTCTGGCTCTTCAGGTAATAGAACCTTACCTTCTGAAACTTGCAGTACTCTTGATACCATTTCTGATATGTGCTTAATATTTTCAACATGCAAAATGCAACTGAACGATGGTGTCACATATGAAATGGCTCCATTTGCCATTAATGTGTGCTTGTGTGCGAGCTGTGGGAATGAAAGTGTGTCTTCATGCATTATTCCTGTACATAGACGAATGTATGTTTCTGTCGATGTAATTTGTCTCTATGAAGCATGGCTGTGTGCAGTTTTGTTGCTCAGTCTGCATGTGAGCATGTATCATGTGTCTCCCTATTTTGTGTGATTTGTTTGCATTCTCTACAACACTCCAGTCCTAATAACGATTTCAATACCTGTTTCTATTTTCTCTATAGTTTTTCAGCGTATGAGTTTCACTCTTATTTTGCCCCCATATTGATGCCAAGCAAAACCCCTTAATAACTTATTTTTTCTTTGACAAACAGATAAACATATGTTTGCATTATTTAGAAATCAAGTATGATTTTCTGCTTCACATGTAATCATTAGAAAATGGCAGATTGGGCGGTAATAACAGGATCATATTAGAGTGTCTGCTCCAGCAGAAAATCAGGGGCGTAACTTGACGCCAACGTGATGTGGGGTGAGGCGGTGCCCTTTAAAGGTCGGAGGGGGGGGGGGGGGCAGGTGGGGGGAAGGGGTCACAGCTCCCGCAACCTGCTGCACGAGAATGTGATCATTTTAAACTATGCAACTTAAAAACAAGTTGCATAGTCAGAGCCCTGCAGGGGCCTGTCATCAGTGGCAGAGGTGAATGAAAAAAAGAATCCAGGAAGAGTGCCTCTCATTTAAGAGCGAGGGACTCTTCAAGGGGCGTGAAATCATTTTGCAAGGCCTTAGAGCCCAGAACTGGAAAGGAAACTGGAAAGCAGATGTCAGTGCCTTTTTAGTTGAAGTTATACGTGATGGGGGAGACTAAAGCAGCCTGCAGAGATCGTTGTGTGCCCCACATTGTTCAGGGGATAATAATAACAGTAAGATAGTGTAATTGCTAGAGAGAGCTGTCAAGTCATGGTTTTGACTTATGAGGGGGTTAATGAGCCTCGTGAAACATGCAGATTAGAAATTTGTATTTTATGGCTATAGATCAATCGGTTACTTCTTTTTCATACAGACTGTTACAAGTTACAATCCTTGTAATATAACACAGTGAGCTATGAACTGTCATCACAGAGCTGCATGCAAATTGCAAGGCATATGCTTAGAACCTTAGTTTTTTTCTTACGATATTATTATTCTAAGGTTGCTAAATAGGGTTACTTTCAGTAAAAAGAAATCCTTATTGGTTTAGACAACCCCAACCATTGCGTTACAAATTAAATTTTGAGTTTTTGCACCTCCAGACTAAGCACTCTTATCATACAATGCCTATTAGTATGGGTGACGTGAATTCTGCACCTTGCAGCTCACTATGTCTTGTGTAATATTTCCAAAACATTTATTTACTCTTTTGTAGCATTCACTGTCTCTCTGTGCACTGATGGAGGGAGGTAGTAAGGAAATCCATTGAGAAGGAGGCCATGAGGCCATTATTGAAATGGTCGCTACTAATGCGAAAGCCAGCCCTGGGATTTTGTGTGGTCTGCCCCGGACTCAGAAAGTGAGACACATCGCCAATGACCCATCCACAGCTCATTTGCCATGCTGCAGAGTTCCTTGGCTTACCTCTTTTACCCAGATGACTAAGAATTATCCAAACTAAAGGCCATATTTATGACAAAGTTACACAGCGCAGCAAGTCACCATGCTGCGCTTCGTGACAGGGAATGGGGTAGGAATGTGGCGTATTTAAATAAATACAGCACATTCCTGCCTTTGTTCCTGCACTGGCACCGTTTTGGCTGCCTAGTGCCAACGCAGGCACCCTTCACCATGGTGCAAGGGTGCCTGTGTTGTAAGAAGAATTGATTTTGTGCAGGAAGGGGCACCTTAGAGCATAAAAAATCCCCATGGGCATTTTCCTCTTTCTATGTCTGCTGTAGAATGCAGTAGACATAGAAAGAGGACAAATCAAGGAGAAATACAAATGTTTCTCTTCATTGCGCCTCCCTTGAGAAGGCATAGCATTTTGGCCCATTCCCAGGTCTATCACTTTTGGTAAATCTGGGAATGTGTCATAATCCATGGATGCTGTATGGGAACCTCCATGCAACACCCATGGAGCACATCCCTGGTGCAGAGTGACAAAAGACAGCGATTTCTGCTTTGTTGCATTACTCTGGATTGATGAAGCCACTCAGGGCCATGCAAGATGGCCTTGAATGGCTTCATAAATCACATTTTGGGCATGCTTCGCACTTGCACCACATTGTGTGTTGCAAGCGCGACGCAACCATACTCATAAATATGTCCCTAAGTTTTATATTGTTCATTTAAATGACATGGATGAGTGAAAAATAATATATAGGTACCAAAAAAGTATAATTGAAGGGGAACCCAGGCACGCACCATAATGTGAATTGGAACCATTATTAAAATATAAAGAAATGATCTTTAAAAACATACTTAATCCTTCAAGTCTCTCAAAAACCTTTATATTATAACTCTCAAAGCTACAAGCTTAAAGAAATATTTCTTAAATGCATAATCCAAATGCCCCTGAAGGCACACTGATGTCTGTTTCATCACATTTTACGATTCATGCATGGCAAATGTGTGTGTTGTATACATTTCCACACACACCCACACCTTCCCATCATCATTTGAAAAACCTCCAGCTCGTTCCAGCTTTTTATCCAACATCACTGTACATCTTAGAACTTGTAGTTTTGTGTTTAGCTTTATACATATGATTAGAAACCTCTGTTTGCTAATGACTTTAGAACAAAGGCTAGGAATGACACATGTGACATGTTGCCAGTTGGCAGCTACGCACACCTATCTCTCTTCATACTGTATCACCTGTTTTGTCACAAATGCTTGCTCTGCTGCTGTGTATTCTACCTGCTTGGGTGTGAAGTGCTTGCACAGCTGCTGCCACTACTGTACCTCTTTTGTGAAGGTGTCTGCCATTCCCATTGTGGATCGCTCTTGTGAGGAATGTCTGCAGTGCTCCTGTTTCCGGTACTGCATCTGTTTCATGAGGGAGACCTCTACAGCTGCTGCTCAAATTTTTCATGTTTAGTGCGAGAGCAGCTTGCACAGCTGCTGTCAATGGTAGACCTGTATTGCAAAGGAAACTTGCACTGCTGACCACTGTAATGTACTGATGTGAGAGCGATGTGATTGCTGATGTTCATCTTGCACCTTTTCTGTGTGAGGAAAGTTTGCAGTGCTGTTGCTTGTGGTGTTCCTGTTCTTCGTGTGAAAACAGCTTGCACAGCAGATGCCTCTGCTATACCTGTTTTGCATAAGCGAAGCTTGCAGTGCAGCTCTGTGTGCTATTTCTCTTTTGCATGAAGAAAACTTACACTATTACTGCCTGTGGAAATCTTACTCTCCTTCGCAATGCTGCTACCTGCGTTATACCTGCTGTGGGTGTGTGAGTGAAGGTTGCACTGCTACTTACTATTGTATTGTATTGTAATTGCATTTATATAGCGCTTACTACCCCTGACGAGGCGTCGAAGCGCTTTTTCGGTGAGTAGCACACTACTCCGGGACCCATAAAGGATTAGTGTTGAATTAGTATAGTTAAATATGAAAGTAATTAAAGTGGTGGATAGGTTAGCCAGTTATTTGGATTCGGAAGGATAGCGGAAGGATAGAAGAGGAAAAAAGGTTTGTATTTATATAGCGCTTGTTACCCCTGGTGGGGTGTTGACGCGCCTTTATTTTTTTTTGGGCAGTAGCACGCTAGTCCGGAAACCAATAAAGGATTAGTGGTGAATTAGTATGGTGAAATATGAAAGTAATTTGAGTGGTGGATATTAGGGCCAGATGTATCAAGGTAAATTGCATTCGCAAACGCAGAAATTTGCAGAATTTCAGCGTTTGCGATCGCAATTCAGCTGTGTGCAATGCAGGTAAGTAGAAACCCGCTCGCAAAATAAGCAATCGCAAAATTTGTAATTCCCTATTTTGCGCAAGCATTTAGAGAATCGCAATTTGCGATTCCTTAAATGCTATTCTGGGAGACATTGCAAATTGCGATTTTGCTGTAAGGAAACGCAAATTACCACCAACTTCAGGTTGGTGGTAAATTGCGATTTCCTTTAAAAATGCAATTTTATGCATTTTTCAAAGTGCCATGTGGCGCACGTGCGCCACATGTGCACACCTGCACATTTCAGGGGTGCAACAGGGTGTCCTTTAGGAACCCTTGCAGCCCTGAAATTGCGTGCGCAATTTGCGAGTACCTATTAGGTACTCGCAAATTGCGCACGCTATTCCCATTCATTCCTATGGGCCTCTTGGCCTCTTGGCCCATAGGAATGAATGGGAAGCCATTCCTTATTTGCGACTCGCAATTTGCGAGTCGCAAATAAGGACTGCGTAGGAATCGCTAAATATTAGCAGATTCCTACCTACATAGCAGTTTGCGAGTCCTTAATAGCGATTCGCAAAAAATCGCTATTAAGGACTCGCAAACTTGTACTTTGATACATGTGCCCCTTAGTCAGTTATTTGGAGTGAGAAGGATAGCGGAAGGATAGAAGGGGGAGAAAGGTTTGCATTCATATAGCGCTTGTTACCCCTGAAGGGGTGTTGAAGTGCTTTTCTGGCGAGTAGCACGCTACTCCGGAACCCATAAAGGATTAGTGTTGAAAATTAGTATAGTGAAATATGAAGTAATTTGAGTGGTGGATATGTTATTCAGTTATTTGGATAGAGAAGGGTAGCGGCAGGATAGAAGAGGGAAAGAGGTTTGTATTTATATAGCGCTTGCTACCCCTGATGGGGTTTGAAGTGCTTTTTTTGGTAGTAGCACGCTACTCTGGAACCCATAAGGATTAGTGTTGAATTAGTATAGTTAAATATGAAAGTAATTTGAGTGGTGGATATGTTAGTCAGTTATTTGGATTGAGAAGGGTTGGGGAGGGGTAGAAAAGGGAAAAGGTTTGCATTTATATAGCGCTTGTAACCCTGATGGGGTGTGGAAGCGCTTTATTGGCGAGTAGCACGCTACTCCGGAACCCATAAAGGATTAGTCTTGAAAATTAGTTTAGTGAAATATGAAAGTAGTTTGAGTGGTGGATGTGTTATTCAGTTGGATAGAGAAAGGCAGCGGAGGGATAGAAGAGGTAAAAAGGTTTGCATTTATATAATGCTTGCTTACCTCTGATGAGGTGTTGAAGCACTTTTTGGTGAGTAGCACGCTACTCTGGGACCCATAAAGGATTAGTGGTGAATTTGTATAGTGGAATATGAAATTTGAGAAGTGAACATGTTAGTCTGTTATTTTGATTGAAAAGGATAGTGGAGGGATAGGAGAGTGAAGGATTTTGATTTTATTTTTTTGGGAGGTCATAGCAGTAGGATGAGGCTTTTGGATGAGTAAAAAGGGGTTGTGGAGGGGAAGAGTCAGAGGGAAGAGTTTAGAAAGGTTTGTTTTGGGGAGCGGTATAGTAAAAGAGGTGTCAGATGAAGCAAGGAGGGGTAGAGTAAGGGAGAGTCTAGAAAGGGTTATTTTGGGGATCATAGTAGTGGTATGGGGTTTGGAATAAATGAGAGAGTGGGTGTAGAGGATATATTGATAGATGTATAGGGTGAGAAATAGGGTAGTGCATTGGAAAGAGTAGTAGAAAGAAGTTTGAGATGAGTCAGAAAGTTGGGTTAGAAGATATATTGAGAGAAGTATAGGGTGAGAAATAGGGTGGTGCATTGGATATGCTGAATTAGAAGAAAGTGATAAATATATAGATCCATAAGTACATTGAAAGTATATAGATGCATAAAGGAGGTTGGTATATGTAGATTAAAGATATTGGGGCCGATTCACAGAACTAATCTGAGATAAAATCCTAAACTTACTACTTTTGGTATTCACAGAAGGCATTTAGTAGTAGTAAAGTTAGGACTCCTAACTTTACTACGACTAAACTGAGACAAAATCCTAACTTTACGACTTTCAGTATTCACAAAAGGCATTTAGTAGTAGTAAAGTTAGGAGTCCTAACTTTACTACTACTAAATTCCATCTGTGAATACCAAAAGTAGTAAGTTTAGGATTTGATTTCAGTTTAGTAGTAGTAAAGTTAGGAGTCCTAACTTTACTACTACTAAATGCCTTCTGTGAATACCAAAAGTAGTAAGCTTAGGATTTTATCTCAGATTAGTTCTGTGAATCGGCCCCATTGATAGAGGTACAGGATGAGAAATAGGGTAGTGCATTGGATATGCTTTTCAGGAGGAAAGTAACAAACACACAGATCAAAGTACATGGAAGGTACATAGATGCACAATGGAAGAAGTACATGTAGACCAAAGATGCATCAGATAAACTCCGGTTTTCAAGTGTTATTGTATTTTAATTTTTTTAATTTATTTTTTATTTTTAACATCATTATTCTACATGTTTATACAAAGCAATATGCAAGGATAGGTACATATCTATAGTAAAAATAAATGATTATATACAGAGGGATATGCTGTAAATTTCTGTTTGCGTATGGTGCATCTGTGGGGAAGAGCCAATTCTTGAGTAGTTTTCTGAAGATAAGGTGGCTCTCCGTGGATCTTATGTTGGGGGGTAAAGAGTTCCATAGTTTGGCTGCTTGAACAGAGAAGGATGTGCCACCCATGTTTTTTTTTCTAGTATCTGGGGATTTTGAGGCGAGGTGCCATTTTAGAGCGGAGGTTCCTTTGTTGAATGTGTTTGGTGATTTTATTCCTGATGAAGAGCGGTCCCATTCCATGGATTGCTTTGTGGGTGATACAAAGCAGCTTGAACGTGGATCTTCTGGCAACCAGTAGCCAATGCAGGGCTTTCAAGGCAGTTGAGATGTGGTCTCGCGGTTTGATATGCAAGAGTAGTCTGGCAGCCGAGTTCTGAATCTGTCGTAGTCTTTTCATGGTCGTTAAAGGTGATCCATGGTAGAGGCTATTGGTGTAATCGAGTTTGGACAGAACAAGGGAGATGGTAGCTTGGACCTTGTGTGGAAATCCCAAATGAGGGAAAATTCATCGCAGCGTTTTTATAGTGACAAAGCTTGATCTTGCTAGTTTGTCCACTTGGGCATTCATCGATAGCTCGGAGTCCATGGTCATTCCGAGGTTTCTTACTTCCTTCGATACTTTAGGTGGTGATCCCAGTTCATCAGGCCAGGCGGCAAGCGGATCATAATGTTTCCAATCGCCACACGTGAGTATTTCCGTTTTGGAAGCATTCAATTTGAGGTGGCTCCAAGTCATCCACTGATCCACGGCTCTGAGACAACTGAAAATTGGGGAGTTTACAATGTCTTTGGGGCATTCCAGTTGAAGGAGTATTTGTGTGTCATCTGCATAGTTATAGCACGTGAGGTGAAATTGATTGATCAGGATCAGTACCGGTAATGACTTCATGTAGATGTTGAAAAGCATGGGCGAGATGATAGAGCCTTGAGGGACCCCTGCTTTTGTGGAGTATGGTTTGGATGAGAAAGGTGGGGTATGGATGACATTAGTTCTGTTTCGAAGGTAGGACGCGATCCAGTCTAGAGCAGTCCCCTCTATGTTTCATGGTCAACCGTGTCAAAGGCAGCGAGAGGTCCAAGAGGAGAAGCGCAGCAACCCCGTTGCGATCTACTGTGTTCTTCAGGTCATCCCAGACGGCAAGAAGGGCAGATTCTGTGCCTCTTCCCGGACGGAAACCTGTTTGGAAGTCTGAAAGTATGTCATTCTCTTCAATGAATTGTGACATCTGGGCGAACGCTGCTCTTTCTATCAGTTTGCCCAGGAATGGTCCATTTGTAATGGGTCTGTAGTTGTCAGGGTTCAGCGGGTCCAAGTTTGTTTTCTTCAGTAAAGGGCGTATGTATGACTTTTTGAGTTCTTCTGGAAATATTCCGGTAGGTAAGGAACCATTGATGATTCTTCTTACTGGAGTGGCAGCAGAGGTTGCTAAAAGAATTGTCTTGAAAGTTTGTGGTGGACACGGGTTAGAAGGGCTGCCAGCAGGCCTGCTTGCTTTGACCAGGTCCATAAATTCATCGTGTGAGGTGTGTTTGAAGGAACGGAGAGGCTGGGTTAGAGTATTCTTGGATTGTTGTTTTGTCAAAGGGTTAGTGCTGGTGCTTTGTCTCTGTTTTAAGTATGAGTCCAACATGTCTGCTTTGTCAGTGTAATGATTTGCCATTTTGTCTGTAAAATCTTGAATAACAGGATGAGTTCCCTCTAGGCAATTTGGTTTGCGAAATTCATTGAGTATTTTATAGAATTCTTTATTTGCACATTTAGCATTTTGAATTCTGTCTGAATAGTACCTTTTCTTAGCTTTTTTGATAGCTGACTTGTATAATCTGTTAATTTTCTGTAGGTGAAGTTTGTCTTGTTTGGCGTTTGCTTTGAGCCAGGTACGTTGTAGCTTTCTAATTTGTTTTTTTATGTCTTTTATCTCTATGTTTCTCCAAGGCGCTTTTTTTCTTTTGTTCTGTTGTGTGGTTTTGAGTGGTTCAATCACAATCTGGAAGATGGACCGGAAATTGGATAATAGAAAAATCTGTGTGGGGGAAATACACAAAAGTGATTAAAACTGCCCTCACACACAGCAAGCTGTGTCATGCTTCATCATAGGGCTGCTAACACACCTCCGCGCAGACCAACGCTGGAGGTGGAGCAATACGGAGGGGGAAGACAATACAACATAAGTTGAAAGAAACTGGATCACATGTGAAAAAATGTGCAGATATCGTGGTTTTAAAACTGGTCTCAGGGAGTCCCTATTACAATTTTAATACTGGGTACCCTGTCCAGATTAAAAATGGACTTGTGCATGCTGGGTTGCGGAGCTTATAATGAGACACCAACCCCTCCACTCTGCAAAACCATCGACATGTTTCAGCCGGCAAAATGTACTACCCCGGCTTTCATCAGGACTCTCAACAATATGACCCCTAATGGTACTGACCCTACCTCCTTCTGATCCAGGAGTAAAGGACAAGTCACCCTACTGAGTCACTGCTCAGTTTTAATGTGGTAGAGCCCCTTGCTCTCCGAGAGGAACCTGTAAAAGAATTAAAATAAGAACAGGTAAAGTGCAAAGTGCTGTGCCCATCGTGCAGCACTTAATACCAAAACATTACTGTGATTCACCCCCACACGCACACACTGGACCAAACATTCAAAACTGCCAGCTCTGGTCCTCACCAAGATACGGACCCGGCGGTGTGTTACTAAAAAAATCGATCGCTCCTACCAATTGTTCAAGCAATCAAAACTTACAAGGAGTTAAGGTTAAATCACGTTATTTAAAAGCAAGTTATATACCATGTGGGTATTAAAACTCAGAGACACACATTAAACCATCATTCTTGTTTATGTTACGCTTACCGAGTTCATTTAAAATCTAGACTTGAAATGGCGGGGGAGTGAGCACACCTCCCTATAGTCACACTCTGTTGTACAAGGGGGAATAAGAGATGGTTAAGCATAGATAATACTATTGAGATAGGGTATGATCGGTATTGAGGTAGGGATATAGCGATACGATGTTGTTCGGCTTCCTATCCCTTAGATTTTAAAAGCCCAAGTTGTCTATCTTGCCCAGAAAGTCTCCTGAGAAAAATGGGGGCTGCTATGTTTAAAAATCCCCTGTGTCAGCCGTTTATCGTGAGTAAGGTCATGTCTTCCTCCAAACGGTATTGACGCATAGAGACTGCTGAGTGCTGTCCCTCCCTTCCCTCACTTACTTCGTCAAGGGTAGCTGTGGCCCAGACCTTTCATCTCTCCCAGCGCTGTGTAGAAGTCCGTGGCGGTGATGCCAGGGCTCCCGTTTACTCTGACCGGCTCCACCCACGTTTATGTGCGGACCTCACGTGACCGGCGTCCCCTGAGGGAAAAGAATAAGCTAGTGCGCTACCCCCTTATAATTGTCCTTCCTACCATACCATACCATACCAGGAGCACGTCATCAATAAATCGTCGCCAGACTTTGATGTTATTAGTACAGTGCCCTTCTTGAGTGTAAATATGCCCAGGGCCCTGGACTAATGACATCAAAGTCTGGCGATAGAATGGAAGGGGGACAGACAGTCTCTGGAAGATTTCCTGACCTGGCTGAACAGCCGGAATCCCCTATTGTTGTTCACCTCTACCATCACCAAAGAGAGCCTTCCCTTCCTGGACCTGATGATTTTTCCAGCTGTGGGCGGTCTGCAGACAAAAATGTTCCATAAACCTACGGACAGGAACATCCTGCTTTCGTTTAAAAGCTTTCACCCTAAATCACTGAGGGAAAATCTCCCGGTGGGGCAGTTCTTATGCCTCCGACGTAACTGTTCTAGTTTAGCGGACTACAGGTTGGAAGCAGACACTTTACAAAAGAAACTCCTACAAAGGAACTATCCGTCACGGACCGTTAAGAGGGCATGCAAAGGAGCGAGCAACTGTCATCGTGATGCTCTCCTGGAAACAAACGAAAAACCAACTACTGAGAGAACAGTATGTGTCTCCACATTTAATACTGCCTCTAGCAGCATTCAAAAGATCATCACACGGAATTGGAAAATTCTAAACTCCAATGGATTGCGACTTGAAAAGCCCCTCTTCTCATTCAAGAGGAGCCAAAACATTAAAGACATGTTGGTCCAACCTAGACCAAGAAACCCATTACCTAGAAAGGATGGAGCGGTGGAGGGAAGATCGACCTGGACCCTCCCCCCAGTGACTGGCCACACGAGGTGTGGGATGTGCGATGTGTGCCACCTGACAGCCAATACAAAAACAGTGAATGTCGGGTTGACTCATGCCTGGGAACAAAGGAGGCACACTAATTGTAACTCCACCCACGTGATCTACATGTTGAGATGCCCCTGTGACCTCATTTACATTGGGATGACGACCAGACGGGTGAAAACAAGGATCATGGAGCATAGATCAACGTTCAGATGCCAACGGACTGTAAGCCGACTCACCAACCACTACAAAGAGAAGAACCACTCGGCCGAGGACTTCTACTGGACTGTCATTGACAAACCCAATCTGAATATGAACATGGGAAATCCAGAGAGGGCCCTCTTTACGAGGGAACAAAAGTGGATTTACAGAGTTAGCAGCCACTCCAAGGGGTTAAATGACGACATCCCCTGGAATAGTCTCCAGAACCCATGAAACATATGTGTCATGTCTCAGGACACCAGACGATTGATTACCGACACCTACATACACTTTTCGTAAGTAAGGATAAAAACCTCATGGCGGAGGTGCTCTTTGATTGCACTTGGTACCGACTCATGTGAAGAAATCATAGAGCTAAATCACCTAACCAGCTCCATAGTCAGTCTCAAATGATAGTTGGGCACGCATGACCACATAAGCAGGGCAACTACGTATAGATTGAGGAAGCTTTACTACCTAAAAGATAATGAGCACCTTTATCTACTGGTTTCCCGCTTCAATAATGCCATAACGCACTCGCTGTGCGCATACCTGAGACAGCAAAAGTATGGAAATGACGGCAATGACTTTACCTGGATCTCCAGCGTTCCCTGAGTTGGTGGTTATCACTAGGGATACGGCTGTGGGTGGAACCGGAAACAGCTAATGAACACAAGGACATGTACCATGTAAAACCATGTAGCCCCATATATTATATTTACCAACGCCTTAATTGATGGCCGGTTACATTTATTCATCCCATCTACCACCACGGATGTACGAGGTGTATAAACGTCTAAAGATTTTTACCCCGAATAGGAAGGACAATTATAAGAGGGTAGCGCACTAGCTTATTATTTTCCCTCAGGGGACACCGGTCACGTGGGGTCTGCACATAAACGTGGGCGGAGCCGGTCATAGTAAACGGGAACCCCGGCAGCACCGCCACGCACTTCTACACGGCGCCGGGAGAGACGAAAGGTCTGGGCCACAGCTACCCTTGACGAAGTAAGTGAGGGAAGGGAGGGACAGCTCTCAGCAGTCTCTATGCGTGTCAATACCGTTTGGAGGAAGACATGACCTAACACACGATAAACTGCTGACACGGGGGATTTTTAAACATGGCAGCCCCCATTTTTCTCGGGAGACTTTCTGGGCAAGATAGACAACTTGGGCTTTTAAAATCTGAGGGATAGGAAGCCGAACAACATCGTATCGTTATATCCCTACCTCAATACCGATCATACCCTATCTCAATAGTATTATCTATGCTTAACCATCTCTCATTACCCCTTGTACAACAGAGTGTGTCTATAGGGAGCTGTGCTCACTCCCCCGCCATTTCAAGTCTAGATTTTAAATGAACTCGGTAAGCGTAACATAAACAAGAATGATGGTTTAATGTGTGTCTCCGAGTTTTGATACCCACATTGTATATAACTTGCTTTTAAATAACGTGATTTAACCTTAACTCCTTGTGAGTTTTGATTGCTTGAACAATTGGTAGGAGCGATCGATTTTTTAGTAACACACCGCCAGGTCCGTATCTTGGTGAGGACCAGAGCTGGCAGTTTCAAATGTTTGGTCCAGTGTGTGCGTGTGGGGGTGAATCACAGTAATGTTTTGGTATTAAGTGCTGCACGATGGGCACAGCACTTTGCACTTTACCTGTTCTTATTTTAATTCTTTTACAGGTTCCTCTCGGAGAGCAAGGGGCTCTACCACATTAAAACTGAGCAGTGACTCAGTAGGGTGACTTATCCTTTACTCCTGGATCAGAAGGAGGTAGGGTCAGTACCATTAGGGGTCATATTGTTGAGAGTCCTGATGAAAGCCGGGGTAGTACATTTTGCCGGCTGAAACATGTCGACGGTTTTGCAGAGTGGAGGGTTTGGTGTCTCATTATAAGCTACCCAACCCAGCATCCACAAGTCCATTTTTAATCTGGACAGGGTACCCAGTATTAAAATTGTAATAGGGACTCCCTGAGACCAGTTTTAAAACCACTATATCTGCACATTTTTTCACGTGTGATCCCGTTTCTTTCAATTTATGTTGTATTGTCTTCCCCCTCCCTATTGCTCCACCTCCAGCGTTGGTCTGCGCGGAGGTGTGTTAGCAGCCCTATGATGAAGCATGACACAGCTTGCTGTGTGTGAGGGCAGTTTTAATCACTTTTGTGTATTTCCCCCACACAGATTTTTCTATTATCCAATTTACGGTCCCTCTTCCAGATTGTGATTGAAATATTGTGCGGGAGGTCGAGGAGGGACTACTTCATCTCACCCCTCATTCTCTTGTGATTATTTGGTTTTGAGTGGTATCAGGATGTCAAAGGCTTCCTGTAGCCACTCATATAGTTTTTGAACAGAATTTATTGTTTCCAGATTTGTACTGGATGTTAGTTGTGTTTCTAAGTGTTCCAAATTGAGTTTGCTCCACGGTCGATAGGTGGATGGATGTAAGGTAGTTTTAGGTGAGTCGTTTAGTGTTGTTTCATGTTTGAAAGCAAGCAAATGGTGGTCTGACCATGTGACTGGAGTTATAGTTTGAAAGGTAACTAGTTCGGTATTAGCAAAAATGACATCTAGGATATGTCCAGCGATGTGTGTGGGTTTGTGGACAATCTGATGCAGGTTTAGTGCATCTAAGCCAGTGATTATTGTTTTTGGATGGGTCATATTGGGTTTGTCAAACCAAATGTTGAGGTCACCCAGAATGCATAGTTTGGAGTGTATTGTTATCAGGTTTGAAACTGTGTCTAGAAGTGCATCTGGGACTGTCGCCTTGCTAGGTGGAGGTCTGTAAAGGAGCAGGAAGTTACAGGAGGAAGACGGTGTAGGATTGCATCTGGTGAGAAGAGCCTCACAATTGTTTATGGTGATGTCGTCAACTTTAGTGATATGTAATGTTTGCCTGAACACAACAGCTAGACCACCTCCTTTTTTGCCTATACGATTTTGGGTGATCGTTTGATAGCCTAGAGGAACGGCTTCATGCAGGTCTGGAGCCATATCATCTCCCAACCATGATTCAGTTACCAATAGTATGTCTGGTTTTGCATCGGTGAGAAGGTCGTAGATGTGATGTTTGTTTTTAGAGAGGGATCAAGCATTTATTAGTAGACAGTTTAGAGAATGGGATTTGGTGATAGTAAGACTTTGTTTTGTAGAAGAGTGATTAGTATTGTGTGGGTTTGTAGCAGGTGTGTTTTTAGTGCTGGTATTAGCTGTGTTAGGATAGCAATCGTGTAGCTGTTCTGTATCATGTTCCTCATCCAGCATGCTAAGAAAGCATTTTGATGGGTCTGCGTGTGTAGGTGGTGGAGACGGTGTTTGAGAGTGAATTGGTGTGCTGTGTTGTTTTCGTGGTGTAACATTTTTGTGCAGTAGACATGGGGAAGCGAAGTTGTGAGGTGTGGCACGTCGCTTATATTGTTTGCGTGTGTTTAGGGCGGAAGGTGTATGAGTCGGGTGGTGGTGCAGCATGTGGGTCATGTAGTAAGGTTCTAAATTTTCCATTGGATGAGAGGGTTTTGGAAGAGAGTTACTGTGTTGCTGTATCTGTATTAGATGTGGTGGAAGAGAGAAAGCTTGACATTGGTGTTTGTTCCTTTGTGTGGTTTGAAAGGTGGGTGTATGTTTGTATTTTGTGATGGTAAGTATTATGAGGTGTTGCGCTTTGAAGATCTTGTTGTGCTGGTGTGTGTGATATGTTTTGTTTTTGAGGAGGAGTGAAAAGGGGTGCTGGTGTATTTGTTTCATGCGATGGATTTGTTTGTATAGTATTGTTTGTGAGAGGAGGTTGTAAGGTAGAGGGGGTGGTGATGTGTTTATGAGTAGAGTGTATGTTTTGTGTAGGAGGGAATGAAGTAGAGGTAAGAGTGTTTGTCTTAGACTGGTTTGTTGCAAGAGTTAAAAAGTATGGTGTTGTGCAGTGTATGTGTTGTTCGTTTGTGTTATTATGGTAGAAGGAAGAGGAGGGTGTTGGTTGGACAAATGATGGATGGCTGATTATATGTTTGTTAGTGATAAAAAGTGGTCTGTTAGGAGTAATTAGAGCAGGGAGTGTGTGTCTGGATGGGATGTAGTTAAGTATGGTGTGGAATGGGGTTGTGTTAGTGATGAGTGGATTGGTTTGTGGTATAGGATAGAGTTGTGTATTGTTTGTAGGTGATGGCTGAAAGGTGTGGTAGCTGGGATAGAAGGGTGTATAGGTGTGGTTTTATAGTGGGTGCTGAGACATGGATTAGTGCATAGTGTTGGTTTGTAGTAAGTGTGTGGTGTACATTTGATGTGCTAAGTGTGTTGCTCTATTTGTGGATGTGGATGGTGTGGGCTGGGTATTACTGAATGGGAAAATGGGCAGCATTTCTGGCCCTAGTCCCGACCAGTCTCGAACAGGCTCAAACAGGCAATTGCCCTTGTCCTCTCTGCCCTTAGCCTCAACTCCCGAGCTGAGACGCCCTGAGCCTTGGCCTTTTATAGCCCTATTAATCAGGTGACCCCTTCAGCCAATGGAACCCTAGCCCTAACAAATCACAACACTAGCCCTAAAATCTAGAACCAATAGGAGACCAGGACCTTACAGCCAATCTTAGCCCTAGTCCAAGAACCCAATAAGTTTAAAAAACCCTGATCTCTACGTCCAATAGAGGCCCTAGCCCTACCAGTAGTCCCAACCCAAATCCAAGCAACTAATGACACAGGAAGCCCTAGTCCCTACTTCCAATAGAAAGCCTAACCCTACTCTTTGTCCAACACCTAGTCCAGCAACCAATCACACCAGAAGCCCTAATCGCTACTGCCAATTAAAGGCCTAACCCTAGTCCCAACCCTAGTCTCAACAACCAATCACACAGGAAGCCCTAGTTCCTACTTCCAATAGAAATCCTAACCCTAGCCCTAGTCCCAACCCTACATTGATTGAGTCACAGACCCAGAAACCAATCAGAACCCTCAAATACCCAACCAATGAGGACACAAACCCTAATCCAATAGAAACACCAGAAACAACCACCAATCATTGCACACACGTACCAACCAATAGCAGACTATATAAGGTCCCAGCGACCTCAGACAAGGTTTGCTGGCCAGGGAGTTGGAAGCTGCTCCTCTATTCAGAAATCTCCTAGGAGACAGACAGGCTCAATCCACACTTTGGACTTCTGCAGGTAAGGGTCTAACAAACTTGTCCTCTAACAATACTGTTTGTATAAAACGTTACTCCCTCTCCTGGCCAAAAAACGAAGTGCACAGTCCCTATTAAACACAGTTTAAACAGCAGATTACTGCTGTCTCAGAGCACCCTCTGTTCTCTCTCTGATGTAGAAATATCCCTGTTGCTAGGGGGGGTAAAGGTGGGGCTGGTTTCACTCACTTGCTATCACAAAATGGGAGCTGGGGGTGGACTGCTTAACATACAGGTCTTAGCACAGAGCAAGGGAGAAAAACGGAGGGAAAAACTGATAGTCACGGGGAATGAGAGGGAAAAAACTACAGAGTTAGGACTGAAAATCCCACAATTCAACAGGTTAAATGGAGACAGTCACAGGCAAGGAAGAACCACAAGTTTAAACACAAAACAGGTGATAAAGTATGTAATCACGGGCAGGTTAAAACTACAATTTTGAACTGTAACAACCACAGGCAAAGACAGTTAAAAAAAAAAAAATGATGCAATCCCAGGTAGGGAAAATCGTTTTTTAAATTGTTAGGAAAGAGACAGCACTAGTCTGCCTCCCTCCCACTTCCTGGACTCTGCTGCTTCACTGCAATCTGGGGCACAGGTAGATTGCAACTCACCAAAATGGCGGGGAATGTTTTGGGGTGCACCCAGCAAGGCCTTAAGGAGCCTGGGCAGGTGTGAGAGGAGGGCTCAGGGTTGCCTAGGAGCTGAAGAGCCAATCAGCAGGCCTAGGTTTGCTGGCCTGGGGGTGGGGCTGGGGAGCTGCTCCTCTATTCAGAAATCTCCTAGGAGACAGACAGGCTCAATCCACACTTTGGTCTTCTGCAGTTAAGGGCATAACAAACTTGTCCTCTAACAATACTGTTTGTATAAAACTTTACTCCCTCTCCTGGTCAATAAACGAAGTGCACAGTCCCTATTAAACACAGCTTAAACAGCAGATTACTGCTGTCTCAGAGCACCCCCTGTTTTATCTCTGTGATGTTGAAATATCCCTGTTGCATGGGTACGGGTAAAGAGGGGGCTGGTTTCACTCACTTGCTACCACAAAATGGGAGCTGGGGGTGGACTGCTTAACATACATGTCTTATCACAGAGCAAGGGAGAAAAACGGAGGGAAAAACTGATAGTCACGGGGAATGAGAGGGAAAAAACTACAGAGTTAGGACTGCAAATCCCACAATTCAACAGGTTAAATGGAGACAGTCACAGGCAAGGAAGAACCACAAGTTTAAACACAAAACAGGTGATAAAGTATGCAATCACGGGCAGGTTAAAACTACAATTTTAAACTGTAACAACCACAGGCAAAGACAGTTAAAGAAAAAAAAATGATGCAATCGTTTTTTAAATTGTTAGGAAAGAGACAGCACTAGTCTGCCTCCCTACCACTTCCTGGACTCTGCTGCTTCACTGCAATCTTCTTGTGAGTGTCAGAAATTTGAACTTCTCCTGTTAGTGCTGTATCTGTTTTTTGAGTCAAAATGTTGCTCTACTGCTGCTTTGGCCATCGCATTCTATTTAATTTTATTTAAAAAGAATCCTATGCACTTAGGCAAAGGGTCCTAAACAATCCAATGAGGAAATGGAAGTGACAGAACTGAGGGTGTAGTAGTTAGGAGTTGGGACTCAGCATGGTGACAGAGAAAGACTAAGAAAATACGAGTTAGAGCGAAGGGAGAGAGAAGCAAAGGAAAGGCAAAAGAGAAGGAAAAATGAAGTGGAGGCATAGGGAGAGACAATGAATGGTAAAAGAAAACGTGAGAGGTAGAGGAATGAAAAATATTGGAAAACATCTCAAAGTAAGAAAACAAAAGAAATTGGCATTACAAATGAGAAAACTAGCAGGTGATAGATAAAGGAAAGGCAAAAGAGATGTAAAAAAGATGGTTGTAGAAAATTGGCTTATTAGTTGTGTGGCCTGCACAAGTAATAGGTCTACAATTTCTGCTTGCAGGGAACCAAGCACCCCATTGTGGCTCTTGACTTTCCCAGGGTAGTGAAACAGAGCAGTCAAATACCTGCTCAGGGTAGGTGCTGTGGGCCAGTAATCACTGTCCGCTGACTCACAATAATAACAATTATGATTGTCCTGTCAGTTATTTTTCTTTATAAAAATAAGATGTATATTTCTTTCACACACACAGTGCTAAATACTATGCAATGCATTCATTAGCAAATATCTACATTAGGCAGAAGGAAAATACCATGGATGAGAGTATGAAATCCCATCTGACCCCATAATGGGTCCTGAACCTCACAATCACAGTACCCCCTAACACATCACAATATAAGAGTACATCACTTTGAATAAAACCCACCAATTGGCTCTATCAAGGGGTCACCATATTACCAGAACAACAAACCACATGTTAAAAGCATACCTTTGTGCGTAAATACAATAATAAAGAATAATCATGTGTAAGCGTATTCACTCTGATCATGAATTGCATTCAACATTATTATTTCAGTATGTCATTTTGAAATTAACATAACATGTGTTCGTGTGCTTTGTATATACTTTCAAACTTTGAAAATGCAATAGAATTTACAGCCCCTATAGAGAATCAATTTCTCATCACATTCAATTCAACCATAGCTCCAACTCCTAGAAAGCATTTCATTAGGTCTATCTTTTTTAAACACCTTCAGGCTACAATAGATGTTGCCATAGAACAAGCCCTTAAGAGATGCTGAATTCCCAGCTGTAGAGGCCCGGCAAACATAGGGTCAGTAATGTTAAAAATCCTTTGGGGGAACTTCTGCGCTTCTTCAGCCCCCCCCCCCCCCTCATGCTCTCTTTTTAACATTGGTGGTGCCCTTTTCATTCTGGGGCCACCATAAGAGGAGGAAAGGTGCATGCAAATTAGCCCCACAGGTCATTATGGAGCATTCCATCGTAGAGAGCCGTAAATAAATGATGTGTAGCTCTGGACCTTTGTTTTCGCTGTGCAGCAATGCACTTCCTCTTTGTCTCGTTTTTCTCTTGTTAGTTGGGGGTCCCCGTTCCCATCCGGGCACTCCTGCAACTCCAGAAGGTTACGAGCAGTCGAGGGAGCCCACCACTTGCTGCCCCGCCGGCTCCCCACACGGGCAGCACTACCAAGTTTTGCCGTGGGAGCTGGCAGTCCAATTTCCCTGCCTGCTCCTTTGGGCAGAGAACTTCTGTAGGCTCCCCCAGACACAGGTAGAGGGGCAGGCTCACCATCGATGGGGGAGTGAGGTGGCACTCCCCAGTCCTCTACCATCTATCTTGGGGTCTGCAGTTGTTTTCCCCGGCCATGCCTTAATCTCTCCCGCTCGGGGGAGTGTGACTGTGCTCCCTCATTCTCTGTACCATCGAGGGTAAGGGGTGGGGTGCCGACCCCCTTTCCTTGCATATACAGTCCGGGGAATGGGGTCTCCAGTCCAATGGGGAGTTAGGGAAGTGGGCCCCATGCATGCATCCTCCTTGGGAAAAAAATGAATGATTAACCTGACCTCCTGGCCCTTGCCCACATCGGGGGTACATTCAGGAAAGGGGGCAGAGCTCCATGGCTCCGTTGTGGGAAAGGGGACCAAAGGTTGCCAGTCTTCAAAATGCCATAACTCTGGGCCGTTAGGCCAATCTGGGCAGTCTTTGGCTCATTTTACTCATGCTGGTAAGCTCTTGCCACCAGGAGCAGTTTCAGCAGACCTCCTCAGCTCATATGTGGGGTAATCCACAAGGAGCTGGTTATCCTGACCCCTTGTGCCAGCCTTCCTCCTTGTCTTTCTCTCTGGAAGGAAAATTTGGACTGATAAAAGTAAGAAAGAAATGAAAAGTAAGAAGGTTAATGAGAATGAGAGAGATAGCATTGAAAGAAAAAAATGTGATAGGAGTTTGAATCAGACAGAGAGGGGTAAAAGTGGAGGTAGTTGGGAAATTGGGTGTGCAGAGGCAAGAAGATCAGAGGCAGAGATGGTGATAAAAGTAGCATTGAGTGATGCTAGTGAGAGAACAAGAGGAATAAAGTGAGAAGTAAGAAGAGAGATAGTATTGGTCAAAGCTAAGGTCAAATGTGAGAGGGACAGTTGGTGGTATGGATATTAAAGAATGTGAGATGTGCAGATAGAAGGTAAATATGAGGAGGGAGGGGAGAATGACTAGTATGGTAGCAGTAAAACTGGCATAGATAATAGAGTTGAATGCAAAATAGGTAGAGATATAGTTTAGAGAATGAGCATTTCAGAGTTGGAGGTGAGCTGCAAATTGGAAGAGATAGAGTGAACTAAGGAGAAATTAAGGTACAAAGAAACCTAGGTCAAATAATGGAGAAGGAAAAATTGTCAGAACAAGTAGGGGAGGAGTGAGGGAACATGACAGTAGCATGAGAACGAGGGACATAAATTTGTGTTTGAAGAGGAAACTGAAAGCAGTAGAAGACATCGAAGGGCAGAGTGGAGCTAAAAGAACTCGGAGAGAGAGGAGAACAAGATGGGGAAGTGAGAAAACTAGGAACATTAGAAATAAGAATGACAAAGGTAAAGGACAGCAGTGAGAGAGGGAGTATTAGAGAGGGAGTATTAAATATGTTGCGGAAGGTTAGCAGTTTAGGAAGATTTGGAGATTGAGTGATATGTTCAAAGCAGTAAAGGTGAAAGAATGAAGGCCGAGATGTGAGGCTGACTGGGAAAGAGTGATCGAGAAATGTTAAAGATAAAAATGGCCAGTAACATGATTCTTTGTGGTATGTACCATCTCTGTAGATTATTGCATTGAATTTATGAATTATTTTATATTTGTCATCTTAGCTACGACAACGAGTAGATCCAGGTTTTCAGTTCAAGTGAGGGACTTTTCCATTTTGTGTCAAAACACATAACTGTAGATGGCCTTGGTATGGAAAAACCTGGCCTATAATATAGCCATGAGACCATATCTATAATTGTCAAAGAAATTATGGGAGGCTTAAAAATACAGTGCTATGTAAAAAAATTAAAATTTCGCCTACATTAGCCACCTCAGAAATGTAGTTTTTTAATAGAGCAACGAAATTCGGAAAATAAGAGGATCAAGTATTTTTGGCAGTCAAACTGGTTTCATTTAATAAGAGATCTTGATTTGTCAGCCTATTTTTTAAGGGCATCCATTTCTCCCTCCTGTTTTAGGTGTGTGTTATTGATGTATTTCCAGAAATAAATTATAGTTACTCATAGAGAAACAGCTATGTGAATCACAAACGTTTTTGCCATGAGTAAGCATTTCGAGGAGCTAAAATTTAAGGTGTAAGACACATCCAGGCCGGAGCAAAACTCACCTATTCATAGAAACAACTTCAAGAATTAGACCCCCATCATCCGGAGGTCACCATGTTAATACACTCCCCCCCTGAAATTGACAAGGTTGTCCAAGGATTTTAGGACCATGTGATAGAATGTAAGGGGAACAAACAAGCATAATTCTGTTTGCCTGTAGGGAACTCTAGGAGGAAGAAGGTCACTGTGATCTCTGTTGAAAGATTGGTATGAGAGGAAGGTGAGTACTTTGAGACAGGTAAAAGCACATGTTTTGAAGACATTATTAGCAATTAGCTGACTTTTTTACTTTTGAGATAGGCTAGTAGGAAATTTACATTGGGTCATTGTGCCTTTCAAGTCTCTTAAAGATTTTCTTCCTCTGTCATGATTTAAAAAAATGTAATCTCCCAAGAGATGGGGTGCGGGGTGCTATATTAGTTTCAGCATTGTGACCGGAATCAAATACTACAGACTATCATGGTTCAACAGCATTCACTAGACAATCTTGGCAGTGAACATATTTTTGTTCGCAAATTTTAAAGAAAAATCTTGCAAAGCAACTCATTAGAGGTCAAAAATCCAGGGAGAGAGAATACATTGGCAGTCCCACACTCCCTGATCCAGAAAGAGAGAATACATTGGCTAGTACCTCACAACCTGTAAATTGGGCTATTTGTTTCCTAATAATAGTCAATTTGTGCAAGCTACTTTGAAGTTAGGTAAAGAAGTGCATATGCCCTGCTTTAAATATATACTTGTTTTGGTGTTGAATCAGCAAACCTTTGAACCTGATTCACAAAAGTCATACATTTTGATTGCACAGTCTGTTATATGGAGTGTCCACAAACATAAAAACTTGGTAAGTATGCCTGAAGGTATTTTGTGATATAATGGAGAAGCAGCACACAAAGTTCATTTAGTGATCGCTCCAAAACCCAACGTAAAATGATTTTAGTCTGGAATCCCTGCTGAAAGCAAGTGCTACCTAACAATAGCAGATCATTAAAACATTCACCATAACACAGATGTTGCGTATTAATAGCAGAGGTGTATTTTTTTACCAATTGTATCTTATTGTAAAATTGATTAGCACTATACCCCTGGCAAAGACACAAAGCCTCTGATTTGCATTTGGCTTAAGGATTTCTTCATGTAGTGTGGTTGAATAGATGATGAATGTACTTTGTTCATGCACAAAATCCCAAAGTGCATGCGAAGAAAATGAAGATGGATTATCTGAAGTGCATCTATGTACCTAGAGCCTGCAGATTCTCTGCATTGTGGAAAATGTCAGATTAGGCATTGAGTGAGTAAACACCATGGAATCTATGAAGAATTTGAGGGTGTTATGTACAAACAGTAAGCAAAAGTAAGTTAGGGACTATGTAGAACTTTTGATAAAATTGATAGGTAATACATGGCAAATGATGAGTGTATTTGTGGTATAGTCACACATATTGCCTGCAATTTCAATGCTCATAGCCCTTCCGAAGGATGTTAAATATTTATTTATTTATTTATTTTTTCCCTTTGTGTTCAAAATATTTCATTGAGTTTACAATAAAGCGGTAGACCAAACAAAAAAGATCACTGATGAAGTACATTAAACTGGTAATATTACATTTTGATAAAATTATATCTACACAATGAGAATTGCAGTGTAATAGGATCTAAAATTTAAAAATAAAAAGGGGGAATCAATAACTATTGGTAACGAGTATTACATAATGGAGCCATATATTAAAATCTAACAAACTGTACTTAATATATAATATATAATAACTAATATTATAATGCCACCTAATTATCAATTGGTTTCCAACACGATTGGTAAGTGGATGAATTATGAACAACACCCAACATAGTCAAATCAGCTCCCTTTCTGGTAAAAATTATCCATGACCACCATGCCTGTACTGATAATAATGAAGCATCTTTCCAATTGGTAGTAATTGATTTTAGAGCAGCAGATATTAAGAAGTTAAAGAGAGTGTTATCTAAATCTGACAGTTTTGTTGAGAGTAATACCAATTTACAAATCAACATATGATATGAAGGTTTATCTGATAAATGATTTTTTTTATAATAAATTCCCAAACCTCATTTCAAAACTTAAAAACAATGTTACATTCAATAAGCATATATTTAAGTGAACCTGGAGCCAAATTGCGGTGCCAACAAATGGGAGAATTCAGTTTGATATAAGGACACTGGTAACCATCCAGAGACACTGTTCATCCAAATTTTCTTCCATAAGTCTTGAGATAAAGAAAGATTAGTTTCATTATTTCAAAAAGAAGATATAAAAATGAATGTTATTCTTATCAAAATTATTCCATTTTTTATAATACATTGACACAGCATGAGATGAAGAAGCAATTGCTTGAATATACATTTTTTAATCTGATACATTTTCCATTGGAAAATTGCTAGGAAATGAATCAAGGATAGATTTACATAAAAATTTGTATTTAGAAATATCTGAAGTGGGCAGGAGAAACTTTTGTTGCAGCTCTTCAAAAGATAAAAACGTGTTATTATGGTATATATCTTATAAAAGATGCCTGCATTTATCAAAGACAGCCAAAATTTTATGCTTCGATTAAGCTTTATAATAGGACTAAATCATAAGGATATATGTAAGGTGTGAGAAATAGGTGTTTGAAAGAGAGAATCTAAATCCTGTCATATTAATTTTGTAGATTTCAATATTACAGATCTTGGTAATAAAGAATTAGAAGCAGAAATAGTAAGTAAAGTAAGTAACGGAAATGGTGATATCAAACTTTTTCAATGAGAAGCCATGAAGGTGTATTTTTAAAATCTGTGTTGGTGAACCAAAAAGTGCTTTGTTTTTAAATAAATGATTTATGATAATTAAAAAAGTGTGGCAAACCAAAACCACCATTACATTTTGCAATTTTAAATTTTATGTAACTTATATGCGGTGCTTTATTATTCCACATAAATTTAGATATTAGCGTGTCTAAAGATTTATAGAACTTAAGTGGAAGTTGGGTAGGTATCATGGATAATAGATAAAATATTTTTGGAGCAATAACCATTTTAACAGAATCAACTTTCCCACACCAATATAAGTGTAAAACAGATCACTTATGAATTTTGTCTTTAATAGTATTAAGAATATACTCACAGTTCAATGTAATCGGTTTTTTAATGGTATGAGAGAATAGGATCTCAAGATATTTAAGTTTTTCTTTTTGCCATATTATTTCATTGTTTGAAAGCATATTCGGGGTACTGCACATTTAAGGGAAAAAAGTCTGTCTTATTTGTATTTAAGGTATAACTGAACCATTCTTAATAGGGGTGGAATAGAGGAATCTGGATTACTGATATATAACAACACATCATCAGCATAAGCTGAAGTTTTTATACTAACCTCATTAATAGTAATACCTTTTATTTCTATGGAGTGTCTGATGGAAATGAGTAGAGGTTCAATTGCAATGAGAAAAAGTAAAGGTGATAAGGGACAACCTTGATGGGTGCCCTTTAAAAAGAAAAGATTTATTAGAGAGTTGACTATTAATGAAAAGTCTAGCAGAGGGGCCAGAATAAAGGGCTGAAATCATACGAATAAAGGAATTGCCAAAATCAAAAGCAGATAAAGTACTAAATAGATGCTGCCAATGTACTTTGTCAAACGCTTTTTCAGCATCTAATGCAAGGACACCAGCAGGAAAGGGTAAAGATGACACAGTTTCAATTGCATGAAAAAATAATCTAGAATTATTCACAGAATGTCTATTTTTCATGAAACCTGTTTGATCAATGTGAACAATAGTGTCAAGCACAGAAGTCAATCTGGTCGCAAGAATTTTAGCATAAAGTTTACAGTCTTGATTAATTAAGGAAATAGGGTGGTAATTTGATACAATAGTGGGGCCCTTATTAGGTTTTGGAAGAACTATAATCAAATCTTCAGTAAAGGATCCTGAAGTAGATCCTGATATACTAAAGTGAGTAAATAATTTAAGTAAATGAGGCATCAGATAAGGAGAACATTCATCATAAAATTCAGCAGGTAAACCATCCGGTCCAGGTGATTTAGCTGGTTTAAAAGATTTACTAGCAGAGTTAAGTTCTTTTAATGAAATCGGCACATCCAATTTTTCCTTCACTGAGTGGGTAATTTAGGTAGGCGACAGGATTGCAAAGAATTACCAATACTAATCTTATCTACAGCTGAGGGATCACTGTATAGATTTGAATAATAGACCAAAAATTCATTAACAATTTCTGTGTGCGATAATGCCAATTTACCATTTAAGCCATTAATTGCATTAATTTAGATTTTATTTTTTTTAATGCGTAAATAATTTGCCAAAAGTCGCCCAGATCTATTGGCTTTGAAATAAAATTTAGCCTTATTGTTCGAAATTTGTATACCAGCTCTTTTACTTAACAAAGAGTTTAACTCATATCTGAGTTTCGGTAATTTCATTTGGTACTTATTATCATTAGACGTTCATATATTGCTATTTGTTTATCAAATTCTTTAAGTTTAACATTGAAAGCTTTGTTATCTTGTGCCATAATTAGGGCCCCCGATTTTATGATATTTATTTTTTTAACATTTCCGTCTGTATTTATCCATATTTATTTTTGGGCCATCTTATTGGTATTTATCCATATTTATTTTGTGTTTTGTGAATATGTGGAGTCTTAAAATGGTATATTTCCACATTTATTTAACTGATAAACATGAGTCATACTTTGCTGCCTGTCGCGTTTTAGCATATTAAGCAGCCAAATGTAGCAAAATACTACACCTACAGGTAAATATCAGCATTATAATACAAATACATGTTAACATATGCCTGCATTTAGGGAAATCTGAACCTGTTTTTAACTTCCCATGCTGTCTATCTTCTCAGCTGTTGTCCTTGAAATTATGAAAAACAGCATGGAGAGTCACCAAAAAGGACAATTTTCCATATTTTTCCACTTTTAAAAATAAATACAGACCGGAAGCACATTGTTTTCTTTCTGTATTAATCTGTTAAAATCAGAAAAAATTGAAAACTGGGAGCCTTAGCCATAATTAATATTGTTTCTCCTCTGATAAAAGCCTTAAATGCATCCCAACGATTTACAAGTGGGGTAGATCCTTCTGGATTAAAAGAGAAATAATCATGTAATGCTGACAAAAGTTTGGATTTATTAGTTTCATTAAGAGCAATATTCATATTCATGTGCCAGTGAGAATGGGATTGTTGAGTTGCATTAAGTTGTATATCACCTGAAATAAGTGCATGGTCAGAAATATCAATATTGTGAATTGTAGGATCTGAAAATGAATGAATTAATGAACAGGAAATTAACAAATAATCAATATGAGAATACGAATTGTGAGGGTTAGAGAAAATAGTAAACTGTTTCTCTTTTGGGTGATGTAGAAGCCAAATATTCACCAATTTGGTTGATTTATAAAAAATATTTTAAAATAAAATAAGCCTTAGGGGGGCGATATTTAGTTTGAAAATATCTGTCCAACAGTGGTTCACAGATTAAGCTAAAGCCGCCACCAACAATAAGTGGAACAATACCTAATTTAATCACTTCCGAGGTAAAAAGAGACCGAAATTTAGGATCATCATTTGTTGGACCATAAACATTAATTATATAAAAAATATTAGTATCAATTTTAACTTCAGCTATATTATAACGACCTTCTGCATCTGAATAATATTTGAATAGTATTTGAATATTTAACTTTTTTACAAAAAGGATAGCAACACCATTCTTTTTACTAACTGCAGGAGAGGAAATAATGTTACCAACCCATCGTTTATTCATGTATGATAAAACTGTATCATCTATATGAGTTTCTTGAAGTAAACAAATGTCTGCTTTATGTCTGGCTAAATAGTCTAAAACTTTAGGGGCATATTATCAAGAACGGCGTTAAAATTATCGACGCTTTAGCGGCAGAAAACTGCCGCTAAAGCGGCGATAATGGGCTTGATAATATGCCCTTGAGAATTCCAATAGAAGCCCATGTTGACACCAGAACATGGGCTTCTATTGGAATTCTCAAGGGCATATTATCAAGCCCATTATCGCCACTTTAGCGGCAGTTTTCTGCCGCTAAAGCGGCGATAATTTTAACGCCGTTTCTTGATAATCAATCAATCAATCAATCAATCAATCATTTGTATAGCGCGCTACTCACCCGGAGGGTCTCAAGGCGCTTGGGGGAGGGGGGTCCGCTACTGTTCGAACAGCCAGGTCTTGAGTTGCTTCCTGAAGGAGAGGTGGTCTTGGGTAAGGCGGAGGTGGATGGGTAGGGAGTTCCACGTCTTGGCAGCCAGGTAGGAGAAGGATCTTCCTCCCGTTGTGGCTCTTCGGATGCGGGGGACGGCGGCGAGGGCGTGGTTGGTTGATCGTAGCTGGTGGGTGGGAGTGTAGAAGGTCAGACGGTCGTTGAGGTATCTGGGGCCTTGGTTGTGGAGGGCTTTGTGTGCGTGGGTGAGGAGTCGGAACGTGATTCTCTTGCTGACGGGGAGCCAGTGCAGGTCTCTCAGGTGTCTGGCGATGTGGCTGTGTCGGGGGATGTCCAGGATGAGTCGAGCTGCAGCGTTCTGGATGCGTTGGAGTCTTTTATGAAGTTTGGCTGTGGTTCCGGCGTAGAGGGAGTTGCCATAGTCCAGTCGGCGGGTGACGAGGGCCTGGGTGACCGTCTTCCTGGTTTCGGTGGGGATCCACCGGAAGATCTTGCGCAGCATGCGTAGGATGTTGAAGCAAGACGAGGAGACGGCGTTGACTTGTCGGGTCATTGAGAGGGAGGAGTCCAGGATGAAGCCCAGGTTGCGTGCGTGGTCCGTTGGTTTGGGTGCGTTGCCCAGGGCAGGGGGCCACCAGGAGTCGTCCCAGGCGGAGGGTGATGATCCTAGGATGAGGACTTCCGTCTTATCTGAGTTCAGTTTCAGGCGGCTGTTCCTCATCCACTCGGCTACGTCCTTCATCCCTTCATGTAGGTTGGTTCTGGCGGTTGTGGGGTCGTTGGTGAGGGAGAGGATCAGCTGGGTGTCGTCGGCGTAGGAGATGATGTTGAGGTTGTGTTGGCGTGCGATGGCTGCGAGGGGCTCATGTAGACGTTGAAGAGGGTGGGGCTGAGTGATGATCCTTGTGGTACGCCGCAGATGACTTCGGTGGCCTCGGAACTGAACGGGGGAGGCGGACTCTCTGGGTTCTTCCGGCGAGGAGGGAGATGATCCACTCCAGTGCCTTCTCTTGGATTCCGACGTTGATCAGGCGTTGCACTAGGGTGCGGTGGCAGACTGTGTCGAACGCTGCGGAGAGGTCCAGGAGGATGAGGGCCGCTGTTTCCCCGTTGTCGAGCAGGGCTCGGATGTCGTCGGTGGCTGCGATGAGGGCGGTCTCGGTGCTGTGGTTGGCCCGGAAGCCAGACTGCGAGTGGTCGAGGGATCCATTCCGTCTCGAGGAAGGCGGCCAGTTGTCTGTTGACGGTCTTCTCGATGACTTTGGCAGGAAAAGGAAGGAGCGAGATGGGGCGGTAGTTTTTGAGGTCGGTGGGGTCCGCTGACGGTTTCTTCAGTAGGGCGCTGAGTTCGGCGTGCTTCCAGCTCTCTGGGAAGGTGGCGGTGTCGAAGGAGGTGTTGATGATGTCCCGGAGGTGGGGGTGCGATGACGGCGTCGGCCTTGTTGAAGACGTGGTGAGGGCAGGGGTCGGTAGGTGATCCGGAGTGGATGGAGTTCATCGTGCGGATAGTGTCTTCGGTGTTGATCGGGGTCCAGGCTCGGAGGGTGGAGGTGGGGGACGTTGGAACGGTCGTAGGGTACGTCGGCTGTGTGCTGAAACTGTTGTGTATGTCTGCGATCTTGCTGTGGAAGAACGAGGCAAGCGAGTTGCAGAGGTCTTGCGAGGGAGTGATGTCGTTGTTTCCGGCGCTGGGGTTCGAGAGCTCTTTGACGATGATGAAGAGTTCCTTGCTGTTGTGGGCGTTGTTGTCCAGTCGTTCCTTGAATGCGGTTTTCTTGGTGGAGTGGATCAGCTGGTGGTGTTTTCGGGTGGCGTGCTTGAGGGTGGTCGTGTTGTCTGCAGTCGGGTCTCTGCGCCATGCTTTCTCGAGGGCCCGGCAGTTCTTCTTGGATTTCTTGAGTTCGTCGGTGAACCAGGATGCTTTCTTGTTGCCGTGTCTGACTGGGGGGTCTTCAATGGGGCGAGGTCGTCTGCGCAGTTGGTGATCCATCTTGTGAGGTTGCTGGCGGCTTGGTTGGGGTTCGTTGAGCTGGCGGGAGGGTTCTGGCTCAGGGATGTGGTGAGTTGGTCGGTGGTGATCTTGTTCCAGCTTCTGCGCGGAAACTGTTGCGTGTGGTGGTGCGTGGTGGTCCTGCTGAAGCTGAAGTGGACGCAGCTGTGGTCTGTCCAGTGGAGTACGGTGGTGTGGCTGAAGGAGATGTCCTTACTGGAGGAGAAGACGGGGTCAAGCGTGTGGCCGGCGTGGTGTGTGGGATTGGTCACCAGTTGCTTGAGTCCGAGGTTGGCGAGGTTGTCCAGCAGGGTGGTGGTGTTGCGATCGTTGTTGTTCTCTAGGTGGAAGTTGAGGTCCCCAAGGAGGATGTAGTTAGCCGAGGGGAGGGCGTGCGGGCTGATGAGGTCGGCGATGTCTTCGCTGAATTGTGTGCGTGGTCCTGGGGGTCTGTAGATGAGGGTGCCTCTGAGGGTGGTCTTGGGGTCGGTGTGTATCTGGAAGTGCAGGTGTTCGCCGGCTGTGAAGGTGTCGTCGGAGTTGGTCGTGATGCGGATGGTGTTCTTGTGGACGATGGCGATGCCTCCTCCGGTCTGGTTGGCGCGGTCCCTTCGGGTGATCTTGTATCCGTCCGGGATGGCGATGGCGATGTCGGGCGCTGAGGAGGCGTTCATCCATGTTTCCGTGAGGAAAGCGACGTCTGGTGATGTGGAGTCGAGCAGGTTCCAGAGTTCCACGGCGTGTCTGTGGATGGAGCGGGTGTTGAGCAGGATGCACTTCAGGTGGTTGCTGCTGGTGCTTGGCTTGGCGGGTGCGGTGCAGGTCCGGAGGCAGGAGAACTTGCAGGATTGGCAGGCGAAGGGTCCGTGGGTGCGACCTGGGGTGGCACGGTGGCAGCCGGGGATACGCCCGGTGTTGAGTGCGTTGAGGGTGGCGGTGTCGTAAGTCCGGTGGGTGAGTTGGCTGCTGCGGGGGCCAGGGGGTTTGGCGCTGGGCGCGGTACAGGCGCGGACGGGCGCAGACGGGCTTGCCTTAGGCACACCTTCGGCGGGCCAGCGGCGCGGCCGCGCAGCGGCCGCCATTTATGGGGAGGTGGGAGGGAGGAGCAGCTGGGAGGCGGGAGGCAGGGGCAGCGAATGGGCAGTCAGGGGGGCGGGGACGCAGGGGACGCAGCGGCAGGAATGGTGAGAGGCAGCGGGGGCACAAAAGGAAAATGGGGAGAGAAAACAGACAAAAATACAGGCACAACGCAAATGGGGCAGCGAGGGGCACAGAAAGGAAAATGGGGGAGAAAACAGACAAAAATACAGGCACAACGCAAATGGGGCAGCGAGGGGCACAGAAAGGAAAATGGGGGAGAAAACAGACAAAAATACAGGCACAACGCAAATGGGGCAGCGAGGGGCACAGAAAGGAAAATGGGGGAGAAAACAGACAAAAATACAGGCACAACGCAAATGGGGCAGCGAGGGGCACAGAAAGGAAAATGGGGGAGAAAACAGACAAAAATACAGGCACAACGCAAATGGGGCAGCGAGGGGCACAGAAACGAAAATGGGGGAGAAACAGACAAAAATACAGGCACAACGCAAATGGGGCAGCGAGGGGCACAGAAAGGAAAATGGGGGAGAAAACAGACAAAAATACAGGCACAACGCAAATGGGGCAGCGAGGGGCACAGAAAGGAAAATGGGGAGAAAACAGACAAAAATACAGGCACAACGCAAATGGGGCAGCGAGGGGCACAGAAAGGAAAATGGGGAGAGAAAACAGACAAAAATACAGGCACAACGCAAATGGGGCAGCGAGGGGCACAGAAAGGAAAATGAGGGGAGAAAACAGACAAAAATACAGGCACAACGCAAATGGGGCAGCGAGGGGCACAGAAAGGAAAATGGGGGAGAAAACAGACAAAAATACAGGCACAACGCAAATGGGGCAGCGAGGGGCACAGAAAGGAAAATGGGGGGAGAAAACAGACAAAAATACAGGCACAACGCAAATGGGGCAGCGAGGGGCACAGAAAGGAAAATGGGGAGACAAGCAAAGAAATACGGGCACCGAGGCCACAGGCGGAAGGGCGATCTTACCAGCAGCAGCAGCGGGCGGACAACACAGGCGGAGCTGTGTGGTGGGGGAGCGACCTACCTGGCAAGGTCAAGGGTCGCTCTCCTCACCGCGCAGCGGCCGCCATTTATGGGGAGGTGGGAGGGAGGAGCAGCTGGGAGGCGGGAGGCAGGGGCAGCAAATGGGCAGTCAGGGGGGCGGGGCCACAGGGGACGCAGCGGCGGGAATGGTGAGAGGCAGCGGGGGCACAAAAGGAAAATGGGGAGAGAAAACAGACAAAAATACAGGCACAACGCAAATGGGGCAGCGAGGGGCACAGAAAGGAAAATGGGGGAGAAAACAGACAAAAATACAGGCACAACGCAAATGGGGCAGCGAGGGGCACAGAAAGGAAAATGGGGGAGAAAACAGACAAAAATACAGGCACAACGCAAATGGGGCAGCGAGGGGCACAGAAAGGAAAATGGGGGAGAAAACAGACAAAAATACAGGCACAACGCAAATGGGGCAGCGAGGGGCACAGAAAGGAAAATGGGGGAGAAAACAGACAAAAATACAGGCACAACGCAAATGGGGCAGCGAGGGGCACAGAAAGGAAAATGGGGGAGAAAACAGACAAAAATACAGGCACAACGCAAATGGGGCAGCGAGGGGCACAGAAAGGAAAATGGGGGAGAAAACAGACAAAAATACAGGCACAACGCAAATGGGGCAGCGAGGGGCACAGAAAGGAAAATGGGGGAGAAAACAGACAAAAATACAGGCACAACGCAAATGGGGCAGCGAGGGGCACAGAAAGGAAAATGGGGAGAGAAAACAGACAAAAATACAGGCACAACGCAAATGGGGCAGCGAGGGGCACAGAAAGGAAAATGGGGGAGAAAACAGGCAAAAATACAGGCACAACGCAAATGGGGCAGCGAGGGGCACAGAAAGGAAAATGGGGGAGAAAACAGACAAAAATACAGGCACAACGCAAATGGGGCAGCGAGGGGCACAGAAAGGAAAATGGGGGGAGAAAACAGACAAAAATACAGGCACAACGCAAATGGGGCAGCGAGGGGCACAGAAAGGAAAATGGGGAGACAAGCAAAGAAATACGGGCACCGAGGCCACAGGCGGAAGGGCGATCTTACCAGCAGCAGCAGCGGGCGGACAACACAGGCGGAGCTGTGTGGTGGGGGAGCGACCTACCTGGCAAGGTCAAGGGTCAAGGGATAATCTGCCCCTTAGTTCTTTTAACAGGGTGTCTTAAACCTTTGACCTTAAATGAAACAAGTTTAATGTTATTAATATTATCCTTAACCAATAGAAAAAAGAGATAGAACTAAGAAAGAAAAAATGTGGCTTAAAGGATTAGAGAGTATCTCCAGATGAAGAAGATAGGAGAAAAAGGAAAGACAAGGACAAACATAAAAAAGACAACATAGAAACATAAATAATGTTCCAGAATCGTACACACACATATGCACGATTGACCTGCCTAGTCAATGCCCCCACAAAAAATATCAACAAATAGGCTAGAATCCAGAATATTTAAATGTATGATTCATGTTGAAGTGTCACTTGTTGCCACGGAGAGCAGAGAATGTTGATCTAAAAACGCACGAATATCCTCAGGATGATGAAAAGATTTTGAGATACCATCCTTCCAAATTCTAATAACAGAAGGATCAAAAAGCCTATATTTAAAACCACAGCTTCTTAGTCGAGGGCTAAGTTCAGTAAATGCTTTGCGAATTTTAACAGTTTTCTTGGCGAAGTCTTGATGTCTAAAAATGTTATTCCCATTAACCACTAAAGTTGGGATTTTTCTTGCTGCTTTCCGGATCATTGCCAGATGATGGTGAGGCAAGACTTTAAAAATCACCTGACGTGGTTTAACATTGCTTGGATTAGGATGAGAAGGAATTCTATATGCCTTATCAATTTCAAATTTTTCTGAGAATTTTAACTGTAAAAGACCAGGTATCAAGGATTCCAAGTATTGCTTACAGTGGTTGCCTTCAACCCCTTCCAGCAAATTAAAGGTGCACAAATTATACTGCCTATTACGGTTTTCTAATTCAAGTAATAAAGCATTCATTGGCACAATTTTCATGGTGAGGGGCAACATACTGTCAACTTTAACCTTATTATCCTGGATTTTTATTGCATTGTTAGAGACTTTCATTGAAACGCCAGCCATTTGCTTGCGAATATTTTTAATTGCCAAAACAATGTTATCTGTATTAGAGCCTACTGCTTGTAACTCTTCCAATAAAGTTATTAACGAAGGCTCATTAGAATCCACAATTTTGGACTTTACTGGTGGAGGAGAAATTGTTTGTTCATGTTTGTTAGTTGTTGTATGTAAATTCTTTCCTTCCATATTCAAATTACCAAGCAAAATATATATAAATAGCATCAAAAGCACTTCAAAAAGAAAGAAAATGAAAATACATACAATTTCACCAAAGCAAGCAACTGTGTAGCAGCTAGAACCAGGTGTGGGTGTGGTTTATGCCTCAGCCACGTCCTTTCCTGAATATGTCTCTGCACTCCTGACAGGAAGTTTCAGCAGCACCTCATAGGTTAGCTCGAAGCAGGGGCACTGCATGACAGAAAACCTTCAAAAAATGGAGCCAGAGCCCCAAAAGCAACCTTTCCACAAGTGCAGGCCACAAAGAGTAAAAGGAGACACTCCAACACTATTGAGGTAACGTTCTTAACTTCACATATATGTATCTTGATTTTATATCTGTCACGTATATGCCTTACCTGGTACTATGTTAGATTTTGTAATGCATTAAAGCTGCCTGATGTCCCTTTGTAGGGGTGTCTGAATCACTCTGATCAGGACAATTTGCTGCGAGCCAGTCCTCCCCATTCTATGCCTTTTGGTGACTTCAGAGTGTGGCAGTACGTATATACCAAATCTCACTTTTGAAGCCTTAATAAAATCAAGTAAATGTATTCAGCACTTGACATGTTACTGTGTGAACAGAATCATCAGGCTTTCAGCCTATTGCACATTCAGTGAAGTCTGGGTATAGAAATGAGAACTCCTAGGGTTGCCATCTCTCTTATAATCAAAAGTATAATAGTGTCATTGCTTGGAGCCATATATTCCAAAACAAATCTGTAAAGAACAAATTAAACAAATGGGAAAAAGGCATATTTAGGTATAGTTGCTTTGGTACAAGGTTTGCAAACCTCAACTGAGCGATTGTGTCAATGAACTTAGAAAACAAAGAATAAAGTAAATAGAATTTGAATATAAGGAAAGAAGGTCACTGCTTGAGCCACCCAATATTCTGACCGTCAAGCAAGCTGAATATATGATTTGGAAAGGGAGTATTGATCATCAGTTTGTATTATAGATATTTATGTTTATTTCTTTGCTTTTGATAATGAGAGCTATGTGTAATTACTTGATTTAGACATCAAACTAGGGATAACTAATGTTTCCTTTGCATGAATGATATGGCATGAGTGCACTGACCTACTGAGTTGTGGTACTAAGTAGTGCATGTGAACAATAGGCTCACTGAAGACAATTAATTACATTTGTATCATTTTGTGATTATCAGTCTCATACAAAGGCATGCAGTGGGAGCTGGTGTAGTGTTTGTTCCAGGCACAGAGATGCCTTTAGACTGCCAACTGGATCATGAATTTCAGAAATATCATTAGAAAAAGCAGCCAGTAGTAGCAAGTGATGCATTAGAAGTGCTCAAATTAGAAGATAAATTAGAAACATGCATCACTCATTGCTTTGAGTAGGAGCATAGAAAATAAACAATGCACACATGTTGGTCTCTTTTATGAGATGCCCTAGCCATTCGCAATTACAAAATACTCATCTGTTTTTATAGCCAAATTATACTTATGCAGGAGGTAGGAGACTGGAATGGTTATTATTATTTGCTTTTAATCTAACTTTTAGAGAAATTGATGCTTTATTTAACATGACCATAGACCGATGTAAACTACTTGTGGTATGTGCCCGGTTCATCATGGTTAATTACCTCACATGGTGATTCTCTGCTGGAGATACAGTGCCCATGCCTTCTTCACAGATACTTTAAAGGGGAGCAGAAGCAGAAATGCATACATCCCAAATACAGTCATTATGAGGGTTCTCCACTGAGAGGGGTCAATTGAACAAAAATGGGGTCCATACTGAACATGAGTTGACAGGAGACATCTGCAGTCAATGAGCTGAGTAGCAACACGCAAAACAAACAGTGGCTGTTAGTCCTGACATCCCTTGCGTGGTTTCCCCTGTCCTTTTTGCCTCTACATCCTGTATTTTTGGACTGTGGCTGGATTTCGTTTTTCCTGGTTTAGGTACTCTGGGCACTTTGCCACTGCTGATCAGTGCCAAAGTGCAAATGCTCCCTAGGTAAATTGTGATTATGATTGGTTATCCATGATTGGCATATTTGAGTTACTGATAAGTCCCTAGTAAAGTGCACGGTGTGCACTAGGGCCTGTAAATCAAATGCTACTAGTGGGTTTGCAGCACTGGTCGTGCCATCCACATAAGTAGCCCGGTCAATGTGTCTCAGATCTGCTATTGCAGTGTCTGCACATGCAGTTTTAAACTGCCCTGTCGACCTGGCAAGTGCACCTACTTGTATTGTGACAATTTCACACAGAACTATATTCAATAAATCATACATGAATATGCATAACTGCACAATCATTCTTTTGAAAATAACATTCTTGATTGTTATTTAACGAAATTAGAATTCCTTGAGGTACATTGATGTGGATGCCCAATGCATTTCAGGATGGAGATCCCTTCTTCAGGGGCCTCTGTAAACATAAGTAATAAGAATACTTTTTAAATTGTGATTATATATACAGGAAGACGGTACTGCATGTGAAGATGTGTTGTTGGTAGACTGTAGTGAAGTACTCATTAAATACCCATTTTGAAGTGTAAAGTTGTTAGTTTGTGCGCGGAAAGACAAGCCCTCCACCGACACCACTGTATGTTCAAAAATCACCACCACACTAAAATAGTGACACAGAAAGTAGAATTTTAAAACTGAATAAATATATCCAAGAGAGTACGCCCATTGATAAAAATGCACCCGTCATGCAAATAAATGAGGACATTGTGTCACAGCCAAAAATAAACTGTGGAAATCAAGGAGTACCACTTACTCGAAGTGAACGTTGTGATATCGAGAGGTGTAAACAGTCTTCACAAGTGCAGGAATGTAACCTACAAACTAATGTAATAAGTGTGGTTGAATGGAAGATAAACCCTAAAGTAACGAAAAACCACAAATGCAGAATTCCTAATACCTTGAGCTGTTGCTCCACTATAGGAAGCTGTTGTTTACCAAAGCGATTCAACCCGTGTAAATTAAAGCTCACTGAATCTGCCAAATAATGATAGAAAGCAGATGTAATCTCATGTCTGCTCAATATACAGCACAATGTTCCTATTTACAGTGTTAAATGAAAAACATTTAATGCTGTAAATAGGAACATAAAGATGAGACTGCAACTCTCACCCAGCAATCACATGGGATTTTTGATTGTAGGAACACATCATTGCCTAAACTAGATTAGAGATAAATACTACCATCCTAAATCCTGGTTTGGATTCTGCTTTCTGTGATGTCTTTATCACGCTGCTCCCATGTGAAATATGTCCACGTTGTGTTTATTTTCAGTTTAAGCAGCAGACTGATCTTCTACAATTGTCTTGTGTACACTAAAAACTGTTTTGCAAATAGGACTGTGTTTCGTTCGATTCCTAAAAGGCATGTGTGGCGTGGAGTAAACTTAGCAGATACGCTTGTGTACCTAATCTCCAAAGGTCCATACCACTGAAGCCCAGTCTGTCTGTTTTGTGAATATGCATGTCCCATACTGGAAAAGGAAAACAAAGTTTAGTCTAGGGTCCCATATAGGGGTTGGAATCATCAAGGGTGGAGTCAAGGAGGGGTGCACCCATGACAAACAAAAACAATGACATGATCCGTAAGTTATTTTTGACAAAATAGGCCCCAAAGAAATTGGCAACAAGGAAAGATGTGCTATTAACGTTGTTGCAGTTTACATAATTGGCCACAGCCTATTCCTTGTGAGCATATATGTCCAGTGTTGGAAACTGGTTTCTCAGGGATCCCATAAAGGAACAGTCATTAAAGCAAGTGTCCTGGGGCAACAAGATGCAGTGAGAGTCCTGGCCGATAGTTTCAGTGATATTTACAGTATTATTATCAGCACCCCACCTTGGTAATATGCAGTCATATTTCAAATGATCCCAAGAGGAAAAAAATTTCAGAATCCCTATAATTGGACATTTAATTCCTTTCTGGAGCATACGGTTACCAATAACTTCTCCGTAAATCGTCACACACATTCTGCTCAATTACGCTAAACTTTACAATGAAAAACAAATCTCCATTCCTTCTGCTTTGAAAACTATGCTAAGAATATTGTTTAATTAATGGAAAATATATCCCAATTGTTGGTAATCTGGTTTCATTTTTAAATATTTTGCTAGAGTATTCCACTGTTGGCAAAATTTATCATGTGATGTGCATTTGTGGATTTTGTTATTTGAATGGCGTTTTTGTAATGTGCATAAACAATAAAGAAATGATGATAAAATATCACAATCATTTCTGAAAACTGTGGTAGGTTGTGGGAAATATTCCAACATTGTCTTTAATGCATTACTAAGTTTCATTGAAAAAGTACAGGTTTATCAAATGTGCAGCCCGGCACCAATTAATTGGTCCTGCAAATTTTCTAATTGGTCTTTTGATTGGCTGTACATTTCACACACTTTCGTTATATACTATCTTGTTTATACCTTCAAATTTGCTCTGTTTTGCGCAGCAGTGTAAGATGCTTGTTTTTGTGGTTGGACCATTTGCACTTAAATTTGCGTCCTTGGGTGTCCTTGTGGATTGCTCTGTTTGGGCAAGGTAACACGATCATTGGACATCATATTGACAGAATACGAAGGAGCCATATAAACTGGCACAGAAATGCATCACCGGGAAGACACTTCCTTGAACAAGAGCACTTAATAAATCAATTGTTATTTGAAATTTCGGAGCTAGTATTATACATTGGTGAGGCAGTTACAGCGCTCTAAGATGACACTGTACGGATATATAGTGAATCGATCAACCTGATTCAATCGTCCAACGTAGAATAACAACTACGGTAATATGAAATACTTTTTGAGACAATGTTGCAACTTGGAAACAAAAACTATGGATTAAGTGTTATTGCCATCTGCTGCAGACATTAACAACTGTATTTTACCTATCGCCAAAATTAGGAGACCGATACACAATTTAGAAATCACACTCGGGAAGTGGAAATTAATAGCCATTGCTAATATTTAAGTATTTAAGAGCAACACGTCTAATAGCATCCTTGTCAGGGACTCACAGCATAAAAACATTGTGTACCTACAAAACTAGCAGTGTCCTTCCCACTAAGCTTATGCAAACCATACCAAGGCGCACTTTTTCAGATCTTCGCTCCTCTATTGTCTCAGCAGCACACTTCCTCCTTAACTGCACTCTGCGGCCCACTCTAACCAAACAGCAGACTGGAGTCCTTCTTCAGCCTTCATCCCACTCTAGGAAGCACGGCTCAGAGACAATGAGGGAAGCCGTACTGCCTCCAAAATAAGTGAGGCCCATGTGCCAGCACTCCAGTCACACGAGACAGGCCTGCCATATGCAGCCACGTCAGGTGTCTGGGACAGGCAGCCAAAGAAGACATCAGTTATTGCCCAATAACCGGGCATTCGGATTGTTAACACCCCCCTCCAGCCCCCTCGCCCACCCCCCACACACCCCACCATTCAAATCTGGCTAATAATGTCCTGTAAAGGTCACTTGTTTGTTTACTTAGTCGAAAATGCACAGCTAGTGTTAAGGGTTATAAGCAAATTCCATTGTTTCCTTTCAAACATTATTTCAAGAGCGTATTTGTCATGAAGATTGAAAAAGAAAATACTTTGACTGTGTGTCTTCAGTTCTTCTTTTGATCTTAACTTTTCTTTTGGGTGGAATCCTATCTTTGGTAATGGGTGTCACGTTTTGAATGTAAATGAAGACCAAATAAGTGATAGCTTTGACCCTGGCGTCAGATCTTTCATAGTCATACTGTTATAGTCTGAATAACACAGAATTTACGTCATGCAAAAAGTCACATCAGTACTAAATGTCAATGAGGGAAAAATGACAGTTTGAGATGCTAGTTAAAAAATAGTCGAGAGATTAAAAAATATGAGGGCATATTTACAAGCCCCTATCGCCACCAGAACGTCAAATTTTGTGGTGGCAATACGGGCTTTACCTTATTTACAAGACAGTGTTAAGCCACATATTGTGTAAATAAGGCGCCCTTTCACACTATACTTAGCGTGAAAGGGATGGGCAATGGGTGTTGCGGCGGGCGTTCCACCACAACACCCTTTGATTGTGACGCTGCCCCATATTTACAAGAGTGACGTAAATATGGGGCAGCAGCAAAATTAAGGCAGGGAAAACCTGGTCTTAACAGGGCGCAACGAGGATAAATTCATTATTTCTCCTCATTTTTGCTGTTTTTATGTGTGCTGCATTGTGCAGCACACATAAAAACAGCAAAACGCCATGCATGATTGTTTATGTGCAGGAAGGTGTCCCTTCCTGCAAATAAACAATCATTTTAAAAATGACGAGTTGCAACTTCTATGTGTTCTGCACAAAGCAGCACATATAGAAGTTGCAAATCGCCATTTAAGATTCCTGCACATAAACAATTATTCCCCACAACGCAGGCACCCTTGTACTATGGTGCAAGGGTGCCTGCGTTTGCGTTAGGCAGCTAAACTTAGCGCCAGCGCAGGGGGAAACGCAGGGCTACACCATATTGTTGTAAATAAGGTGCAGCTCTGAGTTTCAGAAGTGGCAGAACATGCCATTAAGTCAAGAAGTCTAACGCCGTGCTCTGTCACTTGTTTGTAAATATGCCCCGTAACTCCTTTCAGGAAAATGCAAAAGACACCTGAAAATCTAATGTGCAACTATATTCCAGGTTAAAAGTCATATTTTGAGTTTGGTGGATGGAGGGCAGCTATCAAAAAGTAATCAGTGTCCGGTACACCATATTAAAAGCACATTTATGTCAATGTCACTTTAAACACTGCAGACTGAACATCCGCATGTTCTGATGGATGCCCCACGCTGTCAAACTCTAAATAAGGCACCAAGGGACGTATCACATAAAGTAAGCTTTTCAAGTGTTGATTTAAGGCACATCGTCCTACTACCATAGTATTTGGCTAACTAGTGTCTTAAATAGTTGAAGACCTTAGACAGGGGTAACATAGTGGTCAAATAGTAGTATTTGTCATAATAACTATAAAAGCCTCTACTGCTGTTGAGTGGAAATGTAGTTGCATTTGTTGACATATCTAGAGTAAATAACAGAATATACCACCATAACATACACAAAGAAACATAGCTCAATTAAAACATAACAGGGTACAAAACAAGAGTCAAAACAGAATGCAGTACAACAACCATAGGACCAAACAGCAACATCACTTTTCAATAATGCATCACAAAAAACAGCGGCACTAAAAAAACAACAGAACATATCACCACCACAACAAAATGCCATACAACAAATATGTACAAATTCTTGTCATACATTACCACCTCTAGAAACCTGGTTTCACACTAAGCTGGTAAAAGATGTTTGCACAAAGCACTGCCTTAACTTACCCCTAAGGGCATGAGATGGCACCAGTCAAAACTGTTTTGTGATCTGGCCCCAAGTTGCCTATCCAGCAGGTTGATAAGAAAGGGTCTCTTTGATGTGACGGTTTTTATGCATTATGGTTTTGTGAGTTGTTATGGCCATATTTTCTGTTACAGTCCAAACAAGTACAGTAAACGATCTGGCCAAGAAGATTGAATGGTATATGGTCAATGAGACAGACATGGCTCGAGCATCTCCTAACCTAATACTGACTGTTGCTGTAATAAATAAATAAGATTCTTATTTGGAAGATTTCATTATTTTGGGAAGTAGAGAGAAGTAAATGTATGTCTACAAATGTAGCAGTTAAATCCCAATAGACTTTTCCAGAACATTTCACTGTGATCTTGTTGGGAGCCAGAAACACTTTGCAAAAGCTACCTAATTATGTAAATATGGTGGATCAGTTATTTGATCACTAAAGGTATTACTGGACCTGCAAAACCTCGATCAGTTGTAGAAATCAAACTGGACTGCCGTATGGCACACACATTTTGTTGTCGTTTTCAACATGGTATCTCAAGTTCAATGCAGTGCGTTTTTCCTGAAGAGTTTGTGTGTGACAAACAAATGATAATAACATAAATGGAAAATAAATATTATATGGATAGTATCCATTGTAATCAATGGTAACATTTCTAATATATGCATATTAGAGTGGTTTATGTTACCATCGCGGGAATCAGGAATTTTCAAAAGACACATAGGGGCATATTTAGAAAGAAATTAGGCAGAGCGGCGTGGCGCTGCAAGCAATTTAGCAGCGCCGCGCCATTTCATAAACACAGGGATGCATCATATTGATAAGAATACAGAGCACCCCTGGGTTTTCCCTTACGCCGGCGCTAAAAAAGCTGCCTAGCGCCAACACAGCAATGGGTGTTGCGGTGGAACACCCAGAACAACACACATTGCATGCCCCTTTCATGCAGATACCTGGTCAAAGGGTACAATATTTACAAAGTGGTGTTGGGCATTGCACCAACATATGCTCCAGTGTCGCAATGCCCTTGTAAATATGCCCCACAGTTTCTTTGCATCTACCATTGGAGCTATACAAGCTCATTCTTCTTCTTAGATCACACAATTAAAACAGAAGGTAGAAACAGTTTCTGATTTTGAGCAGCTACTACTGCCGCCAGACATAATATTCTGATACACTGGAAAGTTAGTAGAGCTCCTACATTATAGATAAGGTTTCCTGCATTCAGTATTTATTTACTGCTGGTGGTGTGTATCCAGAGTTTTCTGAACATTAAGTTTCCCAGTCTTTAAACAGCTGCCCCACAACAAAAGGGCATGAAAAGAGATTTTCATTGTCTATGAATCATGTTGCATGTACAACGCACGTTTTATTAATAACAGGAATGATGCAGGATACATAGGGGCATATTCACAAGGAAGTGGCGAAGTGAGGCGTTAGCCGTCATGGCTTAACGCCTCACTTCGCCACTTCAGAAACGCAAGCTGCACCATATTCACAAGGATATGGGTCAGCCTTGCGTATCCCCCTGCGCTGGCGCTAAGTGTAGCAGCTTAGCGCCAACGCAGGCACCCTTGCACCATGGTGCAAGGGTGTCTGCGTGCAAGGGAAGGTCCCCCTTCCTGCACATAAACAATCTTGAAATGCCGTTTTGTGACTTCTATGTGTGTTGCTTAATGCAACACACACAGAAGTTGCAAAACGGCATTTTCAAAAAATGATTGTTTATGCGCAGGAAGGGGGACCTTCCTGTACATACACAATCATTGGCCTTTTGCTGTTTTCATGTGTGCTGCACAACGCAGCACACATGAAAACAGCAAAAACGAGGAGAAATTAAACCTTTCTCCTCACTTCGCCAGGTTAAGACCAGGTATTCCCTGGTCTTAATTCTGGCGCTGCCTCCTATTTACGCTGTTCTTGTGAATAGGAGGCAGCGCCAGAAGCAATGGGTGTTGCGGTGGAACGCCCACAGCAACACCCATAGCCCTCCCCTTTCACGCTAAGTATAGCGTGAAAGGGTGCCTTATTCACAAGGCAGCGTTAAGCCACGTTAAGTGGCTTAACGCTGCCTTGTAAATAAGGTGAAGCCCCTATCGCCACAGAAACATCGAAAAAAGTGACGTTCCTGTGGCAATAGGGGCTTGTGAATATGCCCCATAGTGTTCTTCCAGCAAGCAGGGTGTAAAACTGACTGCTGGTACATAATGCTAAGCACAGATATTCTGTCTTTTGCATGGATCTATCAGTATTGCTAGTCAAACTCGATGGCTCCCTCTCACACTCATTGCCCCTTACTCTCTTTGGGATATTTTCCATAACATGCTGACTGCCTCTTACACTGAAACTCCTTTAGCATTCTTCTTGTTTGACAGAATTAACAATTGCTTTTGACTATTCGAATAGGATTGAAAAAATGGAGTGTGCATATACAGTTAGGGGTCATTCATCTTCTTCATCTAGTTGTTTGTGGAGCATTTAAACTGCAGCGTTAGACCAATCTAATGCACCCCTGTGCATTCTTTAACACAGCAAACTTGATTCGGCATAGCTCCTTGCTGCTTTCTGGCTCCTTTGGCTAACCTACGTGGAGATGGTGTTGCTAATATATGGTTAGACATAGCTAACAAATATTCCCGTGCTAATTATGACCCTTTAAGCCAGTCCTTATTTTTTAAACATCATCACGTTGCATTCTGTGACGTGCAGATTCAATGTTATCACTGTTACGATGTCTCCTTCGAAACCAAAGCTGCATTACTTTGGCCCTTTCAAGAAGAAATCAAAATAACATATTAGCTCTCAGACCATTTTCTTTAGATGTCACTTTACTTCCTGGGAGTGGAGAACAATCGCTTTTGTGAGTATTGGTCTTTTTAAGTATAATGGATTATTTTACTTTCTCAGGGTTTTACCAGTGTTTATTGGCGTACATTCATGAACAGAGAAGTTTAATTATGGGATCGATGGGTCTAATGATGACTGGGCCATTGGAAGAAAATATATTTGCAATGGAGAAGATTGGCAAAATGATTTTACTTGGCTTTGTAGTGAGTTTTATAGATGGAAAAATACAGGCTACAGTTCAAGTCTCCAATGAGCTAACATATAACCATACACCAGTAGCGGCCCGGGCGGTGATGTGGGGCGGGGGAGGGGCAGGGTGGGGGGCAGTAAAGTACGGAATACGGCCGTATAGAGGTAAGTAGACATATAAATAAATAAGACGAATTTAGTTGCGCATGCTGCATCGCCAAATTCGATGCAGCGCGCGCAAAGAAATTCGTTTTATTTATTTATATGTCTACTTACCTCTATACGGCCATATTCCGTACTTTACTACCTCCCACCCTGCCCCTCCCCCACCACACGTCACCGCCCGGCAGCACTCCCACCACGGGCCGCTACTGCCATACACGAATGTGCAACATCTGTATTGTGCTTTAGAATAAACTTTGGGTTCCTTTTCAGATCAACTGGATAGTATTATTTTGCTTTGGACGTTTGTATTTTCTTGACTTCAGTCACTAAAATAATAATTCATGGAATATCCATTAGTCATGCTCTGGTTTAGTGAAGGAAAAAAGATGTCCATCCCTTAAATTAAAACAGTCAGCCAAATTCTTTTGTTTACTCAATTTTGTTGCTCAGGTCCTTGCATAGATATTGGTATAAGGCAAATTAAGATGATCTAATTGGAAAGACTGTTCAGAAAGAGAGAATTAGCAAATGGGGACTCACATGAATTAAGGTTAGAGGTTCTGGGAGCCATCAGTTAAATAGGGCAATGGCCTTTAAAAATGGAAAAATTAAGAGTGCTGCTTGAGAGTTGCTGTCAGTATACCAGCAAAGGCGTATGGAAAGAGAACATGGGGCACTTGTAAAAACATCTTGAGCAAACTGAAATACTTGGAGGAGGGGGGCGGTAGAGGATGAGTTTGGTCTATCTTGAGTGGTGCAGCCATGAGCATATGTCATTAAATCGATCCATTAAAAGATCTGGAATAATATTTGTAGTGTTTCATGGTTTTGGGATTGAAAATGTGGTTCTAGTAGTTGGCTGATAAAGCATACCTTCACACATGTGCTTTTCATCTCAAGATTGCAGGATCATTTTGGGTTTTATAATTAGGAAGTGTGCTGATCTGCAGACTACATCTCTGAAGGCTAGAAACACTTAGGGGCATATTCACAAGGAGCTATCGCCGAATTAACGGCACTTTATCGCAGCCAAAGTCGTGATAAATGTACCCCCCCATTCACAAGCCGGTGTTAACAGCCCACAGCACCAGTTTACCCGCGATAGCAGCCGCAAAAAATATCGCCACAGAGGAGCCCCGCAAATATCGCTAATGAGATGCAGATTAGGTGTTCCCGTGACAAAAGTCGAGACAACAGCACACCTCAACATTCACAACGACCAGCCACATCCGCGATAAAAACACAAAACAGGTGATAAGGCGCGTTAGCACCAGGAAATCTACACCTGCTCTGACCTGGTGTAAAGTCCGACGGCAGCCTGCAAACCAAAAGCGAGCACAGCCCAGGGCTACATCGGAAGGGCAACAGATGCCATGGAGCCACCCATCATGCGGCCCGGACACCCAAAAGAGCCATAACACCCACCGCCACCACCCCCAGGACCACCCCTCCCTGGCACCCCCCGACCAAAGACATGCCACATCAGCCACACCTAAACATGTACAAAATATTCCGCTTGATGCCGCACAATGACAACTGGTGACATGGATGTGTCATCACAGAAATGACCAGCACACATTCACTTTCGAAGCAACAAATGAAACTTTATTAAAATAGAACAACGAAATGAAATGAAGACACATGGCCGCTCCCCTCCGGACAATACGTAGGTCACAGCCTGTAAGACAAAAAAGATGATGAGAAGGTGTGTCCTGCGCACATCAGAGGACAGAGAGAGAGCAAAGGAGAGAGAGAGGAAGAGAGGGGAGAGAGGGGAGAGGAGAGAGAGAGGAAGAGAGGGAGAGAGAGAGGAAGAGAGGGAGGGAGAGAGAGAGGAAGAGAGGGAGAGAGAGAGAGAGAAGAGGAGAGAGAGAGGAAGAGAGGGAGAGAGAGAGACAGTGCCGCCCCTGTGCACCCAGGCCACACTGCTCACCTGCTGCCAACGGTGTGTCTCCAACCACGTGCCGGTATGTAGTCCAGTTCACCAGGTCACACATCTCATTCAGAGCCGTCAGCTGAAACAGAGCCCAGATACATGACTGGCACAGTACACACACTTGCACAAGACAACATCGCCTGCTCGCCCATGCACACCCAGGCAGAGGCACCCCAACGTCACCCGCTGCCCATCGGAGCATGCCCGCCCATGCACACCCAGGCTTCAATGCTCACCTTCTGCCACCGGGGAGTAGACAGGAGGTCCCACAACGTGCCGCTGCAAGGCACAAGCCCGGGGCCCGCGGACATGGCACCCTCCACATCATGCAGCCCCTCTCCGCAGGCCACCAGGTCTCACGTTTGGTGCTTCGTCTTGATTACTCCATGGCAGAGGACATACCAGTGCATCCGGCACCATCGCAGGCTGCACACCCGCTCAGCCCAATGGGTGCCACCAACTCTGGCATCCCGGAAACGACACCACGGGGCGGTAGGCCCGCTCTGTCCACTGGCTCTGGCCTACACTGTGGTCCAGCAGGGCACACAAAACCTGAGCTGTCCGGACCGCCGGGACGGGGCATCATCACAGGCTGCACACCCGCTCAGCAGCTCAAGGTGCCACTGACACAGTGCACCCCAAGTCACCGTCCCGTGGCGGGGTGCCTGTGCCGTCCGCAAGGCCCCGGGTGCCACTAACCCTGTGCAACCCCAGTCTGCGCCACGTGGTGGTAGGCCCGTGCCTTACTCAAGGCCTCTGTGCCACTAACCCTGTTCAACCCCAGTCTGCGCCACGTGGTGGTAGGCCCATGCCTTACTCAAGGCCTCGTGTGCCACTAACCCTGTGCAACCCCAGTCTGCGCCACAAGGTGGTAGGCCTGTGCCCTCCGCAAGGCCTCGGATGCCACTAACCCTGTGCGCAACAACTCATGGGCCCTACATGAGTGAGAACCGTGGAGCGGCCTTCATCCAGTCACCACCGGAAGAGGGGAATGTGACGTCGTCGGCCCCTTATGTTGTTGGAGTCACATGGCCTGTCATGCCTGTGCCGGATGGGTGTGGTGTGTGTGAAAACCTGCCCTCAGGGAGTGGCTGTGACATGCTGACAACTAGACCAGTGACCTGCACACCACCAGCGAGTACGCCCGCGACAGGTAGCAATGAGGGCCCCCCCTCGGGGCATTTGCGGAGTGGTCTGGCCTGCCGTACGCCCGACCATCGCAGGGCTTGCAACAATGACTCGTGGGCTCTGGGCATGGTCCAGTCCATGTCCGGACAAGGAAGTGACTGATGCGTGTGTCCCTGTTGTAGTGTTCACGGAACCCGGTACGCAAAATGCAATGTCACACCCTCTGACTGGCATCCCACAGGATGAACATCATTGACGCAAGGGAAGGCACTGTCCCCACATTCATCCACACATCCATACATGAATGACGTAAGACATTACACAGCAGTGCGTCACTGGATGTTTATTTGCACATCCAGTGCAGTCATGCAGCTGGAGCGGTACAGGGCAATGCCGAGCACACTACACAATATGGGCCCGTGGAGGGCCAGCCAGTGTCCATCCGGGGATGACCTGTACTGCGGAAGAGGAAGGGTACAGTCCGCAGTCTGTCCGCCATGTCATTGGTCATCAAACAGGATGTGGCAGTCCATGTCGCTGTCCGAGGTGAGTGCATCGGAGTGTATCGGGTGTCAGTGGTAGGTCTTGAGGCCATGTGGGGCACCAAGCAGTAACAGGCAAGGTGGCGGAAATGGATGCTAGTGCCTGGCCCTCCTGACCACAGTCCCATCCACGTCCTCATCCCCGGGTGTGTGCCCTGCCCCACCTGTGGGTGTTGCAGTACCGGCTGCGGCACTGTGTGCCACTGACACATCAGGGGCCGGAGGAGGATTGTCGGCCGCACTGTGTGGCAGTGACACATCAGGTGCCGGAGTGGATACGCCTGCCGCACTGGGAGGCACTGACACACCAGGGGGCGGAGATGTGGATGGTGTCGGGGCAGCAGCATTCATCATCGCCACGCCTTGTGGCAGCAATGCCATGATGAGGACAGGGCACGGTAGATCCCAGCTACATTTCGCTGATGTGCAGCGGCGGCTGCCATCCTTTCCCCCTCCATCCGCACCATGTCCTCCATGAGCCTCCGCATGTGTGCCAGCTCACGGCTGGCATCGCTGGGGCCACTCTGAGTGGGCAGGTATTCTTCCCTCCGCGTCATGACTCCAGAGATGTCAGTCAGGGCTCGCTGGAGCCCATGGGGCGGACATAGACACCCAAGGATGGCGTCCAGTTTGGTAGCCATGAGCTCGAACCCCACCCGCACCTGCTCGGCCGTCTCCCTCTGGCCCTCCAGCACACGGCGTTGGAAGTCCATGTGTTGTTCCTGGGGGACTTGGGAGGCTGCTGGGCTGTGGGTGCCTCCTGCTGGGTGGTTTGGGTGGTGGGTGGGGTCTCATGGATGTAGCTGGGCTGCCCTGATCCTGGAGGTGAGTTGCGGATGAGGTCAATGAGGTCTTGGATGGTTTGGGTGTCGATGCTGGTGTTGTCCTTCTCCTCGTCATCAGTGAAGAGTGGCTGTGACTGCTCTGCAGGAGGTGTTGACGATGCCTCTGCGATGTGAAGGGGAGATGGTGTATTACAATGTGTCCACATGTATGTAGCCGCATGGTACAGGTTGACATTCAGACAGCATGGCATTGTACATTGTGACAGTCTGTGGGTCTGGGCGAGGACCCAGAATGATTGTGGGTGTGCACTGTGCCCTGCTTGCTTGTGCATGTGTGCCATTGTGGCCATCTCTCCCCGTCCCCCAGTACCTGGTGGTCACTCACCCTGTTGCAGTTGTGTTGTGTCCTGTCGAGCAGTGTCCGGTCCCCCGACTCCGGCCACAGTATCCATACTGATGACTGTCGACACCAGCTCCTCCATGTCATCCAGCTCCAGCTGTGGCGCTGGGCCTTCACCTCCGGTCTGCGTTGCTGCCTTCAGGTTGGCGGAGTGTTTCTCCTTGGTCTTCCAATTGATGTCATTCCATCGCCTCTTGACCTCGTCCATTGTCCGCTTGTGCTCTCCGACGGCATTCACCTTGTCGACGATGTCCCGCCATATTCCATTTTTGGTGCCCAATGACACGTTGGAGGTGACGAAGAGTTGTTGATGGTGTTCCATCACCTCCATGACTATGATCCTGTTCACCTGCGGACTGAACTTGGTCTTCCTCGTCTTCTTGTCCTTGCCCTTCCCTGTCCCCGAGGTCCCAGGCTGGTCGTCCGGGGTGCTTGTGGGGTTGCGCGCGTCCTCTGCGCCTGCTCCGGCTGCCTCCATGGTGCTTGTGTGTTGGTCAGTTTGTGTGTGGGTGTTTTTTCTACTTTTATGGTGCTTTTTGATGCCTGCCAGGTGTGTGTTGCAGGCCTGGCGCTGCTTATCGCTGATTTCCTCATCGCGAATGGGCTCATCGTACGTTTTTTGGTGTTGTAGTTTGTGTTTTTATCTCCATCGTGGTGGTTGTGTCGTGGACATTGTCCGCGGTTTCGGCAGACTATCGCATGGTACCCCCTTGTTGTGAATTCCACGTTGACACGGGGTTATTTTCCCGCGATGGGCTGCGATATTGAAAGTTGCGTTACGCTACTCTTGCAGTAGTTATCACACGTTCTTGTGAATATACCCCTTAAACTTGTTTATTTAACCCAGACATCACAAGGACAATAGTACTATAAAAATCCTCCTACTGCAATATCGTAGACACAATCCTACGCAAACAGTAGACAATGTGGGAGTAAACTGGCAGAGCTTACCTGGGTCTGATTAAGGTCAAACACGATACACCCATTCAGATGTTTCTACATACAGAATAAAGTTTAAGACTAATGTGACCCATACAAAAAAGCCTACGGTGACAAAAGGGGGCTGACTACCAACAAGCCCTAGTGCTGCATTAAAACGTATCCAGAAACTTGAGATACATACCTCACATCAAATTCAACTAGATCCAACATTTAAGCTAAACCATCATAGCACAAGCCTTCAGAATATAGACACATGGAGTGTGACCACTCCAAATTTCGGGTACTGTGCACCTGCTCCCTATTTCTTTAAAATGCTCCACAGCCACAGGGATTACCAACAGGTAACACACTAAGGAAAGTACATCAATAGGCCCAACCTGATAAGCCAATGAACTGATGAGTTAAAAATAGCCACAAATATGGATGTCTGCTTTACTGCTGCATTCTAAAAGTAATGGACACATCAGTCACCAACCTGGGTGTGCTATTTAGCATTCTTAAGCGGTTAAGAAGTGAAATGGTACTTGTGTCCAAAATTTTTAAATAATGGTAATTATAATAGTAATAATGATAATAATAATAATAATAAGAAGAAGAAGAATTATGGCTGTGAAGAGCTTGCCTCTGTAGCTTACTTGTAAGGAATGGTTGAAAAGTAATCCTTATATTTCTTGAATCAGCTTGACCCTGCCACTCGATATTTCACACAGTCAAACCTGCATGTTCTGCTGCTTGGCAGCAATAATTGCCTGCAGGTATGTCCTGGAGTCCAATATGTTTGTTTATCAGTAAATATCTTAGCTGTTTAAGTCATCAGCCTAAAAGAAATTTTTATACATTCCAAAATCAGTAGTTTGTATTTGTTTTCATAAAAGTGGCACAGAGATATAGTATATTCTGTTTAGGCCTGCCGGGCCCTTTCTAAACTCTTCATCTACTTCAGTCAGTCTTCAACCAATGAAAACCACACCCACCATTTTAGAGGTCTTTAGGATTTCTTTCAGATTTTACCCAGTTCCCATTCATTCATCTCCTTTGCTCCTATTTTAGCATTGTGATCCAATCCAAATTCATCTCTGTGTTTTCCTTGCAGACCATAACTCAACAGGTGCTTCTTGAGCAGCAATCTACAAGACTTTAAGTACCACGCATAACTAAAAAATACCTGGCTAAGAAATCCCATCAAAGAATGAATATGTGGCTTTTTATCTTTGCAACTGTGCTATACTAAGAAAAATAGGCATTCTGAGTTTTGAGAACCGTCCCAGCCCTCCCACCAACACTGCATAACTATGGAATTAACAGACGAGGCCCATGGAATTAAGAGAGCACATACAATTAATAGAAACTATTCAGTGTAGTACCCTATATCACTGATATGATTATATGGAAAATATTTATGCAGTGAACCCCAAGAGGGTGAGTTTTCTAAATACTATTACTGTGTGGATGTAAAAAATTTCACAACGTACAACTAAACTGGGGAAAGACAAAGAACAATGCATTTAGATAAAAACAGTTTGATTCACTTTGCGATCAGTCCATGCTGCACTGCTTCATGTTGAGATCTTGTGATAGCAGCTTTCAAAACACTGTGCAACGAGGCGCTGTCTTAACTTTTCTATCAGTATTTTTTTACATTTCTAGCTCAATCGCTTCAATTTCGTTTACACATTATAATCTCCATCCCCTTAAGAACAAGCTAAATATCTTGTACGCATTCATGTTTCCAATTTCTTTTCCAGAAGGTGAGCTTAAGTTTACCCGATTATTTCTCCCCTCTGCTTATATACTGTTATGCCATGTGAAGAATCTTTGATCGACTACGGATCTCATTTAAATTATTTATTAATATCTGCATCTGCTTGTTGCTTATTCATTTATTCATACCTTCTTTCAAGCACTCCTTTTAATTGCATCCCCTTGCCTCTGTGGAGCCCTAGCGCTGACAGCACTATTAGTTGGCGAGACGGGGCAGTGCTATTATCACAAGATTCCCCACTGTGGAACTCGTGGTAGCGGCCGTTATCCCTGAGCACGATCTGCTGACTCAGTATAATGTATATATATTTACATATACTGGAGCACTTGGAAAGGCTTTTTAAATGCAATTTCTCTCTTTAGGTAAGCTGGTATATGGTATGCGTGATTCCAAAGTTTCTGTGGGTATTATGTTCCACATTAAAATGTTTAATAGTACTATATTGTCTATATATGTATTAATATGGCTAGTTAGTGAGAGGTTTACGTATTTATCTATTTCTTTATTTATTTTTTTAATAAAGGAATATGTGCCACATTTCTGTGTCCTTGGAGCACTTAGGTGTCCAGAAGCCTGGGTGAAGGCGTGGGCGGGGAATGCTAAAGTCCAGTCTATTTTAGGCTGGAATCCTTGTCCCATATTATTCAGGTGCGGCCACTGTTTTGCATGGTGTATAGACAATCAGAAAGTCGAAATGGCCAATATTTGGGATCTTTTTAAGAAACTGACAGTGGGGATTTCTGTATTGTGATGTAGTTGACTTCTGGAAGGTTGGGCTCGAGGATGTCAGAGACTGCAGTTGCTGCCCTGGACGGAGTGCTAATGGCTGAATAAAGACGTAGGCACCGCTGTTTGGAAGTATCAGTAATCAAGCATGGGTACAAGCGCAATTGTGTGTTAAGGTGCCATATTGGAGTGGGTGCTGGATAAATGCAAGCTTAACAGTAACTGCAGTTGAATATTTGTACACACCTTTACCTAGTGTGTAATGGTGTAGGAACACCGTTTCAAACTTGCTCACACTGATAAGGAATATTTCTTGAGGATAAATCCCTGAGCTGGGAAATTGTACTGTAAACTCCATTAATTGTAAACTTTCGTGACCTTTGGTGGGCAGCAACTCACCCACTGTGTGCATAATTTATTTTGTGTTAAGGCACTCATCTCTCTTCTTGGCAACTTCGGGTACTCCGCCTTTAAACTGAATACTATGGCTTATGATGCTCACCTGGATGTCATTGATGGGTGTTGGACCTGTCATCCTTAGGGTGGTCTTCCACAAACTTTTTGCCTTACTCCTCCATATTTTTCTGATATCGGTTTTGTTGGTCTTAGGACTCTGCACTTTACCACTGCTAACCAGTGCTTAAGTGTGTGTGCTCACTCCTTAAACCATGGTAACATTGTTTTCTTCCCATTTGGCATATTTAATTTACTTGTACGTCCTAGTAAAGAGGTACTACATGTGCCCAAGGCCTGAAAATTGAATACTACTATCGGGCCTGCAGCACTGATTGTGCCTCCAACTTATGTAGTCCTTTAAACCTGTCTCAGGCCTGCCAATGAAGCCTGTGTGTGCAATTTGGAACTGCCAATTTGACCTGTCTAAATAAACCTTTTGACAGGCCCAAACCTTCCTTTTAATACATATACGCCACCCCTAGGATAGGCCCTAAACAGTTTACAGGGCAGGGTGAAATGCATTTAAAAAGTAGGACATGTACTTTTAAGTTTTACATGTCCTGGAAGTGAAAAACTCTTAAATTCGTTTTGAACTATTAGAAGGCATACCTCTCACATGGGATATCATTGGGGTTACCTTATTACATTTAATAAGAATAACTTCCAAATGGGAATAGGTAAACAGTTCATGGTTTGTGTTTTGAAATTGTAATGAGAAATCCTCTTATATGGTAAAGTCAGATTTCCAATTACAATTTTGAGGATGCCACTTTAAGAAAGTTGGTATTTTTCTGCCTTAACCATTTAGTCCCTGCTGCATGTATCTGTAGGTGTAGTTGACAGTTGGTCTTTGTCTTCTCCTCCTAGACACACAATAGAGAGTGTTGGTGTGCCTGGATGGGTCATCAATGGCAGGTTGGCACAGCCCCACTTGAAACTGAATAGGCTGTGTCCTGTCGTCACACAAAGGGCTGCATACACCCTGTAGTTAGTCTGGAGCCAGGGAACGTAGTAAGCCTGTGCACTTCAAAGGGAATCCTCTAAAAGCTTCTGTTCTCCCACTTCAAAGAAGACACCAGGTATAAATATTAGACTTCAGACTCCAATTCTTCAGTACACTTCTGGACCTGTGGATGTTTCTACCAGGAAGAAGGACTGCTGTGCTGCTGAAAGGACTGGCACCCTACTGGACTGCTGACCTTAAGGACTGCTGCCCTCCTGAGCTGGACAGCTGCCCTGCTGCCCTGGGGGACAAGGTCTGGACCTTCAACTTATACCCAGAACCACCAGAGTGGCTCCAAGACTAGTCTCTTGTACCCAGCATCTGGACTCTTCAAATGTGAGTCCTACTCTTGGAAGTGGTGCTACCCCATTCCTTGACCCTTGGAAGTGGGCCTGAAGGTTCTCTGCCAGCCCATCTATGGACCCAGTAGAACTAACACATCTCCTCTGCTGCGCGGCACACCCCGAGCAGAACCTACACATCTCCTCTGCTGCATGGACTTCCCTATCACAAAGACTTTGCATCACTGCTGCAGCCTTCAGACACCTCCGAACCACCGCTGCACCATGCATCCCAGGTGCAGGCCCTTGCATTGCAAGCCCCTCGTTGACAGCATCCTTGATGACAACACAGGACGTCACATTGCAAGCCCCGCAGTTTCTTGGGAACCAGCTGGTGTGCGACACATCCTCAAAGCAGGACTTCGCATCACAAGCCCCTCGTTGGCGGCCTCCTAGACGATGATGGACCTCGCATTGAAGCCTCACAGCTCTACGGGACCGACACTGCGTGATGCATCTCTGATTCAGAGCTTGCATCATCTCAGCTGCACAACTCCTTCTTGACGGGGGACCTAACAACGCTCCGCAATTAGGATTTAAGGTACTCCAATGTGGTTGACCTGAACTACTGACTTTGTCCCGGTCTGGTACGACCAGATATCCACAGTTGGAGCTTTGTGCTACTGATAGGAATTTTTTATTTTTGGTCTTGTTTTATTCATCAAAATTGTATTATTATTGTTTTCTAATTTGGTGTGACATTTTTCTTCTACTGTGGTTTTACATTATTACTGTTTGAAGTGGTCCACACTTACTTTACACATTGCCTCTAAGTTAAGCCTGACTGCTATGTGCCAAGGTACCAGAGGATTGAGCACCGGTTAATTTGGAGTTTGCCTGTGACTTCACCCTGACATTGATTGTGGTTGCTACTTGAGTAGGATTTCACCCCCCTCAACCAAGAACCCAATTTCTTACAATGGGGACATGTTTACTTGGAAAAAAAAGAAAGCCATGCTAATTTATAACTTAAGACCAATATTAAAGACTTTGCCGGTTGAACTAATCAAACTATCAACGAGTGTTGAAGGCGATACAGAAGAATTAGTAGATGAATATGCAACTGTGATTAAAGCACTAGAAAAGAGATTTTGTCCAAAACACAATGTTGTCCTTGAAAGACATAGATTTGTAGGGCATGAAGAGCTTTCTGGGTAGTCCATTGACAATGTTGAGGCAGCTGTGCGTACTTCAGCTGCAATTATCGTGACTTGAAAGATGAAATAATTCATTATCAGCTAATAGAAAAGATGTGTAATAAAGGAACCCAGGGAAAATTATTGTCTGCTGAAGATCCTAGTTTGGAGTCGGCCATCACTCTAGCTAAAAGCTCTGAACAATTTGAACTATGCTGTGAGCCTGTAGGATTGCACTACGTAGTACCACTGGGGTAGCACCCTATACTCTCATGAGAGGTAGGATTGCTGCCACTAATCTTAACACAGAATGGATGGATCATCAGATGGTGACCTGTTAAGTCCTGGGTAGGGTGTTAGATGTGCGGAAGGCTCTAATGGACACTTCAAAAGTTTAGAGTATTAAGAACAGTGAAGTGTGCATGAAAGTTGGAGATTGGATCATAGTTAAAAAGCCAGTTCATGTGAGAAAAGGTTGCTCAAAGTTTTCTGTGCCCATGAAAGTAATCAAGGTACATGGCTATGTAGTAGTGGTTGAAGGAGGAAAAGTGAGGAAAAAGAATAACATTTCTGTAGTCCCTCCTGGAAAAAAATCAATGGTGCATTCCAGATTGATTTATGGGAATAGTTCTGACCTTCAGGGTGATAATGTGGAAGTGGATGTTGTGGGTGGAGCTACAGATGAAAGTGAAATTAAGAACAAAGTGACCGAAGTTGTGGAGAATGCCTAGAATGCGTCTACTAGGAGTACTTTGACTAGAGCTAGGAATATATCTGTATGCTATAAAGATTATCCTGTGGATTTAAGCATCCAGCAGTTTTCAGGATTGTTATTCTGATTGGTGCAAATTTCTTATTCATGTCTATTCACTGTGATTTTTGAATTTATTGATATAATGTGGGTAGGTTGCATCCCAGTTCACCTATGTATTTTATTCCTTGCATAGTTTACTTCGTGGGGTTCGTTTTGTTGTTTCATCATTTCCTAATATTTTTTTAATAAAAAGAATATGTTCCACATTTCTGTGTCCTGGGAGAGCTTAGATGTTCAGAAGCCTGGGTGAAGGCGTGGTTGGAGAAAGCTAATGACCCATCTATTTTAGGGTGGAATCCTTGTCTCATAATCTTCGGATGCTGCCACTGTTTTGCATGGTTTATAGACAATCGGAAAGTTGAAATGTCCAATGTTAGGGATCTTTTTAAGAAACCGACAGTGGGGATTTATGCATTGTGATGTAGTTGACTTCTGGAAGGTTGGGATCGGAGATGTCCGAGACGACCGTTTCTGCCCTGGATGGAGAGCTAATGGCTGAATAAAGACATACTCCACACTTATCTTACCATCTCCTTAATACTGTGATTTACCGAATTTAGTAGTTAACAGGTATGATTTTTGTAGAACTCTGGAAAACTGTTTCATTTCTGTGTTCATAAAGGACTTTGTCCTGACTAAGGGGTAGGTGGAAATAGCATATCCTCTGATCTGTAGGGGTAGTGTTAAAATCTGGAAAATAATTTAGTAGAGCATTATCACCCACTATACTATCACTGTAGTGCAGGAAATTCCCTAAGTGATTCTCCTCTGAGTTTACCACTTCCTCCAAAATTTGGAGGAGTTTCAATCACCATCCACCTCCATATCTGGCCCACAGACTTATTCCATTTGTAGCACAAAACTAGCACATGTAGGGAGCACTTAAAAATGGTAGTATAATAGTTATAATTGTGTTTGTAATGCATAAGGCTTTGCATTCTTCATTTGTTTTATATTTTATCTGGTGCTCCTGGTAGTTGCTGAAATTCATGCTACGTGGATTGATGAGGCACCACCCTCCTTTAACCAATGGCTTGCTCATGAATTGTATGCATTTCACATGAAGGAGATGACACCCTTCTCAGGTTGTGGGCACGTTCTAGATGTGATAAGGGCATCAAACGGATTAAATATGGGGAGAAGGCACAGCATTTTATCCTATGATTATTCCTTTAACAGTGGGTTTCGGGCTGGATACAAGTTTTTAAGTTCCATGCCAGCTCCAGCTTCATTAATGCTGTGGCACCAGAGGTCAGATTCGTTTTTGGCTTTTTGGTCTGATGATTCATATGAGGAAAGAAATAAAGAAGACATCTGCAGGTCATGACTACCCACATAATATCCTAAGACTATAAGTAACTTCCAGGCTCTTGCTAAATTACAGCATAGCAGCCTCACCACAACCACGATCCTCTTTTGTGCACTGAAATGGGTGAGTAGCCTGCTGCGAATAAATAGTCCCCTGTGGCATGAAAACAATACTGTCCTATATGATTCCGTTTCTCTGTCCCATATTATTCCTTTTCTACTTCCACAATTCTGCAATGGGGTCAGGCATGACAGCATTAAATAGGTCCCCTCAAAATTTCTGAAAGGCAGTCTTAGTGCTCTGGTTATCTCCATCATACTTGGTGCAGCAAAGCTCCCCCAAGCGAATTTGTTGCTTATGGGTTATTTATACTTATGTGTAGTGGCAGCTGGTGAAATGTGAAAGTGGTGTAGCGTAAAAGTTGGGGACACGTGTTGGGCGCCAGGCTGCTCATGAAAACAGAACATGGCATGAACGTGTTTATAGCTGGTGTATCATTTATAATGACCCTGCACTCTCTGACATGTTGGCCATATCGGTTTAATATCCAAAGCCTATTTGCCTCAACTGGCTCCAGTAGAAACCATTTGTCAGTGGCGGCTGGTGAAATATGAAAGTGGTGAGTGTAAAAGTTGGGGATAAGTGTTGGGCTCCAGACTGCGCATGAAAACATAACGTGGCATGAACGTGTTTATAACGGGTGTATTATTTTGAATGCCGAATCGGGGTGAGGCGCTTCTGTTTATACTTGCCTTTCAAATCGAGGGCACGGGCACCACTATGAAGGTGTTTACACGAACAGAAGTAATCCTGGGCAGTACTCCTTACCTCCCTACATCTCATTTCCCTTATCACACTAATCTATCAGTGCATGAGTGTGAGTCACACCTGTATACTCGCTCCCTAATAGTAACTATATAAAGAGTGAATTGTTAGCTTCAGAGCATTGCCTTTTTCAGAAACTGCAAGTGCTTTACACCAAGACATAATTTAATGTGCCTGCAGACACATTTATGTACCAAGGGTTCATTTCTGGGCATGGATTAGTACCATGTGTGCTCACGTTATGCACGGAATTTACCATCAATTGTAGTGACCCTGCGCTGTTTGGCCTATTGCCCATGGTTTTAACTGTGCTCACGGGGTAGAAAGATTTCAGACATTGAACAAAGGGTTCTGTTGTATAAATACAATGTTTATTGCTACCAACAAACACAATAGACAGACCAATAACCAGTTCCAGTACTGAACAGGGATTTTCTTCATACTGGTTTAATATCCGAAGCCCATTTGCCTCAACTGGCTCCAGTAGAAACCATTTGTCAGTGGTGGCTGGTGAAATGTGAAAATGGTGAGTCATAAAAGTTGGGGATGAGTGTTAACCCCCAGAATGCGCATGAAAACAGAACATGGCATAAACGTGTTCATAACAGGTGTATCATTTCAAATGTCGAATCAGGGCGAGGCGCTTCTAATTATACTTGCCTTTTATCAGGGCACGGGCACCACTAAGAAGGTGTTTATACAAACAGACGTAATCCTGGGCAGTACTCCTTACCTCCCTACATCTCATTTCCCTTATCACACAAATCTGTCAGTGCATGAGTGTGAGTCACACGTGTATGCTCGCTCCCTAATAGTAACTATATAAAGAGTGAATTGGTAGTTTCAGAGCATTGCCTTTTTCAGAAACTGAAAGTGCTTTACACCAAGACATAATTTAATGTGCCTGCAGACACATTTATGTACCAAGGGTTCATTTCTGGGCATGGATTAGTACCATGTGTGCTCACGTTATGCACGGAATTTACCATCAATTGTAGTGACCCTGCGCTGTTTGGCCTATTGCCCATGGTTTTAACTGTGCTCACGGGGTAGAAAGATTTCAGACATTGAACAAAGGGTTCTGTTGTATAAATACAATGTTTATTGCTACCAACAAACACAATAGACAGACCAATAACCAGTTCCAGTACTGAACAGGGATTTTCTTCATACTGGTTTAATATCCGAAGCCCATTTGCCTCAACTGGCTCCAGTAGAAACCATTTGTCAGTGGTGGCTGGTGAAATGTGAAAATGGTGAGTCATAAAAGTTGGGGATGAGTGTTAACCCCAGAATGCGCATGAAAACAGAACATGGCATAAACGTGTTCATAACAGGTGTATCATTTCAAATGTCGAATCAGGGCGAGGCGCTTCTAATTATACTTGCCTTTTATCAGGGCACGGGCACCACTAAGAAGGTGTTTATACAAACAGACGTAATCCTGGGCAGTACTCCTTACCTCCCTACATCTCATTTCCCTTATCACACAAATCTGTCAGTGCATGAGTGTGAGTCACACGTGTATGCTCGCTCCCTAATAGTAACTATATAAAGAGTGAATTGGTAGTTTCAGAGCATTGCCTTTTTCAGAAACTGCAAGTGCTTTACACCAAGACACATTTTAATGTGCCTGCAGACACATTTATGTACCAAACGTTCATATCTGGAGATGGATAAGTGAACCACGTGTGCTCACATTATGCATGGAATTTACCACCAATTGTAGTGACCCTGCGATGTTTGGCCTATTGTCCATGGTTTTAACTGTGCTCACGGGGTAGATAGATTTCGGACAAATGGACAAAGGGATCTGTTGGTTTAATACAATGCTTATTGCTACCAACAAACACAATAGACACACCAATAACCAGTTCCAAAACTGAACAGGGATTTTCTTCATATCGGTTTAATATCGGAAGACCATTTGCCTCAACTGGCTCTAGTAGAAACCATTTGTAACTGGCCTGGTGACATTTCCACTAGGGGAGTGTGTTTAAATTAAATCCTGGTTTTAACAACGTTTTGTTTTAGGTAGCATTAATTGGTTAATGGTAATCCTTGTTTCTCTTAGTGGCCAGAACAGCACTGAGCTCACAGAGTGGAAGTTTTGCTTTTCATACCGACCTACGATGATCGATGTGACATGTTGGTTTGGGTCCTAAATCTCAGCATCACCAGAAACAAAAGACTTTCCAGCTGATGATGTTTTTTGTCTGCAGGAAAAAGGTAGCAGTCAATGCACAGCGCACCGTACCTCTGCACATGCCACAGATGATGCTGAGCTTAAGTATCAAAGCCATATGCTTGTTTCTGAGAAGTGCTTTCAAAGGCCTTGAAAGGATTGTGTTTTGCTATTGACTTTTGCACCGCCCTCCTCATCAAATAAATAAAATGCCCACAAGGGCTCTGTCCCTTCCCCAACCACCACCGCTGTCAGTAATGCAAGCACCTCACTCAAAATGCTACCCAACAGATTGAGGCTATGACATGGCGAATGGACTCTCATTTCCTCAGTGCCTGCCCCACCCCTCTTTTCACAGAGACGTCTGCCAGCTTTCCAAAGCACTTTAATACACATTACTACTACGGCCGGCGGCCGCAACAGGTTCTGACGACCTGCTTGATAGTCTTTCAAATGAATGCATTTGCTTCTTTCTATTGGGCTTCGTTAGTGAAAACATAAACGATGATCAGTATGCATAGCAAGGATCCCATGTGCCCTTGTGCAAAGCAAGGATAATGCGCAGCACTCCGCGTTCAATAGCATATTCCAGTTACTGTTGGCGTTCTAGAACAGTAAAAAAAAAAAAAATTACTAGCGTCTCCAGGAGACCATTTTCCTGTTTGGTAGCGCTGGATTTGGATACCTCTTAATCTAATTTTTACAACATGTGTGGCCTAGCATCTCTGACTCAGAGTGCTGCCTTTCCCAAATCTCGTCTCCAATGCTATGTACAATACCGTTGAGGCACTGCGCACGCAAGGGACAGAAATGGCCAAACACTGCATGGCTTCATAAGAAATGGCCATGTTCCGACAACTGGAGCAGAGGCCTAACGGTGTGTCCTAAGCCAATCCAGACACTTCTCCCTTGCTTTTATGTTACAGCTTGAGAGCAGTGCCAGGATTGGCCTGGGCAGATTAACCTAATGCTCATTAGGAGTCCGGGAGGTTCCAGGTGCAATGTCCCAGGCTCACTAATTGAGCAGATGGGGAGATGCATTTAGTACGCATGTCGGGCTGGTCACTGAAAGAACATGCAGACTTCTTTTTGGGTAGTTGGTGGACTCATGTTTAGAATCACTGCGATCTTGTAACACTTTCCTTTCTCCTTTTTCAATGTGATGTTCTAAGTACAGGACTTCAGTTTGCCAAAACTGGATCTTAGGGCCTAAGTACAATGTCGGTGGGACCGCCACCGACATGTAGCCATCGGTCCAACCGTTGCATTTGGATGCAGGCTGTCAGACAGCAGAGGTCGGGGGGAAAGATCGTCACCTCCAACAGGATCCAAGATCCCGTCAGAGCGGTGGTTGGAATCATATCCCTTCAATAGAGCTGTGCCTACACAGGCACTGCTGTAGGGATTAGGATGTCCCTTTCTGACTGCCTTTTCATGGTGGTCCAAGTAGAGGAAATGGATTTTAGGGCCCCAAACAGGGCCCTCATCTTCAGTGGGCCACTGCTAAGTGGACTGGGGGCACATGTAGAGCCCCCCACACATCCAGGCACCATGTGCCAGGCACCACATGGTGCCTGGCACATGGTGCATGGATGTGTACAAAGTGCTTTTTTCTACTGCGTCTTGTGCTGCGGCTCTTTTCCTGGGCCGCAGTAGAAAAAAAGCACTTTCCGACCACCTGCACTGTGGACTGATCCTAATTGGATGGATGGTACCGCAAACTCATTGGCGGGCAGTCTCCTGCCCGCTGTGATGGTGGTCGACGGTCTAACTGCCATCGTAATCAGGGTCTCTGTCGGGGATACTTTACGTCCATTTTCGGCCAGATGATTCAATATGGCAATGGCATCAGCCTTGCAAGCTTCCTTTGTATTTGACGCCACCAGTATGTATTGAACTAACACTGAGTGATTTGACATTTCCAGAGCCTCAATATTTTTCTTTTAAATCTGATTAAAGATTGAGGGGTTCTCCGTATACCATTGTGGAACTGTGCACCATACCAAGACATAATTGCGGAAAAAGAAAGCAAAGAGAATTTGAATATCCTCATGCAAAGGTATAGATACGAAAGCCTGGCATAAATCAATGACTAAAAACCATTCGGCCTCGCATGGAATCTGAAATTAGATCACAGCTGAATTCGGTACCACAGGACAACAAGGGACAATGATTGCATTTATTTTCCACAAATCCTACGCGATATGATACGTGCCATCCGGCTTCTGTAAGCCCATAATGGGAGAGTTACATGGACTCACCATTATCTCCTTTAGGATTCCTTGCTAGATCATCGAATTGATCACAGGAGTAATTGCAGCAATAGTATCTTGTGTCAAATTGTACTGTGGGATTCTTAGATATTCTGCATTGGGTTTGACTGTGATTTGCAACGGTTCAACACCTTTGATTAGTCTGATATCTTCATCTGTAAAGTCCCAGACCACTGTATCCCTCATCTCAATGGGTAGATCCTTCTTGGTTAGAAGGGGATACATTTCCATGTCAGATCTCTGTCAAGGAAGTTTAAAAACTACATCTTCATCTTTGGTATGAAATTCAGTACCTCTTGGTGTGCAATAGATGGAACAATTTAATTTACAACGTAGTTCTCGTCCGAGCAAATCACACATCACAAATTGTTGTTGATCCCCAAAGGACCATATTTTAACAGGAACTCGATCTGAAATTGAGGTGGTCAACTTTTTAGTTGTAACTCCTACAGCTTGGATACTTTCTCCCAAGAGGGGTTTGTTAGGTACCTCTGCTGTTCTTACAGTAGAGTGGGTAACACCAGCATCAACGAGAAATGAGACATGATTCCCGTTTACTTCTCTGTCCACATATGGACCACTCTTGTCTACCTCTAATGTTGCCCCAAGCATGAAGTCCTCCTCCCCCCTCAGGCACCGTCAGGCTGATGGGTCCTGGTCGAAATCGTCTGTCTGAATAAAATACTGTTGTGATGCATTTTGATTTGGAAAATAATTTCTATTCATCTGCTTATTCTGATTCATATTGTACCTTTGTATCTGAGCATTCTGTTGAGGCATCAAAGCTTGAGGTATCTGCATTGATTTGGATGTATTAGGATTTTGAACTCTCTGTCTTTCTGTCTGTTGAGTCTGGAACATGTCATTTCACTGAAATTGTGTACCCTCCATTCTGTATATGATTTCCAAGATAATTTACATGAAATGTACACTCGCGTTTCCGGTGCCCAAATTTCCTGCACACGTGACAAGGATTCATTTTCTTCAAAGCTGACAAATCAATACCCATTCTAGAGTCTACTAGAATACCATGACCTCTACCTTGTGACTGGAAATTCTGCTGCTGAAAACCACTAACACCCTGCATCACAGGAGCTGTATTAAATCATCCCTGTGCTGGAACTACATAGTCAAAAGATTCTGACCTTTTTGTACTGCTTTCATCTGCACTATCATTGATTTCTCTTTCAACTTTTTGTGCTTTATTTCTAATTCATCTCCACAGTACTTTGCATAAAGCAAAATCTCATCAATCAATCTGTTCTGCCAACATAGGAAATGCTGATGAATCATGGATCAAATCACAGGTCTCTAGCCATTCAATAATCTGTAAACAAAATGCTCCATATCTTTTTCTGCCACATTGTCTGTTCCACTGTATTGTGTGATAACTTGTATCAATCTCTCATAAAAAATCATGAACTGATTTCTTAAGTTCTTGGGTGGTTTATCAATTTTTAGCCAATCGATTTCTTTAGGAGAAATCTTAGTTTTCAGGAAAGTAATCACTTGTTGATATTTCTTTAATACCACTGGAGATATGGCACACATTCTAGGATCCCTCTCTGGTTCTGCCTCAGGCCAATCTAGAGAAATTTTACATTTGGTCCACAGTCTCCAGGAACTACAATGTTAAACAGGGTATTCAAATCTATCGGCAAAACTTTTGAGATTTTCGCAAACCTTTAAATCTGTCTGTACCATTCCACTGGATTATCTCTCAATTTCAGGAATTCATTTGTAAATGGCAAAATATCCCTTCTAGTCCATGGCACATGCACGTACCCTCGACCAGGTACCTCCATCATAGGAAGCATCTGTACTTCTCCATCACCTCTGTCAACTACAACTGGAGGTCTCTGCATCCTAACTCTCTATGTTTCCTTCTTTTTCGACCTTTTACCTCCCCATTTCTCTCTTACTCCGTTTCTTAATCAGTGTCATCAGTTCCTTAATCTGTAATTTCATTCCAGCTGGCCTCATGTTTGCTGAATCTTTGTCGCCAAAGCCTAATCTGTATGTCTTTTGCATTTTTTTTTATTTCTGAACATCAATTTCATATTTCTGAACCATTTCAACTAGATTCTCATGTATCTGTCGCACTCCTCTTTACACAGGAAAAATACTTCCTCCTCCTGGTAAGATCTAACTGAGATGGACTAAGAGTTATCAAATTCATTTCTTCAAACTCTACTTTTAGCTTGCCTGCCACATCTAATGTTTTTTCCTTCACTGGGACTGGAGCAGTGTCAGATTTGTGATTATTATTAATTGGGGTACTAAACCCTCTTAGCCAATCGTTTAATTCTTGTGGCGTAAATCCAAATGTTTCTCTTGAAATATTCGAATGCAAATCTCCATTAGTCAAATCTCTACTGGTTCCAGGTTGTATGTCTAATGTGGATGTATCAGGAACTCAAATTCCATTAGTGCATTCATTTCAGTAGCATAACTTATCTCAGGAGGGGCACCTGTTCAGGGGACATAAAAGTGGTAGCCTCTGAACCATTCTGCTTCTGGGATCAAATTTTGTCTGATTTAAACTGAAACTTGAACTCTTAACACCAGTAGTATTACTTCAAATCGGAACCATTGGTGTCTAATGCAATGGTCTCGCTGTCAAATCTAGTGGATTACCATGTGCAGTATTTACTCCTTCAGGTACAGGCAGAGTGTGTGCAGTATTTACCTGTGACCCAGATTTATAAAGAGGTACAACAGGACCAGTAGCAACAGGAATGGTTAAACATCTGGAGCATTTAATTCATATGGGTTAAATAGTGCTGGTATTTCTGTTCCCCCTCTTATAGGAGAAACCAATGTAGCTTCTTTTGGTACTTCAGGCATAACAAGGGCATTTGAAATCTCAGCTGTATGTTTATCTATCATATTCTCACTCTGAGATACATTGTATGGTGGTGAACGATTCAACAATAAATCATTCAAAAGATTGTCATCTATATCATTTTCTCATTCTGTTTCAGCATCACTCTTTTATGTCTCAGAATGTTTCTTTTTCTCTTCCCTCAATTTCTTCTTCAATCGGTATCAAGGGGTACATTATTTTGTTTTAATCTTTTTTATTAAACCATTAAATAAAATAAATTGTGGTGACATTATACAATGCAGCTCAGCAGAAAGAAAAAACAGCAACAGTCATTGACAGAGACCTAGAAGGATAGCCACCCTGCAACTGCGGGCCATGACATCAGTATTCAACAGCAATGGCAGTTAAATCAGTAACTTTATCATTACACTGCATCATCAACTCCACCCAGGGGTTCACAGAGGCCGCCGGTACTCGTTTCATTTGCCCCATATTTATTCAGGCACCCCCTGCCCACATATACCACCCTCTCTGCCAGCCTGCACCAATCCATGTCGTTCTTCCAGTCCCCTAAGCTCTGACTAAATTTGGCTTTCCACATGCAAGCTATTTTTTGGTTGGCCACCATCAGTCCCACAGTGACACAAAACCGGTCCATGCGAGTTAGCTATGATTTGTCCCACACATTGAGAAGGCAGCATGTGTCGGACAGTGCCAGGTAACTTCTCATCACCTCGCTGAGACAGACAAGTCCCTCCTCCCAATGATTATGAAGCATGGGACAACCCCACAGCATATGGAAAAAGGAACCATCCTGACCACACTTCCTAGGGAACCCCGCATCATTGGATTTGCTCATTTTAACCAGGGTAGTACATGCATAATAGCTACAAAGTAGTATTTTCGGCTGTACCAATCGAAATCTGGAGTGTATGGGTACCTCTCTAGGGGAAGCCAAGGCCTCCAGCCACTCCTCATCCTCCAAATACCCTAACTCACTCTCCCAACTCGCCCTCAGCTTGGTCAAGAGATCAGAGACGTTATTAATCAGTCTGTGGTAGGTAAGTGAGAGAGCCTGTCTTGGCATGTGTTTGTCTAACAACCAATCCTCAAGTAGGAGAGGACTCTGGGAGATCTGTCCCCCTAGGAATTGCCCTCTGAAGGGCACTCCTGACCTGTAGGTAGCAGAAGGTTTCAGTTGGGGCCAATTGGCATTCTTCCTGCAGCTCAGAAAAGGAAAGTACGTCTCCCCATTTCCACAAATCACCCACCTTTGACAGACCTATCAAGTCCCACTTCTCAAACCTACAGCACATAGCCAGGGTGCTCAACCTGGCCGCATCCCACAAGGGGGTGGCCTGTGTGATTTTGTCCCTCCAACCCAGGTTGTGAAGTGCGGTATGCCAAAGTGCTACCATGGTAGTGGTAGGGCTAAGTGTAGGCACAGCCCCAGGTCCCCCGTATATGGCTCTAAGATGCCCACCAGGCCTCACGTTATCCCTGTCCATCTTGCATGCCGGTTTCCCCCCTGGAAGATAAACACAGCGATTTCTGGCCGTTAGCTGTGCCGCCAAAAAGTATTTTTTTTACATCAGGAAGGGCTATACCACTTTCAAACTAACTCCGAGTGAGTTTTTGCAGGGCAATACATGGGGGACCCCCATCTCAGAGAAGACTACACACCTCATTACCAATGTAGGGAAGTAGGTTACAGGAACCAGGTATGGCATGTTGTGGAGCATGTACAAGAAGCGGGGCAGGGCCATCATCTTGAAGAGGGCCACCCTACCCAAAAGAGACAGAGGCAGGGGCCTCCAATATCAGACATCCACTCACAGCCTACACAATGGCAGCTCCAGATTATGGGTGTAAAAATCCCCCAGATCACACATGACAAAAATCCCCAGCTATCTGAATCCTCCCGCCACCACCTGCGCCTCAGAGGCTGTCAGCAATACCGGGGTCTCGCCACTGAGAACATATATAGTGATTTATGCCAATTGTTGGTATAGCCTGAATGCCTCTGGTATATTGTGAATACTTGAATGAGTCTCTCAAGGGACTCAGTGGGTTCTGCCACATACAGCAGAATATCATCTGCTTAGAAGGAAATTCTATCTTCCCACTCTGCGGTGCATGTCAGGCCTCTAATCATTGCATCTGATCTTACCCATGTTGCCAATGGTTCCAGCATCAAGGCAAAGATTAAGGGGGAAAGACGACAGCCCTGTCTCATGCCCCGTCATAGCATAAACAATGCAGATGTAGTCCCATTCACTGCCACCTGTGCGAATGGATCAGAGTGTAGGAGCCAAATCTAGGACAGAAAACCTGTACCAAATCCAAGCTTTCCCAACACTGTGTGAATAAACAGCCACTCTACTGTGTCGAAGGTCATACATGTATCCAGGGACAGTATGATTGCAACTGCTCAGATCCGGCCTGCAATGCAGGTTTTACACTGTGTTTCTTCTTGGCATGAAGCCGGACTGGTCTGAATTGACCAGCTGGCTAATCACCTGAATAAGACATGTGGCCAAAGGTTTTGCAAGTATTTTAACTTCCGCACTCAACAGTGAACTAGGCCTGTAAGAAGCACATTCCTCAGATGTCTTGCCGTCCCTTTGGATCACCACTATTATGGCTACTCTTTGATCTCGAGGCAGTATCCCGGCCTCTCAGCTATCAAGGAACATACACTGAAGGCAGGTAACCAGCTCAGTAGCTGCAAGTTCGTACAACTCTATGGAGAGTCCATTGGGCCGCACAGCCTTGCCAGAGTTGAGAGCACTAATGGCATCCGCCACTTCATCCTCTGTCAGCTCTCTATCCATTGTTTCCCTCTCTGTCTGTGACAGGCGTGGCATTTGGATATCTGCCAAGCTGTCAAGATTCCTTAAGAGCAGCTGTGTCAGCTGAGGCATGGATGCGGGTATAATAATCTGCAAACATCGCGGCCACCCCTCTTTTATCTCACACATAGTCCCCTCCATCATTTATGGTTTCCAGAACCCAACAGGACCTCGCCTCCCTTCTTCCAAGCAAGCAACGAGTTTCCCGGCTTGATCGCTAACTTTGTACAGGTCATGTTGCTTAGCACGGTAGCAGTTTCTGTCCGCCTCTGTTGCCACATCCCTACATTTCCTCTGCTTTAAGACCAGGTTGTGGTTGATGTTTCCCCGGTCCCCCACATCTAGCGGGGACTCCAGCGCCTCACTTTCTCACTCAAGTTTCTCAAGACTGGCCCTCTTCTCTTTCTAATATCCCGCAGTCAGGGCTATACCCTGACCTCTGATCACTGTTTTGTAAGCCTCCCATAGCATCTGGGCAGAGGTCACAGAACCCTTATTCTCCACAAAGTAAGACTTTGTAGTTTCACCAATACTGTCACAGATATGGGGTACCTTAAGGAACCAAGGGTCTTTCACCATCCAATGATTATCACAGCTGATTGTCTGTCCATAAGTTGCAAGGATTGGGGAGTGATCCAAAATGTCCCTTGCGAGTTGAGAGATTTCTTTGAAACAGGGGAGTTGACCAGCAGTGGTCAGGATGTAGTCAATATGTGAAAGACACCTGTGGGCCCTCAAATCGAACGTATAGTGCCTTATTGTGGGATTAAGGGCTCATCATGCATCAATAAGTCATTGGGCCTCTATAAAATCCACTAAGGGCCTATGTTGTGATGTCTACCCCAAAAGAAACCCACCCTCAGCGAGAGTGTGCAATAGTGTACCAAGATCCGATAAGGCATCATCATGTAGTCGGGGGGGGGGACATAAAGGGAAGCAATATTAATCATGGTGCCCTCCCATTGTCCTGCCACAGCTACAAATCTCCCATGGGGATCAGGCCATGTCTTCTGTATGATAAGCGGAAGGGTCTTACACATGAGGATGCCAACACCCCTTGTCCCCCTCATATATCCTGCGTGAGAGACCATCTTGTAGCCTCCTCTGTCTAAAGCGTGGTAAGTGTTCCCTTGTAGGTGCATCTCCTGGAGCAGAACTATACCAGGGGAATGCCTCCTAAGATATTGTAGCACTAACCCCCATTTAATTTTGTCCCCCAGGCCATTGACATTCCATGAAAGGACCTTAAAGGCAGGGGGCTTCAATGTGTCGACCATATGGCTTAACTCCCCAAGAGGTACTGACGGCACCAAAGGTCAATCTCCATACCACCATACATGGCAACCCAGCTCAAAAATCAAGCCCCTGTGAGTCCAATCCAGCTCCCCTGGGGAAGCCCTCATCCCGGGTGGATCTTTCCGTGGCTGTCACAGAAAACAACAATGTCACAAATAGAAAACCATCAAGACCCAATCGTCGCTGCAGCAAATAAAGGGAGTCACCTCTTTTATAACATAACAAAGCAGTGAAAACATCACAATGAAAACCCCAGCCAAACCCTCCTCCGGCAAGCAAGCTGAAGGAAAGGAAAGGTAAATGGGGGTAGGACCATTACCTCCTCCTATTAATAGCAGTTTATAAAGTATGTATTTGTCATCATGACATCAATGGTCAGTCCACAATGGCCTGATTGTCATGTGATCAATCTTCCAGCTTTCTAGGTACAAATTGATACTCCATTATATTTTCCCAAGCACATCTTGAGATTTGACTGTCCATTCTGTTTTCACAGGTTAGTTGTCAAAGAGCTTATTTACATTGTTGCTCTCCATGGATATAGTCCAACGGTCATGTTCCCACCATTCATGCACAAAGATGGGCTGGAAGAAAGTCTTTGTCGCTTAAGGAATGTCACTTGAACAGGAACAAATAAAGCAACATTTAAAGAAATGTATCAAGAATCCATTGCACAAGGCTATTAAATAATGCAGCCTAAGGAAAAATAAATGTAAATGCACTGTTGGGTTACCATCTCTTATTTAGTGGAATAAACTCCTAATTTAGTTCAAACATAACAAAATAAATCAAACATATAATATATGAGCATTTTATAAAGTTGTCAGTGATTGTTACAGAGAAATGTTCAACTTTAACTGTGGCCTACTAACACAATTTCAACAAGCATTGGTAATGCATCAGTTTCGCCTATGTGATGAATAATAAGTGCACCAGAGGTGACAGCGGCTGATGTGAGATGGACTGAAGCCCCGCGGCCCCCCTGGTTACAGCGGCTGCACTGTTATAAAGAAACTAGATGTAGTCCTTGTACTGGCTAAAATGTGGAGTTAGAGCTGTGCCGGGGACAAGTGGACCAAGGGGTAAAAAGTCTCTCCGGGGGCCCCCAGCTTCAGGAGGTGCTCTGAGGGCTGCTACTATGGAAAGGGTTCAAGTGTGCATAAAAGCAATATCCAAACTAAAATAGTAGGCCTCTTTCCACCGTCAGACTGAGTTGCAAGTCTGTGAGTAAGAAATAGCAGCCAAGGTGCTCAAAGCCCCTCCCCAGAGCACCCTGTCCAGTGCAGCCTCCACTGACTCCAGGAGCGCGTGGCTTCTGACAGTGTCTATATATGTGCAACTCACTCAGCTTGTGTTCTACTCCAAGGAACTCCAAGCACGCGAGGCGCACCGGCAGCCAGTACAGGCACCAGCACTGAACCCCACCCCTTAGGGATTACACAACATCACACTCCACTCTGGGCTACAGACAGCTCCTCGCCCTTAGCGAAAACTGAAAACAGAACCAAATGCTCCCTATTTTCAACTAGAAAGGAGGCAACGCTAAGATAGAACAAACACATTCACCAGCACATTCTTCCCACTATTTAAACATGTATCACAGGAGTGGAGAGGATGCGGTGCAGTGGCCAGCGCTGCTGACTCGAGAGCTGGGGATCCCGGTTTGAGTCTTCGTGGAGCAATATCCGGTGATTCTAGGCAAATCACTTAATCTTTCCAGGTAATAAGTTGCACTATATAAATCTTTTGCAAGACGAAAAATCAGAAAGGCAAAACTTTATGAAAAAAAGAGTTCCACCAAAGTGGATGTTAACAGTATTTTGGCAACCGAAAACTGATAAGACAAGATGACGAGTAACCAGCATTGGTAAATGCAAGAAAAAATGCTACAGTCAATAGAAACGGAGCACCAATTAGTGGCAAGCACAGGACCCAACGAAAAGCAAGGAAAGCAAGGGGGCGGAGTGTAAGCCCCTTTTAAGATTTATATTAAATACAATAGATTTCCCAAGCACAGCGCAAGGCGAAACCTAAAAAGTAGCAACATGTAAACTGTTTCTAACAATCACTAAAATAAAATCGTTTTAATTAATAAATGTTATTTATAATGTTAGTGTGAGAAAGTCACCCTTTTTGCCCTGGTCAACCCCATTTTATGACTGATACTGTTGGGAACTGACTCTGACTGTGCCCTGGGCTCTGGGCTCTGCTAACCAGGCCCAAGGCCAGTGCTCTGGTTAAAAAGGTATATGGTAATTAGGTATAAAACCAATGAAATACCCCTATAAGTCCCTAGTATATAATAAGGCAAGGGGGATTCAAATTATGTATAAGTTCCTAGTGTATAATAGGGCAGGGAGGTTTAGAGGCCCAGTACGTTTCCTGCACTGGAGTACTGTCTTTAAAAGTAAATTATATGCAAATTCAACTTTGGAATTAAAGGTACTTCCAAAGTCGTAATCTACCTTATGTTTCTATATGCCACCCCTAAGGTCTCCGATAGGTGCCTCAGGGGTGTGGTACCATATAATTATAAGCAGGGGCATTATAAAACATGTTTTAATATGCCCTGGTGAGGGAAAAACTACTAGTTTCGTTTTTCACCATTGTAGATACTTAGGGGCCTATTACGATACCCGGCGTAAATAAATCCGCCAGGCATGGAAGCGGCAAAAATCCGCCCGCACACACCGCCTGAACACCGACCACGCCATTACGATTACACAAACCGAAAACCGCCATCGGCGGAAAAATCACACAAAATACCGCCCGCCAACGTCCGAGTCGGAGTCAAACCGCCCGCCACGGACGGAAACACGCACGACAACACAAAACCGCCCGCCCTCACGGCCGACACACCGCACGTGAAATTACGATCGCACCGACATGAGCGCGGAAAACCCACAAATATACCGCCCGCCAGCGCAAACAACGCCGATGAGAATCGACACGGCAGAAGCCATGGCGCCAACGTACCTGCACAGAAACCATCCGCACACAAAACCAATAGCACACAACATGGCCAACAAGTCCACACAGCAAGGCACGCACAAATACACAAGCACAGTACACATCCCGAAAACACCCCCGGACAAACAAAAAATACAAAGGCCAGAACCCCAGACACAACACACCTGAAAACAACAGACCATGAGGACACACCCACATAGGTGAGTACAAAAGCAGCACTCCCACAGACCACAACCCCTTGCTACATTGCAAACCAGAGAGGAGAGGAGAGGACACAGTGACACAGCAAGGACAGCAGCACACCACAGAAACGCACACATCACAACCACCACCACCACCACCACCACCAAACACCGGCACCACAAACCCCCTGCACATTACACAACACACACCGCACCAGCACCACAAACACCATGGCACCACAAAGAATGCCCAAGTACACGCCCATTGAGCTGACGGTCATGGTCGACGAGATCATCAAGGTGTACCCACAAATCTATGGGAACATGGTCCAGCACACACCACTAGCCACCAGAAACAGAATGTGGAACCGGATCGTAGACCAGGTCAATGCAGTCGGGACCCTGCCCAGGAACAGAGGTGAAATAAACAAACGTTGGAATGACGTAAAGAGCCTGGTCAAGAAGAAGGAGGGCAAAAACAGAGAGCTGGCTGCCGTCACTGGCGGAGGGAATCCCGCGCTCTTTAAGACCTTCAAAGCGTGGGAGGAGAAGGTGCGAGTCGTAATACATCCAGAGATCCTCGCCGGATTAGCAGGGGGAGTGGAGGCTGGTAAGTACAAACTAATGTATACCAGCACACCGCTATGTACTCACATGCGCAACTACCATGCCACAGCTCCCAGGGACAAACACCCCCATGTCCAGCACACAATACACAACACATCACACACACATGCAACAGACACCACCACACACAGCCCAAACCGAACAACTGTAAGATGCGTGGGGACATGTGTACACTCAGCCAGCCACGTAACCACCAACAGGTCCCCAAATATGCCAGAAGCGCCACAACGAGCACCCACCACACCCATGTGTCCGCCACAGCTGCACTAACCGACAAGTAACAGGTAAGTGGCAGGAACACAAAGTGCAGTGGGTGGGACGGTGGACAGCCCAAGTACAACACACACCAGGCCCCAGTCACACAGCACAGCAAGGAGGAGCATCCCCCACACCCCACAGCCACGTGTCAGCCACCGCAGTGCACAACGACAGCCGAAAGGCAGACATCACGGTCCACAGCAATCGGTGTCAGTGGGTGTCCAGCCACCCCACGACCCACAACACCCCCACCCCCCACAGACCTGCAACATGGAGCACCCCCGCTTAGAGCCATGTGGCATCCAGTACAGTGCACGCACGAACAACTTGCAGGTGGGAAACTGGACAGGGCTGGATTACTGGAGGCATGAGGACCATAACACGACCAACACATGGGACATGTCACGTAGCAGACGAACACGCAGCACCGCCCACCGTCACGAACAAGTGAACAATGTGCACACGGACATGAACAACAGACTCACACCCCACATGACCCATCACAGACATAGCAACACCCAAGGAGCCACGTCTGCATGCACAAGCCACACTGAATATAGTCCAACACGGCAGCCACTGTGCAACTCATCACACACAACCGAAACACCATTGAAGTCCTGTCCATGTAGCCCCTACTGCCTGTCAACCACACACCCCACAACTACGCCTATGTAAGACAAACAACACTAGACGCAACAGAGCGGAACAACATAAATGCACACGAACACCACTGAACCCATCAAACTCACTGACACACCATGCACATACAACATACCATCCATCCCATCCGTCAGCCCCAGTCTCATGAAAGGCATGTCATCCGCACAGCTGCCACACATACAGCAGTCACGCTAAGATACATGCCCATGACCAACCATGTGCCAGAAGTCAATGAAGCGCACGACACACTGTGAGCAACAACACACAACTTGGGCCACACCCCCGAGCACTGCAGTGATGCACATGGCACAGGGCAGCACGCACACCAAGGAGATGGGACAACTGCAATACGTTGGCTGGCACACAACCATCACTCACTCATAACGATGCGTCCAATGCCATGTCCAGTAATCACAACAGACAGCAAATATGCAGGCCATGTCAAGCATGCACACACCTCAAACCATGCACTGTCATGCTGCCACAACACATGTCACGTTCGGCACCCATGGCTCACGGCATGTACCCCAAAAGCATATTCCCTCCCAAATGCGAATCTGGGGCATGGCCCCCATGTTGCCATATGCGTTCCTAAGTGTTCCATTTGAACCCCAAAAGCATATCCCCTCCCAAATGCGAATCTGGGGCATGGCCCCCATGTTGCCATATGCGTTCCTAAGCGTTCCATTTGAACCCCAAAAGCATATCCCCTCCCAAATGCGAATCTGGGGCATGGCCCCCATGTTGCCATATGCGTTCCTAAGCGTTCCATTTGAACCCCAAAAGCATATCCCTCCCAAATGCGAATCTGGGGCATGGCCCCCATGTTGCCATATGCGTTCCTAAGCGTACCATTTGAACCCCAAAAGCATATTCCCTCCCAAATGCGAATCTGGGGCATGGCCCCCATGTTGCCATATGCGTTCCTAAGCGTCCCATCTGAACACCAAAAGCAAAGTACAAACCAGACCCAGGATGGGCCAGGAGCCCGCATACACCAGAGTCACAATAAGTAGGGGCACAGCAACACACCCATCGGCATGGCCAATCCGTCCCATGCCACATGTGCACAGCACACAGTCCCATTGCCAAGCACACACAACTACAGATGCTACAGCCACACACACGCCTCCGGGAAACCCATGTACGAGATTGCACGAACTGTTAATGTCAGACGACAAATACATACTTCGCCAGGTGCAACACAATAACAAATCTCATTCTCTCCACAGGTGACGAACTGCTGGATGCTGGGGATGGAGCCAGCAGCCAGCACAGCCAGCCTACAAGCCCCCAACGAGGACACACGGATCTGGAGGATCTGTCCTCCTCTTCGGACACGGACCACCAAGCAGGCCCATCTGGTGTGGCAGGGCCCAGCCGCTCCCCAGGACCCCTCCTACCCACCAACCCATCATCCAGGGCTGCTGAACATTCCCAGCCCCCTGCTGCCACTGTCGTTGCGGCCACACCCACGGTCATTGTGGCCACTACCACTGCCGCAACCGCCACCATCGCCGCACCGACCACCACCGCCGCCACCACCACCACGTCTTCGCTGGCACCAGCCCCAGCGCAGGTGGTGGCCCGGCCGACTGGATCCACCCTGGGAGCCATAGCGAGGACCGTGGTGAGCAATGTGGCTAGTGGGCAGGCCGGTGGCAGCAGGACTGGTAGGAGGAGCAGGGTCAGGGAAACGCCAGCCTCCCCTGGGAGCCATGCCCTGCCTCAAATGGCCAGAGTCCTTGGGGCCTATGAAGAGGCCCAAGGACAATGGGTCCGGTCTGCTTCAGACACGCGTGAGGTGCTGGGGGTGCTGAGGTCCATGGACGCCCGTATGGGCCAAATCGTGGACCTCATGGGCCAGCTGGTGGTGGCGGTGAGGTCACAGCCAGGGACAGCAGCTCCCCTCCGCCACCACCTGCCGGGGCGCAGGGTGGAGCAGCAGTGTCCAGTTCCCCTGCGTCCACAGCCAGTGAGCACACCTCAACCACCAGCATGTCGCAAGCAGGCACCCCCTCGCAAACGTGGAAGGGGCCGTCCGAAGTGGAAACAGATCTCCCGGGAGGACTTCGCACGCTCCAAACGCAAGTGAGGCAGCCAGCCAGCCTTCCGCCAGCCTTCCTTGACCAGCCACTGCATTGACTTGGACTACGATCCCACTCCACACAGCCATCTGGATGGCATGTGTGTGTTGGACTATGGACATAGAACCAGTGGGTACACCCTGAGCATCACGCAGCCATGACCGACAGCTCATTGTCACTGCACGCACCACTTTTGTCATCACCTTACACACAATCACATGTCACAGTTTGTAATAAATGCACCTTTTTCACTAACTGCTGTTTGTGCCCTGTGTTTTATTTGTACGGAATACAACGGCCACCTTGGGCGGAAAAGCACCTGATGCATGGCATGGCAATTGAATCCGGAGGGCCTGTAGGGACCTAGGGGTGGGAGACAGAACAGGAGCACATCCAATGAGTGTGTCACACACCCATCACACAGTACATGTCAACAACTACAAGCAATGTACACACATCGCACAGAGCAATAGGGCACAATGCCACAGCCACCAACAGTGGCATACTACCCTGGCCATGGAGCGTTGACACACAGCACGCAGTGAACAAACGGCCACCCTGACACAGCACACACACACCTGCACAGATACAGCCACATCAGCCGTCGTACATGGACACTCACCGTCAAGTGAAGTAGCGGGCGATGAGCTGCTGCCGCACATTACCAGCTTCCTCCTCTCCGCTGTCCTCCTCACTCGAGCTGTCCTGGTCTGCGGGCTGGGGCCCTGGTTGATCTCCGTCATCCACGATGAGGGGGATCTGCTTCCGAATGGCCAGATTGTGCAGCATGCAGCACGCCACCACTATCCGGCACACCTTCTGTGGGGAGTACGCCAGCGCACCCTCGGTGCGGTCCAGGCACCTGAACCTGGACTTGAGGAGGCCAAAGGTACGCTCGACCACACGTCTGGTCCTCCCATGTGCCTCATTGTAGCGATCGTCTGCTGGGGTGCGAGGATTCCTCAATGGACTGAGCAGCCATGCCCCATTCGGGTACGCAGAGTCACCTGGGTGTGAGGGACACAGAGAACCGTTGCAATTCCAACTGGACAGGGGACAGCATCACACAACCAGCACGCTACACCACTCCACATACTCACCGACAATACAGGCACGATCCTGTTGCATATTGGACATCAGTCGTGGCAAGATGCTGTTGCGCATTATGTGTGCGTCATGGGCCGAGCCTGGGAACTTTGCACACACGTGGGTGATCACCATGTCCGCAAGGCACACCACTTGCACATTCAGGAGTGCGTGTGCTTCCTGTTGCGGTACAGGTGCTCAGTGGCCTGTGGTGGAACAAGGCCGACATGTGTGCAGTCAATGGCTCCAACGACGTGTGGGATTCTGCCAAGGGCATAGAATGCACCCTTCACTGCCGCCAATTCACGAGCCCTGGGGAAGCGGATGTACCTGTTTCGGTACAGCATCATGGCTGCCAGTACATCCCTCAGCACCTTGCTGAACATGGGCTGGGACATCCCTCCTCCAATGCCCACTGTGTGCTGGAATGACCCAGTGGCGAAGAAATGCATGGCGGCCATCACCTTAGCCGTGGGGGTGACAGCAGTCGGATACACCCTGCGGGGACGGAGATGGGGTTCTAACATGGCACACAGTCGATGCAGGGTTGGCCTGTCCAGCCGAAACTTCCTAATAACCTCTGTATCGTCCATGTCCGCCAGCAATTGGTATGGGCGGTCAATGTTCGGTCTCCGCCTAGGGACAATGGCAGAGGACACATGTCAAAGCAACACGACACATAGCAATTTCGCATACACATCACTGACATGACTGAGCAAGCACATGAGCCACAGCCCAGCTGTCAAGCTGGGACGGCACGGCCACAATACACTTACACAGGTCTCCCAACAATGGCAATGGCTAGTGATACGAACCACTGCCATGTGCATGCACATGGGGATCTAGGCCCCAATGACTTGCGGGCGTGCTGATGGGGACTGACTGCATATCCGTCAAGCGGCAACGCCACGGCAACATGAATGTCTGCTGAGCATGGAACTGCTTCCGCGGCTGGATGAGTATGGCACACGACGACGACGATGTGGGCACAGGCTGAGCGGCCAAAACAAGTGGGACCTGTGGCACGAGGGGATATGAGACAGTAGTAGGTGTCAGCACTGCACCCTATGTACAGCACTGTACGGATCACACCTCCCGAAACATTGACAGGTGTCCACATTGACAGCCCCATGCCAAGACGGCTGTGTGCTTGCAGTCACACGTCACAGGTGAGAGGTTACATTGCACGTGCCAGGTGGCAGACGTACATAGTGGGAGCTGGCATGTGTGTGCATGTGTCTCCTGTTCAGGATCCACCAGATGGGCGCTGACTCTGTACTGACCATTGGACACAGCATGTTCCATGGAAGGCTTGTGTGTGTGGGATGGTGGCACTGGATGTGCCTCCGTTGGGTGGGGGCCATGCACAGGGCGGGTACGTCGATGATTGCGCATTGTTGGTCACGGTGGGTGCACCAACTGAAGATGTGTTGCCCTGATTTCAATTCCTATGTCCGCATGATGATGGACTGTAGATGTGGGCAGACTACACATTGGTCGATGTGCTGTCTATATGCATGTGCCTTCACACCAGGCACAGCTGCCCCTGCACATGTGACCCCTGCTGGACTCGCTGCTGGGTCTGTGGAGCTGATGCACCTTCTGCGCGTGGGGCGGACAGCTCTCCTCACTTCCCTCATTGCGCATGTCATGACTTTGCCGCAGGTGACATGGATCATGGAGGGCCCACATGTACGCGTGGGTAGGCTACACATGATTGTACACTGGTCGCCACCCCCAGTCAGTGTTTCGAATGGGAAGGTTGTCGTGCTGGTGGTATGTTCGATGTGGCGGATGGGCGGGCCTAGGTGCGGGCTTACATTCCGGACATGGGGGTAGTTGGATTGGCGACTAGTTGCAGTACACACGGGACACGTCTCTTCCTTTCCACATCTGGGTCATCCCTTGTACTTACTGACAGTGATACAGTCATCTTCGCCCCAGCCCTCATGTCCTCCCCTCGCTCCCCCAATATGCATGCTCACCTGCGAGGCTAGCGCCTGCACAGGCAGCCCCAAGCTCGCACCAGAGAGGGCAAGGAGTGTATGTGTGGGTCCAGTTGCACGAGTGGGCTGTCTCAGGGTATGATGTGTGGCGGGACGCCGTCCACCTGCGTGGTGCCCCAAATGGAGACCCGGCCTGCATGGACTATGCATCACAGTCTTCGCCTTCCGGATCCGCCACCTGCGACACCCAGTGGCTGTGGCTGCCCTTGCGGCCAGGCCGCGTCCGTCTGCGGCTGATGGCCCACACATTCACTCTTTGGCCTCTCTGGGGAGGGCTCGGGGTGGTGGCGCACGCGCTTGCACTTAGTCGCAATGGCATGTGGCGTGGTTGGTATGATGGGCAATGGATGGGATGGTGCGAGCCACCTCCCGTGACGTCAGTGCTGCTCGTGCTGTGGTGTGTCCCCCTACACTTCCATTTGACTTGTGCCATGCTAGACGTTCAGGTTCTATTGCCTGCGTGATATGACCAGGAGGAGCGCGAGGAGACCTCTCACACACCATGCTCCACTGCCATCCCGTGCCCTGTATCGCCTGTGCGGATTGACTATGTTGGGGTTACACCTTGTCGACTGGGGCTGTGTGTGCCTTGTCAAGGGGCATGGCGGGCGCACAACAGGATCCAGCTTGTCCACAGAGGGTGGGCTGAGGTGCGCCTGGTACCGCTTTGTACGTGTGCCCGGCTGCTGTGCACACACGTGTTCACTCCCCCGACAGGTGTCCTCTCACGATGCCCAGGGAAGCGGTGGTGTACTGTTCATGACCCCTCCCAACACGGCGTGCTCCAACTTGGCATGTGCGTGTCTACCCGTCACACCCACCCACCTGAGCACTGCGTCCATACGACTTCACACGACACATGTGTGTCTTCCACAGTTGTGCTACTCATTTGCGTTGACATCCAATACCAGTGGACTACATGGTCATGTCACGACTGCCGTGTACTTCACATACTCTCATCCTCTCTCATTCGTACTTGTGAAATGAGTCAGCGGAGACAGTTTTGGTTTCAAACATTATATTGAGTCTTCTGTCCTCTGTGATGCAGTATAGTGGACACTACTGGCAGCGGAATACATGTTGAGGATATACTGAGCATGATTGCAAATGGGATAGGGTGTGGGGTTACATGTGATTGGCTGTTGCATGTGGGATGTGGGCTTCAGAGTGACATCTGCTTGGCCAAGGCTGTGCTAATGTACATTTACGTATAGCTGCGGAGCTGCGGACTTTGACACAGACGGTATACATGTAGCCTACCAGACCGCTTGGCATCATGGGCACAGTCCATCTCAGTTCCATGTGACAGGTTTGCTGCGGTTGTTCCTCATGCACGCGTGCATGTGAGATGACATCAGGGCATGTGCTTGCGTGCATGCAGCGGCGTCCCACTTGTTGTTGCACTGTGGTGGTTACTGGACATGTCACAGTCACTGGGGTCGTGTTGTTGTTGTATGCACTTGTCGTCCATGCAAAGGTCCTGGTATGGGATTCCCGGGGCGGGGGTGGGCGGGGTGCAGCACCCACAGACTCCAGGCGACCTATTCATGTCCACTGAGCGGTGTGTGTGTCCATGGGCGCTGGATCCATGTCGTGTCCTGGTTGTTCGTGCAGTTCCGTCCATGTGGGTGCGATACACAGAGCCCATGCCACTGCCTCCCACGATGCATGCGGTGTTCCTGGATGTGATGGGGAACAGTGTGCATGTCCCGGTCATATCCGATGTCATGGCGATGTCGTTGATGGTGTGGTTACAGTTGCCGGTCGTTTGGTATGGCTGTTGTGGTGGTGACTGGCCAGTCCGTGCGGAAGCTAAGCATGGGTGCGGGGTTGGACATCATAGGTCACTCGGGGAACCTGCGTTGTGGTCCGACGAATTGACAGGTTGTCAGGTATGCGATGCCGTCCAGCAGGGCTTCCATGTCATTGGTGGTGTACATGTTTGCCAGCCAATGTAGCGGATGGTGGCTGTCAAGGTGTTGTTCGTAAGTTGTCCCTTGGAGGACCATGATGGGGCATGCTGGGTGACATTCGATGTAGCTGTTCTCGATGATCCGTCGTGTGGAGGCACAGTGGTCCCATTTCAGTGCGGGTGCGATGTTGGCCACATACGCCATGCCCCCATAGGCAGAGCAGGCCCTGTCGTGTGCGTCCAGAGGGAGGAGTAGTGGTAGCAGGTCCGCCTTCAGACATGCCGGGTTGGAGAGGCATATCTCGACGGGATGCTGGTAGGGACGCCTCCGACAGTAGAAGACGGGCATGACGCAGCTGAACAATGTGATGCGGTAAGTCAGTCGGTAACTTACGTTCAGCAGGGACAGGAGATCGCATCCCAATGTATGGAACAGGTTGGTTTTGTACAGCTTGAGCTGTTCGGCGTAGTTGGGTAGGTGTGTTGCGGTTGCCATTTCGCAGCGGTTCGTTGAGGTGGCGTGCTCCGGCTGTGTGTGCAGTCTGCAATGTGCACGCTCCGAGGTTGCTGTGAGCTCTGTGTAGTCGTGGGGAGACAGGACTTGTGTTCTGTTGGCTTGTTTGGAGGACACGGGCCCTCTTCCCACATGCTTCTCAGACAGTTCAAGGTCAGTGATGTGTGACTCCTTCCAATTAACTTGCATGTGGCCGACATGGGGGAGTGTTTTCTTCTTTCTTCCCCGTCCGTTGTGTGCTTCTGTGATATGCGCTATCTGCCCTGTGGTCGGTCTCCTCGGCATGCCTGTGTTGGTCTATTCTTGGACAATGGCTGTATTCACCGGCTTCTGTCGTAGGGCTGTGGTTTCGGAGTTGGAATGGAAGGTCATTCAGTGCTGTCTGCTCTCCCTTGTGTGGGCGGCAGGCTGCCTTTCCGCTCTGCGTTGGGCCTTGTGTGTGAATGTTATTCTTGGGCCACCTGTTGTCGGTCCCCGGGCTCTTTGGTGTTCCGCTTTATATGTCTTGTTCATATGTGCAGGGTGGTATGGGTGTTTCAGTGTGGTACTGGCGTTCCTCTTCCCGAAGGGGCCCTGCTTCTCCTAGTTGGTGTTGCCGCCGCTGTGTGCTACGCCATGTTTGTTACACTGGGGTGTGTCCTGCAGTTGCGTGTCTTCGATGACATGTGTGCGTCGGTTGTGTGGCGTTGGGTGTTGTCCGTGAATTGGGCGTTGGGGACATGTCTGTGGCAGGCCTGTCACGTGTCATGTGCGTTCGGGGTGGGGCTGATGTGTGTGCTGCTTGGTTGTGTCCCTGTGTCTGTGTGCGACGCATGCATGGCGCTGCGGTTGGCCTCTGCGTTGTGCGCATGTGTGGCGGCGTCATCGCCGCTTTGGGGCCGTGACGGGGTGGTTGGTTCCTAGTCCCAGGTGGTGTGTACACATGTGTTACGCGATGTTACGATTTGGCCTGTGTGTCATATGTGGATGCAATGGTGGATGTGTAGTGTACACGCGCTGGTGGGGGGTTGTCCGCTTTTTCCGCCCTTGCACTGTGTGCGCTGTTTGCGTGCACTTGTTGTGTGTGTGCCTACCTGCGTCTCCGCGGTACGTTGCGTCCTTGGTGGTGCATCAGCAGGAGCATGGGGAGGGCCTGCAGTGCTGGATTCATGCTCGGGGAGCCGCTTCTTCGTTGTCCGTGCTCGGCATCCGTGTTACCGCTTCGGTTTGTCGTACGGTATCTCTTGGCCGTGGGAGCCGTTTGTTTGCGGCATCGTAATTTATGCGCCGGGCGGGACGTGTTTCGTCGGACGGTGTGTGTCAGTTGAGCTGCGCCGCTACGTGTACGGGCGCACTTTGATGGCGGACGGTGTTGCTGGCTTGCCGGCGGTGTTTGGCCTACTTTTCGCATCGTAATTGGACGGGCGTGTGGACTGCTGCGTGCCGGCGGTAACTGGTGCTTTTTGCATCCGCCAGCACGGCGGTGGTGCTTCCGCCCGCCATCGTAATGTGCCCCTTAGTTCCATAGGCTAACATTGGAATATTTTATTTAAGTGTAAATATTAATAGTAAGTAGCTAAAAAATGTAATTCAAGGACTTAAAAGATTGGTAATGATGAATTCAATAACTTGTCAATGTTGATTTTATCATAACTAATACAGAAGAGAAGTTAAAGGACTATCTTTTCTGTGAGCCAAAAGCCAGCCTTCTAGCAGCCTCTCCTGATTGGTTAGCCTTAACAGGCCTAGCTAAGGTGCTGTGATGAGGCGATAAGTAACCTGTGTAGAGCAGAAGTTATCTGATGGGGAGACTTCTGCACCTACAGACAACAGGCCAGGACAGGGGCTGGGTAAATCAAACTGGGCTTCAAAGAGAGCAGGACATTAAGGAATGCCAGGCCTACCCCCTCTTCATGTACCCCCCAGCCAGAAGGCAGGCCGGGAATGGAATTTGCAGAAGGTCTGGAGGGAGAGTGTTAATGAGAATCAGCCACACCAGTAGGTTGGTTTAGCCAGGTCTCACTTTTGTGGAGAGGAATTCTCCATCTTGAATTTGCAGCGCTCAGTGAGACAAGAATATGCCACACTTTTGAGGAAGATGCCATGCTTTTGGGTGGCACCCTGCACCTCATTGGACAAGGGTGCCCTAGATCATTGAATAAATATGTGAGAGCTGCATAGCAACTCAGATCTGCTGCTTGATCTGCATCCCAAATGATTGCAATCTGAAGACTGCTCATGCTGCGCACTTGGAACTAAAGCCCTGAGGACTTTGTCATGCTTCAAAAGGATTAAGAAGTGGACTCCCTGAAAGCAACAGGTTAACAGTGCTTCCCTGCACCATCCCACTTAGGACATCCCTAGTCTGGAGTTCTTCAAGTGGACTTTTAAGTATTTGGCCGGGTGCATTGTGGGAATTGTATTTCCAAACTTCCAAAGACCATCTCAGGGCTTCCAGACCCTTGGATTTCTGTTTTAGATACTTTGAACCCGCAAGGGGAACTTCAGGAAGAAGGCCCAGAAGTTTGGAACAACTTTTGGAAAAAGTTCCATAAGGTGACCGACTCGAAGTCAAGAGTCAAGCCAGCTACCTTCAACCACGACCCGGCCTGGATTTCAGGTTCGTCCCGCTGACAGCTCTGGAGCTCTAGACTTCCAGGATTTTACCTGGGTCTCGCAGAGAAGCAATCCGATGATGTTGCATCGAAATCAGCCTGCTGGATAGGACTGCTCGACGTCAAGAGAAAATCATTCAGAAACGTTTCTTCGCCTGAAGGTAAAATTTTGATTGGGGCCTCCCGCTTAGTGTATTCGACCAAGGCTCCATCACGGTTGGCCTCAAACTTTGACTTTGTCCCAGTCAAGTGCGACCAGATGTCCCAAGTTGGCTCTGTATGTTTTTAAGCACTAGAAAGTGTTTAATCTTTAAAAATTCATTACAGTTCCCTATTTTGTTTTTTTGTCATTTTAGTATCATTTTAAAGATAAAAATATTTCCTATTTTTATAAATTGATGTGGGATTTAGTGTATGTTGTGGCTTACGTATTTAATGTATTGGTGTTTTTAAATGTTTTACATGCCTGTCTCCTGAGTTAAGCCTGCCTGCCCGCAGCCAGCTACCAAGGGTTGAGCCATGGGCTACTAATGTTTTGAGACCTTGACTGGACCTTATATCGCATTATGACCTTATTGCTATGGGTAGGTCTTTACCTGCACCTACTAATTAACCACCTTCCAACAGTTAGGCACTTATACTGAAAGTTTCAAACTTCTAACACTTTGCATAAATGATTTGCACCAATGTCGAGTGTTATGACACTCTGTATTGAAATAAATAGAATTGCTAAGCTTTCATTAGTTTTCATGACATCTCTGTTAATTATATAAGGTAATCAATAACTAAACATCTTAAATTTATTATTTTATTAATCCTACTGCTTCTACCTAGTAAAGCACACTTTTATGGTGCTAGTACTTCAACTTTTTTTAGTTTCAGTATAATTTTTCTAGACGAGTGCAAGGTGCACATTTGTGTTTTCAGTGTCAAGATAGATTTAGATGTCGTGCAAGGCAAGATCAGCTTTTGACGCTGCATCACTGACCAACACCATTATATTAAAAAATAAATAATACACACCAAGAGACAATCATAAAGGGCACTCTGCTTCCAGTACCAAGCATCTGTCAAGTTCTCACATTTATACAGAAAGACGACAGGCACCAGAACATCACTGAAGCAAAATCTGTGGCTTTCACCAATGACCCCATAGGGTACTACACTTCCCTATATTTTCATTCAACAGGGTGCCTTACCTTGCTGTCTCTTACAACATGGCAGTTCTCTTCTCCAACACTGCTCCCATGGGGTACACCCCTATGCAATTTCACATGACACTTTACAACCCTTGCATATCATAGGATATCGCCCCATTCAATTTCTAGCCACAAGGTACTGTTCTTTCCCATTTGGCACCAACACACACACACAAATGTACTGCACTCATACCTTTTGTCATGGGGTACTACTCTTCCCCACATGCGCAACACTTGGATATACACAACCAAAATGTATCTACACAGCAGCATACAGATGAGTAAGTACTACATCATCTTCCCCAAACTGCTAACCAGAGTCAATACATTAAAGCATGCACAGTCAAAAGTAAATGCTTACATTGTGCTCCCAAAACTACCTACATGTGGATAACTAGACTTCCTAACCTGTCATGCAACATAAACCAATCAGCACACACAAACATCATCAAAAACATAAATTCCCAAAACAACAGCCTCTAACTCAAACTTACCTGCCACATGCATCAAAAATAAAATGTTTTTGGAACATGGCAGATCATAAGAATGACAAAGTAATGTATCTCAACCTAATTAAACTCACAATTAGTGGAAAGCAAGGCACAGATCTTAACAGTAGCACATAGAATAATATGAACTCCATGAATATTAAATAACCCAGCTGATTATTTGAATGTCATATTTTAACACTGCAATTGGACAAATAGCAGGCAGGAAATGTTTTGACTTCCCATGACTTCAGGACCCAGTATACCCTTGAACAAACACCATCTCATTTCTATTTCTAATTGTCTTGGAGAGAGTCCTCCCTCTCTTTCTAAATTAACAAGGAGGTCTTGGGTAGTCCTTATTTAATGTTGTCAGACTCCTAATAATGAAACAATAACTTATTAGCTTCCTTCATTATGTCAACTTCTACATAACCAGAGACTCCACTGCAACACCTAGGTCTGGAATTCAAGATACTGGTGAGGCAGAGAGCACAATATTTTTTATATGGGACTGCTTCTATCACAGTGCATATCTGCACATGCTTATCACCAAAATATTGTTGTTGGAGGCAGGGTTCTCAACTTTTCATGCAAATGGTAGGAGGTAAGGTCTTTATTTAATGTTAGGCCCTTGGAATACTGCAAGTTCAGGTAGGTCCTGTCAGGGCTCCATCCTCCTTCCTACTGTCTTTATGTCCACCAACAGTCTATTACATCATTAGGTGTCAGCATTCCGCACCAGCTCAGAGAACGGGGATACCCAGGATATTACAGGTTACAAGCTGAAAAACTAAATGTTATGGGAGTGTTTGGCTGAGGTAATGATAAAAAGTGTCTGAAATACCAAGAAAGTTTGAAATCTATGTGGTCATTGGATCACTGACATAATATCGAGGAAGAAAATATCGACCCGACAAAATATCGAGTTAAAAATATCGAATACCAAAATATCGACTCCCTATCTACAAACAGGTAAGTACAAAAATATTGAATCAAAAATATCGTTGTAAAAATATAGTTAGTCAAAATATCGAATTTTTAAATCTCTTAAAAGTAATGTAAAATTAATAAGATAATAAATATAATTAAGTAAAACATACTTAAAAATACTTAAATAACTTTCAAATTAATGAATAATTAATTTAAGTAAAAAAATAAATAAACATACATTTTTATTTTTTAATACATACATATATTAACGGAATATTATTAAAAAATATTCAATATTTTTAACGTAGGATAGCGGGAGGGTAAAATTTACTATTCCCACTCCAGTGAGTGCAACAGTAGGGAAAGCGTTGGATAGCGTAGGGGTAAACATTACTATTCCCACTCCAAAGGGTGCAACAGTAGGGAAAGCGTTGGATAGCGTAGGGGTAAAAATTACTATTCCCACTCCAGTGAGTGCAACAGTAGGGAAAACGTTGGATAGCGGGAGTGTAAAAATTACTATTCCCACTACAAAGAGTGCAACAGTAGGGAAAGCGTTGGATAGTGTAGGGGTAAAAATTACTATTCCCACTCCAGAGAGTGCAACAGTAGGGAAAGCGTTGGATAGCGGCAGGGTAAAAATTACTATTCCCACTCCAGTGAGTGCAACAGTAGGGAAAGCGTTGTATAGCGTAGGGGTAAAAATTACTATTCCCACTCCAGAGAGTGCAACAGTAGGTGAAAACGTTGGATAGCGGGAGGGTAAAAATTACTATTCCCACTCCAAAGAGTGCAACAGTAGGGAAAGCGTTGGATAGTGTAGGGGTAAAAATTACTATTCCCACTCCAGAGAGTGCAACAGTAGGGAAAGCGTTGGATAGCGGGAGGGTAAAAATTACTATTCCCACTCCAGTGAGTGCAACAGTAGGGAAAGCGTTGAATAGCGTAGGGGTAAAAATTACTATTCCCACTCCAAAGAGTGCAACAGTAGGGAAAGTAATATTTTAATATTTTAATAACAATTATTTAATTATCAATACTAATAAACATTATTATTAAAATTAATTACCAATTACAACATATTTAATAATTAATTAATTATAAATACCAATACAATTTATTTATTAAAAATTATTTACCTATTAATAATTAATTAACAACCAATTAATATTCAATACCAAAAATGTATAAATAATAAAAAATACCAATTAATAATTAATTAACAGTAAATTAATTATCAAAACAAAAAAATTATTTTCAATAATTAATTATTTACAATTAAATTACTTCCCACCATATCCCCCTATCAACCCACAACTCGCTACAAATAATAAATTAATAGAATTAACATAATTATCAATTAATCAATTAATAAAAATTAATTACCAATTAATAAAAATTAATTACCAATTAATAATTAATTAACAATAAATTAATTATCAAAACAAAAAAATATTTTCAATAATTAATTATTTACAATTAAATTACTTCCCACCATATTCCCCTATCAACCCACAACCCGCTACAAATAATAAATTAATAGAATTAACATAATTATCAATTAATCAATTAATAAAAATTAATTACCAATTAATAAAAATTAATTACCAATTAATAATTAATTAACAATAAATTAATTATCAATACCAATAAATAAAAATAAATATTTACTTAATTACAATAAAATTACTTCCCACCCTATTCCCCTATAAACCCACAACCCGCTACGGAATTAAATGACGCAAAAATTAAATAACATAAAAATCATTGCTTTAAAAAAATTAAACATACATTACAAAAACTAATATAAACTTTTAACACATATACTAACATACAAAACACTTTGAAAAAATTTGATATTATTAAAAATTCGATATTTTTTAATGCCTATATTTTGTACTTAGATATTTTGACAATCGATATTACTTACCTTAATTTCGATATTTTTAACGACTATATTATGTCCATTTGATATTATGTCCATTCTATATTTTGGATTCGATATTCTGTCCATTCGATATTTTTATTTCGATATTATGTCTATTTACCGTGGTCATTCTAAAAACAATTTTCTTTATGTTTACTCAACCTGAAACATATAGAAATAAATTCATATTACAGTTAGAGTAAAGGGGTAGTTTACTTATTGATGGAGCAGAAATTCTGCCATATATCGGTAGGGCTTTGGCTTTGCCAAACTCAGGATTCCCTCAACCATTTAGAAGTGGGGAACTCAGGGGCGTAGCTTCGAGGGGAGGGATTTGGGGTGTTACACCCCTCCTAATAAATGCATTTTCAGATAAATAGTTGGGCACAGGTTTTTCAGTCGGGTATGGTGAGGTCACAAAATATTGTGTTTCTCTCATTTAGTACTCCTATTAATCTGTATTCATCTCCCTTTCCACTGCCCCTTAAGCTCCACTCATGCGCCCTGCTTGTCATACACTGTATTATAACATTATATGCCAGCATAATGGTCAGGAAATCTGATGCTCAACCCCCGCCCCACAGTTTTACTGACCAAGCTACGCCCCTGGGGGAACTGCCTGCTTCTGGCAGCCTCAGCTGGCTCGTCTGCCAAAACCTTTTGACGAGACAGCCCACCCACCACCCGGCCACAGAGTAACAAGTGGTGGATGACCTACCCCATTTAGCACGGGAGTCCACTACTGATTTTTTCTTCCTGAGACTGGAATGTGAGGCAAAGTGAACATGAGCAGGTAAAGAGAGAAACGTCTCCGATGCTCAGGGAGAATAACCCCTGCTCCCCATGGACAATTTTATCTCCTTTTTAGAAGCAAATCCTTGATGTGGAGGGGGGGGGTTGTTCCTGAAAAGCGAATGATGAGTTGCAGTATGCTTGGCTTTCTGCTACTGCCCTGGCAGATGCACTTTTGTCGCAGAGATATACTCCAAATGATGGGGATCTCCCAACAGTGTGGCTATCCACTGCAGGGGGTGGCAGAAAGGGCCTCCGCTAATGTAGCAGTGTGGCAGGCATCTCACTAAGGGCTAAATGATGGGCAAATTGTGTTTTTAGGGTGGAGTGAAACATGGATCACATCTATATTTGATAGAAGACAAGGGATTTTTCTATTGTGAAAACTGTATCTTCCTGTGGAGAAAATAGGTTTTAAAAACATGCAAAATGCATGGTCACCTTAAATGTAAACTGATGCTTTATTCACAAGGCAGTATCTAATTAACATATACTTAGTGAATCCTTTGCATGCCTGACAGGTAAAACAACAAGGATATGAAAAGGAGAACAACTAGTTAAGGTTCATCTTAATGAAGAGAGAAAGGCACAGCATGAAGAGACATTGGTCCTTGATGTGGTATTTAACCAAGAATGTTTTTTGATTTTTCTTAAGAAAGAGATGAATGTCAATGCTTGATGAGTCTTGGCAGCTATTGGTTCCAAACCTTTAGTGGAGATCATGAGAATGGCACTTTTCATATTTTGTTTTATAAATATTTTTGGTTGTAGAGCATCTTAGTTTTTGGTTGATATTGTGCCACTATAACTGAATAGTGTTAAGTAGCATGGCTGATGAAAGAATATGACTTTGATGGTAATGTAGCAAATGTTAAATTTGGTTTGCTGCTAGATGGCATGCAGTAGTGTGGTGAGGTGGTCAATTCACAAAACTAGACTGCACAATAAAGTTTGGCTTAAGCACACTTAATTTGCCTTTGGCAGTCCAAAGATCATTTCATTCTCTCCTTCCACATAGAATCACACAAGAGATTATGTTGTGGTGAGAAAGTCCATCATAAGGATTTGTGGTTTCATTTTGAGTAGATGAAGACAATATGATTGAATTATGTAGATAATCATAATATGTGTTTGTAGTAACATCCCTTTTTTCACTTCAAACACACCTGGCACCATGTATTCAACACAATAGTATTTTTTTCTCTTATTATATTTGACAATTCTTCTCAGATGCTGCAAAGTATTATCCTGCAGATGAGTTGTTGATTGTTCTATACAAGTCAATACATTAACAGTATGTATGTATCTACTTATTTTCCGAACAGACTGATTTCTAATTATTTGCCAGGTCCTTTGCCAACTATATGTATTTGCCACTTTTTTCTGGACTCTAGACCAAAACATTATTTTCAAAATGTATTACATACTATTATTTGGTATAATTATTCATCTGCACTAAGCACCACATCATCTATACCTTTTATCATGTTCTGTATATTTTATATGATAGCCAAGAAATAATCCTCAAACATGAAGGATGACGCAGACACTCTTGAAATTTCAATGCATTTTAATTAGAAAGTAAGTCTTCACCAACGCGTTCAAGCAGTAGCCTTGATCCCGGTAAGGAAAGAGGAACTAACATAATCAATATATACAGTGCATCAGTGACACAAAAAACAGACGCATATAAGTGATAAATACACACAGGGGCCGATTCCGATCTCGGCCGGTAGGGCTCCGAATCGGATTCGGCTTTACCGGATCCGATCCGGAGCCCTGTTTCCCGACCGAATCGTACGCGGGTCCGGCCGAGCGAGTACGATGCGACTCGCCGACCGACTCGTCCGGGCGTCCCGACCGCTCCGACCGACTCGTTCCCGGCTCGAACCACACCGACCGACTCGCTCGGACTCCGACTCGCACCGCGCAATGGAGACGTTCCCCGGCCGGGTAAGTACGATGCGCGCCGCGAGCAGTCCGACCGAGCTGCGCACTCCGGCTCGAAAGAGCTGTCGGAACCGTACTTTGGGGGTCCGTGTCGGACCTCCTGTACGCGTAGCCGCGCGAGTCGCACACAGGGGGACCCATGGGTCCCCTCTACCTGTGCGTGTACGGCGCGACCGCTTCGCCGCGTACCCGCTGTAGGGGGTGCACTTGTCCGACTCGCACCCATTGAGTCAATGGGAGCCCGCGTACGCGTTGTACGACCGGCTCCCATTGACTTCAATGGGAGTCCGACCGACTCGAGTCCGATAGCATACGGACGCATCGTACTCGTTCGGTCGGACTGCACGGGTCCGATTCGGTCGGAAATCTCTCCGGGTCCGGCTCGGTCGGAGAAATTTCCGGCCCGAATCGGAATCGACCCCACAATGTCAAAAGTAGCCACCATGATTGCATGCAAGTTGTTTAAACATGGTTGTAAATAAATGAGATACCAATGCATATCCTCCCCAGACCACTTCATGAAATTAAGCAGTGATTTACACAACAAACAAATAGAATACACTGAAGTAGCTATAGCAACCATATACAACCTATTCAGAAACACACATATATGTATTTTACGCAGTGCTATGAAACCAGGATTTATATAATGTAGCATAATATTGCGACTTGTACAAAGGTTTCTGGTCTCAATGAGTATCAAAAGATAGAGAATGAGATGAAGTAGTCCCCTTGATGGATTCTGGGAAATGGAGTTTCATGATGTAGATGCAAGAAAACCACAGGCGCGGCACACTCAAAACCCCTGCTGTGAACCCTGATCGCAGAAAGCTTCCCGACATGTCTCGCTATGCCTAAATGGGTTATACTAAGCAAACACCAATAGAATAAGGTATAAAGGGAGTTCCTCATGAGGAAGGCCTTGCAGAGTAAAAAGTGATCTGTGAGGAGGGTAGTGCAGGTGAAAGGGTTTACAGGATTATTGTGATCTAAATGCAAAGTGCTATATATGATATAGCAATTGCAGCCCCCCTAGAGAAATGAAAATGATTGTGTTGTACAGTACTTCACATCATTATACAAATAATGAAGAATGAAAATAAGGACAGAGAGAACCAACCCATGGTTGTGCACGTACATCCACATGCTTTCATACTAGAAATGTTGCCCCAGTGGACTACTGTCTCTTAAACTGGTGGTGCAACCCTTCATAAGTCCCACCCATGAGGACTTTCACTCTGAATAACATGGGGCGATCAATGCTGTGGCGATCTATACAAAATTAGGTGCAGTGCTCAGCTGGCTACTCTCCTGGTACAATGGGTGCATATACCTGTGTGAAAGAAAAAAATATGAATGCTTGATAGATAGACAAAACTTAAAATCAGTTCAAGAAAACGAAAATTGCAAACAGCAAAGAGAATAGAACAATAAATATATCAATAAACATCATTATCCTAGGTGATGAGACATTTCTTCGCTGGAATTCTGGTGCTTGGGTGTCAGTGTGTCGAAATTGAGAATATACTTGGAATCAAGTGCCCTCAGTTTATGTTCCCTATCACCCCTCTGGAATCAAGGAGGTTGGCATCAATCACCACAATCTGAGATGGTTTTCATTGCAAAAATGTATCTCACTGAAGTGTCTTGCTACCGAATACTGTTTTTCATTATGACGAATAACACGTCTGTGCTCAAGTATCCGTTTCCTTTCTCTGTAAATAGTACTGCCTATGTATAGTTTTTACACGCAGAGATCTGTGTTGTAATCATAGTGACCTCTGATCTAGTGTACCCTGGTACTGTTGGAAATGTTGAGGTTTTAGCAATTGTTACATATCATGCAGCAAAAAAAGCAGTTTTTCCCTACTCTATATCGTTTGGTGGAATCCTGCGTGACCAAATTGTGACTCATTTTATCCCTGAGCGAACTGCTCTTCCTGAAAGTGATCTGGGAACTTTCATGTGATCTTTATCTAATATTTGATCAATTTTGAAGATATGCCAATTCTTATTGAAGACCTTCCTGAGCTGGCAAGCCTGTTTGGAGAATGTAGTGATGAATCTTGTTTGATCAGGTTTCTCTGATGGAACTTCATTGCTGGGGTGTAATAAGCCTTGTCTAAACACTTGATCTACTTTGGCTCCTGCTTTCTCTATGACTTTCATGATGTAACCTCTTTCCTGAAATATTTTGTACATGGTGACTTTCTCACCCTCAAAAGTCTCCTCAGTGCCTCAGTTATGCTTTGCACGTAGGAGCTTCTGATCCAGCGCGGCTAATATAAATTTCTCCTCAGGACACGAATCCAGGTAAATCATTCACAATCTATTAAACCAATATGACGGTGGGGCCCATAACACCGCATATCATCCATTCATCCATTTACTGGATTACACACCAAGGCGAAATGTGTTGCTGGAGGAACGGGATACCTTGTTAAATTAGACAGAATAAAGCTTCAGACATCATATACATTAGCCTTTGATGCCGTTGGTTCCAAACATCAAGGTATTCCGCTCTTTGGTCGATGGACCAACTAGTAGAATAAGTTGATGGTGATTAAGACCAGCTCAATCACTGTAAAACCTGTTAAACTTTTAAACTTATTAATGAACTAAAGAACCACAGACTCATTGTTAATTAGAATGAAATTTTATCTAAATTTTCATTTGCACGGGTGAGATTCTTAATTTATTAATCACTTTAATACATTAATAACATTTATATGAAAAGTTCTAATAAAGAATTTAAAAACTTATGCATTACCCATTTAGATGCAGATAGGAATGGTTCACCAAAAAGAAGATAAACCGTAGATCACAGAATAGACTCCCAAACTTATGCATTACCCATTTAGATGCAGATAGGAATGGTTCACCAAAAAGAAGATAAACCGTAGATCACAGAATAGACTCCCAAACTGACTGACTGTCCCGCTAATGGCCTCCTCGACCGGACCTCCCATACAGATTTCCCGCAACGGTCTCGTTCCTTCCCCAGTCAAGTTCGAAGTCCAAAAATGACAAAGTCCTTTAGTTATATAGTGGTGGAAAAATGGAAAATAGGAAAAATTTGGTATAGCAAGAAATACCAATGGCGGCAGTAGCATCAATAGCAGCGGCCACAGCAGCAGCAAAAAGGCAACCCAAAGAAGTAACCTATAGAAGCAGCCCCTCCCACATAAGTGCAGTCCCTTTTATACCCTACTTCTAGCTTACTACACAGAAAGTTGCAATCCTTAGGGGCAGGAATCACGCTAATTGGTCCATTTGAGGGGTGGTGATAATCACCTCATCGCCTTCCTTGTTCAAACTGGTTTCGGGGATAGTTAAGAGTACAACGGTTTCTCATGACCTTTGGGTAAAAGCAGTCCAATTTGTCCATTCATTTTGTTGCAATCCCGATGGTCACAATTTGGTTAGTCCTTTGTTGCTCATGTACTTTTCTCATTTATTCCCACGAATACACGCTGAGTCTTTCTTGGCACCCTCCTTATGGCAGGTCAATGCGACCTTGACATCTCTCACTCCGTGCACGGGCCGTACCCACGTGGTTCAGCTCCTTTATTTCTTCCGCTTAGAGGCCATCTTTGACTTATCACGTGACCTCATCTGTCTCGGCAGCCATTTTCGCAGCATGGCCTAACAGGCCCGAACGAACTATCATAAGAACAAACACAATCAAAATTAAAACAAAGAAAATAAACCTTTCTGATTACCACCCGCCATTCTAAAGACCCATGTTAGGTGTTACCTAGCAGAAGCGACATTTAAAGCCATTTTACTTACCATCCGCATTCTTTGCCACAATACAATTCTACTATATAGCATAAATCATGCGATTTTACTTCTAATTAGTACGTAAATCACAATATTAAGGTCAATCAACTTTACAATTGTAAATAAATTAGATTTTGCACAAATTGCGGTTACCCTTTATGTAATGTTTACTAAAGGTGCATTTGTTGATTAACTCATGCTCCATTAAACAATTAGTATCGTTAATTCATTAAAACTTATTAATTTTCCAAGAGGGGGGTACAAATTATTTTATTTACCCTGCTCCATCAATTCCCCCCTTTGGTGATTTTTAATATCACCACAAAACCCTATTCTACAATTTATCAGATACATGTTTCTTGTCCACTTGCTTTTGTTAGTTCATACAACGGTGTTTTTCTCATCTTGTCATTTAGACCTTTTGTATATGTTCTCCTTCAATTCTTCCAATTCTATTTCTCCCATTTCCTGTTCTCTTTCTTTATTTTTCTCATTTTCGCTTTTTATTCTATTTTCTCTTTTTCTCCTTTTAATACACACATATACTAACTTTGCTGACAACATTACTAATATTATCACTGTTACTGATATTAATATTTTCCCAATAAGAGAACCACCTATCTCTGTGAACCATTTTTGCATTGAGGAAAAACTCTTACCAAGTCTCTCCCAAACACCTTCAACCTCCAGTGGAGCAATTTCTTTGTGCAAATCAGTAATATTCTTTATATACTTCTGTATATTCTCACTTTTATCTGGAATGTAAGTGCAACAATGTTGGACTTTCAGCATTCCACAGACTCCACCCTCTTTTGCCAAAAGAATGTCAAGGGCAAGTCGATTTTGCATTACCATAGCTCTCATGGCAACCATTTCGGTATTTACCATCAAGAACCCTCCAGCAGTATTCATTGTTAAACGATCTACTACTGTGGACAATTTCCGAATCTTAAATGCATTCAAAGATATACCCACTGCTGGTATCAATGCTCCAAAAATGTCACCTACTATTTCTGAAAAACTTTCCCTCCTCCTACGTGATAATATGCTACCTATCTTGTGTATTCCTTTTGTTCCTCTCTCTACATGAAAAATCTTTGGAAAGACCAGGCCTAAATAGCACGTTCCGTACCAATGGTCCGGCAACCTATAATAAGCTCTATTTCCGCAAATATAGTAGATCCCTGGAAATACTGGATCTTTTCCACCTTTAAATCCCCATCCTCCTAAAATTTTATATGTATCTCGGCATTCACTGGAACCCACAAAATAGTTATCATATATAGTCTTATTTCTACTAATACACAATTTTCCCTGTTGGGGCCAATCCAGAACCATAGCTGCATTTGTTTCTCCTTTGTCATGATTTTTCTCTTTAAACGCCCAAAGTGGTGTTTTTGTCCTTTCTTCTACTACCTTTCTCTGAAACTTAACTCTTCTATTTTCTACCATATCCAAGAAAATCTTTTCCTCTTTCTTTAATTCACAGGTAAGATTGTGTCTAACTATATATTCTAACGTTAACTCTTTATTTTCTAAGAAAAATTCTCCAAACATTTTCGCATTTTTCACCTTATTTAGTTCAGGGATTACGGGAACTTTCGCAAAAACAGTGTCTATGTCAGTGTAATTATATTCTAATCTACCTGTTTTATAAAATAAACTAGCTAAAACGCTACAAGTTATCCCATACGTCAAAGGAAGGTGATGATAAGTCACACCTTCTGTGACAGACATAGGTAACTGCATACAAACATAGCAATCCCTCACATCCATTGTCTCCACATATTCATACAGCAGTTTTGTGAAGACATTCTTGGAGAAATCAGTTATAGACTTATCCTTATGTAAATCAGTACTATCTACTAATGCTGCAGTGTTTTGTGTGATAGCTTCTTTATCCTTTTTCGTGTTATTCCCCATTACAGATGTTTCTTCTACAATTAACCTAAGTGGTATTACTATTGCTAAAATAAGCCAAATAAACATCAGCAATCCTGTACAAAAGAAACACATTCTACACCATCTACGTAAAAACTCACATCTAGATCTTCTATTCTCAGTGTCTACCATGTTGTACTATTATCTAGCTATATATATATATATATATATATATATATATATATATATATATATATATATGTACAGAAAATGTGTCACCACACCTCAGAATGACTTTTCGGCCACTCTACCCTTTACTTTGTCTCGTTTTGGTGCTTTCTTCAGCTCTTTCCAGAACTCCTTCTTGTCTTGTTCGGTTTCTATGTCCAGTCCGGTTTTTCGTGCTTTGTCTTTTCAGTTTTGGTGCAATTCACTTTCACCCATTGGTTTACTGCTTTCGTCTGGGCTTTCGTGACTGTTATCTTCTTCTTTAATGTCGGTCAATGCGATGTATAGCCACTCAGGTGACTTATATTTCAGGTTAGGTCTCTTCACTCTTTTTGTTTTCTGTAATTGTTTTCCACCTTGTTTTCCTTGTCCCTTTTGACTGGTTATTTCATTTACTTGTTCCGCATCATCTCTGTTCAAATTTATTATCTTATATCTCAGTCTTTTAACTTCGTGGGGCCAATTGTCTCCTTTTCTTGGCCTTTTTAGTTCGCTTTCTTCTTCCACTCGTTCAGCTCTCCAAGTTCTCTTTCTTGGTCCTAGTCTTTGCTTTCTTTCTTCTTCACTTTCTTCTGATTCCGTTTCGGACCTTACTTCACTTCCTCTATCCTTGAACCTTATGATCTCTGTTTCGTTATCTGAATCCGAACCTTCTTGTGTCTCTTCTATTGGAACATTTGATTCTATCCCTCCTCGATTGTCTTCCGCATTTATATTAATCTTTCTGTCTGAATCTAAATTTCCCTGTTTCTTCTATTTGTTAGTCTGTCCCTACTACTCCTCGGGTTTCTTCCGCATCCTCTCCTATCTCTCTGTCTGAATCTAAGTCTCCCTCAGTTAGCTCAACTATCTCTGGAGGAATTCTTCCGTAATTTGTACTTGGTTGTTCGCTATCACTGTCTCCTGGTTCAGTTTCTTCTTTTATAATGTCAGTTCTTGTTTTTCTCTTTTGTCTCTCATCACATTCAGGTTGGTCTGTTTCAGATGCTGAACTGCTGTCCGATATTTCCAGATGTCGACTTACAGGTCGAGCTTCAAGATCTGGAACTTTGATCGTTTCAGGTTCTTCTTTAGTTGTCAAACTTGTACCTGGTTCTTCCAGATGTCGACTTTCAGGTCGAGCTTCAGGATCTGGAACTCTGCTTGTCTCAGGTTCTGCTTCGGATGCTGAACTGCTATCAGATATCTCCAGATGTCGACTTACAGGTCGAGCTTCAGGATCTGGAACTCTGATGGTATGACTGGCATGAACCCAGTTCTTCACTCCTGCACATTTTACAGCAGTCGTTGTCACCAGGATCACTTGACGTGGTTTATCCCAGCGAGGAACCAAACAGTTTCTTCTTCTGTGGACTTTTATGCGGACCCAGTCTCCTGGACTCAAATCATGAGCTGGTTTTCTTTCAAGAGTGGTCGCATCCGGTCCAACCTGATGAAACACAGAATGTACCACATCAGCCAATCCTTTGCAATAGTCCAATACGAGATCATCAGTTATAGTCAGTAGTTTGTTGACAGGTACATGTGCTTGTCTCATTGCTCGTCCCAAGATTATTTCATGAGGACTTAGACCTGTTTTTCTATCAGGTATGCTTCTGATAGTCATCAGCACCAATGGCAGGGCATCGGGCCATTCGAGTCCTGTGGCTTGACACATTTTCCCTAACCTATTTTTTATTGTTCCATTTACTTGTTCTACCACTCCAGAAGCCTCTGGTCTGTAGGCACAGTGCAATTTCTGTTGAATGTCAAGAGCTTCACATATCAATTGGATCAGTTCATTTTGGAAATGTGTTCCTCTATCTGTTTCGATCGTTACTGGAAAACCATATCTCGGAATGAATTCTCTCAGTAGGAGCTTAGCCACAGTAACTCCATCATTCCTTCTTGTCGGATAGGCTTCCACCCAACGAGAAAACAAACAAACAACCACAAGAACATATTTCAATCTATTGCTCGGGGGCATTTCAATGAAATCCAGTTGCATTCTGGTAAAAGGACCTCCCTCATGTCCTATTGTTCCCAGACTTACTACTGTTTTCCTTCCTGGATTTATCTGTTGGCATATAAGACATCTTTGACAGAGACTTTCAGCTATAGCTCTAAATTTTGGGTTGTACCAAGTCTGTCTGAAAAGTCTGATCATGGCATCCCTACCAATGTGAGCTTGTCCATGGTACATCCGTGCCATATTAGAAATCATGCTATCAGGCATAACTGGTCTTTCATCTCTATAAACCCAAACGTCATCTTCCTCTCTCTGTCTGCAACCTGCTTTTATCCAACCGTCTTTTTTTCTACTTCATTTGCTTCTTCCTGCAATTGCCTTACTTCATCCCAGGTTTCGACCAGGTTAGTAAACAGCAAGGGACATGAAACATTCTCTTTTTCTCTTCTCCTATTCAGTGAGACCATATTTCTGGCACAATATTGGGCTATTTCGTCTGCATATTGATTTCCCACTGTAATATAGTCAGTTCCATTTTTGTGTGCAGCGCACTTCACCCCTGCAATCTGTTTAGGCAGCTGTATCGCCTCAAGCAATTTCTTCACAAACTCACCGTTCCTTATAGGAGTTCCTGCAGACGTCAAGAAACCTCTCTGGGACCAGATCTGTCCAAAATCGTGGACCACTCCAAAGCCATACTGGCTATCCGTGATCACTGTAATTCGGACATTCTTTCCCAATTTGCACACCTGAATCAGAGCAATCAGCTCAGCCACTTGGGCTGACCGTATCCCTCTCAAACAAGATGCTTCCATTATAGCTGCTACTGTACACACAGCATACGCAGCACTTAAAACTCCTTCACTCGTTCTCAGATATGACCCGTCCACAAACATCACATAATCTGATTCTTTCAAGGGCTCATCTTTAATATCTGGGCGAGGTTTTGTGCAAAATTCAAGCACATCCAGACACTTATGATCAACTTCATCCTTGACTCCTACATTTTCTTCATCTGGCAGTGAAGTTGAAGGATTCACACTTGTGCATCTATCAATGGTTACATTGTCTGCACTCAAAATCACCTTTTCGTACCTAGTCAGCCGACTATGCGTCATGAATTGGGTTTTGGTTCTAGTCAGAAGAATTTCAACAGAGTGTGGAACATATACTCTCAGTGGATATCCCATCACAATGCCTTCACTCTGTTCCAGACTCACACAAGTAGCAGCTACTGCTTTCAGACATCCAGCCAATGCCTTTGCTACTGGGTCTAAAACAGCTGAAAAATAAGCAATTGGTCTTTTCATTTTTCCATGCCTTTGCACTAATACTGAAAATGCACATCCTTCTCTCTCACTACAATACAGCTCAAATTCTTTCTCATAATCAGTCATTCCCAATGCCGGTGCCTCACACAACTTTGTTTTCAGTTCTTTGAATGCCTTCATTTCCTCCTCATTCAACTCAATCGGATCTCTGACATCTCTTTTTGTCAATCGCTGTAAAGGTTTTGCAATTAATGAAAATCCACTTATCCACTGTCGGCAATATCCAACCATTCCAAGGAACATTCTCACCTCTCTCTGTGTCATCGGAGCTCTCATTCCTCGGATAATCCTTATTCTTTCTGTCATTAATTTTCACATCCCTTTCTCAATCTTATGACCTAGGTATTGTACCTCCTGTTGACAAAATTGCAGTTTTGACGGAGACACTTTGTGCCCTCCTTCTGCCAAATGATTCAGTAAAGCAATTGTGTCGGTAACACATGCTTCTTTAGTCTTTGATGCCACTAATAGGTCATCTATGTATTGGACCATCACAGATTTTTCAGGCATTTTTAAATCTTCCAATGATTTCTTTAGGATCTGATTAAAGATTGAGGGACTTTCTGTATACCCTTGAGGAATTCGGCACCATGCCAAAATACGCTCTCCGAACCGGAACGCAAATAATGGCTGGCTATCTGGGTATAACGGTATAGAGAAAAATGCATGGCACAAATCATTAACCGTGTACCATTCTGCATCATGAGGAATCTGATACAGTATTACAGTGGGGTTTGGCACAATTGGACAACAAGGAATAACGATTTTATTCACCTTCCTCAAATCCTGCACTATCCTATATGTCCCATTCGGCTTTTTCAACCCCATTATAGGTGAATTACATGGGCTACTCATTAATTCTTTCAAAATTCCTTGTTCGATCATTTTATTAACTACAGGTGTTATTCCTTCAATAATTTCTGGCGTTAATTTATACTGGGGAGTATTTGGGTAATTTGTTCCTTCTCTTACAGTGATTTTTACAGGGTCTACTCCTCTCATTAACCCAATGTCTTCACCTGTGAGATCCCATACATCAGATCTGACTGTTTCTTTCAATTCAATTGGAATTTTCTCTGCGTCAAACACAGGAAACATGTCATTTACTCCTGGTTCTAATTCTGCCATTGTCATTTTATACAGAACATCTTCATCTGGTGTCTGGAAAGCAATACCATCCGGGGTACAATAGATGGTGCAATTCATTTTACAAAGCAGATCGCGTCCTAAAAAGTTTACAGGACTGCAATCGCATACCACAAATCGATGCATCTCTTTGAATGGTCCAACTTTCACCTCTACTGGTTTGGTAAGCGGCGCTTTAATCTGTTGATTTGAAACACCTACAACTTGGATATAGTCTCCTGAGAGAGGAAGGTTTGGAATTTCCACTGATCTAACAGTAGAACGGGTAGCTCCAGTGTCCACAAGGAATGTAACATTTACACCATTCACTTCTCCATCCACAAATGGACCTGACTGATCTACCTCTAGAGTTGCGCCAAGCACGCACTCTTCTTCCTCTCCTAGGCACCGTCATAAACTTTCATCCGATTCATTTCCATCCTGCCGTAACCAATACTGCGACACTGCAGCTGCACGCCGCAATTTTGTTACCTGCTCTCCTCCGTAGAATCCTGTCTCTGCACTGTATCTCTGGGGGTTTACACTCTTGGGAAGAGGTGGTTGTGGCACCTGACTCTGTTGAGTAACTACCTGCGGTTGTTGTAGCTGTTGGTAACTCACCTCATTCTGCACCTGTGGATTTAATGGTTGATTTTCCATATTAGCTTTGGGAGGAAATTTACACTCGTTTCTCCAATGCCCTAACTTTCCACAATTATGGCATGGCCATTTCTTTTTAGCCTCTTCTATACTCATTTGACCTTTTCCCTTACCTATATTCCGTTTGGATTTAGTTTGTCCTGCATCTCCAGACTGATTATTCATTTGAGCCTCTTGCTTTTCTGCAACCTTTACTTGTGCCCACATCGCTTTTTCCTTTAGTTTACGCTGTCTACACTCGATGTCATCACTACAATATTTGGCATACCTTAGTACCTCATCTACAGTGCTATTCTGCCAACACAACATATGCTGCTTAATCATTTCACTTATTTCCGGTTTCAATCCATATACAAATCTATATACGAAATGACTCATGTCCTTTTCACTCAAAGTCTCATAACCGCTATACTGTTTGAAAACCAAAAACAACCTTTCATAATAGGCGTGTACAGATTCCTTACTCTCCTGAGTTGTTCTATCAATCTTTACCCAATCTGTCTCTTTCGGTGGAATCTTATTTTTCAAAAACGTGTCAGCTTGTTCATACTTTCTCATCACTTCTGGACCTGGCGCTCCAGTCTTTGCATCTCTAGGATATTCTTCCTTCGGCCAGTCAATTGTAATCTTACATTCTGTCCATAAATCTTCTGGCACTACAATTTCAAACAATCTATCCAGATCTTCCCACAACACCTTTGAAACTTTGACAAATCTTTCCACTTGTCTATACCATTCTACAGGTTTTTCTCTTAATCTTGGGAAGTCATTTGTAAATGACAATATATCTTGTCTAGACCATGGAACATGTACATAGCTACCTCCTGGAGTTTCCCTCATTGGATATTCCAGTACTATTGGTTCCTTTTCTTTCACCGGAAAAGCCAATGATGCTTTATCGGTCGTTCCCTCCTTTCTTCTTATCCACCTGCTCCTCCATCTGTCCACATCTCCCCATTTTCTCAATAACACAATCAGTTCCTTTATCTGGGTTAATCGTCCTGATGTGTTCAGATTTTCTATATCCTTCTCACTAAAATCCTACCCTATACGGTTTCTGCAGTCCTCTGATTTTTCCAAACTCTACTCCCAGTTCATTCGCTGTTTCTTCCAATTTTTCATGCAAATTCCTAGCTCTCCAAGTAACACTCTTACACCTAAACATAAGTTCGTCATCCTGATAGGATTTGAATCTATCTGTACCAATAGTCCCTAAAATCAACTCTTCCATGTCTATCTTTAATCTGATTACATCCAACGGTTGCGGTTCTGCATCTTTCTTCTGTAAATTCCTCATCCACTCATTTAATTCTTCTGGAGTCGGACCTACAGGGGTACTATTTATTTCTATCCAATTTGTACTTCTCTCTGGGGTCTCAGTTGCTGACTCAGTTCCCATAGGAATCCTATTTATCTGACTCTCATTAACCGTCAAATTTGTAGGTGGACTCGATCTATAGGAGCCAACCAGATCTCTTGTCTCTCTAGTTTCTGGAATTATCCCTTCTCTCATTCTTTGCATATTCGAGTTCATTGGAATTGTCAAGGAATGCTCATGTATTCTTTGGTTTTCAAATACCGGTATTACTGGTCCTATTGTCACTGGTACAGACACGGCTTCCATGTTCATAGTTAATTCTCTTATTTTCTCAGTCAATTCTCTTGTGGTTCTTGCTAACTCAGCTGTATTACCACTATCAGGCTTCGCACTCTGTGGAGTTTCTGATTTTTCATAAGACCTATTTATTTCATAATTTCGTTCAGGGCTTTTATTCCTCACAGTTTCCATTGGTGGTGCATTTGGTGTCACCACCGCAGAATTCTGTTGATATGGAGGTAGTTTTCTGTTTAAAATGTCTTCCAGCAACTCATCCTCTGTGTCGCTACCTCCGTACCCATACCTCTCTGTTACTGCATGTTTCTTTTTCTCCGTACACTTTCTCCCTGTTACTTCTTCAACTGTTCTGACAGGAAACAAACCATCTGTCATATTAGCATACCTCCATCGTCTCATCCTGTCTTCATGATTTACGCCCCATACTCTTCCATGGACTAAACTATAATTCTTTGCACTTCTGTGTCTTTCTCTTTCATACATCTCATCTTCCCATTCACCTAACGCTTCAAACTGTGTTGGTCTAGGTCTCGGTTCAAGTTTCATCATTTTCTCTCTCAAATTTCGAAGTACAGCTGTGCTAAACGAACCGTTTTCTGGAAACGCCAATACTCCATCGTTCTGAGTATATTTTGTCCAATTTTCCAACCATATGCAAGTATGATAACCATATTTCAACATCATATGAGAAGCTGGCGTTTTCGGCGGAGGAAGTACTTCTCCTTCCCTAGTCACTATCTTCTTGTCCTTTTTGAAAAAGTTTTTAATCTTCGCCATCCATGACGGTTTCTCTCTACAATACTCATAGTAAGCCATATTTCACGATTCTTTCTCTCCAACAAACTCACGACTCTGTTCTTTCTACTGTTCGGCTATTCGGACCTATCCCAGCGCGTCTCACACCAACGCACCAATTCGAAAACTCTACGTCACTCTTAACTCTCCTATCCCAGCGCGCCTTTACACTAACACGCCAATCAGGAAGCTCTTCGTTTTCCCACAACTGGCCAATACCAGCGCGGTCTTTGTTGATGTCAGTACTACTCCTGTCTTTTCTGACCCCTCCTTTACAATAATTATCGGCAGTTTTCTTACCTTCTTTTCTCGGCTGAATTTTATTAGTTACAACATAAAACACATTACCATTGTCTGTTTTTGCTAAACAAAAGAAATAGTTTGTTCTATCTTGCAAGAATACTGTTTTGTTCGATAAGTGTAGCACTTCTCTCTACCTTACCCTTCTCTCAAGCAAGGGGTAAACCCGTTTCTCTGGGGATAAAACACATATGGAGACTACACTGCTCCTGATAATTAAGGCCAGAGTTTCACAAGAAAACCTGTTGCTATTTCACTCATACGCGTTTTATACATGAAATGTCCCTATCATAACACAATCCTGTGTTATCACCAATTTTGAAAAATCAGACAATGCACAATTCCATGTGACTTCTCTTGCCACACGTGTCCACTTCCGACTTTCCGGAAGCTTCAAAATTTCGACTTACACATAACATAATACAATTCGACACGAAATGTTAGACATCAATAATCAATAATCAATAATCACCAAACTAATCTATAGTAACCATAACTCTGCTACCAAGAAATATGATCCAGCACGGCTAATATAAATTTCTCCTCAGGACACGAATCCAGGTAAATCATTCACAATCTATTAAACCAATATGACGGTGGGGCCCATAACACCGCATATCATACATTCATCCATTCACTGGATTACACACCAAGGAGAAATGTGTTGCTGGAGGAAAGGGATACCTTGTTAAATTAGACAGAATAAAGCTTCAGACATCATATACATTAGCCTTTGATCCCGTCGGTTCCAAACATCAAGGTATTCCGCTCCTTGGTCGATGGACCAACTAGTAGAATAAGTTGATGGTGATTAAGACCAGCTCAATCACTGTAAAACCTGTTAAACTTTTAAACTTATTAATGAACTAAAGAACCACAGACTCATTGTTAATTAGAATGAAATTGTATCTAAATTTTCATTTGCACGGGTGAGATTCTTAATTTATTAATCACTTTAATACATTAATAACATTTATATGAAAAGTTCTAATAAAGAATTAAAAAACTTATGCATTACCCATTTAGATGCAGATAGGAATGGTTCACCAAAAAGAAGATAAACCGTAGATCACAGAATAGACTCCCAAACTGACTGACTGTCCCGCTAATGGCCTCCTCGACCGGACCTCCCGTACAGATTTCCCGCAACGGTCTCGTCAAGTCAAGTTCGAAGTCCAAAAATGACAAAGTCCTTTAGTTATATAGTGGTGGAAAAATGGAAAATAGGAAAAATTTGGTATAGCAAGAAATACCAACGGCGGCAGTAGCATCAATAGCAGCGGCCACAGCAGCAGCAAAAAGGCAACCCAAAGAAGTAACCTATAGAAGCAGCCCCTCCCACATAAGTGAAGTCCCTTTTATACCCTACTTCTAGCTTACTACACAGAAAGTTGCAATCCTTAGGGGCAGGAATCACGCTAATTGGTCCAATTGAGGGGTGGTGATAATCACCTCAACGCCTTCCTTGTTCAAACTGGTTTCGGGGATAGTTAAGAGTACAACGGTTTCTCATGACCTTTGGGTAAAAGCAGTCCAATTTGTCCATTCATTTTGTTGCAATCCCGATGGTCACAATTTGGTTAGTCCTTTGTTGCTCATGTACTTTTCTCATTTATTCCCACGAATACACGCTGAGTCTTTCTTGGCACCCTCCTTATGGCAGGTCAATGCGACCTTGACATCTCTCACTCCGTGCACGGGCCGTACCCACGTGGTTCAGCTCCTTTATTTCTTCCGCTTAGAGGCCATCTTTGACTTATCACGTGACCTCATCTGTCTCGGCAGCCATTTTCACAGCATGGCCTAACAGGCCCGAACTAACTATCATAAGAACACACACAATCAAAATTAAAACAAAGAAAATAAGCCTTTCTGTTTACCACCCGCCATTCTAAAGACCCATGTTAGGTGTTACCTAACAGAAGCGACATTTAAAGCCATTTTACTTACCATCCGCATTCTTTGCCACAATACAATTCTACTATATAGCATAAATCATGCGATTTTACTTCTAATTAGTACGCAAATGACAATATTAAGTGTCAATCAACTTTACAATTGTAAATAAATTAGATTTTGCACAAATTGCGGTTACCCTTTATGTAATGTTTACTAAAGGTGCATTTGTTAATTAACTCATGCTCCATTAAACAATTAGTATCATTAATTCATTAAAACTCCCCATAAGAAATTCTATAGATCAGGCTAGATTGATGGTCGCTGTTGGCACTAAGTAGACAGATACGCACTGTGGGATTTTGATGGAACTTAGTTTGTAGTCTTGCATTGCTGACCTCCACCTCGATATCCAAGAAAACAATGTTAGTCTTGCTAATTTGTACAGTAAGCTGGATGTTGTGTGTGTTTGTGTTAAGAGTGGAGACAAAGTCAGAAGCAGACTCCTAATTTCCTTTCCAGATGCAAAAAATGTCCTCAATAAACCTGATCTCCATGACCACCTGATCCTCAAATTCATCTAGTTGAATGGACACCTGTTCCTCCCACCAACCCATAAAGATATTGGCGTAACGGGGGGTGAAACAGGTGCCCATTGCAGTCCCCTGTACATCTGGGTATCAAAGATGAAAAAATTGTTTGTAAGGCAATACAGGATCATTTCCAGCAACATCTCAGTATGGAGTAATAATGAGATGGACCGTGCTCTTGGAAAGTTACTGACAGCCTGAATTACCAAGTCATGCCTATTGCTTGTATAAAGGCTGCTTACATCAAGGGATAGTAGCAGCTAGTAATTTTCCCAGTGTATGATTTCAATCAGAGTCAAAAAGTGTGTGCTGTTTTTTTATATCTGCTGGTAATGCTGTGACAAACGGTCTAAGATAGTGGTCTATGTATTTGGAAGTGTTTTCAAGGAGGGACCCAATTGCAGACACAATGGGTCTCCCTGGGGACTTGGATGCATCTTTGTGTAGTTTCTGTAGTAGGTATAACACCGGAATTCTGGGATGTCTGCATTTGAGTAAGAGATATTCTTCCCACTCCAAAAGACTCCTATCTTTTCACTCCCCCAACATTTCCCAATATTTGTGATATTTGTGATTGGAGGCTGTGATTTCCGAGGTGCTGGAGGGGCATAGCAGATGATATCACTGACTTGTCTTCTCCTTCACATAGGTAATCAGATTAAGACAATATTACAACATTACCCCCTTTGTCTGATTGACGAATGACTATGGAAGGGTCATTATGAAGGGTTTCTAATGCTACTAGTTGGCCCTGATAGGTTGTTCCTAGTGTAACCCTGGTCCTAAATCTCATATTTTGAAGCTCTTTGATAACACTTTTTTTCACAGACTTCAACAGCATCACAATGAATAGATGGTGTAAACGTGGACTTAGGTTTAAAAGAATTAGGACATGGCAAGTCCACTTGCATATTCAAATTATCAAGATTAAGGAAGGGATCTTCATGGCCGCTGGTATTCTCATCAAGTGCAGCCAAGGTGTGGAGTGTCTCAATGTAATGTCCATAGAATATATGGCTTGGTTGCATATGTGTCATATGGAACAAAGTAGCAATTGCCTAATTAGTTACACAATACAATTAAAGGAGTAACTACTTGTTGCTTTTGTAATATTATACACCCAGGTTCCTCTTGTCTTGTGCTTGCCCCCTATGTAGTAACATGGCCAGGTCCTGAATGAATACTAAGGATATGGCACATGTGGTTAGTGTTGAGTGAGATCCTATTGATGCCACTGAGGGAGAAGAAAAATCACAGTTCTGATTATTTGCATGTGATTCATTCGGATGAAGAGGTATATTTTCTAGGGATTAATTTTTAGGATTACATGCACCGTCCTCTGCTGAAGTTTATTAAGTGCCAATTTCAGATGCTCTCACTTGATGAGATCCTTAGATAGAGTTACATGTCATCCTCCTACTGATATTTTGGTTCCTCCAGTTATGTTGATTCCAGTTAGAGATTGAAAAGAATTCCTCTGTAGAGGTATGCTGCAAGAACAGTGAATGTAGGAAAGATTTGTAGGTATTCATTTGGAAATAAAAGTCATTACCTTTCCCACCCTTCAGTTCTTTCTAGTGGACAAGATGTCCAGGAGGGTTTCATGGTAGAATGTTTGTTTCTAATGCTGCTGGCACGCTAGGAGTACTAGTAAGCATGAATGTTTTCACTAAGTCACCAAACAATTTCTGATACCATCTGAAGTTTTCAGAACTGATCAGTTGTATGAAACTTGACTGATACAGGCAGAGGACGTTGTTTGCATAGGTATACTTTTGTAATTTGACTGTGTTGGCTTTTTCTACATTTTCTACAGAGTGGAAGTTTTCTTTCTTATCTAACTCTGGACAAATCTCAATTTTCCATCCTTGGTTTTCGGGTGTGATTTGACCAACTTGCAAAGGATTAAAGACTTTGTGGGCAATGTAGACCTATCTGAAATTTGAGCAGATTTTTTAAGTGTTGTCGTTTTTACATGCAAGTTTATATTCTCCAAAATCAGTGATCACCATGATGCATTATTTTGCCTAGCCCCAGAGTCTGAGCATTCCACTTTATTGGCTATTAGAAGCCAGAGACCCCCCACTGCCTATTTACACTATGTCATTTCTACAACAGATCGGTTGCATTGGCACACAGCATGCAATCACTCTTTTCCGTTGTGCACTGGAAAATTGTCTGAACCCACTGTGTGCCATGTATGTCAGTGCCCAATTTGTCTTCCATCAGAAAAAACACTGTTCACTTGTACTCTGATGGTCTTGTTCTCACTACTTTGGCCACTTTATAGTCAATTTTACTTTTAGTCTTTTTGTGCTATGTGATGCATTTCTCTTTGTATTCCATACTTACTGATAAACGTTGGTTCATCCTTTTTTTTTGCAAAATGTCCATGGCCTTTAATATGCCAACATGGATCTGCACAACTACTCAGGTCCCTGCTGTATGTATTCTAAACCAAAGAATAGAGTGCAGTTCGACTGCCTCATTTTAGATTACTTGTTGTAGAAAAGCAATTGCCTGTGATGCTTTAACAATGCTTATTCAAAGGTTATATCGAAGCTCATATGCCTCAGTAACAACGAACTGCTGTACAAGTTAAGCAGGGTGCTGCTTGCATCATGTGGTATTGAACACTGAAATACTGCAAACCCCTTTACGCCCCATGGCAGCCTCAGTAGTGTTTCATTGTGCCGTAATATGGCTACTGCATCTTTGTCAACATTTATTCAGCTATCCTACTTTGATCCTAAATTTCCCATGTAGATATGTCTATAGCAGATGATACAGCTGGTCGAATTTGTTCCCATTATATTCCGGTAAAAAATTCTAATCAAGCGATTATATCTTTTGTTAACAAAACCACATACTCTGTTTGGTGCAGTGCTTAATTTAAGCCAGTGGTCTCCGGTGCTCAGCAGCTGCACTTAATTGGTTTACGGTGCTCTGCACAGGCACTTAATTGTCAACACCACACTTATGACAGTGTGCCACATGCTGCCACTGTTCATCTAATTTAGAGATGAGCTTGTTTCGGAATAAAATATACATACAAAATTGCTAATACCTGCCTCCCCAGCCATTCCTTTAGTTTTGGGGACCTGGAATAATCTGAACTTTCGCACTTGCAGGCGAGAGAGATGGTCAGTTGTTGTTTTGGCAGTGATCACAGGGGCAATGGGTGGGGCAAGAGACAGTGGGCTCCGGGTCAAGACCCTGGCACTTATAAGTTTACAAATAAAGCACTGGTTTGGTGGTTGTCATTCAAGCAGTCGTGCAATTGATGTTATTTACAACTATGATGTTGGCATACTGTATTATCAGTGTTAACAATATCTTAGAACTAATAATTTGTCTTGCTGTTTCTAATTTGAGCCTACGTTGCTCTTTGTCATCCAGAATTTGGGAAAGGGTAATCTTTCTCCCACACGTGTCACTTTGCAAATAGTGTGGTGCATCATGTGGCCATAATAAGTGCCAGAGCCCTGCCATCAATGGTGAGTGATCCACTAACCCCTCCAGAGTTGGCACACGATGCGCTCCTACAATGTGAGGGTGATGGTCTCCAAAAACATGTAAATGAGATTACATATTAAAAGCCTGCACTTCGATATTATGGTTTTGGCGAGACAGTTGTAACTCATGTTTGTCAGCAAAATGTGTCACTGTTAGAAATTGGGTTAATTGGGTTAATGGTTGAGGGTAGTGAACACCTACTCAAGCAGCAACCGCAAATCTTGTCAGGGTGAAACACAAGCAAACCCCAAATTAACCTGTGCTTAACCCTCTAGGAGCTTGGCACGAAATCAGTCAATCTTAACTTAGAGGCAATGTGTAAAGTATTTATGCAGCACTTCATTATTTGAGACCAAAACGACAAAAATCCATTCAGTAAAACGGGAGATATACCATTTTAAAGATTTGAGTGAAAACGGTGCTTAGAAGCACAAAATGGAAAACTGTGATTTTCTCGTCGTGCCAGACCGGGACAAAGTCACAAGTTCTGGCTGACCGTGATGGCGTGCAGGCCGGAGACAAGGACCAAGTTAGGCCCACTGAACAAAGTACCTTAAATCTAGGTTGCGGAGCGCTGCAAGGTCCTGCACAGAGGATGCACCATGCAGTGGGGGTTCCAATGGGCTGTGGGGCTGTGATACGAGGTCTTGCATTAGGATGCACTGTGCAGTGGTGGTTCCCATGAGCTGTGGGGCTGCAATACAAGGCCCTGCATCGAGATGTGTCACGCAACAGCGGTTCCGAGGAGCTGTGGGCTTCTATGCAAGGTCCTGTGTCAAGATGTGTCACGCAGTGGCTGTTCCTAGGAGCTGCAGGGCAATGCATCACCCTGTGTCAATTTTTCTGGGCTGGCAGAGGACTTTCAGGCACACTTTCAAGGGTCCAGGACTGGGGTGCCACCACTTGAGGGCAAGACTCACAGCAGGCAAAGTCCAGGTGATTGGTTTAAGGCGGTTAGAGCCTTTTCTGTCCCTGAGGCTCTGATCAGAATGGCCAGCCAACTAGCTCTTGGAGTTACTCTGGTGTCCTGGGTTCAAAATGCAGGTCCAGTACTTCTCACTCAGGCAGCAGGGCAGCAGAGTAGCAGTTCTTGCAGTCTTCCACAGGTCCAGAGATATACTGAAAATTTGGGTCAGAGGGTCCACTATTTATATATGGTGCCAGCTTTGAAGTAAGAGAAGGTTCTAAAGGTTTCCATTCCCAAAGGTGTGGAATTTCCTGCCTCCCTGTCCTTGCCCCAGCTTGTCTGGGGGCACAAATACTAGTGTCAAACCTTTTCTGAGTGTGCTCAGGCAGAGGCTTTGTGATGTGCAAGTGTGGTAGGTGACAGTGCTTCCCCCTCATCAAGTTAGAGATTGCCCATCCTGCCAACACCTATTCCCCCTTCGTCTCCCTGTCTGGGCGCAGTACAAAAAGACCAACTGCCAGTTACACCTAGTCATGTGACCCAGGATACAGACACCAAATAGTTAAGACAAGAAAATGCCAAAGTTCGAAAAGTGGCATTTTCAGAATTGTGACTTAAAGTCCGACTTTACCATTAAAGAGGGTTTTTAATTACAATTTTTTACACACCAAAGTACATATTCCAACCTGCTCTCAATAGAGAGTTATCACTTATTGAATGTAATAAGTTAATCCAATGTTATACTATGGGAGAGGCAGGCATTGCAGTTTGAAAAAATCCAACTGTAAAGGTTTTTCACTACCAGGACATGTAAAAGTTATAAGTACATGCCCAATGTTTTAAATACACTGCACCCTGCCCTATACGCTGTTGAGGGACTGTCCTAGGGGTGACTTGTATGTATTTAAAAGGAAGGTTTAGGCCTGGCAAAAGGTTTTTTTGCCAGGTCAAAATAGCAGTTTACAACTGCATAAACAGGTGTTACATCTTATGCTGTTGTCCCTTGTCCCTTTCCCTTTAAGCTCTTGTATATATTTGATTCTGGCACCTGCCAGGTCTTTGTAAGTGTTCTAAACAGAACTAGAACCTATTCATTCAGGATCTGCTTGCTGCTAGAATGGTACTGTACCTTTAGAGATTAAACTTCCTTTTTATTACTTCTGGATTCTGCTTCAGGGAGAGGTAATATGCGCAGTCGTGCGCATCGACGTGAAAGTAACCCCGATCCAAAATGGTGGATGACGCCTTGACACGCAATACGTGATGATGCAAGGCGTTGCGATGTCGTCAGGCATTGAAGATGTTCTCCGATGCCACGGTTTGCAGATGAAGATGCATCTCCGTCCGGTGTCGAAGGCGTTCTGTTGCCAGGGTTCGTGACAAAGATGACGAATGACTCTGAAACAACGTCGCGTGGGCAGTCGTTGGTGATTTGAACAACGTGGTAAGGATATTTGGAAAATAGCATAAAAATTGAAAATTCAGACGCTGAATCTCTCTCGAATCTCTGAAGCGGCCCCAATAAAGTAGTCTCTATCGATAAAACGATATCCAAGCAATCTAGTAATGCTTGTGAAATTAAGTAAAAAAATTAAATCCCAATTGTAGTGGTACCGCTTCTGTGCCAAGTAGGGTAGCAAGTACCTAGAATAACTCGTCGCCAGTGTAAGATCTCATTTGAAGAATTGAAGCAGAATCCAGAAGTAATAAAAAGGAGGTTTAATCTCTAAAGGTACAGTACCATTCCAGCAGCAAGCAGATCCTGAATGAATAGGTTCTAGTTCTGTTTAGAACACTTACAAGCAGACCTGGCAGGTGCCAGAATCAAATATATACAAGAGCTTAAAGGGAAAGGGACAAGGGACAACAGTATAAGATGTAACAACAGGCAACTATAACAGGCCTGAGACATGTTTACAAGGCTACTTAAGTAGGTAGTGCAATCAGTGCTGCAGAGCCATTAGTAACATTTAATATACAGGCCCTGGGTACATGTAGTACCACTTTACTAGGGACATACATTAAATTAAATGTGTCAATTGTGTGCAAGCCAATGTTACCATCTTTAAAGAAGGGAGCACAAGCACTTTAGCATTAGTTAGCAGTGGTAAAGTGTGCAGAGTACTAAAGCCAGCGAAAATGAGGTCAGCAAAAACAGGAGTAAGGCAAAACATTTGGGGATGACTACATAAGGGGCTAAGTCCAACAGTCGCCATATTGCTAATGTCTTTCTTAATAAAGTTGGTACACTTACAGTTTTTTTATACCTATGAAAAATCTGTATTGGAGTGTCCCATGGCAGTCAGAAGGTACTCGGGGTCCTTCATCTCTGCTGTCCTGGGGTCTCTATAATGAAAGCTGTGAACTAGGAACCAAGTGCACCTCTTTAATACTTGACTCCCAGAGTAGCAATGCCAAGCAGTCAAACCCTTACTCAGGAGAAATGCTCTGAACTAGAGACTCGGAACTCAGCCACAAACAACACTTAATAAGTCACAGACCAGTCAGTGTGTTTTCTTTTCAAAACGAAAGGTACTGTATTTCACTCCTAAACAACAGTTATGCACAAATAATCAAATATATGCAAAATGGAAGGTGGAAATAAATATGGAGACACTCTCTACAGGGTCTCCCAACCTACACAGAGTGCACACAAAAAGGAAAGGTCATGTAACTACTCAAATGTGCCCTGGACCCCTAAGCTGGAGGCATTTCTCATGATCTGCACATCAACAAACTTTAATTTCTAAAATGCACTACCCCCATGAGGGGTGCATCAAAAAACGGTTAAGCTTGATGGAATTATAAGAGCGTCACCATAATAGTTAAATACAAACCAAACCATCCAACAATATTGCAATTCAACATTACACATTTCAAGAGAATAACAAGAAATGTGCACTAAATCTAACTTTCATAGGCATGAAAATATGCAGTGTTTTAACTCTAGTGTGTACATGTTATGTTGATACATCAACAAACACTGAAACTTCCACTGTCAAAATCTTATTTTTACATTAATGTGCTTGTTCAACAACCCTCAGATAGTCTTGCAACAAACATATATGCACCCCAGAACCACTGTACAAATGTCCCAGCTACAGAAGTGCTTGACTCTTCTGCTAAACGTTCTTGGAGTCATTTTTGCAGTAACCCTGGAAACATAGGCTTACAATCGATAAAATTCCAGCAGAGTCTTCTGTTGGAGCAAGGGGAGAAAACGGTTCTTCTCCTGGCAACCCCATTAATGATGTAAATGTCCTTGTGGTGGTGTCACAGCCTTCCTTTGGCCATCACCATCACTGATGTGCAAATGCTTAGCCAACCACGGGGGCTTAAGGACCTCCTCTGCTATAACTTGTGTTTGTAATGCTTGGGTCTCTTAGTGTTGAAATAACAGATTTTTTGTAACCAACTGAATAGTGCTAATTTTATCGACCTCTGAAGGATGAAAGGCTGAGTGGAATCATTAGGACATGAACCTGTGACCATAGGTCAAAGACAGATTATTGGAGTGGATGTATTAGTCCACTGAGCCTTCAACCTGGTATGGTTCCCTGAGCCTTTAAAGCAGATATGCTGTGAGCCGAGACATCTGTACTTTTCTTTTTTAAATCAACTTGCATCTGCTGCCATGTGGCCCTTAGCCTGCAGGTGGCCTTGCTCCTCCGCAGGGAATCTTTGCTCTTATTCTAAGGGCTGCACAGATGCCCAAGCCTGCATGACTAGGTAGGACTCAAAGGTCTGAAGAGGAACTAGCTTCCTCCTTTCTCCCCACCTAAAGTTTTCACACTCCCAGAGGTGGAGGCAAGATGAGGAGGAATTACATCCATGAGCTATTTGCCTGGAGGGGGTTGCCTGCGTCAAGGGCAGTGCCAAGAGCTCCCCAGGATAATGATTGATGGTGCCTTGACCCCCTCTAATGGGGGCAGGTTCTAACAATCATCGCAACACACTTAAGGCCCTGCTGGTCTCCCAGGCCACTGGCTCTACCTGGGTGTAAAAAGAATTCTGAGAGGGGAGCACCACACATACTCCTCCACAGCTAATTACCTGGGGCACTCACCCTCCCTGAGGCACCACTAGACGCAGTAAGGTTTTGTTTGGCCTGGCAGCAGTGGGGACAAACCGGGCAGTACTCCAATGAGCACTGAGGAGAAATACAGTTATTTTGGGCTCTGGTGGGCTTCTTCTTATGGATTGTTAGCTTTTTGCTTATAGAGCTAAGATTCAGCCACTAGGAGTAGCTATTTAGAGCCTCCTGACAATCCAGTTTTCATATGTTTCTCGATTGTATTTCAGAATGCTTTACCTGTGTTGAGGGAGAACCTCAGAGATCTGCACTCCTGCTTCTTTGGCTTCTTGTAGCTCTTTGTCCTGAAGTCTTCCAGCCGAAGCACCCCTCAGCTCTCATGGCAGTTTATGCTGCCTGCACTCCCCAGGGCCCTTGTGTTTCTTGCAGAAAGCACTCTGTCTACTTTCCCTGGAGGGAGTAGGGGGGCCAGTTTCACTGACCCTGCGCGCAGAGTCTACAACATCCCAAGAGTAAACTTGGAGTCTTTTTCAGGCAGGGAGTTATTCACTAGTTGGGCTGTCCTTTATTTCCTGTAAGTCACACTTCTCACACAAGTCCTGGCCTTGTGAAGCAGTTTAAAAGTCGAGGTGGAGAGTTTAAGAAGGTGGCCATCTCTGCCCAATTCTGAGATGCCAAATCACCCCTCCGCCCCTGACATGCATTTCCTAGGAGCAGCTCACAAGCTGCCACAGCACCCTGCCCAGCAACCTTGGTTTTTTCAAGATGGCATAATCAAGTTTTAGTCTGTAATAGTTGTGCTTTTCCCAAACTGACAACACAAATGTATTCCTTCCTTCCAAGAAATCAAAGGGAACACCTTGAGTGACGTTTGCCAGACTGTACCTGTTAACTCATTGACCCTGTGAAATAGGGCATGTCTAGGCTTGTCAGTGGGATGTCACCCTATCATATTTCTTCCCCACCTTCTTCCTTTGCCAGGAGAAGGCTAATCACTACAGATCATCCTATTACAGGTTTCTGATCTACCAGTTGACCAGTAGAGCAATTACCTTTGCACTGCAGGGTACACTAACACCTAAGTCTCATTAGATCTGGCTGAGGGTAATCCAAAAAGCATGACGCAGTGTATATATGGCCAAATTAATATTTTGTTTGTACTCTGGACCTTTTTAAACATAGGGAAGGGCATTTTAATACTTTCTCTTTGTTGAGCTAATCCACAATTAATATTTTGCAGTTTCTACCTAAACACAGTGAAGCACTAGAGACTAAACACTAACTGGTTAATTTGTGCCGGGGTTTTCTGTTGGGCGGGGACTCTTCTATTTTACTTCCTGTGGGAGGCGAACCTGGTGAGAAATTTCAATTCCTTTTCATTTTCATTTATAAGCCAGCATTCTAGAGTCAGCCCTGTAACTCTTGATGAACTATCACTTGGTTGTTCTGTTCACCATGTCTGCCAGCTCTCCTTAGTGCCAAAGTGCTCTGTTTCCTCATTCAGCTTGGGTAGCACTACTTATTTGAACTGTACCAGTAGTACAGCTAAAAACATCCCACAGACATGAGTGTACACTCTTGCTGACATACTTAGGCCGAAAGAGAACAAACTGAAATCTTCAGCAGCTTGCACTGCCCTCACACTGCTACAGCCAACTAGAAAGGAATTTAACATCTTCTTTCTAATTCACTGAGCAGCCAGTGACCCAAACTGTCAAGGTACTTAAGAGAGTACTTGTGCCTACATCATGGGCATGCTGATACCTCAGAGTTGTTAAAGTATGGCTAAAAGTACTCTGTAAGATGATCATGAAGGAGGAACACGTGTGATTGGTGAAGACCGAGGACAAAAGGGAGACACAGAGACATGAGACCGTGGCCAAGAATATCAGCAGGGTCTGGGTCTTGCCAATGGGCAGATGGTCAACGATAGCATGGGCGTGAAGCAGGCTGTGGGCCCAGGCTCACAGCCCCTGCTACCAGTTAGCTCCTCTGGCAGAGACTGAGTATGTGCTTTGGAAATCGGTACTATGCCCAGAAGGCTCTTTGCTTTTGGTTTTCCTAGTACTGCTCATTCATTTATAAATCCATCAGAGAAAGTGCAGAAAGATGCCTTGGAAGGAGGGGCATTTGCTATTTATTAGCTCAGCTTACCAACTTTCAAATTCAGGCCACCAGACTTTATTCCTGGCTTTACAGCCATACAAAGGGAGGTGTAGGTAAATGCTTATGTTCAGAAACTATGTTATTTTAACACAACTTAATTCAAGACTATTTGTTGCAGTGCGTGGTACCGGTGGTGAAAATGGGCCACTGCAGTGGTAGAAGCGGGTCATGCCAGTGGGGTAAGTGGGTAGTAGCCTCCTAAAGGAAAATGTTTGACACCTATTCATATTTTCTTTTATCTTATGGACTAGCTTCCCTCCACAACAAATTTGAATATTTCTTTTTTGCCATTCAATTAAACTATAAGGCCTACACAGGAATAATCCATTTAGTCAGGGACACACCTGCAACCGGCTACCTGCGCGCAGATACCAGGCTGAGTCAGACAATAGTTTTCCTTGCTCAGCCACACATGTATGAACGCATGTTCACATGTAGCCAGTGCAGAGTTTCTTACTCCAGTTATGGAGCAGTAAGCTTTGTTTTTAAAGTCGAGTACTGGTGGTTTTCACTCTAGTCTTTTTAGCAGAAGCTTACAATCAGTGATGGTCAATTAGTGAGACTCAGTCATAGCAGAGGTCCAAATAACAGTGGTCAAAAATAAACAAAAATTGGGGAGGGGATTAAGAAGATGAGAACCTGCTTCCTAACACCAATGTGCTTTAATCACTCTGTTGTTTGCCTTCACTCTTGGTTTGCACTTCATTGGGACAGACGTGAACTTCAGCTGGAATGCAACACAACTTTTCATCACTCATAGTCACATTGTTGAAAGGAATGAGTCCAGGTGTATGTCAGGCCTAAAGGCATATGTCTTTGGTATTTTATTATCATTATTATTATTATTATTACGATTATTATTATTTGTAGTGGTAGAAGTATTATTATTATTTTGATCATCATTATTGCTGTATATTGACCCAAAATGATCACATGTACATGTGGCCAAATGTTATTATCAAGAGATTGCAGTGCCATGCCAATCATCTAGTGATTTGGAAATGTGATAGTAATAAGAACAAGGGACAGGCACCCCATCTGCTTTATAACAGATCAGGCAACTTAAGGAGTTCCCCTAGAAAATTGCTAACCTGTGCTCACAAATTCTGTAAAAGTTCAGGAGCTGAAAGACCCCCCTCTGACTCACAAGAAGCAGAAGAGCTATTTGCTGTTGCAAAAGTATCTTTCTTAGCATGAACAGTGTCTACCACAGCTGGTAGAACTATCTTCATGATTTACAAAGCAGCCCAGTGGAGTACTCTGTCAGCTGTTGATGCGCACACCGTTTGTTGTTTGGAGCTCATAATGCCAGGAATGTTGAGTGCTCTTAGAGTACAATATGACTAAGGATCAAGAATGACAAAATGCATATCGATTTGAAGCTATGACCTGAAGTCTAAACCCTTTTCGTAGCTTCCATAAGAGAGGTGCCTAAAATTGACATTCATAACGTGCATTTGTAAAGCTCACATCCACCATGAAGGATATCTTTTCACTGCAAGAACAAATGCTCATTGTTATCAAACTCAATGTTTTTTTGATCTCAGATGGATGTACAGTTGAGTGGTCCAGCAGGGATCTGAACTTGTGACCATGAGGTCAATCACAGACCACTAGTTGTTTCACAATATGATATAAACAGTCCTTGACAGTCTGTTTATGTTCATAATGTGAGGGCCACCACAGTGCGGAGCATGGTTTGTGGGATAAACATCCTCCTAAACTTTAAGTGCTTGGTTCTTGCTCTGTTGATTGTCATTTTAATAGATCTTCAGACCAAATAAATAGTCTGACTTCATATATAATTCCTTTGCCTCAGTGCTTTATGTTGCTGCATGACTCCCAGTGGTGCTCCTACCCTCAAGAATTTATAATTGTGTATCATTAAAAACACACTTAAAATGAGCACAGATCTAAAACTAGGCTAAAAGAACAATCGCGAGATTCACCTAAACCCCAAATAAAAATGCTTTTCTCAGATTTTCTCAGGCTGGAATGATCTATGCGATGCTAGTTCTGCAAACTTTATCTAAACTTCAGTAAGTCCATTTGGCTTGGGAACATTCCCTGCTAATGAGCTCCATGCTCATAAACCCCACAGAAGGGAAAATGATAATAAAGTTGTTCAGGGTATTTGCTGAATGTGAACCCTACATCAGATACAGGAGGTGCCACATTCGTCCTCATAGGGATGGAGCTGTTTCTGACTTTTCATTGCAACCTTTGAATCAGCTTCAACAACTCCATAGAGAATTACATTGCATAATATTATGTGATGACAGGTGCTATACAGTACTGGGCCTCAAGAAAACATCTATAGTGAGAAGGTAACGTTTCCCCACTACTAATCCGACCTCATCATCTCATGTCAGCCTAAACGTCCAGACCTTTCACAATACATAGAATTGTTTACACTTATCCACTTATTCCCACGGATGTGCATTGGCTATCACCTACTTTCATATTTATTGTTGTTCCATTGACTTCTGTTGAAAATGGCTTTCCACAAGTTTTCATTTTCTTTAGATACTATGGGCCTGATTCACAAAGTTAATAGTACCTACTGCAACCTCTATGCCTTGCAGGTAACAGGTAAAATAGTCGGGCTGGCGCCCTTGATGTAATGTGACTACAGGGTCCGCCCGCCTCTACTTTGGCCTCTGGGGCCCTAGCAAACCCTGGGGGCTCTTGGCAACCACAGCTCATTATTCCTTGTATGAAGTTGAGTAAGGCAGCCTGGGCCATCCTAAATCTTTCTCATCACTCAACTTTTAAGGGCACAACCACACTTTTTATAAAACTATATACTCACCAGTTTATCCCCATGGCTTTGTGTGGTGGAGGGATTTGGGGCTATCAAAACCCAGAGGTTTTACAGATCGAAGAAAACCGTATCTGTAGGTGACTTTTTAATCTCCCGCCCTCTATGCCATGTTTTATTATGCACTCTACGTTGAACTTGCCTTACATTTCTGATGCAGTTAATCTGGCCCCACTACTTTTGTAGATTAGCATATGGGCCAACACCATGGCTAGTTTTAACAGGGAAGTATTTTTAGACTGCCTTGAGCTTGACATATGCTTTTCTATCCCTTGGCTGTAATATGTATGTAAGTCTTTTCATGATTTAGGTTTACCCAATCTTTTTTTAGCACCCCTCACTATAACTAAATATAAATCCCTAGTGAGGAACCATTTCAGGGAATACAGCTTGATTCAGCGTCTGGATCAGGTGTATGGCAAAATATTTGTGAAAAATTATTTTATTACTTTGGCATCACTTGATCCAGCTTTTTATCTTACCCTGGAGCTGAAGAAATGGCAATAAATCACTCCTTTTTTGTTTCAGAGATGGTACTGTGTGAAGACTGTTGTGTTTTTATGGGGATGCTCACCAGTGGAAATCTTGTTTGCTCTTGCAATGGGATTTCTTTACAGTCATTACAGCACTCCCTGTTTTTCTGTAAATATTATAAAATCTTTTTTTAAAGCCTTTGTTGAAAGACTCTAATATCATGATATGTAGAGAAGCCCTATTGTTTTTACAGCTTTTGGGAAATCGTGATTCTGTTCTCAGTTTGTTCTTTCCTCAAATCTGCTGTAAGTTGCAGGGAATCACTGAAAGTTGTGTAATCAGATAGAGAGGGAGTGTTAGTGTACGGTTGACTGGTGTGCTTAACTGCCTGGTTGAAAGTTTTGGTTCTTTTAATGTTGTTGTACTTTTGTAGATGATTATTCACATGGCAAGAAATGGATTTTAATTCATTTATTATTTTATAATTGTTTGCATGAATTTTATGTATCTCTTTTATGTTTTTATTGTAAACCGAATAAAGATTATTATGATGATGATGATGAGTATAGGATACTGCCCCTATACGTAGGAGAACAGGGATCTGCCATAGAGAGATCCTGAGGAAAGCCACAAAGACCCGACCTGGGTGTAGGTGGCTAACACATGTAGACTGTTATTGTTTGAAGTTGTAGGGGATCATTGACATGTTCCCATTTAACATCCCTGTTTTTAATCTTATCCAAATTCCCATAAACTGAATAAATTACATTGGGACAGTTGAGGTTTTTTTACATACACCTCACAGATCCCACTGATAATTTCACCTAGAAGTGCTCTGTCCCCAGGAAGGTTGAGCCCATTCAGTCACACTAGGTGTCTCAAGTGTCGACCCGAGGATGAAGTATGCCACTGATGATGTCTAGTAGGTGAGTATCTCTTAAAAAGCCCTAACGGATTCCTGGTTAGGAATGGCATTATTGTGACTCCACTTCCTCTTGATTCTTCATGTTATTGCTTGAAGTCGAGTTGTTGCACCCCTAATACTTCTTAATTTGGTGTTTATAATCACATGGTCACCCAAAAATGGGTATACTAGTGCTGGCTAAAATTCTGCTCTTGGGAGGGGACATGATAAAATATTACGCCGAAGGCTCCTAGGTCTTACATTGGTTCCTATGAGTATGGAGAAGGCGAGCCCCATATGGAGGGAAGGGTACTAATCTCTCCATATGAGCACATTGGGGGGAGCCTTCAGGAGGTTGGTGATGGTTTATGACATTTACAGCTGCTGGGCTACGATGTCACTTCAGGCTCAGGCACAGGCTTGAAGACTTAATCAGGACCTTAGATGCGGAGTTGGACAGCAGGCAGGCTGGGCCCCATCAGAATTCTGGGCATCGGGGATAAAGTAAGGAGACTGAGCCCCTGTCGTGTATAGACCTTCGGCAATAAGCACCAATATGTGGGGAACAGCCTACCAGCAGAGAGGAGGCCCACCGGGGCAGACCCCAAAGAAGGTCAAGGAAGACAAGGGACCTGCAGAACAGTGGGAAGTCAGAATGGAGATACAGAGGTCCATGGTGGAGCTCAGAAAGACAAGTAAATATGTGCGGTCACAGAGCCAGATGTGTTTGGCAAGGCCAGAGAGGAAGACGCAGTTAGGCCCTAAGTAAACAAAGAGGAGACAGAAAGTGAGAGGGCCAGAGTTAGAGTGGCACCTGGCATAAGGGGTGCATCCATTTTAAGTCAAGAATACCAATGAGCAGGGGCACAGTTACTGAGGCATCCACCTGCAACAAATGGGAGACTGAGGAGTGGCTCAGGGCAGTAGTCTAGACAGTCTCGTGACAGCATAGCTCATGTAACTAACTGGATTGGAACTGTTCAAAATAATGAAGAGGGTTTTGAAGATAAAGCAGAACAAGTGGGATAGAGTGGCTATAGCATGGACCCAGCTCCTGTCCAGGAGAGTGTAGAGGGGATCATGGAAACAGATTGCCATAAAAAAAAAGCATGGAAAGAAGGGAAAAGGGGGGTGTCAGAGTTTTGCAAGTGTAAATGGTCTATTCTACATTAGCAGGATGAAGTGTATTTATCATTACTGGGAACCAAAATATATTTGATGAAGCTGATGGAAATTTTGGAAGTTTGATGAGGAGAGAGGCTGAAGTTGGGGAGACAGAAAGAACACTTTAGGGAGGTTATTTCTGATGGTGGAAAGTGAGAGCTCAGGATGGAGCGGGGGAGAGTTAGGAAAATTAGGCAAAAGAAGTGCTGGAAAAGAGATAATCAAGGATGTAATCGGAGGCAGTCAGGTCAATCAATCAATCAATCAGGAGTTTGTATAACACGGCTACACCTGTGAGGGTCCCAAGGCACTGGGGCGTTGGGATGCTGATCTGTCTGGGCATGAAAGTTCAGTCGGAGAGCCAGGTCTTGAGATCCTTCCTGATTTGGGTCAGCGACATGGATTGCCTGAGGTGGAAGGGCAGGGTGTTCCAGGTCTTGGCGGCGAGGCAGGAGAAGGATCTTCCTCTGCTTCTTGTCTTGTTAATCCGTGGGACGGTGGCCAGGGCAAGTTGGGCAGAGCAAAGTTGTCTGGCGGGTACGTGGAATGAGAGGCAGTGGCTCAGATATGCTGGTCCTGCATCCTGGAGAGCTTTGTAGGCATGTGTGAGGAACTTGAAGGTGATTCTCTTGTTGACTGGGAGCCAGTGGAGTTGTCAGAGGTGTTGTGTGATGTGGCTGCGGCGGGGGATGTCGAGGACCAGTCTGGCTACGGCGTTTTGAACGTTCTGTAGTTTCCTGAGCTGTTATTGGGTGACGCTTGCGTAGAGTGCGTTGCCGTAGTCGAGTCTGCTTGTGATGAGTGCGTGGGTAACCGTCTTTCTGGATTCTGTGGAGATCCATCTGAATGTCTTTCAAAGCAGGTGGAGCGTGTGGAAGCAGGACGAGGATACGGCGGTGATCTGGCGGTTCATTGTGAGTGAGGAGTTCAGTATGATGCCGAGGTTACGTGCATGGTTCGTGGGGATGGGAGGGGTTCCTAGTGCAGCAGACCACCAGGATCGTCCCAGGCTGAGGAGGGGGGGGTCCCAGGATGTGTACTTCGGTCTTGTCCGAGTTGAGCTTGAGGCAGCTATCTTTCATCCAGGTGGCCACGGCCTTCATCCCTCTGTGAAAGTTGGTTCTGGTGGCTGTAGGTTCGTTGGTGAGGGAGAGGATCAGCTGGGTGTTGTCGGCGTAGGAGATGATGTTGAGTCTGTGGCTTCTGACTTAGATCCTATTGTAGAAAGGCTGGAAACAAAGTCAATGGGGACTTAAGAATAAAGAACATGTGCAGGAGTATTTAACTTTGAACAAGTTAAAGTATCAGACGTTGAAGGTCAGAAGAGGCCTTATAGGGAGAGAAATTTCTAGGGATAGGAGGATAGGTTAGAGCTCACTATTAAAACATCATTAAGGGTATTTGGTATGTGTGGCTAAGCCTAAGGATTGTCCGGGTCTGTGAGCTTTCAAAAAAGCAGGCTTTTCCACAAAGCAAAATCTTAGGGTGTTTCTGACATCCCTTCCAGGCAAAGCAAAGACATTCACAAAGCAAATCAAAAATGGAACAAAACGAAACAATGCAATTTATAAAGAGTTATTTAAATGGTTCAATCCAGTGCCTAGTAATTTCCAGTAACAAGGGTCTGAGAAGCAAGTGTTATTACAAGTAGTGTCTAAACAATGTAAATGTTACACGTGCAAACTTTATTTCTATTCAAGTCACTGTTGATTGTTCCCAACAGGCATGATATTCTGAGTGTGATGCATATTGAAATGTAAAATTGACCACAAATTCATCTGTCATGTGTTTTAATACCTAAATTACTGGGTTTTCAAATCCCAAGGAACATTAAACCATGTAATAGAATTCAGTTTATTTAGCATTTAAGCCCACTGCACAAACTCAGTCTAGCGAACAAATAAAATATTTCCGTTCTGTGGTCATGACCATGGAATACTAAAAAGGGAGACGCCACTTGATAAATTCAACTGATGTCGCCTGTATCAAACAGTGATAATAATATTATCCTGTTATCTTGCCTAATACTACGGTTCTGCCATTTCTAAGCAGAGTAAATAACAGCAGTTAATATTTTTCCAGTTTAATGTTGCTCAAATTCTGCTGAAAGACAAAGGTGTCATACACTGGCTCAGGCGATTGACCTCCACGTCACACACAAGTGATAAAATTAACTTTGTTAACCCAAACAAGATCTTTTCTTCATTGCCCGATTTAATTACCACCACTAGTGAGAAAAAAAGGTTATCTATATGCTTTCATAAAGGATCATTTAGATTACATGAATGGATGAAAGCACTCTGGAACTGATATTTTGTGTATGACTTCCATTAAATGAAATCGTCATGAATAAGGGAAACCCACGTGTGTACTTTTGTGACACAACATCATTAAAAAAACATATACTGTTGTCTTGCCAATGCTGGGACGAGCCATCTCCTCTGTCATCCCATGCCTTACAGGGATCTCCAGTGAACCAAGAAATGTATTTAAAGAGTGAGCAGTGATTCACCATGTCCGCTTGGTCTCCAGAAACCTAAGGATGTGATGGAATGATAGAAGGTGAAATGCCATCTTTCCGCCACACTCTTGACTCCCTGAGGTCTCCATCAAACTCATACGTGAATTGACAGGTGACCGAGAGGCATATTCTGTCAATCTCAGCCAATTAGATTTGCTAGAAATGGAAGCAGGTATTTGGGGGAAAATATGTGTTTTTGGTAAACATTAAGCAGACGTAAGTGGCTAAAATGAGGATGCAATATGAGCAAAAACATGTGCCCTGGTGGAGACTACAATTTCTGATGCTATTTCACGGGGCAAATGGCATTCTCTTCATTGGCTATTATTTCATGATTCAAGTGGAGTGGAGGAATTTTTATAAAATGTATTGTTAAAGCCAGGCATTAACGAGAGGACTGTTTATCCATGGTCAAGCCCGTTGAAGAAATGTTTGTTGTCAATTATATGACCTTCATTTTAGATAACAGAGTTTACAAAATTCATCATTCTATACCTGGAAGAGCGGTATTCAATTCTTAGATGTTACAGTTATTTCTTAGTTAGGTCAAAACACTGTAGATATAGATGGAAAACAAAAGTAGTGAGAGGTGCAAGTCCTGGTGGATACCCTTTCCTGAATAGTCTGGATCATATATGATGTTCACAGCGTCTTATAATCTTCACCAAACTCAGTAGCCATTCTACTAAAACGATCATATGTAGCACAAAAAAGTGTAGTAGCAAGTAATCTGCATACAATCATGCTTTTGCTTATTAGAAATCAGCCTAATTTTTCAATTTTATCGTATCCAGATATCTGGTATTTATGCATTCAAAAACAAAGAACAAGTCTGAGGAGAGCACCCTTGTAGGCAAATCTCACTTGTAAAAAAGAGGCTCCTAAGATGATCCGGCTTGAAACTTGCTTGTTTGACAGACTTTCAAGTAGATGTTTACCAAATTCGCACTTTGATTAACAATGTTCAGATACAATATCAATCTAAATCAAAATAACTTTATGAATATAGAAGAGTAGTTAAGAAACGCAAATTAAGCCTCTGTCCCTGGATATTCTTTAAGTATTTAGGGGGATATTGATACAACTATTCACTCCAAACGTTGAATCTGATTATGTCTACTTTATGATGAAAGTCTAGACTCTGATTGTTGATTGCATGCGTGCTCCTGTTGTTCGTGTGCTGAAACTGCTTTTGGCAAGCAAGGCAATCATGGCAAAGTATGAGGCTTGTTTTCATTATCAAGAAGTCAAGAAATCGCTGAGCTCTCCTTTGTTACCTCATCAGAGCCTGCTTTCAAGCATCACTTGCTCACTGTCCTGTAGAATGGCAGCTTTAGTTGTTTTACTATTTGTCATAAAGGCGAGTCTTTGCATCTTGCAATGCAGCCACAATGGGCCACGCTACCTTATTATTTCTGTGTCAGCCTGCCTGCTTTCATCATTATCCATCAGCACCAGAGCAGACAAGATGGAGATGTCACTGATGCCCAGTTCAGGGTGCCTGCCACAAAATGGTGAGAACATCATTGTCCGGGTAAACAAAAGGGCAAACAGGGACACCTCATATGCGCAAATACTACCAAGCACCTTGTCCGTGGAACCACTGCTGCATGACCTGTGTCGCCATCGGTCAAAGGCTGTCCTAGCTAAAGCAGATACCATAGTGCCTTAGTAAATGAGGACAATCAAAGGTAGCTGCAATGCATAGAACAAAGCCCGTTGGGATGAAAGCAAGCATTAGAAAGAAGAAGCCCGCATTTCCTAGTGAAGACAGTAAAGCAGTAACTGGAGCAGAGATGTTCATTACCTCTATCACACGATCACACTCTGCTCTGTTTATGGATTCAAGGACAATAAAGTGTAGTAATATTCAGTTCAAATCATATCCGTTTTACAACTTCAGTATGAAAACAATAATATACATTTTAGTAGCAAACGTGACAATCAGTGGGTTTTCAGATATACCGAAAGCACATTTTTTCTGTGAATTTATGCCAACAAATACCTCTCAGAAGGAATGTGCAGTAGGCTTCCACAGGAGCATGTAACTGAATGCAAATTCCAATGATCAAAGGTAAGTCTAAAGGAAATGGAACTGAAAAGCAAAAAGCCGCACAACCAACAACCTAACTGCATGACAGACCCGGAGGCGCCTTCACAGCTGTCAACTGCACTGCCATTGCAGCCCACCGAGGAGCCAGATGCTGTGAGAATTTGCTTCCACGCCATGGAAAGGGGGGTTTGATATGGCATTCTGCATCACATGTGTGAGGATAAGCTCTGAAATGAAAAATTATAAATGTTAACATTAGATGAATCACTTACATTTTATGAAGAAATGTGTTCATGCTGTTCATGTTCACTCATCTGTTCAGGTGCAGAGCTGTATCCTAAGGTTCATGTGAATCTGTTTATTTTTGTGGATAACACACAAGTATCGTTCATACTAGTCTATTTCTATTAATCTGAAATGCAATGTGCAAACATTAACATAACAATGTAGACAACAATCTCACATCCTAGATTCTAAGGCTAAGGTCTACACAAATGGCCTGCCCTATCTTTTTATGTGGGAGTTCTCCGTCCCTTCTGCGGAGTCTCTGTAGTCGTTAACTTACTATTAACTCATAGTTTGTAGCAGGGGCGGCCGCAACATAATGATGTTGGAGAGTCGGGGGTGTGTGAAGGGGCCGGCGTTCGGGGGTGGGGGCAAACAAAAGAAAATAAATGATTAAAAAAAACACTTACCTGCAGGCCGGCTGCCATCTCTCGGTCCTCTTCGCCCGCTTTCAGGGGCAGGAACCAGGAACAGGAAGCTCCCAGGCTTTCAGACTCCCATAGCCAATCACAACGCTGATGAGCAGTGTCGCGATTGGTCTGAGTGCCGTGGTTCGGCACTCAGAGAGGGACTGGGAGCTGGGCATGTTCTTCACCCAGACTGTAGTATAGCTTGGATGAAGAACATGCAAAATGTGCAGGACTGTTTGGGTCAGCCCGTGAGGGTTGGCCAAACCGTCCTGCGCACTTAAATGAGTGCCTACCACTCCTCCCCTGTTCCTGTTGGAGCCCACTCCTCCCCAAACCAGATGAGCCATGGAAAAATAAAATAAAATGATAATAACAAACATTATTATCATTTTATTTTTACTTTTTTAACTGCTCACAGAGCAGTGGGGCGATGCTCCTCCGCCTTAGCAGAGGAGCCGCCCCTGGTTTGTAGATTCTTACAGTTTGCAGATTTATATAGCGGAGCTTATCACCCATAAGGGTATCTAGGCGCTGTCCATGGGCCCAGAATCACAGGATGTTACGCCAACGCCAAGACTCAAACCTGGATCCCCAGCTCCCGAGATGGCAGCTATGGCTGCTGCGCCACATCCTCTTCGCTCGTAGTTTGTATGAGTAAACATACATAAAAGTATGTTTTCCTTTGTGAATCATTTGTCATTTGGGCTAGGATGTGTTTTATCAGTATATCCTACACCAGAGTGTTAATGACCAAAAGCTACGAAAAATTGATGCACAGCTTGAACGTAGTCAATTTTCATTTCCATTGGATGCCCAACTTCCGTTTGGACTCATTTCTAGGCTGACCTTTCCGACTTTCTTGAGCACTGCTGGAATATCGGATGTTCATTTTCTTGGAATATGTGTATGCTTGTGTCATTTTTTGTTCGAAATGGATGAGTACTCAAAAGTTTAAAGATGTCACAATACCCTTCCCACTCCTGCTACCTGCCTGTTTCATAAGCGCCAACCTATGTTAGTAAATCCTATTTACATATAACTGAATACATAATTTCCATATGTGCAGCTCGAAAAATTCTTGAATTTCAATAAAGGTTGGAAAGATTCTAGAATTTCAAGGAAGATTGGACTACTAATATCCGATTTCGTGTTCACTGCTGGGAAGCTAATTTACATGAAATTGCATTTTTCTTAACAAATTTTCCTTCACCTTAATTGCACCAGGGGCACCTATTTTCTTTATTTGTAAGCTAAAACTCTCTTAAATTACAAAAAAGTGATGTTAACATAATTAAAAAAGTGATGTAGAAAATGAGCAGTTAAGCAGTAGAAAATAGCACAGCTAAAATACATAAGGTATCAACCGCATGACATCCATATGGAAAAGCCTAATTTTGTGCTTCTGCGTCTCTGACAGTTAAAGAAGTCAAGAGATCCAAGTTCATCTTTAACAGAATTTAGATCAATGATTATCTGCGCCATAAATAAGTTGATTGCTGACCTCTATTTAGTTGTGTTATGCAAGTTATGTGTCACCCTTTAGCTGTTAAGAAACAACGTTCCAGAAAGTTACTTATGCAAAAAAGAACAGATACTGCTGAATCTGGTGAAAAATTTGCAAAGCATTAAACTAGTAATTGTTCCTGCAAACTGAGGCCTGGCCAGCATGTTTCCTTTGAGGAAACATTGAGATGGTGACTTCTTTCTCACCTCTGCTGCAAACGTTTTTCAGAGGAATAATGAAAAATTCATCATCTAGTTCTATCATTAACATAATTACATCTGATGGGCCAGTGCCTTCCTCCTTTCCCAAGCTACTTGGTTGCATTCGGGATCTCATTTCGTTGTGCAGTGTTCCCCAGTGTGGCCGAAAAAGTAGTACCCATCATAAGACTTAAGCCCTCATTAATTGGTGTGTCATCTATTATATGATACCAGTTTTGTAATCTTATCATGATAGATTATTGTTTAAGTGGCTTACTGTAAACTATCTTAACATTGTCTATTTAAATGAATCACGCTGTGCTCCTTGTGTTTGTGCAGTGATGGGTTTGGACTGGATGCAGAGCACTATTTTAAATTAAGATTCGTGGATTATAGTAATTTGTTTTCTTATCACAGCTGGTCAATTCATTTTAATAATTGCATTTTTAATACAAAGAAGATAATTGTTTGCTATCAAATTAGTCCTTATTTTCAACAATTATCCCCAGATTTCGAAAATAGTTTACATCAACTTGATACAATGAATTCACTTACCTTTTCTAGAGTGAATGATAAGTAATTTAGACCGGACAGCTCACATTATGGCCATTTTGTGAAGATAATTCTCTATGGTTATTTTTTTAAAGTAAAACGAATGTGCTCACTTAGTGAGGGTTTTGCAAAGGTGGTTGGGGTAAACACCTTAGATGCTATGACCCTTGTTAGTAAATTAATCTTATTTTAAGGTATTAAAGCAAATTGTATATTTGTCCTATAGACAAAATGTTGAAGGAGTCATTAGGGAGAAGCCAAAAGACATATTACTGGCTCATAAGGCGTTGCCTCTGAATGTCATGGTTTGCTGCTGAACTCAGGTAATATTGTGGAATTCACACACACCCTCAGGAGCACTCCTGGAGTTCTACAAACATCATAGGCCTCTCAGAGTACTGCTACTGAACAACATTTACTCATACGTATTTTCCACTGTCGGAAATTCACCCCAGTGAGTCAGTCAGAAATGCGCATTGACACGTTCCACTTTTTTCTTTTCTTCCACCTGCAGCCCCATGAAATGTTATGGTGTTATATACCCATTGCCATTTTGGAAATTCAATTAGCCCAATATGTTTAAGAATGACCTTTACAAGTATTTTCATTGTAGGAGTGGGCATTGCAAATCTTCACGAATACCGACAAACATAAAGTTGTGTTTTTCCATACAATTTGCATAGGCATGCCCTGACATCCCAGCCTATCTGCCTGTGATCCTCAACCTGATTTTTTATCAGACAGAAGTGCACTTTATATATAAAGAGCTGAAAATCTGTAGCTGAAAACATTGGAGGATTCAGAAAATTTGCTCAGTCCTTTGAGTTATTGAAAGATACACTAATTCTACAAATATGTACAAAAACAAGATAAGTTTGGGATTTGTTTTCAACATACAAAGAGAATGTTTATTTTTTATTGAAAGGTGATTGTTTCAATCAATTACAATTCTATGGCATGATTGTGATAATTAAAAATATGCATTTTGTTGGGAAAGCATCCTATGCATGCTAAGGGTTAGGGGCATTACATCAGGAGAAACATAGAATGGATGTTAATGGATATTAACATAATGGTACACTGTTATCTCTGATCCATATAACATTGATTACATTAATAATGAATCACTTATGATTTTTACTGAAAATGCTAATTGTATTTTACATACATGTTGGGGTTTGTATTTTGCATATAACTACCTGTATGCATTTTGTACTTTCAACTCAGTGGGTAGACAAGGCTAACTGTTACAGCAATCGATCATGTGGTCCAGATATTTATGGTTTTTCCAGCATCTTTATATGTGATTCATGTATTTATCTTTATATGATTTCCACCAATAAACAACTAATGAAATATGTTAATGTGAGGTTCATAATTTGTTTGAGAGCCTTTAGAAAACTAACCAAATCAAGTTAGGAGGTTGACACGCATACATTTGCCTCATTTTTACTGAAGTCCTGGCCCTGAAAAGGTTTTTTTCATGGAGTGGAGTTATCTGTTGGGGGAGAGGGCATAAGTGAATCACCTGAGCACAGCTCTCAGCCAGTGGTCCTCACTCCTTTATTGTGTTACACCTTACTTCATCTCATACAGCTGAGATAATGATTTGTAATAATATAACAAAGGCAAAAAGAACCAAGATAGTCATTACTATTTAGCAAAGGTCAACACAATCTTTGGTAGCCACAGATTCATTTATTGCACTCTAGGGCATGTACGTTTGTTTTTACAGATGAATTCCACTGCCTTCTTTAGCTGCCCTTCATTAGTTCTGAAAGATTTTAAGGAGTGATCCAGCCCACAGTGAACAACATGGACAGCTTCATTGTACTACTTTTTCCTTTCCTGTCATTTTTATGAGGTCCTCTCTGGGAAGAAATGGACATGGCTTCCTGAGATAATAGCATCTTAGTTTCTACCTAGCCAGGTGCATGCTTAGGTGACCACCACATTAAACTCTGGTAAAAGGGTTGGGGGTGCGCCTCTAACAAATATCTTGGAAGATAGAAACCATGCCTCTGCACCAACCATATTGGTTGTTTTTTTTAACTTTCAGAGATGCCTCACTCTGATTGGCAATTGACTTCAGACCAACTTCATGCCGGATCCTTTCTCCAGCTAGTTAAACTTCTTCATGAACACAGGCCAGCAGTAACCCAGATGGAGTTGACTGCTCCAGCGTTTGCTCCTGGATGGATGCAAGTCTGACGCCTCTGATGGCCTGTTGTGGCACTATTGCTGATTGAATGGTAGCACCAGGAATGCACAAAAATCCCAGAGATGCAGGTACACCTCCCACGTAACTGTCCCTCTACTGGTGCCATCCGGAGGTTACATTGGCTCCCAGTGGCCAAGCGGATTCAATTTAAGGCTCTCTGCTTATCTTTTAAGATCTTGAAACTTGCTTCGCCCAGCCTCCTAGCTAACTTATTAGCCCCGTACGCCCCCACTCGCCTGCTGCGATCCCTGGGGCAGCATTTGGTAATTGTCCCCCGTGTGAAGCGCCTTCGGGCCGGGGGTCGATCTTTCCGTTACTTGGCTGCCAAGCTATGGAATTCTTTGCCTCCTCAGATCCGCAGCTTGGATCGCATGTTGGACTTTAGGAAAGCAATTAAAACTTTCCTTTTTCCCTCTGTTTAGTCCTTTTTGTCCTTCTGCATTTTTCTTATGCCTATCTGCTCTGTTCTTAGCCCTTTTCCTTCTGACGCTGGCAGCGCCGGGACGCCTCTTTGCTGGGCCAGCTGTGCGCTATATAAACTCAGATAACATAACATAACATAACATTGATGTTTTGTCTACTCCTCAACAGAGACCTATGGATGGCTGCCTCAGGAGTCTGCATTTATAAGTGCAGGTGAACTAAGTGGCCACTCTGTCTGAGGAGCACTCTCCCTTACTGGACCAACTTTAATTGTTTTGTTCTTTGTTGGCCTTTCTTCTTTGGTGAACAATCAGGGCAAATTTGGTCGTGAGCTAAGTGGATCTAGATAGATCTTTGTGGTCCAATGTGAGCCCCTTTTTGGATGTGGGTTTATGCAACAAGACTGTGAGTCGGATTTCAGTCTGCACCCATTTCCCATTGAAGATGGTAACTCATGGTGGCCAGGCTGTCAACCAAGATGGCCGTGCAGCGCTGAAGCTCCGCCGGACGATCCCAGCAACTGCGGCCCATCTGATGGACACACATGTTTAAGCAGAGCCGGGACAGATGCCCACGTAACCCCAGAAGCAGTGCTCCAGTAGTGCCATCGACAGCCATGGCAGCAAAAGGAATCCACTCAATCTGAGCTTGGAGCTGGATTGAGGGAGGAGCCAGACGCTGCGCTGCAGTAAGGCCTAGAGGAGGGCCTCGCCGATGCCCACGCTCGGTTGGATGCTCCCGGGCTGCCAGAATTGGATGTGCGGTGTCCCGCTCTCGCCACGAGCGTGGTGAGTGCTCACGGAGTGCACCCCTCCCCACTCCTTCCATGCGCCCATCAGTCTCGCACAAGTTGGTGCGGGCATGTCCGATCCGTCCTGCTCCCGGAGGCCCCGCGGTGATAGGGACCGTGGGTGAGCCTGGGAGGCAGCCGCCCGGCTGCTCGGATCGGCCTACGGGGGGGCACCATTACCTGGGATCGCACGGACTGCTTCACTGATCAGCATTACTTAGTAACCTGGGAGCGGGGGCTGCGAGGTGTCATCAGTGAAAAAGAGGCGGCCCCGGGGAGTTGATTGGCACGCACAGGCATCCCTAGGCAATCCGGGAAGCCGGACACCACATGAGACGGCAGGGGCACTCTGAATCGATGTATTGAGGAACATCAATTGTCCCTACAGCTGGCTCAGGAGGAAGATGGTGGCCACAGCGCAATAACTACTTATAAGAACGAGGACCGGGATGCGCTGTTGTGCAGAGCCTTGAGGCTCCTTAGACAATCCCACAGACATCGTGCTTGGGCCCCGTGGAACTGATGCCTGGCTACTCCTACCGGAGGCTTGCTGTAGATAGATGTTTACATCCACCGGACATATGCAGGAAGACATGGGTCGGAAAGACCCTAAGCAACGGCTATTACAGTTCGGAAAAGCCGCTGAGAAAGTGCAGGACGCGGGTGGCAGTATGGCTGAAGCCCGATTTTTCTGCTACAGGAGCTGAGGGCCGGCTTCAGGGCGCTGGATAACCGGTTCAACTCCCTGGAAAAGCGCCTTGACAACTTGGGGGCTAAAATAGAAGTTCATGATAAGCGGCTGGATACAGTGGAAGAGAGGGTTTCAGACCTAGAGGACGGGACAGCTCAGCCTACGAAGCGCCTAGAACATATGGAAAAAATCCATAAGGAGGTTGCTATAAAAAACGAAGATTTGGAGGCGCGCAATAACATTCGCATTCTTGGGGTCCCTGAGTCGGCCAACACCGGCCGAATTGATCTTTTTGTCGAAACTCTGCTGACTGACCTTTTTGGTAAAGACGCTTTCATGCCTGGTTTTGTTGTTGAGCGTGCACATCACTCCTTGGGCCCCCATCCCAATCCTGGCTGCCCTCCTAGACCCATAATTGCGCGCACCATGAACTTCCGAGACAGGGACACTGCAGTGCGCCTGGCAAGAGAGCGCAACGTGATCACCTGGCAGGGATCAACATTGGCTCTGTTCCCGGACTTCACAGTAATGGTTCAGGAAGCGAGGCGCAAATACAATGGAGTTAAGGCCACTCTTAGAAATCTGGATCTTAAGTATGGTATGCTATACCCAGCGCGCCTTCGTGTGGATATTGAGGGCAAATCCCGGATCTTCGACACACCTACTGCTGTGCAGGAGTTCTGCAGAAGCTACAAAACCAACAACAGTCAAAAGAACGCGGATGCATCTAGGTCTTCCCCTCCCCACAGTGGCTCGGTGGCCAGTGTGGAACTTTTCTCCTCTGAATAATCCTGGGACCATGTCCTGAGTCTCCGTGGCTGAGTTCTGAATGTTCTGTTCTTGTATCAGGATAGGTTAATTAACATGACAAGTTGGTTTACTACAATGTTGGGATTCTGACGGGGCGTTTCCTCTCCCCTGTGTGTTTAGCATGGTAAAGGTGTTATTAGATTGTAATGTATCTTACGTATCTCCTGTTTATATATCTAGGATGGTTACATGATGCATTTGACTACCGTTTGAATGGGGAAGTTCCCTGCGTAGGGTGGCGCAGGGATGGGTGGGGGTTGGTGGGGGGGATGTTTGCAGCTTTTGGTTATTATGAACTGAATACCAGTACACTCACTGTTCAATGCAGAGATTTTGTTATGATGCAATACATTATTCACTAAGATTTCGGCTAAATGGCAACATTGAATAACCTGTCTGCCTTCTCCGACCTGTCGCTGATAACATGGAATGTCAGAGGCCTCAATAACGCTAGAAAAGGGAAGCACATACTACATTACTTGCAGAGACATGAAATAGACATTGCATTTTTACAAGAGACCCATCTACCCAAAATAGACGTCACCCATTTCGCGTCTAGCTGGGGCCCACATCGGTATTTTACAATTTATAGTACTTACGCGAGGGGCGCGGTGATATTGATACATAAGCGACTCCCTTTCCATCTACACAAGACCCACAGCGACAGAGAAGGGCGATATACCTTAGTAGTGGGGCGGTTGATGGGCCATAGCGTGGCATTTGTGTGCATATGCGCCCCTAATACCGACAGTCCAGAGTTTTTTCATGAGCTGCATTCTCAAATCTTGCGGCTCGATGCAGAGCACATATTTATGGGGGGTGATTTTAATCTTTTATTAGATCCTTTCTTGGATGGCTCCTCAACCTCCCCGACACAAAACCGCGTGTGCGCCGAGCGCTGTTAGACTTGTGTGATTCAGTCGGGCTGGTTGATCTTTGGAGGCACCGCAACCCGGTTGGTTCTGCTTATTCTCACTACTCAGCCCAGTATGATACATGGGCCAGATTGGACTTCTGGTTGGTCTCCCCGGGTCTGTCTACGTGGTATAGAAATTCCCAGATACTCCCCAGAACGTACTCCGATCACTCCCCTTTTGTGTTGAGGGCTTGGGTTCCTAGACCAGAGGGGCGCGAGAGGCAGTGGAAATTCCCGGGGAGGGCCCTTATGGATGATATGTTCCAAACGGAGCTTCGCAAAGCAATAGGGGAATATTTCGAGTTAAACACTGGATCAGTCAAGTCCTGGGCCACACTCTGGGAGGCCTTTACAGCCTATGCATGGGGTGTTTGTATTTCTAAACATGCTGGAGTGTTGAAGGGCCTCAGGGCACTTGCTCATATTGAGCAGAAATTAGAATTGATAGACAGGGAGGAAATTGATCGCCCGAATCCTGCAGGACTGGGCCCACGTATGACCCTCCTGACAGAATTCAGAGAAGCAGCAGAAAGGGAAACCCGTTTTTTTAAGCAAGTATGCCTCTGCTCGCCGTTATGGAGAGGGCGAGAGACCTGGCCGCACATTGTCACGACTTCTGAGACCCCCATATGGACGATCTTACATCACTGGAATTAGATCTCTGACAGGCCAGATTCTCACAGAAATCCTAGAAATTTGGGATGAATTTTTAGCATACTACGACACACTATATACATCCAGTGTAACCCACAGCGCAGCAGATCAGGAGGAGTATCTGGCTGATATAGCCTTGATCTACTTGGAGAAATTTATGCAAGAGTTCCTAGCGGAACCATTTTCAACTGATGAGATCATCAGTGCTATAGATGCACTTAACGGCTCCACTGCCCCGGGGCTTGACGGCTTTACGGGGGACTTCTACAAGTCCTACAAGGATCTATTAGCGCCGCGCCTCTTAGAGGTGTACAATGAGGCACTTGAGCAGAAAAAGTTGCCCCCCACTTTGAGAGAAGCAGTAATTATCCTGCCTCCTAAACCGGGAAAAGACCCTCTAGCATGCGGGTCATACAGGCCACTTTCCCTTTTAAATTTCGATTATAAAATATCGGCCAAAATGATTGCACTAAGGCTGGCCCTGTTGTTAGACAGAATAATTTCCCCGGCCCAGTTGGTATTCGTCCCCCACAGATCAACTTCTCTCAATTTGAGAACTCTGTTCGCTGTATTGCACAGGATTGATCCGGAGGTCCCATCTGCGGCAGTCCTCCTGGATACCAAAAAAGCCGTTGACTCCTTAGAGTGTCCTTTTTTTCTAGCAGTGATGAGGAGGATGGGCATGCCAAAAGGGTTCATTGACCTTACTGCGCTGTTATATGCCGCCCCGACAGCTAGAATACACTTAAACGGTACGTTATCGCGTTCGTGTACACTCTCAAGTGGCACCAGGCAGGGTTGCCCATTATCACCTCTGCTTTTTATATTAGCTATGGACCCTCTGGTCAGACATTTTCAGGAAAGATATATGCCAAGAGGACTCCAGTACAGAACAGGCCCTCTCCTTATATCTTTATATGCGGACGATATCATCCTCTATGTTCGGACACCACAGGTGAACCTAGAGCCTCTTATTAGAGAGATTATACGGTTTGGCCGGTTTGCGGGCTTGGGCATCAATTGGAATAAGTCTGTGATATTCCCCCTCACCAGTAGCACCAAGCAATGGAGCTGTGATTTTCCTCTCGAGTGGTGTGAGGACTCAAATAGTCCGATTGAATTACGGCCTGGCTATACACAAAAAATTGGGGAACTATTTACTGGGGGCCATGTCTTCTCTAGCACAGAGGAGGGGAGATTCAGTGAGGCCTCTTTTATGGACCATTTTATCCTAAACCGGGTTCGCTGTGCACTAAGAGCGGTGATTCTGGGATTCCCGCTGGAACCTGAGCCCTTTGTCCCACTGACCACGGTTATTGAGAGCCCAGGGGGGGAGCACCTCTTTTCCAAATTGTATGGGGCGTGTGTTGCACTGGTACCCTGTGATGACGCTAAGGTCCAAGAAGCTTGGGAATTAGATCTAGGACACCCCATCATGGATGAGCAATGTTTTTTTTTGCTGTATACAAACTAAAGAGGTATCCCTGAACAGCCGACATAAATTGATACACTTTAAATTTTTGTGGAGAATTTACATGACGCCTGAGAAAATGCACACTATTGATCCGGATAGGCTGCACTGCTGTCTGAAATGTGGGGCGCCACATGCCGACTTTGCGCATCTTGCTTGGAATTGTGTTAAAATTAAGACTTATTGGCGCAAAGTGTTCAGAGTAATTGGGGAAATGACAGAGCTAGAGATAGTAACAACACCCGAAACGGCCTTTCTGGGATATGTGTTTGGCTTCCCAAAAGGGGTACGTAAGTTTCTGGCAATTGTGCTGCTGCTGGCGAAGAGGGAGATAGCTCTTAAATGGGGCTGTAAATCCTCCGCAACATTAAAAGGCTGGCTCAACAGTTTAACATTTTGCAATACGAACAGTGACTTATATGCTAGCACTCAACCACTGGCGTCCCGCCCGAAAGATATTTTTGGGACCCCTCAAGAGCTATTTGCTGGCATCAAGCACACCTTCTGACGTGCAACGAACACACGGGATTGTTCCCACTGGAGTGGGTTAAATTGTTCCATGCAAGGCTCTGGATGGTTTACTTGTGGGGTTGCACCAATAGAGAAAGGGCAGATGCTATGTGTGGAGCAGATGGGATTGTGGGCTCTGTGGTTAGATGGAGTTTCGGGAGGTAGGCAGGATCTGTAAGAAATGTAACCATTCTCCATTTTGCATCGTGTTTTGTTAAATTGCACAACTTCAGTGAGTAACCATGTATTGACTGTATTTCTTATGAAACGGATAAAGTTTACAACAAAAAAAAAAGATGGTAACTCACAAGTGAGAAGCCACTGAGTAAGAATATCTTCTTGCATACTGTAACTTACTTTCCAGAACTCAGAGACACTTCCCGTTTCATATGCAAGTTACTGCCATGTTATATTTTTGATTGTCACTCTTTTTTTGCAGCTAAGTTTCTGAGTTTATGAACAATAGCTTTGTCAACACTAAACCTGTTATTCAGTTTTGGCGGAAGGATTGGTTTCCTTAATTTTGTAGGAGTGTGATTGTAATTGGCAAGCAATTGCGAAAAGTAAATGTTTCTAAACATCACTCGAATAATTCCATTCTTACGCTAACTGCATTGATCTTGTGATGTTTTTTCTCGGTTTCAAGAATGTTCTGGTGTTCGTGATCATTGTGAAATCATGAACAGTATGTTGTGTTTATAGACTAGTTCCTGGTTTTATGATTCTGTGCATTACATTTTTATTGTGCATGGTGCTTAGTGTGCTTCTTACTATTGTATCCCCGTTTCTCCTATAAATATATTTCTATATTTTGATATATTAATAAAATGGTGTATTTTAATACTAACTCACATCCTCAACTCAACTCTACACTACCTACTTTGAGCTAGGTCTTGAATGTCATCCACATCTACCCACTGCATAAAGGAGGCTTTGGAGGCTAACATTCCATCACAGATGAATTTCCCAGCGTCCTTATGTGCAGGAAACACCATCACTCTCACTTTTAACAATGTCAGATTGTCCCTTTAACAATACAGATCTGGGAAAAATTTGACACTGCTCTTACCCAAAATCTTCAAGCTGTCCCTCATATTCAATAAACTGAAACCCTTTTAGATTGGCATTCAGGCTGTTCATTTGTCAATAGCGGTTAACTGTTTTCTAGACCTCCATGTATTAATCTACTACCTAAAGATGTGGGGCACTGCTTACTTTTATTTTCAGAGTAGTTACATGGCTCTTCCGACAGCATGAAAGTTATGGAAATTGATCAGTATCATGACTGGAATCTTCGGTATGCTTTTTTGTTTTTATACTTTGCTGCTCTCTGATTGCATCTTGTAATTTTCATATTCAGAGGGAATGAACAGTCAGAAAATAAGGTGTTGCATTCACAAATACTTTCTCTGTGACTAAGCTTGAAATATTCCAGAACATACATCAATTCATCACACCTAAGCATGGAGAAAGACAAAGCTATTCACAGAAAAAAATATTCTGTGGATATGTGTGTGTATTTAGGTGTAATTCACATCCAAGACATGAATAAACCGCAACTACTCACAGAAAAAGCTTTGTGGAGTGTACCTTCTTATGTCATTGCTAATTAGTGGTGGTAGGGTGGTTTTGTGCTTGTGTGCTGCAGTCACCTAGGGATAGCAGTTGCAGCCACATTCTTGTCCTGCTGTTGTAGGTGGTATCCCCTCCTGTTAAGACATTGGGCCAATTCACAAAATTCTGTAGTAAATCTGTACTCAGTACTACTACAAATGGGTGGAGATTTACTACGCTTTATTATTTAGAAACTCCCAGTAGTATGCCTAAAATGTGCTAGAGTCAGGTTTATAGCAATGTTATGTGACATTTGAATGAGTTAGCTACTTACTTAATGCATGCAGTACAGTCATGCATCAAGGAAAAGCAGGCTCACTATCCAATAACACATTTCCTCTCTTTTTCTCCAATGATAAAATGCTTCCCCATGGAGACAGCTGTACCTCTACGCCCCCAGAAAAGTTTGGGGGTGCCCATTTTCCTTTTTGCCCTTAAGTTGGATTTACTATAGGCCTTTGCTGAAGTAAATTTCCAACCATTTTCAGAGTGGGAAATGGTTGGAAAGGAGTTTGCAAATATTCACACGTTCACAAGCTTGTGGGCATTTACAAACTTAATGCACACCATGCCTTGATTGGCCCACTGCCCACCAGATGCATGAGAGTTACTAATATATAATTGTTCACATTCATGGCGTACAATTGTAAAGTAATAAATGTTTTTAAGCCTGCTTTTTATCCTTGTGTTGAATGCCTGAGAGGCATCAATTGAGCCATTTTTCGGCTTTATACATTGGCCTATCGCCGAACGTCGCTTTGTGATCGGGCACTGAGTGGTTTGTTCTGTGAGACATCCGCACTGTCTTTTTTCTGTTCTGTTAGAATCATTACTGTGGAACTCACAGAATGTATACCTACTGTGCTGCTGGCTACGTTATACAGCATGCCATTGCGTGAACCATTTGCAAAGAGAGGTTTAGGAAGCGTGGTATTTGCAAGATACTGATAAACTATTGTCCTGCACTACTGAACTGTGTTAATCAGTTTTTGCCTTTTTTTATATTACCTTGAAGCAAGCTAATTTTGCACAGTTGCAAAAAAAGTACTACTCACTTGTGTAGTTAGCTATAGTTAACATGTTTCCCCAAGGCCTAAGACATAACACCAGAAAGCTGGGAGGGTAGCTCGGTGAGCTCAAAGGTCGCTAGTGCTTGATGTTGCTTTCTGAAAGTCATGAGATCAAATCCTGACAAGGTAGATTTCCATCATGCATGGTTGCTAAATTAAGCAGCATGAGTTCCGGCATATGATATGTGTTACATACAGCGCTTAGAAACTGCAGAAGTGTGGTATAAAGTACTATAAAATGTTTTAGAAGTCAATACGTTTTTTTAAGTGGACTTTTTATGTGAAATACAAGCAGCAGTTTGTGGATGGGCTGATTGGTGGGTAGGTAAGCAAATATATAGTTGAAAACAGTTACGGAAGGACAACTACAAAGAGAGATATTATACAAATGCACACATGGGCATTAGTGTGTGTTCCTGTAACTGTCCATTTGAAATCACTTCTTATTGAACTGTAATGGTGGCGGGAAAACAGCTTCCTGCACTCATGTTTTATTCTCACGCCTGAATGTGGCTGCTGAAAGCTAAAGTAGTGCCAGGAAAATGTTCGCATTTGGTATAAAATTCGTAATGCTTTAGCTTTGCTAACATATGAGAGTAATTGGCCTGCACAGACTTCAAGCAACATTAGACGAAATGCTTTTCAAGTTCTCTGATGGAAGTGGGAGAGAATGATGAGCCGCGCGTAGGCTCCACGGCTGCCATGCTCAAAGGATGATCTCAGAAGCTTTCACCAGGATTTCAAACATCTTTTTTGTGTTTCGGGAAGTATGAAAATGCGGCAGGGACGGTTGAAGCTTGCTGAAGATGCATCTTATATGGTTAGAGACACGTCACTACGTATCCCCTGAGATGGCCGTTTTCCATACCCCCACTGAACCACTCAAGACTGCAGCCTGCGCCATCTGTTCACACAGCACACCGCGGCTTCCGAGCTCGATTTCGGGTTTATATGTCCCCCGTTGATCTGCCCTTTTTAGGTCACGGAGTAGGGCACAATAAGAAGGGGGAGAGACACTACCCTTCAGCCTTATCGCCGATGTTCAACCTACACAAGCAGTGCACGACTGCCCTTGCAGAGGGCCTCGGGTATTAGAAGAAGTCGAGTAAAACGTCATTGTCATTTACAGGGAGGCGTCTAACCCTGTGTGTTGGGGGTACATTTGTAGCTGAGCAGTTACGCAGTAGATAGCAAGGGTCTCAGATTCTCTGCACCATATTTTGCAAGCTCCCACATCATATTACGTTACAATGTATTTGTATCTACCATTTTTTTACTTTAGATATGACATGCCTTACCAAGGTGGATAACTAGTGGAAAGGAGTTGGCCTAACGGCTAGGGCAGTCGACATCGAATCTGGGGAACCGGGTTCGAGTCTGGCAATGACGCTGAACATCCTGTGATTTTGGGCAAATCACTTAATCTCCCCTTGCCTAACAAAAAACAAGCATTGGCATAGCCAATAGGTCTCGCTTTTGTGACCTTATGTGTTTATCCTGAAGTTTTGGGTATGTTGTAGAGCATTGTGGCTGAAGTGCATTATGTTGAAAAGTTATAATGAAAAGTGTTAAGCATTTTTGTTACCTTTATAAAAACCAAGACGACATTATATACAACTGAACAACCTGATTAAAAACAGATTTTAACATAAAAAATGTTTTCTATTTTTTTTGTACTTATGTGGCACAGTGGTATTATGTGGAGTGTATTTGTTGCATTGAATAGAATGTAATTATGTGACGTGTACTTATGTGGCACTGAGTGGTATTATGTTGAGTGTATTTATGTTGCATTGAGTAGAGTGTTATTATGTGGCCCTGAGTGGTATGTGGAGTGTATTTATGTTGCATTGAGTATAGTGTAATTATGTGGTGTGTAATTATGTGGTACTGAGTGGTATGTGTAGTGTATTTATGTTGCATTGAAAAGAGTGTAAATATGTGACGTGTAATTATGTGGTATTGAGTGGTATTTTGTGGAGTGTATTTATGTTACATTGAGTATAGTGTAACTATGTGGTGTTTAATTATGTGGCAGTGAGTGGTATTATGTGGAGTGTATTTATGTTTTATTGAATAGAGTGTAATTATGTGACGTGTAATTATGTGTTACTCAGTGGTATTATGTGGAGTGTATTTATGTTGCATTGAGTAGAGTGTAATTATGTGGTGTGTAATTATGTGGCACTGAGTGGTATTATGTGGAGTGTATTTATGTTGCATTGAATAGAGTGTAATTGTGATGTGTGATTATGTGGTACTTAGTGGTATTATGTGGAGTGTATTTATGTTGCATTGAGTATAGTGTAATTACGTGGTGTGTAATTATGTGGTACTGAGTGTTGTTATGTGGAGTGTATTTATATTGCATTAAGTGTAGTGTAATTATGTGGCGTGTTATTACGTGGCACTGAGTGATATTATGTGGATTGTATTTATGTTGCATTGAGTAGAGTGTAATTACATGGCATGTAATTATGTGGCACTGAGTGGTATTATGTGGGTGTATGCTGCATTTAGTAGAGTGTAATTATGTGGCATGTAATTATGTGGCAGTGAGTGGTATTATTTGGAGTGTATGTTGCATTGAGTGCAGTATAATTATGTAGCATATAATTATGTGGCACTGAGTTGTATTATGCGGAGTGTTTTTTTGTTGCATTGAGGAGAGTGTAATTATGTGGAGTGTAATTATGTGGCACTGAGTGGTATTATGTGGAGTGTATGTTGCATTTAGTAGAGTGTAATAACATGGTGTAATTATGTGGTATTGAGTGGTGTTATGTGGAGTGTATTTATATTGTATTGAGTAGAGTGTAATTATGTGGCATGTAATTATGTGGTACTGAGTGGTATTATGTGGAGTGTATGTTGCATTAAGTAGAGTGTAATTACGTGGTGTAATTATGTGGTACTGAGTGGTATTATGTGGAGTGTATTTATGTTGCATTGAGTAGAGTGTAATTATGTGGCATGTAATTATGTGGCACTGAGTTGTATTTTGTGGAGTGTATGTTGCATTTAGTAGAGTGTAATTACGTGGTGTAATTATGTGGGACTGAGTGGTGTTATGTGTAGTGTATTTATATTGTATTGAGTAGAGTGTAATTATGTGGCGTGTTATTTCGTGGCACTGAGTGATATTGCCAGGGCATGGCACAGTTGCGAGTATCTAAAAAACTAAGAGCTGTACAGGCCAAACTCTTCCTGCAGCACCTATTAGGACTTAAGGTGCGCTCCCTGCCAGACGTCTCCTACCTTGGAGATCCCAATCTTACCCCACCCATCGTGTTGGAAACAAACTTTGAGCCAGCCGTATTTCAGATTTACGCAGCTGAAAATGGAAGTTAATATAGTGCGGAAGAGCACAAAACAAACAAAAAGATAAAAAATATACAGAGGCAATCGCAGCACGGAAGGGGCAGAGAGCAAAACGGCAGAAGGGGGTAGAGGTGCGGCATGCGGCGTGGCATCAAGTTAAAAAGGTATATATTGTACACTATGTTTTCACAAGTTTACCTAGACGTTTAGAAGTTGAAAGGTCATGTGTTGGAAACAAACTTTGAGCCAGCCGTATTAAACATTTACGCAGCTGAAAATATAAGTTAATATAGTGCGGAAGGGCACAAAACAAACTAAAAGATTAAAAATATACAGAGCCAATTGCAGCACGGGAGGGGCAAAGACCAAAAGGGCTGAAGGGGGTAGAGGTGCGGCATGCGGCGTGACATCAAGTTAAAAAGCTATATATTGTACACTATGTTTTCACAAGTTGACCTAGCCGTTTAGAAGATGAAAGGTCATGTGTTGGAAACAAACTTTGAGCCAGCCGTATTGAACATTTACGCACCTGAAAATATAAGTTAATATAGTGCGGAAGAGCACAAAACAAACTAAAAGATTAAAAATATACAGAGCCAATCGCAGCACTGGAGGGGCAAAAACCAAAAGGGCAGAAGGGGGTAGAGGTGCGGCATGCGGCGTGGCATCGAATTGAAAGGCAACTGACACAGCCTGCATCCCAGACACACACAGCGTTTCCCTTGCGGGAGCGAGCAGGGGCACCATCTGTTTTCAAGATAATTACAAACAGATGGCGCCGATGCCCGCTCCCGCAAGGGAAACGCCAAATGTGCACGCGTTGCAATAGAAAGCAATGCAAAAAATGCACGCTTTTAGCCAAAGTGCTTATCGATTCCAAAAGGTCCCCTCCTATGCAGCTCATGCGCGCTGCATAGGTGAGACCTAATGAATGTGTCCTCATGTAACACAACTGGTGCTATGTAAAGCGCTCTGATACCCGATACCGGGTCAAGTTCGCGCTATATAAAACTCTGTAAAAAAAAAAACTAAGCCACGCTGCACATTTGTTACATACACAGACATTGGCAAAGTCAATAGGTCTTGCCTATGTGAGAGCTATTGGCATGCCAAAGTTTTTTAGTGGCATGGGATAGAGTAGTGCGGCGTAGGGGAGAGTGGCATACAGCCGAGTGGTATAGAGTGGCATGGAGTGGAGTCGCTAAGGGTGGAGTGGAGTGGCATAGGGTAAAGTGGCGTAGAGCAGAGTGAAGTGGAGTAGAGTGGCATACAGTGGAGTGGCATAGAGTGCCAAAGAGTGGCTTTGTGTGGAGTTGAGTGGAGTGGCATAGAATGGAGTGGCGTAGAATGGAGTGGAGTAGAATGGAGTGGGGTGGAGTGGAGTTTTGTGGAGTTTCATGGACTGGAGTGACATGAAGTGGCATAGAGTAGAGGGGCGCAGATTAGATTGGTATAGAGTAGAGTGGAGTAGAATGGCGTAGAGTAGAGTGGCATTGAGTGGGGTGCAGTGGAGTAGAGCGGAGTGGCGTAGCATGGCGTAGAGTGGTATAGAATGGCCTAGGGTAGCATTGTCTGTAGTAGAGACGTATATAGTGAAGTTGCATAGAGGAGAGAAGCGTAGAGTAGAGTGGCATAGAGTGGCATAGAGTAGCATAGAGTGGCTTAGAGTGGCTTACAGTAGAGTTGCATACAGTAGAGTGCTGTAGAGTAGAGTGGAGTGGTGAAGAATGGTGTAGAGTGGCATAGAGTGACAACTTAGAGTGGCATAAGGTGGTGTAGAGTGGCATTGAATAGAGTGGCAAAGAGTGAGGTGGAGTGGAGTGACATGGAATAGAGTAGAGTAGAGTGGAGTAGAGTGGCTTAGAGTGGAGTGGCGTAGAGTGGCATAGAGCAGAGTGGCATGATGTAGAGTGGCAAAGAGTAGCACGGCAAAGAGTAAACTGGAGTGTCGTAGAGTGGCATTGTATGAGGTAGAGTGGTGTAGGGTAGAGTGTCGTAGAGTGGACTGCCATAGAGTAGAGTGGAGTGTCATAGAGTGGAATGGTGTAGATTGGTGTAGAGTAGAGTGGAGTGATGTAGAGTGGCATTGTGTGGAGTGGAGTAGTTTGGCATAGAGTGGAGTGACGTAAAGTGGAGTGGCATAGAGTGGCATAGAGTAGAGTGGCATAGAGTATAGTGGCATAGGGTGGAGTGAAGTGGAGTAGAGTGGCATGAAGTGGAGTGGCATAGATTAGAGTGGAGTGGAGTAGAGTAGAGTGAAGTGGCATAGGGTGGAGTGGAATGGCATAGAGTGCCACAGAGCGGCATAGAGTAGAACGGCATAGAGTGGTGTAATGTGACATAAAGTGGAGTAGAGTGGGATAGAGTGGTGTAGAGTTGTGCAGAGTTGAGTGGAGTGGAGTGACGTTGAGTGGAGTGCCATAGAATAGAGTGGCATAGAGTGAGATATGGAGTGGGGTAGAGTGAAGTGGAGATGAGTGGCGTGGAGAAGAGTGGAGTGGCGTAGAGCAGTGTGGACTGGCGCAGAGTAGAGTGGGGTGAGGTAGAGTGGCATAGAGTATCATAGCATAGAGTAGACTGGAGTGGTGTAGAGTGGCTTTGTGTGAGGTGTAGAGCAGAGTGGCATAGAGTTGAGTGGTGTAGATTATAGTGGAGTGGCATAGAGTGGAATGGCATTAGTGGTGTAGAGTAGAGTGGAGTGTTGTAGAGTGCCGTAGAGTGGCGTTGTGTGGAGTGAAGTTGCGTAGCATAGAGTAGAGTGGAGTAGCATAGAGTGGCATGGAGTGGCATAAAATAGAGTGACATGGTGTAAAGTGGTGTAGAGTAGAGTGGCATAGAGTAGACTGGAGTTGTATAGATTGGCATAGAGTGGAGCAGAATAGAGTGGAGTAGAATTGAGTAGAATGACATTGTGTGAGGTGCAGTGGTTTAGAGTAGAATGGAGTAGAGTGGAGTGTAGAATGGAGTGTAGTGGTCTAGAGTGGAATAGAGTGGTGTAGAGTACAGTGGAGTGGAGTGGCATAGAGTAGAGTGAAGTGGTGTAGAGTAGAGTGGTAAAGAGTAGAGTAGAGTGGTGTAGAGTGGAGTGGCATAGAGTGTCATACAGTGGTATTTGTGTGGGTGGCGTGAAGGGGCATGGGCTGCTGTAGAATGGCACAGAGTGGAGTGGCATAGAGTAGAATGGCTTAAAGCAGAGTGGCATAAAGTGGAGTGGAGTAGAGTGGCATTAAATGCTGTAGAGTGGTGTAGAGTGCCGCAGAGTGGCATTGTGTGGAGTGGAGAGGTGTAGCGTGGAGTGGCATAAAGAAGAGTGGAGTAGATTGGAGTGGCGTAGAGTAGAACAGAGTGGTGTAGAGTAGAGTGGAGTGCCGGTGAGTAGAGTGGCATAGAGTGGAGTGGAGTAGAGTGGTGTAGAGTGGAGTAGTGTTGAATGGCATAGAATCGTACATTTGTGGGTGTAAGTAACTAAAGGGTCAATATAGATGGCAGATAGGGTGAAAGCTATAAATAAGAAGCTGTATGCCTGTGTTAAAAGTAGAATAGTGCATTGCACATCCAGGAATAATGCTGAAACGCTCATAAGATAAAAAAAGATGGTGCATTGCAAAAAAGACAAGGAAGAACACATGTAATTGGCCCATGCTCCAGGCATGAGCAAACACAAAAAAGGAAGGGAAGCCTACAGGAGCTGAGTAATTGAAAGATTGCAAATGAGAGTGACAATGAAAACAACTAATTGTATGCTATGGGTGGATTTTAAGCCCACTGAATTGTAAACAATATGTCTCAAGGCACAGCACATGCACTGTGCAGGCAAGACCTAAAAATGATAGATCCTACACACTTATGAAATATCATTTGGAACAGCTGTTAACAGAAATGTCTGCTGCAATCCACAAACTGCTGTACATGGACCACCACTGCTGTGTGACAGCCGAAGTACTAAATAGAGCTCCTGTTTGTATCAGGCGGTGGTGTGTTGCAAAGGAAGTGAGCAATATAGGAATTATGTCAAATTTTGTGACAAGCAGCTGGAGTATTAGGTACATATAGATCGTGAGACAGTTCCCTTTCCCTCCAATACAGTTCACATTGGTTTGAGACAAAAGATGTGTCTCTGTGAGCAGTGCTTAATTTGTAAAAGATTTAGTGCCAAGGCTCAAGGTTTTGCTCAGAAACCCTGTCCGGCACTGTTGAAGGTAAGACTGTTGAATACCAAGGCTGTGTAGTCTTGATTACACCTCATGCCTCTTTAATCCACCAATCCAAAAACAGGATTTTCTTTTCGACAATAAAAATAATAATGGTCCCCTCACCGTGAGATTTCCTCCCATGACGAGGGGCGCACTAATTACTTTTCAGTGCCCCTTATTTCGAGGTTTTCCTGGCGGTAATGGGCATTGAAAAATGGCTACATGTCAGCCCATCTAAAGTATATATCATATAGCCAAACCTCCAATGGCCCTTACTCTGTCAGGCCATCAGAGAAGGTTGACCTGGCAAAAACAAAGTAATCTCTGCTGTTGTCACACTATGGTCCATCCACATTTAAATCGGGAGGGCGGACCATAATCTTCGGAGGGAGAGAGCTCCACCACCATTGCAACAGAGTTCCCTCTCCACCAAGAAATAAATTGGGCCCCTAGTCTCTGAAATAAAAGTCAGAAATCCTCAGCGGTGCAAGACAGAAGGCTGTGGTAGAAAAGGGCTCCACAAGGCCTGATAGCTTTTGGACGAGGTCCTGGTGAAGCACTGACTTTTGGTGGAAAAGCTCAGAGAGGCATTTTAGTGTTGTGGTCTCGTGACCCACCCACACAAGTGGGATACCGTTTTTGTCAGGGGCAAGTGGAAACTCAGAGTGGTAGGAAACATGTGGCTCCCCACAAATTCCAGAACTTTCCATCACAGAAATGTGAGGAAAATTGTTTTCTATTCAAAGTTTGAGGTTTGCAAGGGATTTTGGGTAAAATTACCTAGTGAAAGCCACCCAAGTCACACACCTGTAGACTCCTCCGGTTATCTAGTTTTAAAAAAAAGTGCTGGTTTGCTAGGTTTCCCTAGGTGCCCACTGAGCTAAGGCCTAAAAAATCCACAGCTACCCACTTTGCAAAAAAAGGGTTTGTTTTCAGTAGGAAAATGTGATATATCCATGCTGCATTTAAGGAGGTTTCCTTCCATGGGCACTAGGTCTACCCACGCAAGTGAGGTACCATTTTTATCAGGAAACTTGCGGGAATGCTGGTTGGATGAAGTTTGTGGTTCCCCACAGATACCAGGTATTTTCATCACAGAAATGTGAGGAAAATGTGTCTTTTTTAGTCAAAGTTTGAGGATTGCAAGGGATTTGGGGTACAAAAACCCTGGTGAGAGCCAAGCAAGTCACCCACCCTGGATTCATACAGGTGTCTAGTAGTCAAAAATTTGCAAGTTTTATAGTTTTCCATAGGTGTTGGCTGAGCTAGGGCCCAAAATCCACAGCTAGCCATCTTGCAAAAAAAAGTGTCAGTTTTCTTTGAAAAGAATTGATGTGTCCATGTTGCGTTTTGGGCCCTTTTCTCCTGCAGGCACTAAGCCTACTATTAGACCTGGCACCATTGGCGTGGGTCTCCCCTGCATTTTTTGCTTTTGTCTCCTGTGTTTTTGCTGTGTGTTGGACTCCGTTTTGCTGGTTTAGATGCTTTGGGCACTTTGCCACTGCTGTTCAGTGCCAAAGTGCCAATGCTCCCTTTGTAAATTACTGTTATGGATTGGTGTTTCCATGATTGGCTATTTGATTTACTAGTCAGTGTCTAGTACAGTGCACTGTGTGCGCCCAGGGCCTGTAAATCAAATGCTGCTAGTGGGCTTGCAGCACTGATTGTGCCACCCACAGGAGCAGCCTGTAAATGTAACTCTGGCCTGCCATTGCAGAGCCTGTGTGCAGTCTGGTACTGCCATGTCGACTTGGCAAGTGTACCCACTTGCCAGGCCCTAACCTTCCCTTCTCTTACATATTAGTCACCCCTAAGGTAGGCCCAAGGTACCCCTGTGGGCAGGGTGCAGTGTATGTGAAAGGTAGGACATGCCCTGGTGTGTGTGGCATGTCCTGATAGTGAATTACTGCCAATTTCGTTTTTCACTATTGCAAGGCTACCTGTTCCCATAGGATAAAATGGGGAGTTTGTTTGTAATATCTTATAAACATAACTACCCCTGGGAGCAAGGTAGGAAAATAAAGTTTAGTATGCCTGAACTCAGCATGTTAAAATGCATCTTTTAGTGAGGGTGATTTTAACATTCTGTGTTTGAAAATACCACTTTTAGAAAGTAGGTATTTTCTTGCTTAGCCATCCAGTATGACTCTGCCTGGTTTGTGTATTGCATGTCTGGCTTTTGGATGACAGGGGCTGGGGAGGAGCAGTGGCTCCAGAGAGCCTGATGAGTCAGGGCTGGGCTGAATAGCCCTGGGCTGCATTTAGAGTAGGGTAGGAGATTTCCTTTCACCTGAATGGGCCTGGTCCTGCCAAGGACAATGCTGTCTCCACCTCCTGCCAGGAAGCTGCACCAAAGAGGACAGAACCAGTTTTGACCAAGCACTGGGCTTCTCTGCCACCAGAGAACAAGGGATTTTGGGATATAAATGTTGGGGCCCAGACTCCAGACTTTTAGATCACTTCTGGGAATCAAGAAGAACCTTTGCCAAGGAGAAGAGCCGGAGAAGCTGAGGAGGAATACTGCCCCTGTGCTGTTTGCTGTCTGGGGTTGGCCTGCAGTGGCTGCTTGCTGCCAAGGAAAGAAGATAAGGACTTTGCTGTGTCCCCTGCTTGAGGAAGATCTCCAAGGGCTTGAATTGAGCTTGTCCCCTGTTCACAAGGTCTCAGGAACATCAAAGACCTCACCAAACTTCTGGGCACCATCTCTGGAACCGCTGGTTTCAGTTGCCTGGAGAAGAAAAGGGTAACCAACTCTGTCATCGAGTCCGTCGCAGGATTCCGTGTCCTGAAAGCACCGTAGAGAGCACCACCTCGTTTCGCAACGCAACCCTGGTCTCACCGACTCTGAAACGAGCCGCTGTTTGCACTGCGTCCTGGGGGCATCGCACTCCGCAACGTTTCGCTACACGCTGCCCGGACTTCATCGACTCCGTCACTGTCCGACTCGAACATCGACCGGCTCCGTTGCCGCATTGTGTTCTGCCAGCACCGCATCGAGCACCACCTGACCCTGCAACACAAGCCTTGGTCTCACCAACTCCATCAACGAGCCGCTGTCTGCACCGTGCTGTGAGGACACCACACGCTGCAATGCTTCCATCTCACAACGCAACCGCGATGGTTGCCCCGGACCGGCTCATACCATTTTGTCGGCTGCAACAAAACAAAAGGTACTGTCTCCGAGTCTGTTGACGCTTTAGCTAACCCGTATTGACGCGGTTGGCTGGAATTGTTAGACTCTGTCCTATTCAGTATTGCAGTAACCCTGGACGGAGCTACTGAGTCAGAGGAACTGTATTTTTACGTTTTTCCTGCAATTTAAAGGTTATTGTGCACAGTAACTATTTTTAAGAGTATTGTATGTTGGATTTTTGTCGTTCTTGGTCTTGTTGGTTTAGATAAAGTTTACTTATTTTTCCAAACTGATGTGGTGTCCATTTGTAGTGTTTTCACTGTATTACTGTATGTGTTTACAAATGCTTTACACGCTACCTCTGAGATAAGCCTGTCTGCTCGTGCCAAGCTACCAAGGGAGTGAGCAGGGGTTATTTTAGAAGTGTATCCCCCTTACCCTGACTAGAAAGAAGGGTCCCTACTTGGACCAAGGTACCTACCTCTGCCAATTAGAGACCCCCATTTCTAACACCTACCTACACAAATGAGGTACCATATGTATTGGAAGATATGTGGGAGCATAGAATCGTAGAACACTTGTTATTACCAATTGGATTTTGCTGCATTTGTGTCTTCCAAATGTAAGCAGGTGTGTAAGAAAGAAGATATTTAGAAAAATACCCTCTAAATCTTATGCTAGTTACGGGTACCCACAAATTCAGAGATGTACAAATAACCATTGTTCCTAGACTTCACATCTTGTGCCCATTTCAGAAATACATAGGTTTCTGATACCCATTTTTCACTCTACTTAGTTCACCATATGAATTGGTCTATGCTCGATACACAATGAAAAACCAATATATGGTGCAGTTCACTTGTTGACTCTGGGTACCTTGGGTTCTTGAAGAACTTACAAACCCTAAACATCCCCACAGCCAAAAGGATCTAGTGGGTGTAATGGTATATTGATTTTGTAAATCAGCCATTGTGACAAAAAGTTACAGATGAAAACATTGTCACAAATAGCCATTTCTTTCCTACTTGTTTTCAAAATTTCTTTATTTCAACTAGTTTGTTTCTTTAGGACAAACTTGAGGGATCTACCCATATGACCCCTTACTGAATTTTGAATCTTGTTTAATTTTCAGAAAACTGTAGCTTTTTTGGATCACTCATTGGCTTCACACTAGTTTCCACCACAAACTGGAAATAGGTTGAGAGCACAAGAAATAGGAAAATGTGGCTACCTCTTTGAAAAATGCCAAAATTGTAGTAAATAATTTGGTGTTTTTATTCAGCTCTGCAGGTTTTTGAAACCTGGAAGGATGGTGACTTTAGCACAGCAAACTGTTCTTTGATGCAATTTTTAGGAAAAAAACAAACACTTTTATCCAGAGCACTTTTTTCCTATTTTTCCCCAAAAACTCAAAATGTAACTATATTTTGCCTATTTTCTTAGTCCCTTCCATGGGAATCCACAACCCCAGGGTACAGTAGTCATTCCCAGGATGTTGGAAAAATAAGATGCAAATTTGGCATGGATACCTTATGTGGAAATAAAGTTATGGAATTCTAAGCGCAAATTACTCCAAATAGCCAAAAAAGGGCTCAGCACCGGGGAGGACGGCTCAGCAGTTAAGGGTTAAAGTGCTACAAAGTAAAATAATAAACTTGTATATGTTGTACTTCTTGCTGAGGTTCTACCTATTTCTAAGAATGCTGTTTATTTATTTAAGCACGTGGTGTAGCGTGGTGGATACATGTGCTTGATATGGATATTTTGGAATCTTGGCAAATCAAGTCATTATTTCAGTGATATATGGTTGATAATATAGGTACAGAGAGTTGGGATAATACTAACACTTGCAATAGGTAGCACTTGGGAACTACATGTCTGTGCAATAGCATTTGCTTGATATAGCACTCGGGAAGTTAGTACTCGTGGCTTGGAACTGACGTACAAATTGAAAAGATGGTGAGGAATTGTCATGAATGTGCACAGTAGGGCAAAACTATGGTTACTTTTAGACCACATTTGATTTTGAGGGACTATGGGAGGAATTAGCCGTAAACATATTAAGACGCATAGTTGATGTGCATGGTGCAGTAAGTTATGTGTTAGTCTCAATGCATCTTCCCACTAAATTACCTGAATTGCACTATTGAGAAATGTTGATTCAGGTGCGGTGACCACATTTTTAGATGAAGTGTTTGTGCGTGAAGGAATCTCTAAATCGATTGTGAGGGACAATGGTATCTAATTTAAATTGAAAGTCTTCCAAGATTTCTTATCCAACCAGGAATAGAATTGTTTGGAAACATACTTCTCTTTATCATCCTGTGGGTAATGGTGCTGTGGAATGCTTTAATAGAGTTATCATGGGTAGTATTCGCATGGCAAAAGGGAATTTTTCAAAATTTGGGAAACTGAAATCAAGAAATGATTGTGAGCCTGCCACACTTTACCTACTGGTACAGGGTATACCCCATTTGGGTTATTAATAGTGAGAGATCCTTGCACTAAAGATGATTTGGCATGGATGAAAAGCAAGATCCTCAATAAGTGATCGTTAGAAAAAGTAAAGAAAAATATCTTTAAAGCATAGGACTGTTATAAGAAACTGTATGACTTTAAAACATGGAGCGAAAGATGTGAAGCTTATGGTTGGAGAGTAAGTCATGGTAAAGGAACCACATAGGAAAATCAAAGGCAGCAGTAAGTTCATGGGACCTTTCCGAGTAGTCAAATTACTCACTAATTCTGCGAGGTTGCGTGATGGCAATGTCTAGCATTTTAGCAAGTTGGCTAAATGCATCAATAATTCAGATGGCAAGGAGCATGGTGTATGTCATAAAGGGCACAGGGGTTGGTTGATGGACTTTAATGATGATGAACTGAGTGAATGTAATGGTGGTGTCGATGGCCGAGGATGTGTGGAGATTCAAACAGAAGTGTCTATAACACACACTTCTGATACTGCGGAGGTGCCAGACTCTTCATGGACTACAACAGCACAAGAAGCTATATCAAGTTGTGCCTACTACTTTGCCACTGGATTCAAGATAGCCTGGCTGATGAGGGTTTTGAACCCGAAACCGGTCCCAGGATGCTTGTTTCCGGTCCAGGGAAGACATGGCTTGGCAGTTCGGGCTGGACTGTTCCCATGAGGCACAGGGTCAGACTGATTTGCATATGGCCATGTCTGAACTGGGGTGGTGGAGTGAGCTAAAGAATGATGATGGATTAAACCCAGATCAGTTGACTGGGGGTGAGTGTTTGATTTGCTCTAACGCTCCGTCCATCATCCCCTTTGGTATCGCTTTGTTCGCCCTAAGTTGGCAGGAGTATGCCCAGACGTGGGTCCCTTGCTCACTTTGCCACTGGATTCAAGATAGCCTGGCTGATGAGGGTTTTGAACCCGAAACCGGTCCCAGGATGCTTGTTTCCGGTCCAGGGAAGACATGGCTTGGCAGTTCGGGCTGGACTGTTCCCATGAGGCACAGGGTCAGACTGATTTGCATATGGTCATGTCTGAACTGGGGTGGTGGAGTGAGCTAAAGAATGATGATGGATTAAACCCAGATCAGTTGACTGGGGGTGAGTGTTTGATTTGCTCTAACGCTCCGTCCATCATCCCCTTTGGTACTACAACGATGGCAGGAATGTTAAGGGAACAAATGTTGCCAAATCTGCCAGGAAGACACACAAACCCGGAAGGTTTAATGAATTCAGTGTTGATTAGTAGGGTAAATACTTTGCCATTGTTAATGTGCATGGCGTACTTATGTAACCATCTTTAAAATGTCATGTTATATATCGCAATTAATGGCATTGCCTTGGATATAATAGGTGTTATTTTGTTATTTATCTTGATTAATTATTGTATCTTGGTTTTTTTGTTGTGTTGTTGAGTTATTATAATTTATTATCTGTTACGAGGAAGAGGTGTGGGGTTGGTTGTCATGTCTGCTGTTGGTATGATGTTTGGGGGTTCGAACAGTGAAGTTTGAGAGATAACAGATTGAGAGTGGAGCAGTTGTCGCTCCATCCTTCTCCTGACTGGGGTATCGAATTAAAGTACTTTCAAGGCTTCTAACCACTGGCCGTGTCTTCTTTACAGCATGCAGCACTACTACCCATGGTCCTTTAAGGCCATGGAAAGGATCCTAACTTCCCTGTTACCGTTTCTTGAATCTCAATCCATCCACGATCCTTTGCAATTGGCCTGGCAACCTAAAAGCAAAAGAAATCTTTTGTTCCTCTTTGGTATGTGTTCAGGCGCATTCTTGGAACCACATCTTTGATCAATTTAATCCTTTTAGAACTCTGAGATGTCTCCTTTGGGTAACTAGAACCTAATTACTTGCCGACAAGCGCCAGCAGCTCCGGACCGCAAAATGGCGGCCGGCAGGCTTCGGGGCTGACACTCGCCCCAGGCACCAGTGTTACGGTCGTGGACCCGGCTGTCGAACTACTCAGCACTACCCCTGCTGCGGAGGTGAGGAGGTGTGGACGTGGGGGCGCATTCATCCCGCCGACAGCGTACTGTTTGCCGAAGCCCCGGGTCCCCCTCCCCTCCTCCCGCGTTGGTAATTACTGGCTGCGGGACCGCGGACATCGGAACAAAGCGGTGGTGAAAGGATCCTTGATCTCCAGTTTTGCTGTGGTGAGTCAAGGCGCAAACGCTAGCTCCCGCATCGGGAGGGATCGTTGTTGAGGTTGGGGCCCCCTCCGTAGCGACCAAGAACGTAACTATGCACCAACGCAGCCCGCCTGACTCTAAAATGGCGGTCAAAGAAACGACCGTGACAAGGGAGGACTGCACTTCGGAAGGAAGGCACACCCAATGGTCCTAAAGAACAGAATGGGAGAAAAAAGGCAGAATGACCTCCCCTTACAAAGCCAGGTCCCTAAGCCTGGTGTCCTCCTTTTGTCTCCCCCGGGCACTTCACGATCTGTGGGCCCACATCCAACTGGGGAGCCTGTGCGGAATGGGAGTTCCCCTCTCGGATATGACACATTGCATCTCCCACATGATAGCAGCTGAGACTTCTCTGGGAACACCCCCTTGTCATATCGATCTGGCCAGGGGACTTTTTTCCGAGCCGAACTTTTCCTTACAGAACCCTCTCAGGACAGTGCCTGACCTCAAGATGGCGTCTGGATTTCATTGGGACCATGGTTTCTCACCCCCCCCAACCCCACCCCGCGCTACTCTGACATTCTCTGAGTACACCTGATCACTATCCTGACAGCGGAGTCCGAGCATTTTGTCCGATGCCCGGTGGAGCTGCTCGGTTCAGCTATTGAGGAGATCGGCCCTGGTTCATCCCCTCGGCCGTCAACTACCCAGCCGGACATTGGGCCCAGTTTCTCCCCGTCTCCCTGTTTCTCCCATCCCTCCCCTCCCATAACAAATTTTCTGTAACTCTGCTCTTTTCTTTGTTTCCTATGTTTTGATTGCTCTTGAACAAATGTAACATGTTAGCCTGTAACTCTGATCCTCATGTAAAGCGCTCTGATACCTCCGGGTCTAGCCAGCGCTATATAAAACTCAAATAAATAAATAATTAGGATCACCCCCATGAGTGGCTCAATCCCTTCGCAAGGGCCAAGAACTGCCGGTGAGACTGTGTTGCTTACTTCCAGGGTCAGTTTTTTTTAACCTGGGCAGGGCCCAAGGAACCTCGTTTCCTTAGTACATTTCAAAGTTCATATGCTCATCCTTATCATCACAGCCCGAAACTAGGGCCTCACTTTCCAATCTTGAACCCAGAAAATGCCTGCCTAGTGACAAGGAGTGCCATATATTTGGTGTGCTTTTTTACACCGTCTCTTTACAGACATCTGTTTTTTTACTTCTGCTTTGGAGGAGCCAAATATACTGTCTTTAAATGGCATGTGTTACCATTCTGACTCTCTCCACTACTGCACTAGTCATCTTTGAGGAATGGATGATGCAAAGTGCCCTTAACCTAAAAAGAGCCAAAGAAGAAGCCACGTGTTAAATTGCAGAACTCCCTGCAACTCCCATTTTCTTCTTTACTAATGCGTACATGGTTCCTACCGATAGTAAACATAGTAGGATCTCCCTTGATTGCCAGTTGATTATACTCTCACCAAGAGATATGGCATGCATATAGGCTTACTAATAGCTCAGACAACACAGAACAATGCTCTTGTACATAGCACCCAAGCTACCCAGCAATAGAGGGCTGAGGGGTCAACTTGAAACTTGACCACACCAACAGTTTGCATGCCAGCTGCCTGGATTCTCAATTGGGCAAATTATACAAGCCGCAGATTAATGAAACAATGATACCCAGTATTCTGTAATGGTCAGAATGCTTTTTTAGACTTTAGTTCTTATATATGGAAGCATAGTTGGTATGCTATCCTAGATCTCAAAATCATATTCAACCCCTAAGCCCGCAACAGACTTCACTGTCTATCCAACTCAACTCCTGCTCTAAATCTCACCCCCACTGAAGCATCTAAGCTTTGTATGAGTATATTTTGCTGTGTTTAACTCCACAAAAGTATATTTTGTTGTGCTTGCCAGCCTCACACATTACATCTCATTGCCCACCCTCTTCTTCAGTTTCAAAACACTTGACTTGTCTAGTGCAGAAAGGCAACAATTCCAGCAGTAGCATGGCCGATTTCTACTCCTATGTCTTACAATTCCTTGTGAGACATAGCCCCACAGGTTAGAGAATACAGATCTCAGTCTATTTTTGACACTGGTATTCCCCGGGGTCTCTTTCCGCTTGTCTGTGAATATGATGCAATATGAATATTGCCAACAGACATTGCATGCTTCCTCATGAATTTCAGTTTTTGTTGCAAGAGCCGCTCGTATGCAGTCAAGACATGGCCAATACAATATGTTCATCACCAAGTGGATTAACAGACAGTGGTTATCACAGACTCACCATGATAAAGGACACTCCTGAATACACTAAATATTATAGTGAGGGAAGGAAATTGCCTGCCATGCTCTCTTTTGTGTTTCAATTTAAGATCTGCTAATCTCTGCAGCTCCTGTCCTCCCACCAACACTGTCAAGATGAAGCAGGAGAAGAGACAGGATATACAAGAGCAGGTGTGTGAAAGGAAATGATTAAATGTGAACTACAGTGAAATGGAAAGCTGCACAAGGAAATGCAGAATTGTGGTGGAGTACGAACTAAGAAAAACAAAACATGAGTCACTGGGCTGTCCCCATAGAATACATAGACAGAGGTGATTAAACATGGGTTCCACATGGTGTCGCCCAGGTTTTCAAAGAAAAAAGAAAGTGTTGCATGTAATAGGGCTCCTGCCCCGTTCTACAAGGTTTGGCTTCCCCACCCACTAGTGCCTGGACTTAGCTCAGTGCATCAGAGCTTGAGTGTGAAAGTCCGTATTATTGTAACCCCACACAATCCTTCATGATATACTTGCTGATGTGGTGTTCATGCTTTCTGGTAAAATACCAGTCCCATAAAGGGATCAGAGATGCAATGGCAATTCAAACCCAATTTTGTTCTTTAGAATAGCACATACAAGCACTGCACTGAAAAAAAACACTGTAGAACAAATTGACCATTCTTTCAGTCAATGCAACACAGCAAGGCAACTTTCTGCTCTGCATTGCGTGACGGGTAGAGGATTTCTGCTCTCTCCATGCCCTGGTGCACTGTGTGCTGCCTAGTCAGTGCTTAATTTGTAAAACAATAAGTGCAGAGGCCCTCGTCAGGAGGCCACCGCAGTTTGCACCATTCATTGCCCCTGTAGTTACACAGCTACTAACCATCACACTGCTACAAGTGTGACTATTCAGACTGTTCGAGGCCGCCAAAGCTTTAAGAATGGCTTGGGTGGCAGGTATTAGTTGTTTTTAATGTATATTTGTTGGAAAGTGGGTTATTGGTAGGGGCAAATGTAGGTCTGCCACTAGTAATAAGACCACAAACACTTGATAGGACCCAGCATAGGTCTTAGAAATATAATCCTATGCTCAACCCTTGGTAGCTTGGCTGCGACCGGGCAGGCTTAACTTCAAAGACAGGTATGTAAAGCATTTAAAAACACCAATTCAGTAAATAACTAAGACACAACTCATAATAAAAATCCAACACCAATTTATAAAAATCGGAAATATTTTTATCTTTAAAATGACACCAAAACGACAAAAATCCAATGTAGGGAACCGGAGATATGAATTTTCAAAGTTTAAATAAAATATAGCACTTAGAAGCATATAGCACCATATTGGGACATAGGCTCGCGATAGACCGGGCCAAAGTCAAAGTTTCAGGCCGACCGCGATGGAGCCCTGAGCGGCTACCACCCTCGGAAGGTACCGGTTAAAGTTTTTACCTTCACACTTAGAAACTTTTCTGGAGCTTTTTCTCGCGAGGCCCCTCGAAGCTCCCAGCCAGTCCGGATCCGGTGAGGGTTCGCCGGCTTGACTTGTGACGAGGTCCCGGTAAACTTCCCTGGAGCGGACTTAGAAAATTTCTCAAGATCGCTTCAGCGGGGCAATCCAGAAATCCAGGCCGATACGCGAGTGAAGACAGGCAGCTTGGCTCTCGCGGTTGCTCCCGGTCGGCTTTTCTACGAGCGGACTTAGAAGCTTTTCTGGAGCTTTTTCTCGCGGGGTCTCTCGATGCTCCTCATGTAGCTGGATCCGGTGAGGGTTCGCCGGCTTCAGATTTTCTCTAGTCCCGGTCAATCTCTGGAAGTCGATGCGATGGAGCTTTTAGCGGGACGAGCCTGGTGGGCTTGGCCGGCTCGCGGTTGAAGGCAGGCGGCTTGGCTGACCAGGATGAGTCGGTCCCCCTATGGAGCTTTTTTTTCAAAGTTCCTCCAAAGTTCCCCAAACTTCTTGAACTTCTTCCTGAAGTTCCTCAAAGGGTCCCAAAGTGTCTCAAACTTACTCCAAGGGTCTGGAAGCTCCAAGATGGTCCTTGAAAGTTGAGGACTTCAATTCCCACAATGCACTGGACGTCACCCTTACAAATCCACTGGTAGCTCCCCAGGTTGATGATTCTTGGTGGTGAGGGTCCAGATGAGCTCTGTTAACCTGTAGCTTGCAGGGAGTCCACTCCTGACGTCTTTTACTCAGCACAGTTAGTCCACAAAGCTGTAGTTTCAGGTGGTGCAGTCTCCAGAGGTCAGGCCTTAGAAGTCTTTGCACAGCAGAACTTTTCAGCAGGGCCAGTCTTGCTTTCTTCAGTTTCAAGCAGCAGATCTGAGGGGCTGGGCCTCTCTCAGATACTTATTCCACAGTCTCTGGGTCATCCAGGAGGTCAAGCTTCACCAATAGGAGTAGGGTAACTTCCCACTTGAGTGACTCCTTCCTGCAGAGTGTGGCATTATTCTATCCCAGAGTGCAACAAAGCTTCCAAATCCATAATGGCTGATTTTCCAGCAAGGAGGTAAGAGCTGGCTAAACACTCCCACTGAGTTGGCTAATTAACCTAGCCTCTCCTCCCTACATCTGCAAATATCTTCCTTAATCCTGCCATCTGGCTGAGGTGGGGGTTCAAAGTTGTAAATGACACTGCTCTGGGCTCTACCCCTTTGAAGCTCATTGTTTATGACCCCTCCCCCTGGCCTGGCATTCTTGAAGAACAGCTCACTGCCCTCCCAGTCCATCTGGCTGGCCCCAGGGGATCTTTATCACCTCTTCAGGCAGGCTGGCTAACCCCCTTAACTCTGACCAATCAGGACAGAGCACTGGAAGGCTGGATTTGGAACTAAAACTAAGAAAGTGTTATAACTTCTTGTCTGTTCACTTTGGGAAAAATTCAATAACATCATATTGTAGGATTTATCAATACCATTCTAGTGAGTCTTTAAATGGAATCTTTATCCCTCTCCTATCAGAAGTTATTGTTTAATAACTTTCCCCCATGTTAACCTATGGGGCATAGGGTTTGCAATGGGAAAAATGACATGGGCCATTTTTCCAGCACCAGGACTTACAAAAACATATTTTATAAGTACTTGGCTTATTTTCACAGGACCCCCACCCCATAGGTCACCTAGGGGAGACCCTAGGGGTGCTGAATCTGTAAAAATATTGCAGATCCTCCATGCCCAGTGCCCCCAGCATCAAAGTCGAATTTGGGCAGCACTTTACACAATGGGGAGAGTGAAATATGAATTTCACTTAACCCAGGGCATATATAAACTCATTTTATAAGGGTCTACCTTATAGATATCTGAACCCCCACCCCTGGGATACCTAGGGAGACCCTGGGGGTCATTAATATGCCAAAACATTGTAGGTTGACCAGTTTTAAGTGCCCCAAACCCCAAAGTCGAGTTTGGCCACAATTTACATGTTTAAGAGCAATCCTGGCGCACAGAGCTGCTTTTAAACTGACCACAGGCTTCAGCAGTGCACACATGCAAGTGCAAAAAGGCTGCTGGCCTCTAAACTGCCATGCCCTTCCACATACAAGGGACTTATAGGTAGTTTCACTCCCCCTGCCCTATTATATACTAGGGGCTTATAGGGGTAGGTCATGCCAATCACAAAGTGTACCCTAGTGTATGTAGGTGTTTTACTGTTATCTAAGTGTTTCAGCATGGCACTGGCCCTGGGCCTGGTTAAACAGAGCCCAGGGTCAGTCAGAGTCAGTTACCACCAGTTCCAGTCAGCAAAAGTTGGGGGTGCCCAGGGCACAGGATGACTTTACAACATAGCCCCCCCAAACGAAAGGTGAGGGGTTACTAACCTACACCCTGGTAGTCCTCCTCAGCTAAGTGGAAAAACCTGGAAAGTCCATCTGCATTTGCATGGGCAACCCCAGGTCTGTGTTCCACTGTAAAGTCCATTCCCTGTAGGGAAATGGACTACCTTAACAGCTTGGGATTCTCCGATCTCATCTGCATGAGCCATCTGAGAGGCCTGTGGTCAGTTTGAACACGAAAGTGAGTCCCAAACAAATATGGTCTCAACTTTTTCAGTGACCACACCACAGCAAAAGCCTCTCTCTCAATGGCACTCCATCTCTGCTCTCTGGGAAGAAGCCTCCTGCTAATAAAGGCAACTGGCTGATCAAGGCCCCCTTCATTTAGCTGTGACAACACTGCCCCAATCCCTTGCTCTGAAGCATCTGTCTGAACTACAAATTCTTTTGTGTAGTCAGGGGCCAGTAACACTGGTGCTGAACACATAGCAGCTTTCAGAGTGTCAAAAGCCTTCTGACACTCTGGGGTCCAAATCACCTTCTTGGGCCTCTTTTTAGAAGTCAGTTCTGTTAGGGGCCCCACAATGGTCCCATAATTTTGAACAAACCTTCTATAGTACCCTGTCAGTCCAAGGAATGCCCTGACCTGAGTCTGGGTAACAGGTGCTGTCCAATCCAAAATAGTTTGGATTTTAGCTTGGAGAGGCTGTACATGGCCCCCACCTACCAGGTGGCCCAGGTACACCACAGAACTCTGCCCTATTTGGCACTTGCTTGCCTTAATAGTCAGGCCTGCCTGCTGCATGGCCTGAAGCACTTCCCTTAGGTGGCTTAAGTGATCCCCCCAGGTAGAATTGTATACAGCTATATCATCCAGGTAAGCTACACTGAACTGTTCCAACCCAAACAAGACCCTGTTCACCAACCTTTGGAAGGTGGCAGGTGCATTCTTTAAGCCAAAGGGCATTACCTTGAACTGATAATGTCCCTCTGGTGTGGAGAATGCTGACCTCTCCTTTGCTCCATCAGTGAGGGCAATCTGCCAGTACCCTGAAGTCAAATCAAAAGTACTCAGGTACTTAGCAGCCCCTAACCTGTCAATGAGCTCATCAGCTCTAGGTATAGGGTGAGAATCAGTCTTTGTGACTGCATTCAATCCTCTGTAGTCCACACAGAACCTTAACTCCTTGGGTCCCCCCTGAGGATTAGGTTTGGGTACCAGCACCACTGGACTGGCCCATGGACTCTCAGACGGTTCAATTACCCCCAATTCCAGCATCTTAGCAACCTCAGCTTTAATGCTGGCTCTGACATGGTCAGACAACCTGTACAGTTTATTTTTGACAGGTAGGCTGTCACCAGTGTCAATGTGGTGCACACACCACTCAGTGATGCCTGGGGTCAAAGAGAACAGGCCAGCAAACTGCTCCAGCACTTGCTTACAGTCTCTGTGCTGCTGGTCTGTCAACTTGGGAGAGAGTATCACCCCCTCCACTGACCCATCTTGCACATTAGTAGAGAGGAGGACGGGCACAGGCTCAGTTTCCTCCTCCACACCCTCATCAGTGACCAGTAACATGGTCATGTCTGCCCTGTCATGGTGGGGTTTCAATCTATTCACATGCAGGACCCTATGAGGGTTCCTGGGGGTGCCAAGGTCAACCAAATAGGTAACCTCACCCTTCTTTTCTAAGATTGGATAGGGCCCACTCCACTTGTCATGGAGGGCCCTGGGAGCTACAGGCTCCAACACCCACACCAATTGTCCTGGAGTATACTCAGGCATGGTAGCCTTTTGATCATACCAGTGCTTCATGAGCTCCTGGCTGGCCTCCAGTTTCCTGTTTGCCTTGTACATGTACTCTGCCATTCTAGATCTCAGGCCTAGCACATAATCAAGCACATTGTCCTTTGCTTCTTTAAGAGGCTTCTCTAAAGACTCTCTTAGCAGTCTCAATGGCCCCCTCACAGGGTGTCCAAACACCAACTCAAAGGGACTGAAACCAACCCCTTTCTGTGGCACCTCCCTGTAGGCAAACAGTAAGCATGGGAGGAGAACATCCCATCTCCTCCTGAGTTTCTCTGACAACCCATTTATCATGCCCTTCAGGGTTTTGTTGAATCTCTCAACAAGACCATTTGCTTGTGGGTGATAGGGGGTGGTGAACTTGTAGTTGACACCACACTCATCCCACATAGCAGTCAGATAGCTGGACAGGAAGTTCGTGCCCCTATCTGACACCACCTCTTTTGGAAACCCCACTCTGGTGAACACACCAAGCAGTGCTCTAGCCACCGCAGGAGCATCAATGGTACTCAGAGGTATGGCTTCAGGGTATCTAGTGGCATGGTCAACTACCACTAAGATATACCTATTCCCTGATGCAGTAGGTGGGTCCAGGGGACCAACAATGTCCATCCCCACCCTTTCAAAAGGAACCCCAACCACTGGCAGTGGTATTAGGGGAGCCTTTGTCTTGCCCCCTGCCTTGCCACTGGCCTGACAGATGACACAGGAGCTGCAAAACTCCTTTACCTTTTCAGACATATGGGGCCAGTAGAAATGGTTCACCAACCGGTTCCATGTCTTTGTCTGTCCCAAATGTCCTGCCAAGGGGATATCATGACCCAAAGTCAGGATGAACTCTCTGTACTTCTGGGGCACCACCAACCTTCTGGTGGCTCCCTCCTTGAGGTTTCTGGCCTCAGTATAAAGCAGTCCATCTTCCCAGTAGATTCTATGAAACCCACTGTCATCCCCTTCCTCTTGCTTAGAGGCAATCCGCCTCAAGCTCTCAAGGGTGGGACAGTCACGCTGTCCCCCACTGAACTCCTCTCTGGAGGGTCCACCTTCTCCTGTCAGTTCTGCCAAATATGACAGCTCTGGCAGGGATGGAGTCCCTCCCTCAGAGGCCAGATCCTCCCCATCAGGGTTAGATTCTGCCTGCACCTCTGGAGTTCCCTGGGCTGGCTCACCAGGCCCAGTACCCTTGTCCATGGATGCTTGGCCCTTTGTTCCAGGGTCCAAGTGTCCAGCCCCTCCCTTCTGGCTAGTCTGTGACCTAGTCACAGCACATACCCACTCAGGGAGCTCCAATATTTTCATATGGAGTCCTCTCTCCACCTCTGACCACACAGAGGCTTCAAGGTCATTGCCCAGTAAACACTGGACTGGGAGCACCTTTGACACAGCTACCTTCATAGGGCCTGTCACACCTCCCCATTCCAAATCCACCACAGCCATGGGATGGATTTTGGTAGTGCTGTCTGCATAAGTCACCTGGTGAAACTCACCAGGTATCACCCTCTCTGGAGGCACCAGCTCAGCCAGGACCATAGTTACACTAGCCCCAGTGTCTCTGATAGCCTCAACCTCAGTCCCATTCACTTTAGGTCTCTGCCTGTACTTATCCATGTTTGGAGGTAAGGCATCAAGGGTTGCAATATTCACCCCACCCAGGGACACTAAGGTTGCTGCCACTACTGGAATACCCCCTTCTGGTGTACCACTCTCCACCCCTACACTCACACTGGCAAGCCCTGTGGATGGCCCCTTAGGGGGGAGCTTCTTAGCGCAGACAGCATCTCCCTGCTTGTGCCCTGGCTGGTTACAGTCAAAGAACTTATCCACCTTTGAGGGATCAAAGAACCTACCAGGCTTTCCCTGATACCCCCTCCCTTTGAATTTGGGCTGGCTCGGGGCCCCCCCTCCTTGCGCAGGTTTTTGTGGGTCTTTAGAGGACTCTTTCTGATTTTGACCTTCTTTCCCTTGGGCTTTCCCCTGGGGAGGGACCTGTCCTCCTTTCTTCTGGTCACCCCCCTGGTGCTGTATGGAAACCCGGGTTCTCACCCACTCATCAGCTGCTTCCCCCAGCTCTCTGGGGTCTGTCAGCTTAGAGTCCACTAGATACTGGCGTAACTTCTCTTCTGCACAATGAGTCAAAATGTGTTCTTTCAAAAACAAATTATACAATCCCTCATAAGTGCTCACTTTGTTAACACAAATCCAGCCTTCCAGTGCCTTCACTGAAACATCCACAAAGTCTATCCAAGACTTGGAACTCAATTTCTGGGTGTTCCTAAACTTCACCCTGTACTGCTCTGGAGTCAGACCAAACCTCTTGACTAAGCAGGCTTTCATCTGCTGGTATGATTCTGCATCCTCTCCCTGCAGGGTCAGGAGCCTATCCCTCCCAGCTACTGGAATCAACTCCCACAGGAGTGCACCCCAATACCTAGAGTGGACCCTACTCATCTTAAGGGCCCTCTCAAAAGCTGCAAGCCATTTGTCAATGTCATCCCCCTCAGTGTACTTGGGCACAATACCCTTGGAAAGTTTGTGATCAGGACCACCCCTGGGCATTTCAAAATCTTCATCGTTGTCGCTGCCACCATTTCTTCTCAACTCCTCCCTCTCCCATGTTCTCTTAGCTAGTTCCAATTTCTCCTTTTCTAGGGCAATCAACTCTAATTGTGCCTTAAGCTGTCTCTCTGCAAGGGACAGTGATGGTACCTGAGTAAGGGACCCTTCCCCACTCCCACCATCAGGATTCTGTTGGCTTACACTAGTTATAATGGAAGAGGCATCATCCTCCTCTCCTGGGATGATGTTGGGGGGGACACCCTCTACCCCCCCTTGATTCTCCTCAGCTGCCTGGTCATGGGCTTGTATAAACTGAAACAACGCTGCCTTCCTATACCTCTTGGAAGCAGGCAGCCCCCTAAGCCTACACTGTTCCCTAAGCTCAGCCAACTTAAACTGGGACAGTTTAGCCAGGTCTAACTCCATGGTTCCCTAGTTTTGGGTCACAACACTAGGCACAATAGACTTAGAACAATTTGGAAAAATCAAAACAATGGATTAAAAACAGTTTAGTCCAAATTCCAAAAATCAAACTCAAAAGTTTTGTTCTAAGGCAAATTAGAGGATTTTTATAATCTTAATTCATTCACTTAAAGGTGTACTTTTTAAACACAAGTCCACATCCACACCGCTGAGCACCAAATGTTGGAAAGTGGGTTATTGGTAGGGGCAAATGTAGGTCTGCCACTAGTAATAAGACCACAAACACTTGATAGGACCCAGCATAGGTCTTAGAAATATAATCCTATGCTCAACCCTTGGTAGCTTGGCTGCGAGCAGGCAGGCTTAACTTCAAAGACAGGTATGTAAAGTAAGCCTGGGCGTAGTCCACGTAGTCGCACTACGTGAAACTACGCGAAGACATCGGGGCGCTACGCGAGCTACGCGTAGCTTCGCGAGCGTGCGTAGCTGCTTGCCGCGCCCGTTCGCGATGCGTTTTTCTTGCTCGGGAACGCGTTGTGGTTGTTCGGGACGCTGTTTGCGTGCTCGGGGCGCGAACTTACCCATGCGGTCGCCTATGGGCGCGGCCATTTTGTTTTTCACTTGTCCCGCCCGTTCGCGATTCCTTATTTCCTGTTCCGGGTCGCGTATAGCGTGCTCGCGATGCGCATTCCTTGTTCGGGAACGCGTTGTACGTGTTCGCGATGTTTTTTGCGTGCTCGGGGACAAATATCGCGCGAACTTACCCACGCGGTCGAGATGGGCGAGGCCATCTTGTTTTACCACTCTATGCTATGGTTCTGGGCCTGCTTTTCTATCCTCCCTCAATCTTTGCAATCCTTAGTTTTTTACACTGTTTTTCAATTTTTCTTTATTTCTTATCTATCTCACTCTCTGCTTAAGTCTATATTTTGCATTTTTTTCTACTTTTTACTGTGTGTTTTTTACTTTTCGACTGTTTTATATAACTTTCTTCTTTAAGCTCCTACTTCTTCCCCTAACTTTATTTTTCCCTTCTAACTTTTCTTTTTCACCTCCTCCCACCCCAGAACCATGGCGAAGGGTAGCAGCAGCGGCTCAAAGGGCAAGGTACGTGCGCCCAATCGCCGCCTGCCTTGCGGCAGACTGCGCCCTGCAGGGGTGCAAGCCCGCCAGCTGTTTAATGAGGCGGAGGTGGCCGCCCTTGTTTTTTTTATTCAGCGCCACCTCCCCTTGACCTTGGCAGCAGGCGGCAGGCCAGGCTCCGGGTACCCGACCCAGGAGCGTCACCGCCGGTGGGCGAAGGTGCGTCAGGCAGTGTTTCGCTGCTCCGAGGTCCGGCGCACCCATAACCAGCTGGCCCACTGGTGGACAGACATCCTTGACCGGGAGCAGGACCTGTTGGACCTGCTAGGTGTTGAGGTCGTGGGGCTTGGTGAGTAGCCAATATATATATAGTAGTATAAGGATTGTGATTCTGTATAAATTTTTTACAAATAACAAGAATACTGCTGCTTACATTGCAGGTAAATTACGTTTCAAAATCTTCTGTGATTGTAGGACACAGGTGCTGGGCGGTACTCTTACTTTTTTGCAACTTTGCGCTCGCTTGTCATTATGTAAGAGTTTACTTTAGAGAACTTCAGTTAGGTAATGCTATTGCTAGAGAGACTGTAGTCCTTCCTTTGTCCTCCTGTCAAATAGTGGTGGCTGCATTTGATACTAGGTTTAGTTACTATTAGTTGATAATTTTTGAGCGGTCTGCGTGACGCATCCTCTGTCACTGAGTGCTGCTTACCCCAGTCCTTAGAACCTTTTGTAGTTTGTTTAGTGAGTGGTACTGGTAAGCTTAGCTTAGCAGTGTCAGTCAGCTGCAGAACATCAGACGCAACCAACCAACAATTTGGTGTATGCATTATGCACTTTATGCATGTGTCCTCCTTCTCATCTATGCATTTTTGATGTCAATAAAAAATGGAAATGCAGGCTTAATGAACAATTGGCCCGCCTGGAATAGGTGGGCTAGGTCAGGTGGTACTTAGGCTTAGTTAGTGTTCTGGACTTTATTTGAATCAATCAGAATGGAACACTGAATTAGTGTTCCCAAATAAGTAGACTGTCCGTGAATCCCGCAAGGCAGTAGTCGATCGGATTAGATAGGTCAATTTTATTGCAATTTTTGTTTCCTAAAACGTTTTTGAGCGTTTTTTTAGATAATTTATTTGTTTCACAGCAATCATTAATGTTTGTGTCTTTCTTTTTCTTTATTATATCTGACATGATCACTGATGTGCAGCACCCAGGGGCAAGAAGACGGGGTCCAATTCGGCGGGACAACCACCAGAGGACCGCTCCTCTACCGAGGGCCCTGCTGCTGGTCCCAGTAAGTCCTCCAGTGGTTAATATTAACAATTATATTGCCCTAACTTTTACTGCACCTTATTTTTTCAGAACTATTAATTCTGGCTCCACTCCCTAATTCTATTTTTTACAAAAGATTCTTTGATCTTGACTTGACTATCTGTTTCTAAATTCTGGTTATCCCTGCCTCTAAGTTCTAACTGCCTCTGCTATGAATGTCTGTACTCTGTACTACTAATATTAGTCTGTCGCTAAGCTTGCCCAGTTTGCATTGCCACTCTTTATTGTACGGTTTTGAATAAAACTCAGATTGACCAATACTAATAGCTCTAGCCACTGAGTCCAGTCCTTTCGGTTGTCCTCTTCTAGGCTTCTTAATCTTGAGGCTTTGACAATTACCACAAACAAAATGCCCAACCAGATATTTGACTATTTTTGATAGGATATAGTACATACTACTTGGATTCTGCACAGCCTCATGCAGAACTATGCACAATGAAATAGGATGTTGGTGATGCGAGTTTGGAACTTGGACGTTCCTCACACCTCAGTCAGAAGTGAACCCACAATCCCCTGAACGACTAGCTATAGTGTCTCATTAGGTCCCCGAACCCCCACCCGAAGATACCCAATGATTATGATTACACAACCCAGAACATAACACCCTTTCGCTCACTCACTCGTGTAAGTCCACCACCACCACCACACAAAATACCACAGAGTCTATGTGTAAGTTCAAAAGGTTTATTTTCAACTAACAAGCTCTGTATGTATGTTGTTCTATAAAATTCAGTGTACTCCAGCCAGCTCCAACAGCAAAATGCATAAGATTAAAACAATAAACAGTGTTGCAACAAGTGCATGATCATTGATGATATATAAGACAAAAGATCTGTGCGAATTCTGGGCGACTCCTCACCGTAGAACGTAGAATTACTGGTTACATGCATCATTCATAAGCTCTGCAAATCTCTGGTTCGTAGAAGGGAATCCTCTGCCTGAGAAAAATGGTGCGTGTTATATAGTATAATGCAAGCATTTCTCAGTCCTGCCCAAAAAGTGTAACATGTTACCTATGGCTAAGCAATACGGACTAACCGAACTCCATAACACAGTGGCTTGTTTTTCGACCTCTTGTACGCAACGCTCAGACAGTAGCTGTATGTGCTCATGTGGGCTCAAAAGGCGTCTTACTGTTACTGCGCAACAAGCTGCGAGGTAACATGCGCAAAAGACATGAAGCGGAAAATGGTTGCAAGGCTCAGGCTAACTTTGCAAAGAGTAGAGTATAGTATAATAATGACCCTAGGGACCATAACACTACTAGTGTCTACTGACTGTACTCTAGCACCCGATTTGGACTATTGAATTTGATTTATAATAATATGTATGTATTAACTTTTTTTCAATCTTGCTAATGAAAAAGAATAAATAGGGGGAGGTGTACAGGCATCTAAAAATGTGTCATGTTTTTATCTAGGCGGACTAGCAACCACCAGTGGCGGCGGGGCCACCGGCGATTCGAGCCTTCCGGAGGGGGCAGGAGAAGATGCGGCACCTGCAGGAGCTACAGGGGGGGAGCCAGCAGCGGTGGCGGGCGGTGGTAAGTTATATTCATGACTTATTGACATTGCACTAGCTGGAAGGGTGTGTGGACTTCACTCACTGTATTGTTGTTGAGACTTATTAGGTATGAAGTTGTAGTGAACATTATACAACGGTTAAAGAAGACACCCTTTACTTAGCATGAGCAATGCAGTAGCAATAGCATTACCAGCGTGACTTGATTAACCAATGGCCTCTTATATCTGACTCCAACTCAGCTGTGAAAGTTTTATGGAGGAGACTAAAAGTCAGATCAGATGACCTTGATGGATGTGTTGAACAAAAAGGGAAAGAAGGGTTGAAGGAGGAAGGGCGGGCGAGATTTAATATGATGACTGGCAGAGAAGGATACGTTGGAAGCATGGATAGGTGGCTGATAGGAATCAGATGCATGTGTTGTTGAAGGATGGGTGGAAGGTGAAAGAAGAATGGATGCCTGCCTGGGTGGGCGACACAGTATGGGTGGATACTGTGGATAGCAAGAATCATCAGCGGTGTTTGGGTGAAACTCAAAGCCAAGGCAAGCAACGGAGTGAGTGGACGCATGCGTTGTTGTTGGTGAAACAAAGTAAGGTTGGTGGAGAGATTAAGAAGAATGATTGACATTTACTTAGAATGGATGGATGCCTGTATGTATTCATCATAGACAGCATAGGTGGAGACTGTCACGGGATGCACAGTTTTAGGGAATGTAAAAGAAACCGCGCCAGAGTAGCAAAGCCGATGTGGGGAGGGGCAGGGTGGGGGTAGTAGTAAACAATGTATTACGCGGGCAAATACAGGTAACTTTACTGTAAACATACAAATAAATAAAGCGAATTTCATTGTGCGCACTGCACCGCCAAATGCGATGCAGTGTGCGCAACAAAATTAGTTTCATTTATTTATATGTTTACTTACCTGTAATTGGCCGTAATCCATAGTTTACTACCCCCATCCTGCCCCTACCCACATCACCGCCCGGCCGAACTCCCCGAGTCCCATCACCGACCGCTACTGACCTTATGTCGTTGTCCCATATAAAAGCAACGATCATTGGATCAGATATATAATCTGCCTTTTTGTAGTAGCCAAGGCACTGTGAAATTGAGCAATTGCCCTCCATGTAACAGAGAGAGTATGGCCAGTGCCACCCGTAATAGAAAAATACGAGCTTCCCCACCTGCAAACAGTAGTAAATCCAACTAACGTGAGTCTGCGTCATGACTCGTATGTTTGTCTTGGGTGCAAGCATAGATGACCGAGCTGGCAATGCCGGCTACAACCAGGTTATGTCATTTCACTAAACTAGAGAAAAGAAGAACACTGGTGTACTGTGTACTGGTTGGAGTCCATAGTGCTAGAATAATGCCTGAAACTCCCACAAATGTTAGAGGCCGAGGAAGTGGGAGGATAGATAGATTATTACCACAAATGTTATGTACTGTGCTTCTTGCTAGTGCTACTGTGCCATTATGTGTTGAATTAATTTTGTGTTACTGTTTAGCTAAGAGTACTGGTTACAACAATATTTTTTTTCTTTCTTGATATAGATGGTATTCCTTCCCAAGACAAACCATCGCGGAAGGAGTTGGCAGCCAGGGCCCGGCGCCAGAAACTGGAGGCCATATGCCAGGAGTACCGGCGGCTGATGGCTCAGGCGGAGGAGGAGGAGGCGGCAGCAGCAGCTGCAGCCTCGTCCGATGCCCCGGGCCCCAGCCAGGCCACAACTCCAGCGGTACGGCGCCGCGGTCTGGTAGCCGCCCGCTGCCGCCGCAATTCGCTAGCAGCCAGCACTGCTGTCCCCCACCCTGGATGCCACTGCAGGGCATTTCGCAGGAAGATTCTCCTCCGGATGGCACGTCTAGAGGAGCAAATGGAGGAGCGGGTCAAAATCATGGTGGACAAACACCTCAAAGCCCGCCGAATTTAACATCGAGGACCCTGTTGATTTGCCCCTTTTTATTCCTTGTTTTGGTGGGTGGGAATTGGGCGTTGGGGTTTCGGGACATTCTTTGGACTTTTTTCGTTTTGGACATTTGTTGGGGTTAGGGAGAAGGGTGGGTCAGGTGTGGGATAGTTTATTTTTGTTAGGGTAATAAATTATATTTATACTTAAACATACAATGTTAATGTTTTGTGGGGGTTACTGTTTTACGAATTAACGTCACATTGGTTTCCTTGCTGCTGCAGGGCCGCAGCCAGTGTTTGATTTAAATAATCTGCCGACGATGATGTAACACAAACAGATAGATGCGGTACCCCTCACTGAGTTATTTGTCCTACTAGTACTGTCAGTCTCTCCTCCTAGTCCATTTATACCTCCCACCAAACTTATCTTACCTGTGATTGATGATTACGTTCGGCACAGCGATGGCTGCATGGTTTCCAGAGAGAATGTAGAAGATGCCATGGTTGTGGTGGTAGTAGTAGAGTAGACACTGGCAGTAGCATTTGCTAAAAAATTAAAAAAGAGACAGTCACTTTCCTGAGAGCGACTGTGGGAGGAGTAGTAGAACGAAGTAAAATACAGTACAGAAGAAGACTGCCAAACAAACAATATTGCAGTTGCAACTGCTAAAGTCAAATTAAACATAATGGTGGCGGGGACAGCCTAGTACAAGAAGTTACAAACTGTAGTTGTGTCGATTGAGTCACTTAACTTAACACAATCGTAATTCGTAACCTTTACTGCTGTGTGGTAGGAGTTTGATGATTAATCCAATCAATGACGGCAATTAATTATGATGTACTACTATTAGCCGGTGACGGCTTGCACATAGACTGAGCATGGGTGGGCAAGCAGAAGAAACTCCTCGCCCTGCCTTGCAATTGAATTAGTGTCGCTTTCACCACATCTGCCCCAGCAAGCGTGTGATCAATTGGTGTACATTGTATGTAGTCACATCACACCTCAATATAAATCACAGCCCGGGGGAAGAGGGTTAGGGTTTGATGAATGGATGGGAAGGGGGTTTGGGGAAAGGTTTGAGAATGAAAAACAGTACGCATGGACAACAAAAGCAAAGCGCAATCTTGGCAGACGACCATGATCTTATACAAAAAATCTATAAAGGGAGAAAAGGGAAATGCATGCATGATGATGAAGATAACTTGATGGTTAATGAGTAGTACTTAATAACTCCTACTAGACAATTAGACAGTACAGGGCAGCAGTATATTCTATGCAATTTGCCTTGCCTGTAATATGCCCTCAGAGACCCAAATTCCATGTTGTACTGGGCTTACTTGTAAAGATAGCAAAGACAATTAAAACACAGTTGTAGGGATCAATTAGCAAACAAACAACACACAACACACAGTCCTAATGATTGAAGAGAAAAAAGGATTCAAATTAATTAAAAGATGAATGATGAATGATACTAAAGTTACTGTATTATCATGCTCAAATTGTGGAGTGGAATCTCGTCCTTCCTCTTGGTCCTATCTTCCATGGACGCTCCGCACATCAATCTTGGTGGCCTTCCTGATGCCGATTGGTAAGGTAAATGTGAGTTGTGTCTCCCAGTATAGCAAGCACAGGGTAAAGGCCGGCCTGTAACGTCTAGATGGAAAAACAAAAGGGGTATTGAAAAATCAATGAATAAAAAAAACATCAATTACAGTGGAGTCCAAGAAGAGAAGAGAGAACACTTTCAGAGTGAGGCGGCTTGGATATATCGTGTAGATTCTGTTTACAGCATTAAGCTACAACAACAACAGGACAGAACAGGCCCACCACAGCACCAGCCCGTGACCCAACCTCCATTTACCTTAATTTTTGACATAGCCAGACAAAAGGCATACACAGCAACTTAGCATTTTCCTAATTAAGTGACAAAATCAATGCGCCGCTGTGAGTCATCACTACACTCGACTACACACCACTACATGGACATGTAGGTCTGCTGTGTTTACTTTCTTGTTGAATTGTTGTGTTTATGTTTACCTTATGCCACTTCATGAAATGCAGTTATTCCTTGAATCATCTCCGATCCAACTGAATGACTGCGTGCAAAGATAGTATGGTCATCATCATGGTGTGGTACGTGTTGTCCAACTACAACTCAGTCTGTAGTGACTCCGATTAAGTCCATATTCCATATTAAAAAATTGCAACAGATATTGGCCTGCACCTGCAGTAGTAGGAGTACAATTTGGTTATTAAACAACAAGAAGGGAAACATTGACTGTCACTGACTTGAGTCACTTTGTAGATTAACTAGTAGAGTAGAGTTCGACTTCATGCACAACATCAACAACAAACAACAGCAATCGCTCAGAGTCTGCAAGCATCCAATGCATTCCATCATTACCTGTCTTGCTCTTCTCTTTGGCTGTCAGATCATCAGATGCCTAGTTCTGACAGTTGTTATTTTTTTTTACGGGGCAGTGGCCTCATCATTACTCCAGTCCACATTCATTTTGAGTGTTAGTCGCTGTTTCGGTTTTCGTCTTATTCTTCTGTGGCACTTTGTCACAGTTTAAGTTGCTTCCCATGGTCAGCACTGTGATGATGGGCCGCGGCCTGGGTAGCGCTCATTGATGGTCATTTGAGTTTGCACAAATGTCAGCAAGTTTCTTCGAAGAGTCTCTTGTCTTTCTCTGCCAAGTACCTTCTGTCCTGACAGTGAGGACCTTTGGATGCCTGCTGAGGCTGTAGCCTTCGGACACTGATGAGTTTCGGCTCGAAAACAAAACGGAGGATAGCTATAGTCACGTTTCACTTCTTATGGAGGCGGGACTGGTAAAGGCAACATTTCTTGTACTAATGTCTGGCTTGATGGAAATGTACTTGTGCGAGACAGGAAGATGAAGCAGGACTCTGAAGAGTGGACAGTTAAAAGCACAGACATCCAACTCCAATAGGGAAATAAAAGAGAAGACGGTGGTGATGGATTTGTTGTGATTTGAACCAGAAAGACAGATACACAGACACATAAAGGAAGGAAGAAAGTAACAATTTGAAAGCCTAGTTGTCAGGGAAGAGGAGCTCGTCCTCAAACTCTGGTGGTTCGGACAGAAGTAGGTCCTGTAACGCACTATTTACATCATCCAAGTCGCTCTCCTCTTCCTGCTGTGATTCACGTATTTTGTAATCCGGTGGTATAAAGTGCTGATTCATTTTGATCATGGTTAACCTCTCCACGCTTTGGGCCGAGAGACTGGTCCTTTTCGAAGTTACAATGGCACCAGCAGCACTGAAAACACGCTCAGAAGAGACACTTGCGACAGGGGAAGCCAGATACTTTATCGCCAGCCAGCTGAGCACTGTCCATTGGCTTCTTTTCCCATACCAATACACCAATGGGTTTCGATCCATGAAGACCTCTGTTGGGTCATCCAGATAGGCCTGGACCATCCGCTCAATGTTCAGGGGTGCTCCGATGTGCTCGACCTGTTTTGCCTTTGCATCAGCACTGAACTTACCATACCCCTGCTGTAGAAACCAATCAGTTGCACATTGTGCTGTGGATGATCCTGTTCTTGATGTTATTGTTGGTGTAGGTGACTGCTGGGAGGCAAATGCACTGCCCTCAGGCTCCGAAGTAGAACTTGACTGTGGATGCCCTGTAGTACTGGTTATGGCCTGGGGTGGGGGCCTGTAATTAACAGCCGTTCGCTTTCGAAAATAGTGGCTTCCTTAGCTATCAAAGTTTTGTAGTTGGCAACATCCACTTCCGAAAAAGGAATTACTGCCTTGCTGTTCAGAAATACTTTGTACCGTGGATCCAAAATTGTGGCACTAATGTAATGTGGTTGTGACAAAATTTTATTTTTAATCCTTGTATTTTCCGATAAGCGAGCGGCTAAGGTCTCCGCCAAATGATATGCGTCTTGTTTGTCATCCACACCTGCGTACGTTTCAGACACATCCTTCAGCTGTTGCTCTAGCATGTGCAACAATGGGATAGCTTGGCCCATAGTACAGTCCTCCCTGCTGACTTCACGTGTGAAGATCTCAAAAGGAAGTAGCATCTCAGTCAGGCATTTAATGAGGTCCCATTGAGCCATCTCAACGGTCATGCCTTTCACAGTAGGTTCCCTAATCTTTGCATGACATAAGCATTGAGTGGTATGTACAGTTCAAACAGACGATCAAGCATGTAATAAGTTGAGTTCCAACGTGTTGGCACCTCCTGGATGAGCGCTTTGACTGGCATTTTATGCTCACGTTGAATGACCCTCAGCTGCTTCCGGGCTTTAAAAGAATGGTTGAAATGTGTGCATATTCTTCTTCAGGTGACCAGTAAGTTGCTGACTTTGGATTCATTTTTCAAAAAGTCTTGAACAACAATGTTAATGCAGTGTGCCAAACACGGGACCCTGAAATAGCCACCATTGCGCATGGCCAAAACTATATTACTGCCGTTGTCCGTGGCAACAAAACCAATCGTAAGCCCTCTTGGGCGCAGCCACTCAAAGACCTTGGTGTTAAACTCTTCCAAAATGTTTGCAGCAGTATGAGATTTCTCCATGGCAAACATGGCTACAGTTGCATGTTTGCGAGTGGCATGAAAAATCTCTGCAGTATCAACACCAGCAGATATCTGTTCTCTAACCCCCGCAAAACAGATCCAGTGTGCAGTGATGCACATGTAATCTGTGGCTTGGCAACTGGTCCACATGTCTGTAGTCAGGTGGATACTGTGAACAGCACTCTGCTTCAAGGCCTTTCCTAGCAATTCCAGCACGTCGTGATGTAGTGCTGGAACTGCAACTCTGGCAAAATAGTAGCGGCTGGGAACATGCCATTTTGGGCAGATGGTTGACACAAATTCCACAAAACCCACCCCTTCAACAAAAGAAAAAGGGAGAAGGTCCAGTGCTAACATTTTAGCCAGCTTCGCATTGTACAAACGTGCTATTGGGTGGTTGCGTTCGTACTGCCCCTCACCCCCAAACATGCTGATAATGGTAGGCTGCATGGTTTTCCTTTCTCTTAGGCTCAATGCACTTTTTGGTAGTGCGGACCTGGTACTTCTTGGTGTCTCCGGCTGACTCTTACTCTTGTGCCACTGAGATGTTGCTGAAGATGTGTGCAACGTTAAGACTGCACTGCTGGGGTCAGGGACACCTTGTGTACCACTACCAGAGAGAATGTCTCCTGTCCTTCCTCTTCCACCGTGATCGGATCTTCTTCTTCTACTCCTTTATCCCCACCACCACCAATGGTTGCAGTTTTTTTTCTGCCGCGAAGGTGGTCCTCCCAGCTGATCAAGTGGTGTTTTTTCAGATGGGTCATTTGGCCTCCGGTACCATAGTTTGTACCAAGCTTACCATGACTAACAGAGGTATTACAAATGGAGCATATAGCAATGTTCTCCTCCTTTTCGCTAACCGTAAAGAAGTCCCAAACTGGGGAGCTTAACTTTGTCCTCCTGCTGGAGGTGCCACTTCCAATGCCGGATGATCTGTAGGGTGTGTGTTGAATTTGACTCTGTGCTGCTGTACCACTACCTACTCCTACAGAGGTGGTGGTTGTGCTGGATGTAGGTTGCTGCCAGGCCTTTGCTAATGCAAATATGGAAGCTGTAGGTCGTGTTGGTGTTACCTGTGGAGGTATGCATGCTACATCCCTCGCAGCGATTTTGGATAGGGTAAGAATGTTGGTCTCCATCTCCTCGGGGCCGGGAGTGATGTTCGTGATGACTGGCTCGTCGTCATCATCATCATCTTGCTGTTCTACATCGACCTCCATAAGTGTAAGGCTTTCCGGAACCTTCCTTTTCCCTAGCTTGGTCTTGGAACGTGGCTCCCTCTCAGACTCAGTTTGTGGCTTCCAAGTGGCATCTAGATCATCAGAAGGGCGGCTTGGCGAAGAACTTGATGGACTACCCTTCCTTTTCCTTGCTGGGGATTTGGAAGACAATGGATCTTCTGAATGAGTGGCTTCTTCTTCTACCTCTGCATGAGGCTCAATTTCCTGAACTGCCCCTACTTCAGGAGGAACAACAACTACTATTGCGGGCGGTGGTTGCGGCTGTTGTTGTTGACCACTTATCTGCTGTGTTTCCTCCTGCGTTGATTGGGTACTACTTTGAGATAGCGATAAGTTTATCTCAGGCTCAGCATCACTGCTTTCCACCATTAGGCTGGCTACCTCTTCCACACTCATGTGCTTGGGCCTGGGTTGGTGGGTTGGGTCCACTGATGCGGAGGTGCTGCCCCCAGCTTGCCCCCCGGACACCGCTGCTGCAGGCGCAATTTTTATTTTCCCAAAAAAGGTATTGGCCGGCACACCAGACTTCAGTGTCACTTCCTTCTTCTGTTCCTTCTTCTTCTCAATAGCAACTTTCTTGGTACTGGAGGACCTGGTACCTGCTTTCTTTGGGCCCATCTTCTTCAGATGTCAGCAGCACTTAGTTGCAGAGATATCTGGTCAGGTCACACATCACGTTGTGTTGTGTGTACAGCAGCAGGATGTCTGTCTGGAAGTGCAACGGGCAATGATGAGAGACACACCTCCTCCTCAGTCTTTGTGCACCTAAAAGCAAAAAAGCAAGAACATCAGTCAAACATAGCACAAATCAAACAAATAGAATATAGAACTTAGTGTGTGGTGGCCTCAATTATTAAATTTCAGAAACTCTGTGAACAACACACAGTCTAGCCATTTATGAGACGTTGACAACAAGGCCAGGGCTTTCCTGGCTACTGTGTAGTGCTAGTGTACACTCTGGAAGAATAAGAATAGTAAAGAACAAAAACTAAAATGTACTGGAGCATGTTTGGCCTAAATTTGTGCATCACGTGGGATGTATTATATAGCAGCATCAGGGAGCTGCAGCTGGCAATGGGGATGGATTTGGAAGCAGTAAGACAAGAGGAACAATGGAAAGACACGCAGGCCTATGTGGCAAAAACAGCACACTAATAACTACCACAACAAAATGGCCCCCAGAAACATGGTGACTCACAGGCACAAGGCACGGCAAACAATGAACTCAAGCAGGCCTATATATGGGCAGACAAAGGATGCCTTATAAAACACACACAGCTTTAATGCAAAAACTAAAATCCACATGGCTAAAAACACTTTGGAAAGTTAGACAACCACTACAACAACACAATTATAATTACACAGTACACACGCAAAAAAGGCATTTATTTAACACACCCAAAAAGTGAAATAGTCAGACCCTCCAAAAAAAACCACATTTCGCAATTCAATTGAATCAATTCAATGCCATCCATGGCCTAAATGATGTCAAAATTCCACAGACTACACAGAAACAGTTTTATGCACCCATGGTGACTACCTCTGGGCCTACTGGCATACTGGGCCGCAAGCTTGGAGGCCTATGGCAAAAACAGTGGCTGGCTTTACAAAATGGCCGCCACCCACATGGCCAGGCCACCCAAAATAACAAAAAAGTGAAGACAAAGGACAGGACCAGGCAGTTGGAGACTCTGGGCAACTTGCTACCTCTTGAAAAAAATTGTAAAACAAAAAAAAGTGACTCCTTGCTCACCAAACTACATCTAAATGACAACCTGAGGAGTTTTTGTGCAAAATGAACTAAATCAACATTTTCGAGAAGGTTTTATGATGCTCGAGAGATATTCTTCGCCAGATTGTAAATTCTGCGTGTTCGGCATCACGATCGTCACAAAAAGTCGTTATCGCGCGAAAACGTACATTGAGCGCGCGAAGAAGATAAAAAGTGTAAGTCCGCGTTGTCGCGCAGTGCGGACTTGCCCAAAGTCCGCGAGCTGAACGCCCAGGGTTACCTACTGGCTGAAAAGGCCTATTTATTTAACAAACACCCAAAAAAATAAAATACCACCCCAAAACCCACATTTTGCAAATCAATCCAATGCCATCCATGGCCTAAATTATGTTACAATTCAACAGACAACACAGAAACAGTTTTTATGCACCCATGAGGATGACTACCTCCGGGCCTACTGGCACACTAGGCCGCAAGCTTGGAGGCCTATGGCAAAAGCACAGTGGCTGTTCACACAAAATGGCCGCCAACACATGGCCAGGCCACCCAGAACAACAAGAAAAGGAACACAAGACAGACAATGCAGGCCTATGGCAAAAGCACAATGCCTGGCTTTACAAAATGGCCGCCACCCACATGGCCAGGCCACCCAAAATAACAAAAAAGTGAAGACAAAGGACAGGACCAGGCAGTTGGAGACTCTGGGCAACTTGCTACCTCTTGAAAAAAATTGTAAAACAAAAAAAAGTGACTCCTTGCTCACCAAACTACATCTAAATGACAACCTGAGGAGTTTTTGTGCAAAATTAACTAAATCAACATTTTCGAGAAGGTTTTATGATGCTCGAGAGATATTCTTCGCCAGATTGTAAATTCTGCGTGTTCGGCACCGCGATCGTCACAAAAAGTCGTTATCGCGCAGCAAAACGTACATTGAGCGCGTGAAGAAGATAAAAGTGTAAGTCCGCGTTGTCGCGCAGTGCGGACTTGCCCAAAGTCCGCGAGCTGAACGCCCAGGGTTACCTACTGGCTGAAAAGGCCTATTTATTTAACAAACACCCAAAAAATGAAATACACCCCAAAAACCACTTTTACCAATTCAAACCAATGCCATCCATGGATGCCCGGCCTACATGATGTTTAAACTTTAAATTCAACAGACACCACAGAAACATGCACCCATGGGTACCTCTGGCTCTAGTCCGGGCCTACTGGCTGAAATTCCAATCAAAGAAAAACAACTAGGCCCCTGCCGAAACTACAGGCCACAACAATACATTTTAAAAACTATGGAAATCCCCCAAAAAATGTAGGTACAAACAAGCCCCAATCAAACAAACAAGTACACCAATTCTCCAACTTACTTGTAAAATCTCAAATCCAAGAGTCCTCAAATCCAATCCAATGATATGATGCAGCAGACAGACACAAAAAGTGATCCTTCCAGCTCCAAATCCAAATGAAAGACAGCACATGGACAAAACACTGGGAGGAGCCTGCTGGACAGGAACAGGAAGTTTGAGAATCAGGGGCACTTCCTTCCTCTTGGAAAAAAAGAAAAAGGACTCCTTGCTCACCAAACTACATCTCTAAATGACAACCTGAGGAGTTTTTTGTGCAAAATGAACTAATTCATCATTTTCGAGAAGGTTTTATGATGCTCGAAATATATTCTTCGCCAGATTGTAGTTTCTTCGTGTTCGGGATCGCGATCTTACCAACACTGCCGCCGGAAGTCAGATCGCGCGTCCGAATGACGTGTTCGCGTTCGCACACTCTCGCGGGATCGTGCGGCCGGATTCCAAATCTCGTGGCGCCCGCGAACGGATAGGAAGTCGCGTCGGCGAACGCAGAATCACGGTAGGTCGTTACTGCGCACGTGAGAACGTATATTGAGCGCGCGAAGAAGAAAAACAGCTACGCTACGCCGCAAATTGCGTAGTGCACGGTAACTTCGCGTTCTACGCGAATCGCGAAGTTACCGTAACTTCGCAAATTCCGCGAGCGTAGCGTAGTTCACCGCCCAGGGTTAATGTAAAGCATTTAAAAACACCAATTCAGTAAATAACTAAGACACAACTCATAATAAAACTCCAACACCAATTTATAAAAATAGGAAATATTTTTATCTTTAAAATGACACCAAAACGACAAAAATCCAATGTAGGGAACCGGAGATATGAATTTTCAAAGTTTAAATAAAATTTAGCACTTAGAAGCATATAGCACCATATTAGGACATAGACTCGCGATAGACCGGGCCAAAGTCAAAGTTTCAGGCCAACCGCGATGGAGCCCTGAGCGGCTACCACCCTCGGAAGGTACCGGTTAAAGTTTTTACCTTCACACTTAGAAACTTTTCTGGAGCTTTTTCTCGCGAGGCCCCTCGAAGCTCCCAGCCAGTCCGGATCCGGTGAGGGTTCGCCGGCTTGACTTGTGACGAGGTCCCGGTAAACTTCCCTGGAGCGGACTTAGAAAATTTCTCAAGATCGCTTTAGCGGGGCAATCCAGAAATCCAGGCCGACACGCGATTGAAGACAGGCGGCTTGGCTCTCGCGGTTGCTCCCGGTCGGCTTTTCTACGAGCGGACTTAGAAGCTTTTCTGGAGCTTTTTCTCGCGGGGTCTCTCGATGCTCCTCATGTAGCCGGATCCGGTGAGGGTTCGCCGGCTTCAGATTTTCTCTAGTCCTGGTCAATCTCTGGAAGTCGATGCGATGGAGCTTTTAGCGGGACGAACCTGGTGGGCTTGGCCGGCTCGCGGTTGAAGGCAGGCGGCTTGGCTGACCAGGATGAGTCGGTCTCCCTATGGAGCTTTTTTTTCAAAGTTCCTCCAAAGTTCCCCAAACTTCTTGAACTTCTTCCTGAAGTTCCTCAAAGGGTCCCAAAGTGTCTCAAACTTACTCCAAGGGTCTGGAAGCTCCAAGATGGTCCTTGAAAGTTGAGGACTTCAATTCCCACAATGCACTGGACGTCACCCTTACAAATCCACTGGTAGCTCCCCAGGTTGATGATTCTTGGTGGTGAGGGTCCAGATGAGCTCTGTTAACCTGTAGCTTGCAGGGAGTCCACTCTTGACTTCTTTTACTCAGCACAGTTAGTCCACAAAGCTGTAGTTTCAGGTGGTGCAGTCTCCAGAGGTCAGGCCTTAGAAGTCTTTGCACAGCAGAACTTTTCAGCAGGGCCAGTCTTGCTTTCTTCAGTTTCAAGCAGCAGATCTGAGGGCTGGGCCTCTCTCAGATACTTATTCCACAGTCTCTGGGTCATCCAGGAGGTCAAGCTTCACCAATAGGAGTAGGGTAACTTCCCACTTGAGTGACTCCTTCCTGCAGAGTGTGGCATTATTCTATCCCAGAGTGCAACAAAGCTTCCAAATCCATAATGGCTGATTTTCCAGCAAGGAGGTAAGAGCTGGCTAAACACTCCCACTGAGTTGGCTAATTAACCTAGCCTCTCCTCACTACATCTGCATATATCTTCCTTAATCCTGCCATCTGGCTGAGGTGGGGGTTCAAAGTTGTAAATGGCACTGCTCTGGGCTCTGCCCTTTGAAGCTCATTGTTTACGACCCCTCCCCTGGCCTGGCATTCTTGCAGAACAGCTCACTGCCCTCCCAGTCCATCTGGCTGGCCCCAGGGGATCTTTATCACCTCTTCAGGCAGGCTGGCTAATCCCCTTAACTCTGACCAATCAGGGCAGAGCACTGGAAGGCTGGATCTGGAACTAAAACTAAGAAAGTGTTATAACTTCTTGTCTGTTCACTTTGGGAAAAATTCAATAACATCCTATTGTAGGATTTATCAATACCATTCTAGTGAGTCTTTGAATGGAATCTTTATCCCTCTCCTATCAGAAGTTATTGTTTAATAACTTTCCCCATGTTAACCTATGGGGCATGGGGTTTGCAATGGGAAAAATGACATGGGCCATTTTTCCAGCACCAGGACTTACAAAAACATATTTTATAAGTACCTGGCTTATTTTCACAGGGCCCCCACCCCATAGGTCACCTAGGGAGACCCTAGGGTGCTGAATCTGTAAAAACATTGCAGATCCCCCATGCCCAGTGCCCCCAGCATCAAAGTCGAATTTGGGCAGCACTTTACACAATGGGGAGAGTGAAATGTGAATTTCACTTAACCCAGGGCATATATAAACTCATTTTATAAGGGTCTACCTTATAGATATCTGAACCCCCAACCCTGGGATACCTAGGGGAGACCCTGGGGGTCATTAATATGCCAAAACATTGTAGGTTGACCAGTTTTAAGTGCCCCAAACCCCAAAGTCGAGTTTGGCCACAATTTACATGTTTAAGAGCAATCCTGGCGCACAGAGCTGCTTTTAAACTGACCACAGGCTTCAGCAGTGCACACATGCAAGTGCAAAAGGCTGCTGGCCTCTAAACTGCCATGCCCTTCCACATACAAGGGACTTATAGGTAGTTTCACTCCCCTGCCCTATTATATACTAGGGGCTTATAGGGATAGGTCATGCCAATCACAGGGGTACCCCAACTCAAAGTTTACCCTAGTGTATGTAGGTGTTTTACTGTTATCTAAGTGTTTCAGCATGGCACTGGCCCTGGGCCTGGTTAAACAGAGCCCAGGGTCAGTCAGAGTCAGTTACCACCAGTTCCAGTCAGCAAAAAGTTGGGGGGTGCCCAGGGCACAGGATGACTTTACAACATAATTGAATTAATACACAACTGTTTTTCTGCTCATCTTTAAATTACACAAATAGCACAACCATGTGGCAGCTGTCATAAGTGCAAGTTCCAGCAATTAAGTGCCGCTGCCGGCAATTAAGTGCAGGTGCCGAGCACAAAAAACCACTGGCTCAAATTAAGCACTGTGCCTAGTTCCAGGTCAGGCATGCTTGGCAACTGATTTACAGGCAGGATTGTTTTTGTGCATGAAGGGCTACCTTCCTGAACTAAAACAATCCTTAGAAGCATATTCCTCTTTCTCTGTGTTCTGCAGAATGCAGCACATGTGGAAAGCAGCATTAACAAGGAGAAATAAAGATATTTCTTCTTCTTAAGCTTTTGTCGGTTAGGTGCACCATTTGGTGCTAACCCAGGCTTACAAGTCTTTGTAAATTTATGGTTTGCTCCAAAATTTAAGGGTGGGTGTATGAGAACGCCCTTGCGACCCCCATGTAACACCTACTCAATGCAAATTAACCCAAGGCAGCGCTATATGCTGCCTTGGGTTAATTTGTATTCAATAAACTATACAAAGCCATGCAAATTGGCTTTGCGTGGCTGACTAAATGTCAGATAAGGAATTGTGTTGCCTTGTGAAGACGTGCATCACGCAGCAACAACATAAGTCCTTAGTAAATCTACCACTATAGAGTTAAAAGTATTTATTTCAACAGTCTCATCCTGTTTCAAGTACATAAGTAATAGCCACACAGAAAATAATTTGAGCAGCACTAATGCATATCACTAACATGATTAGAATGTTACTAGCAGCGTAACACCCTAAAGACTACTTCTATGCACCATCCCATTAGAGCATGGAGTAGCTAACTTGCCTCTAGAATTTCTAGGGATTCAACACACTGCATACCTGTTCACAGCAGAGAAGCTGTGGTTCTCAGACTTCAGCACAGAGAGAGTGTTCCCTCAGTAAGAAAATTAACATCCGCTGGACTCAGCTCCTCAGCGTAAGGATGGATGCTGCAGCAATATGGCAGTCTCGCAAGACCTCTTGCAATAACCTGGGACGAAGACCTCTCTGCCTCAGTGGTCAAGATGAACGAAGTGATACAGCAATAGAAACAAGTGAAGTAACAGCACCCTAAAAGCATGCTTGAAAGAGTCAGAAAAGGAGAAAATACATTTCTAAACAGTTATAATGCTTATTAATAGATTTTAATAACAAGATTTCTCATGAAATAATGTTACACTATTCAAGTACTGATGAAAACTAAAGAATCTAATAATGAGACCTAGCAGTTCTGTTGCATTTCCTTTCAAATGTATTGTAAATAGATTGTGGTGCAATTATGTGAAACGATTGGTTAGGAAATTGAAACTTACAGATGTGATAGTGTAGACCCTAATGATTATAGAAATTGGGAAACGATTTTGGTATAGTTGTTTTTAAAAATAATTTAGATGTATTGATGTTGAAAGTTGTAGCAATGGGCCTTAGCTAACGTTGAGCAATTTCATTTAATAATGCATTTTTGAAACAATTATTATTTTCCTCTTATTATGAAATGATGATTTGATGCATTATATTTGATTCAAATTGAGTTTAATTAATTTAAAGCGAAAGTATGCATTTTAGGTTTTAAAACATGTTCTTTCTTGAGCTGCAATTTTCCCTTGGCAAGCATGGTAATTCATTCACATTTCTGCAAGTCTTGCTTAGTTTGTTTTGTTCTGTTTGTTCTTAACGTTTGGTGGACATTCTTTCAAGGGTTCACATGGAGAAGGCTCGGTGGGAAAGTCGGTTCCAACCCGATGCCATAGACTGTTGCATTGTGTGTTCTTTGCCGTTGGCAGGCCTGTGAGACCCAGAAAGCCAAGTGGTTCACATGAAGTTCTTGGGAAAGAATGCAAGAGTAACTAAATTGGAATTGGAGACTACTTGTGTAAACTAATCATACAATGGACTGACTAGTGGAGTGACACTATGTCATTAAGGTGTCATAAGGACTATATAAAAAGAAATCCCAAAGTAGGGGCAACTCCGTTATTTTTTCTTTATCTCTCAATGCGAGGCCGCCCACATCACAATGCAATTCTAATTTATTTTTATGGGATACAACGCATCACGCTTTTGATGTTATCCTTTTCTCGCAACTCCATAATTTTTCCCTATCTTGGACTGCAGTTTTGCTAATTCTGATGTTGCTGCCTTTAGGCAGTTGCCCTGGAATTCTTCTTTGTCCAACTAATTGATTTTGTTTTATTTACCCTATTTGTCCATGCTCATGGACTTGTCCTTAGAGGACTTTAAAACAATTCATTTCTATATTCCTTTTTATCCCTTTGCTTTAAATCTTTAGATGCTGTTGAAAAGGACCAATTATCCTTCTGCCTTTAATCTGTAATTTTGTAGCTGATGTTTGTTGTAAACCATCCTCTAGGATTTGAACTTCTGACTAAATGCATGGTCTTTCACTACAGGCTTTACTATTCCTGATGGAGATGCTTAAGAAATTGCTTATCTGTATCGATTTTGGAACATCAATACAATAACGAAACTATCTAAATCACCTGAGTCTATTATTGTGTCCTGATGTTCTTTATTTGAAACTTATCTAAAATTACTCTTTTGATCTAAATGCGTTGTAGGGAGAATCAGCTAATCTTTTCAGAATATCAAGTTCTGCTTCTTTTATTCTGTGTTGCAATAGCAGAGCTTCTAGTTTGTATCATTCTGGTTAGACAAAATTTCTTTAGGAGATTGGGTCTCCATATAGAGATACTTTTTGTTTTTGCAGTATGGTTCTAAGAGTAGTGTATTTGAACCTTATTTCAAACTTGTGAGTTAGTCACCAATTAACGGTCCTCACTTGGTGGCTAAAATTGTATTTTTGGTCATCCTAATTCCCGCCCCTCCTATCGGCGGAGAATGATCCATCAGAGGACCATTTGCCTCTGTAGTAAGGGTAGTGCTGTGGCCCATCTAACTGTAGGGAGCCCAGTGCAAATGAGTAAGTACTGAATTGAAAGTTAAACTTATGCTGGATCAAATGTTTGGAAGCAGAGCTATGGTTCTGGTCAGAGAAGTAAGGTTTTAGGGTGTCAATAAAGACAGGGAAATTATTGTCAAAGTCCAAAGAGCCCAAAATTTGTGTTTGGCAAAAAGAGAAGGATTTATGGAGTGCTGATGGAGTATTGTTCCTGATGAAGTCAATTTGTAGCAGCAAAGGAGTGTGAGTATTAATAGGGATGCATGTTGCTATTGTCTTTGCTAAGATTGTGGTTTTTTAAATGACTGTGTGTTGTTGAGCAGTGTGAAGAGGTTAGAGTCCACATGGTTTAAGTCCATGATTGATTGTAGTGCTTAATGCAAAGAAGCAAAAGTTGTAAATGTGTCTGTCGTGGCCTAAGATCTCAAGATATTTTCCTACGGGTTGTCTCAGTTTAGAAGACACTGAGTAAGTTGTCTGCTCTTTTGTGGTGCTGGTCATGAGACGTTGTCGATAATATCTTGGTAAAGGGTTCTCTTTGTGTGATAGTGCTAAACGGTTGGTATAGTTGATCTCAGGTGCACAGGGAATAACTGTATCAATTAGGGTGAAATCACGCTGGTCGAGACTTCATTGATGTAAATGGTTGTAGAAAACTTTAGTTACCATGTGAGAGTGTATCACGCTGTGATTGATTTGTTGGTCTAAGGTCGCGCTGGGATTGATTTACTACATCATAAAAGTCGCGCTGTTATTGGTTTAGATAGCTGAACAAGTGAGTTGTGGGATTAATCCATTTCCTGAATTTTGTGGAAGACATTTGTAAATACAGAATTTGAAATTAAAATTAAATGTTTTAAAGGATTACAGAGAATGGTAAAGAACGATGAGACTATATCTGTTAGAGCAAAGGGAGAAGCACCATCTGAAGGCACACCAGGCCACCCTATCATGATGGACAAAGGACTACTTCCCTGTTTGTGGCTTGAGTTGTGGCACAAACGTACTGAAGAAGACAAGGGTTTACAGTACCTTGCTATGGGACATTCAATTTGAGAATTATTTAGAATTTAAGTAAGAAAATGTATGAAATGAAACCACCTTCTAGACCTACCGTATTTTAAGCATTAAATACATGGGTATATATGGCACATCAGAAAGAGCAAAAGAAGTATCAAGGGAGATTAAGGAGAACTATGTATCATTATGCAGAAGCGAGATGGGATGCACAACAGAAAAGGCGAAGAGCAGACATTGTACATGGTACAAAATTATATCCTGTGTACCTACTGGAGTAAATATGGTACAAGCTAATCCAGTAGAAATAACAAGATCATTGCTTCAGACACCTATGGTTCAAATTTGAAGCGATACTTCTACAGAAGTCAGAGTTGTAGGTTACATTCCAAATCAGACTCAATGTGACCGGACGAGCAGCATGTTTCAGAGGTGTCCACCTTTTTATTGCCCCAGACCGAGTGGACCTCCTGAAATGACTTATCATGCTTCTGATATGAATATGATATTAGGCAGTTTGGTTCCAGATACATCTGCATTAAATATGCAACTGGAACAAAAGCAAATTTGAGCAATGGAGGATTTCATTTAAATACTCCAAGAGAGCAATCAGGATTTGCTCTTCAAGAATTTGAGGAATGGATAGTACCCCGATTAATAGTCAAAATGTTGAGAATGCTTCAGTTACAGCTCCAGTATCAAGTTTAGATCTAGTTCCAGTACAAGCTCTAGGTTCTTTTTCAGCTCCAGCTTCAATTTCAGTTCCAAGATTAAGTTCATTTCAAAATCCTGTTCAGGAAAATAGAACGCCAATTGACGTGAGTAGGCTAAAAGTGGAAGTGGAAGAAATGATCTTGGGAATAATTAGTCCTTCACGATTAGATACATAATAGGATGAGGAACTATTGGTTCTCTGTAAAGATATTACTCGATGAGCAAGATTAACACATGTGAAATTGACTGAATTAGCTCAAAAATATGATGTAGATATTCAAAAGCCAAAGGTTTTACAGAGATCATACAGGTTAGACTTTAGTGACAAAGACATTGTGAATTTGAGAGCTCCTGGAATGAAGTTGTAGATTAAAGCACTGATGACATTGATCAAGAAATGGAGTGAGAGAGAAAAGTGGGAAGGCAGATGGTAAAAAAATAAACAAATAAAAAGAGTTAGGGTGCAGTCAACACCTGATGCCCTAGATGGAAATGTAGGAGAAATACAGGTGCTCCCAATCAGAGAAGTGGACGTTATGTTCTTATACCATGGACAAGCGCTGATATTTTGTCGTATACAAATGATTTCCCAAAATTGAGAGAATCCAGTGCAATGGTACAGAGAGATTAAAAGATTTGTGAACATTTCAAAAGTTTTGTGGATTGATTTGAATACTCTGACATTGTGGTACCAGGTGATTTGTGGGCCGCATGTAAAGTTACTGTGGATTGGCCTGAGACAGAACCAGACAGGGATCCTAGAACAGAAGCACCAACTCCAGTGGTAGTGAAAAAATACCAGTAGGTGATAAATCACTTAAAGACTAACATTTCTCCTAAAGAGATTGATTGGCAGCAGATTGATAGAACAGCTCAAGAACTAAAAGAGACAGTACATGCCTTTTATGAGAGATTGATACAGGCTTTCAAACAATATAGTGGTTTGGATAATGTCACTGAAAATGATATGGGACTTTTTGTTTGCCGGTCCGGGCAATACTACCTGGCAACATAAAGTCGTTGGATCAGTTAAGGAGAGGGCAGTTGGTCCATGCACTGAGGGCACAAAAGTAACAATCGATGAATGGGGGATGACACAGGGGACTCAGAAGAATAAGGCACCCCATCAGGCACATGACAATCAAAGTAGCATTGAGGCAATCCAGGCACCATGGAACACGAATCTGCTCAATGAGGCACAATGTCTGGTGTGTGTTGGTACGAGTCACACTAGACTGTTCCGCTCACACGCAATGAAGAGTTGCAAATTCCGTACCTCCCTGGAAATGAGGCACAGCTCCTGTTGCAGATTGATACAGGTTGCACCAGACAATTCTGGTCACACGCAATGAAGAGTTACAAATTCCGCACCTCCCTGAAAATGAGGCACAACACCTGGTGCAAATTGCTACAGGTCACACCAAACAATTCCAGTCTCACACAATGAAGAGTTGAAAATTCTGTACCTCACTGGATATGAGGCCCAACACCTGGGTCGTGTTGATACAGGTCACAACAGACAATTCTGGCCATACACAGTGAAGAGTTGCAAATTCCGTACCTCCCTGGAAATGAGGCACAATGCCTGGTGCGCATTGATACAGGTTGCACCAGACAATTACAGTCACACACAAAGGTACAAGTTCAGCAGGGCCACACGAGATAGAATGAGGCAATACTATGGGTATGCTCTCACCTCCAAGGATACCAACCTGTGAGTCAGACACCACATGCAATGAGCATGCAGTCATTATGTCGCACGATAGAGATGTGGCACAACCGATGAAGCTGCCATGTGGAGTCCCGCAATGGGTGAATACGCTCACCACCAACAAGACACTTTATGCGTATTGAGGCCCCACGATGCAGGCCCACACTCCTTAGATGCGGGCACTACTTTTGGGGCTCCGCACAAGACAATCCGGTCTCTGGCCATAATACTTAATTACACGCTCATGCCGCACCACCAGTTGTGACCTAGCAGACGATGTGGGCACTTGAGAGGGCAATGCTCTCCAGGCATCACAAGCAGCCTGTGTGGGTCCCACGTGGGAGGTCTTTGATGTCCCTAAGACATACACAAGAGAACAGGGGACAAGCCAACAAACCCTTGGAGAGCATACTTCAGGGTGCCTCTCAGCAGCAGGTAGTCAGCTCAGGCCAGCCACTATTGAAGAAGGATGCACGGTCGCTTCCAATGGCATTAATCCTCCTTGTGCACAACAGATTCCTCTGGCAGTGTGCACCACACAGTTCCAGGATCTCTGGTCCCACATCCCAACAAGTGTATCTCTACCCTGCTGATGTATTGCACCAGTAGTTATACTGCAGTGTGCCTTTGAAGTTGGAGGTGGTTCAGAGGGTTTCCCTTTGAACTGCAGATGTCTCCCCTAAATTTCAGTCCTATCTTCCCAAGGGCAGTGGAATGCAGATCTTAATTTTTAGTGGGCCCATGATCTGGCTCTCAGAGGCCAAGTGTCAAAACCTCTTCCTCCAATCTTTCCAGCCATGCCCTCAAATGGAAAAGGTCTGTCATTCCAGTTGCATGCCCAAAGTTTAAAGCTGTCTCTGGTAAATACACAAATGTGGTCCCCCAGCTTCCAGTGTGGACTGGAGTCAAACTAAAAGGCACACAGAGAGTTTTGAGAGCAGAGAAATGCCCACTTTCTAGACGTGGCATTTCTAAGCTGTTAATGACTAATCCCTCTTTATCACAGGAGAGGGTTTGTCATTGTGAATCCAATGATAGGAAACATTCTGAGGCTACTCCACTGTAAGCCACTATTGCAGCTTGAAGTAATTTCAATCATTTCCCCATGTTAACCTATGGGAAGAGCAAACCTCATGGGTATTCCTCACTACCTGGGCAGGGAACACATGTGTACCTGCCCTGTATTTCACCTACCACTGGCTTCACCCCTTAAGACTAACCCCAGGGGTGCCCTAATGGTAAAGAAAGGTCACCTCAGAATTGGCCAGTGGTTTAGAAAGACCAACCTGAGCATAAGCGCAATTGTGGACACCCAGGCCTGCAATGGCAGGCTTAACACATGTTTAAAAACCTCATAGTTGCAAGTGCACACTTACAGGCCTGCAGTGGCAGGCTTGAGGCATGTTTAAAAACATCAGGTAAGTACCAGTTCCTAACATATGTAGGAAGGGCGCACGCACTTTCACATTGCAATTGCAGTGGGAAAGTGCCCAGAGCCCTAAGAACCTACAAGAGAATCAGCCAAACCCATTAGAAAAAAAAATGTTTAAGGCAACACTACTAAAAGCATGTCAGGTCTAACAATGTTTGAGAGACAATGAGGGAAACTTGAAGGCTGCTTATGCTGTGTGTGCAGTTGTAGTTGTTGTGGAAGCATCGTTGTTGCAAGGAGTGTACTCTGCCCAAGTCGTGGAACTTGTCACCTTGATGCACGCTTGCAGCATTTCAAGGTAACTCAGAGTTACAATTTACACTATATTCAGTATGGCTTTGGAGTCGTACATGACTTTCGGCAATTGTGGTCACATCGTGGGTTTATGACATCCTCTGGTTCACCAATACGAAAAGGAGAGTGTGTGAAAAAACCTTTGCAGTCCCAACAATTGACCGCCCAAATTGCAGTAGTGAAGTGTGTTGCTCATTGGCAGAGCACTGACTATGTCACCATTGGAAATCAATATGCCGATGAAATGGCAAAGTATTGTGCACTAAATGCACATACTTTAATGGGGAAATCTTGAAAGAAATATCAGAGATCACAGATTACAATTAGTTGTTGTCAGCAGTGGATATCTGGGACGAGGTGAGGAAACTGCAAGAGAAAGTGACAGAAACTGAACAACAAGGTTGGGTGCAAGGAAGATGTAACAAAAGAGAAGATGATGTTTGGGTTTACACTGATGGCAGACCTGTATTGCCTGACAGTCTATTCCCTCGGATGGCAAGACATTACCATGGTCCAGCACATGTGGCAGGACCATGATGTGCCTTTTCCAACAGGTGTGGTTTAATCCTAGATTCAGAGTAACTGCAGAGACATTTTGTCACAGATGCGTAGTGTGTCAGCAACAAAATCCTGGAAGAAAAACACAGGTTGTCATGAGTCACATTGGTAAATTCACAGGTCCCTTCAACCGAATGCAAATGGACTTTATAGAAATGCCCCTTTGCAATGGTTTGAGGTATGTTTTGGTCATTGTATGCTTTTTGTTAAAAACGGGTTGAAGCTAATCGGACACACAGGTATGACAGCTTGAATGTGGCAAAATTATAGCTAAGAGAGTTAATTCACAGTTTAGATTTCCGACTTCTCTTGAGTCAGATCGAGTAATTCATTTTAAAAATGGGGTCCTGAAAATGTTATGTGTAGCATTACAGGTTGAGTAGAAGCTCCATTGTAGTTACCGTCCAGAAGCCTCTGGATTGGTGGAGCAATTAATGGCACATTGAAATCCAAATCGGCGTAAGTGTGTGCTTCAACATCTTTAAAGTGGCCTGATGCATTGCCTCTTGTGTTGTTGAGTTTGAGATGTGCACCATATAGAAGGACCGGGTTATCAGCGTACAAAGTAATTATGGACTGAGTGATGAGACTGCCAGCTGTTCCTACCAAAGCACTAGTGAATTTAACTGATGATCTTATTTTGACTTACTGCAAGGGACTGGCTGATGCGGTCCATTCTATGTCTCACCAGTTTGGCGGAGCTGCTTTTGTGGTTCAACAGGAGCAGTGCCATGATCTCAGATCTGGTGATTGGGCATCGTTGGAAAAACATGTGCGCAAAATGGGTTTAGAGCCTTTTTTCAGGTGATCCTAGTGAAGTGCAGAGGTCTCCCAAACTAGGTAGACGCAAGCCACACTCGCAGAGTCCCAAGCCCCCTTGATGATACAACAGCACCTGTTGCTGATGTAACAGTGGTGAAGTGAGTTAAAGGGATCAGGTTAGTCAAGCTGTTGGGGACCAGCAGGCTGCTGGGACAGCACATGTTTGGCCTGAGGGCAGTCTGAGAGAGTCAACTGTAGGTACCGAAGGGTCTAAGCAAACCAAGTTGACTGCTGGAGATACAGACCCTAGCGATGGGCTTAGTGCAGTAAGAAAGCAAGTAGTACCCGGAGACTGTTGGCCCAGAGGTGAGATTCTGAGAAGTTGCTTGACAACAGGATGAGTACCACAACCAGTCCAGAAAGTTCTGAGCAGTCTGAACAAAGTGATACTGATGATGAGCAAACAGCTGCGAGGAGATCGAAAGGAGCAAGCGTACCCAGTCAAAAGTGATCATCTCCTGAATGGTCTCATCTGACAGCAAATTAATGGGAACATGAGTTTATTACCCATTGTGTTAACAATGCGAATCCACCGGAACCTCCTTGAAGCGAATTTTGTTGTAGATCTGAATTTCAACCTTGTTATATCAATTGAAGGACTGACACAATTTTTCTTGAATTTACTCATCAATGAACCTGATATGAGAATCTTTCCGCATTGAAAGAAGCTGCTGAACTGTGCCTTAACATATTTTGTGCCAGACTTTGCCGAATTGCTCAAACCACTGCTGCTATTTTTGAATTTTTCTAGTTAAATAATAAGAATTTTGAGAAGCCATGGGGTCCCACACTGGAATCTCTCCTAGATGCAAATGTGTATATACTGGAATCTTTTCTATTATTTCTCTGATATTATTTGCTTTGCTTATCATTTTAAATTTACCACACTATGGGCCAGATGCATCAAGCATTTTAATCGGCCTGTTTGCGATCGCAAAAAATGCTTTTGCGATGCATCAAACCCAATTTTGCAATTCGGTAACCTGTTACTGAATCACAAAATGGGTTTGAGATTCGCTATTTGGAAGGGGCGTGTTTAGGGCGTCCCTTCCAAATAGCGAATCCTAACAGTATGCATGAATGTTTTATGACCGTGAATGCAGTCGCAAAACATTCACATATTACCACCTACTTCAAGTAGGTGGTAAGACATTCACAAATGGGAAGGGGTCCCCAAGGGACCCCTTCCCCTTTGTGAATGTTTGTAAAAGCAATCTTAAGATCAGGCAATGGTCCCACGGACCACTGCCTGCTCTTAGAAAATGAAAAGAAAACTTTAAATTTTTCTTTTTGTAAAGCATCTCGTTTTCCTTTAAGGAAAACGGGCTGCTTTACAAAAAAAACGATTGCTTTCTTTAAAAGCAATCACAGACATGGTAGTCTGCTGATCTCAGCAGGCCACCATCCCTGTGATTTTTGCGATTCCTAGGGGGTCGCAAATTGCGACCTACCTCATTATTATTTATGAAGTAGGTCATTTGCGACCCCTTAGGAATCCCAGAAAGTGTACTGCACACTTTCATGCATGCCGTTTTCCGATTGCAAAGATTCGCAATTAGGGAATCTCAAAACATTTTTTGATGCATCTGGCCCTATATTCCTGCAAAAGTAATGACACTGGTTCTATCACTTTGAATGCTAGAACTTTACATAAAGATGTAACAATAACTGGTTTGTCACCAGATGTATATACTAGATTATTAAGTAATACCATGAATGTTGGTAATTGCTACTTATGTATGCAAATGCCTTCATCAGTTGCTGAGTGTGTAACCTATCACAGCTTGCCTCTGACATATGGAATTCCATGCAGTATATTAACTAGCTTGTTCTATGGTACTGGTCAATTACATTATTATTACTCTAATCAAGATTGGATTTTTTCTGAACTTCTGGTGCCAAAACGCTTTATGAAGCTTTAAACGCTGAAACAATGGGTTATCTATCAAGACCGACATAAACTTTGGACATGACGTATGCAGTTAGAAATAACCTAACATGTAAATAAATGAGAGCTCAGAAAAGTTTTATAAACTTAGTAGAAAGTCAATGAGATAATATAGCTATAAATATTAATGCATTGCCAAAATTAACTCCTTGGAAACTAACCCAGGAAGAAAATAAAATATTAGAAGGGATGGCTTCATTAGCTTTAGACTGGCAACATAAAGCTAGACTTTGTATATACAGAAGGAGTTCAAATACTAACATGATTTTTGTAGGTTCTAGTAAATGTGAAAATACTTTTGAAATGTAGGAGAATTGAGGAAGGAACTTAGAGGGTATTCATCCCATCTTTTCTGGAGTGTATTATATTTAAGGAAATAAAGCTTTTTATAAATTTCCGAGCAGTTGTTATGGAAGTTCTAATATGAGAAACGTTTTTCCAAACATTTATCATGTTAGAGATTCTGAAAGAGAAAACAAAATTTAAGAACAGGAGAATGAAGAGAGGTGTGAGTGCAAGTGAAATAGTAGGTGATATTTTTGGAGTTTTAATATCTTCAGTAGGAGTAGTATTAAACTTGCATAAAGTTAGACAACTTTCTACTACAGTTGATAAATTAACCACCAGTACAGCTGGGGGATTTTCTGTTATAGATGTAGAAATAATTTCAATACATTCAATGGTGATTCAAAATCAACTTGCCCTTGATATCCTTTTCACGAAGGAGAGCGGAGTACGTCGATTAATAAAGGTTCAATATTATCATACCTTCATACCAGACAAGAGCAGAGACTTAGAGAGTTACATCAACACATTACTGATTTAAATGAGGTCTTAAGAGATTTAAAAGCAGATGGTGCATGGTAAACAATAGATGAGGGATTGTCCAAAGTTATCAACAGGTTAGGCAATTTAGGAAATGGATTGGTAATTTCCATCTTGAGGCCTTTAGTGGCAATCTCTTTGTGCATAATACTGATGACATTATCTCTCACATTTAGCAAATACCAAAAAGATAAACAAGGAGTGAAAAGAACGAGTTAGAAATAGATGAAAAATGTAAATACTATGACAAAATGAAAATCTTAAAATATAGTAGAAGAAAGAGGTTGAAGACAACAAACCCATAATCTGTGATGAGATCTGATGAGTAGATATTGTGATTGCTTGATTTACATTCACAGGGGGCTTGATAGCGCTAATATTTAAAAATTTCTGTACATGACACTTCTACCGATTTAGACACAAAAACCTGAATGTGCACATTGCACAAGATGAACGAAGTGATACAGCAATCCAGACAAGTGAAGCAACAGCATCATAAAAGTGTGCTTGAGTTAGAAAAGGAGAAAATACATTGCTAAATAGTTATAATGCGTATTAATAGATTTAAAAACAAGAGTTCTCATGAAACGATGGTATACTAGTCACGTACTGACGAAAACTAATGAATCTAAGGATGAGGCCTAGCAGTTCTATTGCCTTTCCTTGCAAATGCATTGTAAATAGATTGTGGTGCATTTATGTTAAAAGATTGGTTAGGAAATATGTTGTATCCTGCTTTTGTAAATGTAATGCTATTTTACCACCAGTGGAATGTTTCTGTGATGATGCTGTTCAGAATGTTGGGAATCTGTTAGAGCAGTCACAGTTGAGTGGGCTGAGCAGCTTGCTGGCTGCTCCTGGTGGGATTTCTGTAATTCTGTACTTCTCATCTTTGTATACTGTAACCTTCCTCAATAAATCTTCATGAAACTCAACACGGCTACTTGGACTAAATCACTACAAAATTGAAGCTTACCGATGTGATAGTAGAGAACCAAATGATTATAAAAACTGGGAAACTATTTTGGTACAGTGGTTTTTAAGAATAATTTACATGCATCGATGTTGAAAGTGGTGGCAGTGTGCCATAGCTGATGTTGATCAATTTCTTGTAATAATACATTAGTGAAACAATTATTATTTTTCTCTTACTATGAAATGATGATATGATGCATTATATTTTATTCCAATTGAGTTTAATTCATTCAGTGCTGATGTATGCATTTTAGGTTTTAAAACGTGTTCTTTCTTGGATGGCAATTTTCCCTTGGCAAGCATGCCAATTCAGTGACGTTTCTGGAAGTGTTGCTTTGTTTGTTCTGTATGCGTTTCATCTTAACGTTTGGAGGACATTCTTTCAAGGGTTCACATGGGGATGGCTCAGTGGGAAAGTCAGCTCCAACCCGATGCCATACACTGTTGCATTGTGTGTTCCTTGCCATTGGCAGGCCTATGAGGCCCGGAAAGCCAAGTCGTTCACATGAAGTGCTTGTGAAAGAATGCAGGTGTAATCAAATTGTATTTGGAGACTGCATGTGTAAATTAATAAATTAATCATACAATGGACTGTCTAGTGGAGTTACACAATGTTATTAAGGAGTCATAAGGAATATATACGAAGAAACCCCAAAGGAGGGGCAACTCCATTATTTTTTCTTTACCGCACTGCATGCTTTAATGTTCTTGATTGAGATGATTAAGAAACTGCTTATCTGTATCGATTTTAGAACATTAATACAATAACTAAACTATCTAAATTGCCTGAGTCTAATATTGTATCCTGATGTTCTTTATTTGAAACTGAGCTAAAGTTACTCTTTTGATCTAAATGTGATGTAGGGAGAATCAGCTAATCTTTTCAACATATCAAGTTCTGCTACTTTTATTCTGTGTTGCAATAGCAGAGCTTCTAGTTTGTATCATTCTGGTTAGACTAAATGTCTTCAGGAGATTGAGTCTCCCTGTAGAAATACTTTATGTTTACAGTATGGTTATGAGAGTATTGTAATTGAACCTTATTTCAGACTTGTGAGTTAGTTACCAATGAATGATCCTCATTGGGTGGCTAATGTATTTCTGTTGGACGGAGAAAGATCCATTAGAAGACCATTTGTCTCTGTGGCAAGGGTAATGCTGTGATCACTCTAACTGTAGGGGGCCTAGTAGAGTTAGAGGGACAAATGAGTAACTAGTGAATTGAGAGTTAAACTTAAAATATATTTTTTTAAAACTCTTTTTATTAAACACGCTCAGTAGACGGCACAATAACATTTCCCAAAGCATGCACATTGGAGATCCTCTTCATAGGTTAGGATGACACGTGGCAGGGTGGGGCAGAAACCAGCTTGCCAATAAGGAAGAAACATTGTTAAAGCAGTACCATTCTCTAGTCGTAGGGCCTCTCCAGTGTCCACCCGGCTCTCCAGCAATCCCCTGTAAGCACACCACGGGGCCCACACCTTTTCCCATTTCTTAACACACCCTCTGCTCTTGTATACTGTTTCTTCTGCTCTTTGACACCAGTCAATGTCCTTCTCCCAGTCTGTCACTGAAGGGGGAAGTGGCGCCCCCCACCCCCTAGCAATATTACGTTTCACGATTCCCGCTGCCAGCGTAAGCCATATGGTGACATATTTGGGCCAGACTACCTCCCCCTTAATTATAAGCAGATGCCATTTTGCATCCAGCGGCACGTCAGTACACCACCCTGGCCATTATTGCTGTGACCCAGCGCCAATATTGCCCTATCTTAGGACATTCCCACAGGATATGAAGGAACGTACCCTCACTCTGGCAACCTCGGATGCACTGCATTGATGGTGCCCTACCAATCTTATGTAGCAGCGTCGAGGGGTAATAGGAGCGATGCAAAATCTGGAGCTGGATCAGTTGGAAACGCACTCGTATTGCTATCTCTCGCGGGCCTTGGAGCGCCTCCTGCCACGCCTCATCATCTATGTTGTCCAGGTCGTCCATCCAGGCAGCCCTTAAGGCTATTAACTGGTCAGGCGGATTATTCATAAGCTTTCAGTATATGGTTGAAATTGCTTTCTTGGGGATAGGGTCAATTAGAAGTCTGTCTTCAAGGGGAGAATAGTCAGGAAGGGAGGTGTCACCCCTCAGCTGTGTCAACAGTGCATGTCTGAGTCTCAGGTAATGGAACCTCTGGGTCTCTGCCAGTCCAAACTCCCGTTGGAGTTCCTCAAATGAAAGTGGGGCCCCTTCCCTCCACACGTCCCCCAGTCTCTCTATACCTATGGTCCTCCAACCTGAGAACCCTTGAAGCGAGGACACCTCTCTTAACCCAGCACTGTGCCAAAGCGGCGTTCTGCTGGTCAATTTGTTCTGCCACACCAGAGCCCGATTTGCATCCCTCCAGCATGCCACAACTGTCGCTGTGTGTGGGGGCCAACTAGGATCATTCCGTCGCACATACATCAGCGGCTCACAGTTCCCTGCCCGCATTGCGTCTCGGTCTACCCTTTACGCCGGTTCATCCTTATCCGTGTACACCTAGTCTTTAACTACCAGCAGTTGCGATGCCCAGTAATAGAGTCTTACAACTGGTATCGCCAGACCTCCATCGTATACCCCTCTTTGCAACTTATGCAGCGCTATCCTGGGTGTGCCCGCCTGCCATAGCAATTCCCGAACATCCTGAGCGACATTTTGAAAAACCGTTGGTGATATAGGATAGGGGGTACTTTGCAGAATGTACAACAAGCGCGGTAGTGCCATCATCTTAAAGAGGGCCGCCCTGCCAGCCAGGGACAATGGTAGGGCACGTCACTGTGGAGTCTCTCTAATTGGGGGTTGAGATTCTTTTAAAAAAACAGCAGCTGATCCCGTACCACCTGAATTCCCAAGTATTTAAAACCCTCCATAATTATAGGCGCCGTACACCGCACTGGTAGTCTCGGGGGGTGCCCGCCAGTGGGAACACCACTGACTTGGCCCAGATTATCGTGTATCCCGAGTAGCTCCCAAATAAGTCGAAGAGGTGGAGCACCCTGGCAATAGAGTGGTATGGCCTCGCGAGATACAGCAAGATATCATCAGCGTATAACGATATACGATCCTCCCAGCCCCCCGGTGCCGCAATGTCCCATATCATAGGGTCTCTCCTGATCCAGTTCGCCAATGGCTCCAGTGCCAAGGCGAATAACAAGGGCGATAGGGGACACCCTTGTCTCGTGCCCCTCCGCAAGTGGAACTGCAGTGATAACACACCATTGACTCGTACCTGGGCCATTGGATCTTGATAGAGAAGTTTCACCCACTTGCAAAAGTTAGGGCCAAATCCCAGCTTCATTAACACAGCAAACATGTATGGCCATTCAATACTATCGAAGGCCATAGACGCATTGAGCGGCAGAACAGCTACACCAACATGGTCAGTGTCAAGGCCAACATGTCATAACCAGCCTTACTAAAAATGATGTCCTTTAGAGTAGATCCTAAATTGATGACATTTAAACTATGCACAGATCGTGGGCTAACTTACCTGTGCTCTGGATGCAGCTCTATCACAGCTGATAGGGGAAACCTTTCCTCCCTGTGAGAGGCTGACCCTACCCATTGGAATCATATGTTTTCTCCCATATCTGCAGCGACCCTATACAAAGTTGCATATGATCCACTACTTATTATGATGTGGTTTAATAAATTAATTTGCGAAGATTTGTATTTTTGGTGAGTTTGGTTGCACGCTTGCTAGTTGCCTGGAATTGAAACGTTCTCATTAGCCAGGATTGGAACTATGATGACATGAAATGTTTGATATGTTATGTTAGCATTACTAATCTTAGTCATTCATTTATTTTACTCTTATCTTCTGATGAGTCTTGAATCTGTTATTGCTTGCTATGGGCTTTTTGGGTCCCTTTTTTCAGTTTTGTATGTTTTCTTTTTTTCTGGCTGCCGAAAGAAAAAAAAAACATGCACAGATTTGTTCAACTACGCAGGATGTACTATGTCTCCATGTCACTTTTAAGGGAGTCTGCAAATGCACGCCGATTGTGATAAAAATGATACTTGAATTTTGAGGTGTTATCAAAATGTTACACTGCGGATAAAAGTTACTTTTATTATGTGGTGAGACCTATTAGGTGGTAGAGATTAAAGTGTGGCGGTTATAAGAAAGCTAAGGAGCATATTCACAAAAAAATGTCAGAGCGCGGAATGCGCCGAATTCAGCAGTGCCATTCTCCAACATTTTTTAAATGCAGGGATGCACCATATTCACAAGAATATGGGGCATCCTTGTGTTTCACCTAGTGCTGGTGCAAAAAAAAGCTGCCTATCGCCACCGCAGGCACCCTGCCACCATGTTGCAATGGTGCCTGCGCAGAGGGGCGATTGTTTATGTGCAGGATGGGATACCTTCCTGCACATAAACAATAATTCATGTCGATTTGCTCTTTCTATGTGTGCTGCAGAAAGAGCAAAAAACGAGGAGAAATTATTAATTTCTCCTTGTATTGCCATTCTAATGTCTGGTAATCCATGGCATTAGAATGGTACTGTTTTAGCACTGCCTCAGCCTTGTAAATCTGGAGCAGCGTCAAAGGCAATAAGTGTTGCGGTGGAACACCCACAGCAACACTCATTGCAAGCCCCTTTGCCGCAGAGGACTGCAGCGTAAAGGGGCATATTTACAAGGTGGTGTTAAGATATGTTAAGAGGCTTAGTGCCACCTTGTAAAAATGGGAAATGGCGCTATGCCACCGGAGCGTCAAAAAAAGTGACACTCCGGCGGTGAATGGGGCTTGTAAATATGTCCCCGAATTTCTAACAAAAATGACTTCACCTTTTACTCACCATTTTCTGAAAAGGACTTTCCATAGATTCCATACTGCCTTTTAGATGTGGTGCATGCTTGATCGATGTTATTTTTAAACTATATGTATTTTAAACAGCTGAAAGTAGAACCATCATAAAGATGTCATTCCACACTCTTACATGTAAGAATGTGTTTTTTAATTTTATGAGGTTTGTTCATTTTTATTTAACGTTATGAGGAGCAGAGCATAAGTAGTTAACATAGAACAGATGAATTAACAATAAGTGAAAACATTTTTTTAATGTTGCTGTGTGTTAAATTGCTATGAATTGTACTTTATCAGGATTCACCATGCTACTGAAGAGATGCCGAGGCTCGATATCAGAGGACTCCAGTAGTTATAAAATTACCACATTACAATGAGACTTACTACTCCCTGATTGTTGACAGTGCTAGAGATACCTTATTGTCCATAATATAAGGAACACCTATTACAAAAATGATTGCACAATTGTCAGATTCATAGAATAAAACACAAGTAGATTCTGGTTCACAGACAAAGCTGTGGTTTTTAGTAAAAGAAGTGTGGATCAATGTACCAAATTTATAATGGGATCCTGGTCTCACCTAGAGGTAGTGAACTTTGCTTAAAAACCAGTGAAATATGGACACCATTAAGGGCATCAGTGACTGCACAGTCCAGTCCATTTTTCACTTCCGTTAAACATCCCACCTCTATCCTTGTTACCTGCACATTACCAGAGGGTAGCCTTGAACTGTTGGTTGGTAAGTCTAGGTAACATCTAGCATTTTCATTGGAGAATGATGTTATTTTTATCTAAGAAAAGGTAAGTATTACAGGCTGCTTTTAATAACTAGGATCATACGATGTAGTATAGGAAGATTGATATTCTCACAGTGATTTATAGTTTATTATCTTTTTCATGGTAATGGTATATTTTGTGACTGCTGTGGAACTATATCACTTTGGTTGCTTTTCAGGAAAGTCTTTGTCTCGTCTCACCTCAGTTTGTTCTTACTGCCATTTAACATCAAACAAGTGGAGTACATTCATATTTAATTTATGAGAAGATTATAATGAGTAGGTTTAAAATCTTTTCTGCACTATCCCCATGTGAGTCTGAAAGACTGCTGCAACACAATTCAACATGTTCCATATGGCAATTCAGTAGTTTTAGATACTCAATAAATATGACTTGGACAGATGAGATCCCTCTGGTGTGGCACAAGAGATATTATATTTTTGTTTAGAGAGTCCATGCACATTCGCATACCACAGTTGTCCTACGATATACATGCCTAAATACCCCAGGCACTTTCCCAAGCATTATTTTTTGCTAGACTGGTGTAAATATTGATGCCAAAGGACTTGATTCACAAAGCATTTTACCTTGAGTGTGTTTTACTCCTAGATATCCAGGAGTGTGCCACACATACATCTGGAATATGAGACAACTAGTCATAGAAAAACCTTTGTCAGTCATACCCAAATTGTCCAGATTAGACCTGTTAGTCTTAGGGTGGTCTTCTCCCAAACTTTTTGCCTTAACCTCTCCTATTATTGCTGATCTCATTTTTCTTGGCCTTTGGACTCTGTACATTTTACCACTGCTAACCCATGCCAAAGTGATTGTGCTCTCTCCTTAAAACATGGTGGACTTGGCTTATACCCAATTGGCACAATTCATTTACTTATAAGTCCCCTGTAGAGTGGTACCACATATACCCAAGGCCTGTAAATTAAATGCTACTATGGGGCCTGCAGCACTGATTGTGCCACCCACTTAAGTAGCCCTTCTAAACATGTCTCAGACCTGCCATCATAGCCCGTGTGTGCAGTTTTTAAACTGCCATTTCGACCCGGCAACATAAATCTCTTGCCAGGCCCAAACCTTCCTTTTTAATACATATAAGCCACTCCTAGGATAGGCCCTGAACACCCAGAGTGCAGGGTGCAGTGTACTCAAAATCACAACTCTAAAAATGCCACTTTTAGAAAGGTGCAAAAAGAACAATTGATGGACAGAATGCTGCTCAATGTCAAACATTCACCCCAGTACTGGGATCTGGGCCTAAAATCCATCATTTTTTTTGCCCCCTATGCCATTCCAGTTCAGACCCAGCCATATGCAAATCAGACTTGAACCTGTTCCCGATGGGAACAGTCCAGCCCGAACTGCCAGGCCAGGTCCTCCCTGGACTGGAAACAAGCATCCTGGGACCGGTTTCGGGGCATCACCCTTCGTCAGTCAGGCTAGCTTGACTCCAGTGGCATGGACAGCATGAGACCCACATCTGGGCATACCTGTCCCATTCTGGGTGACAAATGCAAAAAGAACAATTGATGGACAGAATCCAGCGTAGAGGCTGTTGCCGTAGTACAGTCTGTTGGTGATGAGTGCTTCTGTGACATTCCGTCTGGTGTTCTGAGGCAACCATTTCAAGATTTTTCACAACATGCATAGGATGTGGAAGCAGGAGGTGCATGGTGCATTGCCTTCAGCTGTCATTTGGTAGTTGGTCTTTGTGTATTGCTCCCAGACAGTGAGACAAAAAGAGCCTAGTGTTGGCAGGATGGGCCACTCTGACTTAACGAGGGGTAAGAGCTGTCACCTAACACACTTGCACATTACAAAGACCCTTGTGACTCAACACAATATCGGGCAAGGGCAGGGATGCAAGAAATTTCAAGCACCTCTGGGGGGTTGAATCCTCTGGAAGCTTCTCCCATTTCAAAGTGGGCACAAGGTATAAAAATTGGACCACCTAAACCAACACTCCAGTACACTTCTGAACCTGTGTACTCTGCCAGGAAGAAGGTTTGTTGTGCTGCTGAAAGGACTGCCACTCTGCTGGACTGCTGCTGTGAAGGACTACTGCCCTGTTGTGCTGACCTGCTGCCCTGCTGCCCAATAACCTGGGTGAGATGGACTAGACCTGACACTCTAAGCCAAGGACCCCAGAGTGATTGCAACTACTATTTGCCTGACCTCCTGATCCGAAGCGTCAGGGACAAAATTGGGTTCCAACAACCTTGCACTGTGCACCTGGATTCTGCCAACTGGGATTCCTACCCTACCAAATGGTGCCGGGAGACATCCATTACCACGTGGGCATTGCATCGCAATGCCTTTACATCGCGGGTATTACAACGCAAGTCGTTACAACGACTTGCGCTGGATGGCGTTCTAACCTAAGGAATAGTATGATTTACTATTCCAACACCTTCCCTACTGTACATAGACTGGTGTTGGAATAGTAAATCATACTATTCCTAAGTCCAGCGCCCTCCCGCGCAAGTCGTTGTAACGACTTGCATTGTAAAAACTGCGATGTAACGTACCGCGATCATTTTGATCGCGTTGTAACGTCACATATTCAATGGTGCCACCCCAGTCCTGAGCCCTTGGAAGTGGACCTAAAGGTGCTCTGCCAACACATCTAGGGACCCAGCAGAACTGCTGCATCGCCTCTGCTACGTAGACTTTCCCGGTGCAGCAACTTTGCATGGCCCTTGCACCCTGCAGCCTCATTGGATCCATCACTGCATGACGCCAGGCCCTCGCATCAAAAGCTTCTTGTCGACAGCAGCCTCGACGACGACACAGGAATAAGCAATGCAAGCCCCGCAGCTTCTTCAGAACCAACTGGAGCTTGGCTCCACATCGCATGCACTCTCATCGACAGCCTCCTCGGCGACGATGCAGGATCTTGCATTGCAGCCTTGCAGCTCTTCGGAACTGACCCTGCGCTACACCTCCGACCAGGACCTCGCATTGCTTTGGCTGCATGATGTGGGATCCTGCAAAACTTCACAACCAGGACTTAAAGTACTCTTGTTCAGCGGGCCTAACTGGGTCCCTGTAGTCAGGCTGTGCTCCATCACGGTTGGCCTGAACTTGTGGCTTTATCAAGGTCTAGCATGACCAAATTTCCACAGTTGGCGCTTTGTGCTTTTGGCACTATTTTAACTAAAATCTTTAAAATTGCAGATCTCCAGTTCTACTGATTGAATTTTTGCCTTTTTGGTATTACCTTACCTTATTAAAATGTAATCTATTTTAGTAAATTGGTGTGGGATTTTGCTTGTGTTGTGTTTCACTTTATTACTGTTTGAAGTGCTGCATAAATATTTCACTCATTGCCTCTATGGTAAGCCTGACTGCTCTATGCCAAGCTACCAGTGGGCTGAGCACATGTTAATTTAGTATTTGCTTCTGACATCACCCTGACAAGGATTGCGGTTTCTGCTTGAGTAGTGTTTCACCCCGCTCAACCAGTAACCCAATTTCTTACAGTGCAGGTAAGTCTAGTAGGTAAGTCTAACAGAACTAACACAGCAGGGCCTATTTCCTGTACCTGACAGGAATGTTTCTCCCAGGTAGCAAAAAACAACATCCTTTTCACAGCATAAGATGTAGAACCTAGCCTGTCAATGACTAAAATGTATCTTTCCGGGTGGTGTTCAATTGGGAAGTGATACATCTCTTTACTAAATATGCAGCACTGGTATTGTTGGAAAGGATATGGAATCCTGGTGACTTGATTCTAAACCAATGCTAATTTCAGTAGTTATGTTACACTTATGAGTCAAAGGGAAATTTGAGAATATGGTTGAGGCTCATGTGAAAATGGAGAATCTTTATTGTAGTCATGGGACTGTATGCCACTTTTTGATGATCTTTAGTCAGTTAATGGAACCATTATATTGACTATTAGGTGACGCTGAGGGCACCGCTTTCACGTTATATACATTTTGTTTAAAATTATCTTAAATATTGTTTGCCAATCTTCATATAATATAACTGAAACCACAAAGAGTAAATAAGGTGGCAGGTTTTAGTATAAAACGTGAACTCTTTACCTAGCTGATTTATTGAAGAAAGTAATTTTAGAAAAAAAAGTATTTGTCAGGATATCTGCTGTATAATGTTTTGAGTTGTGGAGAAGAGTTTGTATTGAATCTAACTTTTTTCCTTCGAAAACCATGTATACATTCCAGTGGCGTAGCGAGGCCTTATGCCCCCTGTGGTGGCCCCTGCATTTGCCACCTGTGGCTGCCAAATGTAAGAGCGAGGGGGGGTGCTGTCAATTCCTGGCTTTGCTGCCCTGCGACTGCCGCAGGTAGGAGCATGGGAGAGGACGCTGCCCCCAAAGCTCATGGACCATCCCCACAACCCCTTTGAACGCCACTGATACATTTTAAGATAATCTAGTGTTTGCCCTTTCAAACATTGTGTTTGGTTATTCCACATACCTCCATGTCTGAACACATATTGCTTGTATCAGACACAAAGATCTTTTTTTAAATTGGAGACATTTTGCGGATTATGTGCATGGTTATTAAAGCAGCTTATTCACACAAAATATGCACATATCTTTATATTTTTCAAATGTGATTGTAGGATCTAAATTACAAGGCATATTTTCAAATTTCCAAGGAGCTGATATTTAAGAGGAAATTAAATAACTTGTGGTAAGGCAAGTCATGGTGGTTCCTCGCTTACAGCACCACCTTCGGCACATAGATAGGCAGCAGAGCAATTTTTCCTTACGAGACACCCTTAGTACACAATGATAAATGGTCTCTGAGTGTGAACATCACAGATGCCTTCAGGTGGAAGTGGAAGTGATGTACTGCGTTTATTGGTCGTATTCATTCCTCTGGCCATGGAAGCTGCATATTTCTCATGTGTGATGAGAGGATACCCGAAATGCACCGGTATGCTGTGCTTTGTATGCTGAAGGGAAGTGGGTGGAATCAAGCTCAGCGGCAGATTATGAATGAGGATTAAAGCATTTGAGATGCATGTGTATGAATGTTCGTGAGTTGAGTTGACAGAGAAGCTTGAGGAGCAATTTGGATTGAAAAAGATATCTGTCTTATGCAGTGTGTGCCCTCTAGGAGGTAAAGTTTAGCCCTTACCAGTGTGTACTCTGCACTTAGAACATTGCTTGTATTATGAGCAAAATCAGATCAATGATTTGCTAAGAAGTCATTAGGACTAACCCTGGGCGTAGTTCGCGTAGTCGCGCTACGCGTAGTTACGCAAAGTGTACTTTGCACTACGCGCGCTACGCGTAGCTACGCGAACTGCGTAGTGCGGTAGGGAAATGCTGTTCGCAATGATTGCACAGTGCCGGATGCTTGTCCGCACTGTGCAATCATTGCGAACGGCATCATGCACAGTGCAAGCGGTCGTTTTCTGCCGCTCGAGTAGATTTGTACTCGAGCGGCAGCTTTCTCAACGCGAACTGGTAGTATCTCATCGCGAGCGGTCGCGAGCATACGCGACCACTCACAATGAGAAACCTGACCTCCCCGCATTGAGAATCTCACCGGGAGGTTTATTTTCCACGCTCGCGATCGGCAACTTGATGTTGCCGATCGCGAACGAGGAAAAAGTTTCGCCGGGATGTTGATTTTGCTCGCTCGCGGTTGCCAACTTGATGTTGAGGACCGCGAGAGAGCAAAAAATGCCCGCTATGCTACGCTACGCGTTTTTGCACTGTGCTACGTCCGATTTGCGTAACGCGAGTTGCGCAAACTACGCACACTCCGCAAGCGTAGCGTAGTTTTCCGCCCAGGCCTAATTAGGACAGCTTCTCAAACACTCAGTGGCCACCTTGCAGCGCTACAATATTTTAATCCAGCTATGACCGATTTATTGACGGTGTTTTAGCAAATTGTTTTTGTCAACTTCTACTTATTTCTTGCTGAATCCCCTTAAAAGTGAGGTGGGGCATGCGAAGACTGCCAAGAGGTGGAGTATTTTATACTCCTGGATGTTTCGTTTACAATTGGTGCTACCTTGTTTTTGGTCCTGATGATGACCCTTTATCAAAAAATAATTTGTACGGGGATCGAAACATTGGTTAATATGTTAGAGGACTCATTTTAATCAGGAACTTTCAAACCATACTCTGATTCTGAATAGTGTCATTGAGTTTTACATTCTTATCAGCCACTAGCTTTGTATATATGCATTGTATGTAGCACTTGTGCACTTTAATTCACATATTCACCGTCACTGTGTTGTTTCTTGGAGCACTTTTTGATACGATGTGTCTATATATATCTTTTGTACATATTCTGAGATTAATCTCAGTTTTGCCCATAATAAACTTAATTTATAAATGTCCCTATGACAAGCAATCAGTTGATAGCCTTTTCTAAAATACCAAGGAAGTAGGGGCTTACACTTCCCCCAAGAGGACCATTGTTTTGTTGTATTAATGTCCTTCCCGGGTTCCCAGGTTTATAGGGCTGCCCCTCTTATATTGAATACGCCATTTGTGGCTTATTTTTGCACATCTCCTGTTTAGTTTTAAAGTTTGAATGGATTTGAGAAAACAGAAAGATAAGTAGTATCCCACCTGTTTCAAGACATTCTCCATACCTGAAAAACTAAACGACTTTGGGTGAATTCCATTGACTATGCCTTGTCCATGGCACTGGTTCAACTGGTGGTAGCTTAATAGATTACACTTCAAATGAATGAAAACGAGGGGAAGGGATTAAAAAGAAAGATCAGCTTCACAGTTTTGGTTTTCTCAGAAGGCGTTACCCATCCTTATCTCGACACACTGGACACACAACACAAACGGAGCTGAGTGTACAAGAATCAGTGCTTAATTTGAGCATGTGGTTTCCGGTGCTCCACACCGACACATATGGGGAGATTTACGAAAAAGTCAGGCAACGCAGCGCAGCCCCGCGCTAGGCTGCGCTGCGTTGTGCAACAGGGAGGGAGTAGGAAAGTGTTGTAATCTAGTAAGTGAATGATGCATCCTCTCTGTTGTTGCCCTTATGCCTTGCTGCTCAGTCTATGTGATGTCATCAGAATGTTGAGAGTGTTTGAGTGTAAGAAGGAATTAGTTGGTGTGGAAGGGCTGAGCAGCAAGGAGGCTGCTCCTGGTGTGGCATTGTATGAGGCCTAGCATGAGACTTAATATGGATCATATCTGAAGAATAAAGCTGTGATCCTGAACTACATCACTGGACTACGTATCTTTCAATTAACCGTAACACTGGCGATGATTTTAACGACCCTGCGTGCTACTTCAATGGAGATTGGACTTTTAAAACTGAAGAAACTACAACCTGTGGATTTGAACAAACCTGGCACCCCTAATGCCCCACCAGTGACCATTTCATCGGTCGCCCCAACCAGTAAGTGCCAGTTTGTCTTAGACTTTCCTTCATTATCTTTGTTTGCCTGTCTTTGCTAAACTGTTCCTGTCCTGTAACATGTTGACAGAGAACATCATCTGTGACCTGGACATTATTTGCGTGTACTAGTGAGTACTGTACATTTGGATTGGTTCCTGCAGCCTGTTGGATTTTGGGAACGTTTTACCAGTGATCTAAGGTGCCAGTTCCTACCTGCCTGTCTACTGTCCACTGCCTTCCTGTCTTGGAGGAAGTCTGCCCTCCTGCTCCTTGGGACAGACTCAGAGTAGTTTTGTCGTGTTTTCCAGTCTTGTGCCCTTTGAGCACTCTTCTGCAGTGTTTTGTACTGTGCGGCATCGGCACTGCTCTGATCATCTAGGGTTTTGCTGTGGCACTACTGCCATTGTGTTTGGCGCTTTCCTGTCAAGACTTTGTTGCTGCGCCATTGAAATATAAACAGCCGCATTGCAGTTTGAATTACACATCTAGCGCGTGCCACTTACCTCAGGTTGTTGCGCGATGTGTGCCCCATTACGTTCTTTCTCCTTTCCTTTTGCTCCTGTTGAGAGACGCCCAGCTGCTTCAGCGTGCCGTGAGCCACCCGGCACGACGCTGAAAACGTGCCGCCATCTTGTGGCTGGCATCCATCTTTTCCTTTGGCTATTGCCTGATGCACGCTCCCGTTTTGCCAACCATGTTTTTGCCAACCAAGCACTTCGAGGATCTCTGTATTCCAGTTGTATTCCGGTTCACATCTTGAGGCATTTTCTGATGTCCGCTGACCGCCTCCTTACCTCGTAGACATTTGGTGATCCAGTTAATTCAAAAGAAGAAATTGAAGACGTTCTGACAGTCACGATTTTCTGCTGAACTGTTGTCGTTGTTGCTTGATCCTCCTACTAGGTACTGTTTTTCCTGGTTGTGGCTCACATGTTCCAGACTTTAGCTGTTTACTGACAACGGTGACTACCTTCTTTATTTTAGCTTATTGTTTTCTTGGGACAGTGCATTTTTCATAATGTTGTTTGTGCTCAGATGCTTTTATTGTGTCATTCCTTAAGGTTCAATTTCATGTGTGTTTCTTATGTGATGATTGTACCATTCACTGGTACCTGATCCTGTATTTGTATGAGAGGGGGGAGAGAGTGTAGTGTCCTTGTTTTGTATCTGTATGAATGGAGGGAGAGAGAGTGTAGTGTCCCTGGTCATGTCATGTTCTGAAACTGAAGCTTCTCTGGCTTGCTTGTTTTGGTTTTACCCTCTGAATTGGTTGTTACCTCGTGTGAGGTGTTGGACTGTGCGTTACGGGTGCGCACACCTCGTGTAAGGTGTTGGACTGTGTGTTATGGGTGCGCACATGAGAAGACTCCTTCTTTTGAAGCTTCTTTGACTTCCCTGTTTTGGTTTTACCCTCTGAATTGGTTGTTACCTCGTGTGAGGTATTGGACTGTGCGTTACGGGCGCGCACGTGAGAGATCTACCATTTGTGTAGCTTCTCTGTCTTACTTGTATTGGATGTACCCTGTGAGTGGTTGTTGCCTCGTGAGAGGTGTTTGGACTGTGCGTTACGGGTGCGCACATGAGAAGACTACTTTCTCTTTAGCTTCTCTGGATTTACCCTTGTTTTGGTTGTGGTATGTGTATCGCCCTGTGTTTAGGGGTTGCAGAATTACTCTTAGAGTGTACGCCTTCGAGTGCTGGGCATGCGATTTGAAGAACACAACACTTTTGTGTTTCTGTCATCTTTTCAAGATGGGATGGGATGGGGTGTTTGACGATGCTCTTGAAGATTGATGTTATTCTTGTAGCGTTATGCTATTTTTGAAGCTCGCTGACTTTCGTATGTGTGTATGTCCACCTCCGCACATTTATTTATTGTCAGTCATATTGCATGTATGTGCTATGATCTCGCATGCTTGTATTTTTACAATTTTGATGAGGGGGGGATGTGTTGTAATCTAGTAAGAGAATGATGCATCCTCTCTGTTGTTGCCCTTTTGCCTTGCTGCTCAGTCTATGTGATGTCATCAGAATGTTGAGAGTGTTTGAGTGTAAGAAGGAATCAGTTGGTGTGGAAGGGCTGACCGGCAAGGAGGCTGCTCCTGGTGGGGCATTGTATGAGGCCTAGCATGAGACTTAATATGGATCCTATCTGAAGAATAAAGCTGTGATCCTGAACTACATCACTGGACTACGTATCTTTCATTTAACCATAACAGAAAGCGCCATATCTTCAAAGATATGGCTATCTCCTCCCCTTTCCCTGGCGCCGGCATTAATTACAGCTGCTGTGCGCCATGCACACACCTCAGCGTCGCAGCGCTAGGGTGTGTGCATGAGTCCAGCATACGTTTTGTACAGGAAGGGTACCCTTCCTGCACAAAATACTATGCTCGACACAAGGGAAAGCTTTTCCCACTTTGTATGCGTGCTGCACAGTGCAGTACGCATGCAAAGTCGGAAAAGGAAGGAGAAATTAAAGCATTTCCCCTTCCTTGCGCCTAGTTTAAAAGGGCGCAGTTTTCTCATGCTAAACCCAATCTACTGTTTTTAGTAAATTGGGTTTAGCGTGAGAAACCTTGGGTGGTTGCATGGGAACGCCCATGCACCACCCTTGGTACACCCCCATGGCGCAAAGTAACGCAAAGCAGTGCAATGCGCTGCTTCGCATTACTTTTACGTTATTTCCAGTGCTAAACAAGTTTAGCGCTGGAAAGTAAATTACAAAAAAAAGATTTTGAGTTGTTTTGCGTCATTTTTGTGACGCAAACACGGCGCAAAAGCTTAGCAAATCTCCCCCTTAATTGTCAACACCGGACCACAGCAACAGCTGTTTATTAATTCAATATACATTAAAAATGACTTGCTGCCCAAGCTATTCTTATCACTTTGTGGGCCTGGAATAGTCTGATTTGTTACACTTGTATAAGTGTGATGGTTAGTAGTTGTGTTGCTACTGTCATTGGCAGTGCTGGCAGGGGCAATGGCTTGCGCAAGCTGCAGTGGACTCCTATCGAGGGCCCTGGCACTTATTTTTTTTACAAATTAAGCACTGGCAAGAATAACCACAAAAAACGTGGAGAAAAAGAAATTAAATAGCAAGCTAAGTCAGGGTCAGAATAGATGTAAAGAGCCTCTCCCAGGGAGTAAACAGGGTGACATAATTCTTAGACAGAATGCCAGGTCTGCTATGCGTTACATTGATATTGTGGCTTATTAATTAGATGTAGAATGCAGACCAGTGCGTGTATTGATGCTAACTTGTTTCCTATTCAGCCATTCGGGCTGCATTTCAGCATTTTAAGACTGCAGTAAATAAGAGATGTTACTTTTATGTATTTTAAAGGTACCGAATTTAACAGCCCCAGTGGCAACTATTAACCCACTGAACAATCTTGCTAGCTGAGCTTGTTTTGCAATTTTCTTGTATATTTTAGAGACGAAAGGTATTAAACACATATAGGAAGAACAACAATTTTGGTTTGTCTCTCTCTTCTGAGAATAGTGGCTTATTTCTTTGCATTGTTATTCAGAGAATATGGCATTCCATGCAATGTTGTCCATCTTGCTGTTCAATGGAAAATGGAATATATCGTCTGATTTGCCTTCCAGTGAACAGCCGTAAGGGTGGGTCTCCGGTGTGATCCCATGGGCTCGACACCAGAAGACATTCTTTATTTTACACACTTGTTTCATGGTATTTTCCCCTGCCGATGCTATTTAGGGTAATCAAGTGCTGAATTGTGGCTGGTTACAGTATCTCAACAGTGAATGCTTACCTACTGATTCCTCTGGGTGAATTCCCAGAGCGCGCATGATTATACCCATTTCTAGCTCGCCTTTTCCAGCAAGAAAGACGGTAAATGAAACATTTTATCAAGAGGGATATCATTCTGTGCGTGCAACCTCTGGGCAGTCCAGCTTAAAGGGTTAAAAAGTGAGATGTGTTATGTGCAGAGATCTTTTTCCCTGATCAGACATAGTGCATCTTGTGTATGGCGCTGTACCCTTTCCTTTCTGGAATACTCATTCCACCTTTATTCTCTAGACAACGTATTCATGGATTCCTTTGATTACTGCCAGAGACAAATAGCTTGAGAACTGAACTGGCTAAGAATGTAGGTGCAGGAGGGGTGAATTAGTGACAAACGCTTATCACATCCAAATAAGAAACATTTCTTACACTTATAAATTCCCAGCCTGGAAACAAATGCAAATTGATTCATGTCGAAGGTAGAAGTGAATGCAACACGTGTTTAATGAGTGAATTCAGTAATTTCTAGAAGTACTCGTGGGATTGTCAGTGAATCCTATAAATGTGCTCCTTCGTGTACTACTATTCCTAGCGCAAATGAATGATTTTTAACCACGGCCCTTAGGGGCAGATTTACAAGCCCCTTGCGCCACTTTTCCGTCACTTTTAACATGGGAAAAGTGACGCAAAAGTGTCGCAAGGGCCTTGTAAATCTGCCCCTTAGTATTTAATGAATCCAGTATTAAAGAAAGACCTATTGACCTGACGTTTATGTGCACGAAAGTAAAACACGGTCTGTGACTTCTTCAGCATCGGAGAATCAGGATTGGCGAAATTATACGTTTGCGAATGTGTTTAGGAGCACAAACATATAGGCGTCTGTTGGATTTTCTGCATTTCCAAATGTGTCAGATTTGCACATGGAATTTTCCACCTGCTGGAAATTCTCGATGCATGTATTTTACACATTTTACAATCCTCGAAATCTTTAACTAGCTATGAATTCTAGGGGTAGTCTTGCGACTGTCAGTGAATCTTTATTAAAGTCAAAGAGTTGCTCTAAATGTAGGAGTAATCCATTGAGAGCATTTTTCGGACTATTTGCCATTGCTTATGAAGACCCACAAAACAAAAAGGCAATGAGTACATTCTCCGGGTTTCCATCGAGATGCCCTGCACAAGATCTGATTGAAAGCTTCATCCATTCTCGGCCATAACCTAAACACTACGGTCAAGCAAATCTCAGGACCTACAGGATCTAGAAGAACCTACAGGACCTCAACAGTACAGCAAACAGCGACACCCTTGCCTCCGCAAAACTTTGGCTCATTAAAGCCAAGATAACCACCGCCGGGTATATCCAAGAACTAACTGACAACAAATGCACCATCAGGGAAAATAATTGAGGATGCTACCTGAAATGACCCTTCTCTGACCACAGCCAGTCTCTCATAGAAGTCAAAGATGCCTACTATAAGAACATTGGGCGAGGCGTATAATAAAAGTAGGATGCCCTTCAAGGCCATCCAATCCTGAACAAACTCTGTAACAGCCATTCACCCATACACTTCAAGAAGATGTGCACAATCCTCAATAAATACTTCTGCTCTGAGATAGACTGTACCCGCTCAACAACACATTTGAAGACACCTACTTGATAGAGGCTCTAAAAAGCATATTCCCATCCTATAGACCATTTCCTATGTAGGATACATCGTTCTGTAAGCTACCAATAAGATGATATGTGGAAAGACATGTGTACCCTTCCTAGCATCATTTTAATGAGACCCTTCTTCAATTGACCTTTTCAAACACTCTCAAGACTGGACAAATTCTGCCACTTCACGAAATGCAGACCTTTGACCAGGAATGGACATATGTCTTATCTCACAACTACCATTTCTGTATAAGACCATGGAAATGGCAGCCCTAAACCAGCTCCTTGATGAAATAAAGCTCATAACCTTTTTGTGGAACTAACAACCCAGCTTCAGTCCATACTGCAGCACATAAAAAGCAACCATCAAAGTGGTTCCAGATGCTCTACAAATTACTGACAATGTCTGTCCCTCCCTGCCTTCCTGTCCTGTTTAACCTCTGTGCAGCCTTTGTCACCATTGATCACAAGGCCTTGATCAATACCATGGCACTATAATTGGGTCTTGATGGCGTTATTCTACCATGGTTTGAAACGTACCTGAAGAATGAACAACAATGGTACAGATGAGCTCCTACAGGTCTGAGCTCATATCAGTTACATGTGATGTTCTAGAACGCTCTAGCTTCTTGATGTCTCTTTCCAACCTGTATATGGAATCCCTGTCCAACAAGGATAGAAGCATCAAAAAACACAATCTTCACAACTAAATATCTACCTTCTACCATCCAGGCCTAGATATCCAAGACCCACCTAAAGCTGACCCAGACCAATATAGAGTTTCTTGTAAACGTTAACCACACCATGCAGCATCAGATCCATGACTGGCTCAGTGAAATGAGGCTAGATAGATAGCTTCACACATCCACTGATGTTCAGTGCAAACTTCCAAGGCTTCATAATTGGTACCATCTGCTTCAGGAAACCTATTGTACACAAGATGAATACCATCTGGGACTTTAAAATGGCTACCTTTGAGATTGTCTTGTCCCATCTTGATGGAGAAAAGGCCTTACTATCTGACGCTCAGAGAACCTGCTGACTCCACTGCAGCATGCCTCATTAATAGTTCTTCAGAGGTTTGACTAGATCGCTCTAGTTGTGAAAGACCATCATTGGCAGTCACTGGCAGTCACTCCCCATCCACATCATGTAGGAATGTACACATGTATTTATGACTGTGGTATTTCCATAGTGCAACCCTAGTCAAAAGGTAGCACAGCTCTTTACAGTGTCAAATCTTGAAGACTTGCTTGATTACCTAAAAACAAACCAATAATGACACTCAACACCCCTTTCTGATTGGCTTCCAAAATGAAGAGAACAGAAGGGTTCACAAATCACTCACCAGCACCCCAAGTTTAGGGATCATGAACTGCAAGAAGTGAAAACCAGAACCCAGGCCTTCTGCCATTTCATCAATCCTGAAATCTGCCAAGTGTGACTACTCTTCCATTTAAAAAAAAAGAAATCTCAAGACCCATCACTTCAAGCAACACCTCACTCTTGTGTGTCATTTAGAACTTGTTGTGGGCATCACTCCCTCAAGCCTTGAGTATGCTATGTCATCCAGGCACTATATTATGCCCATTCATCCTAACATTCTCCTCTCACTATAAAACATCTCTGTCTGTAAAAAGAGGGAAAGAGTGTGGCATATTTACCCTCAGGAATGCTCACATATTCATTAGTTTGTAGATTTTCAGAAATATTTAGCAGCTAAATTTCAACCAGAGAAACACACATGAAGCTATTCCTGTAAAAGACTGGAGAAAATGCCAATACAGGATAAAAAAGGGAATGAATGTCTGTGTTCAATGTGTTTATGCATGAAGGAGCTTTTCCACAGACAACTCAAATATTTAAATGTGCAAATGCATGTTTCGTATTGTTTACTTTTGCGCAATTTTACACTTAGTCAAATATATTCATGAGAAAATTGTGCAATTAAGACTACCTCATTCACCAATAACACTAGAATGATAACAAACTTGCCGGACAAAGATAAGGCCATTTTAAACCCCATGGAGTCAAATGAGCAAGAAGTAATTTAAATATATCCTGAAGCAAATACATGTTTGGACCAATAATTATTTTCAGGAATGACATGTGGATCGTTCTAGATTTTCAATAATTATAATAAGGAAAAGAAATATATACAGAACTGATGGTTGATATGAAACCAACACTTTCACTAACAAATAAACAGACATTAACTTAAGTAAGGCAGGGGGTGTGGCCGAGCCGCCGAACATGGCGACCACAGCTCAGAGGAGCACCTACCTGCTTGCCACATTCTCAAAACCTGCTACATCCTGAAAGATCCGAGCTGCACCGGACCTAGGCCGGCTGCTGCGCACTGTTGCTGGCCTCCTCTGCATCAATGGTGCTCCCTACATGCACAGGAGAACTTCTAGCCTGGGTGGGTCTGTCGAGTAGCTCAAATGCAGACATGCGGCCAACCTCGCGCAGAATTGGTGGGTATATCCTTGAGCGGACTTGTGTTGATGCAGACGGCACTGCAGGACACTGTTGACGTGGGCCTTGAGCCGGCCTGGCCTGAAACCTGCTGGTTTGGAGGCTGGGTCATGCAGTGTGACCCAACCTTGTTCCTCCCTGCAGTGGGGACATGAGGCAGCCTCTCTGCATCCACGATCACAGTAATCTCCGCTGAAGATAGCGAGAGTGGTGGGGCCTACAGAGGGACATTACAGCTGAGGCTAAAAAATCCTACTCAGCTGTGGCGGAGTATGTGCCCACCCACTCCAGACGTCTCTGGTGTTTTGCGAGTATGGGTCTCTGAGAATAGCACGACTGAACTACTTTTTATCATGTGTTTTATGTACTTGTATATATTCATGATTTCTGCAAGATGGTAGAACTTTACCATCCCTTTACTTTCGTAGTACTTCTAATCATATATCTCTGCTACTGTCTAATGGTTGTCTGGCACCATGAGGAGACCAAGACTTCCCGGCTGACACACTCACCAGAGACGCTGAGGTTCCTGCATGCAGACACTCCAGCTCGCAGTGGTCTAACATCCCTCGCAGGGTGTCCAACTCGAGACCAGGATGGGGTCCCATATTATCTCATACGAGACGTCCTCATAAACCCCACCTATATTACAAGATATATGTTGGTGTGGCCCCACCGGCAAGGCTGCCCTCATCTTCCCTGGCTGCTCCAGTTCCATGGGGAATATCTGGAGGTCCCTACATGGTGAGGCAGGCCAGGTCTTGATATGCGATTGGTGCAGAGGCCTCACTAGGGTGGGGGCTCGCAGCACTACATCATCACATACCCCTCCAAATATGTGCCGTGGAGGTTATACCTTGAATGGGCAAGATACAAGACTCCTGCAGGCATGCTTGCCAATCCATTCTTCTGTGGTTGGTGCCCGTGGGCCTTGGTGACATGGCCTCATTGGAGTCCACCCCTGTGGTATCATCACAGTAACAACCGGTCACATTGGACACTATATTGGCGATGATTGCTAACTCCTGGGCCACCCTGGAAGCCAAAGTGGATGCATTAACTGTTGGCTTCATGTTACTGTACAAGAATCAATGGAAATTGTCTGAGAAGGTTGCCTCCAATACCACGGCCATTGATAGCTTAACTCCCTGGGCTAAAGATATTACCTAATGCATGCAACATCTTCTGAAACATCTCATAGTGCTGGAGGATAGGCTAGATGATGTAGAGGGCTGGTCCTGCCACAATAATGTCTGCTGATTGGTCTGCCATAAGGGACGGAGGGGGAGGGTAACAGGGTTTCCTGGAGTACTGGATGAAGATGTTGGTGGTTCTGAGCTCTTTGTCATCTTGTTTCATGGTTGAACAAGCCCACAGGGTCCGTGCTCAACATCCTCCCCCAGTCTCAGAGCCTAGGCCTTTGATTTCCTGGTTGCCTAACTGCAGAGATCATGACACGGCCCTGTCGGCAGCCCGCAAAAAAGACCAAACCGAAGTGGATAATGTCGAAATCATGATCTTCCCGGAATATACACTAGCTGTAAAATTCAAACACTTCTCGTTCATGCAAGTCAAAAAGATGCCATGCTCTTTGGGATATAAATATGCTTTGTGTTTCCAGGAAAGTTGAGAATCACTGTTGATCAACACTCGATTTTTTTATGCATCTGGAATCTGCCTGGGACTGTATGGAAGCTATAGCCTGACTGGCGTCTGCTACCTCATTAGTTCTGTCATCTCGAGACCCTCGCACCCCTTCGTTTGGGTCTTGGCAACAGCCCGGAGGATTTGCCCCCATGTAGCGAGATGTGGTGGCCCAGCTCTTTCATAGGCAAGGTGCAAGCAGTGGCAGGTGGTGGGATTGCAGCATCGCTGCATTGCTTATCTGCCTCCTCAAGGCTGCTCTTCTCAGACTTTAGTGCGTCTTGTGATGGCTTGTCCTCAGAACCTGTTGCTCCAGATATGGGGAGAGTACAGGTGATCATGCCACAGTCGACGAACACCTGATATAAAGGGCGCACTGCATACCCCGGGTAGCACTGCCAATAATGTGTGTATTCATGGTTGACTTCTTGTAATGAATCCTCCTTCTATTCTGAGGTGGGTGTCCCCTCTCTGGTGTGGGATGGGTGAAGCTGATCTCATGCAATTTCTATGGGCCACTGTTGACTTCAGTTTCTGGATGTCCTGCGGTCAGTTGATGCGGCCCCCAAACTATGCTCAAGGTTCTTTGTACCTGCTTAACTGCTGATTGATCTAGTCCAGCAAATGCATCCATTAGTGCGCCTGATAGCTCCCTGGCTTGTTGACCTCATCCACGCCACTATGCTCCTCTGCTTAGCTTCAGTCAAGGGAATACTTTCTTTGGGGTTTTGTGTTGGGCCTAGACCAGCTGTTTTGTTTGCTGCGGTCTTTGTTAGGGATTCCTTCAACACCTTCCGCTAATGTTTCTGGGATGACAGAGGTAATTGGTAATGATCCCTCAAGTAGGTCTCCCTGTTCTATATTGCCGGACTCTGTCATGTTTAGCTGTTTTCTCCTTTACACCGTTCACAAATAATTACAAATTGGTGACCTGGAAAGGCAGGGGTATGAATTCGCATCTAAATGTTATAAAATCCATTCAATGGTAGGGACTCTCCAGGAAACCAACTAGTTGGCTCCTGAAGTTTCCACACTGCAAAGAAAATGTTTGGCACTATTTTTTCGGTGTTTACCCGGGCTGCAGTGCTTTGGATAAGGGCAAGAGTCACCTTTCAAGTAGAGACAACTAAGATTGATGTCAATGGCCATTTTGTACTGGTTAAGGGTTGCCTGGATTAGAGATAAGCGAGATACTGAACCACTCTGTTGAGTGCTTCCTGGACTGGACTGCAGTTCCCTGAGTATTGAGAGGGGACTTTAATTGTGTGCTTGACATGTTTCTAGAGCGGTCATTACCCCCTCTCCTCCAGTCTCCAGCGATCACAGCCTCAAGTGTGCTCTGGAACTGGTTGATGGGATGATATTTGGCGCATAATACATCTGCATCAGAGGTATTACTCTTTTTATTTCCCAGTGCACTTAAATCACACAAGACTTGACAGAATCATGTGCAACCCTGACACTCTTGTATGCATTGTGTCCACATCATATTACGCCAAGACACTGTCAACCACAACCCCCTGTATATTACTGTGATGTTGGGGAGGCTCATGGCGCAGATCCCAGCATGACATATGCAGGCGCTACTTTTGGAGGTTGCTTCATTTAGTCATTAATTGCAAGACCATATAGACTCCTTCTTTGAGGATAACTAGGGTATGGCATAATCCCCCCTAGTGGAGTGGGACGTATTCAAGGTGGTTATGAGGGTTCTGCACACAATCTGTTGTGGGAGTGCAGAGGGTGTTTGCTGGGGATTTGGCCCATCTGGAAACTTCTATGAGGTCCATAGAACAGCTACTCCCCATGCACCTCGACAAAGGAGTTGATCTTCTTGGGGTGAGGTGCTCCTTCTTTGATAGCATGTAGAAACTGCATTGCTTTGATTACACTGCATATCGAGCCAAACCCCATAACAAAGGAGGCCGGTTGTCTTCTGGAGCAGTTGCCTAAGCCATTGCCCTTGAGCCTGTTCCACTCTGCTTGGTTTCTCCCACACTTGAGGTTTAACCGCCCAGTCTGCCATTAACAATGTGTTTTTCTCTTATTATGAAGACATATATCGCCCCCTCGTGGCTTCCATGCCTGCAGCGATTGACCACTTTTTCGAGTTTCTTCAACTGTCCAGGTTATCAGACGCAGCTCAGGGGGACCTTGAGCTCCTTCTGTCATTGCAGGAGCTTAGGGCTATCCAGCATGATTTACCTTAGGGAAGGTCCCAGGATCCGAAGGGCTTCCATGGGAATTGTATTCTTTATTTGCCCCACAGTTGTTGCTTTGACCTAATCTCTCTTTACACTTCCTCTTTTGAATAGGGGTATCTTCCACAATCATTGAATGAAGCCAGTACCTCCACAATGCTTAAACATCCCAAAGATCCCACAGATTTGTCTTCTTACCAACCTCTATCAATCTTAAATGCAAATATAAAAATTCTTTCTAAACTCCTTCCTAATCAGTTGCTGTCAGATCTGTGCTTCTGATCCATACAGATCAATTGGGTTTCATCCTAGGGCATAACACCTCACATAACCGTAGAAGGCTGGGACATCATGCTAGTTTGTCAGAGGTTTTCCCCAATGTGGTATGCATTGCTTTTGATCTGGAGAAAGTCTTTGATTCCCTTTGATGGGATTACATGCAGGGTGTGTTGCAAAAGATGGATGTTGGCCCACCTGTCTTGAATGAAAACGAGTCCTGTATCCAACTCTGATGGCCCGGGGCAGGACAGGTATTTCCAAATTGTTTGTGTTGGTTAGGGGTATCCACCAGGGATGTCCCCTGTCCCTGTTGTTATTTCCTATTGCTATGGAACCATTGGCTATCAAATTGTGGCAATTGAGAGAGCAATGGAGATTAAAGATCAGAACCACATTTCATGAAGCATCATTTTATGCCAATGATATCCTCTTATACATCTGAGATGTTCAGTCGGATCTGGCCCCCATAGCACAGTACCTTACTGAATTCTGAGGAGGTTGCTGGTGAATTGGTCCAAATCCTGTATCTTCCCCTTTAGAGGGGGTTACATTATCCCATCACCGGTTCCATTGGATGTCAAGTTGAAACAAGAAATGGTGTAGTTTAAATACTTAGAACCACTCGATGATGTCCAAGTTAGCAATCTGGGAAGGGCGCTCTGATCCCTGATGGTGCAATTCACATTTTGGTCTACACTGCCTTTATAAGTTACTGGCCAGAGACCAACGATCAGGCACAGTCTGGTGGCTTAGTGGACTAATGCGTCCACTATAGGAGCCTATGTTAGACCTCATGGCCACAGGTTCAAAACTTGGTGGGTCCACTCAGCCTTTTATCCTTTTGAGGTTGATAAAATGAGTACCATTGAGTTGGGTAACAATAAACATCTATTATTCAGCACCAAGAGGCCTACGGGTGAATGTGCGCTTTACAAATATATGTTATGTTATCAAAATGATAGTCCTCCCATGTTTTACTGTATTGTTTTGTAAACCTCCCTCGAGTGCTTTCTCGATCCTTTTTTAAGGGTTTGGACATGTTAATAAGCAAGTTTATTTGACACAAAAAGCGCAGATGTGTAGCGCTCTCAACTCTTAAACTCTTGGTTGAAACGGCGGGACTGGGGCTCCTACGTTTTGAACAGTAATACCCCTTGTCGCAGTTGCAATGGCCGGCTCATTGGCTGGCAGGTCACTCACTCTAAGAAACTGGCTTGTCTCAGCGAGAGTGCAATTCCGAACACTTAGATTTGCTGCTTCTGTCAATGCAATGCCTATTATCTGGTATTCGTCCTTTGCTATCCACTGTGCTGGGTTGTCTCCAATGTTCAAGAACGTTCCTTAGGCATGCATTCCAATATGCCCCACTGGTATCCATCCGTGGCATCTGGAGCTGTGGGTGGAACATGGTGTCTCTAAGCTATCCAAATTATTTGTCACTGGGGAATTGCACACATTTGAAACTCTTATGAATGAGCTTGATATTTCCCCAGGCCACTTCCTTAATTATCCCCAAATTACACACACTGTTCTAGATTCTGGGCACCCAGCCCCCTGTCAATGCTGTGACCCATGCACTGCACACCACAGGAGGCTGTAATAGACTGGTCCGTTGGTTTTACAAAGACCACACCCATCACTGGGGACCAATCCAGGCTCTCCCTGTGCACGAAATTGAAAGAGGACATAGCTCAGCCATTTCACAACTCATACTGGCAATGACTTTTACACTGCTGACAAAAGGTCTCTCGTAATTTGCGCTTTAAAATATTCATTTCAACAACCTAAACAGAGCATACCACACCCTGTGCTGCTTTTCCAGGATATACCTAGGTACATCCTCCCTCTGCTCCTGTTGTCACAATCAAAAGGAAGACCTGCCCCATGTACTTTGGTCATCCGGGTCGCTTACAGGTAATTGGTCCGCAAATCTTGACCCACTGCTTCAGGTTATGGGACGGAGACTGGATAATTCTCTTTAGGGATTAGTGCTGAGTCTTTTTCCCTGCACAGATACGAGTAGAGCCATGAAAAAAATGTATATATTTGACCTTATTATTGGCCAAAAGACCCATCACAATCAACTAGAAAAGTCCGACCGTGCCGGCAGTGCAGACCTGGGGCAGAGTGACATTTCCATGAGTATCTTCTGAACGCATGCACCTACAATGGGAGAAGCGGGCCGGTTTAGGGAACACCCAGTTGCACAAGACTGAGACTTTTCAGTAGAGGCCTTTACAAATTATATCAAAGACGACGCCCGTACCCTGTAGATTCTTCCTTTGATATTTCACACTGACACTGGCATCGAAGATCCTGCACTATTGTTCTAACGCACTCTATCGTCAAAGCAAGTAAACCTTGAGCCATAATATGAATAAGACATTTCTAGGTAGACCAGGGAACTGATGTTTGAGACCATGACACATTACGGCCTGCCTGTGCCAGAAGCAGTGGGAAGAAATGGGGGGCAGGTGGGTAGACTCATGAAAGGGGAGGTACTGAATAGCTTAGGGTTTTTCCACCACAAAAATGGCAGTTTGCTGCAAGTTGTAATATTTCATACGATACTGTATAATATTGATTATACAATCTATGCTATTAATTGCCGGTTTTGCTCATACTATAAATAAAAAAGATATTTTAAACAAAACTAAACAAAATGTACAGTGTAGGCAAAAATGCAATTTAAAGTATTATACACTCAACATACATAGCACACCATGATTTCATCCAGGCCTTAGCCGTGATTTATCCCCAACATAAACAACATCTCATGCCCATACAGGATCCCCTCGGGCATTTGGAATGTTTGAGGGATAAACCAACCACCCGAGAATTAAAAGTGGCCTCTCTTGGAAGAGATGTTAATAAATTTCACCAAGAAGCACCCCAATTGTAGTTATCACTAGGCCTGGGCGAAACTTGTGGAGTTTCACTCCACAGAATCCTGCGGAGTTACAAAAAAATCTGCAAGATTCTGCGGAATTCCACGAAGAGGTGGAAATAGGCATGTCGTGCTACTGATACTGTGATTTAGCGCTGGGAGCTCATTCTGCGCTGAAAAATAAGTGCAAGCGGCCCACGCGGGGTGCCAGAGAGTGCAGCTTCTTGAGGTGATTTTTATGCTGCTCGAGTAGATTTTGTACTCGAGCTGCAGCTTTCTGACCATGAACGTTTGCAACCGCATGCGCCCCCCCGCATTGGAGAAATCTTACCAGGTGCAGAAAATCGCGCTAGGAGACGCCAAATCTCGCTCGTGCTTGCCAACTTACAATTTTCGAGCCACGCATGGGAAAAGACTCCACTACGAGGCAGTTGGCAGAATTTGCCTGGAACTCTACGTTACAAGCGTGATACAGAGTGGCAAAAATTCCGCAGGCAGAGTGGAATATATTGCCCACCCCTAGTTATCACCCTTGTGCTTGCAATAGATACCAATTATTGTAATTGTAATTGTATTTATATAGCGACGGACATGTGAGTCTGTTAGTTGGCTAGAATAGGATAAAGGAAGGAAAGAGGAAGGAAGAATCTAGAAAGTGTTATTACCATAAGTAATATATACATTTGTTAAACAGATCCCAGTCAAATATTCTTTATTCAGTTCTTTTACAACCATAAAAGAGGACATCAAAAAGTTAAAACAAAAAACAGACAATATATAATAAAATTCATAATGATAGAAATTCATAGTCACATAATAGCAAATCACTCATTTCTAAAAAGAGGCAAAGATTAAAATTTTGTGACAGTAATCATGAGTCAGTACACAGACAATACAGATATAAATGCTAGAAACAATGCTGTATACCCAAAAAACCATGATATTCAGAGGCAATTCATTAGGAGTAAGATAAAACAAAAAAAAACATGACATGTGACCAGAACATGGTGTAGTGGTAGCAATAAATTCAGTAAAACATTGCCATTTACGAATAAGTAAAGTCATTTCCCAACTAAAGTCCGTAAACGAACTGCAGTAGAAATGTATCTATACACCATTAAACACGTGTATTTGTCGTTCAAAAGCTGGAGATGATACAAAGCCGGCCTACACTTCCTAATATTTAAGAATCTTAATAGAGGGATAATAAAATCCCTCCTCGGTTTAGTGTATAATCGACAGAAGAACCAAAAATGCAACATGTTCCGAGTTGATTTAGAGTCACACGAGCATGGTTCGAGTTCAGCATCACAATAGACTTTACGAGGATAAGAATCCAGGAAAATGCGATGCTGAACCTAAATCTAATGAGATAAAACATTTTCGTATGACAAAAGAAAAAAGAGAGATAGGGTTCTACACATGGGGAATGTACGAAAGGCAAATATTCCAAAACTCTCTTTTTCCCAGTCTCCAGATGCTCACTAGTCATCTTTAAAAAAGATAAAAGATCCCCTTTCAACTGGGTTTTTGAAATCTTGGCAATTCGTTCAGGGTTATAAAAATAATCCACCAACCCCACTGTCTCCAGCTGCCTTTTTATGTAATTAAAAGGCCCCGTAAGCCATGGTGTCTTCTGCATATGATCAAGGCTAAAACAATCCAGTATTATTGCACGATTAAGGGCCGGCTCATCTTTTGCCCATACTGAGTGCCACAGCAAAGTTGGAGCAATTTGTATATGGTGGGATAAAGGAGTCAGACCAAGTTCAATGGTGACAAAAAATAATTGGGAGACTATTTGGGACTGTTAGTAATCATCTAAGGAAATTATACTCCACAGCCTGAAGGTGAGACGGATTGCAAAAGCCCCACACACCGGCCCCCTACAAAGTTACAGAGCACGAGCTAGCCTTATAGATGTTAATTATTGAGTCAATAGGTCTGTATCTTAATTTCTTTGAAAACCTAAACAATGCCTCCAAATTTTGGTTGAAACTACTAACGCTAGTTTCAACTAAATGATGCCAAGTGCCTTTCTGGTCAAAGGGGATGCCTAAGTATGAAAAAGTTGGAACATAAACATCCTCTCATTAGTGATAAAACATGATTTTAAAAGGGAGGGGATTTACCTACCACCATGGTATAAGACTTTGCCGTATTGGTCAATCAGACATAAAATCATTAAATCTAGTGATAAGCGTTTGGAGGCCCACACCGGTTCTAGACATCAACCCACAATCATCGGTGTAGAGTAGCGCCGGAAGATTTCTAGGGCCTATCTTGGGAACATCAACATGGCCTTGATTAATATAACTTTCCAAGTCATTGATGTAAAGACAGAATAAGAAAGGGGCTAGCATGCACCCTTGGCATACCCCACGGTTCATTTTAATGGGAGAGGTAAGTTCCCTATCCGCCCCATACCTGACCCTCCCAGTCACATCCTGATGCATTTGTGCTACGAAATGGAATAAAGATGTGTCTATGCCCAGATCCAGCATTTTCTTCCATAGTTTCCCTCTCTTCACCCAGTCAAATGCCGATGTAAGGTCAATGAAACCCAAATAGATGGAACAATTTTTGACTATTGTGTACTTGCTTATGACCAGGTGGAAGTTGAGACACTGCTCAACAGTTCCCAGGCCCCTCCTGAAGCCATACTGTACATCAGAGAACTTCCCACTTTCCGTTACCCAAGTCTCCAGGCTATCTAAAATGACCCTGCCCACAATTTACATGTACAATTAATTAGCGAGATTAGGCGATAGCACCTCGGGTCAGACCTGTCCCCTTTTTTAAAGATGGGTACTATAATCATGGTGGCCCATGATTTTGGGGGGCCCTGGGAAGCTATACAGCTTAAAATATTAGTCAACAGTGGGAGCCAAAGGACAGGATTGGTCAGGAAAAGGTCAGCGGGGATGCCGTCCGGGCCAGATGCCTTATTCTTTATGGCTTGATTTAAAGCTTTTTTAACTTCCTCAAAAGTCGGGGTCGCCAACTCTAGAGGCCCCAGACCAATTTGCTTGTCACTATATTTTAAAGTGCAATAGTGCTCGCCCTCAATGCTATATAAGCTAGAAAACGTTGAACCCATGCATGAGGCATAATTGTGGCATCAATACTGCTGTTGTGTGAACTTTGAAAAGAAGTTGAATTAACAGTTTTCCCAAAAAGTCTAGGGTCTTTGTTGAGACTAGCTTCATGCAGTTGTTCCCATGCCTCTTTTCTTATGGCCATTTTACGTTTCAGGATAGCCCGTTTATATTCATTTCGAAGATGTCTCACCACTAAGTTATCCCTAGGTTTTTTTTTTTTGTGCCTTAATAAGGTTATTGTGAGATTGTGAGCAATCACTGTTGAACCATTTGTGGGGCCTATGGAGTCGCGGTTTCCTATCACCTTGTAATGCAACATTAATTGTCTCCGTTATTTTGGCAAAGGCCCTTAGCATGGACGGTGGATTTATTCTACTTTCTAGACACTCCAGAATTTGTACTTTATTTACAGTCAGTGAGATGGAAAGATGGATAGACAGACCAGCAGGCAGGCCGATAGATAGATAGATAGATAGATAGATAGATAGATAGATAGATAGATAGATAGGTCAGCACAGGCAGCCAGTCAGTGAGCTAGAAAGATAGATAGATCGGTCAACGCAGGCAGGCAGACAGTGAGATGGAAAGATGGATAGACAGACCAGCAGGCAGGCCGATAGATAGATAGATAGATAGATAGATAGATAGATAGATACCTGCAGTGAGTCTGTGAAGTCAGAAAAATATTAACGAAGGATTTTTATTATGCCCATCCAATTAAAGACACTGGCTGGATTTAGAGAAACAATTTTATTCACCAAATGCCTAATTTTAGCAGAGTGGGCTCTGGCTGAGAGGCATAGAGGTGGATTGTGGCGAGGGAGTGGTAGGAGGTAGAGCTGTTGAGCACGTCTTGATTGCTTGATTGGCAAACCATGATTCACATCGCTGGGAGTAGCTCGAGAATCTATTTTTAGATGTACAGATCACTCCTATTGTAAATGGTTTTGAAAATCATATGCAGCAGCTTCAATCATGAGCAGATGGCCGCAGGAAGCCACCGAGTATTAGACATGCACAGCACGTGTCAGCTGCCCATTAGTGTGCTATGCAGGCGCGTTTTAAAAGGAACCAAGAGCAACCCCATTCCTTTTAGACAAATCAATCAGAAAGGTGTTCCTGTCATCCTGAAATACCTGATCACTCTGAATGCCAATGAAGTGATTGGCTGTGTGCAGGATCCCAGACCTTTGCTCTTCATATTACAACCATCCGCTTTCATATAATATTCTAATTTACGACTAATGGGGAACTTGTGGATAATGCTGCATGGTGTTCATACACCTAAAATGACAAGCAGAGGCACAGAGTCTCACATGCTTTTCACAAGAAAATGTACTGTGTATCAAAAGGTAAGTGTTGGATTCCTTGCAGAATTTCATTTGAGAGTGACAAATTCAAAACACGGGGACTGTCTTCTGTATTAACCTGCCTTTTTCAGTGCTCGGCAGTCACAAGGAGAGATTGTGTCATCATTATGTGCACATATGTGGCTTGAAGTGTGCGCCGGCGCCTATGGTAACCTGCCTCCATGAAGAATATTTTATCGCAGCTGAGGCTGCCAGCGTCTGTTCACTGCAGAATGAATAATGCTGTTCCTCCTTCCCACCTTGGCAATTTGCAAATGGTTTTTGGGAGTGTTATGACTGCGAGATTGGAGGGAACGCGTCTTTAAGGCTGTCTTTTGCTGAGTTCTGCAGGGTTCATGTATTATTGCACCTCCCACCTCTTCCTATGTGTGGTTTGAAATGATGTATGTGAGAACGTGTTACTGGGAAAAAAAGACACCAAACCGCTACATGTTCCCTGTTAAGAACACCTAAAGCAAGGGATGTCTTTTCTAATCTGCCACGTAGTTTTAAGTAAAACATATTGGGGTGCGCTTTGCATAGATCTGGAGTATAGAGAAAATTATTAACATATTCCTCCTTTCTGGCTCTTTTCCTCTGACTGTACCACATAAAAGCCACTCTATGATAAAGAAAACAAAATTCCGATAATGGTTTGATAATGTGGGCTCAGTGGTTTTGTGCAAAGTGTAATGTGTTTTAATGGATAGTTGTGAATTTAGTGACGTGGGGTCATTCCATAAGTGCGCTTTTTCTTCTCTCACTGCACTGCAAAAATGCATACGACCCTTTATCTTCACATCCAGACATCAAGCCTTTCAGGTTCTGGTGGACGATTCGACTGACCTTGTGGTAACTTTAGCATGCAACTAGGTTGGCTTGATGATTGGCAGATGTCTCAGTTTGAAATCTTTTAATGGATTTAACAAGATCACTCAGAGCCTGCTCACTGACACATGGGAAACCTTTGTGAGACCTTCACACACTGTAATGCTCTGGGCTGGTTCAGTCAAGACATGACAATAACATCTTCGGCGAGGTTTGTGTTAAATATTACATACATTCCCCCATTCATGAAAATGGCTGCCCTTTTTTTACATTATCATCTACATGTTTTTTTTAAAAATACACTTCTTTTGTTCTTATAATTATTTTTTTGCATGGAAAAGCTCAGCATCCTGTTGCCTATCTAGTCAAGTTTTAGGACAAAGCTGACTTAAACTGCCTCTTTTCTTGCAGTTGAAAACATCAACATACAACGGGTAAACTAGACACCAGATCCACAGAGTAATCAACTGAATAGATTGCTCCAAATTGAATTTTAGCAGCAGCTGATTTAGCATTTAAAACATGCTTCTCGCATCTGAATACCACACTAGAATTTTATATTTAATATTTTTTTAGTTATATTTTTTTTTGCGGAAATTGTAATTGGCCATGCAAATAAACTACTACATTGTAATTGTACTACAGAGTGGAAGAGGAATTAACAAGTGTAACATGATGGAGAAGGCGGGCAAAGCCCAACCAGGTGCACCCCGTCTCTAGAGAGCTTCCTTTTTCGTTGGGTCTTTCAGAGCACCTCCATTTCAGAGCTCCCTCAGCGCGCGACATTCACCACCACAACGAGAAGCCACACTACATCTTCATTGTCTTGACTAATAGGTCCATCACAGCTGCATAGATTTGTGGTTAGGTAATCCAATTATAGAATTAATCTAGTTCTGATTGTTCAGTACTAAAACCAGCGTAGGAGATTCAGTGATTTCTGTGCTTTGCTCGTTTTTATAGAATGCTCTTTGGAAGGTTAATCTCTCTCTTTTAAACATTTGCCAAGCTTTGGAGTAAAAGGTGCGTTATGAAAGAGCTTCACAAGATCTTAGGAAGCAAAGGAAGCATTTGATGAAAGGAAAAAGGCCTTTCTCTTGGCCCTATCATTATGTCATTCAAATGTGGACATACAGTTCATAGCAGAATCAGAAACTCCATTATTGCTATAGAAGTAGTGCTATCCCATAAGCCACGGGTTATTTAATAGTTTGTCGTACCCATAATTCTATGGCTTCTTAATCTAATTTACTCCTATGGAACACAATTATTGTTGCGTTGACACACTATGTGGGGTGGGAGTTATCGTGGAGGGGAGGCAGCCTCCCCTGCTGCACAGGGACATGCGGGAATAGGTGGGTGAGCATAGCATTGGCGGCAGCAATTTTCTGCCCAATTGGCCTGCAGGTGCTATCGCCATACAGTAAGCCTTGATGCTCACCTGCCCCCTTTATTTGGTTATTGAAGCAGGATGGGAATGGATCACAATATATCTGAATCATGTGTTGTGCTTTCAGGTTTGTCACTTGAGGCAGTGGGGTGTATAAAAAAACAGTTGAAGGAAAGTTAGGTTTAACTTTATTGAAAATGTGTTAATTTTGTTGGGGGTCAGAGATGTACAAAGATGGTTTTGAGATAGTGTAGCCCTTATACAATGAGAGGATAGGCTTGCTAGAGTTTCGGAAACAATGGTAGGACTAGGATAGGAAAATGCTGGCAGTAGTCATGCAGAGCGTGTGCACCCTTGCAGGAGGGAAACTGGGTCCATGTGAGGAAAAAGACCAGTAAATAGTAGGAAGCACTGATCCAGCGAATTGCCTGTTTTTCCAGGTAATTGAGAGGACCAAATTAGCAAAGGCCCAGTGGATCAGTGGCCCCCCAAAGCAAAGAGTGGGCAAGATAGTAGAAAGAAATGTATGTTGACAAGGCAAAACATGTAGGTCAGTAGGCAGCACTGGTCGAGTGAACAGGCAGTTAGGGCAGAGGACCAGTAGGTCCAAGAGAGGAAAAGATACAGAGAAGAGGAAAACAGTAAGGACAGACAGAAACCTGGCAGCCCAGAGAAGGAAGACGGTCTGGAATACTAGGGTTGTAGAGTATGGGAGGGAATGTGAAAGTCAAGTGTGCAGGATGATGTGTGTGAGGGTAAGAGAAGAATGTATTAGATGAATGCTTAAGAATTCATACTACTGTATACCACGATTGAGCTGTTAATGCGATTTTGCAAGTGCTGTCCTGCTAAACGCTTTTAACAAAAACAAAGCGTGTCTGTGGCTTAATTGCTGGATTCTCCGAAAGGATGCTCAACATCATTTTAATCTAATGTCAAATCATAAAAATTATTGATTCTCCAAACCTACCAGATGTATGAATCAAAGACCACATTTGTGGGCTCTTTTCTTTGCAATATTCAGTTTCACCATTCACTTTAAACTTGGATTTATTAAAAGCTAGATGAAGAAGAGTCAGCAGTATCTCTGAAGATGAATATATGAGTCAACTCAGATATTATATAAAACTCAGATGGTGCAGAATTGTACCTTTGTCCACGGGGAAACATTATTTTAATACTGGGAACTTTTTTGGCTCTTGGAGGGTGTGACTTGAAGAGATTCTCCTATGGTTCTAGGTTTGATTTCTCAGTAATTTCGAACCAGACGTCATTTAATGCTTGCTGGTGTTATATTTCATTTGGCTATAACTTTTTAACCCCTGCTGTTCCTCCTTAATGTTAATCTTAGTAAATATTAGTAGTTTTCGTTGTTAATTGTGACCATTGACGGACACTGTCCATTTCTGCCCTGTCATAATATTGATATGTTTAGCATCATACCTGCATGTAATTTCTCAGAGATTTGCCATGGCACTCATGTCAAGCTACTCAAGGACGTACCAATAACATGCATGTCGCAGTGCACAGAGTCTTTCCTTACAAATATAGAAACATGGTAACAAGAAAAATACGCAGCTGGTAGTAATGGTTTTAGAGGGGTGAATGGGAAAACCATGATAAGGGAAGGGTTGGATTCATAAACGGATCAGCAGCATAGGAAACAAAGTCAAGAAGTATCTCAGAATCATAGGATCCACAAAGGACAAGTAGTTTAAACGATCTCTCTTGTTGCAGGGCTGTAGATATAGGCCAGCAGCAGCAGGCAAAACAATCTGTAAGAACAGTCAGAGCTAACTAAAGTCATGAAATATGGAATGCAGGCATGGGGGACAGGGGAAGGGAGGACTGGTGTGGGTGAGGTTACCTTTACGCAGGTCGGTGGTTCATCATACAAAGTTTGGAAGAGCAGCAAGACGGTATGGTCCTCACGAGAATCCATAGCCCGCAGTGCGTGGACCGCACTCATTATAGCTGCAGAAGTTTCCGGTGGCGATTGGGTGCATGGAAGGCGCACCTGAGTCCAAGCTGAGGAAAATAGGTATCGCATTGAATAAACATGGATGGTACAAAAAGGCTCATGATGCAAGGTGGTGGAATATGGTGTCGCCAATTTGAAATTCATATAGGGCATAGGAAACTGCTATTAGTAATTGTCATACATTGCTATGGGACGTCAGGTTGCGAAACTACAGGCCCAAAGGAGGGATGTACCCAACAGAAGAGGTGGAAACAACATGCTGGATGGAAGGCGGGAGTCATAGTAAGTACTGCCAGAGACGTTCAGGGGATAGGTGGAAAGACAGGAATGCTGGGATTGGTACTCCTTGTGCTTGTTGGAGACAAAAATTATTTTCATTGATGAAAAGAGTCTTGGCAGGCAAGGTGTGGTCAGAGAATAAGTTGGCCCAAAATAGCAAGGTCAGGAAAAATATTTATGTGGGGGGGGGAGAAGAGGAATAATGACGGATAAAGTTAAGTCAGATTTAAATGTACCATTGGTATAGGACTAAAGGTGATTGGAAAGGGTGGCTGATAACTTTGGATTTACTCCAGTGTAGCACAACCTCAAGTAATCCCTAAGCACTTTTTGCTTCTAAGCATTACTTTTTATTTATTTTTTAAAAATTCATAACTCCGGTTCTACTTATTGGATTTTTGTAATTTTGGTCTTGTTTTACTCATAAAAATATAATCTATTTTACTAAACCTGTGTGGAGTATTTCTGTGGCATTTTCATTGTGTTACTGTGTGTGTGTATTGCACAAATACTTTACACATTGCCTCTTTAGATAAGCCTGACTGCTCTGTGCCATGCTCTCAGACGGTGAGCAGAGGATATCTTTTAGTGTGTATCTAGCTTATCCTGAATAGAGTGGTGGTTCCTGCTTGTACAGGGTGCATACTCTGTCAACCACAAAACCCATTTCTAACATGTATGCTATTTGATACACCCTCATTCAAAACTGCTAAACACCATGGAAGTCATGCCTCAATTTGCAAACAAGCACTGTAGACCATTAACTGTGTGTTCCACTGGAGATCTTGTTTTTCTGTCTACAAAATCTTGTTAATAATGTTTCACAACATTTCAAGCATTGTTTGGTTGGTCTTTATTAAATACAGAATATCGTGACTCCATTAGCTTTGACGTTAATGGTTCCACAATATTTAGAGATTATCTTGTGTACCAACTTTCAATGCTCTCAAATGTTAAGCATTCGAGAAATAATGATCATCTTGTGCCTTACTTTAGTTGTGGTCCACATTAAGAGTGATGCTGAATTTTATGAAACATAGACCCTTTGGTTCTACATAAAGAGGTTAATAATGTTATTAGTTGAGTAGAATGGATGAAGGTCAGAGCCTCCTACTTTATACTTGATACCAGTATTTATATTCTTCAGTTGGGAAGAGTATTCTACTTAATGCTCCAACAGAGCCCTTGCCTGTGGGGGGCTTGGAGGTGGGCATTGTTTTAGGAATCCTCAGCCTCATGCTCACCCTGTAGTCAAACAAATCTGTACAGAGGTTTTCAGAGGTTAGTAGATTATGTGAAGGAAAATATGTTACGTTGAAGGTCAGTCTTTAGAGAATGTGATTTTGGAAGCGGGGAACTGAAGTTAAAACACAGAGACAAGCAGTCATCAACACATTATTACAAGTGGCATTTTAATTCAGATGGGTTGATTAACATGAGTTACCGGCTCCATCAGCATTACAATATTTGCTGGCAGCTGAAATCAGTTCAAATGTCTGAGTGAACCACTGGGTAGAAATCAAGAATAGACAGGGAAATCAAGTATAGCATTACTCTTACTTCATTTGTAAGAGTATGTTAAGGGCACACCTCATAATATCCTGTAAGTCTGCTCCTCGAGTTCCCGATGCACCTAGTATTCAGGAACCCTGGGGAAGGGGGTTGAGTTACTGAGCCAGACTGCAGGAACATAATGATGATGTCCTATGACTATTGTTTCTCGAGTAACAGACATGCAGGCTCTTTTTTGTACACTGCACCGTTCTGATACTCAATGGATTCCTTTATCTCTATGAATGAAGCTCAATCCAAGATGTCAAAAATGAATACTTACAAAATTCAGGCTCTGGCAGAATTGCTATCCACCCTGACAATATTGAAATGGGGAAAGCAAAGAAGGGGCATACTTACAAAGAATTGGCAGAGCGCGGCATTAGCCTACTTTGCTGAACTGCAAGGCTGCACCGTATTTACAAGAATATACGGTGCAGCCTTGCGTTTCCCCCTTCGCTGGCGATATTTTGAGCTGCCTAGCGCCAACACAGGCACCCTTGCAAATAGTGCAAGGGTGCCTGCATTGAGGGGAATGATTGTTTATGTGCAGGAAGGTGATCCTTCCTGCACATAAACAATCTGAAATGATATTTTGCAGCACACATAGAAGTTGCAAAATGTTATTTTTTTTAATGATTGTTATGTGCAGGAAGGGACACCTTCCTGCACATAAACAATCAATGGTGTTTTTCTGTTTCTATGTGTGCTGCACAATGCAGCACACATGAAAACAGCAAAAACGAGGAGGAATTAAAATTCTTTGCTCATTGTGCCAGGGTAAGACCAAGTTTTCTCTTGTCTTAATTTTGGCCCTACCCCATATGTATGCCACTGTAGTAAATATGGGCCAGCGTCAAAATCAATGGGTGTTGCGGTGGACGCCCGCCACAACACCCATTGGCCGCACCTTTCATGCGAAGTATAGCGTGAAAGGGTGACTCATTTACAAAGCAGCGTTAAGCCACGTTAAGGGGCTTAACGGTGCTGCCTTGTAAATAAGGTGGAGCCCCTATCTCCACCACAACGTCAAGAAAAGTGACATTGTGATGGCGATAGGGGCTTGTGAATATGCCCCTGAAGTGTCTTTGAAAGTTCTCTTAGAGATGACGAGTTACCCTTTTGCCTCTTATCTTGATTTTCTAAGTGATGTTTCAGTTTTAATGACAGTATTCCAGCGTGGGTGTGAGGTTTGAGTGTTCCAGAGTTAACACCATGTTTGATGTCCTAAATGTGACCTCAATGAAGTGGAAACGTTTTTATTTGCAGGCTTGCTAGTAATTTATCTGTGTCTTACCTTTCACTGGATTGTACAGTTCTATCTTATTGTCAGCCTCTCCTGTGGAGGGTACACCTTATCAGTCTGTCTTGGTTGTTGGACTTCCACTGCCCATTACTGTTGTGGGTGGTTATGTCATATCTAGAAATCCAAACTGGCTCCTTGTTGACATATGGACTCTTAAAATAAACTTCTGTCATAAGTCTGACTGCATGGTTGCCCAATTTATCGCAGTTGGAGTTGAGTGTTCATTTTTCCCTATGGTAGCTTATGTGTAACACATTCATGTTATCACTGAAATTGTCTTTGTCTATACATTAAGTGTCAGATTCACAAACTATACATATAGGAGGAATTTACACATGTTGAAAAAGGTAGTTGCTATACAAACTTAGAAAATCGAGATAGAGGAGTTTCGAAATGCAAATCATATTTTCAATGGCATAAAGTCTTTCAACATGAAAGATTGTCCTCCAATGAATGTTTAATTTGAGGGGCTGGGAAAAGGAACATTAAAGCGTCTGGGGAGGGGCACACAGCCATAAGAAATGCAGTAGACTATAATACAATCATGATTTGTTGATATTCACAAACATTTTAGGGTGGGTAAGGGTATTTAGGTGGCAAGGGTATTTTTGCGGATTCGGTGGATAGGGTTTAGGGGTTAGGGTAATATATATATATATATGTGACCAAACCACGGACGTGGTCGAAACGTGTCGTCCTTTCCTGCTGTTCAGAAAATAAACAACCTGCAAATTGATCGAGTGGGCTCGAGTGATTTCTGTGACCCAGTTCTCATTCCTTTGGAAATATATAAATATATATATATATATATATATATATATATATATATTAGCACAGAAGTGTCATCACCTCGATACATGGCAAACAGGAAGTGGCAAACCAAATGTAGGTATACAAACCATTTATTCGTAATCGTTCTCAAAACCAACTTGTATAAAGGTACTTGTGTACATATGCGTGTGTATATAAATGTGTGTATATATATATATAAATGTATATATATGTATACATCTATATAAATATATATAAAAGCACAGAATTGTCATCACCTCGACACGTGTCAAACAGGAAGCAGCACACCAATGCAGGTACTCAAACCATTTATTCGTCCTCAAACCCAATGTGTTTCGGCTTTACAGAAGTCTTTCTCAAAGTGAATTGGAACACTCAAAAACCCTTCAAAATGTACGACTCAGTTCATGAACATAGCAAAATACTATACAATGATATTTCACATCAGAAAGTATAACTTGCATATGTATCAATAAACAATGCACTTAGGGCCAGATGTACGACCCCTTCATTTAGCGCCTCGCAATTTGCGACTCATTGCGAGTCGCAAATTGCGAGGCGCTAAATGAAATGTACAACAGTGTTATTACACTGTTTTGCGATTCCCAATGGGGTTGCAACTTGCGAGGCTCATTAATATTAATGAGCCTCTCGCAATTTGCGAGCCCATTGGGAATGCCAGCCCTCCCAGGGATGGTGGCCTGCTGGGCTCAGCAGACCACCATGTCTGGGACTGCTTTTTAATAAAGCAGCTTTTTAAAAAAAAAATGCAGCCCGTTTTCCTTAAAGGAAAACGGGATGCATTTAAAAAAAAAAAAGAAATGAACGTTTCGTTTCATTTTTAAGGGCAGGCAGTGCTCCCTGGGACCACTGCCTGCCCTTAAAAATATTTTCCCCTGCATTTGCAAAGGGAAGGGGTCCCCTAGGGACCCCTTCCTTTTGCGATCTCATTACCACCCTCTTGAAGAGGGTGGTAATTTCATGAGTGTTTTACGACCGCAATTGCGGTCGCAAAACATTTGTACATGGGGTTGCGCTCGCTTTTAGGAAGGGAACGCCCCTTCCTAATAGTGACTCGCAATTCCAAAATAGTGAGTCGCAAATGAATTGCGACTCGCTATTTTGGAATGGTACATACCCATATTGGTTTTTGCATGCGCAAACGGGTTCGCAAACCCGTTTGCACATGCAAAAATCGTCGTACATCTGGTCCTAAATTCATAAAATTCGAAAAGCATGTTATCGTAAATCAATGCAACTGAATTTGAAAATTTAAATTCACTAAAACTTTGTTCATTTGCATAAACAAAATACTATCCAGTAATCTATTATGTAGACAAAGCACATATATTGAACATACAGTTATGTAATTCCATCCATTCCGAACAGCCAATTATCATGAATCAATATATATATTGTTCATATAATGTTGGCATAGTATATACTTATAGATATATACTTATATAAAAAGGTTCTATAATTACCTGCAAAATACTTACATTTTCATTGTACAGGCATACGATGTAAAGGCATATTCGTGGTAAAATTCTGCATGGTATAAACATGCGAGGTGATGCCATATGGATTGTTAAGGATGCTTTGTAAAGGCACGCGTTGAAATAGTATGCGTGGTTCCATCATACAACCTAGAATTACATATGGGGGAACAGGACGGCATAAGCAAATCCACAGCTTTTAAAGAATTACATGTACAACTAACCCCAACAACAACCCAGTATTTGTAAAGCATGAACTAATCACTCCTGAGGGTCACAAGGCACTGTAGACGGTTAGGAAGATTAAGCGAGCTATTGCCCAGAGTCACATGGTGCTGGGCTAACCTGCCGCCAGCACCGGGGGTCGAACCGTGAGCCCCACGTTCCCGAATCAGCTGCCCTGGCCGCTGCACCACACCTTTTCCTTCCTACGTGTACTCTTTACGTGTGGAGTTGAACCCTTTTATTAGTCCTGAGGATTCATTACACAGAGCCCGAACAGCAAGTCGTAAAAATACGGGTTTGGCTAAATACATGTATATGTGTGTGTGTATATATATTACCCACTGGCGATAGCCAGTAGGTAGTTATAGTTAAGACCAACTTTCCTGTACACAAAGTGTTTTTCGTTTGCTAATAAATTTGGCGCCATTTGACAGACCCCCACAAATTTGTCAAAACTAGTGTACCAGTTACTTTATATGCTATTTAGAAAGTTTCAGGGTGATTGGTCAAGCGGGTGCTGCGGAGAAGGGGGGGTTCCAAAGCACTTCTTCCCTAATGCAATGTCTATGGGGATTTTGCATTTTTTAACACAACTACAGCCCGAACCACTGAACGGAATTACACCAATTTGGCAGAAAGATCTTGGAGCCAGAAAGAAACCGTTTGTAATTTGGTGTAAATTTGTTTGGTAATTTGGAATTTATTAAAGAAAGAAATGTATAGATATCTAGGGATAGAGAACCTCCGTGGATCCATGGCCAGGTACCCATGGGTACCTGCGGATCCAAAGCCAATTAGAAAAAAACCTCACTCGCTATTACTTTGCAATTAAAAAAATATAGAATTTCACTGAAAAAACAAAGATTTCAAGGACTTTATAGTTAGGTTGATGTTTTACCCTCACAAAACCATAGAAATTCAGCATTTATATTTATACCTATAGTTATACTTATCTGAAGAAATTATAACTCATGCTGTTAAGTAGCTACTAGGCCATGAGTTATAGTTTCTTAACATAAGTATAACTATAAGTATAACTATAACTGCTGAACCTAACAGCAACGGCCTAGTATATATATATATATACAGTAGTTACTACTTTCCACTCGTCAGGAATGTTTATTAGTGCATTAACCAGCATTGCATTAATTAGTTTACATTTTCTAGCAAGACATTTTCTGAGCTGCTCTATAGGACTTTGTAAGCGTTATGAAAAGAGGAGATATTAGTTGCTCTGTGTGTGTTATGTTTTAATAGCACATCATACCTTTTGAAATGAAAGCTGTATTTGGTTTGCTATTGTGTTTTAATATCATGCCTGATACAGAATTCTGAAATGGGAGACTTTAATTCGTGGGTAGATATACATGGTCCTCTAAGACTATTGACCTCCTTGACAGTGTGCCCTTCTCTCAGCATCAACCATATGGTGACCAGCCCAACATACACAGCTGGGTACATACTGAACCTCATATTCACAAATAACTATAAAACTATAAAATATCCAACAGTGCAAACCCCGGTATGTTAAGCTCACTTCTTCATCTCCATCAATCCAGTAGTGTAACAATAGCCCCAGTGGCCCCTGTGATGCGGGGGCCGCCTGAGCCCCATAAAGCCCCCCTCCCGCACTGTACATGGGCAGGCCGGAGTGCTCTTGACTGGGTCCCCAGCATGGGGGGGCCTCCATGCCCTTTACAAGGAGGCCCCTGCAAGTTCTGTTAAGCCACTGCATCAATCATTCAAATATAGGCAAAAAAGGGCTCATTTGCAAAACACACTCAAGAGCTGTCCAATCAGTTGTTATAAATATTCAATATCTATCAGGAACTGTTCAACCAAGATGTTCTAAAAGGTAATTACTGCAGACAAGACATCTTTAAGATTATGCAGATCTGAATCACATCCTAATGACAAACAAACAGAATTCCACCCTTCACAGGGCACAGAAACCACTTTGGCTAATCGGAGGGAAGAACTTCTACTGTTCATGGATGAGGACAATACATTTATGTTGTACTCTTCGACCTTTCTACCGCCTACAATGCTGTTGACCATATAATACCATGAAGAGGGTTGACCAGAGTGCAGGTATATTCAGAGGTATACTGCAATGGGTCCCTCCAATACTCACTAATTAAAGCCAACAATTCAGGATTGGTTCATTTGAGTCATAAAACATGCAAACTGTCATTGCAGGTCTCTTTAGAAATCATCCCTCTTGTGCCTTCTGTTCAGTAGTTATATATGCCTTCACCACGCTCAGCTCCAAAAGCAGTATTTCAATATATATAGTAATAATACATGGGCATTAGGCAAATGAACCCATTCAAAATCACTTCGTGCTTGGACTGAATGAAGTTGAGCTTCATTTGCCAGAAAGGAACAAAGATCAAGATCACAGTTAGCAGGGACTTCAAATCTAATTCACTGCCATTGAATGGCCCACATTCCTTAAAAACCCACCCACCACCCCAGTAGTAAGTTACTTGTGATCCTTTTTGATAGTGGACGCGCAGTTGCTTCCCACGTCTATGATGTGGCACATAGTGTAAAGATGAAGCTTTCTCTCATTCATAAAACCTTTCTGTTCCTACACACAGACCGCAGAGTCAGCTTGATGAGAGCCCTTGTGCGGAATGTTTTGACTACTGCAATCATATCTCTCTTTTGCCAGCCCCAAAAAAACAAGCTCCAAAATGTTTAGAATTAGGCAGGCAGACTATGCATTAGCCTCTGTAAGTGAGACCACATCATCAACCCAACCCTTAAAGAACTCAATTGACTCCATGTCAATTCCAGGGTCAAACTTAAGGTCTTATGCACCATCCATAAAGCATACTAGGACAAAGCCCCAGGTCAACTGCAAAAATGTCCTCCTCATTTTACTCCCACCACAGTCCTTTATTCAATGTCCAGCTCTACGATCAATGTCCAGCTCTATGATCAATGCAAAAAGAACAATTCATGGATGGAATGCTGACCAACGTCAAACACTCACCCCCAGGCAGAGATCTAGGCCTAAATCCATTGTTTCTTTGCTCACTGCGTCTTTCCAGTTTGGACCCAGCCATATGCAAATCGGTCTTAAATTAAACAATAGATTTGTTGGCATTTGTCACCCTGAGTGGGATGGGTATGCCCAGATATGGGTCCTTTAGTCACCTTGCCACTGGATTCAGGTTATCCTGGCTGATGAAGGGATTTGTTTGCATTTGTCACCCTGAGTGGGACGGGTATGCCCAGAAGTGGTTCCCATGGTCACCAGGCCACTAGATTCAGGCTATCCTGGCTGATGAGGGGTGACACCCCAAAACCCATTATAGGATGTTTGTTTCCAGCCTAGGGAGGACCTGGTCTAGCCGTTCGGGCTGGGCTGTTCTAATGGGAAGCAGGGTCAAGACTGATTTGCGTATGGCTGGGTCTAAACTGGAATGGTCTGGTGAGCAAAAAAACGATGGATTTAGGCCCAGATCACTGACTGGGGTTGAGTGTTTTTCATTGTTCAAAATTCTGTCAATCAAATGTTCTTTTTGCATTTGTCACACCGAATGGGACAGGTATGGTCAGACCTCGTTCCTGTGCTTGCCATGCCACTGGATTCAGGCTGATGAGGGGTGATACCCTGAAACCAGCCCTAAGATGTTTGTTTCTGGTCCAGGGAGGACCTGGCCTGGCCATTTGTGCTGGACTGTTCCCATGGGAAGCAGGGTCAAGGCTGATTTGCATTTGGGTCAGTCCCAACTTGAATGGTGTGGTGAACAAAAAAACGATGGATTTAGGCCCAGAACTCTGTCTGGGTGTGATTGTTTGACATTGTTCAGCATTCTGCCCATTAATTGTTCTCTTTGCACAACTGTAGGATCAAGCAACCACCATGAAAAAAGATGAAACACAGAGGATGGTCACTAGGCATAAAAGAACCTGGACTCTGGAATGCATTTAAGCCTAAATTTGAGGTCTGACCCGAGTTGTAGAAACATTTGAAAACAAAACTATTCAATCTTGTCTTTAGACTGAATTAATTACAAAACAGAGGTCACAATTGATTAGTTTTTAGGCATGGTTAATTACGTATCAGCCTTACCTCTGGACCTGATTACAATGTTGGTGGATGGGATACTCTGCCCCAAACATGACGGATATCCCGTCTGCTATATTACAAATTGTTAGAAATGGGATTTCTGGTTAGCTAAGGCTTGCGCCAAAGCCAGGCAGAAACCACCACTGTAGTCAGGGCAAGGGAGTTACACACCCAAGATAACCCCTGCTCACCACCTTGGTAGCTTGGCACGAGCAGTCAGGCCTATCCCGGAGGCAATGTGTAAAGCGTTTGCGCAACACACTCACACAGCAGCAACACACTAGGCACACCACAAAAGGAACTCCACACAAGGTTATATAAAAAATAGCCTTTGTATTGTCATAAACACATTAGAAACATAATCACACATTTACACTGTGCCAACTGGCACGGGCAATATTCACAGGGGAATTATATACAGGACCAGGCCAATTGGGCCACGGTCAGAACCATCAGATCAGGTAAGTAAATGCAAATATAAAACACAACCAGTAACTACTGGTACTATAATGACCTAAGCATTATACTATTAGCATTAGACATAAACCCACATTAGCGCCTAACCTCACAGTAAAAACCATAGTAGAGGCATAAATCAGGGTGCGTGAATCACACTACATGCATCACATTTCCTAGCACCACATAAATCACATTAGGGCCTGGCGCCCTCAAACCTAACAGTCCCCCTGGCCAACTGGCCTCTTCAAAAAGGGGCTCAAAATGCCCTGTGTCCAGAATGTCAGGGCTGCTGCCTAGGCAGCAGAACAAAAAGCGCGCCATTGCTCTGGGGCAACGGAGTGTCTTTTACTCCTACCTCATTCAACAATGCCCCCAAAGGAATGCAGGCCTAAACGTGGCAGCTGCCCACTACTTGCTGGGCAGCTGTGAAGCCAAAGAGATGGGCCCTGGCACTCACTGTGCCCTCTGGACCCCCCCTGGGGCCCTACGAATAACTCATGCCCAAATGTGGCAGCGGCCCGCAACGGCGGCGCCGCTGTGGGGCATAATGGGGACTGACACCACTGTGCCTGAGGGGAACCCGACTGGGACTCCCCAACAGATATGCAAAAACGTCGCAGCTGCCCACTGCGGGACGGGGCAGCTGAAAAAGGCGCAAGCACCAACAAGGTGCACGTTGGAGTCCCGCTCGGGGACTCTGAAGTTCAACAAAGATGCCCAAATCGTCGCAGCGGCCCGCAACTGCGGCGCCGCTGGGAAAACCAGCACAGCACTAGGGGCGGGCACCGACAGTGTGCCCCGACACAACCATCATACTATTCAGCCCCCCACTCACCGGGCTCACTGGAACTCCTCCAAGGCTGGCAGGAATCTCATGCGGCGGGGGCAGGCACAGACAATGCGCCTCGGGCCCCCTCCGCCTCACTCGCCGACGGCTGCTGCACTTGCAGGGCTCTCTCTGGACTTGCAGCGGGGGCAGGCACCGACAATGTGCCTCGCGCCCCCTCCGCCTTGCTCTCTCCACTAGCTGCTGAGCGCAATGCTTCCCTCGGGTCACGGGAGCCCCGCTCGGCATCGGCGGACCCTTCCGGCTGGCACAGGCCCCGCCCACCACTCGGCAAGGTCGCCGGGCTTCCGGGTCGCGTTGGGAGCGGCCCGGCAACGTTCCTCGGATCCTGTAATGCGGGGTAGGCACCCATAATGAAAGTTACTGCCGCGATGCGGGGTGGGCACCCGCTATCAAATAAAATACGTCAAACGCGGCCATGTGGGGTGGGCACCCACGGTTTAAATATGAAAATAAGCGGGGTGGGCACCCGCTTGGAATCCTCAAAATAAGCGGGGTGGGCACCCGCCAGCTAATCGTCACTGGGGGAATCCCTACCTCGGGATTCCCTCACAAAGAGCGGCAGCTCAGCGCTGCCAAATCCCACGCGCTCTTCTTTAGGATAAGGAAAATACAGCGCTCTCAAGGCGCTAGGAGCCTGAGTCCTTCCAAAAATAAAAGTAACACGCTCCCCTTCCCTGGGGAATAATTAAAATATAGCACTCGCAGGTGCTAGAAGCATGCAGCAAAGGTCCTGGAGATGAAGGGGCAATGCAGGGCCCAGGGAGGCAAGCCCTCATGGCAGCCCCCCCTGGGCCCCAGCAGCAGCACGCCCCGGCAGGATTCTGGACCAGGAACTGCACACTTCCATGGGGTCACAGCCCCTATATTTATATTAGCAAATCCCTTTGTGTCACAGCACAGGGTCTGGGGATACCAGTCAGAACTGGTTTAGGGGAGCTTTGGAGCACTTTGTTTTGCTCAGCTCCTCTCTCCTTTGTCAGGTGGGGGCTCAGGGATTAGACACACCACAGGGGGCGGAGCCAGCATTGTACAGCCTGGGCACAGTCCTATTCAGAGTCAGGGGATTTCTCCTCCCACTACTCTCAGCCCAGGTGTCCCATTCAGCCTAGCGCTGACTCACCCTGCCCCTCCTGGAGCCACACACACCTCCCAGCCCCTGTCACTCACAAGCCAGACATGCAATTCACATCAGGCAGGCAGACACATAGCACACAGAAATGCCAACTTCTAAAAGTGGCATTTCTAAAATAGTTATAATAAATCTGTGCACACCATTGCGCAGCATTTATTATCACTATTCCAAATATACCAAACTTGACCACGCTGCGCCTCTCATATCAGGGATTACCACTGAAACACTTATCAGGGAATCCCCAATGCATTCCTATGGGAGGGCAGCCCCACAGTAGTGAGAAACCAAAAGGGCTGTTTGTCACTACCAGGACATGTCACACACTTAAGGTACATGTCCTATCTTTTACCCACAATGCACCCTGTCCATAGGGCTAGCTAGGGCCTACCTTAGGGGTGACTGACATGCGGTAAAAGGGGGGTCACGGACATGGCACACATTTTAGGTGCCACGTCACAGCGGCAGTAACACTGCGCGCACAGGCCCTGCAATGGCAGAGGCCTGAGATAGGTTTGAAAGGCTACTTTGGTGGGTGGCGCAATCAGCGCTGCAAGCCCACCAGTAGCATTTAATTTACCAGCCCTGGGTATATGAAATACCACTTTACAAGGGACTCACAGGTAAATTAAATAGGCCAACCAGGTGTAGACGAATATTACCACATTTATCACAGAGAGCACACGCACTTTACACTGAACAGCAGTGCTAAAGTGCCCAGAGTCCTAAAACCACCAACACCATGTCAGAAAAATGGCTAGGAGAAAGGCAAAAAGTTTAGGGATGACCCTGCAAAAAGGCCAAGTCCAACACAACCCCCTTCCAGCCAAAACGCAGGGTAGACCAATCACCACCTTGATGGGCTTACCTGCCTTGGGCGATAGAACACGGACGTGGGCCCGCAACTGCAGGGACACCCTCCACTTCTACGCCACTCTGAACACACGTGGTTCCCTCTGTCAAAAAGCTCTCAGAGCCAACTAGGCTACCCCACTGGTACTCCCTAGCTGTCCACGGCCAGGACCAGGCCCTAGGCCACCCAGATATCACTGGTCCTTGCCACTCTACAGAGTGGGGGGCAGTAACCCCTGGCACACAATAGCCATTCTCCACTCTCCCTCTCAGGGTAGTTCCAAACAACCACTGATCCTTCAACCTAGGGTCCGCACCCTCAGGCTGACCAGAGGTCATGGGCAAAGCGTCTCCTCACCCTACCTCTACTTCTGGGGTTCCGCACTCTCCCAGGGGAAGCACCCACCAGAACACAACTCTCCCACCAGTTCAGGACCTCTCTCCATCAACTGGTCTACCACCTGGGATCTACATTCACCCGCTGCACCGGGGTCAGAGACGAGGACTCACTCCCTCTGCACCTCCTTCCAGAGTTCCATGATCACAGGGGGAGTCTCAGTATGTCCCACGCTAGACAGAGCACACGCCAGCGGCGTATCAGCGACACACTCTCCTTCCAACTGAAACTTCCAACAGGAAGATAGCTCACTCAGGCCCATAGAAACTATTTCACTTCGGAGGTACACAGCACACAGCAAAGTCCCTCTTCAAGCAGGTGGGGGACACAGCACACAGCAAAGTCCCCTTTCCTCTTCCTCAGTGGAAACAACAAACTGCAGGTGAGCCCCAGAACACACAGCAAGGTCAGTCTCCTCAGTCTCTTCAGCTGATCCACTTTGGCAGAGATTCCTTCTTGACCTGGAAGTTTCCTAATCTCCCAACCTAGGGTCTAAACCCTCAGGTTGCACCAGGGTCAGAGGCGAGGACTCCCTCCCTCTGCACCCCTCTCCTGAGTTCGCAACCTCCCAACTGGAGTGGTACCTCTGGAAACCAAACCGGTCAGGACACTGTTTACAGTCATCCTTCCCTCCAGGTCAGGCCGAACCTGAACCTGGCCTCCCCAACCTTGGAGCTAAACCCCGCGGCTGAGCACTTGCCTGGCACGCCAGGACTTCTGGGGGCGCACACAGCACCCCCCGAGGGTAACACGACTCATGTGTTGCGTGATAGTCTGCCTGGCGCAGATCTCCCGACCCCTGTCCATCTGACAGTGCATGAAGATCCCCCAGGACAGAAGTGGTATCGCCATGGTCACTTCTAGGAGACTCAGCCATTATGGCTGGCCCCTGACCCACTGGCTCTCCCACTGGGGAACACATCCCCCTCTCACCCCTCACTCTGGACCTCTGCACCCTCCCAACTGGAGCGGTACCACCAGACACCAGGACCGCTGGAGCTCTAGTTACAGACACTCCACGTCCTCTAGACACTGGGAGATCCTCCTCAAATGGCCTACAAGTACAGCCTAGGCCCCCGACCTGGCGCTCCCTTAGGGAACCCTCCAGGCCCTGAGACTGGGTTTCGGGCCACCGTGGGACACACCGTCCCACACTCACTCCGTCTCCACTGAGACAGGACGTGAGCCCCTACACCCCTCCCATTCCACTGGGACCTAGCTGGGCTACACTGAACCTCTTCCACCACACAGGACCGGAAGATACCCAAGCCACTACTTTTGGAATCACTCCCTAATGCCTCTTCAGACCCTCTAGCACACAGCCAGAGGTCTGCCTCCCGTGCAAGCTCCCTGGGGTCAGAGAACTTACACCCCAACAGGTGTTGGTGCAGCCCCGGAAAACAATTACTGAACAAGTGCTCTCTGACACACAGATTGAACAGCCCTTCAAAATCATTTGCTGTGCTAACCAGCACCCATTCGTCCAGTGCATGACAACATTCCTCCACAAACCCCCCCCTAAGACTGGTGAGACAGTTCCTTACTGCCCCTGAATCTCAACCTGTACCCCTCTTACTGGGAACCAGGTACCATACTCTGGGAACGGGGAATGGGACTTCCTGCACTGGACACCATATTGCTGCCACCACTGGATCCCACCCTTACTGGTGAATCCAGACAACTCAACTGAGCTCAGGGGATAAACTACCCTCCAGAGCTAACTTTTTCTCCTCCACACTCCCTTTCTTCCCTCCTATCCACCCATACCTCTGGGGACAGGGAAAGGGATGGGGCACTGCCCCCGGCACAAGACCCAGCAAGGGACTCCCTATCTATGGGATCCTCCCCACCTACTGGCGTCCCCGCCCTGTCATTTTCTCTCTTCTGCCACCCAAATAAAAGCGCAGAAAACACCATTTAAAAATGACACTCTTGAGGAGAAAAATAAAATCAGTAAAAATAATCCCCAACATGTGATTATCTAAATGCAGAGTTTGTAGTGCAACCAGTTGTCGCTGTGGTACTGCGCAAACGCAAGTCCTATCCTCACCGCTGACAACCAATGTTAGAAATGGGATTTCTGGTTGGCTAAGGCTTGCGCCAAAGCCAGGCAGAAACCACCACTCTAGTCAGGGCAAGGGAGTTACACACCCAAGATAAACCCTGCTCACCCCCTTGGTAGCTTGGCACGAGCAGTCAGGCCTATCCCGGAGGCAATGTGTAAAGCGTTTGCGCAACACACTCACACAGCAGCAACACACTAGGCACACCACAAAAGGAATTCCACACAAGGTTATATAAAAAATAGCCTTTGTATTGTCATAAACACATTAGAAACATAATCACACATTTACACTGTGCCAACTGGCACGGGCAATATTCACAGGGGAATTATATACAGGACCAGGCCAATCGGGCCACGGTCAGAACCATCAGATCAGGTAAGTAAATGCAAATATAAAACACAACCAGTAACTACTGATACTATAATGACCTAAGCATTATACTATTAGCATTAGACATAAACCCACATTAGCGCCTAACCTCACAGTAAAAACCATAGTAGAGGCATAAATCAGGGTGCGTGAACCACACTACATGCATCACATTTCCTAGCACCACATAAATCACATTAGGGGCTGGCGCCCTATAAACCTAACAGTCCCCCTGGCCAACTGGCCTCTTCAAAAAGGGGCTCAAAATGCCCTGTGTCCAGAATGTCAGGGCTGCTGCCTAGGCAGCAGAACAAAAAGTGCGCCATTGCGCTGGGGCAACGGAGTGTCTTTTACTCCTACCTCATTCAACAATGCCCCCAAAGGAATGCAGGCCTAAACGTGGCAGCTGCCCACTACTTGCTGGGCAGCTGTGAAGCCAAAGAGATGGGCCCTGGCACTCACTGTGCCCTCTGGACCCCCCCTGGGGCCCTACGAATAACTCATGCCCAAATGTGGCAGCGGCCCGCAACGGCGGCGCCGCTGTGGGGCATAATGGGGACTGACACCACTGTGCCTGGGGGGAGCCCGACTGGGACTCCCCAACAGATATGCAAAAACGTCGCAGCTGCCCACTGAGGGACGGGGCAGCTGAAAAAGACGCAAGCACCAACAAGGTGCACGTTGGAGTCCCGCTCGGGGACTCTGAAGTTCAACAAAGATGCCCAAATCGTCGCAGCGGCCCCCAACTGCGGCGCCGCTGGGAAAACCAGCACAGCACTAGGGGCGGGCACCGACAGTGTGCCCCGACACACCCCCCAATCATCATACTAGTCAGCCCCCCACTCACCGGGCTCACTGGGACTCCTCCAAGGCTGGCAGGAATCTCATGCGGCGGGGGCAGGCACCGACAATGTGCCTCGGGCCCCCTCCGCCTCACTCGCCGACGGCTGCTGCACTTGCAGGGCTCTCTCTGGACTTGCGGCGGGGGCAGGCACCAACAATGTGCCTCGCGCCCCCTCCGCCTTGCTCTCTCCACTAGCTGCTGAACGCAGGACTTCCCTCGGGTCACGGGAGCCCCGCTCGGCATCGGCGGACTCTTCCGGCCGGCACAGGCCCCGCCCACCACTCTGCAAGGCCGCCGGGCTTCCGGGTCGCGTTGGGAGCGGCCCAGCAACGTTCCTCGGATCCTGTAATGCGGGGTAGGCACCCGTAATGAAAGTTACTGCCGCGATGCGGGGTGGGCACCCGCTATCAAATAAAATACATCAAACGCGGCCATGTGGCTCTCAAGGCGCTAGGAGCCTGAGTCCTTCCAAAAATAAAAGTAACACGCTCCCCTTCCCTGGGGAATAATTAAAATATAGCGCTCGCAGGCGCTAGAAGCATGCAGCAAAGGTCCTGGAGATGAAGGGGCAATGCAGGGCCCAGGGAGGCAAGCCCTCATGGTAGCCCCCCCTGGGCCCCAGCAGCAGCACGCCTCGGCAGGATTCTGGAACAGGACTGCACACTTCCATGGGGTCACAGCCCCTATATTTATATTAGCAAATCCCTTTGTGTCACAGCACAGGGTCTGGGGATACCAGTCAGAACTGGTTTAGGGGAGCTTTGGAGCACTTTGTTTTGCTCAGCTCCTCTCTCCTTTGTCAGGTGGGGGCTCAGGGATTAGACGCACCACAGGGGGCGGAGCCAGCATTGTACAGCTTGGGCACAGTCCTATTCAGAGTCAGGGGATTTCTCCTCCCACTACTCTCAGCCCAGGTGTCCCATTCAGCCTAGCGCTGACTCACCCTGCCCCTCCTGGAGCCACACACACCTCCCAGCCCCTGTCACTCACAAGCCAGACATGCAATTCACATCAGGCAGGCAGACACATAGCACACAGAAATGCCAACTTCTAAAAGTGGCATTTCTAAAATAGTTATAATAAATCTGTGCACACCATTGTTCAGCATTTATTATCACTATTCCAAATATACCAAACTTGACCACGCTGCGCCTCTCATATCAGGGATTACCACTGAAACACTTATCAGGGAATCCCCAATGCATTCCTATGGGAGGGCAGCCCCACAGTAGTGAGAAACCAAAAGGGCTGTTTGTCACTACCAGGACATGTCACACACTTAAGGTACATGTCCTATCTTTTACCTACAATGCACCCTGCCCATAGGGCTAGCTAGGGCCTACCTTAGGGGTGACTGACATGCGGTAAAAGGGGGGTCACGGACATGGCACACATTTTAGGTGCCACATCACAGCGGCAGTAACACTGCGCGCACAGGCCCTGCAATGGCAGAGGCCTGAGATAGGTTTGAAAGGCTACTTTGGTGGGTGGCGCAATCAGCGCTGCAAGCCCACCAGTAGCATTTAATTTACCAGCCCTGGGTATATGAAATACCACTTTACAAGGGACTCACAGGTAAATTAAATAGGCCAACCAGGTGTAGACCAATCTTACCACATCTATCACAGAGAGCACACGCACTTTACACTGAACAGCAGTGCTAAAGTGCCCAGAGTCCTAAAACCACCAACACCATGTCAGAAAAATGGCTAGGAGAAAGGCAAAAAGTTTAGGGATGACCCTGCAAAAAGGCCAAGTCCAACACAAATTATATAGGATATAATGGAACTTCTAATATGGCGGACGGGATATCTGTCAGTTTTGTGACTGAGTATCCCATCCGCCAAGATTGTAATCAGGCACTCAGACTCCCTGACATACTATAGAGCTCTTTTACCTCTCTGAAGTATTGGAAAGGAGACATACAGAACTTTATAAAACTTTTTAATGAACAAATACAAAAAAAAATCTACATTTTTACTGCTTTTACTGTACAGTATTTATATAATTCCTTGGTCGAAATATAGAATTAATTTAAAATATAGGAAGAAATGTGCCCTAAATTTTGCATTCTAGGGATAGGGCAAGTCAGAATGTGTTCTGTATAATATAGAGGAATGAGGACACAGGCTGATTCTATTTTTAAGGAGTCAAAACTCTAAAGTAACAATATCCTAGAAAATGTATAACTTGGAGTGTTTTATTTCATAAGGTAAGTGGGTTTTTCCATTCTCCTGTAAAGCTTTTAAATTGTCTGTGGTCAGGCACGACTAGCTCACGAAGTCTTTATTTCTTTCTTCGCCTGCTGGGACTTCTAATTTTGCATTTATACTCAGAAAAGCAGGCCTAGTCCAAGACTAAAAAGAAATATCAAGGACTGAGTGCACTGTTCAATCCTCTTCTCAGACAAATTGAGAGAATTGGATCCATCTCAGAATGTTTTTGTCCTCAGGCTGTCCAAAATAGCTGTGTAACAGAAGGCACTGTGTAATGTGAGCTGCCCCTATTTTCCAATTTGCTTACTGTGTTCTTTCTGATTTTGTTGAGCTGCCAGACATCCAGCAGTGGTTACTGGTCAACTGTGGGCCTCTAAATTGGTACAAGCTAGCCATACTGACGATAGGAAATAGATGCAGCCTAAGCTTTGGCCATCCACTTGCATCTCTGCAGCTCCTGGTTTGCCTAAGGGGCAATGACAAGCTGGGCGGGTGGGCAGCTGGCCCCGGCATGCATTGCTTACCCTTTCTTCCTGTTGTACCTATCGCTTTTACCGCTTGCTAACCTGGTTCCTTTCCCTCACAGGGGAGCTCGCAGAGGGAGGTGGAGGTGAGCTCACAAAACACAGGGACATAAAGAATAGGTAGTACTGTGACATTACCACTCAATTATAACGAATTATTGCCAGTGAATAGCGAAGTAAAGCCAGAAATCACCTGCAATAAAAAAATAAAGCCCATGAATTATAGGGAGATAACTACCTCACTCTTATTATTAATTCATTATGATGCTGAATCGCTTAATAATACATTCGCAACAGTAAAGAAAGGATTTAGTTAACTAGAATCAAGTCTAACATATCTAGAGCGCATACTTTGAGGTATGGAAATGATACAGAACTATAGGGACCTAAAATGAAATTCTGAATAAAACAATTAATATTATAATGAAATAACGTTTGGCAAAAAATGTAACGTCGGTGCTACACTCCAAAACTACTGTGCCCTCTTAATGTTTTTTTTTTTTTAAAGCAAATTTAATTGTTAATTTCCCTGCCATTTATGAAACCATTCTACCCCATGTCCCTCTTTGGGGGTCGAGCTCGGCTTCTTCATTTCTCTCGCTCATCAATACAAAACTGATTTAGAGCTGAGCTGCATAACAATAAGCCTTTCGGAGCCGGGCTTGACACTTGGCTTGTAATTAAGGCCTTGATGGTTGTGTGTTGATGGCACATGAAAGAACATGGCTTTGTTCTCAATTCCAGAGGCTTGATTGCTGGTTCTCGTTCTCACCTGAATTCGACCCATTCTGCATTGTGCACATGATTGCTAGAGTGTGAGTAATTGCAGCACTGGCAGATGACATTTTCATGAAGCACACTCTGTACTGCTCCAGAGGGAATGTGTAGAATTTATGGCTGGGGAAGCTCATCAAACATGGATTTAGGAAATGCCTGCGTGAAAAATGGGAGCCCAGACCAGATATCTGAGCTTCTCTTTTGACATTTGCTTTTACACGAAGGGCCATTGCCTGCAACCTGTGCAGCTGGATGCATGAAATTATTTTTTTCTCCAGGAGCTTTTAAAACAGATATTGACTGCCTTCAGTCTGCATTTCTATAATTTATTTAAATACATACCCTTATTACATCGGGTGCGCTATAGAGGAGGGGCCTTACGCGTCCGTAATTACACCACTAAATGATTGTTTCTTCATTTCAGTGTGCGGCGCCTCCGTCTTTTACTCATACATTCATATTCTTTCTCGAAACCCTTGCATAACAGTTGCCACATTGGTAGATTGCAGTCTGTTTAAAAGAACGTTTTGTTCACACTGTGCGATGAGTCCGATGAAGTAGGAAACAGCTGGTGACCCTTTGTGCTGTGTACTCCTAGGCCACATTGACCAAACACCCATCCCCACTTCTTGCGCCAATTCCTTAATACCTTCGAGTTCCCTCTTCCTGTAGCGTTGTTGGTCCTTTGTTTCTCAAGCTACTTTATTTTGTTAAGTGTTTCCTTGTATGACGTCAAACGCATCTTCAATCATATTTTTAGATGCTCTCGCCTAATGTTAATAGTATCTTCAACCATGTTCGCAATAAAGTAGTATAATAAATTGCCTCAGGTGTGCTATATACAAAAATATTACTTGCAGAACTGCACCAGCCCTGCTTGATTCAGCTTTGGCAGCCGTGTAGGCGTACAAGACAATATGCCAATGGGTTAATGGTGGAATCATTCCTATTTCAATGCAGAATTTGTAAAAACATAAAGACAGGGGCACAAACCTTTTCTCAGGTGCCCGCCGTCAGTGCATGCAGAATGCCGGTGTTACTTAGGGGCTCATTATGATGGCGGGCGGACATCAGTCCGCCCGCCATCATAACGGTGATGGGACCGACCGCCAGACGTGCCGTGGTCCCACTGGCCCAATTAGGATGCACCCGCCATACTGGCGGGCGCATCCTGGCCTTTTACCATTGCGGACGGTGCTGCTGGCTGCAGCACCGTCCGCAATGGTAAAAGGGCATGCACAGCATTTCCCTGCACCACGTGGCAGGCACCACGCGGTGTCTGCCACTTGGTGCAGGGAACTGCAGGGGGGTACCTTGGGTACCCCCCAAGTGCACCCCCCACCACAAGGGACCCGCAACGGGCCCCCAAAGCCAATCCCCGCCAGCCTTTCCATGGGGGCATCACCGCCATGGAAAGGCCTTTAAACCACCCACATCCTAATATGGCTGGCGGTGCCTGCTAGGCACTGCCATCATATTAGTAGCCCAGCTCCGCCCAGCCGGCAATCGTAACGATTGCTGACCAGCGGAAAAGCGGCGGACGGACTTTGCGTTCGCCGCGATACCCACCGCCATCATAATATGGCGGGGGTATTTCACATGAGGATGGCGGAACGATCGCACCGCCGGCCCGGTCAGCAGACCTCCATGTCTGGGACTGCTTTTAAATAAAGCAGTTTTAAAAAAAAATGTAGTCCGTTTTCCTTAATAGAAAACGGGATGCATTTAAAAAATAAAAATGAAACTTTTCAGTTTCATTTTTTAAGGGCCCTTAAAAATATTTGCGCATGCATTCACAAATGGGAAGGGGTCCCCTGGGGACACCTTCCAGTTTGCGAGTACTTTACCACCCTTCTGAGAAGGGTGGTAAACTGCGAGTGTTTTGCGACTGCAATTGCGGTTGCAAAACATTCTTACATAGCTTAAGGAGTCGCTATTAGGAAGGGACGCCCTTGGAATGCCCCTTCCTAATAGCGAGTCGCTAATCTTATTTTGCGAGTCGCAAATTGATTTGCGACTCGCAAAATAGGATTAGTACATGGACCACAGGTTTTTTGCGGGCGCAAACGGGTCTAAAACCCATTTGCGCACGCAAAAAACCTTTGTACATCTGGCCTTTAATTTGGTATTAACAAAAAAGTTAAATCCTGTTATTTTGTAAACTACTTAATTGTTGCATTTAATGATTTGGCAATAGATAAAGGGAGCAAACCCATCATCCATATACCATCAAATCGCTTGTTCAACAGGTATTGGCATTATGGATTTTAGTATATTAAAACATCGCATAAAAATGTTACACCTCACATTCATAATACTAAACTGTAGGAAACATGAAAAACCTTAGAAGATTTTAATGTAATATTCTGCGGTTTAAATTTTTAGCAACCCTGCTCCCTTGATCAACCAACTCTAATTATTTTACCACGTCATACCTAAGCTCATCTTAAATATCCCATAATGCAAATAAAGAGGAAAGTAGGGTTCCCTTGTTTCTCAATAAACCATGCCAGCTGAAATCTCTACTCTCTTTCCTTGAAAGACCTGTCACATCAAGGAGAAACTAAATGGGAGCAAGAAAGGCAGTGGTCTTTCAAACAGCCTTTGATGATCAGCAACATAAATGAAAAGAGAGTCACAATATAGAAACAGGAATCTGTTTCTCCATGTGAATTGACTTGTTTGCTCAGAGTCTGATTTGAAGGAATGATGCAAGTTGAACAAAAACACTTCGATTTTCATGCATCATCCTACTAAAGGATCAACACTAAAGAACAACACTAGAGAAATAAACTGTTGATTCCTTAGAGTGACATAACTCGTCTTTTCAAAAACATGGCTGTAGGAATGTTGAAGGAAGCCTCAACAGAAGGTGCATTCTAGCAGACCGGGTGTGCCCCCTGAAAATTGAATCAGCAATATTAAGGGGACGTAATATCCAGGGCAAAATATTGAAAATGGAATATCGACAGGTAAGTAAGTCTAGATTTTCTATACATAACTTCACATATATGGATACCTACACAGTACATATATCTTCAAGGTTTGTAGATGTGGAGTTAGGAATAGTAAATCTCTACTTCCATATATGCATTTGCCTTTCAATATAGTGACCCTTTATATTCTGTCCTTGAGATTAATATGGCATGATATTGTTGGTGTCAAAATGTAATAGTACAATTGCAGACTGAGGGTGAACATCAGGGTGGATTTACCTCTCCATACTTTGTGGCTGCCTAGACTAAAAAACAGATTTTTTATGCCAGCAGAGAAGGAAGCTTTGTGAATGCTGGATTCTAGTTGGTGAAAATTAAATAATATGAACCAATTATAGCTTTGCACGATTACTCTAACACATCAGAATGATTTTCACATGAAGACACGATTACATTTTGGGGGTGTAAGGACTTAGTCTGTGACTCATGAAGAAGTTGCTGCTTTCGACTAAGTTAAGGCTCCATGTTTACTCAGAACTCAATTTACTTAGAATTTAGTGGTCACCTTACCTTTTGCTCCTGCTCCTTGAAACACCTGCAAAGGCAAGATGAAAATACTTCTCCTATGAACATGCATCGGCCTCCAAATCTGAAAGGAAAGGCAACATTTAATGTATTATGCTATATTAGGTAGCTCTTAACATAAAAGATGTGCAGTTAAAGCAAATTTGATGTGCCTTATTACTACAAAAATACAGCTTAGCAGAACAGTCTGTTTTTCACTCTTTCCACGTTTGACAATTCCACACACAGTGAGGATACAGAAGTAATCAAACTATGACATGCCCAGAGCACTGTTTGTAATCATTTCTCTTTTTGTACACTTTTTTTTAAAAGTTAAATTTGTTGGATTCCATTTTGTATTCACACCAAGCAAAAAAGCAGTTGAATTAATCAGGAGCCAAGGGTTGGTGAATAACTATTGGAAGTTCTGACATTGGCTTTATTGTAAAGTAAATATGAAGTGACAGTGGAGATATCTAAAAGTTAATCATAGTTTGGGTGAGTAAATGCTTAATATTCTTTTATAGTAGAACGTTTCCTCTTTTTTAATAATTAGTATGGGCAAAATATTCTGTTCCGCTCGTGCAATTGGCAGAAATTTGGTCACTTAGCGTTACTCTTTAATGCGGAGCTCTGGCCAATTTCCAGCAAATGCTGCGTGGTGTAATTGTGCACCCGCGAGGCTCCATAATGTGAGCTGGCAAGCGTGAGCAAGATTTGGAGTCCCCTAGCATGATTGTCTAATGTGGGCGGACGCCGGTTTTCGTGAGCGGTCGCGGCCAGATGGTTGCCATTCGAGTAGATTTGCTGATGTTCGAGTAGATTTTCTATTCGAACGGCAGCAAAATCAACTCAACGGCCGTGCACTCTTGCGCAATGCCATTCACGCTGACTTTCAGTGCTGCTTGTGCTACTGATGCTAAATTGCAGTGCGAGCAGTGAAAACTGCATATTTTCCTGCCCGTTGCAAGATTTCCACGTAATCTTGTGGAGTTTTCATGTACCCCCTCAGAATTTCGCAGAGTGAATTTCCGCGAGTTCCGCCCATCCCTATTAATAATGTCACACCAGACCAGTCGATAAATACGAGTTTATTTTGCCTCGGCAACACTTTTAAATATTGAACATTTTAACAGTGCACAATAGTACAGTTTACAGGGTTTAAGAACCTGTAAACATTAACGTCATTGAGTGCTACTGCACCAGGTTTTTCTTCCTTTCTAGTGAGCATATAATAGTTTTACTCAAAGGTTAAAGCAAAATGAGCAAGAGGTTATCCTTTACACACACTTTGACAAACAGTAAGTCAAATAGTCTGCAGAGGAATAATTTGTGGACTGACATTCAAGATCCCAGCAAATAGACCTAGTTGAAACATAAGTCTCCCAGCCTTTATCTTAGGTCAGGAAAAATAATTAGCTCAAAGAAAATGTTTTGGCCCCAATTTGACAACATTGGCTAAGGAGATGCTTTCAACATGATAGTGAGAAGGGTGGGCTACTGGCTGTCTCCTCTTCCCTTGACTGCCCAAAATGGCATATTATGACAGATGGATCATTAAAGAACCCAATATTATAAATCACATTTTATAGACTTAAAACATCTGAAGTGCCCCTTCACCAAAACAGTTTGATTTTTAAAAAAGTTTTTACATTTTCATTCCAAAACTATTGACCATGAATGAATTTACAATTTCTGGATGATATCATTAGTGACATAATAAGTTATGTTATTAATGATGTCATTTAGCATGACATGAGTGATGTAATATATGAGGTCATAAACAGTGCATTGTAGGTGCACAAGTCATAGTTAGCTCATTAAATTATACCATTTGAATTTCAGTGATGATGGTCTAGCTTGATAGCGCAGCTGTCACCAGACAATTATGTGAGCACCACCAGGAGAGTGGCTTTGACTCCACCCACATGCTGGGAGTCAGGAGTACGTTTTGATTAGGTAGAAGCTGTGTGCTTCCACAAAAAAAGTTCCTGCTGCCTACACAGCTGTGATCATTTTGTTTATTTAACCAGCTGCCTGAGGTTGCTCTTTCAGGGGCACACACATGACATTGCAAAGCAATTAAAGTGTCTTAGATAACTAGATAATGTACTGTGTTTTTCTCTAGCCTCATCACAGCTAGGAGGAAGGCAGTGATTAACCTTCATGGATAACAACTATAGGCTTGATTGATGTGCAGGCAAATTTATGGCTGATGCCATAGGTCTGGCCTGTTTATTATGAAGAGTTATTACAAAGGCAGTACACTTGGCTTATTTATTATGAAAAGCATGTGATAAAGCCAGTAGACCTCTAACAGGTAGCAGGCAAGGGTTTTGGTGCGGGTGACCCACAAAACATTGTGATAGCCGATTTGCGCTATGGTAATCCTCATTAGAATATATTAGCAGGGATTTTGATTTGTTTTGACAACTGTATTTTGTTCATGCTGTAATTTATTACAGTATACCTGATGGTTGCCTTGTGGGAAGGCTTCTGAACCAACACATTAAGCCAGTGTTGTTTATGATGACATGCCAATGATAAAGATTATAGGCTTGATTGTTTACAATCATAAATCACAATAAAGGCAGTAGGTCTGACATATTGATTGTGATTGTGATTGTTATTACTCTATTTAAAGCCTACAGACAGGTATTTTGTTACATTGAATCTCACAGATTACCAGTGTAGGCAAACATTGTGTTGCTGGTTACCCCCTCTGAAAAACAGCGGGTATAGAAGATTTGTACTGTTGAAATTCTTGTTAGGCCCTTTTTGGAGAGATAGTATTTCCCTTTGACAAGTGTAATTTTGTATACTATGTAATTTTATTAAAGTATGCCTGATGGTTGACTTGTGGGATAGCTTATGCTCAGAACAGGAGGCCTCAGTTAGTTATGGTGATAAGTCATTGATAAAAGCTAAGGGCCTTTGGGTCCACTCTGTTCACCTATTGGTCTGCCTGAGTGTCATTTACATTCTGCTTCCATCCATTACAGCAAACTGCATGGGGTAGTGGTTCTGTCTGCATTAGGCATTGGCTCATTTGCCCTGTGAGTGATGACATTTTCTGATCACATGTGTATATCGATCTGAAAATGGGTGTGTTTTTGCACATGGCTCTTTGGTCAGTCCTTTAGTTTAAAATGTTCTCCTTTTATAGTTCCCTTTTCTCTTCTATGCTTCTCCACATTTTATTTTAATATTTCTTAAGCAGATACTACAGTTCTCCAGGCAGTGGTAATGGGTTGATTGCTTGCCACTCATTTCATTTTCATTATGCCGCATTCCACATGGGCACTTCCTCTAAACCAGGAGATCAATATAATAATAATAATAATAATAATAATAATAATACAGACACTTGTAAAGCGCAACAGCTACCTCAAACAGAGGTGTCCCAATATAGAATGGTATTTTCATAGTGTATCATTGTTTTACCATTCCAAGATGGCCAATACATTGATTCTAAATGTGGTGGCCATGCTTGATCTTTAAAGCAATCATAGACTATTTACAATACCTTTGTAAGATGGATATGCTCTGCTCTGCTATGTTTCATTTTGTTATTGCAAACTCATGCCCTCCATGTTTAGAATACAGCATGTTTTCTCTTTTCTACGATTATCCTTTTAAGTTATCTTGCATAAGTTGTTGAATTTATGTGTGTTATACTGTGGTTGTGTTAGAGAGTGAAAGGAAGGATGAGTCATTGGATTGGTGAATGGGTGCATAATTGAAAAGATGAGCAAAAGAGTACATCCATGGAGACTTATTGTGTGTCTACACCCATCAGTGACACAAATACACTTTTATTTATTAGCCAGACCTACTGGCATTGCCAATGCTTGTTTTTGTTTTTTAGCCATTAGTTCGGATCTAATTTTAACACCTAATTATAATGTCACTTTAACCGTTGTTTTTTCATTGAGTATACATATGCCTTGATGGATAGATGGATGGATGGATGGTGTGCAGAGGTTTCTTTTCTGTTGACATTCAATTATTATTGAGCAGTGCTAAGCCTATCTGGGTGATGTATTTCTATATTTCAATGACTGTTATTTCCTGAACTGGGTATGGAATGTGTTCGCAAGGCAATGTCTGCGAGCTAGGCTCAGAATTTCAAGGATTGAACTAAAACTAGGTGTTGCTCTGTGAATGACTGTCACATTGTTAGCTGTAAACTTCACGCAGGTTTTAGTGCCTCTGGGCAATCTACTAGGAGGTCAACGCTGCGTTATTTGCATTTCAAAGTAAGGACTGAAGAATAAAAACCAGAACCCTGGTTTCTCATACTTTTCTCTTAAAAGATGTAGACCCTGATTTACAACAGCTTGGGACCAACTACCGCAGTGTCGTGCAGTCCACATGTGCAAGTAAAAGAAAGTGATAATGCACAAGCCATATTTGTAGGAGGTAATTGTGCAGGTTTAGTTTACACTTCACCCACATGTGTGCTGAACTCTTGAACATTTCAATTGGCAAAGGATTTGTTAGTTGGCAAGACCTGCTCATAATGAAGGCACACCCAGAATCACTCACCACTGCTCCTTCCTCTGAACCTGGTCTACCACTAGTGATGCCACAAGGGAGACAGCGGTCACTCCTGCACCACATTGTAGTGCTCCATATTTAAATATACAGGCAACTTCGGGAGGCATCTTTTCCTCCACCAAAAGGAGGGCACACCGTAGTGTGGGTGTTGATGGAATGTAGCTTTTTTTTCTACTACCCAGGAGTCCCCTTTGTGAATGAGGATGCATGTGTTCCTTGGTGCCGGGCTGCGAAATATGGTAGAAAAATGACCATTGCACTGGGCAACAAAATCGATTTAAAAATTAGGCAAATAGAGAATTGCTCCAGAGAAGGCAATCTTTATTATTCAGTGAAAAGGGCATTATTATTTTGAAGTCCATATCCACTCATGCAGTGTTCCATTAACAACAACTTCGGTCCCCTAGCCCTTGGAAGCCCTACACCCACAAACCTCTGAGTTGACTAACAGGAGTAAGTTTCTCCTTTCCAGGCCTTCCCTTGTTCTTTGTGGAGTTGGTACGGCAATTGAATGTCAAGCAGTTGATAGTTCAATAATCTGAAATCAATATGGCATTACTATCACGTCTGATCACATGTGTATGAGCTAGTAGTGAAGAAACAGTGCCCCTCTTGCTTCGAGGATGAATTTAAGAGCCAGATGGAAGCGTGTACAAGATTATAAATGTTTACGTGGACTGGAAAATGACTCATTGACAAGCCTCCAGTTGCTCCACTCTCTAAGTGAGCATCCCATGCAAGTGATGAGGAGGCTGTGACATATCCCAGTCAGAAGCATCGAGCATGACTGTTGCAAAAGAGAGAGGTTTTCACATCTAAAAACACATGCTGTTAGTCAATCAGGCAGGATCCGCCAGCACTTCAGAGCAAGGGTTTAGTGATGCACCCTCTATTCCAGCTTGAGCGGGGGTGTCAGATGGGCGGATTAACATGCATTTTATGGCTCTTCTTAACCTTGAAATGTTACTCCAGCGGTCACAGGGCAGAAGCAGCGCTAATAAATGACAAAAAGACAGTTTTGGGTGGGACAGAGCAAGCAAACATGATTACAGAGAAAAAGTGGAATGATGAAAAGAGCAAAGAAAATGTAAGGATGGGCAAATGGCGTGAGAGTGTGAAAGAAGGGAGGAAAAAAGAATGCACAGCAGGAAAGAAAGATGGAGGGTTATTAGGATATAAGGAACAAAGGAAAAATGGAAAGAACGAACATGAAAGGAGAAAACAGAAAGGATGAGGGAAAGAAAGGAAACTTTACATCAAGTACCACTTGTGGAAAACTTCCTTGAAACAATCAGGTTCACATGCTTCACTCACACTGTAGCAGCCGTACAGTTCAAAGTGAAGAGTATTTTATTTTTCCGGCTACTCCTTTGTTTCAGACCCTGCTTATGAGGTGTCTGGGCAACCTGCAAGACACAGTATCTTCAGAGCGAGCACACTCTGCCTTTTCTCTTCGTGAATTTTTATCAGATGAGTGCTATTTTCATGGGAGCAATATCAATAAATGTAATGTACAGGTCTTGATAACCCAAAACCTGACAGCGCTTCCTATGTAAATATGATGTAATTAGTAACATGGCAATAGAAAGTCGAGAAGAGGCATGCACGAAATATAGTTTTCTTTTTATGTCAGATAGGTTCTGAGAGTTACCTAAATATCTGTGGCGGCTGGTAGAGAACGGGGGTTGCGGGGCATGGGGGTGGTGGGATCAAAAAATATAATATAAAAACGCACTTACCTTTTCCGCCGCCTCTCCTCCAACGGTGGCCCTTGACAAATTTGAAGCAGAGTCCTATTCTCTACCCTGTGGAGTGCCACAGGGGTCCTCGCTTAGTCCGACGCTATTCAATGTTTATGTGTCATCACTGGCTCCTTTAATTGAATCCTTTGGATTCAATCTGACGTCATATGCGGATGACACACAAATCGTGGTGACTATACTGCCAGAAGTGATCCAGGAAACCGCATCCAGATTGCAAAACTGCATGAAGGCCGTGGGCACATGGATGGCCCATAACTGCCTAAAACTTAACTCCACAAAAACAGAGGTTATGTTGTTCGGTAACAATTCTAACTTCTGGACCCCAAGGTGCTGGCCGGAAGCATCAGGCCCGCTCCCAACCCCGATTAGGAAGGTGAAGAACTTGGGAGTGTGGATAGACGACAAACTTAGCTTCAGGGACCAGGTGAACACAGTGGTTTCTTCAACATCATACACTCTCAGATCATGCAAAAAAATAATGCCACTCTTACCCAAAGAGGCGCAACAAACAGTGGTCACTGCGCTAATAATGTCAAGATTGGATTATTGCAATAGTCTGTATCTCAAGATCCACGAAGAATCACTGAACAAATTACAAATCCTTCAAAATGCTGCAGCCAGACTTCTCACAGGCACACCAAAGTTTGAATCGATCTCAGCCAAAATAAAAAAGCTCCATTGGCTTCTGGTCAGGAAGCGTTCTCAGTTCAAGGCACTATGTCTGGTCTTTAGAGCCCTGCATGGAACTGGGCCGGACTTTCTAAAACAAAGATTTTGCTGGTATATACCAAAAAGAGCTTTGCGGTCTTCTGATGCTAATCTCGCGGTGGTGCCCCGGGTGAAAAAGGTTAACTGGGGCGGCCGAAGCTTTGTTGCCAATGCGGCCAAAGCATGGAATGACCTCCCACCTCACCTGAGAAACATGAACAATCTCCTAGTTTTCCGTAAGGCACTAAAAACATGGCTTTTCTCTAAATAAACCTGCCTAGAACTATACCGACGTTTGTTTTCAGTCAGGACTTCACACAGCGCCAGGACACCTTCGGGTAACAGTTAGCGCTATATAAGTCCCAATAACATTAACATTAACATCTCCGCTTCGCTTCTCTTCCTGACTCCAGTCTGGAAGAAGCTGCAGGAAGCCCCCGGGCACACAGGCTCCCGTGAGCCAATCACAACGCTGCAATGCAGTGTTGTGATTGGTCTGAGCACCATGGATCAGCGCTCAGATGGGGACAGGGAGCCTGTGCATATTCCCCACCAGGCTGTGCATTACAGCCTGGTGGGGAATATGCAAAGTGCGCACACATTTTTGGCCAGGCCAAAACGGCCGGCCAAGCAGTAAGCGCACTTAAGTGTGCCCAAACCACTCCTCCTCCTCCCTGAGCCACCAGCCCCGCCCGCCCTAACCCAGCCCCGCAGTAGCGAAAATAAAATGATAATAATGTTATTATCATTTTTTTCCCCCTTTTTCACAGCTCTAACAGCAGTGGGGTGACGTTCCTCCGCCTTAGCGGAGGAACGGCCACTGCTAAATATATAGTTTGCGATTCGCGTAGCGCATGGGAAGAGTAATTGTTTGAAAGTATGTCATACTTTGTTGTACTCTATGTTGAATAGTCCATTATGTATGCTAAATAAAATTGTGATTGGGCAAAAGAAGAAATATCACAATGGCACAAAAATGTCGCCATCGAATGTAGTGGAAAATGTTTATACCAAAGCAATGTCAAAAAATCTTACATCACTTTTTCTACCAAGAACATTCGAATCAAAGTGATGCTAATGGGCAACTGTTACGGTTAAATGAAAGATAAGTAGTCCGGAGATGTAGTTCAGGATCACAGCTTTATTCTTCAAATAGGATCCAAATTAAGTCTCATGCTAGGCCTCATACAATGCCCCACCAGGAGCAGCCTCCTGCCGCTCAGCCCTTCCACACCAACTGATTCCTTCTTCCACTCAAACACTCTCAACATTCTGATGACATCACATAGACTGAGCAGCAAGGCAAAGGGCAACAATAAAGAGGATGCATTAATCACTTGCTAGATTACAACACATCCCCCCCTCATTAAAATTGTAAAAATACCAGCATGCAAGATCATAGTACATACATGCAAGATCATAATACCAGCATGCAAGATGAAAGTACATACATGCAAGATCATAGTACATACATGCAAGATCATAGTACATACATGCAAGATCATAGTACATACATGCAATTTGACTAACAATAAATAAATGTGCGGAGGTGGACATACACACATACGAATAGTCAAGAGCTTCAAGAATAACATCAAACTTAAAAAACATCGTCAAACACCACATCCCCATCCCATCTAGAAAAGACGAGAGAAATACAAAAGCGTTGTATTCTTCAAATCACATGCCTAAACTCCAAGGCGTAACACTCTAAGGGTAATTTTACAACCCCTAAACACAGGGTACTACATAAACCCCAACCAAAAACAACGGTAAATCCAGAGAAGCTTCGGAGTCTTCTCATATTCCCAAACAGTGAGAAACCATATACTCTCATATCAACCACAGGGGTAAAGACACAAATTGCCTACAGGGTGACGAACCTATGTCAACCCACAACCAAGAACAGCGGCAGGACTAGGGACAACCCTCTACTGCACACCCTCGCAGGACTAGGGACACCACAGAACTCCCCTACTGCACACACACAACTGCGCTGCGTACACTTGCAGGACAATTGCTTACAGGGTGACGTACCTATGTCAACCCACAACCAAGAACAGCGGCAGGACTAGGGACAACCCTCTACTGCACACCCTCGCAGGACTAGGGACACCACAGAACTCCCCCTACTACACACACACAACTGCGTTGCGTACACTTGCAGGACAAATTGCTTACAGGGTGACGAACCTATGTCAACCCACAACCAAGAACAGCGGCAGGACTAGGGACACCACAGAACTCCCCCTACTGCACACACACGACTGTGCTGCATACACTTGCGGGACACATTGCCTACAGGGTGACGAACCTGTGTCAACCCACAACCAAGAACAGCGGCAGGACTAGGGACACGGACACCACAGGACTCCCCCTACTGCACACACACAACAATAATCAGGGCTACAACAACAATCAGGGCTACAACATCAGGTACCAGTGAAAGGTACAATAATCACATAAGACACACATGAAATAAAACCAAAAGAAAGTCTAATACTCCGGTGAGCGATCTCTCACCCGAGGTCCTCACCAAAAGTTCCACATAACTGTCCACATCCTAAGCGGTGTAGCACAGCGACTCCATCTTGGTTAGCGCTGCTAGGCCTTCAACTAGCTGATGTGCCAAAATGTCGAACGAGGTTTACAATCGCTAGCGTTCCCATTAACTAAGAAATTTTTTTTTTTCAATTAACTTTATTGTACCGTGGTTGGCAGAAAACCCTCGTAAGCAGTGCAGGAAACATCATACAGGGGCCAACTAAAAGATGGCGGCACGTCTGTGACGCCGAGCCGGATGGCTCACGGCACGTCCTTACAGCAGAGTGTCCTTGGCAGCACAGGAGATTGGAACCGAAGGTGCCACGGACGAGAATCGCGTCAACATGGGTTGCACGCGCGCACAAGCTCGCTCTTGGTAACTGCCACAAGCAATCCAAACGATGCGGTAAGGGGCACTTATTTTCGACAATATTTGTCCGGGGCTAAATTTGACGGTCCGGTGATATCGGGGCCAAGTGCAAATCAACTAAACACCAACCCAGTTAACTCTGGGGCTCGACATATGCCCCCGATCACCACACCATGCAGGGGATAGGTCTAAGCAACAGATGCCACAGACACAGAGGGTTCAGAGACATCACCATCCACCCTATTATCTAAACAGCAACAGTTCAGGAAGGATGTCAGTTTCCTCAGCATATTTCATAACTGTGTAAATTGTGTTTAAATTTAGGCGGGCAGCAGGAACAAACACAAGTCCAAAAGTACAGTACACTCTAGTACAGGCAACACAATGCAGGTTACAGTAGGTTACAGCAGGCCAATGTAGGGAAAAATGAAGCAAAATTCTTCCAAGGCAGCAGGCAGGCAAACAGAAACTGGCAGGCTTAAGTTGTGGGCGACCGATGACAGGGTCACTGGTGGGGCATTAGGGGTGCAGGGGTGCCAGGTTTCTTCAGATCCACGGGTTGTAATTTCACTTACTTGAAGTTCCTTTAGTTTCTTCAGTTTTAAAAATCCATTTTCCATTGAAATAGCACGCAGGTTCTTTAAAATCGTCGCCAGTGTTACGGTTAAATGAAAGATACGTAGTCCAGAGATGTAGTTCAGGATCACAGCTTTATTCTTCAAATAGGATCCAAATTAAGTCTCATGCTAGGCCTCATACAATGCCCCACCAGGAGCAGCCTCCTGCCGCTCAGCCCTTCCACACCAACTGATTCCTTCTTCCACTCAAACACTCTCAACATTCTGATGACATCACATAGACTGAGCAGCAAGGCAAAGGGCAACAATAAAGAGGATGCATTAATCACTTGCTAGATTATGCAACTCTCCAAACAGTGCAAGTATAGGAGGAAGAGGTCTATGCCTGATTTTGTGGCATAGACATGTAAATTCAACTAACCTATTGCGAATTTAAATAAAAAAGTTACATGTGATAATACTGAAAATCTTTCATAGATCTGGCCCTCTTGACCTACTTTAGACATCCCTTTAAAGGAACATATTTTACATACTGAAGCATTCATGCATATTTTAAGTTAAAATCTTTTTCTTGTCATTTTTGCTATAGCATGTGAAGACAGTTTCAAATTTAAATTACAATGGGATTTATTGATTTGTATAAGTTGTAGTTACATTCAGAGTATTATATTCCGTCACTATTTCACCAAACTTGTTAACTTTGCCACCTTTATACATCTACCCTACTGTCACTACTGCCCCATGTCGCCACAGCGTCTGATCTTTGACCCCTGCTACACCCACTAGGACTCAATTCTAATTCGGAGACGAATGCCATTTTCGTTTTGTTTTCTTTAGGTACCTGTCTCAGTTATATTGTGCTGCTTTCAACAGTCTGGGGTACTTCTGTCTCCATCGTTCACGATTCAACAAACATGCTCCCTAGTTTTCACTCCCCACTCCTCTTTCAGAAGAGTTCGCCTTTCAGCATCAAGAGGATCCGATAGCCTGAAGGCCTCCTTCTCCAACTGTGCAGACAGGTAATTCAATCCTGAGTCTGGCACACTCAGGCCACTCCTAGCTTAATGGCAATCATAAGCATTTGCAAAGTGAACCTACAATGCCCTGGGCTCCAAATAAATTATGTGAGTACCAAGTTCAGTTCCAGAAGAACGATCAGGAGCGATAAAAGAATGGTTGCAAAGTAATGGAGCAGTCGTGGCAAGGCCATCATCTTCAACAGTGCATTTCTCCCAAACACCGACAGCGGCAACTTCATCCAAAATGCAAAATTAGCATTCAGAGCTACCACTGCTCCATTCACAGTTGCTGCTACTATATCTTTTAATTCCACCAGGCCATGAAATCTGTTGAATTCCCCCGCTAATGTGGTACTTGGTAGTCTCTCTCTGTGCCCCACGTCTATATATCTCAGAGGGAATATAGAGGATTTCCCCATTTCACTCTCATACTAGACATGTCACCAAATTGCTTCAGTGTGTCTGTGTCGCGGTCCAGCCATGAACTGACATCCTTTAAGTAGCTCAGCACATCATCTGTGTACAATGAAATAGTATGTGTCATTCCTGATACATTTTGTATCCCAAACTTCTAAATATGCATGTTAACGGGTCCATTGCCAAAGCAAACAGTAATGGAGATGGGGCATATCAGGATCCCCTCTCAGTGGGGCATGAATCTAAGACCTACGACAATTCTAACAGTGGAATCAAAATCCACGAGCTTATGCCCTGTCCCATGCACAGTTGCTTCATTACAGCTAAAAGATATTTCAAATCTAGCGTGTCAAATACTTTTTCTATGTTGATGCCAATAAATGCTGGTAGCACTTTCCTGGTCCTTCAAGTCCCCAGGATTTGAAACATTCTCCTAGTGTTCAAGTAGGTGATTTAACCAGGTATGAATCCATTTTGGTCAGCATATACTAAGGCAACAATTATTCTGGCTATTTCGGTCAGCTAGTATTTTACTCAGAGGTCTACAGCACGTGTTGAGCATGGCCAATGGCCTATATAACTTTCTTTGTAATGGGTCACACCTCGGCTTAGGGAGCAAAAATATTGTAGCTTTTTGTAATTTATTTGTAGTGTGCCTGAACTCTGGGCTATTAGTATACAAGGGCCAGGCAGGGGGCCAGGTTACCCCTATATGCCAAGTAAAATTCATGCAGTAGGCCAATCTGCTTGATGTCTTTATGATTGACAGCTTACCAATTGTCCCTGTTCTGTGATTGGAGTGTCTAGTACCTCCTGCTCTTCAGTCAGTGTTTGGAAGCGGGCATTGTCAAGATAATTTTTTATCGCTGCTCCTTCCACTGAGTTCCCTCTCTTATATAAGGATGAATAGTAATCAGTGAATACCTGACTTACCTCTGTCTGGTAATGCACTTCAACTCTTTGGCTATTGTGTGTTGCTTTTATGGGTGCCCCAGGGTGTTGGTACTTACTTCCTAGGGTATCAATCTTCTTTCTCTGTTGCCCTCAGGATGCTGCTTGCCCAAGTACCCACATAATCAACATCACTCAGCTAAACTTGTGCTTCCTTTCAGCTGAATGAAGCTGTTCATTGACTTATGTGGTTCTTGGTGTTACCCTCTTAAGGTCCCTAGTCTTGTTTTCTAATGCAGTAAGTTTCTCATTCCATTTCACCCGCAGCCCAGGTGTAATTCAGAAACAGAGACATTTATCGCTATCTTAAACACCGTCTTTCAGCCGCTAAACTAGATGCTGTGCCTCTTTTTCTTCAAAAAAATTATAATTGTTTCCCTAATGATTTCCCTGTATTTGGGGTTTTCCAGCGATTCAATCCTCAATCGCCATGTTGGGATGTCTGTGATAACGCTCCCCCATTTTAGCATCAGTGTTAGTAAGTTATGGTCGAACAGAGTTTTGCTTAGATATTCTGTATTCACCACTGTGGTGAGCATGTGAGGGCTGCACAGAACACCATCCTATCAGCAATGCAAGCTAATCCCAAGGAGTGAAAGGAGTATTCTCTCTCATCGATGTGTTGAACCCTCCATGCATCTATTAATCCCCAGAGTACAGTCCACCCTGTGAGCACCCTTACCCAATGCAGCACAGGGGAATAATAAAGGGATAAGTGCAATATATCCTGGGAGACACAAGCCACACAGTTGTAGTCTCCTCCTATTAACAAAGGTAAGTATAGATGATAAATCGCTATAATGACATTTGTATAAAACCTTAGACACCGGCTTCATTTCCTTTATTTGAGACTGGTCAGAAAAGTAGAATCTGTTGCTTTAAATGAAACCTGACATTAATCATTAAGATTTTCGTTAATCCATAGTAAATTGATTTTTAAAAGGAAGTCATATTTCACTTGTACATTCTTTTAAAAAAAATCGTTTAGCACTGAATACATTTTGACACATTCATTTTTAAATCCATTTTTGTCAGTGACACGGTGCTCACATGATTCAACATGATATGAGCTTTTTCTTAAAAAAGATAGAGTACTGCTCTATATCTGCAAATGAAGATGAGCGTAATACTGTGGTCTAATGGTCATCTAGGCGGTTACCCATGTAACAATGGAACCCAATGGAGTGTGGGATATGGATATTTATATTGTATCCTTACTCTTAAATCTCTTTTTAGGGGCTCTTTCAAGATCAATCACCAGAAGTATATGCCTTGTCATTGTTTGTGGTCATGGATGTGTTGGAATGGATACATGTTTGTAAGACCTGGCACCATTGGCGTGGGTCTCCCCTGCATTTTTGCCTTTGCCTCCTGTGCTTTTGCTGTGTGTTGGACTCCGTTTTGCTGGTCTAGATGCTTTGGGCACTTTGCCACTGCTGTTCAGTGCCAAAGTGCAAGTGCTCCCTTTGTAAATTGTTGTTATGGATTAGTGATTCCATGATTGGCATATTTGATTTACTTGTCAGACCCTGTGTGTGCCCAGGGCCGGTAAATCAAATGCTGCTAGTGGGCTGCAGCACTGATTGTGCCACCCACAGAAGCAGCCTGTAAAATGTAACTCTGGCCTGCCATTGCAGAGCCTGTGTGCAGTCTGGGACTGCCATGTCGATTTGGCAAGTGCACACACTTCAACCACAATAAGGAGCTCAAGATGGAAAGTATCAGTCAGGTCGCCCTCCACTCACAAGTGACAATAAACTAAAAGACCTGATTGAAGAGGGCAAAGTCCAATTTCCTTTGTAAAATTGGTGATGGGGGGCTACAACCTCAACCCACTTGCTGGTTACAAACAATTACCAGTCTTATCCAGTCCCAAATGCCCAAAGAAATTATATTTATATATTTATAAACATATGTTTATCAGTCCACTCCCTACAAACATACCCCCTACTGAAAAGGTGTATATAAACAAGCAAAAAAGTGTGAGAAGGCAAGAGAGTCCCTCACGTGCGCTTCACCAGAGGAGCTGCTGGTAGGTTCTCACCAGTTTGCCCACGTCACCAGTTAAAAAAGAGGAAAAAAGGAGGAAAAAGTGTCCAGTCTAAGAAATGGAGGTGCAGACAATAATATGTGTATGTCTAAAAAAGACCTCGTAATGTGCATGAGGATAAAGTATTTCTCCAGATAAAATTGAGTTAGGACTCACATGTACACACACTTGCCAGACCCTAAAAATTACCTTTTTCTACATATTAGTCACCCCTAAGGCAGGCCCCAGGTACACCTGTGGGCAGGGTGCATTGTAGGTGAAAGGTAGGACATGCCCTGATGTGTGTGGCATGTCCTGATAGTGAAATACTGCCAATTTCGTTTTTCACTATTGCAAGGCTACCTGTTCCCATAGGACAGACTGGGGAGTTTTTTTATAATATCTTATAAACATAACTAGCCCTGGAAACAAGGTAGATAAAAAAAAGTTTAGTATGTCTGAACTCAGAATGTTAAAATGCATCTTTTAGTGAGGGTGATTTTTACATTCTGTGTTTGAAAATACCACTTTTAGAAAGTGGGTATTTTCTTGCCTAACCATCCAGTGTGCCTCTTCTAGGTTTGTGTATTGCATGTCTGGCTTTTGGATGACAGGGGCTGGAGAGGGGCAGTGGCTCCAGATGTCTGATGAGTCAGGGCTGGGCTATATAGACTTGGGCTGCATTAAGAGTAGGGGGAGGAGAATTCCTTTCACTTGAATGGGCCTGGTCTGCCTTCAACAATGCTGTCTCCACCTCCTGCCAGGAGGCTGCACCAGTGAGGACAGAACTGGTTTTGCTTGGTACAGATACTCTCTGCCTTCAGAGAGCAAAGGATTTTGGTGTATAAAAAGAGGGGCCCAGACCGCAGACTTTTAGATCACTTCTGGGAATCAAAAGGAACCTTTGCCAAGGAGAAGAGCCGGAGAAGCTGAGGAAGAATACTGCCCCTGTGCTGTTTGCTGTCTGGGGTTGGCCTGCAGTGGCTACTTGCTGCCAAGGAAAGGAGAAAAGGACTTTGTTGTTTGCTTTGTCACCTGCTTGAAAGAAGATCTCCAAGGGCTTGAAACTGAGCTTGCCTCCTGTTCTGAAGTCTCAGGGACACAAAGACTTCACCACCAGCTCCCCTGAATTTCCTTGCTGGGAATTCTAATCTGCAAAGAGGTGCCTGCTGCTGGTCTGTTTTCCGCTGGGAGCTGGAAAATCTACGCAACTTCGAAGAAGCGAGACTCATCTGCACCTGTTTCGGACGCATCACCGAAGAAACCGTTGCAGCGCCTGCCGCGGCTCGTGAGATCGCTGCACGCCGCATCGGGTGCACCGAAGTCCGAGATCATCACACCAAGTTGGACGCAAGGCCTGCTGTGTGGCTGCACGAGTTCACACATCGTCACCAGATCGTCGCATCGCGGCACTAAGTCTGTCGCATCGTTGGGGGACGCAGTAAGAAACCGACGCATCACCTCCCCTGACCTGCAGTAAGGAAACGACGCATCACCTCCCCTGACCTGCAGTAAGGAAACGACGCATCACCTCCCCCGGAGTAAGGAACCGACGCATCATCTTCCCTGGGTGTAAGGAATCAACACATCACCTTCCCTGTGGCCCGTTTTGTTTGTTTGCGTAACGCATCCCAGGTACTTTGTGAGAAAAGTGTTGCTTCTTCAATTTGCTTTGAACTGAACTATTTATACCATCTGAAAGCCATATTTTTATTACTGTGTTGTTGATTTTTGTCGTTTGTTCTTGTTTTGGTTTAGATAATCAATCAATCAATCAAATACTTTATTTCGGCCACTTGGGCCATAAAAGTGCATCAAGAAAACAAACAATCAATACATCTATCTTTAAAAAAAATCGATAAATACTCGCATAAAAATTCATATACATTAATCAGCCCTCAATAAAAAATGGGAACACAAACACATAACACATGCCTCATAGAGGCGGCAGGGATGGAGATTATCTATATAAAACATAAACAATTGTGATACAACCAGCCGGATAAAAAAACACTAAAAAAATCACATCAATATACATAAAAATATCCCAAGCGATAAAATCTTGTACTAAGATCTTATAAAAAGTAGAGCAGTGGGGCTATAGTGGAGGACCGGGAACCATAACAAAGACCTGCTCACCCATATCACAAATTCCCCCAGACCCCAATGGTCACTTTATATAACCCCGTCGGATGAGCCACATACAATTTAAAAAACGCGATACAGCAAAAACAATTGGGGGTGGGTATCGTATTTTAAGACTCTGTGCGCCTCTGTGGCGCGCTCAAACCCTAGATTTTTACACAGTTGGATTAACCACCGCTGACGTGGCAGCCGATAGGCGGGACAGAGGAGCAAAACATGGATTACAGACTCCACCCTGTACTTGCACGCAGGGCATTCACCGTTTTGATCCTTCAGCCATTTAGTGGAATATGCTGCAAGTGGAAGAGTCCCCAACCTCAATTGCATATACAGTTTCCTTGCAATTGGGGGTTCGACAAAGTCCAAAAGGTTTCCCTACTATATACATCCTTTATTAATAAGAACTCTAGGGTTAAACGACCACTTGAGGCACTTTCTCGGATGGCACTTAGCTTTACTGCTCTATATGAATTAACTAAATCCAGCCTTGAGAGCTTAGCACACGAGGTCTCAGGCGTGTTCCAAAGGTCCGGCTTACCTATCCTACGGGCAAGGTCCCTTATGTGGCAAAGCCATGTGATTTTCTTTGTATTACTCATTGTTAAAAACTCAGACAGTTCATCCCTAAAAACAGACAACTCCGGTGTCACCCACATCCTCCGCCAGAAAACTAGGGGTCTTATGGCAATTTCTTCATCCAGCGGTCTCAATCCGAGGTCCAGACGTAGGGGAATTAACGGGGTGCTACGGGGTAAACCTAGGACTTGTCGCATGAAATTATTCTCTACCTTTGTCAGGCTTCCAGTAGGACAATGTCCCCACAACTCTACCCCATAAAGTGTGGCACCCCTTGCCTGGGCTTTATAGATTTCCACCACGGGGGCCGCCGGTTTGAAAGCAGAAGATCTATACAGTTTCATTATACCTCCAACAATCTGAGTTAGTCTGAGCCTCGCTTTGTCTATTTGGGGGCCCCATTCGAATTTCTCAGCCAGGGTAACTCCCAGATAGTCAAATGTCCTAACTCTCTCCAAAGCGACACCATATAGAGTGGGACTTGGACGGGTTTTATTAGGAGGGTTGAAGACCATATATTTAGTTTTATCCAAGTTGATCTCCAGCCCTCTTAGCTTACAGAAGTTTGCAAAGCCATCTAAAATGCGCTGAATGCCCATTGGCGATTTAGAGAGCAGCAAAGTGTCGTCTGCGAACATCAGCGCCGGGACCTTCCCTGAGGCTAGCCTTGGAGCATCATTATCCTTAATTAATAACAGGTGGTTGATAAGATCATTAATAAATATACAAAACAAAGTAGGAGCTAAAACACATCCCTGACGCACCCCTTTTCAACTGGGAAGCGAGCGGTGAGTTCCCCATACCTCCCACAACGCACTTTATCAGTGTGTAGGCTCTTTATAGCTTTTAAAAGATATGTAGGAATCCCTAATTCACTCAGTACACTCCACAGTTTTTCTCTGGGTACAAGGTCGAAGGCCGACTTCAGATCAACGAATATCAGATAGAGGCTGCCACCCTCAATGGTTACTGTTTTCCAGTACAGTAGTTGGAGTCTGAATATCTGGTCAACAGTTGACATTTTTGATCTGAAGCCGGCCTGATAGGGACTTAGTATTAGCTCCTCTTCCAACCAACTCTGGAGGCGGTCTAAAAGCACCCGACCATACAGTTTTTGTGAGATGTCAATTAGACTAATCGGTCTATAGTTGGAGGGAGCAAGGGGGCAACCTTTTTTGTATATGGGGACAATCTCGGCCCCGCGCCAGGTATCAGGGGAATTGGAGCCCTGCAATACCGCATTAGATAGGGCACACAGGTATGGGACCCATATTACAGGTTCTTTCCTAAAGAGATCCCCTGGAAGTTTATCTAAGCCTGGGGCTTTATTGCTTTGTAGCTTGTGAATAGCACTCCTCACTTCAGTGCAGTGGTTTAGATAAAGATTACTTATTTTCTAAACTGGTGTGGTGTCCATTTGTAGTGTTTTCACTGTATTACTGTATGTGTTCACAAATGCTTTACACACTGCCTCTGAGATAAGCCTGTCTGCTCATGCCATGCTACCAAGGGGGTGAGCAGGGGTTATTTTAGAAGTGTATCCCCCTTACCCTGACTAGAAGCAAGGGTCCCTATTTGGACAAAGGTACCTACCTCTGCCAACTAGAGACCCCCATTTCTAACAATGTTAGTCTATGACTATTACCAGGAAGAGATAATGGTTGCATATTCATACCACTACACTGCTAGGACATGCAATACGTCTGTCTTCTAGCTTCAGTTCCTCAAATATCTCAAGGTTTTTGATGTCAACAAGTACTCTTGCAGTTTCAAACACAAGATTGACAAGCCGAATGTTGTTGCCCAGTTGTAAATATTCCTTATTGATACATAACAAGGCCATATTTTAACTCCTGGTTACCCCGCCTCCTACATGTAGCGTAGGACTTCTCTGTGTCAGTAGGGCTTAGAGTGGTGTATTGCTTCCTGTTGCGATAGATATTCATGTAATCCTGAAGAAGTTATCTTCTCTGCAACAAAATCATCATTGTTGAATGTAGTCTTTATAGTTATGTTGCTGGATTCATGCAAGAAACTCCCCACTTCTACAATCTTATACCTGCTTCTCAGTGTATCCAATAACAATCTTTAGGGGAGTCATATCTATATCCTGAGGAAATGAGGCAGACATGGCTGCCAAACTATGAAAATAAATATCACATGGAAAGAATAGTGGTGTCCTTTCAAATCATGTAGTGTGTATAACTAGTTGCAATTTTTCATGATCCTTATATAGTGGAGTCCTAGGAACAGAGGGTCACATGACAAAAAATCATTATGTATTAAATCTAGTTGTATGATTTGTATTTTTACAGCTATGCCGGGATGTAGTTTTATAAGTGTCGCAGTTCTTCCCCCCTATCACTAGTTACATACCCAACAAGACTTATGGATTAATTTAGAGTTTGGCAGACTGGTTACTCCATCACAAATGTGACAGATATTCCGATCAACATATTACAAGTACCATTGGATATAATGCACTTGTACTGCGGCAGATGGCACATCTTTCAAGTTTGTGACAGAGTAACCCATCCACTGAACTCAAAATCAGGCCCTGTGTCATTTTAGGCACTCCAGAATTTTCTGAGATGCAGTAAATGGTTTACTTCTATTAATCAAATCCTCTGGAAAAATATAAAAATGATGCTGGCCCTTCACCCACACTAAGTGGCATGCTTTATCATTGGGGTCGCTCCATGATAATGTTGCAGGCGGGCTCACCGTGATCCTCAGACACTAACATTAGATATTTCATAGGTGGTCTTCATTAAGATGTAACATTTGTGGGTATAAATGCTGTGATTCATGCCCCCATTTGAGGTGTTTGTGTGTAATTTGATATGCCAAAGACCTGACAGCAAGGACAGGTGAAGCACGTTCGAGAGAACATTTGTATTACAAATAGATTACCTTAAACAAGGGGTGCAATGCATGGTGTATCTAGTTGAAACCAGATGACAGAAATCAAGATATAATGGGGAGGAGGGGTGAGAACATATGAAAGACATAGTACTTTAGAGCACACAATGCAGCTCATTTTTAGATTACACAAATTTACATTGCTTCACACATTTACAATTTGAGGAACACCGTTAAGTTCTTTAATTCCAACTGATAAAATTACTTTCAAGTTAAACCCAGAAGACTTTTGCTTATTAAACAGATACCATAGGTAAGATCAAAAATGACTCGTTCATTCACACTTTTGTGGTATGTTTTCATCATTGTTGACCTTATCCCATCTGGTAAGTAAGTACCACCAGGAGGAACTCCGCCTCATTGTTGAGGGAGTACTTAATAAATGTTCACTGGATAAGTGCAGGGATCCAGAATGATGAAATTACCTTTGTGTTAAACCCAGGTAAGATTAAAAATGACTCATACATCCACTACCTAATGCCAACATGTTTCAGCCATATTGAATGTGCATACGGGTCAAAGGCCATCATCAGGGCTGAATTAGATCCCTGCAAGGTCAGCATTCGCATTCATGCATAGAGGGCCCAAATAGGTGAACACTCATACCTCAATTGGTTGAAAGTAGTAATTTGCGCTTCCTGTTGTAAAAAGGCATATATAAACACAACATATATAAAAGACATATGTACACACAACAAAAATTGATCCATTTCTTATTATTTGTAGTTGTCATATAATCCAACAGCAATTGATTTTGTTGTGTACCAAGTATGCAGGAATTCAGATGCTGGGCAGGTAGGGATCTAATCGATTTTTGATGAAGCCCTTTGACTCGTATGGGCATTCAGTATGGCCAAAACATGTTGGCACTAGGCAGTGGATGTATGAGTCATTGAACCCAAAGACTTCCCCATTTCAATGTTTTTTAATTTTAATTAGGGTACCCATTTAATGAAGAAATATATTTTGGGTTTAACCTGAAAACAAGCTAATCATTCTGGATCCCTGTACATATCCTGTGAACTTTTATTAAGAACTCCCTCAATGCTAAGGTCAAGTTCGTCCTGGTAGTATTTATTTGCCTGGGCAGGATAAGGTCACCAATGATGAAGTATACCACAAAAGTGTGGTTGAGTTTTCCTTATCGAGAAATTCTGTAACCTATGGAACTCAATTGTACTACTAAATAACAATACCAACAATATTGTGGCATACTAATATTGAGGACAGATTATCGAGGGATAAAATATAAAAAGGCAAGCGCATATAGGGAACTATAGAATTACTATTACTAACTCCACATCTATGTACCTTGAAGATATATGTACCATGTAGGTACATTTATATGGAGTTAGGTAGGGAAAATCTAGACTTACCTGTTTATATTTTAATTTCATTATTCTGTTGTTGATATTCTTTCCCATCTAGATTGTTCATTCAAAATTCATGGAGCACACCATGGTAAATTCAGTTGTTCAATACAGTCATTAAGATGAGGTTGTTGCGTTATGTGTGATATGTTCTACTGATTGGGAGGTTGTGCAACAACAATTTCCTCACAATCTGCCTGTGGCGACAAAATTTAAAAGTCTGAGTTGGCTGTACCAAGGGCCGTATTACATAAAGTGCCCCGGGAGAACAATGGGCGTTTGCGCCTGATTTGCACACCCGAGGCTATTTGGTATTACAGAAGTGGCCGCAATTGCGCTGGCGCACATAAAGCGCCAGCGCTGTCTTTAAGGGACGTTGCCTAATTTGCATGGGGGCGTGCCCCATGCAAATGAGAGAATCCCTTTGCCTCTGCACCTGTGTTGTATTACCGATGTGGGCTCAGAGGCAAAGAAGCCCTCAGGAGGCGCACTGACAGTGTGCCACCTAAAAGGTGGCACACTGTCAGTGCAGCCCCTGATGGCAGCCCTCTGGCAGGGGGAAAGGGGGTCCCATGGACCCCCCAGACATTCCCATGCAGTCACTGACTGCACCCGCCTGCTAGGGGATCTCTAATCCCCTTCAAAAGTACAGGCATGTTGCCGCCTACACTGTGAAAACACGGAGCGGCTGTAAAGCAGCCACTTCGCTTTTCACCTGAACGCACTGCCCTGGGGGCAGTGCGAGTTTGCGGCTGCCCTGGGGGCAGCGCATTCATCGTAATAGGGTGCATTTTCATTGTTTACGCTTGGGGCACCTTTTTAAAGGTGCTCACAGCACAAACAATGGCAATGCGCTTATTGCGTAATGTGGCCCCAGATTTACTCTCTGATCTGTAGAACAAAGTGTAATTCACTAATAAGTGCCCAAAACACAGGGTCAACTTGTTCGCATAGGTGTTAATCTATTGAGTGGATACATAAGATATGGCACTTTTGCATATGAAGCAGGTGTATAATCAAAATTACAGTTACAAAGTACACTCACTGCGTGCTGTCTGCACCACACTCTGCACACCAAATGTAACACACACTGCACATCTTTGGATGTCTAAAGTCTGAAAGCAAAATCATAATATTTGTTTCCAAAACAAGTCAAGGCAAACTGAAACTTGGCCGTGTAATACATATTGGGGCCGATTCCGATTCGGGCCGGAAAACGTACCGACCGACTCGGTACGGGAATTTAGTCCGACCGACTCGGACCGGCGCCACACGACCCTGGTAGTACGATGAAATGCATGTGAAATCCGACAGACTCGGACGGAATACAAAACGACCGACCGAGCCGGACGGAAACAAGGCATCCGTCTGGGAAATCACGCGAAACGAACCGACCGACACGCACTCGGATTGAACCCGAACGAAACGTACCCGCGAACTCCGACCCGCGTAGTACGATGCTGTGCGTGCAAAACACGACCGACTCGCCCGGAGCACAAGCCGTACGACCGACACGCATACAAAACCCAGCCGAAGCAACCCAATACTACGCGACCGACTCGTATGCCGCATGTGAAACCTACCTGACACACAGCGGGAACGAGTCGGACAAGATCGCACCAGACAACTGCAGCGTCCTACTCGGACACAAGAACAACTGATACATGCACCAAAAACACCAAGGAAAAATTTAAAAAAAATGGGCCAAACAAGCAACCACTAAGCCAATAAATACAGGGAGGAAAAAAAAATGGAACAAGGACACACCTCCAACTCCACCTACATAAAGGCCACAAATCCCGACCATGATCCCTTGCAAATTCCACTGACCTGACAGACAGAACACCATCACACAGCAACCACAGACACACTCACAGCTCATACATCACACAAGCCACACACCATTACCACACCTACAAATAGCACCCTCACATACACCCAGCTAAACCTACACTCACACACCCCCACTTGCACACACACACACACATCAATCACCACCACCACCCATCACCATGCCCCCAAAGAAGAACCATAAGTTCCTAGATTGTGAATTGGAAGTCCTGGTAGACGAGATCCTGAGGGTAGAGCCACAGTTGTTTGGTACATTGGTACAATAGACCCCCATGTCGCAGAAAACCAAGATGTGGGCGAGGATTGTCGACAGGGTCAACGCACAATCACCATGTTTGCGCACAAAGGAAGACATCCAGAACAGGTGGTATGATGTGCGCAGGAGGGTCAGGAAACTACTCAAAAAGGACTACCTCCTCAGCCAGCACACCGGCAGTGGCCCTCCTGCAAAACCAGTATACCTCAGGCCCTGGGAGGAGAAGGTGCGGGCCATACTACCACCAGTGAGCGTATACGGACTAACAGACATCCCAGAGCCTGGTGAGTACACAACTAATATACACAATATGGTGTGACTCACACACACACATCACAGTCAAGGGGATAGGCAAACCATGCACACTTAGCAAATACACACCAACCAAAAGATATCCATCCCAAGATGTGAATGCTAGTCAGACAAACACAATACCTGCCATCCCATAGTGATATGTAACTGTGTCATGACATCTACAAACCTAACAACAAATACAGCAAGGCAGTGGCACAAATAAAACCAACAAATACTCCCAGATATTTAACCACCACTAGAACACCACCTCACAGGGAAGCTCACTGAAAGGAAGGAATTCTGTGTATGCTGGTCAAGTCAGTGTAGCCAATAGCATGATGGGAGTGGTAGTCACAGATATTGGTCACACCCACAATTGGCCCATCAACACCACTCTGAACCATGCTCACATCACAGGGAGTGGAAAACAACTGACAAGATGGCTGACACTGGCTACTGCTGTGGGGAGCACAAGGCCCTGCTGGGAACTGGGCACCAACAAACAACAGGAACACACTGTCAGCCATCTTGCCATTCCTGTCACACTCAGACACACTGAAGTCCACTCAAAAGGACGGAAGGATGGGCATGCTGGGAAGGGGGGGTGTAGGCAATAGCATGATGGGAGTGGTAGTCACAGATCAACACCTCACACCCACAAGGCCCAGCAAGTTAGCACTGAAGCATGCACACCTCACAGGGAGTCAAAAGCCACTTCAAAGATGTCTGACACTGGCCACAGCTGTGGGGAGCACAAGGCCCTGCTGGGAACTGGGCACCAACAAACAACAGGACCACACTGTCAGCCATCTTGCCATTGCTGTCACACTCACACACACTGAAGTCCATCCAAAAGTAAGGAAGGATGGGCATGCTGGGAAGGGGGGTGGAGGCAATAGCAGGATGGGAGTTGTAGGCACAGATATTGGTCACACCCACAATTGGAGCATCAACACCACTCTGAACCATGCTCACATCACAGGGAGTGGAAAACAACTGACAAGATGGCTGACACTCGGTACTGCTGTGGGGAGCACAAGGGCCTGCTGGGAACTGTGCAACAACCAACAGCAGGACACCACTGACTGACATCCTGAAAGACAACTTGCACTCCCTGCAATGGAAGCACGTTCCATGGTGGGAAATCTGGCTGGGTGGGAAGGAGGACTCACAGCTATGACCATAGTTACAAGGACCTCCCCTCACACACCCCCTCAACACTAACTCCACATAACCCACCTGGGAGAATGCAATGCCTCACATCCTAACTGAAGATCCCACAAAGAACAACCACCCTGGGTCATGCTGTGTGAAGCACAGGGACACTCTTGGGACTTGTAGCCAAACAACTGCCAGGACAACACTCCCAGCCATCCTGTCAGCACAGGCACCCCACCCCACAGGGAAGCAGAGTCAAAAGGAAGGAAGGATGGGCATGCTGGGAAGGAGGGTGGAGGCAATAGCATGATGGGAGTTGTAGGCACAGATATTGCTCACCCTCACAATTGGCCCATCAACACCACTCTCAACCATGCTCACATCACAGGGAGTGGAAAAGGACTCACAAGATGGCTGACACTGGGTACTGCTGTGGGGAGCACAAGGCCCTGCTGGGAACTGTTCAACAACCAACAGCAGGACACCACTGACTGACATCCTGAAAGACAACTTGCACTCCCTGCAATGGAAGCACGTTCCATGGTGGGAAATCTGGCTGGGTGGGAAGGAGGACTCACAGCTATGACCATAGTTACAAGGACCTCCCCTCACACACCCCCTCAACACTAACTCCACATAACCCACCTGGGAGAATGCAATGCCTCACATCCTAACTGAAGATCCCACAAAGAACAACCACCCTGGGTCATGCTGTGTGAAGCACAGGGACACTCTTGGGACTTGTAGCCAAACATCTGCCAGGACAACACTCCCAGCCATCCTGTCAGCACAGGCACCCCAACCCACAGGGAAGCAGAGTCAAAAGGAAGGAAGGATGGACATGCTCCGAAGGGGGGTGGAGGTAATAGCATGATGGGAGTTGTAGGCACAGATATTGCTCACCCTCACAATTGGCCCATCAACACCACTCTCAACCATGCTCACATCACAGGGAGTGGAAAAGACTCACAAGATGGCTGACACTGGGTACTGCTGTGGGGAGCACAAGGCCCTGCTGGGAACTGTGCAACAACCAACAGCAGGACACCACTGACTGACATCCTGAAAGACAACTTGCACTCCCTGCAATGGAAGCACGTTCCATGGTGGGAAATCTGGCTGGGTGGGAAGGAGGACTCACAGCTATGACCATAGTTACAAGGACCTCCCCTCACACACCCACTCAACACTAACTCCACATAACCCACCTGGGAGAATGCAATGCCTCACATCCTAACTGAAGATCCCACAAAGAACAACCACCCTGGGTCATGCTGTGTGAAGCACAGGGACACTCTTGGGACTTGTAGCCAAACAACTGCCAGGACAACACTCCCAGCCATCCTGTCAGCACAGGCACCCCACCCCACAGGGAAGCAGAGTCAAAAGGAAGGAAGGATGGGCATGCTGGGAAGGGGGGTGGAGGCAATAGCATGATGGGAGTTGTAGGCACAGATATTGCTTACCCTCACAATTGGCCCATTAAAACCACTCTCAACCATGCTCACATCACAGGGAGTGGAAAAGGACTCACAAGCAAGATGGCTGACACTGGGTACTGCTGTGGGGAGCACAAGGCCCTGCTGGGAACTGTGCAACAACCAACAGCAGGACACCACTGACTGACATCCTGAAAGACAACTTGCACTCCCTGCAATGGAAGCACGCTTCATGGTGGGATAACTGGGCTGGTGGAGAAGGAGGCCTGGATGGCAACCAAATACCACCAATGCTGGTCATGCACACACCTCAACATACACATTGACATGCCACAGGTTGGCAGGACAATGTGCTACACCAATATCACTCTCTGACTGTCACAATTTAGGAGAATGCAATGTCCTGGCCCACATCCAGAGGTACAGTCACAACTGTCAGGTGTTTGAACAATTGATGCCAGTAGAAACATAACATACAATCTGTGTCTCTCCCCAAAACAGGTGATGATGGGGACACAGCAGCAGTCGAGGAGGAGTCCCTGTCCCAGGCTCCGGGGAACACTGAGCTCACTGGTGTGAATCAGCCACTGCACTCCTCGGATGGCGAAGAACCAGCTGGAACCTCCGGTGTGAGTCATCATGCAGCACCAGCAGGACCAACATCTGCACCCCCTGCACCCACCCCCCCAACAACTGCCAACACACAGGCCACCCCTGCCAACACGGACAGACCAAGGACCACAGATGACAACAGCGCAGGGACCCAGGCCCAAACTGGAGCTGGTTACAACGAGCCCAGGAACAACACCCAAGTGGGCCCACGGTCACCTGTGCGTGCCACCGCAGGTCCTGCACGTGTCGCCAGGGGTGGTGGGAGGGGTGGTAGACATAGGTCGCTCTTTGCAGAGGGGTCTGGACTGCATGATGACCCACAACTGGCACGCATCGCGGATGCGTACCAGACTAGCACCGGAGAGGTCAGCCAGGTAGTGGGGATCCTCAAGGACATACAACAGCAGCAGGCTGCCCATCATGCCCGCTTGGACTCCCACATGTCCCGTGTCAACACACACATGTCACATGTCGAGACACACATGTCACGTGTTGAGACACACATGTCTGGCATGGAGTCCAAGTGGGACACATTGGAACAACTGACAGCGGTGCATAGGGACATACTCACATGCCTCCGCCAGATCAGCACCAACATGGCCTCACCTCCCTGTGTGCCCACAACAACTGCTGCTGAAACAACTGCAAATGCCACAGGGAGGGAGGAGGACTCTGGCAGAGAGTCCCCTGCACCGCCGCAGCCGGCACCTGAGGGTCCCCCCAAGAAGAGGGGCCGTCCGAAGAGGCCAAACTGAAAGTCCGATGGCCATCTACATCCCCCAGGAAGCCAACACCTGTTCTGGAACTTTTCCTCTGTGTGCAAACTGCACGCCCTGTCGAAGCCAACCCAACTCTCCCACATGACATGGGGAGCTCCAGTTGGCCAAATTCATCAGATGACTGTGGACTTTACTCTGGACATGTCAGCTACCAAGACTTCCAATACACATGGGAACTTTGGATTCCAATTGATATGTACAGCACCCACCATCCTGTGCACCATCCTCACACCTGTATGTAAATAAACTCACCAATACACCATATCTGCCTCTGTTGTGATTCCAATGTGGTTTTTGTCATGTAGATGGTGATCTGCTAAATGACACTGTGCATGCTAACTGCTACAGCAAGTCCAACCCCGTCATGTCAGTCATGGCGACGTGACACATATGAGGGAGACACACCACTAGGGCCACACAACACATACACACCAGGGCCATCAGACTCATCACCTATACTGATGTTGCAACTAAATACAGTGGAATGCACAGACACGCCACCTATTCACAGTCACTGTGAACTAGACTACAGGTGCAGTAAGCAAATGTCAATCAGATGTGTGACTACAGACAACGCACATCCCAAAGTGAAGCACAGGTTTATTACACATTTGTAACATGTTGTTTCCACTACAAATGCAAGCTAATCCAACCGGGCTGTGGCCACAAAGTCAAAAAAACAGAAGATAGAAAGTCCAGGGGTGTGTGGCACATCACCTGTAGGGAAACGACTGCTTCCACCTTGGAAGTTGAATCGTGGATTCGGATATCCAAGTTGATCAGACAACTCCGGCAGCACCCTGTGAAGGACAGACATGACACACAGTCAAAAACAATGAAGAACAGCACAGAACGGCAATACTCATGTCTAATACATGTCACGAGATAACTACACAAAACCAAGTTAGCATGTCAACACTGTTGGGCAGTACAGACCACCTGCAAGGACACATCGCTGCACGCATCCAGTCAAGTAGCACATGGGCACACTCAAAAAGCACCAGAGCACCACACACACATATCATGCAAAGTCAAATCACTGACATCACAACCCTCTGGAGACTCACATTCAGCTGAAGAAGTTGGTGATGAGCTGCGTGCGGACATCACCATCATCATCATCATCATCTTTACTGGCATCGTGACCCAGGCCAGGATCTTCCACAGGTGGCGGACGTTGGTCATCGTCATCCAGGATGAGAGGCAACTCCTTCCGCACTGCCAGGTTGTGTAGCATGCAGCAGACGATTACAATCTTGCACACCTTTGCTGGGGCATATGGGAGGGCCCCTCCTGTCTTGTCCAGGCAGCGGAAGCGGCTCTTCAGGAGACCAAAGGTCCGCTCAATCACCCTCCTCGTCCGACCATGTGCCTCATTGTAGCGCATCTGGGCTGGTGTCACAGGGTTCCTGAGGGTGTCAGCAACCACGGCATGTTGGGGTATCCCGAATCACCTACAGACAGACAATTGCACATTAGCCGATTTGAAAATGTGTGCGGAAAACAACATAGCAGAACACACACAATGGTACAAAGTCAGTACACACCAACAAGCCAGGCACGCTGGTTCGGCATCTGTGACATCATCCTCGGGATGCGACTACTCCTCATCACGTAGGCATCGTGTGCCGAACCGGGGAAACGTGCACACACATGTGTGATGGTCATATCTGCAAGACATACCACCAGAGCATTGATCGAATGGTAATGTTTACGGTTGCGGTATGCCTGCTCATGTGCCTGTGGTGGTATCAAAGACACAGGTGTCCCATCAATGGAGCCAATTACATGTGGCATCCTCCCCAGGGCATAGAAGTCACTCTTGACGTCAGTGAGTCGTTGACGTGTTGGGAAATAGATGTACTGGTTGAGGTATCTCAACATTGCCCCCAAAACATCGCGTAGCACACGGCTGAACATAGTCTGTGACATCCCACCAGTAGTTGTCACAGTGTGTTGAAAGGTACCGGTGGCAAAGAAGTGTAGGGCTGCCATCACCTTCACCTTGGGGGTCAGCGCTGTAGGATACGGCCGGCCAGGCTGCAAATGTGGGGCCAACCGCACTGCCAAATCCTCAATAAGCTGCCTGGTGAAGCGGTACCGTCGGATGCTGTCACGTTCCACCATCGTTGCCAGGTCTGGGAATGGTCGATGGACAGCAGGAGCCCTGCAGTACATAGGTGAAGAAAGCAAGATTGTCAGTCACCCCACCTATGTGCCGGTCACCATACTCAATTTCACATGATACATCATCAACATACACAAGTACTTGATGTGTGTGTCGTTCCGTTTGGACATATATGGCACCTACATGGACATCATCTAACATCTCTGTTCAACAAGTGTTGACAACAGGTTCCAGGGTGTGCAATTGGACACCATTAGGCTGTGTCTCACTACCCATAAACTGCTCTCACGTTCCACACACATACCACAGTGACATGTCTGGACAGATGCTCCACAGGCATCACAGCTCATTGACAGGTAGATTCCCAGGGAGCCCGTCTTGCCACATGGACACTGGCATGACATGGCGTATCATGTACACGTCAGAAAAACAAACATGACACCCACAGGTAGTGGCCCCTGTAGCCTCTGCAGGACAGACATGGACGTCTGTGACACCACACACACCATCAAAGTTCATGCACAAACCACGTGGATGTGGAGACTGTCTCCCATTGTGCACATGGAGTCAGAGACATGTGATACACAACATGCACACAGACTGTGGAGGGACATCACTATTGTTGGAATGGGCCACCCTGTGACGTACATGCCTTCCCACATGTGAGCCTGGGGGTATGTGACATGTCATACACATACACAACCTGGAAATGTGACCATGACACATGCTCAGAAATGAAAAGTTACACACCACAGTGGTCAGGTGCACAACACACAAAGGACCCTGTCCCCATTAACACGTGCACAGCCTGGGTGTGTCTGCCCCCAAGTGCCACCCCCAAATCCACATGTTCACCCCCATACACAGATAAGGTTATGCTGCCACACATGCCTCATAGACAGTGTGGACTGGGTGTGGTGTTGTAGGTGTGCCCCTGAGTCCCTGGAAAGTAAATGTGGCTGGCATAGGTTCACCAGTGACCAGCATGGTGACATATGCGTGTGACCTGTCCAGGGACGTGTTGTAGAGCATTGGACCGATCGGTGTGCCCGGCCGGACCATTGCATTGAATGTGAGCGGGTACGCGTTGTATGCCTGGTACGCGTTGTACAGCAATGGACCGATCGGTGTGCCCAGCCGGACCATTGCATTGAATGTGAGCGGGTACGCGTTGTATGCCTGGTACGCGTTGTACAGCAATGGACCGATCGGTGTGCCCGGCCGGACCATTGCATTGAATGTGAGCGGGTACGCGTTGTATGCCTGGTACGCGTTGTACAGCAATGGACCGATCGGTGTGCCCGGCCGGACCATTGCATTGAATGTGAGCGGGTACGCGTTGTATGCCTGGTACGCGTTGTAGAGCAATGGACCGAACGGTGTGCCCGGCCGGACCATTGCATTGAATGTGAGCGAGTACGCGTTGTACACCAATGGACCGATCGGTGTGCCCGGCCGGACCATTGCATTGAATGTGAGCGGAGTGCAGCGTTGTATGCCTGGTACAGCGTTGTAGAGCAATGGACCGAACGGTGTGCCCGGCCGGACCATTGCATTGAATGTGAGCGGGTACGCGTTGTACACCAATGGACCGATCGGTGTGCCCGGCCGGACCATTGCATTGAATGTGAGCGGGTACGCGTTGTATGCCTGGTACGCGTTGTACAGCAATGGACCGAACGGTGCGCACACATTGGCTGGGGCCTGGCATGGCAACGGACGCGTTTTCGAAGCTCCAACGAGTCTGATGCAGTGAATTCAGTTGGCCAGCCACAACAATGTTGCAAAATCATGGGTGTCATGAAGTTGAAGATTTGAAGGATGCTGTGGGCGTGTATTAGTGCTGCAATTCCATGGATAAGTCAAATTCAGAAGATGCAAACGACTTGGACCTATCACTTTGCACACATGGGACAGTATCTGCCTCTGCAGCACACATATAATGCTGGCTGTTCCCCTGGGAGCTCACTTGCCTGCACTACATGCTCCAGGACGACATCTGCCACCAACACTGCTGCTGTTTATGCATCCTCTGGCTCCTGCAATGGCACGTACTGTGGAGAGAGCCCCAGCCTTCAGCCTTGAGGAGAACCAGGCCCTGCTGGACAGCCTCCTTCCACAGTACATCAAGCTGTATGGGACACCAGGGGAGCAGGTGAGTGTGCTGTCCACTGCCTCACTAATTGTGCATGTTGTCTGACTAGCAGGGCTTTCAGTGTGCACACCACTGGCTAGCATGCCCACTGAGTAGTTGTCACACCCCAAAGTGTGTGGTCACATGCACAGAACTGGTACAGTGCAGTAACAGTGCATTCCAACTAGGTTTACTTCCCATGCAATGATACCATGTAGTGACTGCTGGCAAACTGTTCATAGCCATTGTTGCACTGCCTGTGTACATCATATGCCCCTGTGATTGAGACATGTATATCCAACTGTGTGATGCATGTATATGTTGCATGTGTAGTAATGGCCTTTTCACTTTGTCATCCTCACAGGTTGATGCCCACCAGAAGCAGGAAATCTGGCTGACCATCGCCCGGAAAGTAAGATCCGTGGGGGTCTACAGGTGCAGGATCCGCAACTGCCAAAAGAGGTGGCAGGACCTTCGTGGCGGGACCCGGAGGATCGCAAGTGTCCAGCTGAAGCTGTCGCCTCCTCGCAGGAGGGGCGGACACCGGACCCTGACCCCCCACATGCTCCGGATCCTGGCGGTGGTCTTCCCTGACCTGGATGGGCAGCTGAAGGACAGACAGCAGCAAGGAGGGGGTGAGTCCATGACTGCACTGTGCACGTTTTCTGCCATGCTATGTGCCCTCCTCTGGCCTGGTTAAACTTCCACAGTACATCAGTCATGTGGTCCAGGACCCATGTCCCTCATTTGTTACATGCCCACTTCTCCTCTGATACGCATATGTGTGGCCCTTATAGTCAGGAAATTGTCTAATTTGGGGTCTGTGTCATTGCATTTTGCTTTGCTCAAGGTGGGGGACAGCATTTGTTCCCGTGACTATGTTGTGCAATTCATGGGTGGGTCAATTGCTTACACAATGCCTAAGTTCTGACATGTGATCTGCGTGTAACTTTGATATGTGGTCCGCTTGCTGCTCTGACTCACCACATGTCCCTGGGGAATGTGGCACACACCCATGCTGCTGGTGGGAACAATATTTGGGCCTCAGGAGTATGTGTATCCAGTGTGTCACACATGCTTAGCCACCTGCCTACTGTCCAGGACTCATCCCTCATACAGGTGGAGCTGGACAGTCATGCCTACTCCAGTGCATACAATACACTCTGTACTCCCACTCCCATGTATCATCTGGCATGTTGTGGTCAGTGAAATGTACCCTCAGGTGTCTGCCTCTGTCTCATTGTGCTGTGTCTTCGTTGTCAGGACTACTGGTATGTTCATCGTTTGGGGCTCAGCATGCCATCTGAGATGTGACCATGATAGACGATACTTCTGTGACTTATAGGTGTCTGATCACTTGACTGTGCACACAGGTGTTTGCGACTGTGGCTTTCAAGCAGCTGGATTTTCATTCACAGCACACTGTGAGGTGCACATGTTCAGAGAGTTGTGTTTCATGTCCCCCATATGTCCAGTTGGTATGACGTGGACAAATAGTAGTACAGATGATGTGGTTTTTGGGGGATGGACATGTGCACTTGTCAGTCACATAACTTGCATTCCCCATGCCCTCGGATTGTGACACAGTGCAGACTGTTGTTGTCTGGCTGCCATGGCCATGTGACTTGAGACAGTTATGTATGACTTTGCACGCATTCCTGTGTCATGGCATTCAACTTCCTGGGACTGATCCTGCAGGGGAGTGACATGTGCAACATGCACCCCATTGTGGCATTGACTATCCGGACATGGGTGCATCATGGTGTCTGGTGCTGGTATGCATCACATGCATTCCTAATTAGAATCTGGCCATCCCTTCATCCGGACACCTGCACTGACTCAGTGGCAAGAGATGTGATGTGTGTATGTTCACATGCTTCACCGTGTTCCCTGCAATGTCCAACAACTGTGTAGGTGGTGCATGTGTCCACACTGGGGTCTTACCATCAGACAGGCACCAGACAGATGGGTGCAAGGGCAGGAGGGGTGTGAGTCCCATGGTTGACCATCAGACTGACAATTGGCTTCCCCGAATCTGTGTGAGGACTTTAGGCAATGTTCAACTAAGGATGCCAGGGCTTGCTCTGTAATGTGCTGTACTTACTGTGGTGTGTCCGGTCAATGCAGGTGACTGATGTTTGTCTGTTTCCCTAATTGTTTGCAGATACATCCACGGCCACAGGAGGGGACAGCTCCACAGACCAGGAGGAGCAGCGGAGCCAGACTGGGTCAGCATTGGACGAGTGGTCAGAGGGACCCAGTGGCACGCAGGGCGAGGGGAGCCACACCGAGGAGTCCTCAGCACCATCCACCTCAGCTGGGGACCACAGCAGCTCGGAGGATGACTCCCTTGTGGAGGCGGGTCTAGGCAGCCACCAAAGGCCAGCTAGTCTGTCTGGCCCCGCCACCACCACCACCGCCCTCCCATCGGCTCCCATTCCTGAGGTCCGTGGAGGCTCCCGTGCTCGGGAGCGTGTCTCCTTCATGCCAGGCACCGCAGCCCCTGCCCCTGTGTCCCCTGCTGCCCTGAGTGAGGAGTCTGTGTACCTCCTTCGGCAGCTCCATGTAGGGCAGACAGCAATGCTGAGTGTCCTCCATGCACACACCACTCTGTTGACACAGCTGGTGTCGTTCATGGAGGGCATCTCGACGGGTATGTCTGCCCTACAGAGGAGCAATAGGTCCATGGACTCCTCCCTGACGGCAGCAGTGTCCCTCCTCCAACAGTCCCTCACCCCTCCCACCTCTGCCCCATCAACACTTCCTGCCCCCTACCTGTCCAAAGCACATGCACACCTGCACAGTCATCCACACACACATACACGAGCAGCACAGACACACCCAAGAGTAAGGCAAGACGTGCACACAAGCATCCTCAGGGAACTTATACCACAGACACAGGGGATGGGGAACACACACACACACAGGCATCCACATTCACTTCGCAGTCCTCCAAATCCTCTCCCTCCAAGACCCCTTCCCTTGCCTCGCCTGCTACCCCACATACACAGCAGGTCTTCCTGTGTGACCTCGGCCTCTTCCCCACCATTCCTGCTGACCCAGCACACCAGGGGAAAAGGAAGTCCACCCACACAGAGAGGAGTGCCCCTCGACCCCGGACACCCTCCCCCAGGCGCAGGCAGACACAGGAGCCCATTCGGAAGTCCCCCCGGAGCAGGAAGAGCAAGACCCCACCACTACCACCACGCAGCTCCAGTGCCCAGTCTCTCTCCTCCATCCCCCAGGCCACCACTGCACAGGTTCCCCCGCCACACCCTGCCCCAGGTTCCCCCACACACCGATACCGCATCCCCAGACTGCTTAGGCCCTCCCCCTGCCACTTGCTCTTCCACCCCCAACCCAGACGCTCTGCCTGTTAGTGGCACTGTTGTGGGGACCGGGTCCCCCCCCCTCTGTCCTGCCCACCTCATCTGCCCACCCTTCCACTCCCTTGGGGTCATGCACTGCAGTGGAGTCCACAACCACCACGTCTGACTCGGGCACTGCAGTGGGTACCCAGTCCACTACATCAGTCCAGCCCACTGCAGTGGTTGCGGCACCCACACCAACTAACTTGTGTACCACGGTGGTGCTGGCCCCCCCTGAGTCAGACACCTCCACTGCAGTTGCCGGTGACACTCCTGCACCCACCACCCCTTCACTGCCTCACTCTGCCATCCCCTGATCCTGTCCCTGCGGTGCCTGGGCTGCCCCTTGTATGCCCCTCCAAGGGTGATGTCCCCCAACCGTACCAGTGCAGGCAAGCAATGTGTGACCAGTTGTCACTTCTCACCCCATTGGTACTGTGATTTTGGACTGGCCATTGGCCTTAGTTTCTTTTGGACTTCCGTTTTTACCCTGACATTTGCTGAATAAAGCCTCTTTTTGTTTACTTTTGGGTTTTCTTTTGATGTACATGATGTGGATGAGTAGCATCCTGCATTTGCAGTTGTAATAGTGTTCACATCAGGACGATGAAGTGTTGCAGTGATGGACTCCATGTGGTCCATGGGATATGTGTCCTGTTGTATTCTGGATCTATGGCATCCTTTGCTACAGTCTGAGGGTGTAATGTTCAGCATTTGACACAGGGATGTCCTTTTTGCATTAGTAAATTAACATCTTTGTCTTACACTGATGCACATCTGGTGGGCTTACCACTGTTCAATGTTCCAATTTCCCTGACTGTGTGCCCATCTCCACTGGACATGCAGTTTTGCACTTCAATGTCGAAGGACTCATCTGTGTATACAGTGCAACTTGCTTGCAGGTGTTTGGTGTGTGTGCAGATGACTGACGTGACACCCCCGTACCCAGGCTGATGTGAGCAGAGCCTTCTGTGTGTTGTGGTTGTTGACTCACTGACGGAGTGTTCTGCTGACATGTTTGGGTCATGCACAGACAAGGTTTGGCACAGCGGACCTTCCACAGGAGTGGTGTGCCCTCATGGCAGTGTGTAATCTGGTGACATTGCGTGGGCCTGTGTTGTGTCAGCATGTCTGTGCGTGTTCCCTTCCCTTTTCCTACACAGGCTGTGTCCCTAGGGATGTTCCTGTTTGTGATGCTTGCTGAGGTGTTCTGTGTTCATCCAGCATCTTGGACCTGGTTTCTCTGTGATGTGGGTGCATGGCAAACTAATGTTCATGAGGTTGTCATCCCAGGTTGTCTTTGTTGTCAGTGCTGGGGATGCGGGCAAACACAGATGGGACACAATCAGGATTCCCCTTGGCACTTGTTGTTTACACGAGTAATGTGATTTACAGTTTGTGTTAGCTTACAGTGATTGTGACACGTTGTGTGTGTGACAGCTGCCACTCCTCAGGGTCAGAGCTGCAATGTTGGTAGTTGTGTACGTGTGTTCTTCGTGTGTCACCTTGGCTTCTTCATTGGTGTGTGACTATGGCCAGGATCCCATTGATTGTGGTGGATTTCACATCATGCCCATGTACAGCATACTGTGCTGTGTGTCAGACATTGACAAGTCTTGTTGACTGGCCATGTGTGATGGGTTTCTGCACCTTGGTTCCCACCACCACCCCTGGTATTGTCATGGGTGCATGTGCAATGTCACCAGTCCATGTGAGCTTCACTGCTGCACATTGGTGGAGATCAGGGTGTGTGGTGTTGAGTGTGTGCAAAAGTGAGTTGTTGCACGGCAAGACCCCTACCTCCATATTGGCCTTGGCTTGCAGGCCGTGCTGATTGATTGGAGCTTGTGTAGGTGTGATGGTAGTTAGTTGCTCAGGACACATGGCTGGGGTTCACAGTGTGAACGACATCTAACATTGTCATCACAGTGTGATTATCATGCAGGCTAGTGTCAGCACAATATGGGGTCCCTGGGGGTAGTGCTGTGGTGGGTCTGTCTCTTGCTGTGTTAGTTGCTGTTCCTACAAGCTTGTGTGACATGTGTAATTTGTGCTCCCTCTCATCTAACAATGCCTGATTGCCCACATAGGGGATTTGGATCCATGAGTTACTTTTGTGTGGCACTGTATGTGCATCTGTGTAATTGGTATTGAGGCCTCATCATGTGTTGTGTGGTTGCCTGGGGACACTGGCACCCCCCTCACCTGTTGTGTTTGATGTGCAGTGTGGGTCTGCCTATTTGTGCATCTGCACCACTGCATTGGCATATCTTTAGTGTGCTATTGGCTGTATGTTGTTTGGTGGGTTTCACCTGCTGTCCCTGGGACTCCTAGGTCATCAGTCAGCACAATGATCATTGTTTGTGTGTCCCATTGCTACCATGGTATGTTATTTGTTCACCTCACATCTACAGTCTCCACAGGGTATCTACATTAGTGTGCCCATTGGTGCAAATATGTGGGTCTGCATTATGATGGTCACTTCTGTCATTGTGTCATTGATGGATGTTGACAGTGTCAGCCCCCATGGGTGATGTTTGTCTGCACATGGCCAAAGGTATGTCTTATTTGCACTGCACTGTTTGCCTCCCCCAATCTTTGACACTGATGTGTTTGTTGTTCTGTGACCAGGAATCATCCATGCAGTTTGGCAGTTGCAGCTTTTTCAATGTCAACACTTACCTTTTGGTCACTGTGATGATGGGGGTTTAGACCCCATTGCCACAATGTGCAAAATGTGCTTCAGCTATGGACCCCACACTTACCTTTTGTTCACTGTGATGATGGGGGTTTAGACCCCATTGCCACAATGTGCAAAATGTGCTTCAGCTTATGTGTGAGAAGTTGGCCTGGCATATGCTGTCCACTAATTATAGTGGGCACCTTGCACCAGTCCAAACAACCCCTTATTGGAGATAGGTTAAAGACAACCTTTATTGAAAGCTATCCTAGTGGTAGCTATGGAGAGCAGCATTCAGGCTAAGTCTTGAAGGAATGTAAAGCAGCTTGTTTTACCAGTCTATAATCTCTTGAGTGACCAAATGAAAGAGGACCACACCAGGTATATATTCAAAATATATGTATTTATTGCTAAACACACCCCTCTAGTCTCTTTATGAAGCTAGAGTTCGAAGTACATAAATTATAAGTTAGTTATCTACAGTAATAGCACAAATACACGTTTGAGCCCTAGGGGCGTACCAAACCATATACCAATAAAGTGGTATAAGAACCACGACTGAGCTAGACACAGGGCCTAGAGCCTGTAGAAGTGCTTGGACCACAAGGAACCACCCAATGTAGTGACACAGGGGACCCATGGGGGACGCGTGCAGTGTATGAACACAGCCGCGAATCGCCGTTAACTTCTATGGGGAAAGTCGCGATTTGAATTTAAAAGAAAAGGGACACTTAGAGGAGGACTTGGAGCAAACCCTTTGAGAACTAGGCTGTTCTAGTGTCAATACCCACGGGAGCACCGGAGTACTCGAGTTACCTCACCCAGGGGAGCCGGGTGCATAGGTGTCTTTTGGGGTCGGGTTTCGTCGTCGCTTTCAATGGCGATCTGCTGCAAAGTGCTGCTGGCGGCCAAGTCAAAAGTGTTCTGGTGGATCCAAAGGTGGATCGAAGATCTGAAGAACCTGAAAGCAGAGGGGACAGAGTCTGGGTCACTAGCCAGTGACCAGGAAGGCGATGAGCAGATGCCCACCGATGTCGAGTGCTTCAGGTAGGTTGACAGTCGTCTTGACTCTTCAGCCACGAGGTCCAGGAGGCGTCGACGACGACCAGGAGCTAGATTTGAGCTGTCCCACGACGTCTGTCGATTGCACGGGTGTCGGCGACCGGATTGGACCCAACAAGCCTTGGCAACGGAAAGTCTCGTGGAAATGGAAGAAGGACAATGTTGCAGACCAGCAAGGTCTGTGGGACTCACCCAGCAAGGGTAAGTCAGGGCACGCCTGGAGCAACTAGGGAGCCCAAGCAGAAGAAGATTGGCCTTCGGGAGGGCCTACTAGCCAATGGACTAGTGACCGCAAAGGAGCCTCGAGTCGACGCACATGGAGCTGGCTCACAGGACACTCGTGGAGTGGAGGCCAGTGATCTCCGGTGCAGTTGGTGCTGGAGGCTGGGGCTACTCGGAGCCCAAAGCACGACTTCGTGGGAGACCCAGAAGAGGATGCACTTGCAAATGCGATCGGTGTCCAGGGGTCACGGTTCCACGTTATCCATGATAGCTACGGGCCTCAGCTTTGCTGGGGACTCAGGAGCAGCCTCGGGAAGTCTGGAAATCCACCTCTGGTGATGCAAAGACTTCGGCGTCCGGCGAGAGCTTCAGCGATGCAGACCGGACAATTGCTTCTTTGGTGCCTGCCAAGCAGGGAGTCACTCCTTGACCCCAAGGGAGATTCTTCAGTCCTCTAATCTTAAAGTAGAGCGTCGAAGGTCCAGGATTCTGTGTCAGAGTTTCGTCCAGGTAAATCTAAAGTCCTAAGGACTGGGGTCCCATACTTATACTAAGATAGGGGTTGGACATACTCTGGGGACCCACCTATGGGAGGGTCAGGGCAGAGGGGTGGTTACACCCCTTTCCCTTTGTCCAGTTTCGTGCCAGAGCAGGGGCTGGAAGCCCCTGAGCCGCTTTGAACTGGGGTATGCACAGGGACACCAAATGTGCCCCCAGTGCCGGACTTCAAAGCACCAGAGAGTGCTCCCGCCCAGCCCCAATACACACTATCCTGTCTGGGGAGGTGGTTACACCTCCCTGGGACAGAAACCTATTGTCCAGGCCTCCCCTGCCGGAGTTTCGGTCAGCAGCAGGAGGCCAGACTCGTGTCTGTGGCAGCGACATCCATTTTGTGATGCCAGGGCTCTGGAAAGTCAGTACCGGGTATACCGGTGTGTACATGTCTCTCCCTCTAGAAGGGTGGAATGCTACCCCCGCCGCCAGAACTGGCGGGGGAAGTATTCCAAGATGTTTGACACCAAACACGACATGTTTCCGTGCAGCCATCCCAAAGTTAGCATTTAACGCGAGGTTATAATGCGCTGAAGAGTATATGGTCGGGCTGCACTACAAACAGCATCAGAGAAGGGTCTCGAACGCTGCAGAGGGGCCCTGCTCATGCAGGGGCACCCTCTCACATAGGAACCACGCACTCTGCCTTCTGGATTGATAAGGCCTGCCATAGGAGTGACTTATAGGTTTATATGTGTGTATGTATGTAGTGATATAGGTAGCCTATATCACAGTAAGGGGTGCATGCACCACCTTACCCAGGCTGCAGTAGCAGACCTGTGGTGTCCTTTTGGCTGGCCTCCCAGGGGTGGCACAATACATGCTTCAGCCCCTGGCAGACCTCTGAGGTACCTATGCCCTGGGTACATAGTATACCATATACTAGGGACTTATAAGGGCACTCCAGATTCCAATCAGAGATGTGCCTAAGGCACATGGAAACCATTTTAGAGAGGAAGCAGATAGACCTGGGCCCTGAATAGCAGGATCCCAGTCCAACTAAGTCATAAACCAGCAAAACACCAGGAAAAAAGCGGGGGCAACCATATAGTCAGATTCCACCTTCCTACACTATGGACCCCACACTTACCTTTTGTTCACTGTGATGATGGGGGTTTAGACCCCATTGCCACAATGTGCAAAATGTGCTTCAGCTATCGACCCCACACTTACCTTTTGTTCACTGTGATGATGGGGGTTTATACCCCATTGCCACAATGTGCAAAATGTGCTTCAGCTATGGACCCCACACTTACCTTTTGTTCACTGTGATGATGGGGGTTTAGACCCCATTGCCACAATGTGCAAAATGTGCTTCAGCTATGGACCCCACACTTACCTTTTGTTCACTGTGATGATGGGGGTTTCGACCCCATTGCCACAATGTGCAAAATGTGCTTCAGCTATGGACCCCACACTTACCTTGTGGTCACTGTGATGATGGGGGTTGGACCCCATTGCCACAATGTTCAAAATGTGCTTCAGCTATGGACCCCACACTTACCTTTTGTTCACTGTGATGATGGGGGTTTAGACCCCATTGCCACAATGTGCAAAATGTGCTTCAGCTATGGACCCCACACTTACCTTATGGTCACTGTGATGATGGGGGTTTATAACCCATTGCCACAATGTGCAAAATGTGCTTCAGCTATAGACCCCACACTTACCTTTTGGTCACTGTGATGATGGGGGTTGGACCCCATTGCCACAGTGGTCATGGTCTGCTTGCATTGTGGGGGCCACACACATTTCTGTGTGACACATGTGATAGGGGGTCACATTGTATGTTCAAAGTCATGTTCAGTGTTGTAGGCATTTGACACAGTCTACACACGCTTGTCATGGTGTTGGGGGGATGTCTTTTTGTTGCATTCCTTATGTTGGTGTGTGCTTGTTGTGTCATGCATTAGCCATCCTGTGAGTGGGGGTGTTGTTGGTGGTAGGCATCCTGCCCCCATGGGTAGAGGTGGTAGTGGTGGTAGGCATCCTGAACCCCATGGGTAGGGGTGGTAGTAGTGGTAGGCATCCAGCCCCCATGGGTAGGGGTGGTAGTAGTGACAGGCATCCAGCCCCCATGGGTAGAGGTGGTAGTGGTGGTAGGCATCCTGCACCCCATGGGTAGAGGTGGTAGTAGTGACAGGCATCCAGCCCCCCATGGGTAGAGGTGGTAGTAGTGACAGCCATCCAGCCCCCATGGGTAGAGGTGGTAGTAGTGGTAGGCATCCAGCCCCCATGGGTAGAGGTGGTAGTGGTGGTAGGCATCCTGCACCCCATGGGTAGGGGTGGTAGTAGTGACAGGCATCCAGCCCCCATGGGTAGAGGTGGTAGTGGTGGTAGGCATCCAGCCCCCATGGGTAGGGGTGGTAGTAGTGACAGGCATCCAGCCCCCCATGGGTAGAGGTGGTAGTGGTGGTAGGCATCCTGCACCCCATGGGTAGAGGTGGTAGTAGTGACAGGCATCCAGCCCCCATGGGTAGGGGTGGTAGTAGTGGTAGGCATCCAGCCCACCATGGGTAGAGGTGGTAGTGGTGGTAGGCATCCTGCACCCCATGGGTAGAGGTGGTAGTAGTGACAGGCATCCAGCCCCCATGGGTAGAGGTGGTAGTAGTGACAGGCATCCAGCCCCCATGGGTAGAGGTGGTAGTGGTGGTAGGCATCCTGCACCCCATGCGTAGGGGTGGTAGTAGTGACAGGCATCCAGCCCCCATGGGTAGAGGTGGTAGTGGTGGTAGGCATCCAGCCCCCATGGGTAGGGGTGGTAGTAGTGACAGGCATCCAGCCCCCATGGGTAGAGGTGGTAGTGGTGGTAGGCATCCTGCACCCCATGGGTAGGGGTGGTAGTAGTGACAGGCATCCTGCCCCCCATGGGTAGAGGTGGTAGTAGTGGTAGGCATCCAGCCCCCATGGGTAGGGGTGGTAGTAGTGACAGCCATCCAGCCCCCCATAGGTAGAGGTGGTAGTAGTGGTAGGCATCTGGCACCCTCTGAGTAGGGGTGGTAGTGGTGGTGGGCATCCAGCCCCCCATGGGTAGAGGTGGTAGGAGTGACAGGCATCTAGCACCCCCTGGGTAGGGGTGGTGTTAGTTGTTGGCATCCAGGCCCCTATGTGTATATGTGGCATTGGTGATGGCCATCCCTCCCCTATGGTGCTGCTGTTGCTGGTGTAAGTAATTTCTGCATCCCTCTGTGTGTGTGTGTGATATGTCGGGTACGTGTTGTTTGTTTTTGTGGTTGGTGTGTGACTTACCTTCTGCGCCGTACGCGTCCGTGCCTGTTCCGGTAATAGATGTAGATTATTGGTAGGACCTGCGCGATGGGATTCATGGTTGGTTCGTCTCGTTCGTCTTTCTCTTTTCTTCGCCTCGTCCTCGTCACTGGCGTGTTCGTCTCGTAGCCGTGGATCGTCTTGTGGCGCGAATCGGAGCTTATGTGCGCCTCTCCCGGATACTTTGACGTGCCGTGCGTAGCGACGGGTTCGGCGCGTACGGAAAGCGCATCGTACTTGTCCGGCCGGACGGGGCTGCATTTTGGCTTCCGTGCGACTCGATTCTTCGTTTCCGGATCCGCATCGGTCGGAGAACAGGACCTGTATTGGGTGAGTACGACTGGGTCGGGATTTGGGCAGTTGTGCGCATCGTACTTGCTCGTTCGGACGTATGTGCGAATCGGTCGGGAAACAGGCATTCGCCTGGCTTTTTTCCCGGCCGAATGGTATTAGGTGCGCCTCCGACCGGGATCGGAATCGACCCCATTGTGTTTACAGTTTCCTCTATCTGGCAACTTCTCATTCAAGTGAATAGTAAAGAACGCTTTACTCATTTATTTTAAAAGAACTAGCTACAGATATTGCGACTAGAGGGGTAGTTGATGTATTTTCAAATGTAACAAACCCAAGCCTTTCACCATCTACCGGAAGGAGTACTTTAATTTCCGGTTTTGATTCTGCCTCCTCGTAGCTTCTCCGAGAGGTGCAATGATCATGCCACTGTCTGACTATCATGCTGATACCTTTAAGGCGGTTCAGGAACAATGATTTGGAAACTGCTAGCTGTGCAGTGGCAGGCAGAACATTTTGTACACAAAGCCAAGTCCCTTGAGCTAATTAAACCCCTCTGAGGGACCTGCAGAGGTTGTGCGCTGATTTCCAAATGAAGTGCTGCCTTCGGTTGATTATAAATAGAGACCTGAGTTGCTCTAACTCTGAGCATCTCCAAGGTAGCTCTTCCCTCGGCCCCTTCATCCCTGCCGAGATCTGAAAATAATGAGGGCCTCACCGTCCACAGATCCGATGCCTCTGTGGCCTGCACGTTCTCTGTGGATGGGCCCGGGATCTGGAATTGGATCCCTTAGAAGGCTGGGCGAGCGTGAGGTTTGCAGTTCAAGAGGACGAGGACGGTTCTGATGCTCGCAGTACTTAAAACAGGACTTATGTTTTTGTATTTAGCCAAATAAAGCGTATTTGTGCTCTCACAAGATAAAAACCATCTACCTTTGCAATATTTTCTTCAGTGCTTAATTTGAGCCGGAACTTTCCGGTGCTGAGCACTGGCACTTAATTGGTTTCCGGTGCCTTGCACCTGCACCTAATTGTCAACACCACACTTAGGGCAGTCTGCCACAAGGTGGCGCTGCTCATGTAATTTAGAGATAAGCAGTATAACAGTTGTTTAGGAAAACAATATACATTAAAAAAATGACTAATACCTGCCTCCCCAGCCATTCCTTTAGCTTTGGGGACCTGGAATAATCTTAACTGTCGTATTTACATGTGAGAGAGCTGGTTAGTAGCTGTTTTGGCAGCGATGACAGGGGTGATGGGTGGTGCAAGCTGCAGTGGCCTCCTGGTCAGTGCCCTGGCACTTAATATTTTACAAATTAAGCACTGATTTTCTTATTGTTTGTAATTCACACGTTTGAAACACAGTGTTGAAAATATAGAGCTGAAGAAGGCATGTTCGGACATCGTAAGTAGCTGCTCGGTGTCTCTAATTCATTTCTTAGTGGTGGTTGATGTCATAGTTTTTTTTCCTGTTCAGCTTTTTACTTGTAGTGTTCTCACTCCCTCTTTGTTTTTTAATCTTCCCCTTCTCTGCCTCCATAAGATACGAGAAGGTGAGTGCCCCTCGTAGAGTTGAAACCACAAATACTATTAACCAAATTGCACGGATTGAGTTTTTTCCAAGTCAAACTTTACTTGTTTTTGGTAATGCTTTTTTGCAACACAATATATTGATCCTGATTCACAAATTTATTTTGCATTTGCAAAGCTAGCACAGCTGTTTTTACAAATGCAAATTGCCTAATCGCGATACAAAGAAAAACATTGCAAATCGCAGTAATCTGTTTGATTAATAGTGCGGACATTGCGATTCTTCATGGGTTGCAGTGGGAGCAGAGAAGCAAGCGCCTGTCCCTCACTCTTTGCAAACCACAAGGAAATGCACAAATGTCTTGACTTCTCAGCTCTCCCAAAGAACACTGAATTTCACCTTTTAGGAATGGGTGCCCGCACAAACAAGCAAGATGCCTGGCGGGTACAAGCAAAATTGCATCATAATGAAAGTTGGAACAAGCATTGGTGATGCCATTTCTTCTGTACTTGGATGCAGAATTTGTTTTACTTTCCAACTAAATTTACTTGGAATTCAGTGTTTTAGCAGCCTGTTCCTTCAATTGTAGGAAATAAATGGTAAAGGTGACTTGGTGGATATTTTGTGGACTAGGACTAGTATATAACACTTTATTCACCAGAAATTTGTAATCACAAATAAACTCCCTTCACAAGTGGCATTCTCACTGCAGCAGTAAAACTCAAAGCACTATACTGACAACGTTCACCATTCCTTCATATGAAATCTCAGATTTTTTACCCTAATTGTTTTCCTCTGCCTTGTCTCTTCTCTTCTCTTCCTGGGTATACACTTCTCTGTCTTGACTATGTAGATGAAAAGAAGTAGAAGGGAGTGATAGAGAGGAGCCATTAGAAGGTGGAAAGATAGGTAAAGCAGGCAGAGACATAAAGTAAAGAGTGAAAGGGGGCAGCAATAAAGAAATGGGCAGAGAAGAAGAAAAAGGAAGAGGTAGTAAGAAAAATAGGTAGGTAGATAAATAAGGTTTCAGAGTAAGGTACAGTGGAAGAGAGAGCTGGAGATAATGAAAAGGAAATGTAGAGGGAACTGGGGGAGTATATCAAGAGATTAGGTATAGAGAGGTAAGCTAAAAAGGGAGGTGAGCTAGAAAGAGGTGGTGATAGAGAGAGGTACAGCAAGACAATTAAAGGATGTAGCAAGATAAATCTAAAGAGATGCAAGGTAGAGAGGGAGCAGTGAAGCAGAGAGGGGCAAAATGAGAACGTGTGAAATAGAGAACTGAAGTAGAGATGTGGTGGACAGGTAAAGATGCAGATGCAGGAACACATAGTGGTCAACAGAGAGGTGGGTGTGCGAGAGAGGTAGTGAGAGGAGTATTGAGAGACGGAAGATAGAGAGAGTTAAGATAGGGGAGGGTACATAAAGATGTAGAGATCGTAAGATCGCAAGGATGAAGTAGAAGAGGTGAGGTAAAGTAAGGAAAGGCATGAAATTGAAAAAATATTCTTTAATTTATTTGTAACCAACTGTCTGAGAGCACAAAGGATAAGATTGGGGCGGATGGCCATGCACACTAAGCATCTGTGAAGTGAACATGCCCACTGACAATTTAAAAAATAATCTGTTTTATGTGTGCTGATACTAGACAGAACTTGTCATGAGCCAGTTTACCAGAGGGGCCTTTGCAAAGTGGGGGCCGGGGCCATTGCCCTCTTTGCCCACGCTTCTAAATGTCCTGCCCATTTCAGATATCTTTCAAGTGCATGCATAAGTTTTGGGCTTCAAAGCCAGCAGATAGTACACGTGAGCGGCTCTGAAATCACCTCCTCTTATGTCACCTCCCCAGTATGGCACCTTTTGAGCCATTAAGGAACTAAACATCGCGAAGGAGGTCTGCAGGGCACTGCAAGTCTCCATTGTTGCACTTGCTATTGTGTGCAGCAAAGCACACAGCCACATCAATTAATATTAATGAGGCCGGCGGAGGGTGGCACACAGGGCACAGTCCTTGTGCACAGAGATGGGATCATGAATCATCGCTGCACAAAGAATGAGGCACCTTGCTGAAAAAAGGGAAATAGCCCCATGATTTACACCTAGCAACAATAGCATATGGCTAACAACTTCATCAATGAGACACTGGAACCGACACTTAAGAACAGGTTATGGAATCAATCGAAGGGAATTCTGTAAAAGGTACATATGAAATATTGGGATTTGGATAATTACATTTTAGGAAAGAAACACTGAGAACAACATGAGAAGAAGATGAATACACTGTTCTGAAGTCTATAACAGTGCACGTTCATGCTGAAAAGATAACATTTAACCTGTGGCTCATTTCTTTTTTATTTTAGTGCCAAGCCGATAAGGCTTTAAGAAGTAAACGTCTGATTCAGTTAAATACTTGAAGTGATATTAAAACAGCACCCTTAGCAAAGGGACCCTCATATTACACAGCATTTCCAATTACATCTGGGGCCATATTACTGAAGTGGCCTGGGGCGCAATGGGTGTTTGCACCCGCTTTGCCCTCCCCTGGGGAACTTTGGTATTACGGAAGGGGCTGCAGACGCTTGTTTGTCCCCTTCTGTAATACCGATAGCGCTGGCACACATAAAGCACCAGCGCTATCATCAGGGGGCATTCCCTCATTTGCATGGGGCCACGACCCCAAGCAAATGAGGGGATCTCTTTGCCTCTGCACCAGCGCCATATTACAGACACAAGCGCAGAGGCAAAGAAGCTGACAGGAGGTGCACTGACAGTGCGCCACCTAAAAGGTGGAGCACTCTCAGTGCTCCCCCTGATAGCAGCCCTCTCGAGGGGGAATAGGGGGACCCATGGACCCCCCAGCTAACCCCTTGCATGTGGGTGCAGTCACTCACTGTACCCGCCTGCAAGGGGATCTCTAGTCCCCTTTAAAAGTGCAGGCAGGTTGCCGCCTGCACTGTGAAATATGGAGGAGCTTCAAAGCAGCCACTCCATTTTTCACATGAATGGGGCAGTGCAAGTTTGCTGCTGCCCTGGGGGCAGTGCATTCATCCTAATACATCGCTTTTTCCTTGATTGTGCCGGGCGCACCTTTTAAAAGGTGCGCCCGGTACAATCAAGGAAAATGAGCCGTATTTATAATACAGCCCATGGTTTCTAAAGGACAAAAGTTAATCAGCATTGTCCCTGATGTGCCAAAAGTTGGTTCACAAACTAGAGGTGAGCAAGTCAACAAATTACTGGGAAGAGACAAGTAAGAGCCATGCCGATTGTCTGGCTTGACTTTAAGAGCCTGTGCACGAGAGAAGCCAAAAGAATACCTGGCTTTTGAATCATGCAGCAAACCTCATATCAAAATAAGATAAAGTCTCTCAATTTTTTTTTAAAAACTGCATTTCTTTAACATGCAGAAGTGTTTCATCTTAGTACATCAGATTATATCACTTAACTGAGAAGCATTTATTAAAGGTGATCGCTTTTAAACATTCATGTCCGGCCCTTGCCTTGTCAGCAATGACATTAGTAAACCAAAGCAAGTAGTCAGTTGTCATGTGTACTGTACATGTGGCCTAGATTCTAAATATACATGGAGCGACATAAAAGTCTATGACATCAAACACAAGATGTTTTTGTACAGTGCACATCCTGAACTCTGGATTTGAAGGTGTTCTCATTTGTGATAATGAAGAAAACAATATTTGCTTAGGGTCACACCATTTAGTTAAGAACAAGCCTAAATTGATCCCAGGTTTTCTGGTTTCATGTTGTGCTGTTCAGCCACTCAAAGGGTATCTCTTTCTCTTTCCTATTTTACATCAAACGTTAATGATTTTTCTTTAATTGTTGGCACATGAGGTTAGAGTGAGGGTGGTGGTGGGGAAGCCTGGCTTGTTTTGAGCTTGGGGGTCCAAGAGAAGCTTGAGCTGAGCCAGTGCCAGTGCCAGGCGTCTGACTCAAAATCAAACTTTCAGTAGCTCGCTCACCTCTCTCACTAAAATAAATTATACAGCACAGGAAGAACCACAGCAGCAATCACCCATTGTTAAAGACAGATGTTTTAAAGCGGACCTTTATGTTGGGAGTGTTCAGCTGTTTATCATGTTCTGTTATCATTTGATGTGGCTATCTGCAAGGATTAAAGTCTAGAACCAATCCTTGGCATTCGCCATGTATCACAACACATCACAACATATCATTTCTATACTTCGATTTTCACCATTGTTATCTGATGTGTCTTATAAGTAGAATTTTAAGTCATTTATGTGTTAAAGCACAGCGTGGAAGCAGAGAGGGTTCTGGAATGTACATGGCTGCTGCAGATGTCAAAGTTGTGCAGCCTGCTTTCTGCTTGAGTTGCCAGCAGCCATGAATAATGTATGTCATCAGGGGATGCCTTTACACTGCTGTGGTTACAGTCACTAGCCGTGGTGCTGAACTCAAGGCAGCGCTGAAGGGAAAAACACAGTCTAAAACGGACGAAGCAGAGCAATCTTTCGTACACGTTTTTAAACGATATGTACGTTAAAGGAAAACACAATGAAAATTCTTTAATGTATAATACAGAATGTACTTTGAAATGCAGGGTTTCTCAGTCAGATTGGAGCTTATACAGTAAAAGCCGTCATATTAACGAATCAATCTGAACTGCCTAAAATGCAACAAAGCCAAACCATTAACTCTTATGTTTATTTGTTTTATCTGTTAGTGGACGTTCACATTTCGACTTAAATACTATACTTAGCATTTGTTTACCAAAAAGGGGAATTGCTATATCGCAAAGAGGTTACATATCTGTAGTTTGAAATATTCATAGTGTAATTTCTTTTTCCCTTATTTGGGGACCATTTGCAAATACATCTAAGGTTACACACACACACACACACACACACACACACACACACACACACACACACACACACACACACACACACACACACACACACACACACACACACACACACACACACACACACACACACACACACACACACACACACACACACACACACACACACACACACACACCTGGGTGTTGTGTGTGTGAGAGTGTGTTGTGTGTGTGTGTCTGGTGCAACTATGTGATGGAAGTTTAGATTTACTCTCAAATCAGGATTTGGTACCTTTCTGGCTCTTACATAGGCACATACATGAAATGATTTTCTATGAGTGTTGCACTGTAACAATAAGTAAATAGACACTACTGTTTTTCTGTGAGCTACAATTATTCATACATTCATTGATTCATAGGTTCTGCCTAGAAAGATCTGCTGTGTATAACATCAATACTTACAGTTTGCTTTGGACCAGCCCATTGCTTATCACACCTCCCCTGAACCAGAGCTTCCTTACTATACTTTTGATTTAAATACTTGTATCTTTCCACTGCTTACATTTGGGCAACTACTTTTTAGGTCTTGCCTACACACAGCTATAGGTGTTTGTCGCATGCCTCTTGTTGCCAACATACATACAAATATATCCATACATACCTACAATATAAAAGAGTGGGCGTTAGGTAAGACCCCTTCAGCCACTGGATGTTACAATTTTGTAAAAGTTGCTATTGGCTGGGTGTACCATCTTTAAAGCCATAACATTTTGTATAAGGTTACATGGGATACGTTCCCCACTGTGATACCTACCTTCTCAAAGTTTCTTTGTCCCTTAACTCCTTCATTCCCACCAGCCATCTCCATGTACACGATGTGTCCGCAGTTAACCACACCCTCCATTATCTGGCATATGCTCGTATTTTGACTTTGCCAATGCTTTCTGAATTAACAAAGCCAAAATAGAAGCTTGCCAATACTTATTTTGAAAGGTTTTCCTCAGACAAATACACAGGTACAAGATAAAATTAAAAACAACAGCACCACCTCTTGCCTGTAAGCGGTGTTGTTGGAATGACAATACGCTTAAAGGATGCCTTTACCTCTGGGTGTCTGAGTGTCACTGTTTTCTTTAATTTTGTTGTACAGGATACTAGAATTAAGTCTTAGCTTTTCAGTAAATATTTTTGCAGGGCACAAAAAATGTCCTCTTATTTGTTCCTAAAGAGAGGAGACCGGTAGTTCTTCTCATTGGATGGTTTAGAAAGATTATCTTCTGCAGCCTATAGTAGCCTGACGGGTGTTCAACATTTGTATTAAACCTTAAATTTGTGTGTTTCTGTGCTGTGTGCGCATGGAAATAAAGGGCATATTTACAAAAAAATGTCGGAGTGCGGAGCTGCGCCAAATTTACAAGAATACAGTGCACCCCAGTGTTCCCTCTAGCGCTGGCGCAAAAAAAGCTGTCTAGTGCCAGTGCAGGCACCTTGCCGCCATGTTGCAAGGGTGCCTGTGCTGCTGGGATGATTGTTTATGGGCAAGAAGATACACCTTCCTGCACATAAACAATCAATAATGGTGATTTGCTCTTTCTATGGGTGCTGCAGAATGCGAAAGAGCAACAAACAAGGAGAAATGAATAATTTCTCCTCATTTCGCCATTTTAACGCCTGGTATTCCATGGCGTTAGTTTTTTGGTGCTGCCTCAGCCTTGTTAATCTAGGGCAGCATCAAAAAGCAATGGGTGTTGCAGTGGAACGCCCACAGCAACACCAATTGCACACCTCTTTGTCACAGAGGACTGCAGTGGAAAGGGGCATATTTACAAGGTGGCATTAAGCCACGCTAAGTGGCTTAGGGCCACCTTGTAAATGTGAAAAATGACTCTACATCACCAGACCGTCAAAAAAAGTGACGCTCTGATGGTGATAGGGGCTTTTAAATATGCCCCAAAGTGACTTCTTGAACATCTCTGAAGTGCATGAGATGCTAATGGGATATACCACTGCCTCCTCTGGAACCTATCTACTGGTAGGCTTTGCAAATTAAAAAATCCAGCAGAGCGTGACTTTCTATTTGATGGTGTTCGTTATTTAAACTACACCAGGATGTGTTTTTGCAACCCTCTTCAATCATGTGTGCGGTTTTGCAGGTTTCTGGGCTAGGTTTTGTTTGTTGTTCCTTTTTATATATTTGCTCTGCTTCTTGGCATGCTTAGAATTCTAAACTCACACATATAATCGGGATATCAGACCTACTGCCCAAAATAAAATTAGCAATGAATCAGGGTGGCCTGGTGGTGTTGCCTGCCAGTTACCCACATGGTCTCTAGCTATCTCGGGGCGAGGTGTCAAATACTGCATTCTGGCAAGAGTTGGCAGGTGTTACTTTTTGTTGCGTTTGGGAATTAAGGGCTAGTTCTTGAAGTTGTCTGGAGGCAATTGTTCTTAAAAGAAATACAGGTAGCAGTTTTTCAAATGGGGATGCGGGCACCTCTAAACAAAAGGTTGTCAGTTTTGGTGGAAACAACAGTTTCATAAAAGTATGTAAGAGGAAAGTGGCAGAGTGCTTAATGGAATTTTTTTTATTTTTTACAATGAGCCAATTAGCCTCACCGGGCACTTGCTCTGTATACCTGATCCTGTCCGCTGTGACTATCCAGTCCAAAGATGATAGGATGGATCATCTGTTGCCTTCCACTGAGCCCATCCACCGCTAAAGGTAACAGGCTCCTCACGCCTGTCTTTGCCCCAGTCCATCCACCCCTAGACGTTATCTGGTTTACAAAGCTTTCCATTTGCTCAGCACTGCCAGCTCATAGTTAAAAAGATCTGTATCTCACCCTCCACCCATGTACAAACCAGCCCCGGAGGTGACAGTCTGTCATCTTGTGCCAATGATTGACAGTCTGTTCACAGAGGTGACAGGTTTTGTTGCTGCCTTTCAATCCCCCTAGCTATCAGTCACTAGAAGTGACAGGCTCTGTATCCTCTGTCAGCCAATGCCTGAGCCCATACAGACCTACAGGAGACAGTCTCTAAGACTTTATGCCCTGAATCACTATGTGTCAGTCATTAGCACCACTACTGTTCCAGAGCGTGCCGACTTTGCATCACTGTACCAATCTGAAGAAAATGTATAGTACCAAAGTGGCATGCTCCATATCTCGGGTTCTTTTGCAAATTTCCTGCAATTCACCACTTTAGAGAAAAGATACCTTAATCTTTCCAAGCTTGATAAAATCCGGACGATTGAGTTGGTTGATAGTAGCTAGTTATGCTACTGTGAAAAAAACAAAATCTTTGATTACAAAGTACTGCATACAACGGACTAGTAATATCTGTAGTACCAAGAGTGCCCTCATCAAAAGTGTAAGGGATGGTTAAGGCTGGCCATGAACATGACTATGTTTCATGTTGTAAGAATATATTATAGCCTGCAAGGCCCTAAATTCATCCCTGGCTTCTAAGGGTCTCAATAGACTTTGGCAATACAGATGTGACGCTCCATCTCACATTGTCAGATAGAATTCATTCACTTGTTTATTTACATAGTTTTGTAAAGTGCAGACCACTCCTCATTAGTTGATGAAATCAAAGAGAAGACACATGGTGTAAAGGGGACGTATTTCAAGTGTTACAAACAATCTTGGAGTGGTATGCCATTCAATTTCTTTCAAGCTAGCTTCATGTTACTCTTGAAGGATAAAGCGCTGATTCTAACATGTTGATGAGAAAAAGTTCTGACCTTCCTTTGTAATGCCAATGCCTAGAGCTAGACGTAAACTCACTGACACAGTGTGATGGCCACCTTGAAATCATACAAAATTACATTCCAAGATGGCCACCCACTTCAACTTGCTTTGACAGTGCTCTACTACAAATCTAAATATCAGAAGTCAACAGGCATTGGAAAGCAAGACTGATTGTTTTACAGACCACCAGGAGCACAAACCAACCTCAACAAAGCCATCGCTGAATTCATGACCCCGCTCGCCATCAAATCTGAACACTTTGGGGCATATTCTCAAGGACTTATCGCCGAGTTAGCGGCACTTTATCGCAGCCAAAGTAGCGATAGATTTATTGCCCTATTCACAAGCTGGTGCTAACAGCCGATATCGCCAGTTTACCTGCGATAGCAGCCGCAAAAAACATCGCCACGGATGACACCGGCAACTAACGCTAATGAGATGCAGAGTAGGCGTTCCCGTGCAAAAACCCGCGACAACACCACTTCGCAACATTCTCAACGACCAGCCAGATCGGCGATAAGATCACAAAACATGCGATAAGGCGCGTTAGCAGCAGGGAATTAACACCTGCTCTTACCTGGTATTAAGTCGGACGATAACCTGTACCAGAAATGGGAGCCCAGCCCACAGCCACACCAGAAGAACAACAGATGCCATGGAGCTACTGATCATGCAGCCAGACACCCAAGAGGGCCAAAACACCCACCGCCACCTCCCCCAGGACTCCCTCCCCCCTGGGGCCCTACCCCGGACAAAGATATTTTACATCAACTTTACGAAATCATGAACAAAACAATTCGCCTGATGTTGCACAAGTACAACAATTAACATTCATGTGTGGTCAGAAAAAGGAGAATCATTCATTCATCTTTGAATTTTCAAACAAATTATTTAATTCAAGTTTAACTCAAAACAACTATTCGGAAGAGTCATGGCGGGTCGTCTCTGGACAATCTGTAAGACACAGCCTGCAAGACAAAATTCAAGATAAGAAATTGTGTCATGCGCTCATCAAAGGACAGAGAGAGAGAGAAAGAAAGGGAGAGAAAGAGAGAGAGAGTGAAAGAGAGGGAGAGAGAGAAAGAGAGAGAAAGGGGGAGAGAGGGAGAAGGAGAGAGAGAGTAACAGAGGAAGAGTGAGAGACAGTGAAAGGAAGAGAGGGAGAGGGAGAGAGAGGCCTCACTGCTCACCTGCTGCTACCGGTGTGTCTCCAACCACGTGCCGGTATACCCTGCAGTCCACCAGGTCCCTTATCTGAAACAGAGTCCAGATTTATGAATGGCAGAGTTCATATCAGTGCACACGCCATCATCGCTTGGCTGCCCCTGCGCACAAAGGCTACTGTACCCCAGCCCCTCCCGCCGCCCAGCGGTGTTTGCCCGCCCCTGCGCACCCAGGCCTCACTGCTCACCTTCCGCCACCAGCGTGTCTCCAAGAGGGCCCACCACGTGCCGGTGCAAGCTCCAAGCCCGGGGCCCACGACTTTGGCAGCCTCCACATCCGCAGCCCCACCCCGCGGGCCACCAGGTCACACACGTGATTCTGGGTCTTGATTTTAAAAATGGCAGAGATCATATCAGTGCACACGGCATCATCGCAGGCTGCACACCCGCTCAGCTCTATAGGTGCCACTAACTCTGTGAACGGCGAGGCAATGCCACGTGACGGTAGGCCCACGCTGCCCGCTGGCTCATGCCTACACTGCGGTCCAGCAGGGCTAACACAAACCCTTACCAGTCCGGACCGCCAGGACGGCGCATCATCGCAGGCTGCACACCCGCTCAGCACCTAAGATGCCCCTACCTCAGTGCACCGAAAGTCACCGTCCCGTGGCGGTAGGCCTGTGCCGGCCGCAGTGTTTCTGGTGCTACCAACTCTGTGCAACGCAAGTCATGGACCCTTTCTGATTGAGTCTCGTGATATGCCAGGCGGACGCAGCCATGTCACCTCTGGCAGTGGGGAAGAACTGGGACACGCAGTGTCGTCGGCGTCCCCTTTATACGTAAGCCGAGTGGGCTGAGACGGCGTACACCAGGCCAGCGTAGGGGTGTGAATAATTATCCTTGGGCTCTGGGCGTGGTTCATTTCTGGGCTGATGCGTGTGTCTCTATTGCAGTGTCCGCGCCACACGGCCCGCAATCGACAATGTTGCAATGTTGCATGCACCCGGAGGGCGGCCGCGCACAAAGGGATTGTACAAGGAGCGCAAGGCCGCTCGGGCTCTTGGCTCATGCATGCCAACTGTTGTGTGTGTATCGCTATTGGTGCACCATAAGCCTAAGGCCTAGCCTCAATTGCAGCACGAAAGCCACATAGCATTTCCAGAATGCAAGCAGTAGTCAGACTAACATTAGGGATGAAAGCTCCTTTGTCTCAATACATAAGGCGGAAGGACATCTGCACCTCCGACCTTGGTCTTGCATGCGGCAGGCACCGCCTGAGAGAGATACCATAGCAGATGATGACAACTCCCACACTACGCACAGCGCTAATGAAAGACCAACGTATCCACACCCCACACACAGAAGTCCTTGCTCGAGGTACTCTTGCATGGAATGCCCTTGACACTTACGTACACAACAACCCATATGTCCAAACATTGCACACACATACGACTCACTGCTCCGAGCTGTGGCATATCATCCACATAACTGCCGCAGGTCAGAAGAGTGCCGGTTCTACGAGAGCCACCAACGCAATGGCAGAACATCCCGGGCGCATGCACAACGCCTGTCACGTGGAACTGTACCATGACCGAATGCTGCCTGCTAGTGTCTGATGCATTAGTCTGCATGTTGTGGCCCTTGTCTTGCCCGTACTGACACGCACATGGCAATAAAGTCTACGCAACTTCACTAGTGTTCAACTGTGATGAGTGTTGATTAGAATGACAAATCTTGTTGCCTCAATGAGCATTGTCCATACACTAGAAGGGACTGACTGACGCATTTCACTTAGGGGTGAGTCCCTATTGCCAGCTCCACCTCTGTGAGCCAGACATAGTGGTTGGGATAGTTGCTGATAGACCTGTGCTCTTACGTGTCTTCAGCAATGTGAGTATGGTGTCCATATTCTTGCCATGTGGATCAATGTGATCCATCACTACAGGCTGTGTCCACCCAGTTGAGTGTGAGGAGGTACACGAAGAGATGTTCTGTTGTCAAATGTGATGGGGGACACTACTTTAGGCCTGCCAACGACTTTGACATTTCATACCCAGCCCTATTTCTAACATTGTGTGGGGCAAAGTTGAGGAATTGCGCGATTGTTGTTTCAGAGCAATGAGGCCACAGCTAGTGCACACATTCCCAGTCATCTCACTTCCTATGTGTGTCACGGTCAAACATGTGCATTGCTTTCATTTCCCAGGGTGTACCTTTTTGGGCAATCAATGTCCTTACATTCATCCATACTTTCATACTTGATCGATTATGGACATGATACATCTGTGTGAATTTGAATGATTTATTCACATTCGGTGGAGTGTCGGAGCTGAAGCAGTAAATGGCCATGCAAACCCCACATTACATTGTAGCCCAGTGGAGGGCCAGCCAGAGTCATTTAGGGATTGACAAGTACATCGGAAGAGGAAGAGTACAGTCCGCAGTCTGATTGCTGTGTCATTGGTAAGCAAACAAAATATGGCAGTCCATGTCGAGGTCCAAGGTGAGTGTCGCAGAGTGTTTCGGGGGACAGTGGGAGGTGTTGTTACAGGGCATGATGCAGAGGGCAGAACCAAGTTGAAACAGGGCATATGGCGGAGAAGAATGCTACTGGCTCCTTCTTACTACAAAGGTGGAATCACCCGCATCTTCGTCCTCTATGTCATCTGTCTGACATGTGGGTGCTGATGTTTGGTCTGCAGCACTGTGTGCCACTGACACATCAGGGGCCGGAGATGTGTGTGTAGAAGTACCAGCAGCATTCATCAGTGACTGCCTTAGTGGCAGCAATGCAATGATGAGGATCTGCAGGGCATGGAAGATCCCAACAACTTTTCGCTGGTGTGCATCCGTGGCAGCCATTCTTTCCGCATGCATCCGCTCCATGTTCTCCATTATCCTCAGCATCTGTGCCAACTCTCGGCTGACATCGCTGAGGCCACTCTGACTAGACAGTTGTTCTCCTCTCAGAGTCATGACTCCAGCGATGTCGGGCATGGATTGTTGGACATCATGGAGCGAACTGTGGGTGTCCGTTAGTGAGTATAAGTGGTCCCTGATGGGACTTAGACACCCACGTATGTCATCTAGTTTGGCTGCCATGAGGTCGAACCCCACCCGCACCTGTTCAGCCACCTCCTTCTGGCAGTCTAACACATGGCCTTGGAATGCGATGTGTTCTTTGGTGAGGTGCTGGTAGCCAGCCGTGGTGGTGGGTGCTTCCTGCTGTGTGGTCTGTGCAGGGGGTGGGGTCTCCTCGATGAAGCTGGGCTGCCCTGCTCCTGGAGGTGGGTTGCCATAGCTGTCCATGAGCTGTTGTAGGGCGTCGGTGTCGAAGGTGTGGAGGTCCTCTTTATCATCACTGATGAGTTGTCTGGTCTGCTCTGCAGGAGGTGTTGATTGTCCCTCTGCAATGTGAAGGGGAGATGCATTTTAACATTGTGTTGACATGTATGTTGACGCATTGTTCAAGTTTACATACAGACTGCATGACAATGTACATTGTTACTGTTTGGGAGGAGCTGACTATTTGATGCGGGACAGTGGACATTTGAACTACATCACGGATGGGAGGTTGTACACGTACATTATCATCTCACAGTTTCCTGCTATGCCAGATGTGATTGGCCAGTTTCTACGCACAAGCGGAACCAGTTGTGTCCTCTGTTCTGTAGTGAGAGTGTTGCACTTTGTACCACATTGTCGTAAATGATGATGTGCTGTTATTGCTATGTGTGTGTGCTGCATTGTGGGAGAGTCGCCCCTGCAGCTGTGATTTTGCTGCCCCTTATCCCTTTGAGGCGGTGTGCCTTTGACTTCTGTGCTTCTACAGTGCTGAGATGTTGCAGACTTGGCTAATTTTGGCTCTAGTTTGGATTTTTGGACTCTTGGGCATGGTTTATCCGCAGATGTGTTGTTGACGTCAGGGGTTGTTTGTGCACGTGGATGTGTCAGAGTGTGACTTGCTCCTTTACGGATGTGTGCCACACTCAGCCACCTCAGTGTCGTGGTGTGCACCATGTCATGATAATTGGACTGCAGCCATGCTGTTCGTCATGCAGTGTCACTTGCATTGTCAGTGTGGCTCACAGACACGCAGCTTTGCTGGTTTTGACACGTGTGCATGGGTTGGTTGTGATATTGGTGCTGTGTGGGGAGGGACCCCTTTGTGCCAATAGTGGACGGGGCCTACTTGCTGTTTGTATATTTGCTGCAGTGTGCCAAGGGGATCAGGGACATGATTCAGAGTCATTGTGGGTGTGCAGTGTGCTCTACTTAATTGTGCATGTGTGCCATTGTGCCCATCTCCCCCCGTCCCCCCAGTCCCTGTTCGGTACTCACCCTGGTGCTGTTGTGTCAGGTCATGTCGAGCAGTGTCCGGACCCCCAACTCCTGCCACCGTCTCCCCACTGATGACTGTGGCCACCATTTTCTCCATCTCATCCAGCTCCTGGTGTTCCGCTGGACTGCCACCTCCAGTCTGCATTGCTGCCTGATGGTTGTCAGCGAGTTTCTTCTTGGTTTTGTGCTTCGCATCATTCCAGCGCCTCTTGACCTCTCCAATTGTCCTCCTCCTCACTCCGACTGCATTCACCTTGTCCAGGATGGACTGCCATATTGCATTTTTATTTGCCAATGACACGTTGGAGGTGACGAACAGTTGTTGGTGGTGTTCTATCACCTCCGTGATGATGATCCCGTTTTCCTGCGTACTGAACCTCGTCTTCCTCATCTTCTTCTCCTTGCCCTTCCGTGACCCCGAGGTCCCAGGCTGGTCCTCCTGGGTGCTTGTGGGGTTCTGGTCGTCCTCTGTACTTGCTCCGGCTTCCTCCATGGTGCTACGCAGTTTGAATTATTTTGTTTGTGTTTTTCGGTGCTTTTATAGTGCATTTTCCCGCATGACGTGTGGGAATTGCAGGCCTGTTGCTGGTTATCGCTTATTTTTTTTATCGCGGTTGGCCACATCGCAACTTTTTTCGCATTCGTGTTCCGTGTTTTTTTGCCATTACGGTAATTTTATCGCGGTCATTTGACGCGTTAGCGTGAGACTATCGCATGGTACCGCCGTGTTGCGAATACAACGTTAACACGGCTTTATTTTCACGCGATAGACTGCGATGTGCAATTTTGCGATAATTATCACACGTTCTTGAGAATATCCCTCTATGTCTTCCTGGGAGACCTCAACTTCCACCTGGACGACTCCACTGACACCAACTCCACCGACCTCCTGGAAAGATTGGACAACATCAGCCTCAAGCAGCTGGTCACGTACCGCACGCACAAAGCACAACACACACTAGCCCCCATCTTCATGCCCAGCAACTGAATACGATAGAGCCACACCTCGGAACTCACCTGGTCCGGCCACTCCATTGTACACTTCACCTTCACAGGACATCCCCACTCTGCCTCCAACCACCACAGCACCCCCTACCATAGCTGGACCAAGGTCACTCAGCAACAATGGATCGACGCCTTCAGCATCACACAGCCCAATGTCACCACCAACTTCAACCAGGCAGCAGACGACTTCAATGCCTGGATCAGCAATGCCACCAACCAAGTCGCTCCCACCAAACCAGCCAAAAGGCACAGACCTACGAGATGAGCAAGCTAGTACACTCTGGGACTCAGCACGGTAAAGCACAGGTGCAAACAACTGGAAAGAAGATAGTGCACCAGGTGGAAACACACCGACTGAGCCACCTTCAAATCAGCCCTCAGCTGCACAAAAGGGGGCCCTGACCAACTGGATAAAGACCAGCACCAACCAAACCAAGGAACTCTTCACCATTGTCAGAGAGTTCACCTGCCCATCAGCCACCGGAAACTCGATCCCCTCCTCACAGGAACTCTGCGTCACCCTTGACAGATACTTCCACAAGATAGCAACCATCTATGAAAACTTCTATCCCCAACCCTGCGATCTCCTCGACATCCCATCGACCACCTCCACTGACCACCCACTCACCGCATGAGAACAACTCAGCACACCAAATACAATCACGCTTATGAACTCCAACCACTCGGGAGCACCCACAGACCCATGTCCCCACTGGCTTTTCAACCTGAGAAGAGACGAGATTAGCCACCAGCTTACCACCATCCTGAATGCCTCCATAACCTCAACCACCTTTCCCGACACCAGGAAGCACGCGGAGATGAGACCTCTCCTCAAGAAACCATCGGCAGACCCTAGCGAGAGCTCCAGAACTATTGTCCCATCTCTCTGATCCCATTCCCCACAAAAGTCCTGGAGAAGGTCATCAACCTCCAACTCACCGAACACCTGGAGAGCAACAACCTACTGGAACCCTCCCAATCAGGCTTCAGAGCCAACCACAACACTGAGACAACCCTGATCACCACAGCAGACGATGTCCGCACCTTACTCCACAGAGAGGAATTAGCGTCCCTGGTCCTGCTTGACCTTTCCGCGGCCTTCAACACTGTCTCCCACCACAAACTCCTCGAGTGACTAAGCCAGATTGGAATCACAGACAATGCGCTCAGATTGATCGATGTGTCCTTTCTCACGGGACACACCCAGAGAATCCACCTCCCTCCCTTCACCTCATAACCCAAGCACACCATCTGCGGCATACCCCAAGGCTCATAACTCAGTCCTACCCTCTTCAACATCTGTATGACACCACTAGCAGACATTGTCAGATCGCACAACATCAACATAATCGCCTACGCTGATGATACCCAGCTCATCCTCTCACTCTCAGCGGACCCCACCTCGACAAAGACCACCTTCCACAACTCTATGAAGAATGTCTCAGCCTGGATGAAGCACAACTGCCTGAAGCTAAACACAGACAAAACTGAAGTTGTGATCTTTGGCAGACACACCGCTCTCTGGAATGACTCCTGGTGGCCAGCTGAGCTCGAACCCACACCCTTGTCAAAAGCCCATGCCGGCAACCTTGGCATCATCCTAGATAGAGAACTCTCCCTGAAATGTCAGGTCAACGCCATCTCCTCAGCCTGCTTCCACACGCTCTGCAAAGTTTTGAAGTTGCTCCCCATCAGCACCAGGAAAACGACGACGTAAGCCTTCATTACCAGATGACTGGACTACGGCAAGGAACTGTCACAACAGAGGTAGGTTAACCACTAACCTTTCTCAAGCCGGATACAGCGGGAACGGTGGTTGTTGCTAGTTTAACCCTTTCCCTTTATATGGAAACACCAGTGAGTATATATGTATCACTCTACTAGTCTCACCACCGTAGGGGAAAGGGAAAAAAGGGACAAATGAAACAATAAAGTCGCAGCAGAAAAACATGTATCGAGGCAGTCTTCGGGAGTCGTAGACCTCACTCCTACAATTGCCCTGTAAGTGAGACACAAGGACACATACAATGAAGCTCCCCCTTTATGCTACCATAATCAATGCTTCTATATGTGTAAGGTACTTACAGGAAATGCTGCTGCATATATTCCAACATAAACGCCAAGTTATTAATATAAAAGTAAATCAAAAAGATTCCTACGGGGTAATAATAGGAATCAATCATCATGTCTTTAAGTCTGGTTAGAGGTACTTATCTGAGGTCGGATAATCCTCTGGTAGCAGTGAGTAGTTCCACTGGAGTCCCAAGGAAGTCGTTTTCCTATGATACTCGATTCAGCTTTTGCTCGATGGAAAAGAGAAAACAAAGTCCAATAAGCACTCCGAGCCTCTCAACAGCTCTTGGATGTTTACTGAGCCTGTCTCTGTTACTGCCTCACACTCCGGAGCGTGTACTGTGAACAAGGCTTGGCCCCTCCAGGGAACGCACGTAGAAATGCGCTTCAGCGCGCGTCTTCCGATCGGACCTTCTGTCTGAGATTAATGGTCGGTCGCGCTACAGCGTAAATGCGTGCAGTAGCGTTTTTAGGATTCCTCGCGCTACCGCGCGTACTTTGAAGGCAGAGCCTGAAGTCAGTCGGGGAAATGCAGTGCACCGCAGTCACTGGCAATCTCTCATAGAATTCAGGAAGGCCCCGGTTTCTTCGGTAGACGAGGGTGGTTGAATATCTGGCAGCCACTAACGGCAGGCGTAGGAGGAAGCAGCTAACTGGCAAGACGTTTGAACTTGAGTGACAAGCCCCGAGTGAAACAAAAGGCGGGGCTTATGTACCTGAGCACACAGGTGAAACGGATAATCTCTCCCAGTGATTTCTGGGAGATGTAGTACAACATTCATATTTACATATACACATATGAGTGTCTCTGTGCGCTCTCCGTCCTATCTATGCCTAATCATGACAGTACCCCTCCCATTGACCGACGCCTCGGCGGTCCACCAGGCTTGGTGGGAAACCGTGAGTGGAAACGCCTAAGGTGACCAGGGCAATGAAGGTTGGCCTTTGGTTCCCATGAGCGATCCTCAGGGCCATATCCCTTCCAATCAATGAGGTAATGTACCTGTCCCCTAATGTACTTGGAATCCAAGATGCTTTGTACCTCATACTCCTCCTCCCCATTTATCTCCACAGGATTCGGTCTCACGGGTAATCTGGTGCCAGGGAGACAGGGTCGAAGGAGGGAAACGTGGAACACAGGGTGGATACGCCAATTCGATGGGAGCTTTAATCTCATAGCTACGGGGTTTATAATGCTGTCGATGGAATAGGGGCCCACAAATTTTGGCTGTAGCCGGTTGTTACCCTTAAGTTTCAAATGTCTAGTGCTAAGCCATACCTTGTCCCCTACCTTATAGGCTGGTTCTAGTGTTCTCTTTTTATCTGCGTGTTGTTTATCACGACTTCGAGCCTCTTCTAAATGTGTTTTGGCAGTTTGTAACACTAATTTGAGGTGTGCATGGTGTTCTTGGATTGATGGAAGATTAGAGGCTACGGGTCGTTCGAACGGTAACAAGTTGGGATGAAATCCATTAAGACAGAAGAACGGGGAACATCCCAAGGAAGAATGGTGTGCATTATTGTACGCGAACTCTGCTGTCCATAGAAGCGTACTCCAGTCTTCCCCTTGTAGTAATGTAAAACACCTTAAGTACTGTTCTAAGGTTTGGTTTAATCTTTCTGTTTTACCATCGGTCTGGGGGTGATAACTCGTAGAAAGACGAGCATCTATCTTCATGACGGCACATAGTGCCTTCCAGAATTTGGACGTGAATTGGGTCCCTCTATCGGTGATGATGACGGAAGGGATTCCGTGCAAACGCACTATGTGTTGTAAGAAGAACATGGCTAGTTCTGCCGAAGTAGGTAACTTGGTCAGGGCTATGAAATGACCCATCTTGGTCAAGTGATCGATGACCACAAGTATGGTGTCATGGCCAGAGCTAAGTGGCATTTCCACCACAAAATCCATAGACACGGTATGCCAAGGAGCTGGAGGTGTGGGTATGGGTCTGAGTAGACCGCTGGGTCGCTGGTGCGGTGTTTTGGCTTGCGTACAGACAGAACATTCCGAAATGTATTTCACGGTATCCCTCCGAAGTGATTCCCACCAAAAGTATCTAGACATGGCTTGGAGTGTTTTCTGTGTCCCCATGTGTCCACCCAAGGTAGAGTCGTGGATCCATTGTAAGGCCTGTTGTTGCAGTGATCCTTCAGGGATGTACAGTCGCTCATCATGAAATAACAGCTCGTCCACGACAGAGCGATGTTGTGGTTCTTCTGTGACCCATGCTTCGTTATCTAGGCCTTCGACCTGTTTCTTCACATCTTTCAAGAATCCATGCGTGGTTGTCAGCGCCATTATTTCTGTCGGGAAGGAAGCCTTCTGCAGAATTATGGGTGGTTCTTCTACTGGGTCCGGGCTGACTGTAGGAGGAGACAGGGGTCTTGAAAGCGCGTCAGCCTTACCGTTTTGTGGTCCTGGTCGGTATTTGATCACGAAGTCAAAGTCCGAGAAAAACAATGACCACCGGAGTTGTCGAGGGGTCAAGGCTCTGGCACTCTTTAAAAGAGAAGGTTCCGGTGGTCAGTGTATATCTCCACCGTGTGTCTGGCCCCCATTAAGTGATGTCTCCATTCCTCACACGCTCTTTTTATTGCTAGTAGCTCTTTGTCGGTGATGCTGTAATTCACCTCACAGGTTGACAATTTCTTGGAGAAGAAGGCGACAGGATGGAGTTGGCCTGTGTCTGGGTGTCGTTGTGAAAGGATTCCTCCAATAGCATAATACGAGGCATCGGTTTCAACAATGAACGGCTGTGAGGCATCAGGATGTCTTAACACTGGAGCACTGGTGAAGCAGTCTTTTAATGTCTGAAATGCCTTTTCTGCTGGTTCCGTCCATTGAAATATGGCTCCCTTCCGTAGAAGGAGTGTCAAAGGTTGGATAATGCTAGAGAAATTCTTGATGAATCTTCTATAGAAGTTTGCAAAGCCCAGGAAGCTCTGTAGGGCCTTCACACATGAGGGGGACTCCCATTGACTGATGGCTTGAGTTTTCTTTTATCCATACAGAGACCGTTGGGACCGATAACATATCCCAGGAACTCCACTTCTGTGGTATGGAAAAAGCATTTCTCCAGTTTTGCGTAGAGATCGAACCGCTGCAGACGTTCCAATACTGCAGATACATGAGGGATGTGTTCTTCTAGGGAAGCTGAGTAAACCAGGATATCATCTATATATACTATACATGACACATCTAACAGCCCTCTTAGGACTTCGTCCATGAAATATTGGAATGCGGCGGGGGCGTTGCAGAGACCAAAGGGCATGACCCTGTATTCGTACAGTCCAAATTTGGTACGAAAGGCCGTTTTCCATTCGTCCCCTCGCCGCACCCGTACCAGATGGTAGGCTCCACGGAGATCCAGTTTGGTGAAAATCCTGGCTTCTTTCAATTGATCCAACAGGACAGGTATCAAGGGCAGAGGATACCGATTCTTTTTGGTCACTCTGTTGATTGCCCTATAGTCTATACAGGCCCTTAAGCCTCCTTCACGCTTCGGAATGAAGAAAAGCGGCGAGGATGCTGGAGAGGAGGAAGGACGGATAAAGCCGGATGACAGCAATTTTTCTAGGTATTGTTGCAGATAAGTGGTTTCTGCTTCAGTGAGGGCGTATATACGACTGCATGGGATGCTGGCCCCAGGTTCTAGGTCGATCACACAATCATAAGCCCTGTGTGGTGGCAGTTTGTTTGCTTCTTGTTCACTGAACACGGCATGATACTTCTGGTATTCTTCTGGTAGAGTGGAGACACAACCCACGCTTTGCTTGTTGCAACCACTAGCGAGCAGCTTTGCAAGATTCCTCTTTTTGGAACCGACTTGAACTTTGTCTTTGGTACAATGCTCTGCGCAGTACGAGGAATTCAGGGTAACTGTGCGCGCTGCCCACTGCACAAGGGGATCATGCAGTGTAAGCCAAGGCATGCCCAAAATAAGTGTGAAATGAGGGCGTCTATTAAATCGAATTGGATGTATTCATAATGGTTTATGCCAACCTGCATAAGAATCTGCTGTGTATGATAACGCACAGGGCCAGACGTCAACTCTGTACCATCCACTGCCTTTACTGGTTCTGGTATCTCCTTACGTACACAGGGTATGCCGATTTCATGTGCGTATCTTTGGTCAATAAAGTTACCAGTGGCCCCAGAGTCCAACAGAGCGTGTACTAGTACGGGCCCAACCCCAGGTATCTCCAATGAGACACACACGTTCATATGGGCTACTGTATTTTGAACGGTATTAACCACCGCCGGACAGACCTCTTCGTCTAGTGGCCTCAAACAAGGGATCCGTAGCTTGTTTGAGCACGTTAGTTTCCCGTATTCTCAGGTAGAAAATCTACCACAGGGACGCTCTTGTTATCTTTATAGCTTTTATATGTTGTCTTAGTTTTCGTTTTGCAGTCCTTGATAAAGTGCCCGGATTTACCACAGTACATGCATAAGCGTTGTCTTCGCCTTCGCTCTCTTTCTTCTTGACTTAGTGGTCCTCGTATACCACCTATTTGCATTGGTTCTGCCCCGTTCGTGGCCTGGGATTGTTCTTCCGCCAGAGGTCTAGGACGGGGTGAAAAATATCTAGATTCCGTACGTTGTTTGTCTCCTTTTCTCTCCTGAAGCCGATGGTCCAACTGAACAGTAAGGTCGATGAGTTCATTGCAAGTAGCTGGCATATGCACCACCTGAGCCAAGACATCCTTCAGTTCGCTTCTCAACCCTTGATAATATAAGGAAGTTCTTTTCTCCATGGGCCAATCTGTTTCCGCGATGAGCCTGTTGAATGTGGTGATATATGTTAATAGGTCTTGTGTACCCTGTTTTAGAGTAATTAATTCTCTATCTAAAGAGAGCTGGTGTGCCTTTCTATCGAACAACTTGCGCATTTCCTCACAAAAGGTGTCGAAGTTACGCAACACAGGATCATCCCTCTCTATAAGGGGGAGGGACCAACTAGCAGCATTCCCTCCAAGGTAAGACATCACAAAGGCCGTCTTTGCTTGATCGGTTGGAAACACCGCAGGTTTACACATGAAGTGTAATTTACACTGCCCCAGAAAAATACCAAATTTTTTGGGATCCCCACAGAACCTTTCAGGCGGGGCTAAGGGTAACTGTGCGGGCTGTATCACCTGGATGGTGGATGGACCTACTCCCCCTCCCGGGACCTGGGCCGAGTGCCCTGTGTCTGTATTCGGTGAAGTCGGTGGTGGTAGAGTCCAATTCTTAATATAATGAGCCCCCGAGTAACTGTAGGGCTAGTGCGGGACAGACCTGCCACTTCTCGCCTCATGGTGCCCATTTCGTTCCGTAACTCTAGGCTTTCTCCCCGAAAAGCATCTACCTCCATCCTTAATGCGGTTAACGTCTCCAACACAGATGTAAGAACAGTGTTGGTGTCCATCGTTCGGGCCGTAAGTAACCGTGGGCTTGTCACTCTGTCACAACAGAGGTAGGTTAACCACTAACCTTTCTCAAGCCGGATACAGCGGGAACGGTGGTTGTTGCTAGTTTAACCCTTTCCCTTTATATGGAAACACCAGTGAGTATATATGTATCACTCTACTAGTCTCACCACCGTAGGGGAAAGGGAAAAAGGGACAAATGAAACAATAAAGTCGCAGCAGAAAAACATGTATCGAGGCAGTCTTCGGGAGTCGTAGACCTCACTCCTACAATTGCCCTGTAAGTGAGACACAAGGACACATACAATGAAGCTCCCCTTTATGCTACCATAATCAATGCTTCTATATGTGTAAGGTACTTACAGGAAATGCTGCTGCATATATTCCAACATAAACGCCAAGTTATTAATATAAAAGTAAATCAAAAAGATTCCTACGGGGTAATAATAGGAATCAATCATCATGTCTTTAAGTCTGGTTAGAGGTACTTATCTGAGGTCGGATAATCCTCTGGTAGCAGTGAGTAGTTCCACTGGAGTCCCAAGGAAGTCGTTTTCCTATGATACTCGATTCAGCTTTTGCTCGATGGAAAAGAGAAAACAAAGTCCAATAAGCACTCCGAGCCTCTCAACAGCTCTTGGATGTTTACTGAGCCTGTCTCTGTTACTGCCTCACACTCCGGAGCGTGTACTGTGAACAAGGCTTGGCCCCTCCAGGGAACGCACGTAGAAATGCGCTTCAGCGCGCGTCTTCCGATCGGACCTTCTGTCTGAGATTAATGGTCGGTCGCGCTACAGCGTAAATGCGTGCAGTAGCGTTTTTAGGATTCCTCGCGCTACCGCGCGTACTTTGAAGGCAGAGCCTGAAGTCAGTCGGGGAAATGCAGTGCACCGCAGTCACTGGCAATCTCTCATAGAATTCAGGAAGGCCCCGGTTTCTTCGGTAGACGAGGGTGGTTGAATATCTGGCAGCCACTAACGGCAGGCGTAGCAGGAAGCAGCTAACTGGCAAGACGTTTGAACTTGAGTGACAAGCCCCGAGTGAAACAAAAGGCGGGGCTTATGTACCTGAGCACACAGGTGAAACGGATAATCTCTCCCAGTGATTTCTGGGAGATGTAGTACAACATTCATATTTACATATACACATATGAGTGTCTCTGTGCGCTCTCCGTCCTATCTATGCCTAATCATGACAGGAACTCTATGCAGGCACCACCACCGATCTCATGCAGAGTCCCCAGATGATTGAGAACAGAGCTGCCAGACTGATCCTCTACATGCCCAAGGGAACCCATATCAACTGGCACCTGAAGGATCTCCACTTGCTCCCCATCCAGAAGAGATGGCAATTCAAGCTTGTGACACATGCCTACAAAGCCCTCCATGACCAAGTACCCACCTATATGAACCCCTGCCTGCATTTCCACCGACCTCCCAGGAGCCCCGCTCTGAACACCTTACCGTTGCACAGATACCACGCATCCGCCACTGCCTCTCTGGAGGAAGCTCCTTCTCCCACCTCGCCACTAAAGCCTGAGCGCCTACCCCCTCCACATCCGCACTGCACCCTTGCTGACCCACTTCAGGAAGAGACTCAAGACCTGGCTCTTTTCGACTAAGACCTACAGCACAACACTTGGATACCCTCTCGGGTGATAAGCCACGCTATACAAGTACAACTTGATTGATTGATTGTCTTTAACAATGCTTTTTTCTTTTGCTTACAGCTCACCATGGGAGTGTTTTCTTGCTCTCTCCATCTCTCCTCCTCTCCCCAGTTCGCTGCTTCCACCTATTCATTCCCCACACTTGCCATGTTGATCTCCTACTTATAGCATATGTATGGCTTTCCCACACTCATTTTTGTTCTGCTCAGCTTTTGTTATACCTCCTGGGACTGCTGAATTGCTGTTCTGTCCATTACTGCTCACCATTGCTCATCAGTGACATTTACTAGCTTCCCACACCCCGTCGCTTGTACATATGTCATCACACTGATGGACTTTGGCCTTTTTTGGGCTAGTGCGGAATAACTTTGGTTATAGGCATGTTTGTGTTTTTGACACTGATGTTCAGCATCAATAACAAGTATTGGTAAAGCCAAGAGGTCTGCTGACACCTTTCAAAGATGAGACAAATTGGTTTTGCAAATGCAAATTTTTTATTGTCTGATATGGTGTTTTATGTTTATATTAGGGAAATTAGCTAAGAGTTTTTGGGATCTTAATGTTCAGCTAGTCAAATGCCGGTGGTTGTTGCCTCAGTCCTTTTATATTTGTAGTGGATGTGCACTTATGCATGTGTATTCTGAAAACACATACATATTTGTGTGCATGCATTTTTTTGTGTGGGAGGCATATTTATTGGGTGTGATTAAAGTAATACACTGAGTAGAGTGAATGGCAGTGTGAATGGGAAATGAAGTATTCCGTTGTATATTTGCACACATAGCAGAGGATATATATGTGTGAGAAATTGGGGTGCGAACAGCCTGTCAATCTAACAGGTTTTTACTTTTCTGGTTTTCAGGAAGTTGCTGAAAACCCATTTATTTTGTTAACTCTGTTACAGTAGAATCCCCTTGCATCTGATTCCTTAGCACCAGGAAGCCTTAAGTGTCAGTGTGTTGTACAAGAATTAAAATCAAATCATCTAATCAAACACCATGCTTTTTAGAGATTACCATCATGAATGTGATCACCAAATATTTACTTTAGAAGATCAAGAGAAAAGGCCTCATTCACGTCTATCAGTCTGGGTTGGACTCACAATGCAGGACAGTGAATGTTATGATTTATGTGGTGGTAATGCACCTAAAATCACTGGTATCAGCAACCCCTCTGTCAGGAATGAGCCTGTTCCCACAAGGATCTGGACTTAGACTATAATCCACAAATCAACCCGTAAGAATTTCCCAAGAGGTGCGATGTCAGAGCAACCTCCCGGATCAGTCCATTATAGTGAAAGAGGATTTATAGGTGTATGAGATGACGAGAAATTCATGCCAATGATGACACATGTCACAGGAGTTCCTTCTGCCCAATTGGAGTGAATGAAGTTGTACTGAGCAATCCCAGAGTCGGGACTGAAAGCCCTGTAAGTACAAGTGGCACAATGGCAATCAGTATAGATGAGTACTACACATGAAAACATACACTGGGAGGAAAGGCAGTTTCTACTCATGTGGTACTTCAAAGGAAATGGCAAAAATGAGCCCCAAAGGTGCCAGGAAACACACAGATGTCCAGAAGCACCCGGAGGGCAGCAAGGAAATGCAGCTGTAGCAGTCGAACCAAATTGACCAGAATTCTAGTAAAGGAAGAGAGACAAGGAAAAAAGAGACCAGGCGAAATAGAATCAGTGAAGGGAACAACACAAGCCAGGAGGTTACACAATACAGTAATGAGCTAAGTGAAAGGAAGAGCCATACAACAAATGGAAACCAGGTGGTGCTGTGATCCCTCTATTGGCATTGACCTGGAATTGTCTGTTCTTGCCCCTTTGTGTCTTCGTATTGGCCGAGAACTGATCCTCCACCGCCTCAGTTTCTATCCTGCATTTGTGTGGCTCAATGGTTAGAGCGGCAGACCCTGATGCAGAGATCTGGCCCGGGACCAGGGTTCAATTCCCGCCTCGGTGGGTCTTGGGCTCAATTTCCTCGGACCTGATAATTCTCGCCTCGGTGCCTATTCTAATCATGGGTCCCACTCTGCAACTCTGGGCAATAGCTTGCTTAATCTCCACAACGGCCCCAACAGCACTGGGATGCCTGGCTTCACCCTGGGGGTGCCCAGGAGTGGACATTTCACAGGGAAAAGCCAGGAAGGGTTCCACAGCGGTATGCGTACAGCGCCAGGACACCTCTTTGGGGGTATAAGTGCGCTTTACAAGTACGAATTTCATTTCATTTCATGTATCTCTCAGATAGAATCGAACAGCCTTGCACATGTGCCTCTTTCCCTGTATGCCCTTGACAAAATCCTGACACCGTCTCTTTTCATTTATGCTCACTTTGACACCTTCAGCCTTCAGGCCTTGTTCGGCACCCTCACTTTTAGAATGGGCTTTCAAGGCAGTGTTCTACTGGGGTTCACCTCCTACTGTAAGAACAAGGTCTTGCACGTTCAGATGAATTGCTCAACGTACAATCAGATCTCGGCAACCCACAGCATTCTACTACACTGAATCCTCTATAGATTTTCAGTCTGATCACGGAATCCGACTTGATAAAAAGTGTGTTTCAATCCACCCATGCACAGATGCTATTCAAATCTACTTGAACGTCTAACTGATTAAAATATTAAGCACCTGAATGACTGAATGAATGCATTGGTATGATCCACACCTGTGTTTCGAAGACTAACCATGTACTCAAAAGACACCAAGACAGAAATTCTACTAATTTATCATGATTGACATCAATAACATGCACCAGGCTGGCTCTCCAAGAAGAATCTAGATAGCTTAATTCTTTAATCATGAACAGCGATAAGCCCCTCTGCTTCTATAGTGACCCCAATTCCAGCTTTACGGTTCACATGAGGCACAAAAAAAATGAGTACTGGTATCAACTTGCTCTGCTCTGTAGAGTTAAGCCCGTCCTAGTGGAAGCAGATTTTCGAAGCCTTAGAGCCTCTGTTTCTGTCCCACCTTGATGGAGAAAATGATTTGTTATTCTACCTGACTCTAATGTGTCCCACATGCATCTGCCTTTCTCATCCAAGGTCTTTGAAAGTATGTCAGAATGACTCAGAGAGTTTCACAACCTGCCTCGTCTTACCCCATCACAATCAAGAAGTGCTGCACCATCTACAAGACAGTAAACTGTGCCACATTTCCATCCCTGGTGAAAAAGATCAAGACCCCCCGCCGAGCATGCACAATACACAGCAGTATCATCACTAGACTCAAAACCAGAATATGCAGGCGGGAGGAGGCAAGATTCTGGGCATTCTCCTGAATGCTCTGAGGACCTGATATGCCATCCTAGTTTAGATTGCCAGGCCCCACTCTTTTCCACTTCCACAGTGAACTGAAAATCAATCTCTTGTAACAGCATCCCCCTCAAAGCGTAACTCGCTGGTTGCTGCCTCACTTGTCCTACATCACCTGCAGTGGCACCCACACTTTGATGGCTTCGCCAGGCAGTCCCTCTGTAAGGTTGAGCAGCATCCCTCCCCTCTGTATTAATTTCCTACTCTGATTTAGGGTTCCTAGGTTTCAAGAAATAGATATTTGTGTTTGTCAACAGAGAGTGTTTTATCAGATTAGGAAATATCGCTGTATTTTTCCATAAGCATATTTTAAAATATAAAATAATGTCGATAATGTACATTTTTACACTTTATTTACCTTGCAGTCGTGTGCTTTAATTCAGATTTTAGTCAGCAAGCATTAAAGTGACTCTTTATGACGAAATTCCATGAACTTCATCTAAAGTGTCTTTTGGAGGATTTATGGAAAGGTTTCTTAATTTAGCTCATCATAAACACCACGTGGAGCCCCTTAGGGCCCCTTCTTTTTCTTGACACACTTCACTGCTGCCCCATCAACACCTCGTCTGTTATTGTGATGTACCCAATTTAATTAGTATTTTCGGATTTTGAACTCAACCCAAGATAATAGGTGTTCAAGCATTTGAAGCGCCTCACATCTACCCTTTCCTGTACACATTTCTTTCTCTCTCTTCTTTTACAGAGGCATGATGCCTGGATCATGAAAGCCACACTACTGCTAACAACCATCGATCAAACAAACATTCCTATGCATTGTGCTAGAGGGTGTAATCAAATATATTTTCTGCGTTCTTTTATGTGGGAGGAATGTGCAGTGATTATGTGATGTTACTTAAGGACGTCATGGATTTGATCAACAACATATTTTTTCATTACATTTTTAGAAAATGAACCGGATAGACATTTGGTGAAACCACAGCTCCCTGGACCTCTACCTGATGTGACAGCACGCCTCAGCACTGCACCAAAGAGCATTTGCAGCACCAAGCGATTTCAGGTACAGCTGACCTACATCGAGTAGTCTCCAAGGCATTGGCTAAGGTTCATTTCCTGCAAGGCTTTTTCTACTGCCTTCTCTTGGTGACTACTGTGATTACATTACATTTACTTGGCTCTTCCCGATAGCTGGCTATAGTTAAGCATTCATTTGCATTTTAACTTTAGATTGCTAATTCAGCTATTCTGAGTCACTGATGTGTAATATGCTCTTTAATGTTTCGTGTTAGCAGAAGGAAGGCATACAATATTAATTCTGTATGTAATATTGGTTACTGAAAAAATAACATGACATATATGATTCATTTATTAGATGTTATTTGCATTCAATTTCTATACAGTATACATACCTTCAGTGCTATGTAGGTCACCCTCTGCATATTTTACTGGCTAGGAGAGCCCAATTGTGTTTTTTAGAAAGAAGGGTATAGCAATTTGTGACATTAGATGCTATATTCGTCAAACGCTCCGATATATATTGTAAGAATTTGAGTTATTTGAGAGGGGTGTGACGCTCCCCCCCTACCACTCAAGTCATAAAGATGGTCCTTGTCATAGTGATGTAGTAAGTAAAACAATTCTCTTGGCGAAAACACCAATCAATTCAATCACACTACACTGTATCAAATCACAAAAGTCAATCAATCGAAATCTAAAAGGACCCAAAAGGCAATTACAAAAATCTGTTTAATGTTACACAAATTGCAACAACCATATTGCAGTAGATAAAGTTCATATAATACAAGTTATATTAAAAAAAACATATTAAAAACTAGTTACAAAACATCATGAATAAAAGAGACAACATTACAGACTTTAAAGTTGTCATTAAAACCTGTTAATTTGAAAAAAATCAGATTGGAAAACGTGCCAAATGTCACAAATTGTTCATTGTTTCTCAAATTTAACAGAATCAAAAAAGGGCGTTGACGCGTTTCAGTGGTACAATGATATAAAGCCACCTTCTTCAGGACAGTAATATGAATATCTCTCATGTGAGGCAGTATTCACCTACATGGAATTTAAAACAAATAGAATAACAGACACAAATTACTTTTATAAAATATATATATACACATAATATACTTAATATAATATAACAATTTCCTCATTTAGTTTATAACAAATATTTGTTCATAATATATTTCATTAAGGAGTCATAGGATCTATTAATCACACCATTTCAAATCAGATTTGTAATTGGCAAAAGGGTCCATACCAAAACCTGCAAGCAGTCATACATTCATTTGTTCACCATTCAAGCGATCATGTCTAAATAGGTAATTACACTCACCCGGATATTGTGGTAGCTGTTGTAAGTGTGACCCCAATGACCGTCAAAGATCTGGTCAATTGCAGATGGAACTAGAGGTCAAAAACAACAATGGGTTCCACATAGACAAGCCTCTATGAGTTGAAACCCCTTGTAGAGAAACCCAATAGTGGCAAGGTTTAGTTACCTTCTGAAACGTTCCAAAAGGGAATATTCTACATAGGAAGTTCTATAGACTAATCCTGCCGGGAACGATTCACAAGGTATGTCATGACCTCGATGAGATAGGTTGAATTTAAAACCTAAAAGAAGAGGAAGGGTAGTTGTAAAAACCTCTTCAAGGGTGTATCAGCCCCTACCTTCGTCCACAGTCTGTCCAACACATACCTTAGTAGAATACTCAATATAAAAATCAGCAATCCAAAACGTGATAAGGAACTAATCAGTTCTCCATGGGATTAATAGTCCAGGCGGTAGTTACCATCTCAGGGACATACCCAGACACTATCGTAAGTCTGAAAACATAAACAAAATATATTGTTGGTAATACCTAAACTAATTCCCTTTTCATAGTGAACCAGAAAAGTCACTACATAAACCTGTGCTCAATACTGCGGTATTATGACACATAAGCAGTCAGACTTCACTTAGAGGCAATGTGTAAAGTATTTATACAGTGCTCAGACAGCAATAAAGTGAAAACTCAACACAAGAAAACTCCCAAACCAGCTTAGAAAAATAGAGTAAATTTTAATCTGAGTTATGATTTTTTACAGTGTTAAGTAAAAATAGCACCACAAAGCGACAATTGAGGTTATCTAGTCGCGCTGGACGGTGTCAAAGTCATAAGGTTAGGCAGATACAGGGACCAGATTTGCCCTGATGGAAAGTTTACCCTCTAACTTAGTCCAGTTTTCCCTTGAGAAGCGCTTGTCGATTAGATCATCAGCGATGGGGCTGCAAGCTCGATCTGGAGAGGAGGCTTTTCACAGGAGTCGGTCAGAACTTTAAGTTGGTGGCGTGGTCATTGTCAGCACGAAAAGTAGGTCAACATTTGGGACTTCGCACTGGTGTCAAACGCAGGGCAATTGTCGACGCGAAGAGATCCGGGAAGACCTCGTTGGTAGTTGGATGCAGGTCCTGTGTTGGCCCCAGTGAAGTCAGTTCACGTTCAGGAGGAGACCAGGGCAGATCTTTTTGAAACGAAAAGCACAGAACCTCTGGTTTTTACCCCGAGCCCTGTTCTTGCACTTTAGGGTTGGAGGAGTACATTCTAACAACAGCATAGGGTCCACGATCTGGAGGGGGCACCTCTTGGGAGTTAGGACTCAGCAGCATTCAGATAGATCCGATTGATACTGGTCAGCTGGGCAGTTGCAGAGGACTGCCTATGGAACCTTGTTGTGTCCCTGTAGCTCAAACAGGAAATCAGCCAACTGACCCTTGGAGTCACTTCTGGGGTCCTGAGTTAAAGGCAAGCAGTTCCAGTCTTCCTTCAGACTTCAAGACAGAAGGACAGTCTTTCTGAGTCTCCATAAATCTAGGAGTGTTCTCATGAGGGGTTCTTAGGGTGCCACTTTTATAGCAGGTGACAGTCTGTGTGTGAGGGACACTCCTTTTGTATAATCCTAAGCTGGTTCTGGTCAGTTCTTCAATTTTCCATTGGTCTGGCTCCAGTTTGGCTAGTAAAGCAAAGGGCAAGCCGGCCTAGTTGCAAGCTACCTTTCCAGTGACAGGGCAGGCATCTTCAGAAGTCAGAAAAGGGCTGGGCACAACCCGCCAGCTACCCTGTGAAGCTCAGGAAGAGCTGAGTACAAGCCCCCAGGTCATCCTGTTCAGGAGAGGAACACCCTTCCCCACACCCAAGGCCCTTTAGTCACCTGTCTGGAAAGAATACACATCACATCACATCACAGGAGAGCCATTAACAGTGATGTTACTCTGGACACTGCAGAAAGGCACATTTGGTTTAGGCAGAAAAACGCTGTTAGACCTGTCATCCTTGGTGTGGTTTCCCCTGACTTTTTGCCTCTGAGCTCCTGTTTTGCTGACTGCATGTTTGCTGGCATTAGGATTCTGGGCACCTTGCCACTGCTAACCAGTACTAAAGTGCATATGCTTTCAACTCAAAACATGGTAACATTGGCTTATCCACAATTGGCATATTTCATTTACTTGTAGTTCCCTAGCAAAGCGCACTATATGTGCCAAGGGCCTGTAAATTCAATGCTACTAGTGGGCTTGCAGCACTGATAGGGGGACCCACTTCAGTAGCCTTTAAACATGTATCAGACGTGCTACTGCAGAGCCTGTGTGTGTAGTTTAAATTGCCATTTTGACCTGGCAAATTAACCTGCTTGCCAAGCCCAAACCTTTCCTTTTATTACATGTAAGTCACCCCTAAGTTAGGTCCTAGGCAGCCCTAAAGGCAGGGTGCAGTGTATTTGAAAGGTAGGACATGTACGTTTGAGTTTTACATGTCCTGGTAGTGAAAACTTACTAAATTTGTTTTTCACTACTGCTAGGCCTATCTCTGCCATAGGTTAACATTGGGATTGCCTTAAATCATGTTTTAAGTGTAATGTCCAATTGGGAAATTATAGAGATTTGGAGGTTGGTGTCTCTAGGCTCACAATTTAAAATCACAACTTATGATGAAGTCGGATTTTAAATTGTAAGTCTGAAAATGCCACTTTTAGAAAGTTGGCATTTTCTTACTTAACCATTCTGTTTCTCTGCCCCTCTCTGAATACATGTCTGGTTTGGATGACAGCTGGGCTTTGTGCATTCCCTCAAGAGAGACACATAAAGGGAGCTGGGGTGGGACATTTGCATCCTGATGGTCCATCACCAGGCTGATGGGTCTTCCTGAGGTAGATTGGGAGGGAGGAGCTGACACTTGCACCCGAATAGGGCTGTGCCTGTCCCCACCCAAAGTCTTGCCTGGGAGTAAGAAGGACTGGACCTGTTCTCTACATTCTTGAACCCAGGTTCCTTCAAGGGCTTGTCGGCTTGCGTCCTGTTCTCTGAAGTCTTAGGGTCACAAAAGACTTCTCCCAACTCTGCTGGTTCTGCTGGACTCCACCATCTGTGAGTCCTACCCCTACCTGAGGTGCTCCCTCCAGTCTTGGGCCTCAGAAGTAGGTTCTGCAGCTGTTTTCTGCAAAAGTCGACGCAGTGCGCCTGCTAGCCAGTCAAAACTGACACAGTGCCATCTGACGCCGACACTGTGCCAGTTCGACGAGGACACTTCTCGACTGCAAGGTTCAATGACAATGCAGGGTCGAGCCGAAGGCAGCGCTGCAAGGCTCGACTCCAATGCAACACAAGTCCATTGACACCGACTGCAAGGCTGGACTTCGACGCATCGCCCGACTTCATGAATCGGAACCGACGCCGGGAGTCCTCGATGCCGACGCTTGCTCCCTACAAGGTACTTTTTCAATGGACTCAGCATCAGTCCTGTAGCCATTCTACCCTCCATCGCAGTATGCCCTAACTTTGGATTTACCCCGGTCTAGCGCGACCTCAAGTAACATTTTAGCGCTATTTACTTCTAAGCACTGTTTGGGGATTTAGGGCCATATGTATCAAAGTTTGTGTTTGCGATTCTCAAATAGCGAATTTTTGAGAATCGCTATTTGAGAATCGCAAACGAGATGTATGTAGGATTCGCAAGAAAATTTGCGAATCCTACATATTCCTTAATTGCGATTCGCAAATTGCGAATCGCAGTTAAGGAAACCCTCCCCATTCATTCCTATGGGCCTGGAGGCCCATAGGAATGAATGGGAGGACATTCTCAATTTGCGATTAGCAATTAGAGAATCGCAAATTGAGAAGGCAATTTCAAGGTTGCAAGGGTGTCCAAAGGACACCCTGTTGCACCCCTGAAATGAGCATGGGTGCACATGTGGCACACATACATGCCCTAAGGGCATGTATGTGCACCACATGCCACTTTGAAAAATGCAAAAAATGCATTTCTCAAAGAAATGCAAGTTACCACCAACCTGTAGTTGGTGGTAATTTGCAATTCCTTAAGCCATAATCGCACAACTTAGGTGCTTCATACATTTTCATTTAAGGAATCGCAATTTGCGATTCCTTAAATGCATTCGCAAAATAGAGAATTGCAATTTTTGCGATTCTCTATTTTGCGAATGCCTTTTGGGATGATACATCCCAAAAAGCTTGTTCCCGTTCGCAAACGGGCCGATTCTGAGAATCGGCCCGTTTGCGAACGGGAAATGGGCTTGATACATATGGCCCTTAATCTTTAAAAATTCATATCTCGAATTCCAGTTATTGGATGCTTGTTGTTTTGGTCTTGTTTTCCTAAGATAAATATTCTCTATTTTTCTAAACTGGTGTGGAGTCTTTTGTGGTGTTTTCTCTGTGTTACTGTAATTTAAGTGTTGCACAAATATTTTACACATTGCCTCTTAAATTAATCCTAACTGCTCTATGCCAAGCTGCCAGAGGGTGAGCACAGGTTAATTTAGGTTGTGTATCTGACTTACCCTGACTAGGATTGTGGCTCCTGCTTGGACAGGGTGTATACTCTGCCAACCAGAAACCTCAAATTCTAACAAATGCCTACTTTCTAAAAGTGGTATTTTCAGTATAGTACTTCAAAATCCAACTTTACCATAAAAGAGGATTTTAAATTACAATTTAAATGAGTGGAAGAAGTATTTCTCTCTCTGCTCCCAGACTGAAGTTATCACGTATTAAGTGTAGTATTGTAACTCAGTGTTGGTCTGTGGGAGAGCTGGCATTGATGCAGTGAAATATTATTCTGGGGGGGTTTCACTGCCAGGATATGTAAACTTAAATACACTTGTGCAATTTTTTTAATGCCATGCACACTGCCATATGAGCCTTTAGGATCTACCTTTGGGGTGTCTAAAAGTATTAAAAAGGAAGGTTTCGATCTAGAAAAAGGTTGATTTTGCCAGGTTGAAATTGCAGTTTAAAACTGCACTAAAGGTCACAATAGCAGGACTGAGACATATTTTACAATTCTACTTTAGTGGGTGGCACAATGAGCGCTGCAGTCCACTAGTAGCATTTAATTTACAGTTCCTGGGTAAAGGTGGTACCATATACTAGGGACATAAAGGAAATTAAATGTACCAATCAAGTGTATATCAATATTACCATGATTGGAAGGGAGAGCACAAGCACTTTACTCCTGGGTAGCCAAGTAAATGTGCAGAGTCCAAAAAAAACGATTTTGCAAAAATAGGGCAGGGAAGGCAAAAATCTGGGGGTGCACCACACAAAAGATGGTAATTTCCAACACAGGGTGACTCAGCCTTCAGGACGCCCTCTATCTCCACAGACAAGCAATGGTAGACTCAGATAAATAACTCCACCTTGCTCACAGGTTATGCAGAGGTACACAGATGCACTGGTGAATTTATATGCTCAGCAGAGGTCTGACAAGGTGTGTTCTAGCCCTGTTGCACCAAGCTTCTAGTGTAATGCACAGCTGTTTGCATGGTAGAGCCAAGGCTTTTCTCTAGTGCTTCCTATTTCATGCTGACTTTCATTTCCACTCCTGACAGAATGTTATGGTTCTATGTCTAACATAAAATTGCACATAGGCTGTCTTCTTCCCAAAGTGAGGTCGAAGGAGCTAGTGATCCGTACAGCTTAGCTTTGTAACTTGTGGACCCTTGGTCTTTCATCACTGTGAACTTGTCGATGACTGTCAGCTCAGACATGCTCATGCTGTTCAAAGCTGACATTGAACTGAGAGGCAGACCAGCAATGAAGAAACAGTGGGCCTAAACATTCTGACAAGTCATGATATTTCCTCAAGTGTAATGGTGGGAGACCACTTCATTGGATACGGGGATGTCATGGCCTTTTGAGCATGGCACAAGAAGCTCTCTCTTGTTGGCTTACTAGATGATGCAATGCTCCCAAAGGACAACCGCTTGAAATTTGCATCCCAGGCCCAATAGGAGAATCATCCTGCCGTTAGATCTGGGTGTTTGCATCCTTTCTGTTTTCTGCAGAGCCGATTGTCTGCTCTTATACTCTGTTTTGTTGGTCTTGCCATTATCCTCACACAATGTTTTTCTTTCATGGTCCCACCATGTGAAGGACTTGAAGAATTGTAAATTCATATCATGTTGTCTGGAGTTTATATTCCCCACTCCAATTCCCCTGAGCCCACCCGAGACCCAGATATTCTACCTTGAGCTCTTTCCTTTGAAATCTCGTAACTGGACTCATCTTTTCATTGACTATGTTTTAGGCTCATTTAATCATCCTTCTCATGCAACATGTCTGCCCTTCCAGTGGCTAGTCAGCACAGTTCATGTGACTAGGCACAAACGTGCCAGTAGCAGGAGTATGTAGCTTTCCCGTCACCACTTAATAACATATGTGAGAACAAGGACCACAGGATGTTGCTTTTTTGGAATATATACCATTACATCGCATGCGTTTACAACGCATGCGATTACAACACGGTTGTTACAACGACCGCGTTGTTACATCGCAGTACCATTACAACGTAAGTCGTTACAATGTCTTGCTCTAGATGGCGCGCTGGACTTAGGAATAGTATAATTTACTACTCCAACTCCAGTGTGTGCAACAGTAGGGAAGGTGTTGGAATAGTAAATTATACTATTCCTTAGTTTAGAGCGCCATCTAGAGCAAGTCGTTGTAACGACTTGCGTTGTAATGGTACTGCGATGTAACAACGCGTCGTTGTAACGACCGCGTTGTAAAGGTAACGCAATGTGATGACCACGTTGTTACGGTTGTTTCTCACTTTTTTGTGCATGTTCCCTGGGGCACTAGCATTGCACCATTACATTACCCACCCCCCTTAGCTTCTTTTTGTCTCTGTTTTGCTCATTTTGTCTTTTGCGCTTTATGTTGCTGCCAGCCTTTGATCTCTATCTTACCTATACCCAGTCGCGGTCCATGTAGGAGTGCCGGCCGGGCGGTGACGTGGGGCGGGGGAGGGGCAGGGTGGGGGGTAGCAAAGTACGGATTACGGACCAATACAGGTAAGTAAACATTTAAATCAATAAAACGAATTTTGTTGCGCGCACTGCATCGCCAAATGCGATGCAGTGCGCGCAACGAAATTCGTTTCATTGATTTAAATGTTTACTTACCTGTTTAGGTCCGTAATCCGTACTTTGCTACCCCCCACCCTGCCCCTCCCCCGCCCCACGTCACCGCCCGGCCGGCACTCCTACACGGACCGCGACTGCCTATACCTGCCTTACCACTCCATCCTCCTCCAACTGTCAGATCAACTTTCATTTGACTTACCATATTGCTGCCCAATTTTCAATCCACCAAGAAAACAATAGTTTCTTCTGAAACATATACACAAAAAAATTAACAGGGATCAGCACTAATTTCCTTTCTAGACCAAAGATGTCTAGGAAACTAATAAGTAGTGAATGTATTTTTAATACATCCAAAACAAAGTAAACAATTCATCAGATTGAAAACAATGTGCTACAGGAAATCAGGATTTTAATGCACAGTGCTCCTGTGTTTTAAACTTGAGTGATAAATTATAGTGTTAAATGTAAAAAGCAAAACAAATTAATACATTTTGTGCCTGATTTATATATTGGTGGTAATCATACTTTGTTGCAATGGCGATAAATCATCTTTGCCACCAACTTATTGTTCCACCTGCAGTATTTAGAAATGGGCGGACCATACTTTGGCAACGGCAGAGACTATTTCGTCTCCACCCTGCCCAAACTTCTCAGATGGCCTGATGGAGTAAGGGCCATCAAAGAAATGGCTATATGTCTGCCTGCCTAATTTAGATGGGTGGACAAATATCCATTTGTTACTGCCTGTCACCACCAGGAAAACCCTGGCAATAAGGGGCAGTAAAAAATAAAAAAGCCTGCCTCCCTATGGGAGATGACTCTGATGGTGAGGAGGGCATAGTTTTTTTATTTTCAGAAAGAAAATCTTGCTTCAGGATTTTCTTTTTTAAAAAAGTATATAAAAGTTTGATGGACAGCGCCGTCATATTGATGGGGTCATTTGTCAAATTTAAAAGAGCATTGACAGAAACCGCTATGACGGCGGTTCCTGGCAATTCTTTATAAATGACCACCAACTTAGTGGTCTTTTCTAAATTTGGTAATTTACTCTGTCACCCTGACAGACTTACCTCCGCCCACCAAATTATAATTCAGCCTGTCAGTCACAAAGGGGGAACTGGTAAACAATCAAAAAGCTTGTTACTAATCAGCTAGTAAGAATAAAAATTATTCCAAAAGTATTTTTGCCAATGGTTCAACATTTTTGTGTTATTCAATGTGACAAAGACAGTCAAAGTAGTACCTGAAACAATACAAGGTCACTGTCAGATTAACAGCATAAACAGTCTTGGTATATGTTGAGAAATGCATATAAATGCATTTAAAAAGGGGGTTTGGAAGGGAAAAGGCTTACATTATATCAATAAAAAAGCTTATTAAAATTCTAGAAGCATACGTTTAAATCAGTTAGATTATAGCATTCATGCTCAGTTTAGCAGAAACTGGTCTAAAACAATGGCACATGACACAAATTGTCTAGGTAGAAGTGTAAAGACAAGAGAATATATCAAATAAGTAATTATGTGCCTTCATTAGTGATAAATGCAAAACACACAAGATGATGGACGGAATGTTGCACATTGGCAAACATTCACCCCCAGTCACAGATCTGGGTTTAATCCATCGTTATTTTGCTTCACCACGCCACCCCAGTTCAGACATAGCCATATGCAAATCAGTCTTGACCCTGTGCCTCATGGGAACAGTCCAGACCGAACTGCCAAGCCATGTCTTCCCTGGACCGGAATCAAGCATCCTAGGACCGGTTTCGGGCTTTCAGCCCTCATCAGCCAGGATAGCTTGACTCCAGTGGCGTAGTGAGCACGGGACCCACGTCTGGGCATACCCTTCCCACTTAGGGTGAAATGCAAAACACACAAGATGATGGACGGAATGTTGCACATTGGCAAACATTCACCCCCAGTCACAGATCTGGGTTTAATCCATCGTTATTTTGCTTCACCACGCCACTCCAGTTCAGACATAGCCATATGCAAATCAGTCTTGACCCTGTGCCTCATGGGAACAGTCCAGACCGAACTGCCAAGCCATGTCTTCCCTGGACCGGAATCAAGCATCCTAGGACCGGTTTCGGGCTTTCAGCCCTCACCAGCCAGGATAGCTTGACTCCAGTGGCGTAGTGAGCACGGGACCCACGTCTGGGCATACCCTTCCCACTGAGGGCGAAATGCAAAACACACAAGATGATGGACAGAATGTTGCACATTGGCAAACATTCACCCCCAGTCACAGATCTGGGTTTAATCCATCGTTATTTTGCTTCACCACGCCACCCCAGTTCAGACATAGCCATATGCAAATCAGTCTTGACCCTGTGCCTCATGGGAACAGTCCAGTCCGAACTGCCAAGCCATGTCTTCCCTGGACCGGAATCAAGCATCCTAGGACCGGTTTCGGGCTTTCAGCCCTCATCAGCCAGGATAGCTTGACTCCAGTGGCGTAGTGAGCACGGGACCCACGTCTGGGCATACCCTTCCCACTTAGGGCGAAATGCAAAACACACAAGATGATGGACGGAATGTTGCACATTGGCAAACATTCACCCCCAGTCACAGATCTGGGTTTAATCCATCGTTATTTTTGCTTCACCACGCCACCCCAGTTCAAACATAGCCATATGCAAATCAGTCTTGACCCTGTGCCTCATGGGAACAGTCCAGACCGAACTGCCAAGCCATGTCTTCCCTGGACCGGAATCAAGCATCCTAGGACCGGTTTCGGGCTTTCAGCCCTCATCAGCCAGGATAGCTTGACTCCAGTGGCGTAGTGAGCACGGGACCCACGTCTGGGCATACCCTTCCCACTTAGGGCGAAATGCAAAACACACAAGATGATGGACGGAATGTTGCACATTGGCAAACATTCACCCCCAGTCACAGATCTGGGTTTAATCCATCGTTATTTTGCTTCACCACGCCACCCCAGTTCAGACATAGCCATATGCAAATCAGTCTTGACCCTGTGCCTCATGGGAACAGTCCAGACCAAACTGCCAAGCCATATCTTCCCTGGACCGGAATCAAGCATCCTAGGACCGGTTTCGGGCTTTCAGCCCTCATCAGCCAGGATAGCTTGACTCCAGTGGCGTAGTGAGCACGGGACCCACATCTGGGCATACCCTTCCCACTTAGGGCGAAATGCAAAACACACAAGATGATGGACGGAATGTTGCACACGTGGGTCCTGTGCTCTCCATGCCACTGGAATAAAGCTATCCTGGCTGAAGAGGGGTGAAACCCCGAAACCGGTCCTAGGATGCTTGTTTCCAGTCGAGGAGGACCTGGCTTGGCAGTTCGGGCTGGACTGTTCCCATGAGGCACAGGGTCAAGACTGATTTGCATATGGCTGGGTTCAAACTGGAATGGCATGGTGAGCAAAAAACGATGGATTTAGGCCCAGATCTCTGTACTGGGGTGAATGTATGACATTGTTCTGCATTCTGTCCATCAACTGTTGTTTTTGCCTTTGTCACCCCGAGTGGGACGGGTATGCCCAGACGTGGGTCCCGTGTTTCTCCATGCCACTGGAATCAAGCTATCCTGGCTGAAGAGGGTGAAACCCCGAAACCGGTCCTAGGATGCTTGTTTCCAGTCCAGGGAGGACCTGGCTTGGCAGTTCGGGCTGGACTGTTCCCATGAGGCACAGGGTCAAGACTGATTTGCATATGGCTGGGTTCAAACTGCAATGGCATGGTGAGCAAAGAACGATGGATTTAGGCCCAGATCTCTGTACTGGGGTGAATGTATGACATTGTTCTGCATTCTGTCCATCAACTGTTGTTTTTGCATTTGTCACCCCGAGTGGGACGGGTATGCCCAGACGTGGGTCCCGTGCTCTCCATGCCACTGGAATCAAGCTATCCTGGCTGAAGAGGGTGAAACCCGAAACCGGTCCTAGGATGCTTGTTTCCAGTGTAGGGAGGACCTGGCTTGGCAGTTCGGGCTGGACTGTTCCCATGAGGCACAGGGTCAAGACTGATTTGCATATGGCTGGGTTCAAACTGGAATGGCATGGTGAGCAAAAACGATGGATTTAGGCCCAGATCTCTGTACTGGGGCGAATGTATGACATTGTTCTGCATTCTGTCCATCAACTGTTGTTTTTGCATTTGTCACCCCGAGTGGGACGGGTATGCCCAGACGTGGGTCCCGTGCTCTCCATGCCACTGGAATCAAGCTATCCTGGCTGAAGAGGGTGAAACCCCGAAACCGGTCCTAGGATGCTTGTTTCCAGTCCAGGGAGGACCTGGCTTGGCAGTTCGGGCTGGACTGTTCCCATGAGGCACAGGGTCAAGACTGATTTGCATATGGCTGGGTTCAAACTGGAATGGCATGGTGAGCAAAAAACGATGGATTTAGGCCCAGATCTCTGTACTGGGGTGAATGTATGACATTGTTCTGCATTCTGTCCATCAACTGTTGTTTTTGCATTTGTCACCCCGAGTGGGACGGGTATGCCCAGACGTGGGTCCCGTGCTCTCCATGCCACTGGAATCAAGCTATCCTGGCTGAAGAGGGGTGAAACCCTGAAACCGGTCCTAGGATGCTTGTTTCCAGTCCAGGGAGGACCTGGCTTGGCAGTTCGGGCTGGACTGTTCCCATGAGGCACAGGGTCAAGACTGATTTGCATATGGCTGGGTTCAAACTGGAATGGCATGGTGAGCAAAAACGATGGATTTAGGCCCAGATCTCTGTACTGGGGTGAATGTATGACATTGTTCTGCATTCTGTCCATCAACTGTTGTTTTTGCATTTGTCACCCCGAGTGGGACGTGTATGCCCAGACGTGGGTCCCGTGCTCTCCATGCCACTGGAATCAAGCTATCCTGGCTGAAGAGGGTGAAACCCGAAACCGGTCCCAGGATGCTTGTTTCCAGTCCAGGGAGGACCTGGCTTGGCAGTTCGGGCTGGACTGTTCCCATGAGGCACAGGGTCAAGACTGATTTGCATATGGCTGGGTTCAAACTGGAATGGCATGGTGAGCAAAAAACGATGGATTTAGGCCCAGATCTCTGTACTGGGGTGAATGTATGACATTGTTCTGCATTCTGTCCATCAACTGTTGTTTTTGCATTTGTCACCCCGAGTGGGACGGGTATGCCCAGACGTGGGTCCTGTGCTCTCCATGCCACTGGAATCAAGCTATCCTGGCTGAAGAGGGGTGAAACCCCGAAACCGGTACTAGGATGCTTGTTTCCAGTCCAGGGAGGACCTGGCTTGGCAGTTCGGGCTGGACTGTTCCCATGAGGCACAGGGTCAAGTCTGATTTGCATATGGCTGGGTTCAAACTGGAATGGCATGGTGAGCAAAAAAACGATGGATGTAGGCCCAGATCTCTGTACTGGGGTGAATGTATGACATTGTTCTGCATTCTGCCCATCAACTGTTGTTTTTGCATTCATTAGTGATAAACACACGTGTAAAGGAACCATGAACTATGCATACAGGAGTTACCAGTCTAGAGGAGATTTGTGGCAAATAGTTCTTTGTTTCTGTTGGTGCTGGCATCGATGCAGTCTTCCAGAACGGCGCGTTGGGTGCTCCGGATCATTTGGTGGTAGAACTCATTCCTATTTTTCTATTACAAGATAAGGTAAGGTTTCAGCCTACTCTAATGGCCAATTTGTGATGGGAGGGAGACAGGAATATACAATTAACTTTTGAAAGTTGCAAGTCAGTTTATACTAGTTTTGCTAGCAGCCACCCATCTCCTTTTAATTCTCCTATGTCATAGGTGCTAATGATGTGAGGACATTTTGTTCTACCTTGTGATCTCGTTATGAGGGGCAGTGGATATGTTTAGCATTAAGCCTGTGATTCCCTTGCACCCTCTATAAGGTTTCTGATCTATTGTGAGAAAGTTGTCAAAATTACATTATTTAGATGGCACCCTGACTGGATAGTGAAGCATTTTTATTACAAAGAGCAGTAGGAGGATTGACTGCAGTACCTGGCAGTAACTGTTTCCCAAGAAGTAAGTGTAAACTACAAAACACTATCACTGGCTTAAAATCTCATATCAGTAAGAATTTTTACATGCTGTGATTTAACATCAGTGAAACTATTGCGTTGGAGAATACTCACTGTACAAAACCAATAAACTATACAATTCAGAATATACAAGATACTCAAGATTTGTCCCTGCTGCTCCTTGGTGGATCTGATGGCCTATAATTAAAACATCCATGGGAGAATGCTTCACCCTGTTCATTTTACTGCATCAGGGCTGATTATGAGTTGCGCGTGCTGGGGGCCATGGACGTCGATTCAACAAAATGGCAGGGGTAGTAAAAGTTACATCATCCAAATATTCATCTGCTGATGACATCACAGGAAGTGGCATAACATGCCTTTTAGTCCCTGATGATGATAGAGAAAGTGGTGTCACATGACATTTTACACAATGGCATTAGGGTAGTGACACCACTGAACTAAAAATAGCAACAATAAATGGTTGGAGCATGGTCGTTCCCGTGCATTTCCCCATGGATTTGACCCAATTTGTAAACCTGGTATTGCTTCAAATCTGTATGCCTCCCAGAGGATGGCATAACGAGGTGAACAATCTTTTTTTCTATGTAAAACGTGTGTAAACTAGTAGCTTTTTGCTTAACAAAGACAGTAAATCTCTGCTAGTACAGTCATGTCTGCCAGACAGAGTCTGATTCTCTGTTGTTTAGCAGAAACAGATTCTCTCCAGACATCTCCCGTATTTGTTTTAAATGAGAATGAAATCTTGCCATTTAAAAAAAAAAAAATCACCTGCAAAGTTTGACCCAGCCAATAAGATGCAAAGCTAACACCCTCATCAGCAAGCACAATTAGCCATCAAGGTAATGTTTCACTCTGTACTTGAAATTTACCTTTCATGTCTAATTTCTGAACCCAAGACAATGCCACTGATTTCTCAATCAGCCATAAACCTTGCTGCCATCACCCCTACGCTTTTTAATATTTATGGTTCCGAATTAGCTTCCTTGATTAGAAGCTTTGATTTAATCCCCACCTCTTATGCCGACGACATTCAGTTGGTTATCTTAGCAGTGGACAAGGACATCAACTACTCCATCAAACTTCATGACTGTATGATCACCCTGAGCAACTGGATAGGTAGGCACTGCTTGAAGTTGAACTCAGGAAAAACTGAGGTGGTGTTATTTGGAAACCTTTCCCCTCAGTGGTCTCCAGTTTGGTGGCCAGATACACTGAGCCCTACTCCTATACCAGTAGCCAAGGCAAAGAATTTGGGGGTCATCATAGATGAAAAACTCAACATGAAGTCCCAAGTTTCTAAGGTGGTCTCCTCCTCCTTCCTCACTATCAGAATTGTACGTAAAATTCTGCCTTTTATTCCCATAAATACAAGAAAAACAGTACTGACCTCCCTTGTCTTATCCAAATTGGATTACTGTAATGGACTGTATATTAACTTACAATCCAATTTACTTAGAAGGTTGCAGGCAGTACAAAACGCCACGGCTAGACTGGTCCTGGATGTTCCTAAATACCAGTCTATCAGAGCAGGCATTCAGGAATTGCACTGGCTACCAGTTGGTCAGCGTATCAAATTTAAGGCTCTTTGCACTGCGTATAAGGCATTGCATAGAGAAGGACCACAGTTTCTTTTGGACCTTTCTAGCTGGTATTCTCCCAACAGATCACTTCGTTCAGCTAATGCCTACCTGATGCTCACCCCTAGAATCAATAAGACTAATTGGGGGGGAAGAAGTTCAGCTACAACACTATAAAGGAATGGAACGCTCTTCCACTCTCCCTTAGGAAGACTTCATCCCTGCTGGAGTTCAGGAAACTGCTCAAAACATGGCTCTTTAGAAATTAGCTTTTCCTGACACAGCATGGCAGACCGTGAGCGCCTAGACACCTCCGGGTAGTAGTGCGCATAATAAATTGTTATAACATAACATAACATATACCCTCAGGGAAAATTTTCCATTTATTAGATTGATGTCAAATCTGTTTTTCCCTCCACTCCAGGTGACTTACAGCGTCATGAATCAAGATGATGCAATTCTCATCATCTAACAGAATCTTGAACACTCAGGGTTTGAGTCACAAAGGTAAACGTACACTTTTGTGTAAATTTACTATTTTCTTGGTATCTCCAATCTATGAGTTTAATTTTATTAATAATAATTTTATAACTGTAAATTTTCTGCACTCTAGGCGGAGACTCTGCAGATAAAATGATAGGCCTGTCCTATTTTTGTATGTGCCGAATTCTCTGCATGACTGTGGACTCTCCGCAGACGTAAAATTCCTAATGTTCAAATTAATCTTGCAATTTGTGAATACCAAAAGAATAGTAACCTTACACAACAGCTGTAAGTTTATCTTTGTGAATCAGGCCCCTAGACTTTTGCCCATCCAGATTACTCTGCCCTTTTTCCACTGACAGATGAGAGTTGTAAGCATACGCATTTACTCATGCTTGAGTAGGTCTTTTGACTCATCTTACTCAGATCCCCTTCCCTTCACCATATATCATATTGAATGTCACTGTCTTTATATCAGCTGTAACTAAACCCATGCACTGACCAAACCGTCCAGAAACAAGCAGTTTTCAATGAAGGTAACCATTGTTCTCATTCGGGAGCTTGACGTGAGCTGCAAGTCAATGTTCAGAGAAATTACATGAGGTATGTGTATGTATGTAACAACCAATCCAACAACAATAAACTTTAGAATAGTTATTTTGAAAGTCCACGCCAAATTAAGACCAAATTTAAGACTGTACCCAGCCAGAGCTTCAGCTGGCAGCAAATTTATTGCTGGAAAAAATTGTCAAGATCCACGCAGTAAGATATCTAGAGTAGGAGAGTTTGGTCAGACTATGGATATCTGGTATCCAATGCTAAGAGTAGGACAGGGTCCCAAATAAGGAGGCACCCAAGCTCAAACTGGAAATATGAGCTTTTTATGGAGTTCCAAATGCTCCAGAGTAAAAAAAATCCCTGGCTTGCCTATTAAAGGGCTAGACAAGTTTGGAATGAGTTTGAGGGAGAGTCTGTCAACACTTTTTTCAGATTCCTAACAATCCGAGTAGGTATTTCCAGAAGCCATTTCTTAATATGGACTCAGAACCTTCGATGATAAATTAACTACAATTTCTAAAGTCAGCATGACCCAAACCTTAAGCTACAGGACGGTTCCCCTGTGGCCCAAATCTATTTATAAAAGTTGTTTTGTTAGTTCTCTCTGCTGCATCCTGGTACTCAAAGTCTTCAAATTGCTCCAAGCAAACCTAATTGGCATTTTCCCCCATTTCCATGATATTCCTCTTTTTGAAGGTGTTCGTTCAGTTGCAAGTCATCCACTTAAAGAAATATGTATGAAAGCAGGACTCATCAATCAACAGCAGACCAGTTCTCTCCACACAGTGGGCACAGGTAAACTGGGTATTAACAAAAATCCAGTTAACTAAGGGCAATTTACTAAATAGTGGATCCCTCTACATAAAGAGATCTTTCTCGTAGCAGCAAGTTCCAAATGAGGAAACTTCTCACTCTGCTCTGAGCTACATCCTCGGAGTAGAAATTCAAGGACGAGATGAGATCAGCTCATGACATGTTCATCTGGAGGTAAATAAATAATTAAAGCAGTAAAATATATGAGGAAAGCCTCTTTTTCCCGTCCAAATGCAAAACCAAATTTGAATCTGAGAAAAGATAACTAGGCAGGCTTTCTAAAGGGAAATCCGAGCTCACCATTAGAATGGACAATTCAACATATTCTTCACCAGTTCCACACTCTCAATTCCTACCTTTCCTACATCATGGTGTAGTTAATTCCCTGAGAAAGTGTCACTTGGTGTAAAAAAATCCAAAATGGTGAAATTTCCTAAAAGTGAGGCAGATCTCTTCTAATTGTAAACCCTAACTTCACTGTATGCACTGCAAAGAAGGTTAGCCCAATCCACATCAGTGACTTTCATGTCTCCAGCTAGTGTCCATCTGCTTGCATATCTCACAGAGTAGAATAGTCAAGTGGTGTGGAGTAGCTGTCCTCATGAAAAATATTAAATGATAGTGGAGAAAATTATTCCTAAATTCTATATCTGCGGGTATATTCTTCTCTAATCTCCTGGGCATTGCATATACAGCCTATGAAGTTCCCAAGCTGACATATGCCAGGTAGACTTGTTAAAAAGGGAAAATGGTTTCTGCTCCTCCCAGGCCTGTGTGTTGTGAATTCATTAGGCATGTTGGCTGGCACAAACACACAATAATTCATATCTCAAATGTATCAAAAATAAGGCTAGGCACAATCTCATGTAGGAGTTTTTCTTTTAGTCACAATTACAAGTATGGTTTCATTCTCGTCTCCATTGCTGCAACCAAAGCCTGACTCTTAATGTACACTTAATTATTTGTTTTTATCAGAGATTGCCTGCAGCAGCCCGACAACCTGCAGTGTTACACACTGAGTAATAGAGACATGCTTTAGATCTGTGATTAATAATGTTTTACTTTACAGTCCCATAAGTGCACCATCTATGCACTAGGCGGAAAGACTGCCACCCCTCATCTGCCCTATAATATTCAGGTTATTGAAGTTATTGTGCGCTCGCAACATGGTGCAGGTCCATAAATACAGGTAGGCCTGCAATAGCAAGCGTTGTACTAGAGGTGAAAGGAATCGAATGCCTTCTAAACATAGAATATAGCAGAGGATCGAGTATAAAAGGCTTCACGAACAGCAGATCACAAAAGCTAGAAAAAAAGATAGGTAAGCACAAGCTAGATTGAATGCTCAGCATTTATCCTATACCTTAAATATTCTTATTTACTTACTATCTCTTTCTATTCACAGAGGTATATGTAGACTTTAAAATATCAAAAACATAGTTTTTTTTTTCTCCATCCGTTATTGACTGCTACCTGATTTGGGTTTTGTTATCTTTTTAAAAAGCGAAAGTTAACTTATTTGACCTGTGTAATTGTTTGCATATCCCCAACTGCATTCGATCTTCTTTTTGCACATTGATGTGATGTCCAGTTCGGCATGTTTAAACTTTGTAAAAAACATAAGCACATTAGGAATATTGATGCTTTGAAATGATGGCTTGTGGTTCCAAATACCGACAAAGCAATATTGGAGATTGTATAGTGAGCAGTTTTCTGTCGCTGAGTGGGATGCAGAATCTATGCACAGAAGAGACTGAACAGACAAACCCGAGTTGGGATGTTAAATGCTGCTAATTTGTATGAATATGTTTATGTATGTATATACTTATATAGGTTCTACACATCGATTGTGTGTACTCGTTAAAGTAACCGTAAATGTTTGCACATGTGCACCTATGTATGAATACATCTTGTCAAATGTAATTCAATGTATGCATGTATCTATCCGTGCATGTATTTTTTTAGACAATTTTAATTGAGCTTTGCATCTATAAGTGCACCTATCAAATTTTGCATGTAATGTACTGTCTGGGTATGTGTCAATGTACCTACGTGCCAGGTACCTGTCTTTTCATGTACACTTGTAAGATGCTCAGTGTACAGGACACATGGCAGTGCTGGAGATGCTTTACCTGCATGTCGGAATGCACGCCCATAAACCTGCTGTATCAATGGAATGGCTGAATGCCAATATAGCTGACAGTCGCAACTCCCATTTTCAACAAGCAATAGATGAGGGGTCTGAACCATTGTGTTTATCTTCCTCTCTGAGTGCATTGAGTGCAGCTAGGCTGCCTCTAGCCACCCCTAAAACTGGCCAGCAAGACCAATTAGAACATCTTTTCCTTACCGCTGGGAAATACTGCGGTATTGACCTAAAGGTCTCCACGTTGAAGTTCCAGTGAAATAGAGACGACCCTGCAGCTACACCCACTTTACGAAGATAGAGCTAAGAGTATACAAATAGTGATGCTTGCACCCTGACCCTTGTAATTTCCATGACAGAGCTTCTAAAACACCACAAGATGAACACTGACAATAATATCAAACGATAAGAGATCCTTAATACATTTTCTGGACTAAAACACAAATCCTGTATAAAATGAACATTCTGAATTATACACTGATCATGAAAGGAATTGCTTCCTGTGAATATTTTAATAGCTGCTATAGGAAAGTGAATTATTGGAGTAGATGGCGGTCCACCAGAAGTAATAAAGTCGCTAACTTGTTAGGTCCTGTGAGGTTTCAGTAATTTAAACCTGAGCTCAACCCTTGGTATCTATGGCATAGAGCAGTCAAAATTGACTTAAAGAAAACGTGTAAAGCATTTAGATGTAAATTAACAGGTAAAAAGTAAAAGGCACAATAGAATAAAAATACCACTACAATTTATAAAAAGAAAGGACAATTTAATATGTAATAAGCAAAATGACATCAAAGTGAAAATGAATGAATGAATGAAAAAGGATTTATTAAGCACAAACTCCTGCCGGGGGCATCTTGCCGCTACAAAATACATGAAGGTAAAAATTCTGGAGTACTCGTAATGGGCAGTGATACTCAATATGAAGAATAAACCTCCTATTGCTGGACCAAAAGGCACGTTTTCAGAGATTTTCTGAAAAATTATAGTGAGGGGGCTGTTTTGAGTTCCAAGGGTAAGCTATTCCAGAGTAGGGCGGTGGTCCTGAAAAAACTTTTCCCACCTCAAGTTGTCCTTCTAAAGGAGGGAACTGCTAGATTCTTAGCTGAGCCTGACCAAAGGGTCCTACAGGGGATGTACCATCTCCCTGTATCCTTAAAAAGTGATAGATCTTGGCCTTGCAGCAAATTATAGGCCATACACAGGGCTTTGAAACTGATGCGCTGTTTAACTGACAGCCAGTGAAGTTTCCTGATAGCCCCCCTTGCTGATTCTACTTTGGGGATTTTGAGAAGGAAGAATACTGTAAAATTCTGCAAGGTCTGAAGCTTCTTCAAGGAACCTACTGATAGATTGAGATAGAGACTGTTATGGTAGTCGAGTCTTGTAAGCACAAGAAAAATAACCACTGTCTTCAAGATCAAAAGGCAGACATGTTTCAATTTTCTTAACTGATCTCAGTGAGCAGAAGGAGGCGGAAGTTACCTTGTTGACTTATTCTTTGAGTTTCAGCTCCTCATTAGCAAGATACCTGGGTTTTTTACTTTAGTCGCTGGTCTTGGGAGGGAACCAAGTTCCGGAGGCCTCCATTCCGGTGTCCAAAAGGATGGATTATTGCCAAAAAGAATAACCTCTGTTTTTGCTGAGTTTAATTTCAGGTAGTTATCATCCATCCATTTGCTTACCTCACTCATGCATGTCCTGAAGGGGGAGCCCAAGTTGGTCTCATACTTTGACAGTGACACCACGATTTGTGTGTCATCTGCTTAGGACGCTAGTGAGAGGCCAAATGATTTAATAAGCTTGGCTAATGGTGTAACGTATAAGTTGAACAACGTCAGGCTCAGCGATGTTCCCTGTGGCACTCCACAGGGCAAGGAAAAAGATTTAGAAGTGAACTTACCAAGAGCTACTCTCTGCTGTCTGTTCGCAAGGAAGGATTGTAGAAGATTAAGTGCAGTGTCCTCAGTCCCTAGCCTCCACACGCGGTCAACCAAAATAGCATGGTTGACCGTATCCAACGCCGCAGAGAGGTCCAACAGGACCAGTGCTGCATTCCCTCCTATGTCTAGAGTTTCTCATATTTCCTCAGTAGCTACCACCAGTGTGGATTCAGTACTATGTTTTTTTTCTGAAACCGAGCTGGGTATCATCCAACAAGTGGTTGTTGTCGATAAATGAGGCTAGCTGTTCGTTCATCACTTTCTCCACCAGCTTGGCAGCGAAAGGGAACCTAGAAATGGGATGATAGCTGTTCAGGTCTAAGGCATTGAGGTTGGCTTTTTTTAGAAGGGACAGAACAGAGGCAGATTTCCAGTGCAAGGGGAAAGCTCACTCTTTGAACATGAATAGCTAAGATATCTGAGAGGTGCAGTGCCACCTGCGCTGGAGCCATATTCATTATTTTAGGTGGACATAGGTCTTGGGGGCCACATGATTTCACCAGGGGGATGAGCTTCCTAAGTTGCTCTTCAGTGGGGGCCTTAAATACCGTAAACCTTGTCTGACCTACGTCTAAGTTTGGAGTTTGACTCACTGGTTGTGCAGTTGTCTTGTAAGTAGAGAATTTGTTAAAGATATTTTCGACCTTCTCCTGAAAGAAACAGGCTAGGGTGATGCAAACTTTCTGGCTATTAGCTGCAGAATTGTGATTTACGGGTTTTTTAATGACTTGTAATAGGGGTTTGTTAGTGTCACAGGGTGATTTAAACTGCTCAGAGTAGTAAGATGTTTTTGCAGCTACTATACATTTTTTGTGTTCGGCTAGTTTGTAGTTCACCTTTTCCTCAAGCTCATATCTTTTTCTCCATTTCTGTTCTTGCCTGCGACATGCTTGTCCAGAGGCTTTAAGAGTCTCATTGTACCAGGAGTGGAAAAGAATCTAAGGAGGGTAACCAGAGATATGATTTTTTAAAGATTTAGGTGAAAAAGCACCAAGAAAAAAGTATAGCGCCAATGACAGCCAATGGTTGCGGTAGACTGGAACCAAGGTGCAATTTCAGGCCGACCGCAATGGAGCCAGGTTGCTTACACCAAGTGGATTGGTCATGGTGAAAGTCTGGAAGTCAAAAGGTTTCTAAGTTCCCCTTCAAAAAGGGGCTTTTGCCACTTGTTGACATTTCTTCTAAGTCTTAATGCAGAAAGTGACTTGTCACTTTTTGAGAAAAAACGATAGCTGCAGCCAGGCAACCGAAGGCCAGAATAGCTGAAGCAGGTTGGTCCTTCTGGCGCGCTGAAGCTTTGAAGATTTTAGTCTGAATGCAGAATGGAACTTAGTTGTTTCTTTTGGAGGTGCAGGGATCTTTGAGGGGACAAAGGTGAAGTTGAATCGGATGTTGTGGAACAGCCAATCAGATTCTTTTTCCAGTGGATCCAGTTTAAAATTTGGATCTCCAGAAGGAAAGGTTCCCCAAAGTTCTGGTGCCCAAACAACCACATGAGTTCAATTCTAAGGCCATCAGGACCTCAGGGGAGGCACTTATAGACTCTCAGGGTGGTAGGCAGAGGCCAAGCAGGGTCTATTCCATATCCAGTTGCTACTGGTCAGAAGGACTCTTTAGGAAAAATACCTCTAGGAGCTTTTTGTAGACACATAGAACGTCATTCAATTGACCCTTGTAGTCCACTTCTTTATCTTGGGTACAAGTGGGCTCAGGTACAGCCTTTCAGGTGTCGTCAAATATCTCAAACAGCAGTTGCAATCTGTTCTCCAACAGCTCCACAAAGTGATCTGAGGATAGTGCCTTTGAATTTATCCCTTGTACCAGCAAGTGGGAGGATCTGACTCCTGGCTCTCTTCTAAACCATGGGCTAAAAGTTTCCATGGGCAACCTTACCCACTTTTAATGCAGCTCCTACTAGCCCTCCACACTAGCAGGCCTTTGTCCCTGCTCTATAAGCATTTTTCACACCTCATTAGGATCAAACACTTGATTGACAGCTGCTGGAGAGCTAATGTAGATTAGCCTCCAGGAGTTTCAGGCAAGAAAAGGGTAACTTTCTAAAACTTATTTTTCCTAAACAAGCAATAAATAGGGGTGATTACAAAATAAGGGGAATTTTCTCACAGTTTTTTTTGCTGGAAGTTAAACAATTGTTAACTGTCAGATATTGCACCCATTGGGCCTTATTTAGAAAGGCATTTTAAAGTACATAAGTGAGTACTCCTATAGTACTCTTTTACATACTCCTACATGCCTTTGTGATTTTGTCCCAAAATATCTAAAATGAGAATAAAATTGGAATAGTCGGGGAATGTTTATAGCACAAGCAGTAAGGACTCTGCCCTCTTTTACTAGCAGGGAGTTGAAAGTTTCAGAGCAGATTCACAAAGTCATGTAAGAACTAAATGAGCAGTGGTGGCTCCTCCGCAATGGCAGAGGAGCAACGCCCCACTGCCTGGCTCAGAGCCAGCAAATGTAAAATAAAACGATGCTCTTGCATCGTTTTATTTTACATTTGCTGGCTCTGAGTCAGCGGTGTTGGGAGGGGAGGGGCTTAGGCATCGGAGGGGGGAGGAGGAGTGCTACGTTAACTCCACTCCCTAATTGCGCATATGTGTTTTGGCCGGCCGTCTCAGGCCGAGCAAAACACACATGCACACTTGGGTTTTCTCCAGCCTAGCTGCACCGAGCAGCCGGGCTGGAGAAATGCCACAGACTCCCTAGTCTGAGTAGAGCGTCTTACCTGCCTGCTCAGACCAATCCCCGCGCTGATTGGACAGAGAGTCTGTCCTAGGGGCTGCTGGGACCAGCAGGCAGGAAGAGGAGAGGTGTGGCGATGAGATGCAACGCTGGAGGCGGCCGGCGGCAAAAGGTAAGTTTTTTTTTAATATTGTATTCGCCACCCGCGCGATGCCTCCCACTGGACCCTACCCGCCCCACCACCCTTTGTTTATGGTGGCCGCCGATGTCAATGAGTACTCCTATAGTACTTCTTCCCATACTCATAAATGCTCAGGTGAGTCACCCCTCTCCTAAGGGTTTCACCAATTCATGCCACCCGAAACCAATCTCCTATGTGCACGAAGCAACTATGCTTTCAACCAGTCAAGCAAGAGTCTTGCTAAATCTAAAATATAAATGTACAGTTATTTTCTAGGTTTGCACTATCTAGAACATGGATATTTTAAATACAAACAATTACAGCAGTCCATTAAGTGAGGTTTTGGAGCTGTATCAAATGAACTATATATCATCACATTGGCAATCACTCAACGTAATTCCACCGCCAAACGTGTTCTTTTAGATTCCAAGTTAGCAGTTGCATTAAAACACACCTAAAATTGATCTATAGCAAATGATCGAAGAGCAGCTTATAATTAGCTAATATGCATATATATATATATATATATATATATATATATATATATAAGACGAATCGATCCTCTGCAGGCACGTAGTACGTTCAGCACTAACCCTCGCTGCCAAAGAATCACGAACCACCGGATATATATATAACGGACAAGGTGCTATCCCTTTTTTGGAGGTTCTTTTTGCACACTGGAGAGATAGCATCTACTGCGGAGTATGACCTATTTGGGCCCCCGATGGCATTTTATGCATTTCAAAATAACAGGTGAACCTGTCGCTTACTTCCTTGTGCTGAGTCCTTTTTGAGGAGGAACTCTCTCCAAAGGCAGGAAACGGCCACCTCACACTTTCTATCAATGGACAAACACAGTAATTTTGTAGACATGCTTACTTTGAGAGGTGTTTTCGAGATGGCAGGATGGACTATGTTGGAAGTGGGGGTCCTTATCCCTCACCGCTGCCACCAAATGCTGGAGGCGGGAGTCCCCGTCCCACACCGCTGTTGCCAGGTGAGAGATCCGGACCCCTCGTTTCAACGTTAAGCTAAGTAAGGACACCGTCTGAGATAGCCCTGCTCACCCCCTTAGTAGCTTGGCACGAGCAGCCAGGCTTATCTCCAAGGCACGAGTGTACAGTATGTGCAACCACACTCACAGCAACCATATGATGTCACCATAAATAGACTCCACACAAGTTTTTATAAAACGAGTATAATCTTTATACAAGAAGATATACAATATGACCACACGATACAAAACCAACATATAATAATGGGTAGTATTTCTTCCGGTGGATTGGTAGGTTCTAATCCCAACCACCGCTTCTACCCAACAGTTAAGCTGACTTCTAACCGCTTCCAAAAGGTTAGGTAAGTTGTATTGCTAGAATCACACACGTTGCAAAAGAAACGAAATACTGCAATGCGTAACGATATACTCCTGAACTGTGCAATAGAGAAACAATGCCATACGTAGCGCCACAGTTATGTACTTTGCAATAGAAGGAATAATGCAATGAGTATCACCACCAGCATGCCCTGTGCAAGGAAGAAACAAAGCAATGCGTCACGCTACAATCATGTACTGTGAACTGAAGAAATAATGCAATGCGCCACGTTATAATCAGGTACTGTGCGATGAAGAAATAATGCAATGCGCCACGCTTACAATCATGTACTCTGCAAGGGAAAATAACGCAGTGCGTAGCGCACCCAGCATGTAGGTCGTCAGGCACAAATAGAGTCAGGCGTCATACGACAGTTCGATAGTTTGTTAGCAGCAATAATGCAAAGTGTAATACGACAGTCTAGGTGCTCCGTTAACAGTTGCCCCTGACATGGATCAATGATGACACAAAAGTACCGCTTCTCACTCCGGCCCCAGTACTGCCCCTCCTTGGGCCAGCACGGGCCTCGATCCGAGCCGAAGCAACAGGCTCACGCAGCTGCCAGGAGCAAGAGGCCGAGAGAGTGTCCCTCTGAGCCCTCACCCCACCCCTGGTGGTGATCCACGTTACCTGGGGGGGTGCGACCCCACTCTCCTCCCCTCCTTCACGACTTGGGCCTTGATCCAGAACTCCGTCAATGGGCACGGCGAGCCCGGGCCGGCGACTCCGCTCCTCTGGGACTGCCGGTCCGGGCCGCTACTGTTGCACTCCGAGGGCCCAATGACCTGGCCCTCCTTCCGGCGGTCTCGTGGACACCGAGACCCGCCCTCAGCACTTGTGGAGACTTACTTCGATTTCGGTGCACACGCTACCCAGGCACTCCTCACTAGTGCCTCTGGTTGCACCGCGACACGCACTCTGCGAATCCGAGATTCGCCTCTTCTCTGGTGCACACGATGAGCAGCCGATCATCACCACTCCTCGGCTTGCACCTCGACACGCACCCTGCGCGTCCGAGTCTCACCTCTTCTCCCGGTGCACACAACGACCAGGCGCTCTTCACCAACGCCTCGGCTTGCACCACGACACGCACCCTGCGCGTCCGAGACTCACTTCTTTTCCCGGTGCACACAACGACCAGGTGCTCCTCACCAACGCCTTGGCTTGCACCACGACACGCACCCTGCGCGTCCGAGTCTCACCTCGTCTCCCTGTGCACACAACGACCAGGCGCTCCTCACCAACGCCTCGGCTTGCACCTCGACACGCACCGTGCATGTCCGAGACTCAGTTTACTCCTGCGTGCCCATGTTCACAAGGCACAACTTCTGAGGGTCACAAGCTGCAAAAGCACGCGCACACCGCGTTGCTTGGGACTTCTCCGTAAACTTTTATGTTCCTGTGTTTCCAAACAGGGTGCCAGCTCACCTCAGGCCCTTGGGGTTCAGGACACAGCACAAAGCACACTCCTGTTCAAGAAGGGGGGGACACCACCCACTGCAATGTCCCTTCAGTCTCTTCCTTAGTAAAAGTTACAAACTGCAGGCCAGCCCCAGATCACGAAGCAAGGGTCAGTCCTATCCAGCAGTCTCTTCAGCAACTTCTTCCTTGGCAGAGGTTCTTCTTGACCACGAAAGAGGTCGAAGCCATTGCAGACTCGACCTGTCCATTTCGCCATTCAAAATTACACCAAATTCTAGGGGTTTCAGTTCTCTTAGATATACCCCTTCATGTCTTTGAAGTTCGTTGTGCTCAGGTGTCCCTGACCCCTGCCTAAATCAGTTCTGAGTGTCTCCCTCCCAGTGTCACCTTTCTCCCTTTGATACTGGGGGTCTGGACCCTTAATCACTCAGCAGGAGATGGGTCAATTGTTTTATGGCTGCAACCCAGGCCTCTTCACCTCCCGGGGTTTTTCCTCGCATACTCTCCAGATGCAGGTCAGCCAGGTGCTATCTCACCCCCCCTCCCATCTCATATCCAGACAGTCAATCCACATTCAGCAGAGACACACAGAAATGCTTAAAGCACAAAACTCACCCACTTTCTAAAAGAGTGGTTTCTGAACACACAGTGACAAAACCACTTTCATAGAAAGATGTGTTATGACACTGTGAGTTCATACATACTAAACTTCACCTCTCCATTATAAACTTATAGGAAACTAGGCTAACAAAACACCATACCCACCCTCCCCCATTCTGTCCTATGGGCAGAATGGCCTTTCACCTGTGAAAACGAAATGGAGTGTTTTTTCACTGTCAGGACATAGCACACACCTCAGTATATGTCCTGCCTTTTATCTACACTGCACCCTGCCCAGGGGTTACCCGGGACCTACCACAGGGGTGCCCACAGTGTACGCAAAAGCGAAAGTAAGGCCTGACAACTGGTTGCACTTGTCAGGACAACATGCTAACTTAGCAAACTGCGCGCAGGCCCTATACTGAAGGCCTGAGTTCCCTTCTCTGCCCGCCTTTGCATTACTAGCCCTTGCGCACACAGTGCACATCACTAGGGACTTTTACTAGTAAGGCAAACATACCAATCATGGCAAACCAATTACCATTGTACTTTACATAGGGAACCCTTGTACTTTGACACTGATCAGCAGTGGCAAAGTACCCAAAGCATCTAAATTGGCAACTCCATGTCAGGAAAACGGTCTAGGGGGAAAGCAAAATGTTTAGGGAACTTTAGCCAAAAAGGGCAAGTCCTACACAACCCCCTCCCAGCCAAAAGCCAGGGTAGACCAATCATTACCTTGATGGACTTCCCTGCTTCGGGCGATAGAACCAGGATGCAGGCCCTCTACCACAGGGACACCCTCCTGTTCCTCGCCTTCCTGACCCCAGGGGTCCTTCCTGATCACTACCCCCTGAGCCAACAATGCTGTTCCATGGATCCCTCCCGGCCAGGGAACCCCTCCAGGGGTGCTGGACCCATGCCAACCCCACCCTGGAGTGGTACCCTGGGAAGGCCCATTGGTCAGGATACTACCTCCAGTCGTCCTGCCCTCCAGGTTAAAAGTGGGTTTACTCTGGTCACTTTTAGGGGACCCAGCCCCACTGGCTGGACACTGTCCCACCGGTGTTCCCACTGGGGAACACAACTCTCTTTTAACCTTCCATTTATTTTTCTGGGCCTGCCACTTAGGAATGGCACCCACAAACTTCAGGACGGCAGGAGCTCTGGCTATAGACTCCCCATGCCCTCCTGACGCTAGGTGTTCTTCCTCACACCTCTGGCAAGTAGGCACTAGACCTCCAACCGGGGGCTCTCCTACGGCCCCCCCAGTTTCCTGGGTGGTGCTGCTGATCCCTGGGGGTGCTGCTTACTCTTCCTCCCTCTCTTTTGAGACAAGAGGCTAGCCAGCAACCCCTCCTCACTACTCTGGGATCTCCTTGTGCCACTTGGCCCTCCTTCCCTCTCTGGGGCCTTTTCAGGCCCCTGGACCCATGACCAGGGGTCCGGTTCTCGTGCAGACTCCCGGTAATCAAGGAGCCCACACCTTAACCCGGGGTGGCGCAATCCTGGAAAATAATTTCTGAGCCTAGGCTCCCCTGGGGCCAAATTGGTCAACCCCGTCAAATCATTTACCATGCTAACCACTACCCAATCCTCCAGTGCACTCTTGTAATCATCCACACTTGGCACTGGCTGTGCGCTGCCACCAATCACACTGGACTCTGTTTGTTTACCCTTATTGTCCAGTTCCCTCATGCTTAACTCATGAGTGAAGAGAATCCGTTTCTCTTCCAACGCAAGAGCGTTCCTGCTCTCCTCTGCTTGAGTTTTAAGTTTTAACACCTCCAACTCATGCAGTCTGACCCTTTGGTTTTCCTCCAACTCCTCTGGTGAAAAACTCCTCCCTGAATGGCTACTACCAGCCCCTGCGGCTGGTCTCTCCACTGGCAAATCCTGTGGACCAAATCCATTCCCTGGGTCATCCTCATCCACCTCAACATCCCCCGTCTCCTGAGCCTCTTTGGCTTCCCACCAGGCCCTCAAGGCCATTTGCAGCTCCTCCTTCTTGGCGCTACCCTTCATAGGACATCCCAAAGCTCTGCAGAATTTCCTCAACTGATCAACCTTGTAGGAAAACAGTGCCTCAATGTTAAACTCTAATACTGCAGCCTCAGCCTCACCGGCTATCTGGCTCTCTCCCTGAGACATGATGTGTGGTTTAAAAGTTACTCAACAATAGAACCAACAATTCCAAAAACACAATATGTGGTTGCGTCGTGGTCTGCGATCAATTTATGATGAACACCAATTACTGTGAGTGATTTTGCACATACACATTTCATTTACATTAGGATCGAATCCCACCGCTCTGCCGCCAAATGTTGGAAGTGGGGGTCCTTATCCCAAACTGCTGCCACCAAATGCTGGAGGCGGGAGTCCCCGTCCCACACCGCTGTTGCCAGGTGCTAGATCCGGACCCCTCGTTTCAACGTTAGGCTAAGTAAGGACACCGTCTGAGATAGCCCTGCTCACCCCCTTAGTAGCTTGGCACGAGCAGCCAGGCTTATCTCCAAGGCACGAGTGTACAGTATGTGCAACCACACTCACAGCAACCCAATGATGTCACCACAAATAGACTCCACACAAGTTTTTATAAAACGAGTATAATCACTATACAAGAAGATATACAATATGACCACACAATACAAAACCAACATATAATAATGGGTAGTATTTCTTCTGGTGGATTGGTAGGTTCTAATCCCAACCACCGCTTCTAACCAACAGTTAAGCTGACTTCTAACCGTTTCCAAAAGGTCGTATTGCTAGAATCACACACGTTGCAAAAGATACGAAATACTGCAATGCTTAACAAAATACTCCTGAACTGTGCAATAGAGAAACAATGCCATATGTAGCGCCACAGTCATGTACTTTGCAATAGAAGGAATAATGCAATGCGTATCACCACCAGCATGCCCTGTGCAAGGAAGAAACAAAGCAATGCGTCATGCTACAATCATGTACTGTGCACTGAAGAAATAATGCAATGCGCCACGTTATAATCAGGTACTGTGCGATAAAGAAATAATGCAATGCGCCACTCTTACAATCATGTACTCTGCAAGGGAAAATAACGCAGTGAGTAGGGCACCCAGCATGTAGGTCGTCAGGCACAAATAGAGTCAGGCGTCATATGACCGTTCGATAGTTCGTTAGCAGCAATAATGCAAAGTGTAATACGACAGTCTAGGTGCTCCGTTAACAGTTGCCCCCGACATGGATCAATGATGACACAAAAGTACCGCTTCTCACTCCGGCCCCAGTACTGCCCCTCCTTGGGCCAGCACGGGCCTCGATCCGAGCCGAAGCAACAGGCTCACGCAGCTGCCAGGAGCGAGAGGCCAAGATAGTGTCCCTCCGAGCCCGCACCCCACCCCAGGTGGTAATCCATGTTACCTGGGGGGGGCGTGACCCCACTCTCCTCCCCTCCTTCAGCGACTTGGGCCTTGATCCAGAACTCCGTCAATGGGCACGGCGAGCTCGGGCCGGCGACTCCGCTCCTCCGGGACTGCCGGTCCGGAACGCTACTGTTGCACTCCGAGGGCCCAATGACCTGACCCTACTTCCGGCGGTCTCAGTAGACACCGAGACCCACCCTCAGCACTTGTGGAGACTTACTTCGATTTCGGTGCACACGCTACCTAGGCACTTCTCACCAGTACCTCTGGTTGCACCGCGACACGCACTCTGCGTGTCCGAGACTCCTCTCTTCTCTGGTGCACACGATGACCAGGCGATCGTCACCACTCCTCGGCTTGCACCTCGACACGCACCCTGCGCGTCCGAATCTCACCTCTTCTCCCAGTGCACACAACGACCAGGCGCTCTTCACCAATGCCTCGGCTTGCACCACGACACGCACCCTGCGTGTCCGAGTCTCACCTCTTCTCTCCGTGCACACAACGACCAGGCGCTCTTCACCAATGCCTTGGCTTGCACCACAACACGCACCCTGCGCATCCGAGACTCACTTCTTTTCCCGGTGCACACAACGACCAGGCGCTCCTCACCAATGCCTCGGCTTGCACCTCGACACGCACCCTGAACGTCCGAGACTCAGTTTACTCCTGCGTGCACACGATCACAAGGCACAACTTCTGAGGGTCTCAAGCTGCAAAAGCACGTGCACACCGGGTTGCTTGGGACTTCTCCAGAAACGTTTATGTTCCTGTGTTTCCAAACAGGGAGCCAGCTCACCTCGGGCCCTTGGGGTTCAGGACACAGCACAAAGCACAGTCCTGTTCAAGAAGGGGGGGACACCACCCACTGCAATGTCCCTTCAGTCTCTTCCTTAGCAAAGGTTACAAACTGCAGGCCAGCCCCAGATCACGAAGCAAGGGTCAGTCCAATTCAGCAGTCTCTTCAGCAACTTCTTCCTTGGCAGAGGTTCTTCTTGACCACGAAAGAGGTCAAAGCCTTTGCAGACTCGACCTGTCCATTTCGCCATTCAAAATTACACCAAATTCTAGGGGTTTCAGTTCTCTTAGATATACCCCTTCATGTCTTTGAAGTTCGTTGTGCTCAGGGGTCCCTGATCCCTGCCTAAATAAGTTCTGGGTGTCTCCCTCCCAGTGTCACCTTTCTCCCTTTGATACTGGGGGTCTGGACCCTTAATCACTCAGCAGGAGATGGGTCAATTGTTTTATGGCTGCAACCCAGGCCTCTTCACCTCCCGGGGTTTTTCCTCGCATACTCTCCAGATGCAGGTCAGCCAGGTGCCATCTCACCCCCCCTCCCATCTCATATCCAGACAGTCAATCCACATTCAGCAGAGACACACAGAAATGCTTAAAGCACAAAACTCAGCCACTTTCTAAAAGAGTGGTTTCTGAACCCACAGTGACAAAACCACTTTCATAGAAAGATGTGTTATGACCCTATGAGTTCATACATACTAAACTTCACCTCTCCATTATAAACTTATAGGAAACTAGGCTAACAAAACACCATACCCAGCCTCCCCCATTCTGTCCTATGGGCAGAATGGCCTTTCACCAGTGAAAACGAAATGGAGTGTTTTTTCACTGTCAGGACATAGCACACACCTCAGTATATGTCCTGCCTTTTATCTACACTGCTCCCTGCGCAGGGGTTACCCGGGACCTACCACAGGGGTACCCACAGTGTACGCAAAAGGGAAAGTAAGGCCTGACAAGTGGTTGCACTTGTGAGGACAACATGCTAACTTAGCAAACTGCGTGCAGGCCCTACACCGAAGGCCTGAGTTCCCTTCTCTGCGCGCCTTTGCATTACTAGCCCTTGCACACACAGTGCACATCACTAGGGACTTTTACTAGTAAGGCAAACATACCAATCATGGCCAACCAATTACCATTGTACTTTACATAGGGAACCCTTGTACTTTGACACTGATCAGCAGTGGCAAAGTACCCAAAGCATCTAAATTGGCAACTCTATGTCAGGAAAACGGTCTAGGGGAAAGCAAAAGTTTAGGGAACTTTAGCCAAAAAGGCCAAGTCCTACACAACCCCCTCCCACCCAAAAGCCAGGGTAGACCAATCATTACCTTGATGGACTCCCCTGCTTCGGGCAATAGAACCAGGACGCAGGCCCTCTACCACAGGGACACCCTCCTGTTCCTTGCCTTCCTGACCCCAGGGGTCCTTCCTGATCACTACCCCCTGACCCAACAATGCTGTTCCATGGATTCCTCCTGGCCATTGAACCCCTCCAGGGGTGCTGGACCCATGCCAACCCCACCTTGGTGTGGTACCCTGGGAAGGCCCATTGGTCAGGATACTACCTCCAGTCATCCTGCCCTCCAGGTTAAAAGTAGGTTTACTCTGGCCACTTCTAGGGGACCCAGCCACACTGGCTGGACACTGTCCCACCGGTGTTCCCACTGGGGAACACAACCCTCTTTTAACCTTCCATTTATTTTTCTGGGCCTGCCACTTAGGAATGGCACCCACAAACTTTAGGATGGCAGGAGCTCTGGCTACAGACTCCCCACGCCCTCCTGACGCTAGGTGTTCTTCCTCACACCTCTGGCAAGTAGGCACTAGACCTCCACCCGGGGGCTCTCCTACGGACCCCCCAGTTTCCTGGGTGGTGCTGCTGATCCCTGGGGGTGCTGCTTAGTCTTCCTCCCCCTCTTTTGAGACAAGAGGCTAGCCAGCAACCCCTCCTCACTACTCTGGGATATCCTTGTACCACTTGGCCCTCCTTCCCTCTCTGGGGCCTTTTCAGGCCCCTGGACCCATGACCAGGGGTCCGGTTCTCGTGCAGACTCCCGGGAATCAAGGAGCCCACACCTTAACCCGGGGTGGCGCAATCCTGGAAAATAATTTCTGAGCCTAGTCTCCCCTGGGGCCAAATTGGTCAACCCCGCCAAATCATTTACCATGCTAACCACTACCCAATCCTCCAGTGCACTATTGTAATCATCCACACTTGGCACTGGCTGTGCGCTGCCACCAATCACACTGGACTCTGTTTGTTTACCCTTAATGTCCAGTTCCCTCATGCTTAACTCATGAGCGAAGAGAATCCGTTTCTCTTCCAACGCGAGAGCGTTCCTGCTCTCCTATGCTTGAGTTTTAAGTTTTAACACCTCCAACTCATGCAGTCTGACCCTTTGGTTTTCCTCCAACTCCTCTGGTGAAAATCTCCTCCCTGAATGGCTACTACCAGCCCCTGCGGCTGGTCTCTCCACTGGCAAATCCTGTGGACCAAATCCATTCCCTAGGTCATCCTCCGTCTCCTGAGCCTCTTTGGCTTCCCAGCAGGCCCTCAAGGTCATTTGCAGCTCCTCCTTCTTGGCGCTACCCTTCATGGGACATCCCAAAGCTCTGCAGAATTTCCTCAACTGATCAACCTTGTAGGAAAACAGTGCCTCAATGTTAAACTCTAATACTGCAGCCTCAGCCTCACCGGCTATCTGGCTCTCTCCCTGAGACATGATGTGTGGTTTAAAGGTTACTCAACAATAGAACCAACAATTCCAAAAACACAATATGTGGTTGCGTCGTGGTCTGCAATCAATTTATGATGAACACCAATTACTGTGAGTGATTTTGCACATACATGTTTAATTTACATTAGGATCGAATCCCACCGCTCTGCCGCCAAATGTTGGAAGTGGGGGTCCTTATCCCTCACCGCCGCCACCAAATGCTAGAGGCGGGAGTCCCCGTCCCACACCGCTGTTGCCAGGTGCGAGATCTGGACCCCTCGTTTCAATGTTAGGCTAAGTAAGGACACCGTCTGAGATAGCCCTGCTCACCCACTTAGTAGCTTGGCATGAGCAGCCAGGCTTATCTCCAAGGCACGAGTGTACAGTATGTGCAACCACACTCACAGCAACCCAATGATGTCACCACAAATAGACTCCACAAGAGTTTTTATAAAACGAGTATAATCACTATACAAGAAGATATACGATATGACCACACAATACAAAACCAACATATAATAATGGGTAGTATTTCTTCCGGTGGATTTGTAGGTTCTAATCCCAACCACCGCTTCTAACCAACAGTTACGCTGACTTTTAACCGTTTCCAAAAGGTTAGGTAGGTCGTATTGCTAGAATCACACACATTGCAAAAGAAACGAAATACTGCAATGCGTAACGATATACTCCTGAACTGTACAATACAGAAAGAATGCCATACGTAGCGCCACAGTCATGTACTTTGCAATAGAAGGAATAATGCAATGCGTATCACCACCAGCATGCCCTGTGCAAGGAAGAAACAAAGCAATGCGTCACGCTACAATCATGTACTGTGCACTGAAGAAATAATGCAATGCGCCACATTATAATCAGGTACTGTGCGATGAAGAAATAATGCAATGCGCCACGCTTACAATCATGTACTCTGCAAGGGAAAATAATGCAGTGCGTAGGGCGCCCAGCATGTAGGTCGTCAGGCACAAATAGAGTCAGGCGTCATATGACAGTTCGATAGTTCGTTACCAGCAATAATGCAAAGTGTAATACGACAGTCTAGGTGCTCCGTTAACAGTTGCCCCCGACATGGATCAATGATGACACAAAATTACAGCTTCTCACTCCGGCCCCAGTATTGCCCCTCCTTGGGCCAGCATAGGCCTCGATCCGAGCTGAAGCAACAGGCTCACGCAGCTGCCAGGAGCGAGAGGCGAAGAGAGTGTCCCTCCGAGCCCGCACCAAACCCTAGGTGGTGATCCATGTTACCTGGGGGGCGCGACCCCACTCTCCTCCCCTCCTTCAGCGACTTGGGCCTTGATCCAGAACTCCGTCAATGGGCACGGCGAGCTCGGGCCGGCGACTCCGCTCCTCTGGGACTGCCGGTCCAGGCCGCTACTGTTCCACTCCGAGGGCCCAATGACCTGGCCCTCCTTCCGGCGGTCTCAGTAGACACCAAGACCCGCCCTCAACACTTGTGGAGACTTACTTCGATTTCGGTGCACACGCTACCCAGGCACTCCTCACCAGTCCCTGTGGTTGCACCGCGACATGCACTCTGCACGTCCGAGACTCCCCTCTTCTCTGGTGCACACGATGACGAGGCGATCGTCACCACTCCTCGGCTTGCACCTCGTCACGCACCCTGTGCGTCCGAGTCTCACCTCTTCTCCCGGTGCACACAACGACCAGGCGCTCTTCACAAACGCCTCGGCATGACCCACGACACGCACCCTGCGCGTCCGAGTCTCACCTCTTCTCTCCATGCACACAACGACCAGGCGCTCTTCACCAACGCCTTGGCTTGCACCACGACACGCACCCTGCACGTCCGAGACTCACTTCTTTTCCCGGTGCACACAACGACCAGGCGCTCCTCACCAACACCTCGGCTTACACCACGACACACACCCTGCGCGTCTGAGTCTCACCTCGTCTCCCGGTGCACACAGCGACCAGGCGCTCCTCACCAACACCTCAGCTTGCACCTCGACACGCACCCTGCGTGTCCGAGACTCAGTTTACTCCTGCGTGCCCACGATCACAAGGCACAACTTCTGAGAGTCTCAAGCTTCAAAAGCACGCGCACACCGCGTTGCTTGGGACTTCTCCACAAACGTTTATGTTCCTGTGTTTCCAAACAGAGAGCCAGCTCACCTCGGGCCCTTGGGGTTCAGGACACAGCACAAAGCACAGTCCTGTTCAAGAAGGGGGGGACACCACCCACTGCAATGTCCCTTCAGTCTCTTCCTTAGTAAAAGCTACAAACTGCAGGCCAGCCTCAGATCACGAAGCAAGGGTCAGTCCTATCCAGCAGTCTCTTCAACAACTTCTTCCTTGGCAGAAGTTCTTCTTGACCGCGAAAGAGGTCAAACCCTTTGCAGACTCGACCTGTCCATTTCGCCATTCAAAATTACACCAAATTCTAGGGGTTTCAGTTCTCTTAGATATACCCCTTCGTTGTGCTCAGGGGTCCCTGACCCCTGCCTAAATCAGTTCTGGGTGTCTCCCTCCCAGTGTCACCTTTCTCCCTATGATAATGGGGGTCTGGACCCTTAATCACTCAGCAGGAGATGGGTCAATTTTTTTATGGCTGCAACCCAGGCCTCTTCACCTCCCGGGGTTTTTCCTCTCATACTCTCCAGATGCAGGTCAGCCAGGTGCCATCTCACCCCCTCCCATCTCAGATCCAGACAGTCAATCCACATTCAGCAGAGACACACAGAAATGCTTAAAGCACAAAACTCAGCCACTTTCTAAAAGAGTGCTTTCTGAACACACAGTGACAAAACCACTTTCATAGAAAGATGTGTTATGGAACTGTTAGAACTGGGGGTCTCTAGTTGGCAGAGGTAGGTACTTTTGTCCAAATAGGGACCCTTGCTTCTAGTCAGGGTAAGGGGGATACACTACTAAAATAACCCCTGCTCATCCCCTTGGTAGCTTGGCACGAGCAGGCAGGCTTATCTCAGAGGCAGTGTGTAAAGCATTTGTGAACACATACAGTAACCCAGTGACAACACTACAGATGGACACCACACAGGTTGTAGTATAAAAATAAGTATTTTTATATATACTTAACACAAGACCCAAAACGACAAAAATCCACAATACAATACGAAAAATATGACTGTCAATTGGTAGAAAATAGCTCAGTTCCTTAAAGATGATAAATGCGACACTTTACTCTCAATGTACCTTTGGATGCGTAACACAAAACAAACAAAAGGGTCGCAGGGAAGGTGATGCTTTGATTCCTTACATGCAGAAAGGAGGATGCGTCGGTTTTTTACTGCTGCCCGGTTCCGATGCGTCGAGATGGCGCTCTGATGCGATGACGATCTGGTGCGATGCGAGAAAATGGCGTCTTGCTTACGGTGCGACAATGTAGATGGGATGCGTGCACGCCCGACGGCCGTGTGGCAACTCGCCGATCTTCTGAGCTGCAACAGGCCCTGCGACACGCTCCTCCGGTGATGCGCCGGCGTCCTCTGTGGCGGTGGCACGCTTCTCCGGTGATGCGAGGCGCTTCGGTTATGCGATGGCGACAGCGGCGGCACGCTTACTCTGCGATGCGACGACAATTGCTGCGGCGGCACGCTCCTCCTGTGATGCGGGGCGCTTCGGTGATGCGACAACGGCAGTGGCGACACGCTTACTCCGCGATGTGACGACAACTGCTGCGGCTGCGACACGCTTCCTCTTCGTTGCGTCGCGCTTCCAGCTCCCAGCGACACGCAGTCTCTCAGAAGGCCCAACAGCAGTAGGCACTTCAATTCCCAGCAAGGGAATTCAGATGGGGAGCTGGGGGTGAAGTCTTGTATCCCTGAGACTTCAGGCAGGAGGCAAGCTCAATGTTCAAGCCCTTGGAGATCTTCTTCAAGATGATGAAAGCACACTCAGTCCTTTTCTCTTTTCTTTGGCAATAAAGTAACCACTGCAGGCCAACCCCAACAACACGCAGTATAGGGGTAGTCTCCTCCTTCAGCTTCCTGGTTCTTCTCCTCAGCAAAGTTTCGTCTTGATTCCCAGAAGTGATCTAAAGTCTTGGGGTCTGGGCCCCAATATTTATACCAGCAAATCCTTTGCCCTCTGAAGGCAGAGGGTCCTGTACCTAATCCAAACCAGTTCTGGGTGCAGTCTGCCAGTGCACAACTTCTTCCTTTGTCAGTGTGGGCCAGGGTCATCAGACACACCACAGGAGGTGGAGCCAGCATTGTGGAAGGCAGGCACAGCCCTATCCAGGCCCAGGTGCTACTCCTCCCACCACTCTTCATGCAGATAGGTCTACTCAGCCTGGTACTAACTTACCCTGTCTCCTGGAGTCCCCCAGCCCCTGTCACTCACAACCCCAGACATACGATACACAAGCTAGCAGAGGCAGGCTGGATGGTTAGACAAGAAAATACCTACTTTCTAAAAGTGGCATTTTCAAACACAGAATGTTAAAACCAACTTCACTAAAAGATGTATTTTATCATTCTGAGTTCAGGCATACTAAATTCGTTTTTCTACCATGTTCCCTGGGTCAGTTAGGATTAATAGATGTTATAATCAAACTGCCCAATCTGGCCTATGGGGACAGGTAGCCTTGCAATAGTGAAAAACGAAATTGGCTGTAATTCACTATCAGGACATGCCACACACACCAGGGCATGTCCTACCTCTTACATACAATGCACCCTGCCCGCAGGCCTACCTTAGGGGTGACTAACATGCAGAAAAGGGAAGGTTTGGGGACTGGTAAGTGGGTGTACTTACCAAGTCGACATGGCAGTACCAGACTGCACACAGGCTCTGCAATGGCAGGCCTGAGACACGCTTTCCAAGCTGCTCCGGTGGGTGGCACAACCAGTGCTGCAAGCCCACCAGCAGCATTTGATTTACAGGCCCTGGGCACACGAGGGGCACTGTACTAGGGTCTGACAGTAAATCAAATAAGCCAATCATGGAGTCACTAATCCACACATCAATTTATCATAGGGAGCACTTGCACTTTGGCACTGATTAGCAGTGGCAAAGTGCCCAAAGCATCTAAACCAGCAAAAACATGTCAACAGAGGAGGCATAGCGAACAAATTGAAGGGAGACCCACGCCAATGATACCAGGTCTAACAGACACTGTGAGTTCATACATACTAAACTTCACCTCTCCATTATAAACTTATAGGAAACTAGGCTAACAAAACACCATACCCAGCCTCCCCCATTCTGTCCTATGGGCAGAATGGCCTTTCACCAGTGAAAACAAAATGGAGTGTTTTTTCACTGTCAGGACATAGAACACACCTCAGTATATGTCCTGCCTTTTATCTACACTGCACCCTGCCCAGGGGTTACCCGGGACCTACAACAGGGGTGCCCACAGTGTACGCAAAAGGGAAAGTAAGGCCTGACAAGTGGTTGCACTTGTCAGGACAACATGCTAACTTAGCAAACTGCGCACAGGCCCTACACTGAAGGCCTGAGTTCCCTTCTCTGCGCGCCTTTGCATTACTAGCCCTTGCACACACAGTGCACATCACTAAGGACTTTTACTAGTAAGGCAAACATACCAATCATGGCCAACCAATTACCATTGTACTTTACATAGGGAACCCTTGTACTTTGACACTGATCGGCAGTGGCAAAGTACCCAAAGCATCTAAATTGGCAACTCTATGTCAGGAAAACGGTATAGGGGGAAAGCAAAAAGTTTAGGGAACTTTAGCCAAAAAGGGCAAGTCCTACACACTATAAAACCCAAAACAATCGTAGCACATCACCTGGGAATTTGTGTAGGATTACCAAACTCAGTTCACATATCTAAGTTGAATAATCATCAGAGCAACCTGCTGTGTCCCTCCAAGTGAACGTTCTCTTTAACTGAGTTTGAGGTGAGACACTGCAATTTCACAAACGTGTGCCTTCCATTAATACAATTTGTGGATCTCAAGTGGACATAATAGCACCAATAGACAAGCACTTCGCTGTACCAATACGTGCCACAATGTGAAAGGACTAAGGCAACGAATTCTAGAGCTGTTCTATAAAAAAATATATAATATATTCAAAACAGCATGCAGAAACAGTGTCGATAATGAGCATGTTGAGTTGGTTTCGCTGACTAATGCAAATATTCCTCCGAAGTGACAGGGTGAAATTGGAAGTAACACATGATGTGTCCTTATGTAAACTCTCTGAAACTATACTGTTGCAAAACCTATTTTCCTCATGCGTTTATTTTTAAATGAGCTATTTGCAGACGCTTGAACCAAGTAACCGCGATGCCAGATGATAAGGTAATTTAATTTTGTATGGATTCGAAGACAATGGATCATAATTGTCCAATAAGGAAGCAGCAGCGTTCCGAGTTGTAGATCTTCTAAATTTGCAGAGAAAAGAGGCTTTCAAGTTCAGAATTATTCTGAGTTCTGCTCAGATCTGTGTTCAGAACGTCCGAAATAACTATGAATATAAATATTCGTTTAATAGCATTTATAGTAAAAGAGATATTCAGACACTAATGTTTCGATTTAATAAACATTTCTAAGGGTCAAAATTCATATGTTTTATAATCCGAAATTGTCACCTCTCACTCAACACCCATCTTATTTCTCACATCTGTACCCCTGCATTTTACAAATTCGGTAATCTCAAGAAAAAGCAAGCTTCAAATAGTGTTGTGTTTACTTTAATAGTAAGTACTGTCTCTTTGCATGGCAATTTCTCCAGGAACAAATAACTCATACATGCTGACACACAGATCATCTCCCAGCATAGTGGGGTATGATGACAAAGATGCCCACTTGGCAGTCGTTTATGGGCCATGCAAGTTCTGCAAGCACACACACATTGCTGTGATGTCTGTGGTACAAGTCATCCATCTAATAAAGGAAACATCACACAGGTATTGTTCTTTCATGCTGGGAAGAAGCTCTTCCTGACAAACTGTACCGCACCTGCTACACTACATCTTACATGTTTTTAATGATCAAATATAACATCCCTCGAAAATATGCTAGTATATTATATATAGCAGATTATGAATTGCATGCCCATCTGTACATCAGTATTTTGTGACCAGTGCTTCGTACCTCTGGCCCAAGATCTCCGAATCAGGCACAATACTCTGAAAAAGAGCCTGAGCAATGTTTTTTAAGATCAAACCAGAATCTCTATTTTCCCACTATATCACACGTTGTGAATCTCAACATAACTCTAGCACATTGTACAGTTGTATCCATATTTGTAAATAACACCTCTCGTATATTAAAAGGCAAGCATGTAATTTTCCACAAATGGAAGCCTTTGCTTGTAACGTTCTTCAGAGGCTCAATTATGGTTAACATAAATCTATAGGACACAACCAAAATTAGGTGATTTCACCACATCAAATTTAACGGCTATTTAAAGCAAAGAAGAGAATATGCTCAATTCGGGCTATTTCCATGCTCTGGCAACGTACCATCTTCAAAATCTAATCTCCTCGAGGTTTTCAGAGTCCACGTGCAGCTGTTGAAAATCATTTACTGTTAGACCTGACACCCTTGGGTGGTAGTCCCCCAAACCTTTTGCCTTCACCCCTCCAATGTTGCTGAATTCGTTTTTGTTGGCCTTAGGACTCTGTGCACTTTACCACTGCTAACCAGCTCTAAAGTGCTTGTGCTCACTATTTAAAATATAGCAAAATTGGATTGCACCTTCTTGGCATATTTAATTTACTTATGAGTCCCTAGTAAAGTGGAACACCATATACCCAGGGCTGGTAAATTAAATTCTGCCAGTGGGCCTGCAGTACTGGTTGTGCCACCTACTTAAGTAGCCCCTTCAAACATGTTTCAGGTCTGCCATTGCAGCTTGTGTGCAGTTGTAAACTGTCAATTTGACCTGGCAAAATAAACTGCTTGACAGGCCCAAAACTCCAATTTTAATACATATGTCACCCCCTAAGGTATGCCTGACACAGTCTATAGGGCAGGGTGCAGTGCATTTAAAAAGTTGGACATGTACTTTCAAGTTTTGCATGTCCTGGTAGTGAAAAACTCCTAAATTCGTTTTCACGACTGTGAGACCTACCTCCCCCATCGGATAACATTGGGTTATCTTTTTACATTTAGTAAGTGGTGACTTGTGTTTGGGAGCAGGTAGGAATGTAATGTTTGGTGTTGCAGGAATTGTAATTTAAAATCCTCTTTAATGGCAAAGTAATATTTTAAGAAACAACTCTGAAAATAACACTTTTAGAAGGTTGGCATTTTTGTCCTAACCATTTGGTGCCGGCAGCCTGTTTCTGATTCACAAGAATAGGTGTAGTTGGCAGTTGGCCTTTGATATTCCCCCAGACAGCCAAACAAAAGGGGGACTGGGTGTTGGCAGGATGGGCCATTCTGACAAAATGGGGGGGCAGAGCTGTGCACAGTCCCACTTGCACTTCAAAGACACTGCCTCAGCTCAAACACAAAGAACTTCACACTAGCCTTTTTTGTGACTTCATACATCCTGGGATCAGGGGCAGAGGAAATTCCAGACGCTTCTGGGGGAGGGAAACTGTAGAAGCTTCATCTGTTTCAAAGCTGGCACCAGGTATACAATTAGGATCCTCAGACCCACTCATCAGTTCACTTCTGGACCGGTGGATACTACAAAAGAAGGACTGGACTGCTGGCAAAGCACTGCTCTGCTGCGTGAGGCCTGCCCTGCTGTCTGAAAAGATAGACTGGGCCTGATTGCTTCCTCCCAGGCTACTTGAGTGACTCAATGGCTAGTTAGCCTGACTCCTGTTCTGAGCTACAGGGACACAACAAGCTCCAGAGGCCTCCCTGCAACTGTCCAGCTGATACCCTGCACTGGACCTGCAACTGGAACAGCCTGAGTCCTGCTGGCCTCAACTGGAGTGAGTTCCTGACCCCCAAGTGGTGCCTCCCAGGTCCGGGATCCATGGTATGGCATCGGTTAAACTCCTCTTGGAGGAAAGGGAAAAGAAGTTTTGGGCTCTTCGAGATCGCATACAGGCCTTATTGCACCAACATCTTGCTGCCTGAACTGACCACCAACGCGAAGCTCCATTGAACCTGATTCTTTGAACTACAGTGATCATCAGCGATGACTGACAATGCAAGATCTGCACTTTGCTCTACGGCATCAACAGCTTGTGGTGACTGCCAACGCAAAGCTCCAGCAATGACCATCCTTGAGGCTCAAACTGGTCTGTGGGCTACAACAATGATCATTCACGATGACTGGCCTGCTGTTCGCTCTACATCAATGACCATCTGCGACTCTCTCCCTGCTCCTGGCTGGCTCCTCCACCGTGAACTGAACTCTTCCCGCCAGACTTTGAGAAGGTAACTTTTTCAGCAGGGCTAACCGAGACCCTTTATCCGAACCATGCTCCATCGTGTTCGGTCTGAACTTATGAATTTCACCCAGTCATGTAAGACCAGATAAATGCAAGTGGCGCTTTGTGCTTTTAGGCGCTTTACTTGCCCTGATTCTTTTACATTTCATATCTCCGGTTCTACAGATTGTATTTTTGTTGTTTTGGTGTTGAATAATGTATTCAATTTTACTTTATTTTTCAAAATTGGTGTGGGATGCTTCTTGTCTTGTGTTTTCACTTTATTACTTTTTGAGTGCTGCATAAATACTTTACACATTGCCTCTAATTTAAACCTGACTGCACAGGCTGATTTAGTAATTTTTGTGGTTCATTTACAATGAATTGTGGCTGTTGCTTGAGAAGGGCTCACAAACCCCTCATCCAAAAACCCAATTTCTCACATTCACTGAGATTTATGATTATTAAATGGCCAATGATCAGTGCTATTCTTGTCCATGTTTTCAATTGCTGTAAACAATGGAATATCACTGGCCAACTATCATAAGAATGCTATCTGGTGCCAGATTTCTATCACTTTCAAACAGAAATGTCTCTAGGTGCATGAACAATAGGTCATATTGATTAGTCATCTCAATGATGGTCATGTTATCAGACTTGGAAGGATGAACTCTAAGAAGGCCCTAACAAGATTTAGCCATGTATTTACCTAAGAGAACCATATTCAATCAGAGGAATACCTCGCAATAGTTCATGGCAATTGATGGCTGGGGAGCTCTCACATAGAGCTTTCGAGAGGTGAAACTCATTCAAGGTTCTCCACTCTAATCATCATCTGAACCACAGATTTAAAGCATTGTATTATGCTAGTGCACCTTGGTGCATACCACCCATTGGTTGCTCACCTTCTCAATGCAGTGGATTGTATGCTCCTGTTCCAACACTCAAGGGATCCTCTATTCAGTAGTGTTACATGGTGCTGTCAAAGTCCCAGAGATCAGGAAGAAGAAGGGAGCCTAGATCCACATGTTTGGAACTCCACAGAGCCATTCAGCAGGCAACTAACAGGGAACAAACAAAGTCAAAAGCAGAGTGATGGACACCAGCGGCACAAGTCAGCAGAGACCCAGATGGCTCTGGCACAATCACCCATCTAGGTTAGCATGGAGCCACACTTTTATCAGCTAGCGAGGGGGCCTGCCTCTTTCTGTGAGACCACTCAGAGCCAAGGGCCTTCATTAATGCATCCAGGTTTTTTAGACTAGCCTGCTCTTAAATAATAACACATTATCACATAGTCTTGCTTCAGATGTTGTGAGAACACCATGCAAATGTATTGGAGTAGACCAGCATGGAAATGTACACCATTCCCTGAAAAGGCTTAACCAATAATCAAAATAACTGAAATGATGTATTCTAGATAGAAATATCCAATGTACTGGATGCTAGGATATAAATATAACTAACAATCTAGAAATTAATTCCAATAGAAATGAGTGTTACATTTTTCCGCAGCTTGTACACTAAACCACATCAATAGTGTACTCAGTAGCTCCCACTGATTGCAAGTAACATTTACTGATCAACTTTGATCAAGGTCCTGGACCTAAATACATCCACAGTGAGCTTACTATCTCTTTCTAAAGAATAGTAAACCATCAGAGTTTGTGACTGCCTCAAGACATGTACACAGAACAATATGAAATTAAATCAATAGTGACTTTCACCATGACTAGCTCAGGTCCCAGGCCAAAGTCCTTTAGAACCAATAGATATGGACTTCCTTCGCATGATGGGTCAAGTGATGCAAGGTATTAGATGAGTCTGACCAAAGACAAATTCAAGATAGTAAAACATTTATCAGACACTAATCCAGAAGAGTGTCAATTAATTTACTAATGATACATGGGAGGCTGCAATCCCTGTTTAAAAGTCTTCTCTAATTTCCTTACTACAGGCAACTGGTGCCATCCCTAGTTGCCTATAGTAAAGAAAGGACGTAGCTATATTACAGTTGAGTTCTGATATCAGAATGCCTGCCGCCAGAGCCAGCAGTTAAGATTAAAGGCAGATAAAAGAGCATAATTAAAGCTGCACTTTAGAAGAGGAAAACAAAACATGGCTTTTCCTTCTGGTGCATATTTTTTCTAGATGAACAATGACAATCAGAAACGTGATATTAATGGCAACAGGTTTATTTTTTTGCACACTCTAGGTAATTATAGAAAGGATAGAATTTCTCTGCATGTTTCTAACCATTTTGAGACAATGCATTTTTTTTGTACATTTAACTTGTGAACTGATTGCAACAAATAATTAACTGCTTTTTGGTGTGTTTTATTTTGCACTAGATAGTCTAATATTATTCAGCATGCTTTACAACCATCTTATCTCTTTCATGTGAAAGAGCACCACACCAAGGATTTTAACCCGTTTGCTGCTGCTGTCGGCCAACAGCCGTCGCGAGCACTACCTCGGTAGTGCTGCGCACGTCCGTTGGCCGACGCGGCCCCGCCCGTTTAATAGAACGTTCCGCACTGGCGCGGAACGTTTGAAGCAGCAAACGGGTTAATGGTTTGTGACAAGGGCTATGGTGTGCTCATGCATTATAAAGAATAAGGCACCCTTTGCCGTACATTATAAGGATATTGCAAGTCACCTCGGAGTTCCATGGCCTTATAAAGGAATTCTTACTACATATCCACCCTTATAAACTTGATTAACCAGAGACGTATTTTCAAGAGGTTTTTCCTCTGCAAATCATCTACAATTCCCCTGAATGTCTGATCATCAATATCCCCAGCTGTATAAGAAATAGCAAACTGAGATCTGACTTGCTCTTCCATACCCATGACACTTACATATGAGTCCATTTCTTTTCAAATCTTATCAGGATTGTTAGTAGAAAAAAAATACCCAGGTGGGTTCAAAAGAACCAGTTACTTAATAGGAAGTATGCATAATGCCTCTATGAAACAGGGTCAGTAATGTGTCATGCCAGTGACAATCTCCTTATACATTTGACAAGCTCTACTCTCACACTCAAAACAAAATCAACAAGATAGCAACCTAACACGACATAATGAAAAAGGACATTACTATTGATCCTAACCAGCTCTCCTTCTCCTAGGAAGAACAGACCCTACAGCAGCCAAGGAGGAGTGGATCTTATACATCACAAGGCATGGACTTGTACAGAGATATTGAACTCATATTACAAGCCAGTTTAGGAAATGACTACATGTATCTCATTATGTCCTTGTTCCCCATTCATCAACACTCTAATTTACCACAAACCAGGATACAATTATTTTTGTTGAGGATCTGCTTCTGTCTATCAAATCCTGCTGTGTAAAATTCAGCATATGGACAATTCGAGCCTCTGGCTAGACATCTGAATAATAGGGATGAGAAACTGAGGAATATCTATAATCATTTAGCCTCTCTCAATACATTTCCTCACCCACACATTCAGCAGGTCAGATGCAGGATCTGATTTTCTCCTGTGGTATGCCAATAGCACTCTTAATCATTAAACCCTATTTCTGGTAGGATCACTATCTAATTTCATTCCATATAAAAAAGAATGAAATAACACATTAAAATGTTAAGTCAGCTTACCTCAGTTCTCTATAGTAAGAGAATCAAAGATGATCTGAATCTAAATTTCATAAGTATTAACTTTTATTAATGAATTATCAATCTCTGATAACAAACCAAAGAATCACTTCGAATCATGCAAATAAAAAAAACCTTGAGAGCGTTGGATGAAAAGAATGCCTTTCAACTCAAAAAGTCAAGATTAGATGAGAAGATGTCCGCTAAATAGTCCCATTCAAAACTGGAAGATATGAAAAAACAAGGGGAAAAAACTGGAAAGACAGTGGAGGAAAAGCCCAAGTAGAAACTGATACAGAACAGAATCAGGCATTTCTCACATGAGATAATATTGATGAGCAATCCAGAAAGTAAAACTTACCACTTTATAACCACACTCAGCGAGGGAGACATTTAATCAAGAGAATTGTTTTTGATTTTCCATGGAGTTATGGGGCAGGAGACGGAAAGGATGGAAAATAATGGCTCTTTTGTCTGTGACTAATACTACTGAAAACCTGATGTCCTTCGAGATTAAGATTGAAAGATAGAGGGCAAAGATATCTAAAAAAAGTCAGTGTCACTACCAACCTCTGTAATCAGCCATGTCCTTCAAATGTCAACCATCACCTGCATTCACCTACAATGGCTGGTAGAAACCCGAAGCTCCAACTTTCCAATGTTTGTCTTCATGTTTCCCCCTTTTCGAAATTTAGAACAATTTAGTGGGTGGAATGATCTAATAGCCTTATAGCCCACCTGCCTCGGGCTAAACCAGTTGTTAAAGGCCCTCTCCCTTGTTATAGGCCCTATAACTCGCGTTCAGGGCCTTTAGTAACTGGTATAGCCCTTGACAGCAAGCTATAAGACTATATTAACATGATCAATAAATGGGTAGTCATACAACAGCTGCAAGAATCCACAGAATCTAACAAATTTCTACATCACAGACAATCAGTCTTCAGGCCAGGGAGAGAGATGCAAACCACAGTAAGAAATGTCAGGGAAGATTTGTTTTTCCTTTCTGTATACAGGTTAGTCAGAAATCTTAGTTCTCTTAGGGCCAGATGTACGACCATTCCAAATTGCGACTCGCAATTTGCACTCAATTGCGAGTCCCAAATTGCGAGTCGCAATTTGGAATGTACAACAGTGTGTTTAACACTGTTTGCGATTCCCAATGGGGTTGCAAATTGCGAGGCTCATGAATATTAATGAGCCTCTCGCAATTTGCAAGCCCATTGGGAATGATAGGCCCGCCCAGGGATGGTGGCCTGCTGGGCTCAGCAGACCACCATGTCTGGGACTGCTTTTAAATAAAGCAGCTTTTTTTTAAATGCAGCCTGTTTTCCTTAAAGGAATACGGGAGGCATTTAAAAAAAATAAAAATGAAACGTTTTCGTTTCATTTTTTAAGAGCAGCCAGTGGTCCCTGGGACCACTGCCTGCCCTTAAAAAATAATATTGCATGCATTTGCAAAGGAGAAGGGGTCCCCTGGGCACCCCTTCCCATTTGCAAATGCATTACCACCTACTTGAAGTAGGTAGTAATTTGCGAGTGTTTTGCGACCGCAATTGCTGTCGCAAAATATTTGTACATAGCTTTGCGGTCGCTATTAGGAAGGGAACGCCCCTTCCTAATAGCGAGTCGCACGCAATTTATTTGCGATCGCAATATACTGTTTGTACATGGGCCCATGCATTTTAGTGTGCGGAAACGGGTCCAAGACCCGTTTGCGCACGCTAAAATGCGTCGTACATCTGGCCCTTAGTCTTGTGCTCATCCTGCCACATTATGGACCACAAAATGTTACTGGAGTGAATTGAAAAATGGGCTGTGATCTTTGAAAGAGCTTTCCAGTAGTGCCATTCTTTCATTTCATTCTACCATCAACAAGTAAAAGCTCAAAATTTTCAAAAAAAACCCCATCACTTGCAGAGTCCCCTAGGATTTCACTCTATCTCCTCCTTTATTTGACATTTACATAACACCGCCTAACCAGCTGATCTGACAGTACTGACTTCAATTCCAAATGTTTGTTGATGACATTCAACAGCATATCTGAAGGGGCAGCCAAAGGAAAACTGTGAGATCATTTCCATCTGCCAACAGCAGATACTGATGGAAAAGGTACCGCACAGAAATGGATAAAAATTGTGAATACTAAAAATGGGAGATCCTGAGTGAAAAAGCTTACCCTTTCATTTGCTATATGAACTAGGGGTCGTGCCTTGTTTTGCCAAAGCAGTGAAACACCTCGAAGTTAAGTTTGATTCAGATCTTCTTTTTGAGCATCACACTAAAAATATTAATTTTCACCTCATGTTGCTGTTAAAGATCCTATTGCTTCTTCATCTTTCTCACCTCATTGAACTGACCATTGTCTTGCTAGACTACTGCAATGCTGCATATACCGGAGTATCAAAAAAATACATTTTGAATGAAATCATCTCATGATGCACCAGTCCTTAGTTACTGCACTGGTTGTCAATTGCACAGAGAATTAATTTTAAAAAAATCATCTACATTGTCTTTCAAAAATCGGCCAAGATGTGGCTCAACATATCTCAGTCGTTATTCCTGAACTATGCACTGTTATGGGAGCAGAGCGCTGGAACAGTTGGTGTTCAGACCTGAAAAACCAACCAATGAAACACAAAAAGAAAATCTCTCTTAGGAAAAACCTTTCCAAACATCCAGAAATTCATCATGACTACCGCCTCTAAAAAGTGACAGTTTTTTACACTTCATCAGTTTGTCCATGCATGGTTCAAGGGACACCAACATGGGTACCCCAGAGATGTAGAGCATCATCCTCTATGGTTGGTAAGATTGGTCTGGTCATTGATGTTGCCCCAGCATGAAATTATGCTTCTATGACAAACGCTACTGCCTCCATCTGCCACACAAACTCAGCCAGAACATTTCACTCTCCATCCTTCTAGATTCATGGTACTGACTCAACTGAGATATTGTTGTCACCTTCTCCTTGATCAGGCACTTCAAGCGCATTTAGTGCACAACACAGAATCTTTGGCCTTGTGAAGGGGTCAGTATGACAAATGTAGGAATCAGTGCCTGGCCAAGTTCACAGACTACATGTTCTGTTACAAATGACATGTCACATTATCAAGATGCTAGGTGTTGACATGCTCATGTTTGACATGATTGGTGACTGGTGCCTTCATATGTCATGGTATGAGGATGAGAATCATCGCATTGAGTGTGATGATGACAGATATATAGTGATACTTTGTTTAACCATGTTGATGAATGCGTGCTCACTATGGAAGTAGACTGGGATGCTTAAGGCCTTATATTTAAGAGGCAATATAACAATCCCACCATTTTTGGAGGAAACATTAATTTGTTGAAACATCCACCTATGCTGCTCTATCCACCATGTGGTAGGCAAAGTGAAGGAAATTCGGCTGGTACATTCTCCTCTAGATTCAGCAGTACCTCCAGGAGTCTGCTGTTTTCCCATTGCCACCACCCGCCGAATCAAGTTCTTATTCTTAAGGTTGGAATCTCCGACTGTGGCAAATGCATTGCGAAAAAACCCAACAACACATCTAAATCATGTCAATTTCTAAAGGGAATATAAGGTTCTGACACAAATGTTAAAGGACTACAGAGAGACCTCAAGCAATAGCTCTATGGCTCATTTTAGTCTCGTATGTCCCAGCCCCACAGATGACAATGGACAGCTGATTTTCTAATTCATTTATTAGTAGCATCAACGACTGTCTCGAATGTAGGTGAAGCAAATGAAGGCAAGAAATTACCAGCTTTGAAACATTAAATACCTATTTCATTTTATCTTGAATTGAACATATATTTTCGAGTATTAATTCGTATTAAATATAAAAGTTTACAGTGGTGCTTTGGGGTAAACTCATTCTTGTGAAATATACCATATTTATCTAAATCCCACTAAGAGCAGAAGCAAGTGCCAAGTGAACATATGACACGAGAGCGACAGTCGATGTAGTCTGCAAAACTCTGGGAAAAAAAACAGCATGATATAATTTCAGTTTGAGAAAATATTGCCATGGCAACATGTATTCCCTCTTAAAGGAAACTAAACAAAGGACTGTCTCCAGCAATTTAAAGGAGAAACACATGCAACACAAATGGAAATTTCAGTCTGTCGACAGATATTGTATTTGTGTCTGAAATAATAACTGAAAAAATGGACTTTACGGAGAAATGTTCTATTTGTATTTGCAAATCTCAGCTTTTTGTTTAAGATTTTGATTCAGTGCCCAACTGGCGCCTCCTGGGCATTTTTCGAGTGCTAGAATATCACCCGCTCAGAGCTGGATTAACATGATACTTTTAAGAGCAGTTTGGAACTCTCATGATAATATTTGCCGCAATTTATTGATGGAAAACAGCACTCATTTTCTAAGCCTTGACATGCAGAAGTAGATCTGGCGCAGGAATACGATGTATTTTGTATATTGATTGCACCATGTATTGGTACTGGTCTGGTGCACTCTACATTGGTACAGATCTGTGACACTCATTTAGAGGTCAAATTTGTGTTAAGCAGATATTTGCGCATTTTACACAGTTTTGAAATTTAGAAACACGCAGTATTATTGCATTAAAAAAAGGAGAAATACTACATCAGAAGACTGGAAAGCTATGCCTGATAGCATCAGTGTAAGGAAAATCGCTTTTTGCTGGTTTACCCCCCACTTTTTGCCCTTATTTTAACTACTAGGAACTGGTGTAATGGCCTGCTAAACAGGACTCAGTGCATGTGCTCTGACCCTTAAAATGGTGTATGTTTGATTGGCTTGTCCCAAATTGTCGTAACATGACGTACTCGTAAGTCCCTAGTGTATGGTACCAGGGGTACCTAGGGCTGTAGGTTGAGGTGTCTCCCGTGGACTGCAGCACTAGTTGTACCCTCAACAAGTACAACAAAGTAAAACATGGCTCACAGTCTGCCAGTACAGACTAGAAGGGCAGTTAAAAACTGGTAACTCGACTTTGTCATTTAATGTAATGGCAAAGCCCAAACCTCCCTTTTTAATGTATGTAAGTCACCTCTATGCAAGGCCTAACGAGCCCTAAGACAGAGTGCTGTATGTTATAAAGTGGAACCTGTACTTTTACATGTTCCAACAATAAAAACCCTAAATTGATGTTTTTACTGTAGAAAGGCTGGTAGCCTCTTTGGCAAGTACAGAGTTACAGGCTGGCACCCCAGGCCTGCTAACTTCTGAATGGGACTACTAAGATTGTACTGTTTGGCATCAAAACAATTAGTGCATTACATTTAATTTAAAGATTAAATCAAATTTAATGTCCCTGGTAGGCAAAGTGCAATTTTAGAAGGTGCCACTTTAGTTGCCCAAGGTTTCCAGTGCCCATTTACTGCTGGACCCTGGACTTGTCCTGCAGACAGCTTTTTGGCCTCCACCGGAGATGTGCTAATGACTTCCAGGAAAGGACTCAATAGGAGCCTGCATGAGGGAGAGATGTTACTCCCTCCTGCAGGAAGCCACATGGGTATTAGCCCAAAAGGCGAGCTACAAAGGAGAAGCTGCCTTTGAAGGGCAAATGGGTAACATGTAGGAGAGAATCAATCTATTGTTTAGGCAGACAGTCTGGCACTAGAGACAGGAGGGGAGAAGCCAATTGTCAAACTGGTTTTTCGAACGGCCTGTAGCTCATTGGTAGCCATGCCCCTGGGGTTGGGCTAGGGTGCTCTGGACACAGAGAGAGGGGTTCTGCCATGTTGGGAGTGGACAGAATGGTGCATCTTGAGATAGCCAGATGCCACACTTCCCAGAAAGTGGTCATTAGGAGTGAGGTAACCTGGTAGCCCATTGGCTACCAACAGCATTCTACCTTGAGGATATTTTTCTGAGCATAAATAGGGCACACCTGACACCCAGAAATCAGATCTCAATCAACTTGGAAGACTGACTGAAGAAGGACTGCCCTGTTGCACCAAGGGACCAGCAAAGAGAGGCTGCACTGTTGAAGCCTGCACCTGCTGCACCTGGTGGCTAGCGAAGAGAAGGACTGTGCCTGCTGTGTCCTGTTCAGGGACAAGCTGTCTCCAGAGCCCAGACAATCCACAAGAATCCCAGGCCAAGCCACAAGAACCCCAAGCCAAGCCACAAGAAACGCAAGGGAGAACTGAGTGGCCTACTGTTCGCAGCGCAGGGACACAACAGTTGAAGAAGCCTGCTGGGGCATGCTGGTAGCCTAAAGTCTTCAAGTCGCTACAGCCCACCGCCGTGCAGCACCAAGGACCAAGACCCGATGTACAGAGTTGCGCCCAGGTCCACTGAATCTGTGATTGCTGTCAGACAGTTGCTGGGACACTCAGAAGGTGAGTTATCAGCCTAAGGAGCATTGACCTGTGACCACGACAACAGGCGACTGGTAGTCCAGTGGTGACTGGACTTTGGCCCAAACGTAGAGGACTTTGAGGAAGTCGACCCTGCAACCAGGACCCCTTCACCATCTTCATGGACCAAGGAATCCCTACAGGAAGACTCCTATCAACCACATCACACCCACAGCATCCTTAGAGCATCTTCAGCATCCTTCATCCCTTGCATCAGGACCACTCCACAGTAATCCATTGCAATGCAGATCAAGTACCTGGACCTGCTGAAGGACGGCTTCTTCTGTGAAAGTAACTGTTCTGGAGGACCTTGCTGGTCCCCGTCAAACTCCCTGCTGGAGTTGGTCACCCAAAGTACTCCTCACAGATCACAGACAAAGTTTTCTTTGAAAAAGTTTCTAAGTGTCACCTTTGGATTGTTTGTGGCTGAATGAAATTGCTTTGGTTTAATATTGTTTGTAAAATATATATCTTCGAAACCCTCTGGTGGATCTTTTTCATTCTAGTTTCTAAATTTTGATAAAAATGCAGTCTATTTTATAAATTGGTGTCAGATTTCTCGAGTGTTGTATCAAATTCTTCTTCAATTGTTTTGGTGCTGTTTAAATGCTTTATAATTGTTCCTCTGAGTAAGCCTTGCTCCTCAGTGCCACAGCAGCCCGGGGTTGAGCTGAGGGTTTTATATACAAAACCTACTAGTTCTAAAGGGGTTGGTAAGTGTATTACATGGTGAGGTCGCACAACACTCCATATAATACACCCCATTTTCCCACAATCTGCAAAAAGGTGGTGCTACAAAAGGTGGTGCTACTTCCCCACCAATTAATACAAAAAACCATGTCGAACTACGTTTCTAGAGAGTATTATCCATTTCATTCTAAATTTAAGGTAACATTATGGTTAACTATTATGGCAATCCAACTACCAAATCGTCATTTTACTGTAAATAATCTGACTTTCTCTAAATAAGGGCCTTCACTGCTCATCTTACTATTTACATTGCAGTGCACCATCATCTTTGCTTATGCCATTCTCTTTTGATGGGAGACACCAGCGGCTACAAATGTGTACTTTTACGTTGATGCTGGTGGACACCATCAGGCCACATGGTGTGTAAAGAGTGGGGGTAACAAATTGCCACAAATAACATTCGCATTTCTTTTTATTTAGGGGTAAACTGTCCGCCAGAGACAAGTTACTGTTTGCGTTTTGTGTGTGCATATAGGGGCAAGATACCAGTAAATAGGAGCCCTGCTTTTCTTTGACCTGTATTTGCTTGATTCTCTGTGAGAGGCACTTTATGTTTGTGGACGAACATAGGCCGCTACCATTTGCTTTTTGTTTTTGGACATACTTAAGACACCACAGCATTGCCAACAAGCCTATGTATTATTTTGTGGTCACAGTAAAGGTGGGCGAAATTGCATAATATTTCGTGTGAAATTGTGACATTCCATCAAAATTTAAGAGTGAGGTGTGGTTTTCTGGTATCTCATATGACCTGTTTGAAACTTTTGTGCAGTTTTGGTAAAAATAAAACGTCTCACAACATACAACCAGGAGACTGATTCGAATACAAAATGCCCCTTATTGAGATATTTTCACTGCAAACGAGTCTCTAGCATGAAAAGCCTATGCAAAATTGCATAATACCAAATTTCACGAAATTTAAAGAATTTCACATAAGGTAAAATGTGGAAATTAATTACTTTTCACTAGTATATTTGAAATTTCTCTCGTGCCTAGTCATGAGAACCAGCACCTATCTCAGCCCCAGAAGCCACATAGTTGTTGTCTGATAGAGAAGTTACAAAATTACAAATGTATTTTCGAGAAACGAAAGGGTCATTTTACCTTGCTGTACGTCATGAGTGCCTGGAATTCTGGATAGTTTGCAAGCAAAAAGACTTTCGTTTTTGATGGGAAGGATTACCAAATATTTAACAATACATTTCAGATGGGATATGACAGAGACCACCGTGCAATTAATAAACAGGGGTGTAAGTAATATAAAATTGGGCACACGTATGGTGAGGGTTCGGCATGTTTATATGATGAAGTCGTCAATATGAAGTAATAGGGGGTATTTACTACGGGTTTGCACATGCGCTTGCATGCTGCCCCTTAAAGATTTTCCAATGGAAGCAATTCGGCTCAATTCTTTTGTGACTAATCACCACAAAAGCACTCGTGCAAAACCTTAGGAAGTAAATCCCATAACGTCGGGACACAGATACAGTTTGCTAATTGTGTCTAAAACATGAGACGTAGCATATGCGGTGTCCATGAAAGATTGTGGCAATTCTGCCAATCTATGAAATATATTTTGATCTTTAATGCCAGCAGAGCCAATTTTCAGTATGCCATTTTTCACTGCACAGCCATAGTAGATAATACTGGAATGTGTTACTGTAATGCTGGTATTCTACACTCAAAAAAGTGCGTATACACCACATATTCTACTGCAGTCAGTGGCAGGTGATTAATTCCAGGATTAGCTATAATTACAAACTGTTCCATAAAACATGAACTAAACATAAATGAAGACAAACAAGGTTCTTATCCTCTCTAGTATTTATTTAAATAATATTACTGGTTCAATATATTATCAAAAATGTTGGGTAAAGTTAGATTTATGACTTTCTGACATGTGACACTGTTTCTTTCTTGAAAGCTCACTTTTTAGTATCTTGTTTAAAATACTCCAATGTGCAAATCTAATAATATATTACAATGCAAAAACACATCAACAACAAGATCACACCCCAACTTCAAAACACATTAACACCATAACACAACACACCATAAGACAACAAAATACAAAATAATTTCCATATAGTTTACTATAGAGAGATCTCAATCCCGATGGCAGAGATCTTCCTGTAGTAAAGTATAAGTAAAAGGTTTACTAAATTTGAAACAAATGGTAAAAATACAAGGTTGCAAGGAGCCCAACACGCTTTTATCTTTACCTGGAGTACAGGAGAAATACACTATGATGCTAGCCAAGGGTCCAGGACCTGGGCAGTACCTCTTGGGTATCAGGACTCAGTCCAGCAGAGGAGAGCAGAAGGGCTTAGGCAGGTCCAGTTGGTGCTGGTGAACTTGGCAGCTGCAGGGAGGCCTCTGTAAGCTTGATGTGTCCCTGTAGCTCAAACGGGCAGTCAACCAACTGACCCTTAGAGTCACTTCTGGGGAGCCTGGGGTCAAAGCAAGCAGGACCATTCTTCCTTGTTCAGACAGCAGGGCAGTCCTACTTCTGAATCTTCCACAGGTCCAGGAGTGTTCTGATGAGAGGTTCTGAAGGTGCCACATTTATACCTAGTGCCAGTCGCTGTGTGGGGAGCGATCCATGGCCTACTCCCAAAATGGGTCCGGTCAGTTCTTCCCCTTCCCCTAGTTTCAGCTCCAAACTGTTTAGGATAACAAAGTAGGGAGGCCCAGGTTTCAGCTGCATTTGCTAGCGACAGAGCAGCCACCCTCAGAAGTTAAGAAGGGTGTGGGCACAGTCCTCAGGCTACCATTTGAAGCTCAGGAATTGCTGAGTACATCCCCCAGGCCATGCTGCTCAGGAGAGGAACACCCTGCCCCACACCAAAGGACCTTTTGTCCGCTATCTGGAATTAATTCACATCACACCATGGGAGAGTCATTTCAGTCAGGTGACCCTGGACATTGGCAGCAAGGCACATTTGGTTTAGACAGAACAATGTCTACTGTCTAAAAGTGAAATTTTCAGAATAGTAACTTAAAATTAGACTTTACCATTAAAGAAGATTTTAAGTTACAATTCAAATGAGTGGAAGAAGTATTTCTCTATCTGTTCCCAAACTTGAGTTATCACTTGTTAAGTATAATATGGTAACCCAGGTAACCCAGTGGTAGTCTGTGGGAGCAATAGCCCTGCTACAGTCAAAAACTACTTAAGAATGTTTTCCCTGTCAGGACACATAAAACTTAAGCACACATGTCCTACTTTTTAAATACCATGCACCCTGCCCTGTGAGCCTTTAGGGCCTACCTTAGAGGTGACTTATAAGTATTAGATGGAAGTCAAAACCGCAGTTTAAAACTGTACTATAAGCTGCAGTGGCAGGCCTGAGATATGTTTTATAGTGCTACATTTGTGGGTGGCACAATCATAGCTGCTCCCCCCTATTAACATTAAATTTAGAGGTCCTGGGCACATACAGTACCATATACCTGGGGCTTAGACATGTATTAAATGTGCTAAATTGGTGTACACCAATTTTACCATGTTTAGGAGGGAGAGCATAAGCACTTTACCATGGGGTGGCTGGAGTAAAGTCCAAAACAAACAACACAAACAGGTGCAGGAAAGGAAGGCAAAAAAACCTGGGGTGACCCTGCAGATAAGGCTCGGTCCTGCAGACAAAGCTGATACCACATCCCGGAACGCATCTGAATATTCCCATATTGTTCATCTGGCATCTTTGATTGTGACTCACTCTCAATCTTGTGGACTCCTGCTTTTGCATTCTGGCACACTTTTGTAAAGTGACCCAACCTTCCATATACCTTGCAAGCCACATTTTTTGCCGGTCCCTCTAACATGTGGCTGATAGCCACACCTGAAACAGACATTATGCAGTTTCAAGAAAGCTCTGTCACTTAGGGCCTGATTTATGGCTTGGCAGGTGGAGTACAGCCTGTCGGAGTGGCAGAGGACATTACACTGCCACTCTGATGGGCTACCACCTCGCAAATGTAGAGATTACTGCCGGCCTAGCAATCATCTCTATAAATTGAAATGAACGGACGTCGCACCAGTTCCTTTCAATGAACTAAATGTTTGGTAGACAACAGCCATCGGTTTTATTGGTTGCCCACCAAACCTGTAGTTTTTTCATGTTTTTCAAAAACAAACCCTCAAAGTGGGAGTTTGGGTTTTAAATATAAAAAAAATAATAACCCCCACACTTTTCGAGTTTCCTTCAGGATTTTTCTGGCAATGATTGGCAGGAAAAAATAGACATCACACCATACAACCTAAACATTGTGGGCAGTGTAATGCCATTCCTCTGATGGATCCTACTCAGAGGTAGTATTCCACTGACAGAGACAATGGTTGCTCTCTAGCTAGACTACTTAAGGTCTGTCTGACTCTAATGAAGTGGGCACACATTTCACATACACTGCACCCTGCCCATGGGGCTACCTTGGGCGTTCCTTAGGGGTGCATTACATGTAGAAAAAGGGAAGGCTGGGGCCTGGCAAGTGGGTGCACTTGCCAGGTCGATATGGCAGTTTAATACTGCCCTCCCAGGCACTGCAGTGGCAGGCCTGAGACATGTTTGCAGGGCTACTCATTTGGGTGGCACAATCAGTGCTGCATACCTTCTAGTAGCATTTGATTTACAGGTCCTGGAGACCCAAGGTGCACTTTACATACCCAGAAATCAAATATGCCAATCATGGATAACTAATCAGAATCATATTTTCCACAGGGTAAACTTGGACGTTAGGACTGATCAGCGGTGGTGAAGTGCCGAGAGTTAAAAAACCAGCAAAAGCGAAGTCAGAGAATTCCAGGAGGAAGGCAAAAAGTCTGGGGATAACCCTGCAAAAAGGGCCAGGTCCAACACACCTCAAAAGGAAAAATATGTTAATGATATCAATATCCATGATAAAAATACAACAAGGATAGATTTTGTTTAGAACAATGAACATGAAGCAGTAATGGAAGAAAAGAAAATTAGTCAGTCAGGTTCCACTTTCAAATAAATGTACACAATTGTTTATGACAAAGACCACTGGAATTGTGTGATTATTGAATTATTGAATTACCACACTTGCCACATAATTCACTTTCTGCTGAATAATTTGCATATTTAACAAAAGTGTCTCTAACTCAAAAGGATCAAAAGTTAGTAAAAGCAGGTGCTACACATAGTGCTGTGAAGTAGCAGCCCCTTCCAAAGTTTAACTGGCCAGGTTACAGTTGCTGATTGCTTTGTTCCAATGTTAAACTGATACTAATGAGGTCAAACCTTTGTCCAGATAATAATAATGTGTGTTAAAATGATAAAATAGTAAAACAGTGCTACAACAGATGTTGCCTCAATAAGCAGCATAATTTGCCTTTTATTGACGCATAATTTGGGGAACTCTGCTGCACAAGTTGTTCCTACTTTGCTGCATAACTTCAGTGGCACTGATTATAACCCACCTGTGGTATCTCTCTCACTATAACAACACACTGGCTAAACAGCAATGCTGGATTTACCCCATTGAAGGACAAAAGGTAGACATTTTCTGAGTAGATTGAAAAAAATCTGAGTGCTATTGCTTAACACAGTCAGAGATTTTGTGTCAGTTCACTCTCTGAATCATTTTTTTAACACAATCTTCTTGTCTAGCCAAGTAATGAATTCTTTGGTGGTCATTGAAGACACACTTATTCCTTCTAATTGATTCTTTATAAGAGCGAAGTTCCTTTTCTCGATTTTTCTGACTTAATGCCTGATTTGGACAAGAGTAGTAATGGTGATTCCCCAAAAAATGGCAGACTAACCAGTCCATTACCAGCTGTGTGACTGTCCCATTCATTGTAGCTCAGAAGGTAACTCCAAGCAGTGGAGACTCCTCTGGCTCCTCTGTTGATCAATTCGGACATGTTTCAGAATTACCTCCATCAGATATGTTGCAGGATTATCCACACAATCTAGACAGATCCATCACTTTAAGAAAATGGATTATTTTTTGGGGTGGGCAGTCATCCATCTTAAGGAATAAGGACACTAACTTGTCATGATGTATCCCAAAGTCACTAAACTAACCTTAGTTCATTTCCTTGGTAGCTATGGCACAGAGCAGGCAGGCTTAAGGGGCAATATATAAAGCACTTGCGGAGTATCAAAACAGTAATAAAGTCAAAACACTAAGCAATAAAAATCGCAAACCAAATTACAAAAAAAGAGTAACAGTAAATAAAGAAAATTACACCAAAACAACAAAAATTCCAATGAGGGGAATTGGAGACATGACATTTTAAAGTTTTAAAAATAGTTCCAAAAAGCAGTAAGCACCGATGATAATCTTTGGAAGCAGTAGACAGGGACCTAGGCGCAATTTCAGGCTGATTGTGATGGAGCATGGTTCGGGTACCTCAAGCAAAACTGTCTTGATCAAAGATTTTACCTTCTGGTTTAGTCTTTTTCTATGGAGCTTAAAATCTTTCATCACGGCAAGCCTGAAACTGTATCTGAGGAAGGTGCATCAAAATTGGGCACCTTTGCCGTGAGGTCCCACTGAGGGCTCTGGAGATTTAGGAAGGCATAACATTTTCAATGTCCCAACTATTGATGGTTTCTGGAGCAGCTTCTCTAGATCACATCTAATGCTCCCAGGACCTGAGGGAAAGCAATTAGAGGCCAGGACTCACTCCGTCTCAGACTGCCGCCAGCGAGGTCTAGTCCAGGTCCAATTTGAACTAGTAAACTGCCCATGTCAGGAAAAAGGTTTCATGCAGCTTGTTGTGTCCCAATAGCCACACACGAGGTCAGCCAACTCACCCTTGGAGTCCACTTCTTTGCCCCTGTTACAAGAAGGAGCAGGTCCAGTGCATCAGGGCTCCCCTCAGGTCACAAACAGCAGGTCCAGTCCTCTTCTTATCATCCACAGTCCAGAAAGTGTTCTGAGGAAAGTACCTTGGGTGCCACAATAATGGTTGGTACTAGCTTGTGTGGGGGTGACTCCTGGCTCTTCCCTAACTAATGAGTTAAAAGTTCCCATGGACAGCCTTACCCACATTTGCCGAAGTTCGTGTTTGCCCTACTGCAAATAATCCCACAGTATACCTTACTCCTAAATATCAAAATGGAGAAGCCCTTTCTCCCTTGTGCACAGGCTTTGTGGCCACCCAGATGTATGGCCAGGGAAATGAGCAGTCCCCTCCTCCGTGGCCACTCAAAACTGATTCTGAAGGTGGTTCCCCTCACTGGGTTTGGTGCCAGCCTGGCTAGGGGATCAAAAGGTTGCCTTCTTCAGGTCTCAACTTACATTTATTTGTAAAGTGACAGGCTCCTTTACAAAATAATTTGGTTCCTTAGGTCCACCCTAACTGGTCTTCCTGCAAGAGGAAGAAAAACACCTCCGCACACCCAGGCCATTGTTCCTGCTCTGCAAGGAGTTTTCACACCTCACCATGGTCAACCACTTTCTGGGTAGCTTGCCAACAGGCTAATGCAAATTAGCCTTCAGGAGCTTCAGACAGGGAAAAAGTAACTTTCTAAAGGTTGCCTTTCCTAAATAGTTGTTAAAAAACCAACTTCAGCAATGAATTAGACTTTTTATCGAATGATAATTTTAGCTGTTTCCTGTCAAAAGTTACAGATATAAGTTTATAATCTGTACTTTGACATTTTCTAGGATTCGGCTACTGCCCTGTCAATGAAAATAGCTTCTGGGTCTAGTCACTGGAGGAATATGGCATCCTACCTTGTGAGGAAAAAGCTGTACTTAGGAAAGACTTATTAATATTTAAAGGCAGGGTTTCCCACCTGTCAAAAAGGTTTTTTTGACAGGTGTGCATCAGGTTTCTAGGCTGCCATAGTGAGGCTACATACGGTGGGCCTGAAGCAATGTTTTCAATGCCCATTCTGTGGATGGCACAATAGGTACTGCAATCCACAGGTGGCATTTAAACTCCATGCCGTGGATACATTTTTATAACATATACTAGGAACTTATAGAAAAGTTGAATAAGTCAATATGGGGTTAGCCACTTTAACCATGCTTAGAGGGGAGCATCAGCACTTTACTCAAGATAATCGGGGTAACAGTGTGTAGTGTTCTACATCCAGCAAAAATAAGGTCCAGAAAAAGACAAACAATCTGGGGTGACCAAGCAGGCAGATGGGAATTACTACATTGATCTTATCTGGCAATTTAACTTTGTGAAAGATCGCCATGGAAATAGTGGTAAACCTTCAAGGAAAGGTAAATATGATGGCCCTATCACCCTGGAAAAAGCCCCAGAATGAAAAAGAAGCCAGATATCTAAAGACCAACAATGTGATCTATATTTGGTGGTATATTTTCAGTGCCCACAATTTGTACTAGACATTCTGCCAGCAATTACAGGTATTGCTGTGTTTTTCATCAGAGATTTTCTTCCAAAAGTAGTTACTCAGATAATGGTTACAACTGTGGTTGAAAAACCTCTGAAACAGTGATGGAGCACTATCTTTATGTCACATTTTCCACCACCACATTGGCAGTGGTAGTAATATCCTCCACACTTGAGGGGAAAATTGTCCATAACCCAAATTCCTTATTTGACATCTAGTTGTTTGGTGTGTATGTTTCTTCTTTTACAGTGATTTATTGACCAAGTTGCTTTATCCAAAAGCATTCTTCTATGGTAATACCTTGTATACAGCATATGCCTATGTTAATGAGCCAGTAAATGTGGAAGAGAAGATATTGGATGCAATTCACAAATCTTTTAGATCCATAAACCTATGTCTATGGCCAGAAATTGCCTTATTTATGCAAGCCAGAGATCCACACAAAGATACATAGTTTTACTGCTGTGTCATTGTGCAGCATGACTGTGTACAATTGCACAGTAGTAAACCCAATGCAGAGGGTAGAGAGTGGGCCGATTAAGCTGTGGTTTGCCTTTAGAGTTTGTGAAAACCCATGCACTGAGCAGTTTGTTGGCATAAACAATATCCTTTCTGACTCTTGCACAGCCTAAAATGGGCATAGGTTTACTCCTGCAAAAGGCTGGAGTAACTCCCCTTGTAATGTGAAATGGGAATGGTAAAGACCCAAACTTTATAGGGGTGCATGAAAAGCAGTTGATGAATTGGGATGCAAAAATGAGAAAAAAAAATTAATTTACCTAGTGGACTGCCTTTTCACAAAGCGAAGTTGCACTATGCAAACAATTTCATGAACTCGCATGGCATTCCCAGTAGTATACCTAGAAACAGACAACTGGTGCAGCATTTATGGGGTATTACTTAGAATATATGGCAATTACCAAAACTTATAATTCTACACCCATACATATGAGTAAAGTATGGTTGTAGCATTGCAAGTATGCTTTGTCAGCTTGGCCCATCAACTTTATGTCCCTTACCCCAAGCTTCCATAGGGCCCAAGATCAGCTATTTTCAAACATGTTTGAGTCAAATGCTTTTTAGGTTTGTCCTCACCTGTCCTTTTAATAGCTTGGCTGAACTCAAAGCTAAACAATACAAATGATGTGATAGATGAAGGATATATTCACAACAGAGGACAAGTAAGCCATATTAAGCTATAGTAAACATTCAGCCTAATCAAAGAGAATTATGAAGCAAGCATTGACAAAGCCTAAAGGCCTGGTGTTAGACACAAGCCTTTTCACTTTATCAATGATTGTTTTGTTTTGTCATGGTTTTTTCAAAACTGTATTGTGGAAGTTGCTGGGCCCTCATCAATCAAAAAAAAAACAACAACACTTAAGCAAAAATATTTTGTAGTCTCAAAAAGCCCACGTTGTGATAGTAGTCACTAACATTTAAGAAAACTACTCTGTGTGTGGTTACGCTCCAGGTGAAAGAGCAAAATGCAGTTACTCATAGTCAAGTTAGCCAAAGGATAAAGTGTGCTAACCCACTACTCATGTTGACTGCTGTAATGGTCGTTAGAAAATATGAATGACATAATAACAGAGCAATGGATAAAATGGGCTGTCAGAAATCCCGTAGAAGAAAGTATATTATACATATAATTTTAATTAAATGTAAAGATCTTGGCTAACACCAGACCTAAACAGTAAGAATTTATTACATAGTATTGTTCAACTATTAAAAGAGGAAAAGGGAACTTAATAGCCCAACAGTAAAGAAAGTAATCTCAACTGTGCAACAGGTCTGAAGGCTTTTAAACAAAAAGATAAGCAAATGTTTTTAAGGGCCCGCAAACACAATAGCAAAACATAAATGTTTGAGAAAGTGTGAGAGAATTGGTGCAAGTCAACTCATGGGAAGTCTGAGAGTGCATAAGTGATTCAGCCTACTGTTGTTTTGTGTATAGTCGGAGACTTTGGAGTAGTTGCTGATGCAGGTGCCATTGACCCTGCTTCTAATAGGACTCCAAAACGTTTTCTAAGCTATCATTCATAGTTTTTGCAGAGATTAATTTTCCTTTTTAGATGATGCATAGATTTTTTCAGTTTAACACATTAAAATAGTCCATTGTCTCACAAAACCACCACTTCTAAATGATCAGATGTATACCCTGATTACAAATGCCCTGTCTGGGATTGAAGTGCTTACCACACCAGAGAAATATGGACACTGTGGAGCGGGATATTTCTCACTGAAAATGGATAGTTACAAGTGGAGTTGCTGCTTTCTGTCCAAATTCCATGCGTGTTGAATTCACCAAGCATTATTCCCTTAGAAAATGTCAACAGCTTTAACCTGCCAAAATGAACCCGGTGAAAATTGTCAGGTGGGTGGGATGTTTGCAGCACAGCTTATAATTCTCATCCCTAAACAAAGTGCACATTGGGGGTTTGCACTGGGATAGGAATTTACAGGCCAAACTGCAGTCAGTGACATAGAGAAAAGGTGATGCTTGTGATTGGGTTAACAATGACTTTTGTACATAATTAAACATTCCCTCTGACTTGGGAGTTAGTTGCTCAAATCTGTCTTGTCCAAAGTAGAGAGGAGAGTGCGGTTAGACTGCAAATGCTTGCCACTGATATCCAGAAAGTGTGAAAACTGCCCACCAATGGATGGTCTTGCTGTGTTTTGTACTCCTAATACAAAATAAATACATCATATTAGTGTGTCTGCTTCTATGTTTTTGATATCTGTTATGTCTAGTGCAAGCAAAGAGTATCACCAGCGGAACGTCGGCCCCGTAGTCAACTGTCCCTGGTTGCACTCAAATTTATTTTGGTGCAATAACCACACACCACATCATTAATTTAGCATATAAAGGCCATTTATTAGAACAGGGTTGCAACAGTTATTCAGCTTGATTAACATGAACAATAACCTCAAACTTCATAAATAGGGCATCAATATGACAGTCCCATTCCGCCCTACACCATTCACACCTCACGCCTCTTTCCATTCCAAAGCCCTGGTGCCATGCTTCATTCTTCCCCCTTTCACTACCTGACCTCATTCCATATACCTAGTCACTTCCTCACTTGCCCTACCAAACATCCTCTAATGAAGATCTTTGCCCTGATTGACGCATCCCGCTCACCATTTTCAGTCACCTGTGCCCCCTCCCCCATGAGGGGTGGATATGCCCGCATGTGACTCACCACCCCTAAATACCGCCATCCAGGAAAAACAGTGGGGCGTTTTCCTGCCCCAACCCCCTTCTCATGCATCTTTCACACTTCAGTGTTATGTTCCCCTGCATCAGATTGATTGGTTCTACAATTTACTCACCACATCCTGCAACTCCATCATGTAATACGCATTCCCCAAGTGCACCCCATCATCCCAGAAAAGACACTGCTCCTCTTTCTTAATGTCCCCATGAGCTATTACCTCAATGTCCCTTGTCATGCAGAAAATCCTCATTGCCCTGTCCAGTTTCCTCCAAACTTTATCAATTGCAGCATATTACAAGGCCCCCCTCCATACTCTGCCTGGCACAAACTCAGTCCAAACCAAACAGTTCCCTGAAAAGTTCCTTCTGATTGCCTCCAAGTCCCGCTCCATATGCTGAAGCAGTGTCAGACCGACAACTGAACCAGGTCATTCTCACCCAGATGAATCAGGAGCATATCCAGGCAACCCCTTTCCAGAACTAGTTTTGCTAAACATGGCAGCAAATTACCCCCACTCCACCTCCCTTACCCCACAATAGCACCTCATAACGGCAGCTTTACAGTGCAAGATTTCAATTGAGGTCACCGTCTTGTTCCCTGGACAGCTCACTCACCCTGCAGTAGAAAAAAGGCAGTTAGCTCTGGCAAACCTTCCCCATCTCCCACATCCCACCCCGAAACCCAATCACTTCCACACATAGCACTTGCAGCACCTCGACCTCCAGCTGCCAATCTGGCGAATCCGTCCCCAAGGCCACCCCAAATGTGCATCTGCTGTTGCTGCCCACATGCCAAAGCTGACCGAGTCCTTACCAAGGTTACTCCGCAATGCCATGCACAACACAGCTAGCAACTGAAAAGCATCTGCCATTTTCATGACAAAACACCACCTGCTGCCCCTGACTGGGCCAATTCCGGAACCTGCACCATTCTTGCACAAGACAGACCTTGAGACTAACCCTTCACACAGCCATACCCACTTACCCCTGCCAATCTAATTAGTCTTGGTACGACACAGCCAAATACCTATTCGCCCCTGATCCAGCCGCACCTCCTCATGCAACACCACAACAACTTGAGCACACCCCAAATAGTCTGACACTCAAAAAGCTCAAAAAAACATCCAGATCAAGCATTAATGAAACACAGCAACTTCGAAGTGATCATAACATCAAACCGGTAAAATCCGGCAGGGGCTAATCAAAAAATGGGCTTGCCACCCTACCTTCAGCTACCTCTTTTTCTAATTTTGCCACTACCACATCAGGGAGTTCTTTGGCCGCCTTCAAATTGTCCGCCCACCTGCGACCCCTAGGACCCTGGTACCCAACCCGGAAGCCCTCCGTGAAGCCCTGTTTAAAACGCAATACTGCCTCTCTGTACAGGTAAATGGAGAGCCAAGGTACCATGACCTCCACCTTAATTGTTGTAGGGGTCCTTAAGCCCAGACTGACCCTGTTGTCACTTCCTCTAGAAGTCTTCCATTGTTATGCTGGGCTAGCCAGTGTGAAACACTGCATGAGGGGGTGCCTCCCCCCCGCACTTGGAACATTCATATTTACATTTGCACGGGTTTCAGGAGCAAAACCCCTTGTTGAAGATCCAACACGCCCCAACGCGGTGTCCAGATGGCTTCGGAGCATAACCCATTCCTTGAGGAGCGAGGCGGGGCTGAAAAGACCGATAAGTAACAGGCAGGCCACTCGCAGTATGCATAGAGTCCATGGATTGAGCGGACAACATCCACTGCATCCTCAGTTTGGAATCCACCTACCCCCAAGGTTTATCAGGTTTAAGGCTCACCCTGGCTCTGAACTCCTCATCGCAACTAAGCCATGCATAACCCCCAAAGTGCATTTAGGTCTTCCTAACGATGCTCATGTACTTGAACAACGCAATCGCCCAGTCAGTGTGTCGCTCACAATAAATAGTGGCATAAATCAGAAAATGCAACGTCCAATTCTCCATGTTGATAGGGGCCCTGGGCCTCCTCATCAACACCAACTCCTCCTTCTTAGATTCTTCCTTCACCTGTATCTCCCAGTATAGTAGTTTGAAAACATAAATTTTTCTCATGCTTCTATATTCTATTCTTAGCCTTGTCAGAGATGTGGGACCCCCAGGGCACCGCTAAGCCCATGTAGGACAACCATTTCTTGTGCTTCTCCTCCTCAGTTGAATCCTCCCCAACGGCCACTCCATGCCCATCAGTGTCCTCCGTCTGAACCCCATTACCATCGACCTTCATGCAGCTCCCCACCAGTTTAGGCATTGCTGTCGCTGAGGAGGTGCTGTCGCCGAGGAGGTGCCCTCAACAGGAATCCCTGCATCCTTAATGACACCATCCCCAACTCCCACAGACCTGCAAGTCTTACTCCCGACCAATGTGTCCTCAGTGTCCCACACCATCTACCAATCACCTTTACCTGCTGGCAAGCCACCTCTGTCCCTCTTTTCCTTGTGATGCCCGCCGCTCTTCTGGGCCATTTTGTCCGTGGCACTCCCTTTCCCCACCCTTGACTCCTGCAAAACATCAACAGCGTTGCCTGCTGCCTGTTCCTTCCCTTTCAACCTTTCTTCTGGAATCCCTACCTCTTCAGCATCACACAGCTCACCTTCTTCCCACTCATCACTGGCATCGTCATTACTTAGGACCAGTCATCCTCACCTGTAACATCCACACATGCAGTCCCACACACAGTACTCTCTCTCAACTGCACAAACACATAATAATCAGGCATAGGTGGTTGCTTTGGCCGGGCTGTGAGTGCGCGAGCCCTCATCAGAGGGAAGGTGGTTATGAACCCCCTCCTTCTGCAGGCCAGTGTCCAGGGGCCATCATGTGCCCCACTGGCGTCCCCACCAGCCTACCAGCCTCACCTGCTGGCCTTGAAGACCCACCCCCCACCAGGCTGCATCAACCTGGGGGTTCTCTTGCACCACCGGGCCCCTGAGCCGCACTAGCTCCCAGCTGACCTCTATCTAGCTCCTGACCCTCCAGCACCCACTGGACCTAGGACCCCAGACCTTGACTACCCTCAACAAAAACCTGCAACCCCTGGTCTGCAGGGTCTGTGACCAAAGCAGATTCCCTGGCCTTGCACATCCGTGCCCAGCACTCCTCCATCTCCTGGATGAGCAAGCACTATTCCCAAATTTGCGGCTCAATAACCACCACTTGCCATTTACTGGCAGGGGTGGCCCCAGACCCCAAAAGCTCTTGACTCCCAGAAATGCCCTCACTGGTAGAAGCTGCAACTTTGTCGGGCCCCCCTCTCCCCTGACACATCATGCTTAGGCCCAGCATCAACTAGCTTGTATTTTTTAGTGGCTGGGGCCTTTGGCGCAGCCACAAGTGACTTGTTAACCCCAGGGAGGGGCCTGGCTGACAGGTCCAAAGGCCTGTCATTCCCTGAGGGCTTTTTGTCCAGTGGGGATCCTTGTGGCAGCACGCAGAAAGCCCCCCTCCCCATCTTCACTCAAAGATACCGACTCCTCTGCTGCATTGCTTAAATGAGCCAGAAGGCTGTGGCGCCTCCCTGCGATCTTGGATGTGGCCGTCGAGCACTTTGCACTCCTTACCCGGCCTGCCCCCACCTTCTTGCCAGCCTCCCACAGGCAGCCATAGCAGAGGCAACCCTGCCCCACACAGAGCACGTCAGGCGCAGCATGCCTACCTAGGCCTGTTCCAGGAACCAGGAACCAGGCCTGAGCAAATCATTCCTACCTGCAGTGCCCAGAGTATGTAGCGCGGCAAGCACAACAGCATTATCTGGCACTATCATCCCCACCTGGAAAGGACGAAAAACGGCCTGTCGCAAACCAGGCCCTCGCCACTCGAAATTCTTCCTGCCTAAATTACTCCCTCCTGTTAGTGCTTAGGAGTCAGGATGAGGCTGGATATGTCCATCCTGACACCGTCATAGCACCCTAATTACCTGAGCCTTCCCCCAAACTAACCTTTCCCATCCAGTCCTGTGTCTGACATGCACGAAGCACCCCGGGGGAAGACTAGTCTGTGACTGTCACTTCCCCTTGTAGGCCAACATTGTGACTGAGACTTGCCTTTTTAAAAGTTTTAACTTCCTCTGTCCTTCACAACACAGTAATCAGTGCCTGGTGCTTAATAACACATGGGAATATTTCTTTCTGGATCAGACTAAAAAAGATTAATTGCCTTTCAGAACTTGATATAAATGCATGTAAATGAACAAGAGAAGTCAAGCTTTGCTTGAAAATTGCCCTGCACACGTAAACTGTTCTGAGACGGAATTCTGTAGGTTGAAAAATATTTAGTGTTCAAACCATTTACATTTTTTATCATTACAGAGTCCATGGCCATTATTCTCTCATCATTCATGTTCAATTTCACAGTCATAAGTACAACAAAAGGGTTAAGTGAGAACATAGGAAATAATTTGGTAATCTGAAAATGTAGTTTTTCATAGGACCAGGCGTTGTAAATTAGGTGTTTGCAATCTAATGACACAAATATAAAAGAAAGGTGACTTCCAACAGATTTAAAGGAATGAGAAAAAGTGCAACTGCATCTGACAAGCTATTGAGCACTGAGGAGCTCTGTAGTGAGTCTCGTGCTACTATAATTACGAAGACCAAAAGGGGGAGAGTGTAACCACATGCCATCCAACTGGAAAACCATAGTGTGAATTAATTGCCGCCAATACACCAATTAATGCAAAATGTGTACATGAAAGCAGTTGCCGCCCAGCTGTGGCAGTATCAGGCTATAAGCATGGGTGTAACACAGGCCCCAGCAGCCCCCGCAGTTTGGGGGTGCAATCCTTTAGAGGCACCCCAACCCGTTAGGGTGCCCCGATTGAACACAAGACTAATGAAATCCGTGAGATATGGAAGATTCAGGTGCCCCGCATCACATTCTGCAGGGGAACCCTATTATTTGGCTGTGGGTAGTCGACCTGCCTTAGAATTTGGCAAGAGTACTACCTTAGTATTAAGGCAGGTACATTCATGGTAATGGTACCACTGTCCTCCTAAAAATGTATGGCCATACTCGATACCCCAAAGTGCATTTCTAAATTACATCGCCCCTTATATACATTGTTTTCATTTGGCACTTTACCAGCAAACAAAGATTTTTCCAATGAGTAAAGGCCTTAGCTTCAGCTCTCTTTACATAGCTGATATGCCGAGGGCCCTGACTTTTTAATCTTCATTTAAAGTCCCACGTGGCTGAGATGACACTGGGCCCTAAATCGCAAGGGCTGGAAAGGACTGAGAGTAACATCTTATTAAATTGACAACTCAAATTTCAAAGAGGCCAAATAATTTATAATCAAAGGATCATGAAAGCCACAGGCTACCAGGTTTGACAAACACAAAGCAAACTCTTAGACAATATTTCTTGGGTACAAAAAACTATAAGTTTCACAATAATATCTTTAAAGTCAGATGGTATAAATTCAGAAAATGTAATGAATTATTGACCTGAAAAGGAAAAATGCATTTTGAAGCCTTCAAATACATCAATCAATATTTTATGATTATTCTATCTTTAAGATAAGAAGGGAATGAATTATAAATAGACCAGAGAGGGCTAAAGAGCTCAGCTGCAGCCCTACAGTGCCATTCAGCTCCTTGCAGAAAGCAGTAGTGGCATGGCCCTGGGCAGCACCATTTGCCACATCGGCTCTTTCACTGGCACACCATCCATGTGCCCAAGAGAAGGGAAGTGATACTTGTGCAGCAGCACAGACAAGAGAAATCACCTCATGCAAGATGGCTGATGCCATCATGAAATTGATGGGCAGCCATCTTTGTTTTTGGGCTGCTCCCAAACTCAAAATATTTTTATCGAGATGCCCACCAAATTTAGAAATGGACACCAAACTGATGATCATTTCTAAAGCATTGTCAGGAACAGACTCAAGTAGGTCCCTCTCAATGCTGGACAGTTTGGTGCAGGGCTTCGTCAACATGACAGAGTCCTGTATCAAACTGTTTTCTTTTATATTTTCAAAAAGAAACTCCCAACGTGGGATTGCAAATAAGAAAGAAAATGGCCCCTTCACTCCCATGTTGAGGGGGAGTATTTAGCAGTTTTTAGTGCCCCTTACTGACAGGGTTTCCTGCCAGTGATCGGTAGTAAAAAAAAAAACTCTAATTCCACCCATCTAAATTAGGTGAGCCGAATTAGAGGTCTACCTCTGATGGCCCTTATTGTGCAGAGCCATCAGAGGGATTTAATCACAGCAGAGACAGAGTAGTCTCTGCCGTGATTAAACCTAAGGTCCGCCCACATCTAAATTTGGCAGGCAGGACCTCTGTCATACCCAGGGCCACTGGAATTATGTGGCAGTGGAGCTCCAAATTATGTTGCTGCGTGGACTAAATTATGCAGCAAGAAAAGGCAAATTGTGCGCCATAATGTGGCACATTATTTGATAGAATTACTTCATTATTTTAAAGTTTTTTCACATGATAATACTGTTTGAGCAAAGATTTCACCTCATTAGTTGTACTACCAAATACATAAATAAGCAGCTAAAAGATGACCAGTTAACCTTTGTGAAGGGTCTTCCAACACGCTCGAGTACATATCACCACGTTTTTAGTAACATTTGATCTGTTTGACCTGGAATCAAAATGAACTTCGTTAAAATCTGGATATTATGCAGCAGATGATGAATTAAGTGGCAAAGAGCGGTAAATCCTTAATTATGCAGAAAAAGCCGCAGCTGCAGAATTGCATAATCCCAGTGTCCCTTATCCATACCACCAAGATATGAATCGGGTCCTCATTTTTGTCACCAGCATTGTAATCCCCTCATCAAAGTTTATTGTTGTGTAATGCCATTTACACGGTGCATACATAGAATTCTCCTTGTTTCAAAGCTGGGACCACAGATGACATTGCAATCACTGCCAGCATTATCAGCTGCAGTCCCGGCTCTCTGGCAAAACAAGGCCACAACAGTGCATCCACATACCGAGGTATCTTTGTATTTGCTCCTTCACTGACCCTTCCACCATCTCTGGGCCCAAGGAAAGCTGTTTAGTTGTACCCTATAGTGCAGCAGCGGATAATTGGAATTCCTCTGGTAAGATGGCTGTTGTATCGTAACTTTGATACAGTAGCTATTTTAGCATATTCAATGCCTGATAGGGATTTCTCCGACAGTTATCACCAATTTAAAAAGTATTAAAGGAAAAATTAAACATATGAAAAATAGCATGGGTTTGTTCTGAAATGTGACAGAAGCACTATTGAGCCAATGGGTTAAGAGGGCTCATCCAAACAAGAGAATAGCTTATGGCAGCTGGCCGAAAGTCCCTGGCTGTATACTATAGTGTGTATGTTGTGCTGAGATGAGATATGGCAGACCCCTAATGCTATCTGTAGCCAGACCTAAAGAAGGGGGCACACACACATATTACAGCTAAACTTTCTCTCAAGTCATAGATTATAGACTACTGTCCCAGCAGCAGATTTCGGAGGCTCTGACTCAGTAAGTTCACCAAAATGCCAGGGGAAGCAGAAGTGACTTTACATGCCCCTTGATCTTCACTTTTACTCACACATACATACACACACATTCACACATACACACACACACTGCATTGTTTATATATCACTATGAGGACCGACCATTGACCGTAATGACCGTATTCTAACTCCACGCACGCCTTGAAAGTAGGGAAAGTTATAAAGCGGACCGAAGCAAACCTAACTGCACTTTTAGTTTTTTCATACACTCGCTCGAAAGTACCTAAACACACTACGGGGACCGGTCCTCATAACGCACCGGTCCTCACAAAGATAGTGTTTGACAGTGTGGGTTATACATGCCCACTCTGCCTACACAAGCACACACATACACACACTTTCTTACATAAACACACTCAAAACTGCAAGCACGCACACAACATACATACATTTAAAAGCATTTTTTTTACTTGCCTCAGGTGCCAGGGAAAGTAACATTCCAGCTATTTGTACTCCCTTTTTTATTAAATTAATAGCGAATAATGTAATATTATTCATTATTAGTATAACAAAACAAGCATTTGCAATGCAATAGGTCTCGCATTTACGCGAGACCTATTGCATTGCAAATGGTAGGCATCACGACAACGGGAAGGAGGGGGGGCGGGGGAGAAGGCACGGACAATGTGCGGGAGGGCAGGTGGGGGTGGGGGAGAAGGCGCAGACAACGGGAGGGCGAGAAGGCACGGACAACGGGAGGGCGGGGGGAGAAGGCTCGGACAACGGGAGGGCAACCAGGGGGGCAAGAAGGCACAGACAGCGGGAGGGAGGGGGGGAGTAAAGAAGGCACCAAAGCAGGTTGTGTCTGCAGTAGGAGAACCTCATTAAAGAAAATAGTGTTCACAGTCTAAATAACACGTACCATGTAACAACCAAAGTAAAGGGGCCAGTCGCCTTGGGAGGTGACAAATGAAGAGGAGGCAGTACTAAGGAGGGACTAACAAGCCTATCAACGAATCATAAGCCAGCATTTAGGACAGACAATGACATAAGCCAATGGCAAATATGGGCGGAAAGTGGGCAGAGCTTCTATCACCTACTCCTCTACAGTAAGTCTCGCAGAGCAGCGCATGAGCGCTGACTCTAGGCTCGACCTAAAAATTGACAAAAAACGAGGTGAGTGAAGCCCCCACTGACGTTCATAAGGACGAGCTGCTTCTGTTTCTGTCACTAATTTTGTCACTGCTGACGCTAGGGGTCGGAAAGGCAGTGCCAAATGGTCACAAGGGGCATGCCAGGGGTTGCGCAGCAGCGACCCCTAAATGATGTCCATGCTCTCACTCTAGAAGCAAATAACAGCAGCACATATCAGTCAGGGGTACATGACACTTCACCCTGTCAGTGCACTCCAAACTCAGGAGCACATTTCAAAGACTCTTACTATATGAGGAGGCTTCAGAGACTGGCATAGCACCATCCAACCGCTGACACATACTCTCCAAAACCATGCTGCTGGTTCTCAGAACACAAGTGCCCTCTTGTCACAACTTCAGGATGCTCTCAGTTTTAGTCCTCCCTGACTGTCACTGCTGCAGTCCCAGAGATGATTACTTCAAAATTACACTTTACCTCTACGATCGGAACATTTGTTTGAGCCAAGATGGCGAGGCTCTCTGAACCCTTACCTGCCTTCTGCCTCATTGTTTAATGCAACCTTTGCGATAATTAATTTACGTATATGTGTGTTGCCAGCATCAAGGAATGGTTTTATTTTCTTTGTCCTCAAAGTTTGTAGTTTCATCAACTAAAAAATAAATAGCACATCTCTACATATATTTGATAACCTGCAATATTTGTGAAGTAGTAAGATGGGGCAAAGTGACATAAAGGGTATTTTAAAATAAGCACAGGGGATTGCATTTACCCTCTTTGCTGTAGAGAAGTGAGTTTTTCGATTTGCTTTTGTGCTATCGGAAATGAGATATGATGCAATTTAGCAATCGAGTTCAGTTTTTGAACCTTCGTAACGTACTCGCAGGGCAACTACTTTAAAATAAAAGGGCCTCATTACAGTTTTCTTTCTTATTGGAATCTGATATTTAGTTGAATCTAAGCAACCTGTATGTTGATCAATTTTTGTAGAAAACTATCATAGAAAAGGATTGCTTTATTTTAATGTGTATAATGTCCATAAAGAAATCTCTTTGTTCTATTTGTTTCTTTTAGTGGAGCTTTACAGCATTATCCGCAAACTTGTCATCTCTGAAGGTGTCATTACTGAAAGATAACCCTCCATTTCTAAGCCCTCAATATCTATTCCTCCTTTGCTTTCCTTCATGGAAGTCTTTGGTGTGCTCGAGTGATCATATAGATTAGAACAGATGCCCTCATACGAAGACTGTTTTCGATTCTCATTTTTAAAAATTGCCCATTCTGAGAGTCTGCTGAATCCTTAAAATATTAAGTATTCACTCTCGGCTTCTATTTTTTCCAGCTGGTTGTCTCTGCTGTTTGATCCTGCCTCACGTGCTCTCTGAGTGGATGCGAAGACATGGCTTCTGTCAATTGTCTTTAAGTGGAAACTGAAGAGCTTCAAAGTGGTGCTCTTCTCAGACGACAAAATGTAGTTTTCCCTTTCATCCTAGTAAGAAAAAAAAGTTTGTCCTGACCTCAGTTGTTCGCGAGTTCCTCCTGTGAAAGTTACAACAATCAAAAGTCCATTTCTACATATGAAATGTAGCAATTATTGAGAATATTGAATCAATAAAGAGCATCTATGATTCATGTTAAAGATGGTGTCCATACTTTGCAACTTCCCGCAGAAGGGGGTTTCGTGAGGCAATGGAGGTTTCCCTCCACGGCTCTCAAAGATCCAGTATTCCAAGAAGAACTACGCACAGCAATAGTGGATTATTTCGCTAATAATGCTGGGTCAGTTTCAACGCAGGCAGTTCTTTGGGAGGCCTTTAAGGCGGTCATGAGGGGGATTTGCATATCCACACACACCGGAGTATTGAGAGACTTAAGGAGGCGGCTGGCTAGACTTGAAAATGACCTTCACTTACTGGACAGGGAAAACATGATTGGGGACGACCGAGATAGTGTGAAATACATGCTCAGCAGAACGGAGTTACTGGCAGAATACACAGACGAGGCTGGCCGGGAAGCGTTATATCTAGGAATGTATGCCGCAGCTCGCAGATACGGGGAAGGGGAACGACCTGGCCGGACCTTAGCGAGGCTTCTCAAACCCCGCTATACCCAGAATTACATTACCAAGTTGCGCGGCGAAGACAGGCGGATCATAGTGGGGAATACCGCTATTGGACGCACGCTCCTGGAATACTATACAGACTTATATGCTACTAAGGCAGAAAGTCACCCGGCCGAGATTAAGGAATATCTGGACGAGATTGCCATGGTGTGGCTTCCTGATGCTCACAGGAATTTTCTGAGCGAGCCTTACTCGGTCGAAGAGATAGAACAGGCTATTGAAGCAATGGATGGTTCTAGGGCTCCCGGACTGGACGGGTTTCCTGGCATTTTCTACAAGACTTACAAAACACTCCTAGCCCCACACCTTTTGGAGGTCTATGCTGAAGCGTTGGAAACCGGCATTCTTCCACCCTCATTCAGGGAAGCGGTATTAGTGCTACTTCCTAAGCCTGGTAAGGACCCCGAGCAGTGTGGATTGTATCGCCCATTATCACTTTTGGATTTTGATTACAAAATCCTTGCCAAAATGATGGCGACTAGACTATTGCTTTTAATGGAACAGATTATAGCGCCCGCTCAGTCGGGGTTAGTACGGCACAGATCCACTGTGCTCAATCTCCAGACCTTTTTTTCGGTAGTTAACAGAATAAACCCCTCCACGCCTGCCATCGCAGCCTTTTTGGATGCAGAAAAGGCGTTTGATTCTGTGGAATGGCCCTTACTACATGCAGTGCTGGCCAAGATGAGTGTTTCAAAGAACTTTGCGGATCTGGTGCGACTACTCTATGCGGACCCATCAGCCCGCATCTGTTTCAATGGTACAATAACGAGACTATTCAAAGTGTCCAGAGGTACCAGGCAGGGCTGTCCCCTGTCCCCATTACTTTTTATAATCGCAATGGACCCCCTAATAAGATACTTCCAGAAGGACCATCTTCACAGAGGTCTCCAATTTAAGCATGGCCCCGTACTAGTGACATTATATGCAGACGATATGTTAGGAGGCCCGAAGATAATTTGCAACCGTTTTTGAATGAAATAGAACGTTTTGGAGCATTGTCCGGCCTCAAAATCAATTGGGGTAAATCAGAACTGTTCCCCCTGACAGATATACAAAATCGCGAGTGCAGGGAATTTCCGGTTCAGTGGTGTGAAGCGGAAACCAAATATTTGGGAATTTATTTACATAGGAACCGAGAGCAGGTATTACGCTTAAATTACGGTCCAGCACTGAGTCGCTTACAGACCCAAGTGGAACAGTGGGTTAAGTTGCCATTGTCTGTGGCCGGATGGATAGCCATTATAAAGATGGTGATCCTTCCTCGCTTTCTTTACTTATTCACTAACATCCCCATCCCTTTGACCAACCTATTTTTTTCACAACGCACACATCTCATAAGGTTAGTATGGGGTGGGAAACAGCCTAAAGTTAACTGGGATACTTTAACACTTCCATATGAAAGAGGGGGATTTGGGGTTCCGGACATGCAGCTCTATTTTTTAGTAGCACAGTGTGGATATGCATATCATTGGTTTCACCCCGATGCACGCATACCCTACGCCAAACCAGAGTGAGATTTAGCAGACCCCACACCGCTAAATGCAATACTTCCGACTGGGATCCCGCGAGACCCACACGATATCCAACCACTATCCACTACTTGCTGGGCGTGGAAAAAACTACTCATGAAAACAGGAGGATCAACGCTATATTCTCAGGCACTGCCGTTAGCAGCAAACCCCTGGCTTCCCCCTATGGTAGAAGACGGAACCAAGCGCACCCTATGCCGACTGGGTTTAGAAACTATCGGAAACCTATTCCCTGGGGGTCATGTATTTTCTCGTACAGAAGACGTGCGCTTCTTGTCCGCCACATTTATGGACCACTTCGTGCTGTCCCGTCTACAGAGCGCACTCAGAGGCTCGATATCAACTTATCCATTAGAACCGGCAGAGTTTAGTCCACTCACGTTAATAATCACAGACGTCAGCGGGGAGCACATAACATCTAGATTATACAAAGCCAGCCTCGTGTTGATGCCTCAGCGAGATGACAAGGTCAGATAAGCTTGGGCCGCAGATAAAGCACAACCGCTCACGGATGACATCTGGAAAGGGTGTTGCAAACAGATTAAAATAGTTTCATGCAATCACAGACATAAACTATTGCAATTCAAGATGCTTAGGAGAGCCTATGTCACTCCCCAACGAATGGTCAGGATGCAGAGCACTACCTTTACCCATTGCCCTAAATGTAATCTACATGCGGCATCATTCCTTCACATGACCTGTTCCTGTAATATAATACGATACAAAAGGGGATGATGGACGGAACGTTTGAGCCAATCAAACACTCACCCCCAGTCAACTGATCTGGGTTTAATCCATCATCATTCTTTAGCTCACTCCATGATGGATGAAACCCAGATCAGTTGACTGGGGGTGAGTGTTTGATTGGCTCAAACGTTCCGTCCATCATCCCCTTTTGTATCGCCTGTAATATAATAAGCGCTTATTGCTTAGAAATATATGGACTAGTGCAGCAAATGGTGGGAATACAACTAGCAACTTCACCTTTGATAGCATTGATGGGCTATGTAGATCAGTTGCCTAAAGGCGCACGTAAATTCGTGGCCATTGCTATGATGCTGGCGAAACGAGAAATAGTACTTCGCTGGGGCACCAGGCAGAAACCCACAGCGAAGAGTTGGCTTAAGAGCATGACATACTGCGACACCACGAGCGAATTATATGCAGAATTACAACCTGACCCAAGGATATTTGGCAACCCCTTAGGGAATACTTTCGATCACAAGAGACACCGGATACACCACCTAGCCGGGAGGGACAGGTAACTAGTCAGAACGCACAGGCCGAGGAGTGAAGTAGAGGAGCCTAAAGAAGTTGCAGATAAGCTTTGAGAGCCATGATGGCACTGGGCTGTCCACGGGGTAGTGAGACTGGGAAAGTAGGAATCACGAAACACGCTCAACTAACCGCTAGCCAAAAGGGATGTTTCGACTCATATGTACCTGTTTTATTTTTCTGTGTTTCTCCTTGTACCTGCGTGTAATGTACCTGCATGCCTAAGCATTATAACTTTATGTACATTGTTAATTATAAATGGTAAATAAAGTTTAAAAAAACAAAAGATGGTGTCCATAGGGAATAATGGCACTGTGCCTTTGTAGCTCGCAGAACTAATGCAGGTCATACGTGTAGTGACATTTACTATGCATTCTACCATTTTTACCCCAGAGACAGTTTGTATTTCCAACATGCAGTGTTTTAAAAACATCAAACTGCATTTACATTTTCAGTAATACACAGTAATGCGCAGTGTCAAAAGATGATTCATGCAATGGAGAGTGCTATATCAATGGTTATGAATAATCACTCACTCAGTTGGACCATCGACAGAGAGCATTGTGGGTTTTGTGGTTCGTTTTCTATAAACACTATTAGATGTTTACTATGGACTAGTGCACATTGGTGGTTCCTTTACCTTGAGTACAGTCCTTACTATACCCACTCTGAACTGTATAAGGGTAAGTAGAGAATATCAGTGGAGATAGTAATTATACATCAGTTACTACCTGGGGTTATTTCAGGAATATCAATGAATCAAACAGGATACATAAAGCACTGCTAATCACCTGTGAGGGTATCCAGGTGCTGGGAGCCGTGTTGCTTGGGTGGAATCAGTTGAACAACCAGTTCTTGAATAAGTTGAACAACCAGGTCTTGAGTCCCCTTCTGAATTCTTGAAGGGAAGGAGAGGTCTGGAGGTGGAGGACAAGGCTGTTCCAGGACTTTGTTTCGAGGTAGGAGAAGAAGTGTCCTCCATTGTTTCTTCAGCAGATGCGGGGGTGTGAGCAACGGAGGCGGAGCGCAGGCATCTGGAGGGTTGGTGGAAGCTCAGGCGGTGGTTGATGTATGCTGTTTCTTGATTGTGCAGGACTTTGTAGGCATGGGTCAGCATCTTGACTTGGCATCTCTTGTCGCCAGTGGAGTTTCTTGAGGTGTGGGATGATGTGGGTCCATTTGGGGAGGTCAAGGATGCAGCCTCTTCAGGAGGTGTGTGGTGATTCCTACCTAGAGTGTGTTGCCGTAGACCAGGCGGCTAGTTACAAGTGCTTGAGTGATGGTGCATCTGGTGATGACTGGAAGCCATTTGAAGATCTTTCGGAGCATGCGGAGAGTGAGGAAGCAGGCGGAGGAGACTGCGTTGATCAGGTTTTTCATTGTGAGTTTGCCATCCAGGATGATGCCCAGGTTTCGGGCGTGGTCTGTGGGAGTGGGTGAGGGTGAGGGTCCTAGTTCAGCAGGCCACCTGGAGTTGTTCCACGAGTAGGTGTTGTTCCCGAAGATCAGTACTTCTGTTTGCTCTGAGTTGAGTTTCAGGTAGTTATTTTTCATCCAGTCGGCGACGCTTGTCATGCATTGGTCGTATTTGGCTCTCGCTGTGAATGGGTCTTCAGATAGAGAGAGGATGAGCTGGGTGTTATCTGTGCAGGATATGATAATCCATGGGTTCTGACGATGTTGGCCAGGGGGGTCATGCAGGCTTGAACAGGGTCGGGCTGAGGGGTGAACATTGAAGGATGCCGCAGATCATGTTCTTAGGTTCCGAGGTGAAAGGTGATTCTATGAGTTCTTCCAGTGAGAAAGGATGCGATCCATTTGAGGGCCTCCTCTTGGATTTGGATCTGATGAAGCTTCTTGATCAGGATGTGGTGAGACATGGTATCGGAGCTGCTGAGAGGTCAAGGAGGGTCAGGGCGGCCGTTTCTCCCCAGTCCAGGTGGGATATGATGTTGTCAGTGGCTGCTATAAGGGTGGTTTCGGTGCTGTGGTTTGTACAGAATCCACATTGGGAAGAGTGCATAAGATTGTTGCTTTTCAGGTAATCCGTGAGTTGGCGGTTGATGGCCTTTTCAAGGACTTTGGTGAGAAAGGAAAGCAGAGCGATGGGCAGGTAGTTCTTATGCTCGATGGGGTCAGCAGAAGGTTTCTTGAGGAGGGGTTTGTCTTCAGCATGTTTCCATTCTTCTGGGAACGTGGCCGAGGTGGGTGATGGATGTGTTGAAGATGGCAGTAAGCTCATTACTGATGCTGCTATTCCCGAGGTTGAACATGTGGTGGGGACAGATAAAGTGCATGATGTATGTGGTGCTCTGTGAGGTGAGCTTGTCCCAAGCAGTGATCCGGTGGATGGAGTTTTCGACTGTGGGAGTGAGGAGGCTCAGGTTGTAAGAGGCAGCAGATTGGGGTTCAAAGAGTTTGTAGATGGGTGTAGATCTTGTCATGGAAGAAGTCTGCCAGGGTGTTGCAGAGGGGGTGATGACATTTTCGGTTGCTGAGGGGTTGGAGAACTCCTTGACGATGCTGAAGAGGTTTTTGCTGTTGTTTGAGCTGGCTTTGATGTGGTCCACTAGGGCATTCATCTTCATCTTTTTCAGGAGCTGGTGGTAGTGTTTTAGAAATGTCTTGAAGGAGGTGCTGACTGTGGCTCCTTGCTGGTTTGCCAATTCCTTTATAGTCGCTTACAGTTGTGTTTTGTGGTTCTCCGTTCTGAGGTGTACCAACTGGTATGTCTGGCAGGTCTCTTGAGTTTGGTGTGTTTGATGGGGGTGACTATCGACGCAGTCGGTGATCCAGTTGGTGAAGTTCTTGACTGTGGTGTCCAGGTGGGAGGTGTTGAGGGCGTCGATCCATTGGCTTTCAGATACTTTGTTTCAGCTGTGGTGTGAGGTGCTGGGCAGCTTGATGGTAGTGTTTGTGGCTACTGTGATGGTGAAGTAGATGATTGAGTGGTCCGTCCAGGTGAACTCAGTGACATAGCTGTACTTGACTCTGAAGCTGGCTGTGAAAATGGGGTCCAGCGTGTGTCCTGCATTGTGTGTGGGGTTGGTGACTCATTGGGTGAGGCCGATGTTGTTCATGCTTTTGAGGAGGTTGGCTGTGTTGAACTCATTGGGATCATCAAGATGAAAGTTGAGGTAGCCGAGGAAGATGTTGTGTTCGGAGTCGATGGCTTGTGGTGCAATGAATTTGGGGATGGTGTTGCAGAAGCCGGGGCATGGCCCTGGAAGTCTGTAGGTGAGGGTGACTCTGATGGTGGTTTTGCTGTGTCTTTTAAGTTGTAAGTTGAGATGTTTCATGATCGGTGTGGTGTCAACTATGGCAGTGGCGCAGTGGATGCTTTCTTTGTAAATGATGGTGATTCCCCATCCATGTTTGTTGATGCGGTCCTGGGGTGCTATCTTGTAGCCGATAGGTGTGGCAATATTGGACACAGATCAGGGTTGAGCCAGGTCTCGGTGAGGTGGGGTGGGGATGGGGTGGGGGTAGTGGAATCCGAAATACGACGGGAATTTGAAAACGAACTAAATAAATAAATAAAACCACTTACCTTGCACTCGCCGCATCGCCGAAGTCTGCGATGCCGTGAGCGCAAGGTAAGTGGTTTTATTTATTTATTTAGTTAGTTTTCTCATTCCAGTCTTATGTCGGATTCCACTACCCCCACCCTGCCCCGCCTTGTTGCCCCACAGCATTTACCTGTGCAAACCGCCGCGGCATGCAAATTTACACAATTCAACTGTGGAGCTGAAATGTGAGATCAAGTTAGTAAAAGCTGCAGAGATAGGCTAATAGAATAACGTTCTTAACAGAATTTAATCACTCATTCTTACCAATTCTAGCTCATGTTTGCAATATATTTCCCAATTTCTATTCATATTGCTCCATTTAGCTCCATAGAATTCCTTTATTTCACTTCATCTGACACAGGAGTTGGTTATGATAATGTATTTAATCAATTGATGGCAGGCCTGAATTTTTTTAAGATATGTTGTGTTCAGGGGGCTATCCTATATCAATATCTGGGAGCAACATTGTTTTCCTCTAATTCCCCATAGTAACATAATGAACACAACCTACATAACTTCCATGCTTCCCCTTCATAGTTAATCTGAATTTAGACTCAAGAGACAAAAAGACAACATAAGCACATAATCCAATGCCCACACCATATGGTTAGAATACATCAGTCATTGACTGTTAGAAATGAGGGTCTCTAGTTGGCAGTGGTATGCACCCTGTCCAAGTAGAGACCTTTGCTTCTAGTCAGGGTGAGGGATTTACACAACCAAGATAACCCCTGCTCACCCCTTTGGTAGCTTGGCACGAGCAGTCAGGCCTCTCTCAGAGGCAATGTGTAAAGTATTTGTAGATAACACACACAGTAACACAGCGAAAATACTACAAATGGAAGCATCACCAGTTTAGAAAAATAAATAATCTTTATCTAAACCAAATAAGACCCAAATGACAAAAATCCAACATACATAACTCAAAATATGGGTATAGAGTCCACTCTAGTTTATTTTTTGTGTAATTCGCACAGGGACCTTTCGGCATCTATTAGATATAGCCCCAACGGGGAATGCACACTGCACTTTAAATTGGAGCCTGGAGTTCACCAGGGTTGCAATTAGCGCCATTTTTTATATTTCATATCAATCAATTAGAATCAGTTCTTACAGATTCTCACCTGGATGTCCCTAGGGCTGGGGGCCATCCGATCCTTGCTCTGCTTTACACAGATGAATCATTATTAATTGCTCGGACTGCCAGGGCTACAGAAACTTTTAAATCTATTTATCGATTTTATGAATGGCCTTGACTTGTCCACTAATTTCTCCAAATCACATGTGATGAGGTTTGGCCTGTCCAAGACAAAAAGAATGGGATTCATAGAAGAAGGACACCATATTAGCCAGGTTGATCATTTTTCTTATTTGGGCGTCCAATTAAACTCTGGTCTAATTGGCACTCAATAATGATTCATAACGTGGCAGCTTAGGAGACTTCTCCGGGCGGGTGGGGCGCACCCACATAAAAATAGTTCTGAACATATTCAAGGCCAAGTGCATCCCAATAGCTAACAACGGGTGTGGTATTTGGGGATATGCGCCAGTTACTCTGATTCAAATAGCGGAAAATAAATTCCTCAGGGGCCTCTTAGGGGTCCAACAAAGTACACTTTCTGAGGTTGTCCACACAGAATTGGGCATGGGCCATGTAATTGATTATATCTGACTCTGCCCCCTGTTGCTCTGGCTCTCAGTCTGGTCAAAGGAGGAGCTAGGCCTAAATAGATTGTTCAAGCAAGACTGAATGAACCTGGGCAACTCTTCTCTGATTCCTTGGTTGACCTATGTCTCCTCCACTATGAAAAGTTTGGGGATACCTGAACTTTGTTTTGATCCAAGTGGTATTGTCCAAACTGATAAAAGATGGGTCAAAGAAGCGTTTAGAGATAATATGGCAGCAGATTGCGGGCTTTATTTATTTATTTATAAAGTTTTATATAGCGCAAACTTGATCCCGAAGGATATCAGAGCGCTTTACAGTTTGAGGGAAAAGAGGTAACAAATCGAAACATGCGACTAATATGGTGGATCTAATGGGTATTGAATCAGTTAATGCACACATGATAGATCATTCATAAACCTGAGTGAACGGGGAATGGGCTATACGATGGAGCAAAGTGACGTAAGGGAGTAAGTACAATAATCATATACAGACATAATAACCAATATCAAAACGATAAACAGAAAGTGAATTTAGCACTGAATAAGCTTTTAGCACGTCATGCGATTTTAGTAAAAACTGTAAGTGGCTTGGAGCCATACCTTACCTTGGATATGCCTCGCCACCAGCGACGATTACTGACATTTTTTAGATTTCATTTATTCCAGCGGCTATTGCCCTCCAATCATGGTTGCATTAAGGACTCGAGGTTGCCTTTGCGTGATTGCGATAATGTTTCCATTACCTCCACGTCCCTCTCGCTTCTCTTCATTACGCAATGAGGCCCCTGCGCCTCGTAGACACACCCCCTACCAAAATAAAAAGACACCGCCCCCTCCACAATACCTGTTCTTTTGTGTCTGTAGACACGGTATGGGTGGGTGCGGTGCGCTCACTCCAGCGTGAGTTTCTTAGTTTGCTTTGGTTCTGCCGGCGTGGTGCTTCCTGCTGTGAGGTTGGCGTGGGCCAGCTTCCGCGTTCTTCTTTCTCCAGCCAGCTTGGGGTTTTCTGGCTTCCTCTGGCGTGCTGTGAGGGGCTTTCAGGTACGGTGGGGGGAGTGGGCGTGGGGCGCCTCCCTCTTTTCCTTTTTCTGTCGGGCCGGAGATCTGCGATGTTTCCCTCCTGCCCGCTTGTGGTTGTGTATGCCTGCTGGTTTTTGCCTTGCGGTGCTGGGGGGTCTGTCTCCTTCGCTGCAGGGATGTGTTCCAGTGTTTTGGCGCCTTCTTGGTTCCCTTCCTGTTTTCGCCTTGCTTGGAGGTCGGCGGTGCCTTTCTCCGGTCAGGGTGGGCGTGGCCTGTGGTCTCGGTTGCTTCCGCCGGCCGGAGGTTTGCTGTGCCTTTCTCCAGCTGGGGTTTGTGTCTGCCCATTTGCTGGCATCACGGTGGGCTGCGAGGCGCTGTGTCTTTCTGGTGCGTGGGGGAGTGGGTCTGCCTGTGGGCGTGGGATGCCTCCTTCATTCCCTTTTCTTGCCGAACCGGAGGTCTGCGGTGCTTGCCTCCGGCCGGCTTGTGGGCGTGTGTGGGGACTGTTGTCCCCACTGTGTCGTCCTCTCATCCTGGCTGTTCCTGGGGTGTGGTGCCTGTTTTTCTTTTCTCCCTGGCCGGAGGTCGGCGGTGCCTTCCTCCGGTCGGGGTGGGCGTGGCCTGTTGCCAGGGCGGTTTCTCTGGTCTGGTGGGTGTTTTGTGTTGGGGTGGCTGGGGGGTTTGTGTTGAGCCTCCTGCCATTCCCCCTTGTCTGCTCCGGCTCTCGTTTGTCCTCTGCAGTGGTGCGGGGTCGTCCCGGTTGGTTCCTTTTTGGGGTTACTGCCTGGGTATACCTGGTGCTGTAGGCTCCCTTGGCACGGCGCGTGGCTCATCCTCCGCATTGCTGTGCATGCGGTCCTGGTGCGCATTTATCGTGCTCGGTGTGTGCCCTTGTTGCCCTGTTTCTCGCCTTGTTTATACAGGCGTTGCAGCGGGGGAGTGGGGATGCTCGGTTTGTGCGTCCTCTGGCCTGTTGGGTTCCATTGGGGTCGCATGGGGTGTTTGCCTCTCTCATTTCGTTGTGTGGCCTGGGGTGCTGTCGTGTTTCTCCTGTGGCCCTCGTGGGGGACTGTGCCTGCTCGCGGTGCGGCAGGTTGTTTTCCCAGGTTTGTGCTGGTTTGGTTCTCCTGCCAGGTGGTCTGCTGTGCCTTTCTCCGGTGGTGCGTTGGGCCGGTTTCTCTCTCGGTGGTGTTCGGGGGTGGTTGTGGCTGCCTCTGTGGGGTGCGTTTCTTGGCCGTTGGCTGTGCTGCGGCCTTGTGCGGGCTCCTTGGGCCTGGCGCCTGTCTCTTGCTTGGACTTGGCATTCGGGGTTCCGGTCCTGCTTCAGTGGTTGCTGCGGGCCTGCTCCTGTGCAGGTTGGTCAGCCTCTGGTCGTTGGCTGTGGCCTCTGGCTATGGGAGCCTAGGCCTCCGGCTCCCCTGCTCTCCTCTGTTCGCGGTTGGGGTTGCTTGGCTGCTTTGGGCCTTGTGTCTTGCCTGGGTTGTCTTTGTGGCTTTTCCTGTCCGCCTGGCCTTTTCTTCTGGGTTTTGGCGCGTTCCTTCCTTGTGGGGGCCTGTCCTCTGGCGGTGTCTGTGGGCGCTTCCCTACGTCCCGGTGGTCGTGTCTGCTTGTATCTGGCGCTGCTCAGTTCCCTGTGCGGGTTTGGCTCTGCAGTGGTTCCTGGGTTTTGGGGCCTCCTTTGCCTGCGGCTGTCCCTGGGCTTATCGCTGCGCTTCGGGGCTGTGCTCTGTCACGCTGCTTTGTTGGGCCCCTGGGTGCTGGTGCAGCTACCTTTTTGACCCTTCTTTTTCGGGTGCTGGGCCTCTCAGCCTCTGTGGTGGGGGTCTGTTGGTGGGGGCTGTGGTGCTCCTTTTCCTTTGCCCGTCCGTCTGTGTTGGACGTCCTTTTTTTTTTTCTGCATTGCGAGGCTCTGTCTGTTGTTGTTGGGTTGTTTCCTGACAGGTGGACTGTCCTTCTCCCTTTGCTTATGGGTTTTCCTGTGTTCTGCCTCTGTGTCTGCGTTGCAGTGCTTGCAGGCCTGGCGCTGTTTTTGCTGGGGGCTTCCCCTCGGCTGCTGGACGTCCGTTTTGGATGCTGGGCGGGCCTTCAGGCCGGCCTTCCCCCTGCGTTTCTGTGCTTCATCTGTTTTCATCTTCCTATGGGCTGTGGCGATGGGTGCCTTCGGGGTGGGGTGTGCTCCTGCCGGGGTCCCTGTTTTCGGCTTCGGTGTCTGTTTGGGCTGTTGCTCGTTGCCTCAGGGGTTTCCCTGTGTGTGATTTCTCCCCCTTGAGTATGGCGGTGGTCTTTTCTCTTCGGCTTCCCCTGTGTGCTGTTTGGGGTGCCGTGGTTGCTTCTTCCGGCCTGGTTGTTCCATCTTGGTTCCGCTGTTGGCTGTTTCTTGTGCTGGGACTCTTTCCCTGCTGTTCCGATGGTTGCCGACTTATGGTGGCTTTTCGGTCTGTTGGCTGGCCTCTGGTTTTGGCCTTGCCTGCCTTGTTGTGCCGGTGGGGCATGTGTACCGGTTTCCCGGGTGCTGTTGTCCCATCCTGCGGTCTTCCGGGGTGTTGCGTCTGCGGTTCTGGTTGGGGGCGTCTGTGACCTGCGGCCTTTCAGCCCTGGTTCATTCCTGGTTGTGTGTCTGTCTGGGCTTTCCGGGTGCTGTGGGCTTCACTGCCTCCTCTTCCTCTGGCCCTGCCGCCGTGAGTTGCCTGTTCTCATCTGCTCCCGGGGGCTAGGCAGGGTCGGGCCTGGTTCCTGCCTGCCTGGGTGCCCGCCTGGGTGTGCCTGGTGCTGTTGGCTTGGCTCTCCTGGCCTGTGTTTTGTGGCTTTCTGTGGTCCGGTTTGGGCTTTGCCCTCTTCGGGTCTGTGGTTGGGCGGTGTTCTCTAGCTCCTGCTTCTCCCGTTTCTGGGTGGTTGGGGCGGTGCTGTGGCCCTGTGCGTTCTGCTTCATTCCTTTTTGGCTCCTCTTGTGGCCTCTGCTTCTTTCGCTCCTTGGGGGCGCCGGTGGCGGCCTCCTCTGCTGTCCTGGGCTGCTGGGTTCTTTTGGCTGCTGGTGGGCTGTTATGGCTGCCTCTTGTTCCTGCCTGGGTCCCCTGGATTTTCTGGTGTGCTGTTCCCCTTTCCTCTTCCTTCTGTGTGCTGTTTCGGCCTGGATGGGGTTGGAGTCTGGTTTCCGCTGTGCGGCACGTCCCTCGGGCTATGCTCCTTGTTTGGGTTGTCCAGTGTGCGCCTGTCCTGTGGCTAGTTGATTGGTGTGGTTCTTCCCGGTGGGGTGTTTGCCTTTTGGACTCTGGGGCGTTCTTGCCTGCCTTTTTCTGCGGGTTGCGTTCCTGCGCGTCCCTGTTTGTCCGCTTCTTCTGCGCTTTTTTGGGGTTCGCTGTTTTGTCTGGGCCCTTCCTGTTCCTGCTGTTTGGGCTCTGGGCTGTTTGCTGTGGGGCCTGGGCGTGGGTTGCCCTGGTGACTGTTCGGGGTCCTCCTTCCGCTGCTCCCCGGTTCGGTTTGGGGATGTTGGGGGGGGGGTGTCGTTTTGGGGTTGGTTCCCCTTGTGGATTCCTTGGCCTGCGGGCCTCTTGCTGGTTTTCCTCTGTTGGCCTTGTTCCGAGGTCCTGATTTGGTGGGTTGGGGGTCCGTTTTTTTTTTCTGGGGCCTCCTGCCTGTCCCCTTCCTTTGGTTCCTCTGTTGTTGGAGCTGGTGGTGGTCTGGATTCTCCAGTTCTGTGGCCTTGTGGTTGCGTTTTCTCCTGGTGCCTTCTCGGGCATTTCTGGGGTTGGCGTCTTGCGGTTGGGGCTTGGTGGCTGTCGCTGCCTTGGTCTCTTGGCTTTGGTCTCCTCTTCTCTGCGGTTGCCTTTTGGGGGTCTGCCTGGTCTCCTTGTGCTCTGCATTGGCTGTTGGTTGGGGGCTTGGTGTGCTTGTGCGCACGTGGTTCCCCTTTTCTGTTTCTCTGCCTCTGGTGCCCCGGGCTGGCCTTTCTGGGCTTGGCTGTCCGGTTGCTGGGGTCTGTTGGTCAGTCTGGTCTCCTGTTTCTTTGTGGGGTGGCCCTTCCCTCAGTGGATGTGTCCCTCCTGGGGCTATCCCTCCTGTTTGGCGGGCTCTCTGGTGTTCCCCCTTTTGTCTCCGGGGGATTGCGCCTTCTGGCTCTGCTGTTTTGTTTTTTTGTCATGTTGTGTCGGCTTGCTGGCTTGGGGAGTCCTCGGCTCCTTGTTTTCTGGGTCTTCTTTCTTGCCTGCATTTGGGGGCTGGGCTTGCCTCTGGGTTTTGGTCAGCTGTGTTGCGTCTGTCTTGTCTTTCCTGTTTGTTTGCCCTTCTTTGGTGCGTTTTGTTCCGAGGTTCTGGGCTTGTGCTTTGACAGTTGACCTGGTTTTTCTTGGCTTGGTATGTCTCATTGAGTAATGGAGAAAAGCGAGAGGGACGTGGAGGTAATGTTTCTATTACTTACCGGTAATCACATTACTCCTAGTCCTACTCTCGCTTCTCTCCATTACGGCCCGCCCTCCCTCCCGGTGGCCCGGCCAACTGTGTCTACGGTGACTTGGTACGTACAGGTATTGTGGAGGGGCAGTGTCTTTTTATTTTGGTAGGGGGTGTGTCTACGAGGCGCAGGAGCCTCATTGCGTAAAGGAGTGAAGCGAGAGTAGGACTAGGAGTAATGTGATTACCGGTAAGTAAAAGAAACATTAATAATAACTTGCACAAAGTCCGAAATATAATTATTTGCATTCTAAATACATTCGTCCACTCCTGAAGCCCATAAGTTTTAACCAAGTGAGACCTGCACTATTGTTCCTCCAGTTTTTAACCCATCCCCTCAGTGTGCTATTTTTTATCTTGTTATCTTTCTGGTGTTTTAAAGCCAATCAAATTGTAATTTATCCGATGGTTATATTTACGAAATGTATCATACAGTGCTTGACTTTTATGATTTTTTTTTTTAATCATATTATGTATATATTGATTGATTGAACTCAAAATATCACTGTTAAAAGGTTTAAGGAATTCTGTCCATAGAATTCTATACGTGCGTTGATTTTAGCACAAAGCACCTATGATGTGTCGAAATCCAAGGCAAAAAACAACCGCAAAGAAGGAAAGCATCAGAAAGCCCAGAGATGCCCTCCTCTCTTTCTAGCTAGAAAGAGAGGAGGGAAAATCTGGGAACATTTCTCTACTTGGAGGGAGCAAGTGGAGGAATAGGCCCCTCTTCATTTTTGGATCAAGCATTATGATGATATAAGTTTACAGAGATTGTATACGTACTTTATGCTTTATTTCACCAACCCAGTTGCTAGAAACTGATGTTTGGATGTACTGGTATTTTTGGAGGTGATATTAACGGAATATGGAATGGAGGGTGAAGGGGATAAGTGAAATCATGGTCAAGAACCACATTAAGCTTATCAAGAACTTAGATTTGTATTTTTATTTAAATAATGTACTTTAACAATAAGGCTGTTATAATCAATGCTGGGTAAAAATTTCTCTTTCTTTTTTCTTCTTTGCACATTTGCACATTTGCACATTTGTTCTCCGGAACATGGCACTTTGCACTTTATCAAATTAAGCTGTTATTGCACAAATATGGGGATTGAATAAAATGAATTTAATAAGATGAATTGCAAGTACCAGCATTGTAGAGTAAGAAGAAGGATAGTTTAGGATGTTAGATAATGGAGTTTTATGTAGTGCTATCTCTTCTTTTGATTTTTACTTGATGATTGGATTAAAATATGCATTTTAGGATTTTAATTTTGTAGATGATGTGTATAAAGGCATGGAGTGTAATGTTTAATGCAATATATACATACGCAAGTCATATCAAGAAGAAGAATTGAATTGTGAAAAGAAAGAGATTTTGTTAAGGAACTACCAAATCAGACAAGTGAAAGATTTTGGATAAAGGTGTCTTAGACCTTAGGTTTGAAAAACTCATCAGGCAATGTGTTTTTGATTGGTGGTTGGGGTGGGGGGTGGGGGGTTGCACCGTTATGGGGGGAGAAAATGGTTACAAATTTATGTGAGTTCTCTTGTAGGAGCTCGAACTGTCTTTGTATAAACTTTGTTTTCTCACTCAATAAAAACTTTAAAAAAAAAAAAAAGAAAGCCCAGAGATGCGTTGGTTCTTGAGTCCCAGGGAAATGGAGGCGTCAGTTCTGCTGCATGCAGGAGAAGTGTTGCATCGATTCCTTACTGCGAGGAGAAGCGATGGATCGATTTTCAGATGCGACTCCTCCCGTAGAGGCGATGCATTGGAAACTTGGCGCACAGGTGCGATGCGTGAGAAAATCCAGGCTCTGCGGGTCGATGCAGTGGTGAAACAGGCACTGTGTCGAATTCCACTCCCGCAGACAGGTAATGCGTCGATTCATTCAACCACACAGCAGGTCCTGTGTCGAAGTCAGAGCGGGAGTCAAGGAGGTCGGAGACTCTGTGATCTGGACTCGGGCTGCAGCAGTTCTTTGGCCCACGAATAGGCTCTGCGTCGATTTTTCACCTTAACTGCAGTGATGCATTGGTTTTTCAACTGCACGGCACTCTTGCAGCTGGAACTACGGCACTGGAAGGGCGATGCGTGGATTTTCAAGTCCAGAAGCAGCGGAACCACCTCCAAGGGCCCAGAACTGGAATTGGCACCACTTGGCAGGTTAGAACTTCCAGCAGTGGAGTTAAGAGATGCTTTAGATGAAGTTTTTGATGGCCCTGAGACTTCCAAGAGGAGGCAAGCACACACAAGCCCTTAAATAACCTCAGAAAAGCAGGATACAAGAAAGCAAAGACCAGTTCTTTCACTGCCCAGAGACAGAAGTAGCAACTGCAGGCCAACCCAACAAAGTAACACACCGCAAAAGGGCAGTACTCCTCCTGACAGCTCTTCAGCTCTTATTTTTGGCAGGGTCCTCAGTTCAGAAGTGTTCTAGAGATGTTGGGTTATAGGTCCAATACTTATACCCCTTTTGACCTTTGAAGTAGGCATACGTCAAAGGAAAGTCTTTGTTGTCCACAATATCCTGCCTTGCCCTGCCTTGGCTCTAGACACACAACAGAGGAGTGGAGACAGCATTGTTAGAGGCCAGGTACAGCCCTATTCAGATGTCAGTGACAACTCCTCCCACCACTCTAGCTCAGGAAGGCTCATCAACCTGGTGATGGGCCATCAGGAAATGCAGGGCACACCCCAGCCCCCTTTGTGTGACTGTCTAGAGTGAATGCACAAACAACCCAGCTGTCAGTCTAAACCAGGCAATCAGCAAGAAAATGCCCACTTTCTAAAAGTTAAACATTGATTGAGAATGCACTCCTTCCCTTGATGTGACACAAAACCTTCAACTTATTCGTAGGTGCGTGCGAACTGTGAAGTGGATCGCCCCCACCACAGAAATTACAAATGTAGCCAAACAAAGCACTCTTCTCGCGCTTATTACAGTCGCACTGCAAAGATCGGGAACTTATCCCACCCGAGTATCCAAATCATCCTGGTATTCCAAAGTACACCTGTGTTCACTTGCTTTCATCATCCATTCTTCAGACATTTCCTTAATATTCTTCGTCACAACGGAGACAGCGTAGATCAATCTGTCATCTTTATTGAACATTTCAAATACCAACTGTATGCCGTTTTTGGCTTCGTACAACGGTACGTACAAATTGATCTCCATATAAACTTAGAAGTAAACACGAAGTTCATTGTTCCAATGCATTTCGAGCCCCTAAGGCTCTTCGTCAGGGAATTCTAAAACAAATAAGACAAACAGCTTAACTAACTGATCCACACTACTGCGTGCGTATTCACTGAACCCAATCTATAAATGTGTGAACACTTAACCCCTATATACCCCCTGTTGTTCGCTCATAAAAGCCTCCTGTAATTATCTAAGCCTTCATCCTCACCTCCATAAACCCGTCACCCTCTACAATCCCCTCCCCCTTAATCTCATCTACCACTCTTGTCACTTTACAGAAAACCACCTCCAACAATCTCACCTCATCGTGCTTGTCTCCATTAGATCATCAATCCCTTGTGCTTCCTGACAAAAACCATATTACCTCCTGCTCACCCTCACAAGCTCTTAAATAGCCTGAAAGCACGTTGTAATTACTACCACATGACTGATTCCCCGCAAGCTGCACGCGATGTTTACCAAAACTCCACCTAAAAGACTCAAACTCCCACAATGCACCTACCACAACCCACTAATCATTTGACCTTTTCTGCCTACTTACTTATTTATACCCTGTAACTGAATTCAAGTGCATGAACAACCTTACTACTATGTGCAATACATTTATACTCAAAAAACTCAAATAAACACTCTGCCATACCATTTTACATAAACACGACATTCAAAGCAAAATTCAAATTTAGTGAACTGCATGTAAACTAAACAATTACAAAAACAATACAAATAACAACTCCCAATACAACCCCCGTGAATCAGGGAAACTGTTTGTGATAAATGTCAGATGTTTCTGCGCTTCATTCCAGTCCATATTAGCGCTGTCTCCGCGGTGATAAACACATTCTTGTAATCTTCTCTCCATTTTAACAAAACTACTGCTCAATCCATAGGGTGCAAAACTCATTTTGAGGCGATGGCATTGATAAACAAGTTAAACATTGATTGAGAATGCACTCCTTCCCTTGATGTGACACCAAACCTTCAAACTTATTCGTAGGTGCGTGCGAACTGTGAAGTGGATCGCCCCCACCACAGAAATTACAAATGTAGCCAAACAAAGCACTCTTCTCGCGCTTATTACAGTCGCACTGCAAAGATCGGGAACTTATCCCACCCGAGTATCCAAATCATCCTGGTATTCCAAAGTACACCTGTGTTCACTTGCTTTCATCATCCATTCTTCAGACATTTCCTTAATATTCTTCGTCACAACGGAGACAGCGTAGATCAATCTGTCATCTTTATTGAACATTTCAAATACCAACTGTAAAAACTTTCTAAAAGTGGCATTTTCAAACACACAACTTCAAAATAAACTTCACTACAAGATGTATTTTTAAATCCTGGGCTCAGGGAGCCCAAACTCTAAATCTCTATCTTTTCCTACTTGAAAGTTACACTTGTAAGATGTTACAAAGCAGCTGAAATGATAACCTAAGGAGAGATAACCCTTGCAATAGTGAAAAATTAAATTGGCAGTATTTCACTATCAGAACATGTAAAGCACAACAGTACATGTCCTTCCTTTCGCATACACTGCATCCTACCCATGGGGGTACCTTAGGCCTACCTTAGGGGTGCCTTAAATGTGGTAAACGGGAAGGTTTGGGCCTGACATGTGAGTGCACTTGCCAGGTCGACATGGAAGTATAAAACTGCACTCATAGACACTGGCAGGCCTGAGAGATGGTTACAGGACTACTCGTGTGGGTGGCACCATCAGTGCTCCAGCCCCACTAATGGCATTTGATTTAGAGGCCCTGGACACACACAGTGCACTTTACTAGGGACTTACCAGTACATCAGATATGGCAATCAGGGATAAACCAATCTCCAATACATTTTAGACAGATAGCATATGCACTTTCGCACTGATCAGCAGTGGTAAAGTGTCCAGAGTCCTAGAGCCAACAAAAACAGGTCAGACAAAATAGGAGGAAGAAGGCAAAAACTTTAAGGATAACCCTGCAAAAAGGGTGAGGTCCAACACTGACTAACACCCCACACATACTAACCATGGCAAATACAGACATACACAGACAGGTTTGCAATTTTCTTTACTATGCTTGTCTTCTTGATTGTTTCGTTCGATGCATTAAAATAGACTCATGATGTAGAAGAGGATACAATATCGTGTTGAGTGGGTCTGCTTTTCAAATCTCGACTTCAGAGCATGAAGCTGGTAGAGCATATTCACTATCACAAGCACCCCCCAACCCTCCCAAGAGTGGTGAAATACAGAGAGGCAGCGGCGCAGCATGGCTTGTTTTCCGCCACTCTGTTTAAATGGCTGGTAGACTCCACTGGAGAAACAGGATGGCACAGCATATGACTAAGCATGAAAACAAGTGAAAGCAGCCCATGAAGAGGAGCAGCAGAGCAGCACAGCATACAGCGGGTGTTAAATTCGAGTGAGGAACTGCATCACTGCGAGCTGAAGAGACCTAAGAGTCTGGCTAGCAGCTAAGGGAATATTCCTGCTGCAGCATGGGGACCATTTTTTCCCCAATTTGTTTTTTAACACTTTCCCAGCTTTTCAGATGACAAGTCTGGCACAGTTTAAAAACAATGCAAAGTTAGGTGTTTCAGCATGCAACACATTATTTTGCAGTTTTTAAAAGAATAAATCTGGTATTATTAGAGTACAATAAAATACAACAAGGCCACATTCATATTAGCAACGCAGTTGCACTGGGATGAGGGTTTATTCAATACACATAAGGATATAGGGACTTAGGGCCTCATTTATGAAAAGTGACGCATCGCTGCGTGAAAACAGCGATGCGTCACTTTTCATTGCGCCCTCCTTGCGACATGCTGGATGCGTCATATTTACAGTATGACGCATCATGTCGCAAGGAGTTACAGATACGTCAGTATTTCTGACGTATCTGTAGGCGCAAAAATGACGCATTGCTGGAGTGTGTCATGAAAGTGACGCAACTCCATCAATGGGTCATTTACACATGGGCAAGTCCCATTTCAAATGTGCCTGCGTCAGTCTTACACCTGCTGTAAGATATTGACGCATTTGCGTCCTAGAAGTGACGCAGTGAAATCTCATAGATTTCACTGCGCCACTTCTACGAGGCTTACTTGCGTCAAAATGCCCACCCTGCATACATTATACCTGGCGCAGGTATAATGTGGCGCAGGAGTTTACAAAGTGACGCATCTACCTAGATGCGTCACTTTGTAAATATGATGCAACATGGTGCATTTTTTACCCTGCTGGTGCGTCACAAAAAGTGACGCACCGGCGGCGCAAAAGTGACGCAAGGGCTCATAAATAAGCCCCTTAGTACTCAGAGAATGCCCACAGACAAGGGAGTAGACAAGCAAACGATTTGGGGGAGGGACATCGTATGCAGATGAGACCCCTCACCAGGGCCGGCTCTAGGGCAGTGCGACCAGTGCAGCCACGCCTGGTGCTGACCTTGGAGACTCAGGTTTAAAAAACAGCTGCTGCATAGTTCCTTGTGTGTCCAGCAGTTTTCAGACAACAATAAAAATGTCAAGATAATTCTGATGATTAATGTTCCTGCTGGAGAGAGATCAGGGTTTTGTCTAGTGGCAATTTCCACTCATGAGAAAGTAGCACAGAGGTTTAATATGCCAGCTGCAAAGAACATGCACCACTCAAATCACTGAACTGTATTTTATGTGGATAGCTCAGTGGATCACAGCTTTTGTCACAGAGATCCTTTAGTTATCTGCAGTTAACAAGTTGCACAGTGAGCTTTGAACTATCATCAAAGAGCTACATGCAAACTGCATGGCATAAGTTTGAACGTTATGTTTTTTCCCCATTCTTTCATTATCCTAATATTGCTAAAAAGGGTTGATATGGGTACAAATACATTTTTATTAGTAAAGCCAGCCACTCTGGTATGTTTTAAAACTTGAATTTGTGCTTCTCCAGACCAAACACACAAAATATACTGCCTACTGGTATAGATGACATGTGTCTCCTTCACCCTGTAATCCTCATTGTCTTATGTAACATTCCCTATAGACTGATTTACACATGTATGATCCATTGGCTCTGTATAATGTGTGTGTGATGTAAAGTGCTCTGACACCCTATTCTGGTATGAGTACTGCTATACAACAAATTAAATGCATGTTAGAGGGGGCTATGGAGAGATAATGGACATTGGTGGAGTGTGGTAGTGAGGAAATGCATGGAGAAGGACGTTTTGGGGAGGCAACCAACAAAGACTGTCACACTGGGCATCACCTAGGCTAGAGGCGGCCATGTCCATGACAATGCCGGGTTAACTTAAAATGCTGCATTTTGTTTAACAGAACTACAGGATGTATGCCACGTACATACTATAGATTATTTTAGAGGAACCTGAGGTGATAGCTGTGAGAAATTGGGTTTATGGTTGATGGAGAAGGTGAAACCCTGATCAAGAAGCAACTATAATCCTTGTCAGGGTGAGGCACTAGCAAACCGTGCTCAAACCCCTGGTAGCTTGGCACAGAGCAGTCAGGCTTAACTCAGTAAACTCAGTGTAATGTATTAATGCAGCTCTTCAACCAGTAATAAAGTAAAAACAATACATTAGGAAAATCCCACACAATTTAGAAATATAGAACAAATTTTAGTAAATAAAACAAGACTAAAATGACAAAAGTCCAATTAGTAGAACCTGAGATATGCAATTTTAAAGATTTCAGTAAAAATAGCGCCAAAAAGCACAAAACGCCAACTGTGGACATCTGGTCGCGCCGGCCAGGGACAAAGCCACATGTTCAGGCCGACTGGAATGGAATGCGGGCTGGCTCCAGGGACCCAGTTAGGCCCGCTGGACAAGAGGAGTTTAAAACTGGTTCCCGAGCATTGCGAGGTCCTGCATCTGAGGATGCGTCTCGCAAACGAGGTGATGAGTTGGTTCTGAGGAGCTGTTTAGCGGGTGCAATGTGAGATCCTGCCTCATCACCAAGGAACCTGTCGATGAGGGCTTGCAATGCGAAGTCTGGCGTCTAGGATGCATTGCTCAGTTAAGGCGATGCACCAGTTGTGAAGAGCTGCAAGGCTGCAATGCGAGAACCTGAGTCGTTGAGGCTCCTGTCGAGAGATTCAGGATTCAAAGGCCTGCGTCAATGAAGCTTCTCACAGCGGTGGATCCGATGCGGGTTGCGAGGTTACTGCAGAGTCCTTACACTGAGAGATCCCACTATACAGAGGTGATGCTTCAGTTCTTTTTGATCCACAGATGGGCTGGCGGAGCACCTTCAGTCCAACTTCCAGGGGTCCAGGACTGTGGTGGCACCACTTGGCAGGGTCCAGGTGTTGGTTTAAGGTTACTGGAGCCTTCTGTCCTTGAGACTGTAGCTGGAACACCAGCCAAATAGCCATTAGAGTCACTCTGTGCTCCTGGGATCAACAGATGCAGGTCCAGTCCTGCTCACTCCGGCAAGAGTGACTGGGGGAGAGTGTCTGAAACGTTTCAGCACTCCGTCCATCATCTCCTTATGTTTGCTTTGTTTGCCCTAAGTTGGCAGGGCATGCCCAGACGTGGGTCCCTTGCTCACTTTGCCACTGTATTCAAGCTAGCCTGGCTGATGAGGGGTGTTACCCCAAAACCGGTCCCAGGATGCTTGTCTCCGGTTCAGGGAAGACCTGGCTTTGCAGTTCGGTCTGGACTGTTCCCATGAGGAACAGGGTCAAGACTGATATGCATGTGGCTGGGTCTGAACTGAGGTGGCGAAGTGAGCTAAAGAACGATGATGGATTCAACCCAGATCTGTGACTGGGGGTGAGTGTCTGAAAAGTTTCAGTGCTCCGTCCATCATCTCCTTGTGTTTGCTTCACTTCGGCAAGAGGGCAACAGGCAGCAGGTCACCACAGCAGGGCATCAGTCCTTCAGAGCACCAGCCCTTCAGAGTAGGAGTCCAGTGAGAATGGCAGTCCTTTCAGCAGCACAGCAGTCCTCCTTCCTGGCAGAGTATCCACAATCCAGATATGTACTGAAGTGTTGGGGTCTGGAGTCCAATATTTAGACCTGGGCCTTCCTTTAAAGTGGGAGAAGCTTCTAGTGGTTGCCCCTTTAAAGTCCCCAGGCATCCTGCCTTCCCTGCTTTGGCTCCAGACTAATTACATGGGGTATGCAGCCCTATATATGGAGGCAGGACACAGCCTATTCAAGTGTAAGTATGGCCGTGCCCAGCTCCACCCTCCCATCCTGCTAGTGATGGCCCATCCAGGCACACCTAAGCTCTCTGTTGTGAGAGTGTGCCTGTCTAGGAGTTATACACAAAGCACAGCTGTCAGCTACACCCAGTCATGTGACCTAGAGAAAGGCTGCAGGCACTGAATGGTATTAGATGTAATAAGGTAACTTCAATTTTAGCCTACTGGAGAGGTAGGCCTTGCAGTAGTGAAGAATGAATTTAAGAGTTTTTCACTACCAGGACATGTAAAACTTAAAAGAGTATGTCAACTTTTTCAATACACTGCACACTGCCTTCAGGGCTGACCAGGGCCTTCTCTAGCGGTTCTTATATATATTAAAAAGGAAGCTTTTGGCCTGTCATGGGTTTATTTTGCCAGGCCGAAATGGCAGTTTTAGAACTGCACACACAGGCTGCAATGGCAGACCTGAAACATGTTTAAAGTGCTGTTTAAGTGGGTGGCATAATCAGTGTTGCACGTCCACTAGTAGCATTTAATTTGCATTTGTAGTGCTCTGCAGGGCACAATTGAGTTAGTCCTGCATACAGAGCACTCGATTTACAAATCTTTCTTAGATGAGAAAATGTGCCTGACTTACAGAAATTTAAGAATACGTTTTAAGTAATTCAGAAGTAAAATGCAAACGCTACAGAAAAAAACTTGAAAAATTTGGGCAAAAATTATTCAATTTCCTCACTTTTTGACTTTCTTTGGATTACTCGCCATCTTATTAGTTTTGTTCTGTGACATTTCACCATGCCCATGGCATTCTTTTCTCCTTTCTCACATCTAGGTTAGGAGGCTTACTTTATTTTGTTTTGATTTTCTGAATTGATCACTGCTTTTGTTTGGTTTTGCTTTAGTCCAATTCCAGACAGTATTGATTTTCCGTATATACCTTCTGTACTGCACTATATTTGGTATTTGCACGAGGAGACTCCAACCACTGAGCATCAGCGCTTCTGACCAAGAGAGGGGATCCACGGAGCCCAGGGAATAGCCAAACAGAAATAGCAACAGCAAACAATTTAAAAACAGGAAATGTGTATTAGGGTCCTAGAAAAGGGATGAATGTCCTGCTAAAAAACTGAAATAGGGACATTTTTAAAAGAATTATTGGAAGCCTTCTTTTTATAAATGAGTATTAAGCTCTCACTGCCAAACCGACCCGATTATTCAGTGAAGATAAAATATTTGCTGCCCCTTAGAGAAAAATAAATCCTGAAAATCTGATGGTATGATTACATGTGTAGGTCGCGAATTAATGCTTATATTAAGCTTTATTTTCGTTCTCTCTTTCATAGTTATTTGCATGTCAACAGTGGGGCCAAATCACAAAGGTATTCATGAGTAGGTAAAGAAGTACTTCTGTAGTACTTCTTCACTTACTATTAAATGGTTTGGTGAATTGACACCAAAACATCTAAAATGGAAATAAAGTGGAAACAATCACATATATTCATTCAAATACTATTGAAACAAATCGAAAGGCCTGTGTCTCTTAGCACTTTTAGTAATAGAGAGTTGTAGATGTAAGGCCAATTCACAAAGGCATTTATGAGTATGTGAAGTAGTACTCCTCTACGTCCTTGATAAGTTCTGGGGGCAGATCCCTGCACCATGAGTGCTCCTCCCTATGAAACTCTCTTCCATTGCCTCATCTCATAGAGCCTAACATCAGCGCAATTCATTAACAATGCTAAGTTAATGGATTTGAATGACTTTTAACAGGACATTTTTTCACTCAGTGTTGCTTAGTGTCCATTGGTCACATGAGCATACTATAAGAACTGTATGTTGTGAAATAAAAAACACGCATGTTTGTGGAGCAAGCTTTTTTTTATCCCAAATTGCAGCAATCACCCTTTTTCTAAATAAAAGTTTAAAAAAGACAGCTAAAAATGGTGTTCTTGCACATAAGATCGAAATACAAACATTTTTCTTTAAGAAGATTTCAAAGGAAATTAATTGAAGGAGACTGGAACTGATGCACAAAAGTATCACGGCCAACACTTGAAAAGAAGATAGATATTTAAATAAAGGGGATATATAAAGGCATAAGGAAGCACACAAAAAAATAATTATATACTAGTCAGAAGGTTCATTCCACTTATTCCCATGGTAGATTTTATAAAGAGGAAAACCAAAGCAGTCAAACGGTAATGGAAAATAGTATATAGTCCAAACAGTAAGGACTAATTTTGAACAATAATTCACTTTATTACAGGTGTGATTATGTGTTCTTCAGTACATTCAAATTTTGCAAATTCTTTCTTCGGAAACGAACAACAGTCAACACGTGTTTCGTCACACAGTGACTTTTTGTATAAATTAAAACAGGTCTTAAAAAAGAAAGAAAAAAATTGAGAAAAAAGATGAAGAATAGAGACAAGCAAGATATCTGAAAAGTTTCTTACGTAGAGTGTTTTTGACAGGAGATTCCGGTCTACACAGTAAGAGGAAGAACCCCACCCGTGATAAAATGTATGATGTGGAGAGAGTAGAGGAATCATAGCATGAGAAATAGCTAAAATGGGTGGCCAGAGTAAAAATAAATGTCTGGGTCTGTGATTAGTGTCACAAAATGAAAAAACATTCCAACCTATAGAATAGGAGCAAGTGACAAAGTCAGAGATGAAGTAGTAATAGGAGACCAACGTTTGGTTAGAATAAACAAGTGGTCACTGGTTTCAAGTGAGAGAGTCCAAGTGGAGTCAGTAGGTGTCTGCTGTGATAATGTTGCGAGTGAAACCTCCGTTTGAGACCATTACTCAGTTTTGACATGAGATTGGCAGTATGAGAGGTAGGCACACTCTGCTATATGCTGTTGTCTGTTCCAGTGAGGGTTTTATTAGGCCATCCTAATGTCAGCCCCAGGTGTGTACAGCAATCTTTAGCTCAGTCATTTCCAATATGCTATTTACATAATTTGCAGAGCAGTCTTTACTCTACCACTGGATGCAAGATTATCATTCAAGGTTCTCTACATCACATTTAAAGTTCTAATTCATCTCATGTCAACTGCTTTAGCTGTATGAAATACTATCCAGTCTGATATGGGGCAAAGTTAATATTGTATAGGCAATACTCAAAACAGTTGCAGGTCATTACACCAAGATAAAAAATATTGACCAACAAAAATATTGCATCCACTACATTGCCTACCACTACAGTACAGGCTAAGTGCTATTCTTAACTTCACATCTTCCTACCTACACTTACAATGCAATTTAGTGGTGTAGGCGATCTAGTAATTGCAATATTTTTGTCCTGTTATATAGGGATCCTCATCCCTTTCAACCGCCATGTCTGAAATGAAAACACAAGCATTCTCCTACCATGCTCCAAAACTCTGGTTCTCTCTTTAGCTGCTCACTTTGACCAGAGATCTAGAAAAACCCCACAAGGTCGGGCAATGCCTGCTGAGCAGTGCTGTGCATGAGAACCTCCTCATCCCTGACCTTTACCATCTTCTTAAAACTTGCTTTCATGTATTCCCAATTTTGCATGTTCTTACACTTTTCATTTAGACCACGTTCAAAAAAGTACTTTAATAAAAGTAATCAATTGACTGAAAGTGTCAAAGCTTTAAGATTTAGCGTTTTTGCACATGAGCGCATGAGAAAACGATCCCCTTCGATCGCTTCTGTACAGTGTTATCCCTTTCTTGGCTTAGGTCGAAGGTTTTTAGAACTCTAGCCCTCAACCAGGCCCTTGAACTAACCAGCCAATAGCAGGGGCAGGTGGGCACATATGTGACATCCTTTAATGACAAATTTACAGTATGCAAAAAGCGCACTTAATGTGCCAAAATGTCAGATTGACAGCCAGTCCACAGCGTGAGATGATACCATGGAGGTATTACAGGGTGATTTTTTTCCTGTTGTGGTAGAACCATTCTTTTACAAATTCCATGTGCCAGAATGGGGGTGAATGCTATAATATAAAATTTGTACCCTGTTTCAACCTGCAAAATGTTGAATATTGTACTTTTCAAGATAATATATTTGCTTGGTGTTACCTGGCAAATTTTGCGCACTGAAAAATTCTTCTGGTCAGTGCAGAATTTGCTCACATCTTGTAATGGTGATTTCGACACAAAATGTTGTTTGCGGCCAAGACTGCAAAACAGGGCAACTAGAAATGGAATGGAGAAACAAAATATAGGCACAGCTCTACAGAGGTACCAGCTACTGAGAAGTACAGCTAAAGTAAACGGAGCACTTTGACTAGGGTCATTAGTGAGCAGTTTCCCATTCGTGTGAGCTCAGCTCCCTCTGGGGGGATTCTGTGCACTCCAGAATCCCTGAGCTCAGGTGACAGAACACAACATAACAATGCATCTGGAGGACTACCGATGCCAAGTATAGTCCCTTCATCGGTACAGGTACATTTTCTCAGAAATTCTCGAGGGTGCTGCTCTTCTGGTGAGATCAAGGGTACAGGGTAGGTTGGGTTCACTTGTCAGCGCTACAGAGGCTGGTACAGTAAACTGTTTCGTGGAAGAAAAGCCCATCTGATATCACGCTATGAAATTAGTGTGAGGAAACACGTTACCCAAGCCAGCTAACACAAAGCACACAGGTCAGTCAGAGAGTGCAGTTCGCTGCTATATTTGTTGGCATTAACTGTGTGTAAATGTAAAGGCACGTTATAGGTCCTGAAGGGTAGACGTTCAAAATCAGTGAATTGCCTGATAAGTGTTGTAGGAAGTATTAGTTTTGGATCAAGTTTTGTTTGGAGTGTCACCTTCATTAATCGGGGCTCTGTCCTGTCAGAAATGGCCAGCTAGCACTCACTACGGGGCATATTAGCAAGACCGGCGATAAAATTAACGGCGATAATTTTATCGCCGGTCTTGCTAATATGCCCCCACATTCCTTGCTGTTTATGTGTTCTAGCAACAGGTCCCAGAACACGTACTCACTTATGTTTTAATCAGAGCACATTTCAGGAAAGGGATGCACTTTATACCCCTTGTTTAACCCGTGCCTTAATTAAAACATTTGTTATGCATATGTGCAGAGCGTCATGACTGTCATCCCCAAATTATTTAAAAAGCCAATAAACACTGTGCAGAAGGAGGGGGAGGAGAAACAACCGGGGCTTCACTGAGGGCCTCGGCCACTTCATCTCACATTCCCAAAAAAGAATCTGACATCACGCTGGCGCTCTCTTGGCACTATGAAATCACATATAGAATTGCACTTGCCTCACTCTAGCATGTTTTCATTCAATACGTATGTAACTGGTATTTGCATAGAGCCAAAGGACAGCAGAGTGCTGTGCTGAGTCAAAGGCAAAGATACAATTAATGAGTGATTGGAGTGGAAGCTGGGTTCTGAGCAGGGCCGGACAGGCATTTTATTCCACAGGCATTTCCCCGGTGCACTGGAGCCCTAGGAGGCCAGTTCTGAAAAGCCCATTGACACTCCTGAGGCATCTGTCACTTTCACCAGCTCCCTGAGGTTAACTGCAGCAAGCATAGGGTAGCAGCAGTACCTCCATGAGAGCAGAGGAGCTTCGCCTCTCTGCTGGTGAGCAGGAAACAGAAAAAATAAAATGGTAATAAAGCAGATTTATTGCCATTTTATTTTTCCATGCTAGTAGCAGCCAAGTCTGAGGTAGGGGCAGAAGCAGATAAGAATAGTTGCATTACAGTTTAATGTGCGTATGTCACTTTGGCCTGCTGACTTGCTATGTCCAGCCTGACATGCGCACATTAAACACTCCAGCCCGACCTGTCTTAGACAGTTGGGTGGTGAGAATGCACAGGCCCCCAGTGCTTCAATGAGCGTAGAACCAGCGCCCTCCAGCCAATCCTGGTGCTTCTTTCATGCCGCGTGAGCAGCATGAGAGCAGTGGCAGGATTAGTAGAGGGGAGTTGCTGGCTAGAGCTCTGGTAGCCTCTGCTGCAGAGATGAAGAGGAGCACCAAGCACGAGGCAGTAGGTAAATTAATCTTTTTTTTTTTTTTACATTTGTTTAACTCACTGACAAGCACTGTGAGAAACTTGCAGTGCCTTCAGTTTCAACTCCAGAGCTCTCAACCATGGCCCTTAATAAACACTGTTTAAAACCGACCACGACTGAGCGCCTTAGCTTTGAGCCTAAGGGCACTGCTGGTTTTTATTAGATCCCGTCAGTGGGTTAATATTCACTCATCGCGCCACCTGTTCTAATTGCCGCTGGCTACCACTGGCATACGGTGCATCAAGTGAAAGAGAGAGTGATCAATAGAGGGGGAAGAGAGTGAGGGAGAAAAGAGGAGAGAGAAGATGGACAGATGGAAAGAGAGAGATTGCCAGAGAAGAGGAAGGGAGTGGGGCTGGTTTGAGCATTTCCATCATGTCTGCTTTTGGTACACCAGTCCGGCCCCGGTTCTGAGAATGGAGGTGGGGTATTACTTAGTTTGTACTTTAATGAGGTATGTTTTTAACTCTTTCCTAAATCGTGAACATTGTGGTGGATACTTGGATGTTATTCAGATCTGGAGTATGCATTTAGAGAAGGCCTATTGCCCTATTTTCTTCTTTTTTATTTTCTTTTGTCGCCAGTGTGATGGTGTTCTGGTTGTGGGTGCTAAAGTTCAAGGATTGAATTTCCTTATTTAGCCTCATGATTATTTTGGATATCTGTGTGATATAGAAACTAAACAATTTGTCCAAAAAGCGGGCTTAACAGTTCCTCATATGATTTATGAAATATTGACCTCTAAATAATCTCATTCAAACATTGTTCCTCTTGTTGTAATAAATGAACTCTTGATACAGTCCATGTGCTCAATCCTGACTTAAAATACATCACATCTCTATATTGTTTCTTCATGTTATGTGCATGGTCTTCTGTGACCTTGGGGTGTATGATGGTGCAGCTATGGCACCAAGAGATGCAGCTGCTTTAAATAAAACAATCCTGAATTGTAAGCATGTGGGTAAGGATAGAACAGGTAGCCTTTACCTGTACCATTATTACTTTTCCATGTATATTCTTGCCCATGCCCTTTTACTAGCATTTAACACCAGTTGAGACACTTATGCCATGGGTGTTAGACTTGCATCAGCTATTAGTGAATTAAGGCATGTAGGAAATTGCGTTGTTGGTTGCCTGGGTGTGGGTCCTAGTGAAGCCACAATTATTTTCAGGGTGAGGCACAAGTCAACCTTAAATTAACCTGTGCTCAATCCTCTTGTAGCTTGGCACAGAGCAGTCAGGCTTAGCTTAGAGGCAATGTGTAAAGTATTTGTGCAACACTTCAAACAGTAATACAGTGAAAACACCACACAAAAAGTAATCCCACAGCAAGTTAGATAAATAGAGTAATTTTTAATAAATAAAACAAGCCCAAGATGACTAAAATCCAATTAGCAGAACTGGAGATATGCAATTTTAAATATTTTAGTGAAAATAGTGCTAAAAAGCACAAAGCGCCAACTGTGGATATCTGGTCGCACCAGACCGGATCAAAGCCACAAGATCAGGTTGACCATGATGGAGCATGGGCCAGCTATAGGGACCAAGTTTGGCCAGCTGAACAAAGTTCCTTCAATCCTGGTTTGAGGAGCGTTGCAAGGATCCAAGTCAAAGATGCATAGTGCAGCCAAAGAGATGCATTGGTTCCAAGGTGTGGCGAGGCTGCGATGCAAGGTCCTGCATTATCGACGAGGATCCCATCAACAAGGGCTTGCAATGCGAAGTCTGGCGTCAAGGATGCCTCGTGCAGTTAGGTCGATGCATTGGTTCCAAGGAGCTGTGAGGCTGCAATGAGGAGTCTGGCGTAAATTGTAATTTAAAATCCAACTTCACCATGAGAGAGGATTTTTCATTAATGCTCCAAAGACACCAAACTTGAACTGGTTACCTGCTAACAATTGGAAATTACAAGCGTATTAAATGTAATAAGATAACTCAAATGTTATCCTATGGGAGAGGTAGGTCTTGCAGTAGTGAAAAAACATTTAAGAGTTTTTTACTACCAGGGCATGTAAAACTAAAAAGTACATATCACTTTTTAAATACATTGCATCTTACCCTCTGGGCTGTCTATGGCCTATCCTAGGGGTGACTTCTATGTATTAAAAAGGAAGGTTAGGCCTGGCAAAAGGTTTGTTTTGCCAGGTCAAATTGGCAGTTTTAAATGGCAACACACAGAGTGCAATGGCAGACCTGAGACATGTTTAAAGTGCTACTTAAGTGGGTGGCACAGTCAGTGCTGCAGGCCCACTAATAGCATTTCATTTACAGGCCCTGAGCACTGGTAGCGCCACTTTACTTGGGACTTATAAGTAAATTAAATATACCGATTGAATATAAGCCAATTCTACCATGTTTTAAGGAGAGAGAAGTGTGCAGAGTCCTAAAGCCAGCAAAAACGAAGTTAACAAACAGGAGGAGGGAGGCAAAAAGTGAGGTGCTTGAATTGTAGAGCTAGTTTAAGCAATATTTGTGGTCATTGAGCACCTGCAACATGCTGTAAAAATACAACTGTGTGTTTCTGACTAATACAATATGCCAGATTTTGAAAAGGGTGTGCATGAGTTTATGTGTGTGTATGAGAGAGAGAGAGAGGAAGAGAGAGAGAGAAAGAGGAGAGGGGTAGAATGGGGAGAGTGAATGCGTGAAATGCAAACAGTGAGAGAATGAAGGTGAAAGACAAATGTACAGAGAAGGGGAGACTGTGGTGTGTTAGAAATCAAAATGGTGACAGAAAAGCAGGAAAGAGAGAGAAGATGACAGATACATTAAATTGGGGCAAAAGACGGTAAGCATGAAAAACACAGGCAAAAGAATGAAAAGGCGAAAGCCTGAATGGGACAATTTAATTGGAAATAGTTTGTATTATAAACACAGATAAATACAGGGTGCTATAGAAACACGGAGATGTAGGGAGAAAGACTGAAAGAGGGCCTCACAAAAGTTTTGATGGCTTTTTCTGATTGTTCTCCACCAAGGGACCCCTTTGATTAGTTCAGACTTGATACACTAAATCAGTACAGCTTTTACCACTTATTTAGGACCCTTGTGGTTGAAACTACGCCAGCCGTCACTGCATTTGTATATACCCAGGCACACCACTTTATGTGCTGCCTGCTACATGTGCGCAGGAAAAAGTGCACATGGAAAATAAGTAGCAGTTGGAGGCAGAATGATCTCCAATTGTGTGGCCTAACTGTGGGAATGTGTGGTCAAACAGTGTGGTATTTCATCACAAATGGAAAAGGAATATCGAACCACCAAATCTGTGTGACCCTGTTGAAATGAATATACCTCCATTCTTATTAATTCCCTTAGCTTTTACAATAGAAGAAACGTGGGAATGGTAAGAGCTATCTGTGCCCAAGGCGACCATGTAAACACACCTGTGAGTGAAAAAAAGCATTGATCGATATTCCCAAAAATCATCTTTTGCAAATTAGGAACTCACTAGCTGGAACGATTCCACCAGTATTCCTGTCTGATTTGTTTCATGAAAAGCGTGCATAGTGCCACTGACTCTGTTAATGTCAACCATCAAATCTTCTGCCTTCAAACTTTCCAAGGAAGTGCCAACAGAACACTTTGGTTGTGAATTAGTGCTTTGCTATCAGAACGTTATGGTAAAGATAAATAAATTAAACAGGTCGGTATACTTTTTAATACTGTCCCATGTGGTCTGTTCTCCAATGAGATAAACCAAAGATTACACCGTGTCTTGGTGGCATTTTGTTTTATATTGAAATACATAGGCTTAACACTTCTTGCCTAATATACACTGAAAACCGTACTCTCATCATACTGATACAGATAGCAGGGTAAAATCTGAGACAGGCTTTGTTTTTATAGCTATGGCAATTGCCCGTTTGTGTATTACGTCCCAATGGATCAGTACCGATCCTCCAACCTTCTATAACTGGCGTGCAAAATTATTTACTATATATAACATCGAGTCATCAATATATAAATTGAGAGGACGAAGGAAGAAAGCGCTGGGACAGCGAATTTGGGCCCCCATTGCGGACCTAGTTGATTAAAGTACTGAGAGTGATATATGTATCCCTTTGCAGTTTTTTATATCTCAAAGTTTTGGATTGGTTTATTTGCTCTTAATGAAATGAAATGTAACAAGACAATAATGTATTAAATATCTATGATATGTATATAGAGATATATAAGTTTGACAACCCTGGTTATTTAGTTAAATAGTATAACCATTGATTGTTATGTTATTTGTTGTACTGCTCTCTCTACTCTTTTGTATTTTTGTAGTTCTGTCAATATCTTAAGTTCTTGATGATTTAGCAGCAATATTGATTTATGTTTAAGCTGTATGTGTTTAAAAAGGGATTTTTTTTTTTTTTTTTTTTAAATTTAAAAAAAAAAAAGAAAACCGTACTCTCATTAATGCAAATGCCTGCTGCTTACATACCTGCCAACTTGAACAAAAAACTCACAGTGTAAGGAGGGACGGGGCCTTGGAGGGTGCGGGGCCTCATGCCCAGAAGTACCTAAGAGGCACTTTTGCCCCCTCCTCCAAAAACAAAAAATCTTGCTGAGGCTGGTGCCGATGTCCTGGGGTGTTTTCCACCCCTAATAGCCGCCGACAGTTCAAAGCCTCAGGAAACTGAGCTTGAAATATACTATTTACAGTGGTTTTCAGCTAGTTTTCCCTGCCACTGTGTGATATCGGCTCCTTACCAGGTGACCGGGTGATGGGAGCCGATATCATGTGTCACATAGTGGCACCGTGTGAGTTTGCAGGTCTGTGCATACCAGGGTTGCTCAAGTGCCACCTTCCATTGTGAAGAAAGCCAAAGTGCATGTCACAGCTCCTGAGAAAAGTGCACTGTGCACTTGAAGCAGCAGTACTGGTGTGTGCAGCTCAATAAAGCTTGCCTTTGTGGGCGATTGGCCAATTACAACTCAAATCCACATTTCATCACCCATCTCCCCTTACCCATAGGTGAAAACATTTAGGGGCATATTTACAATCCCCTATCGCCACAGGAACGTCACTTTTTATGGCGTTCTTGTGGCGATAGGGGCTTCGCCTTATTTACAACGCAGTGTTAAGCCACTTAACGAGGCATAACGCTGCCTTGTAAAAAAGACCCTCTTTCACACTATCCTTAGTGTGAAAGCGGAGGGCAATGGGTGTTGCTGTGGGCATTCCAGCGTAACACCCATTGATTCTGACGCTGCCTCCTATTTACAAGGGAGGCATAAATAGGAAGCAGCGCCAAAATTAAGACCAGGGAAAACCTGGTTTTACCCTGGCACAACGAGGAGAAATGTTCAATTTCTCCTCGTTTTTGCTGTTTTCATGTGTGCTGCAACACACATGGAAACAGCAAAAGGCCAATGATTGTTTATGTGCAGGAAGGTCCCCCTTCCTGCAGACCTTCCTGCACATAACCAATAATTGTTTTTAAATGCCGTTTTGCAGCTTCTATATGTCCTGCATAAAGCAGCAGACATAGAAGTTACAAAACGGCATTTAAAGATTGTTTATGTGCAGGAAGGGACACCTTCCTGTACATAAACAATCTTCCCCTGAATGCAGACACCCTTGCACTATGGTGCAAGGGTGCCTGTGTTGGTGCTAGGCTGCTAAGTGTAGCGCCAGCGCATGGGGTAACGTAGGGCTGCACCATATTCTTGTAAATATGGTGCAGCCCTGTGTTTCTGAAGTGGCGGAGTGAGGCGTTAAGGCAGGAAGGCTAACACCATGCTCCGCCACTTCATTGTAAATTTGTCCCTTAGTCACCAGATTTGTGGGCACTCCTCTCAAATAGAGCCAGCTGATGTGCAGCCAGTGCACAACTTCAACAGCTGGAGTGTAAAAGCGGGCCCATGAAAGCTGTCGTGATCAGCTCTGCTTTGTTTTCCCAAGTCCCTCGGAACATATTTGTCCTGGAAGTGGTGTAATGAAACTTGAGCCCCCCACCCCCACCCGCAAAGTACATGGAGAGGGCACCTCTCGTTCCAGATCTAGTCAGGAGCTCTCAGGCCAGATCCAGGCTGACTGTGCACAGTGTTGGAGGGGCCCCCTTGAGCTCAGACCCCCCCACCTCTCTGCACCACGTGGCCTGGGGGGGGGCTAACGTTATGCTACTGGCTGAGAGCACATTATCCTTCCTGGTGCTAAGAGGAGAATAATACCTGCATCCCTCCTCCCCATTAGCAGCCTGGGCCTTCATTTAGAGATGCACATTAGCCTCCACTTGACATCTCCATCAATGTGATGTTGATGGACTGATTATTCAATTTCATGTTTTCAATCTCCTTTTAAATGCAACTATCGCGCGACGCGAGGCACAATAGCAGGAAATGGTGCTGTTTGTACGTTAGCATCTAGCATTGACATTCACCCACCGCCTGATCGAAGCGTGTGCCTCTGATTCGCGCATAGAAATGTATAACAAAGAGCATGTAAACACGTCCAATCCAATTTTGTTTTCATGTAACACTGTAAACTGTATCGTGTCTCTAGCACTGTCATTACTGGATGATCATGATTTCTCTGTTTTTGTTCTGGGTCCTGTTGAATTATCCTAAGGGGTTTTCATCTACGTGACCCGAAAAAATGTGAGTATAGGCGCCAACAGTCAATTAATCAGTCAATCATCTGTGAAACAGAAAGTGAAAGTAAATAAATATGAACACACTGTGAGCAGCGCTTCTACTAGAGTGACCTTTGGGGATCACTGACATAATATCGACGGACCGAATATCGACCTACAACAATATCGAGTCCAGAATATCGATGGACAGAATATCGACATCCTATCTCTACAAAGGTAAGTACAAAAATATCTAAACCAAAATATCGTTGTTTAAAATATCGTTGTATAAAATATTGTTTTTTTTAAATGTCTTAAAAATAATGTAAAATTAATTTAAAAATAAATATAATTAATAAAAACATAGTTACAATTATTTAAAATAGTTAAAAATGATAAACAATAAATGTAATATATAAAAAAATAAAACATACATATTTAAAAAAAATTAGATATATATTAACTTAAAAATATTAATAAATAATTATTTTATTTAATTATAAAATGTTAGAAACATAATAAAAAGTATAAATACATATATATATATACATAAAGCTGTAATATAAATATAAAAATAAATTATATATATAATAAATCAAAATATTAAAATTAATATTTATTTCTACAAAAATATTTTACACTACATTAACTATAACAATAGGAAAATGTTGGATAGCGTAGGGAATAAAATTACTATTCCCACTCTGAAAAAACTGCAACAGTAGGGAAAGTTTTGGATAGCGGAGGGGAATAATTTACTATTCCCACTCCAGCAAGTGCAACAGTAGGGAAAGTGTTGGATAGCGGAAGAGAATAATTTACTATTCCCACTCCACAAAGTGTAACAGTAGGGAAAGTGTTGGATAGCGGAGGGGTTAAAATTACTATTCCCACTCCAGTTATTGAAACAGTAGGGAAAGTGTTGGATACCGTAGGGTAAAAATTACTATTCCCACTCCAGTAAATGCAACAGTAGGGTAAGTGTCGGATAGCGGGTGGGTAAAAATTACTATTCCCACTCCACTGAGTGCAACAGTAGGGAAAGTGTTGGATAGCGGAGAGGTAAAAATTACTATTCCCACTACAGCGAATGCAACAGTAGGGAAAGTGTTGGATAGAGGGGGGGTAAAAATTACTATTCCCACTCCAGCGAGTGCAACAGTAGTGAAAGTGTTGGATAGCGAGTGGGAAAAATTTACTATTCCCACTCCACCAAGTGTAACAGTAGGGTAAATGTTGGATAGCGTAGGGGAATAATTTACTATTCCCACTCCAGCAAAAGCAACAGTAGGGAAAGTGTTGGATAGCGGAGGGGAATAATTTAGTATTCCCACTCCTGCAAAATAATTAACATTAATTAACAAATAATTAATTTCTCAAAAATAATTAACCTTCCACCATATTCCCCTATAAACAACAACACCAACATTATAAAATATTACACAATTAACATAATTAAATATCAATTAATTAATAACAATTAACAAGCAAATTAAAAACCATCAACAAAAAAATTATATCACACAATTAACACTTTAAAATAACTTTAAATAAATATTATATATAAAAATATTTAAAAATGTATTACAATTAAATTACTTCCCACCCTACTCCCCTATCAACCCACAACCCACCCCTAAAAAAATTACACAATTAACATATTTACCAATTAATTATTAATAATTAATAAAAAAATGTTTAACACAATTAACAATATAAAATATCAATTACATAAATATTAATTAATAAAATTATTAATTGATTAATTATAATTAAATTACTCCCCACCCCTACTCCACTATAAAACCACAACCCACACCTAAACAAATTACACATTTACCATATTTACCAATTAATTATTATTAATTAATAATCAATTAAAATGTAATTAATAACCAATTAATTAACACAATTAACATTATAAATTATTATATTAATTAATAAATAAATTAATTAATTAATTTCAATTAAATTACTTCCCACCCTATTCCCCTATAAACCCATAACCCGCTACAGAACTAAAACGCAATATTTATTTAATTTAAAAATTTATAACTTAAAAAAATTATTAATTAATATATTATAATTAAATTACTCCCCACCCTATTCCCCTATAAACCCACAACCCACTACGGAACGAAAATACGCAAAAACAATTTAACAAAAAATTCAAACATACATTAAAAAAAACTATACTTTTAACACATATACTAACATAAAAAACACTAAAAAAAAATCAATATTATTAACAACGATATTTTGACTTACGATATTACTAACTTCGATATTAAGTAAAACGATATTTCTTACCTGCATGTCGATATTCTTGTAGTCGATATTCTTGCAGGACGATATTCTGTCATATCGGAATCTAAACATCGATATTATGGCATATCGATATTTACAACTCGATATTATGTCTGCGTACCGACCTTTGGAATGGAGGAACGTTGGGGTAGGGGGATTCCATGTCATGATGCACTCCTCACGAGGAAGAAGAGAATGACATTTATATAGGAAACTGTATTCAAACGTGTTGTATTTAGGGGCTGCAGATTTAGATTTTAGATTTTAAACACTCAAAAGATAGTTTGAAGTATATTTCCAATTTTAGGTGCATTTTGCCTTTCCATTCTCAATGGATATCACAGCAATGTCATGATGGCTAATACTGCGCTTCAGGCCAGTTTGGTACCATGGAAATTAGGAAATGACATTGAACACTTGGCACCGAATTGCACAGATGGTTTGTGCATGGTGCACCCTTAATTGTGAGTACCAGGTGAAACCTGGGACAGTGTAGCTTATTATGGGAAAATGCGCTTCCCAGTGCTGATGAAACCTCAGTTTGTGCCTGCACTTAGGAGAGCACGTCAGTGAAAGACAAGTCCATTGTTTGAAACCGCTGGCTTTCGGTGCTAGCGGCCTGGGTCTCAGCAGGAGCTAGGGATCCAACCACAAGTGGTCCTCCTGCTGGAGTTATCAGGGGTGTCCCTGAGACCCTCGTATTAACTTATCAGGGGCGCCCTCTGAGGGCCTCATATGAGGTGCAAAATCCGTGCGACTTACACAGATTCTTAGCCATTGCACCCCTGTCTATAATGCTGTGTGGGTGCACGGACAAACACTTTTCCTTATTTGCATGGGTCCACACCTTGGGATTGTGCTAGCATGATCTATAACACAGAAAGGACTATGTGAGCATCTTCTGCCCTCTCTGTAATACACATACAGTGAGCAGACACAACCACAGATTTCTCCCCTACATCACTAAATGGGGCACTAAATGTAATATGGCTCCAGATAATACAAAATAGTATACATTACGTGTTCCCATTCACACGAGGCATTTCGTTTGTTTGGTAAATCCTACTTTTTACATCGTTTTATAGATAGGAATTTTGCAAATACACTGAAAAACAGTCAGCTAAAAAATCATTGGTATATTTGTTCATACTAATTATGCCCTAGATCTAAACTTTATTTGTTTTGTTAATCAATATTAAAATCAGTAGACTGTTCCGATAGCATAACAGTGGCAATAGAAAGCCATTTATACTTTTGTTCTTAAACCATGATAGTTACTGGGGTACACGACTTGTTGCTCACAAATTTCTCACTGTATTCATGGTCGTGTTCTGCAGTTTAATGAAAGAACATGTCAAGTCTGTTTTGAAAGTGGTTATTGAAGAGCGCAGACAAGCAGATGAAATTTGACCTAACTAAAACGAGCTCTCACTCCTCAATGTATCCCACACTGAGCACCTCCAACTTTATTTCGCAACTGACACCCAGTTCACTTTGTGATCACTAGGATTGTGCAAAAGTTTTGTTACGCAAGTGAAGGCACTCAAGACCTGACTGTTCAACTGAACCCACCCTAAACAGCAAGTCCCTCAGCACCTGGATACCCTCACGGGTGATTAGCTGCGCTTTATAAAATCTGCTTGATTTATTTGATGGAAGTTTCACAAAGATCCCGATCATTGGTCTAAGGATAGTTCGTGAAGTTGTCTTGCATCTTTAAAACAGTTTCCCTTAAAACTTTCAAACTGCATAGATGATTGTGATCTTTTTATTTCTCAAATTGCAGTTTGAGGGAAAGCTGTCCAATTTCGCCCTTACTTACCTTACAAACTGTATTGTGTAACATTTTAACGTTTCCAAGGGTTTTGGATCTCATTTATAGACTAGGATAGTGTAGTGTTCCTTACCTACTTATATGCTTTTCACGTTTCTCTAGTTGTACAATTAATTCTAGGTATGTGAAGAGACTGTTTCAATGTTCCGTTGCAATAATGTGTAAAATAATATACATCCAATATGACTACATATTACTTAATGGTTTTTGTAGCTTGTATAAGCATTTGTCCTTGTATGTAGAGCATTTGAGTACCCACCACACATTGGCAGCTGTGTCTATTAGGGAAGATTTAAGAAAGGGATGAAAGGTGATGTTTCAAGTAATTTGACATGTGTATTGATTGGCAGTGTGCTTGACACTCCTTGATTCATGAATAGCTAATGATTCTGAGTGCCTCAGGTGATTACAATGTAATTGGGCTATGTGCTTGCCAATACTTGGGTTGAATTATTTTGTTTTATGTTGTGTTTGCCAGGAGAGTGGTTGTTTTTGTGTGAAGAGATAAAATTGGTTACTGAGAGCTTCTAAATTGAGATGCTGCTTTAGTAAGTGTTACCAAAGCCTTCTTTTGGGGTCCAGAAGATGATTTGTGACCGTCTGAGTTGCTATGTGGTGTAGTCCTGAACCAAAGCAAGTATTATCACTCTCTGTTATGACTTGTTCGACCTGGCCCTCGCTGCAGGCTCACCTCCAAACTATTTATCTTCACAACTTCTGTTTTCTGATCCTGTTGTTGTTAACTTTTAGGACTATGTGCATTTTACCAGCAGCAAAATGCTTGTGCTCTCTCCTTTAAACACAGCAACAATGGTTTACACCCAATTGGTCTATTTAAATTTACTTGTAAGTCCCTAGTAAAGTGGTACCTAAGGTTGGTAAATTAAATGCTACTAGTGAGCACGTAGCATATATTGTGCCACCCACTTAAGTGGCCCTTTAGAACACGTCTCAGACCTGCCATTGAAGCCTGTGTGTGCAGTTTTAAACTGCAATTTTGACCTGTCAAATACATTTTTTGTCAGGCCTAAACCTTCCATTTTAATACATATAAATCACTCCTAGGGTAGGCCCTAAACAGCCCATGGTGCAGGATGCATTATATTTAAAAAGATGGACATGTGCTTTTACGTTTTACATGTTCTGGTGGTGAAAAAACCTCAAATTCACTTTTCACTATTGCAAGGCCTACCTCTCCGATAGGATAACATTGGGTTACCTTATTAAATTTGATAAGTGGTATGTTTTATTTGGGAGCAGGTATGTTTGGTGCCAGGGAAATTGTAGTTTAAACCACTCTTTAATGATAAAGTCAGATTTTTAAGCCACAGTTCTAAAAATGCCCCTTTATGAAGTTGCCATTTTCTTGTCCTAACCATTTGAGGCCTGCATCCTGTTTCCTGGGTCACAAGACTAACTGTAACTGGCAGTTGGCCTTTGTGTATTCCTCCCAGAGAGCAACACAATTTAGGGATTCAGTGTTGGCAGAAGGCCGTCCAAAGCACAATGGGGGGTGGGTGGGGGACCTGTGCACATACCTACTTGCCCTTCAAAGACACTGCCTCCGCCCACACACAAATAACTACACACTAGCCTATTGTGACTGCAGACAGACTGGAACCAGGATGCAGAAGCAGGAAATTTGAAACACTTCAGTGTTGGTTGGGGGGGGGGGGACTTTTGAAGCTTCTGCCATCTCAAAGATAGCCCCAGGTATAACAATGGGACCCTCAGGTCCACTCATCAGATTACTTCTTGACCAGTGGAAGCCTCAGAAGAAGGACTGCTCTGCTGCCCTGCTACTGGAAGGACTGCTCTGCTGCAATGCTGCAAGAAGGACTGCCCTGATGCCCTGCTGCCAGAGAAAGGACGACTAAACCTGGTCCTTGTACCCAGAACCACCAAAGTGACTCCAAGGGCTAGCTGATTGGCCTCTTTTTCTGAGATACAGGGACAAAACAAGCTCCAAAGACCTGCCTGCATCTGCCCAGACTCAATTGTACCTGTCTGTGCCCTGCTACAGGCCTTTGCTGGAGTGAGACTTGATCCCCAAGAGGTCCCCCACAGGTCCTAGACCCTTGGGTGACATCAAAGTGTAATCCTCCTGGCCCAACATTGCAGTTTCTCAGAACCAACGCAGCACGATGCAACTCGATGCAAGACGTCGCATCGCAGCACCTTGATGCCCCTGATCAGCGGCTTCTTCGGAACCAACATAGTGCGACGCAACTCAGTGTAGGACACTGCATTGCAGCTCTTGCTGCTCCTCACCTGAACCAATGCACTGTGATGCAACGCTCCACATCAAGGATATAAGGTACAATTCTGAGTAGGATTAAACTGGTCTCCGTATCCGACCCGCACTCCATTGCGGTCAGCCGGAACTTGTGACCTTTGTCCCGATTCGGCACGACCAGATAGCCACAGTTGGGAGTTTGCTCCTTTAGGCACTATACTTACCTTAAAACTTTAAAATTGCATATCTCTGGTTCTACTGATTGGGTTTTTGTCATTTTGGTGTCAAAGAATTTATTTTGGTGTAGGATTTTTCTTGCGTTGTTTTTTCACTTTATTGCTGTTTGTGTACCGCATAAATACTTTACACCTTGCCTCTAAGTTAAGCCTGACTTATTTTGTGTCATGCTACTAGAGGATTAAGCACAGGTTAATTTAGTGGCTTTTTGTAGTTTACCCTTACAAGAATTTTGGCTGTTGCTTGAGGAGGGTTCACATCCCAGTCAAGCAACAACCCAATGTCACACATGACTGATTTCACTTAGTGTGAGGGAACCGTATGTTTCCTTTATTGTCCCTAGATTGGGCTGTCTGTTTTACCAAAATATTGAATCAAAAATATTGTGGCTGGAATATTGTGGTGTTGAAATGTTGTGGGACTTATTATCAAAGGTAAGATTGTTAATAAACAAACACTCCTGACAGCGGCTGACCTAAAGTTCAGCACATCAATCCCTATCTACAAACATTAAGAGTCCTGTGCATCAGCTTCCGGAGCTTGCCGCCGTTGAGCGCCACTGGAATCCAGAATAAGCAAATTCTTTGGAGAAGGAAGGTGCACCAGGAATGAAGTCAAAAACGTGTGTATAAGTCCATGAGTTTTCTTTATTAGTAATAGAAGTAAAAGTGGCCATCAGCCAACTTGTTTTGTTCCTTTGACCAAAGGAACTTCATCAGGGCTGAAACAATCACAACATACATAAGATAAGTCAGAACACACAGAACATGAAGGACATAACTTAATAACATGTAAAAATACATAAACCTCTACAATCCATATACCTTAAAGGATAAATACAAACATAGAAAATTACGCACATTACCCAATTATAATAACAAACAATGACATCATAAGACAGCCCACATATAAAAATACACACAATTGTGTAACATATTTACACATAAAATTCAACTGGAAAAACACATATATGTAAACCTAGTATATAAACATATATTCCAAGAATGTAAACATGGCGTGCAATCAGCACATATTACATAAAACAATGTTAGATAGATCAATGAATGGGAAAGCATACGGTCATTATTTATATGTATACCCAATAGTTATCCATGTGTAAGGGATGATTGATCCAATACCTCAATTTTAAGTATGGAGATATAGAGTAGGGAGAAATAGGGAGAGTGAAAAACAGAAAGATAGCCACGATTATCCAGAAAAGAATCACAGAAATGAAAATAGCATCTGACCTCTAAGTATCAAGTAGAGTATTCAACAATTTCTTTAAGTGACTGAAATTAACGTGTAGCAACTCGGGAAGACACCCCACAATAAGGGTCAACTGAATCCGATCCAGACTCGTAATCTACAAAAATAACACCGCATTAACCAAAAATGAAAAAAAGAAGAATAAAAAAGTACACATAAAATTTACTACCATATCATGTGAACCATTGAATCACTCAACATATGTACCATTTAAACATATGAGCGTGAATCCATTTAGAGAGTAGAATCAATATCAATTAATTAAAATACTTCTACCCGGAAAAGATATCACGATATATTACACAATTTGGGGCCATATGTATGAAAATGTTGTTTTACGAATCTCAAATAGCGATTTTTTGCGAATCGCTATTTGAGAATCGCAAAACGCGATGTATGTAGGATTTGCAAAAACTTTTGCAAATCCCACATATTCCTTAATTGCGAATCGCAAATTGCGATTCGCAATTAAGGAATATCTCCCCATTCATTCCTATGGGCCTAGAGGCCCATAGGAATGAATGGGGAGACATTCGCAATTTGCGAGTACCCATTAGGTACTCGCAAATTGTGAATGCAATTTCAAGGATGCAAGGGTGTCAAAGAGACACCCTGTTGCACCCCTGAACTAAGCATGGGTGCAGATGTGGCGCACATGTGCGCCACATGGCACTTTGAAAAATGCAAAAAAAGTGAATTTTTCAAAGAAATCGCAAATTACCACCAACCTGAAGTTGGTGGTAATTTGCGATTCCTTAAGCCAAAATCGCACAACTTGGGTGCTTCCTACATTGCATTTAAGGAATCGCAATTTGCGACTCCTTAAATGCATTCGCAAAATAGGGAATCGCAAATTTTGCGATTCCTTATTTTGCGAGTGGGTTTTCCTTTCATACATTGCACACAGCTAAATTGCGATCGCAAACGCTGAAATTCTGCGAATTTCAGCGTTTTCGATCGCAATTTAGCTTGATACATATGGCACATAGTCCATATCATAAACAGAAGGCCCGATACACACGGCATTCCAAAAATATATATAAATAATGCATCAAATGAGAGGTCTTCCCCACAGTCAAGTAAAACCGTGTGCTCCCTATGTAAATCCTGATTACAGAACGGGGGAAACCGTGGGCGACAGTCCCTGAGAACATATTTGATAAACAAAATCAGGGCATACTGATAAAAGCGGGAGGTGGACAACCCTAGCAATATGCATCATATATGTTAAGGTGATGATCATACTCCCATGGCCCCCTAAGGAATAACAGCGGGGCAGTCGAACGATATCTTAAATTGGAAGGTAGAAAAAACGGAAATTGGTGGAAATCCATATCCTCGGCAAGTAAATACTCCCACACAGCAGATACACTCACCCGTCTCTTATGTGTCCCGACAAACGGCAAATGCGCCAGATTTAAAGTTTTAAGCCGCGCGCCATACCGGTGTCCATTTAAAGCACCGCGGCGTAGTACCATTCCGCGTCATGACGTCAATCCTCTAGTTGCGGTCACCTGACCGCATCGGACCATCATATCATAATTGGCCGCCATATTGTAATGTTACAAAGATACTAAGCGAAATGAGGATTAAGACCCTCAGATAGTAGTAAGAACTCTAAAAAGAAAAGGGTAATGTTAATCAATACACATATTCACATAGATTACAGGGAGCATCCACCCTATATGTCTGTATCGACATTCGCATCGGAGATTAACGAGGCAAAGTTGGCCAATTCCAGGATCATTTCGAGCACAAAAAGGAAAGTCAAAAAAATAAACTGGCAAACGAAATATATATGTACCAAAAACAGAAACAACAAGCATTTGCAATGCAATAGGTCTCACATTTACGAGAGTTTGAGCTATTGGCATTGTAAATGACAATGCCTTTTATTTATGTGTTGTTTTTAAAACAAGATAAATAAAAGGCATTGCCATTTACGAATGCCAAGAGCTTAAACTCTCAAATGCGAGACCTATTGCATTGCAAATGTGTGCTATAATTTTTTTTTTAAAGCGTTAGGCGAGAGCGTGTGACAAAGCTATTTGAGACAATAGTACTCGGAGGCTGTAATTAAAGCCTACCGAGTAACAACACACCTAACAAGGGGTGTCACTATGGGAGGTTACAAAAAGAGACAAGGCGGTACTAAGGAGGGACTATAAGCCTTTTGACCAATGGACAGCCACAGTTTACAGTGGACAATGACACGAGCCAATAAGAAATATGGGCGAAGAGTGGGCAGAACTTCAAGTCCCTACCTGAATACAGCATGCCTCGCAGAGCAGCGCATGTGCTGCCCAGGCTCGACCGAAAAACCATCTCTTTAAGTGTTTAGTAAATTGATTGTAGCTCTTTCTCAGACTACAGAATGGACATGCTTCACAGTGAATCTGAGTCTATTTTTCTCTGTGTTGTACCCATTTGAAGTTTATTGTAAAGCGCACTAAAACCCTATAGTGAAGGAGTGCTATCAAAAGAAGTTAAATAACTAAATAAAGGATAATAGAGATGCTCCACCAGGAGAACTCGTACTCTTAGCGCAAGACTCGCTCTGCATCTACAGATCCCCCAGTTTCTATTATTTGCCTGCCAACATGCATTTCCAAGGTAATAGCCAGAAAATTAAAAATGGTGAGTGCATGGGTACTGGGGCTGAGGGAGTGTCGCCATCCTAAAAAAAAAATATATGGCCAAATGGTGCATTTTAAGGCATTTTTGTGAATTTTTAGTGAAATGTTTTTCAGGCGGTCCTGTGGGGCACACATTATACAACAAAAAAAACCTCTGTACTGCCAGTGTGCCGAGGCTGTCATATCCCAGGGGTGTTGAAGTTCCTTCCTTGTTTCTTGCAATTTATTTTCATTTGTAACCCAGAATATTGATAATACAAATAGTGTCTCACATAAGTATTGCGGCCTAAATATCCTTTTCCAACAATATCTCTCGATAGGTTGCAGACTTTGTACTATTAACTCAAATAGGGTAATATTTATGTAAACAATATTTAGAACACAATATTTTTGTTAGACAATATTTAGGACACAAAATTCTGGTACCATACTATTTTTATCTTTCACTCTCCTCCTTACTCTTACGTTGTTTTATTTTTATGTCCCTCCCTCTGTGTGGTTCCTCCCTTTCTCTCCTTCTTTCAGAATTTTTCATCTTCACTGTAAATCTCCCCTTCGGCCAGCCCTTGCCCCCCTACCCCTTGGCTCTATCTTGGTATTCCTGTAAACTGTTACTGTGAGCTTTTGCCTGAAGGGGTCCAAAAGCACTATTTATAGTTGTAGTGAGACACAGTCTGCTGAGAGCTCGGTCGCCCAGAGGTAGTCCCCACTGTAGCTGCTGTCGTGGGGGCTCACTATGTCACTGTGCATCACAGCATACAAATTGTGAACATGGAAAACGCACGAACCAGAGTGTGCTCCTACAACAGGCGGAGAGGGATGCAGCCTTAAGGCCCGAGCTGCCGACTTTGGAGCTGGGGAGCCGAATTCGAGCCTGGGGTCGGCTCTGCATCCTGTAATCCTGGGCAAATCACTTAATCTCCCCGTGCCTGCTAAAAAATTAATGTGTCCTTGTGTAGTAATGGGTGCTCATGTAAAGCGCTCCAATACCTTCCGGTCGAGTTCGCGCTATATAAATTTGCACGGAAAAAAAAAAAAAACGAGCTGGGAACTAAAAGAAACCCTACCACTCTCACCTACGGAAAGAACGCGACACAATGGGAAAAGATGCCTTCAAACATAACAATGATGTCAAGCCAGGCAATGGAAACCCACACATCACAGGGGAATCAAACCGATCGCACACACATCCATGCACATAATGCTCTCCGCCAATGCCCCATACTAGAGAATGCATCGACCTGCTACAACCTACCTTGCTGGACACTATCCAGTGCTACTCGCCTGTAAATAATATGAAACACAACCAAACACGAGAACAGCAGGCCACTGTCATAGGTCAAGTGAGAACCCCTGGACCGGAGACGTCACCCAGATTCCATAAGCACTTTAGGAACATAGGGTGGGAATGCATTACACGAATGCGGCTAATAATCATAGAGTCTCGCAAGACAAAAAAAAAAGCTGTCTCCGCATGCACATCTCCTGTCCGCGCAGGCACAGCGAGCAGGAGACAGGGAGGGACAGGAGTTGTGCACGCGTACACATGACCCGTACGGGACAGGAGATGTGCACGCGTACACATGACCCGTACGCGTACACTTCTCCTGTACGTACGCGTGCACATCTCCTGTCCCCCTTCGGAACACAAACCGATGACAATAGATCTCGCCAAGGCGAGCAGCGCATGCACTGCGTCGCTAGGCGAGACCTAAAAACAGAGAGACCCCATTCAAAGTGCACTGATAATCAGCAAAAGACAGAGATGCACTTGTAGTAAAGGCAGTGTGCCAGCCGACGCCCCTCCTTGCATCTCCTCCAGAATGAACACATCAAAATGGAAATGCCATGCTGTGCGGAATGAGAGTCATAAGTCAAGTATATGTGTACCAAAAGGACAATATCTAGGTACATCAAAAATCCACACAAAAACAAAATTAAAATAAAATAAAATAAATTAACACAATGTACTCATTTGAGGGCAGTGCGCCAGCCGTCGCCACCTCCATGTGTCCCTGTGAGCGAAAAATATCAAAATAGATGAACAATACTACAATCACCAGTAGGACCATACTGAATCTGATGTACATTATCAATAAACAAAATAACAGACGCACCCCTTATCCATAGAGAATAAACAGATATACAAATCTCCCTAGATGTCCGCTTCACACATTTCACCCAAAGCTGGTCAATATTGGATAATTGGAAATGCTATAGGCCTTAACTGAAGGGTATCATATGCCCATCAGACACACAACACCACTTGCACTCAAGATAAAAAGAACCCGACGGTAGAGTGCTATGCGTGGTATAGATACTGGCACAACGCATAATGGCATATATGGCATCAATAACAAGTGTAAAGAGATCAGTAAAGAGAGTAGCAAGATAAGAAAGGATAGAACCAGACATAATATTCCACCCATTCTTCTCCCTAAATTACAGGCAACAATAAACCATACTGCATATTCGTATGTCATTACATACCAAATGAGACTGCCCCACTAACATAGTAAAGCACATCATACGGGTTTACTGTAAAAAATAATGCATCTCCCCATCGGTATTGTGTCCCTGAAGTGTAGCCTTCAGGCAACAAATCCATTTTGCCTCAGTTTGCCTGAGTAATAGTTCCCTATTACCGCCTCTTATGTTCATAGGAACATGATCAATTCCATGAAACCAAAATGTAACGTCATCAGGATGTGTGCTTTGATAGTGATCTGTCATGGGGTATCTATTGTCCTTGTTTTTTATTGCCCTGCAGTGCTCTTGTATCCGAAGTTTCAGGCAGCGTGTAGTGCTGCCTACGTATATTATTCCGCATTTGCATCCAAGTACATATATTACATAGGTGGTATTACAATTTATAAAATGTCCAATGGCATATGACTTTGGAGTGTTGTACGAAAAAGTCTTCATTCTATTTTTATCCCATGAAGTAAGTAAGTCCGTTTTTATATAGCGCAGCTACTCATCCTTACGGGTCTCAAGGCGCTGGGGGCCGGAGTGGAAATTAAGTGAGCTATTGCCCAGAGTCACATGGTGCTGAGCTGAGCTGCCTCCGGAGCCGGGGATCGAACCGTGAACCTTGTGCTCCAAAGTCAGCTGCCCTGGCCGCTGCACCATACCTCTCCACTCTGAACAGATATTACATGTACCACAGAAGAAGAAACCCTTAGGTTTGGGTGGCAACCATGTCTCCCTGTTCATAGGTGTAGTAACATAGCTTGGGCATAAGGAATTTCTAAGCGAGACCCCCCTCCTGTATGTAATAGCTGGCATATCGTTTAGACAGTTCTTCAACCCAGGGATTTCCGTAAGGAGGTGCCAATTTTTTCTAAAGATATAAAAAATCTTATTACTATGTGTGGTATATTGGGTCACAAACCTGAGTTTGCTACTGGTACTTACTTCCTTCTTAATCTTAGGTTTATCCCTGAGTGTATCATCCCTTTCTATTCAATGTATTCTGGATTCTGCTTTTTCTAGAATCTTACAATCATATCCTCTTCTTAAAAATCTTTTTTTTGACTCAAGAATATTTGCCTTAAAGGCACCGTCCTCACTGCAGTTTCTCCTGATACGTGTCATTTCTCCAAAAGGGATGTTATTAATGACAGAGCTTTAATGTACACTTGAAGCGTGCAATACTCCATTGCATGCTGTCTCCTTTCTATACAATGTACTGTGTATTATACCATGTTGAATGTAAAATTGAATGTCTAGAAAGTTTATTTTCTCTTTATGAAAAGACATGGTAAGCTTGACATTATATACATTATTATTTAGGAAGGAGAAGTATTGATGCAACTGTGCCACAGAGCCTGACCATAGACAGATCACATTGTCTATGTACCTCCCCAAGAACACAATAAACTTATTTGGTACGAGTATTTCGAAGCAGCCAGTGATTCAGGGGGCATCTAATAATGTTAGCCTCAAAACGCTGCTCTTAAGACTTGAACGGCCAAAGAAGCAAGAGTTAAGTTGTTGGTGGGAAGGGGTGACCCTCCAACAATATATGGACAATTGAAAAATACTGAGAGGGCTAAGAATTCTAATTTTCCCCACCTTTGAAGATTTAAGTGAAGATTTGTTGAAAGAATGGGAAGGTAATTTAGAGGGAGCATCACATACTATGTTGCAAATCTTAGTGAGACATGCCATGGAAAAAGGTGAGAAGCTTCAGGGAGAAATAGGGAGAGTGAAAAACAGAAAGATAGTCACGGATATCCAGAAAAGAATCACAGAAATGTAAATAGCATCTCACCTCCAAGTATCAAGTAGAGTATTCAACAATTTCTTTAAGTGACTGAAATGAACGTGTAGCAACTCGGGAAGACACCCCACAATAAGGGTCAACCGAATCCGATCCAGACTCGTAATCTACAAAAATAACACCTCATTTAGTACGGTATGAGTGTATACAGTGGTTTTTCCATAAACGTCGGGCCTTTTATCGAAGATACTCTATCCCCGTAATTAACTCCTCAACTCCGTTATCTGGCCCTACCTTGCTATCTGGGATCAGGGATTCATCAGTAATTACACAAAAATGGGCCAAGGCTGGTTTTGGGAAAATCTCAGATTTTCTAAGGAATGATAGATGGCTAAATATAGCTGAAATGTCTTATTTAATTCCAAATGACTTCCTTCTCCTTGGGTTATATAATATTTTTAGTAAATTTTTTAGTAAACTTTATTTGGCCCAGATCATCGAACGGAAATGCTTAGTATATGATTTATTAGAAGATATTGTATTTAAGAAACCTGGGGAATGGAAAAAGCTTTTAGCCTCTATTAAGGGTGTGGATCTCGAGGCGAAAGCTATAACTAAATGGGGGAAACATGAAGAGATGGAAATTACAGCAAGTATGTGGTCAGCAGTTAATAATCTCAATTTTAGTACATTAAGCGGGTCTAATTGGCGAAAGATGTTATTTTTTAGCAAATGGCTACTTTATAGAACTCCACTTTTTCTATCTAAGGTTTACCCCAACCAATCTGGGCAGTGCTTTCGTTGTCTTAACCATCCTTCAGCCAATTGGACACATATCATACTACAATGCCTCTCGATCCAGAGGTTCTGGAATGACATTTTTCATTATTTGGAAGCTGAATGTTTCGTTACAATAGGTTTGAATACTCGGCTGATAGTGTTTGGCTATGACCCAGACCTTCTTTTTCAGACAAGATGATCAAATTACTATATATTGCAATGGCTGTCGCCAGATCTCTTTTGCTTCAGAGATGGCGAACGGATCTTATACCATCTAAAAATAAATGGGTCCGGAAAATGAAGCAGGTTAAAAAAAGCGAACGAGCCTATGCACAGCGAATTGGCGGACTTAAGAAGTTTGAGAGGGTCAGGGCAGCCTATTTTGATTAAGATCTCAAAATCTAGTTTATCTCTCAGGAGGTCTTTTCAGCATGTTCGACTCCCATGTATTGTAATCAGCATTTTAATTTATTATGTGACATTTCATATTTTCTTGTAAAATAAGTTATATTAATCAACACAGGATGAATTGGTATTTTGGCCATACTAGCTGAGGTCTCTGTATATGCTTAAGGTTTTTAAGGTTTAATCATTGTTTAGTTTGTATTAAATATCTGGAGGTCGACGTTGTTCCAAGATATCATGCGTTTCATTTTTCGAATTCCGGCTTAAATGGTTATATTCTCTATCTTTTATTTATTTTAGGATTTAATGTTTTCCGGCTAATCTGTGCTATTTAACAATTCTGTATTATTTGACATATTTAATGAATTTTATGGATGTATGTATGGATAAAAAAAAACTTTTTGTTATATGGATTTCAATAAAAAAGAAAACATTAAAAAAATAACACCTCATTAACCAAAAATGAAAAAGAGAAGAATGAAAAAAACACATAAAATGTACTACCATATCATGTGAACCATTGAATCACTCAACATATGTACCATTTAAACATATGAGTGTGAATCCATTTAGAGAGTAGGATCAATATCATGATATATTACACAATATAGTCCATATCATAAACAGAAGGCCCGATACACACGGCATTCCAAAAATATATATAAATAATACATCAAATGAGAGGTCTTCCCCACAGTCAAGTAAAACCGTGTGCTCTCTATGTAAATCTTGATTACAGAACGGGGGAAACCGTGGGCAAGGCCACCCAATCAGTGCAGACAGTGTCCCAGGCGTAGAAAAGGCCTAAAACACAACAATGGTAAAAGCGCTTGCTAGAGTGATGAGGCAACAATATAAATGCTGAGAATACTTTAAAAGCAGTGGAATACTTTGAAAGCAGTAAAATGGGACCGTGGTCCTGAGCAAAGCAAGCACACACACTTGCGTTTCAGAAAAGAATAAAGCAGATTACCGCGTCCGCGCTGCGACAGTCCTGAAATGGCCGGGGGGCACAAATGGCTCCTCCCAACCTTGCATCTGATTGGGCAAGGCCACCCAATCAGTGCAGACAGTGTCGCAGGCGTAGAAAAGGCCTAAAACACAACAATGGTAAAAGCGCTTGCTAGAGTGACGAGGCAACAATGTAAATGCTGAGAATACTTTAAAAGCAGTGGAATACTTTAAAAGCAGTAAAATGGGACCGTGGTCCTGAGCATAGCAAGCACACACACTCGTGTTTCAGAAAAGAATAAAGCGGATTACCGCGCCCGCTCTGCGACCGTCCTAAAATGGCCGGGGGGCACAACTGGCTCCTCCCAACCTTGCATCTGATTGGGCAAGGCCACCCAATCAGTGCAGACAGTGTCGCAGGCGGAGAAAAGGCCTAAAACACAACAATGGTAAAAGCACTTGCTTCCTATTTACATTTTTGGATACAGATATAGTATGTGATTTTCCCAGAATCACATGATTTTCAAGTGAGGTTTTAAAGTCAGAAGTTTAGGCACTCACCATATGTCCTCTCCAAACGAAATGTTGGCAATTTACTTTTTCAAAGTGACCTGTATTCCCAGTGGCAGCAACCACCCAGCTTTTAAATGTATACATCAAAAATACACCAAAAATATAAAATTCATACACACAAAATAAATGAAATCCTGCGTGCGCACACATATAATCGAAGTAGAAAAGCAATGACTATTGTTATTGTTGATTTATATAAATGTATGTATGCATTTGATGTATTGAGCGTACACCTAGCTACACAGAACTGTAAGGAGGCGTTTTACATTCCAGTGGGTGCTGGGAAGGTACAAAGGTGAAAGGAGGGGGCACCAGGAACTTTCTAGGTATAGGAATCACAAGTGAAACCTGAAAATAGGGGAGAAAAACACACACAGTATGGTGCTATCGGGCCTCCAATGACACTGGGAATGATTTATTGTTTTTCCCTTTATGATGATTTCACATAAAATACACATAGAAGACATATGTACATGCACAAGTGCACAAGAAACCATTCCTGATTGTTTTAACGGGTGCGCCTTCAGCAGGTAAACGGTTGCCATCAAATGAAAAAAGTATGGAGTTCAGATTTTTTCTTCAATCACGTTTTATCTTGCTCATTATATTCTATTTTTAGGAATTATTTTTTCCTCCGCAGTAACGCTTAGCAATCCTTCAGATCGTCTTCTTTTCATTGAATCCTGGTGTGCCTGTGCGTAGATAGGAAATCAAGGCATCTTTTCCCATCAGGGTACCACAATGTGGGAAGTTCAGAGACAATGAAGACAGAAGACACAAAGGGGAAGCTATTTTTACTCCTTTCATCCATATGCAGTTTTTATATCCGCCTGAGAGAGCATCAAAGCTTCGGAGTAACAGATCTGAAGTTACCACTGAACAGAAGCTTTGCGCTCAACATCCACAATTGCTTCGTGGCTATTTCAGTAATCTGCCTTTTCATGCCATCGCTTAGTGACTCCCTGTATGGTCAATTCGAAGGGACACAAGAAAGTAATGCCACTCTTTCAAAATTGAACCAATCTGGGCTGTTCAGGTACCCGTGCATAGCACTAATTTCGTAGATTCCATAAATGCACAAATAAACTATATGTACAACACATATTATTACATGTATGATAATATCTCTAGCTCAGCAGCTGCAACATCTAATTTAACTGATCACAAAAAGGCATTGATCTCACCGTATAAGGGATGAACATCGATTAACTTTGTGCATACAGTAGGATTCAGCATTTCTACTGCTCTCCATTAATCTTAAGGGAGCTTTTTTAAAAACATTCCTTGATATACAATTCACAATAAGTGCAATATGTGCTGTATTCCGTACAATCATCTTTCGAACATAAAGTGTTGAATTGCTTTAGAAGATCAGAGTAAAAAAGGAGAAGCAAGGAACAAGCAGGAAAATATGATGAGTTGTTTTCAGCTATCATTTCTGCCACTAAGATTGTTCAATGTCTCATCTAGTCAGTGGAATCTGGAGCAATCATTGCCATGGAGGACTAATTCCTGTCAATCTGGATCCATCTGGGTCCAATCCGTTGCACTCCTCAAAGCCACTGTGTTCAGTCATTTCACCAAAGCAGCTGAGAAACTGTATGTTCCCCAATGTATGCATCACATCAAACTTAAATGAAAAATAACTATTTAAAGTTTATATGATATGTCAACTCATTCAAGGATGACATTTGTAAAAAATAAGTGCCAGAAAATGCTCCCCTTCACTTTCTATGAAATGATATAAGCCCATACAATTAGCAAATACATTTAGTAGCAGCATTGGCATAACATAGTATTTGAAGTTACAGTCCTATATTGAAAGACTCATATTATCTTGGGATTATGATGCCTTTTTTGTTAAAAATTGTAGCTCAAATAATGAACCAGTTTGAGACACCACACACTAGCTTCACCAGCTATTTGTTCAATGGGAAACTATACACGATAGTTCTAATCTCAAGAATAGCCTTATCACTTTGAAACAAAGCACTTAGAGGCACAAGTCACATTGACATGCACAGTTGTGAAAAAGTATTGGATATTGACTGGAAATTGAAGACAGACATTGTCAAACGTCAGTGCCTAAATTTGAAGAGATCACTGTTTCTGCTGATCAATCACCTATGTCTAGTGCTAAACAATTCTAGGTTGGTCATGAAGTATATTGCCATTATCCTAACTTTAGATGCAAGATGTTTCATTCACCAGAACAATATATCCTGTTGAAATTACAATGAGAACCCCTTCCTCAAATTCCAACTATTGGTGTCCCTGTTGGGAGTAGCTGTGAAACTCAAAGGCAGAATTGTAGTGGAACAAGCATTTAATAGGTTTCAGCTGGTGATACAGAGGCATTGGCAGAGAAAATTAAGTTTTGTTATAGCTGTAGGAAGGAGAGGAATCTGAGGGGTGAAGAAATTGGGCAAAATAGTGAACTTTAATGGCTGCATGCCAGTTACACCTGCAAAGCAAAAAGCACCAGGATACTCATGTATTAACTCCAGCGGCCATGGAAACTAATCTCTAGAGTACTTTAGTCAAGGGGTAAATTTTGATGGTTTAGATCTTGATATTTTAGTAATATTCAATGAGCTGCAGCAAGAAAAAGAAAATGTTTATTCTATATTAGTCACACAGTTCTCTCCTAATGAGTGGTGAATAGAACAAGGAACACCAGAAAGTGGTCTTAAGTTCAAATCCACCTTCTGGCACCAAGAAGAAGGCATTCTCATTTTAGTATTCGCACAATGTATTGGGCACGATTGTGTCACAACATTCACAGATTCTTACATAGCTAGACTCAAGTATCATTTCAGTGTATCTATGGATGATTTTACAACTCTTATGAATCTTCAAATGGATGACACAGTTATGATAAAGCCGCCAGACGGGGGTAGTCATGTTGTATTATCTAGAAACTCTTATTTGAGAGAGGCATAAAGACACCTAAATGATACAATATGATATGTAAAACTAAATGAGAACCGCATTTTTCATCTTCAAAAATACTAACTTCACTAATCAATTTTTGGTGATAGGTAAGTTCTAGAGATGTGGAGTAGGTACGTTTTTATGATGGGAGCAACCTATTCTTCTGTCTATATACCAAGACTCATAAAAAAATCACCTCCAGGAGGGCTTAGTGTGAGTAGCATAGGCAGGCTAACTTAGAATGTTTCACTTTATTTAGATAGAGTTTTAATAAATACATTATCAACTTTTGTTGAGGGCACTGGAAATGTGATAAAAATATGGAGAGGTAATCCCTTGAGAATAATTGGTTGTTGGTTATTCTTGACATGCACTCATTATATATGTTCACAGATCATACAGATGGTATTACCTCCCAAAACTAATTTTTATCAGTCCATCCAAATTGCATATTAAGATGCCTATTGATGTTGGCAAATTCATTTTAGAGAATAATTATTTTCATTTTGAGTGTGAAAACTTTATGAATGTAGAGGCATGGCTCCTTTGTCCCTTTATGTGCTAATTTATTGATGGATATTTTGAGCTTACTCATGCACAGATCTCTGAACTACAATATTTGATTCTGTCCAAGCATGATTCAGATACATCGATGATTTATTAATCTTTTAATGATACACAGCAGCTTATAATGGTAAAATATTGACATCCTTAACTGTAGTCCACGCACTCTCAAATGTAAAAATATTGTGCCTCAAGACAGTATTGAATTTCTTGATTTTAGAATTTCTGTTATCAAGGCAAGTATTTCTATGTCTTTTCACGAAAATTGCCTCTAATTCAATACTAAAGGCAGATAGTTTCAATAGATGCAGAGTTATTAAAGTCGTCATTAGGTTGAAGAGAAATTGCACCTATGAATCAAGATATTTAAAAAAAAAAAAAAAAGCAGATGCTATGGCACAACAATTCATAGATCATGGGTTTTCTGTGAAGAAACTGATGCAAGCCAGGAAAGAAACAGATAGAAGAATAAATTTGACCTAACTACATCTAGTGATATATGTTGGATATCCGTTCCCAAGAAAACAAACTCAGAGTTCATAGTACTCACAAGATACTAGCACTAAATTGTGATAGATTGTTAACAAACACTGACATATTTTAAATTAATATGACATGTTTAAGAGGTGAGAATGAATGAATGAATTTGTAGTCTATCTCTACCTAATGTTCTGAAAACAAAATAGTTGGTTATTGTTGGCCCTCTCTCCAGGGTCATCCCCAAATGTTTGGCTGTCACCCTCCTGTCTTCAGAATCTGTTTTTGTTGGCTTTTATAACTGTGCACTGTACCAGTGCTGAAGTGCTTGTGCTCACTCCTTAAACTATGGTAAAATTGGCTTACACCCAATTGATACATTTAATTTACTATACTTACCTTAAATATTTGAAATTGCTTATCTACGGTTCTACTTATTGGATTTTTGTTGTTTTGGTGTCAAATAATGTATGAAAATGTACTCTCTTTTCCTAACATAGTCTGAGATTTTTTTGTTGTGTTTTCACTTTATTACAGTTTAAGTGCTGCATAAACACATTACATATTGCCTCTAAGTTAAGCCTGACTGCTTTGGTGCCAAGCTACCAGAGGGTTAAGCATAGGTTAATTTAGCGACTTTTAGTGGTTCACTCTGACAAGGAATGTGGCTGTTGCTTGAGAAGGGCTCACATCCACTGTCAACCAATGGTTATCCTCCACAGGATTCTATAAATGTGTTGGTTGCAGTGATTGCATTATTCGCGCATTTTCAGAAAATAAATGTAACTACATCTCTTGGAGTAAGGTCAAAGATTTCAATACATGTAGAACCCATGATATTTAGGACAATAGCTGACCTTGTGGTATGTCATACATAGGTTACACAATCAGCCCAATAGGGCAACACATTATGGAACTTATTTGGGCTATTAGGAAGAGTGATGACAACTGTCCAGTCTTAAAAACATATGATTTTAACTATAAATTGTTAAAATGTGTTGATATATAACACCACAAAAACACCTGAGGGGAAGGACTAGAGAAATTAAATTAAGGCAAATGAAATTGCAACTTCTTGTCACCTTTTTCGCACTGAAACCCAATAGTTTGAATTCCAATTGAGGCTTATGTTATTTTCTTACATAATGACAAATAAAATTAAATAAATGTAATGATTCCATAAATTTGTTTTTATATGCATGACTAGTTAGCTATTACAAGTGAGTATTTTGACAAGTTTTTCTCCTGGAAAGATTGCATATGTTGGCATGCTGGTTACGTCATTACTACTTAATTGTAAGTTGATATTTAAAATCCTATACAGTGCTATCAAATGACATTTGGCCTATATTCAGCAAAAAATGTGGTAAGGGTTCTGCCTGATTATTCTGGTAACCTTAGTATTAAAAAGACCACTCTGGTTTATGTATATAAAATTGATCTATTCTTCTAATATATTGTGAAGCCCTCCATTTCATGAGAATAACATTTGTGCCTAAATTCTCTGTCCCTGTGAAAATGTGTCATAACTAGACTACGTTAATAAATACACTTCTAAACTTGCAAATAAAATTGTTTCAATTGCAAGATTATTTGTTCATCGGTTACAACTATATTAATTATGGAAATCATTACTATTCATAAATAATTTGTTACCCAAAATTGCACATTTAGAAAAAGCTCTAACAAAAGTATGGAAGGTAAGCTGCAATGAAATATATGGGCAGGCCTGACAAAATGTCTGATGTCAGAGAGACCAAGAATCCCTAAGAGAGAGAAATGCCAATCCTTAGTGGTTTAAGCTTTACCTGTGGAGCAGAATCAACACAAACAAGTGGTAGCTACCTCAGTGATGGAGTAGCAATGAAAACAAATGCAGAGCTCAGTCAATAAATATGAGGTTCCAAAGCTGTGCTGCCGTGGCCATGTTTAATCAGGAAAAAGACTGCAAAGCATCTTTCTAACAAAGGAAGGGTGTCAAACTCACGAGTCATTTAAATTCCAAACAGGAATATCAGAGCCTTCTGTAGGTGAATTAGATTCTGAATTTAGTTCTAAATCTCAAAAAACATTGCTCCCCAATGAAGATTAATGCAGTCCTCAAGCTCCTGAAAAGGGGGGCTGTAGGCAATATAGATGTCTTTCAAACCTAAATCCTAGTCCAATAAAGATTATTCCCATGGTGTGGTAAACTCAAACCATGGCCCACACCGTAGCTATATTCCACCAGGGGTGTCTTAATCCTGACAAATTAACAGATGTCCTTTAAATGTCAGGAACGCTGCACTGAGCACGACTTTTTGTTGTCTTTCAAAGATGAACAGTCATCTGTCCTTCAAATCGTCCATCAAACGTAGTAAATATTTATTACTAACTCGCAAATCTGAATTGAAAAAATGCACAAAATAAACAGGCTTAACGCACGCCATTGCATGAAGATATACAAATATTGACTACGAATGAATTAAAGGAAGAGGCATGTGACAGTCCCATCCTGTTTTTCAGTTACAGCATTTCTTGAAATGCACTGTAATACGAACGGGGGCGATGCATAGAAAGCGCCGGATACCGACACACGCAGTTCGGGGCATGTGTTTATCTTTTGCTGCTTGCCTGGCACCCGTGGGGATATCTATCTTTCTACATTGGTTTGCCCAATCTGCCTGCGTAACATACACGATAAAACCACAGTTTGTTTATCTGGTCTCTCATCATCTAATATGTGCACTCGGATTAGCTGACCTCGTGCCGGCTCTGATTTACTGCTACTTGAGTCGCGCTCTGCCACTCCTAAATTATCTGCACATCAATAAGGCAAAGCGAAATCATGTTTCTGCCGCCAGTCAGTGGATCTTCTTCTAGCTCATTATTATTATTTGTTATTTTATGTACATATCTACACTCATGTTTTATTGTTGTATTACGGTTGATAATGCCACCATGAATCATGTGGAAACGCCGCCAAGCAAAAAAGGTGGGTTTGTAAGACAGGCCCAGGGGTGGGTGTTAGAGGTAGAAATACTGGAAGCCTGGTGCCTGCTTTAGAAAGTCTTCTAACAACTCGTGGTTTTAAATGAATCACTAATATAACAGCTGGGTCTGAAAAGTAGTCATTTATCAGGCACATATTACACAGATATACGTGTAGAATGTATAAGTTGATATTTGTTTTAAATTGAAGCTCTTGAAAATGGAGGCTGCAGTATATTTCACATTGTTATTTTATTATTGTTGCAATGTTTCGACGTGTAACGTAAATATCTTACTATTGGGTGTAAACATATAGATAATGCACTTTATTCACTAAACCACAGGGCTATTGCACCTGGGCGAGGAGCAGCGATGCTTAGGCAAGAAACATTTTTAAATGTTAAAAAGCTTCAGCAGCAACATAGGTGAATCGCCACACCATTCATTCTAAGGCGAGAAAAAATAAATCACACAGTACGTCACCCACGCTTCTCACAAGTGTTGAAACAAACAGATGGATGTAAGACCCATTAGTCTCAGTTTGGGATTCAAGTTGGCACGAAATACACGTGCACAAATAACACAACAAGAGGCAACACGTTTTGGTGTAAGACAGTCAGTCACGAGAACAATGTTCTTTTTTCATGATAAATGTAGTCGGCACAATATTATTGGGCACAGTTGGTCTCCTGCTCTCTTTCAAGTCTTAACAAGCATTGGCATAGCCAATAGGTCTCGCTTTTGGGACCTTATAAGTGTTTAGCCACAGCTATTGGCTTTGCCAATGTTTTTAAGATCAGGTCAGGATCCGTGCCCATTTTCACGATAACCACCGATTATAGAAACGAGCATCATGTAAGTTCTGGATCATGAGGTGAGCAGAGAGGCCCTTACCTCAGCATGCTGCCCCCAACTGAGACCCTGCATGAGGTGCGCAGAGAGGCCCTTACCTCACCACGCTGCCCCCAACTGAGACCCTGCATGAGGTGCGCAGAGAGGCCCTTACCTCAGCATGCTGCCCCCAACTGAGAACCTGCATGAGGTGCGCAGAGAGGCCCTTACCTCAGCATGCTGCCCCCAACTGAGACCCTGCATGAGGTGCGCAGAGAGGCCCTTACCTCAGCATGCTGCCCCCAACTGAGACCCTGCATGAGGTGCACAGAGAGCCCCTTACCTCACCACGCTGGCCCCAACTGAGACCCTGCATGAGGTGCAGAGCCCCTTACCTCACCATGCTGCCCACAGCTGAGAACCTGCATGAGGTGCGCAGAGAGGCCCTTACCTCAGCATGCTGCCCCCAACTGAGACCCTGCATGAGGTGCACAGAGAGCCCCTTACCTCACCACGCTGCCCCCAACTGAGACCCTGCATGAGGTGCAGAGAGGCCCTTACCTCACCATGCTGCCCTCAACTGAGACCCTGCATGAGGTGCGCAGAGAGGCCCTTACCTCAGCATGCTGGCCCCAACTGAGACCCTGCATGAGGTGCACAGAGAGCTCCTTACCTCACCACTCTGCCCCCAACTGAGACCCTGCATGAGGTGCAGAGAGGCCCTTACCTCACCATGCTGCCCCCAACTGAGACCCTGCATGAGGTGCACAGAGAGGCCCTTACCTCACCATGCTGCCCCCAACTTGCAGAAAATCCTGGAAGCTGGAGTTCACAGTAGGTGTAAGGTGCAGAAATGAGGAATCTGAAGAGGAGCCAGAGAGCCGGGGGGGGGGAGGGGGGAGCTTCAGTGCGTGTGAGGAACCCTGGGAGGACTGAGTCGTATCTGCAGTCAGGTTCTGCGTGCTCTCGATAGGGCAGTGTGTGACACAGCCTTCCTGGCTCAGCGACGCTGGTACACCAGGGCAGAAGCATTCCAAGACCACAGCTTTCTATATGTGGGGGCAAAGGAAACCATCGGCGGCTCCGCTCGCATTACAGCAGCAACACGAGGGAAGGCACAAATAAAACAACTAGAACTGTAAAATAAAAAAAATAAACTACAGGTTGTGCAGTCAAACACCAAAAGGAGGACAAGATTGGAGAACGGAAGCCGTGGGGTGAGAGTGTGTGGTACTGATAAGGATTAGAATGAGAGACAACCTCTTCACGTCAACCTGGCAACACCGCAAGGTTACACAACAATGACAGCACAGGCCTTAAAAGAATGACAGACACCAGCATCACAGAGCGAAGGAGAAGGCAAGTCTTCGGCCCTCCTAACCCAGGGCTCACAATGCCCCAGGGTCTGTTCTGCACTAGCGGGCGCTCAGTGGGTCTGCTTAACCACACCTGGTGCCAATGGAATTACGCGTCACGCACCCATATAACACATAATTAAACAAAGAGATTATACTGGCCTGCTCACTAAGACTATCAACATAGAATGGCGCCGCCTGCCCTTGTAACCCCATTAATTAGTACAGAATCACAGGTGCTAATTAACAGAGTAAAAAGACTGGGAAAGAAAGAGAGGGGTGTGTGGGGGAAGAGAGAGAGCAACAAATCTAGTGCGAGTGTGAAAGTTCGCACAAGAGAGCGAGAGAAGGGGACGACGGACATGTCAGCAAGGGTCAGCAAAGGCATTTCCTGGAAAACCTGGGAGTGACGCAACGTGTTAAACCCGGGCCATGTGTGGAAAAGGGATTTGCAGCACGCATTGACAACAACAGCGAGCGGCACAGATTCTGTGAGTTCGTTAATACTCACCTAAATATCTGACAAACCCTGAAACGCTGTAAATCAGCGTGAACGATGCTTCAAAGACTGTCGGGCTTGGTGGGATAAAATGGTATACGCTGTTCACGGAGTTAAATGCAGGCACGTGCATATATCGTAGTTCAATGAATTATGAATGGGCGAGGAACATGTGCTAGCTGTTCTACTGTAGAACTGTTCACACATTTGATTTAAAATGTGTAGCAACGGAAGGTAAGCTGTCCGGAGGCATGCAGTGTGTGGTGACCCCCAGCGTCCCGGGCTGCTCGCGCGCTCACCGGAGAGTCGTAGGAGTAGGCGCACTCGGAGTGGTAGACGCGGTCTTGGGCACGCGGATGGTGGGCATGTAGGGCACCAGCAGCTCCCCCAGGTCCGCGGCCATTTTCGCATGCCCGTGTGTCGCGGAACCTGGCCTGGGAATTTGCTGCGGCCTGAGCTGAGCGTGAGTCGTACGGCGGGCCCCTGGGGGGAGAAGACAGTGTGAGAGGTGCCAGGAGCCCTGGGGAGAGTGGCCGAAGCGTGAGCGCTGCCCCCGGCTGAACGGAGCTTACCTCCTGGGGGCTTCCATGGGAGGACCTGAAGCCCCTCAGCAACTTTGGCCGCCCGACTTGCCTGCCGTGGGGGAGCCTGTAATTGCCGTCCTGGGAGGAGCTGGTGTGGACAACAGGACAGATGGGTGTAGGAGATGGTAGGGGGGCTCCGGGAGAGGGTCAGAGAATAAGTGTGAATGCTGTAAATGACGACACGCAGAAATGTAGAAATGCAAAGGCAGCCAAGGGGGTTTGAGTGGAGCAGGGCCCGCAACGCCACGGTGGAGAACGGGGGGCGGGGCTTTGGGAGGGGTGGGGGGAGTGCGGCCGAGAGCAGGGACACGCAGCGTTTACCTTGCGGGAGCGAGCGCGATAATTGATAACACATGGCGCCGCTCGCTCCCGCAAGGGAATCGCCAAACGTGCACGCGTTGCCATTCAAAGCAATGCAACGCGTGCACGTTTTGGCCAAAAAGCGAGTCGATTACAAGAGGTCCCCTCCTATGCAGCGCATGCGCGCTGCGTAGGCGAGACCTAAAAATTGTCCCTCAGCATACATGGACGAGTTTCCGAGGTGCAGACTTCACACTTTCATTAGACTGTCTCTTCAATATTAACTTCCTTTCTGCCCCGTGTGTACACCTCCTCCCAAAGTGCACTGAGGCTAACCCAACCCATTTGAAAACGAAATATATTATTTCAAATATTTCAAATATTCATTAAAGAACTGAAATGTCCATTTCCGAGCAGTACTTAAAATGTGCTTAGAGTAGGGTTACCTTGTTACTAAGATACATTTTTTATTGTTGGGTAAAATACATTAGTGTTGCTTTACCAAATTCATGCATCATTTATACCACAAGTATACACTGAAATCTGTCATGCCACTCTTAAAAACACATTTACCCACTATCTTAAAGGGAGCAAATAACATGTGAAGCTTAAACTCCAGACTATTAGAAATGATACCCCTGCTGCCATATGAACACCAGTCATTTTCTTTTCTTCACACATTAGACTTCTAGCTACCCGAAGCACTGTATTTGCCCCCCCCATAAACATTTCATGTGTGTGGAGGCTTGTAGATGCATCTTAATAATTTTGGTGGATGGAGGGACGGAAGAAGAAAGGAAGAACGGAAGGTTGAGTAAGAGGCTAAAAAGATGGAAGCATTGATAAAAAGATGGCATATAAAATGATGGCTGGATGGATGGATCTGTAAGTGAGTGGAAGGGTGGTATTTGTTTGCTCATGCTACGAGTGGGTGTATGGAAATCTGGAAGAAAACTCAGTGGTCAGGTTATTGATGATGAGTCTACAAGAGTATTTATAAGAAAATAGGAGTCTATGAGTTACAGAGCAAACTGACATGGTGATCTCCCAGACACTTGTAATGAAGATAAGCTCCCTGAGGAGGGACACGATGCTCATGCATAGCCTATTATAGAGATCTATATCACATGACTAAATTCTCATTGAGATACAGGTCCGTGGATGGGTGAGATCATGAGAGAAGCCGCAGATGGCCTTCGAAAGTAACTACACTAGGACGAGCAAGCTGAATCAGAAAATCTCGTCTCGGGAGTTAAGGCACTTGAAGAGTAGCGAACGGAACTGCTGACTCTGGTTATCAGTAATTCAATATAATCTAACTGATCACGAAGAAGCAGGATGGAGATCACTATGCATCACATAAAATGTGTTGGAACAACACACCTCGGAACCTGCAATCTTCTATGCCTCCTGTGCCTTTCAGTACTTGTATATTTTTGACACTATCTCATCTTGATATTGTGTGTGTTAAATTGACTAGGTGCTTTGAAGTAGTAAATTCTCAGGGAGTCTATATTTTATTTTTACAAGCGTTAAGAAGATATTTATCTTTAATCCACATGCTAATTAGTTTAAAGCAGCTAATAAGCACAACCACACACCTAGGGTTTGGTTGCATTCAAGATCAAATCAGATATTGCCTTAATTTGTAATATGTCAGTACTTTAATTTATCATTCACACATATAAATTCAACAAAATCATTTGTTGTTTCATATGGATCACTGACAGAATATCGACAACAAAAATGTCGAGGTACAAAAATATCGGGACAAAAATATTGTTGTGCAGAATATCGAAGTCCTATCTACATCATGGTAAGTACAAAAATATCGAGAAAAAAATATCGTTGTAAAAAATATCGTTTTTCTAAATGCTTAAAAAATAATGTAAAATAAAGTAAATAATACATATAATTAAAAAAACATAGTTAGAAATATTAGAAAATGTTTAAAATAATAAATATAATGCTAAAAATATTTATAAATAATTATTATAATAAATTATAAAATGTTAGAAACATACTAAAAATTATAAATACATATATATATATATATATATATATATAGATATACCAGTAAAATAAAAATAAAAATAAAATATATAATAATTTAAAATATTAAAATATTATAATCTTTTACAATTACATTTGACACTACATTAACAGCAACAGTAGGGAAAATGTTGGATAGCAGAGGGGATAAAATTACTATTCCCACTCCAGGGAGTGCAACATTAGGGAAAGTGTTGGATAGCGGAGGGGAATAATTTACTATTCCCACTCCAGCAAGTACAACAGTAGGGAAAGTGTTGGATAGCGGAGGGGAATAATTTACTATTCCCGCTTTAGCAGGTAGAACTGTAGGGAAAGTGTTGGATAGCGGAGTGGAATAATTTACTATTCCCACTCCAAAGAGTGCGACAGTAGGGAAAGTGTTGAATAGCAGAGGGGTAACAATTATTATTCCCACTCCAGCAAATGCAACAGTAGGGAAAGTTTTGGATAGCGGAGGGGAATAATTTACTATTCCCACTTCAGAGAGTGCAACAGTAGGGAAAGTTTTGGATAGCTGAGGGTAAAAATTAATATTCCCACTCCAGACAGTGCAACAGTAGAGAACGTTTTGGATAGCAGAGAGGATAAAATTACTATTCCCACTCCAGCAAATGCTACAGTAGGGAAAGTGTTGGATAGCAAAGGGGAATAATTTACTATTCCCACTCCAAGGAGTGCAACAGTAGAGAAAGTATTGGATAGCGGAAGTGAAACAATTACTATTCCCACTCCAGCGAGTGCAACAGTAGGGAAAGTGTTGGATAGCGGAGGGGATAAAATTACTATTCCCACTCCAGCAAGTGCAACAGTAGGGAAAGTGTTGGATATCGTAGGGGTAAAAATTACTATTCCCACTCCAGCAATAGCAACAGTAGGGAAAGTGTTGGATAGCGGAGGGGATAAAATTACTATTCCCACTCCAGCAAGTGCAACAGTAGGGAAAGTGTTGGATATCGTAGGGGTAAAAATTACTATTCCCACTCCAGCAATAGCAACAGTAGGGAAAGTGTTGGATAGCGGAGAGGAATAATTTACTATTCCCACTCCAGCAAAAGCAACAATAGGGAAAGTGTTGGATTGCATAGGTGAATAATTTACTGTTCCCACTCAAGCAAAATATTTAAAATTAATTATCAAACAATTAATTAATGTAAAAAAAAATTAACTCCCACCATATTCCCCTATAAATGACACCACCAATATTGTAAAAACATAACACTATTAACATAATTAATTAATAATTAATTAATTATAATTAACAAGCAATTTAAAAGCAATCAATAATAAATTAATTCACACTATTAACACTATAAAATAACTTAAAATAAATATTCTAATAAAATATTTAATAAAATATATTATAATTAAATTACTTCCCAGCCTACTCCCCTATCAACCCACAACCCACTCTTAAAAAATGACACAAATAACATTATTAATGATTAATTAATAATTATTAATAACCAATTAATAAGTAATGAACAATACATTATTTATCACAAATAACAGTATAAAATTTTAAATATATTAATATCAAATAATTAAAAATATAAATGAATTAATAATTATTAAATTACTTCCCACCCTATTCCCCTATAAACCCACAACCCACTCCTAAAAAATTACACAATTAACATATTTACCAAATAATTATTAATAATTAACAACCAATTAATAACTAATTAATAATTAATTAATTACCACAATTAACAATATAAAATATTAAAGTCCTAAATATTAATTAATCAAATTTATTTATTAATTAATTATAATTAAATTACTTCCCACCCTATTCCCCTTTAAACCCACAACCCGCTACGGAACAAAAAAGCAAAATTTAATTAAAATAAATTAATAACATAAAAATTATTATTAAATGTATTATAATTAAATTACTTCCCACCCTATTCCCCTATAAACCCACAACCCGCTACGGAACTAAAACGCAAAATTTACTTTAAAAAAATGTATTAACTTCTAAAAATTAACACATATATTAAAAAACAAATGCAATACTTACACAAAAAAATAGAACACATACATATAAAATACACACTAAAATACATAACACTAAATAAAACAACGATATTTTTAACAACAATATTTTTGCTAACGATATTAATTACTTCGATATTTAAAAAAACGATATTACTTACCTTCAACTCGATATTCTTGACAACGATATTCTGACTATCGATATTTTTGTAGTCCGAGATTTTGGACTCGATATTACTGCTACTCGATATTTCCAACTCGATATTATGTCTGTTCACCGTTTCATATTAACTGTTTACATTCATGTACCTCTCAAACGGTTTTAATGCTTGTCGAGTCTCATTGGCTTTATGGGTGCAATCCTTCTTTTGTTTTTGGACAATTCCAGACATTCACTTATCAATTCACTGGTTTGATCCTGTACCTTTTCAACATTGTGACTATGTTACAATGATACCTGCAAAATCATTAAGGGAACGCCACAGCTTTATAGCAATTCCTTATGCGGTATCAGTGTGTCAGAAGTCACTACTCTCCTGATTTCTACATGGATGATACTAGTGTTCCCTACTAAAACCCTCTCTCTCAAAACATACCCTAAGCAAATGTAATCAGCAACTCCAGAGCTAATTGAACCTGAATCTGGATTTATCCTTTGGCTTGAATGTTTAACCTATCCATTACAAAGATGCATCTGCAAGCTATTTATATCCTTCTCGACTCGACTCAAGGAGACACACCTTTTCTCCAGTCTCTTTGATATGGTGCAGGTACCTCAAGTACTGTTGCTGAGTCAGAAGTCACTGCCCCCTGATTATGCACATGGATAATGGGTGATGTAAGTGCTGGTACTATATATAATTATGGATAGGTAACAGAACATTAAATTAATGTTTTTCACCAAGGGGTTCTGAGTGACATCAAATAGACGAGAGCAAAGATCAAATTGACTATGATGTCACTCAGAACCACAAAGTGAAAACATCCCTGTAATTAACTTTTTAACTACCTATAATGTTTTGTTTTGCATGGCCCCCAAAATTATCTGTCCCTGTGTTGCACTGGGTTCTGCCCCAGCTGTGTGCCCAGATGTTTTGCTTTTCTGATCACCCAGCTTTTGGACTTTTTACTGTGGGTGAGCCTAACTACCGTTGTCTCACTCCCGGTATTCACATGGTAAATGGACTGCACGTGTTTACCCACAGTGTCCGCCTTCTAAGATAAGGCCGATGCGACGCCGCAAGGGTAAGGGGCACTTGGCTGGTAACACATGTGCGGGCTGCACATGGGAGACTGCTGTTGTGCGCAGACCGGTAGCAGCGCACAGGTAGCCTGGCGTAATGGGGACTCTGTAGGGTTAGGTATTCACCTGGGCTAGGCCTCATGAGGGTAGTGTACACTATTAGGGAAAGTCAGTGGGCTTTTCTGTTGTTTAAATCATAGTGACACTGCATTATACACATAGGAAGGGATCTGCCTTAGAAGGTAGTTTCCCTTCCCCTTAGCAGATTAACCTGTGAGAGAAAACCACCTTTGTAACTTCCAAAATGATAACTGTACGTCTTATGGGTCATTCAGAGTTTTCATATATTCCTGGGTCAGCTCAGGATGAGATCCAAGGCCTTTTGCCACCCTGCTGTGACCAGTTAATTACATGTCTCTCCAGCGACAGGGACAAAGGGCACCCCACACAAAAGAATGCAAATTAGCAGTACTTCTCTAAGCTCTGGAGGAGAAAAGGGGTGGGCGGAACGACCTACATCAATCACTCAGCTGTCACACTGTACTTGGATGAGCCTGCCCAAGCCCACTGAATAAGGGAGAGTGCCTAGACAACTGGAGCCAACCCATGGGGGGCCCTCTTTGAAATTCTAGTGTGCCAGTCCCTGACAGTGATGTCAGTGAGGGGTTGAGCTGAGGCCTCAGTAGCTGTTGTGACCACTGGCTCCTGGATGACACCTTTTTGGATTGACCCGACATGCTGTGCAAGAGGGTTGGGACAGGGGTGGAGAGGTGATGTGGCACCCCAAGATTAGCCAGGGGTGCCTGTCTTCTGGAACCTTGCCCTCCCCCTTATTAAGTCTTGCACAAAGGAGAAACTTTCTTCTTGCCTGCAGATTTTCTTATTACTGCGCTGATGGATCCGGGGCTGCTATGGAGAACTGGAAGGAGGAACCTGCTGACTCCCATTCAGGACCCAGGACTCTGTCCAGTTGACCCCAGGACCAGTGAGTCTCTCCAAGGGCCTGTGAGGCTGGCCCCCTTACTATCCTTGAGGACAAGTTGGGGGAAGCCCTCAACTCTTCTGGGCCCACCAACAAAGCCACAAAGGAGAACTGGTGCAACCAGTCAGGAGGAACAGCTTTTGAGTACTGCACTGCTTAAGAGGTGAGAGTGGTTGCTGCAACTGCCACTGGTGAATAGAGCTCGCCACCTGGAGTAAAGCAAGCCCAGGATTGTCCAAATCAGCCCAATGGGGCCTGAGATACAGAATTTTAAAGTTTGCAACCTTTGACCCTTTTCTTCCCTTGGTGCACATGGGCATCATCTGCTATTTGATCAGTTTCCCCCGGGGTGGACCAGGGACGGGGGACGGCACAAGAAAGCTGCATTTTTCACCTGTGGGGGTGGGGGGGGAGGGTGCGCATGGGGCCCCATCCCCTTGTTCCCATTTTGCCCAGGATCCCATCCCCCTGGTGGACGTATGAAAAAGTTGGCCGGTACCCCATACCCATACCCCAGCACCACAAGAACGTGGGGAAGCACTGTTGCGCTTCCCCCACTGAGCCAGGAGGGGCCTACGACCCAATCCCTGGGCCCCTGGATGCCGCAGGAGGCAGCCACCCTTGCACATGTCGGCTCCCGCGGCCTCAGGCAGGAGTATGGGCCATGCAGGAAGCCAGCGATGGCAGTCAAGGGTGGACTACCCATGATGCCCTCCAATGTCAGCCAGCTCTGGGGTGCCCGCTGGGACCAGGCATCCCCACCCAAGGCAAAACTGTGGTGGGAAGCCACGTCCCTAAAGGAAAAACAAAGGAAAAGGTCATCACGGCTCTCCCCGGCACAGCCGGAGAGCCGCTGCTATAATAATACCCCAAAGCGGTCTCTGATCGGGAGTTTGCCACCTTTATCCTGGTTGTCACTTTATTACCTAATATGGCACACAGAAGTACCCTCCAGTGCACCATTCACCCTCAGACGCTCTCCCATCCAATCTTGAGTTACGGGGTCTAACACTAGTCACTGGCCACCACGCCCATGCTGCAATTCGAGCAGTGGCTTTATACAAAACACCCCTCAGGTTCATCCTCGTCCCCATGAGACTCTGACCGTCGTGAAGGGTCGAAACGCTGTCAATACAAATAAAGACAGACCTTATATTTGTATAAATAAACACCGGAACTCTACCCGCTGTGTTTGAAAAAGTTTGAAAAAGTTGTAATGTGTTTGGCTGTCTTACATGAAAGTAACCAATATACCACTTATGCTCACCTATACTGTCACTTCTCCCTTTATGGTTTGGTTCTTGTCACTTGGGGTTCTTGTAGAACATCTCTTCACTGTTCAGTTGACTGTTATATTTTATATTTTTTGTGATTTAACTTTGATATTGATCAAAAAAGAAATTTTGATTCGCCTGAATTGAATTTATTACAAATGCTGGTTGGATTTCCTTTTTAGATTGAATCAGAACAGAAATTCTTTTCTGTAAAAATACTAATATTTTTTGTGAGATTAAATCTATCCAGGATTTCCTGTATTATCATATTGATCTTAAGGGAATGAGTTCCATGTGAACACTTGTCTTAAGCTATAAATGATATTCACTGCACTACAGAGACTCACCCCATAATGCTTTGCGGTAACTTTTATTTGAAAAACATTTTTGCCCATATCTTCGCCTGTGGTGACCCTAGGATGATGGGACTGCCACCAAATTGGTCAGCACGATGTGCTTCTGGTCCTCAGGTCATCTTCTGAGTCCTCACCCTCAGTTGGGGAGACCCCCAAATCATCACATTCCCTGCTTTTACGAGCATTTTCAGGCTCTCTGTGGCTGGAGCTATTCTTCTACAGCTGGGAGTAGTTTGCTTGTTAGAGGCCTTGTGTATGGTAACATATTAATAGGCTTGGAAGGTCTAAAAACTTGTAATGCGCTGTTCATGTGGTTGAGCATTGTAGGGGCTGAATATATGGTTACACTGTCATGCTTTTTCATTATGCAATTCATTTTCAGTATGCTGTTTCATTGTTATGCCCTCTAGGGGTTGTTTTGACCATTGCAGTTTATTGCTAAGTATATGAAAGAATGCACAAGCACAAAGCATATGTAATGCTGATAAATTTTTTATTGAGTTTGGGTTTTCATGATAATTGTATATGCTTTATTGGTTCACCATTATCACACTTATCACAATGATTCACACCAAAGTGATATAGATATTCCACAAAACTGTTGAAACTCACTTGATATGTTTGGGTGACCCATTTAGGGGGTCACCAGTGATTACACAATGTCATCTATAGTATGTCCATCTACCAATGCATATTTGTAATTTATTGCGTAGTATATAGTAGTATGTGCGTAATAAATGTATTCTCCTTTTTCTAAAGAAAAAGTACTGACTGGACAATCATTTATTGAGTGATATTATTGCATGCCAGTAATTAAAGATAAGTAGCCTACACCACCTCCCTTGAGTAGGCCTTAGATTGCTGCGCCTTGCTATCCTGTGAGAGTCAAGCGCTACAATGGGGTGTTTGGTTCCCGCTGAAGACAATTGAGGTACTATTACTTGTGCTGGCCACACAACTAATAACCCCATTTCTATCACCCTGCTTTCAACTGCTTCACAGGTTCAGAGGAGTAAAGGGGCAGCCATACATAACATGGCCTCTCCTCCCTTTCCCAAATGTAAAAATAAAAATAAATTGCCTCCTGCAACCCAATGCCACAACTGTCTATGCCTTCCCTTCCCACTCTTCCAGAAACTGTTCTCCCTGCTTTCTAGTGCTGCTCTGACAAACTCTCAGAGAGGCCTGTCACAGCAGTGATTTACTGGATTCAGATTCCACTTATTCATGCTAGTGTCTCTCTACCAGAGTCGTACATGGGAAGGCTATAGCAACTCTCATCTGGCCCACAGAGTGGTGAAGGGAGCACAGATTTTCCTTTTTTGTGTAGCCCTTGTTTATCTTCAGGTGCTGCTGCTGAAAGAAAACCCGCTCTCCCTTCTCTGCTATGGGATGCTGGCTTCATTTCATTGTTTTCTGCAAACAAGCCCACAACCACAGAAGTAGAGAAACATGTTTGTTTGCTTTTGTCTTCTTAGGAATTTGACCTGATTTCATCTCAGCAAAGAGTGGAACCATACATTGTAGAATGGTTTCCATGGTACTACTTGAAGAGAAACAGAAGATGTGTAGATAACCGTTGTGCTCCTTCAGCACAATGTTCAGGCTCCATCTCAGTGGGGGAGAACAGCCATTGAGGAGCCAAGCCTGAGTCTGCCACAGCAGGATTCAAGCACACTAGAGGAACACTGGGAGCTGACAGCCACATGATGCCCACTCTGCAGGCCTATAACAGTAGTAATGGCCTGCAAATGCAGTATTCTGGTTGGCTGACTAGCACCTAATTTTCTACTGCAGGCCTTAATTGCATATATTGTCTTTGCTATGAGTGGGGAAACTCTTCATCCATTTTTAATGTCTCCGATTGGTGTTACAAACCAATGTAGGTGTGGTGATTTACTATGCCTAATTCTAATCTCCCATTATTGTAGATTAAATAGTGGATGCTGTAATTTCTTCACATGCAGTTTTTTTATTCCTTTGCTTTCTAAAGGCATAATAATCAATTCTATTCATATTTATTCATATTTTAACATGTCCATAATCCACCCACTTTATTTTTTTACATTAATCAAAATGCTCTTTCACTCAAATCCCAAAGTCTGTTTGTCAGGATAATCATTACATTGACTTTTCCCACTTTGCAATTTTTATAATAGGTTTACCTGAGTGTTAAGGTGTTCGTTCATTAAGGTCTGCGATTGTGGAGGAAGTGTCAAAAATCTACCTTTGTTTTTTGAGTAGTAGCTGCTCCATCCTATCATTCCTCTTTGAGTTCCTCACTAGTTTCCCATCATTAGTCAATGTATGCTGTCCTCATTGTGACCAGCTGATACAAAATGTTCTAGCATAAATACTGACTTTCTTTTGATATAAATTTTTCACATATTCTGAGATCCTCCTCCTTGGTGATCTTTCCAACTATACCTTGTTGCACGGAAACAGTATCCCATAGATCTCATGTTTGGATTTACAATTTGTTTGATTGATTGTTGTCCTTTTGATGCTTTGAGGATGTGCACATTAATAGTTTGCATATGCAGTGGGAGGGGAGGCATGTTAAATAATATGCCAACTTTTTCTAATGTGTGCAGGTACACTGAAATTTCCTCTGAACACATTGTGCGTGATGCACTCTTTTGTGGTTCTGTACCTTGTGTAATCATCACTTTTCCGCCACCAACCACACAGCAAATTATAACAATTTGGATGTATGCTAAGAGCACAAGGGTACTTATAGACTGTATACAAACATGTTAAGGAATACAAATCATAAAAAGGAGATCAAATATTCCACCCCGAATCTTCACAGTCCTCCTAACCTCAGTAGGCTAGATTCAACCATAGCCCACACACAACCTCACACCGACCACCAGCCTACCCCACTCTCTGCCACAGATCCAACCACCTCTCAACTGATCCCCATTATAACCCGTCTTGAACTCAAAATCAACACTTTACTGGACAAAATATCACTATTACGAAAGGACATAAAGATTTGAGCCAACTCACCTTCCAGTCACACAACTATGGTGAATACTGTTCCTCCCAAAAACATGCACTCCAACCCCTCACGCTCTTCTCCTGATCAACTATACCCTTTACTCACTACCACCTAAACCTAGATGCACCACTACTGGAATGTCGCAGCTGGAAACAGAAATGCTGAGCAACACATAAAACAATGCTCCCACCCAACCCTGCTACCAGAAGATCCCGGTCAGCCTTGGCACTAGGAGGATCCCCTCCACTAATCGCCCTCACAGACCACCTACCCAATTAACTACCATCCAACTTATCCATTCTGGACCAAGAACATCACCTCTGCTAAACTGAGTGCTATTAAACTGTAGGTCAGCAGTCAAACATGCCATTGAAATAGCGGAAAATACCCTAGTACATAAAATTGACATTTGTCTTCTTACCAAAACCTGGCTAAATGACCACTCAGCCCACATTATTGATCTCCTCACCCCATCAGGCTTCTCAATCATTTGCAGCGACTGTAAGGAGCGTATCGGTGGTGGATTAGCTATCAAACACAAAAACGATCTATACCTAAAGGCCTTCCATGCAGCTGAATACCCTTCCTTTGAATATCTAGTAGTTGATCTCTCACCAGACACTCCAGTCTCATCAAATTCCATGTCATATATCATCCACCAGGTGAGAAAACTCAATTCTTCAAGGACTTAACAGACCTAATAACCCAAAACTCCCTGAAGGACACCACAGACATTATACTGGGAGACCAAAACCTGCATTTGAACGATGCCGAATATAGAATACTTCATGCCTTATCCACTCTCCTTGAAACGAATGATCCCATTCAACACTGCAAGCAATAAACTTGCAATAAAGGATCTACCCTCGATGCAATCATTTCCAACCTCAATACCATATCCCCCCATTCCATACTACCCACCGACTGGACCAACCACTGCCTAATTCTATTCGATATCAATGTCAACCATCCAAAGCTCCACACCTAAACTAAGCATCCTAAACACTGGGTGAGGAATACACACCAAATCCCTCATTCAGATATTGAATCTCTAATCAGTTCTCAAATTCTACCCCCACCCGACCTCACCTCCCACTACAAATCAAATATGGCAAAGTCTTTTGACACAGTAACACCTTTAAAACTCAAAAAATCAAGAAGTATTCCCTCCAGACCCTGGTTCAACAAATACCCTAATAAAGAGCGACGACAACTCAGGCTGGCTGAAAGAACCTGGAGTCAACAACCCTCACTGACCCATCTCTCTCTCCTCCGAGCTAAATGAATTAAATACAAGAAATGAATCTCCTCTTTCCCGCAACATCCAACTGATGACTCTGTTATGCGCTGTGAAGATGTTGTTAATTCTTCTCTGAAAAAATAATAATGATCAAACTCCTACTAGACCCCCTCTTCTCCCCTCACCAAAGATGCACTTTCTTCCAAAGATGGTCCCTCGTCTACTACTCCTCCAACCAATGGTGGTCCTCCCAAACCCACTTCCACATTGAGCCAGAGCACCAACCACACTCACATACAACTGAAAAACAATGCAACCTGGACCAATATTTAAAATATCTCTGAAGAAGAAGTCATTAAAATACTTGCATGCATGAATCTGACATTACACCTCTCTGACCCTCTTCCCTCCTCTCTTGTCAAAAACCTTAGACACATCATTTCACCAACATGGACTAAAACCATTAACTCCTCCTTATTTAGTGGCTCTATGTTGGCCACCCTAAAACTCGGGCAAGTCACCCCCATCAAAAACACCAGATACCGACCCGAAGGACCTCAATAATTACCGACCTATACCTAACCTCAACCTTCTTGCCAAAACTATTAAAAAATTAGTCCTTTCAGAACTTAAGAATCACATCGAAAAATTCAACCTACATGACACCTTCAAATTTGGGTTCAGGAAGGCTGCAGTATAGAGACTGCAATCCTGAACATCAACGATGACTTACACAGATCTCTAGACGATGGTCAGGCCTGCCTTTTAATCCTTCTGGACTTCACAGCGGCCTTTGATACAGTCAACCACAACATGTCTCTAAACACTCTCTCACAACATGCTGGCATAAATGGTATTGTCCTTCAGTGTTTTGCCTCCTACCTGAACCAACAATCACACTTTATCAAACTACAGGTCCACCTCACCAGCAGCATCAGTCTCACAAGAAGTTCCCCAAGGATCAAATCCTGTCCCCTGCCTTGTTCAACCTATATATGGAGCCCCTTGCAGTCATCCTGAAACAAGCCAGAATCACCCACCATCTCTACGGTGATGACACCCAACCCTGCATTAAAATCTCATCATCCAAAGACATCAAACACCTGACAACGCTCTATCCATGGTACAATACTGGCTGGCCAACAACCACTTAAAGCTTGACCCCAACAAAACCCAATTCCTCCTCATCCAATCAAAAGAAAAGTCCCATTGTGTCCATAACTGGCATGACAACCTAACTGCTTTAAACTGCAAACTATCTATCTCCAACTCTCTTAGGTCACTAGGGATTACTCCAGACAAAAACCAGAGTATGAAAGACCATATCAATGGCTCAACAAAAAGCACCTTCTACGCATTGAAACACCTAAAAAAATCAATCCCTTCATCCCCCTTTAAGACCTAAAGGCTGTAGTGCAATCTCTAGCCCTCTCCAAGCTGAACTATGGCAGCGCAATGATCACTGGTACCCCAAAAAGCCACCTTATCCCAATGAAATCCACACTCAATGCAGTGGCTATACTCTTCTCCTGGGAGAATTGCTATGATCACATCACGCCCACACTTAGGAAACTCAACTGGCTACCGATCAAAGCAAGAAGTATATTCAAAACAGCCTGTATAACCCACAAAGCTCCCTATACTGAAAAACCCACCTACCTTGCTAACAAGCTAGCAAAAACTGGCCAAAAGAGGCTCCTACAAAGCTCAAATATCTTACTCCTGATTCCGTACAAATTTATTTAAGAAAGAGAAATCACTCACCCGTTCGTTCTGTGGGAATATGCCCAGAATTTGGAAAGCTCTACCACAGGATCTACGTGACAACCAACCATTCCTTCTCTTCAGAAAAAAACTTAAATTACTTCTTTCAACAAATATCTGAACCCTCCCTCCTAAAATAATCAACTTCCCATGACACATTTCCCCTTTCCACCTCCTAAGAGCTGGAACTTCTCTACCTCTGGAAATAACAACACATTTATTAAGTCTGAAACAACCTTTCATCACTAACCCCGATCTTTAACGTCCATCCACTACACTATCTATTGTATATCATCACCTTGTATACCTACTATTTTTCTACTCATATGTATGCCCTGAAACTATTGCTGTGCAAACTCTGTGAAGTGCTCTGATACGCTTGAGTCAAGTTCAAACTCTATAAAACTCGAAAAATAAAGAAATTAATTAAAATAAATACAAAATAAATATTCCATCATTGCATCATGTTATATACTCAGGGCCACTGGACAATGGATTGTGGGACTGTGAATATACATTTGTTGCACTAGCCAGTCATCTGATACATAATTAGCAGATTTTAGCAAAAATTGTGTTTCTTGCTGAAATGAAAGGGTATTACAATTGTTGGATAGTGGATGCCGTGCCATACCAGATGGTTTAAGAAAGTTAAGCAGTGGCGGTTCCTCGAGGGAGTGCTGCAGGGCGGTGGGACGGGGCGGGGGAGGGGCAGGGTAGGGGTAGTAAACTCCGGCATACGGCCGAACAGAGTTAAGCAAATAAATGAATAAATAAAATGAATTACTTTGCGTGCGCTGCATCGCCGATTTGGTGTTGCAGCGCGCAATGTAAATCGTTTTATTTATTCATTTATTTACTTAACTTCGTTCGGCCATATGCCGGAGTTTACTACCCCCCACCCTGCCCCTCCCCGCCCCGCCTCACCGCCCGCAGAACTCCTCGAGGAGCCGCCACTGAAGTTAAGTGGTCACTTTCAGCTGTCGATTGCTGTAATAATCCATTTAATGAGGTGACAATGTTATGCGGATAATTTAAACAGGGTGTATTTAATGATTACTTCTTTGACATGTTTCAGGTTCGCATTATAGACTGTGCTCTCAAAGCTGCAGTTATTTCAACAGTACTCTCAAGCTTAGAAGTATTGCAAATCATATCTTTTAAAGGTTCCATACTTTGAATCCCAGAGTAACTACACAGTGAAGTATGTACATAATAAATAGGAAATGCGCTACACTGTTCTGCAGAGCTGCTTTAATGGAACAAGGTGCTGCCCTATTGCCACTTAATGTGCCTTTCTTGAAGTACACGTTAGTTAACTCTTTTGCTCCAATTAGGCCTCCTCTGCCGCATAATTCCACTTGTCCTGGAATTAAGATACCTGAGCTAAAGTGGTAAGGGTAAAATTACAAAGAAGATGAATAACTATATAGTTATTTCTTTTTGCATTGGATTCTACCATTGTACTCTTCTGGACTAAGGCAGCTGGAAGACGGTTTAAAATGTTACACTTCATTAGGCTTTGACTCCCAGCGCCCAGAATGATCCACTGACTTTCCAAATTAGGAAGGGGCTGGAAATGAGGAAAGTAGCTGTACAGTGTGTTCCGAGTGGCTGCACCCTGAAAATGTCCTTTGGGCCAGATGTATCATCATTGTATTTTGCGAGTCCTTAGTAGCGAATTTTACCGATTCGCTATTAAGGACTCGCAAAATGCAATGTATGTAGGTTTCGCAATAATAATTGCGATTCCTACATATTCCTTAATTGCGAATCGCAAATTGCGATTCGCAATTAAGGAATACCTTCCCAGAGGCCCATAGGAATGAATGGGAAGACATTCGCAATTTACGAGTACCCAATAGGTACTTGCAAACTGCGAATGCAATTTCAAGGGTGCAAGGGTGCCAAAAGGGCACCCTGTTGCACCCCTGAAATATGCATGTGTGAACATGTGGCACACATACATGCGCTAAGGGCATGTATGTGCGCCACATGGCACTTTGAAAAATGCAAAAAGTGCATTTTTCAAGGAAATCACAAATTACCACCAACTGGAAGTTGGTGGTAATTTGCGATTCCTTAAGGCCAAATCGCAACGTTTGGGTGCTTCCAGAATTGCATTTAAGGATTCGCAATTTGCGATTCCTTAAATGCAGTCGCAAAATAGGGAATCGCAAATTTTGCGATTCCCTATTTTGCGATGGCCTTTTGGGATGATACATCCCAAAAGGCTTTTTCCTGTTCGCAAACGGGCCGATTCTGAGAATCGGCCCGTTTGCGAACGGGAAAAAGGCTTGATACATCTGGCCCTTTGTCTTTAATACCAAGTGTTCAGAAATATACCAGAAAAGGTGCTTGCCACTCTTTTAAACTTAACTAACAATTTGTTGCATTTTCTTGTTATGGATTTACAATTTGTTACAAGGGCAAATGTAAGAGGTAGCAATTAAAATATTTTAGAAGGGGAATGTCCATCCCTTGGAGTAAGTAGGAACCTCAAGGAAAACAGAATGTAGTGTTTTCTGAATTGCATTGTCACTTTATGAATGTAAGGTATGAATTTTATCTCCACCTAGAAATGTATCTTTTTTTTTTTAATTAGAGTTTAAATCTATATGTAATTATAAGGATGGCTGTTTTCAAATTGTTTAAAATGTTTTTTTGCTTTTATGGCATGATGTCGAATAAGTATTTTGGAAATGGAAATGGATGATCATCCGTACTGGAGACCTAAACTTGCTTTGTTGTTGTACTGCAGGTCTCTGGCCTGCATTTGGGTAACTTGAAAATTGTGTAGTCAGGCACACTACAGGGCCAGGTGTCTTTTAAATAGAATGCTCCATGGTGCTAATCCGTGTCAAATGTCTGTGTTGGAAAGATGAATGAAGCAGATTCATTTACAATTCTTTCATTTTTAAAACCTAACCAGCCTTTATGTCTTAGAAGGTGTTATATCTACCTGATGCTACAAACAAATGATGAAGTATCAAAATAAAGCATGCAGTGGAAGTCAAAAAATATAACTCATAAGGCGTTTGTTCAAATAAACATCTCTTCCTATCTTTACCTGATAACAAAAGCCAGTTTGAAAAAGTTCAAGACAGTGTAACATATTTCCACCGTTGGGAGTCATTGCAACATCTTTAGCCCCAGTTGGTGCTTTCTGTTCTTTAATAGATGCAACATCGGGACCAGAAAAGATTTACGTGGATCTTGGTATAAGGAACAAAACATGATGAAATGACTTGTGCTTTGTTTTGTAGTATTATTAAATGTACACGGGGTTAGTCCTGGTGCCATGTTTTTTTTGCATGAGTAAAGCACCTCTCTAAGTATCTATTTTTATAGTTTCTTTGTAATTTACATTGTATTCTTGTGGGTTTGTAAAAATCTCACCACATCCAATTTATTACAAATATTCCTAACATATACTAACCTGGGTATTTTATTTACGCCATCTAATGCAAAGCAATCAACCAGACAAGGTCTAGCAAGACTTGCTTCAGGATTCCCCCACCACTTGATCCATAGTAAAAGTGGGGAGGCTTAGTTCCTCGTGGACAATAAAAATTGCTGTACTTTTCAGGGCTGCCAGCAATCTATGAGCAAAGCCATTTTCTGACTGCTGGATAGACCCTGTATTTTCATGGCCACAGACCCCTGCTCCATATAACCCGGCTGACACTCCTTTACTTCTGTGCAAATTGAGCATCCCTTCAATTGGTTTGCTTTTCAGTTTGCTGGCAAATCTAAAGATTGCCTCCATGTTCCTTCCTAAAAGCTGGGGGGCATATTTACGTTCCCTGGCGCATCCCTGCATGTCAGCAGGGATGCGCCAGGGAAAATGCGTCACACAAGTTTAACCTTGCGCCACGTCCGATGCGCCGCATTTACAATGCGGCACATCGTGGCGCAAGGATAAGCAGATGCGTGACGCATCTGCCGGCGGAAGGTTGGCGCAGTGCTGAAGTTGTGTCGCAAGCGCGACGCAACTCCAGCACTGTTCCAACCTTCCCTATCCCTAACATGGTGCGTCAATCCTTACGCCTGCTTGAAGCAGGCGTAAGGATTTGACGCACCAGTGTCGGAAAAGTGACTGCGTGAAATCTTGTAGATTTCACTACGTCACTTTTCCGAGGCGTTCCTGTGCCAGAACGCCCCCCCCCTGCGCCGGTACGCCCACATGAAACCTGACGCAGGTTTCATGTGGGGCAGGGGTTTACTACGTGACGCATCTCCCTAGATGCGTCACGTTGTAAATATAGCGCAACGCAGCGCATGGTTTGCGTCGCCGCTGCGTCACATGCGTGATGCAACGGCGGCGCAAAAGTGGCGCAAGGGGCTTGTAAATATGCCCCCGGGTTTTTAAGTTTATGAGGGCATTCCAGCCAAGGGATGAACTTAGGGTGATGCCTAAATAATTAAGATGTTTCCCCCCTCCAGGCGTGTACCCCATCGTAAAAAACCTTGTTTTCATGTTGAATTTCCCACATGACATAATGTATGTTTTAGTGTAGTTGACATTTAAATTTATGGAAAACATATAAGTCAGAAAAGAATCCAGCATTATTTGTAAGCCATTTGCTGTATGGGACATGATAACCGTGTCATCCGCGTACAGCAAGATAGGCATGTGGTAATTCCCCTTCCTTGGCATATCTCTGACTGTTTCCATCATATGTTTACTGGCCCCATTAATATATAGCAGAAACAAGAAGGATGCAAGAGCACCCCTTAGTGAGTTAATCTGTGCAGACCTTTCTCCCTGCGGGGCAAAACATATAGAAATCATTAAATCATAATGGTGCCACTTTATAGGATCTAACAGGTGGAGGTCCACCCCTAGGTTTTCCATAATGTACCATAGCTTTACCCTATTTACCATGTCGAATTTGCTTGTTAAAGCTATAAATGCCACATGGAGGGTACCCTTCTTGAACAATGCATATTATCCTGCTATAAGGTATCGATCCAGTGATTGCTCGACCCTGCCGATGCCCGACCTACATTTTTGTTACTATTACAGTCAGATGTGCACCCAAAACAGGATGTGACACCCAGCAGCACTGATAGTGCACACATGTTGTGGTATACACTTTCGAAAAAATCATTTTTGTTAGGAAATTGAGAGAACATCACCTGAACCTCGACAGAGCAACATTAAACTGCATGGAGGTGTCAGGATTTATACTTTGGCCTATGACCTTTAGACCTCAAGGAAAATGTTCCCTTTTATAACAGGTGTGATATGCTCAGAGGCTCTTATACTTAATCCAACTGAAAAATGTAATTGCGTGAATTTTTCACCTGTATGTTACCAGATCACCTTTCAGTTCCCCTTTTGCACTCACTCATAATTTGATCATTTTAGACGCCCTCCAGCATTCTGGGGTTTGAAACCTTGCGTGCACTCTCAAGTACACCCTCTTTAATAACATAACCAAAGCAAAGCAGAGCACTATTGGTTCAGGCATTCATCTATAAACATCAAGGACAACAACTTTAGGGATGAACGTTTCGACACACTTGTCTGTTGAAGTGGGATCAGAAAACTCGGTGATATTCTTTTGCTTTATAATGTTCTGTGTGGGAGTCTGTGTATGTTGTTTGTATACACAGTGAGAGAGAAACTTCCAGTTAAAGATTTCTTAGCTTCATAAAAGCCAAGAGTGCGTGAAAGTCAGCTGCAGGATTTGTATAGGTCCTTTTCACCTTCAGAAAGACCCCTAGAAAACCTTACACAATTTTTTTATTTTTTGAGGTAGAACATTTTTTATCATGCTTTTTATGTACTGGGGATGTGTTTGATTATGATTGGGTTCCGATTAGCATTTCAACATTCATTTTCATCTGTGAACTTTTTCACTATTTTTGAGATTTAATTCTTTTTCATGCAGCATTTTTTAACATTTAATTTTGCTTGATTTATGGATTTCTAATTTTTTTTTTTTTTACAGAGTTTTATATAGCGGGAACTTGACCCGAATAGGGTATCAGAGCACTTTACAGAGCACCAGTTGCATTACATGAGGACACATTCATTTTTATTAGGCACGGGGAGATTACGTGATTTGCCCAGAATCACAGGATGTTCAGCGTCATTGCCGAGACTCAAACCCAGTTCCCCAGATTCGAGGTCGACTGCCCTAGCCGTTAGGCCAACTCCTCTCTCCAATTAATTTTTCTATTAATTTTGAAAGTAACTTCTTATTTCTATTTAGTGTTTATTGGTTGTTGTTAATTGGTTGTACTCTCCTTTATCGTATAGCATTTGAATCTCTTTCCAATTTTATCTAATTTGTGTTTTATTCTTTTTATAGTTCTTCTTTTATAATTACAATGGTTTGGAGCACTGAATTTCTTTATTCCTTGATGCATTGCTGGAGAGATTGACTTGTTATGCGCAACACCTAGCTGCATGGATTGACCTGCTGCCATACAGAGCTGGACCAATTTCTCACTCTTCCACAAACTTTCAGGACTGCTTTCTGAGGTCTGTGTCGGAAAGCGCAACTCCTTCCATAGTCAAAGCACACAGCACTTACCTCTAACTATTCTCTAAGGGGCAGATTTACGAGTTCTGGCGCATCTCTGCAAATCAGCAGGGATGCGCCAGAACAGATGCGACACGCAATTCCTTCCCTGCGCCACCACAAATGCATCGCATTTACAATGCGGTGCACCGTGGTGCAAGGATAGGGCGATGCGTGTCACATCCTGTGGCGTAAGGGCGGGGCATTGCTGGAGTCGTGTCGCAAGCGCGACGCGGCTCCAGCAATGCTCAGGAGCGCCCTATGCCTAACATGCTGCGTCACTCCTTACGCCTGCTTCAAGCAGGCGCAGGGTATTGACGCAGCGTGGACGTAAAAGTGACTCAGTGAAATCATGTAGATTTCACTGCGTCACTTTTACAAGGCGTTCCCTGCGACGGAACGCCCACCCTGCGACGGAACGCCCACAAGAAACCTAACGCAGGTTTCATGTGGCGCAGGGCTTTACAACTTGACGCATCTCCCTAGATGCGTCATGTTGTAAATAAGGCGCAACGTGGCGCATGGTTTGCGCCGCCGCTGCATCTCAGAAGTGACGCAACGGCGGCGTAAATGTGGCGCATGGGCCTTGTAAATCTGCCCCTGTGTATCTTCACTTTTGCTCTCAGCTTTATCCACCCTACCTTTCCTCTTCAATTGGACGAGCACACTTTATGATATATTCAATCAATTTAGCATCAGTCCATGCCTTTTCTTGAAAGTGGTCATAGTATTCACTGAATATGTAAGTCCAATAATCATGTTTACTTTATTTATTTTTTTAAATCATTTTATGGATATTACCTCAAAGAACTTTGCATCTATATCTGCAAAAGTTATATATGTTCGTGTATTTACCAAAGTACAGAATTTGAATTTGAATAAAATCCGTTTATAGGGCTGCAAATGATTAAACCTGTGGGCTCGGACATGCAATTCTCAGATTGCACCGATACGTCATATCAGTTGCTTTAGCCAGATGAGCTGTTTCACAAACAGTGCAATTTTAGTCTCCTCAAAAAAGAAAATACACTGGGGAACGGCATGAAACCGGCAGAGCATAATTTAAATATTACAAATGAATACACTGCTCTTAAATAACTGACCTTTTTCAACATAAGAAAAAGCACATACCGCACGTGTGGCGCACCCATGGATGGAATGCTAGGTAATTTATTAATTATTTAGATGATTTTCACAGCGCTAATATAAATAATTGTAAAGGCAAGCAGAAATGTACCCGCAGTCAGCCCACAAGGATACAATACTCACACATGCATGAACTTCCTTTCTTAAAAATTAAACAATTGGTAAAGCATGATGGAATAGATTTGGAAGTTGGAGAACTTGGGGGCATATTATCAAGCACGGCGTTAAAATTATCGCCGGTTTAGCGGCAGAAAACTGCCGCTAAAGCAGCGATAATGGGCTTGATAATATGCCCTGGAGAATTCCAATAGAAGCCCATGTTGACACCAGAACATGGGCTTCTATTGGAATTCTCCAGGGCATATTATCAAGCCCATTACCGCCGCTTTAGCGGCAGTTTTCTGCCGCTAAACCGGCGATAATTTTAACGCCGTTTCTTGATAATATGCCCCTTGATGCCCAGGATAGTGAACAATACTTCCTAGGACTGCCCTATACTTTTGAATATCACATGAAACAACAGTTTCAGCTAAGTAACCAAATGACTCTGTATCAAAAAACTTTCAACCAGTTACATTAAGTATGCTCGGCCTTAGAGGTCAAACATGTTTGCCAATTTGACTATTAAAAAAAGTGTCTTAGGGTCATATTAGCAAGGGCACTATCGCCGCTTTAGCGGCACTTTTTGCCGCTAAGGCGGCGATATTTATATCGCCCTATCAGCAAACTGTCTCTAACAGCAGTTAGCGACAGTTTGCGGGCATTAGCGCCCGTTTTTTTACCGCTTTGCATGTCAGCGATATTTATCGCTAATGACATGCAAAGTGGGCGTTCCCGACGAACAAACCTGGGAAACACTCGATAACAGGCCTATCGCCTATTAGCAAGGTGGCCATGGCCCCAGTTAGCGACGTGAAAAGTCGCGCTAACCGGGGTCATCGCCATTTATTTAACACCTGCAATTAGCAGGTGTTAGCCATACCTAACATGGGGGGGTGGATTATGCTGATACGACCACAGGGTCGTATCAGCAAGGTGTTCTCCCTTCTCCATGCAACATCGCTGGTTTTTCAGCGATGTTGGCCCATTTCCCCCGCTATCGCTGGAATATTCATCGCCATAGCGCTAATCGTTGCTAATACAGCGTTAGCGTGGCGATATATTCCAGCGATAGCCGGCGATAAAAAAAATCACGCTAAGCAGGGTTAGCGATGATTATCGCCTCTTCTTGCTAATATGCCCCTTAGTTTTATAAAAAATAGCTGGTGAAAAATACTGCAAAACGCTTTTTGCAGGAAAGCTACCACTAATTATTTTGCAGAAAAAATTACCCCTAAAAAGTGTTAGTGGGAAAGGTTATGCAAAGCTAAGTTACTTCAGAACTACGTGGAGTTGCCAAGTTGGTCAGCTTTGTAAAAACCTGCCGTTGAAATATAATAACCACCCCTAGCAGGAGCTCCACATTTCGCTTCTCAAATTCTAACTTTGGATCTACAAGTCACACTATGCTTAGTACTGTTGGCTGAGAAAAGAGGGCTAGCCAAAAGTCTCTCGCATCCCGGTCATGAAGTGAGCACCTGGAGGCTGGTCTTAAGATTTGCCCCTTCTGCACGAGGCCACTGAGAGCTAAATGTAATCCTCTTACTTTAGATATAATAAGGCCAGACACACTGGTATATCTTGGAGACAATTTAAAATGAGGTGTCACCTTTCATTATGTTTTAGATTGTAAATGTGTTGTGGTTTCAAGAAACATTTACTTAGCAAATGCTCTTTAAAAGTAGGAAAAAGTGATAATTATTATGAAACCTTGGGGCCTATTACCAACAGCGTGCGTTAATTAACGCAAACCACAGTTAGCGTCGTTTTTTTATCGCTGGATTTGTTTGCGGAGATAACGCGTTATTAGCAACGTTTTATCTCCAATGCGAAACAAATCCAGCGATGGCGGCGATTCCCAGCATTAGCACGAGAATTCCTTGCGATAAATTCCTATCGCTAAGGAAAAACTCGCTAATAGGCAGGTGGGGACTTAACCGTAGAATCCACCTCCCATAGACTATAATGGCTAAGTCAGGTTTCTAGCAGGTGTTAAAATCCAGCGCTAATCGGGGTTAACGCACATTTTTTTATCGCTTCGCGGGCCTTGCTAATAGTGTGAAGTTGTGTTTGCGACTGTCTGCGTGTATTTTTAGTGAGGAACGCCCACTTTGCATGTCATTAGCGATAAATATCGCTGACATGCAAAGCGGTAAAAAACGGGCGCTAATGCCCGCAAACTGTCGCTAACTGCTGTTAGAGACAGTTTGCTGATAGGGCGATAAAAATATCGCCGCTTTAGCGGCAAAAAGTGCCGCTAAAGCGGCGATAGTGCCCTTGCTAATATGCCCCCTAGATCGATAACCATTTGAATGTACTAAACGCTGACACATCACAACTTCTACAGTTCATCTTCCCTTAGTCTTTGTACTACACGGTACACAAATGCCAAAATGTGCATGTGCTTCAGCCTGTGCCTCAAACCATTGAATAATTTTTAACATGCGACCTCTTTAGAAAAAGCCATGGTACACATCTGTTGGGATGGTGTGAGCATCTACATTCCACCTCTTAAGCCTAATGTTTTTACATAACTAATTATAGCAGACATCTGCAGGGTAAATTGAAAAAATTGCTCATTCCAGTTTCTTTCAGTAGGTTTCCTTGAAAGCGAAAAATGCATGTACCACACCTGCACTTTCTTTATAAGGCTAGGCAAGAAGTGGGTAAAGTGTTACAGTCAGGTGAAGTGGGGTTCGAAAACACCGTCACATATTGTGTGACACTCACGCACAAGTACAGTTTGTCTTAACTGAACCGTCTGAAAGACAATGTGGCAAAAATGGATTTGAACTTCAGCTATGCAAGACCACAGGGAAGCAACCACTGGGAAATATTCAGTACTCAAAGACTCCCCTGGGAAACAGTTTAAATAGCATGCAGAGTTCACTCACATTTAAGGTAACCAGATGACTCCATGACTTTAGGGATACTATTTCCCAATCCCCAACTTTATTTATTTATTTATTTATTAAGGAGTTTATAAAGCGCACAGCTACCCCCAACGGGGATGTCCCGGCGCTAACTTTCCTTTAACTACCTAAAATATTCTGGGAGTGAAAGTTTTGTATCATTTCAAAGAAGTCAGTTGGACTTACTTGTTGCGTGTTGTGATGTTTTATGACGTAACCCTTTTAACTCCTAATGGACTTCGTAGTGCTCAGTCATAGGTATCATAGGTGTCAATTGCAAAAAGAACAATTGATGGACAGAATGCAGAACAATGTCATACATTCACCCCAGTACAGAGATCTGGGCCTAAATCCATCGTTTTTTTGCTCACCATGCCATTCCAGTTTGGACCCAGCCATATGCAAATCAGTCTTGACCCTGAGCCCAATGGGAACAGTCCAGCCCGAACTGCCAGGCCAGGTCCTCACTGGACTGGAAACAAGCATCCTAGGACCGGTTTCGGGGTTTCACCCCTCTTCAGCCAGGATAGCTTGACTCCAGTGGCATGGAGAGCACGGGACCCACGTCTGGGCATACCCGTCCCACTCGGGGTGACAAATGCAAAAAGAACAATTGATGGACAGAATGCAGAACAATGTCATACATTCACCCCAGTACATAGATCTGGGCCTAAATCCATCGTTTTTTGCTCACCATGCCATTCCAGTTTGGATCCAGCCATATGCAAATCAGTCTTGACCCTGCGCCCAATGGGAACAGTCCAGCCCGAACTGCCAGGCCAGGTCCTCCCTGGACTGGAAACAAGCATCCTAGGACCGGTTTTGGGGTTTCACCCCTCTTCAGCCAGGATAGCTTGACTCCAGTGGCATGGAGAGCACGGGACCCACGTCTGGGCATACCCGTCCCACTCGCGGTGACAAATGCAAAAAGAACAATTGATGGACAGAATGCAGAACAATGTCATACATTCACCCCAGTACAGAGATCTGGGCCTAAATCCATCGTTTTTTGCTCACCATGCCATTCCAGTTTGGACCCAGCCATATGCAAATCAGTCTTGACCCTGCGCCCAATGGGAACAGTCCAGCCCGAACTGCCAGGCCAGGTCCTCCCTGGACTGGAAACAAGCATCCTAGGACCGGTTTCGGGGTTTCACCCCTCTTCAGCCAGGATAGCTTGACTCCAGTGGCATGGAGAGAACGGGACCCACGTCTGGGCATACCCATCCCACTCGGGGTGACAAATGCAAAAAGAACAATTGATGGACAGAATGCAGAACAATCTCATACATTCACCCCAGTACAGAGATCTGGGCCTAAATCCATCGTTTTTTTGCTCACCATGCCATTCCAGTTTGGACCCAGCCATATGCAAATCAGTCTTGACCCTGCGCCCAATGGGAACAGTCCAGTCCGAACTGCCAGGCCAGGTCCTCCCTGGACTGGAAACAAGCATCCTAGGACCGGTTTCGGGGTTTCACCCCTCTTCAGCCAGGATAGCTTGACTCCAGTGGCATGGAGAGCACGGGACCCACGTCTGGGCATACCCGTCCCATTCGGGGTGACGGGTGCAAAAAGAACAATTGATGGACAGAATGCAGAACAATGTCATACATTCACCCCAGTACAGAGATCTGGGCCTAAATCCATCGTTTTTTTGCTCACCATGCCATTCCAGTTTGGACCCAGCCATATGCAAATCAGTCTTGACCCTGCGCCCAATGGGAACAGTCAGCCCGAACTGCCAGGCCAGGTCCTCCCTGGACTGGAAACAAGCATCCTAGGACCTTCAGCCAGGATAGCTTGACTCCAGTGGCATGGAGAGCACGGGACCCACGTCTGTGCATACCCGTCCCACTCGGGGTGACACATGCAAAAAGAACAATTGATGGACAGAATGCAGAACAATGTCATACATTCACCCCAGTACAGAGATCTGGGCCTAAATCCATCGTTTTTTTGCTCACCTTGCCATTCCAGTTTGGACCCAGCCATATGCAAATCAGTCTTGACCCTGCGCCCAATGGGAACAGTCCAGCCCGAACTGCCAGGCCAGGTCCTCCCTGGACTGGAAACAAGCATCCTAGGACCGGTTTCGGGGTTTCACCCTCTTCAGCCAGGATAGCTTGACTCCAGTGGCATGGAGAGCACGGGACCCACGTCTGGGCATACCCGTCCCACTCGGGGTGACAAATGCAAAAAGAACAATTAATGGACAGAATGCAGAACAATGTCATACATTCACCCCAGTACAGAGATCTGGGCCTAAATCCATCGTTTTTTTGCTCACCATGCCATTCCAGTTTGGACCCAGCCATATGCAAATCAGTCTTGACCCTGCACCCAATGGGAACAGTCCAGCCCGAACTGCCAGGCCAGGGCCTCCCTGGACTGGAAACAAGCATCCTAGGACCGGTTTCGGGGTTTCACCCCTCTTCAGCCAGGATAGCTTGACTCCAGTGGCATGGAGAGCACGGGACCCACGTCTGGGCATACCCGTCCCACTCGGGGTGACAAATGCAAAAAGAACAATTGATTCACAGAATGCAGAACAATGTCATACATTCACCCCAGTACAGAGATCTGGGCCTAAATCCATAATTTTTTGCACACCATGCCATTCCAGTTTGGACCCAGCCATATGCAAATCAGTCTTGACCCTGCGCCCAATGGGAACAGTCCAGCCCGAACTGCCAGGCCCTCCCTGGACTGGAAACAAGCACCCTAGGACCGGTTTCGGGGTTTCACCCCTCTTCAGCCAGGATAGCTTGACTCCAGTGGCATGGAGAACATGGGACCCACGTCTGGGCATACCCGTCACACTCGGGGTGACAAATGCAAAAAGAACAATTGATGGACAGAATGCAGAACAATGTCATACATTCACCCCAGTACAGAGATCTGCTCCTAAATCCATCGTTTTTTTGCTCACCATGCCATTCCAGTTTGAACCCAGCCATATGCAAATCAGTCTTGACCCTGCGCACAATGGGAACAGTCCAGTCCGAACTGCCAGGCCAGGTCCTCCCTGGACTGGAAACAAGCATCCTAGGACCGGTTTCGGGGTTTCACCCCTCTTCAGCCAGGATAGCTTGACTCCAGTGGCATGGAGAGCACGGGACCCACGTCTGGGCATACCCGTCCCACTCGGGGTGACAAATGCAAAAAGAACAATTGATTCACAGAATGCAGAACAATGTCATACATTCACCCCAGTACAGAGATCTGGGCCTAAATCCATCGTTTTTTTGCTCACCATGCCATTCCAGTTTGGACCCAGCCATATGCAAATCAGTCTTGACCCTGAGCCCAATGGGAACAGTCCAGCCCGAACTGCCAGGCCAGGTCCTCCCTCGCCTGGAAACAAGCATGCTAGGACCAGTTTCGGGGTTTCACCCCTCATCAGCCAGGATAGCTTGACTCCAGTGGCATGGAGAGCACGGGACCCACGTCTGGGCATACCCGTCCCACTCGGGGTGACAAATGCAAAAAGAACAATTGAGGGACAGAATGCAGAACAATGTCATACATTCACCTCAGTACAGAGATCTGGGCCTAAATCCATCGTTTTTTTGCTCACCATGCCATTCCAGTTTGGACCCAGCCATATGCAAATAAGTCTTGACCCTGCGCCCAATGGGAACAGTCCAGCCCGAACTGCCAGGCCAGGTCCTCCCTGGACTGGAAACAAGCATCCTAGGACCGGTTTCGGGGTTTCACCCCTCTTCATCCAGGATAGCTTGACTCCAGTGGCATGGAGAGCACGGGACCCACGTCTGGGCATACCCGTCCCACTCGGGGTGACAAATGCAAAAAGAACAATTGATACACAGAATACAGAACAATGTCATACATTCACCCCAGTACAGAGATCTGGGCCTAAATCCATCGTTTTTTTGCTCACCATGCCATTCCAGTGTGGACCCAGCCATATGCAAATCAGTCTTGACCCTGCGCCCAATGGGAACAGTCCAGCCCGAACTGCCAGGCCAGGTCCTCCCTGGACTGGAAACAAGCATCCTAGGACCGGTTTCGGGGTTTCACCCCTCTTCAGCCAGGATAGCTTGACTCCAGTGGCATGGAGAGCACGGGACCCATGTATGGGCATACCCGTCCCACTCGGGTGACAAATGCAAAAAGAACAATTGATGGACAGAATGCAGAACAATGTCATACATTCACCCCAGTACAGAGATCTGGGCCTAAATCCATCGTTTTTTTGCTCACCATGCCATTCCAGTTTGAACCCAGCAATATGCAAATCAGTCTTGACCCTTCGCCTAATGGGAACAGTCCAGCCCGGACTGCCAGGCCAGGTCCTCTCTGGACTGGAAACAAGCATCCTAGGACCGGTTTCGGGGTTTCACCCCTCTTCAGCCAGGATAGCTTGACTCCAGTGGCATGGAGAGCACGGGACCCACGTCTGGGCATACCCGTCCCACTCGGGGTGACACATGCAAAAAGAACAATTGATGGACAGAATGCAGAACAATGTCATACATTCACCCCAGTACAGAGATCTGGGCCTAAATCCATCGTTTTTTTGCTCACCTTGCCATTCCAGTTTGGACCCAGCCATATGCAAATCAGTCTTGACCCTGCGCCCAATGGGAACAGACCAGCCCGAACTGCCAGGCCAGGTCCTCCCTGGACTGGAAACAAGCATCCTAGGACCGGTTTCGGGGTTTCACCCCTCTTCAGCCAGGATAGCTTGACTCCAGTGGCATGGAGAGCACGGGACCCACGTCTGGGCATACCAGTCCCACTCGGGGTGACAAATGCAAAAAGAACAATTGATGGACAGAATGCAGAACAATGTCATACATTCACCCCAGTACAGAGATCTGGGCCTAAATCCATCGTTTTTTTGCTCACCATGCCATTCCAGTTTGGACCCAGCCATATGCAAATCAGTCTTGACCCTGCACCCAATGGGAACAGTCCAGCCCGAACTGCCAGGCCAGGTCCTCCCTGGACTGGAAACAAGCATCCTAGGACCGGTTTCGGGGTTTCACCCCTCTTCAGCCAGGATAGCTTGACTCCAGTGGCATGGAGAGCACGGGACCCACGTCTGGGCATACCCGTCCCACTCGGGGTGACAAATGCAAAAAGAACAATTGATTCACAGAATGCAGAACAATGTCATACATTCACCCCAGTACAGAGATCTGGGCCTAAATCCATAATTTTTTTGCACACCATGCCATTCCAGTTTGGACCCAGCCATATGCAAATCAGTCTTGACCCTGCGCCCAATGGGAACAGTCCAGCCCGAACTGCCAGGCCCTCCCTGGACTGGAAACAAGCACCCTAGGACCGGTTTCGGGGTTTCACCCCTCTTCAGCCAGGATAGCTTGACTCCAGTGGCATGGAGAACATGGGACCCACGTCTGGGCATACCCGTCACACTCGGGGTGACAAATGCAAAAAGAACAATTGATGGACAGAATGCAGAACAATGTCATGCATTCACCCCAGTACAGAGATCTGCTCCTAAATCCATCGTTTTTTTGCTCACCATGCCATTCCAGTTTGAACCCAGCCATATGCAAATCAGTCTTGACCCTGCGCACAATGGGAACAGTCCAGCCCGAACTGCCAGGCCAGGTCCTCCCTGGAGTGGAAACAAGCATCCTAGGATCGGTTTCGGGGTTTCACCCCTCTTCAGCCAGGATAGCTTGACTCCAGTGGCATGGAGAGCATGGGACCGACGTCTCGGCATACCCGTCCCACTCGGGGTGACACATGCAAAAAGAACAATTGATGGACAGAATGCAGAACAATGTCATATATTCACCCCAGTACAGAGATCTGGGCCTTAATCCATCGGTTTTTTGCTCACCATGCCATTCCAGTTTGGACCCAGCCATATGCAAATCAGTCTTGACCCTGCGCCCAATGGGAACAGTCCAGCCCGAACTGCCAGGCCAGGTCCTCCCTGGACTGGAAACAAGCATCCTAGGACCGGTTTCGGGGTTTCACCCCTCTTCAGCCAGGATAGCTTGACTCCAGTGGCATGGAGAGCACGGGACCCACGTCTGGGCATACCCGTCCAACTCGGGGTGACAAATGCAAAAAGAACAATGGATGGACAGAATGCAGAACAATGTCATACATTCACCCCAGTACAGAGATCTGGGCCTAAATCCATCGTTTTTTTGCTCACCATGCCATTCCAGTTTGGACCCAGCCATATGCAAATCAGTCTTGACCCTGCGCCCAATGGGAACAGTCCAGCCCGAACTGCCAGGCCAGGTCCTCCCTGGACTGGAAACAAGCATCCTAGGACCGGTTTCGGGGTTTCACCCCTCTTCAGCCAGGATAGCTTGACTCCAGTGGCATGGAGAGCACGGGACCCACGTCTGGGCATACCCGTCCCACTCGGGGTGACAAATGCAAAAAGAACAATTGATGGAGAGAATGCAGAGCAATGTCATACATTCACCCCAGTACAGAGATCTGGGCCTAAATCCATCATTTTTTTGCTCACCATGCCATTCCAGTTTGGACCCAGCCATATGCAAATCAGTCTTGACCCTGGGCCCAATGGGAACAGTCCAGCCCGAACTGCCAGGCCAGGTCCTCCCTGGACTGGAAACAAGCACCCTAGGACCGGTTTCGGGTTTACCCCTCTTCAGCCAGGATAGCTTGACTCCAGTGGCATGGAGAACATGGGACCCACGTCTGGGCATACCCGTCCCACTCGGGGTGACAAATGCAAAAAGAACAATTAATGGACAGAATGCAGAACAATGTCATACATTCACCCCAGTACAGAGATCTGGGCCTAAATCCATCGTTTTTTTGCTCACCATGCCATTCCAGTTTGGACCCAGCCATATGCAAATCAGTCTTGACCCTGCGCCCAATGGGAACAGTCCAGCCCAAACTGCCAGGCCAGGTCCTCCCTGGACTGGAAACAAGCATCCTAGGACCGGTTTCGGGTTTCACCCTCTTCAGCCAGGATAGCTTGACTCCAGTGGCATGGAGAGCACGGGACCCACGTCTGGGCATACCCGTCCCACTCGGGGTGACAAATGCAAAAAGAACAATTGATGGACAGAATGCAGAACAATGTCATACATTCACCCCAGTACAGAGATCTGGGCCTAAATCCATCGTTTTTTTGCTCACCATGCCATTCCAGTTTGGACCCAGCCATATGCAAATCAGTCTTGACCCTGCGCCCAATGGGAACAGTCCAGCCCGAACTGCCAGGCCAGGTCCTCCCTGGACTGGAAACAAGCATCCTAGGACCGGTTTCGGGGTTTCACCCCTCTTCAGCCAGGATAGCTTGACTCCAGTGGCATGGAGAGCACGGGACCCACGTCTGGGCATACCCGTCCCACTCGGGTTGACAAATGCAAAAAGAACAATTGATGGAGAAAATGCAGAACAATGTCATACATTACCCCAGTACAGAGATCTGGGCCTAAATCCATCGTTTTTTGCTCACAATGCCATTCCAGTTTGGACCCAGCCATATGCAAATCAGTCTTGACCCTGCGCCCAATGGGAACAGTCCAGCCCGAACTGCCAGGCCAAGTCCTCCCTGGACTGGAAACAAGCATCCTAGGACCGGTTTCGGGGTTTCACCCCTCTTCAGCCAGGATAGCTTGACTCCAGTGGAATGGAGAGCACGGGACCCACGTCTGGGCATACCCGTCCCACTCGGGGTGACAAATGCAAAAAGAACAATTGATGGACAGAATGCAGAACAATGTCATACATTCACCCCAGTACAGAGATCTGGGCCTAAATCCATCGTTTTTTTGCTCACCATGCCATTCCAGTTTGGACCCAGCCATATGCAAATCAGTCTTGACCCTGCGCCCAATGGGAACAGTCCAGCCCAAACTGCCAGGCCAGGTCTTCCCTGGACTGGAAACAAGCATCCTAGGACCGGTTTCGGGGTTTCACCCCTCTTCAGCCAGGATAGCTTGACTCCAGTGCCATGGAGAGCACGGGACCCACGTCTGGGCATACCCATCCCACTCGGGGTGACTAGAACAATTGATGGACAGAATGCAGAACAATGTCATACATTCACCCCAGTACAGAGATCTGGGCCTAAATCCATCGTTTTTTTGCTCACTATGCCATTCCAGTTTGGACCCAGCCATATGCAAATCAGTCTTGACCCTGCGCCCAATGGGAACAGTCCAGCCCAAACTGCCAGGCCAGGTCCTCCCTGGACTGGAAACAAGCATCCTAGGACCGGTTTCGGGGTTTCACCCCTCTTCAGCCAGGATAGCTTGACTCCAGTGGCATGGAGAGCACGGGACCCACGTCTGGGCATACCCGTCCCACTCAGGGTGACAAATGTAAAAAGAACAATTGATGGACAGAATGCAGAACAATTTCATACATTCACCCCAGTACAGAGATCTGGGCCTAAATCCATCGTTCTTTTGCTCACCATGCCATTCCAGTTTGGACCCAGCCATATGCAAATCAGTCTTGACCCTGCGCCCAATGGGAACAGTCCAGCCCGAACTGCCAGGCCAGGTCCTCCCTGGACTGGAAACAAGCATCCTAGGACCGGTTTCGGGTTTCACCCCTCTTCAGCCAGGATAGCTTGACTCCAGTGGCATGGAGAGCACGGGACCCACGTCTGGGCATACCCGTCCCACTCGGGTTGACAAATGCAAAAAGAACAATTGATGGAGAAAATGCAGAACAATGTCATACATTCACCCCAGTACAGAGATCTGGGCCTAAATCCATCGTTTTTTTGCTCACCATGCCATTCCAGTTTGGACCCAGCCATATGCAAATCAGTCTTGACCCTGCGCCCAATGGGAACAGTCCAGCCCGAACTGCCAGGCCAAGTCCTCCCTGGACTGGAAACAAGCATCCTAGGACCGGTTTCGGGGTTTCACCCCTCTTCAGCCAGGATAGCTTGACTCCAGTGGCATGGAGAGCACGGGACCCACGTCTGGGCATACCCGTCCCACTCGGGGTGACAAATGCAAAAAGAACAATTGATGGACAGAATGCAGAACAATGTCATACATTCACCCCAGTACAGAGATCTGGGCCTAAATCCATCGTTTTTTTGCTCACCATGCCATTCCAGTTTGGACCCAGCCATATGCAAATCAGTCTTGACCCTGCGCCCAATGGGAACAGTCCAGCCCGAACTGCCAGGCCAGGTCCTCCCTGGACTGGAAACAAGCATCCTAGGACCGGTTTCGGGGTTTCACCCCTCTTCAGCCAGGATAGCTTGACTCCAGTGGCATGGAGAGCACGGGACCCACGTCTGGGCATACCCGTCCCACTCGGGGTGACAAATGCAAAAAGAACAATTGATGGAGAGAATGCAGAGCAATGTCATACATTCACCCCAGTACAGAGATCTGGGCCTAAATCCATCATTTTTTTGCTCACCATGCCATTCCAGTTTGGACCCAGCCATATGCAAATCAGTCTTGACCCTGGGCCCAATGGGAACAGTCCAGCCCGAACTGCCAGGCCAGGTCCTCCCTGGACTGGAAACAAGCACCCTAGGACCGGTTTCGGGGTTTACCCCTCTTCAGCCAGGATAGCTTGACTCCAGTGGCATGGAGAACATGGGACCCACGTCTGGGCATACCCGTCCCACTCGGGGTGACAAATGCAAAAAGAACAATTAATGGACAGAATGCAGAACAATGTCATACATTCACCCCAGTACAGAGATCTGGGCCTAAATCCATCGTTTTTTTGCTCACCATGCCATTCCAGTTTGGACCCAGCCATATGTAAATCAGTCTTGACCCTGCGCCCAATGGGAACAGTCCAGCCCGAACTGCCAGGCCAGGTCCTCCCTGGACTGGAAACAAGCATCCCAGGACCGGTTTCGGGGTTTCACCCTCTTCAGCCAGGATAGCTTGACTCCAGTGGCATGGAGAGCACGGGACCCACGTCTGGGCATACCCGTCCCACTCGGGGTGACAAATGCAAAAAGAACAATTGATGGACAGAATGCAGAACAATGTCATACATTCACCCCAGTACAGAGATCTGGGCCTAAATCCATCGTTTTTTTGCTCACCATGCCATTCCAGTTTGGACCCAGCCATATGCAAATCAGTCTTGACCCTGCGCCCAATGGGAACAGTCCAGCCCAAACTGCCAGGCCAGGTCCTCCCTGGACTGGAAACAAGCATCCTAGGACCGGTTTCGGGGTTTCACCCCTCATCAGCCAGGATAGCTTGACTCCAGTGGCATGGAGAGCACGGGACCCACGTCTGGGCATACCCGTCCCACTCGGGGTGACAAATGCAAAAAGAACAATTGATGGACAGAATGCAGAACAATGTCATACATTCACCCCAGTACAGAGATCTGGGCCTAAATCCATCGTTTTTTGCTCACCATGCCATTCCAGTTTGGACCCAGCCATATGCAAATCAGTCTTGACCCTGCGCCCAATGGGAACAGTCCAGCCCGAACTGCCAGGCCAGGTCCTCCCTGGACTGGAAACAAGCATCCTAGGACCGGTTTCGGGGTTTCACCCCTCTTCAGCCAGGATAGCTTGACTCCAGTGGCATGGAGAGAACGGGACCCACGTCTGGGCATACCCGTCCCACTCGGGTTGACAAATGCAAAAAGAACAATTGATGGAGAAAATGCAGAACAATGTCATACATTACCCCAGTACAGAGATCTGGGCCTAAATCCATCGTTTTTTTGCTCACAATGCCATTCCAGTTTGGACCCAGCCATATGCAAATCAGTCTTGACCCTGCGCCCAATGGGAACAGTCCAGCCCGAACTGCCAGGCCAAGTCCTCCCTGGACTGGAAACAAGCATCCTAGGACCGGTTTCGGGGTTTCACCCCTCTTCAGCCAGGATAGCTTGACTCCAGTGGAATGGAGAGCACGGGACCCACGTCTGGGCATACCCGTCCCACTCGGGGTGACAAATGCAAAAAGAACAATTGATGGACAGAATGCAGAACAATGTCATACATTCACCCCAGTACAGAGATCTGGGCCTAAATCCATCGTTTTTTTGCTCACCATGCCATTCCAGTTTGGACCCAGCCATATGCAAATCAGTCTTGACCCTGCGCCCAATGGGAACAGTCCAGCCCAAACTGCCAGGCCAGGTCTTCCCTGGACTGGAAACAAGCATCCTAGGACCGGTTTCGGGGTTTCACCCCTCTTCAGCCAGGATAGCTTGACTCCAGTGCCATGGAGAGCACGGGACCCACGTCTGGGCATACCCATCCCACTCGGGGTGACTAGAACAATTGATGGACAGAATGCAGAACAATGTCATACATTCACCCCAGTACAGAGATCTGGGCCTAAATCCATCGTTTTTTTGCTCACCATGCCATTCCAGTTTGGACCCAGCCATATGCAAATCAGTCTTGACCCTGCGCCCAATGGGAACAGTCCAGCCCAAACTGCCAGGCCAGGTCCTCCCTGGACTGGAAACAAGCATCCTAGGACCGGTTTCGGGGTTTCACCCCTCTTCAGCCAGGATAGCTTGACTCCAGTGGCATGGAGAGCACGGGACCCACGTCTGGGCATACCCGTCCCACTCAGGGTGACAAATGCAAAAAGAACAATTGATGGACAGAATGCAGAACAATGTCATACATTCACCCCAGTACAGAGATCTGGGCCTAAATCCATCGTTCTTTTGCTCACCATGCCATTCCAGTTTGGACCCAGCCATATGCAAATCAGTCTTGACCCTGCGCCCAATGGGAACAGTCCAGCCCGAACTGCCAGGCCAGGTCCTCCCTGGACTGGAAACAAGCATCCTAGGACCGGTTTCGGGGTTTCACCCTCTTCAGCCAGGATAGCTTGACTCCAGTGGCATGGAGAGCACGGGACCCACGTCTGGGCATACCCGTCCCACTCGGGTTGACAAATGCAAAAAGAACAATTGATGGAGAAAATGCAGAACAATGTCATACATTCACCCCAGTACAGAGATCTGGGCCTAAATCCATCGTTTTTTTGCTCACCATGCCATTCCAGTTTGGACCCAGCCATATGCAAATCAGTCTTGACCCTGCGCCCAATGGGAACAGTCCAGCCCGAACTGCCAGGCCAAGTCCTCCCTGGACTGGAAACAAGCATCCTAGGACCGGTTTCGGGGTTTCACCCCTCTTCAGCCAGGATAGCTTGACTCCAGTGGCATGGAGAGCACGGGACCCACGTCTGGGCATACCCGTCCCACTCGGGGTGACAAATGCAAAAAGAACAATTGATGGACAGAATGCAGAACAATGTCATACATTCACCCCAAGTACAGAGATCTGGGCCTAAATCCATAATTTGTTTGCTCACCATGCCATTCCAGTTTGGACCCAGCCATATGCAAATCAGTCTTGACCCTGCGCCCAATGGGAACAGTCCAGCCCGAACTGCCAGGCCCTCCCTGGACTGGAAACAAGCACCCTAGGACCGGTTTCGGGGTTTCACCCCTCTTCAGCCAGGATAGCTTGACTCCACTGGCATGGAGAACATGGGACCCACGTCTGGGCATACCCGTCCCACTCGGGGTGACAAATGCAAAAAGAACAATTGATGGACAGAATGCAGAACAATGTCATACATTCACCCCAGTACAGAGATCTGCTCCTAAATCCATCGTTTTTTTGCTCACCATGCCATTCCAGTTTGAACCCAGCCATATGCAAATCAGTCTTGACCCTGCGCACAATGGGAACAGTCCAGCCCGAACTGCCAGGCCAGGTCCTCCCTGGACTGGAAACAAGCATCCTAGGATCGGTTTCGGGGTTTCACCCCTCTTCAGCCAGGATAGCTTGACTCCAGTGGAATGGAGAGCATGGGACCCACGTCTCGGCATACCCGTCCCACTCGGGGTGACACATGCAAAAAGAACAATTGATGGACAGAATGCAGAACAATGTCATATATTCACCCCCAGTACAGAGATCTGGGCCTTAATCCATCGTTTTTTGCTCACCATGCCATTCCAGTTTGGACCCAGCCATATGCAAATCAGTCTTGACCCTGCGCCCAATGGGAACAGTCCAGCCCGAACTGCCAGGCCAGGTCCTCCCTGGACTGGAAACAAGCATCCTAGGACCGGTTTCGGGGTTTCACCCCTCTTCAGCCAGGATAGCTTGACTCCAGTGGCATGGAGAGCACGGGACCCACGTCTGGGCATACCCATCCCACTCGGGGTGACAAATGCAAAAAGAACAATTGATGGACAGAATGCAGAACAATGTCATACATTCACCCCAGTACAGAGATCTGGGCCTAAATCCATCGTTTTTGCTCACCATGCCATTCCAGTTTGGACCCAGCCATATGCAAATCAGTCTTGACCCTGCGCCCAATGGGAACAGTCCAGCCCGAACTGCCAGGCCAGGTCCTCCCTGGACTGGAAACAAGCATCCTAGGACCGGTTTCGGGGTTTCACCCTCTTCAGCCAGGATAGCTTGACTCCAGTGGCATGGAGAGCACGGGACCCACGTCTGGGCATACCCGTCCCACTCGGGGTGACAAATGCAAAAAGAACAATTGATGGACAGAATGCAGAACAATGTCATACATTCACCCCAGTACAGAGATCTGGGCCTAAATCCATCGTTTTTTGCTCACCATGCCATTCCAGTTTGGACCCAGCCATATGCAAATCAGTCTTGACCCTGCGCCCAATGGGAACAGTCCAGCCCGAACTGCCAGGCCAGGTCCTCCCTGGACTGGAAACAAGCATCCTAGGACCGGTTTCGGGGTTTCACCCCTCTTCAGCCAGGATAGCTTGACTCCAGTGGCATGGAGAGCACGGGACCCACGTCTGGGCATACTCCGTCCCACTCGGGGTGACAAATGCAAAAAGAACAATTGATGGAGAGAATGCAGAGCAATGTCATACATTCACCCCAGTACAGAGATCTGGGCCTAAATCCATCATTTTTTTGCTCACCATGCCATTCCAGTTTGGACCCAGCCATATGCAAATCAGTCTTGACCCTGGGCCCAATGGGAACAGTCCAGCCCGAACTGCCAGGCCAGGTCCTCCCTGGACTGGAAACAAGCACCCTAGGACCGGTTTCGGGGTTTCACCCCTCTTCAGCCAGGATAGCTTGACTCCAGTGGCATGGAGAACATGGGACCCACGTCTGGGCATACCCGTCCCACTCGGGGTGACAAATGCAAAAAGAACAATTAATGGACAGAATGCAGAACAATGTCATACATTCACCCCAGTACAGAGATCCGGGCCTAAATCCATCGTTTTTTTGCTCACCATGCCATTCCAGTTTGGACCCAGCCATATGCAAATCAGTCTTGACCCTGCGCCCAATGGGAACAGTCCAGCCCGAACTGCCAGGCCAGGTCCTCCCTGGACTGGAAACAAGCATCCTAGGACCGGTTTCGGGTTTCACCCCTCTTCAGCCAGGATAGCTTGACTCCAGTGGCATGGAGAGCACGGGACCCACGTCTGGGCATACCCGTCCCACTCGGGGTGACAAATGCAAAAAGAACAATTGATGGACAGAATGCAGAACAATGTCATACATTCACCCCAGTACAGAGATCTGGGCCTAAATCCATCGTTTTTTTGCTCACCATGCCATTCCAGTTTGGACCCAGCCATATGCAAATCAGTCTTGACCCTGCGCCCAATGGGAACAGTCCAGCCCAAACTGCCAGGCCAGGTCCTCCCTGGACTGGAAACAAGTATCCTAGGACCGGTTTCGGGGTTTCACCCCTCTTCAGCCAGGATAGCTTGACTCCAGTGGCATGGAGAGCACGGGACCCACGTCTGGGCATACCCGTCCCACTCGGGGTGACAAATGCAAAAAGAACAATTGATGGACAGAATGCAGAACAATGTCATACATTCACCCCAGTACAGAGATCTGGGCCTAAATCCATCGTTTTTGCTCACCATGCCATTCCAGTTTGGACCCAGCCATATGCAAATCAGTCTTGACCCTGCGCCCAATGGGAACAGTCCAGCCCGAACTGCCAGGCCAGGTCCTCCCTGGACTGGAAACAAGCATCCTAGGACCGGTTTCGGGGTTTCACCCCTCTTCAGCCAGGATAGCTTGACTCCAGTGGCATGGAGAGCACGGGACCCACGTCTGGGCATACCCGTCCCACTCGGGTTGACAAATGCAAAAAGAACAATTGATGGAGAAAATGCAGAACAATGTCATACATTCACCCCAGTACAGAGATCTGGGCCTAAATCCATCGTTTTTTTGCTCACCATGCCATTCCAGTTTGGACCCAGCCATATGCAAATCAGTCTTGACCCTGCGCCCAATGGGAACAGTCCAGCCCGAACTGCCAGGCCAAGTCCTCCCTGGACTGGAAACAAGCATCCCAGGACCGGTTTCGGGGTTTCACCCCTCTTCAGCCAGGATAGCTTGACTCCAGTGGCATGGAGAGCACGGGACCCACGTCTGGGCATACCCGTCCCACTCGGGGTGACGAATGCAAAAAGAACAATTGATGGACAGAATGCAGAACAATGTCATACATTCACCCCAGTACAGAGATCTGGGCCTAAATCCATCGTTTTTTTGCTCACCATGCCATTCCAGTTTGAACCCAGCCATATGCAAATCAGTCTTGACACTGCGCCCAATGGGAACAGTCCAGCCGGAACTGCCAGGCCAGGTCCTCCCTGGACTGGAAACAAGCATCCTAGGACCGGTTTAGGGGTTTCACCCCTCTTCAGCCAGGATAGCTTGACTCCAGTGGCATGGAGAGCACGGGACCCACGTCTGGGCATACCCGTCCCACTCGGGGTGATACATGCAAAAAGAACAATTGATGGACAGAATGCAGAACAATGTCATACATTCACCCCAGTACAGAGATCTGGGCCTTAATCCATCGTTTTTTTGCTCACCATGCCATTCCAGTTTGGACCCAGCCATATGCAAATCAGTCTTGACCCTGCGCCGAATGGGAACAGTCCAGCCCGAACTGCCAGGCCAGGTCCTCCCTGGACTGGAAACAAGCATCCTAGGACCGGTTTCGGGGTTTCACCCCTCTTCAGCCTGGATAGCTTGACTCCAGTGCCATGGAGAGCACGGGACCCACGTCTGGACATACCCGTCCCACTCGGGGTGACAAATGCAAAAAGAACAATTGATGGAGAGAATGCAGAGCAATGTCATACATTCACCCTAGTACAGAGATCTGGGCCTAAATCCATCGTTTTTTTGCTCACCATGCCATTCCAGTTTGGACCCAGCCATATGCAAATCAGTCTTGACCCTGCGCCCAATGGGAACAGTCCAGCCCGAACTGCCAGGCCAGGTCCTCCCTGGACTGGAAACAAGCATCCTAGGACCGGTTTCGGGGTTTCACCCCTCTTCAGCCAGGATAGCTTGACTCCAGTGGCATGGAGAGCACGGGACCCACGTCTGGGCATACCCGTCCCACTCTGGTTGACAAATGCAAAAAGAACAATTGATGGACAGAATGCAGAACAATGTCATACATTCACCCCAGTACAGAGATCTGGGCCTAAATCCATCGTTTTTTTGCTCACCATGCCATTCCAGTTTGGACCCAGCCATACGCAAATCAGTCTTGACCCTGCGCCCAATGGGAACAGTCCAGCCCGAACTGCCAGGCCAGGTCCTCCCTGGACTGGAAACAAGCATCCTAGGACAGGTTTCGGGGTTTCACCCCTCTTCAGCCAGGATAGCTTGACTCCAGTGGCATGGAGAGCACGGGACCCACGTCTGGGCATACCCGTCCCAAGCGGGGTGACAAATGCAAAAAGAACAATTGATGGACAGAATGCAGAACAATGTCATACATTCACCCCAGTACAGAGATCTGGGCCTAAATCCATAATTTTTTTGCTCACCATGCCATTCCAGTTTGGACCCTGCCATATGCAAATCAGTCTTGACCCTGCGCCCAATGGGAACAGTCCAGCCCGAACTGCCAGGCCCTCCCTGGACTGGAAACAAGCACCCTAGGACCGGTTTCGGGGTTTCACCCCTCTTCAGCCAGGATAGCTTGACTCCAGTGGCATGGAGAACATGGGACCCACGTCTGGGCATACCCGTCCCACTCGGGGTGACAAATGCAAAAAGAACAATTGATGGACAGAATGCAGAACAATGTCATACATTCACCCCAGTACAGAGATCTGCTCCTAAATCCATCGTTTTTTTGCTCACCATGCCATTCCAGTTTGAACCCAGCCATATGCAAATCAGTCTTGACCCTGCTCACAATGGGAACAGTCCAGCCCGAACTGCCAGGCCAGGTCCTCCCTGGACTGGAAACAAGCATCCTAGGATCGGTTTCGGGGTTTCACCCCTCTTCAGCCAGGATAGCTTGACTCCAGTGGCATGGAGAGCATGGGACCCACGTCTCGGCATACCCGTCCCACTCGGGGTGACACATGCAAAAAGAACAATTGATGGACAGAATGCAGAACAATGTCATATATTCACCCCAGTACAGAGATCTGGGCCTTAATCCATCGTTTTTTGCTCACCATGCCATTCCAGTTTGGACCCCGCCATATGCAAATCAGTCTTGACCCTGCGCCCAATGGGAACAGTCCAGCCCGAACTTCCAGGCCAGGTCCTCCCTGGACTGGAAACAAGCATCCTAGGACCGGTTTCGGGGTTTCACCCCTCTTCAGCCAGGATAGCTTGACTCCAGTGGCATGGAGAGCATGGGACCCACGTCTGGGCATACCCATCCCACTCGGGGTGACAAATGCAAAAAGAACAATTGATGGACAGAATGCAGAACAATGTCATACATTCACCCCAGTACAGAGATCTGGTCCTAAATCCATCGTTTTTTTGCTCACCATGCCATTCCAGTTTGGACCCAGCCATATGCAAATCAGTCTTGACCCAGCGCCCAATGGGAACAGTCCAGCCCGAACTGCCAGGCCAGGTCCTCCCTGGACTGGAAACAAGCATCCTAGGACCGGTTTCGGGGTTTCACCCCTCTTCAGCCAGGATAGCTTGACTCCAGTGGCATGGAGAGCACGGGACCCACGTCTGGGCATACCCGTCCCACTCGGGGTGACAAATGCAAAAAGAACAATTGATGGACAGAATGCAGAACAATGTCATACATTCACCCCAGTACAGAGATCTGGGCCTAAATCCATCGTTTTTTTGCTCACCATGCCATTCCAGTTTGGACCCAGCCATCTGCAAATCAGTCTTGACCCTGTGCCCAATGGGAACAGTCCAGCCCGAAATGCCAGGCCAGGTCCTCCCTGGACTGGAAACAAGCATCCTAGGACCGGTTTTGGGGTTTCAGCCCTCTTCAGCCAGGATAGCTTGACTCCAGTGGCATGGAGAGCACGGGACCCACGTCTGGGCATACCCGTCCCACTCGGGGTGACAAATGCAAAAAGAACAATTGATGGAGAGAATGCAGAGCAATGTCATACATTCACCCCAGTACAGAGATCTGGGCCTAAATCCATCATTTTTTTGCTCACCATGCCATTCCAGTTTGGACCCAGCCATATGCAAATCAGTCTTGACCCTGGGCCCAATGGGAACAGTCCAGCCCGAACTGCCAGGCCAGGTCCTCCCTGGACTGGAAACAAGCACCCTAGGACCGGTTTCGGGGTTTCACCCCTCTTCAGCCAGGATAGCTTGACTCCAGTGGCATGGAGAACATGGGACCCACGTCTGGGCATACCCGTCCCACTCGGGGTGACAAATGCAAAAAGAACAATTAATGGACAGAATGCAGAACAATGTCATACATTCACCCCAGTACAGAGATCTGGGCCTAAATCCATCGTTTTTGCTCACCATGCCATTCCAGTTTGGACCCAGCCATATGCAAATCAGTCTTGACCCTGCGCCCAATGGGAACAGTCCAGCCCGAACTGCCAGGCCAGGTCCTCCCTGGACTGGAAACAAGCATCCTAGGACCGGTTTTGGGGTTTCACCCCTCTTCAGCCAGGATAGCTTGACTCCAGTGGCATGGAGAGCACGGGACCCACGTCTGGGCATACCCGTCCCACTCGGGGTGACAATTCAAAAAGAACAATTGATGGACAGAATGCAGAACAATGTCATACATTCACCCCAGTACAGAGATCTGGGCCTAAATCCATCGTTTTTTTGCTCACCATGCCATTCCAGTTTGGACCCAGCCATATGCAAATCAGTCTTGACCCTGCGCCCAATGGGAACAGTCCAGCCCAAACTGCCAGGCCAGGTCCTCCCTGGACTGGAAACAAGCATCCTAGGACCGGTTTCGGGGTTTCACCCCTCTTCAGCCAGGATAGCTTGACTCCAGTGGCATGGAGAGCACGGGACCCACGTCTGGGCATACCCGTCCCACTCGGGGTGACAAATGCAAAAAGAACAATTGATGGAGAGAATGCAGAGCAATGTCATACATTCACCCCAGTACAGAGATCTGGGCCTAAATCCATCTTTTATTTGCTCACCATGCCATTCCAGTTTGGACCCAGCCATATGCAAATCAGTCTTGACCCTGGGCCCAATAGGAACAGTCCAGCCCGAACTGCCAGGCCAGGTCCTCCCTGGACTGGAAACAAGCACCCTAGGACCGGTTTCGGGGTTTCACCCCTCTTCAGCCAGGATAGCTTGACTCCAGTGGCATGGAGAACATGGGACCCACGTCTGGGCATACCCGTCCCACTCGGGGTGACAAATGCAAAAAGAACAATTAATGGACAGAATGCAGAACAATGTCATACATTCACCCCAGTACAGAGATCTGGGCCTAAATCCATCGTTTTTTTGCTCACCATGCCATTCCAGTTTGGACCCAGCCATATGCAAATCAGTCTTGACCCTGCGCCCAATGGGAACAGTCCAGCCCGAACTGCCAGACCAAGTCCTCCCTGGACTGGAAACAAGCATCCTAGGACCGGTTTCGGGGTTTCACCCCTCTTCAGCCAGGATAGCTTGACTCCAGTGGCATGGAGAGCACGGGACCCACGTCTGGGCATACCCGTCCCACTCGGGTGACAAATGCAAAAAGAACAATTGATGGACAGAATGCAGAACAATGTCATACATTCACCCCAGTACAGAGATCTGGGCCTTAATCCATCGTTTTTTGCTCACCATGCCATTCCAGTTTGGACCCAGCCATATGCAAATCAGTCTTGACCGTGCGCCGAATGGGAACAGTCCAGCCCGAACTGCCAGGCCAGGTCCTCCCTGGACTGGAAACAAGCATCCTAGGACCGGTTTCGGGGTTTCACCCCTCTTCAGCCAGGATAGCTTGACTCCAGTGGCATGGAGAGCACGGGACCCACGTCTGGGCATACCCGTCCCACTCGGGGTGACAAATGCAAAAAGAACAATTGATGGACAGAATGCAGAACAATGTCATACATTCACCCCAGTACAGAGATCTGGGCCTAAATCCATCGTTTTTTGCTCACCATGCCATTCCAGTTTGGACCCAGCCATATGCAAATCAGTCTTGACCCTGCGCCCAATGGGAACAGTCCAGCCCGAACTGCCAGGCCAGGTCTTCCCTGGACTGGAAACAAGCATCCTAGGACCGGTTTCGGGGTTTCACCCTCTTCAGCCAGGATAGCTTGACTCCAGTGCCATGGAGAGCACGGGACCCACGTCTGGGCATACCCGTCCCACTCGGGGTGACAAATGCAAAAAGAACAATTGATGGAGAGAATGCAGAGCAATGTCATACATTCACCCTAGTACAGAGATCTGGGCCTAAATCCATCGTTTTTTGCTCACCATGCCATTCCAGTTTAGACCCAGCCATATGCAAATCAGTCTTGACCCTGCGCCCAATGGGAACAGTCCAGCCCGAACTGCCAGGCCAGGTCCTCCCTGGACTGGAAACAAGCATCCTAGGACCGGTTTCGGGGTTTCACCCCTCTTCAGCCAGGATAGCTTGACTCCAGTGGCATGGAGAGCACGGGACCCACGTCTGGGCATACCCGTCCCACTCGGGTTAACAAATGCAAAAAGAACAATTGATGGAGAAAATGCAGAACAATGTCATACATTCACCCCAGTACAGAGATCTGGGCCTAAATCCATCGTTTTTTTGCTCACCATGCCATTCCAGTTTGGACCCAGCCATATGCAAATCAGTCTTGACCCTGCGCCCAATGGGAACAGTCCAGCCCGAACTGCCAGGCCAAGTCCTCCCTGGACTGGAAACAAGCATCCTAGGACCGGTTTCGGGGTTTCACCCCTCTTCAGCCAGGATAGCTTGACTCCAGTGGCATGGAGAGCACGGGACCCACGTCTGGGCATACCCGTCCCACTCGGGGTGACAAATGCAAAAAGAACAATTGATGGACAGAATGCAGAACAATGTCATACATTCACCCCAGTACAGAGATCTGGGCCTAAATCCATCGTTTTTTTGCTCACCATGCCATTCCAGTTTGAACCCAGCCATATGCAAATCAGTCTTGACACTGCGCCCAATGGGAACAGTCCAGCCCGAACTGCCAGGCCAGGTCCTCCCTGGACTGGAAACAAGCATCCTAGGACCAGTTTCGGGGTTTCACCCTCTTCAGCCAGGATAGCTTGACTCCAGTGGCATGGAGAGCACGGGACCCACGTCTGGGCATACCCGTCCCACTCGGGGTGATACATGCAAAAAGAACAATTGATGGACAGAATGCAGAACAATGTCATACATTCACCCCAGTACAGAGATCTGGGCCTTAATCCATCGTTTTTTGCTCACCATGCCCTTCCAATTTGGACCCAGCCATATGCAAATCAGTCTTGACCCTGCGCCGAATAGGAACAGTCCAGCCTGAACTGCCAGGCCAGGTCCTCCCTGGACTGGAAACAAGCATCCTAGTACCGGTTTCGGGGTTTCACCCCTCTTCAGCCAGGATAGCTTGACTCCAGTGGCATGGAGAGCATGGGACCCACTTCTGGGCATACCTGTCCCACTGTTGGTGACAAATGCAAAAAGAACAATTGATGGACAGAATGCAGAATAATGTCATACATTCACCCCCGTACAGAGATCTGGGCCTAAATCCATCGTTTTTTGCTCACCACGCCATTCCAGTTTGGACCCAGCCATATGCAAATCAGTCTTGACCCTGCGCCCAATGGGAACAGTCCAGCCCGAACTGCCAGGCCAGGTCCTCCCTGGACTGGAAACAAGCATCCTAGGACCGGTTTCGGGGTTTCACCCCTCTTCAGCCAGGATAGCTTGACTCCAGTGGCATGGAGAGGACGGGACCCACGTCTGGGCATACCCGTCCCACTCGGGGTGACAAATGCAAAAAGAACAATTGATGGAGAGAATGCAGAGCAATGTCATACATTCACCCCAGTACAGAGATCTGGGCCTAAATCCATCATTTTTTTGCTCACCATGCCATTCCAGTTTGGACCCAGCCATATGCAAATCAGTCTTGACCCTGCGCCCAATGGGAACAGTCCAGCCCGAACTGCCAGGCCAGGTCCTCCCTGGACTGGAAACAAGCACCCTAGGACCGGTTTCGGGGTTTCACCCCTCTTCAGCCAGGATAGCTTGACTCCAGTGGCATGGAGAACATGGGACCCACGTCTGGGCATACCCGTCCTGAAGTACTGGGTTTTATTGGACCCAGCGGTGCCAGGGAACACACCCAATGACCTCGAGTTCTTCCTGTCTCAGACTACAGAAACACAGAGTCTTCTTGGTGGCTTCAAAGATCAATTTATTGGCTGCAGCCAGCAACAGGTATCCTAGAAGTACAACAATGTGTATGTTCTCAGGAGACTGCCTTCTCATGGAAACCAGCTATCTCTTTTATACAGAATATTATGCTTTAGGCAAACATTCCTTATTTTTACAGTGGGTCATTCACATATTTCTTACAACAAAAGAAAAGACAGATTCATGATGACAAGCCCATTTTCAGTTTGTCCAGCCCACAACCAAATACCCAGTGAGGCCCAACACCTGCAACAGATATAATCTGGACCCCTAATAAAACCGGGCACCTCCTCCTCGTAAAGCAGGTCATAAAGAAAGAGCAGTGACAGGTGTGAATAAGATTTAGATATAGATGTGTGCAATGAAGGGTTTATGGCATGCTGCACCTGGGCCCCTAATCTCGATCGGCCACTGGGAACTAAAACTGGCCGAACAGGTTCTGGCTCTGGACAGTGGAGTCAGCTTGCCCAGGTCACTGAAAGTGTACGTGTCCCCTAAGGCGCGTTTTGGCTTGAGACATTGCCTTATGTGAGGGCAACCACAAAATGGCTGCCGTACACAAAATGGAACCCGAGGGTTCACAAGGGAATCGTTAATATTAGAGTGATCCCGTCACTCGAATATGACGCAAATACTCAGATATAGCATACCTGTCATTACCGGTCTGCTGATACCAAAATCGTCATGTTACAATGATGTTAATGACACAGGTCCAGAATTTTCAGTACCACAGTCCCACTCGGGGTGACAAATGCAAAAAGAACAATTGATGGACAGAATGCAGAACAATGTCATACATTCACCCCAGTACAGAGATCTGGGCCTAAATCCATCGTTTTTTTGCTCACCATGCCATTCCAGTTTGGACCCAGCCATATGCAAATCAGTCTTGACCCTGCGCCCAATGGGAACAGTCCAGCCCAAACTGCCAGGCCAGGTCCTCCCTGGACTGGAAACAAGCATCCTAGGACCGGTTTCGGGGTTTCACCCCTCTTCAGCCAGGATAGCTTGACTCCAGTGGCATGGAGAGCACGGGACCCACGTCTGGGCATACCCGTCCCACTCGTGGTGACAAATGCAAAAAGAACAATTGATGGAGAAAATGCAGAACAATGTCATACATTCACCCCAGTACAGAGATCTGGGCCTAAATCCATCTTTTTTTTGCTCACCATGCCATTCCAGTTTGGACCCAGCCATATGCAAATCAGTCTTGACCCTGCGCCCAATGGGAACAGTCCAGCCCGAACTGCCAGGCCAAGTCCTCCCTGGACTGGAAACAAGCATCCTAGGACCGGTTTCGGGGTTTCACCCCTCTTCAGCCAGGATAGCTTGACTCCAGTGGCATGGAGAGCACGGGACCCACGTCTGGGCATACCCGTCCCACTCGGGGTGATACATGCAAAAAGAACAATTGATGGACAGAATGCAGAACAATGTCATACATTCACCCCAGTACAGAGATCTGGGCCTTAATCCATCGTTTTTTTGCTCACCATGCCATTCCAGTTTGGACCCAGCCATATGCAAATCTGTCTTGACCCTGCGCCGAATGGGAACAGTCCAGCCCGAACTGCCAGGCAAGGTCCTCCCTGGACTGGAAACAAGCATCCTAGGACCGGTTTCGGGGTTTCACCCCTCTTCAGCCAGGATAGCTTGACTCCAGTGGCATGGAGAGCACGGGACCCACGTCTGGGCATACCCGTCCCACTCGGGGTGACAAATGCAAAAAGAACAATTGATGGACAGAATGCAGAACAATGTCATACATTCACCCCAGTACAGAGATCTGGGCCTAAAACCATCGTTTTTTTGCTCACCATGCCCTTCCAGTTTGGACCCAGCCATATGCAAATCAGTCTTGACCCTGCGCCCAATGGGAACAGTCCAGCCCAAACTGCCAGGCCAGGTCTTCCCTGGACTGGAAACAAGCATCCTAGGACCGGTTTCGGGGTTTCACCCCTCTTCAGCCAGGATAGCTTGACTCCAGTGCCATGGAGAGCACGGGACCCACGTCTGGGCATACCCGTCCCACTCGGGGTGACAAATGCAAAAAGAACAATTGATGGAGAGAATGCAGAGCAATGTCATACATTCACCCTAGTACAGAGATCTGGGCCTAAATCCATCGTTTTTTTGCTCACCATGCCATTCCAGTTTGGACCCAGCCATATGCAAATCAGTCTTGACCCTGCGCCCAATGGGAACAGTCCAGCCCGAACTGCCAGGCCAGGTCCTCCCTGGACTGGAAACAAGCATCCTAGGACCAGTTTCGGGGTTTCACCCCTCTTCAGCCAGGATAGCTTGACTCCAGTGGCATGGAGAGCACGGGACCCACGTCTGGGCATACCCGTCCCACTCGGGGTGATACATGCAAAAAGAACAATTGATGGACAGAATGCAGAACAATGTCATACATTCACCCCAGTACAGAGATCTGGGCCTTAATCCATCGTTTTTTTGCTCACCATGCCATTCCAGTTTGGACCCAGCCATATGCAAATCAGTCTTGACCCTGCGCCCAATGGGAACAGTCCAGCCCGAACTGCCAGGCCAGGTCCTCCCTGGACTGGAAACAAGCATCCTAGGACCGGTTTCGGGTTTCACCCCTCTTCAGCCAGGATAGCTTGACTCCAGTGGCATGGAGAGCACGGGACCCACGTCTGGGCATACCCGTCCCACTCGGGGTGACAAATGCAAAAAGAACAATTGATGGACAGAATGCAGAACAATGTCATACATTCACCCCAGTACAGAGATCTGGGCCTAAATCCATCGTTTTTTGCTCACCATGCCATTCCAGTTTGGACCCAGCCATATGCAAATCAGTCTTGACCCTGCGCCCAATGGGAACAGTCCAGCCCGAACTGCCAGGCCAGGTCTTCCCTGGACTGGAAACAAGCATCCTAGGACCGGTTTCGGGGTTTCACCCCTCTTCAGCCAGGATAGCTTGACTCCAGTGCCATGGAGAGCACGGGACCCACGTCTGGGCATACCCGTCCCACTCGGGGTGACAAATGCAAAAAGAACAATTGATGGAGAGAATGCAGAGCAATGTCATACATTCACCCTAGTACAGAGATCTGGGCCTAAATCCATCGTTTTTTTGCTCACCATGCCATTCCAGTTTAGACCCAGCCATATGCAAATCAGTCTTGACCCTGCGCCCAATGGGAACAGTCCAGCCCGAACTGCCAGGCCAGGTCCTCCCTGGACTGGAAACAAGCATCCTAGGACCGGTTTCGGGGTTTCACCCCTCTTCAGCCAGGATAGCTTGACTCCAGTGGCATGGAGAGCACGGGACCCACGTCTGGGCATACCCGTCCCACTCGTGGTGACAAATGCAAAAAGAACAATTGATGGACAGAATGCAGAACAATGTCATACATTCACCCCAGTACAGAGATCTGGGCCTAAATCCATCGTTTTTTGCTCACCATGCCATTCCAGTTTGGACCCAGCCATACGCAAATCAGTCTTGACCCTGCGCCCAATGGGAACAGTCCAGCCCGAACTGCCAGGCCAGGTCCTCCCTGGACTGGAAACAAGCATCCTAGGACCGGTTTCGGGGTTTCACCCCTCTTCAGCCAGGATAGCTTGACTCCAGTGGCATGGAGAGCACGGGACCCACGTCTGGGCATACCCGTCCCCCTCGGGGTGACACATGCAAAAAGAACAATTAATGGACAGAATGCAGAACAATGTCATACATTCACCCCAGTACAGAGATCTGGGCCTTAATCCATCGTTTTTTTGCTCACCATGCCATTCCAGTTTGGACCCAGCCATATGCAAACCAGTCTTGACCCTGCGCCGAATGGGAACAGTCCAGCCCGAACTGCCAGGCAAGGTCCTCCCTGGACTGGAAACAAGCATCCTAGGTCCGGTTTCGGGGTTTCACCCTCTTCAGCCAGGATAGCTTGACTCCAGTGGCATGGAGAGCACGGGACCCACGTCTGGGCATACCCGTCCCACTCGGGGTGACAAATGCAAAAAGAACAATTGATGGACAGAATGCAGAACAATGTCATACATTCACCCCAGTACAGAGATCTGGGCCTAAAACCATCGTTTTTTGCTCACCATGCCATTCCAGTTTGGACCCAGCCATATGCAAATCAGTCTTGACCCTGCGCCCAATGGGAACAGTCCAGCCCAAACTGCCAGGCCAGGTCTTCCCTGGACTGGAAACAAGCATCCTAGGACCGGTTTCGGGGTTTCACCCTCTTCAGCCAGGATAGCTTGACTCCAGTGCCATGGAGAGCACGGGACCCACGTCTGGGCATACCCGTCCCACTCGGGGTGACAAATGCAAAAAGAACAATTGATGGAGAGAATGCAGAGCAATGTCATACATTCACCCTAGTACAGAGATCTGGGCCTAAATCCATCGTTTTTTTGCTCACCATGCCATTCCAGTTTGGACCCAGCCATATGCAAATCAGTCTTGACCCTGCGCCCAATGGGAACAGTCCAGCCCGAACTGCCAGGCCAGGTCCTCCCTGGACTGGAAACAAGCATCCTAGGACCGGTTTCGGGGTTTCACCCCTCTTCAGCCAGGATAGCTTGACTCCAGTGGCATGGAGAGCACGGGACCCACGTCTGGGCATACCCGTCCCACTCGGGGTGATACATGCAAAAAGAACAATTGATGGACAGAATGCAGAACAATGTCATACATTCACCCCAGTACAGAGATCTGGGCGTTAATCCATCGTTTTTTTGCTCACCATGCCATTCCAGTTTGGACCCAGCCATATGCAAATCAGTCTTGACCCTGCGCCCAATGGGAACAGTCCAGCCCGAACTGCCAGGCCAGGTCCTCCCTGGACTGGAAACAAGCATCCTAGGACCGGTTTCGGGGTTTCACCCCTCTTCAGCCAGGATAGCTTGACTCCAGTGGCATGGAGAGCAGGGGACCCACGTCTGGGCATACCCGTCCCACTCGGGGTGACAAATGCAAAAAGAACAATTGATGGACAGAATGCAGAACAATGTCATACATTCACCCCAGTACAGAGATCTGGGCCTAAATCCATCGTTTTTTTGCTCACCATGCCATTCCAGTTTGGACCCAGCCATATGCAAATCAGTCTTGACCCTGCGCCCAATGGGAACAGTCCAGCCCGAACTGCCAGGCCAGGTCTTCCCTGGACTGGAAACAAGCATCCTAGGACCGGTTTCGGGGTTTCACCCCTCTTCAGCCAGGATAGCTTGACTCCAGTGCCATGGAGAGCACGGGACCCACGTCTGGGCATACCCGTCCCACTCGGGGTGACAAATGCAAAAAGAACAATTGATGGAGAGAATGCAGAGCAATGTCATACATTCACCCTAGTACAGAGATCTGGGCCTAAATCCATCGTTTTTGCTCACCATGCCATTCCAGTTTAGACCCAGCCATATGCAAATCAGTCTTGACCCTGCGCCCAATGGGAACAGTCCAGCCCGAACTGCCAGGCCAGGTCCTCCCTGGACTGGAAACAAGCATCCTAGGACCGGTTTCGGGGTTTCACCCCTCTTCAGCCAGGATAGCTTGACTCCAGTGGCATGGAGAGCACGGGACCCACGTCTGGGCATACCCGTCCCACTCGGGGTGACAAATGCAAAAAGAACAATTGATGGACAGAATGCAGAACAATGTCATACATTCACCCCAGTACAGAGATCTGGGCCTAAATCCATCGTTTTTTTGCTCACCATGCCATTCCAGTTTGGACCCAGCCATACGCAAATCAGTCTTGACCCTGCGCCCAATGGGAACAGTCCAGCCCGAACTGCCAGGCCAGGTCCTCCCTGGACTGGAAACAAGCATCCTAGGACCGGTTTCGGGGTTTCACCCCTCTTCAGCCAGGATAGCTTGACTCCAGTGGCATGGAGAGCACGGGACCCACGTCTGGGCATATCCGTCCCCCTCGGGGTGACACATGCAAAAAGAACAATTGATGGACAGAATGCAGAACAATGTCATACATTCACCCCAGTACAGAGACCTGGGCCTAAATCCATCGTTTTTTTGCTCACCATGCCATTCCAGTTTGGACCCAGCCATACGCAAATCAGTCTTGACCCTGCGCCCAATGGGAACAGTCCAGCCCGAACTGCCAGGCCAGGTCCTCCCTGGACTGGAAACAAGCATCCTAGGACAGGTTTCGGGGTTTCACCCCTCTTCAGCCAGGATAGCTTGACTCCAGTGGCATGGAGAGCACGGGACCCACGTCTGGGCATACCCGTCCCACTCGGGGTGACAAATGCAAAAAGAACAATTGATGGACAGAATGCAGAACAATGTCATACATTCACCCCAGTACAGAGATCTGGGCCTAAATCCATCGTTTTTTTGCTCACCATGCCATTCCAGTTTGGACCCAGCCATATGCAAATCAATCTTGACCCTGTGCCCAATGGGAACAGTCCAGCCCGAACTGCCAGGCCAGGTCCTCCCTGGACTGGAAACAAGCATCCTAGGACCGGCTTCGGGGTTTCACTTTCTTCCCTCATCAGCCAGGATAGCTTGACTCCAGTGGCATGGAGAGCACGGGACCCATGTCTGGGCATACCGGTCCCACTCGGGGTGACAAATGCAAAAAGAACAATTGATGGACAGAATGCAGAACAATGTCATACATTCACCCCAGTACAGAGATCTGGGCCTAAATCCATCCTTTTTTGCTCACCATGCCATTCCAGTTTGGACCCAGCCATATGCAAATCAGTCTTGACCCTGCGCCCAATGGGAACAGTCCAGCCCGAACTGCCAGGCCAGGTCCTCCCTGGACTGGAAACAAGCCTCCTATGACCAGTTTCGGGGTTTCACCCCTCTTCAGCCAGGATAGGTTGACTCCAGTGGCATGGAGAGCACGGGACCCACGTCTGGGCATACCCGTCCCACTCGGGGTGACACTTGCAAAAAGAACAATTGATGGACAGAATGCAGAACAATGTCATACATTCACCCCAGTACAGAGATCTGGGCCTAAATCCATCGTTTTTTTGCTCACCATGCCATTCCAGTTTGGACCCAGCCATATGCAAATCAGTCTTGACCCTGCGCCCAATGGGAACAGTCCAGCCCTATCTGCCAGGCCAGGTCCTCCCTGGACTGGAAACAAGCATCCTAGGACCGGTTTCGGGGTTTCACCCCTCTTCAGCCAGGATAGCTTGACTCCAGTGGCATGGAGAGCACGGGACCCACGTCTGGGCATACCCGTCCCACTCGGGGTGACAAATGCAAAAAGAACAATTGATGGAGAGAATGCAGAGCAATGTCATACATTCACCCCAGTACAGAGATCTGGGCCTAAATCCATCGTTTTTTTGCTCACCATGCCATTCCAGTTTGGACCCAGCCATATGCAAATCAGTCTTGACCCTGCGCCTCAATGGGAACAGTCCAGCCCAAACTGCCAGGCCAGGTCCTCCCTGGACTGGAAACAAGCATCCTAGGACCGGTTTCGGGTTTCACCCCTCTTCAGCCAGGATAGCTTGACTCCAGTGGCATAGAGAGCACGGGAGTGGCACGTCTGGGCATACCCGTCCCACTCAGGGTGACAAATGCAAAAAGAACAATTGATGGACAGAATGCAGAACAATGTCATACATTCACCCCAGTACAGAGATCTGGGCCTAAATCCATCGTTTTTTGCTCACCATGCCATTCCAGTTTGGACCCAGCCATATGCAAATCAGTCTTGACCCTGCGCCCAATGGGAACAGTCCAGCCCGAACTGCCAGGCCAGGTCCTCCCTGGACTGGAAACAAGCATCCTAGGATCGGTTTCGGGTTTCACCCTCTTCAGCCAGGATAGCTTGACTCCAGTGGCATGGAGAGCACGGGACCCACGTCTGGGCATACCCGTCCCACTCGGGGTGACAAATGCAAAAAGAACAATTGATGGACAGAATGCAGAACAATGTCATACATTCACCCCAGTACAGAGATCTGGGCCTAAATCCATCATTTTTTTGCTCACCATGCCATTCCAGTTTGGACCCAGCCATATGCAAATCAGTCTTGACCCTGCGCCCAATGGGAACAGTCCAGCCCGAACTGCCAGGGTCAGACTGATTTGCATATGGCCATGTCTGAACTGGGGTGGTGGAGTGAGCTAAAGAATGATAATGGATTAAACCCAGATCAGTTGACTAGGGGTGAGTGTTTGATTAGCTCAAACGCTCCGTCCATCATCCCTTTGGTATCGCTTTGTTCGCCCTAAGTTGGCAGGGTATGCCCAGACGTGGGTCCCTTGCTCACTTTGCCACTGGATTCAAGCTAGCCTGGCTGATGATGGCTGAATAGCCAGAAACCGGTCCCAAGATGCTTGTTTCCGGTCCAGGGAAGACATGGCTTGGCAGTTCGGGCTGGACTGTTCCCATGAGGCACATGGTCAGACTGATTTGCATATGGCCATGTCTGAACTGGGGTGGTGGAGTGAGCTAAAGAATGATGATGGATTAAACCCAGATCAGTTGACTGGGGGTGAGTGTTTGATTAGCTCAAACGCTCCGTCCATCATCCCCTTTGGTATCGCTTTGTTCGCCCTAAGTTGGCAGGGTATGCCCAGACGTGGGTCCCTTGCTCACTTTGCCACTGGATTCAAGCTAGCCTGGCTGATGACGGCTGAATAGCCGGAAACCGGTCCCAGGATGCTTGTTTCCGGTCCAGGGAAGACATGGCTTGGCAGTTCGGGCTGGACTGTTCCCATGAGGCACAGGGTCAGACTGATTTGCATATGGCCATGTCTGAACTGGGGTGGTGGAGTGAGCTAAAGAATGATGATGGATTAATCCCAGATCAGTTGACTGGGGGTGAGTGTTTGATTAGCTCAAACGCTCCGTCCATCATCCCCTTTGGTATCGCTTTGTTCGCCTCTAAGTTGGCAGGGTATGCCCAGACGTGGGTCCCTTGCTCACTTTGCCACTGGATTCAAGCTAGCCTGGCTGATGACGGCTGAATAGCCGGAAACCGGTCCCAGGATGCTTGTTTCCGGTCCAGGGAAGACATGGCTTGTCAGTTCGGGCTGGACTGTTCCCATGAGGCAGAGGGTCAGACTGATTTGCATATGGCCATGTCTGAACTGGGGTGGTGGAGTGAGCTAAAGATTGATGATGGATTAAACCCAGATCAGTTGACTGGGGGTGAGTGTTTGATTAGCTCAAACGCTCCGTCCATCATCCCCTTTGGTATCGTCATAGGTGTCAATGCCATGAAAGCTTGTTTTAGATTGTTGAGTTCACAGTTACACGCCGCAGAATAAAGACGTGTAATACTAGGCGTGTTCATTAGCGGATACCCAGGCTGGGTTAACTCATCAAATGGGCCGCAAAAGGGTATAAGTAACCCGAAGAATGACCATGCTCTCCCTGACAGTTTGTAGTGGTCCAAGCAAACTGCTCGTGCATGCCACTTGCGTCATTGTCGAAGAACGGAATCGACGCTTCATACATGTGAAGTCAAAGCGCAACTCCAACTGCTGTAAAGCAAGTGAAGACAACGGAAGCATTGCAAAGAATTTACATGTTGATGGTCGAGAACCTGCTGGTCAAGCCATACATAAAGGTACTGCGCTGCCATGCAAGATACAATTATACATTATATACAGTGTTAAAGATGAAAGTGGATTCAGCCTGGTTTATGAAGTGCAGCCGCTAACAAACATAACTCGCAAAACAACGCTGCGAATAGACGGAATGTCAGGTGGAGATTAACCAGGAGTTACAAAATGCAAATTGAAATTTACAAGAAAAGAAATAAATGACTTGCTGAATGCCCTGAAGAGAGCCCTCATACTACCACATTTGGTGAAGTTGGCTCAAGGAGAAGTGTTCAGGGTTGTGCTTATGGAGCCATCCATATCTGAAGTAATCCATTCACAAAGTTGCCGAGTGGGGCTCAGAGCAACTTCACAGGTCATCAAGAAATAAGGAGCTGAGAACGACTCTGGAAATAGTGAGATTTTCCAGATGCTGCATAGAAAGTCACATTTCCAGCTCTCATTAAAGATGAGTCAGAGGCCAGCACATCACAAGGTCTCACAGAGGAGTTGCAAACACAAAGTCAATTGGAACCACCGCAGGTGTCATTAAGTTCCACACTAGTCTACAATGCTGCTGTGTTCCTGAAACCAACACCACCTTTCGATAGCACCAAGAAGTAAAATATTGGTGATAGAGGGTCTGCATGGATAGAAACATTTAATGATTTAATTGATGCACTCGAAGAGACTGATAACAAAAAGATTATCAAGTATCTCAAAAATCTTGCTGGTGATGGTGTGAAGAAGTCATAAAGAAAATACTGCAAACTGACTAATAAATTACATATTGTCAGAGTAAAGAAACACTGAATCTCAAGTTCAATCCTATACCAAACGTTGATTACAAAAGATATATTTTCAGTCAACAGCATCAAAAAGTTGATGAAATCATTGATGAATTTGTGGAGAGACTGGATGCGCTCACCAACCACTGTAAGTTCAATTAATTTAATGTTGAGGGAGCTATGCAACTTAGAGGTATTTATGGATGCCTGTCAGATTCATTCAGATGATGAATACTGAGAGAAATTCTTATTCTAGAGGCAGTGTTGATGGCTGCCAGAGCTGAGGAGCATGCTGAAAGACAAGCCACTGACATGGAAGCCGGAGTTGCCCAGAGTGAATCAGTTAAGAGCATAAAAAGTATGCCAAAGCAAAAGGCTGAAGGATGATGTTAGGTTTACAAATAGTCAATCTATGAATTGGGTCTGCCGATACCTCAAGATTAAACCTAAAGAAGGGATGGAACCATATCTATTATGGAAAACAAACCAGGAAGATAGATTTTATCTAACCCGTTTCAGTTTTGGTACTTTTTGGTAGCCTTCCCGTAGCAGGGTACCTGGTTTTCTACATTACCCTGCTGTCCGTATGATAGCACTTCAAAGCAATCCCTTGCACATTTTGTTTTTTTGTGGTTTTTATATCAGATCTAGGCATCAGTTTTTACATCCTATTTTGCGTTCATCTGGCCATAGATCTTATTAATCAAGTTAGCAATACCTACAGTGTCTTTATGCATAGTTTATCTGCCACTCTGTTATTAGTTATGTCCAACAAGCTCTTAGAATAAGAAATGGTAAACATTTTTAGACTTTGTAGAGCTTACGATCTTTTAGCCCTGTATTACTTGGCAGTTCTTCTTGTTCTTCTTGTTTTTACTGTGTATATTTGTTAATATGCTTTTTAATAGATTGATTCGTTGTCATGACAAAATGCAAAAAGGGTATATATGATGTATATTTGTACTTGTGATATATGTGTGTTCCTTGTTTTTTCTTTATGATTGTTGACTTTTAATTTGTATTTTTTGTTATATCTATGTTGTGGTTTTTTATCTTTTTATGGCTCTAGCTGAATAAAAGCTTTTGACTGACTGACTGACTGAAGGACACAAAGTGATGTCTACATGTAAAAACAAGTTATGTTTAAATATAGAGTTTGATTTCCACTTGGTGGTAAATGTCCTGCCCTTGGACAGATATGTCAAGGCTGTGGCAAAGAGAACCATTTTGGGACAGTTTGTAAAGCGAAGGTAAAAGCAAGTGCGTCATTGGCATGAAGACAAAATGGCTGCCAGAACATTTCAGAGGTAACATTTAATGCTCCCCCACAAGGCCAAGCGGCAACATCAATTGAGGCAAATTGGCACTGAACGAAGTTGATTGCCATCTAAATCATCGTCAAACAGTTTGTCCGCCTCAATATCAAGTGAAAGTAAGGAAGACGGTTGCGCCAAGTGAATGTTTACCTCAGAGAAACATGCACATGTCGGACTGGCTGCATGTGAAGAAAAATGTCAGTCAAAGAAAAGTCGGCATGCCAAAGCATCAAAGTCATATAAATATTGTCCGAAAATTACTTTGAAAAAATGATTGTTCGATACCTTTCATCATCGACAGAGGTGAATCTATAAACATAATGCCTGAAGAGAAATACAATGGATTGTCTCCATTGTCTAGACTTACATCATCGAAAACCAAAGTGTATACTCGGGCTGCATCGATGCCCATAAAAAGTCAAGGTCCATTTGTAGCAACACTGAAACACAAGAAAACGAAGGTGCATGCACCCATCCATGTGCTTCAAGGTACAGCAGCAGGGGCCTGTATGCTCAGTTTTAGCACCGCTGAATGTATGGGGCTGATTTCTGTGACATGCAACATGAATGCTCACCACAAAATAGTAAGTCAATTTCCTTCATTGTTTCATGGTTTGGGAAAGCTAAAGACTATGAAAGTAAAGTTAAACATTAATGATGATGTTCATCCTGTTGCTCTGAGACATAGACAAGTTGCTTTTCATTTACTTGAATCGTTACTTAAACATGACATTATTGAGCATTCAATTGGTCAGACGCAATGGGTTTTCCCATAGTGGTAGTGCCCAAAAAGGACACTGAAGGGGCTGTACGCATATGAGTTGATGTGCTTCAAGCAAACAAAGCAATTGAATGGGAACGGCATCCAGTTCCACAGATTGCTGACATGATAACGCAATTAAATGGTGCAAAAGTTTTCTCTTGCCTTGATTTAAATAAAGGTTATCATCAGCAGGAACTCAAGGAAAATTGCAGGTATATTACAACCTTTTCTACACATATCGACCTGTATCAATATAAAAGACTCAGGGGCATATTCTCAAGGACTCATCGCCGAGTTAGCGGCACTTTATTGCAGCCAAAGCGGTGATAAATTCATCGCACCATTCACAAGCTGGTGCTAACAGCCGATATCACCAGTATCCCTGCGATAGCAGCCGCAAAAAACATCGCCACGGATGACACCGGCAACTAACGCTAATGAGATGCAGAGTAGGCGTTCCCGTGCAAAAACCCGTGGAAACACCACTTTGCAACATTCCCAACGACCAGCCAGAACGGCGATAAGAATCAAAAACATGCGAAAAGGCGCGTTAGCAGCAGGGATTTAACACCTGCTCCTACCTGGTGTTAAGTCGGACGACAACCTGCACCATAAAAGGGATCCCAGCCCACAGCCACACCAGAAGAACAACAGATTCCATGGAGCTACTGATCATGCAGCTCGGAGCGCCAAGAGAGTCACAACACACACCGCCACCACACCCAGGACCACCACCCCCCAGGAACACCCCCCCTGACTACCACAGAGGCAGCGCAGACAAAGACACCAGAACTTCCGAATTCGCACCAGCCTGGGAGACTTAATGCCAGAGGAAGTCATTGCCCACTACAGGCTCAAAAGGACAACCATCCTACGCATCCTGACCATCATTGCCCACAGGCTGACAGTACCAACACAGCGGAGAACCAACATCCCTCCGCAGACAAAGCTGCTGGCCGTGCTGCACCTGTTGGCCTCTGGGACCTTCCAACCAACAACTGCCAGAGTCGTAGGAGTCTCACAGCCAGCCCTGTCAAAGTTCCTCACACCTGTCCTGGATGCCATCATCAGCTTGGTACCCCAGCAACTTTACTTCCCACACATTGCGCAGGAACAGCTGGAGATCAAGCAAGGCTTCTACGCCATAGCTGGCTTCCCGCACATCTTGGGGGCAATCGACTGCACACATGTACTCCTCGTGCCCCCTGCCGCCACTGCACACAATTACCACAACAGGAAACACACGCATTCCATCAATGTGCAGGCAATAGTGGACCACCAATGTCGTCGCCAACTACCCAGGCTGTGTGCATGATTCCTTCATCTTCCGACAGTCCATCATCAACCAGCGCTTTCAGGATGCCACCGATGGGAATGCACTGCTCGTCTGTAAGTACCAACGGAACACACCACACACCGCAACACCACATTCAGACAACTCACAACTCTGGGAATGCACACGTCACAAAATCACATACAACATGACAACCAACATCCCCACATTCCAAACACGACAACACTACTTACTGTGGCAACCTGGGCTAGCCATCTACACAAGCCATCAACGGCATGGCACGTCAGCCACACAATTGCAGAATGTGGGGAGAGGTGGGAACCCGGCATGTGCGAAGGAGGCAAGTGACCCATGAATAAGAATGCACACAATGCCAAGTGTGGAGTGGATGTGCTGGACAGACCACAGTATGCAGACCACAGACACTTCCATGTCGACATACACTGCTGGTGTCTGGAGTGTACTGGACAGTGGACGCAACCATGTATCCGCAGCCAGCGGGAAACAATGCAGAAATGTAGCTTGTTACGTCCCCACCTGTAAGCGTGCGCGGATTGGGCTGGCCCGGCGTACGCCAGGCCAGCGTAGGGGTGTGAATAAAAAGCCCGTTACTCTGGGTGTCATTCTCTTCCGGAATAGCCAACGTGTCTGCCAGGGCTGCGCCTCTCACCCTGCCACGAGGCCGACGCCGTGAGCGGTGGTGCCTGCGATCCTGTGCGCCTGCTGCACCCCAGGCCGCTGGTCCCAAAACGCATCATGCCTGCCCCAGCGCAGCCAGGCCGCACTGCTCACCTGCCGACACCGGCGTGTGTCAAAGAGGGCCCACCACGTGCCGGTGCAAGCTCCAAGCCCGAGGCCCGCGACCATGGCAGCCTCCTCAGACCATCACGGCCTCCGCGACACAGGCCCCCCATTACTCCTTTCTCATTGACGTACTCCACCGCTGCCTCCGGCCTACACTGCAGTCCAGTAGGTCACACATTTGGAACTGAGTCTTGATTATTCAATGGCAGAGTACATACGTTTATTGCAGGGTTTATATCACCGTACTCCCTACGAAGTGGTGCCACTGACTCTGTGCATAGCATCCCAACGACACGTGTCTGTGGGCCCATGCTGACTACTGCCTTCGGCCTACACTGCGGCCCAGCACCGCGGGGTCACCTGTGTACTGCCTACACTGCGGTCCAGCAGGCCTCACACCAATCCAATACAATCCGTACCAGGCAGGACACGGCATCGTCGCAGGCTGCACACACGCACAGCTCTGGTGCCACTACCTCCGTCAACCACAAATCATCGCCACATTGCATTCCAACGTCGTGTGTGAGAGTACCAGGAGGAGCTGCCTGAACAGCCGTTGCCCCGCGCTGACCGCTGCCTCAGGCCTACACTGCGGTCAAATAGGTCACACATTTGGAACTGAGTCTTGATTTTACAATGGCAGAGTCCGTATCATTGCACGCTAGGAGAAGAGTAAGAGGAAGACGCGATTCAGTCCGGATGACAGACAGGATCCTCGTTACGGAGGTGACCGAACCCCACCAACAACTGCCCTGGTACCACTGACTCTGTGCATCGCAAGCCAAGGACACGTGGCTGGGGGCCCCTGCTGACCGCTGCCTCCGGCCCACTCTACGGTCAAGTAGGTTACACATTTGGAACTGAGCCTTGATCTATTTATGGCAGAGTTTATACCATTGTACAGGCCTCATCGCAGACTGCATCCCCTTTCAGCTCTGGTGCCACTAACTCTGTGCTCCGAAATTCATGGACACCCTCTGGTTGAACTTTGGTGGCGTCTCAGTCAATGGCCTGGGGGTTGTCTTTATCATCATGTGGCTGGTAATGACTTGGTGTTAAACATGAGTCTGTAGCATTCATCTCCTCCATATTGCATGTGTCTGCTTGGTACTGCCCTCTGTATCATGCCCTGGAAGAACACCTTCCACTGTCCCCCGAAACCCTCTGCGACATTCACCTTGGACATCGACGAGAACCCGCTCAGCTCTCGTGGCCCTACCTCAGTGCACCGGTAGTCACCGTCCCGTGGCGGTGTGCCTGTGCAGGCCGCAGTGCATCCGTGGCCACTAACTCTGTGCAGCTCAAGTCGTGGACCATTGCTGTTTGAACTGTGAACTCCTGATTGTCTGATCACTGTTGTAGTTATTGCCAGTGCCAACAACTCCCTGAGGGCTGGCTTACACTCACCCCACACCCATCCAGCACAGGCGTCACTGGACATGTGACCCTGGCAATAAAGGGTCCGGGCACACGTGCCCATAGCCAGTTCCACAAACTATCTAAGTGTGTCCATGTGGTCATTGTGTGTGCATGAGGGCCCCGGGCCCTACCACATTGCATTGTGCTGTGTACAGCGGATGCAACCATGTCACCTCAGGCAGTGGGGTAGACCTGGGACATGTAGCTGTGTTGTACCCCCCTGTAGGCGATGCCGGAGTGGGCTGGCATACGGCAGTCCAGCGTAGGGGTGTGGATAATCACCCCGGGGCTCTGGGCGTGGTTAAGTGTTGGGCTTGCCAATTTAGTACCTAATGCATGTGTCTTTGTTGTGGTGTCGGCGCCACCCGTCCGCAATGGACAAAGTTGCAATGTAACATGCCCCCGAGTGTGGGCTCGGACGAAGGGATTAATGAATGAGTGCAAGCCCGCTGGGGGTCTGGGATCATACATGCCAACTGTTGTGTGTGTCTCGCTATTACCACAGCATGAGCCAAAGGTCTTGCCTAGACCGCATCGTGACTTCGGCCAGCCATGAATTCCACATCTGTGTCCGCCCTATCCTTACCATAGGCCCACAAACACGTGGCCGCCCACCTTCAACGCACAACATCACAGTGTCGTTGTCAGGCTTGTGGAAATGCGCAGACAGGCATGACAATGGTGTGCCGTAGGAGTGCAGGTGAGGCAAGGGTGCAGCGCACACGAGGAAATAGGCTCGGGGGAGGGAGGAGCAGCAGTGACGCTACGTAATACACATTGATGGCGCTCATTTGCTACTAGCAGTACATGTCAAACCGGAATCACTATGACACACATATCACATGCCAATGAACTAGTGAGCCTGCCAACACATCATGCAGAACCAACTATTGACTCATGTCTCTCTGCACTGTCACAGGTGATCAGGGATATGCACTCTGCCCTTGGATGATGACACCCCTCCGAGCCCCGAACACACAGGCCCAGAGGCAGTACAATGCGGCCCACAAACGCACCAGGGGTATCGTGGAACGTACATTTGGCGTGTTGAAGTCACGTTTCAGGTGCCTGGACATCACAGGTGGGAGGCTCCTGTACAGCCCAGTCATCGTGTGCAAGATGATCGTTGCATGTTGTGTGTTGCACAACATATGTGTACTCACCAATGCCCCATGGTTACAAGTGCCAGATGCATGGACGATGATGAGGAAGATGAGGCAGGTGGACCACACCCCACTGCAGCTGCAGCAGGAATAGCCCGTAGGAACAACATCATTGACAATTTCTTCACATGAGGACGTCACATTGTGTCAGTGCTTGGCAATCATGAGACAGTGCAAAATGACCACAGGCACAGCATGTGCAAATAAATTCAATGCAACACACATTCCTTGAGTTTCTGTATGTGTGCTGCTGTGTGGCACGGGGATCAGGGACATGTTCCAGAGTCATTGTGGGTGTGCAGTGTGCTGTACTTAATTGTGCATGTGTGCCATTGTGCCCATCTTCCCCCGTCCCCCCAGTCCCTGGTCGGTACTCACCCTGTTGATGTTGTGTCAGGTCATGTTGAGCAGTGTCCCGATCCTCAACTCCTGGCACCGTATCCCGACTGATGACTGTGGCCACCATTTTCTCACTGTCATCCAGCTCCTGGTGTGCCGCTGGCCCCCCACCTCCAATCTGCGTTGCTGCTTTAAAGTTGGCATAATGTTTCTTCTTGGTTTTGCCCTTCACATCATTCCAGCGCCTCTTGACCTCTTCCATTGTCCTCCTCGACACTCCAACTGCATTCACGTTGTTCATGATGTACTGCCATGTTTCCGTTTGTGTTGCCGATGACACAGTGGAGGTGACGTACAGTTGTTGGTTGTATTCTGTCTCCTCCATGACGATGATCTGGTTTTCCTGCGGACTGAACCCCGTCTCCCTCTTCCTCTTCCTCTTCTCCTTGCCCTTCCCCGGCCCCGGGGTTCCTGGCTGGTAGTCTGTGGGGCTTGTAGGGTTCGCTTTATCCTGTGCACTCGGTCCGGGTGCGTCCATGGTGGTACGCAGTTACATTTTTTTCTCTTTTTTTTTATGGTGCATTCTCACGCATGGCGCGTGGGAATCCCCGGCCTGTCGCTGGTTTTTGCTGATTTTTGTATCGCCATTGGGGTCATCGCAACTTTTTTCACGTTGGGCTTTCGCATTTTTTCGTGCGTCGCGTTGATTTTAACACGGGCATTTGTCGCGTTATCGTGAGGCTATCGCATGGTGCCACCGGGTTGTGAATGCTGCGTTAACACGGTGTTATTTTCCCGCGATGGACTGCGATGTGAGAAGTTGCATTAAGCGATTTTGGTGATAGTTAACACGCGTTCTTGAGAATATCCCCCTCAGTTTTGGCATGTCATTAGCTGCAGAACATTTCCAAAACATCATTCGTCGTGTCATACAGCCGGTTGTAAATGCATTCAACTATAGCGATGACATATTGGTTTTGTGAACTACACAGAAGGAGCATGATATAGCTCTCACCCAAGTATGTCGCTAACTGACTGATGCAGGTCTGAATTTGAATGTCGACAAGTGTGAGTTCCACAAAACAAATTTACAATTATTTGGCCATGTCTTTTCTGATGGGGGTATGATGCCTGATCCTGCTAAAGTACAAGTGCTTACAAATGCTGATCCTCGACAAGATGTTTTTATGATACGTTCATTTCTTGGCATGGCAGGTTATTGTTCAAGATACATACAAGACTTTGCTTCCGTAGGTACTCCCTTACAGGAGTTAACAAAGAAAAAGATTTCATTCAAGTGGTCACAAGAATGTGAGAGAAGTTTCCAGAAAATCCAACAAGCCATTGAAACTGCTACTGAAATGCCTGTTTCAATCCAAAGCTTCATACAGAGGTTGTTGTTGACGCTAGCCCTGTTTGGTTAGGCACTATCCTGGCACAGCACAGCCGACACCCCCAAATTCAACAGAGTTTGTGAATTATATATAACGTGTGTGCTGAAAAATATAACATCTGTGCTGAATTGTCATGAACAAAGTTTGATACATATTAGAATTGTGGTGCTGAGACATTTGAACCTGTTAATGTTTAAGGATGTTTTTCCTTATTGGAAGTTGAAAGGGGCTGATCTTCTGGATGCGTGCACCTCTTTAAGCTATTATTAATTCTTCCCACTGAGGTGTTAGGTGCGATAGTCTATTGCCTCGGCACTTTATTTGTAATATTGTCCTCTGTTACCCTGCTGCCCTGCTGCTTGAGTGAAAGGACTGGGCCTGTATCTTGAAACCAGGAACACCAGAGTGACTCCATGGGTTAGTTGGCTGACCTCTTGTGCAGAGCCTCAGGAACAGAAGGCTCCAACCACCTTGAACCCAGCACCTTGACTCTGTCTGATGTGAGTACTACCCTCACAAGTGGTGCAGCCCCAGTCCTGGACCCTTGGAAATTGGCCTGAATATGCTCTTCCAGCCCAGCTGTGGTCCCAGCAGAACTGGCACAGCACAACACATCGCCTCACAAGATTCCTCATTGGACCCGCTGTGCTACCCATCTCTGATGCAGGACTTTGGTTCTCAGCCTCATACGAACCACCACTGTGTGACTCATCTGTGACGTGGACCTTCACATCACAAACCCCTTGAGGATGGCATTCTCGATGACGATGCTGGACTCTGCATCGCAGACCCTGCAACTTCTTCATAGCCAACCAGTCTGTGACACATCTTTGACACAGGACTTTGCATCATAAGCCCCCTGTCGACAGCTTCCTCAATGACGATGCAAGATCTTACATCGCAGCCTTGCTGCATCCCAAAACTGTCGTTGCATGACGCATCTTCACACCAGGACCTTGCATCGCCTCTGCTGCATGATGCTGGATCTCACAATGCTCAGCAGCCAGGATTTACGGTACTCTGTTTCAGTGGGCCAACTGGGCCCCTGTATCTGGCCTGCGCATCATCGCGGTTAGCCTGAACGTGTTACTTTGTGCCAATCCGATGAGTCCAGATAACCACAGTTGGCACTTTGTGATTCTAGATTCAATTAAATCTTTAAAATTGCATATCTGTGGTTTGACTGATTGGATTTTTGTTGTATTGGCCTCAAATAATCGACTACATTTTACTCTATTGTTCTAAATTGGTGTCGAATTTTTCTTGTGTTGTGTTTTCACTTTACTAGTGTTTGAAGTGCTGCATAAATACTTTACACATTGCCTCTAAATTAACCCTGCCTGCTTTGTGCTATGCTACCAGAGGGTTAAGCACAGGTTAATTTGGGGTTTGCTTGTGACTCCACCCTGACAGAAATTGAGGTTGCTGCTTGAGATGGGTTTCACCCCCCTAAACCAGTAACCCAATTTCCGACTGCCATCTGTCCCGATGATTAACAGCAAGATCAGTCAGTTGACAGAAAATGTTTGAGAAAAACAGAACTCACACAAGGTAGCAGCATTACAGGGTGGGCATCCGTTCATCTGGTTAGCAGGAGACATGACCAGGTTTGCGTGCTGTACTCAATGTCAGAAAACCTAATTAGCATGTGTCCTAATCAATGTGCTGTACAAATACACATGTCTGAATATGTTCCTGTTTGTGGTTGTTGAAGGTCTTAGCAGTAGTGTTGTTGCCTTTGTACCATTATTGTGACCAACAAGACAGAGTGGCCACTGGACACTATTTATGGTATAGAAATATTGACCATTGTTTCATTGCTTTTTATTTCTGTTTACCAATGTGTATTATCTAACCATGTTTAGAAACACAGGGGTTTTTTGAGCCAACACTTTCCTTTCAGAGGTAAACATGTCCCTTTGCTTTATATTCTCAAGCTGTGAGCAACCTGGGCGTGGATTCGGTATGGTTGCGGTGTAATGGGATTTATTATCTGTGCCTGGGCTCAGTTCCCACATGAGAATAAACTCAAGACAAAGGAAACAAAAAGCTGTACTGCTTCCAAGCAATATCGCGCAATGCAGCTGCATGTCTGCTAGTTGAATCAGGGGACAGTGAAAACAAAGTACTGCAAATGGCGCCTTCAACACTTGTCTTGCAAACAGAGCGTATGATCTCAAAGGGGGGAGATTAGAAGTCTTTTAGAGAGTTGACTCACCTTCTAAGTTATAGCTTCGTATCAAGAAATAGTTAACCCACTTACTCAATAACAAAGTCGTCCTGAAAAGGAAAAAAGAGAAATACTCCTATTTGGTTAGACAAGGGAGACTTTATTTTTAAGTAAGTGGGTTGACTTTTTCTTGCAAACAGAGCTGTCATATTACTATTGAGGAGCTCAGTAAAGTCTTCACATTTCACTGGAAAAGTTCTCACCTCCAGCTCTTCCCATATTGAATGCGGCTTCCTTGCCAGCACACTCCATTGGCTCTTTTCACAAAGGGATTATAGCGCGGACTACAAATAGACTTAATGTGGTCTGGCCTCACCACAACCAGACCTGGCAACACACACAGTGCTGCTGTATGTCACACAATATCGGCTTTCTTCACACTGTCACCCTCTGTGGAGCTGATATCACATGGTGAGCACAGGGTGAGCCGGAAACCTCAACATGGAGAAGGTTTCCAGCTCATGTGTTGGTGGCTGTGCAGGGTTGAAACCCATTCCAGATTTTAAAAGCTCCCCAAAGCAGCTTTAGAAGCCCATGTTTCTTGTATTTGAAAGGGTGGAGAGAGTCTTATTATGCTATTACAGTTTTAAGCCCAATCGCTAACATGCCTCTTAGTCAGTATTGAGATGCACCCCCCCCCAATTCACAAGCGCTGCTCCTTGCACAACATATTCTAGAAAAACCTGGGAAATGGAAGCCTTTGTTCCCAGGGCCAAGTTTAGCAGCTTGGCCCCAGACAGAGGTGAGGCTGGTGTCAGAGCTCTGTTAGATGTAGTTGAAATGGAGGGGACTACTAATTTCCCTAAACACACCCCTGAATAGCACTCAAGCAGCCTCCAAGTGCTGAAAGATGCTGCCATATTCCCCAGAATAGTGCACTGAGGGATAGTTTGTTGCAAGGCAAATGATATGTGCTGCAAAAGTGGGCAATGCTTGCCCTTTGGACATTTTTGTCAGCAGTTAGAGAGTGCCCAGGAGTTATCCCTACTTCCTGGCTAGTGAAACCTACAAAAATGGCAACTCACCCTCAGTTCATCAGAACACATCTGAAATGGGGAAAAACAGAAGATGACTTGATCTGCTGTCTATGGGTGCTGGGTTTTTACCTAAGACTGAGAAGTGGACTCCTAGAGTTAGTCCGCTAACCTTTTGTGTGGTTGCGCGGACACAAGCTGCAAGAGGCCTTTTTACTAGAGTGACCAGCTGACCAATAGCAACTAGACCTGGACTGGACCCAGTCAGTCCTGGCCCCTCATCACTGCCTCTGAGGTCCTGGTAGCCTTAGAAGAGACCAGGAGGAATTGCTGCAGAAAGTCTGAAAAGTTGGGAACAATTCTGAACTTCAAGACCTCTAGAGCATCAGTGAGATTTTGCAGCAAAGGTGTCTACTGTGAGAGGACTTGTTTTGCATACAGTTTCCAGGCTTGGCCTGCTGGAGGATTTTGGGCTCCAAAACAGAGAGGTAGAGCCTGATTTAGAGTTTAGCAGAGAGATTACTACATCATAAATGTGACGGACATCCCATCCGTCTTCTTGCAAGGGTCATAAGATGTAATGTAACTGTAATAGGATGAACAGTGGATCTGTCATGGCTGATCCAGCGCAACCCCTACATTCATGAGCCAGGGACCAAAGGAAATCTCGTCATACATAAATTGCTTTACCAAACAACGGGGCCCATCACACATTACCCATAAATGATCCCTGAAGTCGGGCGCTGGATTTGCGGGGTTTAATTTGTCAGTTTTATTAAGTACTATGCTTCACATTAATAACATTTATATATAATTCTAACTATTCGTAATTTCAACTTCTTCTTTTGGTCGATGGACCATTAGTTGAAGAGTTGATGGTGACTATGATTAACTAAACAGTTTAATATTTAACTAAATAACCACAGAGTCACTTCTTCGGTTAATGATTTTATATTATTAAATGCTCTTAAATTGATCATCAGTGCACACACAAGATTGCATATAAGAGAACAAATTATCAAGCAATGTAATCAAAATGAATCATTTGCATCGATATCAAAGCGGGCATAGGAATGGGGAAGAGAAGGTACAGCATAAATACTTGCAGAAATATACTTGCAGAATTAAGCAATCAAGGAGGGTGATACCCACCAAAGAATCAGGAAAACCACTTCCTTGGCCGAGGTTGTGGCAAGAGGTCCCCAGAGATAGGCTCAGAGGACAAAGCTAACAGGACAGATGCAGCTAAGCTTGTCATAAACTAACTACTAAATTAATCAACCAATTAATCTACCTTGCTCTAGTTCTCCTCGGACGCAGTCTCCTCCCAAGCACTCCCGCAACGTTCTCGTACCTAAAGCGTTCTCTGGCTTTGTGCTGGTCTGCTCTCTCTGTCTTGGATCTGCCACTCCGGCCTGCACTGCTATACCGGACCGCACTGCCTCAGGTTCGTCTGATCTCTCTCCGACCCTTCTCTCTCCCTCTCGTCAGATCTCTTCTGCATCTCGTCTCTCATCTGCGTCTGTTCTCCGTCTGATCTGACACACCCCTAATTGGGACATCAGTTATACCTTTCTGTCTAGCACACTATCTTACAATGTTGCAGTATCGGTAAAAACTCGGTCTGTGATTGGTTGTCATAAATCATACTAGGGTCGCCCCATCCAGTTCTCCTCACAAATCCATCCTATACCGGTTCTAACAAAGGAAGGACTTAAGACCAATACATTCATATACCACTAGCATTCATAATTATACATTTTGTCACATTGTTCATTATGATATCCGCTTCACATTCGAATTGCACGTAGTGATGGCTGTTCCCACAGTCGCTGTCGCGTCTTGGCACACAAACAATAGGACACAGGTCAATTTGGCCTTCACACGAGTTACATCAGCTGGTACACTCTGTAGTCTGCGAGCAGGCAACCCATCCCTGCGCATGCGCACCTCACACCGACCAGGCCAACCACATGCTGGTTTAAACGAGAGGCCATTTTCATGCAGGTCCAATCCCGTACTAAAGTAAACAAACACAAAAGAATATTAATTCGTGAAATAAAACCCATTATGTTTACCTCCCACCATACTAATGCCCTGTGTTAATTAAATCCTAGCAAAAGCTATTAATTTAAAGCAACCTTTTCGTTATTTGTGCACAACATGCAAAATGTGCAATGTACAACATGGCATAAACATGCATTAGTATGGTTTTTCAAAGCGCAAACAGTTAATACGTACTCATGCCAACATGGTTTAGTATATTATGTAAAATGCGTTTGCCCCTTGTGTAAATGTGTGCATTTAGAGTTGATTAATTCATGTAGTCAATACATTATTATGGGGTTACTTAATTTCATGAGGATGTATTTTACAAACCTCACTCCATCATGGTTGTGATGGAGTAACGCCTCCACCAAACTCGAGCCCCTAGGTCTGAAGGTAAAAATCTTGACTGAGTGAAAGTACGGAAAGTATCCAACTGCCGAAAGGACTTTTTCCCCACTCAGAGCTTTTTCCACCAAATCCGACAGCTTCAGTGGGAGCTCATCCAACAGAAATCTAAGTTTGAGAGGACTTCACTGGATACAGCCTACAACCTTGCCCTGCTGCAGTACTTTGACTTTTATGTCAGAGACGAAGGCAGAAGGTAAAATCTCTGACCCAACAACCTGCTAGGTGTATCCAACCGCCACTCCATCAGGTTCGGCCTGAAATTCTACTGCTCAAAGGCAAACAGTGGCTTCTGTTGGCACTTTACTTTTTCTTGGACCTTTTTTATCCTATTTCCGGTTCCAATTATTAGGTTTTTGCTGTTTTTGTGGCATTTTTCTCTATTTTCAGAAATTGGTTGTGAGATTTGTTTTGTGCTGTGTTCTGACTTTTTAGTTGTTTTGGTACTGATAAATAATTTTAATTTAGTGACCTTTGGGAGTCACCTTGAAAACTTGTGTTATTTTTCCTTGAGGTGGATGGCCGCCCATCCCAAACAATAATCCAGTTTCTTAAAATCACCATTATACAGCATATACCTTTGGTCACAAGATAATATGCTTGATTCCTCACACAATCAAATTTGCTATTGCCATTCCCTGTAGAGTGGTAGTAAACCTTAACGAGAGATTATGTTTGCCTAGTACACATAAGCAGTAGAATATGGGAAGATTGAAAACTATTAGTTAAAATACTTTCGGAGATCTACACACAGTTCATGCCCTCCTGAAATCAGAGGGGGCCCCAAAGTGGAACAAGAAGCAATACCATCAAAACCTTTTCCAGTACTTGGCTGAAGGAAGCTTTCTCTTGTTACACTGAAATATAATGGAACTTATGCATAGTAGCCCAGTAACAATATGTTCAAATCTCAAATTTAATAAGGTTTTATTAACGTTGCCACCAAGTGAATGGCAAACAAAGTTATTTTGTTAATTATTTAATTAAAACATAATACAGAAAATTAAAAAAATGTAAACTGAATATTGAAATCATGTTCCTATTTATGGTTTAATAGTGCTAGTACTGTGAGTAATGTGAAAAATCCATAACATTCAACATTGAAAAATCCATAACATTCAACATTTGAGTGAGAACCTAAAACCTTTTGCATATTTACAGAATGCTACTTAGTTTTAATTTCTAAAATGCCTTGATTTGTTGGCGAAAGAAATATTGTTCTTTATATTATATCGTATTATTATATGTGATATCTGTAAAGTATAATAGCCAGTAATACAATAGTTTTGGCATTAGAGAACAGTTTCTGTGAATGTCTTGCGCACTGACTACTTTGGCCATATTATACAGTGATTTATATGTCTTGGTATGGCTCGCACAATCGCAGTTTATGAAAACGTGTTTGTTAGACCCGGGATCCCTGGTTGGCTGAGGTAGGTACCTTAGGCCAAATAGGGACCCCGCTCTCAATTCAGGGAAAGGAAGGACACCTTCTCAGATAGCCCCTGCTCACCCCCTTGGTAGCTTGGCACAAGCAGCCAGGCTTATCTTCAAGGTAAATGTGTAAAGTATTTGCAACCACGCTCACAGCAACCCAATGATGACACCACAAATGGACTCCACACGAGTTTCGTAAAAACGAGTATAAATTTATATAAAAAGATATACGATAAGACCACACGATATAAATCCAACATATGCGTATTTGTAATATTCTTCCTGGCCAGTTGCTAGGCCAGCCAGCCCTTGTACATTCTGGCGATATTAATGAGCACTTCTAAACGTTCCACTGCAGTCCTAATGCAATGCTAGGCAGTTCGTAATGCTAGAATCAAGCACTTTGCAATGTAGAAATAATACAGTTCGTAATGCTCGAATCAGGCATTTTGCAATGTAGAAATAATCCAGTTCGTAATGCTAGCATCAGGCACATTGCAATGTAAAAATAACGCAATGCGTAACGCAGCAATCAGGTATTTCGTTATGCAGAAATAATGCAAAGCGCAATACGACAATCAGGTAGTTCGTTATGCAGAAATAATGTAATGCGTGATACACTAATCAGGTAGTTCGTTATGCAGAAATAATGCAATGCGTAATACGACAATCAGGTAGTTCATTATGCAGAAATAATGCAATGCGTAATACGACAATCAGGTAGTTTGTTATGCAGAAATAAAGCAATGCATAATACACTAATCAGGTAGTTCGTTATGCAGAAACAATGCAATGCGTAAAGCACTACAGCACCGATCACGGTGCCTCAGGCGGTCTCTCCGCCACTCGTACTGACTCGCAGTCAGCCTCTGTCAACAGTTGCCCCCACACGGGTATGATGTAACAAAAAGTGCAGCTCCGCACTCCGGCCCCGGTACTGCCACTCCGTTGGCAAGTATGGGCCACGATACGAGCCGAAGCAGAGGCTCGCACTGCAGGAATGGGAGAGGCCGAGAGCGTCTCCCTCCGAGCCCGCACCCTGCCCCAGGCGTCGACACACGTTACCTGGGGGTGCGACCTCACTCTCCTCTCCGCTTCCCGCGACTTGGGCCTCCGATGCAATCTTTGTGAATTCTGGGCAGTGGGACTCGGGCCCTCCCTCGACGAGGTTGGTTCGAGGTCCCGCTCTGGCAACGGCGGGCTTGGCACGGCGGCATGGCTACTCCGGGGCTGCCGATCCGGGCTGCTGATGCTATGAAGATCTCAGGCTGCAACAGGGCACATGCACACAGCGTCGCTGAGACTCACTTGAACTCCGGTGCACACGATAACAGGGCAATCCTCACGAAGGTCTCAGGCTGCACAAAGCACACGCACACAGCGTCGCTGAGACTCACTTGGACTCCGGTGCACACAATAACAGGGCAATCCTCACGAAGGGCTAAGAATGCACAAAGCACATGCACACAGCGTCGCTGAGACTCACTTGGACTCCGGTGCACACGATAACAGGGCAATCCTCATGAAGGGCTCAGGCTGCAAAAAGCACACGCACACAGCGTCGCTGAGACTCACTTGGACTCCAGATGCCCATGATCACAGGGCAATTCTTACGAGGGTCTCAGGCTGCAAAAAGCACACACACACAGCGTCGCTGAGACTCTCCTGGAAACTTTTGTGTTCCTGAGTTTCCGCAACAGGGAGCCAGCTCACCTCGGGTCCTTGGGGATAAGTTACTTCCGGACACAGCACACAGCAACGTCCTTTCAAGCAGGGGGACACAGCACACAGCAAAGTCCCTTCAGCCTCTCCTTGGTTAAAGCAGCAAACTGGAGGCCAGCCCCAGAACACACAGCAAGGGTCAGTCCTTTCCTTCAGTCTCTTCAGCTGTTTGTGAGTTCAGGCACACTAAACTTCACCTCTCCATCTTAAGCCTTTGGGAAGATAGGCTGGAAAACATATTACACAGCCTCCCCATTCTATCCTATGGGCAAGATGGGCTTTCCACAGTGAAAAGCAAAATAGAGATTATTTCACTGTCAGGACATGGTACACACCTTAGTACATGTCCTACCTTTCACATGCACTGCACCCTGCCCAGGGGGTACCTTGGACCTACCATAGGGGTGTCTGATGTGCATAGAAAGGGAAGGGTAAGGTCTGGCAAGTGGGTGCACTTGTCAGAACAACATGGCAGTTTAACAAACTGCGCGCAGGCCCTGCAGTGGCAGGCCTGAGTTCCATTTTTAAGGCTACTTGTGTGGGTGGCACAATTCATGCTGGTCTGGATTTGAAAGTGATAGGATCTGGGGAATGTCTTGACCCAAGGGAGGAGGTGAGACAGCAACAGGCTGACCTGCATCTGGGGTGTAGGGGGAGGAGTAGCCCCTAGAGGTGAAGAGGCCTGGGCTGCAGCCATAAAACCAATGCTCCGGCCCCTGCTGAGTGATTGAGGATCCAGACCCCCACTATCAAAGGAATAAGGTGTCACTGGCAGGAAGGCACCCAGAACTGGTTTGAACAGGGGTCAGTGCCCCCCTGAACACAAAGACTTCAAAGACATTTAGGGGTATAACTATGAGAGCTGAAGCCCCTGAACTTTGGAGAAATGGATTGATCAAGTTTGAACAAGACTGGAGCTACTTCGTGGTCAAGAGGAACCTTTGCCAAGGAAGAAACAGCTGAAGAGACTGAGGGAAAGGACTGACCCTTGCTCTGTGTTCTGGGGCTGGCGTGCAGTTTGCTGCTTTAACCAAGGAGAGGCTGAAGGGACTTTGCTGTGTTCTGTGTACCCCTGCTTGAAAGGACTTTGCTGTGTGCTGTGTCCGGAAGTAACTTATCCCCAAGGGCCCGAGGTGAGCTGGCTCCCTGTTGCGGAAACTCAGGAACACAAAAGTTTCCAGGAGAGTCTCAGCGACGCTGTGTGCATGTGCTTTTTGCAGCCTGAGACTCTCGTAAGAATTGCCCTGTGATCACTGGCATCTGGAGTCCAAGCGAGTCTCAGTGACGCTGTGTGCGTATGCTTTTTGCAGCCTGAGCCCTTCGTGAGAATTGCCCTGTTATCGTGTGCACCGGAGTCCAAGTGAGTCTCAGCGACGCTGTCTGCGTGTGCTTTGTGCAGCCTGAGACCTTCATGAGGATTGCCCTGTTATCGTGTGCACCGGAGTTCAAGTGAGTCTCAGCGACGCTGTGTGCGTGTGCTTCGTGCAGCCTGAGACCTTCGTGAGGAGTGCCCTGTGATCGTGCACCCAAAGCTCAAGTGAGTTTCAGTGACGCTGGGTGCGTGTGCCCTGTTGCAGCCTGAGATGTTCGTAGCATCATCGGCCCGGATCGACAGCCCCGGAGGAGCCGAGCCGCCGGCCCGATCCCACCGCTGCCACCAAATGTTAGACCCGGGATCCCTGGTTGGCTGAGGTAAAAGTTTAGGGAACTTTAGCCAAAAAGGGCCAAGTCCAACAGTGTTGTATTTTGAAGGGAAAATACGGCCATTCCTCAACAATACATCAGATGCAATCAATGAGAGAGAACTTGCAATTTTATCCAGAGGAGCACAGGTCCCACGTTGATGCCAGGCACCTCTTTCCAAGTTCCAACTCTTGTGGACAATCTGAATCCCAGTGAATCCACTGAAACTACATGCACTTATACATTTCCCAGTAAAATAGCTCTGGAGACAAGGAGTCTTGTCCTTGTTAACTTCTTGGTACTAACAATAGTCATTGGAAAAAGCTCCTGCTTGTCATACTGGGCTATGATAATCAGAGGATTCCAGCTGAGCTGAGTTTTCCCAAAGTGGTACAGGCTTACGCAAACCAAAAGAAACAAAACTATTCTGGAGCAAATGAGCAGATTATTTTATATAGATGTTTTTGACCATCTTGGTGGTTCACTATATCCATTTCACTGCTATATTTTTGCTATCAGTATACAGGACGCCAGGATCTGTAGTGTTCATATTTTACTTTCAATGCCCAATGGAGGCAAAATTAGCCTTGAGATTCTTTTAAGATAATTAATGTGCAGGGAGGCCCAACTATATGCACCCAGTCCGACCCAGTAGATATGATGTGGCGAAGCCTGAATTGCTAGGTCATGATCTGCCTACATAGAACAACAAACTAGCCTAAACATATTTTCCTTATCTGCCTTTGTTAGTGAGGTGTATTTTGAGTTACTAGGTAGAGAGACAGCAGAGGTCCAATACTGGATATTTCATACCTGTATGGCTACAATTCAGAGCTGCGAGATGTGATCAGAATATTTCACTTTTGCCTTAAACGCTACTGGTTACATACCACAAATGCTACAGTCCGTCACCTTCTGGACACTTACTGTGAGCTCAGGAGAAAGGACCAACCATATGCAAATGAGAGTGACCCTTCTCCAAAATGAACAGCGTAGACCACGCCCGCCATATGTGCAACAAGAAACAACCCCAGAGGCATTATTTTGACTCCTTAGGCTTAATCAGTGAGGCATATCTTGATTTTCCAACACCAACAATCCGAGATCTCTGTCTGGGTATCACTTATTTTCACCCAAAGTCGTACATTCAATTGGGTACAGACAAAATGTTTTTGAGATCAGTAGTCGGAGTTAGCCACCCAAAAAATAAGCAATTCAGAGGGTAAAATAAAAGTGAATTGCTCTTTGTATTGAACAACATTCATGTTTCACTGCATTTAAATACAGATTTTTTTTTTATCCAACATGGGTGATGGAAATTGCATTTTCGATGTTTTCTATACTTACAAAATAATTTTAATTTATTAGATCTCTTTTATCAGAAGGAAATATTTTAAATGACTGTATCCTCTGTTTTTCCAAGTACAACAGTAAATATCCCTTTCTATCTGAATACCCACTGCTTTGCTAATTTCGCAACAATACTTCCGTTGATTGCTGACGACCATACCAGAACAGAAATAGCCATGTTTTGGGCAGCACTAGCTAATGTTGCAGTATGTAAATTTGCTAATCAAATAGTGGGAGGTATATGACCCTGTGCAATGGACTGATCATGCGACTGTGCTGGCGCTTTAGGCAGGCAGTTAAGGTAATTACCCATGCTAAGAAATGTTGTACGGAATGTGTGCGTAGCAAATATGTGTTGTGCATTTGCTGACAATAGTACTGTGTGGTTTTTAGTCTGGAAGGCACAAAGTAATGGAACCGAGCAAGGGGTAAACACCCAAAAATATATTCCGGTCAAAACTGATAGTTATAATGCTAAGCGTTTCAGGAAAACATGTTTATTTTGTCTGCAATATCTCAGTTTAACTTTCTTAAAGTTGTTTTGTCTGCAATATCTCAGTTTAACTTTCTTAAAGTTGCTAAGAAACTGAATTAACACATAGGATATCATCTATATTTTTGAATATTTAACTCCCACTTGGCACTCAATAAGATGTGCCCCAGACTTGAAAGAAATTGTGAAGATGAAGGGCCATATTATCAAAAACGGCGCAAACATTATCGCCGCTTTAGCGGCAGGAAACTGCCGCTAAAGCGGCGATAAGGGGCTTGATAATATTCCCTAGAGAATTCCAATAGAAGCCCAGGTTCTGGTGTCATGGACATCAAACCTGGGCTTCTATTGGAATTCTATAGGGCATATTATCAAGCCCCTTATCGTCGCTTTTTGCGCTAAAGCGGCGATAATGTTTGCGCCCTTCTTGATAATATGGCCCGAAGTTTGCCAAATACTTGCTGGAATAAAAATATACATGTGCAACAATCAAGAAAACAGACGGATGGCAAGGCTCATGCATAGTACAGGCACATACAGAAAAATATGCAACTCTGTTCTGAAGTTCAAGAGAATGTTGCACAGTGGCACATCCATGTGGACACCAATCAAAAGGCATTAATCATCTCCACGTCCAGACACCTTACATCACAATGGGGCGTTGGTGCACAGCCCTCGCATGTCCTTGTCTGGAATACACTCAACAAAGTCCTACAAAGGGCAAAAGAGAATGCCTACAGATAGGCAATGGAAAACAGTCTTCCACAATCAAATAAAAAATGTCTTCACAACCGCGCCATACGCATAGTAGAAAAAATAATTTCAGTCCCGTCACACGCCACCTCCTTCAGACAGGTACATATGCCTGCATAGCCACCAAATCACAGGCAAACTGATGAACTCACTCTACACAATACAGCTTTGAAGGACATGATGCCACTGATTCATCCTGTTACCTTAAAATGGCAAACCTAAAAGATATGAAAAATACCACAGGAAACTACAAAGACTGCACACCAGTACCCACCCTGAGTGCCTGTAAGGAAATAGGCCATGACAGGTACATGCACACAAACAGCAGCCGTAGAGCCGAGATTATACCAAAGCAAAATGGAGCCAGACCTTCTCCTGTAACCAATGTTTGCATATACCCGAAATACTTAAACCTACTGTTTAGATACAAAACACAAAAAATAGAAAAATGACAACCAGTCATAGACCAGATGCAAAGAATTGCTTGACTAATTCACTATTGAAATAGCTCCTATCAAGAATTCTTTCTATGAGACAGAAAATCCTCAACAAGCAGCGGCACTACCTTCACTTCTAAGCAAGGGCTGTTGAAATTTAGTCTCCTGTCCGATTAACAAGTATTCAAAATCATCAGTCATTTAAAGCCAACATATATCAATGACAATATCATACTTGTGCCAATCACCTAAAACCAGTTTCAGCTATTTAGCAACAACTGGTGTCAACTCATTAACTTGTCACTAAAAAGAAGACATCTCAGATTCCCTCAAAATAGTGCAAACTAACCCCTTGCTCAAGAAACCTCAGAATATACCTAACCAACTCTACCCTATCCCAGAAACCAATCAGCCATGGAGGAGGAACATTTTTGAGAAAGGTTTGGCTGACAAGCTCTTAGTGTCACACCAATCAGGGTATTTGCAAAGCCTGAGGCAGAGGCACTGTAACACATACTATTTCGGTGGCAAACAGCCATACTGGCTAATGGTCATGACTGTCTCCTAATCCTTCTAGATTTATAAGTCACATTCAATATTATTAGCTAATTAAAATCTTTGAATTCAGCCTGTGCTGTAAAGGAGTGGTTCTCAGCTGATTTTCGTAATTCCTTTCACACTGCAAAAAGGTTGCCAGGTTGGGCAGTATCTGCCAGAGGCGTAGCTTCCATTGGTGCAGCATGTGCAGTGGCACAAGGGCCCAGAGTCCTAAGGGGCCCACCTAACCCTGTTTATTGCTTGCTGCATTTCACAGTTCAAACAGGGGACACATTTCATTAAACACTGGCTACGACACAAGTATTTTCTCTGATCCCATCTCTGCGATGTTTCACAGGGTTCTGTTCTGGCACCTATATATGGAACCACTAAGAATCTTGATGGAAAATACAGGGTTTACAATTCATCATTATTGGGATAATATCCAGATGTACCTACAAATGTTCTCCCTCCAAGACATCTGCACCCTTAAATAACTGCCTTGCTAATCTACACAAATGGGTGTCTTTGAACCTTGTCAGATTAAACATGGAGAAAATGTAAGTCATCCTAATTAGGTGATCACTTAGCACTATGTTTAACAACATATGGCTGTCCAAACTCTCACTAAAGGTGCTCCGGAGATTGGGGGGAGTTGGAGGCCTTCAACTGCATCCATCCAGATGGAGAAGACTATGAAAGCTTCTGGAAGGCCCCAAGGACCTGCACCAATAATGTGGAAGTCTGTTCAGTATCACAATGGTGAAGGTCATGCAGCATGTTGGGTCACCTGATAGAGGGCAGCTGTGGACAGATCAGGCCCCTGTACTCTCCCTCTGCCTACCAGCAAGACTCAACTGCCAGTATTTGGGCCCCCATGTCACTCCCTCCAGAATGGTGGCCCTTGGGGTCCCAGATACCACCCCCTGCGGCATTAAGTTGGGGAGTGAGGATGGGGAATCTGCCTGAGTGCTTTCCATGCTTCCTGGACTGACTTTCGGAGTCCTTGTGCTCCCGACATACTGCCCCCATCTGGGAGAGAGGCAGGAAGCAGATCATGGGCTCTGCTAGGTACACCTATTCTCTCTCTGTCTCTCATGCCCCCTCACAAGGTGGAGGATCAGCAGTGTGCTAACCTGCAGTGGTTTTTTTTGTAGGTACACAAAACATTTGTCAAACAGGTGCAGCTATGTTAGAAGGAATAATGGCTTCCTGGCCTTAGAACCCAACCTTGCAACCAGGTTTCTTAGAAGAACTCTCTACTTCTGAATAACTGTGTAACCACTGAAAAGTAATCAATATACTCTATCACCATCTCATCTTCATTTGCCTTCTCAAATCTCTGCCCAATAATGAAGATTGGAATCTTTTACACATACAATATTTCAACAGCTGGCATAAACTGCTTTGATGTTGGTTCATGACTCTGGTGGACCCTTACCTGGATTTCCTAGTTCCTGATAACGAGGTGGGACAGTGAGGCTAGACTGGACTAACAGTGAAGGGCTGCTGCCACCTATTAAAGGTGCACACTCTATGTATGGACGCTCTCATCATTCGGTTTTTGGCCTAAATGTGGCTGGAGAATATATTATCTTCATTCTGCCTTTCATGTTTATGTGTTTCTTAATCCAGTAAAATGTAATGTAGCAAACTGCTTATTTATTGGAACTGCTTCTTTGTAAAGTGCTTTGTATCCCACCTTGGTCTAGTCCATGTTTTATAAAACTGCAAACAAACAGATTAGAGCTAGTCTCCCATGAGATGTGTGTGGGAGGGTCAACGTTTGACTAATGATTGCTTCCCTGCTCCTCCCTGTTTGCCTGCTCCTACCTTAGATTCCCTATTCACTGAGCTACCACACCCACAGCGCATATTTAATTGATAATGCTTTGCTGCACTATTTGTTGATGTGTTGTCTTGAAAACTGAATAAACAAATATTTCAAAATAAATAAAGCAATAAAGAAAAGCTTGCCTACCCAACTCCTCGTTTATCCCAGTGAGTGATCGTGGCAGTTTGTGATGAGCATCAGGTCCCCTCAAGCAAGCTATAACTTGATAGTCGTAATGTAATATTCTTATAAGGCCTTCTAGCTGTGTCTTTGTCGCCGCTCGTATGTATACTGCTTTTATCTGTAGAAATAAGGGGCATATTAGCAAGGGCTTTATCACCGCTTTAGCGGCACTTTTTGCCTCTAAAGCGGCGATTTTTTTATCGTCCTATCAGCAAGCTGTCGCTAACAGGCGTTAGCGACAGCTTTCTGGTGATAGCGGCCGGTTTTCCCATCGCCTTGCATGCCAGTGATAATTATCGCTAATGACATGCAAGGTAGGCGTTCCCAACTAAAAGCGACTGAAAACAGTCGCTAACACAACTTCCCCCTATTAGCAACGCACGCGAAGCGATAAAAAAACTCGCGCTAAGCGCGATTATCGCTAGAATTTAACACCTGCTAAAAACATGACTTACCTGTTTGTTCAATGGGAGGTGGATTGTCAGGCTAAGTCCCACATGGCGTTAATGCGTGAATATCGCTGGATTTCCAGCGATATTCACGCATTTCGCCACTATTGCTGGATATTTTATTGCATTGGAGATAAACGTTGCTAATAGCGTGTTATCTCCGCGATAATATCCAGCGATATGCGGCGATAAAAAAAAACACGCTAAGCGTGGTTTGCGATAATTATTGCAAGTTGTTGCTAATATCCCCCTAAGTTCTTTTGTGAGACGTCTGTTTAAACTAATGTTATTGTAAACAGTTTTTATGCAATGTAACCTATGAAACTGTCCTTTTAACTGCTTGTATGCAGTCGTAATTGTTCTTATGTAAAGCATGCAGGTACCCATTTAGGTCTTGTTCAAGCTCTATAAAGCAGCAAAATGAAAAAAGCAATATAAAATTAAAAAGAAGTCCAATCACCTGGCCTATGGATTGATCCCCTTCTCTCAAGGTCCTCACAACTGAACTGAACACAAAGCAAAAACTGTTAGAGCTTCCCTCGACTCCATGAAAAGCTCAAACCATTTCTACAGTGTGGTGCAGGCGCTGGCTTTGTCACAGGTCCTTTGTGGCAATTCCATCCTCTTGGGCATTCCCATATCACCATTAGCTTCATTTTAATCTGCCGTACACTAAACTGCCAGGCGGGCTACTGGAACTAGACGTTGGGAGGTGGGAAAAGCTGCAACAAGGATTGGGACCCATGGGCCAGGGGTGTGAGCCATGATTGGAGGCCTTACCTATTTTAAATTCAACCTACCAATTGGAGCTTACAATTTTAAACAAAAATAGTGTGCAACCCTAATAGCAAGCTGTTGTATTTGGTCTCCCTGATAAAGATTATATTATGTACCATGGTACTTTCCCTTTATCCCCCCTCCTAGTTTATCCTGTGGTTTCCCCCTCTTTGCTCAGGCTGCAGGTGAATGCCAACATCCTACTGTCAGTTAGAGGTGACAATTGAGCTTGCACTGCCTGTGTAGCTACTGTGGCGTGTGGAGGCTGTAGATGTTATAGAATAATAGAAGTGTTGGAAATCCTCTGTGTCCGGACGCCGGCGTTCCCCTTCTTAACACAATCCAGTCACAATCCCATCAAAAAAGAGACCGGTCTGTTCTTGTCATGCTGTGTCTTCATTTGAGGAGGTGGTGTTGGTGTCGGGAATTCCCAATGATGTCTCTGGTTCAGCGCCCAATAAAGATGGGGTGAGAGACTGTGGGTGTGGTGATGTGAGGATCCGTAGGAACAGTGCCGGCTTTAGAGCGGTGCGACCGGTGCCATTGCACCGGGTGCTAAGGGGAGGGGGCGCCAAAACCCCAGCTCTTTGATTTCCACAACGTTGATCCTCGAGGAAATAAAAGACGTACACAAGTGTTCACGCCATCTCGGATGACGTAGCCTTAGTGTCGGCCCACGTGCCACAATTGCTGTGCCCTTACAAGATCACAGAGCACCTGCTTAATTCGAGCTGTGTCCCTTTCCATGATAATATTAGCAGTGGCACGCAAAGGTAGCTCTGCTGTCGACACTGCATAAAGGTCACTTTGGTTCCATGAATTATCCCTACTCCCATCAGAGTGTTTACGTGACATCCAACACCTTCTTGTTTGAATTCCATTTCAATAATTCGCAAATGGAAGTTCCAAAAAGGTTTTCTTGAAAGTTACGTTTTAGTTGGCGCAGTTTTCAGACGTTATGCAAGCTGTGCATTAAAGCTACAAAAAAGTCAAATTGCAATTACATAACTGTACAAAAAAGTTAAAGTACTTTGTATTGATGGATGACGTGTAACAGTGACATCAAGTTTTGGCCTCCCTTGCTTTAGAAAAATATTTAATAAAATGTGACCTCCCACAGTGCCTATAAAATAGGCTTCCTGGGGATTATTTTTACTATCCTCAAACAGTAGAATACAAAATTGCCCTCATAAAAATTGACAGAAACCACTGATATTACTAATAAATGTAAGATGCTATTGTCACACAAAGTTTAAGCCAGCAGAATTTTAATTTGCTTTTGCTCACTATAAAGTAGCGCAGAGGGTTAATGTGCCTGCTGAAAAGAACAGGTACCCTGCGGATCAGAGAACTGTATTTTATTTGGATAGCTCAGTGGGTCACTGCATGTGTCAGAGAGATTATTCTGTTACTTGCTGCTCATAAGTTGCAATTCTAGTATAGCACAGAGACCTATGATCTGTCGTCCAAGAGTTCAGATGCATGCAGACTGCGTGATATACGTTAGAATATAATTTTTTCCCTAGTCTTTCATTATACTAATGTAGCTAAAAATGGTTTGTTTGGGTAGAAATGTATTCTTACTACTAAAGCAAACCCCAACCACTGTGGTACATTTTAAATCGTTAATTGGTGCTTTTCCAGACAAAACTCTTAAAATATAGTGCCTACAGGTTCGGATGTCATGCGAGTCCTACACAATATAATCCCATTGTCTTTTGTAACATTTCCCATAGCGCGATTCACATTGTTTCTGTAGAATGTGTGTGTTTGATGTAAAGTGCTCTGACACTCTACACTGGTATGAGTAGCACTATAAATCAAATGAAATGCATGTGAGACAGGAACTATGGAGAGATGGGGGCCCTGTGTGGTAGTGAGGACATCCGTGCAGAGTGAGGTTATTGGGGGGCGGGGCGCCAAAAACGCCTGCCGCACAGGGCGCCACCAGCGCTAAGGCCGGCCCTGCGTAGGAAGGCCCAGAACTGGAATCCAACCCATCAGTGGAGATCATAAATGGACTTGTGCATAAAGATGATTCGAACACATCAGTGACACAAAACTGTTCAAATGAAACAGTCTCAAATAATCCATGTGATTCAATGTTTTAAACCTTGACTGGTTTGAAGAATTTGCCATACCGATGAGAGGACGGTTTAATAGTCCTTGGTTGTTCGCTATATTCTTCTAAAAAGAATTACAGTATGATTGTGGTGCCTTTAGAGTAAACAACACTTTGAGACTGAATATTCCCATGCCACATATACCACTTAATAACTTGGTAAAGTGTTTTCTGGGTCAATTTTAGAAGTATGGCATCATATGTCCAGTATGAAAGACTACCCACAAATGAGAGAAATCCAATACATGGTTCTTTAAATGGAGACATTTAAATGACACTTAAGCAAGCAGAGCTACACCTCGTGTTAAAAGAATTGCAAGCTTTTTATTTCCTATGAAATAGTAGAGGGGGTTTTACATTTAAAGGAATTTTACTGAATCCCTACTTAGAACATGCACCATTGTATTTCCAGACATCCTGCAACTCCTGATGTGACTTCTTGAACTCTGAAATTGTATCACTTAAAGAACAATAAAATGTCAACCTTTTTCACAGAAATTTGCTTTGATTTTTCTCAACTGTTAATCAGATAAACTTGAATACACGTCTAGAGTTTTGACACTGTTGTGATAGTCCAAAATGTGTAACATTTATTGTAAAAATGATTGCATAAAAATGTGATCAGTCACACTCTGCGACTTCAAAGTAAGTCGATTTATCCCTGTCTTTGTTTCTTGTGGCTGCCAAATATCTGTGGAGATGTATTGTCACCACTTATTGTCTGAACAAAAAATTGCTGAAAAGTCCCTTGAAGTATTTTTATTCACAATGCATCTTGGCCTTTAACAAGCATGGAAATCTTGTGTGTTACAATTAATAAGGTAAACTAAACTACCACAAATACTCTTTCTCCCTGTTTCTCAATTTTTCTGTGTCTTTCTTTCTCTGTCTCTCTCAATGTCACACACAAACACTGTGTGACCCTCTTCAGTTTACTCTCAGTTCATAATTTGTAAAAGAGTAAGTGCTGCGGCCCAGAGTTTTGCTCAGAAGCCTGCAGCCTGTGCTATCAAAGGAGGGGTGGGGAATACATAGGCCGCGTAATCCACCACCGAACAATTTCATCTTGATCTCTCTTTCTGCTTTCTTCTTTGATCATGGTTTTTCCATATTTGACTTCCAACCTCCTTTCCCCATTGTGTGTTTTCCTTCTCTTGCGCTGGTTCAAAGAGTGAAAAGGAAAATGAGAACCAGTCCCCCAAAATGAGTGTGGGTGGGAACCACCTGCAACCACTAGTATAAACTAAGCACTACTCCATCTTCAAAAGCCCATCATCTTCTCTTCCTATATGTTACTGATTTTTTGCCCTGTTGTCCTGGAGCCCTTCTACGTGTTCCTTTTCCCTCTTCCTTTCAGGAGGGAAAGAAAGATTGGAAATTGCCACCTTAATCATTTTAAGTTTACTATCTACTCTTTTATGCTTACTGCTATTAACATTGTACCATTCCTTTCTGTCTCTTCACCTCGCTCTTGCTCTGGGTCTGTTTTCATTCTTATCTTTTCTGCCCTTTTCAACATTTGTAGTTTCATACTGCTCCATTTAATGAACTTAATATAATGCAGGTTTGGTGAAAGTGATATAGAAGCTCCATTAAAATGCTGAATGAAATATGAAATAAATAAATATGTTTCGTAAATTAATTGCTGAACATAATTTACATGAATGTGATTACTTACATAAAATATCAGGTTTAGAGTCAAGGCTATGTACATTATATTTCAGGAAACATATGGGCTATTTTTAGACTATCAGTGAAAATAAAAGCTTCCAGTGAGGCATAATTCTGTGATTCAGTGCTAATTATTAAGAAGAACTGTGCACAATTAACAAAACACGTGACACTGACTCCACAGACAATATTCGGCAAGAAGCTTGAGGAACCTGGATGTACTAGAGTTAATTACACACTGGCCATGTGGTTAAGTACATTGTATGTGGCAACCCTTCTCACCTCGTATCTGGTGCACAGCTTAGCATGTACTCAAGCAAGAACCACAATCCTTGTTAGGGTGAAGTACAAACTAACCCCAAACTAACCTTTGCTCATCCTTCTGGTAGTTTGGCACCGAGCAGTCAGGCTTAACTTAGAGGCAATGTGTAAAGTATTTGTCCAACACTTCAAACAATAATAAAGTATCCTGCACCAAGTTAGGAAAATAGAGTATATTTTAATAAATAAAACAAGACCAAAATGACAACAATCCAATCAGTAGATCTGGAGATATGCAATTTAAAAGTTTTAAGTGAAAATAGTGCCAAAAAACCCAAAATGTCACTCGCGGACGTCTTGTTGTGCAAGACAGGGGGAAAGTCACAAGTTCAGGTTGACTGCGATCGATTGAGGGTTGGATACAGGGTTATTGCAATACCAGAACAAACATGACATAAGAAAAATCACTATTTAGAGCCTCATATAATGCACCTAACAGTTGCTTTACACATGGAAACAAGTCTCCTAATAGTCACAATATCGCTTGAGTGTGATTTTAACGTTGCTATACAAAGTTAATCCCTTGCAACCTTGGTTTGGGAAAATATATTTGTAAAAAAAAAAATTATACATGGAAAATGCAATGGCACAGAGTGTAATATTCTCTTTAATGTCCTTGTTGAGGCAGGGTAAGGGCATCATGACTCAGCAAGACTTTGTCTATCCCCCCCCACACTCAACAATGGTATTGAATAGCAAATTACACTCTGTGCATCTGCATATATGCTATGTAAATACCCCTATGAAGGATTGGTGCATCTGGGGCCAATACAGTTGCATGCTGTTATTACCTTTGCTTCTGCCACATTCAAGGAATAGATGGGAAAAGCCTGATGACTAGGGGCAGAGCCAGTCACATATTTGTCATAAACACGGCAACAGTTCTCACTTTATGCCTCGTCTATTTTTTATCTATTGCCTGCTTTCAGAGTTTTATATCTTTTGTTTAGAAAGCTTGAAGGTCTTAGACACACACAGAAACGCTGGTACCAAGTCTGCTTGCTACATAGACTGACATATTTTATTGCTTTAGTTATGGATGCAACCATAATATCATGGTCACACACTGTGGTCGATGACATGTTTTTATTGTTTTAGTTATAGGGGGATATAATCAATATGTGAATCGAGATGTGTTCTCTCTTGTGTGATAAGTTTAGATGGAAAATGGAAGTGCAGAAAACTCACCAAAATTGTCTCACTCCCTCTTCATGATTATAAGGGAAGAAAAGGTCCTGCCATGTTGAATTTAGGGAGAAAGCGGCATTGTGCTATAGTTTAAAGTAAAACACACAGGAAATGCTGTAAATGTGGGTAGGGTCACATCTGGAAACTCTTACCTCATTACTAGGGTGTGGCCAGTGGTTGTCCCCACCCACAGGCTGGCACTGGTCAGAAATGTGACATCCCCAGTACCCTTCTCAGAACACTTCTGGACCGAAGAAGAATCAGAAGGATAACCCTGCTATTTGGAGACCCTGAAGGAAGACTGGCCCTGCTTGGCTTCAGCCCAGTATTCCTGGAGTAACTCCAAGGGTCAGTTGGCTGACCTCCTGTTTGAGCTACAGGGCTACAAAAAGCTTTCAAAGGCCTTTTCCTGCTGACCACTCCCAACTGGACCTGACTTGGACCCCGCTGCTTGCCTCCATGGGAGTGAGTCCTGACCCCCAAGTACTTTCCCCAAGGTCCTGAATCTATTGGCTGTGGTCATAGGAAGTCCCCTCTGCCTATCTGAAAACTTCACTGGACTTGACGCCAAGCATCAACGCTGACAACCTTCCTCAACGGTTTCAGTGAACTTGAAGCTGAGCAGCAGGATGAGCAATGCAGACACCTTTCATCAATGGCTTCACCGAGCCTGACACCAAGGAGCCTTCAACCAACTCAGAGAACTCAGTCAGTGGCTCCCCATCATCATTAAGCCTTTTCTCACATCCATTTGGCTGTCTGGACCACTAAAACATTTTTACCTCATTAAAGGTTTCTAAGTGAGAATGGAACTTTGTGACTGGGACAAACCTGGTCATTGTGTCCGACCTGCACTCTATCAGGGTCAGCCTTAACACTTACCCTTATCCCAAGTGGTCCTAACTATAACTTTAACTATACCTACTCAGTGGCGACCACCACTGAGTAATACATAATATATATATATACTTTAGGTGTCTCATGGTAATGTTCTTACAGGTTAATGTCAAGTGTTTTCTACAGATGTGGGGAACAAAGAATCATTACTATAAATATAAACAATGAAATAAGAGATTTGGTTTTCTTTAATATGCTTACCAATTTCAGAACGGGAGGCTGCAATGAGCCTAAGCCAACATGGAGGAAATCGGTATCGGTAATGCTGAACTCCAGTTTGGAAGTAATTCTGCAAAAAAAGATAAGCGGAAGCAGAGGACAAAGCAGTGCAAATCAAGTCAAAGAATCATCCTCTAACAAGTCAAAGTTCAGAAACCAAAGGAACTGCGAAACAAGGGGCAAAAGAACAACTGTGAATGATGGGTAGTACAGTAAATGTACTATAGAGACAGCGAAGGAGTCAGTAACATATGAGTAGTTGTCAGGCACCTTCCCAAGGGAAGTCAACTACTTAGAAAGTAATGTTGCCACTTATGGCCTGGAAGCCTCACTCCTTGGCCATACAGGGCTTAGTAGTCTGTATACCCCAACTGCATTATGCCGATCCACCACAGTCTCACAGAGATTCTAATGCAGACTGTATTGTGTCTTCTTTCCCCAGAGAGATCCTGTCTCAATACATACTGCTTATTCCTGACATCTGCATGGTGGACCACAGAACCTGACATCATCATTTCCAATTAGAAGCCAGCGTTTCAGATAGTAAGCCAAAGTGTTTGAATCCTACCTGTTTGATAACAACCACACATTAAAGCTAGATGTCTGATTTCCCCTAACAAAATTAGTTTCATGTGGAGTCTGAAGGCTCCTCATTTTGCCTCTGCTCTTCATCATTTACATTAAATCCCCCATGAATCTTCAGTGCTTCTCTTTTTCCACTTCTCCTTTTATTATGCTTTGTTGAAAACAAATGAGACCATCAAGACCTAAATGGAATGACCCAGCATTCTAAAACTGATTGTCTCAAAAGTGAAATTCTAGTTCTAGGACCTCCTGACAATCTCAATAAAATGATCTTACTCTACTCATTTGTCACCTTCCTAGACCTTAGAGATCCAGTAAGCACAAAGGGAGAAACCTGGGTGTCATATGGGATGCAGACCTTAGCTGCATTATAGAAACTGGGGGCCTCATTAATGAAAAGTGACGCATCACTGCGTGAAAACAGCGATGCGTCACTTTTCATTGCGCCCTCCTTGCGACATGCTGGATGCGTCATATTTACAGTATGACGCATCATGTCGCAAGGAGTTACAGATACATCAGTATTTCTGACGTATCTGTAGGCGCAAAAATGACGCATTGCTGGAGTGTGTCACAAAAGTGACGCAACTCCATCAATGAGTCATTTCACATGGGCAAGTCCCATTTCAAATGTGCCTCGTGTCAGTCTTACGCCTGCTGTGAGGCAGGCGTAAGATATTGACGCATTTGTGTCTCTAGAAGTGACGCAGTGAAATCTCATAGATTTCACTGCGTCACTTCTACAAGGCTTTACTTGCGTCAGAACGCCCACCCTGCATACATTATACCTGGCGCAGGTATAATGTGGCGCAGGAGGTTTACAAAGTGACGCATCTACCTAGATGCGTCACTTTGTAAATATGACGCAACATGGCGCATTTTTTACGCTGCTGGTGCGTCACAAAAAGTGACGCACCAGCGGTGCAAAAGTGACGCAAGGGCTCATAAATAAGCCCCATGGTTTTTCATGACTTGTAAAAAAAAGAGACCTAAGAAAAACTGTTCTAGAGAATTTTTGCCCATGGACCTGCATCTGTGTTGGGAGACCCCACCACACTCACCTCAACACTTCTCTTTCCTCTTTATCGTTCTCTTTCTCCCCTATCCCCTCAATTAGATTGATTTTTCTCTACCATACTCCTCTCCCACTGGATATTCCCACCTCTTTCCATACCATACCCGAGTGTCCACCTTCCTATGCCTCAGTACCTCTTCACCCCCATATCTTTGTGCCTCTGCAAATGTCTATACCTTAGTAGCCCTTGCTAAGCCTAGTACCGAATACTCCTATACTGCACTACATCTGCGCCTAACTATACTCACTTGTACCTCTTCCCATACCCTAATCAGTCTAACCTTACCTATGCCCTAGAATCTCTAAACTAAAAGTGGCCAAATACCTGTACGTCTATTTATGTATTACTGAAATTTGCCCACAACTCATTAAAAAAATCGCAGCTTCCACCTTTGAAAGTTACATACCTGCAATCACATAGTACATAAACTCCTCTAACCATTCTATTAATCCCATCAAACATCTGCAGAAAGTTACACACACCCCTCCCCAGAGGCGAAACATTAGCCACCGCAGCACCTGTGGTGGGGGGGCTTAGCTCCAGGGGGCCCCCTCAGCAGGGTGGCCAGATATCTTGGATTTCCCCAGCTCTGTCCCAGTGTCCTAATGCTTTTTACACTTTTAAATACATGTCTCGGTTATCTAGAAGAGGGTTGAACGATGCTGAGTTAGTAGCAGCATTGAAACATAAATGCCTTCAAAGTTCGATACATCTCAAATAATTTTGTTTTTCCACAGTCTTATATCACTAACTTGACCCCAAGGTATTGGAGGCTTTACATGACCATCAGTTACCACACACAAGGTCACAGGAGATCAGCTGGAGCCTTCATCCTTCTTCCAGAGGAGTGAAGAAAAAGGACTAGGGGCATGAAGAAGATCATTCGACACTGCCATAGCTTATGCTTTCAAACTGAACACCACAAACTAACAAGAGCCTAAAACTCTCAGAGCGAGTCTGTGCTGGCCATCATTATGCTGAATATGCCAGGATCACAATATTTACCAAGCTACCTTTATAAGTAAAAGCTATTTCATTATAGCTGTTTTGATGCATATGTAAAAGAACCAGTAGAAGCAAATTTCCTCTCAGAAAAATTATTGTATTGTCAGGACCCCACTCACCCCTCTAGCTTTACACACCTCAAGCATGAGCACAATCAAATAGCTAAACTACTACCACAACAGTATGGTAACCTCAAAATCTTTTTAATAAAATATTTCATAAACACCATACATAAATTACTTCTTCAATTTCATATAGATTGAATGCAAGTGAGGAAAGCCACAAGTTCACCATGAAATCATTAAAAACATCATCATATAATGACACATTAAAATGCGGCGCAAATCAAATTTATTTAAAACATTCCCCAAAAACAAATATAAAATGGGAGAAACATAAGATCACGAACTCTCATTTATTTAGTCAATACCACTATGCACAACATATTATGCCCTATACATGTGTGTTATCACAATTGACATCTATTGTATCAAGGAATTACAGCAAGTCGGTAAATGTGGAACATCGACGCGTTTCGTGGGAATCCAAATTTGACCTCCTTCCTCAGGAAAACAAATAAACTCATGTACAGTACAACCCCTCACCCTCAAGGAACACATTACCAAGAAAACAAAGGCAGCCTGGTACCAGCTCTCTCTAACTAAGAAAGTGAAACTATTCTTTCCAGAAAACTACTTAAGAACTGAAGTTCATATCCTTGTACTCTGGCATCTAAATAGTGGCAAGGCCTTGCTCCATGTTCTCCTAGACTCCACTATGCCCTCCTCCCTTAAAGACATCCTATTAGCTGTAGCACTTTTTATCAATGGTCTAAAGAAAATGAACATATCCCTCCCATCCTAATGGAACAGCACTTACCCCACTTGCTTGCCCACGCCATCTTCAAAGCCAGCTGCATCATTTACAAAGTGACCACAACCCATCCTCCAGCCTATTTGTCTAATAATCTCATCATCTGCTGTAGCTCTGGCATACCTGCAGTCAGAACACCATCAGACTGGAGGCAAGGAAGTGCAAAAATTTAAAACAGGACAACAGGGAGTCTCATCGACAAACTCATGATCTGAAACAATATTTCTATATCAATCAGAACTTCCACAACCCTGCTTCAATTTAGAAATGAGTTGAAGCTGGACCTCTTTAACACTTAATCATGCTGCACTAACCGCCTACTTCTGCCCTCAAAACTCAACTAAAGCTTCAATCGCTTGCTGACCCTGTACAGAACTGTGCTGCCTTTTGGCTAGGTTTATGCAATACAAATACATACAGACAGACATTGCAATTACGTCCAATAATGTTCATAAGTCGTATGAAAATAAGTAAAATATTATCTTTGGCTCACATTACCGTAATGATAATAGACATAAGCTTTGAAATAGCCTTTTCTTTTCAATGAGTGAGGGAGACTAGAAGAAGGTAGAGAAACAATAAACAGCAATGTTAGTGATGTCTACATCTCTTTTTTGACGCATTTATGGATTACTTTACAGTACCTTTCCAGACTAGGCAATGCAGAAAGTTGGGTCACCATGAAAGCAGGAATAAAGGGGCATATCATCAAGGCGGCGTAAAACAATTATCGCCGCTTTTGCGTCCGTTTTCAGGCAAAAAGTGGCGATAATTGTAACGCCCTATCAGCATGGACACGCTAACGCGTGAATCCATGCCTTAGCGCCCATTTCCTTTGCGCCTCGCATCGCTAATGAGATGCGAGGTAGGCGTTCCCGTCTGTAAGTCAGCGAAAATCATCGCTAACACTGCTACCCCCTATTAACAAGTAAATCGCTAAGCCGCCTAGTGTCATAAAAAGCAGCGCTAACCGGGTATATCGCCGGTTTTTTACGCCTGCTATTTTTCCTACTTAGCCATATCTATCATGGGAGGTGGATTGTCATGCTGAGTCCACATCTCCCTATCTAAAATGTTTTCCCTAACGCGGTTTTATATCGCTGGAATTCCTGCGATATTGCCTCTTTCCGCCGCTATTGCCGGGATTTCTATCGCCTCGGCGATGCGCGTTGGTGATAGTGCGCTAACCGGGCGATAGAATCCGGCGATAGACGGCGTTAGTAATGTGCACGTTAGACGCGGCCAGCGATAATTATCGCTGCCGCTTGATGATATGCCCCAAAGTACGTTATCACCGTGATATATAAATGGAGTCTACACGTTTTACAACCTTTGGCATACGGTCATTAGTGTACTTTTTTAAGTTTTCGTAATTAGTCATTCATTAGAAGAAAGAAAACGAACTGAGCAGATGTATCTCTACATATACCGCAACTGCACTAGCTAGTTTTCAAAAACAATATTTCAGTAGTTATCAACTTACTCAGATACAATTTCTATTCGAGATGGTGAAGTAAAGTTACAGGTTTGGTTAGTCAGTTACAGTTGCATTTAGTTTCAGTTTGGCTGTTACTGTTAGTTAAATAATTACTTGTTTGCTCAAATTTTCATTCACACCAGAACATGGACTTCTATTGAATTCTCAAGGGCATATTATCAAGCCCATTATCGCCGCTTTAGCGGCAGTTTTCTGCCGCTAAACCTTTGATAATTTTTAACGCCGTTCTTGATAATATGCCCCTTAGTTGTTTATTTAATCGATGTTTCAGTTTACTCTGTGATCTTTAAATAAAAGATGTAATTTCAGGGACGAGGGCTCCATTAGCCTAATGTATTGCTAAAGCCTAGTACACTTTTTTATGTATATGCTTCTTTCTTTCTTATTTTTTTCTTTATTTACTATTTTCAAATGTATGTTGTCAATCATCATTCCTCTCAAAGACGACTATTTAAAGTGTTAAGTCCTCGTTCTATTTGAAATGTTAGAGGCTTCTATTTCCAAATTTGATTTTTATGGTCCTGCAGCATGTGGAATATGAACCAAAGTACTTGTTACACCCAGACCTTTCCATGACAGCGCTCTTATAGTCTTAAAAACACTTTGGGCCATATTCTCAAGGAAGTGGCGGAGAGAGGCGTTAGCCTTCTTGGCTTAACGCCTCTCTCCGCCACTTCGAAAACGCGAGGCTGCACCCCATTCTCAAGGATATGGTGCAGCCTCGCGTTTCCCCCTGCGATGGCGCTAAGTTTCACAACTTAGCGCCAACGCAGGCCCCCTTGCACCAGAGTGCAAGGGTGTCTGCAAGCAGGGAGATTTGTTAATGTACCGGAAGGTGCCCTTTCCTGCACATAAACAAACCTTAAATGCCATTTTGTAACTTTCATGTGTGCTGCTTCATGCAGCACACATGTAAGTTACAAAACGGCATTTGTAAAATAAGTTTGTTCATGTACAGGAAGGACACCTTCCTGTACATGAACAAACCATGGCATTTTGCTTTTCCATGTGTGCTGCACAAGGCAGCACACATGGAAAAAGCAGAAAGGAGGAGAAATTAATCATTTCTCCTCGTTTAGCCACCTTAAGACCAGATTTTTCCTGGTCTTAAGTTTGGCGCTACTCTCCTTTTATGCTGCCCTTGTGAATAGGAGGTAGCGTCAGACTCAATGGGTGTTGCGGTGGAACGCCCACCGCAACACCCACTGCACGCCCCCTTCACGCTAAAAACAGCGTGAAGGGGCTCTATTCACAAGGCAGCGTTAAGCCACTTAACGTGGCTTAATGCTGCCTTGTGAATAGGGCGAAGCTCCCTATCGCCACAACAACGTCACTGAAAGTGACATTGTGGTGGCGATGGGAGCTTGAGAATATGCCCCTTTGATTCTTCCTTTACTTAAAAAAGTCTACACCTGATCTTAGGATGGGATGTACCATATTTAATCACCAACCTTGCTGCATGAAATACAGTGCAGGCTTTTTACTATCTGATTTATGTACCTCGATGAAGGGCACTGGCCAACATTGAACGTTTTATCAAACCTACAGAGCAAACATGACTCTCACCAGTATAACATCATATTGATGACAAATCATGTTATTAGAAACTGTTTATGACTAGAACATGAGGTACTGTGCAAGACATGAGGAAAATGTTTACTCATTATATTTCTTCATTGCAACTACTACGCCCAATAACAGTCATAACTGTTTGAATATAGTAACGTTTCAGTTTCATTTTTTTAAGCGCAGGCAGTGGTCTCTGGGACCACTGCCTGCTCTTAAAAAATATTTTCCAACATACTCACAAAGGGGAAGGGGTCCCCTGGGGACCCCTTCCCCTTTGCGAGTGGTTTACCACCTACTTGAAGTAGGTGGCAAACTGAGAGGGTTTTGTGGCCGCAAATGCGTTCGCAAAACACTAGTACATAGCATGTTGACTCGCTATTAGGAAGGGATGCCCCTTCCTAATAGCGAGAGTCGCAAATGCTATTTTGCGAGTCAGGGACTTGCAAAATAGCATTAGTACATGCTATTACCCTTTTTTGCGGCCGCAAACAGGAGGTTCTCCCGTTTGCGGCCTCAAAAAAGGGTCGTACATCTGGCCCTAAGTTTCTTAAATGTGACAAGCAAAGCAAATGTAATCAGCAATTCAAATATTGCAAAATTGCAATAGGGCAGCACTCTCTGGCGCATGAATGTCACTCTAGGTGTTATCTAATATGGATATTGATTGGTAGAAGGGTTTCTAATTGAAATACATTTCTAGACATGTCATCCCTTCCTTTGATCATCTCTTGGAGATCTCAATCTTCAGCCTTCTCAGATTTAAGAATTTGGTTGAAAAGATCTCAATAAAGGAGTGATAATTCATAGATGATAAAAGAGGCTCTATACTGCAGCAGCCCTTCTCTCTGACATCCGTTTTGAAGACCTTTTGTGTAGATCAAGCACTTCTTTGATTCACGTCGGGCTGCCTTCTGTAATTGGTGAGAGGTTGCTTATTCCTATGACAGCTGTGTAAGAACCCCTTAGACGTGTCCTCTGAGCCGCTACCGGCGAGAGTGGGCTTCAGTAGTGTCTACATCTATCATGGCTCTCCCCTTCTCATTTGCAGAGCCTCCCTCCCTTTCTACTCTGGCACGTGTTTCCCTTCTTACATCATGCAGCGAGAACTGTGACAAAGGACAGCTCTGAGGAATCAAAAGTCTATCATGCAGTAACTTTTCTCTAGAGAAACAACTAACATCAGATTGAGCTCATATGAAAGTTTATGGGCGCATTCTGCGAGGAGCCACCCTCACAGTGTGTTCTGCTGTACTTCACTCCACACTGCTGGAATTGCTTCACAGAAGATTGCTGCTACTGTTGATGCATGGCTTCCAACTAACCCCCACCTGTCATAAATTATAGCAACTTCCAGTGTGTTAGCGTCCCCAGCTTGGAAAGAATTTACAGGACAACAGTGTAGGATGGGACCTGTAAAAGAGAAACTACAGTAAGATACTGAGCAAATGATAATTTTAAAACTTATGCCTAAAACAACTTTATATTAATGGCCTCTTTAAAGCCAAGAAAACGTCAGTCAACTTAATTATTTCACTTTCTGATTGCATTAAACCGAAAGCAAACGTTTTTAGACAAATTATACTTGTGCCTTGAGTAATTTTTGACAGTATTCATAGATTTGTTATTGGTAAAACCTATTCAGTAAATGGCTATTTGTGGTCTTAATGCGGAAATACCACAGTTTTGAGATCTTTAAGATCTTTTGATCTGAACCTGTAGGTTTCCCATTTTTCCAAACAATCTCTTGTACAAGTAGTATTCACTTAAATCAGGACTAGGGACCTAATCTACTAGAGCATTTTTTAGTGGCAAACCTTGCAATTCTTAAAATCACACGGATTACAACTGCAAAATGGTATTTCACCATGTACTTAACCTCTTCTGCAAATTTGAAAAGCCTTTTCAAATCACAAAACTGATTTTGTGACTTATTCTGAATCGCAATTAGGAGGGGATCCAAAAAGGACACCTTTTCCTAGTTAAGATTCTCAATTAGATGTATCAATAGTTTGTGACCGCAGATGAAAAGTGACCGACTCTAGAAAGGAGGTGGTAGTTGACTTGAAAAGAGGAAGCTGTCCTTGTTGGAAAGCGTCCCCTTTAGGAATCATGTCAGTGACCTCGGGGGAAAACATAGTGGTCATTGCCTGTTCCCCTAATCTCCTTCCAAATGAAAAACATTTTTTAAAGCAGCATCAGTCCTCTTCAGGAACATGGGCTGCAGACAAATTTTAAGTGTACAAGACGATAGGAAGAAATGAACAAGTGTTTTGTTGGGCTGACTTTTTTCTTCTTTGGAGCTAAAATATAGCAATGGCTTCTACTAGCCAAGTATGGAAGTGTTGTAAAGAATCAATTTGTACAGATTGAGAATAGGAGTCCTTGGAGCAGAAGAGCAAGTGGCTAATTTAGGTATTTTTGCAGGTTCGGAATAACACCGAATCAGACAGTCTCAAAGTAGCCTACTGTTGGTTCCAGGAAGGGATCATTTTTCTTAATTTCGTGGCTAAGCAGTTAAAACAGCTAATCCCAGTATGTGTGAGTTAAGAAAAACTGCATCCTGTGGCAGACAATTTTCCCTGTAATTTTGTGTGAACTACTATGTTCTTGATTACATCGGCTATTGAAAAGATTCACTGATCAGAACAGATTTAGTGGTATCTCATGATATCACCAGATCTGCTAGCGTGTGTCTGTCTGAGTTGGTTTTATAAAAAGAAAAGTTCTTATGTATCTGTCCCGTTTCATTAACAAAGATGTTTCATGTTGTTTTCCTCTATTTGATGCGGCGGGGCTCTTTGAATTTCCTAATATTCATAGGGCCAGGATACTCCTATGAGTAGCTGTGGGCCGTAGAAAACACCCTCATTCATTCACTCAAGGAAGTTGGTAGACAACTCAAACCTGAGTTCTTTTACTGATGGGTGGAAGTTGTTTACATCTTCATGAATCTGCTGTAGTGAGATACGCACCCACACTAGCCCAGATGATGAATTTATTAACTACGTTTCAAAAGCGGGCCAGTAGTTTTGGTTGTTGCTAGGTGCAGAACTGCTCCTCCAGCCTCTCCAGGAAATGTTTTTAAGGCAGTCCTAGTTAACTGCAGAACTCATTTGTCCTTTAAAGTTAAACTGGTGTGTGTGCGAAAGAATTTAATGCATTTTGTGATTATAGCATTAGAAATTCCCTTGTGTCAAGCTTCTCTTAGAAATGTGAAACAGCAAAATCATCTTCGTGCTGCGTGAGTCTGCATGAGTTCTCGAAAGCTTATATTTGTGTTTGTAAAATTGATATATTTCTAGTGATGGCAAATGTAATGGTCTCTAGAGACATGCCATCTATTTTCTGGATCAACACGGTGTTTGAAACTTCGCTTACAACTTTAATAATGAATAGAATCAATCTGACATTGTGTTAGGATTGTTTGAGAAATATATCTGCCACAATGCCCATTATATTAATTTTACGCATACCTTCTGACTGAGAGATAACATATTTACACCTTAGAAAGAGGCACAGCCAGCATCATATGATGATGATGGCACTCTGAGTAACAAGATCCAAGTCGTCAATTTAAGGAGTTACCATTTCTGCTGGTTCCTGAGAACAAATACACCCAGCTCGCACTCCCACACATCGATATTAAGAGGCATCTTTGAAACAATTAGCAAAGGATGCCTGCAGTTCCGGCTTTATGGGGTCCAATAGCACTTACTAATTATTTTGGATATATCAGCAGCAGTAGGAGGTAGAAGAAAGAAATTGCTCTAGAAATGAAGTATGACAATTGTAGTGCAAAGATGGGATGAAAAAAGACAAATGCACAAAAAACCCAGACTAGGAAAAAAAATAAGTTGGAGGATGTCACAATTAGCATCCAAAAATGCCTTTCTCCTATAACTCCATTCACAGTACTTTCTGTTCAGTTACTCTGAAACAAGTCCAGATTGAGGGACATCAACAGAATCCATCCAGAAAATGCTAGGACAACTAGTATGTTCCTACTACTTTAAGGGTGATTCCAATTACATACTAGGCCTAATTACGATGCTGGTCGGAGTTGCGTTTGACCGACACCGTTTCGGGGAAGGAACCATCCGACCATAGGTCAGCAGTTTCGACAACCCCAGTAGGATGCAACCGCACATGGTGAGGTCGCAAAGTTTCATTTTTCAAAGGGAGCTTGTGCTGCAGGCCGAAACAGCCCGCAGCACAAGCTCCCATTAAAAAATGAAAGTTTGTAAACCTCACGGTGCCTGCCACATGGTGCAGGGATGTTTAGGTGGGCCAGATGAGGAGGGCTAGGGTGGAAGGGGGCCCTGCTAGGGTCGACATGGATTGGCTGTCGGAAATCAACATCATAATCTTGATGGCAGAAACTCCTTCCTTAAGGGATTATGAGTGCTTTCCCACTGGCCGACGGCTTCCTTGAGCACATCGGAACGGAAGCAGATTTCCCCCGCCAGTTTAAACTCCGATCGCCATCGTCATAATACAGCGGTCGGACTTTAAACCTACCATGTCGGTTGGCTTTCTGACCGACACCGTAATCAAGTCCACTGTGTTCAAAAGTTTATCCAGTGGGATTTATTCAATGGGCTCTTATTTCAGGAGTTATTATGACCTATGAAAATGGTAGACTACTTTTGAAGATTTTTAAGTTTTGCCTGTTTTTATTTCATTCTTTTCGCTGCTTCAGAGGTATGTTATTTTAATGTGATTTATCCTTTATATGCCTGTTAAGTCTCCAGCTTTTGAATTTGTATATAGTGTCCCTCAGATGACATAGACGTTTGTCATAGTATTTATAATATTATGCACTTACAACGTTGTGTTTGTAAACATAAGAATCCAGAGATCTCAGTCTACCTTTTTTACAAGCAACTTCAGATCAAAACAAAAACACAAAACCTGAGAATGCTTTGAGATGTAGATCTTAGCCTAAAGTCTCAAGCTGGAGCAATATTAAAAACCTCCGTTCAGCAAAATAAACTCCTTTGAAAACCCCACCCATTCATCGCCCCCTCAATGCTACCCCATGGCAATCGGGATAGTGCTCATCTCAAGACCAGTATATGTAAACATTCTGTACCAGAGGCTATCAGCTCATCAGATCAAAAGACTGCAGTAGGAGAAAAACATGCGGGGAGACTGACTATTAGGCTAAAAAACATGAACCATTAGTGGTTCAATCTTAAAGATAGAATCAACTTCAACTTCAAGAGTCTGTGTTCCACATAAAAAAGGCAACAAAGTTACATCATCGAAATTCTTGCACCACACACTCCTACCAGCAGTGTATGCTTAGCATATAACTATCTCCTGGATAAGGTGATTGACAACTTTCAATGCTGGGCCCGCCTATGAGTCAACGTGCCAGACGCATCTGTCACTGCCAATCAGTGGTGCACTATCTGTTTAATCCCCAGGTTCGAGAATTTTATCCACAGCCTCTATCTTGTGTGTTCTCAAAAGTGCTTTTCTTGCATACTGTGTAGTGAATATTCCCAATTTTAATTAAATACTCTCCAGAATTATTTCTTTAGGGCTTATTTGTACGAACTGGACCTAGTCTTTATATTTCTGATCTCCCAGGCCTGGCTCCTCAATCAGTACAATATCTAACCACTAGAAAACGTAAGTTCTTGCCAAAAACCTTGATTACCTCAACTGTGTCATCTGAAATTCATAGTTTGACCCCGGTCTGTGTAACTTATGTCACCTTCTTTTCTCTTATACGAACACCAATTCATTGTATCCCTCATCATGTTGCTGTGTATTTCATAAGTATGCCTTTTCCTCCAGAAATAATTTCGTTTTGCTCTGTACGTTTTCCAAACAAAATAACAGAAACAAAACTGATCCACATCTGGCCCAGAGAGAGGCCTTAAGCTCAGCCTGTTTCTGGAGACAGCACGAATATTGTAACTTTAAAGAAACATCTGCTGATCCTTTGTATGATTGATCCCAGCTGATTGTTTCTAGAAGGTCTAGAATTAGTAAGTTTGCATTCTTTTTCTGTTGCCTATTCATTATCATTGTGGTAAATTGAGTGTAGTGATATATCTCTCACATAATATATTCGGCAATATCAACATTTACCGCTTTATTTATATATCAGGCACAGAAATGAGTCCAGTTTATTGTCCAAGAATATACCTCTAGCAATGTAGTTCAATGCATCCCTGTCATGTTGACGTCATCACTGCCAAGAGCTGTTCAATCTGGCAAAGAATGATATTCATGCATGGGTGCTGAGTACATCGCTCTTTGCAGAACGTTGCACAGCTTTGTGGCGGGTGTTAGTGACTCAATAAGGCAGCTCGTATGGTGCTTGCGTGTAAAGTGTAATGTATGCAGCACATAATAGAATGCAGTAGCTATAAATAGACAAGAAAATGACCAATGCCACGTAGTCCGCCCACATACGTTCCATGTCAAGAACAAAGGGTTTCCATACAGAACATGAATTGAACTGAAAGCGGTTATTTGGTTTTAAATGCAAAATCTGTTTTTTAGACAATTTCACACTAGAAAATGTACTTTCATGTCGGGGTGTAATACGGCCCCAGGAATGTACTTTCTGCACCCTACTGGGCACTTGGGCATCACCGAAGGGGCCAGAGACTCTTGTGTGGTCTCTTTTGTAATTAAGATTTAGCTAGTGCTACATACACTGTCCGGGTGCTTGCAAATGATCACACCACACACGGAGATGGCACGTCTTTATTCATCAGCATGTAACTGTGAACTGAACATTCTACGTTAAGAATTCTATCACCCAAGCACTTACCTCCCTGTTCTATAGAGTCCTTCAGGAACTAAAAGTGTCCCGTCATCTCTAATTCACAAGACACTACATCTCCCTGTTGGAAAGTGGGTTATTGGTAGGGGCAAATGTAGGTCTGCCACTAGTAATAAGACCACAAACACTTGATAGGACCCAGCATAGGTCTTAGAAATATAATCCTATGCTCAACCCTTGGTAGCTTGGCTGCGAGCAGGCAGGCTTAACTTCAAAGACCGGTATGTAAACATTTAAAAACACCAATTCAGTAAATAATTAAGAGACAACTCATAATAAAAATCCAACATCAATTTATAAAAATAGGAACTATTTTTATCTTTAAAATGACACCAAAACGACAAAAATCCAATGTAGGGAACCGGAGATATGAATTTTCAAAGTTCAAATAAAATATAGCACTTAGAAGCATATAGCACCATATTGGGACATAGGCTCGCGATAGACCGGGCCAAAGTCAAAGTTTCAGGCCGACCGTGATGGAGCCCTGAGCGGCTACCACCCTCGGAAGGTACCGGTTAAAGTTTTTACCTTCACACTTAGAAGCTTTTCTGGAGCTTTTTCTCTCGAGGCCCCTCGAAGCTCCCAGCCAGTCCAGATCCGGTGAGGGTTCGCCGGCTTGACTTGTGACGAGGTCCTGGTAAACTTCCCTGGAGCGGACTTAGAAAATTTCTCAAGATCGCTTCAGCGGGGCAATCCAGAAATCCAGGCCGACACGCGAGTGAAGACAGGCGGCTTGGCTCTCGCGATTGCTCCCGGTCGGCTTTTCTACGAGCGGACTTAGAAGCTTTTCTGGAGCTTTTTCTCGCGGGGTCTCTCGATGCTCCTCATGTAGCCGGATCCGGTGAGGGTTCGCCGGCTTCAGATTTTCTCTAGTCCCGGTCAATCTCTGGAAGTCGATGCAATGGAGCTTTTAGCGGGGCGAACCTGGTGGGCTTGGCCGGCTCGCGGTTGAAGGCAGGCGGCTTGGCTGACCAGGATGAGTCGGTCCCCTATGGAGCTTTTTTTCAAAGTTCCTCCAAAGTTCCCCAAACTTCTTGAACTTCTTCCTGAAGTTCCTCAAAGGGTCCCAAAGTGTCTCAAACTTACTCCAAGGGTCTGGAAGCTCCAAGATGGTCCTTGAAAGTTGAGGACTTCAATTCCCACAATGCACTGGACGTCACCCTTACAAATACACTGGTAGCTCCCCAGGTTGATGATTCTTGGTGGTGAGGGTCCAGATGAGCTCTGTTAACCTGTAGCTTGCAGGGAGTCCACTCTTGGCTTCTTTTACTCAGCACAGTTAGTCCACAAAGCTGTAGTTTCAGGTGGTGCAGTCTCCAGAGGTCAGGCCTTAGAAGTCTTTGCACAGCAGAACTTTTCAGCAGGGCCAGTCTTGCTTTCTTCAGTTTCAAGCAGCAGATCTGAGGGGCTGGGCCTCTCTCAGATACTTATTCCACAGTCTCTGGGTCATCCAGGAGGTCAAGCTTCACCAATAGGAGTAGGGTAACTTCCCACTTGAGTGACTCCTTCCTGCAGAGTGTGGCATTATTCTATCCCAGAGTGCAACAAAGCTTCCAAATCCATAATGGCTGATTTTCCAGCAAGGAGGTAAGAGCTGGCTAAACACTCCCACTGAGTTGGCTAATTAACCTAGCCTCTCCTCCCTACATCTGCACATATCTTCCTTAATCCTGCCATCTGGCTGAGGTGGGGGTTCAAAGTTGTAAATGACACTGCTCTGGGCTCTACCCCTTTGAAGCTCATTGTTTATGACCCCTCCCCCTGGCCTGGCATTCTTGCAGAGCAGCTCACTGCCCTCCCAGTCCATCTGGCTGGCCCCAGGGGATCTTTATCACCTCTTCAGGCAGGCTGGCTAATCCCCTTAACTCTGACCAATCAGGGCAGAGCACTGGAAGGCTGGATTTGGAACTAAAACTAAGAAAGTGTTATAACTTCTTGTCTGTTCACTTTGGGAAAAATTCAATAACATCATATTGTAAGATTTATCAATACCATTCTAGTGAGTCTTTGAATGGAATCTTTATCCCTCTCCTATCAGAAGTTATTGTTTAATAACTTTCCCCCATGTTAACCTATGGGGCATGGGGTTTGCAATGGGAAAAATGACATGGGCCATTTTTCCAGCACCAGGACTTACAAAAACATATTTTAAAAGTACTTGGCTTATTTTCAAAGGACCCCCACCCCATAGGTCACCTAGGGGAGACCCTAGGGGTGCTGAATCTGTAAAAATATTGCAGATCCTCCATGCCCAGTGCCCCCAGCATCAAAGTCGAATTTGGGCAGCACTTTACACAATGGGGAGAGTGAAATATGAATTTCACTTAACCCAGGGCATATATAAACTCATTTTATAAGGGTCTACCTTATAGATACCTGACCCCCCACCCCTGGGATACCTAGGGGAGACCCTGGGGGTCATTATTATGCCAAAACATTTTAGGTTGACCAGTTTTAAGTGCCCCAACCCCCAAAGTCGAGTTTGGCCACAATTTACATGTTTAAGAGCAATCCTGGCGCACAGAGCTGCTTTTAAACTGACCACAGGCTTCAGCCATATACACATGCAAGTGCAAAAAGGCTGCTGGCCTCTAAACTGCCATGCCCCAGGATACTGGGGACTTCTAGGTAATTTCAATCCCCTGCCCTATTATATACTAGGGGCTTATGGGGTAGGTCATGCCAATTACAGGGGTACCCCACCAACCCATAGTGTACCCTAGTGTATGTTGGGTGTCTTAACTGTATTCTAATGTGTTCCTTTCAGCTTGGCACTGGCCCTGGGCCTAGTTAGACAGAGCCCAGGGTCAGTCAGAGTCAGTTACCACCAGTTCCAATCAGCATTAAGTTGGGGGGTGCCCAGGGCACAGGATGACTTTACAACATAGCCCCCCCAAACGAAAGGTGAGGGGTTACTAACCTACACCCTGGTAGTCCTCCTCAGCTAAGTGGAAAAACCTGGAAAGTCCATCTGCATTTGCATGGGCAACCCCAGGTCTGTGTTCCACTGTAAAGTCCATTCCCTGTAGGGAAATGGACCACCTTAACAGCTTGGGATTCTCCCTCTCATCTGCATGAGCCATCTGAGAGGCCTGTGGTCAGTTTGAACACGAAAGTGAGTCCCAAACAAATATGGTCTCAACTTTTTCAGTGACCACACCACAGCAAAAGCCTCTCTCTCAATGGCACTCTATCTCTGCTCTCTGGGAAGAAGCCTCCTGCTAATAAAGGCAACTGGCTGATCAAGGCCCCCTTCATTTAGCTGTGACAACACTGCCCCAACCCTTGCTCTGAAGCATCTGTCTGAACTACAAATTATTTTGTGTAGTCAGGGGCCAGTAACACTGGTGCTGAACACATAGCAGCTTTCAGAGTGTCAAAAGCCTTCTGACACTCTGGGGTCCAACTCACCTTCTTGGGCCTCTTTTTAGAAGTCAGTTCTGTGAGGGGCCCCACAATGGTCCCATAATTTTGAACAAACCTTCTATAGTACCCTGTCAGTCCAAGGAATGCCCTGACCTGAGTCTGGGTAACAGGTGCTGTCCAATCCAAAATAGTTTGGATTTTAGCTTGGAGAGGCTGTACATGGCCCCCACCTACCAGGTGGCCCAGGTACACCACAGAACTCTGCCCTATTTGGCACTTGCTTGCCTTAATAGTCAGGCCTGCCTGCTGCATGGCCTGAAGCACTTCCCTTAGGTGGCTTAAGTGATCCCCCAGGTAGAACTGTATACAGCTATATCATCCAGGTAAGCTGCACTGAACTGTTCCAACCCAGACAAGACCCTGTTCACCAACCTTTGGAAGGTGGCAGGTGCATTCTTTAAGCCAAAGGGCATTACCTTGAACTGATAATGTCCCTCTGGTGTGGAGAATGCTGACCTCTCCTTTGCTCCATCAGTGAGGGCAATCTGCCAGTACCCTGAAGTCAAATCAAAAGTACTCAGGTACTTAGCAGCCCCTAACCTGTCAATGAGCTCATCAGCTCTAGGTATAGGGTGAGCGTCAGTCTTTGTGACTGCATTCAATCCTCTGTAGTCCACACAGAACCTTAACTCCTTGGGTCCCCCTGAGGATTAGGTTTGGGTACCAGCACCACTGGACTGGCCCATGGACTCTCAGACGGTTCAATTACCCCCAATTCCAGCATCTTAGCGACCTCAGCTTTAATGCTGGCTCTGACATGGTCAGACAACCTGTACAGTTTATTTTTGACAGGTAGGCTGTCACCAGTGTCAATGTGGTGCACACACCACTCAGTGATGCCTGGGGTCAAAGAGAACAGGCCAGCAAACTGCTCCAGCACTTGCTTACAGTCTCTATGCTGCTGGTCTGTCAACTTGGGAGAGAGTATCACCCCCTCCACTGACCCATCTTGCACATCAGTGGAGAGGAGGTCGGGCACAGGCTCCGTTTCCTCCTCCACACCCTCATCAGTGACCAGTAACATGGTCATGTCTGCCCTGTCATGGTGGGGTTTCAATCTATTCACATGCAGGACCCTATGAGGGTTCCTGGGGGTGCCAAGGTCAACCAAATAGGTAACCTCCCCTTCTTTTCTAAGATTGGATAGGGCCCACTCCACTTGTCATGGAGGGCCCTGGGAGCCACAGGCTCCAACACCCACACCAATTGTCCTGGAGTATACTCAGGCATAGTAGCCTTCTGATCATACCAGTGCTTCATCAGCTCCTGGCTGGCCTCCAGTTTCCTATTTGCCTTGTACATGTACTTTGCCATTCTAGATCTCAGGCCTAGCACATAATCAAGCACATTGTCCTTTGCTTCTTTAAGAGGCTTCTCTAACGACTCTCTTAGCAGGCTCAATGGCCCCCTCACAGGGTGTCCAAACACCAACTCAAAGGGACTGAAACCAACCCCTTTCTGTGGCACCTCCCTGTAGGCAAACAGTAAGCATGGGAGGAGAACATCCCATCTCCTCCTGAGTTTCTCTGACAACCCATTTATCATGTCCTTCAGGGTTTTGTTGAATCTCTCAACAAGACCATTTGCTTGTGGGTGATAGGGGGTGGTGAACTTGTAGTTGACACCACACTCATCCCACATAGCAGTCAGATAGCTGGACAGGAAGGTCGTGCCCCTATCTGACACCACCTCTTTTGGAAAACCAACTCTGGTGAACACACCAAGTAGTGCTCTAGCCACTGCAGGAGCATCAATGGTTCTCAGAGGGATTGCTTCAGGGTATCTAGTGGCATGGTCAACTACCACTAAGATATACCTATTCCCTGATGCAGTAGGTGGATCTAGGGGACCAACAATGTCCATCCCCACCCTCTCAAAAGGAACCCCAACCACTGGCAATGGTATAAGGGGAGCCTTTGTCTTGCCCCCTGCCTTGCCACGAGCCTGACAGGTGACACAGGAGCTACAAAACTCCTTTACCTTTTCAGACATATGGGGCCAGTAGAAATGGTTCACCAACCGGTTCCATGTCTTTGTCTGTCCCAAATGTCCTGCCAAGGGGATATCATGACCCAAAGTCAGGATGAACTCTCTGTACTTCTGGGGCACCACCAACCTCCTGGTGGCCCCCTCCTTGAGGTCTCTGGCCTCAGTATACAGCAGTCCATCTTCCCAGTAGATTCTGTGAAACCCACTGTGATCCCCTTCCTCTTGCTTAGAGGCAATCCGCCTCAAGCTCTCAAGGGTGGGACAGTCTCTCTGTCCCTGACTGAACTCCTCTCGGGAGGGTCCACCTGCTCCTGTCAGTTCTGACAGCTCTGGCAGGGATGGAGTCCCTCCCTCAGAGGCCAGATCCTCCCCATCAGGGTTAGATTCCTCCTGCACCTCTGGAGTTCCCTGGGCTGGCTCACCAGGCCCAGTATCCTTGTCCATGGATGCTTGGCCCTTTGTTCCAAGGGTCCATGTGTCCAGCCCCTCCCTTCTGGCTAGTCTGTGACCTAGTCACAGCACATACCCACTCAGGGAGCTCCAATATTTTCATATGGAGTCCTCTCTCCACCTCTGACCACGCAGAGGCTTCAAGGTCATTGCCCAGTAAACACTGGACTGGGAGCACCTTTGACACAGCTACCTTCATAGGGCCTGTCACACCTCCCCATTCCAAATCCACCACAGCCATGGGATGGATTTTGGTAGTGCTGTCTGCATAAGTCACCTGGTAAAACTCACCAGGTATCACCCTCTCTGGAGGCACCAGCTCAGCCAGGACCATACTTACACTAGCCCCAGTGTCTCTGATAGCCTCAACCTCAGTCCCATTCACTTTAGGTCTCTGCCTGTACTTATCCATGTTTGGAGGTAAGGCATCAAGGGTTGCAATATTCACCCCACCCAGGGGCACTAAGGTTGCTGCCACTACTGGAATACCCCTTCTGGTGTACCACTCTCCACCCCTACACTCACACTGGCAATCCCTGTGGATGGCCCCTTAGGGGGGAGCTTCTTAGCACAGACAGCATCTCCCTGCATGTGCCCTGGCTGGTTACAGTCAAAGCACTTACCCACCTTTGAGGGATCAAAGAACCTACCAGGCTTTCCCTGATACCCCCTCCCTTTGAATTTGGGTTGGCTCGGGGCCCCCCCTCCTTGTGCAGGTTTTTGTGGGTCTTTAGAGGACTCTTTCTGATTTTGACCTTCTTTCCCTTGGGCTTTCCCCTGGGGAGGGACCTGTCCTCCTTTCTTCTGGTCACCCCCTGGTGCTGTATGGAAACCCGGGTTCTCACCCACTCATCAGCTGCTTCCCCCAGCTCTCTGGAGTCTGTCAGCTTAGAGTCCACTAGATACTGGCGTAACTTCTCTTCTGCACAATGAGTCAAAATGTGTTCTTTCAAAAACAAATTATACAATCCCTCATAAGTGCTCACTTTGTTACCACAAATCCAGCCTTCTAGTGCCTTCACTGAAACATCCACAAAGTCTATCCAAGACTTGGAACTCAATTTCTGGGTGTTCCTAAACTTCACCCTGTACTGCTCTGGAGTCAGACCAAACCTCTTGACTAAGCAGGCTTTCATCTGCTGGTATGATTCTGCATCCTCTCCCTTCAGGGTCAGGAGCCTATCCCTCCCAGCTACTGGAATCAACTCCCACAGGAGTGTACCGCAATACCTAGAGTGGACCCTACTCATCTTAAGGGCCCTCTCAAAAGCTGCAAGCCATTTGTCAATGTCATCCCCCTCAGTGTACTTGGGCACAATACCCTTGGGAAGTTTGTGATCAGGACCACCCCTGGGCATTTCAAAATCTTCATCGTTGTCGCTGCCACCATTTCTTCTCAACTCCTCCCTCTCCCATGTTCTCTTAGCTAGTTCCAATTTCTCCTTTTCTAGGGCAATCAACTCTAATTGCGCCTTAAGCTGTCTCTCTGCAAGGGACAGTGATGGTACCTGAGTAAGGGACCCTTCCCCACTCCCACCATCAGGATTCTGTTGGCTTACACTAGTTATAATGGAAGAGGCATCATCCTCCTCTCCTGGGATGATGTTGGGGGACACCCTCTACCCCCTTGATTCTCCTCAGCTGCCTGGTCATGGGCTTGTATGAACTGAAACAACCCTGCCTTCCTATACCTCTTGGAAGCAGGCAGCCCCTAAGCCTACACTGTTCCCTAAGCTCAGCCAACTTAAACTGGGACAGTTTAGCCAGGTCCAACTCCATGGTTCCCTAGTTTTGGGTCACAACACTAGGCACAATAGACTTAGAACAATTTGGAAAAATCAAAACAATGGATTAAAAACAGTTTAGTCCAAATTCCAAAAATCAAACTCAAAAGTTTTGTTCTAAGGCAATTTAGAGGATTTTATAATCTTACTTCATTCACTGAAAGGTGTACTTTTAAACACAAGTCCACATCCACACCGCTGAGCACCAAATGTTGGAAAGTGGGTTATTGGTAGGGGCAAATGTAGGTCTGCCACTAGTAATAAGACCACAAACACCTGATAGGACCCAGCATAGGTCTTAGAAATATAATCCTATGCTCAACCCTTGGTAGCTTGGCTGCGAGCAGGCAGGCTTAACTTCAAAGACAGGTATGTATAGCATTTAAAAACACCAATTCAGTAAATAATAAAGACACAACTCATAATAAAAATCCAACACAATTTATAAAAATAGGAAATATTTTTATCTTTAAAATGACACCAAATCGACAAAAAATCCAATGTAGGGAACCGGAGATATGAATTTTCAAAGTTCAAATAAAATATAGCACTTAGAAGCATATAGCACCATATTGGGACATAGGCTCGCGATAGACCGGGCCAAAGTCAAAGTTTCAGGCCGACCGCGATGCAGCCCTGAGCGGCTACCACCCTCGGAAGCTACCGGTTAAAGTTTTTACCTTCACACTTAGAAGCTTTTCTGGAGCTTTTTCTCGCGAGGCCCCTCGAAGCTCCCAGCCAGTCCGGATCCGGTGAGGGTTCGCCGGCTTGACTTGTGACGAGGTCCCGGTAAACTTCCCTGGAGCGGACTTAGAAAATTTCTCAAGATCGCTTCAGCGGGGCAATCCAGAAATCCAGGCCGACACGCGAGTGAAGACAGGCGGCTTGGCTCTCGCGGTTGCTCCCGGTCGGCTTTTCTACGAGCGGACTTAGAAGCTTTTCTGGAGCTTTTTCTCGCGGGGTCTCTCGATGCTCCTCATGTAGCCGGATCCGGTGAGGGTTCGCCGGCTTCAGATTTTCTCTAGTCCCGGTCAATCTCTGGAAGTCGATGCGATGGAGCTTTTAGCGGGCGAACCTGGTGGGCTTGGCCGGCTCGCGGTTGAAGGCAGGCGGCTTGGCTGACCAGGATGAGTCGGTCCCCCTATGGAGCTTTTTTCAAAGTTCCTCCAAAGTTCCCCAAACTTCTTGAACTTATTCCTGAAGTTCCTCAAAGGGTCCTAAAGTGTCTCAAACTTACTCCAAGGGTCTGGAAGCTCCAAGATGGTCCTTGAAAGTTGAGGACTTCAATTCCCACAATGCACTGGACGTCACCCTTACAAATCCACTGGTAGCTCCCCAGGTTGATGATTCTTGGTGGTGAGGGTCCAGATGAGCTCTGTTAACCTGTAGCTTGCAGGGAGTCCACTCTTAGCTTCTTTTACTCAGCACAGTTAGTCCACAAAGCTGTAGTTTCAGGTGGTGCAGTCTCCAGAGGTCAGGCCTTAGAAGTCTTTGCACAGCAGAACTTTTCAGCAGGGCCAGTCTTGCTTTCTTCAGTTTCAAGCAGCAGATCTGAGGGGCTGGGCCTCTCTCAGATACTTATTCCACAGTCTCTGGGTCATCCAGGAGGTCAAGCTTCACCAATAGGAGTAGGGTAACTTCCCACTTGAGTGACTCCTTCCTGCAGAGTGTGGCATTATTCTATCCCAGAGTGCAACAAAGCTTCCAAATCCATAATGGCTGATTGTCCAGCAAGGAGGTAAGAGCTGGCTAAATACTCCCACTGAGTTGGCTAATTAACCTAGCCTCTCCTCCCTACATCTGCACATATCTTCCTTAATCCTGCCATCTGGCTGAGGTGGGGGTTCAAAGTTGTAAATGACACTGCTCTGGGCTCTGCCCCTTTGAAGCTCATTGTTTACGACCCCTCCCCTGGCCTGGCATTCTTGCAGAACAGCTCACTGCCCTCCCAGTCCAGCTGGCTGGCCCCAGGGGATCTTTATCACCTCTTCAGGCAGGCTGGCTAATCCCTTAACTCTGACCAATCAGGGCAGAGCACTGAAAGGCTGGATTTGGAACTAAAACTAAGAAAGTGTTATAACTTCTTGTCTGTTCACTTTGGGAAAAATTCAATAACATCATATTGTAGGATTTATCAATACCATTCTAGTGAGTCTTTGAATGGAATCTTTATCCTTCTCCTATCAGAAGTTATTGTTTAATAACTTTCCCCCATGTTAACCTATGGGGTTTGCAATGGGAAAAATGACATGGGCCATTTTTCCAGCACCAGGACTTACAAAAACATATTTTATAAGTACTTGGCTTATTTTCACAGGACCCCCACCCCATAGGTCACCTAGGGGAGACCCTAGGGGTGCTGAATCTGTAAAAATATTGCAGATCCTCCATGCCCAGTGCCCCCAGCATCAAAGTCGAATTTGGGCAGCACTTTACACAATGGGGAGAGTGAAATGTGAATTTCACTTAACCCAGGGCATATATAAACTCATTTTATAAGGGTCTACCTTATAGATACCTGACCCCCACCCCTGGGATACCTAGGGAGACCCTGGGGGTCATTATTATGCCAAAACATTTTAGGTTGACCAGTTTTAAGTGCCCCAAACCCCAAAGTCGAGTTTGGCCACAATTTACATGTTTAAGAGCAATCCTGGCGCACAGAGCTGCTTTTCAACTGACCACAGCGATACCAAAGGGGATGATGGACGGAGCGTTAGAGCAAATCAAACACTCACCCCCAGTCAACTGATCTGGGTTTAAGCCATCATCATTCTTTAGCTCACTCCGCCACCCCAGTTCAGACATGGCCATATGCAAATTAGTCTGACCCTGTGCCTCATGGGAACAGTCCAGCCCGAACTGCCAAGCCATGTCTTCCCTGGACCGGAAACAAGCATCCTGGGACCGGTTTCGGGTTCAAAACCCTCATCAGCCAGGCTATCTTGAATCCAGTGGCAAAGTGAGCAAGGGACCCACGTCTGGGCTTACCCTGCCAACTTAGGGCGAACAAAGCGATACCAAGGGGATGATGGACGGAGCGTTAGAGCAAATCAAACACTCACCCCAGTCAACTGATCTGGGTTTAATCCATCATCATTCTTTAGCTCACTCCACCACCCCAGTTCAGACATGGCCATATGCAAATTAGTCTGACCCTGTGCCTCATGGGAACAGTCCAGCCCGAACTGCCAAGCCATGTCTTCCCTGGACCGGAAACAAGCATCCTGGGACCGGTTTCGGGTTCAAAACCCTCATCAGCCAGGCTATTTCGAATCCAGTGGCAAAGTGAGCAAGGGACCCACGTCTGGGCATACCCTGCCAACTTAGGGCGAACAAAGCGATACCAAAGGGGATGATGGACGGAGCGTTAGAGCAAATCAAACACTCACCCCCAGTCAACTGATCTGGGTTTAATCCATCATCATTCTTTAGCTCACTCCACCACCCCAGTTCAGACATGGCCATATGCAAATTAGTCTGACCCTGTGCCTGGGAACAGTCCAGCCCGAACTGCCAAGCCATGTCTTCCCTGGACCGGAAACAAGCATCCTGGGACCGGTTTCGGGTTCAAAACCCTCATCAGCCATGGCTTGGCAGTTCGGGCTGGACTGTTCCCATGAGGCACAGGGTCAGACTGATTTGCATATGGCCATGTTTGAACTGGGGTGGTGGAGTGAGCTAAAGAATGATGATGGATTAAACCCAGATCATTTGACTGGGGGTGAGTGTTTGATTTGCACTATCGCTCCGTCCATCATCCCCTTTGGTATCGCTTTGTTCGCCCAAAGTTGGCAGGGTATGCCCAGACGTGGGTCCCTTGCTCACTTTGCCACTGGATTCAAGATAGCCTGGCTGATGAGGGTTTTGAACCCGAAACCGGTCCCAGGATGCTTGTTTCCGGTCCAGGGAAGACATGGCTGGGCAGTTCGGGCTGGACTGTTCCCATGAGGCACAGGGTCAGACTGATTTGCATATGGCCATGTTTGAACTGGGGTGGTGGAGTGAGCTAAAGAATGATGATGGATTAAACCCAGATCATTTGACTGGGGGTGAGTGTTTGATTTGCACTATCGCTCCGTCCATCATCCCTTTGGTATCGCTTTGTTCGCCCTAAGTTGGCAGGGTATGCCCAGACGTGGGTCCCTTGCTCACTTTGCCACTGGATTCAAGATAGCCTGGCTGATGAGGGTTTTGAACCCGAAACCGGTCCCAGGATGCTTGTTTCCGGTCCAGGGAAGACATTGCTTGGCAGTTCGGGCTGGACTGTTCCCATGAGGCACAGGGTCAGACTGATTTGCATATGGCCATGTTTGAACTGGGGTGGTGGAGTGAGCTAAAGAATGATGATGATTAAACCCAGATCATTTGACTGGGGGTGAGTGTTTGATTTGCACTATCGCTCCGTCCATCATCCCCTTTGGTATCGCTTTGTTCGCCCTAAGTTGGCAGGGTATGCCCAGACGTGGGTCCCTTGCTCACTTTGCCACTGGATTCAAGATAGCCTGGCTGATGAGGGTTTTGACCCCGAAACCGGTCCCAGGATGCTTGTTTCCGGTCCAGGGAAGACATGGCTTGGCAGTTCGGGCTGGACTGTTCCCATGAGGCACAGGGTCAGACTGATTTGCATATGGCCATGTTTGAACTGTGGTGGTGGAGTGAGCTAAAGAATGATGATGGATTAAACCCAGATCATTTGACTGGGGGTGAGTGTTTGATTTGCACTATCGCTCCGTCCATCATCCCCTTTGGTATCGCTTTGTTCGCCCTAAGTTGGCAGGGTATGCCCAGACGTGGGTCCCTTGCTCACTTTGCCACTGGATTCAAGATAGCCTGGCTGATGAGGGTTTTGAACCCGAAACCGGTCCCAGGATGCTTGTTTCCGGTCCAGGGAAGACATTGCTTGGCAGTTCGGGCTGGACTGTTCCCATGAGGCACAGGGTCAGACTGATTTGCATATGGCCATGTTTGAACTGGGGTGGTGGAGTGAGCTAAAGAATGATGATGGATTAAACCCAGATCATTTGACTGGGGGTGAGTGTTTGATTTGTACTATCGCTCCGTCCATCATCCCCTTTGGTATCGCTTTAAACTGACCACAGGCTTCAGCAGTATACACATGCAAGTGCAAAAAGGCTGCTGGCCTCTAAACTGCCATGCCCCAGGATACTGGGGACTTCTAGGTAATTTCAATCCCCTGCCCTATTATATACTAGGGGCTTATGGGGTAGGTCATGCCAATTACAGGGGTACCCCACCATCCCATAGTGTACCCTAGTGTATGTTGGGTGTCTTAACTGTATTCTAATGTGTTCCTTTCAGCTTGGCACTGGCCCTGGGCCTAGTTAGACAGAGCCCAGGGTCAGTCAGAGTCAGTTACCACCAGTTCCAGTCAGCAAAAAGTTGGGGGGTGCCCAGGGCACAGGATGACTTTACAACACTCCCCCTTTGTTAAATAAAAAGTACCAACAATACATATATACAGTACAACTCTTCAATAAGTCGTTTTGGTGCTCAAACCAATCGGGCACATCTGATCATGTGAGGCTGTGGAGTTACAGGAGAAATGTACATGACTGGCACTGGTGACAGAGACACTGATACAGTAATTGGGCGCTCCGAAGTCTCAGGTGGATAAGTCTCACTTCTGACATCTGGAGCTAGCAAAGGTCGAGACAGGTGCCTGAAATGCAAAGAATCTCATGTAATGGACTTTCCAGGACGGTGAGCAGTCACCATGCGTCCTTTACTAGTCATAGCCCTCAGTGAGCCAACATTAAAAGGAGTATCAGACTTGCATTTCCTTTTCTGCTTGCTGATAATTTGGTCTCTGTTGAACACAGTGCTCCGAGCACTGCGGCGTCTATCTGCATAAGCCTTCATTTGGCATTTGTGAAACGAGTCAGTAGTGCAAAGTCTATCAATGTCATTGGTCCTTTGTATCAGCTTGGTGCCCACAGCTCTCCCAAACATTAAGGTGGTAGGGCTTTCACCTGTGTTAGAATGCAGAGTTGACCTGTATGCAGGAAACTCAAGCTTTTCCATTGGAGCACACTGAACGGTCTTCTTGAGGGTGCTCATAAATATCTCAACCACACCATTTGCCTGTGGCCAGAGAGGTGTGCTTTTCTGATACTTGACATTTAGATGAGTGGGAAAATCTTTAAATTTTCGACTGTTGAAAGGCGGGTCATTGTCAGATTTCAAAATCGAAGGAACACCCCATGTTGCAAAAATACTTTCTAGTCTCTCAATGACTCTGTCATGAGTAGTTGACGGCAGATCTTTCACAAGGGGAAAACTGAAATATTGATCAACAATTACTAGTAGATGATGTCTATTGTCAAGGGGTCCAAAGAAATCAATTGCACTTTTCTCCCATGCACGCTCTGGAAGATCAGACATGTTCAACTGATGTGGGGTTGTCTTAGATGACAGACAGCTGCACACATGACATGGCTTTAACTCTTTTTCAACTCTTTCATCAAGACGAGGGAACCACACTCGAACCTATAGAGCTCATTTTGTAGCAACAACTCCATGGTGTCCCTCATGTGCCATTTCAATAACTTGTTGTCTCAGACTCTCTGGTATGTCAATACTCGACCCTCGTAAGATTGTGCCTTCTGGAGTAACTGAAAGTTCTTCCTGCACATTTTGAATTTCTGGTACTCAAGGTCATCATGAAGAGATCGAGTATGTTTTTGCCACAATCGGTGTGTAATAATGTCTTTGAGTACTAGCAAATCCCTGTCAGTACTCAAGGCAGCAATGATTTGTTCTACTGATATGGCAGCAGGGGTACTGGACTTCACAATGAAGTTAACATAAGCATCAGCTGCTTTAGAAGTAGTGTCATGACACTCTATTGGCACATCTTTTCCTGGATAATGCACAATCACACAATCATACTCCTGCAGTCCCAACCCCCATCTTTCAATGTGAAGGGGCATCTTGGCTTTATGGTTACCAAAAATGGTGAGCAATGCTTGGTGATCAGTGACAACTGTGACATGTTTTCCATATAGGAACACATGAAACTGCTCACAAGCCCACACCACAGCAAGGCTTTCTTTTTCAGGTTGTAAATAGGCATGTTCTGTACAATGAGAGAATTCAACTAGCATAAACCGCAATATGTCTTTGGGCATTGGGCTGTCCAGTGTGCTGGGCAAGGATGGCACCAAACCCCACTGAACTTGCATCAACAACTCTGTCTGCAATTTCGGATCAAAGTAGGCCATTTCAGTTGCGTTTTCAATCACATACTTGATTTTCTTGAAGCTTTGTTCACATTCACTCGACCATTGAAATGGGACATTTCATTTTGTTAAGTCTCTTAATAGGACACTTACAGTGGCAAAGTCACGTATATACCTTGAACAGTAACTCTCCATACCAAGGAAGGATCTCAGCCTAGTTATGTCTTATGGGGAGAAGTGGATGACAAGGCCTGTACTTTATTTGAATCCGGAGTCATTCCTCCATCAGAAAAGATATGACCAAAGAACTTGAGTTTGTTTTGATGAAACTCATACTTTGCCACATTTAAAGTGAGACCTGCATCAGCAAGTATACGGCACACTTCTGCAAGAGATTTAGCATGTTCTTTAAATGTGGTCCCCAAAAAATAGTATGTCATCACTGTAATTGAAAGCATTGGTGACTAGTTGTATTATGCGATTGATGACGTCCTGAAAAAGTTCTACAGCTAATGGCACTCCAAAACTTAGCCTTTTGTATCTAAATAAACCAATATGAGTCAAAAAGGTAGTAATGTACCTGCAATTCTCTTCCAGCTTGAGCTGGTGAGTTCCTTTGTTCAAATCAAGGTGGTAAAAGACTTTGGCTCCATTCAGCTGGGTAATCATGTCAGCAATGTGAGGACCCTCAATTAGGAAGTCACCAAATGCAATGTACAACAGTGTGTTTGACACTGTTTGCAATTCCCAGTGGGTCGCAAATGGACCTGCCTCATCAATATTCATGAGGCAGGTTGCAATTTGCGACCCATTCGGAATGCCCAAAATCACAGAGATGGTGGCCTTATGTGGTCAGCAGACCGCCATGTCTGTGATTGCTTTTTCATTAAAGCAATTTTGGGGGGGGGGGGAAATGCAGTTCATTTTACATAAATGAAAACAGGATGCATTTCAAAAACAAAAACTAAAAGTTTTCATTTTTAAGAGTAGGCAGTAGTCCACATTTGCAAAGGGGAAGGGGTCCCAGAGCCATTTGCAAATGGGTTACCACCAACTTGAAGTTAGTGGTAAACTGCAAATGTTTTGCGATCGCAATCCAGTCGCAAAACATGCATACATCCCCCTGCAACTCGCTATTAGGAAGGGGTGCCATTAACACAGCCCTTACTAATACTGACTCACAAACACTATTTTGCAATTTAGTAATTGGTTACCGACTTGCAAAATAGGGTTAGTACATGTCAAAAGGATATTTAGCTGTCGCAAATGGCCAGATTCTCCATTTGCGACCTCTAAACCCTTTTGCACATGTGGCCCCAAATGACTTGCGCACTTTCACTTGTCGACCTAGCTTCGTCCGATATTCTTCCGGGCTCAAAGCTAACCCTACATGTGCACATTGCCCAACAGTTAACATTGACATTGGACACCCATCTTTCTCATTGTCGCTTGACAATGATGGCGCCGAACTTTTAGGCAAAAAATATGGCGACAATCGACATTGTTCTGTTTCTACTTACCTCAACTAATGTTGCCACTTGGCCTTGTGGGCATGAACAGAATATTGTGACTGGCATTTTCTGGCATCCATTTTGTTTTCTCGACGTGTCGCCCATCATCTTGCCTCCATTTTTCTTGACATGACACATTTGATCTTTCCCTCGCTTTGCAGACTGTTACAAAATGGTTCTCTTTCCCACAGCCTTTGCATATCTGTCCAATGGTGGGACATTTACCTTCATGTGGAAAGGAAAATCCACATCGAAAACACAACTTCTTTTTCTTTGAAGATATTACTTTATGGCCTTCTACCTTGTATCACACTCAGCGCTGATTCATTTTGGACCGTTCCGGCCTTCGTGTTAGCTGCTTGTCTGTCAGCTCTTTCTTCTACTCTGGCAGCCATGAGTACTCACTCCAAGCGGGGTGCTTCTTTCAGCATTGGATTGAACTTCTTTTACTCCTTCACTTGCTAAATTCTTTAGGCATTTAATGATCTTTTTGTCATTTGCTTCTTCCAGCGCATCAATGAAATCCTCGAAGGTTTAGACCCAGGCAGTCCATCTGTTGCCAATATTTTGCTTTTTGGTTGTATCGAAGGGAGACGGTGATTTCAAGATGGTGGCTCCAACATATTTTTCACTCCTTTCAGGAGTCATTGAAAAGTTTCAGTATTCCGACCGCCACTCACGGCCTTTCAGTCAGTCAAATGAGTTTCACCAGTCTCTTAAGCATAACCCCTGTGCTTCCGCTTGGTTTGCAGTGCCTGAGCCTGAAGTCAGAAGGCAAACTCTCCAGGAGAGCACCCTTGGTTTACGTTGTCCCCTATCTCATCACCAGTTGTAGCAACCTACCTGCGCCCGGGTACTTGCAAATGATCACGCCACACACAGAGCTTGGTATTACACATCTTTATTCATCAGTGTGTAGTGGTGAACTGAACATTCTACGTTAAGAATTGTATCACCCATGCACTTACGTCGCTGTTCTATGGAGTCCATCAGGAACAAAATGGATCCCGTCAGCTCTAACTCGCAAGACACTACATGCAGGTTCTCAAGGGGCATTCCCTCATTTACATGGAGGCATAGCCCTAAGCAAATGAGAAAACACTTTGTCAGGGTGTAGTCTGACTGTGCACCACATTGAGGTGGCGCACAGTATTTGTACCCCTCAATGTCGTCCCTTGAAAGCCGTTCCATGGACCCTCCCAAATACTTCCTGCAGGCAGGTGCAGTCATTCACTATACCCATATACAGGGTGATCAACGAAAGCGGACTGGCAGTTCACTAATCGGCTGGTCCTAGTGCAGGTGGGAGTTTGCACCAGCACTGAGTAAAGGGCATTGGTTGTGGTACAGCACATTGTCCTTGTGAGAGCTTGCCACACAGACTTATGAACGTGCCACTGCGCAGAGTGGGGCACTGAGCTATATTTATAACACGGCCCAGGATACTTTGTATAAGAAAAACATCAAAACATTTATTTAGCATTTACCGCAATTAGTTATTATGTTTTTTAAAACTCCATAGCTGTTTAAGGAGCACATTTTTCTATTGCCGAATGCGAGCATTGTCTGTTTAATATGCCAAGTTATATTTTTGTCAGGTGTCGATTCCTGCTGTCACGTGTTTTTTAATTTACAACTTCAAGTTATGCAAATTTTATGATATACATTTTTATAATCAAATTCGAAATTTCACAATAATTGTTTCTGCATGAGCCTCGAGCCCATTTTCAATTTTTCACATAAAGTGTGATGCATTTTATGGCTGTATTTTTTTTAAAGATTGTATGTTGATTCTTAGAGTTTGCTAAGCTAAAGAAACCTAACCTCAAATAAAAATATCTTTCAATTGTTTACTTTTTCTAGCCAAGATGCTTCGTGACTTTGGCAAGTGCTTGTTTTTTATGCATTTAATGAACCCGCTGTGCAGTAAACACGGTCCCCCACCAATAGAACTGTGTTGGCAGTGTAACCTAATCGTTACAGCGCCAAAGTGAGAATCTTAGAGAGACAGATTCAGTTTCCCTCTGCGACACTGGAAGGGGAGAGGTCTGGGACCATTGGCTACTCTGGAGATTGCTCAATGTCACGCAAGGATCTACAGGTGTTTGGAACTGTTCCCCCTGACTAATGCAAAGGGATTATCCTCCACAGCTGCCAAATTTAAATAGTCCCATTATCTCTTGCCAAATTCTGCCACAGTTCAAAAATATTATTTCCCTAGACAGTGTTCCCAGTCCCCATTCATTTTTATAAACAACGTAAAACATTGTTTAGCCACATTTAGAACAGTCGAGCCCATTTTGGAACAAAAATAAAGTAATTACTGTAATGAAGAAAGAAGTTCAAGAAATCGGTCACTCATAAAAAGTGAGAATTCGGAGAAAGAATTATAGATTAAAAGAATGCTACCAGAACGAAGAACAACTATTAAATAAAAGGAAATAAACTAAAAAATGAAGATGCTAAAAAACGAAAAAAAGGATATTGCACAGAACAAAGAACAACCATCAAATAAAAGGAAGTAAGCTAAAGAAATGAAGATCGTACAGTCTTTGTACTAACAATGCTGCCACATGCATGGCACATTTCTTCCAGAGGAGCGATTTCAACCTGAAGCCATGTTAGATATTGAAATGTTTCACCTAAAAACTATGGGGCATATTAGCAAGACCGGCGATAAAATTATCGCCGTTTTAGCGGCAGGAAACTGCCGCTAAAGCAGCGATAATGGGCTTGCTAATATGCGTTATGGAATTCCAATAGAAGCACAGGTTAGATGTCCTGCACATCTAACCTGGGCTTCATTGGAATTCTATAACGCATATTAGCAAGCCCATTATCGCCGTTTTAGCGGCAGTTTCCTGCCGCTAAAACGGCGATAATTTTATCGCCGGTCTTGCTAATATGCCCCTAAGTTTTTATTTGAAGTTCTATTATCATAGCTAAGAGACAGATATAAAAGAATCATTAAAATACAATAGTGTTTTGTTTATGATAGGTTTAAATTATACCATTCCCAATAGCAGGCCCTCCTCAGCAATGTCAACACCACCAAATCCCCGTTAGATAATGCCTTGCAAGTAGGTATTTTGGGTCACAAGACTGACAATCTGTGCCAAAACTGACCACACAAAATGATCATCGTTGGACTGTCTCGCGGATCAATGTTGTTTTCAAGAAGCTAAGACTCTTTATATATAATGTTATATTTGTGTTACATTATGTTAAAAACTAGTTATGTTATGTCTTGTTACGTTATGTTATGTGTGTTTGTATATGCACAACTCTGGATTGGTGCTAGGTGAAAAACCAGGTCTTCAGTTTGTTATGAAAATCAAAAATTGAGGAGGAGGCTCTAGTGCGCAGGGGCAGGTTCTTCCAGGCATTAAGAGCAATATAGGAGATGGCACGACCACCAGATCTTTTTCTGGGTATGTGGTGGGTGTGCGTGAGCAGGAGTCTGGCTGAGCAGATGTGTCTAGTAGGTTTGTAGAAGTTTATGCAGTTGGTGCGGTATGATGGGCCAATGATGTGTAAGACTTTGTATGTCTGCGTGTGGAGTTTGAAGAATGCTTGTTTGTGTATTCAGAGGCAGTAGAGCTCTTTGAGGTGCAGGTGGATATGGGTGTGAGGTGGGAATTTGAAGGTGATCCTAGCCGTAGAGTTTTGTATGGTCTGGAGTCTTCTGGACAGTTGAGTGTTGATTCCAGCATAGAGTGCTAACCGTAGTCCAGCTTGCTGGTGGTGAGGGCTTGGGTATTTGTTCTGCAGATATTGGTGGGGAGCCGTTTGAAGATCTTCTTGAGCATTCAGTTGCCCGGCCACTCAGGCGAGTTGGTTGTTGATTACTATTGCAAGGTGTTAGATATTGGGTTTCTGGTTGGCAGAGGTAAGCACCCTGTCCTAGTATGAAGCACAATCCTAGTCAGGGTAAGTCAGCAGCACATTCTGAATTAACCTGTTCTCACTTTCTGGTTGCTTTCCACAGAGCAGTCAGGCTTAACTAAGAGGCGATGTGTAAAGTATTTGTACATGCAACACACAATAACACAGTGAAAACACCACAAAGGGACTCCACATCAGTTCAGGAACATAACCAATATTTTTTATGAGCAAAACAAAACCAAAGTGATAAAAATCAAATAAGTAGAAGACAATATATGAATTTTTAAAGAATATACTGTTTTGTAGTGCTTAGAAACAAATAGCCACAAACGGGGCTATATGGTCAATTTTGGCTGTGGCAAATCCAGAAGTTCAGGCCAATCGCGATGGAGCACGGGTCAGATATAGGGACCATACTTGGCCCTCTGAACAGTACCTTGGATGCGTCTGCACTGAGAGCATATTTGGAGCAAAGGAGCTGAGGCGTCGCTGTTGATCTTGCAGATGGGGCAATGCATCAGTTCCGTATTGCGCAAAGTTGAAGATGTTTTGAGAGTCAAGATGTGATGAGCATCAGGGTGATGCGTTATCAAACCGCTGAGCGGTAGGCGATGTGTGCAGCACAAAGAGATGCGTTGATGCTGAGCCGTGAAAGTCAGGTATGCGTCGGAAACAGGGGGTGATGCATTGTGCCATTGGTGATGCGATGTCTGTAGTCCGTGTAGTAGAGGCGATGAGTTGGTGTCGAAGGTAATACACCTGGCTCTGATCAGCGCAATGCCGTTGATACATTAATTTTCTGGATTGCAGCACTCAAAACTCACTTCCAAGGGCCCAGGACTGGATCTGCACCACTTGGCAGTGCAGGACTCACAGCAGACAGAGTCCAGGTGCTGGTTGCAGAGTGAAGTCTTTGATATCCCGGAGACTTCAGAAACAGGAGGTAAGCTTACAAGCCATGGGAGATACGTTGGTTCTGGGATGCAGAGATGCAGGTCCAGTCCTTCTCACTCCCAGGCAAGAGGTAGCAGGCATCAGGCCAACATAGCAAAGCAGTTCAGCAAAGTGGCAGTCCCTCCGGGCAGCACAGCAGTCCTTATGCAGTCCTTCTTCCTGGTAGAATGCTCTCAGTTCCAGAAGTGTTCTGATTTGGTGGTGTCGAATGTCTAGTACTTATACTCAGTTGGGCCTTTGAAGTAGGGAGACGTCAAAGAGATGCCTTTGAAGTGCACAAGACTCTACCTTTCCTGACCTGGCTTCAGACTCAGTACAGAGGGCTTTGCAACCCTTTGTGTGGGGGCAGGACACAGCCCTTTCAGGTGTAAGTGTCAGCTCCTCCCTCCCATCCTGCTCAGGATGACCTATCAACATACAGATGGCCACTCAGTCACACCTACAATTGCTTTGTGTGTGACTGTCTAGAGGGAATGCAGGAATCCAGCTGTCACCCACTCCAGACATGTATTCCAAAGACAGGCATAAGGCATCAAACGGTTACAGTAAGAAAATGCCAACTTCATAAAAGTGGTATTTTCAGAATTGCAATTTAAAAACCAGCTTTGCCATAAGTTGTGTTTTTAAATTGTGATTCTAGAGACACCACATTTGGGATCCCATCTTTTCCTAATTGGAAATTACACTTATAAACTGAATTATGGCAATCCCAATGTTATCCTATGGGAGAGATAGACTTTGCAGTAGTGAAAAACTAATTTAAGAGTATTTCACTATCAGGACATGTTAAACTTAAAAGTACATGTCCAAACTTTTAAGTACACTGCACCCTTCCCATGCACCGTTCAGGGCCTACTTTAGTTGGGACCTATATGAAACAAAAAGGAAGGTTTGGGCTTGGGCTTGGCAAGTAGGTTATCTTGCCAGGTCGACATGACAGTTTAAAACTGCACACACAGGCTCTGCAGTGGCAGGCCTGAGACATGTTTAAGGGGCTACTTAAGTGGGTGGCACAATCAGTGCTGCAGGCCCACTAGTAGCATTTGATTTACATGCCCTGGGCGCATGTAGTGTACTTTACTAGGGACTTATACATAAATCAAATATGCCAATTATAGATAAGCCAATGTGACCCTGTTTTAAATAAAGAGCACATGCACTTTATCACTGATTAGCAATGGTAAAGTGCTCAGATTCCTAAAGCCAGCAAAAACAAAGTCAGTAAAACAGTCAAAAACAGGAGGTCAGAAGGTAAAAAGTCAGGGGAAACCACGGCTAGGATGCCAGATCTAAAACAAGGTGTTTGCATGTGCTGCAGTGAGGGGTGTGGATCTGAGTTCGGCAGGCCATCAGCTGGAGTCCCCAATTGAGGTGTCTTTGTTGAAGATTACCACTCCGTCTTTTCTGTGTTGAGCTGCTGATTATTGTTTTTCATCCATCTGATTACTTTGTCAGGCAGGTGGAGAAATTGGTCCAAGTGTTTGGTGTCTTGTTGGACAGGAAAAGTATGAGCTGGGTGTTGTCAGCAAAGGATATGATGTTGATTCTTTATGTATGGACGATGTTGGCGAGTGAGGTCTTGTAGGCATTGAACAGCGCGGGGCTGAGTGAAGAACCTTGTGGAACTGCTCAGATGAAGTTGACAGTGTCTGAGGAGAAGGGGGCCCAGCTGACTAACTGGGTGTGGCCTGTTTGGAATGAGCAAAGCCAGCGAACTGCAGGACCTTGAATGCCAGCTTTGTGCAGTCGCTGGACAAGGATGCTGTGGAAGAAGATGATGAACTCTCCGAAAAGATTCAGTACAATGAGGGCTGTGGTGTCATTCTGTCCATGATCATCTGAATGTCACCTTTGGCAATGAGAAGAGCAGTCTCTGCACTGTGGTTGGGCCTGAATCTGGATTGAGTGGGGTCGAGGAGGTACTTGTCAGTGAGGTGGTTAGCTAGACTCTTGTTTATCATCTTTTCCATGACTTTTGCCGGGTAGAGTAGCAGGGAGATGGGTCGATAGTTGGCTGGAGTCTTTGGGTCTGCTGAGAGTTTCTTGAGGAGTGGGAGTACTGTAGCATGTTTACAGGTGTCTGGGAATGTGGCTGTTATGATTAATTGATTCCTGATCAGGATGAGGGCTGCACTGATGGGGTCCTGTCCTTTGAAGAAGCCTTGGTGAGGCAGGGGTCCAAGGGACCTCCCAGGGTATGGACTGTATGGTCGTTGCGGTTTCTTGAGTGCTGGTGTTGAGACAAGTAGGCAGGGTGGTTCTCTGGGTATTGGTAGAGATGGGCAAGAGGGCTGCTAGGGTGGAAGGGTCCGGTTGGGGCTCAAAGTTTTTCTAGATGCTGGTGATCTTGTTGCTGAAGAATAGAGGCACCTGGGTGCAGAGGTCCTGAGAGGGGGATACTCTGGTGAAGTTTGCTGCTGGAAAGGTGAAGTTTTTCACTATGACAAAGGTTTCCTTCCTTTGCTGATCTTGTCATCTGAAGGGAGATTTGTAGGTTCTCTTGTTGATGTTGTTCTGATTTTGTCTCCATCTCCATCCAAATTGTTTCCAGTGGTGTTTGGGGAGACTGAGCTCTTCCTCATACCAGTGTGCTTGCATTCTGGTTCTCGTGACTTTGGGATGAGGCAGGGTTTCTGTGCAAGGGGTAATCCAGGTGTTGAAGCTGGAGATGAAATCAGGGAGGTTGTTGTTGTGTTGAGGCCGGTGGTGTAGGAGTTCGGAAGTTCAGGATACATCTGAGATCTTGTTCCAGTCCTGCCATGAAGATTTGGTGATGATGTTTCTGCGGTGGTGTGGGATGAGTATGCTGATGAGGGTGTGGTCGGACCAGATGATCACTGTAGGCTTGTCTACTGTTATTTTGCTGAAACTGGTGAAGATGGGGTCCAGTAGGTGTCTGGTGGCATGTGTGGTGTTTTTGAAGGTCAAGTGTTCCATGTTGCTGATGGTGCTTATCAAGGTGGTGGAGCATTGGATGTATTCTTTGAAGATAATAACGATTCCACCTCTGTGTCTGTTTGCCCTGTCTTGCAATCTTGTATCCAGGTTGGATTGCTGTGGCAATGACAGGGGCTGAAGAGGGAGTCAGTCAGGTTTCTGTCAGGAAGAGCAGATCCAGTGAGCGGTCATATAGCAGATCCCCAATTTCAGTGGCATGTTTAGTGAGGGAGCAAGTGTTGAGGAGCATGCAGGACAGGGAGGGTGTAGTGTAGTGGACGCCAGGTGTGTGTGTTTTGGCCGTGTGCGGTGCATTAGATGCATGGGGGAATGAGGGGGTTGTGGGAGGGTGCATGTGAAATGGCAGGTGATGCAAGGGAATGCACTTTCAGTGTTGGGTGGACCAGCAGCAGCGCTGGGGCACATGACCAGGGTTCAGGGCATGGAGGGTCGCAGTAGAGTAGTGACGGGGAGGAGGTGGGTAGGAGGAGGACCAGGGGTGCATGCGCTGGATGTGAGTGGGGCATGGACGAGTGCTGACATGCTTGCCTTTGCTGCATCAGTGGTGTGCCAGTGCATTGCAGCGTCCATTAAGTGAAGACAGTTTTGGCAAGAAACCAGTGATGTCACTTCCTGTGCAGATGAATGATGGGAAATCCTGTGATGTCACTTCCTCTACAGTCAATGATGGTAGATCCATTGATGTTACTTCTTGTGCATGTACACCAAAGAGTTTTGTGGTGCTAAAAAGGTAGCATGACTCTGGCCTCAGCCGTTAGATCTTGGAAAACAGTCAGGTTTTAAGAGCTTTGAAGAATGCCCAGAAGAAAAGATATAGAATGAAGATTCATGGGAAGACTGGTTAAGCTGAAAGGAGTCTATACAGAGAAGTTACACCTGCCTAAGCAGACACAGTTACATTTGGGCACTGAGAGTGGAAAGTGGAAAGGCTCATTAAAACATTTTCCCCTCTGAGCAGGTGCAGATGCAGCTGCCAATGGATAATGGGATATAACCCTCTAAGGCACAATAAAGTGTGCAGATTACCTTGAAGGTAAGCAGCTCTTTAATAGGAAGCAAGTGTATGTTGGCATAAAGAGAATGAACTTGGCAGAAAAGGTTTGCACCCACATTTAGACATGCCTCTTGATTTTGGACTGCTTGATGCTGGACCTGCCCCTTTTTGCAGGGTCACCCCCAGATTTTAGCCTTCTGTTGCTGATCTCGTTTTTGTTGGCATTAGAACTCTGTGCACATTTCCCCTGCTAACCAGTGGAAAAGTGCTTGTGCTCTCGCCATAAATTATGGTACAATTGGCATATGCCGGATTGGTCCCTTTACATTTCATATAAGTCCCTAGTAAATGTCACTTCCTGCACCCAGGGCCTGTAAATTAAATGCTACTAGTGGGCAGCACACTTATTGTGCCACCTCCTAAAGTAGCCTTTTTAAAACATGTCTCAGGTTTGCCAGTGCAGTCTGTAGTGCAGTGTTAAGTTCCATTTTGACTTGGAAAATGAAGCCTTTTGCCAGGTCAAAACCTTCCTTTTTCATACCAATTGATTTAAAGCCTTTAAGTCAGACTTGATTTTAAGTATCACCCGACTCCATCTTATGTAAAGGGAGTTGACGTTTTAGCAAAATGTAGGTAATAGGAGTCACCATTTTTGCCCCAATTTATGCAGAACCATTGGCATGTTTGCCATTCACGTAGATGTTATCTGACCTTATCTAAGAACTGTGAAAATGTCAAGCCATTCAGAGACAGGCAGGGAACAATGCTTTCACGCTTAACCACAACTTTTGGGTGTCAACAAGGTATGCAGTTATGCAGTGCATTACTTCTCCCTAAGAATGTCTAGGCTGCAAGTTCTAATTTCCATGCTCTCCTAGTGTGGCGCATAGAAGTAGGTTTTAGGGTGTAAGGTTTTAAATGACGTTTTAACTGTGTTAGAAATGTTAATTTTATTCTCGTTGTTCACAATGTGCCTATTTGCTGTTTTTATGATATTCTGTGTGGTTGTTTTAGATGTGCTGAGAAACAGGTTTGTCCTATTGCAATTAATGCTTTTAGCTAAACGTGTCTATTCTTCTTAATACCATTTAAGTGTGTGAGATTGTAAAGAGCGAAATAGGTCTGTTCCTGCTCAATAATGCATTGGGTGGGGTTCTGCGGGGGGACAATAACCTGTCTTCCGCATTCAGCGCAGGTGCATTGAAGGAAGTTCACCTGTGTCACCCATGGGTGGGAAAATCAAACCTCATAGAATTACGCCAAAGTCATAGTTTACGCAACACCTAAGGTAAGCTCTAAAGGCTTATAGAACAAGGTGCATTGTATTTAAAATGTAGGACATCCGTAAATAAGGTTTACATGTCCTGGCAGTGGAAAACTCCTCAAGTCGATTTTCAATGTTGCAAAGCCTATCCCTCAAGTTGACTAACACTGGTCTACCTTACTATATTTATTAAGTGCTAATTTTAGATTTTGAGCAGATTGAGATATGCTGTTTAAACTCTAAAGAATTGAAATTTAAAATCCTCTTTAATAGTAAAGTCAGATTTTAAGTTAGAATTCTGAAAATGCCACTTTTAGAAATTTGGCATTTTGGCATTTTCTTGTCCCGACCAACTGTGCCTTTCTGCCAGTGTCCTGGGCCACATGACTGTGAATGACTCTGTTGTGTGGGTTTGTGCATTACTACCAGACAGTGACACAAAGGGGATTAGGTGTGAACAGGATTGACCATCATGTCAGGACGACTGAGGAGGAGATGTACAATGTCTCACTTACACTTTAAAGGGCTTTGGCTACATACACACAATGGAACCGGACAACAAGCCTGCCCTGTCTTTTATCACCCCCAGGCAGTTTGGAGCCTTGACCAAGGGAAGGAAAGGAACTTCACAGTACTAGCATTGGGGGTCAAACAGGGTTCTCCAACACAAATTCTGGCACCAGATAGAAATACTGGACCTCCAGAGACACTCATTAGAACACTCCCGGACCTGTGGAAGTTACAGAAGAAGGAGTGCCCTGCTGCCAGAGGACTGCCTGCAGCTTGAAGGATTGCCTTACTGTTTTTAGAAGGAAGATTGGACCTGCTTGCATTCCAGGCTACCCAAAGTCATGCCAAGGGTCAATTGGCTGACCTCGTGTGCGAACAACAGGGACACAACAAGTTACAGAGGCCTCCCTGTAACTGCCCGGTTGACCTGCTGCAAATGGACCTGCCTAGAACTGAAACTGGACCTGCTGAAGCCCTGCTGGCCTCTGCTGGAGTGAGCCCCAGGATCCCCAAGACATGCCCCCAGGTCCTGGACCCTTGGCTGGCATCAGAGTGTGCTCCTCCTGAAGAAAAAGTGAAAATCTTGAAGTCCGAGTTCTCCACAATTGTGAATGGGCCCGTTCATGACGAACCTCTGACACCTTGCAACAACCACCAACGTGAAGCTCCTGTAAAACCTGCCTTTTGCGCCTATAAGGACATTCTATGATGGTCAGCAATGCAAGAACTGCACTTTGTGCTAGATCGATGACTGATCGCGACACCGCCAACGCGAAGCTACAGCAACGCCCATCTGTGGCGCTCAGAAACTAAACTCTTCATACAGGACGTAGAAGGTAACTATTCAGCGGGTCTAACTTGATCCCTGTACCTGGTCTTCACTCCATCGTGGCCGGCCTGAACTTTTGACTTCTCCCCGATTCAGCGTGACCAGATGACTACGAGCGGCTCATTGTGTGTTTAGGCACTATTTTTACCTAAAATATTTAATTATTAAAATGCACTCTATCTCAATTGGTTCGGGATTTTTCTTGTGTTGTATTTTCACTTTGTAACTGTTTGTGTGCTTCACAAATACTTTATTCATTGCCTTTAATCTAAGTCTGACTGCTTTGTGCCAAGCTACCAGAGGATTAAGCACAGGTTAATTTAGTGACTTTTGTGATTCACCTAGACAAGGATTGGGGTTGTTGCTTGAATACAGCTTACACCCCTCGCAACCAATAAACCAATTTCTTACAGGCCCTGATTGGAGGTATTCATAAATTGTGGGTGCAGATGGTAGACCTGCTAAATGTCCTAACATGAAGTGCGATAATTAGCTGGTGTACAATTTGAATCGGATTTTGATATGTGCATCCTAAAAGGGAGATTTACGTGCAATGTGTATATGAGTTCATCCATTTAGGGAGTGCAGAAACTAGAATTTTGAACAATTTCCATTGACAATTTTGCACATGTTTTAACTGCCTCAAATCACAGGGCCAAACACCAGTGTCAAGCACATTTCACTCCTCCTTTGTAATCCCAATTCAGGCTAACATCAAAACTTTTCACCCAAAACGTATTAAAAAGACTTTGTCCCTGATCATGAGTAGCCTCACAATTCCAATGGGGCCGGTAACAGCAATTACCAGCCCCATGGGAATTATGACATCCACTGGAACACTGTGGATCTCTTTACTTTCACTCTGAGATTTTGGGTTGGTGAAAACAGCTAAAGTCTCATCGGGGGGGCTCGTAGGGGGGACGGGAGCGGTCACACAGGCAACGACTGACCCAGCTGGAACTGCAGGCCGAGGCCACATTGGCAGGACTACCCCACCACCGCAAGGACCAGAACCCAACCGCAGAGGGACCAGCCACCCAGTAGGCTGAGACCTTGCAAACAAATAATAGAAGACCCTGAAAGGAAAGCCAGGGACCACAGGACACATCCCTATATCCGGCCCAGAAACAGCACATAGCAGAACACATCCTGGGGCCAGCAGAACCCCAACAACACAGCCAGCCCCAATAACTGCCCCCCCCAGCCAGCCCAGGTGCACCCCAGCAGAGTGCCCGGGAAATCGACAAGCAGGCCCACTGGTAGTCCAAGGGCAACACAGCCCCGGACCGTCAACCATACAAGGGCCACAAAGATGACCATCACACAGCATGCCACCGGGTGAGGGACTCCAACCCCCACATAGGAGTGGCCTGTGACACCAACCTTCACAGTGCCCTGCCACAGAACTACATTTCCTTAAGAAGCCAGAGAAGAGGAGTGCCTGGGAAACGGGGAAAGGAAACCCAAATCCCGCAGCCCAAAGCCAGCAAAGAAGCAAGGAAAGAAACAGGCAAACCGCTATGCGGTACTCAGCCCAGGGGCCGGCAGACACTCCAGAATGCGTCGTCTGCCAGAAAAGCACCCCTACAAACCAACATAGGCGCGCACCACCAGCCCCAGTGCCTGGGCAGCAGGAAAGCAACCACTCTGGCCACCAGGCATTCCAGGGGCACCACCAAGACAGCCCCCGTGGCATGTCTTCCACCTGGCCCAGCCACCAGAAAGACGCCCCCAGCAACCAGGAACCAAATGGGAGGACGGCGCACCAGCCACAAAGGCCTCATCCCATTCCTGCCGACAGACAGAAAAAAAGATCAGGCAGAATGCTGGGTAAGTACTGCTTATGTACCCCCAGTGAGAGGGGGTGGGGTTAGGGTCCCAGCCTTCCTCTGTTCTTTTTTCTGTCAGATGATTATCTCCACATGTTATGAATGGGACGAGGACAACAGGACCAGGAGTAATGAAGATTACTGTAACTAGTAGGGCATTACAAGGGGAATCAGACCCACAATCTATGTTCGCCTTAAGCTGCTCACCTGTGTGCCCGCGCATACTGTGATTTCTCCCCGCGCAGATGCTCATTCAATGTGCGCATTATAAAGGGCATTCAGGAATTGGAGAAGAGCTATTTACGAGGTCTGAAGAGTGATAGAGCTGAAACAAACTGCCTGCCAGGGACGCAAAAGGCATTCAGTCTCCTACTGTAAAGCACTTCTGAAACGGGACCCATTCCCTTCCCATGGAGCCACTGTGACTGGATTTCCCACTCTAGGAGGTATTTGACTGGACTGGGCCAAAGAATGGCTGGTTCAACTACAGAACTTAGGCTCCCAGATGGCATCACTTAAAAGTAATGCATACTAATTAGCTGGCCTTTGAAACTCAATTAAATCACGTGCATACCTGAGTACATGGTGGAGCAGACTGTGCCCCGAGTGTAATCTAAACTTGGTTCTAGGAAGTCTTTCACAATAAGCCTCGGAGCCATCCATACTGTATGCTCAGTAGAGTGCCCTACAAAATGATTGTTGCTCCATCTACTCTCAATTCAAAATTCGACTTGTGCTGACACATTAATTGCACTAGGTATGCTGTGTATTCTTGTTTATGTTTCATACGTTTGACTTAAGTGTACGTTCCCTAGGAGAATTAACTATTTCAGTATGTTGGGTTTATGTATTTTTTATATAGCATATTACTCTTGCATTGTGCATACTTTGAACTAAGTCGCTTCCATGGGTTTTTAAAATGCCACGATTGAGCACTCCGAAGCGGAAGCTGAAGGCAGTGCATCAGTAGTGGCCCGTGGTGGGAGTGCTGCTGGGCGGTGATGCAGGGCGGGGGAGGGGCAGGGCGGGGGTAGTAAACTACGGATTTCGGCCGCACTGAGGTAAGTAAACAAAAAAAAAAAAACGAATTTCGTTGCGCGCGCTGCATCGCATTTGGCGATGCAGCGCGCAACAAAATACGTTTTTTTTTTTTTTGTTTACTTACCTCAGTGCAGCCGAAATCCGTAGTTTACTACCCCCCTCCCCCACCCTGCGTCACCGCCCGGCAGCACTCCCACCACGGGCCGCTACTGCAGTGCATGTTTCTCACAGGGCCTGTCAGTGGAACATAAAAGTCTTCAAAGTACATAGTGATCCAGTCTTTGGCCTCTATGCAAAGCGCACAGAGCATAGTCATGTATTCTAGTCACAATTGTGATTCTGTGCGCATGTTTTTCTAAAGGAGGTTCACAGTTGTCAAAATATTGACAAGGTGAAAGCTAAGAAAATACAGTGTTCTCACTTGAGTGGATGTGTTGTGTGTTTGGGGGGTGAATTGAAGGAGATGCAAGAAAGTGCATTCGAGAGAGAGTGAAAAGAGGGTGCTGAAGAGGACAAAGATAGATGTTAGATATGCAGATCTGGCAATAAAAAGGGGTAAATGTCTAACAGGGTGAACACAGCGGGTGTGATTGAGACACTGAAGATCACTACCCCTTTCACAGCTGCAGTAAAATTTAATTAACAGTCTCACAATTTCCAAACTGAAACATGTTCAATAATAATTATTCACAACAAAATTATTGTTGCTATTAATTTACCTTAAACAGCTAACAACCATTGACAAAGCCAATAGTGCTGGCTGGTTTTAGGTGTATGTCAGTTATTATGTTATTTATGAATAGAAGCAATAACAGAATGCATACATAGGAACCAAAATACTGGTCAAATAGCACACTATGAAAACCACAGAAATTTAGATTACGTGTTTATGTCACTCCCTTAATTATACAGGCCACACCCCTTTTTAAAGACCCTCACTTTTTAAATCCCTCTTAATACACTGCTTCCAGTGCTTCACAGGTGTTATTCTCCAGGGCTGTATGTTTCCCCCTCCTCGTCATGCTCTTCTCTGATGCTGTGTGCCGCCCCCTTCTCTACTTGCTCTATTCTGTTACTCTCTTCCGGTGCTCCCCACTCCTCCCTCTTCTCAGTGTTCTGTGCTGTTCTGTTCTGCTCTAGTGCTCTCTGTTCTTGCTCTTCCCTAGTGCTCTCTGTTGCCCTCTCCTCTTTATAGCTTCATCCAGTGGACTGGCCTGCCCACTCCTCTTGCCCTCTTTTCTAGCACTTTCTTTTACACCCTCCTCTTTTTGCTCTCTTTCACTACTGGTCACCACCCTCTCCTCTTCATGATCTCCTCCCCTGCTTTCCACTGCCACCATCCTCTTCACGCTCTTCTTCAGAGGTATTCTTCGGCACTCTCCTCTAGTGCTGTTTTCCAGTGCTCTCCTACAGTGTTCTCCACCTCCCCCTTCCCTTCATGCTCTCCTCCAGTGCTTTCCACTGTCTACTCATCATGCTCTTCATCAGAGGTGTCTTTTGGTGCTCTTCTAGCACCTTCTTACAGTTCTTTTTTGCAGTGCTCTCTTCCAGTGTTCCTTGCTGCTCTTCGTGCTCTTCTCCAGTACCCCCACTGCCTGTTTCTGACAGTGCTCTACTCTGCCACCTCCTCATTGTGCTCTTCTCCAGTACTTACTGCTAACCCCTTCGTTGTGCCCTCCTTCAGTTCTCTGTGCTCCTTTTATTGATCTTTTTAGGTGCTCTCTCCTGGAGCATGCTTTCTGATCTACACACCATGAAAGATACTTGCCTTTTAATTTCAAGCGGATGGAAAGATAATCTGTCTCTTGGTGCATGCTTCTGCGCAGAGATGTAGGAAAACCAGTTGGGAAGTAATGGCAACAAGCAACTCTTGCAAATGCAGCCAGCTCCACAGTCAGTGTCTGGGGTACTCAGTTCTCAAATATTGGCACATTAAGAGACCCAGGATCAAGTGGAATAGGATTTGTTCAAATTCAAGCGGTTTGGCAAACTAGTCAAACTGAAACTGCAATGTAGTAGTGCTAGCTCCAACAGCTGCAACTTTCACGCATAAGCATATTCGGTAAGCATACCGTGAGACTAAGTGTTTTCTCTCACAGGGTTGTAGCCAATGAGTTCCAGTCCAGTTTTTTAAATCTCATATTTATTGCAGCCTTCAGCCTGACTATAAATTCTCCCATTGTCAAAACATGAGTTTAGAGGAGTAACTTCAAAAAGTGATTGACAAAGAACAAATAATCTGTGAGGCTGGGATTATAATCCATTTCTCCTGGTTCCACAGTTTTCTCCTTGTCCACTAGACCCCAAACTATGTGGGGTAGCTCTGATAGCACAGTGAAGATACTACCCTTCTCCGGTAAATGCAACTATGTTGGGGGCAATGCACACATTTCTGTTATAATGTTTATTGCTAGCATGTTTAGGTAATGGTAAAGCTGGGATTTAGATGTTGAGTTTCCCATTTCCACAGCTAAAATGTATCCACTGGCCCACATCTAGCAGTGGTGCCAGCCCAAACCAGTGAATTGCCCACCTTGCTGAGGGGGGCCCTGTCATTGTTATTTTTTATAGCATTCACTACATAAACCAGACCCTGTTTCCAAGCACTCTTAAAGTTTGCAGAAAAAAAAGAGACTAATAGCATCAATAACTCATGGCAACTGGTGTTTTTCTCTGGGCTCTGGGGCTGCAAGTGGCATTGGGGCAGTATCAGTGGTGGATACTGTTATGTTCCATTGGTGTCCCAGGAACAAGACACTCTTTCATTCCAAGGGATCAAGAAAGGAAGGGTGTAAAGCTCTGGCATCACCTAGGAAGGAATGATAAAAACTTTAGCATTTGAACCAACTCATTTTAGCAACACATACAGGATAGATGAAAGTCCGATACGGCAATGGGAATCAAATCAGAAGCACTACTTGTAGCATTTAATATCTCACATAATTTTGCACATTGAATTGCCACTTGCCTTTTGCTCACTGTAGCCTTGGTGCAGTGCACAGAGACCCTACATTGCCGCACAGAAACATAAAAAATTAGGGGAGCATTGCCCACAATTACTGATTTCCCTGATAGTTCCTGACTTCTGAGGGTCCAAATTCCAAAGGACCGGGGTATCCCCACCCCGGAGAGACCAGCAGACCCACTATCAGTAACTGTGGGGTTGAGAAATCTATCATGTTTACCAGCCCACTATTAATAAGGGCCAAACTGTTATTAGGAAGTCAGTCAAGCTCAAATATATATATATATATATATATATAAAAAAAAATAGGCAGTGAAGTATGAAGCCAATGATAGCTGTGACAGCAAGGCATTTGCCACTGCCAGTTGTTATTATGGACGCTACCATTGATACATAGTTAAAGACAACAAATTTGTGACCCAAATTTGTGAGGCATACATTTGTGTGGCAAAGCATAAACTGTATAAGCATTAGTCATTTTCTTTTACTGCGTACCTACTCATTCCTACAAATTAGAGCCAATAATTGTTGTAGTCTAAAAGCTCAGCCACAAAGTCTCAAACTACTTCTTTGCTATTGTAAGGCCCATCGAAATTGATATTTTATGACATTTCAAATCATTGCTCAAGCAAATGACTGGTTCTGGCAGTACACGGCATTTTCACTTGTCCTGCGGTTAACATGTGTCTTTAATTATTCCTATTAGTATATGTTAGTATTAGGAGTCTAGAGATTTTTAAAACATTCAAAGCTGCTCATTCACCAATTTCTCTCGGAACTCATTTATTGATATTCTTTTGAAACCTTGCAGGACCCCCAAGGTCTCCTCATGTTGGTATTTGATCTTTTTATTCACGAGACTTCAATATTTGTATTGTATAATGTTGCCCTTATTCTGTGCCCATATTCCCTTTCACTAAAGGGCTACCGTTCGCTGTGCATGCAAGATGTATACATTTTGGACTATTGGGATGTTAAATAATGGTTGTAATGGACAACCTGGAAATATAACCAAACCAGGCCCTACAATTAGTATACATGTAAAGAGATGCTGACGAGTACAAAGTTATCAAAAACTAAAGGTGACTTAAGCTCGGAAAGGATTCTTCTTGCATCCATTCCAGGACAAAATTAAGGTGCAGAATGAGCCTGCACAGGTGTCTCTTAGAATCCTGGCGCTCGCTCCTAGTGATCATCAGGAGTTAAGACACCGAACAGTTTGCTGACGTATTTGTTAATCACACTTACTGAAGATGATTTGACCGATCCTACGTGAATTTGGGATGTTCAAGGTGAGACAGAGAGAAGATTATTTTGGGGGCGAGAGGGTAGTGACTAATAAACTGTCTGCATCATAAACGCTGGCAAAAGATTCCTATGAAAGTAAAAAAAAACTGGGAAATATTGAGGATCTGGCTTTTGTATCCAAATGTAGCTTTCCTCTTGTGATTTGATGTCTAAGCTTGTAGTGTATAGAAATGTATGTTTAAAGGAATTTCATATTACGTTTGAAAGAATGTATAACATTTATGTGTAATCTGGAACTACAAAACCATTAATGCTTCCATGGCATCTTGTATGAGAAAAGAAATGTGTTGAAGCCTGTTGAGTCACAAAATGGAAAATACATAAGCATGATGGAGAAAACGTAACTTTGGTATGATGGAGAGAGCTTAACTGTGAAGCGGAAATTTGCATACATCCTAGCCTGGGTGGCCTATTGAACCACACAAGTGTGAATTCTATGAAAATCTATGTAAAGTATAGCATTGCGGAGCAGTATTTAGAGCTAATGGAGAGTTAATAACTTTCACAAATTATGCATAAAGAAAATTCCCACACTTAATGGGTGCTGGCATGTATATTTGGCGTAGACAGTGCAAGCCTAAATACCTGTGGAAGCACTGAAAAATAAATACCTGTTTACATGACCTGGGCCACTCTTTTACCCCTGAGCATGCCCACTGCATCTCTCAGCATGTGTTCTGAACTGTTTTTATTTTTCTTCTCAAGAAAATCAAAATCCGGGTCCTGCCCAACTCCTTTTTCTTCAGACATATTGTAAATCCCACTGTTATCTAATTCTTTCCGGTCTGCTCTTTGTTCATTCCCAGTCTCTTAAAGATGGTCAAGGTCAAAAAACACCTGACCTCAGAGAGAGTTTCTTCCTATCAGATATTTTGTTTGAGGGTGGACCTTGAGCTGTTTCTGGAAGATGCTGAGCGGGTTCAATATTCTGAGCTGCTTCTAAGGCCCCACTCACAGTGGGGATGGTAATCCCACTTTAGGTGTAAACTCCTGTTTGTGCCAAAAAAGGATTTCAATTTGGATGCAAAGAACGGGTGTTTTCTTCTCTGATTTGTGGCAGATGAAACTTGCATAAATGCAGAAGCAAACAACACACATGTGCTCAGAATGGGGAATAACAGGTGCCAGGGACGCATTATTCCCCAATTGAAGAACTTTGAGTATTTACCAGGGTATACATTCTAAATTGGGCATAAGAGATACCCACAATTGTTTTTGACAATTCTTTCATTTATTTGCACCAAACTCTAAATGCCCCCCTAAGTCCATTAAAATACTCTCTGATTACCAATGCCTTCTTGTCCAGCATACCAAAAAATCGCAGTTAGGGAAAATTAAGCGGCTTTTTTATGAGCCCCTTGCGACCCTTTTGCTCCACCGTTGCGTCACTTTTCGTGACGCAGGTGCGGCGTAAACAATGCGCCACGTTGCGCCATATTTACAAGGTGACGCATCTAGGCAAATCCGTCACCTTGTAAAGCCATGCGCCACATTATACCTGCGTCAGGTATAATGTATGCAGGGTGGGCAATCCCACGCAACAAAGCCTTGTAGGAGTGGCACAGTGAAATCTATCAGATTTCATTGCACCACTTCTAGGACGCCACTGCGTCAAAACCTTACACCTGCCTCATAGCAGGTGTAAAGGTGACGCAGTGCTATGCGTGTGGGCCTGCCTCATGCATTGCTGGAGTTGTATCATGTTTGCGACCCAACTCCAGCAATGCATGACTTTTGCGCCGACATATACGTCAGGATTCCTGACGCATCTGTCACTCGTTGCAACATGGAGCGGCATACAGTAAATACCGTGCATCCATCGTGTCGCAAGGAGGGCACAGTGAAAACTGTTGCATCGCTATTTTCATGCAGTGATGCAACAGTTTTCATAAATAAGCCCCTAACTCTTTTCCATGTGATGGTTGTTACTGCCTGTTCGTGAACCTATATGGACGCTGATACCCATTATTAGAAGACTCTTCTTTAAACATCTACTTGCTGAACAAAGAAATATATTCTGCTGAGAGTAGTCTGCTCATGGGGACTAGCACAGCTATGATGCTATCACAGACACAATCAGAGCAGTGATTAATTTGCTTAATTAGTAAAAAAACAATAAGTGCCAGTGCTCTCGTCAGGAGGCCACTGCAGCTTCCACCACACATTGCCCCTGCTATGCTGCCAGTGATAGTAACAACACAACTACTAAGCATCACACTCTAACAAGCGTGACAATTCGGACTATTTCAGACCCCCAAAGGTATAAGAATGGCTTGGTCGGCAGGTAATAGTAGTCCTTTTTAATGAATATAGCATTTATTGTTATTTATTTATTTTAAAGGTTTTATATAGCGCTGGCTAGACCCGGAGGTATCAGAGCGATTTACATGAGTATCAGACCATAGATGCAGGTTACATCGTTATAAAGGTTACACAGTTGTTAGAGCAATTGCAACATAGTTACATTAAAGGTCGAGATAGACAATAAGGACATATACGTAAGGGAAAAAGCAGGCAAGGGGAGAGATTCAGGGGAGGGGGGTAGGAGCAGGGGAAGTAGACAGAGAATGAAGGAGGGAAAGAGGAGGGGAGGGTGAGAGACAACAGCGTGGAAAGAGGAGGGGGAGGGTGACGGGGACACAAACCGGTAGACGAGTCAAAGCTGCGTCCAAAGTCCAGTAAGCTGTGATCCCAGGGGAAGTGGTATCATTTCCCCATCTCTGTTGCGAGAGGTTCCCTTTACGCAGTGGACTCTCACAGAGGGGTCTCTGAGACTCCAAGGCCTACATACTGGATCCTTCCCCAAAAAGGGGAGAGGGAGTGCTTTGGCAAGAGGTGCCATACCATACCTCAACTGTGAGTGGCTCCCTTGGCGCTGTGGACTCTCTCAGCGGGTTCGCTGAGACTCCAGAGTATAAATATTGGATCTTTCCCCAACAAGGGGAGAAGGAGTGCTTAGTCAAAGGGCACGAAGGACAGGGGGCTGAGCGGTGAAGCAGGCAAGGGGAGGGAGTCAGGGGAGAGGGGATAGGAGCAAAGGAAGTAGACAAAGAAAAGAGTACTAAATGGGAACAAACAACATCAGTTTGGGGAATAGACTGTTTTCTCTCTGTGGCCATGAGTTTGCCCGATCTCTAAGGTAAAAACCTAGCACAGGCCATTCCAGAAGCTTGTGTTTCCAGGTCCATCTCTCTCGTGTGTACCGAATCGACGTCTGGTTGGAGCGTGGGCATGCGCGTGGTCAGATCTGTCCGGAGCTGGTCGATGGAGGCTTTCATGTCTTGATTTAGCTCAGCGCATAATTCAGCCTTAAAATCGCGCAATGAGGATAATAAGTCATCTTTGGTGAGGGCCATGACGCTCATTAATAAAAAAAAATTGCTATTAAAGCAAATTAATAATTAATTGTTGTTGTGGGCATCTCTATATTATCTAGACAGCGCTACCTTGTGGCTGGTTGTCACAAGCACCAGTGATGACGATTAAGTGCCGAGCACTGGAAACTACCCGCTCAATTAAGCACTGGCAGCACTGGTAATGGGTCCCTCAGATTAGCGTTCCCATGCCTCTCAAACACACTGTCACCAAACACCACAGCCACAAGCAACCACATCATAGTTAGGAAACTGCTTAAAACCAGTTCTTTGGGATATTGCTAAAAAAAAATTTACAATATGACCTGGCCATCCTGACTTGACAAACATTTTTCCACAAAAGATCTTTATTGCATGACATTCACCATGTCGGTTAACTCAACCAGTCGAATGCCCTTTTAATGTCAAAGGAACTGTGCCCCCCCCTTACATCTTCATTTTAATTCCACTTTAGCTACTCTTTTACCCTCCTCTTAAATTTTCTTCTTTATTTAGTTTCATGGAAATGGTGCAACCATGCCTTCTTCCCGCCTTTGTCCATGTCTCTTTTCTTCACCTCACTTCCTTCTCATGGCTCCTCCCTGTTTAAGGATCTACATTTGATTTTCTTTTTTCTTTAAATCACGTCTGCCTCCTTTCTCTTCACTCTCATTTCCTTCTCGCCTACCGCCCCTATTTGTTCCTATTTACCTACTTATTTACCTTCCACTTTCTTCTTCTGCTCTGCCTTTGTCTTTGGGTTATATCAGGAACAGAAAAAGGATGCCAATGACTCTTCGCTGTTTCTCATTCACCAGCTTTTTAAAACTTTTTTTCAGTTTCATTCCCCTAGTCCTCAAGAGTTGGTAGACGTTTTGGCACATTTTTGTCTATTTTTAAGTTTGTCTTGGCCCAGGATTTGATACAGAGTTTGGTGTTTTATAAACAAAGAATATTCAACTTGATTTTAGAAAGAAGAAATCATCTATGAGTTTATCTTGAATGCAATAAAAAAAAAAAATGTGCCCAACGTGAATAAGGTATCCCATCATCCTATGTGAAAATTAAACCGGAAAGCAAATAACAAATGGTTGAATCCATACCAAGCTGATTTGAAATGCACAGGTCACAAGCGGTTCAAATAGAATACATTCAAATCTAATTCTTACAAGATACAATGTGATAATTATTTGACTGACTACAACTGATCAATGATCACAGAAACCTGCAACTTAATATCTGAATAGTTCGAAAACAACAGTTTGAAATCTATTGGGAACAAGTTGGAACTCCAGCCTTGTAATAGCTGCTCATTGGCCCTTGTCTGTATGTGTCTGAACGCTCTTTTTTTCTTATATCTGACAGATCATGAAGAGCCAACAGGCAAGCACTAACAGCCCAGAAATATAACCCTTGACCACTGCACGTGCTCCTCTTATCCATCAACGCAATAGGCCTAAGCAAGGTACTGACGATTTTCCTACTTATCAATGACTTCTTATGTGTCAGGCTTTTTGCTGAATTGCATACAAATTAATTTCTTTTCACTTTTCTCCTAAAAACCTATTCACCATTCTATGAAACCTGTTACATGAACTATTGTTGAACTCTAGCAAATGTAACTTTTTTCACTCCAGTAGAACCTCCTGCCCTATTTACTGCATAACTTGGGAAGTTCCCGTCTAGTACTACCAGATGACTGAATGTGGCGCTTCGTTTTGGTGTCATTTTATTTATGTATTCTATGTACATAAATGTACTCTATCATTCTAAACTGGCTTGGGATTTTACTTGTCTTGTGTTTTCACTTGTGTTTGTGTGCTGCATAAATACTTCACACATTGCCTCTAAGTTAAGTCTGACTGCTTTTATGCTAAGCCACTATAGGGTTAAGCACAGGTTAATTTAGTGACTATTGTGGTTCACCCTGACAAGGATTGTGGTTGTTGCCTCAGTGGGGCTTTCATCCCCCTTAATCAATAACCCGATTTCTTACAGTGCTCCTCACCCACAAACACTTTGGGTGGAAACATGCATTTTACATTATGAACAGACACTCAATTTGGTGTCCCAGATTTTTTAACTTTGGTAAAACGCAGTGTTTAACATTATGGAAACTGCTAACCTATATTTTTAAAATCTGAAATATGTTTGCAGAACAACATGTCTACTCTCGTATTAAGAGGCTGATTTAAGTTCGACGGATGGGTTACTCCATCACAAACATGACATATATCCCGTCTGCTATATTGCAAGTGCATTATATCCTAATGCAATTGTAGTAGAGGGGACAGGATATCCTTCATGTTTGGGACAAGTAACCCATCCCCCAAACTCTAAATCGGGTCTTAAATTCCACCTTTCGCTTAGGAACTCACTTGTGCACGTTCACAAAGATGTTTTCGTACTTATTTAATTTTATTGCCAATTATTTAATTGTCTTTTATGAAAACATAAATGTAAATTGGAAATGGTATGTCAAATGTTAAATGGTGGTGCAAAAATGTTTTCCCTTTCTTGCTTTAAAGGGTGTAGCAGTGCTATTTGGAAAACGAACCCGTGCATAAATGTATGCATGGACTATATTCCCTCGCAATCAGACAGTTGAATAGATATTTAACAAAAGAATATTTAGCTGTAGTTTGGTAATAATGCAAGTTCCACTGGGTAAAAACAGTCAGCTCAGACTTGATAGATTGGCTGTCATATGCAACTTCTCTCCTAGCAGAGAAAATTGTGGTTGCTATTGTTTGTGGGTGAACCTGAAAACGAGGCTCTGTCACGTAGGCGTGGGAAAGACCTCTGTCCATAGTTCATCCCTCATCCTGTATTAAATGTGCGCATGCAAAAGATGAATTATTAACGATTTGCTTAAGGAATTTCCTAGTTAATCCATAGGTATTCCTAAAATATGCCAGCCATAAAGTGGAGGAGATACCAGTCTGTTTAGCCACGTCGTTAATTATTTCTTTGAACACTTACTATTGAATACTTCCAAGAAAGTGGAATACACCTGTCTCAGTTTTGTGAAATGCTTTTTCCATTGCTTATAACCATGTGGTGCTCGTTCAACTGGGCTAGAGCGTTGTGCTAAAAAGAAATACATATTCAAATTTCTGAAACTACTTCTTTAAACATATTAGAGGAGTATACCAACTGCTCCAATGCCAATATTTTTGAAAGGTGTTTTAACTAGTTATAATGTGTTATCCTTTCTCTGTTATCTATAGCCCGGAAGTAAAGCCTTGGTGACATTAGTGGATTGGTGACAGTATAGAACTGCACAAGTTGCTGTACCTACTGTTGGTTTGAAGTGGGGCCTAGCTCTATTAATTCTGACAACTGGAACTGTGGAGTTGGCAACATGCACCTTCTCTTGAGTCTGTATCATATATTCGTTCCACACAGAAGATATGGATGAAACTTTGATCAGTGGCAGTAGTTCATATCAGTCACATAAGTTGGCACTGTACTCCAGTAGAACTGGAAGCATTATTCTTCAAAAAAAGGATGGATGTTTCCAACTTCTTGTACAAACTTTGACCTTCAATTTCAAATGGATATGACATCTTTATTAAAACTAGTCAAACTAAATCAGGAATGGCGTTGACATCATATACACAAAGTATTTAAATTGCTTTGATTACCCCCATTAGAATTAACAACTTTATTGACTACTTAATGGACTTCATCACCAAAGATTTGATGTGAAGGGAAGTTGCAAAAGGACATCTGTCAAAAAGACAGATGTCCTATCCTTATTCACATTTCCCTGCCCCATTTGAAGACCGGAGAAAGGCAGCAGACATGGAGGTGGAGCCTCTAACCGCTCTTTTGTCAGGTCCACCAACACATGGTTAGAAAGCAGATAAAATTGTTGCATTCTGATTTAGGATAGCAGGTGCACTAAGTACCTCAGCTTCTGTGGTGGACCACGATAAAGCTGAAAGATTTTCCTGACGTGTGGTGGGAAAATTTCCCAGTGTTTCAGGGATTGTTTTCCAATTTATATTCCGGAAATGTAAACACTCACATTCAGTCCATGCAGGCAGGAGAAGGTGGCACCAAATAGGACCTAGATTGAAGAGGGTTAGCGACATAAGAGTGGATTCATCGGTAGTCACATTAGTTGAGTCCCTGTGAGAGCAATACATGAAGGGAAGTCACAGGAGAATGAGCTATGGGTCAAAATGGGTGACTCAGGAGAGACAAAATCAGCAATTGCCACAGAGTTGATTTTTCCTTGTGTTTGCTCTCGTTGTGCTGGTTAAAGCCACCTCAGGGTATAAATCACTGCCACAACACAAGCAAAGGCAAAATGTGGTAGCCTTTCTCCCACACTGTGATAGAGCCTTTACCTCTGCCACCCGGGAGAATAAACAGACAGTCCAGCAAAATCTAAACCAGGCGCCATGGAATAACGTTGACATTCAATCCGCTCTATCTAGAGGATTTAAGCAATCATTAGAATAGTAAAAGTACTATGAAATTGAGAAATATATAGACAATACCGCCACCATTCATTACTTGAAATAGCACAACCACTTTCTGACTCACTCCAAACGTACCACTCTGTGACTGCCATAAACTCACTATCATGAAATTTGACTTTTGACCTTTATTCTTGCGGCAGATTTACTAAGTTTCAAGTAAAAAAAGTGTTGCTTTGCATGAAAGGAAGACCGTGCCATGTCTACTAAGATATGGAGCTTTTTATCTCTCCCCTAGAGCTGACAAAATTTAGGCACCCTTGCGCCAATGAACAAATGCTTGCACTATAGTGCCAGGGTATGTGTGTGATGTGAAGCATAGGGTTTGTACCGAAAGCACAAAATATACTATTCTTAGACATCATTCAAATCTTTTTTAACTTTGTATATGTGCTGTACATTACAGCACATATCCAAACGTAGAAAGGTTTAGGGAAAAGAAACCCGTTCACATGTTATACCTGCCTCGATGAGGCTTAATTGTTTGACACAAATCCCTGTCAACCTTTTTAGGTCAGCCTAGGCAGCGCTTGCGCTGTCACTTCAATACATGCTGTATTCAAGATATGGGCATAAAGCTCTACCCACTTTCCGCCCATCTTTTTAATTGGCTCTTGTCCTTGTCCTTTGTAAATGGTGGCTTTTTATTGGTCAATAGGCTTAGTAGTACTGCCTTGTCTCTCTTGTAACCTCCCATGAGGACACCCCGTGTTACATGTGTTGTTACTCCCTAGGTTTTAATTACAGCCTCAGAGCACTTTTTTCTTAAAGGGCTTCAGGCAGGACACACACTTGGTCCTAAGCAAGGCTGGCAGTGGTTACTTTACTCACTAGCACATCTCACATTTATATGAAACCGTCTATACAGAGTACAACCTCATCTGGAATTGATATTATAATTATTTTGTCACATTTCAAAGCTAATAATTGTATATATGGACATAGCTATTTGAATGTACTCGTGGTACTGTCTTGCATGCAATGCATTATGGGTAGGGTGGATTTACCATATCTTCTGCAGGGTGCAGTACCATATGTGACCAAAAGAGGTCCCATGGGACCTCTTTCGGTCATATATGGTACTGCACCCTGCAACATGGCTAGGTAAAAAACGTTGTCATTTATAATGCCAATAACTCCAACTTTGCAGGGTGCAGTACTATATGTGGCCAAAACAGGTCCCATGGGACCTCTTTGGCCACATATGGTACTGCACCCTGCAACATGGCTAGGTAAAAAACGTTGTCATTTATAATGCCAATAACTCCAACTTTGCAGGGTGCAGTACTATATGTGGCCAAAACAGGTCCCATGGAACCTCTTTTGGCCACATATGGTACTGCACCCTGCACCGTGGCTAGGTAAAAAACACTGGCATTTATAATGACAATAAGTCCAACCCCAACAAATGCGAGACCGATTGTATTTCCAATGCAATGGGTCTCGCATTTGTTAAAGTTAGAGCTGTTGGCATTGAAAATGGCAATGTTTTTTACTTCTGCTTTTTTATACCATTGGCAATAGTGCAATGCAAATATAATAACTCTGCTGCAAATAAAAAAACAAAAGTAAAAACATTGTTATTTTCAATGCCAGCATCTCTAGCTTTAACAAATGCGAGACCTATTGCATTGCAAATGCTTGTTAGTAGATAGGGATTTGTATCAAAAACCATGGGTGGTTACACCCAATGAGACTCCCCTATGACACAAACTAGTGTGAAGTAGCACACAGCACTACTTTACGTTACTTTGGGGCTGCTTTCTAGGGCAAAACATGTTTTGCACTTGAAAGTAAATAACAAAACAACATTTTACACTGGTTTTCATTCTTTTTGTCATGCAATCCTGGTGCATACTGTTCGTCAATGTAGGCTAAGTGCGTAGCCACTATATAAATGTGTGAGAAATTAATTAAGATCAGCAAATGGCCAATGAGCCACTCATAGGAAGCCTGGAACTTTCAAGTATCCATGACTCAATCTAACATTAATATTTTAAGACAGTCTTACAAAACCCCAGTTATAGGTTTGCCAATCACCCCTTATGTTGTATATATACATTAACACTATGGTGTGTATATTTAGAAGTAGCTTTTGGGATAGGGTTTCTTTGTGGCTCTCCAGTTTGCACATAACACATATTTGGTTGTATATGGGTCAGTTTTGTGTGCAATTAAAAAGCATTGATTTTCTGGCTTCTTTGCGTAGTTCGTAAGCATTGTTCCTTTGGTTCACCTACACAGAAGTCTTATCACTTCCTCAAGTGTCAGTAAGGGGCCTAATCACAAATTGCATCATTAGTATGTTTTGTTGTTCTAAAATAGTACTACAAACATTCAACAACATGCCATTTCGAAACCTAGGTGTGGAATTTCCACCTCCACCACAACCTCCCCCGCTCCTATCTCTTTCTGTATGGAGAGCTCTGCCCCACCACCAAAGTCACTGCACACATTATAAACATTTTAGTAGTAAATGTTAAAGGGGCGGGGAGTAGCTGGAAAATGGGGAATGCTTACTACTAAAGGGAAGGAATTCTGAGAGGAGTAAAGAGGTATTAAGGTTGGGTTAGGGAGGGATGTGTATCCACCCACAAAAGAGTAAATCCATAGCTATTGACAAACCCTTCTAAACTTGCTACAGCCAAAAATGGATCCAAAGCAGTTGTAAATTACTTAAGCTCAGAGCTGAAATAAGTCCAGTACCGCACAGTCTCTACCATTGGTACTGCGAAATCCTTCCATAGAAATCAGGAATTAAAATATAACCCCATAGAAGATAATGTAAAGCTCATTTAAATTATGCAATATATATATACTAGCTAGTGGCGTCAGCCGTCAGGTCAGCTGTTAAAAAACGAAAAGCGTTTTTTGAGTTGCTAATAACTTTCGCACTGTTTGACGAATTTCCACGAAACATTCGGGAAAGGTGCTACCATTTGACTAGTCTGTGCATGGAAAGTTTCCAGGTGATCTGTCAAATAAGGGCTAAGAAAAAAGGGATGTCCCAAGAAGCAAAGTCCCCCTGCATTTTCCATGGACCTCTTTAAAACAGGCTACAGCAAAAATTGCTGAACGGAATTAGACCATATTTGGAAGAAAACTAGATGCAGATTGTGATTTTTGTGATATTTTGCGAATACCTTCAGTAGTTTTTGAGAAATTAAGGGAAAAAAAGAATTTTATTTTTTGGATGTTTGGGTCCGCAAGAGTTTAAAGAGGCTCTCGCAGGAGCGCCAATTTAAAAATAGAGCTTTCTCATTGGCCGAGTGAATTTAATTTTCCTTGGGCTATCTCACTCTCGCGAGAGGAAGCGTAGGGATACCCTTACCCCCTAGATCCCATGGGGGGACCCCGAGGTACCCCCGGGGTCAAAAACAAAAAAAGATTCGCAAAAAATGCCACGATCCAGGATCGAAAAAAAAAAGAAATGCCATCCGCGCTTTTATTAAGTTTATGCCCAATTGCCAAAATTAGGGGCAGATTTACAAGCCCCTTGCAACACTTTTGCCCCGCAGTTGCGTCACTTTTTGTGATGCAGCAGCGGTGTAAACAATGCCCCACGTTTCAGCCCATTTGCAACGTGGCACATCTAGGGAGATGCGTCACGTTTTAAAGCCCTGGGCCACATTATACCTGCGTTAGGTATAATGTATGCAGGGTGGGCGTTCCCACGCAAAATGCCATGTAGAACTGTCGCAGTGAAATGTACAACATTTTACTGTGTCACTCTACGCCTTCACTGCATCAAAATCCCTACGCCTGCTAAGACCAGGCATAAGGAATGACGCAGGGCTTTTTGAATGGGACTCACCTATCTGTTGTGGCGCCGTGCTGGAGTTGCGTCACTTTCATGAGCAACTCCAGCAGTGCGTCACTTTTGTGCCAACAGATGCATCAGAATTTCTAACGCATCTGTTAATCCTTGTGCCATGGAGCACTGCATTGTAAATACAGCGCATCCATGGTGGCGCAAGGACATTTGGCGCAAGGAAACTGATTCATCTATGCAGATGCGTCAGTTCCTTGTAAATGAGGCCCTTAGTTTATATGGGGAGGGGGCAATGCCCCCCCTCCCCGATCTTCCAGAAGCCCTCAGGGAGCCCAACTCCAGAGCTGAAGTTAGTTTATACGGGGATGGTGGCCATGCAGATCCCCTACCCAAGCCTCTAAAGCCCCCTGCGAGCCCACCCCACGGACGTTTTGCAACATGGGGAGGGGGTTGCACTGCCCCCAGGGCTGAAATTGCTTAAAATGGAGAGGGAGCTGCGACCCCCATTAATGAACCATTAATCACCCCAGTGAACCCACCTCCCGGGGCCAGCTCACATGCTATGCCCCAGGGAGCTCACCCCGGGACTTAGCCGTTTCCCTGCCTGCACCGGTGCAGGCAGGCAAACCTGTGTTTGCTCCCGCTTGGTGGGAGAATTTTTGAATCTCCCACCAAATAGGAGTAAACACCAGGATTTCTCCTAGTGGGCGGGAGCTTTAAAAATACTTCCACTCACTGAGTGCAGACTTTTGATCTGTTTCCCTGCCCGCACTGATGCGGCCAGGAAAATAGACAAAATATTGCTACCACCCACAGGGACCACCATTAGTATTTGTAGCATTTATAAAGCGCATTAGACAAGTCAGGCATCAAAGCGCTATGAAAGAGCTCTCTGTGGCCTGGAGCAATGCTGGCTCCCTCTGCATGCGGGGAACCGGCTGGGGGCACAGCGGCTTTAGGGCTCTCCCCATGGCCCCCAACGAATATATGGTGGGTGCCCTGGGTGAAATCATGGTAACAGATCTAGAACCCTTTCGCTTAGTCACTTATACATAACCAAAGAGATGCACAAGAAATACACAGTATGCAGTTTCAAAATTTATTGAAGCATTGTGATTCTTTAGTAATATACTTGCATGCAATGATTAATAGAAGGAAACAGAATAATGTTAATAACATTATGAGAATGATGAAGAAGATGAGCAATTCAACCATTTTGCTGATTACAGAAAACGATATGCTTGCATACAAGTACTGTAATATAGTGTACTACTACCTAGCACATTCTACCCTATCATGTCTAATGTGAGTGGATATACCAAATCCCTGTTGGGTTGTTTAGCTCCACAGTACCTGTGGGTAAGTGTCAGAAAGCTGACCGTCTTAGTGTGTAGTTGGACAGCATACCTTGCATGAGGTGACAGGAATCAGCTGAGGTAGAATTCCAGCATGGAGCAACCTCTCAGTGCCAGCAAAATGCTTCTCTAAATAAAGGCTTGATGTCATATATATATAATAACATCCTCCATGTTACCATGCCAAAGCCCCAATCAGACCGCTAGCGTTTATCCATTGTGATCGCTCTATCGCCAAGCGGGCAGAAACAAATAACATCTTGCGGGCTGAACTTAGCCCTTGTACAGAATGTTCAAGATGTTCTGATACAGTGTCTATGAAGTGGTATTGTACGTAACCTGAGACCCTAGCCTTGAATTCACAATCAAGAATAATCCCTTAATACACCTCTATAGGAGGGACCGCAGAGATGCACACCCACGAAAACAACCATTTCACCATGACTATTCCCTCATCTACTGAACACACCTGTGGATACTTCGAGTGAGCTCCAAGCACTACACACGGCCCAAATGACTTCCGCTTCATTGTACGAAAACCCTAATATGAACAATATCCCACACCAGAAGACCCAAGGGTTCCTACCTAACCAGCTCACATGCTCACTGCCCCAACGCCTCACCCCAATCAATCTACAACCCACCATCCACTCCGCTGGTTCACCCAGGCCAAATGCACACTAACAACACAGGCATGAGAACCCCCCTTCTCCTGGCTTATTGACTCAATCCTCGCCCTCATGTTCTCATTCATCTTTAGAAGCCAGGCTTATTGTGATGGCACAGGACCTGCAATTACTTAAGGTAGATCTAAAAAGCCTTATAATCATCACCTCAAAGTTGGCAAACACAGAGGGAACAACATATCTCCTGAGAGGAATAGACACAACCAAACCCAAGATATTAATTACAGCACTAGACCTCAATTACACCACAAAGACATCGAGATCTCAAGTATCTTGGCACCCCCCCCACCTGAGATGGCAAACGAGACCCTACCCCAATCTCTACTCGCAGCCCCTCAGACTGAAGGATCCCCTTTCCAGTAGGGACTTTCACTCCCTCCTCCTCTCATATATAATCAACTTACTCCTCAAACAGAGTCGATGTGGCCCAAATCTGAAACAGTTCCTACTAACTCACACAGAGATGCAAGACACAATCACAGAGCCGTAAGGAAATCAAACCTTAAACAACTGCCCGTCACTCAGTCATCCTCTGCTGACACCAAACCACTACTGAAATGCATGCTACTCAATTGCAGATCGACAGTGAAACATGCGGCAGACATTGCGGACATCATCCTTACTCACGAGCTAGACATACTTATCCTGACTGAAACATGGCTAAATGATGCCTCCACACCCTTGACCTACTAGTCCCAGTTAATCACGACATCATTAGATTAGCTAGACCAAGCAGACCGGGTGGAGGTATCGCTTGCATACACTGAAGCAATCTCGCAATGAAACAATCACATAAAATGGACATAACCTAATGTGAATACCTATGAATTGAAATTTTAAGCAACAATACTCCATTGTGCAAACTGCACATGATCTACCACCTACCAGGTGATAACATCACATTTACAGAACAAATTATGGAAACCATCTCAACCAACGCAGGACAACACAGCACCCACATCTTCCTCAGTGATTTCAACCCCCACTGGAATGCCCTTAATGACCCAGCAGTCAACAGCCTTAAATCCTTCATAGCTGACCTCAACCTGACTCTATTCTGTGACAGTCCTACACAGAAATTGATTGTGACCTTGGATCTTGTCATTGCCAAGAGTAATACCATCCAACTGAAATCTATCATCCCCTGTGACTGGACAGATTATTACTGCATCACATTTCTCTTCAGAGAAGCAGTGAAGACAAGAAAGGGTCAAATAAAGAAACCCAAAAAATGGAAATGGAGCATGCAGGGTAATAACTGGAATGATCTGACATCACCCAGCAATAACATCTGACACCTCCCTTGGATATGGTTGATGTTCACAACCTCACTAACCACTACAACTCCATGATGAACATTTTAGACTCAATGGCTCTCCTGCAGCTAAAAGGAATATCCTTCAAAGACTCCAAATGGCATCCTAGCAGCTAGCTAGAAGCCAGCTGTTGGTGCCAGAGCATCTAGAGGCACGAGTACCCTACTACTGAAACCAGCAAAATTTCATAAAAATAAAACTTATAACCGAGCCTTCTCAGATATGGCCCCGAGAATCTAGAACAAACTTCCGAATGAAATCAGAATGAACACCTCAACCTCATCATTCAAGAAAGAAGTCAAAAGAATACTGATGAACAATTTTCTGCCGTAGAATGCATGGACTATATTCCAGGGCAGGTTTATCCATTTGGGACCTGATGTGTTCTCTCTATGGGATTCTCCCATACTATGTCCCTCCTTGAATGATGTTTTTATTTTCTTTCATGTCACCTTGAAGATTGTAAAGCGCTCTGATACCCGCGAGGGTCATGATCGTGATATATAAAGCTTTATAAATAAATAAATATGCACAATCTCACTCATATTTCTTCCAAAATAGTACTTAAAGTTGAAAACTATACAACTTGTAGTAAGTGAAGATAATTTTTCTGTAATGTCTGCATACACATTTTCAAGTTCATAGCAATATAGAGATTTAGGACCAGATGTGCGAAGCCTTTTAGACGCTGCAAAGCATACGATTCATTGAATCACAGGGTTTCCAACCACTAAATGGCTTTTACAAATGTACTAAACCCATTTTGGGTTTGGTAACTGGCTATCAATAACAAAATGGGTTTAGCAATGTATTAAGAATCACAATTTGGAAGAGGCATGTTTAAGGCATCCCTTCTAAATCCTGATTCACAATGCTATGCAGCAATGGTTTTTGACAGCAATTTCAGTTGCAAACAATTGATAGGTTACTAACTTCTCAAAAGAGGTGATTATGCATTCACAAATATTTTTTTTCTCAAATGCAGACCTATTTCCTTTAAGTAAAAGGGCTGCATTTTATGAATGACTCCAGCATGACACCATCCCTCCGATGGCAACCAATTGGAGTCAGTCACAATTTGCTGCCTACCTCATGAATATCGATGAGGTAGGTCAAACTGCAACCCACGCCGAATGATAATTTTGCAAACTGACCTATTAAGATATAGGTCGGTTCACAAAATCAGAAATGATTAGCAAAAATCTGATGTGCAATTTGCGACCACTTTTTGCGTTTCAGTTCTTAGTACACCTGGTCCCTAATCACATCTCTGGGAGATATATCAATGCAAATTGTGATTAGTCAAAGAGCCTGGAAATTAAAATGTTTGAAAATAGGCTCCCTGTTCCCTAAATGGAATTACATTTCTATACAACTTAATCCAACCCAGTTCTTTTTCGCAAAACAATACTCAGTTTTATTTTTCGTCATACTACATTTTTAAAATATGTTAGAAATAAAAAAGGAATAAGATGCATTGCTTTGATTTTACTTTCTTGAAACTTAGCTGTAAGAACGAATGCTTTCAAAAGTCATAATTTCAATTTGCTATCATTTGCATTTTAGAGTGAAGTCAAAATCACATAATGATGTCATCTTATTGAAAAAATCCATATTAGTTTTGGGGGACCTGACTTTCATGTATGTATGTATAAATGTATTTGGTATTTCTATATTGTGAGCCTGTCCAAAAGGCAGCAGATGACTGCACTGGGTAAATGAGAAACATAAAGTCAACGAGTGATAGAAGCGGTAGCTGGTTTGTGAACTAATAATGCCTTATGATTTAGTTCTTTAAATTGGTGTGCCATCAACCCTTTCCAAAATTGAAGCAGTGTTGGGGCATTCCTGATGGACACTGGGATGTTGTTAGAGATCCTGGGTGTATAGATGGAAAAGCTGTGCCATCTTTTTTTTTTACACTTCTTAGTATGCAGTCTGATGGTGTCCTACGATGCGGGTAAGCAGATGCTCACCAAGGAAGGTGAGCGTGTCTACAAGATAAGCAGTGGTGCTAGTTGTAATGGCTTTGTAAAAGATGTAGCTAGTTTTGAAGATGTTGAGAGACGGAAATGGAAGCTAATGAAATTGCATCAGGACGGGGGTGATTTTATCATATTCTCCAGGCCCTGGATGAGAGGTGCTGAGGAATGTAGGATGCCCTTAAGTGGTACCAGTGTGGAGTCTGGGGTGCAATGCCGAAGGGTGATACAACTATCCAGATGTGAAAATATGAGGTCTTAGGTCAGCAGTTCTGAAGCTGCTTTCTGGAAGAAATGACTTCAATTCTTTTGGAAGAGAGTTGGTACAAGGCCATGTTTATTTTTTTAGAACTTGTTTGCTTGAGAGTGAGGTTTGTGTCCATGATGAATCCAAATGACTTTCGGTGAAAGTTGGGGTTTGAGGCCGTCAAGGTTCGTATCATTGAGCCAGGTGTGTACTGTTTCTTGTTTGTTGTTCTGGGCAAATAACAGGAATTCTGTCTTGGTTGGGTTGAACTTCAGGTCGACATGGAACATCCAGGTCTGAAAGATAGGTAGGCAATGTTTGTGGCATTGAATGTCTGAAGCAGAGTACACTTTCAAGTAGAGTTTTGTATCACCGGTGTAATGGTAAACCTTGATGCAGTTGTCTGTGAGTAGAGCACCAAGTGGCTCCATGTAAAGGCTGAAGATGACAGGGGATTGCATGCAACCCTGGGGAACTTTACAGATGGCATGGGTCTTTTGGGATCTTGAAGTGACCATGTGAATAAACGTAGGTTGGATTAAAAGGTAGGAGGAGATGGAAAACTAGTGAAGACCATTGCCAGGGAACCCCATTCAACATTCCAGGGTGCATGTAAGGGTGGAATGGTCGACTGTATTGAAGGCAGCTGAGAGATCAGGAGGCAGGTTTCCTCTTCATCTGCATTCAGGAGGGTATTGTGCACAATGTGTAAGGTAGAGCTCTCCCTGCTGCACTGTGATCTGAAGCCAGACTGATGATTGTGCAGGAGATAACATAGACTGTTTTTCCATTGATCATGCCGATGAACTGCAGATGAGTGATGGGATGGAAGTTGATGGGGTCATCAGGACTTAATGTAGGTTTCTTTAGGATTGGAAGGATGTGGCCTGTCTTGAGAGCTTGTGGGATGATGCCTTGAGTTTAGGAAGCATTGACAGTGGTGAGAAGGGGTGAGAGAGTAAAAGAGTGTCCCCTGAGACAGCTTTGGTGAAAGCCATGGATAAGAAATCATCTTCCAAATTAGTGGCTTCACGTGCACTCCATGTTAAACCCTCTCTTTTGCATTCAGATATGAATTTATTATTATTGTTGTTGTTATTAGTTTTGGTGATTGTGGTGGTAGTGTTTTTGTTGTTGTTGCAGTATTATTATAATAATTATCATCATGATTATTATTTCCATTTTTATAGTGTGTTGGGCTTAGCATTTGACTCATTGAGGAAGCTTGGAAACCACTGTTGGTCTGAAGGGACCAAACGGATTAGATAAGAGGGGTTTCATGATTATGTAGAGCCCTTAGTGATATCCTAAATGTGAGATGGGTGCTATTAAATAGACCAGTGATGGAGGTGGAGGGAATTGGATAGTTGAAACTTAGTCCACTTGAACTTATTATGTTCCTTCATACTGGGAGCAACAGAAATGCAAAGCTACTAAATGACAAGCTCCATCTTGGTCAGCATCGTGGAATGAGATCCTGCAAGATCTGTGCCAAGTGCGCAAAGTGGCTTTGAGAATAATTGTAGGGGTTCTTTACAGCAATCCTTTGTTGAGCAGGGAAGAGTAATGCGAAGTCCTGAACAGAATACATTTACATAAATATAACATTATACACCTACATGTGTAGATTTTGAAATTGTGTTCAAAATGAGCCCCTGAGTGTTTTGTTTGGATTTGCTATCATGAAAATAGTGTCCTTTCCCAGGTCACCGGAGGCGTCCACTTCCTTCTCCTGCTACGAGGATATATGAAGGCTTTCCAAGTTTGCCATAGTTTGTTATAGTAGAGTTTACAGCCCTGACATTGGAGCACAGCCAGAAATAGGAAGTCAAAATACATGTTGGCTGAGTGGAAAGAACAGTGAGACACAATGAATTATCTGATATGTTTATTAGAGTTTCCAATTGTAATGAAAAGGTTTATGTCAAGATTTAAATATTATACATCATGTTAATTCTAGTAACATGATAGCAATGTGAAAACAACTGTATGTAATGTGTGACAGAAGACACCGGTAACGCCAGTTTCAAGTTACACTTGTGTCATACTTTTCCATTTCTGTCTTTCCTGTTAAGCTCTTGTTTATGTTAAATTGAATGTTATATCACGTGGGTGACTTGTATTTTGACCATAGATAATGGTGACTGTCAGGTTGGGCAGGATAGCATGGTGCCTCTGGCGGGGTGCCCTTTTCCCTGTGTATATGTGCAACTAATAAAGATTTTACCTTTATACACATGTGGAAGCATATATGATTTCTGTATTTAAGGACTGGCAGATTAAACATATTTTCATGGCAACCGCTGCTCAAGCTTTGCCTAATGGTTTTTTATTGAATTCCATTATCTGTGGAACGCGGTAGAGACCCTTTCACTTTTTGTAATAATATTACAATACATCTTTTTAGGTGTAGCATTTTTGTTGCGGTTATTGAATGAATGTGAATTTACTGTTTCATTTGGGATTCCAGGGTTTGGGAAGGCAGCACTTCTTATATAGGTCTAGAGCATACACTGGCAAATCAACAGCGGAATTTTTGTTAAAATATTGTACACGTGTGCACCTGCTATCATCATGTTGGCGGTATTAAGTTCTTTAGTTGTAAAACAAAAAAAATAGAGGACCTTACTCATAATGCTCAAAAATAACTATGTCAAGAACTGTGTCCTGTGGGCTGTGGTTGATTGTGCCACTGTGGTCTACTGTGTCTTATAAGCCATCTGTTCTTTGTACTCGTTATACACAAAGCTTACATTATCAGTCAAATCTCTGATAATAGACTAATTTAGAAAAAGATGAGATGGAGAAGGGGGCATATGAGATATTATCATGCCTTTTTAATTTTGTGGATTTGATTTTTAAAACATTCCCAGTAGCCTTCTATTTATCTCCTCCTATCCTTTATATTATACATAGCAATATCAGAATCAAGTTTTGATATTAAAGGTTGCAATTCTTTTTGTAGCTTGGTTTTAAGCACCTGCTTTTTTTGATTATTTTGTTTGACAGAAGCTGACTATCGGGCAGTGTTATTTTTATGGACATATAACTGTGCTATTAAAAATTGGCAATTATTGATTTAATCATAGAAGAACACCACATATCTCAGATGGATATTTGTTCTTTGCCTGGTGGCTGTTTCTGGCTTATCCAAAAAGAATGCAACACAAAAATCTGAATCCAAAAGAATGTAATCAGCTCCGAAATTTACTCAAACAGATAAACTCACTGAAGTTGCAAATGCATCACCAGTGAAGATGCAATTAAAATATGGAGTCAATGCAGTCCTGAGACGTGCTGAGCTATGCAGAGGCCAGGTGGTATTGTCACTGATGTTTAGTCTTTCTGGGCGCAATAATTTCTAATGATGAATCCAGATGTTATCCTTGGAGTGCACTAATTCGTTCTTGAAAACATGTTCAGCAGAGAAAATCTTCATGTCTGACATCAATTTATGTGCATGGTTAAAATGTGTGGCTATTGGCTGGCCAAACTTGGTATCATTTATTACTCATTCGTGATTCATGAAGCATGTGCAATGGTCAATTGTAGTTTAGCCACGATGGCTAGATAGTTGATTGTTTTATTAGTCATAAAGTATTTTATATCCCTTGTTAAATTTAGTTATCATAAAAAACTATAACAGTAAGTGGATATTGGAATGTTTGCCTGACTACAGTAAACAGAAGATATACATGTTTCATTATTGAGTTTAGAAGTTGGGGTTTTTAATAAAACATGTTCTACTTAATTAACAAATATTGGGCGAGATTCACAAAGATTTCACTGTGAATCACTTCTTTAGTATCTAGGAGCAAGTAACCCAGGAACATTCTTGGCTTACTCCTGGAACTCAACAGTAACCAGGAGTACTAGAGTAAATCAAGTGTAAGCCAGGAGTACAAGAGTAAGTCCCACCTACCTATAACGCAGCTAACTGATTGCTAGTAGAATATTCAAGTTTAGTTTACCTTTCATGGAGAGAATACTGATTGAATAAAGGACAATTGTAAAGATACGTAGAGTGATTTGAGGCTGTGATTATCTAAATGAAATGTCAAGCTTAGAGACTAATTTCCTCGAGCGATAGAAACCAGACTAATACTAACACTCCTATTGGATGAAATCTTCATTACTTAGGAATGGTGTCACAATCAAGTTGAGACTGGACATCCTATTGGATGAAATTCATATTCCACATGAAGGATGTCATATAGGCAAAATAATATCCTCAGCTTGTGAAATATGTGTTTTCAAACTACTGCTTTTTGTGAAATCAAATCACCCAAAAACGTTGTAAATTGAATATAAGCAGATGTGGAGTGTGTAATATGCGGTTCTATGGCACAACCATGCATTCATTTTCCACGCGTTCCTTAACAACGCGGGTGGAACAATGAATGTGTCTGAAACATGCATTCCATTTACAACGCAAGTCGTTACAACAACTTGCCTTAGTGGGGTGCTGGACTTTGGAATAGTATAATTTACTATTCCAACTCCAGTCACCGTAACAGTAGGGACCTAACACATATCGTTGTAACGACTTGCATTGTAAATGTAATGCGTGGTTCGGACGCATTCGTTACTCCGCCAACGTTGCAAAGGCAACCCGTTGTTCGGCAGTCGTTGTATTTGCTGTTTCCTGTAATATGCTATTTATATCGTTGTTGAGTGTGGGCAGTGGCCATAATCCCACAAGAGGTGAAGCTTGATGTGGGTCATTATGCCCCTCCCTTCCCTAAAAAACAGTTACAAATACCACATTACACTCAGCAGATATGAATGTGTGTCTTCTGCCATACCATTTTTAGGTCAAGCCTAGCTGCAGCGTGCATCTGCTGCTCGCTCTGCGAGACTGCTGTAGTAGTGTATGGGAGAGAAGCTGCACCCACTCTCCTCCCATATTTTTCATTGGCTTGTGTCATTGTCTTTCGTAAATGCTGCCTTCGGATTCGTTAATAGGCTTGTTAGTCCCTCCTTAGTACGGCCTTGTCTTCATTTGTACCCTCCCATGGCGACTGGCCCCTTTACTTCAGTTGTTTTACGGAACCTGTTGTTTAGTCTGTAAGCACTACTTACTTTATTGAGCTTCTCTTACTACAGGCCGGACATGCGCTGCTTCAGCTGAAACTGCTTGTGTTTTTTTAAGCAGCATGGCTGCCCCCGTACCACGAGCGACTGCTTTCAATCACTTTAACCCGGCATTATCTTGTGTCTGTTTCAACCCCTCCCCAAGTAAAATGTATTTAGAAATGATTAGCGAATTAAGTCATGTGAATTCCAGGTAGCACATAATCCTTTGCTAATGGGCTGAAGCTGACAAGAGCACATCTGTGTTACATGCCATCTGTACTAAAGCCACCTGATGGGTTGTTTTCAAAAGCCTGTTTTATTAACAACAACACCACCACCACCACCAATACCACCACCACTAATACCACCACCTATACCACCACCATCAATACCACCACCTTCACCAATACCACCAATACCACCACCAATACCACCACCACCAATACCACCACCACCAATACCACCACCACCAATACCACCACCACCAACACCACCAATACCACTACTACCACCAATACCACCACCAATACCACCACCACCAATACCACCAACACCACCAATACCACCACCACCACCATCAATAACACCACCATCAATACCACCACCTCCACCACCACCAATACCACCACCAATACCACCACCACCACCAATACCACCACCACCAATACCACCACCACCAATACCACCACCACTGATACCACCACCGCCACCCATACCACCACCACCACCAATACCACCACCACCAATATCACCACCACCAATACCACCACCACCAATACCAAAACCACCAATACCACCACCACCAAAACCACCACCACCACCAATACCACCACCATCAATAACACCACCATCAATGCCACCACCTCCACTACCACCAATACCACCACCACCAATATCACCCCCACCAATACCACCACCACCACCGCCACCAATACCACCACCACCAATACCACCAACACCACCAATACCACCACCACCACCATCAATATCACCACCATCAATACCACCACCTCCACCACCACCAATACCACCACCACCACCACCAATATCACCACCATTACCACCACCACTGATACCACCGCCGCCACCAATACCACCACCACCAATACCACCACCACCAATATCACCACCACCAATACCACCACCACCAATACCAACACCACCAATATCACCACCACCAAAACCACCACCACCACCAATACCACCACCAATGCCAATACCACCACCAATACCAATACCACCAATACCACCACTAATACCACCACCACCAATACCACCAACACCAGTACCACCACCACCAATATCACCACCACCAATACCACCACCACCAATACCAACACCACCAATACCACCACCACCAAAACCACCACCACCACCAATACCACCACCAATGCCAATACCACCACCAATACCAATACCACCAATACCACCACTAATACCACCACCACCAATACCACCAACACCAATACCACCACCACCAATACCAACACCACCAATACCACCACCACCAAAACCACCACCACCACCAATACCACCACCAATGCCAATACCACCACCAATACCAATACCACCAATACCACCACTAATACCACCACCACCAATACCACCAACACCAGTACCACCATCACCACCAATACCCCCACCACCACCACCAATACCACCACCGCCAATACCACCAATACCACGACCACCACCAACACCACCAATACCACCACCACCACTAATACCACCACCACCAATACCACCACCACTACCAATACCACCACCACCACCAATACCACCACCAATATAACCACCACCTATACCACCACAAATACCACCAATACCACCACCACCAATAACACCACCAATACCACCACCACCAATACCACCATCACCAATACCACTGTCACCAATACCACCACCACCAATACCAATATCACCGCCACCACCAATACAACCACCACCACCAATACCACCACCACCACCAATACCACCACCACCAATATCACCACAACTGCCACCAATACCACCACCAATACCACCACCACCAATACCACTAATACCACCACCAATACCCCCATCACCACCAATACTACCACCACCACCACCAATACCACCACCAATACTACTACTAATACCATCACCACCACCAATACCACCACCACCACCAATACCACCACCAATACTACCACCACCACCAATATCACCACCATCAATACCACCACCACCAATACCACCACCACCAATACCACCACCACTACCACCACCAATACCACCACCACCACCAATACCACCACCACCAATACCACCACCACCATTAACACCACCACCAATACCACCACTAATACCACCACCACCAATACCACCACCAATACCACCACCACCAATACCACCACCAATACCACCACCACCAATACCACCACCACCAGTACCAATACCAATACCACCACCAATACCAGTACCAATACCACCACCAATACCACCACCACCATTAACACCACCACCACCACCACCAATACCACCACTAATACCACCACCACCAATACCACCACCAATACCACCACCACTACCACCAATACCACCACCAATACCACCACCAATACCACCACCACCAGTACCAATACCAATACCACCACCAATACCAGTACCAATACCACCACCAATACCACCACCACTGCCCTGCACCAGGAGGTGAAGCCAGAGCCCTACTACAGCTGGAGTGTTTTTTATTAGGCCAAAAATAGTAATGACATTATGCAATGCCACACTGTACACTCAAATCACAGAGAGGGCAGAAAATCCCCCCCCCCTCCCGCTCTTACTCCTGAGCTGCGACAGTGTAATCACAGAGCGAAAGGTGTTGGAGCGCTATGTGAGTGTTTATAGCTCGGATCATATGTAACTCTCACTTCACACTTTGTGTCTGTGTAATTTACAACACTTACACATCTTCGTCACTACACTATTTATCAATACTTTGAAGACGTCGCAGGCCGGTCTCTTCCTATGATATTTACAATCTAACGAGTGGTCGAGAAGGACCTTTATTGCAATGCAATAGGTCTCACATTTGCGAGAGTTTAAGCTATTAGTATTGTAAATGACAATGCCTTTTATTTATGTTTTAAAACCCAAATCATAAATAAAAGGCATTGTCATTTACAATGCCAATAGCTCAAACTCACGTGAATGCGAGACCTACTGCATTGCAAATGCTTGTTTATTTTATACTGTTCCATATTATATGCGGATGTTATAAACAAGGGCATTTAAATCAATGCAATGCCATAAAATCACAATAACTAGGAATGGTGAGCATAAACCCTGTTATTTTCTTCTTTATATTATACTAGTGAGGAATGTGAAACATTGAGAAGTGCTTTACTGCTCACATACAGTAGCCATAATATGTGAATTGCAGTGTAGTAATGAAAGTGTGAATCTGTGTTTATTAGAACAATTGTTCAAAATAGCATGCATTCTTGGGCCACATTAATTTTCGCTAGCATGGTGCATGTGCATACATACACGAACGGGGATTATTCTCAGACAGAAATGAATATAACAGAAATAGAGTTAGCAATAGCAGATCACATATGTTTATGGGAACCCGGATGAAAGTCATGGGTGAGCTTCTGCATAAAATAGGACTACACAGGGAGGAGTTTTAGGACAAACTAAAAGTGGTAGGAGATAACAAGCCCAGTGCACAAGAAACAAAAACTCGTTCGTTTTAAAGAAGTGAAAATGTTGCCATTAGAATTTGGCACAGCAAGGTTCATACCAAATTCTGAACCCTCTCCATTAGTGGCAAGGGCAGCAGCACATTGCATATTTTCAAGTGTAATGCACAAAGAAATCAAAAGTTCAATGATGCAGGTCCTGCCAAAACCTTTTTTTTCCCTGACACAGTGATGAAAATCATTAGATGGAAGGGGAACCGAATGATTAACAAGCATTGGATGCAATAGGTTTTGCCTATGTGATTAATAATCCGTTTTTTGTTGTAAGTTTTAGAATGGTGAGCAGTTGTGCAATATAAGCCTTCTTGACTGGCAGAGTTACCAAGGAAACCATGTAAACACAAACAAGTCCCTCCTACTTTCCTTCGACTGCAGTGCTGAGAACTTGAAAGTTATTGAGAAATATTATAGAAGACACCGAGCAGAGATTGGTTCAGGCACCTACTACAGCATTACAAAGATAAGGGCAAGATCATGTTTTTTAATGAAGTGTTTCTGCCTTCACAGGAGGTTTATGTAGATTCTTCCTTCACTTTCTAGGATTGCTGACTTAAAGTGAAACTTAGGGGGCACAGAAAGAAATCCACTGCAAATAAACAGAGTACGCAACACCAAAGAGAAAGCTTTGAAGATGGCTGGCAATCAACAGACATCAATTCAGCCAAAAACAGGAGGAGGAAGGCAAAAAGTTAGAGGTTGACCCTGCAGTGAGGGCCAGGTCCAACAGGTACTATTGCCCAGAGGTACTAGCATATTTTCCTTGTACATAGAATTGGAAAAGCCCTTGGATACATCAAACCCTAATTTATTTAGACTGGCCTTTGATTAAGCTATTGACATTGTAGCGTGTGAGCCAAGCTGTGTAGTCGCTATGGCCTGCATTAGGTTGGGTTCCTCAATCCTATGGCCTGTACACTGATTTGTGGTATCCGTAAAGCTGGGAGAAGTGCTGTATAAAATTGATACATCAGTACCTATATTATTTTTGAATATATCTTGTTATATTTAAATTATGCTAAAATAAGCTTGCCAGTACTGTGTCACCTAACAACGTTCCAATCTACATGGTAATGGGTGTTAGAACTGCCCAAATGTTTGTGAACATGAACCCTCTCTTTGTGACAACTGTGTTTAAGTTTTTTCTGGTTCCTTTGATCAAGTTGCAGCATTCAAAAAGCTTTTTGTAGGTGTAATTTTGAAATGTACCGACATATACCAGGACATAGCTGGTATTTGTAAATTACATGTTCACCCCCTGTCTCATCGTGGCACCGAATCCCAGACGTTTATTGTTGCCAAAGTCAATGGGTCTCATTTTATCGATCTTGGAAGGTGGGTTGCGCCAATCAATCTGAAAGTCACGTTGTCTAGAAAGGGTGGTATGCACCGTTAAGTGTTTTATAATTTTGGAACTGTATGCCCGTGGAAATTGTGCTTGAGCAGAGTTGGAGAAATAGACTCCTGTAAGATTTCTTTTTAAATGCCAGGTGCATCTGCACATAATCAAACCCATGCTTCAGTCAAGCATGTGCAGCTTAGGCTCGAACTTTTTGAGAATTGGGTAAACATCATAACTCAAGTAAGTAAGTATTCATTGCTTGATTGTTTAAACCGTTGCAATACACTACACAATATGATACATTAAAAAGATGCATAAAACGATCACAGAGGGTAATCATCATTATCAACATTATCACTAAAAAGAATAATCATCATCATTAAAAAACATAAAACCCTTCAAAATCGAGATTTTATTAAAGATTTAAGTAGGAGGCTCACTTCCTGTTCTATAGCTTAAAAATAAAGTAAAATTCGCCCCAAGCCTTTAGTGCCAATTACGTTGGCGGCTGGGAAGTGTAATTAACGTGCATCTATAGAATTCGGCCAATTTTTAGGGCATACCCACCCTTCCACAATGGGCTACAGACTTGCACTAATAGTCAGTTGTTATTATGTAGCCGTAAAGTGCAGAGGACGGAAATAAAGTGCAGTGGACGTAGTAGATATAATGTGCTAAAGCAGCAATATAGATGCCTTTGGACTTTACCGTCTAATGGTGCCTGTGTACAGATAGTAAAAAAGGCGATGGAAGATAGGTGCGACATCCAAGGACAGGGTAAGTAAGGAGCAATAGATGTTATCGGTAAGAGGTGGAAGTGCAGCAGTTTTGTTATATTAAGTGCTTTATCTGACTAAAAGAGCCCTCACGCAGGTAATGAGGGGCAAGGGTTAGGGACAGCAGCCAGCAAGAGCAGCGAGTTGTGTCAAAAGGCTTTTTCCACTAGTTGAGCCTAAGTGCAAGTGTGAGGTGGTATGAGGTGCAACTTCCAGGGTAAGTGGGTGGGTGCCTTAAAGGTTTTACCATCAACCTGAATGGTCATGAGACCCCCTTGTGTTGGCGGGTGCAGGTTTGGGAGGATTAGTGCAGGTGTAATGCTTTGTGCTGTGCTCTTTGAGCATTGTAAACTGTGTTTGAGCTAGGTTTTAAACTAATCACTTCCCTCCCCTGCAACTACTGGGACAATGGCCTCGATCTTTTTCCCGATTCTCGGTAGGAATTTAACCTTTGCACAGTTCAGTCTAATGTCTGATGGTTCAAAGCAGGCTATCACTGACTCCCAGCAGGACCATAAGCCTTGATCATTCCATATTCTTCGTAGGAGCTCCGCCTGTCCTCCATAAGGGTGTTGCACAGGCAACAAATGTGTATAGTATATTCCTGACCCTGGTCACATAGATGGCAGCTATCTTGTGCTTCCCGTCTTTTCTATACGGGATAGTAACTTAAGATCGGTAGGATCTCCAGCCTGTATTTCAGGAATTGTGTCCAGTCACCATAGGTTTTGCTTATGTAGCCCTGTGGTTTCAGCTTGGTGTAACTATGAGTCGTCATCCAGCCATGTTTACGTTGAGAGAGGTAGCCCTAGTCCTCTAGCAATGACAACAACTGTGTACTTGCTTTAACCAGCTTTTTAAACTCCAGATGTCTAATAGTTAAGTCCCAAGTGCTGGCTAAACCAAGAGTTCTCAAGGCCTGTAACAGGTAAGTCTTTGCTGTAGACCTATGTTTGGACAAAAGGTAGTGGCCCAGAAAGCCTTCCTTTGCCAACTTAAGTTTGTGGCAACACACTGTAAAGGCCACCTTTCATGCCAGGGATTGTTTAACAATGTCAAACTCCAGCCTGATCTGGGCTGGAGATGAGTGGTAGGGTACCTGGAACATTGACCTATACACCCTGAGTAACATTTTGCCCAGTATTGTGCTGTCCCACCCCCTAAGAGCCTCGCTTCCATAGGTCAAAGTTGGAAGAATCTTTGCTTTGGCCAACTGCAGAATCGGCATGAGCGTAGGGCCTTTCAAGTTAGTGTAGATTGACCTGAGGCCAAAGGCCAGAGCGTTGCCATTCCTTCTAATTTCTTCAAGCTGTTCGCTATATTTCACATTCTCGCTGAAGTAGACTCCAAGGTACTTGAAGCTTTTTGCCAACCCAAATTCTTTTTGGTCCAAAAACCAAGTGTGCTTTTGAGTTCTAGTGCCTTGGACAACTAAGAATTTTGTTTTCTTTCTGCTAATTGTCAGTCCATTCTTTGTGGAGTAGGCCTGGGTTGAATCAAGAAGTCGCTGTAAGCTGTCTCTGGTTCTACAGATCAGGATTAGGTCATCCTGTACAGCAGATTCGAAAGCAGAAAGCCCCTTAGTTTGGGCGGGTGACAGTTGACTGCATTCAGTGTGGGAGTAAGATCTGAAAGAAACAAGTTGAATAATGTGGAAGCAAGGATGCAGCCCTGCTTAAGGCCTTGCGTAGTTTTGATTGGCCTAGATAAATGAGAGCCATCTCCAATTTTGATTCTGACCCATGCAAGAGTTTGAGGGCCCTTAGAAGACCAACCAGGATGTTAAAGTTGGCCAGTTTCCATCACAGCCTCACCCCGTCTACCCTATCAAATTTAGACTTGTAGTCGATGAAGTCCAAGTAGATTAGCTAGCTGTTGGTCTTCGCCAAGTCAGTTAATAGGGAGAGGGTCATGTTGTTAACTGTCCCTGTATGCTTGGTAAAGACAGTTTGGTTTGGCGGAATGATGGTATTTACCTCAGCCCATTACCTCAGCCCAATGCTGTAGCTCCTTCAATAATACCCCTGTGAAATATTTGGCGCCATTGTCAGTTAGAGCTACCAGGCGATAATTTCGAGGGACCCCCTTGAAACCCGCTTGAAAACTGGTGTGAGGATCGAGCCTTGCCATGAGGGAGGGGTACGATTAAGCAGCAAAATGGTGGAGAAAAGCGGTGTTAGCTGTGCAGCCCAGAATGTTGGGTCATCCTTGTAGATGGCAGGTGGAAATCCACTTAGGCCTGGCACCCCCTCTCTGAGGCTCGTTGCAATTTGTTTCTGGACTGTCGATGTGGTGACAGTGCACCAAGTTGGTTTTGGTCGCTTGCCCTAGGCTGGGTTTTTAATGGCTCTGAGTCATCAGTCTGAGCGCTAGATTGGTCCGGCTGTGATGTGGGGTTTAAGTGTTTAAGCAGGAATTGGTATCAGGTTGACTCTGTGATGTTGGAAGAAGCCACATTTGTTAGATATCTGCCAACTCCATTTACAGTTCACCAGGAGTTCGCAGAGTTATTTTATCTTGATGTTGTGCAGAAGTTTTGCCCAGAAGGAGTTCCAATGCTGCCTGTGACTGCTCTTTTTCTCTCTTTTTAGCATTTTTCTCACCTCCTGTAGGTTGTGCAGTATTGTGGAGACATTTGGCGACTTTTTGAGTGCTCTCTACAAATAGTTTGCCCACCTTTTGGCCCTTCTTATTGAATAATTGTTTCCCCACCCTAGACGGACGACAGAGTAGTGCGCTTGAATCTTTTTCTTGACCCGGACAGGCTTGGCATGCTGGCTTGAAAATGTTTGGGTGAAACTTTCCCAGCCAGACAAAGGGTATTCCCCCAGTTTAAGTGGAGATGCCACTAGTTGTTTAGCTTCAAGTTCCAGTGCTGGGAAAGACTCTGTGGTGCATTCTAATGCGTTTGAGGTTGATTGTATGCACTTTGGTCCCTTGGTCTGCTGCACATGCATAACCCTCGAGGCCTATGTCAAGGGCTATCTCTTGTGGTCGATGATCGCTTTCCAATTTCTCTCTAAAGCCAAAGGAGGAAATAATGTTACACAGGGAGAGACTCACAATGGTGTAATTGATTAGAGATACCCAAGAGGAAGGTAAGTATGAGAGGCCAGCTGGTTTGTCCAGGAGTATGCGTCCATTTAAAGCTCTGATGCCAAGAAGTTCAAGGTTGCCTTGTAAGGTCCGTTGTCTCTTGTCATTTTTGGGCCACCCAGGATTATCTAGAGATGGTATGATCCAGTGTCTGTCTTGCCCTTCAGTGACCTCGTTAGCAGGTAGTGCACTCATTAGCTACATATTGAAATCGCCTGATATAATGAGGTCAATACTGGGTCTATCAGATCTTAGGCCTATTGTGATATCAATCAGCTTGTCGGAGAGCTCAGTCCTTGTTCTTGCGTTTGGATGGATGTACACATTTACAAAGGTGATTTTCTTTGTCTGGCCTTTGGCTGTTTTGAGTGTCATTCCTACTACCTGTAGTCCTGCATCATTGCTGTCCTGTTACCTACATTCAATTGCACGGGTGGCAGAAATGTAAATGGCAAGAGTGCCCTTAATGCACTCATGCTTATTTTCTTTGATTGCAGGGATAAAGTGATTTGTGTAGCCCTCCAAATGGAGCTCCTTCCGTGACCAGTTCTCTTGTAAAGGCACTATATGGAATGAGCGGAGATATTCAAGAATTTCAGGGACTTCCAACTTGTTGGCAAGCCGTTTATGTTCCAGGAGCATACTCTTAGCACCAGCTGTGTGGTGTTGATTGTATGGGTGCTTTGTCATCATAGAAGTCTGGTTGAATTCAAAGCTCCCGACAGCCAGTCCCATTTAGCTGCTGCTTCGGGTCCAGAGGCAGGTTTGTCCAGAAGCCTCTCAGTTTGTTGAGCTGGAGGACATGGGGATTTGCATAGGGCATTTCTTAGGACCAAGTAGACTGGTCTAAGTCGGGTCGGTGTAGTGCCTTCTTTCCTCAAGCTCTCCAGGGCATGCGGATATCCTTTGGTGGTGTGTTTATAATACCCCAATGCTGTTATGTTCCATATAGGTACCCTAATATAGGCCTGGGTAACATCATACCCCTTCACCTACATTACCTCCCCTACACTACACTGAAACAAGCCTTTTAGGATTGAACCTTTACCTAGTTCTAGTCCTGGGTGCAGAAGGAGGGTTTCTCCTAAACAATAGAGTCCTATAACTCCATCAATAGACTCACACTGTATGAATGAATATTCATAAGGGTTCTTAGAAACCAGGCTGGGGCTACAACACCTTTCTCCCCATATCTACGTACACGGTTCATCCCATACGTCATCCTCAAATCCAACAATGGCTAATACAAGCAACAAGGGACAAAGGAACCCTAGATTCTTTCTGTATAAATATAGCACCTCCTGCTAGTGTTAGTTAGAGGGAACCAAGACTTCCAGGCCGACACATTGACCAGAGATGCTGAGGCTCCTGCATGCAGACGCTCCAGCTGACAGTGGGCTAACACATCCCTTGCGGGGTGTCCAACCCGAGACCAGGACGAGGTCCCACACCCTCTCACTTCAGGTAATGGGGTTCGACCAAATCCTAGAGGGATTCTTGGCTTCACACCTACTCACATGCTAGGTAGACTTAGGTACATCTAGATAGGCATCCTAGGAGTATGCGCTTTCTTTTACCATGCATTTTATATCCATGTATGCATTTATGATTATTGCAAAATGGTAGAACGGTACTATCCATTTACATTCACCATACTGCTGATTATATATATCTGCTACTGTCTAACAATTATTGCAGCACATCTACTTTACACTAGAAGAACAACTGTACAATAAATACTTATTGTAAAACGCCCGACTGCTTCTTCTGTGTAACTCTCTGAGACAAGAAAAGTAAGCACGAGTGACTGAGCGAAAAGTAGTATATTGTTTCCACGATTCTGAGGGATCAGGATTGTCATGTTCTAAGGTTGCCAGAAACTATTCTGTCCCCGATAAGAGGAGACACTAGTGGCACTGTGAGCTAGCTAATGCAAAAAGGCTAACATTTTCGGTGGGGGTGCACAGAGTCAGTCTGCCACCAAGCCCACAGTTCATGTTATCCGAACGCGCAGATTCTGTATAGGTTATATATAGGAACTACACGACAATGCTTAAATGTCTCTGCGTATTCCAAGACCTTCTGGGCCAGCTCAGGGGAGCTCCAGATTACTTTTTCATTTCATTGCTCTGACCTGGGCCTGGGTTGATAAATTCTATTGAGAGAATATCTTGTGATGAGACTTCTCCGAGCTTGTCCATCGATCGAACATGAGGATATTAACCCTGTTTAAAATGTCAGACGGACCCCTGAATGTATATTCTGGGTAGAGTAGTGTACAGGCTGCTGTTGTTTTGAATCGCGGGTCCTCTAGAGGGCCAGAGTATAACACTAATGATAGTTGGTCTCTGCGGTCCTGGAAAAAGACTTCTGCAGAATCTCTTGTGACAAGAGGGGGTGGCACTTGCAAGTTGGAAGGTTCCCCCTTGATTCCAGGGCGCCATTCCAGGGCGTGTGATAGTCACCTCGTTCTTATTGCTGTGTTCAGTGCTAGAAGTAGTTTGAGACTCCACAAGAATTTAATCTTGCCATCCAAACAAGGGTTGCATGGTGATTTGAGTTGCCTATCATGACTGACTCCGTAGTGAGCTGTTAGGCATTTATTTGGGCAGTTTCCACCTTGCTTGGGTCCCATGGAAAATCATTGGTGTGAGGCCTGTTTCCACTGGGGCTTCCTCCAAGTAGATTTGAGTTCTTGGTCCTGGACAGAGAGGGCTGGACTGTTCCTTGTATAAAAGATTGGGTAGGCTGCCAAGTTATGACCCTGAAATAGGCTTTTATTGTGCCCCTTTCTTTTTTTGCTCTCTTACGTTTAGGCTCCCCAGCCATTGATGGATGCTTCCTGTCGGGTTCCTGTGTACTTGTATTTGACGCTGATGTGTCCCCGGGCCAGTACCATTGGTTGTCACACTCTGATGGTTACCTTCAGTGGATTTTCTCCTGTATTTTTCGTGCTGCGGTACCTCAACCTTGTCTGTAATTGCCTTATTTAGAACATCTTTGTGCTCGGGAATATGATTATCAAGTTTGGCTTCAATTTCATCTTGGGGTCACCATATGACCTGTTGGGGCCTCCTCTTAGCCACTTCCTTTAGATCGCTCAGTAACTTTGACATCATCTCTGGAAGTGTAGATAACTCAAGGCAATTCCACCCCCGACCTGGCCCTGTGCGCCCACCTGTGCTCTTTTTATCAAGTTATTTAGATTAGAAATCTTTTCATCAATTCCTGCTACATACATAGCTAATGTGTTCAGGAGGCTAATCTGTATATTCTTTTTATTGGTCTGGAAGATCATTGCTTCCACTGAACTCTGCATGATACCGAGCATTGTTGACCAAAGCGGTTCTTGGGTCCCTTGGGGTTTCTTGTTGCCATTTGTGATGGGGCTAGAGTTTGTTGGTGCTTCATTGCCATACGATGCCAACATGTTCTCCCATTCCTTGGAGTGGAGATATGAAAGGGCTTGTGAGTCTTCCTCGGTTGGGACAGTTTGTTAGCTACATTTCTGCATTTTCTTGCACCCTTTATGGCCCTTTTCCATAGATAGCGGAGTTGCTTCCATGAAGGCCCTGTGCATAACTAGGCTTGTCTTGCTACATTCCGCTCTGTGGGCTGAAGCATACTCAGGTCCAGGTGGATTGTGCTTTTTCCTCTTTCTCTAATTGGTTTATTAGATAGGACAAGTCCCAACGATGAGCTGAGCAGATGCAGCGACAGGTCTCCTGCATCTGTGAGTTTAAGGTCGATCTTCGTGGCTGTGGCCTCTGACGTCTGTAATTTCTCTTGGGACGAGGAGCTAAAAGGGATACTTGAGCATGGTATAATGGCCATCTCTTCATCCTTGCCATGGAATGCATGTTTACACTCTTTAGAGGAGGGACCTTGGTTGACATTATGGCTCTCAATCTCCTTATCGCATCCTGGGCTCCCTTCCTGCAGAGGGGGGGAAGGGCATGGCTTTTAGACATATAACCACGGTGGGCCTTAATGTTGGTGTTGAGGGAAAAGATGATTGCCCCTGCATCCTTTAGAAAGTTACATTTGGTTGTAATTTGTGGTTGAAAGCATCTTGGGTTTGCCCTTTCAGGAGAGCAAGTTGCGACCACGTCTGCAGTTGCTGTGGGTTGCAGTGCACTTATTGGGGTTAGTGGTAGGATCTGGTCCAAAAGAGCAGGATGAACTAGTTGATCTGTCCGCTTTCTTCTTTTATTTTGGAACACCACTGATCCTCGAGATTTGCCAGATTGCATAATAGTTAATGTGTCGCTTTGTAAGCACTTTGGGCGGACTGAAATGGAGGGGTCGGCGTGAGGTAGCAGGCTCCTCGGTAAGTGCAACCCTCACCAGACTAACTCTGTCCTCTTCTGCACCTTCCCCAGCAGACAGCAACCATCTTGGGTCTCTTACGGGCCTCCACCATGCCATAGAAAGGCCACTTACTCTCAGTATTGCTACAGATGAACAATAATCAGGTGCCTGGACAGTCAGGTGCCGAGGGTTGCAACCTTGGGCTACACCACCTTTGCCTCTCAATCCTCTAGTGAATGACTGAGTTCCACAATCGATGTGCACCACGTCAACTCTCCCTTTGAGTTTTATTTTGCAGCATAAGGAGGAGGGCACAAGCATGCACAGTCATCTTGCACAGTCCCCCTGAATTACAGGCCTTTTACCCCTCAGAAGGGGCCATGTACCGCCTGAGAGGGAGGGGGAGTGGGGCAGCACCCAGAGACTCCAAGTCTCGGCATGATTGACTGCCACAGCGCTCACCAGTAATCTCTGAGGATTTCTTGGGATACAGTTTCAGGCAGAACAGGCACAGGACAAGGCAGCCCGATGCACCCAACCTCCTTGATCTTTGGGGGCTTGCGATGATTTAGCTGGGAGTTCTCCAACCGCGCCCCTCACCATGCTCACCACACTGCAAACAATCCAAGTGCTGAGCACTGACGCCAGCCACCTAAAGGCCTGTCATCTGGGTAAGGCACCTGTGGGTGCCTTAGGGCCTTAGGGCAATGCGGCGGATGCTGTTGAAGGTGCGCTGTTAGCTCGAGCTCCTGCAGGCTAACCCTCCCGCTAGGCCCAGTTTGGCCTACCTGGAGCCCACTGGGGGTCTGCGGAGCTGAGCCCGTCACCTCACTTGCTTGCTCCTCCTCACCCCCAACCTCCGACTTTGCACAGAGTTTCTGGTGTCTGACCAGTTTCCGGCTTGTTCCTGCAGAGTTTCCGGTGTCTGACCAGTTTCCGGTGTGTTTCTGCTACTGTCACTGCTAGAGAGAACCAAGAAACGTCATAACTTGATTACAGCCCTAAGTGCACTCTGCATAATAAGCAATAACTGTATCTGAAAGAAGGACTGCTTGAATAAGTTAAACCACCACACGGCGCACTTGGTCTTCTCTTATCAGCATATCATAGATTCAAGCACACAATCAATGTTAAGACACTGATCACAAACTGTTGTTTAGTTGTTGCACATATTTCTTTACCAATACCTGATTTGCTTACGCAAAAGACTTTGTAAAACATTGAATGGGATTCTGTACCAGCCAACAGTAAATGAAAAGGTCTATGATAACACCAGTTAATTACAGGTCTTAGAATCTGCAGAAGTGTGCTGTTTTAGAAGCACAGATACTGTGGCAGACTTGCAGAATACCCGATTGCACTTGAGTCAATTCACTGTGAAGCGAGCACTTGAGTGGGTCCCTGCTTCGGCCCCGGGGGACTGGTGAAGAGTTCACTAGAGTGGGTCCCTGCTTTGGCCCCAGGGGGACAGCTGGGTGCACTGTTCAGTTTGTAAACAAAAGGGAGCACTAGAGTGGGTCCCTGCTTCGGCCAAGGGGGGACTGGTGAGCATGCAGCTCGGTTTTCAAACAAAAGGGAGCACTAGAGTGGGTCCCTGCTTCAGCACCAGGGGGAATGGTGAGTGCCTGTTGCGATCGGAGCTTTGGCTTCCTAGCAGAAGTGCTGACATGCAAAGGCTGGATGTAAGCCCCTTTTAAGATTTAAATTAAATTAAATGCAATTGATTTCACAAGCACAGAGCAAGAGCTGTGCAGGCGAAACCCAATAAAAGAACACATGATGAAAATCTTTTAGTCTTACAATAAACTTATATCAAATGCTGAATTTAACCATAAGACCGGTTCCAAACTGCGGTGGAGTAATGAGCAAAAAAATGATGGATTAAACCCAGAACTGTGACAGGGGTGAAGGTTTGATTTGTTCAGCATTCTGTCCGTCATCTGTTTTTAAGCAATTGTGGCCCTAAGTGGGAAGAGTATGCTCAGACATGGGTCCCCTGCTCACTGTGCCACTGGGTTCAAGCTAGCCTGACTGATAAGGGGTGATACCCCGAAACCAGTCCCAGGATGCTTGTTTCCGGTCTCGGGCTGCACTGTTTCCCTGGGGAGCAAGGTCAAGACTGATTTGCATATGGCTGGGTCCAAACTGGGGTGACGTGGTGAGCAAAAAAACAATGGATTAAGCCCAGATCTTTTTGACTGGGGGTGAATGCTTGATTTGTTCAGAGGGCCATCCATCATCGAATAGGAATATTAAGAATAACAAAACCAGTTAATTGTTATTGTATATTAATTATTATTATTATTTTTATAATAAGCAGCATTATTATTATTGCTTTGTTCTAAATCTTGGTAAAAAATATTGATAAGAATACAAACAATAATGATTATAATAAAAGTAATAAGATTAATCTTCCTACTCCTATTACCACTATACATATAATGATGGAGGGTAGGCTTTGTAGCAATAATGTGGGTTTCGGATGTTTCGTGCCCTCTTGATGTGGAATTCACAGCAGCAATTTCGATGATTCTTCTATGGTTAATTTATGACTGTAGTTTTTGCAATCTAAGAGATGAAGGAGGCAATAGGAATTAAGATTTTGTGCCAATTGGCTGAATGACCCGTTAGACTTTTAATTGAAATGGAAACAGCTTGTTTTAACCTCATTGGATCTTAATGTCTATACAGTCTTACCTTATCCTTAGAATGATTAGCCGAACAGCAAAGTACCAATATGACACAGAACACCAATATTTTTAATTAGCACAATACTACTGAAAATGTATGTATTTAACTCAAGACTGACATACAAGGCGGTTCAGAAATTCTCCACCAGGCTAAGGTTGGAGAGCAGATAAAGACTTGTCCAGGTGCTGTAAAAAGCTGCTTTGCACCTTGGTCAAATAGATATCACCAGCATAAACCATTCGTTCAGCTCTCTTTGGGAGAATAGCAAACATGCAATTGTCACTCTGAGGGAGTTCAAGAATTCACCAACACAAAGGTCAGTTCACTTAAAACATCAGAGATTGCATGGCACAAACCAATGCCCTAAGAAGCAAATGTTTATCGACTAACTACTGTCAAGAATCTGAAGAAGATCAGAAGAAAGAAAATGGAGAAAAATAAATGATAACTGTTTACTGAAAGTCAGTGGGTATTATTAGCATTGAACTCCAACGAAGCTAATATTATCCTATAAAAACTCTCAGAATCAGAGAAGTGCTTGTCCCATAATGCATCCATAGGATTAATGGTCATGAACACTTGAAATAGTGAATTGATACTCACAGGGCTGCACACAAGTCAGCAGGGTGAGCCAGACGATAGCAAGTGTCAGCATCCATATGGATGCTTGAAGGCCGAATCTCGCAGTCCTCGTGATCGTACCCGGATTTGACCATTTAAATGTTTCTGAATTCTTCAGGACTGCATTACTACATCCTTTTGAAATGCTGCCACAGTGAGGCCTGATAGTGTAGAAAGTTTGTTTACTTCGCTCGGTGTTGGGTCACCTGAGATCCACATACCACCTTCACTTAAGCTGCACTTCGTTCATAAAATTATTGAATTTTCTGAAACAATGATTAATCCTGAACTGGTTTTTCCCCTTTGTTTAGACTCTTCTCCATGTACCGTGATCTGTAAGTAAACTATACATCTAGTAACTCTCCAGGATTTTCATCCCTCCTTTTTATATAAATCTAATTCCTGGTCCTTCATTTTTTTACTTGCGGACTTCCTGCTCTTGCCTCTATATTTATCCATTTACCATAATGATGACCCCAGGTCGAAACCTCATTGACACTTTAGGCCGTGTGAACATAATACATCTATTAGTTGGAGACTATTTATTTGATACCCTTGAACTGTACAAACTTGTATACTGTATATTTCACCTGTTGTTTTATTGCTACCTTGTATTACACACACTATTGCACCGGCTTTTTGAACCCAAACTGTGATCACTTGAGGACAGTGCACTATTCTTTAGGTACCTCCCAAAGGAATCCTGAAGATGGCACATTTTTTAATGTGGTCTCTGTAAATCAGTAAAGACACTCGATTTTGGTTGCCTAAGACGATGCTTTAGAAAACAATTGTACTCAACTAGAGGGTGCCAATATCTGCTCTGCACCTCTGAAACACTGCCAGGAATAGGGTTGGCGCAGGCATGATCTCAGTTTCAAGGAGTGCTCACTGCAGTTCCTGGATCTTTTGAAAGGCACAGCTACCATAATAATCAGACTCCTGCAGCAGAGGCACTTGCAGCAGATAGTCCACCAGCAGCGGATAGCGTAGTCTGCGGTAGCTGCGTTAGATCATGAAGCTGCCCATTTGGCTCAAATAGGCAAATTTAGACAATAGGAGAGAAATTGTGCATGGAATAACAGCTCAGCCCAGCCCAGGTTCATGTTCAGGATTGCTGGAATGCTTTCTTGAAACAAAATGTCTACGTTTTTGGAGTTCACACTGGCATTTTAAAGGGGCAAAGTCCTAATCCTATTTGCCTAATTTTCAAAACATAAAGGTATCCATCCTGGTCTTTAATTTAGATGGCCAATATCCCATTTTCACACAGTGTCCCATTTTCAATTCTTGAGTTTTTGGTCGAGGAAGAAAGTCATACGTGTCAGTTCTTATCAGTGTGATGGAGCAAGGTTTCAAAAATGAAACTTGCTTGTACACAATCCTCCTCATAGTATTAATTTATTAAACTTGTATTGTCAATACTAACTTTTGCATTCACAAAGACAAGAGGGACAGAAGCTTGCCTATGTGTTTTACTAATGAATAACGCTTGTCTGTAATCCAAAATGTCCGCTAAAGCGCGGGAACTTCATTGCGCATGTCGCAACCTGATCACATGGTGTGACGTCTTTCTTTGCTTGGTGGGAAACTTCTGCTTCTGCGCAGTGTGCACTAAAATGGCCGCTAAATGTTTTCACATGCTTCAGCTTGCTCTCATGTCATTATTAAATTGTCGTTTTCTTAATGCTACTAATGCAGGATAGTATTATAATTAATTGGGAATAGAGTAGGGAAAGTGGGCATACAGTGAAACATTTTATTTGTGATTTTAATATTTTCTTCTTGCACTTTTAGTAATTTGTAAACTTGGGCCTGGGTTGGTGACTTGTAACTCGAGAGACAGATGGTTCTGCGCATGTGTCCTGTGTGCCTGCCAAGTGAAGTCAACTTGGACGTCTCCCAAGGCCATGACCCATTGGCCGAAGATGCTGTACTTTATGTTTCCGGTGGACAAAATGATACTTTTCCAATGTAAAATGTATAACATTTGTCGTGAGACGGGTGGGAAATAAAGCGAATGTATTAATTTGAAGGGGAGGGAACGTAAAGACAATAGGCTTTACAATTTAGGCCAAATCGATATGGTGCGAGAATCCACCCCCTGTACCTGTCCAATCAGAAGTAGTGGTCCCATATTTTAGCAACATTAAGGGGAGGTACATGGGCGTAGAAGGGTATAATAGAATATAGCATTAGTTAATTAGTCAGAGCATGCTTTCACGAAGAACAGGCGTCCATGCTGCGAGAGAGCTCTTAGATCCAGACTGCTATGCTGATCGGTTGCTGACTGAATCCCTGTCCAGAAGAGTACCTGAGGAGGGGGCGGCGGAGTCCATTAGAACGGGAGAATCGAGGAGAAGTCGAGTATCAGAGAGGGGAACGGCGCAGGCGTCGTTGTAGAGAGGTCACCGGTCCTGTCCTGATCCTGGAAGAAGTCTTTGCTCTTCATCCTTCCTGGGTCCTATCTTTTCCAACTCCTTGGCCAAGGGGCTTGGTTCTCGCATTTAGGTAACTATACTGCAACCTTTAGTTGCGCTGCTGTCTCTATCTTCTCCTCTTCCTTAAACACCGTCATTTATTAGCAAAATCATTTCTATGCTTTTTTTTGGGTATTTCAATCAAGTACCATGTTTTCTGTATTTTACTCTAAAACTTTAGATAAACATTTTAAAACTTCCTGACTCAGTGGTTATTTCAGGATTATGTACTATAATGAATGTCACTCATTTTAAATTTCCCAATTGGCAAAGGATCCATTGGTAAGTTATTACTCTTCAATCAGAAGGTAATTGGTAGCAGGGACTTTGATAAAAGAGTACATCTGACACCCAGCGTAAGTATTAGTGTAGTGTGAATGTATGGGCCCAAGTGAGTATATGGGTATGAATGTTGTTGGCTAATATTGCGCTGTATCAGTTTTCTGGTAAGCAGAGGACGGTTATGGTTACTCTTTGTTAATTGGGTAATGAGAATTTTATTTGTATTTTTATGAACTAACATCCGTGTATTCAAAGTTTTGTTTTATGTTGTCCAGAATACCCCGGGGTAAAAAGAATAGTGGGTGGCAAGTGGAAGCCATACTGCAGTGAGGTTATCTGTCAGGCAGAAATAGTACTGAGAAGTTAAGCAGGACTTTCAGTACTCGTTAGGGACTCTATGCGTGTGAGTAATAGCAAAAAGGGTACGCCGATAAAAATTTGATGTTATATCACCTAGTAAGGGTAACATTGGAGAAGTAACAGGTACTTCTGGAGCTTGTGTGAAGAGTAGACGGAAGTGTTTTACTCGTAGTGTATGTTTTAGTAAACGGAAAGGTTTTACTAAAGTGTGGAAGAAACTATCCTTTTCAAAATTAGTGGAAACTGGCACGATAGCGAATGTTTTATGTTGTTACTGAAATTTAATTAAGATTTATAGAGAAAATAAGTTTGCGTAAATTTTTGTAAAGGGAGGGTCAGTTGCCGGAGAGGGAGCTGACGTCACAAAACGCCGCGCTGTGGTAGGTTGAAACAGCGGGTGTGGAGAGACAATTGTAAAGGAGGGGTCAGTAGTCAGGAGTAGTACTGACGTCACAGGTGCCGCGCTGGGATTGGTTAAACCAGCGAGGACAGAAAAGAGCAGATTGTAAAGGAGTGGTTGCCAGAGAAACATCATCAAAAGGCCGCGCAAGGATTGGCTCGGAAATAAAAGATAGCAGACATTTGATTGGTCGAAAATATAGAAGCAAAATTCTTAGTGGATAAGGATTGCATGTTAAAACGTGATCCTACTTTAACAGGAACTCGTCCGGATAGGAGATTCCTAGGTTTTGCAGAATATAATTTTGTACACAGAAGATTAGATAGAATGTACGGAGAAAGGAGAAGAATGTCATTTTTGCAAAAGATTAACAATTATTTTAAAAAGGACAAACCAATCAAAACTAGAGAAGGAATTATTATTCCACCAGCCAAAACGCCAGCATCATTTATGATGATGGAGAGAGGTTATCATACTTGTGTATGGATGGAGAATTGGATAGAATACACCAAAAATGATGGAATATTATCATTTCCCCAGAATGGCACGTTCAATGGGCGAATTCTTCAGAACTTGAGATTGAGGATGAATGACTTAGAACCCAGACCTAGATGAACTCAGTACGAAGCTCTAGAAGAATGGGAAACCGAGGCATTTGAGCGAGATAGATCTAGAAGTAATAGGAGTTACCCAGGATTTTTCCCCAGATATTTACGTGAGTCGAGAGAGGGTCAGATGAAACAATGGAGAAGGGCAATGATTACAGAAGGACTGTATCCATTATTCACAGAAGGAGAGAAATCAGGAGGCAAATGTACAGAAAAGACAAAACATTTAATGAGAAATGAGGAGTCTGAAGACGAATTTATGGAGGAAATGTTAAGAAATCCCCCACCATATCAGGAAGGGACAAGTGGATGCACCCCAAGTGCACCACCAAAAACTCCATTAGTACCACAGGTAATGCATGAATTCACCCCGAATAGAATACTACATGATAAAGAAAAAGAAGCCCTAGAAAAGACCAGAGCAGATTTAATACAGAAAATAACTCAGATAAAAGTACATCCTGATTCGTTGACCATACCTGTAACAATTGGTCCAGTAGTTCCATTATATGGTACTCAGGGAAATTGTCCTCTACCCATACTTACACCTACTCCTGTGAGTAATCCCAGACCTGAAGCTCCAGTTATAATTGAGGATCAATTTAGTGACTGTGAATCCACAATATCACTTATGGACTTGCCTATTCGAGGTTCTGTAAATAGTACTCCAAGAAAAGATGTACCTGGAGGTTCGAAAGATGTAAGTTTAGTAACTTCATCGGGAGCAAAAAGTGCTACCATAGTAACACCTGAAGATCTAGAAAGATGGGTGCAAGGGTCAGTTAAACAGTGCACACCTCCGAAAATAATGGACATTCATAAATTAAAAGTCGAATTAGAAGAAATAATAGCAGGAAATGTAGGACTAAAACGCTTAAATACCTATGATGAAGAAGAATTATTGTTTCTATGCAGGAGTATCACCAGAAATGTAAGGTTATTTCATGAAAAAATGTCCAATTTAGCATTACAGATGGGAATAGAAATAGGGAGATCAAAGGTACTACAGAAACCCTATAGAGCAGAATTTTCAGACAAAGATTTAGAAAATATGAATGCCTCTGGAAGAAGATTACAAATAAGAGAATTAATGTTAGTTTTGCAAAAATGGGGAGACCTAGATAAATGGAAAACTAGGTGGGTCAAGAAAAAGGAAGAAGCACGAACAAGTAGAACAGCATCAGAATATGTGATGAAGGAAGCAGGAAAAGCAGACCAGATGTATCCAATGCGAGAAGTTGCGGGAGGAGGATATGTACATGTCCCATGGAGCAGACAGGATATTTTGTCATTTACGAATGATTTTCCAAAATTGAGAGAAAAACCAATTGAATGGTTCAAGCAGGTTGAAAGGTTTGTGAAGGTGTCAAAGGTATTATTGAAGGATTTGGATGGTCTGTTTGACATAGTGGTACCTGCCAATTTATGGACAGATTGTAAGATCATAGTGGATTGGCCAAGTGATGAGTATCCTAGAGATCCGAAGACAGGTGCCCCGTCAAATGATGTAATGAAAAAGTATCAGCAGGTGATAACATACCTGAAAGAGAAAATACCCCGAAAGAAACAGATTGGGTGAAAATAGATCGAACCACCCAAGAAGCCAGTGAAACAGTACATTCCTATTATGAGCGTCTATTGCAGGTGTTTAAACAGTATAGTGGATTTGAGGACATTGGAGACAAAAACATGAGTCAGTTTGTGTATCGGTTTGTTTACGGTCTGAAGCCAGAGATTTGCCAGATGATTAAACAGCATATGCTGTGTTTGCAGGGAAAGCCCATAGATGAGATTCTGAAGTATGCAAAATATTGTGGAGACGATATTGAGGATAGACACAAGAAATTGCAGGAAAAAGTGATGTGGGCTCAGGTGAAAATGGCTGAGAAACAGGGAATTAATTTGGAAAATCCGAGTGAAAATCAAGGAAAAGATTCTGGAACGAGTGGTGATACGGGAAATGGTGGAAAATTTAGAGGACGAATGAGTAGAGAAGAAGCTAAAAAGAAATTTCCTTGTCATGGATGTGGAAAATTGGGGCATTGGAAGGACGAATGTAAAAAGATTCGGAATAATAATGGCCCAAATCAAAATTTAAATCCACAGACACAGAATGACTCACAGCAGGGTGTAAATCCCCAGAGTCAATTACCACCTCCACTTGTTGAGGGTAATGTAAGCAGAGCAAAGCATGGTACAGACATTGGATACCCAGGAGGGAGTGGTAAGAATGATTATATGACATCACAATTTCTTTTGCAGGACAATTACTGTGAATTCAACTCATGACGGTGCCTAGGAGAGGGGAAGAAGGAGTGCGTACTTGGCGCATCCTTACAGGTAGATCAGTCTGGTCCATATGTTGAAGGGAATGTGAAAGGTAATGATATTACTTTCCTTTTGGACACTGGTGCTACCAGGTCTACGGTGAGATCAGCAGACATCCCAGACCTTCCTCTCTCTGGTGAAGATATCCAAGTAGTAGGGGTAGCTAATCAAAGAATTAGAACGCCTCTTACAGAACCAATGGAAGTCAAAATAGGAAACTTCAGAGAAATGCATCAATTTGTAGTGTGCGATTCTAGCCCAGTGAATTTATTAGGTAGGGATTTATTGTGCAAAATGAACTGTACAATTTTCTGCACGCCAGATGGTGTGGCAGTTCAAACACCAGATGAGGACCATGTATATAAAATTATGGTTGCAAAACAAGGTACAGAAATAGACGAAATGTTTTAGTTAATAACAAGAGATGAGTTACCAGAAGAATTAAAAGGTACAGTAAACCCAATAGTATGGGATTTCACCGGAAAAGAAGTAGGACTTATGGCAAAAATAGATCCAGTTCAAATTACGGTAAAAGAAGGTGCAATTTTCCCAAATACCAGACAGTACAAAATGAGTGCAGAAGTAAAAGCAGGAGTCATTGAAGAAATAAATAGAATGGTAGAACAAAACATCCTAAAAGAAGTAATGAGTAGCCCATGTAATTCACCAATCATGGGACTAAAGAAACCTAGTGGAAAATATAGGATTGTTCAGGACCTGCGTAAAATAAACAAGATTGTGGAACCATGTTGTCCCATAGTACCAAATCCTGCAGTAATTCTATACCAGATCCCTTGGAATGCAGGATGGTTCACAGTAATTGATTTATGTCAAGCATTCTTTTCAATACCATTGCATCCAGACAGCCAGTATCTTTTCTCATTTAAATTTGAGAACAAGGTCTATGTGTGGAATCGTGTTCCTCAGGGGTACACAGAAAGTCCTTCCATCTTCAACCAGATACTGAAAAAGTGCCTGGAAAAACTAGTGATGCCAGGAAGCTCAGTCTTAGTCCAATATATCGACGACTTATTGGTGGCGTCGACCACCAGAGAAGACTGTGTTGTTGACTCCATAGCATTATTAAATCTTTTGGCTGAGGAAGGGCATAAAGTCTCACCTGAAAAGTTACAGTTTTGCAGGACAGCTGTTAAATATCTGGGACATCAAATTGAGAGGGGAAAAAGAAGAATAACCTCTGAAAGAGTAGAATTAATAAAGAGAATGCAAATGCCTGTAACCCAAAGACAAGTGCGAATGTTCCTAGGCTACTGTCGACAATGGATACCAAATTTTTCCATGTTAGCTAAGCCCTTAATTAACATGACGAAAAAGAAAGCAAAGGACCCTGTTGAGTGGGAGGATGAAAGTGTAGAAGCTTTTGTAAAATTGAGAAATGCACTTTGTTCAGCACCTGCCTTAGGTATGCCTGAATATAAAAGAGAATTCGCATTATTCTGTCAAGAGAGAGAGAAAATTGTGCACTTTCTGTCCTAACTCAGAGACATGGACTGGACAGACGTCCTATAGCGTACTTTTCTGCTACATTGGACCCAACTTTATTGCCGGACCCATATCATGAAACAAATAAAGATGACGAAGAAGATGAACATGATTGTGTACAAATTACAGAATTATGTACAAAACCACGCTCAGACATAGAGGATCAGCCTCTTAAAAAGCCAGACCGGGAGCTATTTGTCGATGGTTCATGTCAAAGACATGAAGATGGTAAACTAACTGCTGCCTATGCGGTATGTGAATTAACTGGAATAGTCGAAGCATCCTTCCTATTTACCAGGAGTAAAATCTGCACAAGTAGCTGAATTGATTGCTTTGATAAAAGCTTGCAAAATTGGGAGGAATCAGAGAGTGACCATATTTACAGATAGTCAATATGGTTACGGGGTTGTGCATGATTTTGGCCAACTGCGGATGCAGAGGGATTTCATGACTTCTTCAGGATCCCCCATTAAAAATGGACAATTTGTAAGGGAATTGCTAGAAGCAATACAATCACCAAAAGAATTGGCTGTGGTGAAATGTGCCGCACACCAGTCAGGAGATGACTGGGTGGTAGTCGGCAACAGATATGCAGACTTGGTGGCTCAACATTGTGCCAAAACCAGAACGTCAGTCAATAAGAGGGTGGAAAGAATGGGAATCAGCTTCCAACTTATGCTGTATATACCACCAGAAACATGGAATGAGGTGAATAAATTGCAAGATGAGGTTGATGAAAGTGAGAAAAATGTGTGTATTAAAGTGGGTTGCTCCCAAAGAGGAGAAGATGAAGTGTGGATCAGTGCAGATGGCAGACCAGTCATGCCAGACTGTTTACTCTCACAAATGGCTAGAATGCACCATGGAGACACACACATAGGGAGAGATGCAATGATTAGGCTGTTCAGACAAAATTGGTACAATCCCAAATTCAGGGCTGTTGCAGAGAGTCTTTGCCAGAGATGTCTAACTTGCCAAATGCATAATCCAGGCAGGAAAACGATAATTGGGTTTGGAAAGATTGGAAAGGCAGAGGGCCCATTTATAAGACTCCAGTTCGACTTCATACAGTTACCACCATGCAGAGGAATAAAATATGTACTAGTGATAGTATGTCTGTTTTCAAAGTGGGTGGAGGCTTACCCTACTAGGAGAAATGACAGTATTACAGTTGCAAAACTGTTGTTACGAGAGCTCATACCTAGGTTTGGTTTCCCAGTATCTTTGGAATCAGATAGAGGAAAACACTTTAATAGCGAAGTGATCCAGATAATCTGTGAAGCATTTCAAATCAAACAGAAATTGCACTGTGCATATCGCCCAGAGGCTTCTGGAGTGGTTGAACAATTAAATGGGACTATAAAGTCAAGATTGGGAAAAATGTGTGCATCAACATCATTAGAGTGGCCAGACGCATTGCCACTTGTCTTGATGGGACTCAGAAGTATACCTGTCAGAACGACAGGATTAAGCCCCCACGAAATAATGATGGGAAGAGCAATGAGACAAACACATGTTCCCACAAACAAATTAGTAAATATATCTGATGATACGGTTCTGGATTATTGCAAAGGATTGGCTGACCTAGTGCGTTCTGTCTCTCATCAGGTTGGAGAAGACGCAGTTTCCAGGCAGCCTGAACTAGAACATGATCTGAATCCTGGTGATTGGGTGGTAGTGAAGAATCACACCAGAGAAACGTGTTTATCACCCAGGTGGAGCAGACCTTGTCAAGTTATATTGACCACCAATACAGCAGTGAAGTGTGCAAGATTTCCTAATTGGATTCACGTAAGCCACACAAAGAGAGTATCAGACCCTGAAGAGGAGAATTCACAGACAACACCAATCACTGAAGAAGCTGAAGGTTGCCCAGCAGAGGAATCTCAGGATCGAGGTTCGAGAGAAGCTGACGGAGAACAACCGAGCACAAGTCAGGATTGGATACCAGTGGTAGAAGTTCCTGAAGTATACCACAGAACAAGAAGTCAAGCAAAATTGGAAGAAATAGAAGAAGATCAGATAGGTGAAGAAGAAGCAGTTCAAGATCAAGAAGAAAAGACAGTAAAAGATCCTGAACAAAATCAGATAGGGAAAGAAAATTGGACTCAAAACAGTGAAGATTTAATAGACTTTGAACAGGGAAAGACAGGTCTAGAAGAATCCGGTCAGGCTGCAGAAGTTCACAGTGCAATAAGCCCTGATCAGAAGCAGTTAGATCAAGAAGAATTCACTAAAGAAAAAGGGGTTGATACAAATGAACATAAAGAAATAAAAAGAGAACAAGGTCAACATCTTGAAAGACATTGTGGAGCTACTGAAGAAAAACAAATTAGACCTGAAAAGGAGCAAACAAGAAACACAGTAATTGAAGAAAAAGAAACAGTGCTAAAAAGTTAAATTAACGAGATCCCTGAAGACGAAAGCAAAGAAACAGTGCCAACAAAGAAAACAAGAAAAGGAGATCATTGGCCAAGTGTCATTAAAAGAGTAAAATACCACATAACAACCAGAAGTGAAGATCCAGAACAAGTACCTGAAGTGACAAGTCAAACTGAACAAGAGAAAAAGTCAGGAAAAAGAAAAAGACTGAGACTTGTGAATAACAAATTCAAGGGTCCTGACTGGACTTATATCATTCTTGAAGATTTTGAAAGCTCAGAGTCAAGTGACAGTGGTGGCGAAGGAACAAGTGCAGAACTAACATACGAAGAAAAAACAAGACCACCCTGACTAAACAAAAGAATCCTCTAAAGAAAAGAAGAAGAGATAAGAAGAGCAATCTTCCTTGTCGGAAAATGCCTGATGATAGAGTTACTGGGAGACCAAAACGAAATTGTTGTAGGAGATGCTGTGCAATCTGCATATGTAGTCTAGTATTGGTGCTTATAGTATGGTTAGTACTGATTGTAGCAGTTCCTTATCTTATGATAATAGATAAGAAGATTAATAATGAAACTAAAGGGAGGACAGCAAACATGAAGGGCAATAGAGTAGAATTAGTGGCAGAAGATGAGGCAGAAATTCATCATGAAATAGCTGATAACTACACTAGTTTAAATGTTTTCACAAAGTTATTGTTTCAGTATGTAGACACAATGGAAGTTAGTAATTGTTATGTCTGTATGAAGTTACCTGAATCAGTTTCGGAAGGATTAACATACCATCATTTACCACTGACATATGGCATCTCATGTAGTGTATTAACAAGTTTATTTTATAGAACAGGTAGACTGCAGTATTATTATTCAAACTTAGATGTGATATTTTCTGAGGTTCCGATTCGCAAGAATATGAACCCAGTGCTTAGTAGTCAAGACGCACAGTTTATGGGAGAGTTTTTCTTAACAATGAAATCGATAGACATAACACATGCACCTAGACACAATCTAACATGTTCTTTACTAGAAGAAGAAAAGATATTTTTGAATTTAGTAGAAGATAGAAGACATGATTTTCAAAAGAAAGCTTCAGAGCATAAGGCTCAGTTGCCACCTTGGGCAGAGAAAGAAGGGAGTTATACACCTGGCAAAGCTCAAGCTGCTATGTCTCTGGATTTCGTAAAGACAGGGAAAATTTGTCTTCATAGGTTAAAGACTGATTATAACAATGTTTTCATCGGTACCAGTGAATGTGAACACAATTTTTTAATTCTGGGAGGTTGGGGACTCAAAGGAGGAACAGATTCAGTTTTTCCTGGAATCTATTATGTATGTGGGAATAAGGCTTACTTTAGGCTTCCTGCACGGTGGTATGGAAGTTGTTATTTTGGAATAGTTTTTCCAAAGATATACCACGTAAAAAGAAACACTGGAAGCAATGAAAAGAATAATGAATTAATACGTAGTAAAAGAGCTAGTTTTTCAGAAATTGTAGGTGATATATTTGGTGCATTGATACCTTCAGTGGGAATAATTCTGAACTCAACGAAAATATGTAAATTGTCTACAGTGGTTGATCGTTTATCAACGGATACTGCTGGAGGTTTTCTAATGATTAATACGGAGATGGTTGCGATTAGATCTATGGTGATGCAAAATAGACTTGCTCTTGACATTCTATTGGCAAAAGAGGGAGGAGTCTGTAAATTATTGAAGACGAAACATTGTTGCACTTATATTCCTGATAAGAGTGCAGAAATTGGAACGTATATTCAGAACATAACTAAACTTGAGAAAGAACTTAAACCACTGGAAGTTGATAGTGTATGGGAAAGATTGACAAATAGTATTTCGTCAATTAGAACCTGGTTTGCTAATATAGGGAAAGGACTTATAGGTCAAATATTAGTACCCCTAGCAGGGATAGCAATAATAATATTGGCAATAACAATATGGTGCAAATGCTGTAGAAAGAATGGAACATATAAAGTGACAGGAAAAGGAAAGAAGAGAAAACTAGATGAAATAGAACTTGAAGAATGGAGAAGTGAATTATACAAAAAGCTGAAAGGGGATGTGAAAAACAGAAAATGTAAAAATGAGAATGAAACGAATTGCTAGAAGTTGGCATCTGATTGAGGGTAGTGTTTTTGATGGCTCAGAAACGCCATCAGAGAGGGGATTGATGGAGCAAGGTTTCAAAAATGAAACTTGCTTGTACACAATCCTCCTCATAGTATTAATTTATTAAACTTGTATTGTCAATACTAACTTTTGCATTCACAAACACAAGAGGGACAGAAGCTTGCCTATGTGTTTTACTAATGAATAACGCTTGTCTGTAATCCAAAATGTCCGCTAAAGCGCGGGAACTTCATTGCGCATGTCGCAACCTGATCACATGGTGTGACGTCTTTCTTTGCTTGGTGGGAAACTTCTGCTTTTGCGCAGTGTGCACTAAAATGGCCGCTAAATGTTTTCACATGCTTCAGCTTGCTCTCATGTCATTATTAAATTGTCGTTTTCTTAATGCTACTAATGCAGGATAGTATTATAATTAATTGGGAATAGAGTAGGGAAAGTGGGCATACAGTGAAACATTTTATTTGTGATTTTAATATTTTCTTCTTGCACTTTTAGTAATTCGTAAACTTGGGCCTGGGTTGGTGACTTGTAACTCGAGAGACAGATGGTTCTGCGCATGTGTCCTGTGTGCCTGCCAAGTGAAGTCAACTTGGTCGTCTCCCAAGGCCATGACCCATTGGCCGAAGATGCTGTACTTTATGTTTCCGGTGGACAAAATGATACTTTTCCCCTGTAAAATGTATAACATTTGTCGTGAGACGGGTGGGAAATAAAGCGAATGTATTAATTTGAAGGGGAGGGAACGTAAAGACAATAGGCTTTACAATTTAGGCCAAATCGATATGGTGCGAGAATCCACCCCTGTCCCTGTCCAATCAGAAGTAGTGGTCCCATATTTTAGCAACATTAAGGGGAGGTACATGGGCGTAGAAGGGTATAATAGAATATAGCATTAGTTAATTAGTCAGAGCATGCTTTCACGAAGAACAGGCGTCCATGCTGCGAGAGAGCTCTTAGATCCAGACTGCTATGCTGATCGGTTGCTGACTGAATCCCTGTCCAGAAGAGGTCCTGAGGAGGGGGCGGCGGAGTCCATTAGAACGGGAGAATCGAGGAGAAGTCGAGTATCAGAGAGAGGAACGGCGCAGGCGTCGTTGTAGAGAGGTCACCGGTCCTGTCCTGATCCTGGAAGAAGTCTTTGCTCTTCATCCTTCCTGGGTCCTATCTTTTCCAACTCCTTGGCCAAGGGGCTTGGTTCTCGCATTTAGGTAACTATACTGCAACCTTTAGTTGCGCTGCTGTCTCTATCTTCTCCTCTTCCTTAAACACCGTCATTTATTAGCAAAATCATTTCTATGCTTTTTTTGGGGTATTTAAATCAAGTACCGTGTTTTCTGTATTTTACTCTGCTAAAACTTTAGATAAACATTTTAAAACTTCCTGACTCAGTGGTTATTTCAGGATTATGTACTATAATGAATGTCACTCATTTTAAATTTCCCAATTGGCAAAGGATCCATTGGTAAGTTATTACTCTTCAATCAGAAGGTAATTGGTACCAGGGACTTTGATAAAAGAGTACATCTGACACCCAGCGTAAGTATTAGTGTAGTGTGAATGTATGGGCCCAAGTGAGTATATGGTGTATGAATGTTGTTGGCTAATATTGCGCTGGATCAAGTGCTTGAAATGGAAAAATAGAAGTGCAGGTACTCCGTACCAGAGTACCTGCTTGTTTCTGAGAAGTGCCGGTACTCTCCAATTAAAAGTATTGCACTTCTCTTGAGAAGTGCCGGTACTCTCCCTCTCAAAATAAAAAAGTGGCAGTACTCCGTACCGGACAGTACCAGCCCATTTAAAGCACTGGTTCTTAGCAATTCCAATAAGACACTGATCTTTACATTTTAGCAAGAGCCCTCTCTTCTTTGATTCCCCTCTTTCTACTTCGAAATAGGATCATTGGTGAATCTCAGCAGGAGCAGGTTTTCACCTGATGTGCTTGGAGACCTCTTTCTGCTTTGGTCCGTTAACCCTACCAGGTGTGTTAATTACCAAGTTGTTAGCTTTTCCCAGGTTTGTTTACCAATTTGATTACAGAGAAAGTAGTTAATTTAGAGATTTTGGTATTTAGTGATGCTTCTACCTAAAATAAAGTTTATTACTGCTACTTGGGTCACTGAATTAAAGTAACACTGTTCAAGGTCTGATAAAATAAACATTTTAGGTAAAAAAATATGAGATGTTATACTGCTAATGAGTGAATATGACTGTTGTATAATGAACTGATGTCAGTGGTAAATATTTCCAGATCTTCTCATGAGTAAGTAACAGTTTTGCTTAAAAATAAAAGAATAACTTTTAAATGAATCCTTCGCAATAATGCATTTCTTTACTATGTGAAATAGAAATAGAGATCCCTTTTTTAATATATCCTAAAGTGGGTTGTGTGTCTGACCTGTGGACCTCACATATATGTGACGTATTATTGGAATGTTGGGGATGTAATGGAATGTCTTGTGGAATGTGTGCGATTGTTTGAATGGTGGGTCAGTTGGAGAATGTGTGTTGCTGCGAGGTCCACACCAAGCTGGGACATCTTTGTTATCCAAATCTGGAACTTTTAATAGACCTGGCCTACTGTTCACTGAGAAGGCTGGATTAATCTTTTAAACAGGGTGGTTCTTGGGGAGAACTGTAATGCCTGTTTAAAACTCAGTTGGACAATGGATGCTAGAAATGATGAGAGATCTGTCTAAGATTATTCTAGTAAATTTAAATAATGAAAATGAAAGCAGATAAGATGTTGGTCTCATATCACAAAAGTACATTTATGGCTAAAATACCCCTTTTATGGCAGTTACACATGCTATGTATTCACCAAAAGATTCCTGGGAGGTGTAAATTGCTTCACTAATAAAGATTTCTCCACTACGAGTGAAGAGAAATCTGCAGTAGTAAATCCCATGCAAGAAGTGTGAAGTGGACAGTAAAAGGATAAGTTTCCCTTGTCAGTTCATAAATGCCTAAAAACATGTATATTTGTAAACATTCACAAACTCTAACCCAACCCCTTCCCACTCTAGAAATGGTCAAGAATTTGCTAGATAAAAGACAGCGGCTAAAGTAATTCCCCTTCCAGGATGAGAAAGGGAACGTATCACACCAAAATTTGATAAGGATGAAGGAAAAGGGCTTTTTCACAGGGAAAAATGTTTCCCCATGGAGATTTTATTTTTATAAATGTTCATGTGTACAGCGGAGTCCATTCCCCATGCCTAAATCTTTGCTATGTAGAATTATGCATAGCGGAAACTGGAGCCTGTGTGATAAGTAACATGACATTCCTAGTAGTACAGGTGGAAACCTGTCAGGCACAGTTTTTCTGTAGTACTTCTGGGTATGGTTGAATAATTAAAAATTGTAAAAGTATGTTTAGGCAGAGATGTAATACCTGCACATACTTTACGTTTTTTAAATTAAATTGGCCTTATGTGTATTATTGCCCCTCTGTCCTACAGAGGTAAACCAGGGACAGACTGAAACTGCCCCCAAATGAGTTTTTAAACAGGTATAAATGTTGTCCAGTTGGAATCTTAAATTATTGGTTTATCCAGTGGTTTATTTGCTCTAGAGGATGCTGGTGGGTCCCACCTGCAGTCATCTGCGGATACAAAGACTCTTTTTGTCCCTTCTGCGAGTATCAGTCCAATTGGACCACAAATATGCCCACCGCCATTACTTGAAAGAGCCCAATGCAAGAAATAAGCTAAGCCGCATTGTTGGCTGGCTGTCATTACAGCCAGCTTTCTTGCACACCCAAGGCCAGGCATTCCTTGGCATGGCACCTACATACTGCTTCGAGTTGTAGATGTACTAGTATGAATTTTTCCTTCTTCAGCATGCAGGGCAGGTAGTGTGAACATGTAAAATGGTGGTGTTTCTACTCTGGCCTAATGTGACCACTTGACACCTCTCTCACTGCCAGGCTTCCTGATGCCCATTGAAAGCCTGCTTGACCTGCTCAGTGCCTGTCCATCCTTTGCTGCTGCTGGCCTGCTATGCACCATCTTGCCATGGCTGCCAACCATGCACTGTGTGACCCCAGCAAAGGCACCACTAAAATTGATAGTTGAAACCGGCTTTTCAAACAGACATATTCTAGGTAACTGAGGGAACCCTTTTTTGTTTAATAGGTGCCACATAAGTATTAATGTGTGACATTTCCATTGTTTAAAGTGTGGCATGTCAATGCTTTAGGTGCTTTAGCCACTTTGACTGTAGAGCAAAGTAGTCATGCATCCGTAATGTTCTAGGAATTGTCTTAAATTAAGTGCAATGTTCCAAAGGTGGTTAAGTCAGTAACCATATGTATAAAGGGTTTTGCATTCGCAAATCCTCGGATTCGGTGAATCAGAGGCTTTGTGAATACTAGAATTCTTTTTTAAGTGTCCTAAGCCTATCTAAGGCTTTGCAAAAGATTGTGTAATCATTAAATTGGTTTAAGAATCATTAAGGAATCACAATTTGGAAGGGGTGTTTTAGGGGCACCCCTTTCCAATACCGACTGCATAAAGTATGTATTAAGGTTTTCCGACTGAAATCCAATGGCAAAACATTAATATTTTACCACTTGCTCATGGGAAGAGGTCCCCAAGAGGTCCCCAAGGCACCTCTTCCCCTTATGACTGGTGAATAAAACATTTTCCCATGGACCACTGCCTAATCTTAAAATATTTTTATAAAGGCTTTCATTTTTTTTTAATGAATCCCATTTTCTTTTTAGAAAAACAGGTTGCATTAAAACAAATTGACTCTATTTTAAAGCAACCGCAGACTAGGTGGTATGCTGACCCCTGCAGGCCACCATGCCTGTGATTGTAGCCAATATTAGTGGGTTGCAATTTGTGACCTACCTCATTAATATAAAATAAAATTCAAAGTAAGAATGCATTCGGTAAAAGACAGAGTGCAAATTGCGACCCCTTTATCTAATGCATTCTTCGTATATTAGGCCCTTTGTTCTACTTTTTATCAATATTTTTGAAAGACTTTGCTGCACTAAAATAAACAATGTAGAAGTATTTTAAGCAATGTCGTACCTTCAATGAAGAGAAAGGTTAGGAGTGGACAGTTTGAATAGAGACATACCAGAGTAACATTTCATGTGGTAATAGCAGAATCCTAGAAAATGTCAAATTCAATATTATAAACTTTAATCTGTAATCTTTGACCTTGAACCTTCTACAAAAGTCATTCAAAGACTAATTTTATTATTAATTTAAAGCCCAACTAAATTATGAAGTTGGATTTTGGAACAATGATTGTTGTAACCATGAAATCATTAATTCGGTTTAGGAAACTTTAAGAAGCTGGATTTTTAAAAAGATGTTTAAGAAAAGTAACCTTTAGAAGGTTACCTTTTCCCTACCTGAAGCTGCTAGAGCTTCATTTAAATTGGCTCTCCAGCAGCTGTCCAGATAGGTGCCTGACCTCAATTAGGTGTGATCATTTTTCCCAGAGCAGGTACAATGCACTTGGTGTGGCAAGGTGTTTTTCTTCTCTTGGCAGGAAGATGTGTTGGGATAGCCCAGGAACATAATTAACATCAAAGGGGACTGCCCTGTGACAAGATAATGTCAGGTGACATCTGGAGAGAATCAACGTAGTCAGGCTGGCACCAACCCCAGTGGGAGGAGAGCTACTTTCAGAACCAGTTTTGAGTGACTACAGAGAGGGGGGACTGCCCCTTATCATGGCCAAACCTCTGGGTGGGCACACAGGAGAGATGGGTTGCCCAAGAGACCATACTCAGAACACTTTCTGGACTTGGATCAGAACAGGCCCGAACCTCTTGTCTGTGACCTAAGAGAAGCTCTGAAGGACTGAATCTGCACCCTTTTGTACCTAGGACAAAGAAGTGGACTCCAAGGGTCAGTTTGCTTACCTTCTGTGTGGCTTTGCTGCAGGACTACTAAAAGCTGCAAGAAGCTTTTTTCCTGAAGTGTCCAGCTGACCAGTACCAACTTGAGCTGACCTGGACCCGGCTGGTCACTTCTGCTGGAGTGAGTTTTGGCCCCCAAATGCTTTTCCCGAGGTCCTGGGACCTTTAGCCGTGTTTAACTAGGTTTTTCCTACCACCCCTGGAACCCATGCACTTGTTTGGACTTCCAGAACTCTGGAGGATCAGGACAAACCACCCCAGTCTATCTTTCTAAGGTGCAACCGAGCTGGGATGAGAAAACAGGTTTTTCCTGCTTGGAGCTTCTCTGCAACAGTCCAATTGAGCTGACCCTTGGTGAGAAGGTATCCGGCCTCGATGAACTCAACTTATTTTGCATGTGGGCTGTGAAGTGACTTTGCACCACTCATGTAAGCCATTTTAAAACATGGCACCAGGTCTGCAGCAGGAGCACTGTGCTACTGCAGGACAAGCAGCAGCAATCACATAAAAATAACGGTTTTTAAGGTCTGGGTGCATAACAATCTTGACATGAAATATTCTAAATATGTGGCTGTCACATTTCTGCAGTAAGAAAATTAAAATTAGCAACTTTTGCATAGTCTGACACAACCTTTTAATTTGGAATGACCTGCTATAAGAACAAAATCCATATTTCCTTATCTTGTTTTAGCAAAAGCCTAGAAAATGAATCATTACAACATTTTATTAGTTATAAAAACCTAACTCATTGGTGAACCTAAGATTTAGTGCAACTGTCACAAATATGTATTTTAGAAAAGTTATTCACTCCTGAAACATGACAGTCCCATAAACTGGATCCACCATGTTGTCCCCTCCTGCAGTGTTAGTAATTATAGGCCCTGTGTCCAGAGCTAACTTGACTATATAAAATGAGCCTCATCATGTTCTTCCTGTAAAACAAAGGGCCATTTAGGTCAGCTATCCTGCTGGAATATACTCCACAGAAAGACATTGAAGGTTAAAGGAACATCAATACAGTGGTGTAACGAAATTTGAGGAGGCCCCCCTGCAAGGTGCAGGGAGGGGCCCCCGCTCCGGATTTTATCAGGAGCTCTGGGACGAGAGTACTGTGCTGAGGGGGCCCCTGCAGCTCAGGGGCCCCCCCGCACCGCGGGGGCTGCGGGGGCCAATGTTACGCCACTGCATCAATATCACATTTATCTGAGTCATGTAAGGGTAAGGACATTTTCATGTTTATTTAAAAGCAGATATAAAGTGTTGGTCTGCTTTTGAAGTTGGCCCCTTCCACCCAAACTGCTTCCTTCTACCTGGTGTGGTGGCTGGGGAACAGAAACAGCTTGGGAAACTTCAATATCAAGGGGGATAGGTAGGAACCTCAATTTAATAACCAAGCCCAATGTGGGCCTATTAGGGCTTCAGCAGTTGAAACAGCTTTCTACCATCTTGGAAAATCCTAAATTAGGGTTTTTGGGGGATATTACTGCTGTACATAAGAAGAAGAAGCTGCTTGATTTCTGCTGCCTGCTTGTTAAAGGACAGAGTTGCGGTTTCTTCTCTCTTTGTATTCAAACTCTGGAGGTGATTTTCAAAGGATCTGGGAAGCTGCCCACTGTGGCCCAAGGGAAACCCTACATGAAATATTACCAAGTAAAAGGTATCAGCAGGCCGCCAAGAAAGGGGTTTTGCCTGTGGCCATAAGGATGCATAGTTAGAGAAGTTGCTCTGTCTCATGAATTTATATCTTGAATCCCTCTGAAGATACCCTTAAAGTTTAGAGCAGGAAGAACCTGTGCCACTTTTGACGAAGTTGGGGGATAAATATATGTTCAACTTCAGGATTATTGAGACAAAGGTAGAGGCTGATGAGAAAGACACAACCTACATGGATGAGATTTCTTAGTTCATCCTGCTCAAAGCTTTTTGCTGCAGGAAAGAAAGCTTACCTTGAATCTCACAGAGAAAGTATACAACCTGACTGTAGCTTCCAGACGTGCACCACTAGAGGATTTCAAGTTCCAATAAATTAATTTGGAATGTAAACCCAAGCGTGAGAGAATGTGGAAAAGTGGCTCTAGAGGGTATAGAACTTTGACAGCTACTGTCTGTACGTGTGTCCTCCTACATGGAGCTTTTTGTGCCCAAACTCTAAGCTTCAGGGCTGTACTGAATCAGGCATATTTGAAGCCTCAGTGGCAACATAATCCTACTGGCCTTGATGAACGACCTTTTGCCCCAGAGAAGCAACTAAATCGAACCAAACCACTAGGCCTTACCAGACCTTCACTCCATAGCAGTTAGCATGAAGAGGCATGTCACCCATATTCCACAGACTGACATTGACTTTGACCTTCCCAATTATATCCTATTGACTCTACCGATTCTCTTTTCTTATTTTCATCCTTTTAGTGTCTCATTTTAATAGCAATTATTTTTTTTTCTATTAGTAAATTTGTTTGGGTTTCTTTAATTTCTTGTCTTTAATATCGTTTTGGCATTGCTAAAATAGTTTACATGCATTTCCTCTGAGAAAAACCTGTTGCGCCACAGCTTCCAGGGGTGGGTCTCAGGTTCCATATTGAACCCTAAAGATACTCTACCTTTTAAAACTGGTGACAATTTATCAAGAGAACACACTTAATAGCCTTTACAAAGGACTGCCTCAATGGCTTGTGCTTCATACAGGTATATGAGTGCAAAATTATTACTACACAATTGAGATTTAGACTAAGGTTTGTCGAAATTTGTAACGTTGGATCTTGTCAAATGTGCGAACTTTGGATTTAAACTTTGTCAGCTTCACGAAGTTGGCATAGCTTCAAAAGAAAATAGTTGAAGAAAAATAATGTAAAAAGGGATGTTTATGTGAAAATATTCCCGACAAATAGGGTTTGGAAAAAACAGTTTTACTAAATATTTCACCCACAGGCGCAGTTTTGAGAAAGTGACAAACTTTGCAACTTCAAAAAAGTTAATGAATTCATCACCTTCACATTTTGCCAGTGGAATTGTCATTTCTCACACTACTAATGTAGACACGGAACATCCAGTGTGGGAGAATATTAGCAGAGCACAGGAGAACGCAGTGAAGGAAAGACACTTAACTGATGCACATGGCCTACTTATAAAGCTACAGGGCTGTTTGCACCTGTTTTTATTCAGAAATGGAGAGAGCATGCCCTGATTGGTGAGAATGCTCATGTTGATTTGATAATAATGTGAGCCTTCTTCTTAGTCACATACTCGTCACATCTTCACCTTTGGCATTTTCTTTCTTCAGGCCAGGGTAAGAAGTTGAGTCTGGGAAATCCATTGTGCCAGTGATATTTTCCACTATGGTTTTTTTTTCTTTCTTGTCCTGTTTCTAATACCCTCCTTCCGATTGAGGCAATTTTAGAGGGCTATGCCAAAATTATCTGCTACTTCACTTTACATTGTTGTTTCAGACGACTTCCTCAAGTTAGTTTTTGATCAAAATTGCTTTTCATTACTCTCAAAGTATTATTCTACTTCCATCAATTAGCTCTTCAGGAAACAGGGGTCTGCTAGTTGCCCACCTCCTAATGAGTCATCCACTCAACAACAGGCCTTAGACGCCAAAGAACCAGCAGTCTGCCGATCTTACTAGCCCTACTATACCCCAGAAGAGTGGTGCTCATTCTCGGGGGCGTGGGCAAGATGGCGACTGTGATAGACATGCTGTGAAGAAGTCTGCGCCGTCTGCCCGATGCCATCCTAAAACATAGCGGCCCCCCTCCCTGACTGATCGGGGCCCTCTGCACCTTGCCGGTACTCACTGGGCTGAGTGAGGTGCCGACAAGTGGTGTAACACTGATAGCGGCCATGGAGGAGTGGCTACAACATGTGGCCTCGGCCTGGAGTGTTTCTTCTCTCTGGCCAGGCCGTGGGGTGAGTGTACGGTTCAAGTGAATTGGCCACCGAGGTCTCCGGGTGAACTGTGCCCTGTCCGGCTGCCTGGACTGTGCTTCACACCGTGGAGACTGCGCAGCTGTGGTACGAAGCAGCACAACGAGCTGATGGCTGGGAAAGCCATAAGGGTTTTTTCCCCCTCTTCTTGCAGTGCCTTGGAGAGGAGCCGGGGCACGCACCTCCTACAGCCCTTGGCCTTCCTTGGGATCGCTCCAGTCCCCCCCCAAGAGAAGCTGTGGTGGGGGGACAACATAAACTCTGACCAAATCTGCATTGGTGGGAATATCACTGGCAGACATGAAGGTCCAAACAAAAGCTCTTCAAATTGAAGTGACAGTGCTTCACAACAGAGCCTATGATGTGGAGAGCTGCTCGCACCGCAACAACGTTTGCATAGTGGGACTTCAGGAGGGAGTTGAGGGCCCCAATATGGCCCTTTGTTGTGAGGACTGGTTACTCAATACTGTCCCAGGAGGGAAACGGTCTACCTTCTTTTTAATTGAATGGGCCAGCAGGGTCCTCTTCAGGGCACCTCTCCCAGGGGCCCCACCCAGGTCAGTAGTGGTATGGCTCTTCAATTATCAGAACCGAGATCATATTTTGCAAGTTGCACATGTGAAGGTCCCCTGGAAGATTGATAACAGCCCAGTGAACATCTATCCAGACTACAGGGCAGATGTGCATAGCAAGAGGGGTTCTCCATGCCTATCAAGCAAAAGTTCCGCCAGCTGGGCCTGAGATATTCACTCATGTTTCTGGCCAAGTTGCGCATCATAGACTCCAGACACACCCTTTTCTTCACAACGCTGGCTGAGGCTTGGGGCTGGCTAGAGTCCAAGGGCGTTACTCCAGCAACTACATGACACATCGGGCCAGGTGGGTGGCACCATCAGAGGCCCAGACGATAGCAACATGGCGAATCCCAAAGGCAGGTCAACGGAGGAGCAGGTGGCGAAACAACGAGCTCTTACGATTGCTGAATTGGAGTCTAGACACAGCCAAACTGCCAGTTCACCTGACTGCTCTGTGGACTTGCCGGAGATGAACTTGGCTCATGCCTAGGATTATATCCCACCAGAACGTCGGTCTGGCCCAATTTTTAACCCCCTGACTGTGGAACAAATAATCTGACCAGATGCAATATATCCTTTTCTCTGATTTGCACAATGGGTTTTTATGTGTACAGGGTGGCCCTGACATAAGTGTATTACACGTGGGTCATGGTCACACTGCCTGAGCACTTATGGACGCCTCATCCCCCAGATTCTGATGGGCCTTTCTACTCTTGTTATATTACACAATTTGCAATTGGTTTTGAGCTTGTTCTTGTTCTGACCTGGGGATGGGAGTTGGGGTTTATGACTATGTTCTCTTTGTTGTCTCCTGTGCGGAACATCTACAGCACAATGCCTGTGAATTGGGGTTTGTGGAGACATATGTGGGCATGGAGGCCCTGTTATTTCGGGAGTTGGGGGCAGTCTATACACCTAGCATGAGAACACATCGCATTGACTCTAATCCCACATATAACATACTTACCTGGAATGTACGAGGGATTTCCATGTCTAGACGCTATTACCAGGTGTATTCCTACTTGAAATGTAGACATATAAACATAGCCAACCTACAGGAAACCCACATGACAGCTACGGAACTTCACAAGCTAAACCGCCACCAGAGTGGCCAATTGTTGACACCTGCTATTCGGCATTTGCTAGAGGGGTGTTTCTTTGGCTGGTGCCGGTGGTGCCAGTAGTGATCACACATGAACTGATAGACACTTATGGGCTCATGTGGGGATGGAGGTGAGGCTGGATGGCGATAGTGGTGCTTTATGCTCCTAACACTGGTCAATCACAATTCTTGGAACCTAGTTCCTAAAATGGTACAGAATTTAAACACACAGATTATAAGGTGTGAGGACTTTAACTGCATGCATGACACTGCTATGGATAGATCTACTCCTCTGTTGCAGGGCTCTTAGGCAGTCTTAACGAATTGCACCTTTGCAGGCTGGTTAGGCCACTTCCGCCTGCAGGACATATGGCGATCCAGGCATCCTCTCTCCCCTTAGGAATATTCATATTTCTCCCCGGTTCACCAACTACACATCCGAATTTACCTCCTTCGCAGCCCCAATATGGTCCCATTTGTCATCTGAATATCTAGGTTGCATGCTCTTCAACCACAGCCCTCTTAAGATGATGATACACTGGGGCAGGCTGCAAACCCTGATACCCATATGGAGTTTGCACACACAGGCCCTTTACGATGACACATTCGGAGGAAACGTGTGCACACGTCACCCAATACTTTGAGGACAACAACAGAACAGCAACTGACAGTGGGGTGGAGTGGGACGCCTTTAACTGAGTATGGTGTGAAGCTCACCCTGCGGTGTGTAATCATAGACAAGGAAGACTCCATGCGCCATGCCAAGGTGTGGGTGGATGACAATCGGATGAAACTCCCACCCTTTGAGCCGATCAGAGTTCTATTGGAGAGACTTGGTAAGCTAGACTACGCAGGATACATAGCCAAGCAGCATGCAGAGGGAGACAGAGTGGGGCGAATACGAGCTTGACTCTTACGCTCAGAGTTTGACAGACCATAACTGAATTTCATCCGAGCCAAGACTGGAAATATTTTCAATGTGCAGGTAGTCATTAATACAGTTTTTTACTATTACAGCTCACTGTATCAGGAGAGAGAAAGACTCGAGGAACCAATATTGCAGGACTACCTCGACAGCCAGCCGATCCCATGTTTCGATCGCCTACAGTGCCACTCTCTTGAAGAACCGCTATTGATCAACGAGGTCTACCTCGCAATTGACCAGATGGCCTGTACTAAAACCCCAGGTACAAATGGGTTTCCTGCAGAATTTTACTCAACCTATACAGCAACCCTAGCTCTGCGGTTATTCCATATGTTTCAGTCTGCTAAGGACAGGAGAGCATTATCAGCTTCTCTGAGAGATGCGATGATCGCAGTCATTCCTAAACCAAGTCATGACTTATTGGAGGTGTGCCCCTATCACACGCTCGCTGTTCTCAATATGGATTGCAAGATCCTTAGGAAGATAATAGCCAATTGGAAGCTGCCATGCCTTCCTAGGCTGACACATAATGACCAAAACAGCTTTAGCCCTGGAAGGAACACATCTCTTAATCTGAAGCGTCTTTTCTGCATTATGGAATAGCACCCTCCTGTGATGTCCTCATATGTGGCACTCTCCTTAGACATGGAAAATGCCTTCAACACACTGGGCTGGCCTTATTGGTGAGGACTACTTAGAATGGGCATGAGGCCTACTAAGATGGATCAATTTCCTCTACACAGACCCAACTGCCAGAGCGCGCACCAGACAGGGCTGCCCACTCTCACCCATCATAATTGGCCTGGCAATGGAACCACTGGCATGACTGTTCTGACAACAGGACCCACAGTGGCTGTACCTGAGAGGCGAAGTCACGTTATGCAGATGATGCACTAGTATATCTCAGAGACGTTCATAGAGGCCTACCCCGAGTGATGGAAGTGCTGGAAGAGTTCCAAGCGGTTTCTGGCTAAAAACTGAACTGGACCAAGTCCTGCCTCTTCCCTCTCCGTAAACTCCAAGAACTAGAACGGTAGGGACATCATCACCTAGGATTACCATGACAAAATTATTTCTTCTGGTATCTGAGGGTCAACATTTACTATTCGGACAACGACCTGGTGCAGGGTAACTTGGGGGCAGTGTTGGCTGGCGTACGTAGCTCTTTGCCCTTCTGGACATCTTTACCGCTCCCCCTAATGGGTAGAGTTGCAATAGAAAAAATGCTACTACTACCCCTACTGTTCTACCACTGCTCGGCACTTTCGATCCCCTCCCCAATGCTTCTTTCTGGAGTTCAACACGTCCTATCCAACTTCATATGGGGTAAGAGGAGAAAGAGAGTGGGTCTCAACAAATTGTATGCTCCAATGGAGAGAGGGGAACTGGGGGCTCCACATTACAAGCTGTACCATGCACTGGCTGTTCAATGTGCCCAATCCTGAGCAGTTATCGGTTACACGAGCCACGGGGAGGGTCACAGTTACTAAACTGGCTTATGGATGCACGAAGAGACGCTCCAAATGTAGGACATCTCGTCAAAGTGGCCCAATGATGTTGGCACATGTATGTGCACGCGAGGTGCTGTCCCCCACCATGTTTGCCTTCTTTACTACTGTGGGTACTCCCGGCATTCTGTAGAGTTGTGGGCTGTCACACGACGAGACCATAGAGAGAGGCGGACATTCTTAAGTCAGGTGACCGGTATGAACATGAAACTTTGGTGACCTTTCCAGGTCTCAGGGAGTAGTACGAGCTTGATGAAGGCCGTTTCTTGACTCATAATGGCCTGACAACTGTGGTGGGTCCCTATGGTGCCCTGACCACACAGAGCCCACCATGGGCCATATGTATCAAGCCTTTTTCCCGTTTGCAAACGAGCAGATTCTCAGAATCGGCCCGTTTGCGAATTGGAAAAAGCCTTTTGGGATGTATCATCCCAAAAGGCCATAGCAAAATAGAGAATTGCTAAATTTGCGATTCTCTATTTTGCGAATGCAATTAAGGAATTGCAAATTGCGATTCCTTAAATGCAATTCTGGAAGCACCAGAAATTTGCTATTTGGCCTTAAGGAATTGCAAATTACCACCAACTTCAAGTTGGTGGTAATTTGCGATTTTCTTTAAAAAAGCACTTTTTTGATTTTCCATATGTCGCACATACATGCCCTCAGGGCATGTATGTGCGCAAAATGTGCACACATGAATATTTCAGGGGTGCAACAGGGTGTCCTTTTGGCACCCTTGCAACCTTGAAATTGCATTCTCAAATTGCGATTCTCTAATTGGTAATTGCAAATTGAGAATATCTTCCCATTCATTCCTATGGGCCTCCTAGCCCATAGGAATGAATGGGAAGGTATTCCTTAATTGCGAATCTCAATTTGCGATTCGCAAATAAGGAATATGTAGGATTCACGACATTTTTAGCAAATCCTACATACATTGCATTTTGCGATTCTCTAATTGCGATTCGCTAAAAATCGCAATTTGAGAATCATAAAACTCTTTTTTGATACATATGGCCCCATATTGTTAATGTTGCAATTGTTACTGAAACATGGCTCTGACAGGTGAGAATTTACATTACTCTAGAAGGAGTTGCTGGAATCCCATAGCCTGACCCTACACACCCTGAGAGATAAATGGGCCCTATAACTCAGGCAGGAGCTTACGGATAGGCAATGGTCCCTCACGCTGGAGCAGGTTTGGAGCAAGTTCCGAGGGTCTCTAGGAACCCATGACTCATATACATGCAGTTCAGCTACCTACATCAAACATATCTCACCCAAAGTGCCCACTTGTATATGCCCAGAGGCAGATTTGTACCATATGGTGTGGGCCTGCCCAGAGATTGAACATTATTGAACGAATGCAGTGATGACACTGATGGACATAATGGACCAACCCCTGCAGGTATACCACTTACACTGCTTACTGGGGCTGACTTCCTATATATAAGAATTTTTGGACTTGGCATTCGTTTTGCTGCAGTGCCATTTAGTGAAGGCATGGAAGCTTGCGGGGGCTCCTGAACTATCCATGTGGCTTAGGGATCTTCTTAAATGGGCAACTGCTGAGATGGCTACTTGGCATTCCCTCCTGCTACTGCAAGGCGTGGTACCACAATGGGATGATTGGGACATATACCTGGACAAACTGATGGCAAAGACAGATATACAACCACCCCGAGGTATGGGACATATTGGTTGATGCCCCAACTTATGCAGCTACCAGGGGTAAAGGGATGAGTTCCCCTGTTACCAGTAGACAATACACTGCCTGTACACCTGGATTAGCCTATGCAACCCTGCACCATCCCACCTCCCCCAATGCGTTGTCCACAATTACATTTTCCTCAGAGAGCAACGAGGGATGGTTGGTGTCCCTCGTCTCCCTCCACTCGATACCAAGATGACATTAGGCATGGCACCCCTCCACAGGACAACAACGGATGGATTGTACACAATAGACACTAAGGGTTCTGCCTCACTTGGGCACAGGAGCATTGTTGTTTAGTTACTGTGAAAAGCTGTAGTAGTTCTTATGGGTAGGAGGCACAGGTGGCTCTGCTCATCTACTGGCAGAGCATACAGGCTTTGGACACTGGAACGATTGATTGCACATATCAGGGCACTGAGACACTCAGACACCTATGGAGGCCTTTGAGCTAGAAAATTATACTGTAAAATTGTTCTTGTTCTCCTATGACCCAAATTACTCTACTGAATCTATAAGTTTGTGTGTTGTAAAATGCAATAAATAACTACTAATATCTACTGGGAAAAAAGAATGGTGTTCATCCTCAGGAATCATAACCCTGTGCTTGTTGAGAGAATAACAACTTAAAAGAGGGAGAGATTTTTCCAATGTCTTATATTTAAAGATGCTCTTTTATGCAATATTGAAGGCCCTTTGTGAGTTAGATCCCATGGCAATTTACGTAACATATTTGCCCAAGTCAACTTAATTGTCATGGCTGCCAAATTTCAAAGTATAAGATTAGCAAACTATGCTGGACGAATGCCACTGTGAAAAATATAAACCAGTTAATCCTGCACTCTATTCCTCAGATGCACATTTTTTTCTACTGCAATTAGCCAATTTGACAAAACTTTATCAGAAAATCTCAGTTCTTTGCAACTACCCTTAAGATCATTTTTTCTCAGCTGTAAAAATCACCAAAATATAAAATAAAAAGTTTCAGGCTTCATTTATAATGATCCAGCGTTATATTTGTGTCCCACTCAGTTCTCTGGAACTAAAATTGGTAGTCTGAGGGTACTCATTTAGTGAAGAACAATAGTTTTAATGGGTTGAAATGTAATTTTCACACTTTTAGCCAAAGTTCAGATTTTGAGATTGGGCTTGTTGGCAGATTTGTTTCACACTTCAGGGCATAGTTACAAGGGGATTGTGTCACTGGACCGTCACTTTTTTTGATGTTCCGGTGGTGCAATGCCCTGCATCATTTTTACAAAGTGTAATTTAGCCACTTATTATGGCTTGACCCTGCTTTGTAAATATGGTACCCTTTCACACAGGTATCTGCATGAAAGGGGCATGTAATGGGTGTTGCTGTGAATGTTCCACCACAACACCCATTGCTTTTTGACGCTGCCCTAGATTTACGAGTAGGTGTAAATCTGAGGCAGCATCAAAAACTAACACCATGCAATAGAAGGCATTAGAATGGCGCAACGAGGTGAAATACTTTTATTTCTCCTCGTTTTTGCTTTTTCTGCAGCACACATAGAAAGAGCAAAATGCCATTAGTGCTTCTTTATGTGCAGGAAGGTGTCCACTCCTGCACATAAACAATCATTAAATAATGGCTATTTGCTACATCTATGTGTGCTGCAGAATGCTAAGCTTTCGATATTTGAGCATCCACATGGCTCTTGACCCAGTCCTGACCTGGTCCCTAAACAGAATAGCATGTTACAAAATTATGATGCTTCCCAGATTCTTATATCTCTTTCAAAATTTCCCCCACAATATATCTCAACATTGGTTTAGAGAGATGAAAGCACAGGCTATTTCCTTTTTATGTCACAATTCTAGATCCTGCCAATGCGGAGGACTGGGTATGGCCAACTTATACTATACCTCCTCATTATCAATGATTGGCTCAGTGGGGGCCAGATCTTGCATATAGGTACGAGCTTGCCACAGTGGGATTCCCCCCGAATTCTAGACTTGCTTTATGGCTGTGCTGTACCCAGACTTTTCTGAAGTTCACTCGGCTGGTTTTCAAGGGGTGGAGCGCGGCGTTGTGGCACACAGGATGGTGGAAAACAATCACACAACAAACCCCCTTGTGGCATGGCAATTGGTTTGGGGGAAGTGGCGGCACTGGAGGGGTTTGTGTGCTGAGACACTATTGGTATTACTCTACTGGGTGACATTTGGGCTGGATCTCACATGGTCTCCTTTCAAGAATTGCAGCAGACCTATGCATTAACTAGGATGCAATTTCATAAACTTCTACAGCTGCGTCACGCTTTAGAAGTCGATGTCGCCTCTGGCACGAATGTCCCTGAATTTAGCCCCATTGAGGCCACATTGATGATGGAAGCCCTAGGTAATGGTGGTGTCTCCCAAATCTATCGCGCCTTGGTTATAAATGCCCCCGAGACACTCCATGCTCTGAGAACCCGCTGGGAGTCCTTGCTAAGGCCTTTGGATGATGAAGATTGGTGAGACGTTTTGATGGCTCCCAAAGTCCTCACAATCTCCTACAGACTCTGATTGATAAAGACATACTACCTACATTGTGCATATCTCACATAGGCTGTCCCGAGTGGGGGTGAGGACCAATCCAGGATGTAGCCGCTGTTCTCATTCCACAGCAGATTTCTTTCACGTGGTATGGTCTTGTCCGATTATAACGCAATACTGGGAGTGGGTGCTAGCTGAGATCTCTAGTATTTTAGACCTGCCTGTAGATCTTTCTCCCCTCTTGGTTCTATTCGGGGTGGATCATGGGGTGGGTGGTTCCCGGGCAGACGGGGCTCTACTGGGAACCCCCTTTTTAGTGCTGTGGAAATGGAGATCTGGAGTGGATTGGTGCACTCAACAAGAAAAACCTGTTTACGAAGCATGGGGTTGCCTGGCTAAACATGCCAAGGTCAGGGGCAAATGGCTTGGAGACTTGGGAGGAGGTGCTGAAATGGTATGACTCTGATGCTTACATGATGCTTGTTATTTTATTGTGTAATGAGTTAGATATTGCACTGGCTCTACTCCTGATTGTAAGTGATGTGGTTTGGGATCTTTATCTGGACTATCTGTGTGACTTGGTCTTCTGCATTAAAACCAATAAAAGTTGTTTATCAAAATACATTACATTATTAGAAATGCCACTTTTAGAAAGTGGACATTTGTCTGTACATACTGCTCTTTGTGCCTGACAGCCTGTCTCCAATACATGTCCGGGATGGGTGACAGCTGCACTTTGTGCACCCCTCTAGATGGCCACAAACACAGGAAGGGCTGGGTGTGACAGAGCACTCATCTGCATTCTGATAGCCTTCCTGGGCAGGAAGAGGGTTAGGTGGATGTCACTTACAGGCTGAACAGGCTGTGTCCTATCCTCACACAAAGCCCTGATTTACCACCCAGGGTTAGCCTGGCAGATAGGATTGGGTTGAAAGGGATCCCTGTGTACTTCAGAGAGTTCCTTTGAAGTCACCCCCTAAAAGGCACTTTTAGGTATAAGTACTGGGTCTCTGACCCCCAAAAATCAGACACTACTGGATCTTTAACTGAAACTCTGTCAGAAAGACTGCTGTGCTGCCTAAAGGACTCAACGGGACTGCTTTTCTGGATGGACTGCTTTTCAGCTTGTTGCCATGCTGCCTGCTGCTCCGTGACTCTGCTGAAGGAGAGTTGGACTTTGCCTTCCCTCCAAGTGATCGCCAAGGGCTTGCTGGCTTGCCTCCAGTTTTCTGAAGTCTTAGTTACACAAAAGACTTCCTACAACTCTACTGGTGCTGCTGGACTCTGCCTTCTGTGTGTCCAATCCTTGCCTGAGGTGCCCTCTCCAATTTCTGTGCATCAGAAGTGGGTTCTGCAGCTGTTTTGCTACAAAAGAGACCCATCGTCACCACTGCTCCGGTTGGAACTGGCACATCAGCCTTTGACGCAGAGTATGTTTGACAACAGCGGTTCTACAGCCTGCGTGGCTCGACAATGATACATTACCTTCACTTTAGGGAAGCTCGACGACGACGCAGCGACATGACTATGTGGAAAAGATCGATGCATCGTGCCCTCAGCATTGACGTTTAGCTCCATCCAAGGTACTTTCTCAGCAGGCCCTGCATGGGTCCTGTTGCCGGCCTCCCCTCCATCATGGTCAGCCTGAACTTTGGGTTTGCACAGGTCCCTCATGACCTCAAGTAACTTATTGACCGCTAGTGACTTATAAACACTGTTTTTGTATTCAATCTTTAAAAATTCATATCTTGACTTCCACTTATTGGATTTTTGTTGTTTTGGTCACATTTTGCTCTGATAAATGTTTTTTATTTTTCTAAACCTGTGTGGAATCTTTTTGTGGTGTATTCATTGTGTTACTGTGTGTATAGTTGTGTTTCACAAATACTTTACAGATAGCCTTTGTAGATAAGCCTGACTGCTCTGTTCCAAGCTACCAGAGGGTGAGCATAGGTTATCTTATTGTGTATCTAGCTTACCCTGACTAGAGTGGTTGTGCCTGCCTGGCCTGTGTACATACCTCAGCCAACTAGGACTCCCATGTCTAACAATATACTACCCCTAACCAACTGTTCTCCCCTCACAATTTCTTTCAGGAGGAACGAGAGGAAATGTGTGCCCATCTTGGCATCAGCCTTTACAACTTATAAAGTATATGAATAATAAAATGTTGCAGTTTCTCCTTAATTTTGATAGATAAAGAGATGTTTTAAGGCATATGGAAAGTGGGTAAATGCCCTGGGCCTCCACCTTCCAGGAGGCCCTCTAGAAAATCAAAACGTCTCTCTATATCACATCTGTGTATTTCTCCAACTCAGCCTTTAATGTGTTCTTCAATATAGTTTGGCCTCATGAGGCTTGAATTAGCAGAAAATGGGTAATAAAATGCAAAGCTGTTTGTTCCAAACATTGCCCGCTAAGATATGTTTTGCCTGCGGACCCCAAAATCCTCAAAATGACACTGGACAGACAAATAGCTCAGGCTACTGTCGCTGGATCCAATAAATGCAGTTTCAGAAACACCAGACCGGTTTTACCAGATGCAAATCTGCACCTGGAAAAAACAGATTATTTTCAGAAAACAGTGGTTCTCATTGGCATTATTGTTTTATAGAATTATTAAATTAGACAGCAACAATAGCTGTAAACAGTTAATGTACTGAACAAACGATAAAGCCAACACGCACACGTATAGGTTTAGTAACATTTTATAGGATTTTCTGCAATGGATATAACATACACAACAAACAAAAACTGAAAAAACAACTCCTTTGTGTGCCATGTGAAGAAAGAACCACCCTACAACAGAGCTAATAACAACTTCTAACAATACAGGACAGAAAAGTGTGTTCCATTAACAACAAACAACCACATAAGATTTTCTTTTGGCTCAAAATCTATTTTATTACATATTTCATTAAGTTGTACAATAACAGAAAGATAACACTAGAAGGGTTCATATTGCAATCATGGCAGATGACATAGAAAGTCCAAATCAAGCTTAATGGGAGAGTGCGATATACAGCACTTGAGACAATAGCAATTTACTAAAACAAGTTGGTGAACTTTGGAGTAAAAAGCATATTGCTCTTGAGTGTACACTGCCTGAGTATCTAAAAAGAAGGGAATGAGATGTTGTTCGCTGAGGAGAGTTTCCCGCTCTAGGCAGGGAGAAGGGTATTCCTAAGGCTGTCTTGGGCTTGTGAAAGTAGACGATGAACCCAAGATAAGGGAAGGGACCAGGGAGGAAGGGAGAGGTGGTCAGCAGTCCTTCAATTTCTCTTGGAGGGGAAGGGAGGGTGGAAAATTCCTGCATAGTATTCTACGGGAGGGGCAGAAGGAAGGAAAGGGGATAGGGATAGCAAATTATGAGATGGGAGTACAGGGGAGCAGCCTTGTGGGGAAGTGGGGCCTCAAAAAGAAGCAGCCTCTTTGGGGCAAAAGCGTCCCGCAACGGCGCAAGACTGATGGGGAAATCCAGTGTGAGACCACCCTCCGCTTGTCCATTTACTCAAATAAATGGAGAGCACAGAGTCGGGCGGTTGGAAACATAGATGTTCCAGTCTAGACAAGTAATCAAGAAGGGGTTGCAAGAGACATGCAAATTTCTTATCGGTGTTAGCTAATTTGTGAGTCAGCTGTTCTAGTGCTATGGTGTGCCATAGCTTTGTGTACCAGGAAGCTATAGGGGATGTTTGAGGGGATTTCCAGGCCAATGCAATGAGTTGTTTAGCCGCACCCATCATGTGTTGTGTCAGGAACCAGTCTGAGTGTGTCATTGCTTTAAGTGCTGGGGGAATGCAGTCCTAATGTAACTGTGCTATAATCGTCCCAGATTGGGTAACCCAATGTGTTCTTAGTATTTCCTTCCAGAAAAGTTGAATGGGAGGACATATCCACCATATGTGTTGAAAGTCTCCTTTCTGGTCCCCGCACCACCAGCAAGTGGGCGACATGTTTGGGCAGATAGAGTTTAAGCGGGCCGGCGTACAATACCATTGAACCATGATCTTATAGGGCGTTTCTTGCTGAGGTATACTTCTATAGATCTTTGGGCTTTCACGCAATAGGGTTTCCCATTGTTTACCCATAATGTCTTGAGCGCAGTCTGATCCCCATTTTCATTGGTATAAATGGCTGGGCAAGAGGTGGGATTGCTGTAGGACTGCATAGGTCTTGGATACTAGTCCATGTGTGCCCTCAAAATTGCGGACAAGAGATTCAAAGAGGATGAGGGGTTGTGTGGCGACTGAAGCATTAGAGGGGTGTAGAGCCCAGTGGCATAGCTGAAAATATCGGTGTCTGGCAGTGTCAAGGAGTCGGAACTCGTTTTTACATTGCTCAAAAGGTTTTATGGATTCGCCCTGGAAGGTATCTTGAAGTATTCTGCAGTCACCCTTGACCAGTGCTGAAAAAGAATCCAGAGAGAGTGCGGAGGTGAAATCTGGATTGCGAGCAATGGAGGTGTTTGGAGAAGGAAAGGTGATAAGATTCCTTCGAAGTGCAAGTCTGTCCCTTACCTCTAGTACCGTTTGTGTCGGGGTAGCAATATATGCACTCTGCAGATGCAAGTGCTTGGGGAGCCAAGCCAGTTCCCACAGTGGTCTACCTGTCACTGATTTGTCCATGTGTACCCAGTTTTTTTCGATTTCCAAATGGAGATGGGCAGCCCAGTAATAATCTTGGAGAGTGGGACAGGCCCGGCCGCCCCTATGCCTGGGAAGCATAGAGAGGGCATTGGAGATGTAGGGTCGCTTTCCCTTCCAAATAAAGGTGCACAAGTCTCCTTGTAGCTTCTTGATATCGTCTGTTGGGATGGATGTGGGCAGTGATTGAAATAAATATAAAAGCCAAGGAATGATATTCATGTTAACCACATCAAGGCGACCCAATCAGAAGAGGTGGAGAGGGCGTCACTGTCGGAAATTTTCAAGGATTGCTCTGCAGTAACAGGACCAGTTGTCCCTCATCCATGTGTTTACGGTGTTAGTACTAGTAAGGCTTAAGTATGAGATGGAGTATGTGGCCCACTGAAATGGAGTGGGAGTCTGTAGGTGAGGGAGACTGCCATGTGGGACAGTGAGATTAAGCGCCTAGGATTTGGACATGTTGATTTTATAGCCTGAAATCAACTCGAAGGCCTGTAGAGCTCATACCACTGCAGGAAGGGAGGTTTCAGGCTTGGACAGGGCGGGGAGTAGATCGTCAGCAAAAAGAAGGACCTTATGGTTATGTCCGCCGAACGGGTTGCCCGCAATGTCGCTGTTTTGTCAGAGATTAATGGCTATTGGTTTGACAGCCAGGGAAAAAGTAAAGGGGAGAGGGGTCAACCCTGTTGGGTGCCTCGAGCTATGGGGAAGGGCAGTGTCGATTGGCCATTTAGACTGATGGCTGCTGGTTTCAGAGAAAGAGTTGTAAAGCTTAAGAAGATGGTCACGTATCTGGGGGAAGAAAATCATGTAAAAAGCAGGAGTCAGTCAGTCTGGACCCGTTTTTTCCCTATTGGGAGCTCCTTGAGGGCTCTCCTATGTTCATCAAGTGAGAAGGGTTGTTCTAAGTCACGTGCGATCTCGGGAGGCAAAGGGGGCCACGGGCAATTATCCAAATATGAATCTATAGAGGTTTGATGTGCCGCCCCATCTGTGTATACGTTTTGATAAAAATTGTCGGAAGGCTTCCTGTTTATCAGGTTCCTTCATTGCCCATCCCGAGCTCTCTATTTGATTTTTGGGAATATGAGAGCGGGACTGTTAGAGGCGCAACTTATGTGCTAGGAGTTTGCCCACCTTATCGCCCCCTTCAAAAAAAATTTGCTTGAGTGACAAACACGACTTCTCGTTCCTGTTGATGCGCATGACCCGAAGTTGACTCTTCAGGATGGGTAATTGCTGCTTAGTGCATGCAGTGGGGTGTTGTTTGTCTGTATGTTTGAGAGAGCTGATTTCTTTCGTGAGGTTGGTCTCTAGCAGGTGGGCTTCACGAGCCCTGGCTATGGAGATGGAGGATATGACTTCACAAATGGTAGCTTTAAAGTCATCCCATATGGTGTGAAGGGGGATGTCAGGGACCGTGTTGAGTTCGAAGTATTCATCAATGGCCTTTTTGATGGAAGACCTGTCCACGGGATCTCAGAGAAGATGGGGTAGGCACCAGTGCGGGAGAGAATGGGGTATCAGAGTGGTGTGTCCAGGTAAGTTCAATGTATGTGTGGTCTGAAATGGAGATATCAGATATTTTGGCAGATTCCAGCTCTTTCAGGAGAGAGTGGGAAATAAAAAGATAATCAATGCGGGAATAAGAGAGATGTACATGGGAGTTAAATGAGTAATCTCTCAGGTCTGGGTGAAGGTAACGCCAAGCATCAGCAAGTCCCGCATCTGATAGCCCTTTCTTGAGTAATCCCAACATGGCCCCCATTCCTTGGAAGTGTGTGGTACTTCTATCGAGGACGGGATTCCACACCAGATTGAAGTCACCCCCTACTACGAGATTGCCGCTTGTATGGTTCAACTGATCTTCTGTATTTGTCGGATAAAGATGTCTTGTGCTTGGTTAGGTGTGTGTATATTGAGGAATGTCAAGGTGTCTATATGTCTTTCGACTGTCAATGCAAAATATTGTCCATCAGGGTCCCTAGGGAGTGTTACTAACCTGGAATAGAAGCGTTTAAAGAGGATAGCAACCCCCAGTGTCTTTGTGCTTGTGCAGGCCCAGTGTTGTGCGGAGTTTTTAGGGTGGAGCATTCAGCAGCAGTCTTCCTTGAGGAGATGAGTTTCCTGCAAATAGATAATGGCAGGATCCCTCTGCAGCAGGTACCTCTACACTTGCCAGCGTTTGCTAGGAGGGTTAAGCCACAGCACGTTTAAGGACATGAGTTTAAGTGTTGCAGTGGTGCCCATAAGTGTTGGTGGGAGTAGAGCAATGTGGCGGCATGGTGATTACTCACGCTAGTTCTGACTCTGCGGCCAGAGAGTCTAAACCCCACAGTGGATGTCCCCTAAGGCATAGAGGGATATTGGAGGTTTTGTTAGAGAGGGGGAGGGATGTTGAAGAAACTAAAGGGACAACAGGACCCAAACATGGTGACCGCTCCATCCAGATATGAGTGGGAAAAGCCATCCCTCTCTCATCTGAGGAGCAACACATAATGGAGGATGATCTAGTAAGAGGGGGAGCAGGCCGGTCGATCTATTAGCAGGTAACAACCTGCAAGGAAAAGAGATGGTTAGTGAGATCAAACAATACTTTAAACATGACGAATCTGGCTTCGGTTCGTGGGCCCACCCATGAAATGCAGAGGCCGTCGAGTGGTGTATAAGGACCGCCAGCATAGATGGATTGAATCCACAATGAGGATCAGTGGCTACATCAGGCCTCGGGCGAGTCTGCAGATTCCTGTTGAAGTTGTGGAGATGGGCGATGATGTCGTCTTTGGTAGAGTGGGAGGGCGCAGCAGCCATGCAACGATTTGTAGATCTCCTGTGGATGGACTGCCAAGCAGGCTTCTAAGTGCCAGAATTGGTGGATTGGGAGGGAGGAGGGCCCTCGACAAGAGCGTCCTCTGGCAAGTTGAGCAAGCGTTTTGCTTCTTGTAGTGAGCAAAGTGTTTGTTTCTTGCCGTTCCACTGGAATAGTAGTCCAAAAGGGTGAGTCCACTGATAGGTAATGCCATAATCCCTCAATTTTTCAGTGATTGGTTTGAAATCTCATCGCTTTTTATGTGTCAATGGAGAGAGGTCCTGATATGCTTGCAGGGTGTGTCCTCGGATAACAAGATCTGCTTTTCCTCATGCCGCTTTGAGGATAGCTTCCTTTTGCTGAAAAAAGTGGACTCCGGTCAGTATATCAGGGAGGGTTTCTAGAGATAGGGTGGAGGGCGCCACCCTGTGCGCTCTATCTAGGATTAAAGATTGGCCTTCATCTACCCCTCATATGGCAGTGAGGAGTGAATTTAGTAAATTTCAAAATGTCATCACCATCGGCGCCTCGTGGAATCCCCCTTATGCAAATGTTATTGCAGCATCCGCGATTCTCTAAGTCCTCCTGCTTTGCCTGGAGGTCTATGTGTTGTTCTCTAAAGCGTTCACCCGCCTCCACAATGTTTCTTGGTCTTCAGCCCGAGAATCCATGATGCGTTTAAGATCAACCACCCTGTCGCCCACTGCTGTGATGTCTCTAAGCAACTCATTGAGGCAGCTCTTGAAGTCTGTTTTCAGTGAGGCTATTTTTTGATGGATTTCACTTAGGAATCGTTTCATGTAGCCATGCATGATAGTTGGGTCGAGGGAAGATGTGGCAGCCTGTGGGGCGGCTCTGGTTTATTGCTCATGTTCATTGTGGCGGGCTTGGACCAAAACGAAATCACCACGTTCTCCTTGGTGGTTTTGCCCTGGGGCATAGTGGGGGGGCTGTCAACCATGAGTAGTTCATGAACAAAGGTCTAGAGAGGCTTGTCAAGAGTCTGGTAGCGAGAAATATGTTACTCAGGTGCGGTCCTGGGAGCTTTCCTGTGGGCACCTCGCTGCGGCGCAGAGCACATAAGATTTTTAAGTCCTTAGGTGTAGGTACACCCAAGCCTGTTCCTGTGTAAGACTTTGTTAGGTTTGTTTGTACTCATCATGTCAATGACGTTTCAACTCTGTATTAAATGGAGGGTCTCATCAGGACCAATTGGTAGGTCGGACATCCTTATTAAGCAGCCTTGCTACAACTGTAAACGGAATCCAGAGTGGGAGACACCCCTTATACAACACCACTCCGTGTGATGGAAAAATACGATACTCACTCAGGGAACCAGTCTTGGTTTCCCTGTTTATACAAAATAGGAGGGTGATATTAAATGAGCATAATTTGCGTGACGGCCCGAGAAACGGGTTCCTTACATGTAATGTGAACCAGCCACTTGTTCCTAAGGAGCGGTATTCACAAGGGAAGCTCTGCTCGTGCAGCAACTCACAAATGCAGAAAGTGTTATAAAATATTATTAAAACTATAATTTTGAGTGATGGCTTTGTCGTCTGTTCAGTAAATTATTTATAGCTATTGCTGCTGTCTAAATAAATATTTTTATAAATCAATGATGCCAATAATAACCCCTGTTTTCTGACAATATTTTATACCCAGGTTCCCATGGGAGTAAGGGTTGCCCTTGTTTGAGAAGGATACCCGGAAAAACCACGGCAAGGGCTGCAGGCAGAGGAACAGGCCGCCTCTGCTCACCTTTTCTGGTACCACAAGGGGAGCCCACAACTTCCTCTTCTCCCAGGTACCTTCCCTGCCACCCACCCAACATATTCTGATCTCCAATGTACCCCCCACGAATATTTACCACCTGTTCAGAGCAGGTGGTAAATACATGTATTAAACTAAAACCTGTACAAAAAGACCCAGTAATTCCAGGTCCATCTGGTTATTCCCCAATCTGGGCGCTTTAACTTGTGATCCCCTCTATCTCACAGGGAGATACCAGCTGGAATCATCAATTCTAGCATCTGTATTTCTCCACGCAGATGATGAGAACTCATAACGGCAGCTACAGAGCTTTGTGAAAATAATAGGTTTTTGTGACACATATCCATATTTAATCGCCAAACATCAGTCACTAATGGTGCTTTCTATTTCGTTATATACAGTGAGGCACCCTGAAAATCCCAATGTCAGGAGGCACTTTGTCAGAGCCAAACAAAAAGAAAGCGATTTGTATACAATTACACTTTTGGCCTCATTGTCAGTTGCTTGGAGCTATATCCCTGGCAGGCATAGCGCTCTGGACGATTCCATGATGCAGACACCCTGTAAAACCACATGTAATTCTGAAGGCGAGACTGTGGGCAACTACATCTCATCTGCCAAGGGCTGTGAAGAGGATGGTGTTGGAATAGAAGGCTGCGAGGCAGACTTAATTAAAAAGTGTGAATTAAATTTAAAAAAAATCTATCTGGTATGACTTTTAATGATATACAGTAACTTGTTTAGGTAGTATGTTATTTTTATCCTGTTTCTCTTGCGCCAATGAGAAAATGTGTACGTGGTCATTTGAACAGATTTTAAGCATCACTTAACAGCGCCAAAAAAATATTGAACTAATATTAAAAAAGGCATCCTTATTCCTGTTGTATGGAAGCTAACACAGATATTGGTCGGCTATCGGACATAATTATTTGCCGGATTTTAATATAACACATCGTTTAAATGGCAATTTGAGCTTGTGGGTGATTTTTAATTTGCCACGTGTGTAGTGAAATCAATAGTGGGAAAATTAAGCTCTCCTTTAATTAGACGTAACCTGGTTGATTTATTGCCAGAACAGACTGTTCCTGTGACTTGATGACTGGGCATACTGATCACGCTAAGCAGAATCCATAGGCTCACTTTCACCTTACATTTGTATAAATTAAATAGCACAGTTTTTGAATTGGTAGAACTACTTGAATTTCAAACCTCATCGACTTTTAACCTATTAATCTCCTGTCCTTTCAGCATATTTAGGCCCTCATTTTGAGTGGCGATATTCCACCAGGAGTGGTAACCCTTCAAGGAATTCTGCTAAATAAAATTCAGAGTAGGGCAGTGTCTCTAGGTCTGGAATTACTGGGTCCGCAAATTCCGGTCCCAGAAATCCTGGGTGTGCAAACTCCGGACCAGGGATTTGCCGCAGGCCCGGTGAAAATGGGCCCAGGTTTGCTGTATGTGAATGCACCCCCTGGTAAAACCACTGCAGTAGGCATAGCAGGGGCTACGGGCAGGAGCACAACCTGGTCCCACCCAAACCCTACTGTATGCTCCCCTCAGTCAGGACCCTGACCCCCCTCGCTGAGCAGCAGGGCTGGGCGCCAGTATTCAACAGAACATACTCAGAGCCCTGGGCAACGTGCTGCAACCGGGGGCAAACAGCACCTTTACCTGTCTTGGAGGCATATAGACACTAGTATTAAATGTTTGTGCATATGATTCCAATTTGAAAACCCACATCTGTGCAGCGGATCGCTGGGTTTCTCTTCGGTCCCCGCGAACTCCGCAGTACACCTTCTCTGCCTTTAATTTTTTGCCATCCGGCACTCCCAAACCCATCAGGCCACGTCCTGGGTCACTGAACTTGGCTCCACACGCATGGGCCCTATTTGGGATCACTGTTACATCCCTTGCCCGTTCCTCATGGAAGTGTGACCTGTGCACGTCTGTATCTTTCTCTCGGGCTCCCAATACATTTAGGGCCTATTTATGACATTAATGGTGCAGGGCCTTGCTATGCTGCCCTGCGTCACAGCAGAAGGACAGGAATGCGCCGTATTTATCCCATACGGTGCATTCCTGTCCTTTTCCCTTGCACCGTTTCAGAAGCCTAGCACCAACGCAGGCAACCTTGCACCATGGTGCAACGGTGCCTGTGCTGAAGGCAGGATTGTTTTTGTGCAGGAAGGAGCACCTTCCTGCACAAAAACAATCCTGAGAGGCTTTTTCCTCTTTCTATGTGTGCTGTAGAATGTAGCACATATAGAAAGAGGAAGTAAAACGAGGAGAAATAAAGATATTTCTCCTCATTACGCTTCCCCTGGGAAGCCGTCGCCGGCCTGGCTGGGTGAGGATTTGGCACAGAAACTAAAATTTGAGAGCAAAAATGCACATTTGAGAGATGGATAGAGGTCGGCAGCAGTATCAGAGGTCAAATACTGCAGACGGTGCAGAAAGCAAACCACTGTCAGCAGCACGAAGCTAGTGCTAACCTCAAACAGAGGTCTTCAGCCGAATGATGGCAGACTGAGACATATATTATTAGAGCCACAAAGAGGAGGCAGAAGAAAGTGATCAGAATAGCTGTAACACGCAAATGGGAGGTAATGTACAGTATAGGGCAAATATTAATAGGTCTGCTAGCCAGTCCATTGTAAGTGGGCGGGAATATTGATTGGCATTGTATTAGGTTGGCAGTAATTATTAAAGGGGTGTTAAGTTCGCTGTCAGAGAGGTAGCAGCGTATTAATGTCAGTCACGTAGCATCTACAATACCCAAGTAAAATGATAGCCTGACAATTACTGAGAACACCCTACGACAATAGGAACAGTAGGTGCAACCCTAACAGTATTTGACCACAATATATGAGAGGCACATAATAGTAACACAATAAAAAATGCAATGAAACCCAAAATGATAGAGAATAAAACAACTGATACTCCCTCCCCGTTGTGCCTAGGTGGACCCCTAGGCACCCCTGGAGACCACCTCTGGCATCCAGCAGAAGGCAGCGCCCCGCTGGGTACCGGTGGCCAGCGGCGCTGAGGTGAGTTAGCTGCACTCAAGCCTGAGTTCATGGAAACTTGTTTATGCGGCGCCCTGAGAACCTGTTGCAACTAAAAGAAGAGCCCACTTGGCTACCACTTCCACAAAATCTTTACCGCACATCAACTGTGTGCAAACCCAGTGGAGCCTATACGGCTACCACCTGGACCCGGTGAGCAAAAACTGCCGCAACTTTAAAACAAGGGGCTACCTGCTACAACCCAACCCGGAGGATGGAGATCCTCAATCAAAACTCATCAATGGATGTTGAGTCTGGCAATGCCTACCGACCTCAGCTCCATTCAATGGGAAGTAGCCATAAAGGTCCTCCACCCCCATAGGCCGGGGACTCTCCGCAGGCAAGACAGGGGAGTGCAGACATTCGCCCTCCTTGGTACACCGCCAGCCAAGTGCTGCCTAGCACCAGAAAGTCACTGCGTGCAGGAAAAGTGCGGAGGGACACCGGAAGGTGTATTTTTTGGTGCATTCCCAGGTTTACAAGGTCTTATAAATCTGGGAATGCGCCAAAAACCATGTGAGTTGCATGGGAAGACCCACGCAATGCCCATTGAATGTCTAGTGGAGAGGTGTGGTGCAGCGGCCAGGGCAGCTGACTTTGGAGCACAGGGCTCACGGTTCGATCTCCGGCGGCAGCTCAGCTCAGCACCATGTGACTCTGGGCAATAGCTCACTTAATTTCCACGACGGCCCCCAGCGCCTCACTAAGGGTGAGTAGTTCGTGCTTTACAAATACGGATTTACATTTTTTTTTACCCAGGGCAGATTAACGCAGCGCAACGATTTGCGCTGCATAGCGTTACTCCATATTTTTGGAGACACTCAGAGCCACTCAAAGTGGCTTTGCGTGGCTTCAAAAATATGACTTAAGATTTGCGTCGCTCTTGCACCACGTTGTGTGATGCAAGAGCGACGCAAACTGGGTCATAATTATGGCCCTTAGAGTCCTGATAATGATCCCGACATTCTCGAAGGTATGGAAATGTTGTTGATCTTAAACATGGACCCGTTACATTCTATTTATTAAATTGATGGGCTGTTTTATTCTTGTTTTGTTGATACACATATTGATCACACTTTATGAGTTTTTTGTATCACATATGAAAGATCAAGAGTATGTTTTGCACTAACACCCACTGCGTCAGTGTTTTTATGGCAGTTTTACATTTTGTTTTTTGATTATAATGCCATCTGACTATAAACATTGTTTTATTGTTATTAGTGATCATTGTCCTTTTTCTTACTCTCCTACCTTGGAGGCATATAGGCTCTTGTGTTAAGTATTGGCATGATCATTTGTACTTTTTGTTTTCTGGACCTAGGCACATATGTTCGGATGAATCAGTTCTTCTAAGAGAAAAAGTAGCTAGCTTTAGGACTTTTGAAAATTGATTTAGAGATATCTCGAGTAGCAACAGAGGAGGTTCCACAAATTTAAGCAACTCAGTGCCTAGGTTTCAGCTAGGAATCACAGGCATACACCTGGTAGTTGTGGCTCATGTAAAAGGTTTCCTGAAAAGAAAATGCTTGTAAAGTATTTTTACACCACCAAAAAATAATGTTGAAGTTAGTAAACAAAGTACATATATTTCTTTTTCAGTAAAACGAAGAAATATATGATAAAATAACACAAAGTTGACAGTTCTGTGCAGAAGATCAGGACTTGTGACTTATTAAAGAAAATGCTCACCTACAAAAATCGACTTCTGATAAATATATGATAATTAAAACAACACGAAGATGACAGTTCTGTGCAGAGGATGAGGACTTATGACTCTTTAAAGAAAATGCCCACCTACAAAAATTTGGGAATTACAGCGCCAAAAGAGATTACACCAATATTCGTTGGTGAAAGTAATTGCACACACATAACTAGACAATCACGGGTCAGGAAAAGTGACCAGCAGTCCTCATCAGGACTAGTGGGTAGTGTCATTCAGAGTGACCATAACGACCTGCACTTCTCCTCATTTGAGTGACCAGGCCCCTGGAAAAGGAGTCCAGACCCATTATGTAGGCTCTTGTCCAGATAGCCTGGCTCCCTGCACCCCTGTATCTACAGCAGAAGGTGGCACTATCTCGAAGGAACTGCCTTAGGAAGATATTAGGCTGATGAAACATCACCACTTACTGCTGACATGGCTATAACATGGTGCTACTTCCTCCTGGAAATGAGAACACTGCTTGAACGTTGTGGAAAGAGGCTGAAGACTCACCAGTAATCTTTAGGAGTGTTGCACTTCTTAGTCTCCAGTCATATTGCACTTCTCAGTCTCCAGTCTGTTGGTGCCCTGTCTGTTGGTGTGTCGAGAGCCACCAGAGATGGTGAGCTTATACACAAAATAATAAGAGGTGCTGGTCATGATGGCTTTGAAAATGATGCAGCCGGTTTTGGTGATGGGCAGACCATCAATGGGAGCCAATTGAGTTGCATCAGGATGGGGTTGGTATGATCATATTTCTTCCGGCCCTGGATGAGATATGCTATTGTGTGTAGGATGCCCTTACGTAGTGGCAGTGTGGTGTTTGGCAGGCCTTGGAGCAGAGTGCTACTACTATCCAGATACAAGAGTGTAAGGAATTGAACAGCAGTTCTGATATCACTTTCTACAAGTAACAGTTTAACTTTGATTGGAAGCGGGAAGTGGTGCCAAGCTGTTGATAATTAGTTTTGGCAATGTGTACCCTGAGGGTGAGGTTGGAGTCCAGGGTGAATCCAAGTGACTTGTCATTCAGTGAACGTTGGGGTTGGAAGGTGGCAATGGGCATTTCATTGTGCCAGGATTGTACTATTTCTTGCTTGTTGTCCTAGGCAAATAACAGGAATTATGACTTGGTTGGGTTGAGCATCAGGCAGGAGGAGCTGGACATACATTTCTGGATGAGGTGCAGGAAGTGCTGGAGGCATTGGCTGTCTGTAGCAGAGGAGACTTTCAGGTACAGTTATGTATTGTCAACCTATTGGTGAATGTTGATGCTGGTATCTGTTAGTAAAGACTCAATGGGCTCAATATTGATGATGGCAGGAGACAGTATAAAACACTGGGGGACTCTGCAGGTGTTGGCCATCTTTTGGGACCTGAAGGTGATAGAGCTGTGATTCAGCCTAGGGCCTCTTTTAGTACATCCATTTGGCATCTTACATTGGGTGTTTGACTTTTATCCTGGTGCTCTTATTGCACTTTTTGATTGTAGGATTACATAAAAGTCAGACAAACCAACTGGTATTTGCCAACTTTATGTCATGTTTCAGGGGCCGAGCACATGCAGTGGTGCGCTGTTAAACAGACTCCCACTGCTCAGAGTCATAATATTCTAGCAAACCATCCCTTAAAAGCAAAATATACAAGAGAGAGCATGCTAGAAGGCGAATTTCCCAACACATATAACTATTTTACCAATAATTTTGATTAAAATTAGTCATCATTTTTTACAGTGTTTTTAGGTTTTTCTCTGACCAAACATGATTGAACAAATATGTGGTCTTTACTTTGAACCTCAGAAGGTGCATAACTGGGCGAAAACCAAACAAGGTTCTTATCTAGTAATCCATGTGGGTATTGCTGCTATATCTGCAAAAAAGAGCTACAGCAAAAAATCACCCCTGTGTCTATGAAAAGCAGGATTTGTCACATATTCAGAGCCTGAAGTGAATTCGACTACAATCAGTCCTACCTAATTTTCAGAGCCACTTCCACAGACAGAAATTCCACTGTTCCACTCCGATTCCTGTTGCCCAGTGCTTCTTAGCTCAGGATGTCTGAGAAATTAAAATATTCAAAGAAAATATGAAACAAAAATGTGCATCATAAAGCCAACAATAAGTGTTAGCAGCAATATGTTCCTTTTACAGTGGTATACATTAAGACAGCTCAGTGAGCTCATGCTCCCGTTGCAGACATTTATGAAAAACTGAGGTTCGAATGTTTGCATCCTAGATGTGACCTTCAAAGAGGAAAAAATGAGTAGCCTTGAGGTATAGTTATGTGCAGCAAATTTAGCCATTATAATTTGTTTTTTATTAGACCCTACATGGAACGCTGACATTAGCTCAACCTATCAGAATGTTAGCACTAACTACTGTTGTTTGTCTGCATTCAAGGTTCACTGGTCAGGGACATGAAACAGGCATAAAGAGCAGGGAAGGATATTTATTTTCCTGTGTTGAATGTGATTGGGGATGGATACTAATAGTCACATTGCCTGCAAGCTATTTGTTGTTAACATTTGCCTTCTCAGTGTATGACTCAAACCTTGACTGAAGCCACAATTTTGGGCAAGTAATTAACAGCGCTTTAAGCTCTTGGCATAGGATATTAACTACTACAAAGAGAAAGCAGTAACCCTTAAGTGACAGTGGGAGCTAGGGCACATTATTAACAACAGACTCATCAGGGCAATCACTGGACTCTGCAGAGTTCACTGCTGTTCACTGTTTCATGCACAGGCCTCAGTGACTAGTCATTGCCTCTTTATGTGTGCTTCAATCGCATTTAGTTTTAACTATTTCCATGCAGTAAGAAAGGAATCCAGACTGTTGTATTCCACTCTTGCGCGCTCTCTGCAGAAACATTCCACTGGTGGCAGTTGGGGCGTCCGAGCGAGAGAGCACGGCGATGGCTTCTTGCGGTTACAGCCACTTAAATGAAAGTACAAATTGTCTTTACTCACCATGTCTTGTGGTGGCTACAACATCCTTTTTGCCAACGAGCAGTTTCAAGAAGTCACAAGGCGATCCCACGCAGATACTAGCTTCGTTGAGGTCCTGGTGAACCTTGCTCTCGTTCTCCTGCATCTGCGTACTCATCGACAAGCGCGAACAGACAGCGTTAATCTGCTGACTGTGACTACAGGCCGTAGCCTGTACACCTGCTTCTGCTACCACATTTTGGAGCCAGATCCTGGTCTCATGGCACAGACCAAGTGAAGGTGGCACAGCAGGTTGTATTGGCAGTTCGGGCTAGACTGTTCCCATGAGGCACAGGGTCAAGACTGATTTGCATATAGCTGGGTCTGAACTGAGGTAGCAAAGTGAGCTAAAGAATGATGATGGATTGAACCCAGATCTGTGACTGGGGTGAGTGTCTGAAAAATGTCAGCGCTCCGTCCATCATCTCCTTGTGTTTGCTTTGTTCGCCCTAAGTTGGCAGGGTATGCCCAGACGTGGGTCCCTTGCTCACTTTGCCACTGGATTCAAAATAGCCTGGCTGATGAAGGGTGTTACTCAGAAACCAGTCCCAGGATGCTTGTTTCCGGTTCAGGGAAGACCCTGCTTGGCAGTTCGGGCTGGACTGTTCCCATGAGGCACAGGGTCAAGACTGATTTGCATATAGCTGGGTCTGAACTGAGGTGGCGAAGTGAGCTAAAGAATGATGATGGATTCAACCCAGATCTGTTACTGGGGTGAGTTTCAGCGCTCCGTCCATCATCTCCTTGTGACAGCAGGTTGTATTGCATATGTTCTACTGAGTGCCTGGCACACGCTTAGTCAGGCAACTCTTTTCGCTTATGACCAAGCGCCATTTTAACATTCTGCTGTTCCGCACTCTATCATTTTTTCTACGTTGTGGTTACGCACTCAATGTGACTGGTTGCTAGGCATTTCCTTCGTCCTGCTTCACTCCTGGTGGCCATCTTAGTTTGGGGAGGCTTCCCTATCTACACTAGTAATTCCAAGGCTTTCGGCTTAGTTTGCCTGCACATTCGGTGACAGGCACAAACGTTTAAAGGTTCTTCTTACACCTGCACTGTCGGTGAAAGGCACACCTTGTTATTTCCAATCAACATTTCTGTAAAGGTATTCAGCTTAGTTTGCCTGCACGTTCGGTGACAGGCACACCTGTTTAACTTACTTTAATGGTTGTTGCCTGCACAGTCGGTGACAGGCACACCTCATTCACTATTTGGCATCCATGTTTTAGACACATACTTCCACTTTACCTGCCCAATTATGTCAGGCACACTGTCTACAATTTAACTGGTTTATAGCAGACTGCACAATTGGAGTAACTCTTACCATGTCAATTGCTGCTGCAATTATTTTGGGAGTGCCATTTATTTTTCTCATTCTGCGTTTCACTGGTGCAAGGGTATTTTTTTCAGTGCTAATCTATGTTGGTGACATCCTTCTTGGGTGGCATAAAGTGTGGTTCAGTCTGGATCTAGCTGTTGACCAGCCAGAAATACAGAGTTGCATTTATGACTTTGATGGTATGGGCCATATTTGCGAGTTGCTAAGTGTTTTGTTTACAATTTTTTTATTTATTTTATTTACAGCAGTGACATGTTCTCCTATTCTGCATGGTTTTATGTTTAAGTTGAGTATAGAAACAGTGGGTCACACGACTGGACCTCTCTCATATCTACCTTCCAGGATGGTTACAGCTGCTTCTGTCTACTTTGTGGTACTTCGTCTGGTCAGGCAGTTTGTGAATCCACCACCCCTTTTTTAGAGTCACCTGGCAGTCCTAGCATCCCAACGTTGGTTTGATGAATTTGAAATGTATCTCAGTGCTATTGGCACATCTAGATATAGATCAGAAAGAAAAATATATATTTTTTGCATTCATTGGACTTTGAGGGTAGGGAGGATTTTAGACACCTACCTGATCTTGTACTAGCCGATGGAGAAGACTTGAATGACTACCATGTTGTAGTAAAGAAGTTAGATACCAGATTTGACATTCAGCCTAGTTTAGTTGTTCTCCGTCACAAGTTCTTCAATCATATCAAATGCAAAATGAAGATATTGGCACGTACATAAGTGCATTAAGGAAACTTTGTTCCCAGAGTGAATTCGGAGAGTTTAACGACCAACTGGTTAGAGATCAGTTCCTTGCGCACGGCTCTGACAAACATATTCAACAAAAACTGTTAAGCATGGGTAATCCTACTTTGGAAGACATCATAAAGGTTGCTAAAAGCATGGGACTGCATAAGATGTCCATTAAGGAACTCAATCCAACATCCTCTTCAAGGGAAACTGTAAATGTTAATGCAGTATCGCCAGGTCACATCAGTCGCAAAGATAATAAGCAGGTTGATAAATTTTTCTTTAAACAAACTAATATATGTTTTAGGTGTGGCAATCCGCCACATGTTAGAGATGGTAGAATGTGTCCAGCAAAAAATATCACTTGTAGGAAATGTGGCAAATTAGGTCAATTTTCAAAGTTATGTCAGGCAGCACAAAGAAGAGTACCCAAGGTCACCAGTGTTGCTGATGAAAATGAAGAAGCTAGAGAACAGGTCTTGACCAAAGCTTTCGAAGGTATGATGGTGGGGGTCACGGATGATAATATAGTGGAGGGGGATCACGGTGAGTGTTTTGATCCCTATGTTGATATTGCAGTGGATGGTAAAGTTTTACATTTGCTGGTTGACTCAGGAGCGAGGATCACTATGATAACGTCTGAATTATATCGCGCAACATGGGCAGATAGAGTGTTGTTTCCACCAGACAGAGCCCCAGTTTCATACGAAGGAAGGAAAATTGAGTTAGAAGGTTACATTGATGATGTTTTATAATTCAGGGGGGCAAGATTCAAGGCAAAATCTATGTGGCTGTGAGAGGATTAACAGTTTAGGTTGGTTCCACCAAGGCCTTTTCGGTATGGTACTCAGGTGGGGAACTAGTGAACAGGTCCTAGTCATCAAAGATGCTCCATCATCTTTTGCTTTGGAGGATGAGTTTCACAATGCTTATTCAACAGGACTGGGTAAAATTGTGGGTTTCAAACACAGAATAAAAGTCAAGCAAGGAGCCATTCCTGTCAAACACAAGGTTAGGTCTGTTCCATTCAGTCTTAGATAGGTTCTCAAATTGGAACTAGAAAAACTCCAAAGCAATGGGGTCATTGAACCCATTGAGTCTAGTTTGTGGCTTTCGCCTTTGTGGTTGCATGCAAAAGGAATGGTGCATTGTGCTTGTGCATTGATTTGAGAAGCTTAAACAAAGAAAACTGGGTGGACTCATTTCCTCTTCCCAAGATCAGTGATCTTTTGGAGAAGCTTAGAGGTGCGGAGTGGTTCTCCAAAATTGGTTTGGCCTCAGCGTATCACCAGGTGGTGTTAGAAGCAACGTCCTGCTATTACACCGCATTCAATTCTCCTTTTGCCACATTCCAGTTCTGCATGATGCCGTTTGGCTTGGCATTCGCAGCTTCAGTGTTCCAACACATAATGCACCAATTGTTGAGGAAGATTGTAGGTGTATTAGCTTTTCAGGATGATGTGTTGATCTTTGCTCAGCATTTAGAAGATTACGACAAGATCCTTGGGTCTGTTCTACACATTTTTAAACTAAAGGGGTGGTAGTAAGGAATGGAGAAGTGTGAATTCTGGAAAAGAGACATTACATTTTTGGGACATGTGATATCAAGTAATGGCATTTCTCTCAGACCTGGTTTGGTTAAGGCAGTTGTGGATTGTCCCACACCCAAAAACAAGGACGAGCTGTGTTTGTTCATTGGGATGTGTGAATATTATGCTATATTTATACTGGACTACGCATCTAAAATGAAGGTTCTCACTAATATGCTGAAGACAAAGGTTCTATTTGTTTGGGGCAGTTTGTGCCAAGACACGTTTGAGTGTGTTAAGTTTGAAATGATGAATGCTAGGACGTTAAGTCCTTATGACCCTGGTTTGCCTTGTACCATCACCGTGGATGCCAGTAGATATGGTTTGGGTGCTGTTCTTACTCAGTGTTCTGACGAGAGCGATGTTGTCACAAGTTATGGATCCAGGGTATTGAGAGAACCAGAGTTAAATTACTTGGTGGTTGAGAAGGAGTTGCTGGCATGTTGGTGGGCCAGCGAAAAATTCAGGAGTTATTTGTGGGGCAGAAAATATGTCATACAGATGGACCACAAACCCCTTGTTTACATTTTGAGTGGTGACAAGATTAAATACACCACTCCTCGGATTGCCCCTTGACAACAAAATTGCTTCAATATGATTTTGGAGTGAGGTACATTCCTGGTAGAGAGAACATCACAGCCGATTTTCTTTCTAGATTACCAGTTGGAGATCAAGACACTATAGATCTGGAGGGTGACAAGGAAGATTTTTTTATAGCACTTTTTGACGCGGGTGAGTGTAAGGCGTGTTCGAAGAATGATTGGATGACAGCCAGTGAGAATGATGTTGTCCTGCCATTGGTCAAAGACTTTATTGTTGGTGGCTGGCCTTAGGAGAGGAACTTGTGTTCAGAATTACAACCTTTCTCTAAAGTGGCGGAAGATCTCTCCATTGAGGATGTAGTGGTGATGAGGTGTGACTGTGTGTTCCCCCGGATGTTATCCGTTCATTGTTGGTTAATAATGCTCATGACGGACATCTCGGTTCAACAATGACAAAAAGAAGGATTAGAGCCCATTATTGGTGGCCCTCGATGGACAGGGATGTTGATACGGTGGTGAAAGAATGTGTGGTGTATAGCAGAGAAAGGATTCAAGGTTGTGACCCCACCTCTACAATCGATACCTTTGCCTGAGAGGCCATGGTCAAAGGTAGGCATTGATGTGGTGGGACCTTTTTATTTTCTTCCACATCACTTAGGTTATGCGTTTGTGTTGATAGATTACCATAGTAAATGTCCGGAAGTACATTTCTTTTCATTTTCCACAGCTACCAAGGCAGTGTGTTTCTTGAAAGATATATTATTGAGGAAAGGTTTCCCAGAGTTTGTTTTATCAGACAATGGAACTCAACTTGTGAGTCATGAAATTAAGTTGCTCTGGATGAATCTGGTGTGAAACATTTGAGGAGCTCTCTCTACCACCCACAAACCAATGGTTTGGTGGAGAGGATGAATAGAGTTGTGGTTGAGTGCATAAAATGAGCCAAAAACCACCAGTGTGATGTAGATGAAGCCATGAAGTCCGTCTTGTGGTTTTATCGCACATCACCCATTTCACTCACTAAGGTGTATCCTTTTGAGCTTCTTAGAGGACGCCATTCTACATCTGTACTTTTTCCAGCATGGTTGGCCAAAGCGGCACAAAGGAAAGTTACTTCATAGTTTGATCTCAGGTCAATGCTTAACAGAGTGGAAGGGTTACAGATGAAAATGAAAGACAGGTATGATGTTAAATTATTGGTCAAACAAACACTGTTTCGACCAGGAGATTTTTTTCGGGTTAAATGTGAACATTTTGTAAAGAAAGGTGGTGCAGCTATGGGGAACCTTTGACTGTAATGAAGGTGTGTGATAACGCAGTGATGGAGGAGAGTGGTCACTGGTGGGAAACTGGCAAAATTGTGAAAGTCCATGATGGAGTCTGGAATGAGTCTGAGGTCTGTGAGAACACTGGTCCCAGACAGGTGGAAAATAGTGGCAAGATTAATAACGGTCACAAAGAAGTGGAACAATGGGTGTTGTACCATGGAGACTCAGTGATGATTACATGCAGTAATCTGTGTGCTTTGTGAAAGTCATTGTTTATAATAAGATTTGTATTGTAGCGCTGACATTTGGCTATGGTTTCATGGTTGGTTCCTTTTTCTTTTGGGTTGGTTAGAGATTTATTTATGTTTAGAGTTTGGGGAGTTGTGTTTATGTCTTTCGTATCTTTTATGTTATATCATTACATAGAATGGGTCACCTTTGTTTTTTTTTTTATAAACAAATAGAGATAATATGTTGTGACTATTTCCATGCAGGTAGAATGAAATGCAGACTGTTGTATTCCAATCCTGTGCACTCTTGCAGAAATGTTCCACTGGTGGCAGTTGGGGCGTCCGTGAGAGAGAGCACGCAGTGGCTTCTTGCGGTTACAGCCACTTCAATAAAAGTACAAATTGTATTTAGGCACCGTGCCTTGTGGTGGCTACAACACATTAATCGCATTCTCTTTACACCGTGCCTCATGAACTCAGCCTCAGGCTCCATTCCCCTCACTCTCTCAATTGGCACATGCTATTTGCCATACCCAATGCTGAGAGGTGAATGGACATCTTTTCTCTGATATTCGAGCATGTGATGGAGGTACATTCCTACGGCCAGCTCAGTCTCAACCGCTAATGCCTATTTATCCATATGTTCAATTGAAATTGCTATTTTCTTCATATAACAACATGAACCATCACCACATGATATTAGTTCGATCTAGGATATTCAAATGTTGCTTGATTTTGCAAAACTGTCTTTTCACGTTTTTTAGTGAAGAAAAAAACAAAAAAGAATACGACATTTAAGAGGTGAATTTTAAGGCAGCTACATTTTTTCACACAAACATCTGTTTAACCTTTGAGCTGGGAACGTTAGTGATTCTGCTGAAGCTCTACAAGCCTTTCAGATATACCGGCCTGATGGAAAATAAGTTTATCTCTCTCTAGAGAAGTCTGTGTTTGTTGAACTCAAATTACTAATTGCATATGTGCAAAACATTGTAATGTTATAAACTATAATACAATAATGTTGTATTGACATGGCCAAATTATGCATGTATCGGCAGGGACTATGGTTGAAAGGTGAGCTCGCCGATAGCGTCATGGGTAGCTATGCACGAAGGTCAGTCCACTGTCTCTGAAAAAGATAGCTAGAATTGGGGCAGTGTAAGTTGGTCAGATGTCAGACTGCCCTACTGTCGTTTTTAGAGTTTTTGGGCTGTTTATCGCACATGTGTTTTCCCATCCAGCCCTGAGGTGTTCTTAAATTGAATGTGGTAATCTCTCTCTGAGGAAGGAACTGCTGGTGCCCTGTGAGCAGTAAGTGGCCACCCACCCAACCACCTAACAGCATGAACTAGTGGCCTGTCTCACATCTACTAACTGCCACTGCTCAGAGCCCAGTGACTCCGAGTCCTATACTTACTGCCCATGCATCCAGTCCATATAGTGAAATCCGCCTGGTGTGCTGCTCAGAGGCGAAATCAATCATTTTAGAGCGAGAAGAAGCAGATGCGCCCTCTGCCTCGTGGTAGCCTCGCCTATTGCCCAACAGAAGAATCCCACCATTCAATAGATCTACAAGCTCGGACCTCCACTGGTATATTCCCACATCAGCAAAAGTCCCCAACAACTGTGTCTGGCATGCAAATGTCTGGACAACACCTGATGTTTTTTTAGGCATCCTGTCGAAAATCAGACTCATACAACCAACTCCATATACCATTTTGGTATGATGAATTTGGCGAAGTGATAGCATATTATGCCCCTTTCATGCCAGTGTTTTACTGATAGAGTACACTGTGTCAAGGCAAAAGGGGAGGGCTCCCTAGCACCTGGGTGGCACAGAGAACCCCCTTCCTGAGTGGGGACAACCCACAGCACGCCCCCTCCTAGTAAAGAGATGTTCTCCTGGTTTGCTTGTCAATGTCTGTCTGGGAATGACATTGGATGTGGAAAATGTCACACTTTGCTCGTTTTCTCACCTGCCAACGTGTACTTCTTATCTACTACCCACTTATGACCAGTGTAAGGAAAATTACATCCACTCATGTGGACAGTATTTTTCGGTAAAAATGAAGTAAAGAAGATTCCATCTCAGTATTCTCTTTGTTTAGTGAAGAGCCGAACTATACGTAGGTGAGGTCTTTAAGTAATTTATTCGAGCGTGGGCAAGGTACAGAGCAGCGCCAACCTCCGGCTGCGCCCACCAGCTCCCCCACCATTTGTAAGTGCCAACCGCCCGAGCCCGCCAAACATTCTGCCTGTAACACTCAAAATACACACTAACATCACACTCTTCGTCAGGTAAAAGACTGACAATGGCAAGCGCCCAGAAGTCCTACAAACTTGGTTAGCACTATGCAATAACAGGAAATCTTTGATCGGGGCTGAAAAGGAAGGCAACGACTGAACAGATGAAAGATGGAGTGAAAACTGCAGATTCAATATAGACATAAAAGGTTGCTGAGTTCAAAATCATATTATTAGAAATGGAGTTTGACATGAAAATATATGAAGCTCTCCTGCAGTCCCTGTCTCTGGAACTTTTGGTTACACATTAATTACTAATGCCTAAACGTACTCAATGTTTCTTAGTAATGATAAAGTCCTAAACTTACATTTAGAGGAAGGAGGGCTCTCACCCACAAGACTTCCTGTTTCACCCGGTGTCCACACGTTTTGGTGACTTGTTTCCCCTGTGTTTTTCCCTTTAACAGTTAAAAATCCTATGAATCTTGGAAAATTTACCGTGTGTTATGGTAAACATAGCTGCAATGCACAGATATTAACATGGCCACATTATTGAAAGTGAACCTGGAGCACAGTGGGCACTCGAACCTGCTTTTTGCGCACACTGGTCACTTTGATATTATAAAAGGGACAACAAACTATTTCATGACACAGTCTTAAGGGGGAGTCTCCTTTGTATGGCTGTGTGGCTCCATGAAAATTACCTAATTGTCTGGGGCGTGGTCCCATGCAAAAGAGGCAAACCTTTGCACCCATGTAGTATTTTAGACATGGGCACACATGCAAAGAATCTGTCAGGAGGTACATTGACTGTGTGCCAAATAGAGATGGCACATAGTCAGTGCTTCCCTTGTGTTTACCCCTGAAAAGGGGAAACTGGGATCCCAGGGACACCCAAGGTTTTCCCCTGCAAGTAGTTATAGGCACTATCTGCATTCACCTGCAGGGGGATCTCTCCTGGTATTGGAATGTCTCCAGCGACAGAGACCCCTTTCTATTTCCGTCCTTCAAATTCATATTTATTTTGGGATGAACTCCAATAAGATCGAATAGCAGTGCCAACAATTTGCTTGTAATCTCCTTTTCTGGCTTTTCAGGCGCTAATGCGAAAATATATATAATATGGCAGTAATACAGAGCATAACCTAAAACCAACATTAACTCTAAATGTAGATACATTTGGTTACATCAGATAAGTATCACTAATAAAATTCCTAATTCTGATCATAATCCAAAAGGAAATTAAATGAATTAAGAAATAATTTTAAATGCAATCTCATTAGTAACCTTTATCTAACCATAACGCTAAACCAAACCCAAACCTTACTTAAAGTTAAATTAAAATTATTTAAATTGAATTAGTTCAACCTCATTTAGATAATTAGCATTAACCCAAACTAACGCAAGCCTTAAATAAAAGTAAAATAGTTTTAAAAGCTACCATAACCTGTTCCTAATGTTACCACTAACCATAATCCTAAATTGTTCAAAATAATTGAATTAATAATAAATAACAATGAAGTAATCATAATGTTGCTCTACCCTGAATTAAATTAATTTAAATTAAGTTAAATAAGTAGCCCTTACCTAGCACTAATCCTAGCACTTGAACTTATCTTGTTTTATAAAGTGTCTTCTTCAACTTAGAAGTGGCAATTGCAATATGAGCCTCTGCTATAATGGTTCCTCTTTGTAGTGGATCTGAAGTGCTGGGTATGCAGTAAACAGAATATTCATGTAATGCAGTGATGAGTTCGAATCCTAACGAGACCCCAGTTTTTGAGGTAGCTCAGACAATTTCTGTTGAGATCTGTATGTGATCTACAGGTTATAGGTTCTTATGTCAGTAAGGTTGACTCAGCCTTTCATCTTTCTGAAGTCGCTAAAATAAGTATCAATTTCAATTGGATAATAATAGTCATATATAAAATATGCTGTGTAAAGTGTTTTAGATTAAGACAGTATATGAATACCAGATTATTATATTTGCCTGCGGTAACTTAATAAACTATTCATTATTTTTTGTATATTTGAAGGGCTGCGGCCGTGTGCTGATTTGTGTCCACGTTTCTTGTATACAACCTGTGTCTTCTACTCCCAGGCTTATTTTACCATAACCAAATGCAGCTCACTGGACCAAGGATCCAGTGTTGAGACCTTTGTGTAACTTGAAGGCCACAGTTTTAAATCCAAGTGTGTTCACTCAGCCTATATAAAACCAGTACTCTTGAGTAGGTTAATAGAACATTTGCTAATGCAGGACCTTAAACTTGGTCCAAAAACTCGATTCAATCTCTGTATAATCAATCAGTTTTTACTAATGCTGTATTCTTTTGTGCAATGGTGTTATTTACCCTCACGCAATCCAAAGCATCTCTCACAAATGTTATTTGTATCACCATTCCATTATTAAGTTATACATCCTCCTCAAAAACCCTACCCCCATTAAGCAGCTGTACCTCATAAAAGTGCCCCATTGTCCCAGTGCTTGATTTGTAAAGAAACAAGTGCCAGGGCCCAAGGTGTTTTCGGGAGACAACTGCTACCTGTACCACCCACTGCCTCTGCCAGCACTGCCAAATGATAGTATCACTGTTATCCACTATCACTCTCCAACAAAGGTGTCAATTGTGTCTATACGGTGTCATTCAAAGCTCTAAAAATGGCCTGGGTGAGGTACTATTACTTTAATTTGAAAGTGCATTGACTTTTTAAACACAGGACTACTATGTGGTGGACTGTCATTAAGTGTGCATTTAGACATGATTGTTGTTGTGCCTTGAACCCTGCTACACATTAAATAGATATACAAATAAAATGTTAATTATACATAACATCACAAGGCTGCAGTAAAAAAAGAAATGTAACCATTACAATATTAACACAGTGTTGAAGTTTATTGCAGTGAGGGTGATTACTATTCCACCACTACTCGTGCATATATGTATATTGGCATGTCCCTGCCCATGGGCTTCTGGATAATGGGGTTTAGTTTCAATGATTAAACTTGATAATGAAGAAGTGTAGACAGAATGATAATTGACCTAATGGCAATTTGCAGCTGTACTGTAAACCAGTAGTTTTTAGATCCCAACCACAGACAGTTTTAGCTGTCTGTTAGCCTATTGTTTCCAGTACATTACATATAAACAGAGTGAACTTTGGATCAGTCCGATGGACATGATTGGGTGACTTTGTGGTCTGTCTCAGTTGTCTGATTTTTTAAAATACATTTTTGTTTTGATTTTATTAACCAAATGTATGATCCTGACTTGATGGGTTTTCTACCCTTTCTTGTGTTTGGTCTGCCCAGGATCCTTTTCATCTCACATTCTTCTGACTGGGCCAGTTGTATTCTTCCACTCCATACTTGAAGGGACTTTTTATTGTTTATTTCACACTCCATGGGGTGCATGAGTTTTCTAGCTCGCACTGCCTTGCACTGTCTTTTAATGCACATGCACTCCAATGCTGTCCACCCAGCTCCCCTTCCCACTGCCCCCTGTGAAAAGTATTTTTTTAAATTTTTACAAGGCCTAACAGCTGCAAGCGCTACTGGGCTGCTCCCATCCTGATTTATTATCTCTATACGACTGTACGCACTCTTTTAATCCCTCTCATTACCCGATGCTGCCCGCCCTGCAGTCCGTCAATTTCTACTTTATTTTTTTATTTTTTAGGAGGGTGTGACATCTGCGAAATTGTGCTGGGCTGCTTGTTCACTTTTTGTGCTCTGCACACACTTTGGGGGATATTAGCAACAAATGGCGATATTTATCGCTAACCGTGTTTTTTTCTATCGCCGCTGAACGCCGGAATCTATCGCCATGTTAGCCGCGTATTAGCAACACGCCGCTAACAGGCGATAGCTTCCCTTTCCGGTGGAAATAGATGGCGATAGATTTAACGTGACGGCGATAAAAAATCTCACGCTAACGTAAAAAAAGTGGCGATGGACCAATCAGCGACAGAATCCGATCACTAATTGGCACCAGGCCTGCATTTTAAGCGTTCAGTGCGAAAATGCACTATAAAAGGCCCGCCAAGGAGAAGAAAAAAAATGGAAAAAACCAGAGAAGCAATGGATGAAGCTGGGACCAGTGCTGAGGCCACAAACAACCCCAAAAATACCCAGGAGGACCAGCCAGAGACCCATGTGAAGGCCAAGAGGCAGAGGAATCCTAAGTTCAGCAACCAGGAAAACCAGGTCCTGATTGCGGAGGTGACTGAACACCAACAAGAACTGTTTGTCACCTCCACAGTGACATTGGCAAGAAAAAAAGAAATATGGCAGGACATTGTGTCCAAGGTGAATGCTGTTGGGGAGAGAAGGAGGACAGTGGACGACTGCAAGAAACGCTGGCATGATACCAAGCGCAAAACCAAGGAGAAAGTAGCAGCCAACCTGAAAGCAGCTAAGCAGACTGGAGGTGGTAGTCCAGCGCCACAGGAGAATCTGGATGAGTTGGAGGAGCAGGTGTCCCAAGTCATCAGTGAGGAGACGGTGGTTGGAGTTGCGGGCCAGGATACTGCTGAATGTGACCAGACACAACAACACCAGGGTGAGCATCAACCAGGGACGGGGTGGACGGGGGTGGATGGGCCCAGTGGCACTCATGTACAATTAAATTAATTGAAGTGCACACCCACAATTACTGTGGATCATGTCCCGGATACCCCTGTCCATGGTGGCATAGGGACATATCACCCTTCTCGAACAACACATTGCACGACACACATTGGCGGGCACACAGACTTGTAAATGTGCACAGAAAAGTAAGCCCAACATAGTCCAAGATCAACGTCAGACCACTCCATAAGTGCTACATCAAATGACAAAGTGGCACAACAACTTGAGATGCGGCAGGGTGGCAAAATGACCCCCTTGCCACATCACCACGCACATACAAATTGCCACCACAAGGACACATCTCTCCCTGACGCCAAACAATTGTGCACAATGCTGCAGGTGTGCTGACATTGGTGGTGGCATGCCTTATCGTGCACATGACCAGTCACATTCACAGTGCATCCACAGTTTGGCGTCAGAGAGAGATGTGTCCTTGTGCAGGCAATTTGTATGTGCGTGGTGACGTGGCAAGGGGAAATTCTGACATCACCTGCATTTCCAGGCAATGTGCCCCCTTGCCTGTTCATGAGATGCAGTCCGGTGTACACCAAGTGGGGAAACATCTAGTGAGTCTGCATACCACACACACATGCAATGTCACAACAAATTGACCATGTAGGCCGCTGGATAAAAGTTGCACATTCAAAATTGCACACAAACAGCACACTTCACTCAAAGGGCGATGGAATACAATGAGCAGGGGGACATGCCTACAACACCACAGTACGTGGACAATGCAGATCAGGAATGTGTCACACAAATATGTACTGCATGCCTTGTCTGTGTGACATACTCCCTGAACCACAATGTGCCTGTAAAGCGGTCTCACTGCCAAAGTATGACAACAAGCAAGGACAGCAAATTTGAAACAAATAATGACAAACGCCCAAATTCCACCCTCAACCCTTAGCTAAAATTGCGCTCCTACACCCCCAAGTGTACACATTTGCCATACAGAAAATAGCATCCCACATCAGTCCTGACGTGAGTTGCCCATCACACCATCATGTGCAATTCAACATAACAGTTTGGTAAGTCATCTGTGTCAGTGAACAAATATGCAGTCAGGTAGTCATCATCCACACGCTAAGCCAGGCATTGAATACCAGAACCAGGACAGCAGGTATCATCCATTTCAGCAGCTGCATGGCACATACACAAACACACATCACCCGCCCATTTGTATCTCTTGTGAGGGTGGTGGTGACCAGGCCTGAGCACCATAAATAGGCATCATGAAATGCACATACATCAGAAAACTGACCACTTACACACCACACGTGTTGTCAACCTTGAGGGTAATGGGTGTTGACACTATGGGGCATATCATCAAGCCCCTATCACCACCACAACATCACTTTTTGACGTCTTGGTGGCGATAGGGTCAGCGCCCCATTATCAAGGCAGCGTTAAGTCACTTAACGTGTCTTAAAGGCACGTTAAGTGGCATTACGCTGCCTTGAGAATAGGGCCCCTTTCACGCTAAACTTTGTGTGAAAGGGGGCGTGCAGTGGGTGTTGTGGTGGGCGTCCCACCACAACACCCATTGAAGTCGACGCTGCCATCCATTATCAAGGTAGGCGATTATAGGTGGCAGTGCCGCTCTCAACACCAGAAAAATCCTGGGCCTAAGGTTGCAAAACTAGGAGAAATGTATTAATTCCCCTTGTTTTTGCTTGTTTCATGTGTGCTGCCTTGTGCAGCCCACATGGAAAAAGCAAAATACCATGGTATGTTCATGTACAGGAAGGTGTCCCTTCCTATACATGAACAAACAGTACTTCAAAATGCCATTTTGTAACTTCCATGTGTGCTGCACGAAGCAGCACACATGAAAGTTACAAAATGTCTTCTTAGGTTTGTCCATGTGCAGGAAGGAACTACTACCTACACATAAACAAACCTCCCTGCTCGCAGACACCCTTGCACTCTGGTGCAAGGGAGCCTGCGCTGGCGCTAAGCTGTGTAATTTTGTGCCATCGCAGGGGGAAACACCAGGCTGCACCATATCCTTGTTAACATGGTGCAGCCTGGCGTTACCAAAGTGGTGGCGCGAGGCGTGAAGCCAAGATGGCTAACGCCACTCTCCGCCACTTCTTTGGTAACATGTCCCTGTCTGTTCAGACAGCAACAACAATAGAAACTCACGCCGAACCATACTCACAACGGGTAAGCCAAACGGAGGGCAGTAAGCAATGCATGCAAGAAAAAGCATGAAGGACGACATGCACACAAGACAAATCACAATAGACAAAGCAACATGGATGTCCATGTGTACTACATAGTGCAGCACATGTTGAAGCAGTAAGTAAGCTCTCATTGCTAATGTGCCTAAACGGTGCCCTACTCACACATAACTATACTTGCACAAAACACATGCACATGTGCAGTACCCTGCAATGCTGCGTGTCCGTGAGCCACATTGACAAGGCAAGTGACAGTGCATGATAAATAGCATGCCTGCAGGCCCAACATATTAACATGGTGCAGGCCACCTCACTGAGGTGGCTGAGTGTGGACAACATCCTTAAACAAGCAAGTCACACTCTGACACATCCTCGTGTACATACAACCCCTGACGTCAACAAGACACTTGATGTCAAACAATGCACAAGTCTCCCAACTCTGACCAAGACCTATATTCCACCCACATTGCCTCATTCCAGCATTGTAAATGCACAGAACTTAAAGGCCCACTGCCTGAAAGGTATAACGGGCAGCTAAACCAAAGCTGCAGGTGCCACCATCACACAATGCAGTGCGCACACACACAAATCTGAGCACATCAACATTGACTACTATGTGGGCCAAATTGCATTACTCACACAAATGAACAGAGGACACAACTTCTGACGCTTGTGTGTAGATATTGTACAATCACATTTGTCATAGCTGGAAACTGTGAGATGACAATGTACAACAACAACATCACATCTGCAATGTCCTCAAAACCATCACTATCCCGCAACAAACAGGCATCTCACCAAAAACAGTCTGAATGTACACTATCCTGCAGTCTGCTTGTAAACTCATCCAATGCATGATCATACATGATGAACACTGTTAAACTGTATCTCCCCTATCACATTGCAGAGGGAGAGACATCACCTCCTGGACAGCAGACTGGCCCAACATTCACTGATGACGAGGATGATTACCCCACCATCGATCAGGAAGAACTCCAACATCTGCTAGACTCCTTCATCACCCCACCTCCAGGAGCAGGGCAACCCAGCAGCATTGCGGCAACCCCACCCCCTGCACAAACCAACCAGCAGCAAGCACCTCCCACCACAGCTGGCTCCCAGGACCTCCAGGGCCCACACCTGGCCTTCCAACGCCGTGTGCTAGAGGTCCAGCGGGAGATGGCTGAACAGGTGCGGGTGGGGTTTGAGAGCCTGGCGGAAAATCTTGAGGCCATACGTGGGTGTCTGAGTCCCATCTGGGACCACATGCAGAAGATCACGGACACCCACAGCCTGCTCGATGCTCTCCAACGGTCCATGGCTGACATTGCTGGAGTCATGATTCTGAGACAACAACAACTGTCTGCTCAGAGTGGCTCCAGCAATGTCAGCCAGGACTTGGCCAACATCTGTCGGATAATGGAGAGCATGGAGCGGATGCAGGCACAAGATATGGCTGCCAGGGCCGCACACCAGCACGATGTAGCTGGGATCTATCATGCCCTGCACCTGCTCATCACTTCATTGCTGCCAGAAGGTCTGATGAATGCTGCTGCTGCTTCCACATCCTCAGCTCCGCCACCTGATGTGTCAGTGCCTCACAGTGCTGCACCCACTATACCACCACCCACATGTGAGGCACATGACAGATCAGAGGACGAAGAGGAAGATGAAAGTGCATTTGTGCTAAGGAGAAAGCGGTAGCATCCATCGACGCCAAAATGCCAGTTTTCTCCTTGGTGCCGGGCTTAGTATCATGCCACGGAAAATCTTCTTGCACTGTCTTCCACTGTCCCCCGACAATCACCTTGGACCTCCACATGGACTGCCATATCACTGTTTTCTTGCCAATGACACTGCAATCAGCCTGTGGCCTGAACTATGCCTCTTCCCTTGGCCCTGTTACCACCAAATGACTCTGTCTGGCCCTTTAACGGGCATCCATGCAATGTGGGCATGTATGGCCAAGCACTGGTCCTGTCTTCATCCTCTGAATGTAAATAAAATTATTTAACTCACACAGATGTGTGTCGTTCTAGACCAATCAAGTTTAGAAGTTTGTAAAAAGTGTTAGGACACTGATTCACCCAGAAGGTACACCAAGGGAAATACGAGCAATGTACATGTTTTACCTGATACAGATAGGCAGTGAGATGAGCGTGTATGTGTGAACTAGCTGTGCCCCCATTGCTACAAAACAACCATCTAGTAATATACCAACCTAGCCCCACGTCCATTAAGGAAAAGGCATGTGTGCTAAATAGTCCTAGTCTGTTGCAGGCCACAAGTAGTGTCCTCCTTAACACTTGAAAACAAATATCTCTTGGCATATCTACTCCCACACTACGTGGTGGACAAAGCCTGTTGTGATGGTGCACATTGCATGTCACACCCCAAAATGTTGCCCACCATATTCACATTTATGAAGACACGGAAGGGCACATGTCCCCCACACACATACCGAACCACAATGTCTGCCTCAGTGAAGTAGATTTGCAAATAGGGGCTCACCCCAAAGTGCAAGGCGTCAGTCAGCCCCTCCCTGTCGACAAACGATGCAACCTAAAATTTGACCTCTCTCATGCTGTGACCACTGCGAGCCTATCGGGCAATGTGTGTAGGGATGTGTGGGGCACTGCACTCAGCATATAGTCAGATGCATGGCCAACATTTCAAGGGTGGCATCACCATGAGCCAATGGCAGAAGTAACAGCTGGGACAAGTCTCTATGACACTGTCACTACAGGGAGCAATGCAACATTTCCCCCCTTGTGTGCAGTAGAACAGTGTGCCACCAACCAAACGTCAGCTGGGACAATATCATAACTTGACAAGTCCAGTGAGTCATGAAAGGCATTTAGGAGAAGTGAACTCAGTAAACCAAAATGCACTACTCCTAAATGCCATTTGTGAGCAATGTGAAATTCCAAGTCATCACTTACTCTCAGATTACTCTTATGAATCAGGAACACTGTTGTTCCATGTGCTGTACACAATGCACACCGAAATTTAAAATATCATGAATGGTCCGGAGATTGAGCGTACATGCACAGGAACATATCTTGCAAAGGAAGCGGACACACTGGCACTACGCAGCAAGTGTGGCCAGGTCTGTGCAATGTAGATAGACTCTGTGCCAGGGGCATCTGACATGCAGGTGTGTGACGGAATCTGTGGAACCTGGCGCCTACATCCGTCTCCATGATGGATAACAGTAGCTAACTGTATTAACTCGCCATGCCATCTTACTAGGTTGTGTGCGAAATGGGCAACAATGTGCTGTCCAAATCTGTGAGTCACACTGAAGATGTAGTACGTCACAGACGACTGTCCCTAGACTAGGACGTGAATCCAAATTGCCACCCTGTCATCCATGCAAGTTCACTGTGCTCACATCTAAGGTATCCTGACACAATACATCCTGCAAACTAACATGTCATGAGTAGACTTACAGATTCCAATGGATAGTCCAGTGATGGCAAGAGTCCCCAACATCATCCCTGACATAAGTGCAAGCAGAAATCCAAAGTATCAAACTTTTATTTGTACATCAAAAAAATAGAAGTAACCTATACTAACACTTATCACTAGAACTACTACTAAAATATAAACTAACTAGAAAAATCTTACTTAACTAAACTATCTACCCTAACTAATCCTAAACACGCAACAACATATCCTAGACATCAATCCCCCTCCCACCCTTAAGGCACACCACGAAACAGGACATAGACATCTAAGCTATACATAAACTAACTATACATGTAACCTACACAAAGATATATTTTTTTGTATTTTTTTCTTTTTAATTTTTTATTAACAAGAAAACATCAACCCCCCACCCAAAGGAAAAGGAAACTTATCCCCAAATATGGATTACTAATTAAAATTTAAAATCTACCTTAGAAGCTAACACTACCTAAAACCTACACTAAAACTACACTATCTAACAATTAAATTACTAACCTAACACTACCTAATAATAGATATTAAAACATTGGGGGAAGGGAGAAGAGGGGGATGGGGTCAAACAGGTCTAGCCATCATGGCAGTCCAAAGTGTTTCTTTATGTCTGCAACTTGTCTGTTCACCTCAGACACTTCACACCTGATGTCAGCCAGGGACACAATAATGTCATGAAGGAGCCTCCTGTCCCGCACTGTATATGGGACCACTTGATCGCCAGTTGCAGGTGGGACTGTGCCTTGGGTGGTGTGGCTGTAGGGGGATGTGCCACCTGTCCGGGCTGGGACCCACCACTGACGCCTGAGGGGCCTGCAATGGGCTGTGTGACAGTCTGAGCAAGCTCGGGCACCGCCTTCCATGTACCCTTCTTCCGTTCCTCCCGGTACCTCTTGGCCATGTTGCGGTACCCCTTTGCCACCTTCTTACCATGTCTGAAATGGTCCTTCCGCACCTGGAAGGCATGTAGGTGGCCTGGCGTCATGTTGTCTTCAAAATATACACAAAGGCAAATTAGAGTCCCTTAGACAATGTCAATGTCCTCCATACACATCTGTAATACAAGATCACTTAAACATGGGAGCCTACACTCCAGCGTAACTATGTGAAGTCAGCAAGTGACCTGGACAACGACATGTTGAAGCATGGATCAGTGACTACATGCTGGGGAGACTGACATGACAGAGCATGGCATGGTACATGTACTGTCACTACCAAATTAGACTGACAGTGCCAAACGATTGTTCCATTACATACCCGGGCTGAGGGTGACATGTACAAGCAATCGGAGGAGGGAAGCATTAGCCCCCGTGTGTAGCACCACCCTCATCCTCTCCAGTGACACAGTGCTGCATGATAAGTACAATGCCCATGTGCAGGCATGTGTGTCCCCCAGCACATGGGTGCAGTTGATCAAGCTGCGCCAACACAGGCAATCTTGCACCAGGGTGCAAGGGTGTCTGTGTGACGGGGGGCTTGTGAATGTTTTTGGAGGTTACCCTACCTGACTTGGAACAATCCTGGGACAGCCCTACTCACACTTTCAACTATGCTGCATGAAGCAGCACACATGGAAACCCGTTGTGTGGCTGAACGCTGACTTATACATGATGCGCAGTTGCGCTCTCCAACACTACTACACAATATGTGAAGTGTTGCCGCAGAGAGGGGGAATCATCTTTTCCTCTAAATTCACAGTCAATCATGCATGTCTTGTATCCGCTAGGATCACTCCGTAGTGAATCAAGATACGCTGGCCGTAACAACGCAGACAGTCACAATGCATTCGCCTTTGTGACGGCACCCTGGAGTCATGATGCTCATAGTGTTTTTGGGGGTAATGCTCATTCACAGATAGCGTTGGCGAGCCCTGCATTGTTAAATAAATGTCAAAGCATTGAAGGCAGAGCTAGAGCTTGCGTGGTAAATGCGTGCACAGAAATGACACCAATTGGGACAGAGGAGTTCCCACACCTGATCTAGAGTCAATCAGGGAATGGCCTCAAGGAGACGGCTTGTCAACATAATTGTAGTGGCCATACATGCCAAAGTGATTAATTTGGCCTACTTTGCTGTGTGTTTGGGGAACGTGCCATTGATATGCATGGCTCACAGATACACACTGCCACTACTTTGAAGATGGCATGCAGCATACCTACAAATTCACATTTGCAAACTGTGTCTGCGCACTTACGGACTGAAATGCACTGCCTCCTTGTGCATCATCATGCACACTTGCACAGTCATCTCAGGCAAGGATGTACATGCATTCAATGTCATCGGATGGTCATCAGCAAGCCCACTTACATGTCTCCTGTCCTATCGGTGTTCTCTGCAATCCACAGGCATGTGTTGTGGTGACAGAACCCATGGACCTAGGGGCATATTGACAAGGAAGTGGCGGAGACAGGCGTTCGCCTCCTCAGATTAACGTCTCCCTCCGCCACTTTGCCAATGCAAGTCTGCACCCTATTTCCAAGGATGTGGTGCAGACTTGCGTTTCCCCCAGCGATGGCGTTACGTCTCACAACTTAGCGCGTACGCAGACACCCTTACACCAGAGTTCAAGGGTGTGTGTGTGTGTGTAGGTGAGTTTGGTTTCTGTACAGGAAGGTGCCCCTTCATGCACAGATTCAATCCTAGTATACCATGTTGAAACTATCATGTGTGCTGCTTCATGCAGCACACAGGGAAGATACATTAGGGAAAAATGAAATATGTTTCTGTATGTACTGGAAGGGCCACCTTGCTGTACTTATACACACCATGTCATTTTCTATTCCCATGTGTGGTGAACAAGGCAGCTCACATGTAAAAAGAAAACATGATGAGCCAAAAGCATTCCTGCTCATTTGGCCAGATTACAACCGGGATGTCATAGTTGTTAAAGTGTGCGCTGGCAACTATCAATGCCGCACTTGGACATAGGGGGCAGCCTCAAATACAATGGGTGTTGGTGTGGAACGCCAACCACAACACCCAATGCACGCCCTTTTCACACTAAACACAGTGTGACAGTGTACCTCATTGACAAGTAAGCTTTAATTTAATAAACGTGGAATGTATTAACGCTGCTTCGCTCATGATGCTAGGCCCCTATTGACAACACAACTTCGATGAAAGTGATGTTGACTTTGCTATATGGTCTCTGTTAGATTTGGGGGTCTCTAGTTGGCAGAGGTAGGTACCTTTGTCCAAATAGGGACCCTTGTGTCTAGTCAGGGAAAGTAGGTACACTCCCGAAATAATCCCTGCTCACCCTCTTGGTAGCTTGGCACGAGCAGACAGGCTTAGTTCAGAGGCAGTGTGTAAAGCATTTGTGAACACATACAGTAATCAAGTGACAACACTACAAATGGACACCACACTGGTTATATATTTATAAAAATAGGTATACTTTATATAGATTTATCACAAGACCATAAACGACAAAAATAATCCACAATACTGTCAAGAATGCTTAGTTCTGATCAAAAAGGCTTAATTCACGGTTCTGTGCGAGTCGGTAGCCTCCTCCGGCTACGGCGATGTCAAGAACAAACAGAGTCTAACAAATCCAGCTGACCGCGTCAAGACGGGCCAACACAGCATAGACAGACTCGGTCACAGTACCTTTTACTTGAAGCGGCAGGCATGGGCATGCGAGACGGATGGCTGTTCGTCGCGGTTGCGTTGCAAAATGGAAGCGTTGCAGGACGCGTTGTCCCTCGATGCGGTGCAGGCAGCGGCTTGTTGACGTCGTTGAGACGGAGTCGGTGAGACCAAGGCCGTGCGTTGCAGGGCGAGACGGTGCTTCGATGCGGTGCTGGCAGGTTACGGTGCGGCATCGGAGCCGGATTCGGGAGCTGGCGTCGATCAGTCCGGACAGCGGTGTGAGTCGGGCAGTGCGTCGCGAAGCGTGCGAGCGGTGCCCAACTACGGTGCGGTCACAGGACTCGAACTCAGCAGCAGTGACCGTGTCGGTCGGACCAGTTCGTTTCGGCGTAGCGAAGCGTTGCAGGATGCGTTGTCCCTCGATGCGGTGCAGGCAGCGGCTCGTTGACGGAGTCGGTGAGACCAGGGCTGTGCGTTGCAGGGTGAGACGGTGCTTCGATGCGGTGCTTACAGGACACCGAGCCGGTCGTCAGAGTCGGTCACAGCTCCCTAACCCTGTAGCCACTGAAACAGTGTTTCCAGCAGCAATTCACAAGGCTGGTGAAGTCCACTGGTCCTGGGACTTCGGTCAGGGGGCAAGCTCTCTCTCAAGCCCTTGGAGATCCTTCACAAGTTGATGAAAGTAACAGCAAAAACAAAAGTTCCTTTCTCCTTTCTTTGGCAGTCAGGCAAACCACTGCAGGCCAATCCCCAAGCAGCACTTCAGAGCTCTCCTCAGTTTCTTCTTGGTTCCGCTCCTCAGCAAAGGTTTCTTCTTGTTCCCAAAAGTGATCTAAAGTTCCTTGGGGTTTGGGTGCCCCAGTACTTATACTCCTGTTTCTCTTTGTTCTCTGAAGGCAGAGAGGCCTTTGCCTAGCTTAAACCAGTTCTGTGCAGCTTTGGAGCACTCTGTGTACATGTCTTCTTCTTTCCTTTCAGAATGTGGGGCAGGGTACTCAGACGCCCGGCAGGAGGTGGAGCCAGCATTGTGGAAGGCAGGCACAGCCCTATTCAGACCCAGAGGCAACTCCTCCCTCCACTCTGGATGCAGATCTCTCTATTCAGCCCTGGGCTGCCTCTCCCTGTCTCCTGTGGCCACCCCCAGCCCCTGTCACGCACAAACCAGACACACAATACACAAGCTGGCAGAGGCAGGCTGGATAGTTAGGCAAAAAAATACCTACTTTCTAAAAGTGGTATTTTCAAACACAGAATGTTAAAATCAACTTCACTAAAAGATGCATTTTATCATTCTGAGTTCAGGCATACTAAACTCGAATTTCTACCTAGTTCCCTGAGTCAGTTAAGGATTATAAGATGTTATAATCAAACTGCCCATTCTGGCCTATGGGGAACAGGTAGCCTTGCAATAGTGAAAAACGAAAATGGCTGTAATTCACTATTAGGACATGCCACACACACCAGGCATGTCCCACCTTATCCTTACAATGCACCCTGCCCGTAGGCCTACCATAGGGGTGTCTGATATGAAGAAAAGGGAAGGTTTGGGGACTGGTAGGTGGGTGCACTTACCAAGTCGACATGGCAGTCACAGACTGCACACAGGCTCTGCAATGGCAGGCCTGAGACACACTTTACAAGCTACTTCTGTGGGTGGCACAACCAGTGCTGCAAGCCCACCAGCAGCATTTGATTTACAAGCCCTGGGCACACTCAGTGCACTGTACTAGGGTCTGACAGTAATTCAAATAAGCCAAACATGGAGTCACTAATTCATCATCACAATTTACAATAGGGAGCACTTGCACTTTGGCACTGATTAGCAGTGGCAAAGTGCCCATGAGCATCTAGTCCAGCAAAAACATATCGACAACAGTGGAGGCATTATGAAAAAATGGAAGGGAGACCCACGCCAAGGATGCCAGGTCTAACACGTGTCCCCTCCAGCTGAAATGTGGGGAGAACTATCCTACCCGTAGGGAGTTCTCATCACTAAGGCGGAAAAATCTGGACAGTCCATCAGCATTGGCGTGTTCTGTACCAGGGCGGTGTTCCACCGTAAAGTCCATCCCCTGTAGGGAAATGGACCACCTCAACAGCTTTGGATTCTCACCCCTCATCTGCATCAACCATCTGAGGGGCCTGTGGTCTGTCTGAACCCGGAAGTGAGTCCCAAACAGGTATGGTCTCAGCTTCTTCAGTGCCCACACCACAGCAAATGCCTCACGCTCAATAGCACTCCATCTCTGTTCCCGGGGAAGTAACCTCCTACTGATGAAGGCTACAGGTTGGTCTAGGCCTCCTCATTGATCTGTGATAGAACAGCCCCTACACCATGCTCTGAAGCGTCCGTCTGAACAATGAACTCATTGGAGAAGTTGGGTGCCTGGAGCACAGGCGCCATGCACGTGGCAGTCTTCAAGGTGTCAAAAGCTTTTTGACAGGCGTCAGTCCAAATCACTTTCCTTGGCTGCTTTTTGGAAGTCAGCTCTGTCAAGGGGGCAACAATGCTGCCATACCCCTTGACGAATCTCCTGTAATACCCGGTGAGTCCTAGGAAGGCTCTCACCTCTGTCTGGGTCTTGGGGGGCTCCCAAGCCAGAATGGTATCAATTTTCAGTTGGAGGGGCGCCACCTGGCCGCTCCCAACCTGGTGTCCCAAGTACACCACAGAACCCTGCCCAATCTGGCACTTACTTGCCTTGATTGTGAGGCCTGCCCTCCGCAGCGCCATCAACACTTCCCAGAGGTGACGCAGATGTTCTTCCCAACTGGCACTGAACACTGCGATGTCATCCAGGTAGGCGGCACTGAAATCCTCCAGTCCAACCAACACCTGGTTGACCAACCTCTGGAAGGTGGCAGGGGCATTCTTCATCCCAAAGGGCATCACCCGGAACTGGTAGTGCCCATCTGGTGTGGAGAATGCTGACCACTCTTTGCCCCATCAGTCAAGGCGATCTGCCAGTACCCAGACGTTAAGTCAAACGTGCTGAGGTACCGCGCAGCCCCTAACCGATCTATGAGCTCATCAGCTCTGGGGATGGGGTGGGCGTCAGTCCTGGTGACGGAATTGAGTCCCCTGTAGTCCACACAAAACCGGAGTTCTGGTGTGGCACCAGGCGTGGCAGCCTTTGGAACCAAGACCACTGGGCTGGCCCAAGGGCTGTTAGAGGACTCAATCACCCCTAGCGCAAAACATCTTGGAGACCTCCTCCTTGATGCAGGCTCTGACCCTGTCAGTCACCCTGTAAGCCTTGTGCTTCACAGGAAGACTGTCCCCAGTGTCCACATCATGGACGCACCAATGAGTGACACTGGGAACCAGGGAGAACAGGTCAGGGAACTGTCCCAACAGCTGGCGACAGTCACCCTGCTGCTCAGGTGTGAGGGAGGTAGAGAGGTTTACTCCCTCCACTGATCCATCTTGCTCTTGGGCTGACAGGAGGTCAGGAAGAGGCTCGGTCTCCTCCTCCATCCCATCATCTGTAGCTAAGAGCATGCCCACTTGGACCTCTCCAAGTGGGGCTTTAGGCGGTTCACATGCAGGACCCGCAAGGGGTTCCTGGGAGACTGCAAGTCCACCAAGTAGGTAACTGGACTCTTGCGCTCCACCACCGGGAAAGGGCCGGTCCACCTGTCCTGGAGCGCACAAGGCTCCACAGGGGCCATGACCCACACTTTCTGACCAGGTTGAAGCTCTACCAGAGTGGCATTCTGGTCGTACCACCGCTTCATCTCCTCCTGGCTGGCTTCCAGATTTGCCTCAGCAAGTTCTCTGAAACGCCTAGTCTGGTTCCTGAAGGCCAGCATGTAACTGTATACATCCTGGGGAGGTTTCCTGGGAGATTGCTCCCAGCCTTCCTTGACCAAACTCAGAGGTCCTCGCACCGGGTGTCCATAGAGGAGCTCAAAGGGGCTGAACCCTAGAGACTTCTGTGGCACCTCCCGGTATGCAAACAACAGGCAAGGTAAGAGGACGTCCCATTTACGCCTCATGGGTTCTTCCAGACCCATAATCATGCCTTTTAGGGTCCGGTTGAATCTCTCAACCAGCCCATTTCCTTGAGGGTGGTAAGGAGTGGTGAACTTGTAAGTTACACCGCACTCCTGCCACAGGGACTTCATGTACTTGGACACGAAGTTGGTACCTCTGTCAGACACCACCTCTTGAGGGAATCCTACACGTGAGAAAATTCCCATCAGTGCCCGTCCCACCACGGGGGCCGTCACTGTCCTCAGAGGGATGGATTCAGGGTACCGGGTGGCATGGTCCACCAAGACCAGGATAAACCTGTTGCCCATGGCTGTCTTGGGGTCCAGTGGCCCCACAATGTCAATACCCACCCATTCAAAGGGGGTGTTGACCACAGGGAATGGCTGGAGAGGAGCCTTGTGCTTGCTCCCACTCTTTCCACTTGCCTGGCAAGTCTGACATGTCCTGCAGTGAGTGGCGGCACTCCTGCGCATCTGGGGCCAATAGAAATGGGTGAGAAGCCTTTCAAAGGTCTTGTCCTGCCCCAGATGTCCTGCTAACGGTACATCATGAGCCAACCCCAGTAGGAAGGCTCTGAAGCGCTGGGGTACCACCAGCACACGGGCTGACCCAGGCTCAGCAACCTTAGGCTCTGAATACAGGAGATCATTATCCCAGTAAATCCAATGTGATCCAGACTGATCACCTGCTGCCTGGTCTGCGGCCTGTTGCCTCAGACCCACGAGAGAAGGGCATGTGTTCTGCTCCTCGCAGAACTCATCCCTGGAAGGTTCTCCTTCTTGCTGCCAATGGGTCAGCTCAGGTAGGTCCCCCAGTTCAGCTACCTGTTCCCCTGTAGGTTCCAGGGCAACCCCCTCAGGGTCTGCCTCCTCCTGGACCGTGGGAACTTCGGGGTCCGGTTTCCCGCGCCCCCTGCCTCCTCTCTCTCCGGCAGGCACCTGGGCCTCCCTCTCAGGCTCCAGGTCCTCTTGAACACCTCTAGCTGCCATTGACCAGGTGGTCACACATGCCCAATCAGGCAAGCCCAACATTTCTAAATGCGCACTCCGCTCCACCTTAGCCCAAGGTGAGCTCTCCAAATCGTTCCCTAACAAACAGTCAACAGGCATGGCTGGCCTCACAGCTACTTGAAGAGTACCCGAGACCCCCCCCTCACTCAAAGGGAACCTGAGCCACCTTGCAGTGACTCTCTGTGTTGTCAGCTGCAACAACCGGATAGAATGCATCAGGGATAACCTGCTCTTTAGACACCAGGTGACACTTGACAGCTGTCACACTGGCTCCTGTGTCTCTCAGAGCCTCCACCCTATGGCCATTGATGGTCACCCACTGCCTGTATTTCTTAGTGTTGTCAGGCAGCTGGGTCCTAGGGACCATCTCAGAGTCTCCTAAGGAGACAAGGGAAAACACTGTGGGATCCCCCACCTTGGGCACCCCACTCCTCCCCAGGGCTACACTAGCCAACTGCCGGGGGACTGCACCAATGGGTGCTGGTTTTCCATGCAAAGGGCAACGAGGATCGTTTGCCTTGTGGCCAGGGGCGCCACACTTGTAACACACCAGTGGTCCCTGGTGAAGAGGGGGCCTGTCAGGGCCACTGGCTTCTTCTCAGGGGAGGCTGGGAACCTTTCCCTTGGTTCCCTTGGGGTCTACTTTGGGGCCCTTTCTGGAACTCCCTCTGTTTACCCTTGTCCCCCACTCTTCTGCTGGGGACCCTGCCCACCCTTGGCGGAGTCTCCCACGTGACCCTTGTGGACCCGGGTACTCACCCAGCAGTCTGCCTCCTCAGCAAGCTGCCTAGGGTTAGTCAGCTTACTATCAATCAGGTGGCGTAGCTCAGGAAAACAATTACTGGACAAGTGCTCCCAGGCAATCAAATCAAAGAGCGCCTGAAAATCAGTCGCTTTGCTACCCTTTACCCAACCATCCAAGGCTCTGCAAAAAAAGGTCACATATTCAACCCAGGTACTGCCTTCAATCTTCTTACAGTTCCTGAACCTCTGCCTATAAAGCTCAGGTGTTAAACCATATCTAGTCATCAATGCATCTTTCATGTGGCTGTATGAATTATAGACTTCAGAGGGCAAATCCAACAAGGTATCCCGCCCATCACTAAGGAACCGTCCCCACAACCCCGCTCCCCAATCCTTCTCAGGGACCCGGTGGGAAGACATGGCTACCTCATAGGCTTTGAACCACTGCCCAATGTCATCATTTAAAAAAAAAATCCGTAACCACATCTTTTGGAATATACACCCTAGCTTCAACAGGCACAGGCGGTACACTGCTACCAGAGGGAGTAATCTCTAACCTTTTGGCCTTCAATTCCAACTCCCTCAAAACTTTCTCATGTTCAAACTGCATTTTCTTTTCCTCTAGGGCTAATTTCCTAGTTTGCATTTCAAATTCTAACTGCCCATTCAGCTTGAGCTTGGTCAGCTCCATTTCGTGCATCCTACTCTCTTTCCTGTCCTCCAACTCTTCTGGAGACAGTCCTCTGGCAGAAACACTGCTACCTACTGGGGAAGGTGGTCTTCCAGCCCCTAGACCCAATAGCCCCTCCAGCTGCCCTTCTGCATTCTCAGCCCCCTCCACAGGGGCACTCCTTGATTCGACCCAGGCCCTCAGCGCCTTTTGGAGGTCCTCCTTCCTGGAGAGCCCGGTCATGGACACTTTGAACTTTTTGCAGAAATGCTTGAGCTGCTTGAGGGTGTAGCATTCTAGCCTCTCCTCTTCCCAATCACATTCAACAGAGGCTACTGATGCTGGTTTCTCCATGGTGATTAAACTTGGCAGTTGCAAAAATAGGAAATCCCAGAAAAAATGCTATAAAAGTATGTGGTTGCATTTTGGTCTGCACTCACTAAGTAGTGTTCACCAATCACTGTACATGAGTCCCAAATGCAAGTCCAGAATCCTCACCGCTGCCCACCAATGTTAGATTTGGGGGTCTCTAGTTGGCAGAGGTATGTACCTTTGTCCAAATAGGGACCATTGTGTCTAGTCAGGGAAAGTAGGTACACTCCCGAAATAACCCCTGCTCACCCTCTTGGTAGCTTGGCACGAGCAGACAGGCTCAGTTCAGAGGCAGTGTGTAAAGCATTTGTGAACACATACAGTAATCAAGTGACAACACTACAAATGGACACCACACTGGTTATATATTTATAAAAATAGGTATACTTTATATAGATTTATCACAAGACCATAAACGACAAAAATAATCCACAATACTGTCAAGAATGCTTAGTTCTGATCAAAAGGCTTAATTCAAGGTTCTGTGCGAGTCGGTAGCCTCCTCCGGCTACGGCGATGTCAAGAACAAACAGAGTCTAACAAATCCAGCTGACCGCGTCGAGACGGGCCAACACAGTGTAGACAGACTCGGTCACAGTACCTTTTACTTGAAGCGGCAGGCACGGGCGTGCGAGCCGGATGGCTGTTTGTCGCGGTTGCGTTGCAAAATGGAAGCGTTGCAGGACGCGTTGTCCCTCGATGCGGTGCAGGCAGCGGCTCGTTGACGTCGTCGAGACGGAGTCGGTGAGACCAAGGCCGTGCGTTGCAGGGCGAGACGGTGCTTCAATGCGGTGCTGGCAGGTTACGGTGCGGCAACGGAGCCGGATTCGGGAGCTGGCGTCGATCAGTCCGGACAGCGGTGCGAGTCGGGCGGTGCGTCGCGAAGCGTGCGAGCGGTGCCCAACTCCGGTGCGTTCACAGGACTCGAACTCAGCAGCAGTGACCGTGTCGGTTGGACCAGTTCGTTTCGGCGAAGCGTTGCAGGACACGTCCCTCGATGCGGTGCAGGCAGCGGCTCGTTGACGGAGTCGGTGAGACCAGGGCCGTGCGTTGCAGGGCGAGACGGTGCTTCGATGCGGTGCTTACAGGACACCGAGCCGGTCGTCAGAGTCGGTCACAGCTCCCTAACCCTGTAGCCACTGAAACAGCGTTTCCAGCAGCAATTCACAAGGCTGGTGAAGTCCACTGGTCCTGGGACTTCGGTCAGGGGGCAAGCTCTCTCTCAAGCCCTTGGAGATCCTTCACAAGTTGATGAAAGTAACAGCAAAAACAAAAGTTCCTTTCTCCTTTCTTTGGCAGTCAGGCAAACCACTGCAGGCCAATCCCCAAGCAGCACTTCAGGCTTAGGGATAGTCTCTCCTCAGTTTCTTCTTGGTTCCGCTCCTCAGCAAAGGTTTCTTCTTGTTCCCAAAAGTGATCTAAAGTTCCTGGGTTTGGGCCCCAGTAATTATACTCCTTTTCTCTTTGTTCTCTGAAGACAGAGAGGCCTTTGCCTAGCTTAAACCAGTTCTGTGCAGCTTTGGAGCACTCTGTGTACATGTCTTCTTCTTTTCCTTTCAGAATGTGGGGCAGGGTACTCAGACGCCCGGCAGGAGGTGGAGCCAGCATTGTGGAAGGCAGGCACAGCCCTATTCAGACCCAGAGGCAACTCCTCCCTCCACTCTGGATGCAGATCTCTCTATTCAGCCCTGGGCTGCCTCACCCTGTCTCCTGTGGCCACCCCCAGCCCCTGTCACGCACAAACCAGACACACAATACACAAGCTGGCAGAGGCAGGCTGGATAGTTAGGCAAGAAAATACCTACTTTCTAAAAGTGGTATTTTCAAACACAGAATGTTAAAATCAACTTCACTAAAAGATGCATTTTATCATTCTGAGTTCAGGCATACTAAACTCGAATTTCTACCTAGTTCCCTGAGTCAGTTAAGGATTATTAAAAATGTTATAATCAAACTGCCCATTCTGGCCTATGGGGAACAGGTAGCCTTGCAATAGTGAAAAACGAAAATGGCTGTAATTCACTATTAGGACATGCCACACACACCAGGCATGTCCCACCTTATCCTTACAATGCACCCTGCCCGTAGGCCTACCATAGGGGTGTCTGATATGAAGAAAAGGGAAGGTTTGGGGACTGGTAGGTGGGTGCACTTACCAAGTCGACATGGCAGTCACAGACTGCACACAGGCTCTGCAATGGCAGGCCTGAGACACACTTTACAAGCTACTTCTGTGGGTGGCACAACCAGTGCTGCAAGCCCACCAGCAGCATTTGATTTACAAGCCCTGGGCACACTCAGTGCACTGTACTAGGGTCTGACAGTAATTCAAATAAGCCAAACATGGAGTCACTAATTCATCACACAATTTACAATAGGGAGCACTTGCACTTTGGCACTGATTAGCAGTGGCAAAGTGCCCATGAGCATCTAGTCCAGCAAAAACATATCGACAACAGTGGAGGCATTATGAAAAAATGGAAGGGAGACCCACGCCAAGGATGCCAGGTCTAACAGTCTCGATGATTTGCACCTTACTTTCAATGTGTATCACTGTCTGGAAATGGGCCAAGTCACAACTGTGAGACCAATGCATTTGTCAAAAGTCACTTACCGATAAGTGCACACTTCTGACTTCCAACAAAACATCATCACACTGTAGGCAAGGTAAATGTGATACACACCCATACTTCATATTACAATGTTGATCATTTGACCCAGACATCCATGCCACCGCAACATGCCAATATATGACGTTCCAACTCACCAGTGACGTGTGGGTCCTCGAAGCTGTTGATGTCCCCCTGTGTGATTGGTGGCCGTCCATCTGTGAGACAAGTAAAGAAATATGTGTTGGTATTAGACTTCATATCATATGTGTCGTATTCCTCATGCCAATCATCACCGTGACAGCAAATGCTATGTAACTGTAGTGTTGCATTTCATGATTGGGTCCACTTTGACTGCCATTCACACCAGACCTGTGACTGCTGATTTGGGACAAACAAGACTGTAATGCTAGCTAACATGCCCATAATAGTAGTGTGAGTCATCCACAAGGCACCATTACTACATGCATCATGATGTTCTACATGCACTTTGTATGATTGAGTTGCTGCAGATTGCACAAAGCAGTTACACAGAGGTTGTTGGTGTATGACAATCTGGAGATGTCCAATTTCCTTAGACCATTTGTTCCTATACAATACTTTGTCACACAGCAACTATGTTCACAGGGCCGCGTAGCTAACGTAACACAAATCATGAGGACAGCATTTTGACACAACCTTTTGGCCAGCACACAGCTCACATGGACAATTCCTTGGATGGTTCATGTACAGTCACCCCTGCCGTACCCAAACAATCTTCTGCCTGCACGCACATTTTGCGCAGGTGTGCCAGCTATGGCAGTACAGTGCTAAGTGTTGGGCCAGCGCAGTGGGTGACACAGACTTGCACCATATGCCTGTCAGTGTGATGCAGCGTTGTGTCTCGGATGTGCCAACATGATGCGCAAACGCTTTGCGTCTCCCACCTCAATCAGCAACCATTTCTCAGTTTGACACCAGTGTCACACACGCCGTAATTTCCATTTGTTACAGTATACACAATTAAATGTGGAGTTTGTGCTTACCACCCTGTAGGCCTGTCATGACTCCCACGTAGTCCAGGAGGTCTGCTTCACTTGCAAGCATGTCCTGACAGCGGTGCTTCCACTGGCGCACGTTATGGTCCACTCGAAAGAACCTGAGCATCTGCACCCGCACAAGCTCCCACCTCAGCTTCCGCACAGTCACGTAGTTTCCTTGCAGGATACGACCTCCCCTCTCCAACATCAGGGGCAGGTGGAATTTAATCAGCCATAGGAAGCCCCCCAATGCCCCCTCGGACATCCTGCCCTCCCTGCCCACAGCCGACATCTTCCTGCACACCTGTGAGCCCGCAGCCAGTAAAAAAATGTAATTACCCTCTAAAATATCCCCTACAACAATGTTAGTGTACAACCCCAAGACAGACACCCGACAGAAAGTTAGGACAGGAGACAGTAAAACACAACAAATCAGTACACAACACTTCACAGACACTATCAACAGGACACAGGACACAGCAACACTCTCCAAATCTCCAAACTGCAGCACACACCACCAAACACCTCCAACACTCTCCAAAATCACCAGCAATGTGCTCAAAAGAGAAGGTGAAAGTGCAGAACACTACTCCAGTAGACAGGAAGCATGCAGACATCACTTCCTGCCTCTTTGCGGCCCGTTTTTGAGTTAGCTGTGAAAATCTGCACGCAATTAGTCACATGAGTAATATTTTGTATTGCAGAAAGTGTTGTGCGATGTATTTTAACATTGGGCGGATGGAAAAAAATGATCGCATTGTCGTTTTAGCGGAAAGATCTGCACGCTAAGAACAAATCAATACACAGATGTACAGTCTTAGTGCTAAAATCATGTCAGAGCCCTGTAACAACATGATAGGCTTGGTTAGCACTCAAATGACACCATGAATATAATGTTTCACAACACATGACACCCTGACTTGCAACATGCAACACAGGTTATACCATAATTGCATATCTAACATGGAACCATCAATCAATCAGGGGAATGTTAAGTGTGCTACTCACCCGTGGGGGTCACAAGGCGTAGGGGCATGACTTCGGCATGCTTCCAGTTGTCTGTGAACGTACATGTGTTGAAGGTGTTGTTGATGTTGCGTAGTGCTTCGTGTGTGATGGCAGATGCGGCTCTGTGGTAGATGTGAGGGGGCCAGGGGTCTGTGTGGGCCCCCGAGTGGATGCCTTACATTGCGGAGGCGGTGTCTTCATCTGTGCCTGCTGTCCATTTGGTGATGGCGGTCTGGTTGGTGTTTCAGGGGTGCTGGTGGTCCGGCTGCTGCGTCCAGTTTGTGGTCCAAATACTTGTCGTAGAGGTTGTTGATCTTGGGGTGGACGTGTCTTCCAGGCTAATTGCTTATGACACACAGAAAAGCATATTTTACCCCATTGCATGCCCTATTTTCATATTTTACCCCATTGCACGCCCTATTTTCATATTTTACCCCATTGCACGCCCTATTTTCATGTTTTACCACATTGCACGCCCTATTTTCATCATTTTACCCCATTGCACGCCCTATTTTCATTATTTTACCCCATTGCACGCCCTATTTTCATGTTTTACCCCATTGCACGCCCTATTTTCATATTTTACCCCATTGCCCGCCCTATTTTCATGTTTTACCACATTGCACGCCCTATTTTCATCATTTTACCCCATTGTACGCCCTATTTTCATTATTTTACCCCATTGCACGCCCTATTTTCATGTTTTACCCCATTCCACGACCTATTTGCACATTTTACCCCATTGCACGCCCTATTTTCATATTTTACCCCATTGCACGCCCTATTTTCATGTTGTACCACATTGCACGCCCTATTTTCATATTTTCATATTTTACCCCATCATTATTTAACACAACGTACACACTCCAATAAATTATTGACCACTGACAACACACTACAATTGTGAATTTATTCACAGATGACAACCTATATTTCATGGAGTACACAAAAGGACACGCAACAATTTTGAATTGGGTAGCCCAATTTGCACCATGAAGACTCTAAGCTTACACATTTGACACACTGAAATGCATCTCTGTACTGAGGAGACATTCCCTGCATGAATAGAGGTTTGTGATTTTCTTTGCACTTATTGTGCAACGTACACTTTTCAGAGTGATGTACTCATGCAGGAGAGTAACATGCAGACAGGGTATGTGTGTATTACTGGCACAAACCGTGATTGGGGTCATTTTGCACTGAGATACATTTGATGGGGACTGTCACAATGTGACGTGCTCAGTTGAAGAAATTGTTTATTATTCGGTTCCTTCGGGCAGTTCCTGCTGCATTTGCTGTGGGGTGTGCGCCACCTGCCTCATCTTCATCATCATCCTGGTCATCGTCCGGTGCAGCAGGCACTTGAATCCATGGAGCATTGGTGCTCACACATATGTTGTGCAATACACAACATGCAAGGATGATTTTGTTGACCATTTCAGGGCTGTACAGCAGTCTGCCACCTGTGATGTCCAGGCAACGGAAACGTGACTTTAGCACGCCAAATGTGCGCTCCACAATGGACTGGCTGCGTCTGTGGGCCGCATTATACTGCTTCTGGGCCTGGGTGGTGGGGTTTCCGAGGGGTGTCATCATCCACGGGCAGAGTGCATATCATTGGTCACCTGTAACATGTGATGACGAGATGTGTACATTATTGGTTGTGCCGGCTGTGTTGTTGGTGTTGATGGTTTTGTGGTGTGTCTTTTGTGCTATGTTGGATTTCATGTTAGCCATGTGTTGCTTCTGACTGATTACCAGCATCAATGCAATTTACGTTGCCTCACAGTTGATACTCCCTCCCCCAAGCCAATTTGATTGTGTGCGCTGCGTGGTTGCATAACTGGCTCTTCTACCATCTATCGATGTCACTCATCCACCCTCCTCACAGTCAATGCCATGTGAACGTTTAAATGGCAATAGGCCACACCAGACACGGTTCACGTTCAGTTCTGCTGCTGCCGCTGCTGCCAGACCTGCCCCACCACACAACACATGCTGTTTCATGTCCTGAGATGCCACAAATCAACAGTCAGCAGCCCCCTCGCATGCACGGCCCATTGAGGGCAGGTACGCTTCACCCACAACATCTGCATCATCAGGCGCAACACCGTCCACTCCCTGGACTACGTACTCATTTGTGGGCGTAGCCTCCAAATCACATACCACGACTACTCAAAATCCATTTTGCTCTGGGAAATCTTTGCTGACATCAGACTGTCCCAGATCTTCACCACACTGAGCCACATGGCAGGGCACACCTTTGACAGCTTATTTGCATGTGTGGAATTCATCCAGTTCATCAACCCCACTAAACGCACATGTATTGACCACTTACGCATGCACTTCCTTGTTGATGTACCCCAAGCCACCGTTGACCACATGCAGACCCCCACAAAGTTGGTGTAGCTCAGTCACCGAAGAGATGCTACACACCACCATCAACAGCAACACCCACAACGCTGCAGTCGTCTCCAAAGGCGCTAGGCCGCATTTTACAGACATGTATCTCCAACTGCGCATACACCCTTGTCCCACTTTGCAACTGCAACATACAGCAGGCAATGAATGCCACCTCGGTCACCAACAACCTCTAAGTTGGCAGATGCATCTGCTGACACATGGAGAGGAGCTGGTGCAAGCTTGGGGATACCAGTAAACAGCACCACCGACACGGACACAATGCTCATATTCACCATCAACAATACGCCCACACACCAAACTGAGCTTCCAGGACGGTTTGCTGTGAGTTGCAACATGGATGATCAACAGCTGGGGCGTGCTATACGCAGAGGAAACATGAGTCCTCATCCTCGTAACAGAACAATCAGCATGTGGCATCACCTGGTGGGCCAACCCCTTCGGATGCCCCCACCCCAACTCTGGGTACCTAGGCCCCGTATTTGACTCCTCCCTCTCCATGTACCTACAGGTGTACACAGTGGGCTGCAGCTGCTTTGCCTACCTCTGCATCCTCCTTGCAACCTTCCAATGGATCCCCCCATTGTCGGGTAACACAGTGACTTACACAGTCATTACCATCAGGCTGGGCTACGGAAACACACTATATGCCCACATGGGCACGTCTGCGGTCAGCTTAGTCCCGACTGTCCAGCACAACACCTACACACTGGGCCTTGTGTTCATGCTTTCATTATGGATCGGGTCCCTCCATTGCACATACTTGGTTCACACCTCTCCCCACATTTGCTAATCAGTGGCAGAGGGGCTAAGCCTTTGAGGATGGTTTGTCTACATAGCTAGCCACAGTTCCCACAGTTCCCGGTGTTGTTGTGTCTGGTATGTGGGCATGTTGATTACCATGTTGTATGTGTGATTGTGACATGTACATTCTCACACTTATGATTTGCATCTGTGTGAAGTTGAGGCATGTGGTGTGTTACGTTAGTACTTACCGACCAGCACTGCATTTCCATATATGCCATCCTGGAAGCGCTGGTTTATGATGGACTGTCGGAAGATGTAGGAATCATGCACACTCCCTGGGAACTTGGCTATGACATTGGTGAACAGTCCCCAGTGGTCCACTATTGCCTGCACATTCATGGAATGGGTGTGCTTTCTGTTGCGGTATATGTGTGCACTGTCCGCAGGGGGCACAAATAGTACATGTGTGCAGTCAATTGCCCCCAACACCTGTGGGAATCCAGCTACGGCGTAGAATCCTTGCTTGGTCTCAATCTATTCCTGCACAGTGTTGAGGAAGTGAAGGTGCTGGGGTATCAGGCTGAGTATGCCATCCAAGACAGTCGGGAGGAAGATTGAAAAGGCTGCCTGTGAGACTCCTCCAACTCTGGCTGTTGTTGGTTGAAAGGTCCCAGAGGCCAACATGTGTAGCACAGCCAGCAGCTTTGTCTGCGGAGGGATGTTGGTTCTCCGCTGTGTTGGTGGCGTCAACCTGTGGGCTATCAGGTTCAGGATGTCTTGGATGGATGTCCTTTTGAGCCTGTAGTGGGCAATGACATCCTCTGGCGTTAGGTCTGCGAGGCTGAGACGTCTGCGCAGGGCCCGCTGTCTTCTTTGGCGCTGCCTCAGTGGTGGTCCTGGGGGAGGTGGTAGTGGCGGTGGTGGTTGTTGCCTTCGTGGGGCTCCAAGCTGAATGATTAGTACCTCCATGGCATCAGTGGGTCTTCAGATGGGGCTCCGGGCTAGTCTCCCTTATCTGCCTCCCTTTATAACCATTTTTAGACCTGCTTTTTTCTGGTATTAATTTCCTGCAGCTAAGGGGCCTTAGCGCAACTTTTTTTATCGCTTCGCGGGTCCGGGCCATCATTGCTAATAGGGCGATGTGGTGTTAGTGACAGATTTTGTGAAATTTTGAGAGTGAACGCTTACTTTGCATGTCATTAGCGATAACTATCGCTGGCATGCACGGCGATAAGAAATTCGGCTGCTGTCGCCGGAAAGCCGTCGCTAACGCCAGTTAGCGACGGTTTGGTAATAGGGTGATAAAAAAAAACGCGTTGGCGGCACAAAAGTGCCGCTAACGCGGCGTTAACTGGCTTGATAATATGCCCCTTTGTTTTCTCTTTTTTAACATTTACTTTACTTCTCTAACATGGCTGTCTGCCGTGTTAGATGGGAAAATTAAAAATGGCCACCAGCATTACAACCTATGCTCACACACGTGTCACAACAAAAACATGTGCATACACCGCAATGCATGTGTGCACATCAGTGACCATCTTGGAATGAGTTCCCTTTTATATACAACCAATTTCAAGAGTGCCAATCATGAGTGTGCATGCATTTTGATGCATGCACAGCAGTGCAATGGAAAAAAAAGCATTAGCATTAGGCCTTTTAGAGCTGAGACTTATTAGCTTTGCCAATGCTTCCTATGTTTGATGTGTAATAGCTCTTGCCTTATTTACGGCAAACATAATATATTTTACGCATACTGTAAGGTTCTTCAATTCAGCCTTCTTTAGCCATTGGTTTTCTTGGCTCAACAATCTTCAATCTTTGGATTGGGGCATTGTCAGTCACATTTTGGATCAGCCCCCAGCAGTATTTAAGTCTCACTTTCTTTGTATTAGATGTTTTGACATATCCTTCTCCCAAATTGGAAATCACCACACATTTAGTACTATATAGCTTGAATTGTTTACACAAGGCAATTTTATTTTCAGACTGCAGAAGGCATTTTTCATTGCTTTTTCCATTGCTCCAGAGTGAGTATCAAACTTGTTGGCTTTGCCAATCTTTGTTACCTTTGTGCTCTAGGATAGCTACCTCCTTGTCCTGACATAGCAGACATTGTTGTGCCTTACTTGAGAGCATTTGAGGGGGACTCTGTGAGTAGGTAGGCCAGTGGGTACAGGATGATCCGAGCCCTTCCCCGTCGGCCTTGGGGATGCCCTCGCAGTTTGGAACCAGCTGGACTTAGCTGGAGGCTGATCTAAGGTGAATCAATCAGTCACTGACCATACAGTAAACTTGACCCATATGGTGACAGCCTGTACTGCTCTGCAAAAGCCATCTAGCACCTCCCACAATTCCATAGGACAGGCAGGAATGAGAGTTAAAGGGGAAGGAGCATAAAAAAGGGGAAGTGGAGGGATGGTTCTATGCAGCGGCTGTTTGGAGCAGGGTTGTGAGATCGAAGGATGGTTGGACCAGGTCACGGATAGATAGATTCACAACTGACAACCAGCCTGGGTGAGATGGCTGGGATAGCAGGCACACAGTACCACACAAATCCTGTAAAATATATAAGTCTTATTCCTTTATCTAGATGGATTATAGAACCCGCCACCTGGGTCATGTGACCCCAGAGGTGCCCTGTGCGTTTGGGAGACATCTAGATGCTCCTCCTAAATAGATTATGGCTTTGGTTTAGATGTAAAGTTCTGATGAAGTCTGCTGTGACTGGAACAGCCAGAGATGAAGCACTTGTTGCTAAAGGGCATGTATTATAAGAAATAAATAAAAGAACTGTTGAAACCACAGCCTCAACTTTGGATTTCTGTGCGCTTGGATAATTTTGTGGCCGGTCTGGGTGAGGCTGCACAGGACAGGCCCTGCCAGTTGCTCCCTGCAGTGTTGTCAATATTTCTGTATTCAGGTCGGGTTGCAGACTGACATAGGTGACATTACAGGATATGAGGTGGTAGTACTCTATGGCTTATATTTTATTTTCCTCATTTAATGACTTTGGTATGTCGTTTGTTACTTCCCACTGGTTGGACTTGCACCCAGTGGTGCCCTTTCAACTGCCTGTACTGTAACAGAAACCATTTATGATTTTACCTATTATGGCAATGCAAAAGAGATGCCCAAATAATGTTGTGAACGAAAAGCATCCGGAAGGAATCCAAAAATAAGCTTAGAGCATTCTTGATGCGGTTATTGCTTCAACAGAAGAAGGTTGTCTGATTATTAAGTGGTGAACACTGAGGTGGCAGTTCAGTTGGAAGTAGAGACTGCCAGTAGTCTTGGTGCGTGCCCTATTGCTATCCACAAGAAATAAAAAACATTAACTGCGCGCTTGTTTCTCACACTTCCTCTTCTAGCGCACTGCTAAGCGCTGTGTCCTATAACACGATAAGCGCACCTCGGTGGTCCTCCCTCACAACATGGAGATACTTCCCAAACAGGATCAAAACAAACACAATCACACACCCCACATGGTGTAGCAATGTAGCGCTTCAGCGCCATACAAATGGGCAGTAAGTGCTATATACATACTACAATGGAATACAATACAGGGTGCAGAGCGCTGACCGCTCTGACCTTGCTCGCCTTGTGTCTATGACCTTGCACATGTCTGGCCCTGTTAAATTAAATGATGTCGGGCCGTCACTCTGCTGGAGATGCTAATGCGGGACTCTTGCAGGGAGCAGTGGCAGTGATGTTTTAATGATGACTTTTCTGTCTACATTTGGCTTATGTCGGGCGGTGGGCACAAGCCAATGCAATTTATTTTTATCTGAACACAGACCAGTGAATGAATATGAGGAGCACTTGTTTAATGCAACATCTCCAAAAAGATAACGGACTGTACATTTAGGTTAAACATTTTTTGTGCCCCTGACTATTTCCTTGATTGCCACTTTCATGCAATTGTACGTAAGAATTCGCAATAGCCATCATTATGAAATGTTTCTTCCATCTGTTTCTTTATGTTGTTCTCAGCACAATAGGCGGCTAATACTTGTGACATGCATTTGAGTAAATTCCGTTCCACATGCAAAAAACGTTGTGCATTGCTTGTGATTCTTTTTCCATTACACACTTGCTCAGTATTCAAATTCAGTTTTAGAGTTTGTTGTGCACAAACAGAAACGAAAACAAACGTACTTTGAGGTATGACTATTACATGGAAAAAATGTTTTTAATTCAATTGAAGCCAATAGCCACTGACATGGGCCGCTCAAGTAATGATGCAAATATGAACAGGTCAGAATGCAGTTTTGCACAGGCACCACACACAGTGACATGTTCAAGAAATAATTTTTTATTTTTAGAATTATTGTATGCACTACGATAGGTGTTTTAATGGTGGAGTAGTCTTGCTTTTCTATGTTGATGCTTTTGTATCCTTCTGCTGACTGACTGACCTCAAATGCTCACTGTACCTGACCATATTAAACTAAACAGAGGCCAACAATGAGATTTGCAAGTACAATTGGTGGATTTCACAATTGCTACCTTATGTATGAAGTCATTCATTAAGTGTTAATTGCTTGCAGTTGCTTTTGCATGTTCTTTCACCGGTCCTTGGTATATCATGGCCATGATGTGGTGTCCTGTTCTTCAGCACGGCACTTCTCCATGTTTTTACGCAGCGATCACTTTAGAGGTTAAGGGCCTGATTTAGAGTTTGGCAGACAGGTTGCTCCATCACAAACGTGATGGCTATCCCGTCCGCCGTATTACAAGTGCCAATGAATATGTTGGACTTGTTGTAAGGTGGACGGGATATCTATCACATTTGTGATGGAATAACTCATCCGTCAAACACTGGCTCTAAGTTTTCGATTCAGAAACAAACGCTCCAAATTGCTTCTAAATTTTAGAGATCTTCCTTCAAAAGTTTTGGGCCAATAAAGCCACAGGAGAAGTGAAGGTTCCAGTCAGGAACTTAGGGGCATATTATCAAGGGCCATTGCGCCGCTTTTTTGGCTTTAAAAGCCAAAAAAGCGGCGAAAATGACATCGCCCTATCTACAAGGGGATGCTTACATGCATTAGCGCATGTTAGCACCCGTTTTCCCGACGCCTCGCTTTGCATCTCTAATGAGATGCAAAGTGGGCGTCACTGGGCAGTACTCCTCGTAAATTATCGCTGATGTGCACATCACGATATTTACAAGGAGGCCCACGCATTTTTGCAAATGTTAGTTTTTGGCGAAAACCGCGGTTTTTGCCAAAAACTAACGTCTGCAAAAATGCTGACTTAGGTATACTTACCATTGGGGTGGATTATGCTGATACGACCACAGGGTCGTATCAGCAAGGTTATCGCTGCTTTCCATGGAACATCGCTGAAAAACAGCGATGTTCCATGGAAAACACTGCTATCGCTGGAAAATTATCGCCATTGCGCTATGCGTTGTTGATACAGCGATAGCATGGCGATAATTGCCAGCGATAGGCGGCGATAAATAATTTCTCGCTAAGAGCGGCCAGCGATAATTATCGCTGCCGCTTGATAATATGCCCCTTCGTAAGTAACTATCATTCGGAGGTGTTTTGTGTCTCTAAAGCAATGACTTTGTGCACTGTACACAGGCTCTTAGATGTTATCCTTTACTATGTTGGGCGAGTGAAGAAACTAGAGATATATATTCACAGGCTTCATATTAAAGACCCTCCTTTCTACCCTGTTTGGAAGATAATGCAGCCTTTTTAACGTTTGGGAAGGCCTGAGTGCATAATATTATCAACCATTCTTGAGAAGATCAGTAACCGTGATAGCTTGTTTTGACAGTAGGAAATCCGTAGGCAGAGAACCACGCTGTTTGTTGAGTTGGTGTTCATGCCCTTGATGTTTGCATTGATTTATAGTGTGAAGGAGAGCTTGGCGAAACATGAAGCAAAGGTTGCAGGTCTCTTCCATTACAAAAGGACCTTACCTAGCATTCTATTCCAGATACATTTGAAGATACTGGTGAAGCATCACTCATTTTTATAACCACAGTTCAGGCTTAGTTGAGGCACATGTACTCTAGGAACTGTAGGTGGTGTTGTTAATACCCTGGCCGTTGAGAGCTTTGAGTACACATCGAACATCGGGGACAACCGTGATGGTCCCTGTAAAAACCCAGAGAGCAACCTATATGTGCATTCCCATCCTTCCTGTCCTGTCCCATAGTTGTTTAAGAAGAATCTGTGGCTGAAAGCGAAGATGTTGGAAAGTGGATTATTAGTAGTGGTAAATATTTATCTACCGTATCTACCACTGGAAATAAGGCCACTAACACAATATAGGGCTCAGAATACGTCTTAGAAAATTATTCCCATGCTCACCCCCTGGTAGCTTGGCTGCGAGCAGACAGGCTTAACTTCAAAGACAGATATGTAAAGCATTTAAAAACACCAATTCAGTAAATAATTAAGACACAACACATAATAAAATTCGAACACCAATTTATAAAAATAGGAAATATGTTTATCTTTACAATGACACCAAAACAAAAAAACAACGTAGGGAACCAGAGATATGAATTTTGAAAGATTTAGCACTATATAGCACATAGAAACCCATAGTGTCTATTGGGATATCTGGTCGCGATAGACAGGGACAAAGACAAAGTTTGAGGCCGACCGCGATGGTGGCCTGCACGGCTACCCCTCACGTTAGGCCTCGGTCAAAGTTTTTACCTTCTGACTTAGAACATTTTCTAAAGCTTTTCTTCCTGGGGTTCCTCGAAGCTCTCAGCCAGTTTGGATTCGGTGAGGGTTCGCCAGATTGCCTAGTGACGAGCTCCTGGTCAAACCTACGGAAGTCAAATCTCCAGAGCTTTCAAGCAGGACAAACCAAGGATCTAGGCCAGCTCGTGGTTGAAGGTGGGCAGCTTGGCTCTCACGGTTGGTCCTGTTCTCCTTTTCTACATTCTGACTAAGAAACGTTTACACAGCTTTTTGTCCCGGGGTTCCTCGATGCTCCTCACCAGGCCGGATTCGGTGAGGGTTTGCCGGCTTGGGTTTCAACCAACTCCCAGTCAAACTCTGGAAGTCGGGCCTCCGGAGCTTTTCAGAGGGATGAACCTGGACAGCAGGCCGGCTCGCGGTTGAGGGTCGCCGGATTGGCTGGCCAGATCGAGTCGTCCACTTATGCTGCTTTTTTACAAAGTTGCTCCAAAGTTCTTCAAACTTCTGGAACTTCTTCCTGGGGTTTCTTTGAGAGTCCTTAAGTGTCCAAAACTTAATCCAAGGGTCTAGAAGCTCCAAGATGGTCCTTGAAAGTTTGGGGCTTCAATTCCCACAATCCACTTGGACAAAACCCTTACAAATCCACTGGTAGTACTCCAGGCTGGGAATTCTTGGTGGTGATGGTCCAGGTGAGCTCTGTTAACTTGTAGCTTGCAGAGAGTCCGCTCTTTAGTCCTTTTGAAGCAAGTTAGGTCTGCAGGGCTGTAGTTCCAGTTTTGCAGCAGGCTTAGTCAGTCAGAGTGCAGGGCCTTGTTGGTGCAATTCAAACCTCTCAGCATGGTTCCTTCTTCTTCCTCTTGTTCCAAGCAGTAGATCTGAGAGGCACTGCACCTCTCAGATATATTCAGTGTTCTCTGGAGTCACACAGGAGGGCACTTCTGTCCAATGAGGTGCTGAACAACACCCCAGAGCATGACCATTTCCTCCAAAGTGTGGCACAATGGTCTCCCAGAAAGCACTATCTCTCCAAAATTCAATATGGTTGAAGTCTCAGCAGAGAGACAAGAGCTGGCTAAACCAACCTCCAGGATGGCTCATCTCGAAATTCTCCATCCCCCTAGAATCTGCACATTCCTTCCTTAAGCCTGCCATCTGGCTGGCTTCAAAGAGTAGGGGTGTAAATAAAACTGGTTTCTCCATCCTGTCTCCTCCTTCTATTTAAGATTATTGTTTACGGCCACTCCCCTTTGTTCTGGCATTCCTATGTAGCAGAACCCTCTCTTCCGAGATTGGCTCTTTCACCCCAGGGGTTACTTTTCACCTCATCAAAGCAGCCTGGCTACTCCACTTACCTCTGACCAATTAGGACAGATCACTGGAAGACTGAATTTTGGCTCACAGACAAGAAAGTCTTCTAACTTCTTGCCTGTACATTTTAGGATAAATTCAAAAATAGTATATTGTTGGATTTATCAATACCATTCTAGTAAGTCCTTGAATGATAGTTTCTGATTCTCCTGGTGGGAATTACTAAAGAATAACTTCTTGGCATGTTAACCTATGTGGCTGGGGATCTGCAATGGGGAAAATGAACTGGGCAATTTCTCCAACACCAGGGCTTATAAAAACATATTGTATAAGGACCCTGCCTATATCTACAGGAACCCCAACCCCTGTAACACCTAGGGGAGACTTTAGGGGTCCTGAATATGTACAAATATTGCAGATCCACACTCCACAGTGCTCCTAGCACAAAAGTAAATTTTTGGAAGCACCTTACTACAATGGGGGAAGTGAAATGTGCAATTTCACTAAACCCAGGGCATTATAAGGGTCTTCCTTATAAATACCTGACAACCCCCCCCCCCTCCACCACCACCACCGGAACACCTAGGGGAGACCCTGGGGGTACTGAATATGCCAAAATATTGTAGTTTATTAAGTTTTAAGTGTCCCAAACACCAAAGTCGAGTTTGGCACAATATACATGTTAAAAGCAGTCCTGTAACAAAGGGCTGCTTTTAAACTGACCTGAGGCCTCAACGGTGCACACATCCAAGTGCAGAAAGGGCTGCTGGCCTCTAAACTGCCATGCCCTATTATATAATAGGGACTTAAAGGTAGCTTTAACCCCCCTGCCCTATTATGTACTAGGGCCTTATAGGGGAGGTCATGTCAATAATAGGGGTACCCACATCCATAGTGTACTCTAGTGTATGTAGGTGTTTTCTCTGTATTCTAAGTGTGTTTTCAGCATAGCACTGGCCCTGAGCCTGGTAAGACAAAGCCCAAGGGAAGTCAGTTGCCACCAGTACCAGTCAGCAAAAAATCTGGGGGTGCCCAGGACACAGGATGACTTTGCAACAGAAGCTGATTCGAGGATGCGGTCTGATCATCATCAGTGGTGATCAGAAAGTCTTCTGAGAGCTCATTATAAATAACTTCACACTTCGTGAGGAATTGGAGTCCAATTAGTGGTCAAGTAAAGTTTTGTGTTTTCACCTGTACTTGTAGAAATCTGCTCACTTCCCTCTTACTGATCTTATTTGGAAAAACGAAGGTTTGAAACTGAGTAGTCATGAGATCTACACAGTGTTTATCTGAAACTACCTCGACATTGTCTAGTTTTGTAGCAATGATAACTTACATTACATTCAAGGGACAGGTTTTTCACGTGTATTTTCATTTTTGATTGAAGAAAGCAAAACACTGCCTAATTCTATAGTTTTGTTTGCATCCAAACTGATCAATAGAAGCAGATAGAAGATTATGTTTATTTTCGCTTTCACTTTTTAATTTACATTTTACTAGACAGAGTATAAATATGTATCTTAAAGTTATTTGCATAGGGATAATGACTCTTCATGTTGGTCTAGGAGTTGACGGTGGCTAAGTTTATGTACATGGTAGGTCAATGGGTTAAAGAGCCTGTTAAATATATCTGTTTGCAACTTAGATTGTTGCCCATTTGATTTAAAAATGGCATTTAGACCAAAACTCCTAAACCTTAAGTCTGAATTTAAATATGTATAGCATTCAGCTAGAGCGTTAAGAGAGGATTATATGCTGATACATTATCACGTCAAAGGTGCTTAGATTCTAAAACATGCTTCTGGGCTGTAAGAATAATTGGATTAATGATGAACATGGGTTTGCCAGTGTCAACCAGTCATTCCCAGCTTCCAAATATCAGACAATAGAGGGAATACATGGGAGGAAAATACCTGGAGCTTGTCTGTAAAAATGTAAACATGGTATAAGCTGAAATTACCTCTGTGGCTTTTCCCTAAGAAACCGAATCTCCAAAAACCACAGGAGGCATCATGCCTAGTGTTTTGCAAGTAGATTTGGAAATTCTTTGTAGGTCAAGCGAGTGGATTTGTTGTTCAATTATTCTTTGAGAAAGGCCTTTGCCGCTATTTCCTTCAAAACTATGACCCAGAGCATTTCACCAACAATGATGCATCTCTCAGAGAAACTTGGTGACATCATCTTGTTGCGAAAGGGGACTGGGATGGATGAGGGGTGGCTTGGGATAGGTTAAAGGGACCAACCAACGACATGCTCCCCTTTCCTCTAGTAAAAGCTATGCCTGGTGCATTGACCCTTTGTTCAAACCTGAGTAAGTGAAAGAGAAATCTCCATCTGAATTACTACCTAAAATGACTTGCCACTTGGCGTCTGATGAGTATAGTTGAAATTGCCTGTCTGGGGCATTGGACTTATGGTCGGATCTGGGAGCCTGCCACTTGCTGTGATGCATGTCCCTGAAACGGCCTGGAATTAAAGGTTTCTGGAGCAGAGGAATCTCCTACATTCTAAAATAATTGCCAGGTCACTGAAGAAAAACTATATGGACATTGCCTAGCTTGTGGGAGCCTTCTACAGCTATCCTGGTGCGAGTTAGGTTCATTGGAAACAGTCCTGCGGATCCAGAATAAAAACAAGCTGAGAATAATTACCTTTTTCTGCCTTTATTACCTTTGTCTTCATTTATCAAACAACTTTAGCTTTTTATGGAAACGTGTCCACTTTTCCTGCATCAGTAATCTGCATCTCCACAATGTTCATGGGCGCTTCACACTGTGGGTATCCAGTCTTAAACTCCATTTGATGAGATTGTTGAGAATGTCATAGTAGAACTGAGCCTCCAAAAACTCCTCTGAAAAATGTACCCAACACCTAGTCATATTCATTGAGGGCCTGTTATGCTTTTGCCTTACCAGGTTGCTGGAAAACCTCTGCGTATCCATTCACAAATATTATCCCGTAGCAGGACATCGCAAAATGACTCCCTGTGATCTAAAACATACTGGTCGTTACTCATTACCAAGCACATGTGGGCTATTGTACTAAAGCATTGTGATAGAAACGCACCGATGAAAATAAGGCATAGTGATGTTGTATACCTTTCCATTAGAAGAGCTGTGGTTGTAGTTCGCTCCCTAACATCCTCATGGAGTGAAATAGGTTGAAGTAGTCTAACCTTGCAGTAACTGCTGCATTTGTGAATCTGGCCGCTTTCACTATGTAGCTGGCTTACACTTGCAATAAAGCATGCATTGCACAAAATGCCATATTCAGCGTTAGAAATGGTTCTTTAAAATGCCTATTAAATATTTGATTGTTTTGCTTGACAATGTACGAACCTGCTGGAAGTATTCATTATTTTCAAGAAAATTAAAAGCTGGATATATAAAACCTAAACACAGCCTTTTGCATTACTGTACTAAAATATCAGACTGGCCCAAAAACTTCCAAAGATGGGCAATGTCTCCAGGAATGTGTTCTGATTCCCCTTTTTTTCCTCTCTTGCCTTAATGTTTTATCAATTTCTTCTTTTTCATTATACAATGTATAAACATTGTTTACACTGCCAGAAAAATTAACAAGTCAAACCATTAGTTGCAAAGTTTCGGAATAGCTGACAATGGGTCTCATTGAGCTGTGCATTGCCTCAAGAAATGTGTCTAAACGCAAAAATGGTTCACACATAAAATGCTCCCAATTAAAAAATCAACGAAAAATCTTGGATTATATGTTGTTCGAAAACTTCATGTTGCTTTGAATATATGTGGGAAGGATAGTCCACTACACTTTCTAAAAACGTTAATAAACAGTCATCTGGGATCATTGAAGGAGGCTGATAATTAATGTGGTACATGGAAAAAACTTGGCATTAAGGGCCAGATGTACGACGCGCAAAATAGCGCCTCGCAAATTGCGAGTTTTTTGCGACTCGCAATTTGAGAGGCGCTATTTTGGATGTACAACAGTGTGTATCACACTGTTTGCGAATTGAGAGGCTAATGAATATTAATGAGCCTCTTGCAATTTGCGACCCCATTGGGAATGGCTGGCCCTCCCAGGTATGGTGGCCTGCTGGGCTCAGCAGACCACCATGTCTCTGACTCCTTTAAATAAAGCAGTTTTTTTTTTTTTTAATGCAGCCCGTTTTCCTTAAAGGAAAATGGGATGCATTTAAAAAAGAAAAAACTGAAACGTTTTCGTCCCTGGGACCACTGCCTGCCCTTAAAAATATTTTCCCTGCATTTGTAAGGGGAAGGGTCCCCTGGGGACCCCTTCCCCTTTATGAGTGATTTACCACCCTCTTGAAGAGGGTGGTTATTTGCGAGTGTTTTGCGACCGCAATTGCGGTCGCAAAACATTCATACATGGGCTTGCGCTCGCTATTAGGAAGGGAAGCCCCTTCCTAATAGCGAGTCGCAAAACCTATTTAGTGAGTCGCAAATAAATTGCGGCTAGCTAAATAGGCTTTGTACATGGCCCATGCTGTTTTTGCTTGCGCAAACGGGTTCGCAAACCCGTTTGCACATGCAAAAACGGTCGTACATCTGGCCCTTACTATAGTAACATTTTGGTTAAGAAGTTCTTTGAGTGCAATCTGCGAAGTTGTCTTATTTCTGTATGGGGATCAAATTAATTTTTGCTACTTTTTGCCTTAATAATTCTACACAGGACAACCCTTCCTGTCTGGGTTGCTTGTCTACAAAAAGGCAAGGCAAGCTGAGTGTGACAGCAGCAAAAGATCAATGAAAAGTGCCCTTAAGGGAGTTTAGATTAATGGTTCACATCCCTGCACATTTCTGAATGGTTCAGTGTGCTTCTGAGTTTCTGTAAGATTTTAGGGTAGGACACCTGAGAGGAGAGACACGAACATCAGTCCCTTGCACGAAACATCAAATAAACAAGTTAATCAAAAGTAAAAATCGCTTCACCATAATCTAAGGAAGAGAAATGTATACTAACATGATCCCTTTCTTGTGTATTTGTTGACTGGATGCCCACTGGAAAATGGTCCTGACTCATCAACCTTCATCAGCTGTGCACACCCTATGTTCTGAAAGTTACATCTGGTAGAGCACTAAGAGGCTGTGCTGCAGGGGTGACACCTGTAGGTTCAGAGATGGACTAAAACACAAAGTAGCAAATAAAGCGTTGGTGTACAATTCTGATATTACTCAATGGTGCTGATCCGGAGGTCCATGAAGTGATGTCCTCGGGAAACCATATTTAAAACTTAGTCACTCATCATTAGGGTACTGTCTGGTGGAAAACTATTTAAATGATGAGTATTCTCACATCTCGAATCGCTTGTACTAACAGGCTAGACAGATGTTATTCCAAATTAAATTCTTTCTTACAGTTGGTTATTTGTCTGATAAACACATTTATCCTTTATAAGGCAGGAATAGTGGGTTACGGCTGTATAAAAGACCATGTTTGCATTTAATCATTAGTCCATAATCTTAAGGACTCAAAATAACATTTCCCTTTAGAATGGCTTGGACAGTCCAACATTCCTTTGAGCCTGTAACAAATGAGTATATTTGGCATGCAAATAATGTGTGCCCTGTTAATAATCCATTGGTTTAATGTACTTGAGAGGGTGGTATTATACATGAATGCAAAACTGAGATGTTCTTAATTCCAGGGACTGAAAAGCATTTAAGCAACTTCACTGTTACTGTATCTATTGCCACAGTAACACATCTGAGACAGTGAACGTGGCACCTTTAGTGAAGTTCCACGTCTCTATATAAGAAACAGATTAAAATCTAATTTGACTTATTGCAGAGAGTGTGATTGCTTTCTCTTCATTACATATTTTAACTATTATCAAAGCTTTCTAATTAGTTTGCAATAACTTTACTACCGGAGAAATTAGAACTTAACATTGTCAATGCAAGCTATGATGCACTGCCGGATATCCTTCTTGCTTTTAATAGTATCATGTTTTCATTACCTTAAAATATTTTCCATTTTGCAAGAATATCTAAATTACCTACAACGTATAATCATTTCTTGGTTGAGATATATGAGAAAATATAAATTTAGTCCATATCTCTTATCTGTGACAAAGCCTTTGTGACCCAGTGGACAATTTACTATTAGCCAGTGGGTATCTTGCAATGCTTTAAATCACTAGTTAAAGAGTAAGCTAGGTTCATTGTAGAATATAGAAAGAGGGAGCAAAATTATCAACAGGTTACTTTTTGGCTAATTAATTTTAAAAAAATCACTTTGTCAACTGCTATGCTTTATACCCATTTCTGTCAGGATGGAGAATCAAAGGGCAACATTTGTTCATTATAATATGTACACGAGCCATACACTCATCTTTCTCTAACCTCCATTCCAAATGCCTGGTTGAGGAGTATTCCATCTTTCAAACAAGGACAAAAACCTAACTGCACAGATGCAGTGCTATACTGTATGCATATCTCTGTTTGCATGTCTCCACCTCTGTTTACTTCGATCTTTCTGTTCAGTAAAGGATACTACTTCTTCCTCACTAAGGTCCTGATTCACAAAGGTAAACTTAAATTCTTGTGTAAGTTTACTCTTTTTTTTGCGGTAATTACAAACTGCTATTTAATAGTAACTTTGCGACGGTGGAGACTTCGCAGTAGGGGTGGAGATCTCGGCACATAAAAAGATAGGACAGGCTTGTCTTTTTATGTGGTGAGTTCTCTACCCTGACTGCAGAGTCTTGCAGTTGTAAAGTTACTATTAAATCATAGGTTTTGAAGACCAAAAAAGAGTAAACTTACATCCAAGGGTAAGTTTACTTTTGTGAATCTGGCTCTAACAGTCCAAGAGCTGTTCATGTTTTATACAGGGGCAGCTCCTCCATAATGATGGAGGAGCATCACCTCACTCATCAGAGTCAGTCACAGAAAAATAAAATGATAATAAACAATATCATTTTATTTTTCTGTGACTGGCTGGCATGCCTGAGTAGGGTGCGGCCGGGCCGGGCCATGAAAGGGAGGAGTTGTGGACACTTAGAAGGGCGCATGTAAGTTTTGCCAGCCGTCTTAGGCTGGCCAAAAAGACATGTGGACTTCTATTTCTCCAATCAAGCTGTGTTCACAGTTGGGTTGGAGAAAAGCCGTAGGTTCCCAGGCGGGGTCTGAGCGGCAGACCCGGCTGCTCAGACCAATCATGGTCAAAATGGCAGTTAACAAACTGCGCGCAGGCACTGCGGTGGCAGGCCTGAGACAACTTTTCAGGGCTACTCATGTGGGTGGCACAATCAGTGCTGCATGCCCACTAGTAGCATTTGTTTTACCAGCCCTGGCACACTCAATGCACTTTACTAGGGACCTACTGGTGAAACAAATATACCAATCAGGGAGAACCAATCACAACATCAATTTACACAGAGAGCATATGCACTTTAGCACTGATCAGCAGTGGTAAAGTGCCCAGAGTCCTAACGCCAACAACCACAGGTCAGGAAAAAGTAGGAGGAAGAAGCAAAAGTTTGGGGATAACCCTGCAAAAAGGGCCATTTCCAACACAAAGCAACACATGCATGCAGTTTATGACTATTATGGGTGTGCCTCAATAGATATCACCATACTCCTTGTAACAAAAAACATGCCCACCATGACAGTGGGTGGGTGCCATAGCACCAAGTAACATTTCATGTTTTATGCCTGTTGTTTCACTTCGAGAAGTAATGTTTCATCCACTAAGATATATTCATAAAATGATTGTCACGGGTTTGAATTGTGGTTTTTAGGTGCCTGGACCTTTCAATCTTCTGAGCTTCCACGGTGACCTGTGATAGATGTAATTATGGTGCATACAACCTAAGCACACATTACTAGTTTGACAAATGAGTATATTTTATAATTAGTTAAAAGAGTTTGGTGTTCATACATAGCATAAATTGATGTAATACTATGCTGCTTTCTATTTTTTATTTCATCAATCCCTTGATTATTCCCCCCGAATGCATCTTAAAAGGATGATTATCATTACCCGGCGCTGTGCTTATTGTTTCATTTCTCAAAATAGTTATTACCAAAAAGTACTTAACATGTTTTTCTCACCACAAGCACATGAATTGTGATGCTGAAAGCTTTGTTTGTTTGTAATGTCGCTCAATAACTAGAAGCGGTCTCTGTGTTGTCCCTTCACTCTCTGTAGTTCTTTCTCACTCCTTCACTCGCTCATGCTTTTTATTTCTCTATTTCTCTCCCTCTATTTTTCATTGAATTATATCGAACTTCTGCACAACCAATGATCCTTTCAAGACTTTGGGGTGGATTAGCTCGAGATTATTTAAAGCTGAGTCCTCTGTTAAAGTTTCTCGAAGAATAGTACCACAGACATACAACCTGCACATAGTACCTGTTCGTGCCTTGACACTGAACATCAAGCAGTGACAAGCTCTAGGCTGACCACCACATGGGGCCAGATCACCAGAATGGATTCTTCCTACTCTACTTGCTTCCCCTTTACAGTATCACCTTATTTTCTATTATGTAAACCTACTGTGAGCCCCCATATAAATGCCTAAAACGTTTTTTTTTAAATTACCGATTTGGAATTAGAGACTTTGATCCGAGTAATCACAATACTCTCGCCATTCAGGCTTAAGAACATCTCTGTCACATCCCATGATGAAAAAATGGAAAAATAAAATATTTGTGCAAGCCTACTTTCCTGAAATAGATGATGTACATCATGCCGTCGTCAAAACCATAAAAAAGCGGGCAGTTTCTAAAGAACAATAGCCAGCTGCATTAAAAAAAAAGCAGCTTGAGCAGGCCTATTGTAATTCCGAGTCTTGGCTTGTAAAGAGTTAATGTGGCCAATGAGTCGTGTCTGCGCTGCAGAGGATCATTCTCTGTGGGTGTGCCGCGAGCTCTCACACTCAGCCTGCACAGCGTGTCACTGCTGGAGCTGATTAGCTTGCAAAATGCATCAAATCATCAACTTGTCTTAAGTCAATGAGCTGTGCAGTGCTGCACATTACAGGGCAGGCACACTCTTATCTGGCTCGCTCCAGCTTTGGGCAAGAACGGTCATGCGTGCAGAGGAGAATACTCTGGGTTTAATAATGAGTGTTAAGAGGAAGCTGCCTATTTGGTGGAAAACGTGCATAGAGAAGAAAATGGTCTTAAACCAGCTTGCTACCTACTTTAGGGAGGCTTTTATTCGAAAAATGCAAATTACAAACGAAGCCGTTAAGGGAAACCTGCACGTTTTCGTCAATAAACAGGAAGTCAACTAGTTAAAAGCAGTTAATCTCTCGTGGGTGTATTTTGTGGCCTTTGCTGTCTGGCTTTTAATTTCTTTCACACTCGAGGATAGCGCTGGCACGAGACTGAAGCTGAGATCAGATTGGTCAAGATAGGGCAATGAGTATGCTTACTGTGATGCCTCTTCAGTAGCAGACTAACGTTTACTTCTGGTAACATTGACCGACAAGGAAACCGTTATGACTTTTACTAGAAGCAGGGCTTTAAGTGGGATGGAAAAACTGGGGGTCTCTCAAAGGGGCGTGGCCGATGTAATTAAGGGCGTGGCATAAAAACACATAAGCTAGAAATCTATGCTTAGCATAGTACGCCGCATAACTAGTGTTTTGCTGCTTCTGTAATTGCAACTAGATATATAATACTAGCTATATAATACAAGTAACATTGCACCTACAACAGGACTATTGGCTTTATCAATGGTTGTTAGTTGCATAAGGCAAATAAGCAACAACTAAGGCTTCGTTGTATATAACACTGAAAATGCTTCAGTTCTGAAATAGTGAGACTGTGAAAGAGCTATAACGAGTCTCTGTGAAGTAACATCAGAGGCAGTGAAGGGTGGTATTGCTGCAGAGTTGATTGGTTTTTTTACCCTGAGGTTTCGGGCAAAAATCGAGAGCCTGATAGGGACCCGTCTCACCACCTGCCTTTTAGAACTGCCGGTGCTGAGCACCGGTAGGACCCGGCCCACTTAAAGCACTGACTAGAAGTGTAAGTAGGCATGTTCATGAAGAGGCATCACTGCACCAATACTTCATTAACCTACCTTGGCAATTACACTTAAATGATGTGACATCTCTGTCCTTGAATGTGAAAGGGGCTAAGCAGGGGCGGCTCCTCCATTAGAGCGGAGAGGCACCGCCCCACTGCTTTCTCGCAGTGCGAGAAGCAGAAAATAAAATGGTATTTTAAATTCCATTTTAATTTCTGCTTCTTGCGCTGCGAGGAAGCAGAAGGCAGGGGTATGCCTGATTGAGGGCGGGCAGGAGGATATGCCAGGTTGGGGGCGGGCGGGTGGGCGGGTCGGGGAGGAGTGGCTTGCACCACTCTGAGTACCCTGACTGTTTGGTCGGCCCTGGGGCCAAACAAAGCAGTCATGCGCACTCTACATTTTCTCTATGTAGGCTGCATGCTGCCTACATAGAGAAAATGGCCTCCCTACAGGTGCCCGGCCGGGCGCTGTCCGGGACTCTGCACCAATCACAACGCTGCCATTGCAGCTTTGTGATTGGCTTACAGGAGGGGAGGGAGCATGCCTGTTCCTGTTCAGGAGCGGGAAAACGCGGACCCGGCCCAGGAGCAGAGGCGGCGCAGGACCGGTCAGGTAAGTTTTATTTTTATTTTTATTTGACCCCCCCTACCTCCCCTTGCGGTAACCCCCGCGCAATAACCACCATGCTACCCCCCCCCACCCCCACCCGCGAGAATTGCGAGCCTGGACTGGGGCTAAGGCCCTGATTACGAGTCAGTTAGAGCAGAATTGCTGGAGGGAGATCTCCTATCACTCATCCCAACTGGCCCGTTGTTGCCGCTCCCAGTTTTCTCAAGTGTGGGAACACTGGACCCGATTTTACTCCGCAATAATTCCAGTTGGTAGAATCGCATGAGGCCTTGGCTCTAACAACATCCGAGCCTTGTCCCCTTTCTCTGAAAAAGTTTTTCTTGGGCAAGGGGGAAGCATTCTTTGCTACTCCCCACTAAAATTGTTGTTAACTTTCCCTCTCCTCCCCTTGCAGCTCCCCTCCCTCTATCACACCTGCAGGGAAGGTACTGCTCACAGGTATCACCTGCACGGAGCAGGTGGTAAATAGAAGCATTAAACCTCTTGAAACAGGGAATACTGTGTGACATTCAGGATGGTAATTCTGTATCCTCACAGTTATTCCCCATTCTGAAGGTTCTAACTCAGAATAGATGGAATTCAATGCAGTAATGCATACCTGCCAATTTGAAGAACAATCTCACAGTGTGAGGAGGGGGCGGGGCCTTGAAGTGGGCGAGGCATGTGCTGAGAAGTGCCTAGGAGGTTCTTCTGAACCGCACCCCGCCCTCAAAAAAATAAAGTTTACAGAGGCGGGGGCTGATGTTCTGGGGTGTTTTCACACCCCTTAATGGGCATCAGCAGTTCAAAGCCTCTTGAAAACGAGCTGGGAAACCACTATTTACTGTGGTTTTCAGCTGTTTTCCCTGCCACAGTGTGATATCGGCTCCTCACCGGGTGACTGTGTGACCGACCGTGTGATGAGAGCCGATATCGTGTGCCACACTGTGGCACCATGTGAGTTGGCAGGTATGATAATGTCAGTCTGTGATAATAATTCCAGCCACTTGGATTGCTCCATGGAATTCCTCCTAACTGTATTTCGAGTCTAAAAGGTGTGAATAGGTCTTTTCACCAGTGCAAAAGTGACCTTTATGAATTATAAAAGTTGTCTTGTAGTAAAGAAAAAGGTGCTTGAACTTCGTAAACTAGACTTACACCTGCACATAGCTTTATATATCAGACCCTATTAGCATGTTAGATGATGTATACATTGATCTTATTTATTTATTGAGGAGTGTTGAATAGCGCTGGCTAATGCCTATTGGTAACTTAATAACCAGCTATTCAATTAACTTTTGTAGGGCAGGCTAACATTGTTTTTGTTCTATGTTATTCTTTTGATGCATTTTCTCAATCCGGAAAGGCATGAAGCTATCGTTTTCAATTCATCACATTCAAATGAATTGCAAATGCAAATGAACAGTGCGAAAAAGAGCTCTGCTTACTGTGACTGGTAAAGAAAAAGTATAAAATCGTGAAACGTAAAGTGTGGTTAAGTATGGAAATGCAAAACACACAAGATGGAAATGACCTAACCTTTGAACGGAACAAGGACTAAATTAAAGAATGGCGTACCACTTCATGTCAAACTTGGACCAGCAAGATAGAGGCGAGTTCAGGATGACAGAAGAACTCATGAGCTGTATTCCAGAGCTACAATTTTTTAGAGCGACTGTAGAAATATTGAGATTCATTTAAAAGAGAAAGGAAATAGGGCTGCAATGGTAAAATGTGAACACAGATGTGAAAAGTGAGATTATTGCGCAAAATAGTAAGGAGTGGCTTTACTATAACCTGTTTAATGTTGTCAGGGTTGGATTAGGACAGAAAAGGGTTTGACTAGGGCAGAAAGTGGCCCATATTAATAAATTAGGTTCTTAAATCGAGGCAGCACATACTTTTTTTTAAATTAGATTTTGACATATTTGAGTTACAAAAATATATCGCCGTTGTAAACATATATGAATATACTTGTGATGGATTTGTTGCACATTCTTCATTCCATTTTCACAGGGTCGTATACACAATAAGTACAGTTAACTTTTCAACCCTCAGTGTTGGTAAAATTCGACTCTCTGAGCAGTGGTGTGAAGCATCCTCACCCAACCCTCCCAGAATTTCAAACTCTTTGTATGTTTGCATTGTCTGACATGAACATTCAGAACAATTCGTCAACAAACAGTATCAGTGCTTTGGTCCCTTCTGTCCTCTACTGTATCATCCTAGGGTAAGTAAGGGAGGAATAGTAGGCAAGGAATGTGATGGCAGGGGTTGAGCCGTACGGAAGTCCACGGATACTAGGATAGTGTATTATTATGATTGCTGCGCCGGTGTATTGTCTTCAGCGGCTTGCGTAGTGTGTGTGAGAAGGTACGCTTTCAGAGGGTCCCAAATGTCTCTGGGGCGTGAGGCTCTAGGGAGTAAGTCTGCATAATTAGTGAACTGTTCCTGACAATATATCAAATCAGTGAGCCAGCCTTTGAATTTCGGTGCACGTCCTCTGCCCCAACGACACGCAATTCGGCGCTTCGCCATGAGTAAGGCAATGGCGAGATATTTGCAGTATGGTTTAGCAACATGTTTCGTGTAGCCAAGCAAGGCGATCAGGGGGGTGCGCTCCAGGGTTTGCATGGTCATCTGATCCAGGGCATCAAACACAGTTTCCCAGAATGTGTGCACTTCGTGACATTCCCAGGCTAAGTGTAAAAAATCTGCCTCAGGGGCTCTACATCGCTTGCATTGATTGGAGTCTGACAGTTTATATTTACGTAATTTTGCCGGAGTGTAATATAAACGATGTAGAAATTTGTAGTGCGTGATACGTAGCCTATGGCTGGCAGCAATTTGCTTCGTATGTTCGCAGCAGTATGACCATTGTTCATCAGTAAGTGCATATCCCAATTCTATATCCCATTTCGCTCTGGCAGGGCATGGGGTCCTTTCTTGTGTCGTGTGCACCATGTGATATAGTGTGGAAACCATATGCTTCGGGGAGTCAGCTCGTAGCACCCACTGCAGAGGAGCCAGTGTGGGGGGTTCGTGTGGAAAATCTGGCATTAAAGTACGGAGGCCTTGCCGCAATCGTACGTAAAGGAATACGTCTAAGGGAGTTGGTTGGGCCTCTTTAAATATGTGGGTTAGTGTTCGGAACTCCCCCTTATGATATAGGCCACCCCATGTGGAGATGTTGGTCCATCCCAGGAGCTGTTGGAATCCTTTTTCCTGGAGGAGTTGCATTCGGGGATGGTATGTCAATGGGAGCAGTGGGGAGGAGAGCATGGGGCAGTTTAGTAGCGTCAACATGCGATGCCATGCATTCAGTGTGCAAGTGAGTGTGGTGGGCGTCGTGTCCCGTCGGGCAGGGGGATTAAATAGTACTCCGTCCAGTGGTATGGGATCTGCCAGCCAGTGTTCTACTGCAACCTGCGGCATGTGGCGGGGGTAATGGAACCAATAATAAGCATAGTGTGCCTGTGCGCAAACATAATACAGCTCAAAGTCCGGGATGTCAAAGCCCCACTGTGCATAGGGCCTAGTAAGTACCCCCCATTGCAGTCGGGGCTGTTTGCCTCCCCATACCAGTCTGATCATTTCGGTTTGTAACATTGTGAAAAAGGTCCGTCCGGGATTATACGGAATATTGAGGAATAGATATAGCACCTGGGGGAGAACAACCATCTTGATCAATGAGGCCCGCCCCGCCATCGAGAGGGACAATGAAATCCAGCGTGTGACATTGTCTGTAATGCGATCCCGAGCTCTACCAGAATTTAACCGCATAAGCTCATCTCTATCTGTGGTGATGCGAATCCCCAGATAGCGCATGTCTGAGTGACACCACTCAAGAGGGTAGTCTAAGGGGAACGGGGCCGCAGCAGGGGTAAGGGGTAAGATCTGCGATTTTCCCCAATTTATGTGTATCCCCGACATTTTCCCAAACACTATGAATTAACAGAGAAGTGGATTAAGATTAGTCTGTGGGTCGTGAACATATTGAGTGATATCATCCGCGTACAATGATAATAAAATTTGGTGCATATAGCAACGCAACGCTTTGTCTTGGTGGTGTTGGCGCAGCTTGGCTGCCAAGGGTTCTATTGCTATAGCAAACAATAGGGGGGAGAGCGGGCACCCCTGTCACGTGCCCCTGGTGATGGGAAAGGCAGGCGATATGTGACCATTTATGCAGACCCTGGCTTCCGGTAGGTGATAAAGCAGTTTAATCCAGGAAAGAAATATTGGGGGAAAACCCATACGCTGTAGAACTCCCAGTAAGTAATCCCACTCTACTGAATCGAACGCCTTAGTGGCGTCTAGAAAAACTGCCGCTAATGGCAGGTCGGGGTCTACATTGTGGAGGATTGCAAAAAAGGTTCGTAGGTTGTGGGTGGTCGCTCTGCCAGGTATAAAGCCGGACTGATCAAGGAGGGCTAGTTTGTCCTTGATCAAGTTTAATCTGTTTGCTATGACCTTCGCCAGGATTTTGGTGTCACAGTTGATTAGTGACAGTGGTCTGTAAGAGTCACAATGAAGGATGGACTTCCCTGGTTTCGGCAGAGAGATGATGTGCACCTCTCGCATAGATGGGGGGAGTCTGCAGTTATCTAGTGCATCTTCAAAAACTTCTTGGAGGATGGGTGTCAGCAAGTCAATATACGTTTTGTAGAATTCTATAGGGAGCCCGTCCGATCCCGGTGTTTTTCCTGATTTCATATGCATTATGGCTTCCCTTATTTCGTCCAATTCAAAAGGGGCGCTAAGGAACTCCTGTTGAGCGTCACCCAGCCACCCTAGCGCTACGTCTTCTAAATAGGCATTGAGATCGAGTTCATCATGTCTCTGTGATGTGTACAATGAGGCGTAATGTGTAGTGAAAGAGCGCAGTATATCCTCATTATTCCTTGACATGACATCCCCCGGACCCATAATCTCCACAACGGTGTTTGTGAAGCGTGGCCTACGTATTGTGTCTGCTAACACCTTCCCGGGGCGTTCTCCTTCTCCATATCTCCTTGTAACCCAGTGTTTGCCCCTATATTTAGTTTCTCTGTCAGCAGTGTCAGTGTATTCAGTGATTTTGTCTCTAAGTTCTCGATTCCCTTGCCTGTCAGTGCTGGTACTAAGCCATGTCTCTAAATGTTTAATGTCCATTTCTAATTTTTTTAGGGACCTCTGTATGTCTTGTAGTACGCCCAAACTTTTGGATATGCAGAACCCCCTAATTGTGACTTTGAAGGCTTCCCAAACTGTTTCTACGCTATCAACAGATTCCCTATTTCTCTGTAAAAATTCCTGTATTTCTTGTCCCAATTCTTCCTGATACACCGGATCCAGCAGTGTTAGTGACTGAAACCGCTAGGTCCTTTGTGGGGCGTCATATCCCAGGGGGTTAAAGGATAGGCTTACTGGAGCATGGTCCGAGTACGTTCTGGCTAGATGTTTGGTCGTGACAATCAGAGGGCCTAGGCCTCGTGTAACTAGGAGGTAGTCCAGGCGGGCCCAGGACGCGAACTGAGTTGCGTGGTGTGTGCCTTCAGTTGTATGTGGGTTGAGGTACCGCCAAGCATCTATTATACCATTGGCTTCCATTATGTTGCGCAGCGCTTTGTATGAGCCATTGTAGTGATGCGGGGCGGGGTTGGATCTGTCCAATGTGGGGGGGGTTGAAATCCCCCCCCCAGATGAGATGAGTGGAACCTATCTCTAATATTTCCCCCCATAATGTAGTGAAAAACTCAGGCGAATCTATATTGGGGCCATAACAGCAAGCCAGGGTAACGGAGTCCGTGCCAAGTCTGCCCCAGACCAGACAGTAGCGACCATGCTGGTCTTGCGTCGAGCCCGCCAGGGCAAAAGGAAAGCTTTTTTTTATAATTATTGCCATCCCCTTGGAATAGGAAGAATATGAGGAAAAAATTCTGTGTTCTGCCCATTTACTGGCAAAGGAATTAGTGTGTCTCGGATTGATGTGGGTCTCCTGGAGCAGGGCTATGTGTGTCTGGTGCCTATCTAAATATACGCCAGAACTTGGCGGCGCTTTCTCGGGTCTCCCAGACCCCTAACATTCCAGGTGAGTATCCGCGCTGTTGGGGAGCCCGCTAGATTAGTCATGGGGGCTGGTTTGATGGGTTGAATTTCAGGATAGGTCCCGTACGCGTGTGAAGCGGAATAGAATAAAAACAGTACAATCGCACATCACATGTGTTGTGCAAGCTGCGAAGAAACTGACTTAACAACCCGATACCCTCCCCCTCCCACTGAAGCATCCCAATCATGCCAGAGTTACATGTCCCACCCCCCTCCCCATTTACCCAACTTGGCCAGAAACAGATGCTGACGTAATTCCAGCATAAAACATTGGGGGAGCGCCCTCGGAGGGGAACTTCTAGGGGATAGCACAATCCCTCCCCGCCCTCAGAGAGCCCCGACGTTGGAGTAGCTCAGCTCCGAGAGGGCAGGGTTGCCCAGAGTATATTGTGTCCCATGACCCCGACTGTCACTTATCTGGTGTTGGCCTCCAGGCGGGCAGGCACGTCCAGAAATCTAGTTCCATCGTTCAGTCTTAGCACCCCTAGTGTTCGTTTCTTCCTGTTATGGGGATGTCAGCACTTTGTACGCTCTTCTGCATTCTCGGAGGCGACCCCTTCCAGTTCCAAGGTTGTCTTACTCTGTTGTTGACGATTCGGTTCTTGGGGATGAGTTAGGTGAACCTGTGGAGTTGTTGTAGCGTCGGAGGTGCTTCAGGAATTCGTCTACTTGCTGCGGTTTGGTGAAAAATGATTGTTTCCCTTGATGAGTGACTCTTAGACGCGCTGGGTATAGAAGGGCGTAGTCGATTTGAGCATCTCACAATTTCTTTTTAACAGGTACGAATTTGCGCCATTCCTCCTGTACGGTTGCTGTAAAGTCCGGATATATGGTAAATTGGTTACCTTCAAAATTCAATTGACGCTTCTCTCTAGCTGCCTTGAGGGCGGTGTCCCGGTCACGATAATTTAACATCCGAGCAATGATGGGACAGGGCGTGCTGCCTGGGGGGGGTCTGGGCCCCAGTGACCGGTGCGCCCTTTCGACAAGGAATTGGGTGGAGAAGGATTCGGAACCAATTGTGTCTTTTAGTAGGCGTTCAACATATTCCTCCATTTTCCCAGTATGGGTACTTTCCGGTATTCCGATCACGCGTATATTATTTCTGCGACTTTGGGCTTCCAAATCTTCATTCTTAGCAGCAATAACTCTCAGCAATTTGTCCATGATGGTCACTTTTGTCTGGAGTTGGGAGGTTGTGTCTTCATTATCTGAAATGCGACGTTCTGTCTCTTTTATGCGCTCTTCATGGCCCTCCAGTTTATGCACTATTGCATCCATGCGGTTTGACATAGAGTTCATTTTGTCAGCAATGGCGGCTAGACCTTGTCGCACTTCTAATAGTAGGGCTTTCATGTAATCTTCAGGCGCAAGAGTCGATCCCGATGCTGGTGCTTCTGTGTTTGCAGTGGCGTCTTCTTGCTGCATGCGTCCTCCCTTTCTGGCATCAAACGTAAGTCTTGGTTGTTTCGGGTCTGCTTTTCCCATGGCTTTTCGTTATTGAACCCTTGTGGTCTGGTCTGGATACGAATGGTGCTGCTTGCTTGTTCAGTTGCCACCGTGCTCAGCCTCCAGCTGTGCCCGTCTTTGTTGTCCAGTATCTGACTGTATCGCAGTTACTAGCTTTGTTGGGCAGCTGTGTCTCTTGCAAGTTTTGAGAATCAGCCCCCTTTCAGTATGTCAGTGCTACAGGCGAGGAAGGTCAAGGTGGATTAGAGCGGCTGGGGTGCTTGGGATGTGTTTCCCAGGCGCTTCACAGCAATGCGTTCTCTTCTGTCCTCCACTCCTGGGGGCCTTCGCAGGGCGGCGAAGTGAAGCGTGCTGTGTCGAGTGCCGGTCGCGCACAAAAGACGGCTTCCCTCCCCCGTAGGAATCGTTAACGCAGCTTCCCGGGTGATTGCAGGGCCTGCGCCAGCACCCGTCAGGCGGCACAATCTTCTCTTTGCACTGGACTCTGGGCCACAGACGCGCTTTGCCGCGAGGCCTACTTCATGCCCTTCGCCTCGGGTCTCACGCAGCGGGTGTCGCCCAGCAGTGTTCCTTCGCTCGCGGTCAGCAGCGGCCAGGGGGATCTTACATGCGGCAATCAGGTATGGGGCAACATCAATAGGTCACCGAGCCCCCACCCCCAGCGCGGACATGGTCCGATCTTTGGCGGCAAGGGCTGTGCGACCCCCGCGGTAACTGCTGTGTTGGCGTCCGAGTCAACAGCGCAGTGCAATCCGGCAAGCCTTTCCTAAGTTCCTTTGACCTCGATTTGGCAGCGCTGCTATGTGGGAAGGTGGAAGCTGTTGAAATCTCTCACTCTGTGCTGCCCTGTGTTGCGGCCGCAATCTCTCCGCCCGTGAGGCCTTGTAACCACGTGGGCACCACGGGCTCCAGTAGCGTGTGCAGCTCAGGCTCCATTTCAGGTGTCTGCACAGTAGCAGCGGCGCTTGCTAACCTCTGCTATTCCGGTGGCCAGGGGCGTCCCACCGACTCCAAACTTGCGCTGGTCTGCGATCAGTATGGCCTCTTCTCGTCGCTGTGGTCTTGAAGCTTTGGGGAACGTCTGGGCAGGATATATGTGCGGATAAATGCTCCGGGCTGCAGGAGCCACACTACAGTGTGGCCATACTGCTTGTGCGCCACCTAGCGCCCCCGAGGCAGCACATACTTGTAAAGACACACTGTATAGGTACTGTGCAAGGTATGGAGACTGCATGCCTTTGTGCTTATTGAAGTCACTATTTGTGTTAATATCTGGGAAATCAACAAAATTGGACCATAGACCATAAAACAGACCAGCAAACAGTCAATAAAATGGGGTACACACTGACCTGTCAAACCGGCCTTACACACACTGTCAGGTTGCCCTGTAGGCCATTTTGACCCTGAATACTATGTGTAACTAGAAACTCGTTTTTGGGACTGAAAAAGGAAACAATCAAAAGGTCCTACAAGTGTCTGTAATTTTTGAAGGTCTGGCTCAGAAGCTTAGCTGTCTCACCTGGTTTGTTTTTTGGTCAGCCCTCTTCATTCATTCGTCTATTTAGGATTTATTCACATTTTGCTCTCCTCACCACTGCATACAGACAGTGGCATACTGCAAAATGTTGGGGTCTGCTGCAGAATGCGATGAGGGGCCACTGAGTCTGCCATATCTCACAAATATTCATTGGGCTTGGGCTGAATGTGATCCCCCTGAAGGTTGTGCCTCCCCACCCCACACCTCTGCAGGGGCAGTAGGGGCCGGCATTACACCCCTGCATACAGCATGGAACATTGAGTCAGCTCACTTTTTCCATTGGGCGAATTGCACTTTGAGTGATGGCATGTTGCCTAATCAAATGTGCACAACCGCCTGAAACGAAGTCCATTGCAGTCCCAGGACTGGTGTAACTGTGCTGGGCAGCTCCTTTATTTTTATATTTTTAGGTTAGATATTAGCCAAGACATTTTGATTTTACTAAAATGATATATATAAATTATTTATTTAGAGTTGTTTCCAGCCAGCCCACCTCATCCATTTGTCTGGTATTGTGTCCTTCAAAATGTTCTTCTGCCTACGACAGTATACAGCCTTCGGCAATGGGTAGGGCCACTTCAGTCATTGGCTAACTTCATGGTGAGTGACAGAATTTCGCCCTTTCACAGGAAGCACATCCACACACTAAGCAGTTCTCTTCAGTGCCAGGGACAACTATGGCAATGTGTGCTTTTTGACTTTTTGGTACCATTTTTTTTAATGCTTTTAGCCAATTGCTTATTTTTGTAGATTGACAAGGGACCAGCAGCTATCCCACCAATAAAGTCTTGCAAAAAAAAAAAAAAAACACAAGCATTTATAAACCTGGAAGCCAACTCCAGATCTGTTGAGTTTGGCAAGGCCTGTGTAAATTATTGCCTCTTTTGGCATATTGACTTAGATTGGAAACTTTTGCACAGTCAGGCCTATTGGTTTTGTCTGTCCTTGTTTGTTTATGTTACTGCTATATCTTAGCACTTGTGGGCTACCTAGGTTGGGTGATGCCACTGTATTTATTGCATGAGAGTGAGGTGTTAGTTTATCTAATGGATTCTGTTGCATTGGTGTTAATAATTTTTGAGTGGTAGGTTAGAATTAAGTGAGATGAGAGAGCACAAGGCTGATGAAGGCCTACTTTGGCTGATGAAAAGTGAAGATGGGGAAGATTCTCCAGAGAGTTCGTAGGCCTGTGCAAATTTTTTGTTACACAGGTGCACATAATTACACTGGCATTTATAATTCCTGAATTTCACATTATCTGAAATGTGTGTACAATTTTCACCATGTCATCTAAGGCAAAGGTTTGGGCATTTTTCCCCTTGGGATATTGATTTGAGTAGGAAATATCTTTCCAAAATGTTTTATTTCTCTTCAAACTAATCTCACACCAATATCCTGCATGTTTTTTTATGGGAATACCAAAATATTCTACTGAAATGTATTTAGTGTAATTTGTGCAATTGTCTGAAAATTCTTCTTCACAACCAATGCTAGCAAATTTCCCATACCCCTAGATCTCAGTCAATAGAAATCAAGGCTGATTTTAGAGCCAAAGATTGTTTCAGGGCTTTATAACGATGGGTTCCCACGAGAATTGGGGGCTTAATTCAATCTCCCACCAGTATGTGGCCCTAGTTGAGGATTTCTGTCTTTCAAAATGTAGTTTCACATAATTTATGATCATCCAGGCAAACAGGGCACAGACAAAGGAAATGAGAACAGAGCTGCCAATATCTGAGTAAGTCAACTTTCATGAGGTTCTCAGTGTCATCAACATAGCTGTAGCAGGTTAGCATAAAGGACTCAAAGATGTGCGACCCACTTGATTGGACAAGGATATGAGATGAAATATGGAGTCTCGATGATAATGTTTGTAATGCAAGAGGAATGAGGAAATAAAGTCTATGGCTTATTAGACACAAATGTCACACTGACATGTTGGGAAAGTGGAATAATGTACCACACCAAAGGCAGTTACAGTACAATGCAATTGGGACAGCAGCTCCATTGTCATCTAGTCGAGATTAAGGTTATCCCAGGCTACAATGATGCACGTTTGTGTCCCATGGCATGAACAGAAGCCCAACTGGGCTCTGCTCCTCAATTAAGTCAGTGAGGTGGAAGAACATAGCTTTTTGAAATATTTTAGCCAATGTTTGTCCATTAGGGATCGGTCTATAATTGTCTGAGCTCTATGGAACAATTGCTTGCTTCTTTAAGCGGAGTATAACATATCAAGCCATTAATTAATTGTGGTAGGTTAGCTCAAGGAAGAGATCTTTGTGAAATATAAAATATATATTGTTTATTGATGAGAGAAGAACATAGAACTGAAGATGATTGGGGCTATTCAACTGAGCATCTAGGTAAGCATAAAGGAAGAATGAGAAAGTATGTGACAACTAGAAAAATAGTATTTGTGTGACATCAGGTTGCAGGTACTAGTCAGTCACAAAACAGGAATTAATGGAGTCAAAAAAGGAAAACGTAAAAAGAGCTTACAACATGTTCATGAGAGCATCCTACAGTTTAACTAGTGAAGAGATAATTGGCAGATGGCCAAGAGACAAAGAGGAAACAATAGAGTTTGAAGCTTAACTAAAGGATAAGTGTGTTAGAGATGTTGAAGGGATAGAAAAGAGATATGTAGACAGAGTAGTCAATTCAAAATTTTTCATTCATTAGCAAGTGATTTCTAAATCAATGAATTCGTACACAGGTCAATTTATTATCTTGTCCAGGCCATGCCCATGGGAGACTATTTGATTAAACATGATTGGTTTCAGTTGGTTTCTCATTATCCAGGTTGCCAGTGTTAATTTTTTCAAAACCATCTGCCACAGACCCTTTATAAAAATGCATAAATGTCTTTGGTTTTGATAACTCAGAATTGGGGGAAAAAAAGCTAAATTACAAAAAAATGAAGGGCCATATTATCAAGAAGGGCGTTAAAATTATCGCCGCTTTAGCGGCAGGAAACTGCCGCTAAAGCGGCGATAATGGGCTTGATAATATGCCCTTGTGAATTCCCATAGAAGCCCATGTTCTGGTGTGAACATGGGCTTCTATGGGAATTCACAAGGGCATATTATCAAGCCCATTATAGCCGCTTTAGCGGCAGTTTTCTGCCGCTAAAGCGGCGATAATGTTAACGCCCTCCTTGATAATATGGCCCGAAGTTGGTCCGTTTTTTAGTTTGAATGTTTTACGCCAGAAAAAATTATGTGTTGTAAGAAGATGCATTTGAGTTATCTGAAACAGTCGTGGTGAAGGCCCTACTTCCAAGAGTTCACCCTCGGGGACAAGGACTCTAATTGATAAGAGACCAGAAAAAACTTTGCTCGCTCTCTCACCCCCGGGTGGGAGCAAGGGTGTTTGAATATTTGTCAACCAGCAACCTGCATTAATTAGCATAAAGTTCGACAGAGAAGGCAGCTAGCATATTCTAAGGCTTAGAAATAAAAGGAGTTGTGCACATCAAGGTGTAATACATATCAGACAGGAAGACGAAGCCTTCATCGGTTACGCACTCAACACTAGGAAAATGCAGACACGTTTAGTTGTGGGGATGCATTTCATAAAAATATCAAACAGGATAAACAAATGACAACAAATTATTTGAGGCAAGAATTGAAGGACTGAGGAGACTGATGAGACTATACACAAAAGTGGCTGCCTTCTGACGGTTAGAAATAGGGGTCTCTAGTTGGCAGAGGTAGATACCTTTGTCCAAATAGGGACCCTTGCTTCTAGTCAGGGTAAGGGGGATACACACTTAGATAACCCCTGCTCACCCCCTCGGTAGCTTGGCACGAGCAGACAGGCTTATCCAAAAGGCAATGTGTAAAGTATTTGTACCAACACTCACAGTAACACAGTGAAAACACAACAAATGGACACCACACCAGTTTAGAAAAATAAAATAACTTTATCTAAACTAAACAAGACCAAAACGACAAAAATCCAACATACACAGTTAAAAATATGACTTTCAAAAGGTTTCAAGAACTTGTACCATAGAAAACTATGGATGCGTGACTTTTACACAAAGTACCTGAAGATGCGTCAAAATTCACAAGGCCAAACAGCCGCAGAGAAAGGAAGCGTTGGAAAACACAGCAATGCATCAGTTCCTGAGTCCTTGGGGAGGCGAGGCGCCAGTTCTGCTGCACACAGGAGAAGTGATGCATCGAATCCGGACTGTAGGGGGAAGTGAAGCGTCGAAATCCAAGACGGTTCTGGTCTGCGGGTGATGCGTGGAAAACTTGGTGCACAGGTACGATGCGTGACACACCAGAGGTGATGCGTCGCTTTGCGAGGCTTCGCGCCGTCTGGCGTCAGTGCTGGGGGCTGCGCGGCGAGACTTTAAGTCGCCCAGCGAGACTCAGCGAGGCTTCGTGTCGTTCGGTGCCGGTTCGAGAGACTTTCCACGGCTTTGCAATGCTTCGCGCTGGTTCTTGCAGAGATTAGCTGCAAAACCCACCTCTGAGGTCCTGTAACTGGAAGGAGGCACCTCAGGCAAGGGTAGGACTCACAGGTGGCAGAGTCCAGCAGCACCAGCAGATTTGCAGGAAGTCTTTTGTGTCCCTGAGACTTCAGAACAGGAAGCCAGCACACTTAAGACCCTTGGAGATCTACTTCAAGCAGGGGACACAGCACACAGCAAAGTCCTTCTCCTTTCCTTGGCAGAAACAGCAACTGCAAGCCAATCCCAGACAAATAGCAAGGGCAGTACTTCTCCTCAGTCTCTCCAGCTCTTCTCCTTGGCAAAGGTTCCTCTTTGAATTCCAGGAATGATCTAAAGTCTGGGGTTTTGGGTCTGATACTTATACCCCAAAATGTCTTTGTTCTCTTTGTGCAAGGGGCTCTGAGCCCAGTTCAAACCAGTTCTGGGGGCACTCTGCCAGTGCACTACAACTTCCTTTGTTAGTGTGGGCCTTGGTCCCAGACACACCACAGGAGGGCGGAGCCAGCATTGTGGAAGGCAGGCACAGCCCTATTCAGGTGCAGGTGCTACTCCTCCCACCACTCCAAATGCAGATCAGGCCTATTCAGCCTTGTGCTGACTCATCCAGACTCCTGGAGCCACTGCAACTCCCAAGCCCCTGTCACTCCAAAGCCAGACAGTCAATCCACAAACAGGTGGAGGCACACAGGAAGGGTGAACAAGAAAATAGCCACTTTCTAAAAGTGGTATTTTCAAACACCCAATTTAAAAACCATCTTTACTAAAAGATGTGTTATTTAATTCTGAGTTCAGGGGTACAAAACTCAATTTTTCTATCTTATCCCTATGGGAAGATATGCTTGTAAAATGTTACAAAGCATTCCCCATTCTGTCCTATGGGCAAGATAGCCTTTCAATAGTGAAAAACGAAATTGGTGGTATTTCACTATCAGGACATGTTACACATACCAGTACATGTCCTACCTTTCACATACACTGCACCCTGCCCAGGGGGGTACCTTGGGCCTACCATAGGGATGGCCTATGTGTAAGAAAAGGGAAGGGTAAGGCCTGGCATGAGGGTGCACTGGCCAGGTCGACATGGCAGTTAACAAACTGCGCGCAGGCACTGCTGTGGCAGTCCTGAGACATCTTTTCAGGGCTACTCATGTGGGTGGCACAATCAGTGCTGCAAGCCCACTAGTAGCATTTGATTTACCCTCCCTGGCACACTTAGTGCACTTTACTAGGGACCTGCTGGTAAAACAAATATGCCAATCAGGGAGAACCAATCACAATATCAATTTACACAGGGAGCACTTGCACTTTTACACTGATCAGCAGTGGCAAAGTGCCCATAACATCTAAGCCAGCAAAAACAAAATCCAGCACAGCATCAAAACACAGGAGGTAGAGGCAAAAAGTCAGGGAAAACCATGCCAAGGATGCCAGGTCTAACACGTGTCCCCTCCAACTGAAAAGTGGGGAGAACTACCCACTCTCTTGGGTGTTCTCATCACTAAGGCGGAAGAATCTGGACAGACCATCAGCATTGGCGTGTTCTGTACCAGGGCAGTGTTCCACCGTAAAGTCCATTCCTGTAGGGAGATGGACCACCTCAACAGTTTTGGATTCTCACCCCTCATCTGCATCAACCATTTGAGGGGCCTGTGGTCTGTCTGAACCCGGAATTGAGTCCCAAACAAGTAGGGCCTTAGCTTCTTCAGCGTCCAGACCACAGCAAAAGCTTCTCTTTCAATTGCACTCCACCTCTGTTCCCAGGGAAGTAGCCTCCTACTGATGAATGCTACAGGTTGGTCCAAGCCCTCTTCGTTCAATTGTGAGAGTACTGCTCCCACACCATGCTCTGAAGCATCTGTCTGCACAACAAATACTTTGGAGAAGTCAGGTGCCTTAAGCACGGGCGCCGTGCACATGGCAGATTTCAGGGCATCAAAAGCGGTCTGGCAGGCATCAGTCCAGATCACCTTCCTGGGCTGCTTCCTTGAAGTCAGCTCTGTCAAGGGGGCAACTATGGTGCCATACCCCTTGACAAACCGTATGTAGTACCCGGTGAGACCTAAAAAGGCTCTCACCTCTGTCTGGGTCTTGGGGGGCTCCCAAGCCAGAATGGTGTCAATCTTTGCTTGTAGGGGCGCCACCTGGCCGCTCCCTACCTGGAGTCCCAAGTACACCCCAGATCCCTGCCCTATTTGGCACTTACTCGCCTTGATAGTGAGGGCTGCCCTTTGCAGAGCCTTCAACACTTCGCAGAGGTGTTGCAAATGTTCCTCCCAACTGGAGCTGAACACAGTAATGTCATCCAGGTAGGCAGCGCTGAATTCCTCCAGCCCGGACAGTACCTCATTGACCAGTCTCTGGAAGGTGGCAGGGGCGTTCTTCAACCCAAAGGGCATAACCCGGAACTGGTAGTGCCCCTCTGGTGTTGAAAACGCCGACCTCTCTTTGGCCCCATCGGTTAAGGCAATCTGCCGGTACCCAGATGTTAAATCAAATGTACTGAGGTACCGGGCAGCTCCTAACCGATCCACAAGCTCATCAGCTCTGGGGATGGGGTGCGCATCAGTCTTGGTGACCGCATTGAGCCCACGGTAGACCACACAAAACCAAAGTTCTGGAGTGGCACCGGGTGCAGCAGCTTTTGGCACTAAAACCACTGGGCTAGCCCAGGGGCTGCTTGAGAGCTCTATCACCCCTAACACCAACATCTTGGAAACTTCTTCCTTGATGCTGGCCCTGACTTTGCCAGCTACCCTGTAAAATTTCTGCTTCACAGGTAGGCTGTCCCCAGTGTCCACATCATGGACGCACCAATTGGTGACTCCTGGTGTCAGGGAGAACATGGAGGCGAACTGTCCCAGCACCTGGTTACAGTCCCTCTGCTGTTCTGGGGTCAGGGTAGGAGAGAGGTTCACCCCATCCACTGACCCATCATGTTACTTTGCTGACAGGAGGTCAGGAAGAGGCTCACTTTCCTCTTCCATTCCATCATCTGTTGCAAGGAGGATAGTTACTTCAGACCTCTCAAAGTGTGGTTTGAGGCGGTTCACGTGCAGGACCCTCAAAGGGTTCCTAAGAGTCTGCAAGTCAACCAAATAGGTCACCTCACTCTTGCGCTCCACCACCTCATATGGACCAGTCCACTTGTCCTGGAGCGCACAAGGCTCCACTGGTGCCATCACCCACACTTTCTGGCCAGGTTGAAATTCTACCAGAGTAGCATTCTGGTCGTACCATCTTTTCATTTCTTCCTGGCTAGCTTCCAGGTTTGCCTTAGCGAGTTTCCTGAAGCGTTGAGTCTGGTTTCTGAAGGCCAGCACATAGCTGAACACATCTTGTGGGGTCTTACCAGGAGTTCTCTCCCAACCCTCCTTCACCTGACTTGGAGGTCCTCTCACAAGGTGACTGTATAGTAGCTCTAAGGACTTCTGTGGTACCTCCCTGTATGCAAACAGCAGGCATAGCAAAAAGACGTCCCACTTCCATCTCATGGGTTCTGCAAGACACTTGATCATGCCGTTCAGGGTTCGGTTGAATCTCTCAACCAACCCATTCCTTTGAGGGTGGTAAGGAGTGGTTAACTTGTATGCCACACCGCACTCCTCCCATAAAGATGTCATGTACTTCGAAATGAAGTTTGTACTGTGGTCAGAGACCACCTCTCTGGGGAACCCCACACGGGAAAAGATCCCCATCAATGCACGGCCCACCACAGGGGCTGTGATTGTCCGGAGAGGGACAGCTTCCGGGTCCCGGGTGGCATGGCCACCAAGACCAAGATAAACTTGTTGCCTAAGGCTGTCTTGGGTTCCAGTGGCCCCACAATGTCAATGCCCACCCGCTCAAAAGGGGTGCTCACCACAGGAAAGGGTTGGAGGGGAGCCTTACACTTCCTTCCACTCTTGCCACTTGCCTGGCAAGTTGGGCAAGATCTGCAATGTGTACCAACGTGCCTTCTCATTTGGGGCCAGTAAAAGTGGGTGACAAGCCTCTGAAAGGTCTTGTCGCACCCCAAATGTCCTGCTAGAGGCACGTCATGAGCCAGACCCAGTAGGAAGGTCCTGAAGCGCTCGGGTACCACCAGCACACGGGCTGCACTGGGCTCAGCGACCTTAGGCTCACTATATAGCAATCCATCTTCCCAGTAAATCAGATGTGATCCGGACCGATCACCTGCTTCCTGGTCTGCAGCCTGTTGCCTCAGACCAACAAGAGTAGGGCACTCCATCTGCGCCTTGCAGAACTCCTCCCTGGAGGGACCCCCTTCTTGCTGCCAATGGGTCAGGTCAGACAGGTCTCCCAGTTCGGCTACTTGTTCCCCTGTAGGTTTCAGTGCATCCCCCTCAGGTTCTGTCTCCTCCTGGACCGTGGGAACTTCTGGGGCTGGTTTCCCACGCCCCCTGCCCTTACTCTTCCTGGCAGGCACCTGGGCCACTGTTTCAGGCTCCAGGTCCTCTTGATTACCCCTACTGGCTGCCATTGACCGAGTGGTCACACAGACCCACTCAGGCAGACCCAACATCTCGAAATGAGCCTGGCGTTCCACCTCCTTCCATGGGGAACTCTCCAGGTCATTTCCAAGCAGACAGTCTACAGGCATGAATGGACTAGCAACGACCTTCCAGAAACCTGAGACCCCCCCTTAAAGGGAACTAGCGCCACCTTACAGAAGCACTCAAAGTTGTCTGCTGCAACTACAGGGTGAAGTACATTGGGAATAACCTGCTCTTCAGACACCCACTGACACCTGACAGATGTCACACTGGCTCCTGTGTCTCTCAGAGCCTCCACCCTCCTCCCATTGATGGTCACCCACTGCCTGTATTTCTTAGTATTCTCAGGCAGATAGGATTCCTGGACCATCTCTCTGTCTCCTAATGAGACAAGGGTCATAACCGCTTGCTCCCCCCCTTCACTAGGAACCAATTCCTCCCCCAGCGCTACACTCACTAATTCTGGTGACGGAGCACCAGTAGGTGCTGGGGGTGCGTTGGGGCACTTGGGATCTCTTGCAATGTGGCCCTTTTTTTTTACTCCTCTGCTGTGTGGGCTGGCCGTGCACGCAATGCAAGTAATGCCGCTAGTCATCGGTCTTGTTGACGCTTGGACTGCGCTCCTCGTCACACGCTGGGAAGTGACGCGAGACGCTGAGTCACTGAGTTACCAACAAACGCCGATAACGCCGCACCGCAGATCCGCTTCAAACTCTGCTTCAAACTCTGCTTTACCTCCTGTGGAGAGCGCCAAAAAATAAATCGGGAGGCAGAAGGGCGGAGATAAGAATTGTGGAGAAAGAGTGGGCTCTAACAAGTCCCCAGTGAGTCCCCGTCGGATGGCAGGCGGTCGGCGTGGAGGGAGTGCAGGAAGCCAGCGTTGTGCTTGGGGACCCGGGGAATAGGGACGGCCCCCAAAATCACAAATTATCAAAATTAAGGACAACCTGGTAAAGACAGGTAAAGAGGACACCTTAATATTCCAAGGAAGCTCTGGAGAGGGGGGCATATGTAAGGCTACTGTTATAAGGCTACTAAGGCTACTGGTATAACACAAGCTAGTATTAAATCTGGGAGGTGGAGGGGCTAAAAGCCCCCAGTTTAAGTAGCATTAATCCTCCCCCTCCCACCACCCACCCCAGAGTCCATTATCAGCAGCCCAGGTCCAGCAGCCCCAGCAGGGGGCCAATCCACAAGTGAGGATTGCTGCAGACAGGACGGCTAGCATCGGAATCATCTTGGGAAAAGACTGGAAAGCGAAAAAAGAGCAAAATTCAGAGGAAAAGCAGGAAAAGCAAAAGTCATGCGGCTCGAGGAACAATCAGTATCCTAATGTGCGTCACGGCCAGCCAGTCATCCCGCAGCAGAGGTAAGTATTTTCTATTTAATAGCAGGATACTACCGTCATATTGAAGTCATATTCATCAACTACTGTTCAGAATTAGTTGCGCCTGGTGTTAGTCTGAAAGTAGTAAAGGGTGGTGGAGGCATAACTGAGGAGCAACTCACCCGACAGTAAGGAAGCCGGACCCTCACATCTTCTCCTCAAATTGCCTTGCATACTCCCTAATAACTTTATAAATATACGGGACATAGAAGGGGGCCCTGAAAGATGGCACCAAGGAAGTCGAAAGCATGTACAGTGCGGAAAGATCACCTTACACTGACTAATGAGTCCACAGTAGATAACGGGACCCGGGTAGAGAGTATGGATAGCCCTGAGGAAAATGAAAAGAGGGCTTCAAAGAGAATCGCAAAGAAGAAAATTACAACTGATAATACTCAATCCAGTGTGAAGGGGGGGGGCGCTAGTGTCTCAATCAATAAAGTATTTTGTGGGCAAGCACTTTAAGAGGATGCATACGCCAGTGCGTGCCCCGGACTCTAATAAGGAGCAGTTAAATGGTCAGGAGGTTACCGGTTATTGTGCCCCAAATCTAGATGCATCATTTTTTAACCATAGTAACCTAAGCCAAATTGAACCCAATTGGAACCTAGACTTTCCTCTTCCCCACGGATATTTTCTATGACCGGTGCCGAAGAACTAGTACATGAAGGGAATGACTCAAACGAACAAAGGATTGATTGGCGAGATGATATGGACCCGGCTATAAAGATCCGGACCGAAAAGAGCATGGGGCAATCTGTAAATCAAGGTTCTGAGTCCACTGAAGAGTCAGCGCGTAATATCTCATTGGGCATAGATATATCTGCAACACCTTCAGCCTCAACGTTGGACATAATGTTGATGTTACAAAAAACCTTGCAAGGCCTTTTAGAAGTAACAATGTTAAATAATAACACACTAAAAACCCATGAAATTCAATTTCAGAAAATCGTGGGTGAACTGCAAGGGATTAGGGGTCTAATGCCATCAATAGTTAGACCGGTGCCCGACCCCCCCATTCAGGGGTGCGCCGGGGACCCCGAGCAAGCGAATTACCTGCAGGAAGTTTATATCTCTAGATGCCCGATGTTGATTAAGAGATGGGGAGAACGGTCTTGGTATAGACGCTATAATCCCTGGTGTAAAATAAGTAGGTCAGTGCAGCAACAAGAGAAAAGTAAGTCCCTGAAGAAATGGAGGGGCATTGGGGATGTACTTCGGGTAACCCCACAAGAGAGAGGAATACCACTCAAGAGTAGTAGGGAAATGAGGAAATTAAATAGCCCCTCTAGTGTGGAGACCGCTAATTTGGAGGGAGGAAAGAGTCAGCAAAAAACTGCCGATAAGAGTTGTAGGGAGGATAAAATTGTGAAAATTCGGGATGATATGCTGGGGGGAGATGAGAACCTTAGAAATCTAGTTGAGGGCAGAAGGTCACCAAAACTAGGAACCAGGAAGAAGAATAAGTTAGGAGGAGAAAATCTGGTTAGAACAGCACTAGAAGCTAGTGGTAACTTGTGGCTATACTTCAAACCCTCTGAAATAGAGAAGGGGAGGAAAAAAAACAAGGAAGATCACACCCCTAAATCGAGCCCAACTTATATTCTCATTCTCAAAATGCCCAAGTCTGAGAGAAATTGGGACATAAGATCTGAGGCGGGTAGTTTTACAGCCATGGCAAAGGTAAGGAAATCACCAGGTCCAAGTTTATTCAGGGCTGGTAAAGGCTGCAATTTTAAAAGCCGAAAAAGAGATTTTGAAAGAAAGGATAAGGATAATGCCAGAAGTGGAACTGGAGGGGGGTAAAAAACAAGGTAGTGCCTTTTTGAAATACCATGCAGGGTTAGGGGAAAGGCAATTAAAGCTGATAGCCGGGGCATGCGGGAAAAGAGAAAACATCAATATAGTCATTGCAAACTCAGAGCCTAGCAAACCTTGGGGCAACTGGAGCCCAGAAGGAAGCTATCAAGGCCCTCTTTGGCGGGTCCAGAAAGAGTTTGATTGCAAAAGTAATATTGATTAGGAAAATGGGTTGTCGCATAGCCTGAAAATGATATCATGGAATGTAAATGGGCTTGGAAGTCAAACAAAAGTTGAGAGTATAAAGCGACGAGCCAAGGGTGTTGATATCATGTGTTTGCAGGAAACCTGGCTATGCGACAATACCCCTGTCATTGAAGGTTTTGCTCAAATGCACAAGCCTGCTATGAAAAAAAGGTTTGGCCGTCCCTCCGGGGGGATTATGACGCTCACCTCTACCAGGATTGCGAAAAAAGTAATGTTAATAAATGCATCATGTAAATGGCTGTTGGTTTGCAAGGTATCCCTACTGGTTACAGAAATGAAGGGCGATTACCTAATATTTGTGAATCTCTATATACAATGGGGCTTCCAGGAGGAGTATGAGGTGGAAATGGGGCACTTTAAGGATGACATGGATGCTTTGTGCGAAAAGTATGAGAATGACTTGATAATAGTACTGGGAGATTTTAATCACAAATTGAATCCAATAAAACTAGATCCCTGGTTCAAAGAAATACGGAGAGCATATGATATAGAGACAGCCGTCTTCCCCGATTGCATTCCCACCAGACAAGATGAAGCACTGGGGAGGTATTTGGGGTCAAAGGGGTTATTTAGTTTAAATGGCAGGATGGAATCTGACCGCCCAGCCAAACAGACATTCAGGATAGGCTTCCAGCACTGCCCCTTGACTATGTGTTTATACACGCCTGGAATTACGCATCAGTAAAAGGGTTCCATGTAACCCAGTGTAATGACAGCGACCACAATGCCCTGTAATGTGAACTATTAGGGGGGCGAATAAGTCATCATGATGTAGTCCTCCCCCAACAAATGGAATACCCTAAACGTATGACTACTAAATTAACAGATGAATATGTGGCCAAATTGGCTAATTTTTAACAGAAATTAAATATGGAAGGTGCTAGGGACAAGAAAGTAGACTGTTTTGTGGAAACGATAAAGCAGGTCGTACAATGCCTCAGATTAGAATTAAAAAGTAAGAAAGTAGTGCCTATGGACAAGCAATCTACACGAGGTGGACAACTAGGGTGGTTCACTTTGGAGTGCAAGAATAAGAAAAGGTTAATAAGGAGAAGAGAGAAAACTGAGGAAAAGGTATGGCCCGGGTACGCTGTCTAACCTGACTAAATTAAGAAAAGAATATAAAACACTAATTAGGAATCAGAAGAGGATCTTTAAAGAAAAATGCTGGGAAAACCTGCTGGAAACAATCGAAGCAAAAAATGTAAAAGGGTTTTGGAAATTGATACAGGCTGCCTCCGGTCGGTCCCCGGGTACCTTGAGCTACGTAGTGGAAGAAGCAGCTTGGGAGGATTATTTAAGTGAATTGTATGGGACTAGTGAAGTGCCCGTAGTAAGCAGAAAAGCTCACTGGGGAGGGGCTGTTGAAGATCTAAACACATCCTTTGCAGTAGAAAATGTAAAGGATACAATAAGGAAGTTAAATTTAACTCGTGCAGCCGGACCCGACAATTTACCTGCTATTATAATAAAGACACATATAAACTGGTGGGCCGAATTCCTATCCCATATGTTCTTAGCCATATTAGACTCTGGTACTATACCCAAAACTTGGAGAGGGGCAGTAGTTAGACCTATACACAAAAAAAGGTGATAGAAAGGCCCCAAAGAATTACAGATTGATTAATCTGTTGGACGTTGGTGAGAAGGTTTTCACCAAAATAATCCTGGACAGATTAAAGGATTGGGTGGAGCAGAGGTTGATTGTGCCGGTGGAACAAGGAGGTTTTAAGGAGGGTCACTCCACGATTGACCACTGTTTTGCCCTATGGGCGGTGGCGCGGAAGTCTATGGAACAGCGAGGTAGGTTGTATGGCTGCTTTGTAGATTTCCGCACGGCCTTTGACCTGGTGGATAGGAAATGTCTTTGGGAGACCCTGAGAAAATATGACATCCCAGAAGGTCTCCTAGCTGTAATTCAGGAGCTACATAGCCAGAATTGGGCCCAGGTGATTAAGGATTCGGTGGGGGCCTAACACCGAAAATAGCAATCAATAACAGCCTAAGAGAGGGCTGTGTTCTGGCTTTTCGCAATTTTTATAGCAGATTTGCCAACTGTCTTGAAGGTATATAGAAGTGCTAGTCCAAAAATGAGTGGGAAACAAGTATCCTGTTTACTGTATGCTGGTGATTTGGTAATCCTTGACTAGACAGAAATGGGCCTACAGAGGAAGCTAAATGCTTTCAGCATACATTGTGTGGCAAAACGATTAACAGTAGACATAGATAAGACTAAAATCCTGTGTTTCGACAAGAGAGACCAGAAATTCAATTGGTATTTGGGCCAAATCAAACTGGAGATTGTAAATGAGTATAAATACTTGGGGGTCTGGTTTGAAAAGTCTTTAAAGTGGTGTATGCATTTGGAGGCACAGAAAGCAAAAGCTCACACATCTGTGTGTGGGCTGAAAAAATTTAATCGTAGCTATGGTGACATGTCCCACAGACCATTGATAAAGGCCTTCAGTGCTATGATACCCCCGCAAGTAAAGTATGGAGCAGAAATTCTCTGCTTAGGTGGAAAAAGCACCTGGGATATCGAGGAAGGAAAATGCATAAAATCTCTAATGTCATTGCCTGGCTCATCTATGATCCAGGCAATTAGACTGGAGATGGGCATGACCTCATGGAATGCTCAGGTACAAGTGAGCCTATTACGTTTTTGGAAAAGGTTGGGGACAGGAGAACAGACAAAAATTTCACAATGGTGTAAGAATGAGATTCAGCTTAGTGACCTGAAATGGGCCAAAGAGGTCAGAAAGAAATTGTACACTATCTGTGAAAATTTAGACGTAAGAATTGATCAACAGACTCTTCAAATAGAAGGGACAAGGAGCGAACTCAGAACAATAGTGAAGGAATGGTCTAGGCGAGAAGACATGGAGTACCTGAGAAAGAAAGAAAATGTGAAATTCATGAGAAATAGTAGGGTGAAAGAAAATTGGTACCCCTATTTGGATATTCTACCTAATCAATGGCTCAGATTGGAAATATTGAGGCTGAGAATTGGCATTAATCCTGCTAGGTTAAATAGTAGAATAAGAACTGAACTGAGGCGAATCGATGTAACTGTACATGTCGGTTGGGCACAAAATGCGATAATTTACATATCCTGATGGACTGCTTAAATTTGTCAGCCCCACGGATAGTTTTTACGCCCTATTTTTTTAAAATATGATACAAGGTTGTGCACACAAGCAATTGAACTCCTTACAGATATGCCAAACCTCGAAATTACAATAGCCATTGCGAAGTTCATGAAGGCTGTAAAAAGGTTTATTATGTAATAGTAAATAATCGGCTGTAAGCTAGATTACAATTGATGATGGATAGGGATTTTAGGACATTTTTACTGGTTAATTACCTTTAATAAACTTGATAGAATAGGAATTTTACTGCTGTTAAAATTATTTAGGTATATATATAGGTGTGTCTAGGACTTACGCATGGAGTAGTGTGTAAAATTGAGAGGAAGTACTTGGAAATCAGGCTTCTGTAATGATGGTAGTTGATGAATTTGTAATGTTTTTAGAATATTTATACAAAATGTCATGTTTTTATGCTGTTTAAGGACCAATGGTTTAAATAAACTTTACTTTTGACTGACTGACATAAGCGCTCAGAGTTGTCTGCTGCAACTACAGGGTGAAGTACATTGGGAATAACCTGCTCTTCAGACACCCATTGACACCTTACAGATTTCACACTGGCTCCTGTGTCTCTCAGAGCCTCCACCCTCCTCCCATTGATGGTCACCCACTGCCTGTATTTCTTAGTATTCTCAGGCAGATAGGATTCCTGGACCATCTCTCTGTCTCCTAATGAGACAAGGGTCATAACTGCTTGCTCCCCCCCTTTACTAGGAACCAATTCCCCCCCCAGCGCTACACTCACTAATCCCGGTGACGGAGCACCAGTGGGTGCTGGGGGTGCATTGGGGCACATGGGATCTCTTGCAATGTGGCCCACCTGACCACATGAATAACACTTGGGGGGACCCCGGTTGTCGTGCTGGCCCTTAGGGGGCCAGGACACCTTAGGCTTGGGGGGCTGGGACTCCTTACCCTGGGAACTGTTTTGGGGCCCTTTAGAGAACTCCTTTTGGTTACCCTTATCCCCCCCACTCTTCTGCTGGGGACCCTGCCCACCCTTGGCTGGGTTACCCACAATCCCCTTGTGGACCCTGGTGCTAGTCCAGCGGTCCGCCTCCTTAGCAAGCTCCCTGGGATCAGTTAGCTTACTATCCAATAGATGCTGGCGCAGCTCTGGAACACACAGACTACTCAAGTGCTCCCAACTAATCAAGTTGAACAACTCCTGGTAATCAATTACCTTGCTGCCCTTTATCCAACCTTCCAGTGTACGCGTATACATGTTCACACATTCAACCCAAGTACTTGAATCAAGCTTCTTGAAGTTCCTGAACTTCTCTCTGTACTGCTCTGGGGTGAGCCCATACCTGAGGCATAAAGCCTTCTTCATGTTGGGATAGGTCAGGATACCCGCCTGCTCTAAAGGTGACAGGGTGTCTCTCCCAGCGGCCTCAAAGTGTTTCCACAGACCCGCTCCCCAGTTCTTCTCAGGAACCTCATTCATTCTCAAGGCTATCTCATACGCCATAAACCATGCATAAATATCATCACCCCTCTGGTAATTCTGCACTAAGTCCTTGGGTATGTACACCTTACCCCCTTGCACTGGCTGTGCGCTGCCACCATTTGAACTGGACTCCACTTGTTTGGCCTTAATGTCCAGTTCCCTCATGCTCAACTCATGAGCCAAAAGCAATTTCTTTTCCTCCAAGGTACGAGCGTTCTTGCTCTCCTCTGCCATCTTTTCTTTCTCCATTTCCAATTGCTTCATCTTGAGCCTCAGAATTTCTAACGCATGATCTCTAACCCTTTTGTTCTCCTCCAGCTCCTCTGGGGAAAAACTTCTAGCGGAATGGTGACTGCCAGCCCTGGAGGCTGCTCTTGACAAAAGCAGATCCTGTGACCTGAAACCATTCCCTTGCGCATCCTCATCCACCTCTGCATCACCTATCTCCCCAGCTTCTTTGGCCTCCCACCAGGCCCTTAAGGCCTTCTGTAGCTGCTCCTTCCTGGAGCTGCTCTTCATGGGACATCCCAAATCTTTGCAAAATTGATTGAGCTGATCTACTTTGTAGGAATGCAACATTTCAATATCAAACTCCAATTGTGCCATCTCACTTGCTGGTTTACCCTTCTGAGACATGATGCGTGGATACTTTAAGGGTTACTCAAAAATAGAACCAAAAACAAAACACAGTATGTGGTTGCTTAGTGGTCTGCACTAAACTAGTGATGTACACCAATCAAGGTGGGTCAAGTACAAATACAGGTACAAATCCCACCGCTGTCACCAATGTTAGAAATGGGGGTCTCTAGTTGGGAGAGGTAGGTACCTTTGTCCAAATAGGGACCCTTGCTTCTAGTCAGGGTAAGGGGGATACACACTTAGATAACCCCTGCTCACCCCCTAGGTAGCTTGGCACGAGCAGACAGGCTTATCCCAAAGGCAATGTGTAAAATATTTGTACCAACACTCACAGTAACACAGTGAAAACACCACAAAGGGACACCACACCAGTTTAGAAAAATAAAATGTCTTTATCTAAACTAAACAAGACCAAAACGACAAAAATCCAACATACACAGTTAAAAATATGACTTTCAAAAGGTTTCAAGAACTTGTACCATAGAAAACTATGGATGCGTGACTTTTACACAAAGTACCTGAAGATGCGTCAAAATTCACAAGGCCAAACAGCCGCAGAGAAAGGAAGCATTGGAAAACACAGCGCTGCGTCAGTTCCTGAGTCCTTGGGGAGGCGAGGCGCTAGTTCTGCTGCACACAGGAGAAACGATGCGTCGAATCCGGACTGTAGGGGGAAGTGAGGCGTCAAAATCCAAGACGGTTCTGGTCTGCAGGTGATGCGTGGAAAACTTGGTGCACAGGTACGATGCGTGACACACCGGAGGTGATGCGTCGCTTTGCGAGGCTTCGCGCCGTCTGGCGTCAGTGCTGGGGCTGCGCGGCGAGACTTTGCATCACCCGGCGAGACTTGGTGAGGCTTCGCGTCTTCCGGCGCCGGTTTGAGAGACTTTGCACGGCTTCGCGATGCTTCGCGGTGGTTCTTGCAGAGATTAGCTGCAAAACCCACCTCTGAGGTCTTGTAACTGGAAGGAGGCACCTCAGGCAAGGGTAGGACTCACAGATGCCAGAGTCCAGCAGCACCAGCAGATTTGCAGGAAGTCTTTTGTGTCCCTGAGACTACAGAACAGGAAGCCAGCACACTTCAGGCCCTTGGAGATCTCCTTCAAGCAGGGGACACAGCACACAGCAAAGTCCTTCTCCTTTCCTTGGCAAAAACGGCAACTGCAGGCCAACCCCAGACACACAGCAAGGGCAGTACTTCTCCTCAGTCTCTCCAGCTCTTCTCCTTGGCATAGGTTTCTCTTGAATTCCAGGAATGATCTAAAGTCTGGGGTTTTGGGTCTGATACTTATACCCCAAAATGTCTTTGTTCTCTTTGTGCAAGGGGCTCTGAGCCCAGTTCAAACCAGTCCTGGGGGCACTCTGCCAGTGCACTACAACTTCCTTTGTTAGTGTGGGCCTTGGTCACAGACACACCACAGGGGGACGGAGCCAGCATTGTGGAAGGCAGGCACAGCCCTATTCAGGTACAGGTGCTACTCCTCCCACCACTCCAAATGCAGTTCAGGCCTATTCAGCCTTGTGCTGACTCATCCAGACTCCTGGAGCCACTGCAACTCCCCAGCCCCTGTCACTCCAAAGCCAGACAGTCAATCCACAAACAGGCAGAGGCACACAGGAAGGTTAAACAAGAAAATAGCCACTTTCTAAAAGTGGTATTTTCAAACACAAAATTTAAAAACCATCTTTACTAAAAGATGTGTTATTTAATTCTGAGTTCAGGGGTACCAAACTCAATTTTTCTATCTTATCCCTATGGGAAGATATGCTTGTAAAATGTTACAAAGCATTCCCCATTCTGTCCTATGGGCAAGATAGCCTTTCAATAGTGAAAAACGAAATTGGCAGTATTTCACTATCAGGACATGTTACGCACACCAGTACATGTCCTACCTTTCACATACACTCACCCTGCCCAGGGGGGTACCTTGGGCCTACCATAGGGGTGTCCTATGTGTAAGAAAAGGGAAGGGTAAGGCCTGGCAAGTGGGTGTACTGGCCAGGTCGACATGGCAGTTAACAAACTGCGCACAGGCACTGCGGTGGCAGTCCTGAGACATCTTTTCAGGGCTACTCATGTGGGTGGCACAATCAGTGCTGCAAGCCCACTAGTAGCATTTGATTTACCCGCCCTGGCACACTTAGTGCACTTTACTAGGGACCTACTGGTAAAACAAATATGCCAATCAGGAAGAAACAATCACAATATCAATTTACACAGGGAGCACTTGCACTTTGAAACTGATCAGCAGTGGCAAAGTGCCCAAAGCATCTAAGCCAGCAAAAACGAAATCCAGCACAGCATCAAAACACAAGAGGTAGAGGCAAAAAGTCAGGGAAAACCACACCAAGGATGCCAGGTCTAACACTGACTTTGTTAAATTAAGTGCTATTTTTTCCCTAAAACGGCGTTTTCGGTCTTGCCTTTATGGAGAATTTAAAGTGAGTGAACTTGTCTTCTCAATGGAGGTAGGACATAGTTCGAGGGTGCTGGTAATAAAGAATGTCTTTTTGGTGGATGGGCGCATTAGATCAAGGTTAGGAAATAGAAGAGAGATTAAGAAGGCATGAGGAAATGCTAATTTGACCGGAATTGCTGACAAACTGGTTATTGGCTGTTCACATTAGAGTAATCCGGGGGACTTGTTCTCTTACTTTACAAAGATAGATCCCTCTGAGGAGGCTGTCATTCCACACGCTTATGAGTCGGTTCAGAAGCCCATCATTTTGTACAAATAAGTTCAGAATAGGAGCAGCCACAAATGCAACTTGGAAAGGCTATGTGGCACTAAGGAAAGTGGAACTCAGGTCTCTAAAAGAGATGCAATGCAATGGCCACATTTTGATCACATTACCCCCAAACCTCTTTATACTGGTTTTAACAGTTGAGTGCAAAAACTTGACTGCATTGATAATGTAGAACCAAGCACTCCTATGCCACAAGGGCAAAGCAGAGTGCAGCCTTGTAAAAATAGCCCTGAAGAATCGAACTGTTGCATAAACTAAGGAGGCCAGGGGTTAGATGGGGTCAGCTATTCCCTACAGGAAGGGACAAACTAGATATCTTGATAATACAACTAAAAGGTAATGATCGCAAAAGATTGGCTGACATGAAGGAGTGCCTGATCACATTAGACAGAGTAATTGGTAAAACTAAATGTATTTTGAAAGAAATCATTCTGAGGTTCTTAACACATGGTGCACTTTCACACGTGGCATCTGAAAAACTGTATAAGCATTTGCACGTGTAATAGCAAAAATCTAGCAATGTATGGATTTTGGGGCAAATAATGGTCTGATTTAGAGTTTGACGAGGGTACTCCATCACAAATGTGACGGATCACGTGCCTGCCATAGTACAAGTTCATTACGAAATAATGGACTTGTAATTATACAGGTGTAATGTTCATTATGCTGATGACTCAGTACCCATGCACCAAACACTAAATAATCAATCAATTGGATTTGTAGAGCGCAAGTGCATCACCTATGAGGGTCTCAAGGTGCTGGGAGAGCGATCTGCTGGTTCTCCTATTGGTTGAACATCCAGGTCTTGAGGTCCTTCCTGAACTGCTGGAGTGATGGAGATGTTCTGAGGTACAGGGGGAGATTGTTCCAGGTCTTAGCCGCCAGGTGGGAGAAGGAGCGGCCTCCGCTCTTGGTCCGGCTGATGTGACGTGTGGCTGCTAGGAAGAGGGATTCAGAGCGGAGTTTCCCATTTGGGTAGGTGGAAGTTCATTCAAGTGTTGAGGTACGCCGGTCCTTCATTGTGCAGTGCCTTGTAAGTGTGAGTGAGCAGCTTGAACTGGCATCTTTTCACAACTGGTAGCCAGTGGAAGTTCCTGAGGTGAGCGGTGAAGTGAGTTCACCTGGGGAGGTTGAGGGTAAGTCTAGCCACAGTGTTCTGGATAGTCTGGAGTTTCCTCATGAGTTGGGTGGTAGTTCCAAAATAGAGGGTGTTGATGTAGTCTAGTCTACTGGTGACAAGAGCTTGTGTGACAGTTCACCGGATGTTGGGTGGGAGCCTTCTGAAGACCTTCCTGAGCATTCGGAGGATGAGGAAGCAGGAGGAGGAGACAGCGCTGACCTGCTTCTTCATCGAGAGCTGACTGTCGAGGATGATGCCTAGGTTGCAGTTCTGTTCCGTGGGTTTGGGAGTTGGGCCTAGCTCAGGTGGCCACCAATCGTTGTTCTACAATGTGTCCTTGCCTTTCCCGAAAATGAGTAATTCTGTCTTGTCAGTGTTGAGTTTGAGACAGTTGTTGTTCATCTAGGCGGCCACGTCTTTCATGCATTTTTGTAACTTGTCCCTGGTGGTCGTTGTGTCATTAGTCAGGGAGAGGATGAGTTGGGTGTCATCCTCATAGGAGATGATGTTGAGTCCGTGGCTCTTGACAATGTTTGCCAGGGGTGGCATGTATACGTTGAAGATATGGCCGTAAGTACGGTTTTATTATCCGCATTACAGAGGGATTTGTTCAATAGACATCCAACTATCAGATGTAGACATGGACCTTTTCTTATTGAACATTTGCAGGGTTTAGAAATGTGTATAAAAATATCTACATTTATTTTGAAGCCAGACAATGATGAACACTCATATTGAGCAAATTGGACGAAACCCAGGGGTTCAGTGAGATGCAGTACCCAAGGTCAATATGCCCTGTAACGGGAGGTAATCCTACACCGAGAGGGTCCTTGGGATGCTGGGAAGGAGGAAGTGAACCACTGTCAGACATACACAGCACTTCCACCTCACGCCAGCGGATTAGCAATGGGGCACAAGTGCAGCTGTGCAGATTTTTATGTACAGGAGAAAGTCTGGAGAGTTAAGTCTGAGATTTTGGAAATGCTAAAGGAGGTATTTTTACAGGACTGGCCCAGTTTGCAGGACATCATAGATTAGTGAACCCTATCCTCTTAGCGGGCCCTCACTTTCATCATTCATGGGTGGGCAGCGGGCATTTCTCAGTGCATATTTAACTCCTTGCCACTTGTATTGTCATCCCAAACCAATTTCTTTAAATTTTGCAAAGCAATAAAAGCCTATATCCTAAAAGTTTAATTCATCTTGCCAGTGAGCAGCCCTTGCAGTTCTCTCAGACTAGCTTCAAGTTACAAGCAGCAGAGCACTCAGTGAGGGTTGTGTAGCAGAACATTAAGGTGTATAAGCACCATAGAAGCTCTCGATCTCGTTTGCTCATTTCTAGTGTTCGAAGTGTAACACTTCTTTTGTGTATTTTTCAGGTACCTTTTAGTTTTCCTGTTCTCAAGTAACACTTTAGCCTTTTCACTCAAATAGAATAATTTGTTTACGAAAACCATAAATGTGTAAGGTTATAGAATGAACATGCTGCAAATAGATTGTGTGCAAGCCCTTCCTTCTGATTGTGTACATTGATAGTCTGTGCATGCAGGGAAGGGACACTGACTGCCTGCTAATCTATTCCCAGATGGAGGTGGATACGGACGAGAAGCGCCATCGCACACGCTCCAAAGGTGTTCGAGGTACGTCTCTTGCTTCCCTAAATCACTCAAGGCCCGCGCTCAGGGTGACCTTCCTCCCGCAGACTCTCTTTGCACGACTCATTCTGACCCCTTCTTTTCACACAACCCTTTCAGCCATTTTCTCGAGCAGACGGCTCCTTGTAATAGATGATACATTTTTATATATTTTCCATCTCTCTGCAGTTCCCGTGGAACCAGCCATACAAGAGCTGTTCAGGTTAGTGCTCTGAGTGTAAAATGTATCCCCATTAGCAATTTAGAAAATTCATGCCTTCTAATGGATATAATGCACTTTCAAGTTCATTGGTGGCTTGCTCATGCCCTGCTGCACTGATGAAATGAAATCTCCTGAGACGTGATAATAAAAACGCATTTGGCATCCCCTCTTTTCCCCTTCTGTTATGTGATTTTTCTCTCTCTGTCTTTGTTTGCCTCCATCTCTGTAATACCCACTGTCTGCTTTTAGCATAATCTCCCGGCCTCGTCTTGGCACCTATATAATTAATTCTTTCCTTTTCGCAGCTGTCCCACTCCTGGCTGTGATGGCAGTGGTCACGTTAGTGGTAAATATGCAAGACATAGAAGGTAATTAAAATCTGTGTTTTTTTCGTTGGGAAGTAAAAATCTCTCACAATCAGGTCTTCTCACCTCCCCTTGTTAGAGCCCCAAAATGAAGAGGCATGTGCATTAGGAGCAGAGAGCTGTCAAGAGGGCTTTAAGTGGGGTCGGTCCCTCTGGGTCTCAGACCTGGCAGTAATTAAATACTCACATAGAATCGCGTCCTTAGCAGGCTCTACATTCATGTCCTTAACTTTACAGGCAAAACACTGCTTGATTTTTGAACAATGACTGTAAAAAATGTTAACTTAATCCAGGTCAGCAATGAAGTCCCTGGTGACATTTCACTTGTTTTACTTAATCTTGCATTCCCTAAGAGTTTTGGTTTTTTCCAGGTGTTTTATTTCTGTAGTTTTTCATTTGTGCAGCATGTTACTCTTGTATAGTACATTCTGTGAACTGAGTCCCTCTAGGTGCCAGGGTGTGAGTTCAGGTTGTGGGTGAGTATTCATGACGGAAGACAATTGAAAGCTAAGGTTGAAGGCAGTCTGAGTCTCTCACAGTGCCTCTCAGTGGGTCACGAAGGAGTTCAGAGTACATGCTCATCCAATCCTTGGCCTCTCTGTAGAGCGCACACAGCAAAGATCTTGTGTGCCAATTGTAATTGTGGAATGTGTGTGAAGGAGGTGCACCACTGTTGCAATATTGACAGTGCGAGTGTTAAAGAAAAGCAATGCCTACAGGTGAGTGGTTGTATGTACAGGGGTCGGAGAAGAGAAGAACGCAAAGAAATACATGCAAGAGTGGGTGAAAAGAGGGTGCTGAAGGGGAGAAAGATGAGGCGTGAGATATGCAGATGGAGGATTTTGGCAAGATGTGGTGAGAAAAGGGGTGCAACAGTCTAAAATAGAGAGAGTGCAGAGGAAAGTGTTGTGAAGGAAAGGACAGGAGTGATTGAGACCCAAATAATGTTGAATTCACAGTCTCATATTTTCCGAATCGAAACTTTTTCAGTACAACAAAATCATTGTGACTCATTTATCTTATCCAGCTAATAAGCATTGGAAGAGCCAAAAGTTCTGGCTTGTTTTACACATAATATCCATTGTTGTGTAATGTGTCTGACTGCAACAACAGAATGTTTGCAAAGTGGCACTGCAATACTGATTAGGTGGCACGCTATGGGAAACACAAGATTTTACTCTAGATGTTCTTAAGCCACTCCCTTATTGACATTGGCCACACCCCTTGTATATCCTCCCTCTTCCTCTTTTATTAAAGCTCTGGGTGCCTACTACTGTCCCAATGACGTGTTGCTAACAACTCCTTCCCTATCACATTGTAGTTTCTGCTTCCAGGGCTCAGCTGGACCCGACACACCACAGTGTGTTTGTACAACACGTCTTGTTCATGTGCTTCCAGCTACAATGCCAATGTTCTATGGAAAGTGCTCTGTTGCTCCTTGAAGCCAACTGTGTCTATCGAACACCCAAAAGCTATGTAATGATGAGCAAATGTTATTGAATGTGGCCGATGATTCAATCTTATTCATGGATACACAGGCAAAGGCAACTGAAAAATTCTGCCCCAGGACAGTTTTTCACTGTAAGCATCTACCTCATATCTTGTTGGGTTGCAAACCTCTGGTGCTTATATTTCTCAAATGACTCACATGGTGACCTTACAGACATTCTGGGCCAGTTTGTCTTTAATGTCTTAATGCAGCTCATGGAGGGAATTGTGTTACGCGATTTCCTCGACAGTCTGTGCAATGAGGATGTTAGATAAAAAGGTCAAAGCCAGAAGCAGATCAGTGGTAATGAGAATTTGAGATTCAGATGATTGTGTTTTTGACATCAATACTATTACTGCAGTTATCTGACTGATGTGGTAAACGTTTGTTGATAATAGAAGTGCAGGACAAGGTTACCTGTTAAATGCATCTTCATGGTTCTCAATAGGGGTAGATAAAGCTATGGGTCGAAAAGTGGATAAAATATAAAGCAGCATTTGCAGTCAATTCACTGAGCTTTTGTTTGGGAAACCTGACAAAACCCATTTACTATTGAATGAATATGAAAAGGCATATTCCATGTCCAAAAACAGACACCGCTCATGTTCAGGCCATCTGCTCCTCCCTCGAACTCAAAATGGTCCAGGGAAGTACAAAGTGCCAGAGATATTTGGATTTGTTTCCCAAAAGCCAATCAGAATGGTGTAGACAAAGAAACACGAAGCGCAGCCATTCGTTGTTGCTGAAGTGGCTTGTTTCAATAATTCTGTTTGTGAGCCTTTTGAGGATTATGAAGTGGTCTCTGTGTGAAGGCCATTGACATAGGTTCGTTATTAGGCATGCTGTGTTAAAGGTACCAGCAGTTCCAGCCTCCGAATGGCCATTACTGGCGGCTTCAATAATTCTAGGGGTTTGAGAGAGTCAATTCGACTTGACCCCTTAGGATCCACTAAAAAATATAGAATAGCAGAGGACTCATATTTGCTACTTAAGATTCCCCTGGTTATTGCCCATTCTTGGCTGCACTTCTTGCCTGGAGATTACAGCTGCTTGGAGCAGCTGGGTTTCCTGGGGGAAGCTCTCTGTGCCCCATCAGCCTGGGAGCTCGCAGTTACGGGCACCTCCCGGATTACCATCAGCTCGTTATGGGGCACTAAGGGGCCGATTCCGATCTTGGCCGGTAGGGCACCGAATCGGATTCGGCTTAACCGGATTCGATTCGGAGCCCTGTTTCCCGACCGATTCGTACGCGCGTCCGGCCGAGCGAGTACGATGCGAGCGCACGCGAAATCGCCGACCGACTTGTTCGCGGGTCCGATGCGCTCCGACCGACTCGCACGGACACGACTCGCACCGAGCAATGGAGACGTTCCCCGGCCGGGCAAGTACGATGCGCGCCGCGAGCAGTCCGACCGACTCGCGCCGTCCGGCTCAAAAGAGCAGTCGGAGCCGCACTTTGGGGGTCCGTGTCGGATCCCCCTGTACGCGTAGCCGCGCGAGTCGCACACAGGGGGGACCCATGGGTCCCCCCTACCTGTGCATGTACGCCGCGAGTCGCTTCGAGGCGTACCCGCTGAAGGGGGCACCCTTGTTCGCCTCGCACCCATTGGGTCAATGGGAGCCCGCGTACGCGTTGTACGACCGGCTCCCATTGACTTCAATGGGAGTCCGACCGACTTGAGTCCGATTGCATGCGTGCGCATCGTACTCGTTCGGTCGGACTGCCAGAGTCCGATTCGGTCGGAAATCTCTCCGGGTCCGGCTCGGTCGGAGAGATTTCCGGCCTGAATCGGAATCGGCCCCTAAGTGTTGCCAAGGAAGTCAGAATGGTACTGGCACGTCATGTTCAGGCTGTCCATGATGGGATGGGTAGCCAGCAATCATGCTTCAGGGTGACACCTGTTGTTATGACAATACTTTTCTGATGTGGAACAGGGGTTCCAGAAAGGATAGGTTCGCCCAGAAAGACAGACATAGAAAAGAAAAAAAAGCATCTAGTTCTCTGCTTACACAAACTATACATATTTTCTCTGTGTTTCATTGGACAAAATTGTATCGTGTCCTATTAGTAGATGGTGGCATCGATAAATGGTCGCATAATTATAGCTACTGGTGACCCCCCCACCGTAGTTAAATTGAAAGTATTTGGGAATGTGAAATGAAGTAGCTGACAGAATGCCACATCTGGAAACAAAAACGTATTTGGGAATGTGAAATGAAGTAGCTGACAGAATGCCACATCTGGAAACAAAAACTATATCATGATACAAAATAAGAAGACTCTATAACTACCAAACCATCAAATGTCATATTTCATAAAAATTACCTATCTTACGATTTAATAGATTTATTATATCAAAAACTGTTGAAAATATATTATCTAGAGAATTTGTGTTTAGGGTTTGAAAAAAACCAAATCTAAGCATAATCACTAAACCGAGGCAGGGCTCTTGAGGTAATAACCTTCGGCAAAAGAACAGCCTGCCACCGAGCGTATGGTTCTGCGGCTATGCACAGAACAGTGTAAAATATTTAACATTATTTTGTGCTTTACAGAATCGTGACTTTGTCTTATAAATCACAGAAGAACTTGGTGGCAGAAGTAGGGATGTTTTGCTTTCTTTTGACACAATGTCCTCTGTGCACCAGCTAACCAGAACCAAACTGAAGGACACCTTTTTGATCAGAGGTTTTGAGAACCTGCAGAGAGCATTGTAGGATGGTGAGTTTGGTGAGCCTGTATTATCTCCAACAAGCCCCGTACTGCTTCACGAATATGACACGTTATTTCGCATGCCATTACTTAGCGTGCCATTACTACGCGGTTATTACTTAGCAATAACCGTTACTATGCAAGTTTTTAGTTCGCATACCATTACATTGAAAGTGTTAATGTATACAAAGTAAAAACTTGCCTAGTAATAAAAATGGTATGCAGAATAACGTGTCATATTAAAAAAAGTCATTTAACCCCTTTTTTAAAATGTTTAAAACACAGCACTACTTTAAATAATAAATAGAAATACACTACCCTACACATCTAAAAATGGAAAACACTACCAAAACACTCAAACACTACACTACCCTACACTACTGAAACACCACTACACTACCCTTAACCCTAAATCACTACCCCCTGCACGAACATACGCATTCCCCCACTCCGGTCCCTACACTCATTCACTACCCATCACAACCCCCGACACTACACTAAACACTAAAACTTGCATAGTATTAAAAACAGACATTTACCACAACACGACACTAAATACTAAATACAAATACACTACCCTACACAAAACAAACTCTAAAAAACTACCCAAACACCCAAACACTACACTACCCTACACTACTCAAACACCACTACACTACCCTAAACCCTAAATCACTACCCCCAGCACGACCCTGCCCCTACCCCAGTCCTGTCCCTACTCCCAAACACTACCCTTCACGACCCCCAACACTACCCTAAACCCTAAACCACTACCCTACACTACACCACACCACAACACTACCCTAAAACCTAAAATACTACCCCCTGCACAACCCCCCGACCCCCAGTCATGTCCCTACACTCAAACACTACCCTGCACGACCCCCCAACACTACCCTAAACCCTAATACACTACCCTACACTACACTTACATCACACCACTACCCTAAAACACTACCCCATGCACGACCCTCACCCTTCCCCAAGTCCGCTCCCTACACTACAACACTATCCTGCACAACACTGCAACACTACCCTTAACCCTAAAACACTACCCTACACTACACAAACACCACAACACCACACTAAACCCTAAAACACTACCCCCAGCACGACCCTCCCCCTACCCCCAATCCTGTCCCTACACCCAATCACTCCCCTACACAACCCCCCCGACACTACCCTAAACCCCAAAACACTACTCCTCAAACACAACACTACCTTAATCCTTAAAGACCTCCCCCTACCCTAAACCCTTAAAAATAGCCCCTCTTACCTCTCTCTCCTCGTGTCCTATGTTCTCCTTCCTGCGTCTTCAGAGAGGCGGTGATCGTTGCACGTCGTTGTGAGGAAACGCCTCAGGTTCCTCACAACGATGTGGTTCGCTTTACAACGCATGCATTGTAATAACATGCGTAGAAATGGCTACGCGTTATTACAGCGCATGCGTAGTAAAGCTTGCGTAGTAATGGTACGCGGTGTAATGACCGCGTACAAAAGGATGTTTACCCTGCTTCCCATTTGGAAAAGACAGTGTCTGCTGGCTCTGGAACCGTTTGAACCATCAAGTAGCTGTTTAAAACCATTCACCTGTGAAACACAATCCTAAACCTTATTCTGAGATTCGGTGATTAAAGGGGCTAGTCTGTGCCTCTGTTCTATCAGATGCCCCCGCCAACTGAAAATCCAGAATGCAATTGACAAGCTCTGAGACACTGTTCCATGAAGTTAAGTGCCTCATGGGATGTGCTGAAGTGCTGACCCAGCAGCATCTTGCCTATTGACACCAATTATGCTGCAACAGGTCTCCTCTGAAATATATTCCGACTGTCCCTGACACTGACTACTGGCCTCCAATAGTCTTGTTCACAGGACACTGTGGATCTCTTAATTGTGTGGAGTAGCACTTTGATACCTTCAGAAAACCAAAGTTGTGCCTGCTGCTAATGTTGGAGGTGATGTTTTAGGCAACTTGTTTTTTTGGGCCTTTTTCTCGGAAAATCAGCAGCTTGTGTTTAAAGCCACTGAGCTATCCCTTCTTGAACACAGACTTAATGTAAAAATTAGGCAAGGGTAGATGTTGATATGTCATAGCAAGTTCAATATACTGTAGCTTTGTGCCTTTTTCCCAGAGACTGGAACTTGTAAACATCTCAAACTTTAAAAAGGATTATGATCCAAGAGTTCATATAGCTAGCTATGGGTGTCCAAACCTGCTCCACAGGACACAAATAGCCACCTGCTGCATGGTTACTTGTATTATATGCAAACACAATAAGATGATGGATGGAGCACTGAAACTTTTCAGACACTCACCTGAAACCGGTCCCAGGATGCTTGTTTCCGGTCCGGAGAAGACCTGGCTTGGCAATTCGGGCTGGACTGCTCCCATGAGGAATAGGGTCAAGACTGATTTGCATATGGCTGGGTCTGAACTGGGGAGGAGAAGTGAGCTAAAGAATGATGATGGATTTAACCCAGATCTAATAGTGTCTGGGGGTGAGTGTCTGAAAAGTTTCAGCCCTCCGTCCATCATCTTATTGTGTTTACTTGTATTATATCACATTACAGTGTGAATGTTATAATTGCTTATAAAGCCATATGTGAGCCTGAAGATCACATTTTTAACAGCCCTCTTTTCCAACCTTTGGATCACTGACAGAATATCGAGGAGAAGAATATCGACCTGCCAAAATATCGAGGTAAAAATATCGAGTGACAGAATATCGACTTCCTATCTACAAACAGGTAAGTACAAAAATATCGAATCCTAAATATCGTTGTTAATAATATAGTTTGCTAAAATATCGACTTTTTAAATGTCTTAAAAGTAATATAAAATTAATGAAATAATAAATATAATTAAGTAAAACATACTTAAAAAGGATTAAAAAAGGTTAAAATTAATAAATAATAAATGTAATGTAAAAAGAAAAAACATGCATTTTTATTTTCTTTTATATATATTAACTTAATAATATTAAAAAATAATTAATATTTTTAATTATAAAATGTTAAAAACAATTTAAAATATAATTACATATATATATATATATATATATATATATAAATAAACCTATAGTATAAATATAAAAATAAATTATATATAAGTTAAAACATTAAAATAAATATTTAAAAAAAATAATAATATTTGACACTACATATAATATAACAATACTGAAAACGTTGCATAGCGTAGGGGATAAAATTACTATTCCCACTCCAGCGAGTGGAACAGTAGGAAAACTGTTGGATAGCGGGTGGGTAAAAATTACTATTCCCACTCCAGCGAGTGCAACAGTAGGGAAAGTGTTAGATAGCGGGGGGTAAAAATTACTATTCCCACTCCAGTGAGTGCAACAGTAGGGAAAGTGTTAGATAGCGGGTGAGTAGAAATTACTATTCACACTCCAGTGAGTGCAACAGTAGGGAAAGTGTTGGATAGCGGGAGGGTAAAAATTACTATTCCCACTCCAGTGAGTGCAACAGTAGGGAAAGTGTTGGATAGCGGGTGGGTAAAAATTACTATTCCCACTCCAGTGAGTGCAACAGTAGGGAAAGTGTTGGATAGCGGGTGGGAATAAAGTACTATTCCCACTCCACCAAGTGTAACAGTAGAGAAAGTGTTGGATAGTGGGAGGGTAAAAATTACTATTCCCACTCCAGCAAGTGTAACAGTAGGGAAAGTTTTGGATAGGGGTAGGGTAAAAATTACTATTCCCACTCCAGTGACTGCAACAGTAGGGAAAGTGTTGGATAGCAGGAGGGTAAAAATTACTATTCCCACTCCAGCGAGTGGAACAGTAGGGAAAGTTTTGGATAGCGGGAGGGTAAAAATTACTATTCCCACTCCAAATAGTGCAACAGTAGGGAAAGTGTTGGATAGTGGAGGGGTAAAAATTACTGTTCCCACTCCAAAGAGTGCAACAGTAGGGAAAGTGTTGGATAGCGTAGGGGTAAAAATTACTATTGCCACTCCAAAGAATGCAACAGTAGGGAAAGCGTTGGATAGTGTAGGGGTTAAAAATAACATACTTATAAATTAAATAATGTTTGTGATTAAATAATGAATTATTAATAAATTAACAATAAATTAATTGAAAATACCAATAAATAAAAATTAATAATTACTTTAATAACATTAAATTACTTCCCACCCTATTCCCCAATAAACACACAACCCACTCCACATAATATTTCTCATAATTAATATAATTATCAATTAATCAATTAATATAAATTAATTACCAATTAATAATTATTTAGCAATAAATTAATGATCACTACCAATAAATAATAATTAATATAAAAAATACCAGATAATAATTAATTAACAATAAATTAATTATGAATACCCAAAAATATAAATTAATAATTACTTCATTACAATTAAATTACTTCCCACCCTATTCTCCTATAAACCCACAACGCACTCCAATAAAAATTAATACAATTAATATAATGATCAATTAATCAATTAATAAAAATTATTTACCAATTAATAATTAATTAACAATAAATTAATTATCAATACCAATAACTAAAAACTAATAATTACTTCATTACAAGTAAATTACTTTCCACCCTATTCCCTATAAACCCACAACCCACTCCTAAAAAAATACACAATTAACATATTAACAAATTAATTATTAATTATTAATATCAAATTAATAACTAATTAATAAAAAAAATACACATTAAACATAATTACCAATAATTTATTAATTATTATTAATAAATTTATCATTACTTAATAATGAATTAATTAACGCAATTAACAATATAAATTATTAAATACAAAATTATTAACTAATTTATTTATTAATTAATGAATTTAAATTAAATTACTTCCCACCCTATTCCCCTATAAACCCACAACCGGTACGAATAAAATGACACAAAAATTAATTAACATATAAGTAATTAATTCAAAAAAATTCTTAATTAATATATTATAATTAAATTACTTTCCACCCTATTCCCCTATAAACCCACAACCCGCTACGGAACTAAAATACGCAAATATAATTTAACATAAAAATCATTAGTTTAAAAAAATTCCAACATACATTACAAACATAATATATACTTTTAACACATATACTAACACTTAAAACACTACAAAAAATCGATATTTTTTACAACTATATTATGACTGTCGATATTACTAACTTCGATATTATAAAAAACGATATTTCTTACCTGCATTTCGATATTCTGCACCACTATATTTTTGTAAGTCGATATTTTGGCAACTCGATATTTAAAATTTGATATTTTGGCAACTCGATATTTAAAATTCGATATTTAGACTGTTTACCCCAACCTGTAACTAAAATACATATTCTTTTTTTTTTTAAATGTGGAGCCTATTCACAAAGTCTTTTTAAATACGTAAAGTAGTACTGTTTTATGCACTCTTACCTGCATTTATGAAATTACACCAAAACATCTAAAATCTAACATCTAAAATGGGAAGGAAATGGGGATTGTCAGGAATATTTATATATATTTTGCATCAATGGGAAGGACTGACCCTTTTGCACTTTTACTAATAGGAGTTGGATGTTTTGGGGACAATTCACAAATGCAAGTGAGAGTATGTAAACGAGTACTCCTGTAGTACTATTTCCCCTACATGTAAATGCTTTTGTGAATTGGTTACATAATCTCTGTCCAGATATTGTGTTTAATAAGCGTGACAACTTGTGCCATGGAATATTTCAATTCCAAACCATTTACCACCTCATAAAGTAACCCTAGATAGTCCACACTTGCTATTCTTGCAAAGACAAGACAAGTATACAATGGAAATACGTTGATTACCCCCATTGAAGTGCAATACAACCTTTGGTCATGTTTCATCAATAGTAAACAGCGGCAGTACCTACCATGGCTATGGCTCACTAACCACAGATAGCCACTTGGTCCATAGAAACAGTGTCACATTGGTAGGCAACCGTGTGGATTTCATTAACAGTAAAAGGATTGTTAAAAGTGGTGAACGCTAGGCACATTGAAGAGTCGGTTGTGGTCCCCATTTCAGTAAGTGATTTGAGGAAACTGTGTGAAACTAAATACACTCTGGCTCATAGCTCCAAAAAAGTGAGCTCATATAACAACTTCTGGCTTGGCATCCAAGCAGGGATGCACAAGGTTCAGTGACAAGTGAATATGTAGGCTTTACAGCGCTGGAGTCTTTAAAGTCACCCTACCCAGCCCCTACTTTTACTTTCCAACTACATTGTTGTTGGAGATTAAATGGCTCCAGCTGGACATATTTAGGGAGAAGGCCAGGGAGAAAGATAAGGACAGAGCATTTATGTGGTTAAGAGCATTGCCCTGGGTGCAGTGACACAATGAAGTAAATTGATCTTATGAGAGAGAATTAGAAAGAGTTGGAAAAGAATGAGGATAATTTAAAGACCAACCAGTTGAAACTCCAAAGGTTACTGAAGGAGGTGACATCGGCCTCTGCAACCTCAGTAGCTCGATAAATGATTAATTCTTTCACTGATGAACTGATGGTGATGTCCACAACTGGAGGGGAGATGCTGTCATGGATATCTACCTGATTTGTCTTCTTCTCAGAAGGAACAAGGCACTCCTGAGTTGAATTATTGCAGCCAAGTGAAATATGCTTATATTAAATATGTTTTGATCAGAAAGTTTACAACAGCCCCATAAACTAAATAGGTTTAAAAATGACCGTGACTGCCATTGATTCAACTAGAAGTCATGGGTGACAGAACATTGATGGATGTCTGGAAGAAAAGCTATGACCTATTGAATCATTCTTCAGTCTTTATTTTGGACAGACTAACTCTTGCATTATTTTACTGAAGCAGAATTTGCCTGACTCTCGCATCACATAGGTCTTTGTGAATGACTGGTTTGTGTTCCAGCAAGGACCCACAGCAGAGACATAACCACAAGAAGATGGAGGCCAGGATGCCCAGACCAAGCCTATGAATGAGCCAGACTCTCCCGCCCCTTTATCTCACTCTTGCAGGATCCTGCTTTCACCCTTTATGATGTTTTCCCACCTTTTTCTTCCTTCATCTTTCCACTTTGTTTGTTTTTCCCTCTCTTTGCTCTTGGAAAATGTCAGTTGCGGAACAACAAATGCTGGTCCCAAAAAATGAGTGTTGGTGACACCCACTGGCAACCGCTGGCTCAAATTAAGCACTGCTTTTTTGTATTTAAAGTGAATGGGAACCACTATTCAATATAAAACAATCCTTTTGTTGTTCTCATTGGAAGTGGTGTTCGTAGGGTGAAAGAGAGGTCTCTTAAACACCCTACATTGACTGAGATGGTATCTAGGGACCCAATGTGAGGGTGCAAAAGAGCACCTCACCATGGCAGGACAGCATTACTGCCTCTTCCGCTTGGCAAAGCCATTTCTACCCTGTGATCCTGTGGACCAACAAGTGGCAATGACTGTATGGGTGCTCAAACAGCTTCCTTGCCCTTTTTACTACCCATGGAAATATACAGGGAGGTTATATTTAATCCTTCACTGCCTGGGCATTGCCACCCAGAAGCAACATTATTCAGTAACGTTTTATAATAATGGCTTTGCAGTTTAGTAAAACGTTTAAGATATTTCCCAATAGTGCTGCACCTGGCGAAAGAAACCAATAGGTGCTCCTGTAGGACATAAGAGTAATGGATAAAATAGAGATGGAAGAAAGATTGATGCAACTATTATACAGTGATAATAAGCCCCCCAAAAAACAAAAAAACTAAACACGTTACAACTCCAGTTTTTATTAAGATTCATTAACTAAAAGGTGGTACGTTAATAAGACAGACAGATAAAATAAGTAGTTTATTTTATTCTCTCTATATCTGTGACTGTAAAATTGTTAATATTTTTTCTTTTGACATTATTCTTTAACAGCTTATTGTACTTGTTTAAACGTTTTATCTTTGTTCCTTTATTATGTGTAATTTTATTTTGAAGGACTCCAGCACAACCTTTTTATTGCTACTGGGGCCACATGGAGTTTCCCTCATAAATTAATAATTTCTAAGTATTTATGTGCTTTTATTAGAGAGTATGGGAGGGGATAATTCCATAAATTTAAATGTAATGCATATTTTAGAACAATTTATGAATTAAGAATAAGTTTGATGGCATTATCAGTGTGACGCATTCAATGGGCTTTTTAAATATCAGTGGAGGGACAGGCAGCAAGGCAGAAACCTTGTGTTTCGATCTTAATATTGGATTTATTTTGGAAAAGAAGAAGTAAATTATACTTCAGTGATATGCTGTAGTCTGGCTGAATATGTTAAAAGTTGGGGGCATATTAGCAAGACCGGCGATAAAATTATCGCCGTTTTAGCGGCAGGAAACTGCCGCTAAAACAGCGATAATGGGCTTGCTAATATGCGTTATGGAATTCCAATAGAAGCCCAGGTTAGATGTCCTGCACATCTAACATGGGCTTCTATTGGAATTCTATAACGCATATGAGCAAGCCCATTATCGCCGTTTTAGCGGCAGTTTCCTGCCGCTAAAACGGCGATAATTTTAACGTGGGTCTTGCTAATATGCCCCTTGATTTTTTAAAGTCACTCTCGGTTCAGGCAAATGAATGATCAAGGAATACAGGTACCTACCTGTAACCAACGAGCGCATTCAAAAACAAAACAAAACAAAGAAAAGTTGCTGAGAAAGTCCACCTTTTCCCCTTGAACTGCTATTTCCTAAAACCCAGCTTGGACCACAAGGGATTTAACAATGAGTCATCAGCTTAAAGCAGAAAGCACATTCGTATATTCATTTCAGTTGCGGTATGTACAATCTCATTAAGGATATTCAAGGAATGGCAGTAGCCAGTTCCTTGGTTTGACCTGTGCTTTGTCAGAACCCAGAGCAAACATACAAAGATATCACATGTACAAGGGAACAGATGATGTGTCCCACTGAAAAGCCCCATTTGGAATAAGCGTAGTGCCAAACATACAGTAATTCTTGTATTGCTATAGAGCAAAGCTCAAATTCTATTTTATTCCTACATTGCATCCCAACCAATGTGAGAAAAACTGCTTTCGACCTCACAGATTGCACATTGCTCTGACTTTAGATAGGAAAACCCTTTTGCTAAAACAACTCAAAATGTGATTTTATCGCACTGCACAGATTTAACCCCTTGTGTTCTGGTGGTGGTTAATAAATAAGACATTACACTCCGCAAACCGCATATATGGTTTATGCCATAGATTTTTATGTGCAATTGGTTTGATAAAAAGGCATTTAACCAACGGTAGGACGAAGGGCTCAAACGTGCAGTAGGATGAAATCAAATTGAAGCAGCCTCATGAATATTATTGAGTTGTTTTCGTGTGTAAAGTCAATGAAACCGGCAGTCTGTGAGGCAGTAAACAGTTTTTATGTCAGTTTGGCTGTACTGCGGCAATAACATGGAATTTGACCTTTGTAATAAATGTGCGATGCGCATTTATTACTAAAGTTACCCTAAAGAGCTTGTTATTAAGCCACATTTATTTACAAACTGTAAAACCTTGTAATTGGGAAGTTATGGCTGATGTTGCTCTTAAGACATTGACATTTGTTTAAAAATCACAGACGTCCAGTGAATAAACTACGCTAAAGTGACATTACGATTTTTAGTCAAAGAACCACTGAAAATGGTTAACTAGTAGCCCTTAAAGCTCTACTCATAATGTCATACAGGCAGTCACAGATACAATCACAGATGACACAACTGATACCACCACTGTTGACAACATGTATGACTTCAGCAGTGACATCATCAGTGGCATCACTTTGTGCATTGTCAATGCGTAGCCTATGGCAAGGACATACACTCAGCTTCGGTTCAACACGACTGAAGGTCATGTGCCGGGGCTTATGACCACACTGGAAGTGAGTGCATGGCATACACTGTACTTAACACCTTCTATGCATGGCCCCCTGCATACATTCATCATCACACAATATCATTGTTTATATTCAGTTGTCATCAGTAATGTCATCCACGTTGTCAGCGATTTCATTGATGATGTCAATTGAAATGTCATCAGTAAAGTAGTGTGTGGAAACAGTGGTTGTTGAGTGGTGTGAGTTATGCTGTGCACAGCTTCCCACACTTGGAAATTTCAGCGTATTTGTGTAAGCTTTGCGGTACAACAATTACTTCACTTTAACTATGTTTTTAGGACTATAAATATATATATATGATAAACTTAGATCATACCTTAATCTACCTCTTATGAACCAACCCTTCAAATAACTAACTAAAGCCAAGTAAAAAATGCATTTGTCTTTTATGTACAGTATTAGTGTCGAGAGCCAGCTGGTCTCATGTAAAGAAGTATCAAGCTAAAGCAACGGCAATAAACAGTGCCATGAGATGTTTAAAATTTAAACTATCCAAATTGTTCTGCATTGTCACTCACACATTCTTTGCCATAATCTGTCCGCATTCTTTCATAAATCAACTGCACTTAAGCAGATCAGTCTCGAACACCCATAAGACATCCATAAAAATGTTTCCTATATATTTACCCAATATCTCTAATTCTTCATCATCATGTGTATTGTTTTCATTACTTTCACAATGTATTTATTTTGAATATTGGGACCTGATTATGACTTTTGGCACCCCACTGCCACACTCCTGCACCGCAAGACTCACCGCCGCACGCCCGCCAGATTACAAGTAATTATGTGGTCTGGTGGGTGGATGGTGTGGCGGTCCCCCGGCGGTGTTGTGTAAAGGCTTATTGTGAGCCTTAAACAGCACTGCCGCGGAACTGCCAGTGCACGTTCCTGCACAGTAAGGAATGCACCGCGTCGTGCATTCCTTCACATCCAGGAACTGGGGGTGCAAAACTAGAGGGGGCACCACATGTTCCCCCCTGCATGCACCCTTGTGCACAGGGGCAAGGGCTCCCTTTCTTTCCTCACCACCAGCAGTTACATGGACGAAGGACCTCCATGTAAGTGCTAGCAGTGAGGAAAGTCGTAATATGCTTGGCAGTGCCTCAGGGCACCACCAAGCATATTGCGGCCCTGAGAACACCGCGAGACCGTCAGGGAACACAGTTCCCTGGCGGTTGTGGAGGTGCAATGGTGGTCCGACCACCAAAGTCGTAATAGGGCGGTTGGACCGCCGATGCAGCGGTGGCTGGACCGCCACCACTGCACCCCCATGAGTCTGGCGATCCTCGGACCACCAGACTCGTAATCAGCCCCTTAGTATACAGCAGTTCAGCATCCAGCTGATTTCCTGGTGCTGTATTATATAAAGAGCCCTGGAGGGCACAACAGGCATGTAGGCCTACTTTTTGCTAACCCCTGAACACTTTGTCATTACAGAAAGGGTTACAAATGCCTGCACTGCCCCTTTTTGTAATACGAATCATGCCAGTGCTAAATGTGCACCAGCGCCATCTCAAGATGGTGTGCCCCTATTTGCATGGGGACATGCTCCCATCCAAATGAAATTTTTTTGCAAACAAGGGCAACCCAAATGTCTATCTGAACCTGTGTAATCAACATTAATAAAGTCACAGTGATTCACACAGAACTCATTCTTGGAACACATTCCAAGCTTCACAAGCGAGCCACTATATTTGATATTGAGTTGCTCGTGCTCGCAGTGCTTTCAGCCTGACAGTGATGGTGAACTGCCACCACGCCAATTCAATCACTACTGAGGTTCCTGTGCCAACCTGTTTGTTGTGCTCCCGGACACAGGACACCATCAAAGGACACGGCAAGTAAGTCCAAGTGTGTTTATTATGGGTACAACGAGCCACCGCTGCTCTCCCCGCAGGCGAGAGGTGCCAACTGACACACATGGAATGCCCCCACGCACGGGAGCACCATGGCAACTCATGGGGGTTCTAGAGAGAGCCATAAACAAGCACATCTAAGCACAACATATTACCTCTTTTTTTTATAACACAAAAAAACAAACAATGGATAAAGAAAACAAAGAAGAAAAGAACAAAGATAAAGAAACATTACATACATGAATAAAATAGCACTCTGAGTACAAAATGGTTTTTAAGATAGCACACTGAGTACAATTTGGTTTGAGAAAACCTTGGGTACTTTATCGTAGTTTCCAAGGGGCACGTCTAACACGACTCGACCTCCTTGGCGCTTCACTAGGCACAAACACCCCAGAAGTTGGAGAAGAAGACACTTCAACCTCTCTCCTAGTACAGTTTGAGGAGTCAAGGCCACGATTGGTCGCTGCAGGAACTTTCACAACTTTGCCGGCATTCCACCAATGCCCACCATGTACCATAACAGCTCCACCACATACTTTCTCGATACAGACAGGATCGCCGAAAGACGCAGCACCCTTTTTAACAAAATTGGAATTTCTGATACGAACCATGTCACCAGGGTGCAATGCAACAGGCTTCGCGGACTTCTTGTGATCATACCTTGTGGCATTCGTCTGTGCCCTTGCGACCCTGGATTCCAATGCAACATGATCCACCCAGCATGACACTTTGTCACGACGGTTCTTAAAAGCCAAGACGGGTATAAAGCAGAAGTGGGCACCCGACCTCTGAGGGACACAAAGGGTGCTACCTTAGTGAGAGAATGTGGCGTAGTGTGGTAGAACCACAACATGGATCTGACTGCACCCTCCACGTCGTAACCATTGTGTTTCTCCCACTTAATGCATTCCACAACCACCCTGTTCATTCTCTCAACCAATCCATTGGTTTGAGGGTGTCCAACCAAGCTTCTCAAATGTTTTACACCAGATTCACACAAAAACTCACTCATTTCCTGGTTCACAAACTGCACACCATTATCAGAAACAAGTGCTTCTGGGAATCCCTCCCTCATAAAAATCTCTTTAAGGAAATTGATGGCACAGCTCGCCGTGGGAGAAGCACAAAACCGGACTTCAGGCCACTTGCTGTGGAAATCCATCAACACAAACGCAAATCTTAAATGGTGAGGAAGAAAGTTGAAAGGACCCACCAAATCAATCCCCACCTTATGCCATGGCTTTTCTGGAAAAGGGATGGGCTGTAGGGGTGGTGTGACAACTTTATAACCCTTCTCAGCGCCACAGCAGACGACACACTCTTTGACTCTTAACTCGATGTCTTTGTCCATAGAAGGCCACCAATAATGCAATCTGACTCGCCTCTTCGTCATGGTAGCCCCTAAATGTCCATCATGGGCACAGTCAACCAACTTGGCACGTACATTAAGAGGAGGAATGCACCTTCCATCCCTCATGATGACCCCATCTTCAATGGACAGCTCGTCAGCAACTTTGCAGAACTGTTGAATGTCAGGAGACACACATCTCTCTCTGGGCCAACCATTTACAATATGTTCTTTAACTCTTACGAGAATAGAGTCTTCGCACAACGCCTTTTTCCACTCACTCTCGCTGTAAGCTTTATTTTCCACAGCATCCACAAAAGCAATTAAACAGTCTTCCTTGTCCTCTTCCACATCAAGCACATCATCGTCACATATGGGAAGTCTGGACAGCAAATCTGCTCTGACATTTTCCTTCCCTGGGATGTGTTTGACCACGAAATCATACTGTAGAAGTGTAGTGGTCAGACGTGCAATGCGAGGCTGGCATACTTTAGACGTCCCCCCCCAGGATGTATATAAGGGGCTTATGGTCAGTTTGAATGACAAATTTCCTGCCCCAAATATAAGTCCTGAACTTTTCACATGCCCAATAGCATGCCAGGAGTTACTTTTCGATCACAGAGTAATTAAGTTCTGGATCGTGCAGTACTCTGGAAGCATAACTGATGGTAACTTCACTCACACCAGAAAGCTGGGTCAGGCAGCCCCTAACCCATAGTGACTAGCATCAACTGTAATGGTGCAGGGGACACACGGGTCATATGGGCTAAGGGTTTTCGCATTGACCATCTCTATTCACAATGGGTAAGCTTTTTAAAATCCATATCTGGGTCCACATCTCAATAGAATGTATTCTCCTTTCTTATAACCGTTCTTTCTTTTCCACCATTGCCAAGTTTCCATACCCATGAGTAAGTGTGCTTAATGTCTCACAGTGGTGATTATTTTATCACGCTCTGCATGCTGTAAGACAGCATGTCCAAGGGTTTCTCATTCCCTCTGGGCACCAGTAAGCAATTTTTCATACATATCAGATAATTTGGGAATTCCCTGCTAGCAGGTTCCACATTCTTACTTTGTGTTCTGCATTCTGATAGGTCCCCTAGGCATTTTCAAGTCCAGATAAGATGCTTGGATTCTGTTAAGTGTCCTAACGTCATTGACAGTTATTACAAACAAACTGTTTGCCATTTCATGATTCACGTGTACACAAGTAGTTATGGACCTGTTCTAATTGTCTGATCAATATGCAGTTGTGTGTATGCCAAAATACCTTTGAACCTTTGCGCACAGCCTATTCACTATTTTGGTTGCGGTTTCTTAATTGGGGGTCACTTTTCACCTATGCCTTTAGAATACACACTTGAAGATATGTTATGAATAAACCACTTCTTGTGACTGGAGCTTGCTGAATATATATTTATTTTTGTAACCTTGTCAACTAGAGTAAGTTTGCTGTTTTGCATCAGGGGAAGCTTGGGCTCTGGCTTTTGACCAAAAATGGTTTTTCACTGCCCTCTTTTGCTCTCTCAATAGATGGAACAGTGCATACATTGTGCAACCCATTTATACAGTGTTTCAATAGTACAGTTTTAACAGCGTTATGGCTTGATTTAAGGTTTCTCATTTTGTGAAATGCAGGAGAGGCAGAATGTTTCTTTTCATGCTGAACATGATATTTGAAGAAGCATTTGCCGCTTCTAAGATTTGGGTATGCAGAGGAAGGTGCTGGTCAATGCAGATATTCAGAGTCTTGTTCCATGGAAAAGGGAAAGCAAATGGCACAGTGGCATTGATCAGTGCAATGTGGCCATCCTTCAAACACCTGCACACGATATTGTCCCTTCCTGTGCCTAACTGCAACACAAGATGCACGTCATCCATATAATTTTGATAATCCATTTTATAGTATCTTAATATTCCAAGTATTACATTTATGAATTTTCCTGAAGAAGTCATGGCAAGAAAACAAACCTAGGCTGAAACACTGTTACACCTGCTTCAAACTGCTGTAGACCTGGAGCATGATATTTCTTACAAGACACCCTGAGGAGATATCATCCACCACCAAGATCTCAGTACCTGATGATATAATGACTTACACTGTGTTGAATAATTCGAAAAAATGATTCTGAAATAGAATTGTTCTCCTAAGTGATTTTCATTCACCTACATATAAAATATTACTACTATCAATATTTTAATACTTAATGAGAATTTGCACCTTCACCATAACTGTAAGCCGTCAGTTTAGGGTTAGGTTCACACATTTAGAATTTACTATTTGCATAACATTCCAAAAATCGTGAATATTGTGACTCCATTCACAAGGTTCAGACTTCACAAATCATAGGAGGAAATCTATATTTCAGAGATATATACATGCCTGCTTGATTCTTTATGAATAAGACCCTATGTTTTTACTGCTTAGGCCTCTTATAGTTTAACCATTCCAAGCAGTTTGTGATATAAACCTATAGGTAATGTTATGACTTTCGTTGGATTAAAATAATTACCCGGTCCTTCGTGTTAATAAATTTACTTCACGTGCAGAGAAATATTCTTACATAGGTATATAGCACATGCTTTAAATTGCTTTTTCATAAGAAGTTGTGTCATAGACCGATTTTTTCCCCTTAATTCCTAACATACTTAATACTAGAAATAGCAACGCGAAAAACTATTAATTTGCAGAAATCGAGATTCTGGCACAAAGTTACCCATTCCACTTTGTTGCTGATTAAAAAATTAACATATTGATTATGATTTTTTTTCTAGACTTGCTAGATATATTCAGACTAGTGTGGTATGCAATATTCGCCATTCAACAACACTCTGGCTTTGGGTGACCTGAATATTCAGCTATTTTATAAACACATAGCCTCTTAGCGCCTCTTCGTGCCTATTTCAATATGTTAAGTGGCAAATATTATCAAAGTGTTTTATCCAAAATCTGTACAACTGAGTTTACTGAATTTCGACACATAATCTAAATATTGTATGCCAGGATGGTTTTCTGAAATTAGTTACAGAAAATCAAAGAAATAATTTTGTGAATACTGAAATGTAAAAAAAATTGTTGGAGAAAATGTGCTAGGTTAATTTTGATGTATTTACTGCATGGTCGCCTGGCTATAAAACATTATGTTTCGCTAACAAACCGAGCATTTTTCTAGTTCACGTATGCGACAGTATTGGGCGTAAAAGAGTAGATTGCTCCTGTTCATCCTGGACAGAAATGCCCTTTAGACCGTGAAAGAGTCTAATTGAAAAATGTGCTTTCGAATGTGCATCCAAGTTCATCAATGTGGATGGAAATCCACAAATTCAATACAATTACAGTAGGCTTGTGCTCGTCAGCCATAGCTCTTAACCAGTTTAAATGATATTGATTCATTCAAGCAAACTATTCGAAGGGCGTGGTTCGGATTCAATTACGATTAAGAGCGAGTTGCCAGCCCCTAATCTTTCTCAATCACTTTAAATCACTGCGATGCTGCCGAAATGTACGTAAGCTTTTGCATGTCCGTTCATTAAATATAAAATTGGCAGTCTATAATCTATCAATATATATGTATTTAAAATGTAGACATACATTTCAGTGCTTTTCATGGGTGGACGAATTGTTCATTAGATGGGGCTACAGTAATCAGAATATTTGTGTTTATTACAGTTTCAGGCATTTCGGTTCCCTATGAGTTTTGAGGCTGAAAATTAAGTAATTCCAAAACCACATACTTTTAATTATACACATTTACTTATTCAGAACCCTTTTGCCAAGAACACCCAGCAGTGCCCTGCATCTTTATGTAACCCAAGCTGAGAAAATACCTTCAGTGTTGGAGCAAAAATGTACCCTACCCCAACCACTTCGACACATATTGTACCCTGACAAACTGGCCATATATTGCAGCTTGTAGGTTCCCTCTAGTCCCAAATCGCTGGTCTGCCCTAGCCATCCGTCTACAATTGCCCATCCATGTATCCAAACATGATTATTCTGCATGGAAAATGGCACTGCAGCTGTTAAGTTCAGAGAAGTGTCTGGGCGTACCTCACACCACATCAACTAATTATTTTTTTCCCATAGCCCTCCCGGGCTGCCCACGCTGACAGGTGTTCTCGGCTGACCTCCAGCACATGCTCTGGTCCTGTCCCGCCCTCTCTATGTAATGGCAAGCTATCCACAACACACTTCGCAAGGTGACTGGACTTCCAGACATAGCCACTTGGGAAGCCTGCACCATGGATGGACATCTTTAAACAAAGAAAGCGCGTGGTAGTCAGGGCTCACTTTGCGAGCCTAGCTTTATTCCTTGTTAAGTGTGCTATTACCCTGAATTGGCATTCCTCCCAGCCTCCCGGATTGGCATCCTGGCACAGGGCTGTGCAGCGATGGGGACGGGCTGAGAGCGTGGCATTACACTTCAAGGAGGTTCAACGCATCCGTAGGCGACTCATCTCCCCGAAATGGGATGCCCGTCTTGACCATTTCCTCCCCCTTGTAAAGGATGACACTCTACCTCCATGAACCATGTGATTTGCCCTCCAGTGCTGCCCCTTTCTCTTACCTGACTGAGCCCCAGAGACATGCCCACCCACCCCCCAGCGGGTCCTCTTTCTTTTTTCTTTCTTTTTTGTTCTTCCTCCTATTTCTGTCTCTGTTCCTGTGGTTCAGTCCTATAGGCCCCTTGCACCTTGACATTGTTCCTCATCCTACCTTCAACAACGCCCTGGTCTCTGATCTCTCCCCATGCCTTACTTGCCTTTTTCTATTTCATTTTTTACACAAGCTATGCCCTGTCAACATTCTCTGCTAATACACTTTACATCTTGCTCAATCTAAATGGTTGTTGCCATATGTTGTAAAGCTCAATAAAAATGGGTTTAAAAAAAAAGGTTCAGGGAAGGGTCGGAGACAAGGTTGTTCTAATGAACGTTCAGTACTTTTGTGGAAGAATATGGCTGGACCTTTTAAAGGTATCTTTCTCAATTTGTTTGTTGCTCTCTTCCACTGTGTGGCCATTGTTCTCTTATTCTTTCCAGCCCCAGCTAAATCTTTTTGTCTACCTATTTCTGCATTCCTCTCCCTTTCACTATCTGTGAGAAAGCGATTTATTAGTTGGGGTAGATTGAGATCCACCACAAGTCACTATCTTGTTAGGTCCAGTTAAAGGTATCAGTACTTTAAACCTGAGCTCAACCCCTTGTATCTATGGCACAGTGCAGACTGACTTAATATAGAAACAAATGTAAAACATTTAGAAATGCCAAAACAGTTAAAAAGTAAGAAACACTACACAATAAAAATAGAGTAAAATTTAATGAACAAAATGACACCAAAAGGACAAAAAAATTAATAAGGGGAACCACAGATATTGATCTTAGAAGATTTAAGTAAAAATAGCACCAAAATGCACAAAGTGGCAATGGTACTCTATGGTCACGGTTGACCGGGACGTGTTGTGATTTCAGATTGACCACAATGACGCTCAGGTTGGATAAACCCACAAGGTCTACCTGGTCAACATTTTACCCTGGGACCTAGGGCCTGATGTATGAATCTTGCATTCGCAAAAAAAATGGTTGCAAATTGTGCACCAACTTTTTGAGAATGGAAAGGAGTTTTGTAAACCGACCTGTGTACTAATAGGTCGATTCACAAAATTTAGAATCGTGGTGGGTCACAATTTGACCTATTTCATGACTATGCATGAGGCAGGTAGCAAGTTGCGCCCCACTGCGATTGGCTAGAGTCGCAGGCATGGTGGCCTGCTGGAATCAGCAGACCACCATGTCTGTGATTGTTTTTCAATAAAGCAATTTTTTTAAGTGCTTCCTGTTTTCCTAAAAGGAAAAAGAGATACATAAAAAAAAAGAAAAAAGGAAAAGCTAAACTAATCTTTTTTAGGGAAATACATGGTCCCATGGACCTGGGGCTACTCCTAAAGATTTATCAGCCTTTGAAAAAGGGAAGGGATTTCCAGGGGACTCCTTCCTTTTTGCAAAAGGCTTACCATCAATTCTGAATTGGTGGTAAAATAAAAATGTTTTGTGGCTGGATTTTGGCCACAAAATATTAATAAATACTTTACAGAATCAGTATTTAGAAGGCATATCCTTAGCACACCCCTTCGAAACAGCAATTGTCAGAGCTGGCATCCTCTGGGTGGTCTTCCCCCAATCTTTTTTTTACCTCCATGTTTTGCTTTATCTTTCTGTTGGCTTTAGGACTCTGGGCACTTTACCACTGATAATCAGTGCTAAAGTGCATGTGCTTCTTCTCTAAACATGTGTGTAATTGGTGTATACCTGATATACATATTTATTTACTTGTAAGTCTCTTGTAAAGAGATATACCATATATCCAGGGCCTGCAAATTAAATGCTACTAGTGGGCTGCAGCGCTGATTGTGCCATCCACATAAGTAGCCTTTCAAATCTGTCTCAGGCCTGCCACTGCAGCGCCAGGGTGTGCAGTTTACTGCCACTTCAACTTGGCATTTAAAACTACATGCCAAGCCTAAAACTCACCTTCTATTACATATGAGTCACCCTTAAGGTAGGCCCTAGGTAGCCCTAAGAGCAGGGTGCTTTGTAAGTAAAAAGTTAGGACGTGTACTGTTGTGGTTTGCATGTCCTGGTAGTGACAAACAGTGTATTTTGTTTTTCACTACTGTGAAGCCTACCCCTCTCATAGGTTAGCATTGGGAATTCCCTTATAATGTTTTAGGTGGTAATTCCTGATCAGAGAGGAGTAGCTTTTTGATATTCCATATGTTTGGAATGGTATTGATAAATCCTACTTAGTGGTGAGGTTGGCTTTATTTTTACTATTTTAGAAATGCCACTTTTAGAATGTGCTGCAGCAACAAATGATGAATGGAATGCTGAATGAGTCAAAGATTCACCCCCAGTCAAGAGATCTGGGTTAAATCCATTGTTCTTTTGCTCACTTTGCTACCCCAGTTAGGACCGAGCCGTATGCAAATCAGTCTTTACCCTGTTCCTCATGGGAACAGACTAGCCCGAACTTCGGGAATTACTATCCGTGTTCCCTTTTCTATGTGTATCGTAATATGTGTTTGTGTACACGATACTGATCACCACATACGCCAAGGGGACTTCAATTTCCATGATTCCAGGCTGTCGCAACACTCGCGCGTCCATTTCCAGCGCCCGGATTTTCAGACACTCCCAGTGGGCGTGCCTAATTCCAATTCTCCCCCAAAAATACCGTCCATTTAATCAGGACCGCCCCAGTCCTCGGGGCGCAAGCCCGTGGACTCATACCGACTGGGTAGCACCGCGGGGCAGGACCCTTGATGGCGTAAGTAATAGGAAGTAGACAGCGAAACTCGCCAATACAGGTATGTTTTGATCAGCCCGTAAACTGATGCAATGTATTCATGGCATTTATGATGCCATCTTGTTTTTATCTCCCCCGCTGGTCATTCATTTCTATTTGGCATACGTACCACTACAGTGTCTGACTAAAGGACTACCCCTCAAAAAACCTGGAGTCCTCAGAGATGTACATTCTCTCCCAAAGAGGGGTAAGGGAGAGTGAGGTGCATGAAATGTATGATTGTGCAACCACGGCGATGATAGCAGCATGGTAATGTTTGATGAGAGTGACACTAGAAAGGGCTTTGATGAGACTACGCACGCACAGGAGTGTGAATAACGACAGAATGCGATATATGTCGCCACATCACTATATACCACCTAGTTGTATGTGGTTAGATATATAGTACTGGAAACACATACCAAATTGGTATGCAGAGTGATGACGTCCACACACCCTACCGGTCTGACAGCATGGGTGTAATCTTAGGCACATCACATATGGGAAGTGTTGAGTTAATGACTACAATGTTATGCTATGATCCCCTTTCTTTCTTTTACTTGCAGATGGAGAAAAGAAATAACTAAAGATAAAATATTGGTTTCTCTAAGGAGCAGCTATCTGCCCTTATGACATACAAGTAGGATAGGGACTTTCCTGTCCGCTATAACCAGGAGGATACCCCTTTCTTGCCCTGAAGAAAGTCCAGGACCGCTTTGGCCAATGAAGGACTGAAACATGTTGGCACTAGGGTCATAGGACCATAAAACTCCCAGTGACCCCTTTAGTTTTGTATTTTAATATCCCAGACAGGTCCATGAATAAAGGGATACTGGGATCTGTCTGTGGATTTTTAATCTTTAACTCCCCCTGGCCATATCTCATCAAGAGGTCCCTGGAATACGGTCGAGCCCACCCTGATCTTTAGGAGTCGGGGTGACCCGATGATGAAGCATGACACCACTAGGGTGTGTGATGGTATTATAAACAAAAGGAATTGTTCCCTTCCCCACACTCTAGTGGGTAATAACTTTTTGCTTCAAGTAGGATCTTCCCATATCTAACTTACCAGGGTTAGTTTCAGGAACCTGTGAACATAGTTTATGAGATCGTGGGATACTTAATGTGGAAAGGTAACATTGGGAATTCCCTTATAACTTTTTAGGTGGTAATTCCTGATCAGAGAGGAGTAGCTTTTTGATATTCCATATGTTTGAAATGGTATTGATAAATCCTACTTAGTGGTGAGGTTGGCTTTATTTTACTATTTTAGAAATGCCACTTTTAGAATGTGCTGCAGCAACAAATGATGAATGGAATGCTGAATGAATCAAAGATTCACCCCAGTCAAGAGATCTGGGTTAAATCCATTGTTCTTTTGCTCACTATGCTACCCTAGTTAGGACCGAGTCGTATGCAAATCAGTCTTTACCCTGTTCCTCATGGGAACAGACCAGCCCGAACTGCCAAGCTGGGTCCTCCCTGGACCAGAAACAAGCATCCTGGGACCGGTATCAGGGTAACACCCCTCATCAGCCAGGCTAGCTTGAATCCAGTGGCACAGTGAGCAAGGGACCCACGTCTGGGCATACCCATCCAACTTTGGACAAAAAGTGCTGCAGCAACAAATGATGGGCGGAATGCTGAATTAATCAAACATTCATTCCCAGTCAAGAGATCTGGGTTAAATCCATCAGTCTTTTGCTCACTATGCCACACCAGGTTCGAGCCAGCCATATGTAAATCAGTCTTGACCCTGTTGCTCACTATGCTATGTCACCCTATAGATTTAGGCCCAGATCTCTGTACTGGGGTGAATGTTTGACATTGTTCAACATTTTGTCCATCAATTGTTCTTTTTGAATTTGTCATTCCGAGTGGGACGGGTATGCCCAGACACGGGTCATGTGCTATTCATGCCACTGGAGTCAAGCTAGCCTAGCTGATGAGGGGTAACACCCCGAAACCAGTCCCAGGGTGCTTGTTTCTGGTCCAGGAAGGACCTGGCGTGGCAGTTCGGGCTTGACTGTTCCCAGGGGGAGAAGGGTCAAGACTGATTTGCATTTGGCTGGGTTTAACCTGGAATGACATGGGGATCAAAAAAGAACCAATGGATTCAGGCCCAGATCTCTGGACTGGGGTGAATGTTTGACATTGTTCAACATTCTGTCCATCAATTGTTCTTTTTGCATTTTTAGAATGTGGACATTTCTCTAAACTTACTTCGCTATGTGCCTGACAGCCTGTCTCCAATACATGTCTGGGTTGGGCTGGGTGACAACTACATTTATGCATTCCCTCTAGACAGCCACAACACATCTGCATTCTGATTGTTCTTCCTGGGCTGAGAGGGTGGGAGAGGCTCTCACTCCACTTGAATAGGTAGTGTCCTGCCCACACACAAGATACTGAAAACCCCCCACTGATAGCCCAGCAGACAGGACTTGGTTGAAAGGGACCCTTGTGCACTTCAGAGAACTCCTTTGAAGTCACCCCTACATCAAAGTAATTTGGGACATAAGCAGTGGGGCTTTAACCTCCTAAAATCAGACACTGCTGGAATTATAACCAGACATCGCATGCCTCTAAACCTGCACATTGCCAGGACTGTTCTGCTGCCAGGAGGGACTGTAACTTTGCTAACTGCACTGCTGTGTTGGCCTGCTGCATGTTAAGTTTCAGGAGGGACTGCCACTTTGTAACCTGCCTTGCTGTGCTGGCCTACTCCCTGCTACTTTTTCCTTGTGACTAAACATCCAGTGTTCTTCTAGGGCTTGTTGACTTGCCCCCAGTTTATTGAAGTCACAGGGTCATCAAAGTCTGCAGTGCCTCTGTGAGTCCAGTGGCGGAGCTCTGAGGAGAAGCAGACCATGCTGGATCACTCTCAGACTGTTTTCATCTACTTATACCCTGCATGGGGGAGGAAGAGGCCGCTTTTATTTTGCCTAGAATCATTGCTCCAGTCAGTCTGACTCATGCTGCTGCTTCTGGCTGCTGTGCTTGCCAATTTAAACCCCCGCCACGGCCGCAGCACCTTCCAGTGCAGCGTCATCTTGACATGTTGCCCTGGTGACAAGGGTGTGGCCAGAGGTGCAAGGATCATTGACCCTCTACAAACATAGTGCTTCCTATTCCGACCACCGTAACTGCCTCAAACAAGCGAGGACAGTCCCACATGGCTTGCCTGTACCCCCAACCTGTGTCCGGAAAGATACGTTAATTGGGAGTCAGGCCCCTGAGGTCGCAGACAACAACCTGTGCTCTCATGGGTGGCCCATCTTTGTTGTACTCCCCCAACCCCAAGGGACTCGCTCAAAACCATATCCTGAGTGCTGCATTGAGCATTATTCTTCCCACAACTGCAATGAAAAAGTACACATCAGTCATCCCTTGATCATAAGTGCTGCTACCACAGTATTGAACTGACTGATTGGAAATCTTGCATTTAATGTGATACTTTGAACCAGTATAACGCGAAAAGTACTTATCAGATTTTGATCATTTTTGTCCTGATTTACTAATAATACAAAAGCTATTTATCATACATCTGTGTGGAGTCTTTTTGTGGTGTATTCATTGTGTTGCTGTGTGTGTGTATTGTACAAATACTTTGCACAATGCCTCTTTAGATAAGCCTGCCTGCTCTGTGCCAAGCTACCAGAGGGGGAGCACAGTTTATCTCATTTGTGTATCTAGTTTACCCTGACTATAGTGGTGGATTCTGTCTGGCTTGGGCCTGCTCACCCCCTTGGTAGCTTGGCACGAGCAAACAGGCTTATCCCAAAGGTAATGGTTAAAGTATTTGTACTCAAAACGCACAGTAACACAGTGATAACACCGCTAATGAACACCACAACAGTTTAGAAAACTGAGGTATCTTTATCTAAACTCAACAAGACCAAAACGAAATAAATCCAATATACATGTAATAAACTTGCACTTAAAAACAGTTATTTCCAAAATGAAGCTTGTAGAAAACAAATAACTCCACCTGGGGCTATTGCGACGTCGTGACAGCAATAAATCCAAAGTACGGCGTCAACCCCGAGGTGCATGGCTTCAGACACAGAGTCACGTGGACCCCCAAACAAACAGTATCTTCGAATAACGAAGTCTATGGCGATGCGCGGCTTTGTGGAGATGAGGCGTTGGTGCCAAGGTTGAGGCCGACTCCTTGGCTGCCACGGGGAAGGCAAGGCGTTGTGTCCTCGAGAAGGCGATGTGTCGAATCCAGGACAGGGGCAGTCTGTTGCGTCGGTGGTGAGGCATCGGTTCTTGTGACGATGTGAAGTCGGAGAATTTGTGGAGTCACCCTTGGCAGTTATCAGTGCTGCGATAACAGGATGCAGGCGCTGGCGCTGATAGAGTCGGTGTGAGCGCTGGCGTCAGGAAAGCCGATAACTGCAGGTGTCGGCAGGCATCGAAGCTGTGGTGCAGGCCGAGAGGTTCGTCGTGTAATTCACGAGCGGTGCCCTTGGTCTCGGTACAGGTCACGGCATTGCTGACGGTGTCAGAGATTGCTTTTCTGGTTTCTTTCAAGTTGCTTTCAGCTCCCAACAGCAGGAACAACCTCCAGAGGCCCAACACTGGAATGAGCACCTTCTGGCAGGTCAGAACTCTCAGCAATAGAGTTCAGGGGAGCTGGGGTGAAGTCTTTGTGTCCTTGAGACTTCAGAACAGACGGCCAGCACACACAAGCCCTTTGAGATTCTTCTTCAAGCAGGTTTCTCAGCAAAGTCCCCAGCCTTTGCCCTTTCCTTGGCAGAAGCAGCAACTGCAGGGCAACCTCCCACTACACACAGCAAAGGGGCAGTACTCCTCCTCACAGCTTTCCACCTCTTCTCCTTGGCAAAGGTTCCTCTTGAGTCTTGAAGTGATCTAAAGTTCTGAGGTTTAAGGGCCACTTCTTATACCCCATTTTGTCTTTGTTCTTCTTTGTGCAGGGGTCTCTGAGCAGCCCAGTCCAAACCTGTTCTGTCCTCACTGGTGCAGTATGACCACATGGGGTGGAGACAGCATTGTGCAAAGGAGACAGGCCCCTTTCAGGTGCAAGGAAAACTCCCCCACTACTCAAAATGTAATCCCAAGGTGCATTCAGATCAGCTCCGAGTCATCCAGGAAGGGCCAGGCACACCTCAACCCCCCACCCCCCCCGAATTGGCTATCTACAGTGAATGCACATCCCCAGCCCCTGGCACTACAAAAGCAGACAGTCAATACACAAACCAGCAGGGGCACACAGAATGGTTAAGTAGGAAAATATCTACTTTGTTAAAGTGGCATTTTTAAACACACAATTTAAAAACCATCTTTACTAAATGATGTGTTATTAAATCCTTAGATGAGAGAGGAGCCTAAACTTTATTCTTATATCTTGTCCCAAAGTGAAGTTATACTTGTAAGACATTACAAAGTATCTCCCATTCTATCGTATGGGACAGATAGCCTTACAATAGACATGTCACACATACCAGTACATGTCGTACCTTTCACATACACTGCGCACTGCCCATGTGGGTACCTTGGCCCTACCTGAGGGGTGCCTTACATGTAAGAAAAGGGAAGGTTAGGGCCTGGCAAGTGGGTGCACTTGCCAGGTTGGCATGGCAGTTTAAAACAGCTCACAGACACTGCAATGGCAGGTCTGAGATACCTTTTCAGGGCTACTCATGCTGGTGGCACAATCAGTGCTGCAGGCCCACAAGTAGTATGTGATTTACAGGTCCTGGCGCACTCAGTGCACTTTACTAAGAGCTTACCAGTATATCAAATATGCCAATCATGGATAACCAATTATGTTCACAATTTACACAGAGATCATATTTACTTTAGCACTGATTAGCAGTGGAAAAGTGGCCAGAGTCCTAAAGCCAACAAAAAGAGGTCAGAAAAAATAGAAGGAAGAAGCAAAAAGTTTGGGGATAACCCTGCAAAAGGGCCATTTCCAACAGTGAGTGATTGTGAGAGTGGCTGTATGGGTGAGTGTGTGCTTGTGTCAGTGACTGTATAAGTGAGTGAGTATGTGTTAGTATCTGTATGAGTAAGTGAGGTGGTGTGTGTATAACTGTATATGTTATAACTGGCCAATATGTGATGTCATCAGCAATACATTGTGGGGGCGCGAGTTATAGTTAGCTCAGCTAACTATAACAGCTGAATTTCTCTGGTTTTGTACGAGTGAAATGTCAGCCTAACTATAACGTTCCTGTAACCTGTGGTTTTGTCCTTGGATTTTTTTTTAAAATATATATATATATATATATATATATATATATGCACAGTGTGGGTAACAGGATTACTGCCTGGCGCAAAAGTATCTCAGATACTGGTCCCCACCAGTATTCTTTATACTTATATAACATCAACCTTCACTGAGATATTCACACACAACATCCATAAAAAACCAAATCTTCTTGTTCTGTTTCTTTTAGTTGTTATTTATTTTTCTTAAGCAGTCAGAAAAAGCCAACCCGTGTTTCGCGCTCCACTGCGCTTCTTCAGGGCTGTTACAAACATAGAATAATGCAATTAGAATCTACACCATATAAACAGTAATTACCAATGTAATAAGTCTATTTAACAACACACATGTGGATTTTATCCACACATTGCTTCCATAACATTCTCTGTTATACATATTTATTGAGGCTACAGAGAGTACATTGTTTTTATGTTCTCACAAAATTAACATGCCCCAAAAATCAGTAGACCCATCACATCTCCTGAATTCAATCTAGAAAAACTCTATCAGAAAATATGTTCCTTTCCTGGTCCATTATCCCTGTGTATTCTTATTGGATAACAGTTCCAATTATCTCCAATTTTAATCCTACTTTCCATTTATTTTGCTAGTTGTTAGTTACCTTATAATTGTCCTAAAATCCTGTTATTCTTGTGTTCTTCTTCATTTCATTGGTAATTGTTTCTACAAAAAACAAGTACAGAAACCCTTTATTTCTTCAGAACATATTAATAGTGAGTAAGTTTATATTGGTTCGTCTGTTTTATTAGTTCTCACCTCTAAAATCTTTATATGACATATATTTTATCCTCTTCTTTATCCATTCTAATTCCTGTTCTTCTGAGAAGTGTTCTATATGGTTCCCCTTGATAAGGTCTGCAGAAATAAACACACTCACTAAAAAATACCATTATATTCTAACCAGACAAAAATATATTAGCTTTTATCCCAACCAAAACCACTTCATTTTAATACCAAAGGTGCCTCTACATTAATCACAGCAGCCTTTCCTCAACCCGCATTATCCACTCTCCCCAGGGAAGTTAAGTCCTACAATGGGTCGTAGCTGCTTACCGCAAAGCCGGCTGGAAGCCTCCTGGTCTGTCTCTCTCCGTTTTTCAACGCGTACTGAGCTTCAAACTCCTTTCCCCTTAAATACAACTCCCGCGGTGATGTTAATCACCTGGTGTGGCGCGAACCATACCAATTAAGTCATGATCTAAGAAAGATTCATGTAAATTATCCAGATTTCGCCTCTTCAATACACATAAAATTGTATATTTTCTAACATCTCAATCTCTATTGAATATCAGTATCCCAGAACAAAAATAGGAAAAAGTTTGTTGCGATCTCTGTGTTCCTTCTGTATTTTCAAAATTAAAAAACAAAACATTCTTATTTCCAACACTGCACCACCCAGACTCAAACCCTAGTTTATGGACCTAGCAGCAAGATCCCTTAATGTCTTGTGCTATCGCTCCCTGTTCACTTATTTTTTGGAGCATTTCTACTCAACTTCGTAATTCTTTTAAATTTATAAAACAAAAAGAATAATTCTATCTTTTCTAAGCAGCATCCCCCAGAAACGAACCCTTGTCTCTAAGTGTTCCTCCCAATCCATCAGTGCTGGGTGCTATCGCTCCATATTCAAATTACCTTCAAAATAAAAACACTTTATGATTTGCTAATGTAAAGCACTTATTCTTACATACTATTAAATTTATACAGATGTCCCCCAAACTTTTGTTCTTATTGTAAACGGTCTCCTTTCGCCAATTATCTCGGAAACTACAATCCCTTCGATAATTCTACCCCTATTTATGTGATAATCATGACTCCTTTCGACATATGTTTTCTTATTTCAGATGGTTAGTGTAATTTATTATATAGTTGACCGAAAGGGGAGAAAAAAGTGTTCAATCTCATATTTTGTCTAGTAAAAGATTTTTTTTCATCGTTTGAAAGAATATCCTAATCATGTATGTCTCCATACCTTATTCATCTCACCCAATTAAAGTATACAGTTCTCTATCAATATTTAAACAATATTGAACCGTACGTAATTTGTTAATCCAAAAGGTTTCTCTGCTCCGCAGTTTTCCTTCTAAGTCGCCACCCCTCCTATCTAAAGTGACCTGTTCAATTCCCATGAATCGAATTCCTATTTCAGTCAATTTGTGAGTCTCTTTAAAATGGATCGCAATGGGGTATTTTAAGTCACAATTTTTAATGGCCCGTATATGTTCCATCCATCTGATCTTTAGTTTTCTCACCGATGACCCTACGTACATTTTTCCACATATACATGTCATTACATACACACAATTGTTGGTATTACAATTAATAAATGAACCAATCCTAAACTCTTTCTGATGTCTACTGTCATAAAAAGTCTGTGTCTTATCCACTATATGGTTACAACATATACATTGATTGCATCTATAAAAACCTGATGGTAATGCACTCCCTGGCATAGTTACTGTTCTACTCTCTATACTAGGAATTTCATAGTTCGCCGTGTCACTAGGACTTAACAAGCTTCTTAAGGTTGGTGCCTTTTTGTATACCATTGTGGGTTTATTCCGCAGTATTTTCGCCACATCCTTATCTAGGGTTAACACATCCCAATGTCTACATAGGGTATTGAAAACTCTGGCATTCCCTTCACTGTACGCAGTGATATAGCGTATCACATCATCATCACCTCCTTTCGGCTTGCTCTTGTCTTTCAGTAGTTCATTCCTTGTTCCTTTCTGGGCCCTTAATCTTGCTTTCTCTACACAAGTCTTATTGTATTGTATTTTAATTGCATTTGTATAGCGCTTACTACCCCTGACGAGGCGTCGAAGCGCTTTTTTCGGCGAGTAGCACGCTACTCCGGGACCCATAGAAGATTAGTGTTGAATTAGTATAGTGAAACATGCAAGTAAATTAATTTGAGTGGTGGATAGGTTAGTCAGTTATTTGGATTCGGAAGGATAGCAGAAGGATAGAAGAGGAAAAAAGGTTTGTATTTATATAGCTCTTGTTACCCCTGATGGGGTGTTGAAGCACGCTACTCCGGAAACTCATAAAGGATTAGTGGTGAATTAGTATGGTGAAATATGAAAGTAATTTGAGTGGTGGATATTAGTCAGTTATTTGAAGTGAGAAGGATAGCGGAGGGATAGAAGGGGAAGAAAGGTTTGCATTCATATAGCACCTGTTACCCCCATTGGGTGTTGAAGCACTTTTCTGGCGAGTAGCACGCTACTCCGGAACCCATAAAGGATTAGTGTTGAAAATTAGTATAGTGAAATATGAAAGTAATTTGAGTGGTGGATATTAGTCAGTTATTTGGAGTGAGAAGGATAGCAGAGGGACAGAAGGGGAAGAAAGGTTTGCATTCATATAGCACCTGTTACCCCTGATGGGTGTTGAAGCGCTTTTCTGGCGAGTAGCACGCTACTCCGAAACCCATAAAGGATTAGTGTTGAAAATTAGTATAGTGAAATATGAAGTAATTTGAGTGGTGGATATGTTATTCAGTTATTTGGATAGAGAAGGGTAGGTGGCGGGATAGAAGAGGGAAAGAGGTTTGTATTTATATAGCGCTTGCTCCCCCTGATGGGGTTTTGAAGCGCTTTTTTGGCGAATAGCACGCTACTCTGGAACCCATAAGGATTAGTGTTGAATTAGTATGGTGAAACATGAAATTAATTTGAGTGGTGGATATGTTAGTCAGTTATTTGGATTGAGAAGGGTTGGGGAGGGGTAGAAAAGGGAAAAAAGGTTTGCATTTATATAGCGCTTGTAACCCTGATGGGGTGGTGAAACGCTTTATTGGCGAGTAGCACGCTACTCTGGAACCCATAAAGGATTAGTGGTGAGTTAGTATAGTGGAATATGGAATTTGAGAAGTGAACATGTTAGCCTGTTATTTTGATTGAAAAGGATGGTGGAGGGATAGAAGAGTGAAGGATTATTATTATTATTTTTTTTAGGTCAAAGCAGTAGGAGGAGGCTTTTGGATGAGTAAAAATGGTTTTTGGAGGGGAAGAGTCAGAGGGAAGAGTTTAGAGAGGTTTGTTTTGGGGGATCGGTATAGAAAAAGAGGTGTCAGATGATGCAATGAGGGGTAGAGTAGGAGAGAGTCTAGAAAGGGTTATTTTGGGGATCATAGTAGTGGTATGGGGTTTGGGATAAATGAGAGAGTAGATGTATAGAGTGAGAGATAGGGTAGTGCATTGGAAAGAGTAGTAGAAAGTAGTTTGAGATGAGTCAGAAAGTTGGGCTAGAAGATATATTGAGAGAAGTATAGGCTGAGAAATAGGGTAGTGCATTGGAAATGCCAAATTAGAAGAAAGTGATAAATATATAGATCCATAAGTACATTGAAAGTATATAGATGCATAAAGGAGGTAAGTATATGTAGATTAAAGATATAGATAGAGGTACAGGATGAGAAATAGGGTAGTGCATTGGATATGCTTTTTCAGGAGAAAAGTAACAGACACACAGATCCAAGTACATGGAGGTACTTAGATGCACAATGGAAGCAAGTACATGTAGACCAAAGATGTTTTTTTTTTGTTTTATCAACATAATTATTGTACATGTTTATACAAAGCAATACACAAAGATAGGTACATATCTATAGTGAAAATAAATGCTTATATACAGAGGGATATGCTGTAGATTTCTGTTTGCGTATGGTGCTTATGTGGGGAAGAGCCAATTCTTGAGTAGTTTTCTGAAGGTAAGGTGGTTGTCGGTGGATCTTATGTTGGGGGGTAAAGAGTTCCATAGTTTGGCTGCTTGAACAGAGAAGGATGTGCCACCCATGGTTTTTTTCTTGTATCTTGGGATTTTGAGGCGAGATGCCCCTTTAGAGCGGAGGTTCCTTTCTTGAATGTGTTTGGTGATTTTATACCTGATGAAGAGCGGTCCCATTCCATGTATTGCTTTGTGGGTGATACAAAGTAGCTTGAATGTGGATCTTCTGGCAACTGGTAACCAATGCAGGGCTTTCAAGGCAGGGGAGATGTGGTCTTGAGGTTTGATATGCAAGAATAGTCTGGTAGCCGAGTTCTGAATCCGTTGTAGCCTTTTCATGGTTGTTAAAGGTGATCCGTGGTAGAGGCTATTGGCGTAATCGAGTTTGGACAGAATAAGGGAGATGGTAGCTTGGACTTTGTGTGGAAATCCCAAATGAGGGAAAATTAGTTGCAGCGGTTTTATAGTGACAAAGCTTAATCTTGCTAGTTTGTCCACTTGGGCATTCATCGACAGCTTGGAGCCCATGGTCATTCCGAGGTTTCTTACTTCCTTCGATACTTTAGGCAGTGATCCCAATTCATCAGGCCAGGCGGCAAGAGGGTCATAATGTTTCCAATCGCCACACGTGAGTATTTCTGTTTTGGAAGCATTCAATTTGAGATGGCTCCAAGTCATCCACTGAGCCACGGCTCTGAGACAACTGAAAATTGGGGATTTACTAATGTCTTTGGGGCATTCCAGTTGAAGGAGTATTTGCATGTCATCTGCATAGTTATAGCACGTGAGGTGAAATTGATTGATAAGTTCCGGTAATGACTTCATGTAGATGTTGAAAAGCATGGGCGAGATGATAGAGCCTTGAGGAACCCCTGCTTTTGTGGCGTATGGTTTGGACGAGAAAGGTGGGGTATGGATGACATTAGTTCTGTTTCGAAGGTAGGACGCAATCCAGTCTAGAGCAGGTCCCTCTATGCCGGCTTCATTGAGTCTTTGTTTCAGAGTGTCATGGTCAACCGTGTCAAAGGCAGCCGAGAGGTCCAAGAGGAGTAGCGCAGCAACCCCGTTGCTGTCTACTGTATTCTTCAGGTCATCTCAGATGGCAAGGAGGGCAGATTCAGTGCCTCTTCCTGGACGGAATCCTGTTTGGAAGTCTGAAAGTATGTCATTCTCTTCAATGAATTGTGACATCTGGGCAAACGCTGCTCTTTCTATCAGTTTGCCCAGGAAAGGTCCATTTGTAATGGGTCTGTAGTTGTCGGGGTTCAGCGGGTCCCAGTTTGTTTTCTTCAGTAAAGGGTGTATGTGTGACTTTTTGAGTTCTTCTGGAAATATTCCGGTAGTTAAGGAATTGTTGATGATTCTTCTAACTGGAGTGGCAGCAGAGGTTGTTAAAAGAATTGTCTTGAAAGTTTGTGGTGGACAGGGGTCAGAAGGGCTGCCGGCAGGCCTGCTTGCTTTGACCAGGTCCATAAATTCATCGTGTGAGATGTGTTGGAAGGAATGGAGAGGCTGGGTTAGAGTATTCTTGGATTGTTGTTTTGTACAAGGGTTAGTGCTGGTGCTTTGTTTCTGTTTTAAGTACGAGTCCAATGTGCCTGCTTTGTCCGTGTAATGATTTGCTAGTTTGTCTGTGAAATCTTGAGTAACAGGATGAGTTCCTTCTAGGCAATTTGGTTTGCGAAATTCATTGAGTATTTTATAGAATTATTTATTTGCACATTTAGCATTTTCAATTCTGACAGAATAGTACCTTTTCTTAGCTTTTTTGATAGCTGACTTGTATAATCTGTTAATTTTCTGTAGGTGAAGTTTGTCTTGTTTGGCGTTTGTTTTGAGCCAGGTACGTTGCAGCTTTCTAATTTGTTGTTTTATGTCTTTTATTTCTATGTTTCTCCAAGGTGCTTTTTTTCTTTTGTTCTGTTGTGTGGTTTTGAGTGGTATCAGGATATCAAAAGCTTCCTGTAGCCACTCATATAGATTTTGAACAGAATTTATTGTTTCCAGATTTGTACTGGATGTTAGTTGTGTTTCTAAGTGTTCCAAATTGAGTTTGTTCCACGGTCGATAGGTGGATGGATGTAAGGTAGTTTTAGGTGAGTTGCTTAGTGTTGTTTTATGTTGGAAAGCAAGCAAGTGGTGGTCTGACCATGTGACTGGAGTTATAGTTTGAAAGGTAACTAGTTCAGTATTAGCAAAAATGACATCTAGGATATGTCCCGCGATATGTGTGGGTTTGTGGACAATCTGATGCAGGTTCAGTGCGTCTAGGCCAGTGATTATTGTTTTTGGATGGGCCATATTGGGTTTGTCAAACCAAATGTTGAGGTCACCCAGAACTGGGTGTATTGTTATCAGGTTTGAAACTGTGTCTAGAAGTGCGTCTGGGAATGTCGCCTTGCTAGGTGGAGGTCTGTAAAGGAGCAGGAACTTAAAGGAGAAAGACGGTGTAGTATTGCACCGTGTTAGAAGAGCCTCACAATTCTTTATGGAGATGTCGTCAACTTTAGTGATATGTAATGTTTGCCTGAACACAACAGCTAGACCACCTCCTTTTTTGCCTATACGATTTTGGGTGATCGTTTGATAGCCTAGAGGAACGGCTTCATGCAGGACTGGAGCCATATCATCTCCCAACCATGATTCAGTTATGAATAGTATGTCTGGTTTTGCATCTGTGAGAAGGTCGTAGATGTGATGTTTGTTTTTAGAGAGGGATTGAGCGTTTATTAGTAGACAGTTTAGAGAATGGCATTTGGTGATAGTGAGACTTTATTTTGTAGATGAGTGATCAGTATTGTGTGGGTTTGTAGCAGGTGTGTTTTTAGTGCTGGCATTCGCATACGAGGGTGCGAATTTATTCATGGGGCATTATGAGAGAGAGCACGCTTGGAAGTTTGGGGAAGTCTATGAAGAGAATGTTATATATTGGGGAAGATTCATAGATGATGTGTTTATGATTTGGAAAGGAGATGAGGAGAAACTGAAACTATTTCATAATCACTTGAACAACAACCAATATAATATTACACAAACTTTAGACTACAGTAAAGAACGTATTATCTTTCTTGATGTAGAAATGTATGTCACAGAAGGACGTATGGAATCTAGACTACACAGAAAATCTACATCAGTAAATTCAGTATTGCATGCAAGATCAGGACACTTGAAAAAACAAATTGATAATATCCCTTATGGGGAATTCCTACGTGCCAAAAGAAATTGTAGTGAAGGAATGGAATATGATGCTGTAACCAAAGAGATTACTGAGAGATTTTTTAAAAGAGGTTACGATAAAACTTGTGTAGAGAAAGCTAGATTAAGGGCCCAGAAAGTAACAAGGAATGAACTACTGAAAGACAAGAGCAAGCCGAAAGGAGGTGATGATGATGTGATACGTTATATCACTACTTACAGTGAAGGGAATGCCAGAGTTTTTAATACCCTATGTAGACATTGGGATGTGTTAACCTAGATAAGGATGTAGCGAAAATACTGCGGAATAAACTCACAATGGTATACAAAAAGGCACCAACCTTAAGAAGCTTGTTAAGTCCTAGTGACACGGCGAACTATGAAATTCCTAGTATAGCGAGTAGAACAGTAACTATGCCAGGGAGTGCGTTACCATCAGGTTTTTATAGATGCAATCAATGTATATGTTGTAAACATATAATGGATAAGACACAGACTTTTTATGACAGTAGACATCAGAAAGTGTTTAGGATTGGTTCATTTATTAATTGTAATACCAACAATTGTGTGTATGTAATGACATGTATATGTGGAAAAATGTACGTAGGGTCATCGGTGAGAAAACTAAAGATCAGATGGATGGAACTTATCTGGGCCATTAAAAATTGTGACTCAAAATACCCCATTGCGGTCCATTTTAAAGAGACTCACAAATTGACTGAGATAGGAGGAATTTGATCCATGGGAATTGAACAGGTCACTTTAGATAGGAGGGGTGGAGACTTGGAAGGAAAACTGCGGAGCAGAGAAACCTTTTGGATCAACAAATTACGTACGGTTCAATTTGGCTTAAATATTGATAGAGAACTGTATACTTTAATTGGATGAGATGAATAAGGTATGGAGACATACATGATCAGGATATGCTTTCAAACGATGAAAAAAAATCTTTTACTAGACAAAATATGAGATTGAACACTTTTTTCTCCCCTTTCCGTCAACTATATAATAAAATACACTAACCATCTGGAATAAGAAAACATATGTCGAAAGGAGTCATTATTATCACATAAATAGGGGTAGAATTATCAAAGTGATTGTAGTTTCCGAGATAATTGGCGAAAGGAGACCGTTTACAATAAGAACAAAAGTTTGGGGGGACATCTGTATAAATTTAATAGTATGTAAGAATAAGTGCTTTACATTAGCAAATCATAAAGTGTTTTTATTTTGAAGGTAATTTGAATATGGAGCGATAGCACACAGCACTGATGGATTAGGAGGAACACTTAGAGACAAGGGTTTGATTCCGGGCGATGCTGCTTAGAAAAGATAGAATTATCCTTTTTGTTTTATAAATTTAAAAGAATTACGAAGTTGAGTAGAAATGCTCCAAGAAATAAGCCAACAGGGAGCAATAGCACAAGACATTAAGGGATCATGCCGCTAGATCCATAAACTAGTGTTCGAATCTAGGTGGTGCAGTGTTGGAAATAAGAATGTTTTGTTTTTTAATTTTGAAACTACAGAAGGAACACAGAGATCGTAACAAACTTTTTCCTTTTTTTGTTCTGGGATACTGATATTCAATAGAGATTGAGATGTTAGAAAATATACAATTTTATGTGTATTGAAGAGGCGAAATCTGGATAATTTACATGAATCTTTCTTAGATCAGGACTTAATTGGTATGGTTCGCGCCACACCAGGTGATTAGCATCACTGCAGGAGTTGTATTTAAGGGGAAAGGAGTTTGAAGCTCAGTACGCGTTGAAAAACGGAGAGAGACAGACCAGGAGGCTTCCAGCCGGCTTTGCGGTAAGCAGCTACGACCCATTGTAGGACTTAACTTCCCTGGGGAGAGTGGATAATGCGGGTTGAGGAAAGGGTGCTGTGATTAATGTAGAGGCACCTTTGGTATTAAAATGAAGTGGTTTTGGTTGGGATAAAAGCTAATATATTTTTGTCTGGTTAGAATACAATGGAATTTTTTTGTGAGTGTGTTTATTTCTGCAGACCTTATCAAGGGGAACCATATAGAACACTTCTCAGAAGAACAGGAATTAGAATGGATAAAGAAGAGGATAAAATATATGTCATATAAAGATTTTAGAGGTGAGAACTAATAAAACAGACGAACCAATATAAACGTACTCACTATTAATATGTTCTGAAGAAATAAAGGGTTTCTGTACTTGTTTTTTGTAGAAACAATTACCACTGAAATGAAGAAGAACACAAGAATAACAAGATTTTAGGAAAATTATAAGGTAACTAACAACTAGGAAAATAAATGGAAAGTAGGATTAAAATTGGAGATAATTGGAACTGTTATCCAATAAGAATACACAGGGATAATGGACCAGGAAAGGAACATATTTTCTGATAGAGTTTTTCTAGATTGAATTCAGGAGATGTTGATGGGTCTACTGATTTTTGGGGCATGTTAATTTTGTGAGAACATGAAAACAATGTACTCTGTAGCCTAAATAAATATGTATAACAGAGAATGAATTTTATGGAAGCAATGTGTGGATAAAATCCACATGTGTGTGGTTAAATAGACTTATTACATTGGTAATTACTGTTTATATGGTGTAGATTCTAATTGCATTATTCTATGTTTGTAACAGCCCTGAAGAAGCGCAGTGGAGCGTGAAACGCGTGTAGGCTTTTTCTGACTGGTTAAGAAAAATAAATAACAACTAAAAGAAACGGAACAAGAAGATTTGTTTTTTTATGGATTTTGTGTGTGAATATCTCAGTGAAGTTTGATGTTATATATATATATATGGCGGTGGTGCGGGGTGTTTGGATACAATAAAGAACCCTGCACTTAACTTTTGGGTCCGTGTTCGTCTTTCCAGGAGCAATTTGGAAGTTTCAAGACGGAGACTTTTGCATATATATATATATATATATACACACACACACACTGACTAGTGTAAAGCAGATGATATGCATTGACTTGGATACCACAGTCTATTAAATAGACTGAGAGGCATCAGATTAGGTGCATTAAATGAAAGCATCCCAATCAGGTTGTACTGGCTTAAATGTCATAACATTTCTGAGACACTGCTATTGAATACTTTGGATAAACTGAGGCATATCAATTGTGATACATTTATTTATAAGATTTAGAGTTGGTGCTCTAATCCCCTTCAACTTCATCCAGTGTTATGCCTACTGGTATGTAAAACGGCTGAAGAAAGGTATGTCACATTCCAAATCTGCTGCAAATCTGTAAAGTGCAAAGACAGGAGGCCTGATCTTACTCATAGCTTCCAGTGTCCATCTCCCAAATCCAGAACGTAGGCCCGTCTTTCATATTCCCATGCTAATACAGGTGCAAACACCTGAGCAAAGGGTAGAACATGTTAAGAGTTGTAGCAATACGGCACAGGTGAGATGATTGAAAGCTTGTTCACATGAGAGCGGGACAGGGTGTGGGGAATACCCATACAATGCCTTTAGTCTCTCATTAATAAGTTGTGGTATTCCTTCAACTTCCCCAGCAGGCATATTTTGGGTGGATGGGCCGGAAATTTCGTCTTTTCCTGAAAATGTATTAGGTAGTGGATGAGTCTCTATTTCTAATGAAAATGTGGCCTAAGAAATTTTAAACCAATGAGAAGTGGGAGCTGTCTGGCATAATGCCTTCAAAATATTTGTGTCTAGCTATAATTCTCTCCATGACACCAACACAGCTATATTTTAACCGATATTCAGAATTTGCTGCTTTTTCGAAAGAAATTAAAAATTCTGAGAACGGGTTAGATGGGTAAACTACTGTACGTTTCTTTCCGTGCGGTGGTTGACTCGTTTTATTATTTGATAATGTCACTCGCTTCTTCTCTCAAAGGCAGCTCGTTTACAATAATTTAGTAAATCTTTCAAATTAAAGGCCTCAGACACCAAAAGATGACTTTTTCTCTCTTCGTTACAAAATTATTGAATTTTCCCTGGTTTGTTGTGCAATACTTCTTATTCAGATTTTTTTCATTTCATATACCTTTTCACCCACCGGTTTGATTGCCATGGCTGCAGCCGTGGGTGAATAATTGCCTGTCTTCACAGGAGCATGTTCTGGAGCTAAAGTCGAGTGCTTTCTTCCTGATGCATGCCTCATTTGGATTCAGCCGACAGCCTAGGGGCTGTATTATTCATGCCTTGACAGATAGCACTCACTAAAAGCATTGGAACCAGGCCAGATACTGGCAGAGAGATAGTGGAGCATTGCAACTTGCGACTGAGAGGGGCACGCGCACAAAAATAAAGAGAGAAATCCTTCCTCCTCCAGCAGTCTGCCTCCACACTGATGAGAAATTCGTTTGCATCAAACCAAAACACACTAAAAATAAAGACAGTTTTTCCCCTCTTCCAAGGCCATGCTTGAAAGTTTAACACAATTTTCCACATTTAATTGCAAAGCGGATTTTAATTAGTAAGGCCCTGCATGTGAAAAATGAAGATTCACTTGGGTGAGTGTAACACATTGCAGTGTCTGCTGGATGCTCTAATTAATGTATGACTGCTGTAGAACGGGGCGCACTGTGGGAGAGCGATGAAAAATTCTGTACACGCAGCCAGCCTCTCTGCTTCTCGGTTCACGGAGACACCGGAATGAAGAGAAACACCTCTCCCCCTTTTTCCCTCATTACATCTCATTGTGCCAGCGATCACTCCTTCCACAAACCTTATGTCACCGCTGTGCTTGTTCCACCTGATCTACGTTGTCACAATGCATCCATTTTTGAAGGGATTTTGAGAACAATGTATGCGCATTGACCGTGCAGGGAGTAAAGTAGTCCTTAACATATGCATTTATCTCTATAACAAAGCAATTTAGGATTCTTCTACTGCATATCGATACCAATATTATCATGGTGTAAGAATATCGAGAACAGAACATTGAGGGACAAATTATAGAAAGTTAAGTGCATATAGAGAAGAATAGATTTACTTATCCTAACTCCTCATCTAAGTACCTTAAATATATATGTACCATGAACATATATATATGTGTGTGTATTTAGGTATAGAAAATCTAGACTTACATGCCAATATATATTTTTTTATTTTGTCCTCAATATTCTGTACCAACGATATTGAGGGTTTGATATTCAGGGGGCAAACCCAATTGAGAAGATAAATAGGTAAATCTAACAGGTGAAACTGATCTAGTTCTGAGATGCTTTTGTAAAATTTAAAAAATCACTTTCAATATGCTACTGTAGGAAAGTAGGATTTGCTTCTTATGGTTACCCCCACTTTTTGCTTGATGTTACACTGTTTTGACTAGTCTGACTGGGATCCTGCTAATCAGGACCCCAGTCTATCGGCTTTCTCCCTAAAATGTTATGTCATGTACTTAGGTACACTCCATATTGGATACTGGGGTACCCTTATCAGTCCCAAGAATATGGTACACATGTACCCAGGGCATAGGTACCCAGAGGCCTCCCATGGGCTGAAGCATGTATTATGCCACCCATGAGAGGCCATGCAAAATGGAACTAGAGGCCTGCCATTGCAGCCTGTGTAAGATGGTGCATGCACCACTTACTTTAGATATAGGTTTACTATATCTATAGGTCACTACACTTAAAACCTATAAGTCACCCCTATAGCAGGCCTTGACAATCCTGAAGGCAGGGTGTTGGGTTTTAGGTGAGAGGGTGCCCCTGCATGAGCAGAGCACCCCTGCAGCCTTCGGAGACCATTCTACCGGGTTGTCAGTGACGCAGCCCAACATATAGGTAGAGGTGCATTATATGCTCACGTAAAATGCTATCTCGAAAACGGCTGCAACAAACCATGTCGTGTTTGGTATCAAACACCTTGGAATCATACCTCCACACCGGTTGTGGGAGGTATGATTCCACCCTTCAGAAGCAAGCTTCGTGGGGTCCCTGGTCTTCCCGGTACCAGTCTTCTCGACCCGGACAGCACAAAATGGTTGCTGCCGACCAGAGACACATTTCTGCCCGCCTGCTGCTGAGCCAATCTCGAGCAGAGGAAGGCAGCACAATAGGCATCCTGTCACAGGGAGGTGTGACTACCTCCCACACAGGATTTAGTGTATTGGAACTGGGTGGGTGCATAGTCCACCTCAAACCAGTTCTGGGAGCCGTTGGCTCCTGCTCAGGCGCAAAACTGGACAAAGGACATGGGAGTAACCTCCCCACTGTTCTGACCCTCCCCTGGGAGGGTCCCCTGAATCTGTCCAACCCTCTCCCGTGGGTACAAAAGGGCTTACCTGGCTGTAGGACCCTAGATTCGACGTGGACAAGATTCTGATTGAGAAACCACTGACCTTCGATCATCTGGACACTCTGGGCTTCGCTGGACTTTGACTGGGCCCGACTTCGTCTCCCTCTCCGTCCAAAGCATCGTCTGTGCCCATGCACCATTCAGGCTCTGTGCAGGACCTGTGGAGCATCAAGGGCAACTGAAGTATCTCCCTTGGGGTGAAGGAGTCCCTCCCCTGCATTTGCAGGCACCATAATGCAACTGACTGGTCTGCTGATCCTGAGCTCCTGCAGACTCTGAAGGCTCCAGCAACAGAGGAGGTGGGTTCCTACATTCCTTGAGGTTGAGCTGCTCTCTCACTGAGTTTGAAGCCAGTATCCCTCATGGGGATTGCATAACTTGAACCCCTGTGCACCATGTAATTTTGCAAGTGCACATGCTTTTTGGTGTTCCCCAACTTTGTGCATTGGGCAATCGATAGCCCCTACCTCTGTGCACATTTTGTACAAAGGACTCTAGCCTCCTCACACTCTGTGCCCTGCAAGCTGTGACTTTGTGAAAGTGGTAGAGGTCCCCTCGCGACTCCTGTGCCTTCGGCCTGTGGGTCCACTTGAGGGACAACACTGCTTTTCTTGGGCTCACCTGGTTGCTCCAGGCCTGACCTGACTCCCCTTGCTGTGGTGAGTCCTCTGGCCCTTGCTGGGCCACCGTAACCTTCTTTGACCTTCTTTGTGGGTTGCTGCTGCCAAGGCTTGTTGGTGCTACCGCCAGACACCGACCCCTCAGCACTCGACATCCTTTGTGGGACAGCTCGTATCCGGTTCCTGATTGTCCTTGACATCTCCTGGTCCCTGCAGCTGTAGAGTCAAGGTCTCCTTCACACCTGAAGCACCCTACGTCGGTGGGCCTTCGTCTACTCAGCTCCTGGTCACTCCTGAGTGACCCAGACTCTGTCCCCTCTGCTTTCAGGTTCCTTCCATCAAGAATCCACCTGTGGGTTCCACCGGACACTTTTCTTCTTTCCAGCAGTGGCATTTCTTTGAAGACTCCCATTGAGAACTACGGCGGTGTCTGACGCCAGTTCAGCCCTATGCACCCGGCTTCCCTGGGATAGGTAACGCTGGTACTTCGGCATCCACGGGTGGGGTGGCTCTCCAATCTTCTATGTTCCAAAGGGTTTCCTCGTAATCCACTGGGAAGGGTCCTTAAACTTTAAAATTGCAACCGCGACTCTCCCATTGTATTTTACATAGCACGCGGTCGTGTTCTCACACTGCACCTGTCCTCCGTGGGGTCCCTACTTACTCACCTTGGGTGTTTCCTTGGGGTCCCAGCGATTCTACACCCTAGACACTGTCTTGACTCGAGTCGTGGTTCTTATACCACTATTTTAGAATATGGTTTGGTATACCCCTGGAGCCCACTGTGTATTAGTGCTACTTACGATTGTTTCTGTGCTACAGTATTGTGTGCTTTGTGTTTATCTGCGTGTAGCAGATACTGTGAGGTGTTTAAGGTGTGTTATAATAATAAACATATATTCTTATAACTACTGTGTGGTTCTCCTTTCATTTAACCAATACAATAAGATTGCATTCTGGTAAAACAAGCTGCTTAACATTCCTTCAAGACTAAGCCTGAAGGCTGCTCTCCACAGCTACCACTTGGATAGCTTTCTAAGGTTATCTTTTGCCTCTTAAATCACCATAAGGGTTGTTTGGACTGGTGCAAGGTGCTCACTTTAAGTAGTGGACAGCATATACCAGGCCAACTTCTCACAGCTACCAATGTCAATTGATGTGTCCCTTTGGTAGCATAGACGAATGGCATGGACTAATTAGACACAAACTGTAATGGGCTTCTATGAAAGAGGCAGAATTTCCAATACATGGTGAAGAAAGAAGCACAGATGAAGCCTATAATCTGGTGTATAATTTGGTGCAAAAGTCACAACATTCTCTGTCTCGAGGACTAAAACTGGCAAACAAGGTCACATTTAAGATGCCCCTCTTGCCAGCCAAGCTTACAAATAAATGGATGGAAACCTTTAAAAATGTTGCTCTTGTTGCAGAGCTGCCTTCATTGGCATAGATGTTATTATTTTTTCAGGTCAGGAGTACTAAATGTTGCTGGTTTCAATTACTGTGTAGATTCTCAGGACATTATTTCTGTTTAAAACTCTCTGAGCACGCAGAACCTATACAAGGTTTGCAGTGGTGCAAGTGACCACGAACCTTAGAAATTTTCGTGAGCATCCCATGCACTTTAATGGCATGTGCCAATCACAGTGGGTTTACCATGGTAAAGCTCTAGCACCATGAGTCATAGTGTAATAGTTCAATGTAACTGTTGTCTTGGTAACAGTGGTCTCAGAATCACCCCTTCATTACAGGCCTCAACTGAGTCCCTTGCTCATGGGTTATGTAGTAGGGAGGAGAACAGGGCTCTGAAGCCCCAGTGGCCACACATGGAATATTTTACGGGATCATACATATTAATAATGGTTGCACTTCTGCGGGGACGTCTCAGTTAGCTGGTTACCTAGATGTCTCTCGGCAGAAAGCAATCATCATCGTATCTGGTGAAATACAATTTCCAGGCTTGAACTCTATGACATTTTAATCACACCTCCTTTACAATTGATGTTATAAATTTAACATACCTGTCGTGCAGTCCATGAATTTTATTCTTGGTGATGTTTTTTTCTCTTGGGATGTGGTATGAAAATCATGTGTCACACTAGAGTTTGTTTTTTTGAAGTCTCAGCTTTATGGATATGGTTAGACCCTAGTTCATTAGTGTATCTTATGGAATGTTCTGCTATCCACCCCGACCGTTTCCAAATTATGGTCTCTGTCCAAGCCCCTAAATACTATTTACATACTAATGTTTATGACTGTTCCCTATTTCCCACTCCACTACAGAGTATATTTGATATGATGTTAATGTGTGCAATCAAAGCATAGACTCTCAAAAACCTTTAACGTGTCTTGAAGCGGGAATGGCATTTGAAAGAAATTGGGTTGCTGGCTCAGGGGGGTGAAACCCTACTCAAGCAGCAACCACAATCCTTGTCAGGGTGAGGCACAACCAAACCTTAAATTAACCTGTGCTCAACCCTACTGGTAGCTTGGCACAGAGCAGTAAGGCTTAACTTAGAGGCAATGTATAATGTATTTATGCAGCACTTCAAAAAGTAACAAAGTGAAAACACAACACAAGGAAAACCCCACACCAATAGAGAAAACTAGAGTGAAATATAATACATTATTTGACACCACGACAACAAAAATCCTATCAGGAGAACCAAAGTTATGAATTCTTAAAGTTTTTAGTAAAATATAGCAAAGATCAAAGCGCAAGCCGCAGACATCTAGTCATGCAAGACTGGGTCAAAGGCAAAAAACACCATCGATACAATGGAGATTTTGTGCCAAGCTAGCTGGGAGTTATTTAGTGACTTCTGTGGGTTACCTCGACAAGTATTGTGTTTCTTAGTTGAGTGGGGCTTTGACTCCTCTGAACTAATAATCCAATTTTTTACAGGCTGAAATAGCAGAAGGCCCTCAGTACCAAATTTAGGTGTGGTAATACTGCACCTGGTGTCACCAATATTGCTGGTATTACCATGGAATAACAATTTAATAAAATTGCACCATAGGAAGTGGAGAGTTGCTGTTTCCACTCAGATTCCTGTCTTTTTCCTGAGGATAAAGTTCTCTAGATGTGACCTGGTGGATTTGTCTGGGGTAAATAGTGTGGGTTTATTGCACTCTGGAACATGGCCCCTCATTATTTATGAATACCAGCCTGACCATTAACTCTTGTTACAGCAGGATTGAGAATTACAGTCCACTCATCATGAGGGCCTGAGTCCCTTTTGAGCATCACTGATTTGACAAAATGTAAATCAAACAAACACTAAAACATTTATTGTCATGTTTATTTAAAGGATGACTCAGCTGGCTTTGTCTACTTGAGTATTTTACATTTTTCAGCACAGACCATGCCAGTTCGGGAGGCATAATTCTTAACAGCATACCCAGGAGTGTCTGAGGAATTTCACACTTCTCAGTGAGCCTTAACAAGTAGATATCCAAAATAAATATATGATAAATATTATAGGTTTTGTAGAATAAGTGGGTATATATGTGCAATCAATTTATACAGCCATTCATGTTCTTAAAGGAGCATTAAAATTCCCGAAACAGTAATACTTATTGTGTCATACTCTTGGCTCTCACCTGTTGTTCAGCACTCCTTTGCTTTCCAACTAAGGGCCTCATTCCGATGTCGGTCAGAAAGCAATCCGACCGACTCCTTGTTGGAATCGTTTCCGACCGTTCGGTCAGACTCCCATTGACTTCAATGGGAGCATGTGTTCTGACTGACAATACAGGCTACCATTGGAAAAAGGGGTTGTTGTGGAATACCTTGCACCTTGTCGCAGGCATGCCATGGTGCTTGCCACACTGTGCATGGTTGTAAAGAGGGGACCCATGGGTATCCCCACAGGCCCCAACCGTAGGCCTCCGGGTAAAGGGGGGCCTGCTGCGGGCCCCCAAATTTAGTTTCTGACAGCCATTCCATGTCGGACAGACCGATTCGGAAAGGCTCTCCAAATCTGACATCGTAATACATCGGTCGGAAACGCGGTCCATAGAGTTGTACAATTCGGCTCCGACCGACTCAGATTCTCCGAATGCTGGGCGGAATCGATTCGGACTGACTGAGCGGTTACCTTCCATCATAATCGGTCGGTCCGAAATGTTTTCAAGTCAGTTGTAAACATGGGTTCTAACACGTGTTAGGAAAATCCGAATGCCGTATGGACCCTTTCCGACCGACATCGTAATGAGGCCCTAAGTCTGTGCCATACAAATAGTGCTATATACAAGCATACAGTTAAAGTACAGTTGAGTTGCATAATAATTACACTGGACCCATACAGCTACTCACACACCCACTCACAGTGCCATACAGCCACTCACACACCCACTCACAGACCCATACAGCCACTCACACACCCACTCACCAACCCATACAGCCAGTCACACATCCAGAAAATCACTCACACACCCATCGGGCTATACAATCTGAGCGGGCTGCCTACTTTGCTAATGAAATTAAGTCTAGCAGCAATCCAGCCAAGTGTGTTTTCAAAATACTCAATGATCTTAAACTAAGGAAAACCCCTACGGCGTCTGTGATCACGTCTAAGCAGCACTGTGAGGACCTGGCTACCTTTTTTGACACGAAAGTGGAAACTATATATAAATCCTTCCCTCGGGTTTCCCCTTGCCCCAGCCCCACACATACACCCCCTACTACCCATATTCTCACGGCCTTTCCCTCGGTCTCACAGGATGAGCTTCGTCTACTATGCAGCAAAGTTAAATCTGGGTCTCCTGCAGACCCTCTTAAGCCAGACCAGTTCATGAACTCGCTGCCTGTGCTCTTGGCACCTTTGTGCCAGGTGATTAATACTTCTCTCTCCACTGCAGTGGTTCCTAGGCTGTGGAAGCAGGCAATGGTGGTCCCCCTACTTAAAAAACCTTCACTGGACCCAGCCAAATTGGAAAACTTCCGTCCGATTTCTCTCTTACCTTGGGCGGCTAAGATTGCAGAGGCACACATTAATTCCATTCTAATGGCATTCTTGGATAACCACGGTGTCCTGGATTTCTCGCAGAATGGTTTCCGCCCAGGTCACAGCACGGAGACAGCTCTAGTTGCTGTGACCGAACATCTGCGGTCCGTTCTGGATGCTGGGAACACCGCGGCACTGATACTATTAGATCTTAGTGCCGCGTTCGATACGGTCTCCCACCAGATTCTACTACATCGCCTGGAGGAGGCCGGTATCGTTGGCTCAGCTCTAGAGTGGTTTAGATCGTTCCTCTCTGAGAGAACATTCCAGGTGACCGCCCCGCCTTTTCTTTCTCGTGTCCAGTCTATCGGACAGGGTGTACCACAGGGCTCTGCTCTGAGTCCTGTACTATTCAATCTATATGTACAACCATTGGCTGTGGTGGCCAGGGACTGGGGTCTCTCCATTGTCTCTTACGCTGATGACACGCAGTTGGTGGTGGTTCTCTCTGACGACTCTACCCGGGATGCTCCCAAATTTAGGAGCGGTCTGGTGGCAGTCGCGGAGTGGATGACCGCCAACTGTCTCCAGCTCAACGCCAATAAATCTGAGGTGCTGCTAGTGGGGAGAGATACTGGGTTATGGAGTGAGCAATGGTGGCCGAATATCCTTGGGAGTGCACCCACCCCTAAGTTGGTGGTGAAAAATCTAGGGGTGTGGTTGGATTTGACCCTCAGCTTTCAGGACCATACAAAGAAAGTGGCAGGCACGTGCTTTGGCTTACTCCGGGGATTGAAACCCCTGCTGGGGTACTTTGACCCGTCCACCCGACAAATGATTGTCCAAGCGGCTATCCTAGCAAAACCAAAGGGGATGATGGATGGAGTGTTGAACATTGCAAGCACTCACCCCCAGTCAACTGATCTGGGTTTAATCCATCATCATTCTTTAGCTCACTCCGCCACCCCAGTTCAGACATGGCCATATGCAAATCAGTCTGACCCTGTGCCTCATGGGAACAGTTCAGCCCGAACTGCCAAGCCATGTCTTCCCTGGACCGGAAACAAGCATCCTGGGACCGGTTTTGGGTTCATAACCCTCATCAGCCAGGCTATCTTGAATCCAGTGGCAAAGTGAGCAAGGGACCCACGTCTGGGCATACCCTGCCAACTTAGGGCGAACTTAGCAAAACCAAAGGGGATGATCGACGGAGTGTTGAACATTGCAAGCACTCACCCCCAGTCAACTGATCTGGGTTTAATCCATCATCATTCTTTAGCTCACTCCGCCACCCCAGTTCAGACATGGCCATATGCAAATCAGTCTGACCCTGTGCCTCATGGGAACAGTCCAGCCCGAACTGTCAAGCCATGTCTTCCCTGGACCGGAAACAAGCATCCTGGGACCGGTTTCGGGTTCATAACCCTCATCAGCCAGGCTATCTTGAATCCAGTGGCAAAGTGAGCAAGGGACCCACGTCTGGGCATACCCTGCCAACTTAGGGCAAACTTAGCAAAACCAAAGGGGATGATGTCCAGCCCGAACTGATGACGGCTGTAAGCCAGAAACCGGTCCCAGGATGCTTGTTTCCGGTCCAGGGAAGACATGGCTTGGCAGTTCAGGCTGGACTGTTCCCATGAGGCACAGGGTCAGACTGATTTGCATATAGCCATGTCTGAACTGGGGAGGCGGAGTGAGCTAAAAAATGATGATGGATTAAACCCAGATCAGTTGACTGGGGGTGAGTGCTTGCAATGTTCAACACTCCGTCCATCATCCTCTTTGGTTTTGCTATTCCAAGCGGCTATCTTGTCAAGGCGGACTATGCCAGTTCACTCTACCTGGGGGTAAATAAGGCAGAGGTCATGCGTCTGCAAAGGGTCCAAAATGCAGCAGCCAGAGCCCTGCTTGGGCTCCCTAGAAGCTGCCCGACAACCGGTGCCATTCGACGGTTACATTGGCTGCCTATGGCCAAGCGTATTGAATTCAAGGCCCTCTCCCTGGCCTTTAAAATTCTGAAGTACTCTTCCCCGGGTAATTTGGCCAATCTGTTAGTGCCTTACACACCCATGCGCCATCTGCGCTCCATGGAGCAATGCCTGGTTACCGTCCCTCGGGTGAAACGTACACGTGCTGGGGGACGGTCGTTTCGTAGCTTAGCGGCCAAACTCTGGAACTCCCTACCCTCCCAGATCCGCTGTCTGGACAACTATCTGATGTTTCGGAAGGATATCAAAACCTATCTCTTCCCCCCGGCTTAGGCCTTTGCCTCTATGTCTTGCTGCTATCAGCGCCGGGACGCCGCTTCGCTGAGGCAGCTGTTGCGCTATACAAGTTGGGTTAACATAACATAACATAACATAACTCACAGATCCATATAACCACTCACACACCCACTCACAGACCCATACAGCCACTCACACACCCACTCACAGCCACTCACACACCCACTCTCAAAGGTTACTGGTTACAGTTAGGAAATAAAAAGTTTAAAAAACGTTGAAATTCACTAAAAACAAAGGTTACAAGGACTTTATAGTTAGGAAATAACATAAAAAAGTAGAAATACACTGACAAAAAGCAAAGGTTGCAGGGACGTTATAGTTAGGAAATAGAATTTATATAACCTTAGAAATTTTTACTGAAAAAAACAAAGGTTACAGGGACGTTATAGTTAGGCTTGGATTTCACACACACACAACCATAGAAAATCAGAAGTTATAGTTACCTTAGCTAACAATAACTTATGCCCCAGCAATTCACTGCTTATGACATCACATATTACATCAGTCATGAGATGGTCTGTGACAAAACTGATGACATCACTGATGATATTTTAAATGACATCACTGATGACATCACCCGCACAACCACTCACACACCCACACAATCACTCATACACCCACTCACAGATCCATACAACCACTCACACACCCAGACATGCACCCATACAACCACTCACACACACTTTTACAGATCCATACATCCATTCACTCACCCACTCACACACCCACACAACCACTCACACACCCACAAAACCACTCTCACACCCACTCACAGACCGATACAACCACTGGAAATTAAATTCAGACACATAAGGGGGCTCTGGCAAATCTCCCTCAAACAGTTTTTTGGTAAGAGAAGTAGCACAAACTGCATTTTGGGAAAGGCACATTGGTCAAAACAGGGCAGCATTTTAATGCAACTTCATGGTGGGTTTGCGGAATCACTTCCCCTAAATCAGTATTAAATGTATAGCGAATGGGTCATTATTAGACACACCAAAATTCTTCCAGTGTTGGAAAGGAAAGACAACCAACTCTGAAAACTCATCATTATGGGGAGCAGGGTTTGGATATCTTAATTTTGGGCAGCTGATGAACTGCATAGGTCAAACGTAAAGGAAGCCATTATGGGCCTGATTTAGAATATGGTAGACTGGTTATGTAGTCACAAACATAATAGATACCCTGCCTGCCTTAATATAAGTGCATTATATCCTATGGTTCTTGTAATAGGGCGACTGTAAAAATCCATCATGTTTGTGACTGGGTACCCATCCCCCAAATTCTAAATCTAGTGCTACATTTTTAGTAAGATCACTTTTCGCCAGTGCTACTAAACCTTTAATAGTTAAGGGCCAACAATTTTTAATAATGCAGCTATAATTTTCAAGAACAATACCACCATATCTAAGCAAGGCAACCATACTTTTATTGAGCAGAATGAGATATTTCCAAGGCCTGCTACACTTTTAGAAAAGAGTACCAGGGCCTCTCAGGAGGCCACTATGCTTTTATTGGGATGGTACAGTTGCGCCTCAGAAGGGCAGTACCAACATTACTTAACATGACTACTATTCTTTGTATAGGGCTGCCATAATGGGTTGGATAGTACCAACACTTCTCAGCAGGGTTGCTAAATCTTTCAGTGCTTCTTTGTAGGGGTAATGTACTTTTCAGGGACAGTGGCGGTACTTCCATGTAGGGTCAAAATACTAATCATGGCAAATTCTGTAAATTCATATGAATGTCCCAGTGTCTCCTCTCTCAGTGTTATTACTCCAGCATTCTCTATCAGTGAAAATGTAACTATGTGTTAGTGATGTCTATGTTTTAGTGTCACAGTCAGTGCCCTGTGTCTGAATCCATGCCCCAGTGTTTTTCTACATTTTCCGGTTGAAAGTAGTGAGATGTTGTTTTCATATCAGTTGGTGCACAGAAAGGGAAAGAGTGGGCATGTGATACATGGCTGGACTCTTCATGGGTTAAAGGGATGAGAGATCAAGTGGTGACAAAGATTATCAGATTAGGAGTTGGGGATAAAATGAGAAAAAGTTGGAAGTAACTTTTTTTTGAAGGGGGATTGATTCACATGAAAGGAACACATGGTAAATTATTCAAATACAAATAAATGATGGATACATCTCGCTTCACAGCATTTCTGTTTGATATATTAATTCTTTCTTGTGCTCAATAGAAAGGGCATGTTTGCTCCTTCGGAAATGTTAGTGCTGTTGGACCTTTTGGCAGCATTTGATACGGTGTCTCATGCGATCCTGCTGGAAAGACTAAAACACATCGGAGTGCAGGGGGTAGCACTTGAGTGGATTCGGTCTTATCTTGAAGACTGTGGTCAACAAGTTTTCCTCTGCCCTTTCTCATCATCAGTCAGACAACTTATATGCGGAGTGCCCCAGGCTTCTGCCTTAAGCCTGCTGCTCTTTAATATCTACCTTCCCCAACTGGCGGCCCTCATTACCAAGCGGGGGATTAAGGTAGTTTCCTATGCGGATGACACCCAGTTGGTGTTTTCCTTTAAAGAACAATCCTTGGCAGCCTTTGATAAATTCAAGGAATGCCTGAAGGACATTGCTGGCTAGATGAACAAAAATTGCTTGAAGCTTAACGCCGATAAGACGGAGGTCTTATTTTTCAATCAAGCATCTCCTCCCCTGCCATGCCTTTGGTGGCCTAGGGAGTTGGGCACCCCGCCCACTCCTAAGGACTCGGTTAAAAATCTTGGAGTTAGGTGGTAGAAGGACCTTGCCCTTACGGCACAAGTCTGGCAAATTGCCCCAACCTGTTTTGGAAAAAAGGGATCCATCAGGAAATTCTTAGGCTGCCTGCCAGAAGAGAGCCGCAGGATCACGGTCAATGCATTAGTAACCTCCCAGCTTGACTATGCCAACTGTCTCTACCTGGGGTTGCTGGGCTACCTGACCCACAGGCTACAGACAGTTCAGAATGCGGCAGCAAGGCTCATCCGCAGGGCTCCATTGCACCAGCACATTTCCCCCCACCTTAGACAGCTCCACTGGCTCCCTGTGGCCAGGAGTATTGAGTTTATTCTCTCACCCTTGCTTTTCGAGCCATCCATAACATGGGCCCTGGCTACCTCAGGTCGAGGCCCAGCCTATATCTCCAGGAGCGGACATTAAGATCTAATCAGCAGCGTCTCCTTAATGTCCCTCGCTTTGCTAAAATGAGACTGGGGGCAGGTCCTTCACAGTCAGGACTGCCAAACTTTGGAATGCCTTGCCGTATCACTTACGCATGTTAGATAGGGAGCACGAGTTCAGAAAGGTGCTAAAAACCTGGCTCATTAGGCAGGTGGAGTAGTATCTCGAGCCACTCAGTCTCTAGTCCATTTTACTAGCGCCCGGACACCTCTGCTGAGGTAGCTGTGCGCTCTATAAATGGCCATTGCTTGACTGATTGATTGATTTATAGTGAGGAACATGCCCTGCACTTTGACCTGTATGTTTTATTACAATATGAATTCTTTACTTAAAAATATTGACATGTCATTTAATATCACAATCACCTGGCCTTCCTGTCCTGCCTGTTGCTTAGAGCGTTTAGGTGAGCCAAAAGTCAACATGATCCTCATGCCCTCCCATGGATATGTCACTGCTAATCTGTGAGTTTGCTACTTTCACTTTATAAAAAATCAAAAACAGGTATGTTATGCTGGAAGTGTAGTGGTCTTAGGATTCAGTATGTAAATGCTACTTCAAATGTCATGTTTAAATATAATAGAGACTTTTAGATTAAAAATCAGTTATTTCTTGAACACTTGTGATTCACTTTAGTACACTAAACTATATTACTGCAATTATGTCTGTTAGAAACTATGGCTTTTAAACACAAAGTTTTCCCATTTTCCATTGTCCCAACAACACTGCCATGAATGAACCAGTTTGTTATATGCTCTGTATATCTGGCCAAGATTATTGTTGTATGTGGGGCAACATTACTGTCTATTGAACCAAAAGAAAGTGAGACGTTTTATATAACACACGCCCTGAAATGGTATTTTTCAAGGTGGTACCAGATTTGACACTCAATCAAAGTGAGTTACAGTGAAGTAAATTGGTTTGTCTAGCATCACTCAATTTGGTCATGGGGAAACTGGGATTTGAACCTAAATTAGCACACCATGTTGGATAAATGAAGTAGCACATTTGAAGTCAATTAGGTTTAAAAAGTGTTTGGACAAAATATTGAGTTATAAAATTAGGATACAGAAATATCAGACATAAAATATTGTGGTACATAAATGTTTTGAATATCGTTTTTTGAGGTAAGTAATATTGTTTTAAATAATATCGATGTTTTTAATATCATTTTTAGTAATACAATGGTTAAAATATTGTTTTTTAATTATTGTGTTTTAGTTGATATATTAATTTTATGTGTTACTATATATATGTTATTAATATTTTTAAATATTCAGAATTATTTTATTTTATTTTGAATAGTAATTTATTGTGGGTTGCTGGGTTTGTAGGGGGATAGGGTGGGAAGTTAGGGTGGGAAGTTAATTAGGTAATATTTAATTATGAATATTTTAATACATTTTATGTAATTATATGATTGACATTTATTAGTAAATTATGTGTTATTTGTGGGCTGTTAGGTTTGTAGGGGTATAGGGTGGGGAGTTAATTGAGTAATAATGAATGAACAATAAATTATTAATTGTTAACTAATTATTTAATTGATTTATAATTATGTAATGTATGGAATTCTTATTTATTTTGCTTATCTTTTAGTTGCAAGATGCAAGGATCGTAAGGGTACAGAGTAGGAAGATAATTAAGAAATGTTCTTTAACTTTTAATTATTATTTGTATATGCATTATTTAATTGAATTTTAATTATGTAAATTATGGAATACTTATTTTTATTATATTTTAGTTGTGGGATGCTAGGTTTGTAGGGGTTTAGGGTGGGAGGTTAATTAAGTATTAATTAATGAACAATCAATTATTAATTAGGTATTTAACGTTTTTTAAATATGTAAATTATGGAATATTTATTTTTTGTGTTATATTTTAGTTGCAGACTGCTAGGCCTGTAGGGGTATAGGGTGGGAAGTTAATTCTTTTATAATTGAATAACAATTATTTATTAATTGATCATTATTTATTAGTAATTATGTAAATTCATTAATTGTTTTTCGTTTTTTAAATATATACATGTATATTAATAATTAACATGAAATATATAAATATATGTGTATATATATATATATATATATATATATATATATATATATATATATATACACACACATATATATGCATTTAATATTGATATATTTCATGTTAATTAATATTTTTATATTGAGAGTTATATTTTTTTCTACATTCATGGGATTACTCACATATGTAATGTGTTTGAAATGAAGTACTTTCCCTACTCTTGCTTAGACTGCAGTAGGAATAGTAAATATAACCCCTCCAAAGTCCAACACTTTCCCTACTGTTGCAGTTTGGGCTGGTAATAATAAATTTCACCCCTACGGAATCCAATGCTTTCTCTACTGTTGCACAGATTTGAGTGGGAATAGTACATTTTACCCCTCCGAAGTCCAACACTTTGCCTACTGTTGCTTACTTTGGATTTGGAATGATACATTTACCCATCTGAAGCCCAACGCTTTCCTTACTGTTGCACAGACTGGAGACGGAATAGTAACTTTTACCCCTCCTAAGTCCAACACTTGCCTTACTATTACGCTGTCTGGAGTCGGAATAGTAAATTTCAACACTTTCCCTAGTGTTACACAGACTGGACAGGGATTTGTAAATTTTACCCCTCCAAAGTCCAACGCTTTCCCTACCATTGCTTAGACTGGAGTGGGAATACTAAATTTAACCCCACCAAAGTCCAACGCTTTCCCTTCTGTTGCACTGCCTGGAGTAGTAATAGTAAATCTAACCCCTCCGAAGTCCAGCACGTTTCCTACTATTGCAGTGACTGGAGTAGGAAGAGTAAATCTAACCCCTCCATAGTCCAACACTTTCCCTACTGTTGCATAAACTAGAGTGGGAATAGTATATTTAACATTCTTATACTCCAATAGTTTTGATAATATTGATTAAAAAGTTTTTATAACAATAATTGTTTGTTTCTGTTTATATTTTAGATTATTTATTTTTATTTTGTAATGTATTTTAATGTTTATAGTATATTTAGTAAATGTGTTTTTGGGGATTTTAAATTTTTAATATTTTATTTACTGTCTACATTTATTAATATATATTTTTTAATTGAATTGTTTATATTTCTTATGGTTTTATTGTGTAATATATTTATATAGTGTGATCAAGACTGCTCTGCAGTCGAAACGCGTAACTGGATTAAAAAGAACTGCCTGTGATTACATCCCCTGAGTGTGCGTTTATTTTGACTCTTTTAGAATTTAATTGTCCGGTGTGCTCCACCGGCTTCGATGCACCAGCAACCTCGGGCGAGGGAGAACAGAAGGAGCGCCTGTGTGTAACATATATATGTATATATATATTCTTCAACAAAATGCCCAAAAGCATTTAAGTGGGCACTCAACGGCACCCCCACCATCCGGTCTCTCGCCTCAGGCCAGCTCGCCTTTGTTCCTCCATTTGTTATACCCTGCCGATGCGTTTCGAGGCACTACGCCTCTTCTTCATGGGCTGACGTAAAAGTTGCAATGATCGCTCACTTCACTTGGTTTCACTCTTTTATTGAAATTTATTCACCGCCCTAAGTGAGCGTGGCTTTGTTCTATTGCCATTTAGCGTGTTGGGACTTGTAGTCCGTGAAGATGAGTACAATAATTTGTACCTCTAGTAGGTTCAGTGCAACATTTGTCCTTATGTGTCCATATTTCCAATCCTTAAGTAGGACTGGAGGCATGAAAGACGGGCTTCATAAACACTTTGGGGTGACGTGCTGCGCGATGTAGATTGGTTCCACACCACAGCCTTTCACAATTCCCTGAAATGGTGCTCCACTTCATGGCATGGGCAGCCATGCACAAATGTTCTTCAACAAAATGCCCAAAAGCATTTAAGTGGGCACTCGACGGCACCCCCACCATCCGGTCTCTCGCCTCAGGCCAGCTCGCCTTTGTTCCTCCATTTGTTATACCCTGCCGACGCGTTTCGAGGCACTACGCCTCTTCTTCATGGGCTGACGCAAAGGTTGCAATGATTGCTCACTTCACTTGGTTTCACTCTTTTATTGAAATTTATTCACCACCCTAAGTGGGCGTGGCTTTGTTCTATTGCCATTTAGCGTGTTGGGAGTTGTAGTCCGTGAAGATGAGTACAATAATTTATGCGCATTAATTTTGGACTGACAAGAGTGGATTATTTTGCCAGCACGCTCCGCTGGCGTGTGCGCCACCTTCCACGGGTGTTTTCAATCCGGAAGGAGCTTTGTTGTGAGATATATATATATATATATATATATATATATATATATATATATATATATATATATATATATATATGGTGTAACATAATTAATGCACATTTGTATTTTACATCATTACTGACGTTGACGCAAAGCCAGACACCCAGCCTCTCGACTCTCGAATCAGGGCTTGTAAAGGAGTCATCACTGCTTATATATTCCAAAAGGACAACATGTATTTCTCCAAAAATGTATGTGAAACAAGCCCTCCACAGATCATAATTCACAGTTGCTTATTCACAGCAAAGAGTTCACTTCCAGGACGCGTTTCGACCCCTTTCGGGTCTTAATCATATGGCCATACAGAGCAGGTCATTTACTTTACTTTTAAAAGTAACGTACATCTACAGCAAAAAGAGACTATGGCCCTCATTTTGATATCGGGCGGACCTCCACCGACAGGCTGTCGGTGGTGGTCCGCCCAACATCCAGGCCATTGGTCCGACCGCTGGATTACAATACTGGCGGTCGGAGCTATTATGTTGGGTGGAAAACCGCCGCCTCCAACTGGCTCAAGGAGCCCATCAGGAGAGCAGTAGAACACTAATCCCTACAATGGAGGCGGTGCCTGCGCAGGCACCACCATATGGATTAGGATGTCCCTATCTGACTGCCTGTTCATGGCGGTGCCACCACGATAAATAGGCAGACGGAAAGTGACTTTTGGGAGTCCCAAGCAGGGCCCCCGTCTCCCGTGGGCCACTGCTTAGTGGCCTGGGGGGCACATGTAGTGCCCTCCACACATTCATGCACCATGTGCCAGGCACCAAATGGTGCCTGGCACACGGTGCATGGATGTGCACAAAATGCTTTTTCCTAGTGAGGCGTGTGCTGCAGCCCTTTTCCTGGGCCGCAGCACAAGTCGCACTAGAAAAAAGCATTTTGTGACTGCCTGCACTGCGGTCATATCTTAATATGGCGGGCGGGACTGCGGACTCATTGTTGGACGGTTCTTGCCTGCTGCGATGGCGGTCGGACGCTTGTCTGACTGTCATCATAATGAACCCCTATAAGTGTGATAACATTAACACCAGTTTGTCATTAGCACTCTACATGACATTCTTATATAGCAAATCTGTGAATATGTACCACATTAGGGACTATGATCTAAATAAAACGGTCACATATTGTCACACTCTGTTTATAGCATTAACTGTCCAAAGAGGAATTTATGTTTTCACTGATAGTTTCTTTCAATGTTCAGTTACTGGACCCCAATATCCATAATGCAATGCCAAGGTGCATGTTTCTCCAGTCATTCATTTTCCATGATCTTTCCAGCATCTTAAAAATCACAGATATATATATATATATATAGACCCACACGGATGGAGGGCTTGTTTCACATTGTTGGAGAAATATGTGTTGTCCTTTTGGAACATATATATACATATATATATATTCATAGTAATAAATTAAAAATATTAAAACATCGATATAATGTAACATCAATATTTTAATTAATTATACTACTATTTATATATATTTGTATAAGCAAAAACTTATATATGGTTTTGTGTGTTTACATAAGTACATATTTATATATAGTATTAAATATTGGTGGAATTTATTTCATTTACATTATATTAAATGTATATATTAAACTATTTCCCATTTACTACTTTAAACTCTATTTATATTTTAGTATATTTTTGGATGATATTAGTGTCAACGATATTTTTCACAGTATTTTGCTTCTTACTATTATAAGTATAGGATCAGGATATTGTGGTAGGCCATATTTTGGAAATGATATTTTATCAATTATATTTTTCCACGATATTGTGTCAGTGATCCGTTTAATATGTGAAATATCTTTCTTGACATAAGAACAAAGTTAAGTGTAAGTGGAGATGGGAAATAACTTTGATGTTAATATCACTGCCTTCCCTTGACTTAGCAAACACCAACCTAAATGATGTCAGTTATATTGAGCATCAAAACAAAAGACTTCCCACAGGTCTTTAGTGAGACACATGCGAATTTCAGCTCTTCTTGGCTGCATATGCACACAGTAGAAAAGTGCCTTTCTGTTAGATTTTGTGCACTAAGCTACCACATCTAGTGAATTTTGTTTTTTAAAATATGCAATACGGAGGTAAACAGACAGTGCCTGGAAGGCTTTGCCTGGCTCCATGTTTTCTTACCATTCTCCTGGGGGCAGTGCTGCAAGATAGCCATACTTTCAGTCAGAGCCAGGCTTAAACCTAGCTTGGCTTGTCCACTTGTAGGAGGCGCTAGCTAAAGTATATCTCCCATGCGTCCATTTACTTGGAAAAGTCATTCAAGGTAACGTGGAAGGGTGATATTTGTGAGACCAGAAAATAAATGATAACCAAGTTCTGGGTAACCATGTTAACTAATTACATATAATGACGTTTTTTAATTCCACTTATCTGACAAATTATACTTTGAATTAGAAACTGCAGGGTGCACATGACAATAATTGTGCGGTTAAATAGCTGTGTGTCTGGATTCTGGATTTGATGGCCCCTATTATCTCATTTACAAAAAGTGCACATTTGCAACATCATCATTACTTTCTATATCTCTGTGGCTGCATTCTATCGTCATTCACTATATGTTAATCTACTGCAATAATTGCAGCAGCATTAAAGAAACCTTCTGCTCTGAGGTGCAGGTTTCAGACCCCGAGCCAGCTTTAAGGTAGTGCAACCGATGCAGCTACACATGGCGCTGAGCTCAGGGGGCGCTGTATTTAGAAATAACATGGGTTTTAAAGCACCTGCTGCAGAGTTCCTTGTGTGTTCAGAAGTTTTTAGGCAACAATGAAGATGTCAAAATAACCTTGGTGATTAATGAATCTTCTGGAGAGAGATTGGAGTTTTGCCTAGTGGCAGTTTTGACTCACCATAAAATAGAGAGGGGGTTAATATGGCTGCTGCAAGGAATCTGTGCCATGCAGATCACAGAACTGTATTTTATGTGGATAGCTCAGTGGCTTATGTCATATATATCCTTTTGTTACTTGCAGTTCATAAGTTACAATCCTAGTAAAGCTCTGTGACCTATGAACAGTCATAAAAGAGCTGCATGCAAACTGCATGATATTGGTTAAAACATGATCTTTTTTCCCCAGTCTTTCATTATCCTAATGTTGTTAAAAGGGTTCATTTGAGTAGAAACATATTCTTATTAGTAAAGCAAACTCCAACTACTGTGGTACATTTTAAATCCTAAGTTTGTACTTCTCCAGAACAAACACTCTTAAAATGCACAGCCTTATAATATGGATGACAAGTGATTCCTACACGTTGTAATTCTCATTGCCTTATGTAATATTTCTGTAGGAATCTGGGCTACTGGTTGAAGGGGTGAAACCCTACCAAGCAGCCACCACAATTCTTGTCAGGGTGAAACACAGTAAACCCCAAATTAACCTGTGTTTAACCCTCTGGTAGCTTGGCAAAAAAGCAGTCAGGTTTAACTTAGAGGCAATGTGTAAAGTCTTTATGCAGCATGCAAACAGAAATCAAGTTAAAACACCATACAGGAAAAATCCCACACCAATTTAGTAAAATAGAATGAAATTCAATAAATCATTTGAGACCAAAATAACAAAAATCCAACCAGTCGAACCTGAGATATGCAATTTTAAATATTTACGTGAAAATAGTGCCTAAAAGCACAAAGCACCAAATATGCTTATCTGGCTACGCTGGACTGGGACAAAGTCACGATAGGCTGCAGGCAGGTCACAGAGACCAAGTTAGGCCTGCTGAACAAAGTACCTTAAATCCTGGTTGCGGAGCATTGTGAGATCCTGCGTTGAGGATGCATTGTGCAGCTGTGGTTCAGAGAAGCTGTGGGCTGTGATATGAGGTGCTGCATCAGAGATGCGCTGGAGATGCATCACACAGCTGCAGTTCTGATGGAGCCGTTGACGAGGCTTGCGATGCCAGGTCCTTGCGATGTGGAACTGGGAGGAGATGCATTGCACAGCATCGGTTCTGCTCCTGATACCACAGCTGGGCTGGGAGAGCACCTTCAGGCCCACTTCCAAGGGTCCAGTACTGGGGAGGCACCACTCAAGGGGAAAGACTCACAGCAGACAAAGTCTTGTGATGGCCTCAAGGTGGTTGAAGCCTATTCTGTCCCTGAGGCTTTGATGAAGAGGCCAGCCATCTAGCCCCTTGGAGTCACCCTGGAGGTCCTTGGTTCAAGATGCAGGCCCAGTCCTTTTCACGCAAGAAGCAGGGCAGCAGGCAGCAGGACAGCAGAGTAGCAAGGCAGCAAAGTAGCACTCCTTCTTGCTACAGAGCAGGACATCAGTCCTTCTGAGTCTGTCACAGATCGGGAGTTGCACTGAAGAGTTGGGTCTGAGGATCCAATGCGCCAGCTTTGAAATAGGAGAAGGTTTTGAAGGTTTCCACCCACAGAGGTGTTTGGAATTTCCTGCCTCCCTGCCCTGGCTCTAGCTTGAGTGGGGGTACAAAAGACTAGTGTGAAACCCTTTGTGAGTGTGCTGAGGCAGAGTCTTTGTGATGCGCACGTGTGGTAGGTGACAGCTTCTCCCCCTATCAAATCAGAGATGGCCAATCCTGCCAATACCCATTCCCCCTTTGTCTCATTGTCTGGGAGTGATACACAAAGATCAACTGTCAGCTACACCAAGTCATGTGACCCAGGATACAGGCTGCAGGCACCAAATGGTTCAGATAAGAAAAGGGCAACTTTCTAAAAATTTAATTTGCAGAATTATGACTTAAAATATGACTTTACCGTTAAATAGGGTTTGAAATTACAATTCTTTAGACACCAAACTCGATATTCCGACCTGCGCCCAATTGAAAGTTAGCACTTACTAAATGTAATAAGTTAACTCAATATTATCCTATGGGAGAGGTAGGCCCTGCAGTAGTGAAAAATGAATTTAAGGGTTTTTCAGGATATGTAAAACTTAAAAGTACCTGTCCAACTTTTTAAAAACAGTGCACCCTGCCGTATGGGCTGTTTAGGGCATTCTTTAGGGGTGAATTATATCTATTAAAAAAGGAAGGTTTAGGTCTGGCAGAAAGTTTATTTTGCCCAGTCAAAATGGTTGTTTAAAACTGCACACACAGGCTGCAATGGCAGGCCTGAGACAGATATATGAAATGGCTACTTACGTGGGTGGAACAATCAGTACTGCAGGCCCAATTGTAGCATTCAATTTGCAGACCGAGGTTACATGAATTACCATTTTACTAGGGATTAATAAGTAAATTAAATGTGTCAATTGGGTGTAAGCCAATGTTACCATGTTTCAGGGAGTGAGCACATGCATATTAGCACTGGTTAGCAGTGGTAAGGTGCACAGAGTCCTAAGGACAACAAAAAAGAGATCAGCAAAATTGGAGGCGTAAGGCAAAACAATTGAGGGAAAACATGTTTGAGGCCGAGGTTTGAGGCTAACAGGTCTAACAATTTCCAACAGACTGATTTACACAAGTATGATTCATTGTCTCTGTATTATGTGTGTGTGATGTAAAGCGCTCTGACATCTTACACTGGTATGAGTGGCGCTATAAAACACATGAAATATATGTGAGAGAGGGGCTATGGAAAGAGGAGGAGCACTGTTGGAGGGTGGTAGTGAGGGAATCTGTTGAGAAGGTCATTAGGGGGCATCAAAAAAGATTATTGCATGGGGCGCACCAGCACTAAAGCTGGTCCTGCTCAGACCTATCTCAATATACACATTCCTGTAATCTTCTATAATTCACCTTAGAGTAAACATCCTTTACAGTCACAGGGGCACAAAAAGTTACATAGTTTCCCCTAGAAAAAAGTCTTTGTACACGAAGTCTGCAAGGGATTTATTGTAAAAGCACAGTTGATATACAGAGTCAACTGATGATATTCCTAGTGGTGTATTTGACTGGCCTGCATATTTTCCTAATAACAATTTCCATTACTGGGCTCCTCAATTTTACTGCCTAGGGCATTTACCAAACAAGTGTGCCATAGATTAAGGGCTAGAGATCCCAGCACCAAACGTTTTCCTCTATCAGCAATTTTTATCAGCTTTCGCAGCTACTTACACATTGGTCTAGATGCATTTTAAATATAAAAGTATGTAACCAAGTTGGACTCACTAATTGTATTTTTCTCTACCGAGCTGTTTTTGCTAAGAAATAATACCCAATGCATTTTAAGGGGTTGATTTGCAGCAAAATACTTGCAGGTTAGTTTAAAAGTAAAAATGAGGAACGACTGATTTGTGTTCCAGAAACCTCGTTTTGTGAATGTGCGTTTATATGCATTCTTATGAAAGCATTATTTTTGTTTGTCACCAACCTTTGCTTAAAACAAACGAATCCTCAAACATGTGTTATCCTGTGCACTTAAAGAAAGGAGCATGCACCATGCCAGTTCAGGGATCATCATGCCCGACATCATCTGTGGCACTGCTCAGGGGCGTAACACAGGCCCCCACAGCCCCCGCGGTGCGGGGGGCCCCGCGCTCCAGGGGCCCCCTCTGCGGCCGCGCAGCCAGCGCATTAAAACATGTGGCTACCAAATACATAAAAACGTGATATTAAGGCCGCCCTCACGCACTTTGGTGCAGCCTTAATTTCATTATTGCCAATGCTAACCTTTCAGCAAAGCACAGACACGCGCTTCTCTGGCAGCTGCAGTGTGTATGACAGAATGCTCTACTTTGTGCAGTTCACTGCTGCTCTGCCCTGGTACTTAATTTCTTAACGTTTGCATGAAATGTCATCGACCAGGCTGGGCTCCGTGGCTATCGCTGGCTTTTGGGCTGCGGCGGCAGTCACGTGACGTCATGACTTCACAGGGCTGCAACATCATCCATTTGCCTGCACGAGCGGGGCGGCAGTTAAGATTCTGAAGTTATGTTTTGCAGCCTGCCGCTGCGTTAGCCGCCAGTCATGAGCATGCCCCCCAGCCCCTGTGCCGCCAGTGCCTCTAATCATGATGCCCCCGTGCTGCCAGTGCCTTGCATCATGATGCGCCCCGCCTCCCCCACAGGACCGGACTGCTGAAGACTGGTCGTCGACGCGGGCTCAGTTACTATCAGGTCTGTAATATCCGACCTTCTTGGATGGATTGCAAATACATTTAATTTTACAGACTCAGCCTGAACCCGTAATCGAATTCAGCAATTTTTAGAAGCAATTTTTTCATTCTGCTTGTGCTCACATCACCAATCGTGTAGGCTGTTAATATTATGGTTACATATTTGTTTAACTACCATCAGGTTACACGGGCACTAGTGCCCTTCCATTTCTGGTGCTTTCCACTAGTTTTAAGATCTTCAAGTTTCTCGTTGCTAAAATTAGTGTGATTACTGATATTTATGTATATGTTTCCCTCGTCTTTGCTTGATTTTGTTCACTAGAAAGTGTCACTCATAGTTGTTGAATGTCACTCATAATTTCACTGAAATTATGAAAATGTCACACATAGCAATATGAAACCTTGGCAGCTATGCCTTGCCCGGTCTTCTGCCGCCCGCTCGCGCCTGCCACTGAAGCTGCAGACCAGGCCTCAGGTGAGTCAGTCTGTCGCCTACACATTCTCAAGTTTGAAAAGTTGTCTCACATGGCATAATTTTCAACCTCCATGTCTTCAATGGAATGTGTGTATATTTGTATAAAAACACACTTATTGATTCATCGCGCCCATCTCTCCTTTCTAGCTACGACCTCTCAGTGTATAAATAGACACCTTTCAAGAACAATCGACATAGGCCTAGAGCTCTGGTAACGCCAGACAAGAAAGAGCCTTCCTGTAGTCTGATTTAGGAAATACGAGCTTGTTCTTGTAAGCATTGGAATTATAAGTGCACAACTGGACAGTGTAATATCGCATTTGTTTCACGATACCGAGTGACATATTCCTCCTATGTGAGTCTTACAGCAGCACAACATGCATGTCTGTGAGCTACAACGTTGTGTTACACTATGTGCTGGTGATTGTCTTTCTGATGCCAGATTTTGCAAACAGAAACAAAAGGCAGTGCCTCCAATTTTGAATTTATGTTTGTTGTATTTGTATAGCGCCTTCTCCCATTAGCATGGGTCACTCCTACTCTGGGCATCGTTGTCACGGGGTCCCGGGTTTAACAGTGACCGGTTGCATATGGCTCTCTTTGTTTAGTTGTGTATGACAGGTAGAATTTTGGTCGTGTCGAATTTAGTAATGGGTAATGTTGATTAAAGTGAAAGTAAAATTAATGTAATGCTGTCCTACATCTTTGTTCTGCGTTATGTGCATAGATGTATCCATTTGACCCAGTTATTTGCTGGGGTAAATGTCTCCTCGCCAATGGGTTTTAGATATGTGCTTATATAAGGATGTATGTACTTGTATGCATTAGGACCCCTGGGTTGCATGGCCCAGAATATGGAAAAACATGTCGAAATCATTGCAGAAACACCAATTTCCAAGTTATACCCCATTCCGTACGGGAACTTTCTTAATAGTGGGGGCGCATTGCACCGAGGAATTCCAGCACACTTCATTATTAGGATGATAACACCTCATCTGGAGTCCCTCGTAAAGAGGGCCATAGTGTGGAGCTGTTGTTGGGCTCACAGCTCTCGGGAGACAGTGCTGTCTCTTCTTGAGCTAGGGCCTTCTGCCTTCGTTTGCACTGTGACAGAGACGGTTGATTTGGGGGCTCAGAATGATTGTTGTTTATTCAGTAGCAAACAGGATAAGAAAGTACTGTGTGTTTGTGTTAGCAGGCCCCACCCTTAGCCCATCCTTACACCCATAAACTTCTCTTTACTGCTCCTTGAACCCCTCCTATTTAGTAGTAACTATTGCTCATTTCTCAGCAGCTTTCCATTGTCCCTCTGACACAGCTAAATCGTAGGTTTATGTGTGCGGATACCTTTGACACTTTTACAGAAATCTCGACATAGAAAAGATAGGCGATATGGAGGGCTCTTCTTGTAGGTTTGTGAATAGCATTTTATAGTACATGAGAAGTACTACCTAGTACTACTGTATGTACTACAAAATGCAGTTTGTGAATGGACTCCTTTTTGATCTGTTTCAAAATCTTAACCACACCCCATGCTAAATACCTACAACAGACAGTGTGTTGTTTTATGGTCACTTATACAGGTGCCAAAACGGCGCCTCCTCTGTAGCCTGTAAAGAGGTCCAACCAGCTGTGCACAGCCTCCACTGATGCATGGACATGGATACTGCCAGCTCTGCTCACAGCCTCCTCTGAGGCCTGGAGTGGTCCCTGCTAGATGTGTTCACAGCCTCCTCTAAGGTCTTAACAGGCCTTGCCAGCTGTACATAGTGTCCTCTGAGGGCTGCAGACGTACGCAGCTTCCTTTTAGGCCTTTACATGAATGCTGCCAGATGTGTGCACAGCCTCCTCTAAGACTGTAAATGGATCATGCCAGCTGTTTATGCAGATAGCTTTGAGGCTTGTAAATGGATGCAGTCGGTTGTGTGCACAGCCTTCTCTGAGGCTGTAAATGGAGCCTATCAGTTGTTTACTCAGTGTGCTTTGAGGCCTGTAAATGGATGCTGTGAAATATGTGCACAGCCTCCGACTGAGCAGGAAGACTGTGCACGGACGTCTTTGTTAGTTTGGGCTAATTTCCAGCATGCCCTTGGGTCTTGTGTTGTGGAGGAGCCCTAGTGTGCCTGACCCCTGACGCAAGCATGGGGCCAGCAGAGGGCAAGCACCCAGGGTATGGTGGGGGAGTCTCAGCTTTGCAGAGCACTCTGGGATATTTTAGAGTGGGCCGTGACACTTGCACTCTGGGGATGACCCCTGAGCTCAGCATCTAGTTGGCCACTCTCCCAGCATGTGTCTGGCCTGTAGGACAGCCCCCTTCTGCAATTCCAGTACAGAGATCCACTCAGAGTTCCATATGTGCCCAATCAATTCTGATCTGCAGCTGGCACTTCTAGCCCAGTACTGGGGCACCTCACTCACTGATTCACCTCTACCCAAAAGTGAAGTGGCACAGAGTAGAGTGGCGTAGAGTTCGGGCCATCAGCGCAGTAGTTGTAGCGCGCAGCTGCAGCATGGGTGCACCAGTTGCCTCATATCAGTACTGCGGCCAGGCGGCCTGCCTCATAAATTAAATGGTGCACTTCTGAGCCTCTCAATAGTGAAGATGGGCTGGCCCTCTCTCCTGTTTACCAGCCCAGCATCATCGTCTTTGTTGTAGCACATTCTGATGACCAAGTTATAGATAGAGCTACACAACTATAGGGGCAGCAATTACATGTTATGGTACGTTATTTATGTTTATATACTGCATTCTATGGAAAATATGGCCCACGGCCCAAATGCCATGTCTGTGCTTAGTTAGATGTAAGCAAAATGTTCAATTTAATGTGTTGTGTTGGAAGTTTGTGTGTGTGTTCCATGCTATTGAAAAGTGCTCTTCGGGACCACATTGCAGCCAGCTGTATAGTATATCTGCGCTATGTGGGGTGTATGCAAGGTCTGTTCAGAGCGTTCTGTTCGATGCTTGCATGTGTTTTAAACTACTTACAATGCTCTTGGGAGCTGCGTGCCATCCATCTATATGGTATTTCTGAGCTATGTGCTATATAAGCTCTACCCAGTGAGCGCTATTACATGTCTGCGTGTGATGTACATTATTGAAAAGTGTTGTTGGGTGCTACAGTGCACCACAACAGTCAGCTGTACGCTCTATCTGAGGTGCACAGTCAACATACCTTTGTAAACTGGGTGCCGAGGCTTAGTTTTGTTCTGGTTCCAGTACCCCCTGGGCCCCCACTCTGCCTATTCCTTGCATTTGAAATTTACATTTACTGCTGTAGTGTGAGAATGCATTTCATGAAAAGGAATATAAAGTAGGGTTGCCAAAAGAAAAATGCCAGCCATGTGTTTAAAGAGCCTGGAAAGACCTCGTCTTGGCACTAAATAGGGTTATAAATAAAGAAGTATGTATTCATTTGTAATGTGACTTTTCTGTCTTTGTTCCCTTTAATTATCAGTCATGGATCTCATCATTCAGGCAGCCCTAGAACACAATTGAAGTGCATTCTATTTATATTTGCAGTTCGAAGTATGCACAGATAAGTGCTGAAAATACAGCTTTAGGTGACTGCTTATTTTTGTTGGTGGGGCAAAGTGGTAGGTGGTGGGCCGGGCCGCTGGTGGGGGGGGGCCCTCATTGTGCTTTGCAGGGGGGCGTTTGAGTAGCGCTAGCCGCTCTTGATGACTTCCTGATTTTCGTCCAGATCTTATCCCAGACAGAAATAGGGAAGTGAGTGTCAAGGTCGGTTTCCCAAGAGAGTTCAGTAGTGGTTTTGGCTCTTGTAGTGGAGGGGAGTAGTAAACGGGAGTAAAGAGTAGAGGCCTTTGGCATGCTACGAAGGAGGGGATACCAAACGGAGACTTGTGACGGAGTAGGGGAAGGAAGGGATTTAAAGTGAGAGAGTGAATCTAGTATAGCTGAGCGTAAGGATAAGAATTTATGTAAAAAAGAGGGAGGTAAATGGAAAAGAGAACAAGCCTGTGAGAAAGTGAGGAAGGTGTCATTGTCAATTAATTGATGGACCCAGAGAAGACCCCTATCCCTCCAAGATTTCCAGTAAATAGGCCTATGCTTAATGCAAAAGAAATTATTATGCCATATGGAAGAAGTGAGAAATGTACCTAAATCATAATGCATAATGCATAATGATTGGTGTACATAGTTTCTGAGGTTTTCGTGTGAAGGAAAGGTATTCCTGAAATGAGAAGGGGGAGAGAAAGGAGGTCTCTAAGTCAATCCATAAAGGCGAATTAGAAGAGGGGTCCGACAACCATTTGGAAACACGTCTGAGCAAAAAGGCTTTATGGTACTTAGTGAAGTCTGGGAAGAGAACACCACCCTCAGACTTCGGACGTGATAACTTTAGCAATGACATTCGAGGTTTTTTATTAAGCCATAGAAAATATGTAAGGATGGAGTTAATTTTATGAAGTAGTTTTAATGGGATGGGTATGGGAATATTAGAAATAATATACAGGATAATAGGAGTTAGCATCATTTTAATAGTGTCAAGGTGCCCCCACCATGAAAGATGTAGAGGGTGCCATTTAGTTGTGAGGATGCTAAGCTTCTCAATACATTTGTTGAAATTTAAAGGGAGAGAAGTTTTGTTGGAGGAGAAAACCATATACCAAGATATTTTATGTGAAGGGGGCTCCAGGTAAAGTTAGAAATAGAAAAGTCATCTTTGAAAGTGTATTTAGTAAGGGGTAAGATTTCGCACTTGTCATTATTTAGTCTGTAGCCTGAAACCAAAGAATATGATTGAACCTCATGTAAAAAGGCCGGGAGGGAAAGGTGGGGGTGAGAGAGAAAAAGGAGTACATCATCTGCATAAGCAGCTAATTTGACTTGGAAAGAGTTTGAAGTAAAACCTGTAATAGAATGATTTTGTCTTATTTTGGAAAGAAAAGGTTCTAAAGCAAGGTTGAAAAGAAAAGGAGATAAGGGGCAGCCCTGTCGTACTCCTCTATAAAGAGTAAAATAGGGAGAGGTGAGGCCATTGGCAAAAATCGCAGCTTTAGGGTTCGAATAGAGCAGGGAAATCAAGGAGATAATTTTCGGGACAAAACCAAACCATTTAAGTGTCTGAAAAATGAAGGGCCAGTATACTCTACCAAAGGCCTTCTCTGCATCGAGGGCAATGGCAGCAAGAGGCTTTGAAAAAGTGGGAGATTTGGAAATGATGTCAAAGAACAGGCGAGTATTGTCAGTAATAGATCGCCCCTTGACGAAGCCAGTTTGCTCCTTGCCTAACAATTGAGGGAGATGAGATTCCAATCGAAGAGCTAACGTTTTGGAAAAAAATCTTATAATCTATATTAACTAAGGAGATGGGTCGATAATTTTTACAATAGTGAAGAACTTTAGCCTCCTTCGGGATAAGACAAATGAGAGCCTCTAAGAAGCTACCCGAGGAGTTACCAGAAACAGTAAAGGAAGAAATAAGAGTATATAATTTAGGTAGGATTACTTGGGCAAAGTGTAGAAATAATTTGACTGTAAAGCTGTCTGGGCCAGGGGCTTTGTCTTTTTTAAGGGTTTTAAGTGCGTTGAGTAATTCAGTTTGAGACAAATCAGATTCAAGAAGTTCCAGATGCGAAAGCGAGGGTGAACATTTTTGGATAGAGGAGAGGTAAAGAGAGATGTTGTCTTCTGTAGGAGTAATCTCTGGTGTGTAAAGTTGTTCATAAAATCGGACAAATTCTTGCAGAATTTCATTGTCTTTGTATTTTGAAGTGTTAGTTTCCGTGATAATAGAGTCTATATGAAGTTTATTTTGTTTGGCCTTAAGGTAATTAGCTAATAATTTACCAGATTTATTTTCGCCGCCGTAAAATTTGGCACTGGTCTTTAATAGAAATAGAGAGGCACTGTCTGTTGTGTCTTTGTTGTATTGAATCTTAGCATTAATCAGATCGGTTAGGCATTCTTTTGATTTGGAAGTATACTAGGCATGTTCTAAGTTCTTAATCCTGGAGAGGAGTTTTGTTGTTAAAGACCGAGCTATTCTCCTTTTATTAGAGGTGTATTGAATAATAAAGTCACGTGCAGAGGCTTTGAAGGCATCCCAAATTACATGATAAGGTAAAGTTTCAGTTGTATTTAAGAGAAAGTATTCATTGAAAAAGAAGTGAAGGAAGTAGTAAAGTGAGGGTCGAGAAGCAGGGGGTTATTGAATCGCCATCTCCTAGGATGATCGGAGTGAGACAAGAAATCCAATTGGATGGAAACAGGTGCATGGTCAGAGATGAGTATAGGGCCAATGTCAGCGGATAGTAGAGATTGAGAGACATTGTGTGAGGTAAAAATATAATCAATTCTGGATTGAGTCTGATGGGGAGGAGAATAAAAAGTGTATTCTTGAAGGGATGGGTTGCACAGTCTCCAGACGTCAGTTAGGTGAAGATTATTTATAGTTTGTGTGAAAGTCTTGTGGGCTTTTGTTGGAATAAAAGAAACCTTGGATTTGCGGTCAAGAAATGGGTCAAAAACCTGATTGCAATTTCCGGCGAGGATTATGTTATTAGCAATGTTGTGAGAAATCAGTTGATGAATTTGAGACCAAAAGGGCGCATCACCAGAGGTAGGGGCATAAATATTAAAAAGAGAGAGGGGAATACCACCAATTTCGAAATTGGTAAACAGCCATCTGCCATCTTTATCTGCCTCTTGTGATAGGAGAGAAACTTGTAATGATTTATGAACTAAAGTGATAACCCCGTTTCTTTTACCATCACCAGGTGAAAAAAAGACTTCTCCCACCCAGTTTTTCTTCAGCTTTAAAGATTCGGACTCTGTAAGATGGGTTTCTTGTAATAAAACAATTTTAGCATCCAGTTTAGAGAGGTAAGATAATACCCGCTGTCTCTTAATAGGTGAATTTAAGCCTTTAACATTCCAAGTAATGATTTTCAAAGCCATAAATTAAAGAGATAAAATGAATAATAATGTGAACCAGCCATAATGCAGACAACATCAAAAGTTAAATAAGATACGAGCAAGAGAAAAATAGCATTGCAGAGCCATAAGTTAGAGAGATAAAATGAATAATAATGTGAACCAGCCATAATGCAAACAACGTCAAAAGGTTAAGAAGATATGGATAAACAGAGAGTAACAGTGAAACTTAAGAAGGCAAGGAGGGGAGAAAGAGAGAGGAAAAGAAGTAGAGTTACAATGAAAAAGGACAGAAAGAGAAGGAAAAACATACCTACAAAAAATCCAAGACACATGAAAGATGGGGGAGGATGAGGCCACATGGAACAATGACATGTCCGGACTCCAGGGGAAAGGCGGGAGGAGCGGCAGAACAAACGACATGAATATCGATAAGATGGACTAGGGAAAGATGAAACCTGTAAGGAGAGAAAAAAAGGGTTAATAACATTAGAGCATCATAATAAACAAGAAACGTGAACTATCGAATACATCAAAAATGCATCTTAAAGTGAAACATCAGTATTAAAACATGAATTACAAGAAAACGATCTTAGTCGTTATGAGGTATCGAAATGTCCATAGTCTCTGCATTGCAAGAGTGAAGAAAGCTTTTCAGTCTCATGGGATCCTCATAGGTAGTAGTCTTGTTATTGTAAGTCACCTTAAAAAGGCAAGGGTGAAACAAGCCGTAGCGAGCGCCCATGGCTCGAAGTTGTGGTCTCATTGCTAGAAATTCCTTACGTCTGTCTGAAGTAGTGTTTGCATAGTCCTGCGAAAAAAAAGAGAATTGCCTGACCAAGAAATATGTTGGATGGATCTGGCAGCCGTAAAAACTTTAAGCAGGTCAGTATACTCCAAAAAGTACAAGATGATCCCCCTCGGTTTCCTCATGGTGGAAGAAGACATAGAAGAGGCAGGACCCAACCTGTGTGCACGCTGAATATTGAGGCGAGTTCCTTCGGGTAAATTGAGGAGTTTAGGGAGGAAAGATCTGAAGAAGATGATGGATCTGATCCCTCTGAGTTCTCTGGCAGACCATAGATGCGAAGGTTGTTCCTTCTATTTCTGTTTTCAAGGTTTTCTGAAGTGACATCACCTGAGACTGAAGGGCATCCGCTTTGACACAGGACGAAGTGAGAGATTGTATATTCTGTTCCGCAATAGTGAGTCTTTCGTCCATTTGTGACCATCCGTCTGTCAGAGTTTGTATCTTAGAGTTTGTTTCTTCCACAAAAGGGCGAAGAGCTCTAATTTCCTCTAGTATAAGGTCCATAGAAACTGATGAGGTTGGTTTAGGAGGGGAGGGGGGGCCAATTAAGGGAAAAAACGAGCGCAAAACACATTTGAAGTAAGTCAGTCAGCGAAAGGCAGGAGGTTAAATGGCGCCAAAATCGAAAATAATATGGAAAAAGAGGGGTGCCATAGGAAATGAACCTGAAGATTGCAGCATCGCAGTAGCGCTGAGGTAAACTTCACCTTTATCAAGATGGCGGGCGTCGCGCTGACGGAGCCGCTTAGAGGTGAGTGAAGAGAAAAGCAGGCTTCTAGGGCACCGCGCTTCAAAATGAAGGCAGCGCCAAAGTCGGAATGCAAAACGGAGGCAGCGCCGTCATTATGTTGGACTTACATGCGTTTAGTAAGTCGCAAGGTCCGTCGCTCGTCCTGCCGTCCCGGGAGAGTCACAAGAACACCGCCATGCTCCTCGGGCGCTAGCCACGCCCCCCCAGGCTATCTAGTTTTAATGACACATCATGCCTCTTTGTTCAGTCTCCCTACACTTCCTGTATCTTTATCTAACTCTTGATGTTTCTTTTATATCACTGCTTTGTCCCTTTGTTATTATTTTCCTATATTTCTATTCCCCTTTCTTTGTCCAATTTAAACCTTTCCCTTTTTCTCTACAACAAACTCTGATGATGAAAGTAAATACTGGTCCCCAAATATAAGTGCTCACGAACCCCACTTACAACCTCCGACACACATTGAACACAAACTCTTCATCCAGCAGCGGTTCCTCCGCTAAGGTGGAGGAGCGTCGCCCCACTGCTTTAAGAGCAGTGCAGAGGAAAAATAAAATGATAGTAATGGAACGTTAATATCATTTTATTTTTCCATTCATAGGTGTGGGGAGGGGAGTGGCTGGCCAGAGCAGGGGTCAGGGGGAGGAGTTGTAAGCACACTCAAAGTGCGCATGACTGTTTGGCCGGCCGTCTTGGGCTGGCCAAACAGTAAAGCACACTTTTCATGTTCCTCACCAGGCTGCATTGCACAGCCTGGTGGGGAACATGCACAGGCTCCCTGTCCCTGTCTGAGTGCCGAATCATGGCGCTCAGGCCAATCACAATGCTGCATTGCAGCATTGTAATTGGCTTAGGATGTCTGGGAGCCCGGGTGCTTCCTGCGATGGAGGAGAGGCGGCGGCTGGCGATGCGACCATCATGTAAATGTTCTTTCTTTTTTCTTTTCTACCCCCCCCTAGTTCCCCCACCCCTCCGACACCATTCCCTACCAGCCGCACTACCTTCATCATCTTTGGCATTTTAACCATAATATTTGGTATACACAAGATGGGGTACATTCTGCCATCTGCGACAGCTCCAGCTCTGCAAGGGTTTGAAGTTGACTCTGCCATACATGGTGAAAGGAAACTTGTCCTGTCTAGGATGACTGGTATGCCATCACGTCAGGCAAAGTTAAGTCAATGAAAGATGGTCTTGAAAGTGGTGGTGGAATTTCAGGAAAAGGTAAGAATAGTTTCCCAATCATACAAGGCTATACCCACAAGTATGGTAGTGAGATCACTAAATGGCTATTGACTTTGTTTCAGTGCTAAAAGTGTTTAACCTCCCCCGTTCGGCAAGCGTCTAAAAATCTAAATATCTGTAGAATTTGTTCAGCAAATAATAATATAATATTTCCTGTGTGAAGCGTGGCTACAAGTCCCCCATTATCTAGCAAACTCTTTACATGCAAAAATAACACTCCACAAATGAAATTTGTATTGTAAGAAGATATCGTTTTTCAGAACGTGCATAGAAGGTCAATTACTAATCATCATACATGAAAATAGAGCAGGAGGGAAGAATAACATAGTAACTCACATCAGGAGCCTTGATGAGTAGGCCCATCTTTGGTTTATTTAAAGATTACACGATGAACGACCCACCATTTTAACACAGTAAGCTACCACTCCTCACCTTTCAGTTAGGGCTTCTAGCTGACACCCAATACCATAATGTCCAAAAGAACATCCAGAAACTGGAGTTCTAGACTATGGGCCACATGTATGTAGCTTTTTTTTAGTCGCAAACAGCCTAATTCGCAGAATCAGGCCGTTTGCGACCCAAAAAAAAAAGCATTTAGCTTGGTGTTAACGCATTATGAATGCATGCTCAAACATTTTTTAAGAGCAGGCAGTGGTCCCATGGACCACTGCATACTGTTAAAAAGTGAAACTGAAACGTTTCATTTTTCTTTTTGGAAGGCATCCCGTTTTCCTTTAAGGAAAACAAGCTGCATTTAAAAAAAAAAAAGTTACTTTATTTAATAACAAACAGAGACATAGTGGTCTGCTGTCCCCAAAAGGCCACCATTCCCTGTGTTTTTAGCGATTCCCAATGGGTCGCAAATTGTCACCTGTCTCATAAATATTAATGAGGCAGATCCATTTGGGACCCACTGGGAATTGCAAATGGAACTCAATAGAGTTTTGTACATTTTAAATTGCGATTTACTAATTGCGATTTGCATGGAATCACAATTAGGAACTCGCAATTTCTAACATACGTACATGTGGCCCTTTATCTCAACATAACATATAAGTTGATATTGTAGGGACAACCTAAAAGGATAGACTAATAGACAGACTAATGCAATGTTTTCCTTGTGCGACAACAATAATTGTATGCTGAAAATTGAAAGTATGAGTCTTCAGGAATTTCTTGAAAACATCCCCACAAGGGTGATTGAGAAGGAAAATCTTTCAGCTCTTTCTATCATATGATCAATTAAAGGATTACAATTTATTGGCAGGATCTTGTTCTCTTGCCCTATACGCTCAGACTGAAAAAGGACTTTTGAAAGAGAAAATTATACACATCAATCCAGGCTCAAGATGCCAAAACAATAACAGCATATTTTAGATTTGAGGTATTGGCACTGGCAGGCAGATATGGAAAGTGAAATGATCTAATATGTCAGCAAACAAATGTAATTGCTGGTTTGTTGAAATAGATATTGTCGCACATTTTAGGATAACTTGGAGCAAATTTGCCTATTTGAGGATGAGAATTCCCAAAATTTTTGATAAAACAATTGTCAAGAACAAGCAAAAAAAGATTCAAAATAAATGAAATGATTGCTGGTGCACAATCAAGTGGACTCAACCATTGCACTAAGCATGCGTTCTGGCTCTGCACATCTCCTCTCCATCTGTGGGAGGTTAAGGAGGATTTCTGAAGGAGGCCTCATCTCTAAATTTAGCATATCTCAGTAGTGAGGAAGTGTTACAGATCTTCCAGTATGTGGCACCCATGTGAGAGCACAAATGTTATAACACTTATAAGTTCATACAATATTTGAGTTCTGCCACCCTCTAAGATCCTGCTGGTACATTTACTGAAATAGGCTTCATCTGTAATGCTACATGCACAACAACGATTTAAAACATGCAGAACATGTTTTTTTCACTTATTGCCAGTTTTTTGTGTGGCACTTGCACATTTTGCAAAATGGCATTTGATAGCAAAAACGATACCTAATCTGAAATGTTTAGATAGATGTGTAAACTTACAATAGTAAGGAATTCTGCAAACCTCTTGCAGAAATCCATCAAAACTGTATCTTCTTGTCTTTCAAAATATAGATGCTTACATCTTGAACATGAATAGAGAATATAATTGGACTTGGTTCTAACTGATTTAAATACAATAAAGAATAAAGGAACGTACATGTATAGCTACATCCTGCAGACTGAGCCAATTCAAGATGGTTTATGTTTTTAAACATTAGGTGCACAGAGAAGGTGGGCGTTTGAGTTTCTGGCTTGTACTGCATTTTCTGAAGGCACTGTAGTGGTTTTGATCTCATTATTACATGGAGTGTGATCCATAGCTAGAAAGGGAAGAGGCTGTGGAACACTGGAAGTTGTTCCTTTTAAAAGGTACCAATGACGTGCAGATTACCCGCAGCCAATAGACATCAATCCTTTTTGTTCACGTCCTAGATCCATCACCTGTGTCACCAAAGCAATGATGATAGTGAGGGACCTAGCCCCTTGCAGTGACTATCCAATGACAGTCAGGAAAGATTCTCCTTTGTTATTGGCATTTAGGTCAAATTGTTGGATCTGATTGCAGTCTTCCATTGGTATACAGGGTGTTGTTCAGTAAAAAGAAGATAAATGCTGAACTATCATGTCAAACGGATAGCATCAAATAATCAATGCAGCATATCAGGGAAAATGAAAGAAAATATGTTATGCCAATAGAAACGTAGTGGGAGAAATTATAGTGTGTAGTTGGTGTAGGCGTTTCCTTATTATTAAGCTACTCTTTTCGCTAGAAGATGACTGTGTACTAAAAGAGTAAAGGTCTGATTTATGGTTGGGTTCTAACTGAAAATGCACCAATTGTTGGACAAAGGGGCCGATTCCGATGTCGTCCGGAAACTCTTCTGACCAAATCAGTTTCGGACTCATTTCTGACTGAATCAGGTTCTGCAAAATTAACCGAATGATTACGATGCTTCCGGACATCGTTCGGTCGGACTCGCATTTATTTCAATGGGAGCCTGTGTTCCGAACAAGAACACAGGCTTCCATTGACAAAAGGGGTGGTTGGGGAAAACCTTGCGCCCTGTGGTGGGCACCCCATGGTGCCTGCCACACTCTGCATGCATGGGAAAGGCCACAATTCGGAGAGTCCCGGGTGAAGGGGGGCCTTCTACAGGCCCCCAAAGTCAGATTCCGACAGCCAATCCGTGTAGGAACAACCGATTCGGAAAGGCTGCCTGAATCTGACATCCTAATCGCTCGGCTGGAAACACGGTCCATAGACCGCTGCCATTCGGCTCCGACCAATCCTTTCGGAACCGAGTCAGACAGTCCGAACGCTTTCCAGCCATCATAATCAGACATTGGGAAAAGTGTCCGAGTCGGTCGGAAAGGTGGGCTCCGATATCGAATTCGGATTAATCGAATGCCGTTCGGAGACTTTCCGACATCGTAATCAATCCCTAAGTGTGAAAATCAGTGGCTAATATATAGTTGTATATTCTCTACCATAGTATAACTATCATGGATGAAAGTCCAACTGTAGTACTGTAATATCTGATTTCTGAAAAATATAAGTTTCATCATCCTAGTAGAATATTACTCAATATTACTCAAGTCTCATGGAATCTCAAATAAATTATTTTACTTTGAATCTTACTTTGGGCTGCACTCACTTTCTTATATCAGGCCAGGTAGTCGGCGGTCCTGCTCGCCGAATTACGAAGGCACGTAAAAGGGTCGCAGCCCAAGCCCCAATGGCAAAAGGCATGTCTACAAACATCCCTGCACCGTGTGCCAGACACCACATGGTTGGGCTGCCATTGAAAGGCTGTTGGAAAAGAATATCATAATCCCTACGGTGATGCCTGAGCAGGCACCACCCCTATTGTAGGGAATACGATCCGACCAACGGTCCAACGATCTCCTTGAGCACGTCAGTCGCGTTGGTCGGTCCCTCCGACTGATGCGGTCCGAACAACCGCGTCATAATGTGGCGGTCCGACCGACCGGATCATAATGTGGCGGTCCGACCACTTTTTCTGCTATATATATATTATACATATATATGAAACATAAAAAATATTAACAAATCAACTGCAAAACATTAAATAAATTGACAAATTAAGTAAATAACATTTCTAAAAATATTATAAAATTTAACATATATATACAAATAAACAAATAATATTAATAGATAGATATATTTAAACAATACTAAGACAAGTATTGAAGTCTGGAAATTATATATATACTATTCCCACTCCAGTTTACGCAACAGCAGTGAAAGCGTAGGCTTTCAGAGTGGTTACATTTACTATTCCCACTCCAAACAGGTCAATAGAATGGAAAGAATTGGCCTTAGGAGGGGTAAGGGTTACTATTCCCACTCAAGGTTGTGCAACAGTAGGGAGAGCATTGGACTTCGGACGGGTTAAATGTACTATTCCCACTCCATTCTGTTCAACAGTAGGGAAACCGTTGGACTTCGGTGGGGTAATATTAACTATTCCCACACCAGTGTGTGAAACAGTAGTTTAAAGCGCTGGACTTTGGAGGGATTAAAATGACTATTCCCACTCCGGTCTGTACTACAGTAGGGAAAGCATTGGACTTTGAAGGGGTTAAATTTACTATTCCCTCTCCAGTCTGCGCAACAGTAGGAACAGAATTGGACTTCGGAGGGGTATGATTTACTATTCCCACTCCGGTATGTACTACAGTAGGGAAAGAATTGGACTTTGTAGGGGTTAAATTTACTATTCCAACTCCAGCCTTTGCAACAGTAGGGAAAGCATTGGAATTTGGAGGGGTAAGCTTTACTATTCCCACTCCAATCTGTGCAACAGTAGGGACATTGCTGGTGTTTTCAGGGGTTAAATATACTATTCCCACTTCAATCTGTGCAACAGTAGGGAAAGCGTTGGACTTTGAAGGGTAAGAATTACTATTCCCACTACAGTCTGTGCAACAATAAGGAAAGCGTTGGACTTCCAAGACGTAAGATTTACTATTCCAACTCCAGTCTGTGCAGCAGCAGGGAAAGAGCTGGGCTTCATGGGGGTAATATTTACTATTCCCACTCCAGTCTGTGCAACAGGAGAGATAGCGCTGGACTTCAGAGGAGTTAAATTTACTATTCCTACTCCAGTCTGGGCTACAGTAGGGAAAGGGTGCGACTTCGAAGGAGTTAAATTTACAATTCCCACTCCAGTCAATTCAACAATAGAAAAAGCGTTGGACTTCGGAGGGGTAAGATTAACTATTCCCACTCCAGTCTGTGTAACAGTAGGGAGAGCATTCAACTTCGGAAGGATTAAAATTACTATTCCCACTCCAGTCTTTGCAACAGTAGGGAAAGCGTTAGACTTTGAAGGGATTACATTTACTATTCCCACTCCAGTCTATGTAACAGTAGGTAAAGCATTGGAGTTCGGTGGGGTTACATTTAATATTTCAACTCCAGTCTGTGCAGCAGTAGCGAAAGCGTTGGACTTAGGAGGGGTTACATTTACTATTCCCACACCACTCTGTGCAAAATAAGGAAAGTACTTCACTTCAAACACATTTCATATTTGAATAACCCTATTAATTTAGAAAAAATATAAAACCCTTAATATGAACATTATTAATTGACCCCTCAAAAAATATATATGTAAAAATAAAAAAACAATTAAACAATTTACATTATTTTTAAAAATGTAATAATTAATTATCAATTAAAAAATATTTATGTATTACTTAATCAACTTCCCACGCTATACCTCCAGAAACCTAGCAGCCAGCACTTAAAATGTAACTAAAATATATAAGTATACCATACTTTACATAATTGATAATCAATGAACGAATTAATTAACAATTAATAATTATTTGTTAATTAATTATTACTAAATTAACATCCCACCCTATACCCCTACAAACCTAGCAACCCACTACTAAAATATAACTAAAATAAATCAATATTACATAATGTACATAATTAATTATCAATTAAATAATTGATAAGAAATAAATAATTGATAACTAAGGTGTCCATTACGATGTCGGGCGGAGAAAAATCCGCCAACAACCACAGTGGCGAAAATCCGCCCGCCTACACCGTCTGAATACCGACCGAGCAATTACGATGCCGCGAACCGAAAACCGCCGGAGGCGGAAAATAAACAGAAAAAACCGCCCGCCCATGTCCGAGTCCAAGTCCATCCGCCCGCCACGGACGGAAAGACGCACGACAAGCCAAAACCGCCCGCCCTGACGACCGAGACACCGCCCGTTAAATTAGGATCGTACCGACATGAGCGCGGGAAATCCACAAATACACCGCCCGCCAGCGCAAACAACAGTGACGAAAATGGACACGGCGGAAGCCCTGGCGGTCACGTCCATGCACAGAAACCATCCGCTGACGAAAACAAACACACACAACATGGCTAACAAGTCCACACAGCAACCCACGCACAAAAACCCAAACACAGTACACATCCCTGAAACACCCCCCCTGGACAAACAAATCAACTACAAATCCCAGAACACCAGCCACAACACACCTGAAAACAACAGACCATCATGACACACCATCAAGTACAAAACCAGCCCCTTCACAGACCACAACCGCCTGCAACATTACAAACTGAGGACGAAAGCACACAACACAGCGAGACAGAAAGGACAGCAGCACACCACAGACACGCACCTATCACACCCATCACCACCACCACCAAACACCTGACCCACAAACCCCCTGCACATCACACACCACACACCGCACCAGCACCACAAACACCAAAACACACACCATGGCACCACACAGAATGCCCAAGTTCACTGCCACGAGTTGACGGTCATGGTCGACGAGATCGTCAAGGTGCACCCACAAATCTATGGCAACCAGGTCCAACAGACACCACTATCCACCAGAAACCGGTTGTGGAGCAGGATCGTAGACCAGGTCAATGCAGTCGGGAACGTACCACGCAACAGAGGAGAAATTAACAAAAGGTGGAACGACCTCAAAAGCGTGGTCAAGAAGAAGGAGACCAAAAATCGAGAGCTGGCTGCCAGGACTGGCGGAGGGAATCCCGCGCTATTCAAGACCTTCAAGGCGTGGGAGGAGAAGGTGCGAGTCATCATACATCCGGAGATCCTCACCGGATTACCAGGGGGAGTGGAGGCTGGTAAGTACAAACAAACGTATACCAGCACACCACTATGTAATCACATGCACTACCACCATGCCATAGCTCCTAGGGACAAACACCCCCATGTCCAGTACACAATACACAAGACATCACCCACACATGCAACAGACACTCACACACACTCAGCCCAAAGCTACCAACTAACAAAACCATGGGGGCATGTGTACAGTCAGCCAGCACCGCAACTCCCACCAGGTCCCCCTGTACTCCAGAAGCGCCAGAAGGAGCACTCCCCACACCCACACCCATGTGTCAGCCATAGCTGCACTAACCAACAAGTAACAGGTAAGTAGCCGGAACACAAAGTCAGTGGGTCGGAGGGGGGACAGCTGAAGTACAACACCCACCAGGCCCCCACTCCCACAGCGCAGCAAGGTGGAGCACTCCCCACACCCATGTGTCAGGCACAGCTGCAGTAACCAACAACTAACAGGTAAGTAGCCGGAACACAAAGTCAGTGGGTCGGAGGGGGACAGCTGAAGTACAACACCCACCAGGCCCCCACTCCCACAGCGCAGCAAGGTGGAGCACTCCCCACACCCATGTGTCAGGCACAGCTGCAGTAACCAACAAGTAACAGGTAAGTAGCCGGAACACAAAGTCAGTGGGTCGGAGGGGGGACAGCTGAAGTACAACACCCACCAGGCCCCCACTCCCACAGCGCAGCAAGGTGGAGCACTCCCCACACCCATGTGTCAGGCACAGCTGCAGTAACCAACAAGTAACAGGTAAGTAGCCGGAACACAAAGTCAGTGGGTCGGAGGGGGACAGCTGAAGTACAACACCCACCAGGCCCCCACTCCCACAGACCAGCAAGGTGGAGCACCCCTCCCTCCCAGCACCATGTGGCATCCATTGCATTGCGCACTCAAAAACAACCTGTAGGTGGGAAACTGTACAGGGCGGGGTGTCTGTAGGCATGAGGACTGTACTACGACTGACACATGGGACATGTCACGTAGCAGAGGAACACGCAGCACTGCTCCCAGTCACAATCATGTGACCAATGTGCACACGGACATGTATTACAGAGTCATACCCCACATGACCCATCACAGATACAGCAACACCCAAGGAGCCACGTCTGCATGCACAAGTCCCACTGGAGTACAGACCCACACGGCATGCACTGTGCCACCCATCACACACATCAGCAACACCATCGAAGTCTTGTCCATGTAGTCCTTACTGCCTGTCACCCACACATCGGACAACAACGCCCATGTAAGACAGACCTTACTAGAAGTACCAGCTTGGAACCACAATATTGCACACAAAGACAACTGGACCCATGAAACACACAGGCACACAATGCACATTCAACATATCATCCATCTCATCTCACAGCCACAATGTAATGAAAGGTATGACATCCGAACAGCTGGCCCTCATACTGTAGACATGCAAAGATACCTGCCCATGACAAATCAAGTGGCTGAGGTGACCGAAGCGCACGTCACACTGCGAGTAACGACACACATAATATAGTCAACACCCCAAGAGCACAGCACTGATGCACATGTACCAGGGCAGCACGCACACAAAGGAATTGGCCCATCTGCAATACGTCGTGTGGCACACAACAAGCACGAACTCACAACATTGCTACCAATGTGATGTCCATGAATGATAACAGTCAGCAGATATTCCGGCCATGTGAGACAGACACACACCTTTGTCTATGCACTGTCACGTTGCCAGAACACATGTCACGTTCTGCACCCATTACCCACAGCATGTACCCCAAAAGCATATTTCAACCCAAGAGCGTTTAGGGGGCTGTACCCCCTTTGGCATCAGCGTACCTAAGCGTTCCATCCCTCCCCTAAACCATCGTTCAACCCAACATCGTCGATGGTCCTGGAGCACGCATACACACGAGCCACAAAATGTAGGAGCATAGCAACACACACCCATCGGCATTGCTAATCCGTCCCATGCCACATGTCCACATCACACAGACCCATTGCCTAGCCCACGCATACACACATCGTACATCCACACACACGCCATTGGGAAACCTGTGCACGACAGTGCACGAACTGTGAATGTCAGACAACCAATACATACTTTGCTAGGTGCAACACAATGACCCATCTCATTCTCCCCACAGGTGCCGAACTGCTGGATGCTGGAGAGGGTGACAGCAGCCAGCACAGCCAGTCCGCAAGCCCCCGACCCGGACTCACGGATGTAGAGGAGCTGGACACCTCTCCGGACACGGACCACCCAGCAGGCCCATCTGGAGTGGCAGGGCACAACCGCTCCCCAGGGCCCCTCCTGCCCACCAACACATCACCCAGGGCTGCTGACCAGTCACAGACCCCTGCTGCCACAGCCGTTGCGGCCACCACCACCGCCGCAACCACCACCACCGCCGCAACCACCACCACCATGCCATCCCTCGCCACAGCCCCTGCGCAAGGGTCGGCACGGCCGTCGGGCTCCACCCTGGAAGCCAGAGCAAGGACCGTGGTGAGCAATGTGGCTAGTGGGCAGGTCGGTGGCAGCAGTACAGGTAGGAGGAGCAGGGCCAGGCCAACGCCAACTGTGCCTGGGAGCCAAGCCCTGCCGCCAATCGACAGAGTCCTTGGGGCCTATGAAGAGGCCCAAGGAGAATGGGCCAGGTCGGCAAGCGACACGCGGGAGGTCCTTGCGGTGTTGAGGTCCATGGACGCCCATATGGCCCAAATCGCGGCCCTCATGGGCCAGCTGGTGGTGGGGGGGAGGGCACAAGCAAGGCCAGCAACACCACCTCCGCCACCACCTGCTGTGGCGCAGGTTCGTGCAGCATCGCGTTCCCCTGCGTCCACAGCGAGTGAGCACTCCTCAACCACCACCAGCGGAACATCAACACCCCCTACCAAACGTGGAAGGGGCCGTCCGAAGAGGAAACAGGTGTCCAGAGAGGACTTCGCCCGCACCAAACGCCAGTGAGTCAGCCAGCCACCTTGACCACCTACTGCATTGACTTGTAATACGATCCTACCCCACACTGCCATGTGAATGGCATGTGTCTGTTGGACTGTGGACATAGAACTCCATGGGTACACCTTGACCATCACGCAGCCATGACCGTCAACTCATTGTCACAGCATGCACCACATTTGTCATCACCTTGCACCACATTTGTCATCACCTTGCACACAATCACATGTCACCGCTGTTAATAAATACACCTTGATCACAATCGGCTTAATGTGTCCTGGGTTTATTCCACGATGTGCAATCGCCACCATGAGCAGAAATGCATCTGCTGTGTGGCATGTCGATGGGACAGGAGAGGCTGCAGGGACCTAGGGGTGAAAAACAGAACAAGAGTACATTCAATGAGTGTGTCACACACTCATCACACAGTACTTGTCACCAACTACAAGCAATGCACACACATCTCACAGAGCAACAGGGCACAATGCTACAGCCACTGACAGTGGCATACCAACCTGGACATGGACCATTGACACACAGCACTCAGTGAACAAAAGGCCCCCGTAACAGAGCACACATACACCTGCACAACTACAGCTACATCAGCCGTCGTACATGGTCACTCACCGTCAAGTGAAGTAGCGGGCGATGAGCTGCTGACGCACATTCACAGCTTCATCCTCTCCACTGTCCTCTTCACTGGAGCTGTCCTGGTGTGCAGGCTGGGGCCCTGGTTGATCTCCGTCATCCACAATTAGGGGGATCTGCTTGCGGATCGCCAGATTGTGCAGCATGCAGCAAGCCACAATTATCTGGCACACCTTCTGTGGGGAGTATGCCAGTGCGCCCCCGGTGCGGTCCAGGCATCTGAACCTGGACTTGAGGAGGCCAAAGGTCCGCTCAACCACACGTCTGGTCCTCCCATGTGCCTCATTGTAGCGGACATCAGCTGGGCTCCCAGGACGTCGTAATGGGCTGAGCAGCCAGGGTCCATTCGGGTAAGCAGAGTCACCTGGGTGTGAGGGACACAGAGAACCGTTGCAATTCCAACTGGACACAAGACAGCATCGCACAGCCAGCACGCTACACTACTCCACATACTCACCAACAATCCAGCCACGGTCCGGTTGCAGATTGGTCATCAGACGTGGTAGGATGCTGTTGCGCATGATGTGCGCGTCATGGGCCGATCCTGGGAATTTCGCACACACGTGTGTAATCACCATGTCCGCAAGGCACACCACTTGCACATTCAGGGAGTGCGTGTGCTTCCGGTTGCGGTAGAGGTGCTCGGTGGCCTGTGGTGCAACAAGGCCAACATGGGTGCAGTCTATTGCACCAACGACGTGGGGGATTCGTCCAAGAGCATAGAATGCACCCTTCACTGCCGCCAATTCACGAGCCCTGGGGAAGCGGATGTATCTGTTCCTGTACAGCATCATGGCTGACAGTACATCCCTGAGCACCATGCTGAACATGGGTTGGGACATCCCACCTCCACTGCCCACTGTGTGCTGGAATGACCCAGTGGCGAAGAAATGCAGTGCAGCCATCACCTTAGCCGTGGGGGTGAATGCTGTTGGATACACCCTGCGAGGACGGAGGTGGGGTTCCAACAAGGCACATAGGCGATGCAGGGTGGGTCGGTCCAGACGATATTTGCGGATGACCTCCACATCCACCATGTCTGACAGCAATTGGTAGGGGCGATGAATGTTTGGTCTCCGCCTAGGAAAGATGGAAGTGAACACATGTCAAAGCAACACGCCACATGGCATATTCACATACACAAAACATAAATGACTGAGCAGGCAATTGAATGACAGAACGGCTGACAAGTAGGGACAGCACAGCCACAATACACGTACACAGGTCCCCTGCCAATAGCAATGGGCAGTGACACACACCATTGCTATGAGCATGCACATGGGGAGTTAGGCCTTAACAACTTGTAAGGCATGCTGATGGTAACAGACTGCATATTCGGTAAACTGCAACACCACGGCAACATGACTAGCTGCTGTGCATCACACTGCTTCCGAGGCTGGGTGTGTAGGGCACACACCAACAACGCTATGGACACAGGCTGAGCGGCCAAAACAATTGGGACCTGTGGCACGAGGGGATATGAGACAGTCATTGATGTCCCTACTGCACCCTATGTACAGCACTGTACGGATCACACCTCCAGAAACATTGACAGGTGTACACATTGACAGCCCCATGCCAACACGGCTGTGTGCTTGCAACTACACATCACAAGTGACACGTAACATTGCACGTGCCAAGTGGCAGATGTACATAGTGAAAGATGGCATGTGTGTGCATATGCATATCCCATGCTCCCATGCCAATGTGTACATGATGATGTTCCTACATACATGTGGAGGCTGAGCACTGGCCGTCCCTGCCTATGCACACAGCATGTTGTGGCCCTGTCCATTGTGGACCTGCACCCACACGCAAATCATGGCCACACCTGCAGATGCATTGCGCACATTATACTGTGTGGTGCACATGGCATCAGCGGACTGTACCCGGCATGGGCCAGGCCCTTACGGGCAACTCCAATGACCCTCGCGGTTGCACCCTGCGTGTTCCACTGTGGAGGTAGGCGTCCATGGCCAGCTGGGAGCAGGCCAACGTCTGCAATTGAAGCTGCCAGACATGGTACACGAATCGCAGCAGCTTGTACCCACTGAAACGGCCCCAGGGGGTAATATGTGTGTGTGAGTGGGACAGGCATAACCACAGCTACCTGGCACTGCAGCCTGGCACCCCTCGACGACACCTGCTGCTGCCACCACTCCACCTACACGTGGATGACGCTGAGGACATGTCCAGGTCCACTCACCGGCGAGGAGCTGGAGAACCTGGATTCCGTGCTCCACGCACACTGCACATGGCTATTCCTTGCGAAAGTTGTGTGTGAGAGACAACTGCAGTGTGTGTGGGTGTGCATGTGGGGGACACACATGTCGTTGCTCCTCAGCACTATGAGTCAGAGCCTGTGGAGTACAAACATGCACTGCTCACCATGCTGGCTGCAGGTGGCATGGGTATGTGAGCTCTCGGGCGCTTTGACCTGTCTGTCCCTCCCGAGTGGTGGTACATGGCAACTTCATGTCAGACATCCAGTGACACAGACAATTGGCAATGCAGGTCTCAGTGCACTTGTCGGTCGTGTGGAAGTCAGGCTGGGGCCATGCTGCCCTTCTCAGTCCCAGCAGGCCTGGCCTGCACATTGACTGCACAATGCCAGTAGGTGCCGACACAGACTGCCTAGTGGGTTACATGTGTCTCCTGTTCAGGACCCCCGGATGAGCGCTTACTCTGCACTGTCGATTGGACACACCATGACTCGTGATAGGGATGTGTGTGAGAGATAGTGGCACTGAATGTGACCTTCGTTGCGGGGTGGGCCATGCACAGGGCGAGTACGCTGATGGTTGCGCAGTGTTGGTCACAGTGGGTACACCCACACAGATGTGTTGCCTTGTGATCTTTTTCTAGGTCAGCCTGACAATGGACAGTAGATGTGGGCAGGCTACACATTGCTCGATGTGCTGTCTATGTGCATGTGCATTCACACCAGGCACAACTGCCCCTGCACATGTGACCCCTGCTGCACTCAGTGCTGGGTCTGTTGAGCTGATGCACCGTCTGTGCGTGGGGCAGACAGCTCTGCTCACTTCCGTCATTGCCCATGACATCACTTTGCCGCAGGTGACATGGATCATGGAGGGCCCACATGTACGCGTGGGTGGACTACACAAGACTGTCCAATGGTTGTCACCCCCAGTCAGTGCTTCGAATGGGAAGTATGTGGTGCTGGTACTCTTTTTGATGTGTCGAGTGTGCGGGGCTAGGTGCGGGGCTACATGCAAGACATGGGAAGGTCATCGGCTTATCTACTAGTTGCAATACACACGAGACATGTCTTTTTCTGACCACATCAGGGGCATTCCTTAAACTAACTGAAAGTCAAACAGTTATCTTTTACACTGTCCTCATGGCCTCCCCTCGCTCACACCAATATGCATTTGCACATGAGAAGCTAGCGCATGCACAAGCAGCTCCAAGCTCGCCCCAGAGAGGCCAAGGAGTGTATGTGTGGGTCCAGTTGAACAAGTGGTCTGTCTCACGGTATAATTAGTGGCGGGACGCCGTCCACATGCGTGGTGCCCCGACTCGAGACCCGGGCAACATTGACAATGCATGACAGGCTCCGCAGTCCGGATACACCACCTGCAACACACAGAGGCTGTAGCTGCCCTAGCGGGCCAGTCCGCGTCCAACTGGAGCTCATGGCCCCACACATTCACTCTTTGGCCTCTCTGGGGCGAGCTTGGAGCTGCTTGTGCACGCGCTGGCTTCTCTGTTGCAATGGCATGTAACGTGTGTGGGTGTATTGTCAATGGGTGGGATGGTGCGAGCCACCTTCCGTGACGTCACTGCTGCTTGTGATGTGTGCGTCCCCCCACTACTTCCATTTGACTTGTGCCATACTACACATTGTGGATGTGTTGCCTGCGTGATGTGACAAGGATGAGCGCGCCATGACCTCTCACCCACCATGCTCTACTGCCATCCCGTGCCCTGGATTGCCTGTGCAAGTGGACGATGTTGGGGATACACCAGGTCGACAGGGGATGTGAGTGCCTTGGCAAGGGCCTGGCGGACGCGCAGCAGTATCCGGCATGTCCACGGAGGGTGGGCTGACGTCTACACTTGATGCGGCATTGTTCGTGTGCCCGCCTGTTGTGCACACACGAGTTCACATTCGTCACCAGACAGGTGGTCTTTACAGATTCCCAGGAGTGCGCCAATGTACTGTTCCTGAGTCCTCCCAACACAGCGTGTTTCAACATTGCATGTGCGCACCTACCCGTCACACCCACCCACCTGAGCCATGCGTAACTCCCGCTTCACATGACACATGTGTGTCTCCCACAGTTGTGCTACTCATTTGCGTTGACATCCAATGACAGTGGACTACATGGTAATCTCACGACTGCCGTGTACTTCACACACTCTCATCCTCTCTCATTCGTACTTGTGAAATGAATCAGCAGAGACACATTGTTGCTTCAAGCCATGTATTGGGACTTATGTCCTCTGTGATGCAGTATAGTGAACACTACTGGCAGCGAAGTGCATGTGGAGGATATACTCAGCATGATTACACATAGCATAGGGTGTAGGGGTACAGTGATTAGTTGTTGACTGTGGGATGTGGGCTTCAGAGTTACAACTGCTTAGCCGTTGGTGTGCTAATGTACATTTGCTAATTACTGTGGTGCTGCTGACTTTGACACAGACAGTATACATGTAGCCTACCAGTCCGCTTGTCATCATGGGCACAGTGCATCTCAGTTCCATGTTACAGGTTTGCTGCTATAGTTACTAATACACACGTGCGTGGAGGTGACATCAGGGCATGGGCTTACGTGCATGCAACGGCGTCCCACTTGTTGTTGCGATGTGGTGGGTACTGGCCATGTCACAGTCACTGGGCTCATGTTGTTGGTGGATGCACTTGGTGTCCATGCAAAGGTCCTGGCACGGACGTTCAGAGGGAGGTGTGGTGACAGCTCTCACATACTACAGCAGGACGATTGCTGTCCACTGACCGGTGCATATGTTCATGGGCGCAGGATCCATATCATGGCATGGTTGTACGTGCAGTTCTGTCCATGTGGTTGCCATACACAAATCCCATGCCTCTGCCTCCCCCTGTTCATGCAGAGTTACTGGATGTGATGAGGAACAGGGTGCATTTCCCAAATAGTATCAGATGTCATGGCAGTGTAGTTGTTGTTGTGGTGTCAGTTGCAGGTTGCATGGTATAGTTGTTGTACTGGTAACTGCCTAGTCCGTGCGTAAGCCAAGCATGGGTACGGTGTGGGACATCATTGCTCAATTGGGGGTATGGCGACGGGGCCCGACGAATTGACAGGTTGTCAGGAATGCAATACCTTCCAGCAGGGCTTCCATGGCATTGGTGGTGGACATGGTTGCCATCCAATGTAGCGGATGGTGGCTGTCAAGGTGTTGGTCGTGAGTTGTCCCTTGTAGGAGCATGATGGGACATGTTGGATGGCATTCGATGTAACTGTAATCCATTATCCGTCGTGTGGAGGCACAGTGGTCCCATTGCAGTGTGGGTCCGATAGTCGCCACATACGCCATGCCCCCATAGGCTGAACAGACCCTGTCGTGGGCGTCCAGGGGGTTGAATAGTTGTAGCAGGTCCGCCCTTGGACATGCCGGGTTGGAGAGACATAACTCCACAGGATAGTAGAAGGGACACCTCCGACAGTAGAAGACGGGGATGACGCAGCTGAACAATGCGATGCGGTAAGTTAGTCGGTAACTTACGTTCAGCAAGGCCAGATTGTCACATCCCAATATCTGTATCAGGTTATGTTTGTACAGCTTGATCTGTCCGGCGTAGTTGGGTAGGTGTGGTGCAAGTGCCATTTTGCTGCAGGGCGCTGTGGTGGCGTGCTCCGGCTGTCTGTGCAGTCTGCAGAGTGCAACCTCCGATGTTGCTGGGAATTCTGTAATGGTCGTAGGGAGGCAGGACTTGTGTTATGTTGGCTTGTGCGGAGGACACGGGCCCTCATCCCACATGCTTCTCTGAATGGTCAAGGTCAGTGGTGTCTGACTCCTTCCAGATAACTTGCATGTGAACCACATGGGGGAGTGTTATCATTTCTTCTTTCCGTTCTGAATGTTCTTTGGTGTTATGCGCTATCTGCCCTGTGGCCGCTTCCCTCTGCATGCCTGTGTTGGGCTTTGTTTGGTGCAATGACTGTTGTCTCCGGCTTGTTTAGTCGGGATGTGGTTTCACAGTGGGAATGGAAGGTCATTCGGTGCTGTCTCCTCTCCCGTGTGTGGGCAGCAGGCTGCGTTTCCGCTATACGTTGGGCCTTGTGTTATAATTGGTCCCACCTGTTGTCTGTCCCCGGTATCTTTGATGTTACGTATTGCATGTCTTGTTATTGGGTGCAGGGTGGCATCGGTGTTTCTGTGTGGTACTGGCGTACCTTTTCCCGACGGGGTCCATATTCTGCTGGGTGATGTTGCCTCCGCTGTGTGCTTCGCCGTGTTTTGCACACAGGGGTGTGTCCTAATGTGGCGTGACGTCACTGACATGTTCGGGTCACTTGTGTGACGTCAGGTTGGCAACAGTGAATTGCCGGTTGGGGACATGACTGTGGCAGGGCTGTCACGTGACATGTGCGTTCTGGGTGGTGCTGGTGTGTGTGGTGTTTGGTTGTGACCCTGTGTTTGTGTGCGGCGCATGCATTACGCTGCCGTTGGACTCTGCGTTGTGCGCATGTGTGGGTGCAGTGGTGGATGTGTCGTGTCCACGCAGGGATGTCGGGGGGGCCATGTACAGTTTTCCCGCCCTTGCGCTGTGTGCGCTGTTTGCGTGCCCCTGTTGTGTGTCTGCCTACCTGCGTCGCCGCGGTGCGTTGACTCCTGGGTGCTGCATCAGGTAGAGCATGGGGAGGGCCTGCAGTGCTGGATTCATGCTCGGGGGTCCGCCTCTTTACTATCCGTACTGTGCGTTCGGTTTTCCGCCTTGCTTTCACGTGCGGTGTCTCTTAGCCGGGGGAACTGTTTGGTTCTGGCATCGTAATTTGTAGGCCGGGCGGTACGTGATTTCGTCGGGCGTTGTGTCTCCATTGGGCCGCGCCGCTCCGTGGACGGGCGCACTTTGATGGCGGAGGGCGTAGCTGGCTTACGGGCGGTGTTTGGCTGTCTTTTCGCATCCTAATTGGGCGGGCGTGTGTGCTGTGGCGGGCGGACGGTAACTGGTGCTTTTTGCATCCGCCAGCACGGCGGTGGTGCTTCCGCCCGCCATCCTAATGGGCCCCTATGTATTACTTTCCACCCAATATTACTTCAAACTCAACAGGCCATACCTAAAACATAACTACAATATAGTCAATACAAAATTTATGTAATTAATAATCCATTAAATAATTTATGATAAATTAATAATTAATTCATTAGTGATTGCTAAATTAACTTCCCACTCTATACCTCTATAAACCCAGCAGCCAGCACCTAATATATAACTGAAAATATAATTATTACACAATCTACATAATTAATATTCAATCAAAGAATTAATGATAAATTAATAATTAATTGCTTAATTTTCACTTAATTAACTTCCCACGCTATACCCCTACAAACCTAGCAAACCACTACAACACTATAAATAACTATTAGCATTAATGAAAAATTATAACTCACTTAAAATTGCAAAATGTATTAAAAAATATTGTTAAATTATACAAATAATAATAACACGTAAATGTAATATATGACCTAAAACACATTAACATAATTTAAAAAAAATATTATATTGAAAACAATATTACCAGTAATGCTATTCTTAACAACGATATTACTTACCTGAAAAAATTGATATTCTTGACAACGATATTTCTGCATCATGATAATTTTGTATCACAAAATCTTTTTCCCGATAGTTTTGTATCCTGACTTGATATTTTGTCCAAATACCATCTCAGTAGCAGCCAAGGAAGTACACCCCATTAAAACACTGTGAGGAAATTAATTCTTAAGTCAGGAGGACCTGAAGACTTATGTGTATCATATAGAGCTGTAGCACTGTTGAATTCGAACTTAAAAATGTTCACCAATGTCTTGGCGAATAGACTTGCACACCATCTACCATATTCGCTGCACTCAGCTCAATCTGATTGTATGCCTAATAGACAGAGAGCTAATAACATTAGGTGGGTCCTTCACCAAAATTTGAATTCCATTTCAAACCACCATAGAGTTTACAAAAAATTCCAGGTCAGTCATAGCTTCTCAAGAATAGTTATGGAGATCTTTGTGAATTCCTTGTTAGCAAGTTTCAATTTGCACATATTTAAATTGCACTGCAAATGGATTTTCACTTTTAACTTTTACTTCTCAGTGGGAAAACATTTTACCCAATAAAGAAATTCCTCTTAATATACACCACACCAATTATGGGGTAGTGCAACTTCATTACCATCTTGGAAATTAATTTTCACCTGCCCCTTTCAGGAGTAAATGGTTAACAGTCAATACGGTGGAACTGCACCTGCTGCAAGTTTGTGTGTACACACAATTCTGTAAGATTACAAGTGGTCACATATTTAGGCAAGAATCCACAAACTTTCCTGGTGCTGTATTATACATAGGGCATACTGTCCCTGTTTGCTTCATGGTGCACCTTTAACTAGGTTCGTCAGGTGCAAATAGGAACCTTGCGCCTTATTACGGATAACATGCTCCCCCCCAGGGTAGTCGCAAACGTGCAACTGCCATCGGGGCAATGCATTACTGAAAGACAAAGCAGCTTTTTGAAGTAGTTGCTCTTGGTGGGGTGCAATTACTGTGCACCACCTCTTTGTGGCATACAATCAGTGTAAATTTTGACTGACTCTTTGGCTCCGTGCCTGTCCATAATATAGTGCGGGCGCAGAGACAAAGGGGCCGATTCCGATTTCGGCCGGTAGGGCACCGAATTGGATTCGGCTTAACCAGATCCGATTCGGAGCCCTCTTTCCCGACCGATTCGTACGTGCGTCCGGCCGAGCGAGTACGATGCGAGCGCACGCGAAATCGCCGACCGACTTGTTCGCGGGTCCGAACCGCTCCGACCGACTCGCACAGACACGACTCGCACCGCGCAATGGAGACGTTCCCCGGCCGGGCAAGTACGATGCGCGCCTCGAGCAGTCCGACCGACTAGCGCCGTCCGGCTTGAAAGAGCAGTCGTAGCCAGACTTTGGGGGTCCGTGTCGGACCCCGCCTGTACGCGTAAGCCGCGCGAGTCGCACACAGGGGGACCCATGGGTCCCCCTACCTGTGCATGTATGCCGCGAGTCGTATCGAGGCGTACCCGCTGTAGGGGGCGCCCTTGTTCGCCTCGCACCCATTGAGTCAATGGGAGCCCGCGTACGCGTTGTACGTCCGGCTCCCATTGACTTCAATGGGAGTCCGACCGACTCGAGTCCGATTGTATGCGTGCGCATCGTACTCATTCAGTCGTACTGCCAGAGTCCGATTCGGTCGGAAATCTCTCCGGGTCCGGCTCGGTCGGAGTGATTTCCGGCCTGAATCGGAATCGGCCCCAACGTGTTTGCCTCATTAGCATGGGCTACACCCCTATGCAGATGAGGAAATGCCCTTTTCTGACTGCAGTGATGCTACATGTGTGCTGGCTCCTACTGTATTACAGAAAAAGTTACACAATTATCTGTGGCTCAGATTTGCTCACACAGAATTGAGTGTAAATCTTATGTGTGAGTACTTCCCTTTTTGAGTGTAACTTTATGTTTTTAGAGTTACAAACATACATACAGTTCAATGAAGCTAGCTAGGTATTCAAATACCTTCATGAACTGAGCCCTTACAGAGTAGTAGAATTTTGCTATTTTGTATCAGGCTACTCACTGAAAAATGTTTTAAAAAAATTGAAGAGGAAAAATAGAGAATACAATTTATTATATAACTGTTAACTGATTTAGTCATTCCACCTTTTCCTATGTTGCACATCAGTTTTTTTGTTCAAGTTTAACTTGGATAAATAAATCTGTTATATAAATTTCCTGGCCCCACTTGCCAGGCTGATTTGCATGAGAGGCTAAGGTTCATGCACGTGTTTTTGACAAAACGTATTAATTTGTCCTGATGTATCGTTTTCTACAAAAGTCATAATACCTTTGTATCAAATTAGTAAAATCATGCAGATTATAGTTTTTAGGTCTTGCCTCCTAGACAGCGCATGGTCTGTCTATATTGAGATGTAGTGTTAGCTTACACTCGGCTTAGAGTTCACCCATTGCTTGCCATTGGTTGGCTTAATTGTCACTCTGATTCTCTTGCTTCTTCTTTGTTAGCTTCCTATTAATGGGATTTACTATCTCTTCCTGTGTTTGTCCCTCCCCTGGAGCAGAGATGAATTTCTAGTGCCCTTCCGCTGTTCATTTTTTAAGCATTACTTTTGTCCCATAAGTGCATGTAGTTTCCAACTCTCTTCCTTAATGTGTTTTTGTTTCCCTTCAGTGTTGCACTCTCTCTCTTACACTTGTGCTTATACCCCATCTGCTTTCAATTGCTCTCTCACCTGTTTACTTTTCCTCTCCCCATGGTCCACGGTGCTCTCTCTACCATCACCCATGCCCCATGTTGATTTCACCATTCACTCTGAGTTGCTTTCTCCACCCTCCTGTTGGTTCCTCTACCCTCCTGCTGCTTCCCCCACCCCGTCCTCCGTGACTCCACCCCTGCCCTCTGTACTGCTTAAGGCCCCTCGCACTCAACATTGCTGTCTCTCGTCCATGTTTCTCCCTTTTGGCTTGTCTCCCTGAGAGTAGAGAAAATATAACTTCCCCTTGGAAACCAGATGACCAATGCTCACCAACTTTCTGACATACGATACACACAATACATGCAATACTATACCAGGTCAGAACATATCAGCCCCACTTGTTAATGTACCACCAAAGTCGAGATGTAGCGTTAAAGGATTATTTAATTTGTTAAAAACCACATATTATATCACTGTATACTCTTGAAAATTCATAGCACATAAAAAAGAAAAAGAAAATTCATGTATAGCATGCAATATGCGTTAAATACAATATACACTAATGTTAAAATCCAACGAAATATCCACAGTAATAGACAACAAGAGAAAAAAAAGAGAACAAATATGAACAGGGGACCCTTTTTGCACAGTTCTAAACGTGCTGTTGCATAGGCTGATCCAACACTATACATCAAGTTTGTATCCTGGTAGGTATTCCAATCTATTCCTTCCCAAGATTCCTTGTGATCGGATTCAGAATTGATCGGCGTCGACGCGTTTCGGTGGTAAGTCACTCTATTTAAAAACCACCTTCTTCAGGACACAAAAATAAAGGATTTTTTCCTCCTTGGAGGGCTAACAGAATTTATAGTCTATATAGGGAAAGGAAAACATATAAAGAGGGATTTTAATTTCTATATTTTCTGAGCCACTATCCCCCCTCCCCAAACTCAAGTTTATTAGTCATCTTTATAGAAGATTCAAGACGCCACTCAAAATTCATAATACTTTTCTACTTTTGAACAAATCCCTTTACGCTAGATCTCTATTTCTGATGGTTTCATAAAACCCAAAATTTCTAAAACAGTGGCATCACCCTTACATTCACGCTCAACATGCATCCAAGTTCATACATATTTGTAGAGATATACACTCACCACTCTTAGTGTAGTGTATCCAAAGTATAGAGAATAATTATCTGTGGCATCTGTTTTCACAATATTGCCGCAGTCTGGCCACGTTTTCACTGTAGTATTATTTTTCAGATAAAGGGAGAAGGGTTATTCTCAATCAAATTTATGCTTATTCTTTAATCTAGGCTCCTTCTCATGTAGATAAACTACAAAAATCTTACCTCCCAAAAGTCACTTTTATGCATGGATGGACATATCGTCCTATCTTTATCCTGGGAAACTAGTTCTTCTAGTTCTTCCTGCCATGAAGTAGTGGCAAATATATATTGCTTGCAATTTCAAGCCCAAAGGTTGAGTGTCAATAAGTTGATAATAATTTTCTAAAAGAAACAAACATATCATGTTTTAAAATGGTGGACTTATTAATCAGATGGGAAAAGTGCTTCTTTTTCTGACTAGTATATTTAATCAGCAACATCCTTTGGCCGCTCGTGACCCCTATTTATTCTAGAATTGTACATTCTGGGTCTCTTACGTTTTCATTAAAAGATAGGCCCAATCTCAGTATATGGGTTAAGTTTAAAAATGTATTTATTAAATAGGGGCTACCCAAGGCCCTGCATTTCTCTACCTCCTCCTGTGCATAACCACGCCCTCGAGTTGGAGATATATGCCGGTCTTACTTAATATCCCGTTATAGTTGCAGCCATCTATTACGTACTTGTTCCCCATAGGATAGGGAAAATATCCAGGTTTCTAACTAGCGTACCGCTATTGTTCAAAAAGCGGTACTTACCACAAATGGGTAAAGGATTTCCCCATAGATCGCTTGCTATTTTTGGAATCGTCTGTATTCCCCTTCTTTTGAACCCACGGGGAATACTCGCTGCCAATCTCTAATTAAGCAGAAAAGCCCCATTATCTAAGGCGACCCTTACGAGGCGCAGTCCTCCCTAAAACCCAGCTCACCTTTACAACGGCGCATCCGCGTCCATTCCAATGCAGGTGAGTTGTCTGCGCCCTTCTTTGTATTTAAAGCTTACATGGCCCGGAAGACGTCCTCTATTGCGTCTTCCCAGCTTCCCCATCACGTTATTACTTCGCGTATATGGCGGCCATATTGAAGTGGATAGGGTTAAGCATAAAATTGTATGTTTTTAAAACTCACTGATTCCAGATATATATTTATATAAAGTCGATTTTTCTAATCTAATTTTTAAATATTGCTAACACTTTTTATTCAATGCTGCCCTGCAATCTTCCTTTCGCCTCCCATTCCTTTACATAATCTATTTCGGCGGCCATCTTATAGTGGGGAACCTTATTTCGTGTCATCTCTAGAATATAATGAGATGAGACGTATTGTTTAATGTTGGGGCCATTAGTCTCCAAATATCCCATTATCTACACCTTTATGCAAAAGGTGATTATATTGCTCAATTAGTCAGTGTATACAAATATGTGTCTCTAGGGCTCCTAAATAGCATCTTCATTTGTTTTTAAGGAAGTATTGTGCAGAAAAGGGATGATAAACTCCTTCCTAGAGTGATCTAAGATTCTAAATATTATAGGTTCTCTGTTTATCCTACAATTATTTTCTCCTAATCTTCCCTGCTATTTAGGCCACATTTAATGGTGTCAAATTTAATAATAAACCACTGCTCCCTTAGTTTTCTTCTATTGTCCTTATTTCCACCCCTTCTCTGGTCTTTAATTTTTTCTAAGATTATCCATCTGATCTCTGCTGGACCATGTTTTTTTTCCATCCAATGACTGACCAAGGGTGCGTTATCTTTTTTGGTGTTAATAGCGGACCTATGCTCACATAGTCGTTGCCTGAATTCTCTACCCATCTCACCTATATACCCTAGACCACAGGGGCAAAGTAAAAGGTATATGATGTTTTTGCTTCTGCAGGTGTTAAGAATGGTGATCTTGTGCGTGACCCCATTAAGGGATACTTCCTTTGTCACCACACACTGATCACATATGCTGCAGTTTCCGCACCTGTGATTACCTATGGCTTTCCCCCCTCCTAATGTCCTTTGTGTCTCATTGTGATCTTCTCTATAGGCGAATACAAGAGAGTTTCTCAAATTCTTATTTTTCCTGAAGGCATAAAGGGGTTTAGGGAGACTATTGCTCTCCCAATCATTAAGAATTTTCCAATTACGATTAATGATATTTCTCAGTTTGTTGCTGATTGTTGAAAACTGACTGACCAACACTAATTTGTCCTGGGATTTGTCTTTTCTGCCTCCCTGAAAGAGACTCTCCCTATCAAAAAATCTGGCCCTCTTGAAAGAGTGATTGATTAGCTTTTTTGGGTATCCTCTTTCATTTAATTTTTTCTTTAGCCTCTCTGAATGAGTATAGAAATCATTTAACGAGGTACAATTTCTGAGAAGGCGCAGGAATTCCCCAAAGGGGATATTGTCCTTCTGGCTTTTGGGGTGGTGGCTACTATAACGTAGAAGTGTATTTTTATCGGTTGGCTTAATGTTTAATTCTACTTCTAGATGCCCGTCACAGTGTTTAATAGTGATGTCCAAAAAGTTCACACTGTTGTTACTAATATGTGCTGTGAATCTCAAGTTGTTATCTCCCAAATTAAGCCATGATAAAAACTCATAAAGCTGTTCTTTCGGGCCACGCCAGATGAAGAAAATGTTGTCGATAAAACAACGCTAGTTGTAAACATTTTCATAGAAGGTGGAGATTTCGTTATATATGTGTTTGTCTTTAAAGGCTCCCACATAGATCCATGCCAGACTGGGGGCACAGGTGGCCCCCATGCTGGTCCCTTTGAGTTGTAAATAAAGATCTTCTTTAAAAAGGAAAATGTTGTTAAGGAGAACCATTGATATACACTTCAGGATGAACTCCTTATTGGCCCCCGGTATATGTGATTTTTCCAGGGTCTGTCTCACCTCCTCAATGGTGTCTAGCTGGGGTATATTTGTATATAGTGCCTCGATGTCGAGGGTCACCATATACTCAATTTGACTGTTGAAATCCAGGCATTCAATTTTGCTGACCATGTCAGCTGTGTCCTTCAAATAGGATTTTTGTTTTTGTACCAGGGGCTTTAAAAACACATCTGCATATTTGCTTAATGGTTCTAATTGTGAGTCAATGGATGCCACTATAGGTCTGAGGGGAGGGTCTAGAAGATTTTTGGTCATTTGCGGGAGTCCATAAAAAGCTGGAATTTTAGGATTCCTGTTGTTTAAAAATTGGTACTCCTCTGTGCTGATCCATTCTTCATTTTTTGCTAATTCTAGCAAACCGCACACCTCCTCATTCAATCTTTCTAGTCGTGCGTTAGAGACCCTTTGATAGTGTTGAGGGTTGGAGAGGAGTGCAAGTGCTCTGCGCTCGTAGTCTTGTGTATCAAAAACTACAACTCCTCCCCCCTTGTCAGCTGGCTTGATTGTAATACTTTTGTCAGCTGCTAAGGACTCTATCGCCTTTCTTTGATCTCTAGACACATTATAAGTTTGATGGTGTTTCTCTTTAAGAAGATTGTTCACTTCCATCTTTACTACAGCTTCAAAGGTCTCTACATTTTTTCCTACTAGACCTAAACTAGGGGTAAAAGTTGATTTCGGTCGGAGTCTTGAATCTTGGTTTCAATCTCTTTCTGGCCTATCCTCAAAGAATCGACGCAGTCTCACCTTTCTAAAGAAAGCTCGAAGGTCTTTTTCCATTTGAAATTTGTTGATACCTGCTGTAGGGACAAAACTAAGGGGCATATTAACAAGGGCTGGCAATAACATTATCGGCGCTTTAGCGTCCGTTTTCGGGCGAAAAGCGGCAAAAATTTTATCGCAATATCATCAAGGACACGGTAGCGCGTGTTTCCTTGACTTAGCGCCCGTTTCCAGCACGCCTAACTTCGCATCTCTAATGAGATGCAAAGTGGGCGTCACTGGGCGTACCCCTGATGGACTACCTTGTTAAATATCGCGAAATGTACATTGCGATATTTACAAGGAGGCCCACGCATTTTTCCAAAAACTAACGTCTGCAGAAATGCAGACTTACCTATACCTAACAATGGGGGTGGATTATGCTGATACAACCACAGGGTCGTATCAGCAAGGTTATCGCCGTTTTCCATGGAACATCGCTGAAAAACCAGCGATGTTCCATGGAAAACACCGCTATCGCTGGAAAATTATCGCCATTGCGCTATGCGTTGTTGATACAGCGATAGCATGGCGATAATTGCCAGCGATAGCCGGCGATAAATAATTTCTCGCTAAGAGCGGCCAGCGATAATTATCGCTGTCGCTTGATAATATGCCCCTAAATCCCCTCCTTAGAACCTCCTCGTCTACTCTACTGAGGCCCCTCTTAGAGAGGTTGATTATAGGTGTTTTGTCTCCCGCCAGAATGTCTGGCTCCTTGTCCTTCTATACTCCTGTGGTTGTTGGTTTCTGGTATATTCCTGTGGTTGTTGGTTCCTCCCGGTTTGGTTCCTCACTAGGTTTCCTCTGCCTCTGTTTGTATAACTCCTCTGGTTCCTTTTGTATCTTGCTTCTAAAAAACCCTCATAATCTTTATCTGACCCCTGCATGGATCCCTCTTCTCTGTTTAGCAAATCCTCCTCACTACTGGAGCCAGATGTATCCGAAAAATTGACGTGTTTAGGACGCCTTTGGTCAAAAAACCTAGCGCTGGGTGGTCTTTCCCATTGTTGCTCCTGTTTTTCGCTGTAGTAGTCTTTTCTTAAGTAGGGATATACTGTCTCATAATTGAATCTACTCATATCTTTTCTCAATTTGGTTGTCTTTTTATTTGTTAAATACTCTCGATACGCATGAATGTCTTGATTGATCTCATCTAACTTTCTTTTGGCCTCATCTAGGGCATTGCCCTCTTTCAAAATTGTTTCTAATTCTTCTATCTCTCGTTTTTCTATGAGGATGGTTTCCTGTGCAGTCTCTATAATGAGTAGCATCCAGTCCCTACTACATCGGTTGGCAATTAAAGTCCAAGTATCTAAAAATCTTTTATTTTCTATGAATAGCCTAGGCTCATTCCTTACTTGTAGTCCTATTGGGATCGTTCCTGATTTGCAATATTCTATCAGAAAGTTTGAATGAAGTTCTGTTCTGATCATTTTCTTTTTTAAATTCATTAATTTATTCCATTTCTCACCTCCATTAGGGATGATTGTTACATTATAGCCATTTTTATTGCTTGTGCTCAATATTTTATTTAATTGGTCGTCACTAAAGCCAAAGGTTTTTAGTGAATCCATCTTACACTGAATCAGTGTACCTCTCCGACCAAACTTTTTGTGCAACGTAGTTATTAAACTAGAGAGGTGGCCCCACTGCCAAAGGGAACAGGGCACTACTAAACAGTAGAGAAAATATAACTTCCCCTTGGAAACCAGATGTCCAATGCTCACCAACTTTCTCACATACGATACACGCAATACATGCAATACTATACCAGGTCAGAACATATCAGCCCCACTTGTTAATGTACCACCAAAGTCGAGATGTAGCGTTAAAGGATTATTTAATTGGTTAAAAACCACATATTATATCACAGTATACTCTTGAAAATTCATAGCACATAAAAAAGAAAAAGAAAATTCATGTATAGCATGCAATATGCGATAAAATACAATATACACTAATGTTAAAATCCAACGAAATATCCACAGTAATAGACAACAAGAGAAAAAAAAGAGAACAAATATGAACAGGGGACCCTTTTTGCTCAGTTCTAAACGAGCTGTTGCATAGGCTGATCCAACATTAAACATTAAGTTTGTATCCTGGTAGGTATTCCAATGTATTCCTTCCCAAGATTCCTTGTGATCGGATTCAGAATTGATCGGCGTCGACGCGTTTCGGTGGTAAGTCACTCTATTTAAAAACCACCTTTATCAGGACACAAAAATAAGGGAATTTTTCCTCCTTGGAGTGCTAACAGAATTTATAGTCAATATAGGGAAAGGAAAACATATAAAGAGTGATTTTAATTTCTATATTTTCTGAGCCACTATCCCCCATTACCCCCCAAACTCAAGTTTATTAGTCATCTTTATAGAAGATTCAAGACCACACTCAAAATTCATAATACTTTTCTACTTTTGAACAAATCTGTTTATGCGTGATCTCTATTTCTGATGGTTACATAAAACCCAACATTTCTAAAACAATGGCATCACCCTTACATTCACGCTCAACATGCATCCAAGTTCATACATATTTGTAGAGATATACACTCAGCACTCTTAGTGTAGTGTATCCAAGTATAGAGAATAATTATCTGTGGCATCTGTTTTCTCAATATTGCCGCAGTCTGGCCACGTTTTCACTGTAGTATTATTTCTAAGTAAAGGGAGAAGGATTATTCTCAATACAATTTATGCTTATTCTTTAATCTAGGCTCCTTCTCATGTAGATAAACTACAAAAATCTTACCTCCCAAAAGTCACTTTTATGCATGGATGGACATATCATCCTATCTTTATCCAGGGAAACTAGTTCTTCTAGTTCTTCCTGCCATGAAGTAGTGGCAAATATATATTGCTTGCAATTTCAAGCCCAAAGTTTGAGTGGCAATAAGTTGATAATAATTTTCTAAAAGAAACAAATATATCATGTTTTAAAATGGTGGACTTATTAATCAGATGGGAAAAGCACTTCTTTTTCTGACTAGTATATTTAATCAGCAACATCCTTTGGCCGCTCGTGACCCCTATTTATTCTAGAATTGTACATTCTGGGTCTCTTACGTTTTCATTAAAAGATAGGCCCAATCTCAGTATATGGGTTAAGTTTAAAAATGTATTTATTAAATAGGGGCTACCCAAGGCCCTGCATTTCTCTACCTCCTCCTGTGCATAACCATGCCCTCGAGTTGGAGATATATGCCGGTCTTACTTATTATCCCGTTATAGTTGCAGCCATCTATTACGTACTTGTTCCCCATACGATAGGGAAAATATCCAAGTTTCTAAGTAGCGTACCGCTATTGTTCAAAAAGCGGTACTTACCCCAAATGGGTAAAGGATTTCCCCATAAATCGCTTGCTATTTTTGGAATCGTCTGTATTCCCCTTCTTTTGAACCCACGGGGAATACTCGCTGCCAATCTCTAATTAAGCAGAAAAGCCCCATTTCTAAGGCGACCCTTACGAGGCGCGGTCCTCCCCAAAACCCAGCTCACCGTTACAACGGCGCATCCGCGTCCATTTCAATGCAGGTGAGTTGTCTGCGCCCTTCTTTGTATTTAAAGCCTACATGGCCCGGAAGACGTCCTCTATCGCGTCTTCCCAGCTTCCCCATTGCGTTATTACTTCGCGTATATGGCGGCCATATTGAAGTGGATAGAGTTAAGCATAAAATCGTATGTTTTTAAAACTCACTGACTCCAGATATATATTTATATAAAGTCGATTTTTCTAATCTAATTTTTAAATATTGCTAACACTTTTTATTCGATGCTGCCCGCAATCTTCCTTTCGCCTCCCATTTTCCTTTATATAATCTATTTCGGCGGCCATCTTATAGTGGGGAACCTTATTTCGTGTCATCTCTAGAATATAATGAGATGACACGTACTGTTTAATGTTTGGGCCATTAGTCTCCAAATATCCCATTATCTACAGCTTTATGTAAAAGGTGATTATATTGCTCAATTAGTCAGTGTATATAAAAATGTGTGTCTAGGGCTCCTAAATAGCATCTTCATAAAACGTCTCTAAGTGGTTTGTTTTTAAGGCAGTATTGTGCAGAAAAGGGATGATAAACTCCTTTCTAGAGTGATCTAAGATTCTAAATATTATAGGTGCTCTGTTTATCCTACAATTATTTTCTCCCAATCTTCTCTGCTATTTAGGCCACATTTAATGGTGTCAAATTTAATAATAAACCACTGCTCCCTTAGTTTTCTTCTATTGTCCTTATTTCCACCCCTTCTCTGGTCTTCAATTTTTTCTAAGATTATCCATCTGATCTGTGCTGGCCCATGTTTTTTTTCCATGCAATGACTGACCAAGGGTGCATTATCTTTTTTGGTGTTAATAGCGGACCTATGCTCACATAGTCGTTGCCTGAATTCTCTACACGTCTCCCTGAGAACCTGAGGATATTTAGCCCTGCTTCACAGGGGAGCAAATGACGTCCGCAAATTTTGCATCAACTTTGTGGGGAATAGATACTGCATTTAAGACAAAGACCAACAATCACGGCATGGGAAATCAAAGTGGAGGAGTCAGACCCTCTGCTTTCTTTCACTGAAGTGCACAAGCCTCCTCTCTGACATGGAACATTAGCTGTGCTCCTGACCGCCCAGAGATGTTGCAGAGTAGGTGCCACAGAAGACCAAAGCAGACGCTCCTTCTTTCTGCTGCACAGGATTTTAGATTTGACCCCACAGACTCCACAGTTTTACAACATCACAATTTTTAGGTTTCCTATGAGACAGCTTTTAGCTGTCTGTAGGCAAATGCCTCGTGGACCACAGTGCTTCAAGTCAGATGGAAAAGGTGGTGGGGTCCCTAAAAAGGGGTGTGGTGTAAGTAATTAAAGGCATGGCTTAAAACATGTGAACTACATTCTTCTGTATTGCACTATTACACAGCATGCTGACTGACCAGCATTTAGGTGCCTCTTTTTGAGTTTTCTGTTATTGCATTCAGATATATTACAAGAACTAACATATGGCTAAAACAGGCCTGACATTGACTTTGTGAGTGCTTGTTAGCAGTTTGTAATGAGTAACAACAATGATTTGATGTAAATAATTAGAACCGGTAATTGCAATTGGTACATATGAGACCATCACTGTGTGCACTGGAGAGAGGCCAAGGATTGAATAAGCATATAATCTGAACACTGTCATGGCTCACTGACTCAGACTGTCTTTAGCCTCAGCTCCAGGACTCTAAATCGTGCCCACAATCAGAGCTCACCCTGACCCCTAAATGTGACTGAGCTCACATGTATCATACAAGCATTAGAAAACTCAATAGCTCACCTGTTTAGAGTTGAGACCACTTGGCTTTTGCCAATACTTAGTAAAGTAAGTATAATTACATGTAGGTACAATTACAATTACATCGTTGGTTGAGATACAATGCAAAATTGCACTAAAGCAAAGAGCCTTTACAAATGCTAACAAAGTGAAAGTCTTTACTTACACAAAATATGCAATGTATATACAGTAACGCATTGCTAAAACCATTGGAAAAGCTAATAGGTGTAAATGCAAGGCCTATTGGCTTTGCCAATTTTAGCATGTGCTTAACAGAACATCAGCCTAATGCATTGTGTCTATGCTTCTTTTTTGCTCATGTACCTTCTTCAACTGATTCAATATATTACTTACAGAATCTTAAACATTTCTTTCCAAATGTTCATAAAATCTGTTGTTAATAAACTATTACATGTTGGAAATGACAAATATAACGTTCGTTTTAGCAAAACATAACGTTACATATTAAGACACTCGTTAAGATTAAGTGAAAACAAACATGGAAAACATTAATTATGGCCGCATACTTCCACATAATATATTCTGCCATTTAAACAAAAGAGAGTTTGACTTTTCGTCGTCATTTAATGGAATGAAACCTGGTTAAATCTTCTTAAGACCCCCTTGACAAATGTCATCACCTTACCTTCGCTTACAGCTGTCTCAGCATTTGGTGAACATATCAGGAGGTAATTAAGTCTTCCGCTCACCCAGAGGTGAAGAATGCTTGAAGGGCCATCAACATCTACGAGTAAGAGATACCACTGCATTTTAGCTGGTGTTAAAGAATGTTACAGCCAAGAATGGGAAAAACAATTAATCAAAATACATCTAATTTACTTTTCATACCCTTGAATCTTTTTAACCAACATATCCACATAAGGAGCATGCCTTTTCACATATGTGAAAACGACATTTACAGAACTTCATTAAACCTGCCTGTATCTGGTGAGCTCCTTCTAGCAAACCACATTTTGCCAAAACAAAATCAGTAACAGCCAGGCCAGAACTTGGATCAAATAAAATTACTTGGACCTTAACAAACCATAAACTTGTGCCCCATCTTAAAATAATTTGTGAGAAAGGCAAACGAGAGATGTGAGTTATCGAATATCAGACGTGTGCATTAATCGGAGACCAGTTCCACCAATCTTATACTCTAGTTGTAGCACAAGGTGCCCCACTACTGTTGCTATATCAAGAGGAGTTTGTTTGGCTTTCTCCTTCATAAGGGAAGCAAAATGTCAGCTTACCCAAGTATCCACAGCAGTCTTTGGAACAGCATCCATCTCAATAACTACAAGAACGTACTTGAAAGATGCTCTAGAAATCAGAGGTGGCTTGATAATGCAGTACTGCTACACAACCAGTGTGCCCCAGGTTGAAGCATGTGTTCACATCAATGCTTCACCATGTGGGGCAGAGGGTATCTATCATTCCTGCAGGGCTGTCCTTCCTTGTGTTTTAGCTATTTGCTTACCAAGTTTACCTAGCGAAGTTGGAGAAGTTGCTTTTAAAATGTTACTTGGAACCACTGAGATGGATGAAGTGCCAGAGACTGCAGTGGACACTCCCGAAAGCTGGCGGCTTCTTTCCATTCAATACTGTGCGTGAGAAGTGAACGACTTTTATCTGAAGAGCCATGGTTAGTTTTCAGGAATAAAAAACCCCAAGGTATAGTGTACTGCTGCAGGGAAAATGAAAAGTGCACTATATTTGTGGCCACAAAGCCCTTTTCTGTCTTAATATGTTAGTCGCCCCTGTCACTGGAAGGGGAACAGTTTCATAGAACCTGCAAGAGAAGATCAAACAATGTGAAGTCATCCAGAGCATCCAAAAACCTTGAAAAAGCAAACAAGAGAAATATTTCATCAGAAGTGCTTTCTGTTCTTCAGCTTCACCACAGCATCTCATCCAACCTATCTAACCCCATAACGTCACTGCAAAATGAAGTCTTGGGACCTCCCTCAACTAATACTCCAATTTTATACACCCCAGAAGTTGTAACAAAAAGTAGACAGACTTCCCTTAAAGAAAACATTTGCAGCATTTAGAAGTAGCAAAACAGTTAAAAAGTCAAAAACACAATAGAAATCCCACTCCACTTTAGAAAACAAGAGTGAAGTTTAATTTAAAAAAAAGTAATATCAAAATGATGAAAGTCCAATAAGGGGAACTAGAGATATGAATTGTTAAAGATTTAGGTGAAAATAGCGCAAAGATCGCAAATGCCAGTAGTCGCTGTAGACCAGGACCTAGGCACAATTTGAGGCGGTGCGCAATGGAGCGCGAGGGATATAGCAAGTAAATTGGCCCTGCTAGGGCCTGAAAGTAGTGATGTTCCAAAAACTTTCTAAGCCCCAATCAGAAAAAGGACTTTGTTGCTTTTCTGAAGAAAACATCTTCCCCCGTGAGGACAAACCTGTAATTCAGGCAGTGAATGTGCTGGTCGGATACTTTCTGGGGTAGCTCTGGAGCTTGGGAGAAAAAGTTTTGAAGAAGTTCCAAAACTTAGTTTTATAAACAAATTTTTATTGGTTTCTTGCAGTTACAACAGGACACATTGAAAGCCGACACAAGCCCCTAGTAGAGGCTAAGACCATCACAATTATAGTAATAACAGCGGGCAACATCTAATAGAAAAGAAATTACATCAGTCTCACAACAACTTCCTCACAATGAGTCCGCACCTGCCGCCCGAAACCACTTACTCCATATTTTACTGTGTTTAACCAGATATCCTCATGCCTCGTACACTGGTTTCTCTTGGTGGGCACACTAGTCCACTCTGTGTCTCCATTGTGACATTGTCGGGGGCTTCGAAGCTTTCCAGTGAGCCGCAATGTCACTCTTGGCCTCCAACAGTGCTGTCTCCAGTAATGTCCGGTCCGCACGGGTCCCCCCTGCACCCTCAAGTACCTCCACTAGCATCAATAGCAGGGAAGGTTCTATCTCAAGGTTTAAGACTTCAGAGAGTTCAGTGACCATTCTTTCCTAGTATATTGTGTTATTCTAGGACAGGACCACGTCATATGAAAAAATCAACAGGGACGTGTGAGCAATGAAAGCATGCAGGGCTGGCAAGTAATCCTGCTCTGTATAACCTGTCGGAGGACAGGTATGCACTATGCAGATAGTATGTTTGCACTAGACATAGCCGTGATGATATGGTGAGCACTTTGGGGGGCATTAGGGCATCTCGCTAACCTGCATCGTCTAGAGGACAGAGCCGACCCTCTCAGCATGTTTTGAGAGCCGTCAATGTGCCTGGGGCATTAATGCTCAGCATGCAATACATTTTGGATACACTCACTTTGGTCAACACTCCCATCATGACTTTCACTTCTATCAGGTTGAATTCCGGAATCGAAGTGCCAGGGGAACGTTCACCCACAATGCATGCCACAGTTGCAATTACTTATGGAATTGCATTCTGCACAGAGAGTGCGCCTGTTGGAACTCCTGAAAGGAAGACATGTGGGTGCCTTTCCAAACATTCCCCAGTAGCGTAATACAGATGGTGTACCATAGACCAAACCCTCACAGTGTTGCCACCACTCTCAATCATGCACCATGCCAAAACTTCTTTTGGTGCCCAGTATAACTCACGGGGAGCACTTAGAGACTCTCAGGGTGTCAGACTGATGGCAACAGCAAACACCAGTCCAGTTCCATTTGACACTGGTCCACTAGGATACTTCAAAGAAATGTTCTCTTTAGTTTTTATGTAACTGAAGCCACCAAAGGGATTAGTCTTATGGTCTTTAGAAATCTTTCTGTGCGTAGATTGCAAATGGAAGGGGTCCAAACTCCTCAGGTCCTTGTCACAGATCAGAGATGCCAAGTGCAGTAGGATCAGTCTGCCTTGTGTCCATTTGCAATTCTAGCAGTGTTCTGAGGAAAGCTGGGTAAGGTCCAGCTTTGTAGGGTTCATGAGCCTATGGACGGGGTACACCCAAAGACACTCCTAGTTCCTCTCTGACCTATAGAGTAAAGGTTGCTAGTCTCTCACCCACCCATTTTTGCAGTAGTTCCTGTTTGCTTCACTGCAAACATGCCCAAAATGCAATGTGTCCGGGCAAATCTATGATGGCAAAGGTCTATGGCCACACTAAAAACCTGGGCGCTTAACCTGGGGATGTGAGCGTGGAGTGTGCTATGGTAATCGTAGTGTCTTCCAACATCAAACACTCAAAGCCAGTTTGATGCAGGCACTGTAACCACAACAAACCCAGAGACAGAATAATTGCCCCAGCATCTGTTTGTTCCCTTTAAAGAGCGCAAACCTACTACAAGAGCTTCAGACAGTCCTGTCTTGCAGAGTTTGACACTGGGGTGTCAACAGGAGGGGCCAGTCCAATTCTGCATATTCTATTAAGCTAGGAGGACTAGTTCCCGCCCATTCCGATCAGCCTATTTTGTGCTCCTGAGAGAAATTCCAAATCTCATTCATACCTTATTTAAGGTTGAGCACTGACTAGGAGGAGCTAGAGAGCTAATGCAAATTAGCCTCCTGAAAGTCCAGGCAGGTAAAGGATATCTTACTAAAAGTTATGTTTCCTTAATATTTATTAAAAATCTGACTTCACCATTGAATTGGACTTTTAATAAATATTAAAAGAGTGGCTTAAATATGTTTCTAGTGGCACTCTTTCTCAAGTTAGCAGTATTAGTATTTTAATCTGCATTCTGGTTTTCTACATAGGAAAGCTAGATCTGCCACAATCAGATTGCTTTTTATACCTTGTAACTATAGGGACATGTTAACATTAATTGTCTACATGTTCCACTTTTAAATACCATGCACCTTACCATGTGGGCTACAAGGCCTACACAGCAGTAACCTACTAATATTTAAAATAGAAGTTTTTATCACCTGTCCATAAGAGTATTTTAACAGGCTGCACTGCAGGTTTTAACTGTAGCACTCAAGATACAATGATAGGCCTGAAGCCATGTGTTTCTTGTCACACTAGTTAATGGCCTGATAAGTACTGCATCAATAGGTGACATTTAACTTTCTATGTCATGTACAGGTTCTGCATCATATACTATAGCCTTTTAGGAAAGCTAAACATGTCAACCAGGGATTAGCCAATTACAACATTCTTTAAGGAATACAGCACATACACTGGGCACTGGAGAGCTGTTTTCGGTGTGCATAGTCTAAAAACCAGCAATAAAATTCATCCAAAAATAGCAGTCACCATTTAAGAAAGGGTCATTTTCTCACAATGATAAATTCCGAACACCTTAGTGCTGGAGGTAATCATTATTGCATCTGACACCTGACCCCTGTGGTGAGGGCCTAAGTAAGTTAACATCTGCCTACTGCAGAAACATAATGAGACTGTCCCAGTCAAAGTATGGCAGCCCTTCAGAGAAGTCCTGTGACTGTTCAAAGAGGCAATGGTCAACTGCTGTTGACCATGTTGTACCTGTGTCGTGTTTTGTGTGTCAGTAAAGATTAGTAAAACACTTTTTATTACATGAGTGCTAAACTATTGTTTTTGAAAATGCTTGGTTTTGAATGCTACTTCAATTATTCTAGCCTATTTACATGCTTCTAAAGCAGTAGGGGATCTGAGGATCACAGTAACACTAGTAATGTCACATGAAGAAATAATGTCACTGTGGTTATTGACTGTTCTCTGATCTGATAGCAAACATTTTGCACTAACATCCCCTTATGTATTTCAGATTGTGTTTATATATACATGTAAATCCGTGTTTTACTTCATGGATCGCAGATGCTCTGGTCATGTTCAATCAATCAATGAGGGGGATTGTAAGTGTGCTACTCACCCGTGAGGGTCTCAAGGCACTGGGGGGGGGGGGTCCGCAGGTCTGTTAGCTGAAGAGCCAGGTCTTGAGGGTCCTCTTGAAGGTGTTCAGGGAGGGGCGCGTCTGATGTCCGCCGGGAGCTCGTTCCAGGTTTTGGCCGCAATGTGAGAGAAGGATCTTCCGCCTGCCCTGACTCTGTGGATGCGCTGGGTTTCGGCTAGTGCAAGGTTGGAAGATCGGAGGTTTCTTTTGGGTACGTGGAAGTTGATTCTGTCGCTGAGGTATTTGGGTCCGGTGTTGTGTAGGCATTTGTAGGCGTGGGTGAGCATTTTGAAGGTGACTCTTTTCTCCACGGGGAGCCAGTGGAGCCTTCGTAGGTGTTGGCTGATGTGTTCGTGCCAGGGGATGCTGAGAACGAGTCTGGCGGCGGTGTTCTGTATCGTCTGGAGTTTGCAGAGTAGGGACTTGTTTATGCCGGCATAGAGTGCGTTTCCATAGCCAGTCTGCTGGTGATGAGTGCGTGAGTGACCGTCTTCCTTGACTCGGGGGGGTCCATTTGAAAGTCTTGCGGAGGATGCAGAGGGTGTTCAAGCAGCTGGAGGTGACGGCATTGACCTGTCGGTTCATGGTGAGGGATGAGTCGAGTACGATGCCGAGGTTTCTGGCGTGGTCCGAGGGGGTCGGTGGGCTTCCGAGGGCGGTCGGCCACCAGGTGTTGTCCCATGCTGAAGGGGTGGTTCCGAGGATGAGGACTTCTGTCTTCTCTGCGTTGAGCTTTAGGCAGCTATTGGTCATCCAGACTGCGACGTTCTGGAAGTTGAGTCTGGCGGTGGTGGGGTCTTTGGTGAGGAAGAGGATGAGCTGGGTGTCGTCAACGTAGGATACGATGTTGAGGCCGTGTTGTCAGACGATGGCGGTGAGGGGGGCCATGTAGATGTTGAAAAGGGTCGGGCTTAGAGATGACCCCTGTGGGACTCCGCAGGTGATTTCCGTGGGATCGGATAGGAAGGGTGGCAGTCTAATTCTTTGGCTTCTTCCGGTGAGGAATGATCTGATCCAGTCTAGGGCATTTCCTTGTATGCCCTGTCGTGTAGTCTGGTGATGAGTGTGCAGTGGTATACGAAGTGTGAACATTCATTGTCCCCTGTGGCATCATCATAATGGGATATAGGGTATATGTATTTAAGCATTGTGTAAAGCAACATTGCAAAACATACATTGAGTTCTAAAATCAGAAGCAGTTAGTGTTGCAATATTCAAGAACTTGAGTGCAACAATTGCGCCAATGCTAAGCAATTGTCTACCAGGATCGGGCAATTCCATTGGTCAGATGGGTTCAATGTCGTTTTGATATTGGTCGGATACAGTTAAAGCCAGTGTATACATTGCTTGGTACTCAGCACAATATTAACCAGTCTATTTGACCTAATTTGGTGCCTCTGGGTGTTCTGTGGTCAAACATGTTTGACAACTTCCAGAGCCTTGCTTCTGCAGACGCCCTTCAGGTGCATCATCTTTGTTGTGCTTGCAGCAGGGCCCACATGTGATAGCTAATGAGAAGGTGAGGCAAAGCCAATTCACAGACCCAAAGTACATTTTAGTAGGCCAGGGTTAAAAATACGTTCTCAGCGGCTGAATTAAATCTACACAATTCAAAATAAAAAGTATATTAAAGAAGCAATTGGGTAACATGTCAGGTGGAACAGAAAGACAACATAGTTAAGGACACAAGAGAGTCCCTTCTGTGTCGCCCGTGATTCTTGAGGGAAAGAGAAGCATGCATGTTTCCATTTGCCTTCCCTTTTACACACACACACATATGCTGAAAGGTAAGTAATGTACTGCAGATAGGATTCGGCATACATTGAAGTGTTTCTAGTGGCGATTTGCTCCGCTGTGTACCCAGTGCAAAATTAGCTCAAGTGGTCACTGGTGTTAGTCCCCTGGTCTCACTTTTGGGAACTGGCACTTATACTTTCATCATCAGACTTTGACACAAAGCAAGAAAGAAAGAGAAAGGCAAAATGACGAAAAACAGGAAGACACTGCTAAAGGGAAAAGGCCGAGGTGAAAAAGAACCCGCAAGAGTGAGATAGGGAGATAGTGAAGGGTGGTGGAGGAAAGGAGAATGAGCCTTGGTATTCGGCATAAGGTTGTTTTCAATTACTCATTTTATTAGATATGAAGGGAGGCTTTGTGTATCCGCATTGTGTGCCAGTAAGTTATAAGGTAAAAACCGGAGACTTCTCACTCAGTCTTCCTATAACCTAAAAAGATATCAATTAAAATGTGTTTTATTTGACAGTGTGTGTCACAAATATTTGCATTCCCTCAGCACACACCGCATGGTGTGTAGAGGGCGTAGGTGGCGTTTGTTCATCATTGTATTTTCACAAAAGTTACTTAAATACTAAGGGCCTGATTATGATGTTGGGTGGACCGTTGTGGTCTCGGGACCGACCGACTTCCGTTCGGCAGTGCCGACACCAGTATTACAATGCGACAGCACATAGTGCAGTCGCATACTCCCATTTCCCTATGGGAGCTTGTGCTGTGGCCGTAAACCGGCCGTAACACAAGCTCCCATGGTGCCTGCCACGCGGTGCAGGGATTAACAGAGGGGCACTATAGGTGCCCCCTCAGCCCCCAACTGGAGGCCACAGGGAGAAGGGGGCCCAGCTAGTGGCCCCAAAAGTCACTTTCCGACAGGCTTTCCATGTAGGAAAGTCCAACATGGAAAGCCTGTCGGAAACCGACATTGTAATCCCGACGGCAGACACGGCATCCTCAGGGATTATGGTGGGGCCTCCGACTGGCCAACGGGCTCCTTGAGTCCGTCGGAATCCAGCCGGAATGACTGGCCGTTTCACTTTCGACCGCGGCATTGTAATGCGGCGGTCGGAAGTGAAACCTACGATGTGGGTCGGAGGCTTTCCAACTCACATCGTAATCAGGCCCTAAATTGTTACTAAATTAGCATTTGGATGCTTGCACCTACGTTAGGATTCCATTTCTGGCTTTTTAGGAAAACTCAGAGAATTCATGGTGTAATCCTGGGACTGTGTGGCTGCTACTGATTCCCAGGAGTACTCACTCACATTCACAACAAATTATGCACAAAGAAATGTCAGAGTTGTAGATTTCTTCCGTGGAATTGCAATGCAAAAGGACATTTACATAAGGAAACTTTGCTTTGATTCTTCATGAGGAAAACGTTTGTTTTCAATGAGAAAAGCCTTCTCCCATATAAAAATAAACAGCTGACTTGAACTGAAGTATGAGCATGTTCAATGTGTGAAACTACATGAAAACGCTTGGTAAATGCCCCCAATCTGGCAAGACTTGGGGTCTTCTCCATTTGTAGTGTGGACCCTACCTGGAATGCCAACTTACCCCCACCTAGCTGTGGAATAAGGACATCCTTTTCGTGAGGTTTATATCTCCCCGATTCTGTAAATCAGGAATATAATATTGCCCTCTTCGGTGCGTTTATTTGTGCACCAAAGTTCACTTAGGTTTAAAATAGGTTTGTGAATCAGGCTATAAATTATTTTTAGACCACAGAAAAAACTATTTCACCACACCAGTACTGGACAAAGACAGAGTAGGCCCTTTAATTACCCATGTACAGCCACAAACAACACAGGCTAACTCTTCACCAACTTCGTACTGTTAACAGAAATTTTAAGTGAGAATGGTTGAAAAAGGATTGAAGACAGAACCACTTTGCTAAAGGCTGACACCAATCCATTCACGCAGAACATCCATACTATCCATATTATCGAATGCATCAATGTACAGCTTGGTTTGAACTGTGTCCGTCATTCTTTTCGTCTCTACATAGTTGCATCAAATGATCCAGTCTTCTTCTCTTAACAAGAATGGGGCTTTTGTATCTTTTTCTTTGGTTCAGACATTGAAAGGGTGCTGGCTATTCTTGTAAATTACCTATCCAATGATCAACATACAAAATATGCTTCTGAAACCGTCATCTTTTTGTCTAGCCTGCAACAGTGATATGCATAATTATGAATTATTACCAAACACTATAAAATGTGCAGACAGGTGTCATGCATGCTGTCACTAAGTCTTTACGAATTCCTCTTTTTGACAGTGTTTACGGCTGCCCGCTGGCTAAAAAGAGGAAAACGCAAGATAAGCAGCCTCAAGAACCCACCCCGAAAAGGAAACCGTTTGTAGCGAAGACGGACAAATTGTCTGCAGATGAATGCTACGAAACTGATGGGACCGAGGAAATGGACGAAAAGGAGGAGGAGGAGGACTACTCTGATGACAATGAGGACCAGGAGGAGGAGGATGAGGAAGAGGTAGACCGTGAGGAAGACGAAGAGGTTGACGATGAAGATGATGAAGATGAAGCAGAAGAAGTGGAGGAGGAAGATGAGGATGAGGAGGAAGACGAAGATGATGACGAAGATGAAGAACAAGGTAATCATCAACCTACTAGGAGAAAAATGTGAGATGCTTAATTTGTGTTCAACTAGTTTGAATAGGCTACTAAGGTTTAGACAGGTAAGATTTAAAGGCAATTTCAGGAAAATATTTTACTACACTGAAGTATCATCTCTTTGTTATCTTATAAGTCTAGTGTGCATATTTATAAATAAACAGTTGTAGTTAAAGGCACAAGTCATATCATGAATGATCCATATTAATATTCACATTACAAATACTTTGCAAACACAGATGAGACTCGTGGCAACGCGTCATTAGACTAGGCAGTGGGCAAGATCTTTTTGTGGGATGTGCAAATGGGTCTCAATAACCAGATAGCTATCAGTCGAATTCTTTCTCTAGTTGTTGGCAAATGGAAATGATGCATCCGTTCTAAATGTTTTCAAGTACTCCCATGCATAGCGCAGCATTAAAGATTGTGGAGGGCAGATTGACACTTGCTGCTTTCTAGGCAATGCTGCTTCCACCTTGCAAACATCAATAAAAGCAGTATCAGCAACACCACAACCCCACCACAAGAATCGAAGCTGCATTCAACACCACCGCCAAAGCAAAATCACCTCCACAAACAACACACCTAGCACCACCTTTTCAAGGGCCATCAGCAACCCAGGTATTAAAAGCACCCGCACCACAACCACCACCACTTATTCTACAAACAGTACCAGTGACAGCCCAAATCCCAGTAGCACCACCCCTGGTACCACAACAAAAACACCTTAATAATTACTATGACAAATACTACCACCAAAACCATCACTGCCACCATAAGCACAAGCACAATCTTTGCCACAATCATACTATCACATGTTTTATATAGCATATTAATAATCCCACATCCACTTCATTTACCTAACCACTATATGGCAATGTAAGTATAGATAAGCAGACACAGAGGTAAGAATAGTAATAATATACTTATCATGACGATCTAGTGGCAGGCAATATTGTGGAAACAATAATACTGTGGGTTGATATTATCGATCTGGACATAGTGTCATATAGCAAACACAAGGAGATGATGGACGGAGCAATGAAACTTTTCAGACACTCACCCCAGTCACAGATTTAGGTTGAATCCATCATTGTTCTTTAGCTTACTTCGCCACCCCAGTTCAGACCCAGCCATATGCAAATGAGTCTTCCCCTGTTCCTCATGGAACAGTCCAGCCCGAACTGCCAAGCCAGGTCTTCCCTGGACTGGAAACAAGCATCCTGGGACCGGTTTCGGAGTAACACCCCTCATCAGCCAGGCTAGCTTGAATCCAGTGCCAAAGTGAGCAAGGGACCCACATCGGGGCATACCCTGCCAACTTAGGGCGAACAAAGCAAACACAAGGAGATGATGGACGGAGCGCTGAAACTTTTCAGACTCAACCCCAGTCACAGATCTGGGTTGAATCCATCATCATTCTTTAGCTCACTTTGTCACCCCAGTTCAGACCCAGCCATATGCAAATCAGTCTTGACCCTGTGCCTCATTGGAACAGTCCAGCCCGAACTGCCAAGCCATGTCTTCCCTGGACCGGAAACAAGCATCCTGGGACCGGTTTCGGGCTAACAGCCCTCATCAGCCAGGCTAGCTTGAATCCAGTGGCAAAGTGAGCAAGGGACCCACGTCTGGGCATACCCTGCCAACTTAGGGCGAACAAAGCAAACACAAGGAGATGATGGAAGGAGCGCTGAAACTTTTCAGACACTCACCCCCAGTCACAGATCTGGGTTGAATCCATCATCGTTCTTTAGCTCACTTCACCACCCCAGTTCAGACACAGCTATATGCAAATCAGTCTTGACCCTGTGCCTCATGGGAACAGTCCAGCCCGAACTGCCAAGCCATGTCTTCCCTGGACTGGAAACAAGCATCCTGGGACCGGTTTCGGGCTAACAGCCCTCATCAGCCAGGCTAGCTTGAATCCAGTGGCAAAGTGAGCAAAGGACCCATGTCTGGGCATACCCTGCCAACTTAGGGCGAACAAAGCAAACACAAGGAGATGATGGAAGGAGTGCGGAAACTTTTCAGACACTCACCCCCAGTCACAGATCTGGGTTGAATCCATCATCGTTCTTTAGCTCACTTCGCCACCACAGTTCAGACACAGCTATATGCAAATCAGTCTTGACCCTGTGCCTCATGGGAACAGTCCAGCCCTAACTGCCAAGCCATGTCTTCCCTGGACCTGCAACAAGCATCCTGGGACCGGTTTTGGGCTAACAGCCCTCATCAGCCAGGCTAGCTTGAATCCAGTGGCAAAGTGAGCAAGGGACCCACGTCTGGGCATACCCTGCCAACTTAGGGCGAACAAAGCAAACACAAGAATATGATGGACGGAGCGCTGAAACTTTTAAGACACTCACCCCCAGTCACAGATCTGGGTTGAATCCATCAACGTTCTTTAGCTCACTTCGCCACCCCAGTTAAGACACAGCTATATGCAAATCAGTCTTGACCCTGTGCCTCATGGGAACAGTCCAGCCCGAACTGCCAAGCCATGTCTTCCCTGGACCGGAAACAAGCATCCTGGGACCGGTTTCGGGCTAGCAGCCCTCATCAGCCTGGCTAGTTTGAATCCAGTGGCAAAGTGAGCAAGGGACCCACGTCTAGGCATACCCTGCCAACTTAGGGCGAACAAAGCAAACACAAGGAGATGATGAACGGAGTGCTGAAACTTTTAAGACACTCACCCCCAGTCACAGATCTGGGTTTAATCCATCATCGTTGTTTAGCTCACTTCGCCACCCCAGTTCAGACACAGCTATATGCAAATCAGTCTTAACTCTGTGCCTCATGGGAACAGTCCAGCCCGAACTGCCAAGCCATGTCTTCCCTGGACCGGAAACAAGTATCATGTGACCGGTTTCGGGCTAACAGCCCTCATCAGCCAGGCTAGCTTGAATCCAGTGGCAAAGTGAGCAAGGGACCCACGTCTGGGCATACCCCGCCAACTTAGGGCGAACAAAGCAAACACAAGGAGATGATGGACGGAGCGCTGAAACTTTTCAGACACTCACCCCCAGTCACAGATCTGGGTTGAATCCATCATTGATCTTTAGCTCACTTCGCCACCCCAGTTCAGACACAGCTATATGCAAATCAGTCTCGACCCTGTGCCTCATGGGAACAGTCCAGCCCGAACTGCCAAGCCATGTCTTCCCTGGACCGGAAACAAGCATCCTGGGACCGGTTTCGGGCTAACAGCCCTCATCAGCCAGTCTAGCTTGAATCCAGTGGCAAAGTGAGCAAGGGACCCACGTCTGGGCATACCCTGCCAACTTAGGGCGAACAAAGCAAACACAAGGAGATGATGGACGGAGCGCTGGAACTTTTAAGACACTCACCCCGTCACAGTTCTGGGTTGAATCCATCATTGTTCTTTAGCTCACTTCGCCACCCCAGTTCAGACACAGCTATATGCAAATCAGTCTTGACCCTGTACCTCATGGGAACAGTCCAGCCCGAACTGCCAAGCCATGTCTTCCCTGGACCGGAAACAAGCATCCTGGGACCGGTTTCGGGCTAACAGCCCTCATCAGCCAGGCTAGCTTGAATCCAGTGGCAAAGTGAGCAAGGGACCCACGTCTGGGCATACCCTGCCAACTTAGGGCGAACAAAGCAAACACAAGGAGATGATGGAAGGAGCGCTGAAACTTTTCAGACACTCACCCCCAGTCACAGATCTGGGTTGAATCCATCATCGTTCTTTAGCTCACTTCGCCACCCCAGTTCAGACACAGCTATATGCAAATCAGTCTTGACCCTGTGCCTCATGGGAACAGTCCAGCCCGAACTGCCAAGCCATGTCTTCCCTGGACCGGAAACAAGCATCCTGGGACCGGGTTCGGGCTAACAGCCCTCATCAGCCAGGCTAGCTTGAATCCAGTGGCAAAGTGAGCAAGGGACTCATGTCTGGGCATACCCTGCCAACTTAGGGCGAACAAAGAAATGGCTTGGCAGTTCGGGCTGGACTGTTCCCATGAGGCACAGGGTCAAGACTGATTTGCATATAGCTGTGTCTGAACTGGAGTGGCGAAGTGAGCTAAAGAACAATGATGGATTCAACCCAGATCTGTGACTGGGGGTGAGTGTCTGAAAAGTTTCAGCACTCTGTCCATCATCTCCTTGTGTTTGCTTTGTTCGCCCTAAGTTGGCAGGGTATGCCCAGACGTGGGTCCCTTGCTCACTTTGCCACTGGATTCAAGCTAGCTTGGCTGATGAGGGCTGTTAGCCCGAAACCCGTCCCAGGATGCTTGTTCCCGGTCTAGGGAAGACATGGCATGGCAGTTCGGGCTGGACTGTTCCCATGAGGCACAGGGTCAAGACTGATTTGCATATAGCTGTGTCTGAACTAAAGAATGATGATGGATTCAACCCAGATCTGTGACTGGGGGTGAGTGTCTGAAAAGTTTCAGCGCTCCGTCCATCATCTCCTTGTGCTTGCTTTGTTCGCCCTAAGTTGGCAGGGTATGCTCAGATGTGGGTCCCTTGCTCACTTTGCCACTGGATTCAAGCTAGCCTGGCTGATGAGGGCTGTTAGCCCGAAACCGGTCCTAGGATGCTTGTTTCCGGTCCAGGGAAGACATGGCTTGGCAGTTCGGGCTGGACTCTTCCCATGAGGCACAGGGTCAAGACTGATTTGCATATAGCTGTGTCTGAACTGGGGTGGCGAAGTGAGCTAAAGATCAATGATGGATTCAACCCAGATCTGTGACTGGGGGTGAGTGTCTGAAAAGTTTCAGCGCTCCGTCCATCATCTCCTTGTGTTTGCTTTGTTCGCCCTAAGTTGGCGGGGTATGCCCAGACGTGGGTCCCTTGCTCACTTTGCCACTGGATTCAACTTAGCCTGGCTGATGAGGGCTGTTAGCCTGAAACCGGTCACAGGATACTTGTTTCCGGTCCAGGGAAGACATGGCTTGGCAGTTCGGGCTGGACTGTTCCCATGAGGCACAGAGTTAAGACTGATTTGCATATAGCTGTGTCTGAACTGGGGTGGCGAAGTGAGCTAAAGAACGTTGATGGATTCAACCCAGATCTGTAACTGGGGGTGAGTGTCTTAAAAGTTTCAGCGCTCCGTCCATCATATTCTTGTGTTTGCTTTGTTCGCCCTAAGTTGGCAGAGTATGCCCAGACGTGGGTCCCTTGCTCACTTTGCCACTGGATTCAAGCTAGCCTGGCTGATGAGGGCTGTTAGCCCAAAACCGGTCCCAGGATGCTTGTTGCAAGTCCAGGGAAGACATGGCTTGGCAGTTCGGGCTGGACTGTTCCCATGAGGCACAGGGTCAAGACTGATTTGCATATAGCTGTGTCTGAACTGGGGTGGCGAAGTGAGCTAAAGAACGATGATGGATTCAACCCAGATCTGTGACTGGGGGTGAGTGTCTGAAAAGTTTCAGCGCTCCGTCCATCATCTCCTTGTGGAAGCTTTCTCATTACCAGAACCCTCTGTCTCACCTTTTATTTTGAGTTGCGGTTTTGTGGCTCAAGAACCTAAAGGGTCATGGCCCACAGAGGTGGAAACGTTCCAAAATAATTTTGGGGCGCTCCCTGAACAGGAACTGCTGCCAACCGCTGTTGCACTGCCAAAACTGTGGCTCCTCCTGTAATGTTGCTCGGAGGTGTCAATGAAACTGTTTCAAAATTATCTATTAATTTCATTCCTAAATCAAGAGCCTGATGTGTGCTTATTTTGTGTCTTTTTTAACTCTTCAGGTAAGACTGCAAATGAGGGTGGGGCATATGCACTAGCTGAGTTACAATTTCACATTCTTGATATAAATTATGTGGACATGCGAATTGATCTGTTCCAATATATAAGGAAATTAAAACTGTATAAAATGTCAAGTGGTCAAGGGAGGACATTAACCAATAGGTCAGGCATAGAGGATCCATCAGAGTTTACTCTAGAAGATATTAATTCTATTCTTTTGATGCATGAATTGGAGTACAATATTGAAGGAACTGTATATGACGATGTTGGCGGGACTCTAACAAAATTGGGTTTTGTAGCAGATAGATCTCTCAAACCCAAGTTGAAGCTTAGTCTCAATGTTCCACATGACAACATGAAGGCAGTCAATACAGTTATGGTACAAGAACTTTTAAAATTACGAAAACAACATGGATACAATATGAAAGAAAACCTGATTAACGAACAAAGAATGGCACTGCATAGTTTAATGGATGACTCCACTGTTGTTCTAAAACCCTCTGACAAGGGAGTGAACATAGTTCTCATGGACGTTGATGAGTATAGAACGGAAGCCCTGAGACAAGTAAGGGATACAACCTGTAATGAGGAAATTGGTTGGGAAACGTACAAATTGTCCATCGCAAAATATCATGAGTTATTAAAGGGCTGGTGGTACTCATGTTTACTGGATGAGGATGAATACCTGTTTCTCAAAAATGATAATCCCCATATACCATGCCTATATCTACTTTTGAAAATGCACAAGCATCCTACTAAACCACCATGCAGACCTATTGTATCTTCTACTGGTGGTCTCTTGGAGAACACCTCTATTTTTCTCGATCACTTTCTGGCACCTTTTGTAGTTAATTTAAGATTCTATTGTCGTGATAGCACTGACTTTTAGAGAAGAATACATGACGTGAAATGGGAAGAGAACTATCTAATAATATCCTTGGATGTTTGTTCACTATACACGTGCATTGATCAAAAGAAAGGAGTGAAAGCATGCATGTATTTTTTCTGTGGAAGACCAATATCACAATTGGATCATACTAATATGTCACAATGCATGATGTTGTACTGTCTAGAACAAAACATTTTTCTGTTTGGGAAGATCTTATATCAACAGAAGTCTGGGACAGCTATGGGCATCTGCTAAGCCTCCAGCCTGACTAATTTGTTTCTATGCTGGTGGGAGGAGCAGGTGGTATGGGTGGAGAAGAATGACAGATATACTGAACATATACCAATTTGGATCAGATATATTGATGATCTTTTTTTATATGGGATGGGACAGAAAAAATTGCTTTGGAATTTATTGAGGTCTTAGGAAACAATGATCTGAATTTGAGTTTCACTCACAAAATCAGTAATGCCTACTGTGAATTCCTGGATGTTTCCATTTGTGTTGAGGATAACAAGCTAAGCACGAAATTATTTAGAAAGGAAATGGCAGGTAACACCACTTTGCATGCCCATAGTCATCATCCAACCCCACTGATTAACAGCATCCCTTATGGAGAATTTCTAAGGGAACGACAAAATTGTAGCTCTGGCGACAGGTTTGTTTGGGAGTAGATAAAATACTATCTCAGGACAAAAAGAAACTCCAAGGCATAACTCAAGATGAGGTTTTGTTTGGGAAAAATGTAACCAAAAATAGAAAACGGAATACAACCACCCCCAGACTTATCACCACTTATAATAAAAGAGCCAACCAGTTCAAAAAACATTAAGACGTCATTGGAGTCTAATAAAAACCGACCCTTTGATAGGTGGGCTGATAGGTGATTCACCACTTATCACATATAGGAAACCAAAATAATTGAGAGACATTCTGGTACATAGTTACCAAGAAAAACCCATATTTGCCTCCTGGCTAGGGGGACAAAGAGGGTTTTTCAAATGCAATATGTGCAAAGCCTGTAAGAGTAGTTATAGCCAAAAGAGTTATACCACCTACAAAGGGAGTGTCGTGTAGTTCCTATATAACCTATACAGTATCTGCGCGTTTGGATAACATAAACTGTGGGATTGGTGGCGGACTGATTCCGTGCACCCCCACCGGATACGTTAGCCTGTCTGTATCAGCTAGCTCGCAGTGCCACTATAATCTCCTCTTACCAAGGAGAGAATAGATTCTGTCAACCTCAGAACATGACAACCCTGATCCCTCAGAATCGTGGAAACAATATATTACCTTTCACTCAGTCACTCGTGCTTACTTAATTTGTCTCAGAGAGTTACACAGAATAAACAGGCTGGGCGATATCAATCAGTATTTATTGAACAGCTGTTATTCTAGTGTAGAATAGATGAGCTGCAACAACCATTAGACAGTAGCAGAGATATATGATTAGAAGTACTACGAAAGTAAAGGGATGGTAAAGTTCTACCATCTTGCAGAAATCATGAATATATACTCTCAAACCACGTCGAACTCTCAGGCTGCCTAGACTCCTCTCAGTCAGGATTTAGGCCCAAATATAGCACCGAATCAGCCCTGCTAGTAGTCACGGACAACATCAGAATGACTCTAGACAAGGGCCATTCTATGATTTTGGTGCTATTGGACCTATCTGCCGCGTTCGACACGGTTTCCCATCAAATTTTGCTCAGAACGTTGAGAGAAATGGGACTAAGAGACTCCGCCTTTCAGTGGATGTCAAGCTTTCTATCTGGTAGATCTCAGACGGTTAACCTAGGCTCATATCGGTCGGCACCCATGGAACTGTCCAAGGGAGTCCCACAGGGCTCTTGTTTGAGTCCTACTTTATTCAACATCTATGTGGCTCCCTTGGCCAATGTCCTAAGGAAATATGGGTTTATTCCAATATCATATGCCGACGATACGCAGTTACTCTTTCCTTTCGATGAACTCACTCCCACTGTTCAAGAGACCTTTTCTTTGGGTATGAGTGCCATTTCCCAATGGATGAAAAATAATTTTCTCCAATGTAATGTTGGGAAAACTGAGCTATTACTTTTTGGAGAGGCTCCCTTATTATGGTCACCAAATTGGTGGCCTATTAATCTTGGAAAACCTCCCATTCCTAAAACTTCTGTTAAGAACTTAGGAGTTCGTTTAGATCGTGCCCTTACATTTAAGGAACATATTGGCCAGACCGCAGGCACATGTTTCCATACTTTGGGCCTACTTCGACGAGTTTTTCCTTTGCTCCCAGACTCAGGCACTCATATTGAATCGCCTAGACTATTGTAACGGTCTGTTGCTCTCTGCCAATGAAACTTCTATTAATAAACTTCAGGTGGTTCAGAATACGACGGCACGACTGGTTCTGAACATGCCTCCTAGATCAGCCTCCCGCCCTCTTCTTTTAAAACTTCACTGGTTACCCATACGTCAACGGATAAAATTTAAAGTCTGTTGTACTATCCATAAGGCATTGTTCAATCTTGGCCCTAGTTATTTATCAGAAAAGTTCACTTTTTATCATCCCCCAAGATGCCTACGCTCTAGTACTAAACTTCTGCTGAAGGTCCCCCGAATCAGGAGAGCAAGATTAGGAGGAAAAGCTCTCTCTCAACTTGGTCCGAAATACTGGAATAAACTCCCCTACATTTAAGAGAATGTTCGAACCATCTTCACTTTAGAAAGTTACTTAAAACCACTTTGTTTTGCTTTTAAGTTTGACAGTACTGTATTTGAATCTATTCCGCGTCCAAAGCGCAGAGATACTCCTTGGAGTCGATTCTGGCGCTATATAAAACCAAATACAAATACAAGTACATAAAACACATGATAAAAAGTGCATACTCCTACAATGCCTTCCTAACTAAATGTACCTAAATGTACCTGGCATCTGTGTAGGTGTTATGCCAAGAATCCCTCTAGGATCTAGTCAACCCCATTACCTGAGAATGAGAGAATATGGGATCCTGTCCTGGTCTCGAGTTGGACACCCCACGAGGGATATTAGACAACTGCGAGCTGGAGTGTCTGCATGCAGGAACCTCAGCGTCTCTGGTCAGTGTGTCAGCCGGGAAGTCTCGGTCTCCTCTGTCTTTCTAAGCAAGATGTGATGTATATATACCCATAGGTCTCCCCAGGGGTCCTATCTTGCTGTGTTACTGTGTCGGCCTAAAGGATGACGTCGGGCCTGAACTTCATACAGAGATATTATACAGGAGATGTTAGTCCTGCTGTGCTTCCAAGAAGCCTCATGCATAATGTATGAGATTCGAACTAGGGGGAAACCTGTGTTCTGAATGCAGTGTCGTAACTAGGTAAAAGGTCAGTCCCTAAGAATCGTTATGTATGTAATGTAGGGAAGAATATAGGTGAAAGGTTGCAATGTTACCTGCGCCTATATAGGGTACCTATATTGAATATAACACCCACTCCTCTTCTGGCTGGACGACATATGTAACTTATTACCGTACTACTAGCCTAACTAGATATTGGTATGCACAAAGTTTTAAAACATTTGTTTAGCGAAAAACGTTTAAAATTTCTAAAACAAATTCTAAAAATACTTAAAACTGTCTAACAAAAACCTTTTCAAGCCATAGCTCTAAAGTGTCTGACTTATAGTCCGAAGCACTGTAAGCATTAGAAAGCCATGTATGCCCAATAAATTAAAGAAATGTCAATATTTGTTTTGAGTTCCAAATTTGAGCTTGTTAATTTCTTCCAGCACACCACGAGCCAAATGAGTCAAATGAGTATGTGTCCTGGCTGGTAGATGCAACATTTTCGTTGCTTGCTTCCGCAGTAGACGCCCCCTGTAGCACCTCGCAGAGTACGTCAATCGAGCACAGATGTCCACAGCCGGTGCTGGGGCAGCATGTGCGCCGTCCAAAGCCTGGGTATCAGAGGAGGAGCCGGTGTCCATACCAACAGGTGCTGTTACTACCTGTGGGGGCTCAAGGAATGCCGCCATCAACATCGGAATACACTGAGGACACTGCAGAACATGGGCCGTTATCGGGTCCAGTAAAGCATTCACGTCCGGTTGCGCACATGATGGGAGTGTCAAACAAAGGTCTAACACGCATTCTTCTCCGCAAAACAGGCATCGGAGGACAGGTAAGATGCAGTCCATCCAGACTGGTCGAAATGACAAGAACCAAGATGCACTTAGTTCCCTTAGACGAGGCGTGCCTAGATGTTGTACCATGCGGTCACTGTATTTACGCTCCAGGAGTGCTCTTTCCATCTCCTTGGTGACTGGGACGTCCATTGCGTAGAAAATATAAAACAATCAGGATACCTGCTACTAGAAACAGGATGAGCGGAAATCCTCCAAAGATGCTTCCGAATACGGAGTGTATGAAGTTTGGTATAACTCAAAGTACCGTCTGAAAGGTGCTCAGAAGTCCAGAACCTATGGTCTTAAATAGGTGCACTATGCCTGTCGTATCAGACATGTTAAAGATACGATTTAGAATTTCTGAGAAATGGAAATGGCAGTTGGTATGAATAAGCACCTGTATCTCTGCCGAAGACCTTGCGATCTGGAGATCAAAAGTCTCTCGAGCTGAGGTTAAGGGCACAGACTTTTGTAAAAGCATGGCTTTCATTCTGCTTAGAGTATCAAACCATATTAAAGAAACATTCAGTGAAGGCCATAACGGCGCCTCCCTGTATGTGGTGGTGGAAACAATACTTGCATACAACAAGTAATCCTGGAGCTCACGGTTACCAGATATGCGATGCCCGGGAGCATTCCGAACAGCCTTGACTGTTCAGCATCAAGTAACTCCCATTTGAAAGTACCCTGAATGCTGGAGTAATCACTGCAGCTGGGGCACCCCTCAAGTGGCAGGACAGGTTTGCTACAGAACCATTACAAGCCCCGGGCAGCATTATATCCTGGCATATGAGTGATCCACTTAAAGCGTTCTCACAGTTTGTACCGCTTAGAAACACTTCTCGATCCCCACTCCGGCATCGAAATCTGTATGGTAGTACCCATGATTCCTTAATGTATTCCTCCATTTCTTCATATCTGCCTGCCTGCTTTTGTTCAAGGCAATATTGAAACTGAAAAGTAGTGACCGGTAGTGTTATGTGGCCATGGATTAGCCATTCTGTGGACGGTAATTCTGCCACTGTAAATGCTAATCTATCCAGTTTTTCGATACGCAGCATTGTATATTTTGCTCCCCTTTGTGCCATTTCTATCTGTTTATCTGTTAGATTGCATGCAGAAAACAGAGACGTACTGTTGATATAACGCCAAGGCACATAGCCTGCATGCAAAGATTGCAGCGTCCGGCTTAATAACATAATAGAACGTAATTGAGATTGCCCGTGTTGTAATATGGCCAAATCTTGTTCCAGTAGGTCTATCGCAGAAGATACAATGTTGCCTAAGGAATATATCCTGGAGGTCAATGTAGTTAACCCATTGTCTACCACTGCTAGAGATTCTTCTAGATTTATACTGTCTATTTCAGGTAACCGAACTGCGGCCTCCTGTTGGGATATCTTCCATATTTCATTATAGACAGCATAATAGAAACGTTTCTGACGCGGCTTCCTGGGACCTAGTAAAAAATCCCTGAGATCCACATCCTGTGATGACAGTAAGGATAAGTGTTGTTTCACCTTTGTGAGTGTTGAGGTATTTAGCCAATCAAGGCACAACTTCCCAACACTGTAGGATGTCACTACCCCTGGATGTTCTCTCTCTACATAACGTGGATCTGGCCTATGGATAGCGAAACCTTCGGTTTTACCCAAGAATCTTGCCTGACAACTATTCGTGTCTGTGGGCCAAATCAACCATTTCTTCCAATCGAGGTCTGATCTGTTGTATTGTATAATGTCATTCAATGTAATCTCTTCCTGTGATGTTATGTTGCCCTCGGTGTGTGATGGATTTGGCAGCCGAGGTGTGTTCAAGTCTTTGTTCTTGGCTAGTCCAAGGCAAGACGTCTGTTGCACTGTCTCATTCAAAAACATGATTTGTTGAGGGATAAGGCATGCTCTAAACAAAGCTTCTGTTCCCTGAACTTGCCATTCTCTAGTACCCCAGACTGATTTTAAGTCTATGGTGTCTTTTCATAAGTTAAAACCTTGTTCAGACAACTGGGCAATAAAGGAAGCAGAGTAGATCTGCTTGGTGTTTGTTAACATATTTTTCTGTGCTGATGTTGGTGCAACCTTATAATAATATGATGCTGGGTCAGACATCTTAAACCCTGAAAAATATGGAAACTTTTGTGTAAATGTTTTTGAACTGCCTTTTGGCGGTGTTGGACAATGTTCCCACTGGTGGTAACTGAACACATTTCTAGGATTTGCAGATTTATGCAGAAAGGCATGACTATAGTGTTGATAACAATACATTGTTTCGAAATCTGATGTGCTTTCCAATGTTTCACTATTAGAAAATGCAGCAGATTTTTCCAAATCAGACAACATGTTATTTACAGTCTCAAAATCCCAATCATCGGAAAATGTACTTGAGGTAATGATATCACTCAACGATATTTTAAATAAATAAGGAATTCTCAAAAGTTTGGTCGGACCAAATATATCGAAATCAACCTTGTCCCAAACTATACCATCAGGTATAGGAACTGCTGTAATGTTCACGGATGACAAGTCTCTTTGTTCTCGATGAGATGATTGGTGTGGTTTTAAAATTAAGTTCACCTTCAGAGCTTTGTCGAAGGTATTTTCCATTAACAAGCATGCTAAAAACTATTACTAAGCCTAACCAGAAAAGAAAGAAAAGTATCCCGGTGATTACCCATAGTTCTACCCAAGGTGACACCAGGTAAGTCTTTTTAAGAAAGTTCAAAAAGTCTTTAACTTGCAGCTTGCGCAATTTTTGGGCTGGCATTGTTTCCGGTTCACTTGGATCCAAAGAAAACATATCAAAGTTTATGAAGTAGCCAGAAGCAGTTCGATCAATTGTTGGTATTGCATCAGGATTTGTAGAAATCGTAGTTTGCTCTTGTTGAGGCATGTTGATTTAGACATCTGTATTTGGTCGAATTGAAATTTGTCTTTCCTTTTGGTTCTGAATTTGAACTTCAGGTTCAAGGGCAATCAATCAATCAATCAATCAATCATGTCACTTATAAAGCGCACTACATACCCGCGAGGGTCTCAAGGTGCTGGGGGAAGAGGGTGGTGGTGCTGCTACTGATCGAAGAGCCAGGTCTTGAGGAGTCTTCTGAAGGCCAGTAGGTCTTGGGTCTGTCGGAGGTTGGTGGGGAGGGTGTTCCAGGTCTTGGCGGCGAGGTGGGAGAAGGATCTGCCGCCGGCGGTTGTTTTCCCGGATGCGGGGGACTGTGGCGAGGGCGAGGCTGGTCGAGCGGAGCTGGCGGGTGGGGGTGTAGAAGCTGAGTCGTCTGTTGAGGTAGGCTGGTCTGGAGTTGTGGAGTGCTTTGTGTGCGTGGGTGAGGAGCTTGAAGGTTATCCTCTTGTTGACAGGGAGCCAGTGCAGGTCTCTCAGGTGGGGTGTGATGTGGCTGCGTCGGGGGATGTCGAGGATAAGACGTGCAGAGGCGTTCTGGATGCGTTGCAGCCGTCTCAGGAGCTTAGCCGTCGTTCCTGCGTAGAGGGCGTTTCCGTAGTCCAGCCTGCTGGTGACGAGGGCCTGGGTGACTGTTTTTCTTGTTTCGGTGGGGATCCACTTGAAGATCCTGCGGAGCATTCGGAGGATGTTGAAGCAGGATGAGGAAACGGCGTTGACCTGTTTAGTCATGGAGAGGGTGGGGTCGAGGATGACCCCTAGGTTGCGTACGTGGTCGGTGGGTGGCGGGGCTGTTCCCAGTGATGTTGGCCACCAGGAGTCGTCCCAGGCTGAAGGGTTGGAACCAAGGATGAGGACCTCCGTCTTGTCCGAGTTCAGCTTCAGGCGGCTGGTCCTCATCCATTCGGCGACGGCCTTCATTCCTTCGTGGAGGTGGGCTTTGGCGGTGTGAGGGTCTTTGGTGAGGGAGAGGATCAGCTGGGTGTCGTCGGCGTAGGAGATGATGTTGAGGTTGTGCTGTCGGGCGACGTGGGCGAGGGGTGCCATGTAGATGTTGAACAGCGTTGGGCTGAGGGAGGAGCCTTGGGGTTCGCCGCAGATGATCTTGGTGGCCTTGGATCGGAAGGGGGTGAGGCGGACGCTTTGTGTTCTGCCGGAAAGGAAGGATGTGGTCCAGTCCAGGGCCTTCTCTTGGATCCCGGCGTCGTGAAGGTGTGTTCGTAGTGTGTGGTGGCAGACCGTGTCGAAGGCGGCTGATAGGTCCAGGAGGATGAGGGCTGCTGTTTCTCCGTTGTCTAGCAGGGTCCTGATGTCATCGGTGGCGGCGATGAGGGCGGTTTCTGTGCTGTGGTTGCTGCGGAAGCCGGACTGGGAAGGGTCCAGGATGTTGTTCTCCTCGAGGTAGGGGGTCAGTTGTTTGTTGACGATTTTCTCGGTGACCTTCGCGGGGAACGGGAGCAGAGAGATGGGTCGGAAGTTCTTGAGGTCCTTGGGGTCTGCCTTGGGTTTCTTGAGTAAGGCGGTGATCTCGGCGTGCTTCCAGCTTTCCGGGAAGGTTGCTGTCTCGAAGGAGATGTTGATTATTTTCCGGAGATGGGGCGCGATGGCTGTACTGGCTTTGTTGAAGATGTGGTGAGGGCACGGGTCTAGCGGTGAACCGGAGTGGATGGTGTTCATGATCTCGCTGGTGTCCTCGTCGTTGATGTTGGTCCAGGAGAGCAGGCGGTTGGTGGTTGTGGGGGCAGTGGTCTCGGTGGTTGCCGGGGCGGTCGTGGTGTTGAAGCTGTCGTGGATGTCGGCGATTTTGCGGTGGAAGAAGGTGGCCAGTGAGTCGCACAGGTCTCGCGACGGCTGGATGTCGTTGGTGTTGGAGCTGGGGTTGGAGAGTTCCTTCACGATGTTGAAGAGCTCTTTGCTGTTGTGTGCGTTGTTGTCTAGGCGGTCTTTGAGTGAGGCCCTTTGGCGGATCTGATGAGGTGATGGTGACTGCGGGTGGCGCTCTTGTGGGCGGCGTAGCTGTCCGCTGTCCGTTCGTGGAGCCAGATCTTCTCCAGTTTTCAGCATGTTCGTTTGGAGGCCTGGAGGTCTTCGGTGAACCAGGTGGCTTTCTTGCTGGTGTGGCTGTTGGGCGGATTCTTGAGCGGGGCGAGGGTGTTGGCGCAGTCGTCGATCCACTGTCTGAGGTTGCGGGCGGCGGTGTCGGGGTCGGAGGGTTCGGCGGGTGGGCTCAGGGCGAGGGTTGTGGTTAGCTGGTCTTCCGTGACTCTGCTCCAGCAGCGGCGAGGCATTTGTTCGGTGCGGTGGTGCGTGGTGGGCTTCCTGTAGGTGAAGTGGATGCAGTGGTGGTCAGTCCAGTGGGGTTCGGAGGTGTGGTTGAAGGAGACGTGTGGGCTTGCGGAAAAGATGGAGTCTAGCGTGTGGCCGGCGGCATGGGTGGGTGTAGTCACGAGCTGTCTGAGTCCGAGGGTGGCGAGGTTGTCGATCAGGGTGGTGGAGTTGGTGTCCTTGTTGTTCTCGAGGTGGAAGTTCAGGTCCCCGAGGAGGATGTAGTCCGTGGAGGCGATGGCGTGTGTGCTGACGAAGTCAGCGATGGAATCGCTGAACTGTGGTCGGGGTCCGGGGGTCTGTAGATGAGGGTTCCTCTGAGGGTGGTGTTGGGATCGGTGTGGATCTGGAAGTGCATGTGTTCGGCGGTGCTGAGGGTGTCGTCGGTGTTGGTTGAGACTCTGAGGGTGTTCCTGTGGACGATGGCGATGCCTCCTCCGACTCCGTTGGTGCGGTCCCTGCGGGTGATCTTGTATCCGTCCGGGATGGCAATGGCGATGTCGGGGGCTGAAGCGGGATTCAGCCAGGTCTCCGTCAGGAATGCGACGTCTGGGGAGGTTGAGTCGAGAAGGTCCCAGAGTTCGATGGCGTGTTTGCGGGCGGAGCGGGTGTTGAGGAGGATGCATCTGAGGTAGTTGGGTTCTTTCCTGGGCGGTGGTTTGGCGGGGCGGGTGCTGGCGAAGCTGCAGTTCCGGCAGGTGAAGGGCCCTTGGGTGCGCTTCGGGGTGGCCTGGTAGCAGGCGTGATCTTTTCCGGGGTTCAGTGCATGGAGGGTGCTGGCGTCGTATCGGCGTCTGTTGATGTGGCGGGCGCGGGGGATGCCCGGACCAGGGGGTCTGGCGCTGGGCGCAGTCACGGAGCGGACGGGCGCAGACGGGCTTGCCTTAGGCGCGCCTTTGGCGCGCCAGCGGCGCGGCCGCGCAGCGTCCGCCATAAATGGGGAGGTGGGAGGGAGGAGCAGGGAATGGGGCAGCGAATGGGCAGTGAGGGGGCGGGGCCGCAGGCGCAGCGGCGGGAAACAGGCACAGAAGGGAAAACGAGCACAATCAGGGCATCAAGGGGGCACAGAAAGGGAGAAAAACGAGCACAATCAGGGGCAGCAAGGGGGCACAGAAAGGAGAAAAAAACGAGCACAATCAGGGGCAGCAAGGGGGCACAGAAAGGAAAAACGAGCACAATCAGGGGCAGCAAGGGGGGGCACAGAAAGGAAAAACGAGCACAATCAGGGGCAGCAGCAGGGCACACAGACGGAGCTGTGTGGTGGGGGAGCGACCTACCAGTCAAGGTCAGGGGTCGCTCTCTTCACCACGCAGCGGCCGCCATAAATGGGGAGGTGGGAGGGAGGAGCAGGGAATGGGGCAGCGAATGGGCAGTGAGGGGCGGGGCCGCAGGGCGCAGCGGCGGGAAACAGGCACAGAAGGGAATACGAGCACAATCAGGGCATCAAGGGGGCACAGAAAGGAGAAAAAACGAGCACAATCAGGGGCAGCAAGGGGGCACAGAAAGGAAAAACGAGCACAATCAGGGGCAGCAAGGGGGGCACAGAAAGGAAAAACGAGCACAATCAGGGGCAGCAAGGGGGGCACAGAAAGGAGAAAAAAACGAGCACAATCAGGGGCAGCAAGGGGGCACAGAAAGGAGAAAAAAACGAGCACAATCAGGGGCAGCAAGGGGGCACAGAAAGGAAAAACGAGCACAATCAGGGGCAGCAAGGGGGGCACAGAAAGGAAAACGAGCACAATCAGGGGCAGCAAGGGGGAACAGAAAGGAAAAACGAGCACAATCAGGGGCAGCAGGACACACAGACGGAGCTGTGTGGTGGGGGAGCGACCTACCAGTCAAGGTCAGGGGTCGCTCTCTTCACCACGCAGCGGCCGCCATAAATGGGGAGGTGGGAGGGAGGAGCAGGGAATGGGGCAGCGAATGGGCAGTGAGGGGGCGGGGCCGCAGGGGCGCAGCGGCGGGAAACAGGCACAGAAGGGAAAACGAGCACAATCAGGGCATCAAGGGGGCACAGAAAGGAGAAAAAAACGAGCACAATCAGGGGCAGCAAGGGGGCACAGAAAGGAGAAAAAAACGAGCACAATCAGGGGCAGCAAGGGGGCACAGAAAGGAAAAACGAGCACAATCAGGGGCAGCAAGGGGGGCACAGAAAGGAAAAACGAGCACAATCAGGGGCAGCAGCAGGGCACACAGACGGAGTTGTGTGTTGGGGGAGCGACCTACCAGTCAAGGTCAGGGGTCGCCTCTTCACCACGCAGCGGCCGCCATAAATGGGGAGGTGGGAGGGAGGAGCAGGGAATGGGGCAGCGAATGGGCAGTGAGGGGGCGGGGCCGCAGGGGCGCAGCGGCGGGAAACAGGCACAGAAGGGAATACGAACACAATCAGGGCATCAAGGGGGCACAGAAAGGAGAAAAAAACGAGCACAATCAGGGGCAGCAAGGGGGCACAGAAAGGAAAAACGAGCACAATTAGGGGCAGCAAGGGGGGCACAGAAAGGAAAAACGAGCACAATCAGGGGCAGCAAGGGGGGCACAGAAAGGAAAAACGAGCACAATCAGGGGCAGCAAGGGGGCACAGAAAGGAGAAAAAAACGAGCACAATCAGGGGCAGCAAGGGGGCACAGAAAGGAAAAACGAGCACAATCAGGGGCAGCAAGGGGGGGCACAGAAAGGAAAAACGAGCACAATCAGGGGCAGCAGCAGGGCACACAGACGGAGCTGTGTGGTGGGGGAGCGACCTACCAGTCAAGATCAGGGGTTGCTCTCTTCACCACGCAGCGGCCGCCATAAATGGGGAGGTGGGAGGGAGGAGCAGGGAATGGGGCAGCGAATGGGCAGTGAGGGGGCGGGGCCGCAGGCGCAGCGGCGGGAAACAGGCACAGAAGGGAATACGAGCACATTCAGGGCATCAAGGGGGCACAGAAAGGAGAAAAAACGAGCACAATCAGGGGCAGCAAGGGGGCACAGAAAGGAAAACGAGCACAATCAGGGGCAGCAAGGGGGGCACAGAAAGGAAAAACGAGCACAATCAGGGGCAGCAAGGGGGGGCACAGAAAGGAAAAACGAGCACAATCAGGGGCAGCAAGGGGGCACAGAAAGGAAAAACGAGCACAATCAGGGGCAGCAAGGGGGGCACAGAAAGGAAAAACGAGCACAATCAGGGGCAGCAAGGGGGCACAGAAAGGAAAAACGAGCACAATCAGGGGCAGCAGGGCACACAGACGGAGCTGTGTGGTGGGGGAGCGACCTACCAGTCAAGGTCAGGGGTCGCTCTCTTCACCACGCAGCGGCCGCCATAAATGGGGAGGTGGGAGGGAGGAGCAGGGAATGGGGCAGCGAATGGGCAGTGAGGGGGCGGGGCCGCAGGGCGCAGCGGCGGGAAACAGGCACAGAAGGGAAAACGAGCACAATCAGGGCATCAAGGGGGCACAGAAAGGAGAAAAAACGAGCACAATCAGGGGCAGCAAGGGGGCACAGAAAGGAGAAAAAAACGAGCACAATCAGGGGCAGCAAGGGGGCACAGAAAGGAAAAACGAGCACAATCAGGGGCAGCAAGGGGGCACAGAAAGGAAAAACGAGCACAATCAGGGGCAGCAGCAGGGCACACAGACGGAGCTGTGTGGTGGGGGAGCGACCTACCAGTCAAGGTCAGGGGTCGCTCTCTTCACCACGCAGCGGCCGCCATAAATGGGGAGGTGGGAGGGAGGAGCAGGGAATGGGGCAGCGAATGGGCAGTGAGGGGGCGGGGCCGCAGGCGCAGCGGCGGGAAACAGGCACAGAAGGGAATACGAACACAATCAGGGCATCAAGGGGGCACAGAAAGGAGAAAAAAACGAGCACAATCAGGGGCAGCAAGGGGGCACAGAAAGGAAAACGAGCACAATCAGGGGCAGCAAGGGGGGCACAGAAAGGAAAAACGAGCACAATCAGGGGCAGCAAGGGGGCACAGAAAGGAGAAAAAAACGAGCACAATCAGGGGCAGCAAGGGGGCACAGAAAGGAAAAACGAGCACAATCAGGGGCAGCAAGGGGGGCACAGAAAGGAAAACGAGCACAATCAGGGGCAGCAAGGGGGCACAGAAAGGAAAAACGAGCACAATCAGGGGCAGCAGCAGGGCACACAGACGGAGCTGTGTGGTGGGGGAGCGACCTACCAGTCAAGGTCAGGGGTCGCTCTCTTCACCACGCAGCGGCCGCCATAAATGGGGAGGTGGGAGGGAGGAGCAGGGAATGGGGCAGCGAATGGGCAGTGAGGGGGCGGGGCCGCAGGGGCGCAGCGGCGGGAAACAGGCACAGAAGGGAATACGAGCACAATCAGGGCATCAAGGGGGCACAGAAAGGAGAAAAAACGAGCACAATCAGGGGCAGCAAGGGGGCACAGAAAGGAGAAAAAAAAAAAAAAAAGGCAACGAGTTCCATAGCATTATTGCATAGTCCATCATTCCGTGCAGGAGACTCTTCGAACGTAATGAGTCTTTCCGTTTGAACTTCTTGAATTGTAGCGAGAGGAGGGCGTCTGCTACTTTGGAGTCCACGTGGCCTACTACTCAGTATCGGCCACATAGTGTGGTTTGATTAGGTCGATTGAGACAAATCTTTTCTCCTTTTTTCCAGCAAGAGGCGGTAGAAGTACAGTTCTTGTTCCTTCAACTGCTAGGACCTGTACAGGCTTTCTGTATGATGGCCGAAATTCTTTTTTGTCCGCTAATTTCTCTCTGACCAGATCCCCGACTTTTAGGATCCAGACAGGTCCTGCCGTGACTGATTTGACTTCCCCAGTGGCGGTCTGCTTCATATGGACATTACTTTGTTGTGTCCTGGATTCATTTAGATCCTGTAAAACAGCCAAACGATCATGGATGTCAAAAGGCTTTTCATCCGCCACTGCGCCTTCACAATCAAGATCAGTTACCCACATTCTTGTCCCAAATAGGACCTCATATGGAGTGACCCCCCAGAGAACTTCTTGGCATGTTATTCAATGCTCGCTGTACTCCATACAGATGTTTTACCCAACTCTCACCCGTGCCTAATACTCTAGCTGTTAAAGACTGCTTTAAGTCTCGGTTTTTCCTCTCCATGACCAAATTTCCCTCTGGATGGTACGGAGAGGAGTATCGCAATGCTACACCCAATCCTCGCATGGCCTCCTTGTAAGCCCAAGAGCTAAACGCAGGGCCCTGGTCAGAATGTAATGTGCCAATTGCGTATGTCCCTATAAAGACTCGCAAATCTTTTATAAAGGTTTGAGCGTCAGCCGAGGGTTGGGGCCACACCCATAGGAATCTTGAGCAGGAATCCGCTGCAACCATGATATACCTGTAAGCCCCATCTCTTTGTAAGGGGCCGCAGTGGTCCAAGTAAGCACACGCTAGTGGTTTGTCAGATATTAATAAATGGTGTCTGTGCTTGACGTGTTACGGTGGAACCTTTCATCTGCTGGCAGATGTCGCATTTCAAGACATAGTCTTTAGTCTGCTTAGTTAACCCAGGCCACCAATAGTGTTGTTTCAATAAAGAAACAGTCGCCGTAACTCCTGCATGTGCAGAACCTATCCCTTCGTGTGCTGCTAGAATTAAACCTAACCTACGATCCATGTTTGGAATTACTCTATCCCCCACTCCAGGAATCTGAGCAAATGGGATGTTGTTGGCATCTAACTTGTAGGAGTACTTGAGTGGAAACCTTTTTGGTACTGCTTCGCTGTTTTTGCGAGAAGCATTCACAGCCACCATAATCTCACTGTCTATTCTCGTTTTAGAATGAGTGATTGCAGCTACGGAAGCCGTGCGTACAGCCCCCTTTGCAGCTTCATCAGCCAATGTATTCCCTTTAACGTGAACGCCATCACGCTGATGACTCAGTGTATGTATCACGTGAGCTCTCGGTAGTTCGGTTTTCAACTCCACTACCTGTTCCCATAGTATTTTATGCTTAATTGTGCCACCTTTTGCATCTTTGAACCCGTTTTGAACCCAGTGCTGCAAATATTCATTATATGACTGTACACAGTAAAATTAATCGCACACAATTAGTGTGGAGAATTCTCGATCAGTATTACCAGTGCAAGTATCAAGGCTTTTAACTCTGCCAGCTGTGCCGTGCAGTCTCCTAGAGATTGTGTTCTTGTGCAACTTGGGTGGAACTTTCCATCCCGCATGCGACCTTTAACGATTGTGCATGCCACGCTATATTGTTGCTTACTTCCTATGGCCGGTTGAGCAGATCCGTCAGTGTAAATTATATATTCATACTGATCTAGAGGCATTATTTAGTTTGGTAGAGGATATTCTTGATCATATTGCAGAAATGCTTGTGTCTTTAGATTTGGGTCATACCTGTATTCTACATCTGTTGCAGTGAGAGAATTAGCTCAGTGTATCCATCTTGGATGTAAGGCTTTAGCGTTAGGAACGCTCGCCTTTGTTGCAGCCTCTAAGGCTGGAACCGGAGTCACTACTATTATTCGTTTCCCCTGTGCCAGTGCTCTTTCTCTTACTACAGCAGTTTGTACTGCTGTCAGAATCTTTTCTGTAGATGAGAAACGCATCTCAGCATTTGTGTACAAATGTGAATTATATGCAATTGGTACTGTTTCACCTTCATTATATGTTAGATAGGTGTACCCAGATTGACCCGCAACTTTTCGGATCACCAGGTTGCGTACGTTTACGTGTGTCTGTAAATGTTTGGAAGCTATCATGTCAGCTTGTTAGGACCGAAGTGATATCTGTGTGTTCCTGTGTCCATTGTTGTTACTGAAAAATCAGATTTTATTAAATCGTAGAAAGGTTTTACTCTTTCTGCGTAATCCAAAATGTATGTTCTGCCAAAGTTCAGGAATCCCAGGATTGATTGTAAATTTTTCAATGATTTTAGAGGTTGGAGCAGGGCGCATTTTTCTAAAAAATTGGCTGCCAGGCTTTTTCCTTCACTTGAAAGCTCATATCCTAAAAACAGGACACTGAGATGGGCAATTTTTGATTTTTTAAAGTTGAATTTGAAGCCCTCAGATGCAAATCCCAAAATTGTGGTATTTACTCTGTTCAAGTGCTCCTCTAGGTCATTGTCCGTTAGATAGATATCATCCACATAGGACAATGCCTCTTCATCCAAATTTCGAAGTAACTCAGTTACTCTGGCCGAAAACAACCCCGGGCTGTTCTTATACCCTTGGGGGAGTCGACAAAATTGCCGCTGTGACCCTAGCGCTGAGAATGCTGTCAGATACCTGCTTTCAGGCGCTATATTTTGGCAGAAAAATCCATTTGAGATATCAAGTGTAGTTTTATATTTTTTCCGCACAATATTATTCATTAATGCGGCACTGTGTGCATTTTGGACTGCAAATGTCTTAGTGCAAGTGTTTAAATGTCTATAATCTAAAACTAAACTATATGAATTGTCAGGTTTCATGCCTGGAAACAAAGGATTATTCATCAATGAGCTGCAATTTTCGATCACCCCTTGGTATTCAAGTTGATCTAAGATCTCCCTGACCTGTTTTTTAGCTTCTTGCTTTATTGGATACTGCCTTTGTGCAGATGGAGTATTTTTTAAAGGAATTATGTGGTGGGTTGAATCCTCATCCCATCCTACATGGTTTTTGTATAATGCAGCGGCTTGGTCTACTGCCCACTCCTGCGCATATGTGTGTTTTAGGTGCTTGGGAATATGGTCTGAGAATGCCGGTAATATTACCGTTTCACCTTTAGGGCAATCCATGACGAATGCTGGCGGCCAATCTTGTTCAGCTAACAAAGTGTCATAGCCAAATGACAGGTTCTCCCAAAAGAGACCTCTAACTGTCCTACATTTGTCCCCCTCCATTTGGAGTGTTATTTCATATAGCTTATGTGGGACACTTACCCTAGTATCAGGTGTTTCCACTGTGATATAATCATTCAAGTCCGCTGTCACCAGAAATTCCATCAGGTTCTGGCAAGCTATTGTTACTTCTGCCGCACTGTCTAGCATCGTCAGAGCCCATTCCCCGTTCAGTAGTCGAGTCCTCAGAATTCTGGGCATGTCTGATCTTCAGACCTGCAACCTTCTTCTTTTTGAACTGTGGCTTTTGCTTTGGTTTCTCTTCTTTTTTAGAAGTGTAATCTTGAGCGTGCTGCTTGTCTCTGGACTTTGTACGCTCTTCTTGTCTGTCTGACCGTCCTTCCCTCTTGGAGTTTTTCGATGAACCCTGAAAGGAACGAGAGGAACGTGTATCAGTATCCTGATACCTGTCAGGTTTCCTAATATTATCCCTATTCCTAAGGTTATACCTCTTTTCGGAGGGCTTCTGTGGGGGAGATCTACCTCTGGATTGAGATCTGTTTCCTTTAAAGTTTTGTTGTTTTTTATTGTCCCACTTCTTCTTTGTTGAAGCAGGTATCTGCTTAGAAGTGTCCTTTTCAGGACTGCCCATCAGTTGTGGTTTTAAAGCTTTTCCACCCAGACTGTCTCTGCCTAATTCTGCATATGCAGTTTCAATTATTTTCGGTAGTTCGTGTTCTTGTTCTAAAGGACTGAACTCCCTTAGGCGTTGGCGGATAGCCACTGAAGCTGCTTCCCCTATAATATTAGCTACTATTATGGCTGATACCTGGGCATAGTTACCTAGTAACTTCATCCCTAAGTTCAGAGCAGGCTTGTTGGAAAACGAGGCAGCATCTGTGAGGCCTGCACAAATAACATGACTACATTTGTCCTTCACTGGGAACCAAACACCCAATTGTAGCGCCTGACTCTCAGAGGGTAGCGTTGCAGAGCAGTCTGAGGCTTACTCAAGGGAGGTGGTGTGGGCTAGTAATCGCCATTTGCAGGTGCGCAGAAATAACACTCAATAATTGATTGTCCAGCCTGTACTTTGCTTTATAAAAGTAAGAGTACATTTATTAAACACACACACTACTCAATACTATGCACCAATTTACAAATACAAAAACTAATTATCCCTTGATTTACTCAATCAACAAGAACACTTATCATTAGTGGAATTCTTAATTCATATAAGCACATAGAAATTGTTTTGAGGGGATCTCACTCAATACTCTACACACTCAAACAATAATACCACTATAACATGCACATAAAAGGGTCAATTTATTTCTTTAGTACATGTGAATATTATTAAAAACACAATTTATATAGTAAAACACCTAAAATACAACACAATTCATCAATTCAACATAATTAAAACAATACAATTCATCAGATCAGGACATAACATAACATTTCCATGCCACTTTTACCACAGAGACCCCTAAAAATAGGGAAAGAACAATGATAGACAGTACACTTTGTCTTTTAACTCAACAATTCCTAGGAATAATTTTAGCAAGATTAGCCTGGATACATATACTCTATTTTGTATCTACAGGTCCAACTTGTCCTCAGGATAATGTACAGAAATGCGTCGACGCTGCTTCGATGGGTATCTGATTATTCCATCTTTATCAAGACAGTCATTATGTTCACTTTTCTTTGTGGTACATTAGGTTGTTATACCCTGAATGAAAAGGAGTTGATATTTGCACTTATTCTTATATTTCTTTGTAGGCTCGAAGAGTGGTCTGTAGTAGATCCCTTCTTAAACGGACGTGAATAATCACTGTTTTCAACTGCCGTATATTCTTGAATGGTTCAATCCGGAACCCCAGGTTTCTAGTTCTAGGTCCAAAACACGCATCACGTTCAGGTAGAGGCTTAATATATCCACCTCTCACTTGCCGATGCGCTACGTGGCACTCTTATTGGCTTTCAAGAAGGACGACGTAGGACGGGGAATCCATGAGCCAATAAGAGTGCCACGTAAGCGCATCGGCAGGTGAGGAGGTGGATGTATTTAAGCCCCTCTACCTTGAACGTGATTTGCGGGTTTTTTTGGACACAGAACTAGAACCTGGGGTTCCGGATTGAACCATCCAAGAATATACGGCAGTTGGGAAACAGTGATTATTCACGTCCGTTTAAGAAGGGGATCTACTAACAGACCACTCTTCGAGCCTGCAAAAGAAATATAAGAATAAGTGCAAATATCAACTCCTTTTCATTCAGGGTATAACAACTTAATGTACCACAAAGAAAAGTGAACATAATGACTGTCTTGATAAAGATGGAATAATCAGATACCCATCGAAACGCGTCGACGCATTTCTGTACATTATCCCGAGGACAAGTTGGACCTGTAGATACAAAATAGAGTATATGTATCCAGGCTAATCTTGCTAAAATTATTCCTAGGGAATTGTTGAGTTAAAAGACAAAGTGTACTGTCTATCATTGTTCTTTTCCCTATTTTTTAGGGGTCTCTGTGGCAAAAGTGTCATAAGATGTTATGTTATGTCCTGATCTGATGAATTGTATTGTTTTTAATTATGTTGAATTGATGCATTGTGTTGTATTTTAGGTGTTTTACTATATAAATTGTGTTTTTAATAATATTCACATGTACTAAAGAAATAAATTGACCCTTTTTGTATTGCATGTTATAGTGGTATTATTGTTTGAGTGTGTTAGGTTTTTGAGTGAGATCCCTCAAAAACAATTTCTATGTGCTTTATATGAATTAAGAATTCCACTAATCATAGGGTGTTCTTGTTGATTGAGTAAATCAAGGGATAATTAGTTTTTTGTACTGGTAGTACCCCACTCCCTTGGTAGCTGACAAGGGGTCTCTCTCTGTTTAAACCCAATTTACAAATATACATAAACTGTTGGAATTACTTTGTGACATTGCGTAACATCTCCACCCCTCCCAAAAGGTGGGGTGGGGTCTAGTACCACCACTCCCATGTATGCACATCATCTTGCCCCCTAATGCAGTGTGTTGAGCATAACCTGGAGCGAGGGCCCTGCGCACTGGCACCATCCCAGTGGCGACCCACCCCATTACCTCAACACGCATTAAAAATAGGTTCACCTGCCCTAGTGACACATAACCCTGACTGAGCAGCTTATATTGACCATACAGTATGCACCCCTACATATTCAGGGCTAACAGTCTGGGTTGTTCCTCACTTAAGCGCAGCAGCAAAAATACATGTTTACGCACACTTTAGAATGACAGTACTCAGCACGTTTGTGGATCATTAGAATGCATTGCAATTACAGCCCCTAAAGGCATCACAGATGAAATCACCGGATTATGCATATACAGCCAGACACCCTAGCAGGAATGTCTGGCAACATAACCCCCTTTGCTTATGACATCACCTTACACAGGAACTTCACATTACATATGTGACCTTCAGTTCCTCTAAAAAGGAATAACCGTTAGTAAATGCAGTTCTGGTGCAATTACACCTCTTCACCTCCAGGGGATGCCCTTCTCCAGACATCCCAACTCAGCTCTTTACTCCTTGAGGCACTTCTCAAAACACCCTCAGCTGTAGAACAAAAGTTCCAGCCTAGAAAGTGTTAAATACCGGCTGAGCCCTTGAGGGGTTATTCTTTTAAAATCCCTATTACACTTAGGGTGAGACTTTTCTTCGTGCTGGGGGGCAGACTGCGCTTCTCCAGCAGCTCCCCCCAGCACCTTTTCACACTTGAAGGTGACCCCCCTCCTCTGGGGGCCACCAGGCGCCACAAACGATACTTTCCCCATGCCTTGCAAGGCATTATGGGGCGCTTCCAGCTCCTTTCAGTGAATATTCGATTAGCGGCTCTCCCGCTGTGCCGAGGAGAGCCGCGATGCAGCCTGCGGCCTTCCGCCGCTTCTTCCGGCCTCGGTGGGGGGCCCGGTCCCACCCGGACCCCCAGGTGATAGTAACGGCTCGGGGAGCCCACCCCCGGGCCCCTCGCACCTCTCCGGCTCTGGTTGGGGGCTCCGGTCCCACCCGGGACTCCCGCATGCCCACTCGTTGGAGGGCAGCCCGGGGAGCCCACCCCCGGCTGCCCCTGCCGGCTCCCCGCCCGGCCAGCACCTTCGCGTGCTGCTGAGGGAGCTGGCAACGCAGTTCTGGTCTGCCCGCTCCGGCGGGCAGACGTGCAGGACTTCTCCGGCTCCTCCGGTCCCCGGGGGAGTGCGACACGCACTCCCCCCACGCCAGCCTGCACTTCGGGGCCCGGGGATGGGGTCCCGGGCCCCTCTTCATTTTCACGGGGAGCGCGACGGCGCTCCCCGACTTTGCTTGGCTTCGGGGCCCGGAGATGGGGTCCCGGGCCCCTCGAGACCACTTCGCGGGGGCGCGACGGCGCTCCCCGCCTCCTCCTCTTCCCGGGGGAGCGCGCCGCGCTCCCCGTCTTTACTCGCTCGCGGGGTCCAGGGTGGGCTCCTGGCTCCCCCGCCTTCCTCCTCTTCACGGGGGGCGCAATGGTGTCCCCCGGCTTTACTTCGGGGCCCGGGGATGGGGTCCCGGGCCCCTGGGGGCCTCTTTACGGGGAGCGCGATGGCGCTCCCCGACTTTGCTTCGGGGCCCGGGGATGGGGTCCCAGGCCCCTCGAGACCTCCTTGCGGGGGGCGCACCGGCACTCCCCCGCCTCCATCTTCGGTGGGGGCCAGGGTGGGCTCCTGGCCCCCTTGCAGGGCACCTTCGTGGGGAGCACGACGGCGCTCCCCGGCTTTCCTTCTCCTTGGGGGCAGCCCCGGGACCTGACCCACCCCGGGGGCATCTCATGGACCGGTGGCAGAGCCCCACGTGCTTCGTCGTCGGTCTTCTTAGGGGTCAAAGGTCGCTCCCCTTCCGGGGGCCATATCTCAGCCCCTGGGGGGTCCGATCTGCCCCATTTTCGCGTCTTCTTGCTCCTGGTGGCGCCCCCCAGCCACTGGGAGCACTCTCCTTCACCCTCCGGGTCTCCAAGAGGGTGCATTCTGCAGGGAGAGGTCTTCACTGGCTCCCTGCGCCAGACTTTCGCCTGGCTCTCCTCCTGGGCCTCTCTTCTCCCTGCGCAGAGGCCCCTGCTTCTGCGCACCGGTCCTGGGCTCTTCTTCTGGCGCTGTTAGAGGCCTGGGGGGCAGTCAGGGGTACCTCCTTCCAACTGCCCATTACCAGGCTCCAGCACCTTCCGCCTCAGCAGACCACACCCCAGAGAGAGCTTCTCTTCCTGTTCAAGCACTTTTAAAAGTTGGGTAGGGGGCTGGCAGGAAGTCTCTGTTTGTCCTATCAAACAGTGACACATCACTTCCCTGCCCCTGCTCCCTCCTTCTTGTCCAGCCTCTGCGCTGGTTCAAAATGGCGTCGTCCAGGGTCTCTGGCCACATGGTCTCTGAAACAAGAGCCCTTCCCTCCTTGGTGCAGCCTGGTGCCTGGCACCAGTGATAGCTGCTGATGGATGGGCCTGTAGCCCCACCCATCTTCTCTTCGTGGAGAGGAGGCCTTAGCTTGTGGAAAAAAAAGGTTATCAATCCAGCCAGCTGAGGTCAGCCCTCAGCCTGGCCCTGGTTATGACTGACTCAGAGAAATGTGACATTTCTGGATGACCCAAAAGCAGTACAAATATGACTTCGGACTCTGCAGAATACTTCTTCTCACACCCGTTACAGTGGACTTTAGTGCGTGTCTGGAATCTGTAGGCTTTAGGAAAGTGACACTAGCCCAGGGGCTCCACTTCCCCTTAGGGGAATAATGAAGTGAAAAACACAGTAAAGCACACTGACTTTCCCTGGCATGTTTCTTCCCAGTGTATAAAGCCTATTCCATGTCACCACCCAATTCTGCATAAGTCCTGCCACACCATTCACTCTGTAGCTGCTCCTGGATTGCGCACGCCAGGAATCTCCCCCGCGCAGCCCCTACACGTGTGCACACGCATGTACACAGGTGTCTGCATGTAACCAGCCCGGTGCCCCGTACTCCAGCTGCTGCGCAGCGGCCTAGTCAAGCCAGGGGGACACCAGTAAAATCCACATGCAGTCTCTTTCATCATGAGTTCACTGTGGATGAGTCCCAATTTATGAGGCTCTCCCACAGTAAAAGCTCAACACACAGGTGCTCAAAAAGCAAAAAATCCGGGTGGCCCATAGTGTCAGAACCACCTTCTAACACACGCCACGCCCAGCTGATTCCTACAGGGAAGAAGTAGCCACTCTACATGGGTATTCTTCCCGTAGTCAGCGATAACTAGTTATAAGGGGTTCTGACCAGACCCCCCTTACTCACCAGTTATCCGCTCAGACCACCTACTCCTCCCATCCATGAAATCTCCACCCATGACAGGGATCCCAGACTACCCTAAGAACCCTCCGGGCTCTAGGTTATACCTCTAGGTCACTCATGGTCTACATGGACTTGGCCTCACTAGGCCTACCTTTGCCCTTGGGCATGCAACACTATGCCTACCCCTTCTCTGAACAAGGGTCCAGTGCCTCAGCACCGATGCGGTCTTCTGGGATAGGTCTACATCCCATCCCCTGGGTCACTAGCTGGTCTCCCTTCTGGAGTTTGTTCCAACCAGTACCCTCTCTCCGTTTGGTCCTTGCACCCCAAAGATGCAACCTCTCTGGACCCTCACCCTCAGCCTGCCACTGAGGTCATTCTGCTGCCACCACCCTTTCGAGATGACTGGCTTCCCTAAAGAAAGCACAGCCACTTGTGCTTTCCCCACACAGAAAAGCACCCTTTGGCCCCTGGCCTGGCTCCCTGATAGGACCGCAGACCGGCCTCACCACCACACTGGCAGTGCCAGGGAGGAACACTGAGGGTGCCTCGTCAGACATCCTACAGCTCATTCCCCCCGTCAGTAGCTCCACACGGAAACTACCCCAGGAACCTAGACCCCTTCTTGGTTCTCCGCTGCGAGAACAGGGCCTATGCACCCTTCCCTCCGAGAGGCGCGCTCTCCTCCCGGAGTACCCTTAGAGAGCCTGTGGGCCCTGAGTTAGCTAGACCCAGGCCCACCTCTCATGGCTCTCCCCGGTCTCCCAGCAGCACCTTGGGAGACCGCCCAGGGACCTACATGGTCCCTGGATGGCCTGCACCACCCCTTATGAAGAGCAGGGTCCCTTCACTTAAGATAGGCCCCACCTGCCTTCAGGGTAGTACTACCACCCCAAGCCAGGGACCCTAAAAATCCCGGCTAGGGCCTGCACCACCCCTTTGCGAAACACAGGGTCCCTTCACTTAAGATAGGCCCCACCTGTGTTCAGGGTGGTGCTACCTTGCAGAAGTCCACCTCCTGCCTCGAGCTAGGGAACACCCTCATGCTTCCGGTCCTGGGATACAAGTCCCCTAGGACCTACCTGACTGGTCACCTGGCCAGGCATCGCCCCAGCCACCACCTCAGGCTCACCACACTAGCTCCAGGGTGACATCCCAGCTCGACAACTACCCCTCCTTTGGGGCCACCCATCACCATGGGCCACCCCGGGTAACCACTCACCGGACCCTGACACCTCAGGGTCCGCCACTAATCCTTCACCTGGAAACCAGGGAGTACATCACCCCCACTCAGATCTCCACTGGATCAGTTACCTAGCCCACCTAGGGTACCTAGGGGCTACCACTTCACACCATCACTCAAGAACTACCCTCCTTTGGGGCCACCCACTACCAGGGGCCACCCCTGGGTCGCTCACCTCCCCACCAGTTAACCTGGGGGCCTGCCGGACACCCAACTCTACCACACCCTCCTCCCACCGTGGGAAAAGTTCCTGGGGGTCCCCCACCATGGGAACCCCTGGGGCGTTACTACCCGGGGTAAAGAAACCTCCTGCCCCACCCTTCCAGTGGTTTTGGCCTGCGCCAATGGCAAGTAAACTTTCAGCGGGGGAAGGATACCTGGGGCCCCTTCTGTGGTAACCCTCCCTGCCCTTAAAAAGCGTGGGAATCTCCCAGAACCCCCTCTCTCTCCTGTCCCCCATAAAGGTCAATCCACCCCTACACCCCCACCTGTGATGTAGGTATCAGTTGCTGTCCCTATCTCTTGAGGAGACACCCTCCTCATGCAGGTGTAGTGCGTGTAGTGTTAGGGTTCAAAGGTGTACAATATGGCTTAGAACATTTGTATGCAATCATTTCCTGGAAAGCACCATCCCGCTAGCACATGATAATCAACATAGCGCGGTCATATCAATACAGTTCACATTTAAACCATAATCTCTTCACATGACACATATGTGCACGGGGCTTTCCTTTCCCATACTTTTAGTTCACCTAACCAAAACTTTGAACCCTTTTCAGAGCCTTGCGCTCTTCCATTTGCTCATTACTGCATAGGTAATGTGTGGCAAAACTGGACTTATCAAATGCTATAAATGCGCACCAGAGTGGGATACTATGTATCCCACCGCTGCCACCAATGTTGGAAAACGAGGCAGCATCTGTGAGGCCTGCACAAATAACATGACTACATTTGTCCTTCACTGGGAACCAAACACCCAATTGCAGCGCCTGACTCTCAGAGGGTAGCGTTGCAGAGCAGTCTGAGGCTTACTCAAGGGAGGTGGTGTGGGCTAGTAATCGCCATTTGCAGGTGCGCAGATATAACACTCAATAATTGATTGTCCAGCCTGTACTTTGCTTTATAAAAGTAAGAGTACATTTATTAAACACACACACTACTCAATACTATGCACCAATTTACAAATACAAAAAACTAATTATCCCTTGATTTACTCAATCAACAAGAACACCCTATCATTAGTGGAATTCTTAATTCATATAAGCACATAGAAATTGTTTTTGAGGATCTCACTAAAAACTCTAACACACTCAAACAATAATACCACTATAACATGCAATACAAAAGGGTCAATTTATTTCTTTAGTACATGTGAATATTATTAAAACACAATTTATATAGTAAAACACCTAAAATACAACACAATTCATCAATTCAACATAATTAAAACAATACAATTCATCAGATCAGGACATAACATAACATCTTATGACACTTTTACCACAGAGACCCCTAAAAATAGGGAAAGAACAATGATAGACAGTACACTTTGTCTTTTAACTCAACAATTCTCTAGGAATAATTTTAGCAAGATTAGTCTGGATACATATACTCTATTTTGTATCTACAGGTCCAACTTGTCCTCGGGATAATGTACAGAAATGCGTGACGGCTGCGATGGGTATCTGATTATCCATCTTTATCAAGACAGTCATTATGTTCACTTTTCTTTGTGGTACATTAGGTTGTTATACCCTGAATGAAAAGGAGTTGATATTTGCACTTATTCTTATATTTTTTGTAGGCTCGAAGAGTGGTCTGTTAGTAGATCCCTTCTTAAACGGACGTGAATAATCACTGTTTCCCAACTGCGTATTTCTGAATGGTTCAATCGGAACCCCAGGCTTCTAGTTCTGTGTCCAAAAAACCCGCAAATCACGTTCAAGGTAGAGGGGCTTAAATACATCCACCTCCTCACCTGCCGATGCGCTTACGTGGCACTCTTATTGGCTTTCAAGAAGGACGACGTAGGACGGGGAATCCATGAGCCAATAAGAGTGCCACGTAAGCGCATCAGCAGGTGAGGAGGTGGATGTATTTAAGCCCCTCTACCTTGAACGTGATTTGCGGGTTTTTTTGGACACAGAACTAGAAACCTGGGGTTCCGGATTGAACCATCCAAGAATATACGGCAGTTGGGAAACAGTGATTATTCACGTCCGTTTAAGAAGGGGATCTACTAACAGACCACTCTTCGAGCCTGCAAAAGAAATATAAGAATAAGTGCAAATATCAACTCCTTTTCATTCAGGGTATAACAACTTAATGTACCACAAAGAAAAGTGAACATAATGACTGTCTTGATAAAGATGGAATAATCAGATACCCATCGAAACGCGTCGACGCATTTCTGTACATTATCCCGAGGACAAGTTGGACCTGTAGATACAAAATAGAGTATATGTATCCAGGCTAATCTTGCTAAAATTATTCCTAGGGAATTGTTGAGTTAAAAGACAAAGTGTACTGTCTATCATTGTTCTTTTCCCTATTTTTTAGGGTCTCTGTGGCAAAAGTGTCATAAGATGTTATGTTATGTCCTGATCTGATGAATTGTATTGTTTTTAATTATGTTGAATTGATGCATTGTGTTGTATTTTAGGTGTTTTACTATATAAATTGTGTTTTTAATAATATTCACATGTACTAAAGAAATAAATTGACCCTTTTTGTATTGCATGTTATAGTGGTATTATTGTTTGAGTGTGTTAGGGTTTTTGAGTGAGATCCCCTCAAAAACAATTTCTATGTGCTTTATATGAATTAAGAATTCCACTAATGATAGGGTGTTCTTGTTGATTGAGTAAATCAAGGGATAATTAGTTTTTTGTACTGGTAGTACCCCACTCCCTTGGTAGCTGACAAGGGGTCTCTCTCTGTTTAAACCCAATTTACAAATATACATAAGCTGTTGGAATTACTTTGTGACATTGCGTAACATCTCCACCCCTCCCAAAAGGGGGTGGGGTCTAGTACCACCACTCCCATGTATGCACATCATCTTGCCCCCTAATGCAGTGTGTTGAGCATAACCTGGAGCGAGGGCCCTGCGCACTGGCACCATCCCAGTGGCGACCCACCCCATTACCTCAACACGCATTAAAAATAGGTTCACCTGCCCTAGTGACACATAACCCTGACTGAGCAGCTTATATTGACCATACAGTATGCACCCCTACATATTCAGGGCTAACAGTCTGGGTTGTTCCTCACTTAAGCGCAGCAGCAAAAATACATGTTTACGCACACTTTAGAATGACAGTACTCAGCACGTTTGTGGATCATTAGAATGCATTGCAATTATAGCCCCTAAAGGCATCACAGATGAAATCACCGGATTACGCATATACAGCCAGACACCCTAGCAGGAATGTCTGGCAACATAACCCCCTTTGCTTATGACATCACCTTACACAGGTACTTCACATTACATATGTGACCTTCAGTCCCTCTAAAAAGGAAAAACCGTTAGTAAATGCAGTTCTGGTGCAATTACACCTCTTCACCTCCAGGGGATGCCCTTCTCCAGACATCCCAACTCAGCCCTTTACTCCTTGAGGCACTTCTCAAAACACCCTCAGCTGTAGAACAAAAGTTCCAGCCTAGAAAGTGTTAAATGCCGGCTGAGCCCTTGAGGGGTTATTCTTTTAAAATCCCTATGACACTTAGGGTGAGACTTTTCTTCATGCTGGGGGGCAGACTGCACTTCTCCAGCAGCTCCCCCAGCACCTTTTCACACTTGAAGGTGACCCCCTCCTCTGGGGGCCACCAGGCGCCACAAACGATACTTTCCCCATGCCTTGCAAGGCATTATGGGGCGCTTCCAGCTCCTTTCAGTGAATATTCGATTAGCGGCTCTCCCGCTGTGCCGGGGAGAGCCGCGATGCAGCCTGTGGCCTTCCGCCACTTCATCCGGCCTCTGTGGGGGGCCCGGTCCCACCCGGACCCCCAGGTGAGAGTAACGGCTCGGGGAGCCCACCCCTGGCCGCCCCTTCTATTTTTCGGGGCCCGGTCGCAGCCAGGCCCCTTGCACCTCTCCGGCTCTGGTTGGGGGCCTCGGTCCCACCCGGGACCCCCGCATGCCCACTCGTTAGAGGGCAGCCCGGGGAGCCCACCCCCGGCTTCCCCCGCTGGCTCCCCGCCCGGCCAGCACCTTCGCGTGCTGCCGAGGGAGCCGGCAACGCAGTTCTGGTCTGCCCGCTCCGGCGGGCAGACGTGCAGGACTTCTCCGGCTCCTCCGGTCCCCGGGGGAGTGCGACATGCACTCCCCCCACGCCAGCCTGCACTTCGGGGCCCGGGGATGGGGTCCCAGGCCCCTCTTCATTTTCACGGGGAGCGCGACGGCGCTCCCCGACTTTGCTTGGCTTCGGGGCCCGGAGATGGGGTCCCGGGCCCCTCGAGACCACTTCGCGGGGGTGCGACGGCGCTCCCCGCCTCCTCCTCTTCACGGGGGAGCATGACGCGCTCCCCGTCTTTACTCGCTCGCTGGGTCCAGGGTGGGCTCCTGGCTCCCCCGCCTTCCTCCTCTTCACGGGGGGCGCGACGGCGTCCCCCGGCTTTGCTTCGGGGCCCGGGGATGGGGTCCCAGGACCCTCGAGACCTCCTCGCGGGGGGCACGCCGGCGCTCCCCTGCCTCCATCTTCGGTGGGGGCCAGGGTGGACTCCTGGCCCCCTTGCAGGGCACCTTCGTGGGGAGCGCGACAGCGCTCCCCGGCTTCCCTTCTACTTGGGGGCAGCCCCCGGGACCTGACCCACCCCGGGGGCATCTCATGGACCGGCGGCGGAGCCCCACGTGCTTCGTCATCGGTCTTCTTAGGGGTCAAAGGTCGCTCCCCTTCCGGGGGCCATATCTCAGCCCCTGGGGGTCCGATCTGCCCCATGTTCGCGTCTTCTTGCTCCTGGTGGCACCCCCCAGCCACTGGGAGCACTCTCCTTTGCCCTCCGGGTCTCCAAGTGGGTGCATTCTGCAGGGAGCGGTCTTCACTGGCTCCCTGCGCCAGACTTTCACCTGGCTCTCCTCCTGGGCCTCTCTTCTCCCTGCGCAGAGGCCCCTGCTTCTGCGCACCGGTCCTGGGCTCTTCTTCTGGTGCTGTTAGAGGCCTGGGGGGCAGTCAGGAGGTACCTCCTTCCAACTGCCCATTGCCAGGCTCCAGCACCTTCTGCCTCAGCAGACCACACCCCAGAGAGAGCTTCTCTTCCTGTTCAAGCACTTTTTAAAAGTTGGGTAGTGGGCTGGCAGGAAGTCTCTGTTTGTCCTATCAAACAGCGACACATCACTTCCCTGCCCCTGCTCCCTCCTTCTTGTCCAGCCTCTGGGCTGGTTCAAAATGGCGTCGTCCAGGGTCTCTGGCCACATGGTCTCTGAAACAAGAGCCCTTCCCTCCTTGGTGCAGCCTGGTGCCTGGCACCAGTGATAGCTGCTGATGGATGGGCCTGTAGCCCCACCCATCTTCTCTTCGTGGAGAGGAGGCCTTAGCTTGTGGAAAAAAAGGTTATCAATCCAGCCAGCTGAGGCCAGCCCTCAGCCTGGCCCTGGTTATGACTGACTCAGAGAAATGTGACATTTCTGGATGACCCAAAAGCAGTACAAATATGACTTCGGACTCTGCAGAATACTTTTTCTCACACATGTTACAGTGGACTTTAGTGCGTGTCTGGAATCTGTAGGCTTTAGGGAAGTGACACTAGCCCAGGGGCTCCACTTCCCCATAGGGGAATAATGAAGTGAAAAACACAGTAAAGCACACTGACTTTCCCTGGCATGTTTCTTTCCAGTGTATAAAGCCTATTCCATGTCACCACCCAATTCTGCATAAGTCCTGCCACACCATTCACTCTGTAGCTGCTCCTGGACTGCGCACGCCAGGAATCTCCCCCGCGCAGCCCCTACACGTGTGCACACGCATGTACACAGGTGTCTGCATGTAACCAGCCCGGTGCCCCGTACTCCAGCTGCTGCGCAGTGGCCAAGTCAAGCCAGGGGGACACCAGTATAATCCACATGCAGTCTCTTTCATCATGAGTTCACTGTGGATGAGTCCCAATTTATGAGGCTCTCCCACAGTAAAAGCTCAACACACAGGTGCTCAAAAAGCAAAAAATCCGGGCGGCCCATAGTGTCAGAACCACCTTCTAACAAGGCTCTACTACGTACTCGTTTTGTACCTGTCTCAATACTTCTGGTACTACTGCTAATGACGGTATACCAGGAGTTCTGGTACAAATGGCAGCAAAGACTGTACCCCAACTGGTACAATCCTCTATTTCTGGTGTTATCCCCATGGGCAAGCAGATTGTTAGCATTCTGTGTTTTTCATACGGGGTAGTATTCGGGAATACTGCCTCTAGCTGTGTTATTTTCTGAGCTACCCAGAATGGCATTTGTTCACGTTTTGTGGGCATTTTACCCATCACTGCGTGTAATGTTTGTGGTGTGATTTTAGTTGCTGTACTCTGAGCTTGTGTTCCATTTGTTGCAACTATTGCTGGTTGGACTGTAAGTGTCCTCATGACGAATTGCGTCAAGTTTCTGTAATTTCTTTTTTATTCTTTGTGTTGTGTGAGTAAGTCTCCTGGTGGCATTGTTTCAATGTCGGGATATTATGTGTAGGCCGCTAATATTGGCCATGTTGACCCTTCTCTTCCGAGCGGGTCGAGTCTCACTCTTCTTCTTATATGGGGTAGGGCGCCTTTAAACCAGTATAAGTGTTCCTGGTATGTGAGCGGAACCTCAATGTCGTCAAACGGACAATATTCCGCTGGTGCATCTCCTTCTGCGTAGGAGTGAAATGTTTTTGTTCTTGCATTTGCTGCTGGGAATGTAACCCACGAATAAAATACCTCTGTTCTATATGATTTGTGTGCCTCAATCACGAAAGCTATTATGCCACCCCTGGCTGTTACACCATGCGCAAGTAGTTTCAGGGTGACTGTATTTCTAAGATTTTCTGCAATCGGAATTGCATCTGAATTTTCTTCTTCATCTGAGAGGTGCAAACTATGCACAACTCCTCCTGCGTTTTCTATGTCTTCAACCCTTTTTTTTAGAGGAAGAAGATTTTCAAGGAAACTGAGATAAGGTGTTTTTGCACAATTTTAGGAACACTGTGTCCTTCAAGCTTGATTAACCAACAGCCAATAAATAAGATTTTTTAGCCTACTCAGCTGTGGCGGAGTTTGTGCCCACCCACTCCAGACGTCTCTGGTGTTTTGTGAGTAGGGGTCTCTGAGAATAGCACGACTGAACTACTCAGATTCTACTGTTAAATAAGTACCCAACCAACGATGGGCGCCATGTTGTGTAGTTCCTATATAACCTATACAGAATCTGCGCGTTTGGATAACATAAACTGTGGGATTTGTGGCGGACTGATTCCGTGCACCCCTACCGGATACGTTAGCCTGTCTGTATCAGCTAGCTCACAGTGCCACTATAATCTCCTCTTACCAAGGAGAGAATAGATTCTGGCAACCTCAGAACATGACAACCCTGATCCCTCAGAATCATGGAAACAATATACTACCTTTCGCTCAGTCACTCGTGCTTACTTAGTTTGTCTCAGAGAGTTATACAGAATAAACAGGCTGGGCATTTTCAATAAGTATTTATTGAACAGTTGTTATTCTAGTGTAGAATAGATGAGCTGCAACAACCATTAGACAGTAGCAGAGATATATGATTAGAAGTACTACGAAAGTAAAGGGATGGTAAAGTTCTACCATCTTGCAGAAATCATGAATATATACAAGTACATAAAACACATGATAAAAAGTGCGTACTCCTACAATGCCTTCCTAACTAGATGTACCTAAATGTACCTAGCATCTGTGTAGGTGTTATGCCAAGACTCCCTCTAGGATCTAGTCAACCCCATTACCTGAGAATGAGAGAATATGGGATACCGTCCTGGTCTCGAGTTGGACACCCAGCGAGGGATGTTAGACCACAGCGAGCTGGAGTGTCTGCATGCAGGAACCTCAGCGTCTCTGGTCAGTTTGTCAGCCGGGAAGTCTCGGTCTCCTCTGTCTTTCTAAGCAAGATGTGATGTATATATAGGTCTCCCCAGGGGTCCTACCTTGCTGTGCTACTGTGTCGGCCTAAAGGATGACGTCGGGCCTGAACTTTATACAGAGATATTATACAGGAGATGTTAGTCCTGCTGTGCTTCCAAGAAGCCTCATGCATAATGTATGAGATTCGAACTGAGGGAAACCCGCAGTCTGAATGCAGTGTCGTATCTAGGTAAAAGGTCAGTCCCTAAGAACCGTTTTGTATGTAATGTAGGGAAGAATATAGGTGAAAGGTTGCAATGTTACCTGCGCCTATATAGGGTACCTATATTGAATATAACAGGAGGTCCAAACAGATCAATAAATGTATCACATGCACCACTGATTTTTCAATATATGTCTTAGAGTGTCCGTGTGGCTCTAGGTATGTAGGGAGAACTAAATTACAACTAAAAATAAGGATTCTCCAGCACTTGCGAGCTATAACTAACCAAGATTTTAGTTATCCTGTGGCCAGACACTTCTGGGCGAGGTATGACAGTGACTATAGCTTGTTACAATTCTTTGGTATTGATTGTATTACCAAACACATCGGGGAGGTGACAGAGAGAAACAGCTTCGAATTTTGGAATCACGATACATAATAGATCTCAAAACCAAAATACCGAATGGCCTAAATAGTGGGGAATAACTAGCCACACATATTGGAATGTAATTTAAGAAATGCAGGTCTCCTGTCCCCCCAGATGTATGCATGAACATATATCTCTCTTTCATTTTGTATATAGCTCATCACTCAGGATAAAAGAGAAAATTCTTTAGTTACTAAAATTAATCACACTTTTTGCACTTTTAACATAGGAATTCTGCAAACCTATGGGTACATTTTGATTAAAATTATGGATTTCAAAGTTTTGTGGTACATAGGGGTTATATTAGGATATTGGTCGATGCAATTGTGGCATAATAAAGCCCTTTGATATGTACAACCAGATTGAGGCTGTTACTATCTAAGCGCGCGCTTACATGTCTCCCAATGTATGCAACAATATAGGAGACTAGGGGCACTTGCCCGTTACTGTCGCTATCTATTCAAATTCAACAAAGAACTTAATCTCATCTTATTATATGGAGATGTATAGGAGCCAATCAGACATTTTATCCTCAAGACATATATAAGGGTTTGAAACCATGTGTGTATTATGGAAAATTACGACCATGGTAATATAATAAAATAAAAAAGTAGAGGTCCTTAATATTAGGTTGTTAACTTTCATGGCCTTGCCTCCTTCTTTAGGCTCTTTGATTACAAGGTTACTTCTAACAAGCCTATAAATATGTTAGAATTATGTCTCCCAAAGATTAAGCCCCACCAATAATTATATAAGAAAACAAGTTTTAAATAAAATATGTATCAATGGAAGATAACTATAAGAATATCTTCCATAAGAGTATTCTAAATAGTTCTGAATGACGTCTTGAACAATGAAACACTTATCAAATATAACCCATTTTCATACTGGGCAGATGGAATACTATTGCTTGATAATATTTTGGCAATTTCATTTTATTTTATTTCATTTCTTCTTCTTGAGCACTTATTGCACTTTAGTGGAAGTCACACACACCACATTTGTGAAATACACATTGTTGTAAATGGCCCTTTTTGCAGGGTTACCCCTCAGTGCTAAAGTGCATATGCTCTCTGTGTAAATTGTTATTGTGATTGGCTATCCATGATTGGCGTACTTGATTTACCAGTAGGTCCCTAGTAAAGTGCACTGAGTGTGCCAGGGCTGGTAAATCAAATGCTACTAGTGGGCCTGCAGCACTGATTGTGCCACCCACATGAGTAGCCCTGAAAAGATGTCTCAGGCCTGCCATCGCGGTGCCTGTGAGCAGTTTGTTAACTGCCATGTCGACTTGGCAAGTGCCCCCACTTTCCAGGCCCTAACCTTCCTTTTTCTTATATATAGGGCACCTCTTTAGAAGACCCAAGGTACCCCCTGGGCAGGGTGAAGTGTATGTGAATGGTAGAACATGTACTGGTGTGTATAACATGTCCTGATAGTGAAATACTGCCAATTTCGTTTTTCACTATTGAAAGGCTATCTTGCCCCATAGGACAGAATGCGGAATGCTTTGTAACATTTTACAAGCATATCTTTCCATAGGGATAAGATAGAAAAATTGAGTTTGGTATCCCTGAACTCAGGATTTAATAACACATCTTTTAGTAAAGATGGTTTTTAAATTGTGTGTTTGAAAATACCACTTTTAGAAAGTGGCTATTTTCTTGTTCAACCATACTGTGTGCCTCTGCCTGTTTGTGGTTTGACTGTCTGGCTTTGGAGTGGCAGTGGCTCCAGGAGTCTGGATGAGTCAGCACTAGGCTGAATAGGCCTGATCTGCATTTGGAGTGGTGGGAGGAGTAGCACCTGTACCTAAATAGGGCTGTGCCTGCCTTCCACAATGCTGGCTTCACCCCCCTGTGGTGTGTCTGGAGCCAAGGCTCACACTGACAATGGATGTTGTGCACTTGCAGAGTGCCCTCAGAACTGGTTTGAATTGGGCTCAGGGCCCCCTGCACAAAGAGAACAAAGACATTTTGGGGTATACGTATCAGACCCAAAACCCCAGGCTTGTAGATCTTTCCTGGAATTCAAGAGGAACCTTTGCCAAGGAGAAGAGCTGGAGAGACTGAGGAGAAGTACTGCCCTTGCTGTGTGTCTGGGGTTGGCCTGCAGTTACTGCTTCTGCCAAGGAAAGGAGAAGGACTTTGCTGTGTGCTGTGTCCCCTGCTTGAAGGAGATCTCCAAGGGCCTGAAGTGAGCTGGCCTCGTGTTCTGAAGTCTCAGGGACACAAAGACTTCACCCCCAGCTCTCCTAAACTCTGCTGCTGTGAGTTCTAGCCTGCCAAGAGGTGCCTGTGCCAGTTTTGGGCCTCTGGATGTTGTTGCTGCTGTGTGGGAGCTGGAAGAAAGAAGAAACGTGAAGAACTGCTAAAATCGATGCATCGCTCTTCTTGCGGCTGTTTTCTCGACGCATCTCCACGGCGCGAGAAGAATTTCTACGCATCACCGTGCCGCTGCGAGAACTAATGCAGCGCCTGCCACCGCTGCAAGAATTGACACATCGAGGGATCGCGGCTGAAGAGGAACAACGCAGCTCCGCTCGACACCGCCGCTTCGATTGCCGATGCATCCCAGATTTCCACGCATCGTACCTGTGCGGCACGATTTCCCGACGCATCACCTGCGACCCGGAACCGTCACGAAGAATCGACGCATCACTCCCCATACAGACTGGATTCGACGCAACTCGTCCTCTGCATGCCGCAGAACTGTTGCATCGCCTCCCCAAGGTCTCAGGAGTGTTGCATCTCTTTGTTTTCCGACTATGCGGCTGTTTGGCTTTTGGAACTTTGACGCATCTACAGGTACTTTTGTGAAAAGTCACGCATCCATAGTTTTCTATGGTACAAGTTCTTGAAACCTTTTGAAAGTCATATTTTTAACTCTGTATGTTGGATTTTTGTCATTTTGGTCTTGTTTAGTTTAGATAAAGATACTTTATTTTTCTAAACTGGTGTGGTGTCCTTTTGTGGTGTTTTCACTGTGTTACTGTGAGTGTTGGTACAAATACTTTACACATTGCCTTTGGAATAAGCCTGTCTGTTCGTGCCAAGCTACCAAGGGGGTGAGCAAGGGTTATCTAAAGTGTGTATCCCCCTTACCCTGACTAGAAGCAAGGGTCCCTATTTGGACAAAGGTACCTACCTCTGCCAACTAGAGACCCCCATTTCTAACATTGGTGGACAGCGGTGAGGATTTGAACCTGTATTTGTACTTGACCCACAGTGATTGGTGTACATCACCAGTTTAGTGCAGACCACTACACAACCACATACTGTGTTTTTTTTTTTGGTTCTATTTTTGATCTGACCCTTGAAGTATCCACGCACCATGTTTCAAAAGGGTAAACCAGCAAGTGATGTTGCAGAACTGGAGTTTGATATTGAAATGTTAAGTAGTTACATAGTAGGTCAACTCAAGCAGTTCTGCAGGAACTTTGGCTGTCCCATGAAGAGCAGCTCCAGGAAGGAGGAGCTACAGAAGGCCTTAAGTGCCTGGTGGGAGGCCAGAGAGGCTGGGGAGGCAGAGGATGCAGAAGTGGATGAGGATGCACAAGGGGATTGTTTCAGATCACAGGATCTGCCTGTGAGAAGAGCAGCCTCTAGGGCTGGCAGCAACCATTCCTCTAGCCGTTTTTCCCCAGAGGAACTGGAGGAGAACCAAAGGGTCAGGGTGGGTGCAGCAGCTAGAAGTCCTGAGGATCAAAACAAAGCAGATGGAATTAGAAATCCAGCCCAAGGCAGAGGAGAGCAGGAGAGCTTATGCCTTGGAAGAAAAGAAATTGATCTTGGCATATGAACTGAGAATGAGAGAGCTCGATGAGGAGTTCGCGAGGCTTGAGGCCTTGAGTGTCTCAACCAAGCAAGAAGAGATGTGTGTAGCTCAGGAAGTGAGCTTGGCTGGGTTGGAGGTGGAGTCCAGATCAGATGGTGGCAGCAAAATTGTGTTATCTAATGCTGAGGGAGAAGTACACTCACCCAGAGATGTGGCGCCTGACTTGAAGGAGGGGGTTGACATACTCCAAGGGGTTCAGGGTTATGAGGTAGCTCCAGTGGTGTGTAGTGTCCCTGATGTGGATTGGGGAACTGACACAGGGGATCATATTCCTGGTGGTGGGAGGGACACTCTACTGACTCTAGATAAGAGGTGCAGGGAGAGGGGTTCCCCCATGGTAGGAGTCCTGGTGTGTGAGTGTGGAGACTACCCAGAAGAGTGTGGGTTGAGTGACAGAGACAGTCAGACACTGTCTTGCCAATCTCAGGAGAGTGGTGTGGGATACTTGTGTGAGGCACTGGATGGTGGGGAAAAGGGTAGCTTGGTTAACAACTGTGGGGGGCTGTGTGAATCAATTGTTGGAGAGCATATTTTAAGTCCCTGTTTTCCAGAGCTATGCCAACACCCAGTGGAGTGTGAGTTCTCTGATTCCAGGGAGCTTGCGCTGGAGGCAGACCTTTTGGTGGAGTTCAGAGGGTCTGATGAGGCTTTTGGGAGTGATCCTGAAGGAGGTGGCTCAGGTTTTCCCTAACCAGGTGAGGTAGGGGAGGTTTGGAGTAACCCAGATAGGTCCCACTGTAGTGGAATGGGTGAGGAGCCCCATGTCCTGTCTCTGAGTAGAGGGAGTGGGGGTGGGCTGAGTCCCAAGGTGTCTGAGGCCCAGTTCCAGGGCCTGGTTGGTTCCATGAGTGAACACCAGGAGGGGAGCCTAGTCTGTACCGGGGGGCCATTTCCTGAGGGGGATCCCAAGGTATTAGGTAAACTGGGGAAGACTGCTGTAACTAGCGTTCCACCAGGTCTGGTGTCTGGCAGCACTGCTCCAGTTGGGAGGGTGCATGAGTCCAGAGAAAGTGGTAAGAGGGGGAGACAATCCCCAGTGGGAGGACCAGTGGGTCAGGGGTTACCCGATATGAGGTCAGAGCACCCCAGGACTGACCCTGGTGAGGCCACTTCTGGCCTGGGGGGTCTTCATGCTCTGTCTGGTGGACAGGAGGCTGGAGATCTGTGCCAGGCAGACTCTGGCACAGCTCATGAGGAGTGTGTTTCCCTTGGGGGGGGTTGGCATACTTTCCCAGAAGTCCTGGGTTGCCAGGCACAGGTACAGCCTAAGGGTACAGACCCTGGGTTGGAGGACCAGGGCCAGGGGGTCCCCCCTGACCTGGAGGAAGGGGTGACTGCTAGCAGTGCCCCTACCAGTTTGTTTTCTGGGGGTACCGCTCCAGGCGGGTGGGTACAGAGCCCCAGGGAGGAGGACACGGTGTGGGAGAGCCCACCCAAGTCTCCTGCCCAGCTGCAGGGTACGGACCCCAAGCTAGTGGTTCAGTGTCAGGATGCCATCCCTGACCTGGGAGGCGGGAGTGTAGACAAAGGGTGCCAGTCACCTGGGGCTACTGCCCCCCACTCTCTGATGACACAGAGGTTAGAGAGCCTTGAGAGGCATGAGGCCTGGCTCTCATCACTGACAGGTGTCAGTGGCCACTATGGTTTGCTGTTCTGGTGCACAGAGTTGTCCCTGGGAGTGGGACAGGAGTCGCACCCTGGGGGTGGACCGGGCCACACCACTGTGTTGGCCATGTGGGTACTGTCTACCTGTTGGGATACATCTGTGAGCAAAGTAAGTTAAGGCGCTGCACAGATGGGGTCCCCAGGTGAGGAGAAGGGTCCCCCGTGAGTTAGCCTAGTGGGCCCTGAGTTTATGGATAGAGGGATCCAACTGGGTTCAGGGAAGCGTAGAACAGGAATGGACCCCTGCTGTTCGGGCCCTGTTCCATGTTCTGTTGCCCCAAGCCGGGAAGCCCATCGAGGTATTGATTGGTCTACCCTGGCTTTAGGCTGGAAGGGGGTTGTGTTGGAAATGGCCCTTTTTGCAGGGTTACCCCCAAACCTTTTGCTTCTTCCTCCTATTTTTTCCTGACTTGTTGTTGTCGGCTATAGGACTCTGGGCACTTTACCACTGCTGATCAGTGCTAAAGTGCATATGCTCTCTGTGTAAATTGTTATTGTGATTGGAAATCCATGATTGGCGTACTTGATTTACCAGTAGGTCCCTAGTAAAGTGCACTGAGTGTGCCAGGGCTGGTAAATCAAATGCTACTAGTGGGCCTGCAGCACTGATTGTGCCACCCACATGAGTAGCCCTGAAAAGATGTCTCAGGCCTGCCATCGCAGTGCCTGTGCGCAGTTTGTTAACTGCCATGTCGACTTGGCAAGTGCACCCACTTTCCAGGCCCTAACCTTCCCTTTTCTTATATATAGGGCACCCCTATTGTAGGCCCAAGGTACTCCCCTGGGCAGGGTGCAGTGTATGTTAAAGGTAGGACATTTACTGGTATGTATAACATGTCCTGATAGTGAAATACTGCCAATTTCGTATTTCACTATTGAAAGGCTATCTTGCCCCATAGGACAGAATGGGGAATGCTTTGTAACATTTTACAAGCATATCCTCCCATAGGGATAAGATTGAAAAATTGAGTTTGGTATCCCTGAACTCAGGATTTAATAACATATCTTTTAGTAAAGATGGTTTTTAAATTGTGTGTTTGAAAATACCACTTTTAGAAAGTGACTATTTTCTTGTTCAACCATACTGTGTGCCTCTGCCTGTTTGTGGATTGACTGTCTGGCTTTGGAGTGACAGGGGCTGGGGAGGTGCAGTGGCTCCATTAGTCTGGATGAGTCAGCACTAGGCTGAATAGGCCTGATCTGCATTTGGAGTGGTGGGAGGAGTAGCACCTGTACCTGAATAGGGTTGTGCCTGCCTTCCACAATGCTGGCTCCGCCCCCCTGTGGTGTGTCTGGAGCCAAGGCTCACACTGACAATGGATGTTGTTGTGCACTTGCAGAGTGCCCCCCAGAACTGGTTTGAACTGGGCTCAGAGCCCCTGCACAAAGAGAACAAAGACATTTTGGGGTATAAGTATCAAACCCAAAACCCCAGACTTGTAGATCATTTCTGGAATTCAAGAGGAACCTTTGCCAAGGAGAAGAGCTGGAGAGACTGAGGAGAAGTACTTCCCTTGCTGTGTGTCTGGGGTTGGCCTGCAGTTGCTGTTTCTGCCAAGGAAAGGAGAATGACTTTGCTGTGTGCTGTGTCCCCTGCTTGAAGGCGATCTCCAAGGGCCTGAAGTGAGCTGACCTCCTGTTCTGAAGTCTCAGGGACACAAAGACTTCACCCCCAGCTCCCCTGAACTCTGCTGCTGTGAGTTCTAGCCTGCCAAGAGGTGCCTGTGCCAGTTTTGGGCCTCTGGAGGTTGTTGCTGCTGTTTTGGAGCTGGAAGAAAGAAGAAACGTGAAGAACTGCTAAAATCGACGCATCACTCTTCTTGCAGCTGTTTTCTCGATGCATCTCCACGGCGCGAGAAGAATTTCCACGCATCACCCTGCCACTGCGAAAACCATTGCAGCGCCTGCCGCCGCTGCAAGAGTTGATGCATCGAGGATCGCGGCTGAAGAGGAACGACGCAGCGCCACTCGATGCTGCTGCATCGATCGCTGACGCATCCTGGATTTCCACGCATCGTACCTGTGCGGCACGCTTTCCCGACACATCACCTGCGAACTGGAACTGTCACGAAGAATCGACGCATCACTCCCCATACAGACTGGATTCGACGCAACTCGTCATCTGCGTGTCGCAGAACTGTCGCATCGCCTCCCCGAGGTCTCAGGAGTGTTGCATCTCTTTGTTTTCTGACTCTGCGGCTGTTTGGCTTTTGGAACTTTGACGCATCTACAGGTACTTTGGTGAAAAGGCACGTATCCATAGTTTTCTATGGTACAAGTTCTTGAAACCTTTTGAAACTCATATTTTTAACTGTGTATGTTGGATTTTTGTTGTTTTGGTCTTGTTTAGTTTAGATAAAGATACTTTATTTTTCTAAACTGGTGTGGTGTCCTTTTGTGGTGTTTTCACCTTGTTACTGTGAGTGTTGGTACAAATACTTTACAAATTGCCTTTGGGATAAGCCTGTCCGCTCGTGCCAAGCTACCAAGGGGGTGAGCAGGGGTTATCTAAAGTGTGTATCCCCCTTACCCTGACTAGAAGCAAGGGTCCCTATTTGGACAAAGGTACCTACCTCTGCCAACTAGAGACCCCCATTTCTAACACACATTTATAGTGAGAAATTGAATTTTATAATTTTGTGAATGATGTGTTCATTGAACATGACAATTAATCATGCCCCAAATGTCTATTTTGACCAAAATGATTTTGAATAGTGTATCTTTATTGACTACGATCATGCACGTTATTACATTATGGACAAAAGAATCGATTTCCTGGGTAATGATTGTAATGATGAGATATTGTATAACAAATGTGAGGGAACATGTTATATAAAAATTAAGAATTAACACTCATTGTTTTAATGTGAGACCAAATTAAATGTAGTCGATATCACCTTGCAACATTCATAGTGTTTTGTCAATGTCTATGGACACATTATACTATTTCTTTGGGAGGTGGGGCGTGTTTTAACTTGCTTGACAAAGGCGTTCGCCGAAAAGTGTCGCTTTCACAATAAATGACTGTGCTTTCCTCCGGTTCGTGATCGAAATCGTATTTGTCCTGCATGTTTAGATGGCAGCTGCCGCCGTCGCTGGCACCGGCACCGTATGGCAGTTAGAACTGCCAACTAAGCAGCAACTCAAGTGATATATATATATATATATATATATATATATATATATATATATATATATATATATATATATGCTGAGTTGACATCATTACAATTGAAATTAAGTTGATATGATGTGCAGAAATGTGTTTTTTAATGTGTCTTGGTTAAAATATCATTTGAGACAAGATAGATGCCGTCTCTATCACTCACTCCTGTTCCCCCCCACGTACATCTGCTCCCCACTTGACTTGTAACTTTCATCAAGGTCCCTTCTGCTGCCTTCTGCTGTGATCACTACGCTATTCATTCGCTGAAAGTCCTATTGTCTAAATGATCCATATTTCTTTGAACATCTCTGAATGACATAACACTGATGGTGTTGAATGTGTTTGAGTTTTCTTTCTGAAATGGAATGGAGTTCATGTATTAAGGTAATTGTCAAGTATTATTCTTGTGTTCTGATTTGCTAAAGAAATTATACTTTTGCTCACACCATGAAGATATAGCAGTTTATCTAATTTGCTATGCATGATTTGTGCATAGGAACCCCTTGATTTTTGGGATGACCCTAAAGAATTTCCTGTGTTATTAGAGATGCTGCCCAATCTTCTTATGACTTTGCTGCCTATTGAGACTTGAAATATGTTTCTGATTTTTACATACTCTTTATGTCTTTGCATCTGAAAGCCTTCATGGTAATTGACTGTGTTCGACTTATTTTTGATTTTCTAAGAAAACCCCTTAACTTTTATTGATGAAATTTTATTGATCTAGAACTCAATTATTGAGTGGACCTCATTACTTAATTGAACTTAATTGAAGGTAATTTAAAAATCAAAATAATTTTCTTTTGTAAACATTTTTTCCTTTGGACTTCTTTTAATTCCCTGCCTCTGTTATTTTCTATGGAAGTGTGTTGCAGTACCTGCCAGTGGCCATGAGTGGTGCTGGACTTACTTCAAGGCTTAGCTATAGTACATTTACTACTTTTTCGAAAGCAAGTTTAGTGTTGTAGCGTGTGAATAGCAATAGGCTTACTCTTTTGCGGGTGGATGTTTGCATTTGCATGTCCCTCGCTAAACTCCTCCTTACATCTTTTTAAAGCCCTCCTATTTAGGTGTAAGTATTGCCCAGTTTAAAGCCACTCTCCCATGTTCTTCCACATTTACTGCTAAAAGGTAGACCTACATGTGCCAAGATCTCTGTGCAAGTGGCAGACACTTCCCCACTGAAAATATAGAAGAAATGAATGTCTTTGCATGGTTAGTGTATAGCATTTTTTGGCACATGACTAGTATTAATGTAGTACTAAAAATTGCAGTTTGTGAGTAGGCTCATATGTTTTTGCAATGAACCATGTTTATTTCTTACTTTTAATTACTATTTATTATTAAATTAAGGTTTAAAAACATGTAAACATTGAACAAATAAACACGTACACCTTACAGATAAGAATTTCCATCAAACAATTAACCACCAGTGCTAATGTTATGCAAATTAATTCATGATCATCTATCCTTGCCCCCGCCATAGGTTAAGCATAATGGATCCCACACAATAGCATACTACTGCATTAATCACTCTGCCGTCCCTATCGTATAGTCTAAGGACCTTTTTCAGAAATGCAGGAAAGTGCATACAATCATTTCTGCTGACCAATCTAGGCAAATGCTTTCAACGCTTGCCAATCATAGTACTCTTCAATTCTCACAATCATAGACAATAAATGGATTTATTTCACTTTTACCTCTCGAAAAATGATATAGGCAGCAACTATATGCTCTCAACATTCGAACACACAAGAGGCTTCTCCAATACGTGTTGATAATCTTGGGCCAAGCACCACTTAGGAACATAAAGGGGACCATGCTTCATTTTCATTGCATGTGGGTTCTCCCTATTGTAGGAGGCAAGCTCCATTCTTTGTAAGGATGTAGTTACTCTCATAGGAGAGCTTCTCTGTAAAGGATGGCAAGTCCACCTGAGGTGAACATGATGCAATTCAGGGGAGTGATAGAATGGGATAACTCATCTCTGGAGACCTGCCCTCTCACATCAAGACATCTGAGTGGATTATAGAAATGATCAAGGATACCACCCTTCATTTTGTCAAGGGTTTTAGATGGTATTCTCTAATTCAAGAAAGTAAATGCTCGGGAGCAGCTCAGTCGACCTGATGTTGCAATATTTTGAAGGCACAAATGGCATCATCCAGCCAGATTCAAGTTAGCATTCGAGACGAATAGATCGGTGTCAACTTCCCCTTGCTGCCTAAATATTTAACTCGAGACAAAGACCCGGGATAAAAGTAAATTAAAAAGTAGACCAACCAATGTGGCACTCGCATGCAAGCATTTTCTCCTGTGATTTACTTTATGAAAGGCAGTAGAGAAACTCACATTTGTAAAGTACAGTGGTATCCCACCCACAAGTGTCTGACTGGTCATAAGGTTGAGAGTACTGCATTGTACATAGCCCTGGTATCATCGTTTTATGTCGTGGTTACTTTGAGTATTCACATTTTTTAAGGTGCACTTACGTCGCCGTTTGATTACTTCAAACGCTGAGCACTCTATGATGAACTAATTTTACAATGTTTGTAATCGATTAAACATTTTTTTCAAGTATACTGTTTGAAGCTACAGACTAATTATAACTCTCACGAGAATAACAATGGAGTGTTCATTTCATTTCCTGATTGTATAGAAAGCTGTCTCCTTGTAGGACTTCTTTGATTGTTCATCTTACATGCATTGCTTTCTGTTTGCACAGCATCATTATGCATAGACAACATCCCCAGCCAAAATCAAGCGTGGGTTTTTGGAAAATCTTGTCCAAATCTACACATTCTCTCAAATGGGTATGTAGCACACTTACAAAGATTTTACAAGATGGACATAGCACTGACCGAAACCAGTAATTATTTCAACCATCAATGCCCCACTTCTTGTTGGGAAGGGCCACGCCACAAACGCGCCCTTCCAAATCTCAGGTATGCAATCTATTCTCAGATCAGTCCATAACAAGGATTACAGTAGTGGTTGCCACAAGACGAGATGGTCTTTTATTTGCAATGGTGACACTCCTTCTGGGCTTACACCCTTGAGCTAATGCATCACAAGACCACTTTGTGGATCCTTTTGTGACTGATGTTCTTCAAAGGAGGAACATAATTGCCGTCTATGCTCCATGCTGAAGAGGGACAACCTCCATATATTTTTCTTCAATTGAATTAAATTCTGAAGAGACTGTTTTTGCACCGTAACTAGCCTGCTTTTAACATCACTTCCAAGATGTATGACTTCGTCAGATAGCATATGGTTCATAGGCACTGTCTAAGCAGCCTGTTCGCAGGTGGACCACCTTGTTAGGCCAGCACAAGCATTAGAACTAATGGATATGAGCTTATAAATTGCCACTGCTTGCTTCAACGGATCTCTCAATGACACAAAATGATTCCATTTTCCAATTGCCCAGATGAGTAGCAGCTTCAATACAGCTATGCTCCTCACATTAATTGAATCTTTTAACGTGATCCAAGGTTGACAGTTGGCTGTGAGCTAGGTGGTCAGATGACAATTTTTATATAGTCCATAAGCAGGATCAGAGACAAAGCTAAAATCTATCATCACTAATGACCATCCCTGGATCCTATAATCTCTCCCAAAGGTATCATCCGTAATCCTTCCATTTAGGAAGTGAAACCTGCTTGAGGCATCCATTTTCCAGAAACCTCGCGAGTCACAACTAGAGCTAGGGGCTCTGAATTTCAAAAGGAACGTTATAGTCTTGCACACACCCCTTGCCCAAATTAACAGGTGAACGCCTAACATTCAATCACCCTTAAAGACTGTACTTGATCTATAGTGTATCCTCCGCTATATATCACAGAAGATATTCAGTTCATTTAAACTTCCTCTAGCTTATTCTTCCCAGGTGGAAAATAGTAATTTACCAAAACGAGTTCAAACATGTTTGGGGTTAATAGGAAGCAAAAGCACCCACAACTGGAACATTAATCCCAGGCAGGCTCAGGACCTTTAGGGCAAATTTACTAAAGGTTCATGCAACACAGCAAGGCAAGTTGCTGCACTGTGTTGCATGAAGGAAAAATAGCTGAACAGCTCTCTCCCAGAGCTGGCACACTTGTGGCTGCCTATTGATCATGCCTCTAAGAATTATTTTTGTGCAGGAAAGGATACCTTCCTGCACAAACACAATCCTTAGAGTCATTTTCCTCCTTCTATGTGTGCTGCACAATGTAGCACACAAGGAAAGAGGAAGTAACGAAGAGAGACGAAGATCCACCTCCTTGTTACTCCTCTCTCCGGTGGGCACACAATTTTGGTGCAAACCTAGGCTTACTATGTTTAGTAAATCTGATTTTGCGTCAAAATACATGGGTGGATGCATGGGAACGTCCATGCTCCACCCATGTAATGTATACCCATCACAGTGGAAAGCAATGCAGTGTAAGGCGGTTTGTTGCATTACTCTTTTCTTTACAAAACCAGACAAGGCAACACAAATCGGTCCTTGCATGTCTTTATAAATCTCGTCTAGCATTTTACATTGTGGCTGCCCCAAAGAAAGTGTCTCGACCATGATGCAAAATGTTAGTATATCTGGGCCAAAATTTCCATCCGAGAGATTTCAGTAGCTCTATCACTAAACTGACTTTAGTGTTCCCTTCACAGAAGGAGGTGACTAAATATTTCGTTCCCATCAATGTGGGGTGCACAAAGAGCCCAGGTTTCCTCTAGTAGTATGATATTGAATTCACATAAAAAAGGTACAACATCGAATTCAGACCCATGCTGATTAAAAAAAATCTGAATTCCACGATTAAAATGAAAGAGAACTCTATTTGGATCGCTCCTGTCGTAAAAGTCACCTGCCTTTCATAATAATATTTTAAACAATTAATGGCCAACGACTGTTTAGGAAGGGAGTCGCCTCACTGCTCACTCTTAGCCTGTCACCCTTAGGTTCATACCCATTCACAAAAGATTACTCCATAGTACTCCACACAGTGCCAGCTACAGGAGCTCTGCCAAAACTGGATAGCATTCAAATGTCAAGCAACTAATAGGGCGAGGAAAACCAGAAGAATAGATTGCATTCCTTCATACGGGCCAAACCTTTCAGGATTTCTAACCACAACATACCTCACCTCAATTTTTGCTCAAGACAATGGGTTGTCTTCCTACATCTCAAGAATTGACAAAGCCAATGGGTTTCACCTTTTGACTAAGCCAATGCTTTTCTTCATCTATGCTTTTCAGCAGAGGAAAATTAAAAATTAAATAGTTATGCTGAACTGCATCAATAGAAACATCACATGCAATGATGTATACACACATGCATCATCATGCAATGCGCACATATGCATCAAGACCTGCCGCAGTGAAATTATGCTGCAGCTTTTTTCTTTTAAATTTACTTTTCCAAGATGGCAGACTCTCATTTTGGAGCAGTAAATTAAAAGTTATAAAAAGTGCAGAAAAGCACTGTTTTTAGAAAGGAGCAGCCTATCAGCAAATTGCAGCGACCTGGCTCTTCCAAAAAGAAAAAAGAAAAAAAATGTGTCTAAAAAATGATCGCAAATTGGGAGGGGCAGGGAGCAATGGGGTTTGTAAGTAAACGCTTCCAAGCAGCAGGAGTAACAGTGGCGGGGAAGGGTGTGGTAGCATTGGAGGAGCTTGGGCAGGAGGAGCAACTTGGCGAGAGCGTGGGGGCAGGAAACTGGGGAAGGAGCAGCACTTGGGGGAAAGAGTACAAAACCACATGTACTCCTACGGAGTGCTGAAAGAAAAAGGAACAAGCATTGGCATAGCCAATAGGTCTCGCCTTTGGGACCTTATAAGAGATTATTAAGGAGATGTCCTTGCCTGTACTTAAAGGTGTTGTTTAAGCGTTAACACATTTAATATAGAGTCCTTAATTTTAGTTTTAGACCTGACTAAATAAGTAATACTATTACAAAATGTGCTGCATTATGCTGCATAATTTGCCGTTTCATTACATATAATTTACTTTCCTGCGACATAATTCCAGTTGCCCAAAAAAGCCCCTGCATCAAGCTGCTTTCACTGGAGCTGTGTAGTGTTGTTGTAATTGCATTTATATAGCGCTTACTACCCTTGATGAGGTATGGAAGAGCTTTTCGGCGAGTAGCACGCTACTCTGGAACCGAAAAAGGATTAGTGGTGAATTAGTATAGGGAAATATTAAATAAATTTGAGTGGTGTACATGTGAGTTTGTTATTTAGATTGAAAAGGGATATTAGAGGAATAGAAGAGGGAAGGGCTTGCATTTATATGGCGCTTGCTACCCCCGATGAGGTGCTGAAGCGCTTTTCGGCCGGTAGCACACTAGTCCGGAACCCAAACAGGATTAGTGGAGAATTAGTATAGGGAAATATTAAATACATTTGAGTGGTGTACATGTGAGTTTGTTATTTGGATTGAAAAGGGATATTAGAGGAATAGAAGAGGGAAGGGCTTGCATTTATATGGCGCTTGCTACCCCCGATGAGGTGCTGAAGCGCTTTTCGGCCGGTAGCACACTAGTCCGGAACCCAAACAGGATTAGTGGAGAATTAGTATAAGGATATATGAAATTAATTTGAGCAGTGGACATATGGGTCTGTTATTTGGATTGAAAAAGATAGTGGAGGGATAGAAGAGAGAAGGGTCTAGAAAGTGCTTTTTTGGAGTTCACAGCAGTAGAAGGAGGTTTGGGATGAGTAAAGCGGAGTTGGGGGGGGGGGATAATCTTGCTAGCCTGAGATCCCTGTAGAAACCACAGATGCACTAGAAAAGTGGAGGTCCCGGCAAAGACCTGGTTACAGAACCAAGGCATGTTGTTGGGTCAAGTTTGTGCTATCTAAAAAAGCCCAAAAAAGTTTGGGTCCATGTACCATTGCTATTGTGCCCTGACTAGAGGTCCTATTTGTAGTGGAGAAAGAGTGGGCATTCCCATACAGATGCAGGATGTTTCTCTAATGGCGTATTGGCATGCCTGGTGACTACCGCGTGACCCTGGACCAAGAGTCCTGGCTTCTAGTCTTGCTTTGGCACTTGCTGTAATGTGACGCTGACTTAAAATCGAAAGACAAATATGACAGGTTGTGATTTGAAAGACTTGCAAGTACCAGAATCGGCTGGACAGTAACAACGTAATGTTGTAACTGCTGAGGATCTCTTGTCTGAAAACAGCCACACCTTAACTTTAAGTTTGCGCACTTGACCAAAAACTGTAGTGTGCTTTCAAGTACTGTGCCAGTTGCTTGTTTCCAATCAACGGCATTACAGCGCTACGAGCGCCAGAATACATGCGCATGGTCCGGTCAGTTTTTTCATTATATACCTTAACGGGAAGATTAAGTGATTTGCTCATAATCACAAGATGTTACGTTGACGTCAGGACACTTGTCCCACTTCTAAAGTTGGCAGCTCTGGCAGGCCACCCACCCCTCTCCCTTTATTAACCCAAGATTGCGAAGATACCAAAACTGAGACGAAGTGGAGGGATTTTTAGGTGCTCCCAGTGTGCAATACAAACTGTTTTCTAAGAAGCACACAGTGGACAACTGGTGAGCTGGGATTATAAATCGCCTGTCGGGGGAACCCCACTCATAGGACCACCAAGCAGACGTTTTAGTGGGAAACAGGGACAGGGTTTAAGCTTTTTTTTCCAGTTTATGTAACAGACTTGCATTATATTTCCGGTTTCAAAGCATATATTGTGGCTGAAAAAGAAAGTCTGAGATTTTACTAGGGTTCAGTCGTTCTAAATTATACCTGGTGGAAATTCCAGTTGACAAGTGGAGATAAACCATGTATGTCAGGTTCAATTAATTTTTCATTTAAGTGAAAGAGAATGCAGGGACTTAAAACACAGTGTTTAGCTGATGGCGAATACTTAATACCTGGGCCATAACACATTTGCAGGCTTACAACCCTTTTTTGGTGGGAAAAAACTTCAAACATATGGTTCCTGCACTGTATTTAAACGTAATACTGTAACCAGCTGGTATTTACCTGCCGCTACTCTGTACACAAAAAGCGTCTTTAAAACAGCTTTTGCAGATGTGTCAACTTATTCCTCGAACCTAAACTCTAAGAACACCTACTTCACAGCAGGGCTTCGAGCTAAGAAAAACAACCCTCGGAGGTAGTGTTCGCAGCGGGAGGGGGTAACTTTACAAATTTTGATGCCCAACTCATTGCTTCCTACAATCAGGTAAAATATTGTGATCTAAATGGAACTCACGAGGCAAGGGTAAATAGTGTATTTGCAGAAATGTTTAAAAATAACATTTCGGCAGCGATTTCCTTGTTCTGGACTTCGAACACCGCTGTCTAGTAGACCCCAGGGATTACCTTTCTGCCTGCAAAGGAAACCGAGCAGGTAAAGGGGGTAGAACCAAAATCTGGGCCTGTGGCAAGAGCAGAGCAGAGCTTCCTATTCCCAGCCAATTAACCACTTAGGGAGCAGCTGTGCAGATATCCCTGGTAGAGCTGGGGGCACTGAGGCGGAGACTGGCACCGACGGCGCACACTCCAGCATGCCTTGCCCTTCGGGTATAATGTGCCCCTAGCGAAGCCCTCTCCCCACCGCTTAAAGTGTACTTTGCTCTCAGAGAGGGAGCCTTGAAAACGAAATGGGGCCCATTTTGAGAACCCAAAGGCATTTTAAAAAGCAAAAGTCATGCGCCTTGAAGGAGCCATGTCCTCGGTGCATGTAGCACTTTCAAAGAACCATTAATTTGAGCCTAAACTTGAGAACCAAGAGGGCTACCTTGCAAAAGTTTTATTACATTTTAAAGCACACGAGATAGACAGCCCTTTCTTTATTTCAACTTCCAGGCGTAAAAACTGTGCAGCCTGGCACACATTAAACTATGACGTAAGCATCATATGATCGGATTCAATATAATCTACATAAGAGGCAGAATATTATCATTCTCACATATTGATGCACATCTGGGGAGTTCGGAAACATGTGTAATGGCGGAGGAGGGGCCGGAGGGGGTTGGGAATATAAAGCACCCAAAGCTTATTATCGACAGCTGAGATGTACCACCGCTTGAAAAGTGGTTCACACTAGGGCTCTGGAGACCCAAAGCAGTCCACTGCCATAAATCTGGCACTACTGCCCTGGTTCCTTCTGTGGGTCATGGGCGAGGTGGCGAACCTGAACAAGTAAAGTTCCCTCTGACAAGAAGGCAACACATTAAACCAGGCTTGGAACCCACTGACCACCCCTCCGCCTCTATAGCATGAGCCATGCAAAAACAGTGAGTTATTTATGTTGTGAAGCAGACTGATGTGCAGACAACCTCCTTCCCACCTCCAACTGTAATGCTTAAGTTTCCCCAGCGTGACTCGAAACAACACGAGGATAAGTACAAACAGCTCCTCCGGGGGACTTACTGCAAATGCCACTGTAATAAAGAGGAGCAGCGCTGCTGCCACCGATGTCCTGTGCTGGCCATGGCAAGGCAAGCTCCTGCCAGTAATCGCAGCAGAGCAGAGGGAGGAGGCCCGTGTGTAAGGGGAGACGGGCCAAGCTTTCGCTGAAGACAGAAGCACGCCCGAGGTCGGCCGGTCTGCACTGGTAAAGCTGCCCTGTTCTCCCCACACGCCTCCAATGCCTGCTGCGTGCTCCCCTCCAATGCCTGCTGTGTGCTGCCCAAGCAGCCGTAACCAATAAGGCGTAAAAACTATAGCGTTCCCATGTTTAAGCTGCGTTCACAGCACAGGGCAAATTCTATGCAAACAAGCCATTGCAAAAAAAACATGAACGCGCGCCCGCGAAACTGAAAGCCACCACGCTAATTGAAACTTGATACAGACCACATGGCGCCCTGCGCGCCGCAGCTCGCTCCCGCAAGGTGGATGCCGCCACACGCACGAGTGTCTGAAAAGTGCAGACCGATTCCAAAAGGTCATCTCCTAGAGCAACGCATGCGCGCTGCGCTAGGCTCGACCTAAAAAACGTCTGGCTGCACTGGGGTACAGGAAGGATGTGCGAGTCAAGTGGACGTGGCAGGAGAGGTGAGGTGTGAAAAGGTATGAGAAGAATGGGGTACACAAAAGGTGCAATAAGGGACAGGAAGAGTACAGTGAGGCACATGAGGCATTTACTAAGGTACATGAAGGATATGGGGAGGCACAGGGATGGTGTGGGGCAGACAAAGATGAGTTGAGGTACATGGGACCTCTGTGGTGTACAGATAAAAATGTCAGTGTGTGGGTAGAGTGTGTATGAGATGTTACAGCTGAGGGAGTGGGGCGGTACAGTAGTGCAGGAGAGATGCCATGATACATGGAGGGCATGCGGTTCACTGGTAGAGAGTGGCGATATAAAGACAGTGGGCAGAGGTACAATGAGGGTGTTGGGAGGTTTGTGGCTGGTGTGTGTGTGTGTGTGTGTGTGAAGGGTACAGAAACAGTGCAGGGGTATGGGGTAATGGGTAGGTAAAGTGAGGATGTGGCGAAGTAGAGGAATTGTTCAGGCAAGCAGTGTCTAACATAGGTCAAAGAAGTCCAGATCCATGACATGTTTTCAGTACAACGTTTGACTATGTGAAGTAGTTCCATTGAGTTTCACTGTATGCAAATCTACCCCATGTGGATATCCCGAAAATGTAGATATGGTAGTCTGTAACTACGTTTACACCCTGGTTTAGAAAGTACAAGGAAAGTATGGGGAGGTAATGTACAGGCTGGCGTTGGAGGAGAGTGTGCTAGGGTGACCAACCGTCCGTAAATTTCACGGACCGCCCGTTATTTGGGCCTCATGTCCGTTGTCCGTAAGGACTTCTTTCACGGACGCCTTTTGTTCGTAATTCTGCACATTGCAGTGAGCTGTCCCCCTGCAAGCAGCCTGAGAGTTCTGTAACTCTCACTGCAGGGGCCAGCTTGCACTCCTGCTGTGCTCAATGGCCTGCAGCAGCCCCTCCCCGACCTGGGGCAGACTTCTATCAGCCCATTATCATTCTGTATGCCGTCCTAATTATCACAAACAGAATGATAATGGGCCTCTCTGTGCACTGACAGAATGACCTCTTTTCACTAGTAAGTTTCACATGATGCCATGTGCTGACTCCAGCATGCAGGAAGTATGTTGTGCTTGTTTTTCTACCCACAACAATCAGAATATTTTAAAGGAGTCAATCTCTGACTGTGAGTCAGAGAGTGACCTCTCAAAACAATGTTCAATAATTACAGACAGTATTTGCCCTGCTTGGCTCTCATTCCTTGAGATGGGACAACCCAGTGCAGTAACCATATAAATAAATTATGATGATGTGAAATACCCAAAAAATACCTGAACAGTTGCTCAAAGGTGCTCACATACCAAAAAAACGCGGTCAACGATTGTCGCAAGCTGATATAAACTCATTTTGACTTGTACTTATGTTGGTTGTCTATTTACGTACTCATATACTGTTGCGTGACCTCCTCTGATGTGTCTGTAAAAAGTAGCTTTTGTTCCAAATTTTTGTCTTGAATTTTGACCTTCTGTCCTGAATGTTGACCCTTTGTCCTGAATTTTCACACTCACCATCCTGAATTTGCACCCATGCCAGTTGGTCACCCTAGAGTGTGCTGTAGTGCAAGGATGTGGTTGGTACATGGAGGGTGTGGAGAAGGGAATAAGTGCAGCGGTCAGAGGAGAGGGGAAAAAGTTGAGTGACAATTAGAAACTGCACTGGGAAGCTCAATGGAGGTATAGAGGGTGTAGCTGTACAGATGTGCTACACGAGTAGGTAGGGAGCTATACCGAAGGTGATGTGGGTAGTGGGACGTTGCATGGAGGTTCAGAGGGTAGGGATGTTCTGGGAGTATGTGGGGAGGCACATAAACGGTGAGACTGGGGTTGAAAGTTTTTTTTTTTTTGCAGCTTTATATAGTGCGAACTCTACTTGAAGGTATTGGAGCGCTTTGCATGAGCACCAGTTACGTTGCACAAGGACACATTCATCATTTTTGGTGGTCACGGGGAGATTAAGTGATTTGCCCAGAACCACAGGGTGCTGAGCAGACGCCAAGGCTCGAACCGGTTCCCCAGCTCCAAAGCCGGCAGCTCTAGCCCTAAGGGCACATGCTCACCCGGTGTGTTTTACTATTATTCATAGAAGTTGTGAGGTTCTCCGTTGCAGCATGATAAACGCATCCTGGTGCCGCAGGTACAGAATGCGTTGACTAACAGGCAATATGACTCCATAAAAGCCTGGTTGAGTGCACTTTAGGAAGAGCCCTTCACCTCAGGATCAAAAGGCTGGGTGAAAAACAGGCGCATGCGTTCTTTATGCAAAAGAAAGGGTAGGGGGCGAGGTGTGTTTATGATGGCTGCTTGGTGAGCATGAAAAACATATCGGGCGGCAGGAGTGGCGTGTGAGTTTGTGTGTCGATTCGTGTTAGAGAAAGAGAGGAGGAAGAAAAGTGTTTCGATGTGTTTGAGAGAGAAAGCGAAGGGTGCCAAAGGACTGATGTGTGTTCTAAGAATAGGAAGTGAGAGGGAGAAGGGGCCAAGGGGAATTGTGGCGTGGGCGCGTGTGTGTGATGAAGAAGGACCTCTGTCTCTGAAGACGGTCTCTGTGGGCCTTTGAAACTAATGTATGACTTATGCCACGGTTACAATGTATTTTGTCAGTTAGTTAAATAAAAGGCTACCAAATCTGGGCAGTTAAGATTGATACACCAGATTAATGTGACGTTTAAACCTTTTTGAACAAGAGCAAGATAAAAAAAAATACGCGTCCCTACCTGTTTCCTTTTCTTCTCTTCAGAAATCCTGCTGCAGCTCCCTGTAAACAATCTTCAAGAGTGCGAGACTCTTTCCAGCTCGTGCCTCCCCTGAGAGGCTTTGCTCCGCCCCCAGGTCCACTCTAGGACAATAGTGAGAGGCGCAAGCAAGGGCGGCCATGTAACAACAGTGGGCTGTTGTCCCCTTCTCTCTGTCATCTGCGTCTCGAAGTTCTGAAGATCATGAGTTTATGTTTTATCTTGCTGTGTTACATAACGCGAGCTCTGTCCAAGAACCTAGCAGAGCTTTTCGTGAGTAGCAGATTACATATTACAAACATTTACATTAATTTTTTTAGGCATGGTCTGTTGGCATCAATGCAATTTTGTTTCAATTTTTTTTTTAAGTGCTTCTCTTAAACAGGCACACACGTTTCGTCTTAGATCTTCAGATTTATCACGTCATTAAGAGGCGTTTATTAAACGTGGTCGTTGTACAACATCAACTTAAAACAAGCGCGCGCGCACGCCTCGCGCGGCAGCAAGGGGAGAAAGGAGGGGGCCTGCGCGATTCCCTTGCGGGAGCGAGCAGCAAGGCGCGATAATTGCTACCATATGGCGCCAGCTTCTCGCTCCCGCAAGTGAATCGCCAAACGTGCACGCGTTGCCATTGAAGGCAATGGAACGCGTGCACGTTTTTGGCTGAAAACCCGAAGCGATCCCAAAAGGTCTTTTTGCCCAAGCGCGCACGCTGCTAGGCGAGACCTAAAAATCAGAACTCTAATGTGGAACTGTGGAAGGATACAACTCACCCATTTAAAAGGACGATAAAGAAGCTGTACTCCAGGGAAAAGACAAATACATAAAGAGGAAGAAAAACCATTGAATAAGAGCAAGCAAATGAGATTAACAAGAAAGTCAAACCAAACAATGATAGGGAATGGGCAAAGCCAAAGCCCAATAGGTGCCAATAGAACTTCAACAACAGACAGCTATTTATTTATGGTTCCACGTAAAAATATAATCTGGGTTATTAGTAATTCCCAAACCTCAGTGACAGTATTGTGTTATATACAATATCTCTGTTACTAAGAAGCTGGACTTCCCAAAGGGCCAACAGAATTCCCCAAGGCAGCCAGGATGCAGTAGGTATCATCCTCCAAAAGGAACAAGGAACTATAGCACCTACGGTGAATTCCAAAATTCTAGCTTTAATCTGTTAAAATGTCTAATTAAGTCTCAGCAGAATGCAAATGTATTTATTTGTGAACAGTGTGCAGAGGGTAAGTAGAGTTACCTTAATATGTTTGTTGTAACTGCCAGTATAGGAAATAAAAATACATTCTGAAAATATACTTTTTGAAAATTGTAATTTTTCAGGAATTTTTAAAAAAATGGCTAGAATTTTTTAATGCACCTAATTATTGTTGTTTACGGGTATTGAACGATTCACTGTTAAATTGCAAATTATTAGTTTAAGTCACGCTGAGGTGCAACATAAGGGACTCCATAGGGTAAATGATTATAGATGTACTTTATTAGTAATGCATATTTCCTTCTAAATTTCTCAGCTGGGCACAGATGGCAATTTAGAGCCTGGTTACTCTGCACAGTTGTTTATGGAATACAGTGTGTACGCCTTGCTGTTCTGGTAATTGAGTACGAACAGCTCAGGGGCATATCTATCCCTGTGAAGTCGGTGCAGTGGCACCAGTTCACAGAGGTGGAAGTGGCCCAACTCCACCAGCTGCTTCACTCCTGAGAGATCAGCTCTTGGATAGCATACATAATGCGGAGCTCAATTTGGCCTTAAACAGAAGTGCTGCATAATCTTTCCTGGCAGCTAGCTCTCGGTCCTTCAGCTGTAAGGTCAGACTGTGCATAGGAAGAAAGGTGACCTGTGCACAGGACAAGAGCACACTCCGGGGCACTCCTGTGGAAAGCCTGCAGTCTGCACTAATTTAGGTAAATTTACAAACATTTTGTGCTGGGCTAGTGTCACAAAATATGATGCTAACCAGACTAAAATGTTTTTTCCTAATTTATTTTCCAGTGCAAAACTTGTTTTGCCTTGGAAAGTACCCTAAAACTAACGCAGAGCAAAGTCTCCTCATGCTATCTCTCTGTTTCCATTCATCCAGTCACTCTCTCCCCCCTTCTCTACTCTTCCCCCTCTCTGATTATGTTATCTCTACCTTCATACCCCACTCCTCCCTCTCTTTCTTTCTCTCTTGAAGTCTCCCCCTGCCTGATGTAATTAACCTCAGGGACCTGGGCAAAATGACAGAGGACCAAAGGCCCTGGGATTTCAAAACCGTCCTTCAGGGGCTCCAGTCCACCATGGAACTGCCCGGTGGAATAAAAGTCCTGCCCAGCCCTGTCTGTTCTAAGATCGATAGAAGCTTGCAGCACAAAGTCCTTAGCTGCATTAGGCAAACACGAAGCACTGTTGCAGGCCTGTACCTTTTTGTGAGGGAAGATTGTACTGCAGCGCCCAGTGCTCAGTTTGTTCCTTGTTATAGATAGGCAAGCTTACAGTTCTGCCACCAGGGTGTACCTCTAGCTGTCTTGCTTGTGCTTCTACTAATTACCCAATACTTGCGCTCTGTAAAAGGGAAGGTATAAGGTAACCCTGCTATTGTCAATTACAGAACATGGTCTGTGTGTGGGAGAGAGGCCTGCGTTGTTACTAGCGTTTGTACCTGGCATGGGGCGGATATGTATCTGTGCATGTGTAAGAGAGAGTGTGTATGCTGCACCTGACCCGGTGTTGTGTTTGTAGAGGAAGGTTGCACTTCTTCTGCCATTGTCTATGTGGGAAAAGACTCCACTGCTACTAGTCTGAACTATACCTATTTTTAGGTCTGCATAGTGACAACTTTTGCTGTCTTGTCAGCCTCATGTTTCCAACAAAATCGTGATAAAACACATACATATATACTGGGGGCTTCGGCCAGCCCACTTAATCCATTGGTCTATGCATGTGTTGTTCACATTTCAATTTGTGCACCACAGCATAGCATCCATTCTTTGGCTGTCCTGCACTGTGGGTGATGGCATTTTGACTCATCACATGTGCAAAGCCATGAGAAAAAGGAGTGCACTTCATTTGCAGGGCTAGAGGGACTGGGCTACAGGCCCACTCCTTAATACTTTTTATATTTGCTTTTTTGCATATTATAGTTGCCTTTTTTGCATTTGCATATTTTAGCAAAAATAAATAAATGAAAAACCATCACATCCTTGCCAAGTTAAGATCTATTAGATTTGCTCACGCTTGTGTTTTTTTAATGTGAGGACATCTTTCTGTGTTCTTTTGATGGCCAGTGCTACACTGGTTCTGTAAATATGCAGCAAATGTCCTCTCCTGCTGCCCAGATTAATACCTATGTGTTTGTGGAAACTTTTTTGTTGCTGCTGACCAGTACTGCACTTGTTCCGTGTGTGAGGTAAGCACATACTGGTGTGTCCCAGTGCTGTACCTGTTGCTTGTGCATGAGGCAAACTTGCACATCTGCCACCCAAAGCTGTACTTGTTCACTGTGTGTGAGGGACATTTTCACTGGCGCTGGCCAATGTGCCATTTATTCGATGTATTGGAAGGAACCTTACCATGATTCAGCCGAGTACTGTACTTGTTACATCTGTGAGACAAGCTTGCACAACTGTTTTTGGACAGTGCGGTATGTTATGAGCCAAGAAATGCTTGAAGTGGTCTGTCTCTTCTGTATGTAAGAGAAATTTACAGTAATTATTCACTTCACTATATTAGCTGAATAATCTCCCTGATGGATGTGCCATGCATCACACATGTATAAATGGCCTCCCGTGCCCATAGGCTGGACCAACCACCTCACCATCCCCATCATCCTGCTCAGCATCCAACCAACACAATGAGGTCAACCCAAAAGAGAACACAAACCTTCAAATCCTCCAAAGACTTCTCTGTAGCCAATCCAAACCTTGAACTCTCCTTGCACCTTGTCATCTCCATGTTTGATATTATTACCCTTCTAAATAACTTCAACGCATTTCTGGAAAGCCATGTGAAAACCCAGGCTACAACAAAAACATAAAACTGCAAGTCAAACCTTGCCACTCTGTGGTAATACCAAGATACCACCAACAAGAAACACTCTATCCACATACAAAAAATATAATCGTACCTCTGACAGCATCATGCTACTGAAATCCCTCTGCCCAACACACAGAGAACTTATCGCATGAGCCAAAGCTGAAAACTATATCAACACCATCAATAAAGCCGCCAATAGAATAAAACACTCTTCAAAACAACCAAGCACTGCACCAAACCAGACTTGACTCTTCAATCCCACACGGCAGAGACAAGTTCAATGTCATCAACCACATCGTCAATAAAAAAACACAGACAATATAACAGCACATCAACACCAAACATGCTTCTTCTCTGACTCCCACTCCTCCATGCTGCATCCCACAACGGTCATCCTTCAAAGCCCTGACTCTCAAAGACCTCACAGACATTGTCAACTCCCTCAAAACCACATATGAGTATGATTTCTTATTCTCATCCTTCATCAAAGCCCTTTTTGGAGCAGCACTCCAGCTCCTACTCACTGGGCTAAATTTGTAAAATAATAGGTGCCTGTAAGAAATTGGGTTAATGGTTGGGAGGGGTGAAACCCTTCTCAAACAGCAACCACAATTCATCTCAGGGTGAAGTCACAATCAAACCCTAAATTAAACTGTGCTCAACTATCGGGTAGCTTGGCACAGAGCAATTAGGCTTTACTCACAGGTAATGTTTAAAGTATATGTGCAACACTTCAAACAGTACTACAGTGAAAACACACCACAAAAGGAAACCACAACATAGTTAGAAAAGTAGAATAGTTTTTAATGACTAAATCAAGACCAAAGCTACAACAATCCAATCAGTAGTACCAGAGAAATGAAATTGTAAAGATTGTAGTAAAAATAACGCCAAAAGGTATAAAGCGCCAGCTGTGAATATCTGGTTGTGCCGGATCAGCACAAAGTCACAAGTTCAGGCCAACCACGATGGAGCATGGGCCGGCTACAGGAACCCAGTTAGGCACACTGAACAAAGCACCTTAAATCCTGGTTTGTGGAGCGTTGCGAGAATTCGCATCAAAGATGCGTTGTGCAGCAGAAGCGATGTGTTGGTTCCAAGATGCAGTGAAACTGTGCTGAGGGGTACTGCTGCGCCATCATTGAAGATCCCGTCAACAAGAGCTTGCATTGCAAAGTCAGGATTAATGGACACGTTACGCAGTCGGGGTGATGCATAATTTCCGAAGAGCTGCGAGGCTGCGATGTGGTGTCCAGCATCATCATCGAGGCTGCCATCATTGAGAGATGCAGGGGACTGCGCCAAGGATTAGTCATTCCACGGCGGTTCTGATGTAGTGATGGGCTGCGATGTGATGCGGGTCTTTGCAGCGGTTCCGATTCATGCAGCAGCGCTGATGCGTTGGTTCTGCTCGGTGTTGTGCTGTACGGAAGAAAAAGAGGAGTACATATCCAAGATCTTTCTCTGAAAGAATAATACCAAATTATTACTATGCTCAGCTGAGGCCTCAATGGTGGGACCGACAGAATGGGACTCTGTAATATCCTTCAGGATCTGAAAGATCTCTTTCAGAGAATTAGCAGAGTGCTCAATTTTCATAAAATTATAGGCAGATTGAGAACTTTTTATTTCATGGTGGCACCTAATGAAGCTCCTATACTTCAATTTGCTTGCCCCATCGTAGGCCTTTCTCCAAAATCTTTCTAATTGTTTGCATTCCTTTTTCAAGGCAACGAGATTGGAATTTAACCAAGGGGATTTCTTTTCCAGTTTGGTGGTCTTCCACCTCTTGGCAGGAAGAACCTTATTCAGACATGTTGTGATCCATTCATTAAAACAATGCATAGATGAAGTAATTGTGTCAGTTAAATCAGGTTTAGTGGTCTGTAAGATGGCGCACCAGATCTCAACATTTAACCTAGACCAACGACGTTCCCTCCGAATACTTGGAGGCGTAACTAAAGAAGATAAGGGAACCGTTAGAATAAATGGAATCAAAAAGTGGTCCGAGGTTACGGGAATGGGGTTCTGCACCTGGAGGAAATCAATGTTATGGATCACTAGTCTAGAGTATGGCCTTTTTCATGAGCACGTCCTTTTACTAATGACTTTAATTGCAGAGACTGTAAGACCAATAACAAGTTCTTAGAGGCCTTATTATTAGACACATCCATGTGTAATTAAAGTCCCTAAATATAGGGAAATTGGACCTGTTTACAGCTAATTCAGCAGCCATGTTAGGAAAAGCATGCAAAAATTGCATGCATGGGACCCGAGGCCTATATGGTAGGATTCCAGAAAAAGAGATGGTAGAGGTGAAAGTCCACGTAAAAAAAAGACTTCTCAGTTTGCACCCCCAAAGGGAGAAACAGTACCTCTTAAAGTGTCTTTACATATAATGGCTAGCACCCCGCCTCCTTTCCCTGACCGGTTTAACCTTGCAATACAATAGCTGAGAGGAAGAACTTGAACCAAATCAGGAGCAGAGCCATCATGTAGCCATGTTTCCATTAGAAAAAGTGCGTCCAGAGCGGAGTCCATTAATAATGAAAAGGTATCCAATTTACTAGCAGTCAAAGGATGTCAGTTTACCAAAAACATGCGCCGGGCTCAAACAGATGATTGACTCAACTCAGATAAAGGATGAAAGCCAGAGTACTCACAAATTAGTGAAGGAAAACGAGGGTCAGTGGAATGAGAATGGGAGTCAACTGAAGAGACTCAGAGAGCTTGCATTTTATCACCAGTGTAATATACCTTTTTTTGGAAAGGAAGAGGCATAGTCCATGGCCCCTGGCTCCGGCCAGAGGCGGACGGGGCAGACGGCTTGCCTTAGGAGCTCCCACTGCGTGCGTCCACACTATATCCTTCATTTTTGGAAGTCCAGCCGGAACACTAGCATACATAGACAACAAAATGGTAGCCAAAAATATCCCAAGTAGTACAAAATTAATTCCCCCTTCCCACTGTGCCTAAAGCCTAAAAACAGTAGTAAAAAGTTCAGCTGCAAGATTTGTTTAAAAGTTGTTTTTTAAAAGCAAGGATCAGTGTTTAGCAACAGTCTTTCTCCCCCTGTATGGCACCTATTCAGTCATGTGCCTGCTCTGCATCCTTCATTTATGGAAGGCCAGCCGGGAGACTGGTGAGCGCAGAGAACAAAATGGCGGCCAACAATATCCCAAATATGAGAAGACAAATTCCACCTTCCCACTGTGGAAAAAGACCAAAACTGTATTAAAACGTTCAGAAGCAAGATTGTTTAAAAAGTATTTTTTTTAAAGCAAGGATCAGTTTTTAGCAGCAGTCTTTCTCCTTTCATTAGGCACCTGTTTTGTTACCCTCATAGAACACATTGCCAGCAAAATCAAGATAACCTGGTATCAGCTCTCTCAACTAAAGAAAGTGAAACTATTTTCACCATCATACTCTTGAATCTAGATGGTGGCAATGTCTCACAGCATCCCTGCCATCATGACCAAAAACCCTGCCTACTTGACATTATAGTTAGGTGAACATGTCAGTTGAAACATATTACTTTTAATGAATAAAACCACTAAAATTCACCAGATTGTAGCTGTCTCAAGTAACTGTAATGTGTGCCCTAAAGTAATTATAACTTGTATCCACACAATTCACAGTGTGATGTGATTTGATGTCAGATGATGCAGTGATGCTATCAATGATATCACAGAGCATGTCATGAGTGATGTAATATGTGAGGTAATTAACATTGCATGACAAGGGTGCAAGTTATAGTTGCTTAGGGCGTGAATTATAGTTACTTGAGTTTACTATACCTGGTAACTTTCAGTGGTTTTGTTAGTTTCACGTCAATTTAACCTTTGTTTTTTTCAATTACATTTCTAACTTTAACCTTAGTTTTTATCAGTGACTGCCTGGGTTTTTTTAAAATGTACATTACTGTCAATATATAAAAGGCAGGGCTATTGGTTTTGTCAATAAACATTTAATTAAAGCATTTGTTGGACTGTCATCCTTAAGATGGTTTCGCCTTCTCCCCTCCTGTTTTGCTAAATTCCTTTGTGTTGGCAGAACAATCCCCAGCACACGCTAAATTTCTCTTATAACATAAATTGTATCTACAGTCGTGTCCGTTTCTGTCTTTTTATTTTTATTGCAGATCCACCAATCTCAGCCGGCAACACGTGTTTCGTCGCTTGTCGGGTATCAAATCCCGCGACTTCTTCAGGGATTAATTTACAATGATTCGTGCTTTACTTCCGGTGTTAATTCCAACCTGAAAGCTGTAATTTCTGTAGCTTCTCTGTCATGTAATCTCCTGTTATGTCCGTATTCCCCAAAATCTATTATGCGAGTCCGCCAGAATTCTCTGTGACCACAAACATCCAAAGCGCAATCTGCCGGTGTGCACCCACACCTCAAAATTCATCAATTTTGAGGTGTGGGTGCACTCAATGACTCATTGGCTATTCACCACAACAAGTGGTCAATATTAAGGGGCTTAATTATGACTTTTAAGGCACAGGGCAGCGGAGCACATCACCTTGCTGAGCTGTCCTGCACAATAGGGAAAGGGCAGGAATGCACCATATTTTTTCAATACAGATCATTCCTGTCCTTTTCCCTTGCCCTGGCGACGTTTTGGTAGCCTAGCGCAAATGCAGGCACCCTCATGGTGCAAGGGTGCCTGTGTTAGAGGCAGGATTGTTTTTGTGCAGGAAGGCACCTTCCTGCACAAAAACAATCCTGAGAGGCTTTTTCTTCTTTCTCTGTGTACTGCAGAAAGAGGAACAAATGAGGAGAAATAATGATATTTCTCCATGTTACGCCTCTCTTGTGAAGGCAATACATTTTTTCACATTCCCAGATTTACAAGTCCTTGTAAATCTGAGAAGGCATTAAAATCCATGGGAGTAGCGTGGGAACACCCACAACAAAACCCATGGAAAGCCTACCCAGGGCAGAGTAGTGCAACGCACCAATTTGTGCTGCATTGCACTACTCCAGATTTATGAGGCCACTCAGAGCCATGCAAAGTGGCTTTGCGTGGCTTCATAATTCTGACTTAGAGGTTTGCTTTGCGCGTGTACCACATTGTGTGGTGCAAACGCAACGCTAGCCTCCCATAATTATGCCCCCAAGTTCTAAAACTAAAAGTTTCATTGTAACAGACAAGTAATTCCAGGTTTGTTTGATGAAGTCCTGAGGCAGAAGGGAGCATGTTAGAGAGAGCATCTAATAGATGTATATTATGTGGTTTAACAAGGCCTCTTGATTGATAATTATGACGCAAATATTGGCTGGCTTTTCCTTTATATTAAACGCACTTCATCAGGATGTAGAAATGACTTGAATGCAGCCATAGTAGAGGAATTCTATTCTGATCCTAATACCACAGCTCTTTACGCTTGAACACTTGTTTTCTTTCCATTGTCTTTCAGATCGCTGCTCAGTGGATTGTCACAACTCCCGAATGATGCACGACACAGAGAAAGATGATAACAACAACGATGAATACGATAATTACGATGAACTGGTGGCTAAGTCCTTATTAAATCTTGGGAAAATTGCCGAGGACGCTGCATACAGAGCCCGGACAGAATCAGAAATGAACAGCAATACGTCTAATAGTCTGGAAGATGACAGTGACAAAAACGAGAATGTGGGGAGGAAAACTGAACTCAGTTTAGATTTAGACAGTGATGTTGTCAGGGAAACTGTAGACTCTCTTAAACTCCTGGCACAAGGGCATAGCGTAGTGCTTTCCGAAAACCTTAATGATAGGAATTACATAGATAATGCATCGCAGCAAGACAACCGGAATATGAACTACGTGATGTTGGGAAAGTCAATGAACAATGGCCATGTGGAAAAAATGGTGGAAGAAAGCGACGAGGAGGTGTGTCTCAGCAGCCTGGAATGCTTGCGGAACCAGTGCTTTGACCTGGCACGGAAACTCAGCGAGACAAACCCTCACGAAAGAAATCACCAGCAAAACATGAACATGCGGCAAATCAGGCAAGACGACGACTACCAGGGAAGGACGCCGGATCGGAATTATTCCGACATGATGAACTTGATGAGGCTGGAAGAGCAGCTGAGCCCCCGATCTAGAACTTTCACAAGTTGTGCAAAGCAGGATGGCTTTCACCACAGAGATGACGACACCGCCTCTATGACTTCAGACAGGTCAGAGGAGGTGTTTGACATGACGAAAGGTAACTTATCTCTTCTGGAGAAAGCCATTGCTTTGGAAACTGAGAGGGCGAAAGCGATGAGAGACAAAATGGCAATGGACTCTGGAAGGAGAGATGGGATGCGATCGTATGAAGAACAGCCACTGAGGCATCTGTCAGGGGAGGAAAGAAGGCACCTCAAGAAGCCATACTACTCTAAAGGTAACATTTTGATCTTACTATCGATGCCTTCTGAAATGGAGTATTAATACTATAATGTATGGTAGTATCTTCAGATAATCCTACAGGAAAGCGCAAGACATTGGCAAAGTATTATTGTTAAATAACTTGAATCATTGAGCGGAAGTAACTACAAGGATTTAAAGACTGTAATGCTGATATTAAAGTATTTCAATTATTTTACTTCTCTCAAGTCACTACATTTCCCAAAGCTAATTAAATAAACACTGGCAATGTATATATGTCAACATAATCATTCAACTGATTACATTTTAACTTTTGGAATAAGTGTGAAATTTAATACTGTGGGGTCACTGTGTGACCAATAGACGTCTTTAGAAGTGTATATATTGTGTTTCAGTTGCTTTTTATATAATGTTTTACTTGCACATCCTAGGTGGATGCATGTTTACACCATCACATTTAGGGGCATGTTTACTAACATTTGGCGCAACGCAGCAAGACAGTTTGCTGCACTGCACTGCGACAAATGGAGAGGACAGGAGTGTGCCATAGTTACTAACATATGGCGCATTCCTGCTCACCCTCTGTGCTTGCATACTTGTGGCTTCCAAGCACCATAAATATATTTCTCCTCGTTACACCTCACCTGCTAGGTATACCATTTTGATGCATTCCCAGGTTCACTGATCTTAGTAAATCTGGGAATGCGCATAAAAACCATGGGGCATATTTACAATGAATTGGCAGAGGAGCACCTTCCTGCACAAAAACAATCACAAGATGTGTTTTTCACACATGGAAAGAGAAAAAACTATGAGAAATGTAAACATTTCTCCTCGTTATGCCTGCTCTGGGGAGGAATAAATTGTTGGCACAGCCCCAGATTCACTCTATGTGTAAATCTGGGGCAGTGTCAAAATCCATGGGTGTTACGTGGGAACAGCCACAGCAAGACCCATGGAACGCCTCCCTGCCGCAATGTAAGACAACGCAGCAACTTGTGCTGCTCGGCCTTGCACCATATCTACAAGGCCATGAAAAGCCATGCAGGGTGGCTTTCCGTGGCCTTGTAAATATGGGCCTGCACTGTGCACCACTGGAGCATCAAACAGAATGATACCTTGGTGGCACAAGGGGCTTGTAAATATGCCCCCATGGGTGAATGCATGGGAACACCCACACTCCACCCATAGAACGCCTTCCCAGCGCAGAGTAACGCAAGGCAGGGACTTGCGCTGCCTTGCATTACTCCGGGTTTACAACACAGCCATGAAAGGTTGCTTTGTGTAGCTTAGTAAATCTCAATGAAACCCTTGCATTTCCTTGAACACCTTCAGTGATGCAATGGCAATCCACAGGCTTCATAAATTATTGCCATCATGTGGTTAAATGGCATGGGTTTATTCATCGGAAAAAGTCATTTCTGTGTGAAAAATATAAGGAAAATTAAAAACATCTAGGGAACCAATTAAGTATATGCCTCCTGTTGAGACTAAAATGCAGCAATACAGCATGCAGATCACTGCCTATAGAATGCATGCTAATTGTCTGAAAACCAAGCACCAATGTCCGTGGCTTGGATCAGTGTGGTCTTAAGCAAGATTACTCAGTCACCCGTGAAGACCAGATATTGAGGACAAGCACAAGAATGGAGCCTCATGCCTTCTAAAATAATGACCAGGAGGCAGATAATGATGGAGCATCACCTCTGTTAAACGCAGAGATGCCCGTTAGAAATTGAACTGCATCAGAGTGACCGATAACATTAGATAGGGGCAGTGACTGCACATTCATTATCCTGAGGTATTAGGGTAATGGAAACCATTTGCTATGCAAGGTAGACTGTGGCTCAGGTGAGGATCAATACCAATTTATTTCTTCTATGCATTTCGCTTTACTAATCTCTTTCTGTTGAGGAAGCTGTTATACAGTCGGTAGGCAATAGTTCTATTTAAGGTTTCAAAAGATGAAAAAAATGATTTCAAAATGTTTAAGTATGTCAGTGTTATGATTATTTCCACATTTTTGAATATTTTTGCACATGCACATATCATTATACAAACACACACACAGTTTTTTACAAGGTACACTCATCAAGAGACCATGCACCATGTATATAGACGTGTTATGTAAATAATGCATGCAACATCTGTAGCACATTTGTTTTTCCCTAACAAGACTATGCTTTGCTATAATGTCAGGCTTTAAGACAAGTGTGAATGAAATGATGGTAGAATATAAATCAATCTTAACAGCAGTAGCGGCTCGTGGAGGGAGTGCCGCGGGGCAGTGGGCCGGGGGAGGAGCAGAGTGGGGGGTAGTAAAATACGGCATACGGCGGAACAGAGGTAAGTAAACAAATAAATAAATAAAACGAATTTCATTGCGTGCGCTGCATTGCCAAATGCGATGCAGCGCGCGCAACGAAATTCGTTTTATTTATTTATTTGTTTACTTACCTCTGTTCGGCCATATGCCGTAGTTTACTACCCCCCACCCTGCTCCTCCCCCACCCCGCCCCACCGTCCCGCGGCACTCCCTCCACGAGCCGCTACTGCTTAAGAGAGTTTGTCTCTCAGTTTTTTTATGGCTGAACATGTCTGGCATGGGTCCAGGATGGCCGGATCCATGACAAGATTTTCAGAATATTCAAATAAGATACATTTACATACGATGAATCTCAATTTAATTCATTTTCAAAATCAGTACTTAACCGGAAAGCCTGGCATGAAACCATCCCTTCTGGACCTAAGTTAGACACTGCTAGAGCATGTCATAGGGAAGGAGATATTCCCAAACATACCATGAGCAAGCAGGCTGAAGGTGAAAGGTGAAGAGCCCCTACATTAGTGTTGGACTTGGCCCTTTTTGCAGGGTCATCCCAGAACTTTTTGCCTTCCTCCTGGTATTTTTTCTGACCTGGTGTTGGTAGTTTTAGGACTCTGGGCACTTTATCACTGCTGTTCAGTGCTAAAGTGCATGTGCTCTCTGTGATAAATGTGGTAAGATTGGTCTACACCTGTTTGGCGTATTTAATTTACCTATCAGTCCCCAGTAAAGTGGTATCTCATATACCCGGGGCCAGTAAATTAAATGCTACTGGTGGACTTGCAGCGCTGCTTGCGCCACCCACCAAAGTAGCCTTTCAAACCTGTCTCAGGCCACCACCATTGCAGGGCCTGTGCGCGCAGTTTACTGCTGCTGTGATGTGGCACATAAAAATGTTGCCACGTCTGTGACTCCCCTTTTACTACACATCAGTCACCCCTATGGTAGGCCCTAGCTAGCCCTATGGGAAGGGTGCACTGTAGGTAAAAGGTATGACATGTGCCTTAACTGTGTGGCATGTCCTGGTAGTGACAAACAGACATTTTGGTTTCTCACTACTGTGAGGCTGCCCTCTCATAGGAATGCACTGGTGATTCCCTGATATGTGTTTCAGTGGTAATTCCTGACATGAGAGGAGTAGAGTGGTCAAGTTTGGTATGTTTGGAATAGTGGTAATAAATGCTGCGTAATGGTGTTCACAGATTTATTATCACTATTTTAGAAATGCCACTTTTAGAAGTGGGCATTTCTGTGTGCTATGTGTCTTTGTGCCTGCCTGATGTGTATTGCATGTCTAGCTCTGGAGTGACAGGGGCTGGGGAGGTGCAGTGGCTCCAGAGGAACTGCGTGAGTCAGCGCTAGGCTGAATAGGCCAATCTACATTTGGAGTAGTGGGAGGAGTAGCACCTGACCCTGAATACGACTGTGCCTGCCTTCCACAATGCTGGCTCCACCCCCCTGTGCTGTGTCTGGGGCCAGAGCCTACACTGACAAAGGGAGGGTGTTTGTGCACTGAAAAGATGTTCTTAAGTGCCCCCAAGAACTGGGTTAGACCGGGCACAGAGCCCTGTGCCAGTAGGAGAACAAAGACTAGCAGTGGTATAAATATTGGGGCTGTGACCCCATGAAGAAGAGGAACTTTTGGTTACCTGCTGGAGCCGAAGGACTGCTGGGCGAGGAGGAACCACCGTGGGACCCAGCTGCTGTCTCCTGCGGGTCCCTACATGCTGGCCTGCCTGTGCCCAGCTCTGCCCCTCTGAACTTGGGACCTAGCACCTCATGAGCGCTGCACTCTTTATTGTCCCTTGGAGCCCGAGGAGGGAGCTCTAACTTTGCAGCTGCTAGGGCGCCATCGCGCCGTGGCAGAAGAGCCACAGACCAGGAAGCCAGGCGGCTGTTGCCTGGTTGTGGGCGGGGCTCCCGTGGTGATGAGGAGAGCCCCTCGTGCTTCTAAGAGCCTGAGGAGGGGGCTCCAACTTTGCCCATGCGGAGTGCGTGATGAGCACTCTGTCGTTGCCTTTTGCTAAGCCCAAGAAGAGGGCCCCAGCTCCGCTCATTCGGAGCAATTGGGTGAAGAGAGCCTGACCTGGGGCATGGCCGGTGGCCGGAAAACATAGCGTGGAGACCGGGGAGAAGCCAGGCAAGAGCTGGGCCTGGATGTGGGCATGGCCCGCACCCAAAGGGGAGACGCCGCCGAGCCTGAAATCCAGGCGGGAGCCTACCCTGCGTTGGTTAGCACCAAAGGAGGAGACGGAGCCTCGCAGGCTCACCCGGTGCCGAGGAGGGACCAGAGCCTCGCGGGCTCCCTGCTGAAGTCCTCGATTTCCCTGAGGAGCAGCCCCGGTGAGTGGGGGCTTCCAAGGCACACTGTTGGTGCCTGCGGGTGCCGATTTCACTGCAAAGAGAAGCCCCGGTGAGTGGGGCTTACACGGCACACTGTTGGTGCCTGCTTGGGCCGGTTTTCCTCCAAAGAGGAGCCCTGGTGAGGGGGGCTCACAAGGCACACTGTTGGTGCCTGCTTGTTCCACAGCTGCGCTGTCGGATTGCGGGCAGCTGCAACATGGGGGGGCATTTTGGTGTCTGCGAAGAGACACAGGTGAGTTGCACCCTCACCCCCATTTTGGTACCGGCCTGTTGGGGCCAGTACTCTGCTGCATCGGCAGCCTGGTGACTAGTTCCAATGCCACATACTAGGAGAGCCCTGACTTTGGGACAGAGTGGCATTACGGGGAAGCCCAAGACAGGCCCCCGATGAAGGCCAGTCGGCCGGATGTTCACCTCATGTTTTGGTGGAGCATAAGGCCCTGAGGTGATGTGTGCACCGTAGGAGTGTTACTGGGGTGCGCTAGTAATTTAGGACGTATGCCTAAGATGTTATGCATAATGTGTTTATGCTACATGCAATGTTACCAGTAATTACTGGTTGTGATTTTTACTACTTGAGTGTTCTAATGGTGATGACAGTGACCCGATTGGCCCTGTAATGTATATAATCCCCTGTAAAGCAATACCTAGTGCCAGGTGGCACAGTGTACATATGTGATTATGCTCTGATGTGTTTTATGGATAATACAAAGGCTATTTTTATATAACCTTGTGTGGAGTTTCTTTTGTGGTGTGCTTAGTGTGTCGCTGCTGTGTGAATGTGTTGCGCAAACGCTTTACACATTGCCTCTGGGATAGGCCTCACTGCTCGTGCCAAGCTACCAAGGGGGTGAGCAGGGGTTATCTTCAGTGTGTAACTCCCTTGCCCTGACTAGAGTGGTGGTTTCTGCCTGGCTTAGGCGCATGCCCTAGCCAACCATAAATCCCATTTCTAACATTGATTGTCAACGGTGAGAATAGGACTTGCGTTTGCGCAGTACCACAGTGAAGCATGGTTGCACTACAAAACTCTGCATTTTAGACAATCACGTGTTTGGGGATTTCTCCAGATTTTATTATTTCTCCTCGCAAAAGTCATTTTTATTGTGTACTCCTGTTGCAGCTTTTTACACCTAGGTCTCTTGTGTTGCACTTGTGTCTGAGTGACTTGGCAAAAATGGAATCTGCCTTTATTGTAGGTGATCTGTTCAAATACAGTATGTTGGAGTTGAGGGGGTTCTGTGAGGAGAGAGACATAGCAGTGAGTGGGTCAGACACCCAGCTAAGCCTCCAGAAAGTCCTGCTCCAATGGCAAGAGGATGAATGGAGACGTGAGTACTATGAGGGGAAGAGTGCCCTATCCGCATACCAAGAGGGTGGTGGGTCTGAGGGTGGCCCTGAAGAGTCTGCACGGGAGGGAGAAAATGACAGGACAGAGACACCAGTAGATAGTGAGGACCCCATAGAGAGGGAGTCCCTTTCTGGGTCTAGTGCCGGGGGCAGTGCCCCATCCCTTTCCCTGTCCCCAGAGGAGTTGGTAGATAGAAAGGAAGAAAGGGAGCACCAGCTGGCTTTGGAAAGGCTCAGGTTAGAGCATGCCAAGGGGATAGCGCAGCTGGGTGTGGAGGAGAAAAAGGCCTTATTGGCTCAGGAGTTGAGACTCAAGGAGTTGGTCCTTGAAGAGAAAAAGCTAGAGACTGCGAGGGTCTTAGCGCAGGAGAGGATGGCGGAGGCAGAGAGGGCCTTCGCCAGAGAAAAGCTAGCTCTTGAGGATATGTCCCCTGAGTGTAGTTTTAGTGGTCTGGATTCACCAGTGAGGGTGGGGTCCAGTGGTGGCAGCAGAAGTGAGTCCAGTGTAGGAAGTCCCACTCCCAGATCCCAGAACATGGTGCCTAGTTCCCAGGAAGAGGGTGTCACACCTGAAGGGTATAGGTTGAGGTTCAGGGGCAGTAGGAAACAGCCTCACCAGTCTTGGGGAGAGTTTGTGGATGAGTGTTGTGATGCACTGGAAGGTTGGGTGATGGGTAGCATGGCAAACACTTTTGAAGGGTTGTTCAATCTGATTATCAGAGAGCACATGTTCCGTTGTTGTTTTCCAGGGTTACGCCAACACCTGTTGAAGTGTGAGTTCTCTGATCCCAGGAAGCTTGCACGGGAGGCAGACCTTTGAGTGAGTGCCAGAGGGTCTGAGGAGGCATTGGGGAGTAACCCTAAGAGGAGTGGCTCAGGTATTTGCCAGCCCAGGGTGGTGGGAAAGGTTCTTAGTAGCCCAGATAGGTGTAGTGGGAGGGGTGTAGGGACTCACGTCCTGTCTCCGGGGAGAAGGAGTGAGAATGGGATGCGTCCCGAGGTGCCCGAAACCCAGTCTCAGGGCCTGGAGGGTTCTCTAAGGGAGCACCAGGTGGAGAGCCTAGACTGTACTGGTAGGCCATCCGTTGAGGGGGATCTCCTAGTGTCAGGAGAACGTGGAGTGTCTTTTATCGGAGCTCCATCAGTTCTGGTGTCTGGCGGTGCCACTCCTGAGTGGAGGGTGCAGAAGTCCAGATGGAGGGGTGAGAGGGGGAGAGAGTCCCCAGTGGGAGAACCAGTGGGTCAGGGGCCAGCCATAAGGGCTGAGCCTCCTAGGAGTGACCATGGTGACACCACTTCTGTCCTGGGGGATCTTCGCGCACTGTCAGATGGACAGGGGCTGGGAGATCAGCGCTAGGCAGACTGTCACACCACACATGAGTTATGTGTTACCCTTGGGGGGGCATGCGTGCTCCCCAGGAAGTCCTGGTGTGCCAGGCGGGTGCTCAGCTGCAGGGTTTAGTCCCTGGGTTGGGAGGCCAGGTTCAGGTTCTGCCTGACCTGGAGGGAGGGACATCTGTAAGCAGTGTCCTGACTGGTTTGTCTTCTAGGGGTACCACTCCAGGTGGGAGGGTGCAGAACTCTGGAAGGGGGTGCAGAGGGAGGGAGTCCTTGCCTCTGACCCCGGTTCAACCTGAGGGTGTAGTCCCTGGGTTGGGAGGCCAGGTTCAGGTTCTGCCTGACCTGGAGGGAAGGACATCTGTAACCAGTGTCCCTACCGTTTTGTCTTCTGGGGATACCACTCCAGGTGGGAGGGTGCAGAACTCTGGAAGGGGGTGCAAAGGGAGGGAGTCCTCGCCTCTGGCCCCAGTTCAACCTGAGGGTTTAGATCCTAGATTGGGAGACCAGTTGCAGGAGAGAGGTCCTGAACTGGTGGGAGAGTTGTGTTCTGAGGGTGCCTCTCCTAGGAGGAGAGTGCGGAACCCCTGAAGGAGAGTTAGGGGAGGAGAGCCTCACCCATGACCTCTTGTCAGCCTGAGGGTGCAGACCCTGGGTTGGAGGATCAGTAGCAGTTTAGAACTGCACTGATGAGAGGTTGAGTGGAGAATGGATACTATGTACCTGGGGCTACTGCTCCCCACTCTGTGAGGTGGCAAGGACCAGAGACATCTGGATGGCCTAGGGCCTGGTCATGGCCACGGACAGCTAGGGAGTCCCAGTGGGGTAGCTTAGTTGGCCCTAGGAACGTAGGCAGAGGGAACCACATGGTTCAGATTGGCATAGAACTGGAGTGTGCCCCTGCAGTTTTGTGCCCGCGTCCGTATTCTATCGCCCCAAGCAGGGAAGCCCATCAAGGTGTTGATTGGTCTACCCTGGCTATAGGCTAGAAGGGGGTTGTGTTGGACTTGGCCCTTTTTGCAGGGTCATCCCAGAACTTTTTGCCTTCCTCCTGGTATTTATTCTGACCTGGTGTTGGTGGTTTTTAGGACTCTGGGCACTTTATCACTGCTGTTCAGTGCTAAAGTGCATGTGCTCTCTGTGATAAATGTGGTAAGATTGGTCTACACCTATTTGGCGTATTTAATTTACCTATCAGTCCCCAGTAATGTGGTATCTCATATACCCAGGGCCAGTAAATTAAATGCTACTGGTGGACATGCAGCGCTGCTTGCGCCACCCACCAAAGTAGCCTTTCAAACCAGTCTCAGGCCTCTGCCATTGCAGGGCCTGTGCGCGCAGTTTACTGCCGCTGTGACGTGCCACATAAAGTGGTTGCCATGTCTGTGACTCCCCTTTTACTACATATCAATCACCCCTAAGGTAGGCCCTAGCTAGCCCTATGGGCAGGGTGCGCTCTAGGTAAAAGGTAGGACATGTGCCTTAACTGTGTGGCATGTCCAGGTAGTGACAAACAGCCATTTTGGTTTCTCACTACTGTGAGGCTGCCCTCTCATAGGAATTCATTGGGGATTCCCTGATATGTGTTTCAGTGGTAATTCCTGACATGAGAGGAGTAGAGTGGTCAAGTTTTGTATGTTTGGAATAGTGGCAATAAATGCTGCTTAGTGTTGTCCGCAGATTTATTATCACTATTTTAGAAATGCCCCTTTTAGAAGTGGGAATTTCTGTGTGCTATGTGTCTTTGTGCCTGCCTGATGTGTATTCCATGTCTGGCTCTGGAGTGACGGGCTGGGGAGGTGCAGTGGCTCCAGAGGGGCTGGGTGAGTCAGCGCTAGGCTGAATAGGCCAATCTGCATTTGGAGTAGTGGGAGGAGTAGCACCTGACCCCGAATAGGACTGTGCCTGCCTTCCACAATGCTGGCTCCGCCCCCCTGTGGTGTGTCTGGGGCCAGAGACTACACTGACAAAGGGTGGGTGTTTGTGCACTGAAAAGATGTTCTTAAGTGCCCCCCAGAACTGGTTTAGACCTGGCACAGAGCCCTGTGCCAGTAGAAGAACAAAGACTAGCAGTGGTATAAATATTGGAGCTGTGACCCCATGAAGAAGAGGAACTTTTGGTTACCTGCTGGAGCCGAAGGACTGCTGGGCGAGGAGGAACCGCTGTGGGACCCAGCTGCTGTCTCCTGCAGGTCCCAACGTGCTGCCCTGCCTGTGCCCAGCTCTGCCCCTCTGAACTTGGGACCTAGCGCCTCGTGAGCGCTGCACTCTTTATTGTCCCTTGGAGCCCAAGGAAGGGGCTCCAACTTTGCAGCTGCCAGGGCGCCGTCACACCGTGGCAGAAGAGCCACAGACCAGGAAGCCAGGCGGCTGTTGCCTGGTTGTGGGCGGGGCTCCCGTGATGATGAGGGGAGCCCCTCATGCTTCTAAGAGCCCGAGGAGGGGGCTCCAACATTGCCCATGCGGAGTGCGTGGCGAGCACTCTGTCGTTGCCTTTTGCTAAGCCCAAGAAGAGGGCTCCAGCTCCGCTCATTCCGAGCGATTAGGCCGGAAGTCAGGCGAAGAGAGCATGACCTGGAGCGTGGCCGGCGGCCGTAAAACATAGCGTGGAGACCGGGCGGAAGCCAGGCAAGGGCTTAGCCTGGTTGTGGGCGTGGCCTGCACCCAAAGGAGAGACGCCGTGAGCCTGAAATCCAGGCAGGAGCCTACCACACGTTGGTTAGCACCAAAGGAGACGGAGCCTCACAGGCTCACCCGGTGCCGAGGAGGGACCGGAGCCTCGCAGGCTCCCTGCTGAAGTCCTCGATTTCCCTGAGGAGCAGCCCCGGTGAGTGGGGGCTTCCAAGGCACACTGTTGGTGCCTACGGGTGCTGATTTCACTGCAAAGAGAAGCCCCGGTGAGTGGGGCTTACACAGCACACTGTTGGTGCCTGCTTGGGCTGATTTTCCTCCAAAGAGGAGCCCCGGTTAAGGGGGCTCACTAGGCACACTGTTGGTGCCTGCTTGTTCCACAGCTGCGCCGCCAGATTGCGGGCAGCTGCAACATGGGGGGCATTTTGGTGTCTACGAAGAGACACAGGTGAGTTGCACCCTCGCCCCCATTTTGGTACTGGCCTGTTGGGGCCACTACTCTGCTGCATCGGCAGCCTGATGACTAGTTCCAAGGCCACATAATAGGAGAGCCCTGACTTTGGGACAGAGGGCATTACGAGGAAGTCCAAGACGGGCCCCCAAGGAAGGCCAGTCGGCCAGGTGTTCGCCTCATGTTTTGGTGGGGCGTAAGGCCCTGAGGTGATGTGTGCACCGTAGGAGTGTTACTGGGGTGCACTAGTAATTTAGGACGTATGCCTAAGATGTTATGCATAATTTGGGCTCCCGGTTTTTTGGTATTTATTTTTTTAACATTTCCATCTGTATTTATCCATATTTATTTTTTGGCCATCTTATTGGTATTTATCCATATTTATTTTGTGTTTTGAGAATAAATGGAGCTGTAAATTGGTATTTTTCCACATTTATTTAACTCTTGGACGTGCACTCATAAATGCATGCCTGTCACATTTTAGCAAATTAAGCAGTCATGTATAACAAAAGACTACACTCACAGGTACAATTAGCGTTATACTACAAATATATGTTAACATATGCATGTATATAAGGAAATCTCATCCTGTTTTTTAACTCTCCATGCTGTCTATCTGCTTAGCTGTTGCCTGGAATTCATGAAAGACAGCATGGAGAGTCTCTCACAAGAAGCACCATTTTCAGTATTCTTCCGCTTTTAAAAATAAATACAGATAGGAAACACATTGTTTTCTGTCTGTATTTATCTTTAAAAATCAGTAAAAACGGAAAACCGGAGGCCTTATGCATAATGTGTTTATGCTACATGCAATGTTACCAGTAATTACTGGTTGTGATTTTCACTACTTGAGTGTTCTAATGGTGATGACAGTGGCCCGATTGGCCCTGTAGTGTATATAATCCCCTCTAAAGCAATACCTAGTGCCAGGTGGCACAGTGTACATATTTGATTATGCTTGATGTGCTTTATGGATAATACAAAGGCTATTTTTATATAACCTTGTGTGGAGTTTCTTTTGTGGTGTGCTTAGTGTGTCGCTGCTGTGTGAGTGTGTTGCACAAACGCTTTACACATTGCCTCTGGGATAGGCCTGACTGCTCGTGCCAAGCTACCAAGGGGGTGAGCAGGGGTTATATTCAGTGTGTAACTCCCTTGCCCTGACTAGAGTGGTGGTTTCTGCCTGGCTTAGGCACATGCCCTAGCCAACCAGAAATCCCATTTCTAACAATTAGTGTATTACATATTGTGTGATAAAGACACTCAGGAAAGTTGGAAGCCAGACAACTTCATGTGCAAGTATTAAAGCTTTGAGTTGCAGTTTTGCTATAGGTGGAAGTCTTTGATTAATGCTGAGAACATTGCAAAAGTTTAAAAGGGTGCACTAATTATCAAGGTGCAGTGTGCTGCTGAGGTAAGTCTGGAAACAAATATTCGTCATCATCCTATATTTTACTCTATTTAAAATCGACTAAAACATACCACACCCATACAGTCCTTCGATAAACATATAGGTACCACTCTAATGGAAGCTCCTCCAGGACCAGCAGTTAGAGGGAAGCCTTCATAGGACCTATGAATCACAATCTGACAGAGCAGGCCCCCATTTATAGCCCCTTCAACATCTTCCCCCTTAGTGACATTCTCAAAAGCAATAGGACTGAGCAATGAGTAGAGAAACCACCATGCTGATGCCGGGGGGGGGGAAACATTCTTTTTAGGGCACATAGATCTTTCTCTCGCATTGACTACCTCTTAATCGCCAACTTTGACTTACACTTACTAGCCATGATGTTTCCGCATGCTCGTGGCTTGTTTAACCATGTTCCAATGAACATTCAGATACAAGGTCAAACCCCCAAAACTTATCCATTCTTGAATTTAAGTCCCCAGTGGTTGATCAAGGCATAATTTAGAGCTATTCTTAGAGATAAAAGGACACATATTTTCAAGCCAAATTCAACACCGTAGATTCTCCAGCTAATCTCTGGAGGCATACAAGGCTGTCATAACGGAGAATGTCAACTTCACCATAACACATCTTAAACATGAATAAGCCCAAAAGAGAGCCAAATTAGAACACAACTTACAGCAGTCTGAAAAAAAACTTAAGGATAGTTTGCAACAACTGGCATCAGTTAACTCAAATGAATGAAGCTAGAAAGATATGTGTGACATCTCAAAATAGACTTTATAAACACAAGAATAAGACAAGTAAACTACTGCACTGGCTGAGTCACTGGGAAGGGATAGCTAGAAAATGTAGTTGCATATATGTTGACAACAGTAGACTATTCACACTCCCAACTGAAATAGCTAGCGTTTTTGGACAATTCTACTGTAAATTATCTAGTCCCACACCACTCATTTTACATGACCATTTGATTACATACTTTCATACTGTTAATCTACTTCACCATTCTGCAGAAAATAAATATGTTGTAGATGGAATGCTAACACCTGAAATTATCTCAGAGGCCATCTTGCAGTTAATGTCTGGAGAAAACCCTCTCCCCAATGGATTTCCAGTCGATTTCTTCCAAGGTCTTGCAAGCTCTCATACACAACCTTACTGTGATATCTACCTAAATGTAAGACAGAGATGAGACGCCTTCCCAGGGACCTAGTTGAAGCTCACATAACAACGATCATGAAACCAGCTCACCCCACAGATGGATGTTCCTCATATAGGCCAATTTCACTCATCAACACTGAAGCCAAGATACTAGGAAACATTCTTGCCAAATGCCTATCAAGAATAATTGAAGCTCAGGCCAAAATAGGCCCAGTGGGATTACATCAACCTGATCACCATTAACCAAAATAAGACGTGTACAATGCCAGACATTGTCTTGGCACTCTAATAGCCATTAGCCTTGCTACTAGTAGATTCTGAAAAGGTCTTTGACAGCCTTTCCTGGGACTACTTATTTTCCCTCTTAACATACTTAGGATTCAGCCCTAACTTAATTTTGTATACTCACTTATTATAAAATGGACTGACAACACAAGTGAGAGTTGGGGAATACTCTCTGAACCCTTTCCTATTGGTCAGGGATCGGGGCAGGGGTGCCCAGACTCGTCTCTGCTCTTCCCAAAAGCCACCACACCCTTTATACAAAACTTGAGACAAGAAAACCAGATCATGTGATTTAAATGATCTGACGCTCTTGAAGATAATCTACGTTGTATGTTGACGTCCTCTTTATGTACTTGAGATATTCAAGTTCATCAGGGCCAAAGATAATTCACACTTTAAATGAATTTGGTGAATACTCTCGATTAAAAGTGAACTGGAAAACAGACTATTGCCTCTTTGTCTGACTACAGGCAAAACAAAGTGGACACAATAAACTGACTTACAAACTGATGCACACCTCTTTAAATATCTAGGCATACAAATGTCTAAAACTGCAATGATAGACAGAGTATAAAATTATGCAGCCTATGCAAAACAAAATCCAAAAAGACGTACAGCACAGGTCCATTTTTATGCTTTCTATAATCGGGTGAATTGCCCTAATAAAAATTAAACTCCTGCCCCGAACCTAGAATATACTTTAGAACTATCCATTTCAGCTCCTTCTCAACTGAGGTCCTTTATAAGTCAAGATGTATGTCCCAAAGTTGCTATGTCTAAATACTGAAATTCCACATCGGATGTTCGACTCAGCATGGTTGATCCCATATCCTATTGCTGAGCAGACCCTCAACAAATCCAGCATATAGAAAAGAATTATGGGCTCTAAGTAGCATCCCCCTTGCACTACCCTTTTGGGGGAACTCCCAAATTGACTTCCCTGCCACCAAAATAAGGTTCGACTCATGTAAAATCTCATTCGCCCAGATACAATATGCCAATAAAATCCTTGGCGAAACCTCGCTGTGGTTGGGGAACTAATTCCTTCAAGTAGTCACTTCAAATGGCTTTAAAGAGTGGGACCACTTGGGCTTTTTGAGCTTGAACAGTATAACAAGATCCAGTACCGTGAAATCCTTTGAGGAACTGCATGAACAGTTCCGTCTCGAAAAATTCCTATAGATGAGACACATCATGAATTCTTATCTCACTAAGAATGAAGTCACTTCAGACTTAAGCCCACATGACGCCAAACTAACCATGTCCCAAATGAATGTGAACATTGGTACTATAAAAATCTCTTAAAATGAATACCCCAAACACCTTTGATGAAGTGAGACTGGCTTGGGTGGCAGATCTGGGTCCTTTTGAAGACAGAGAATGGATTTTTACTGCAATGGCACCCAGGGAGGAAACTATATCTGCCAGATATAGGCTGATACAATTCATAAATCTACACCAAATCTAACTAACTGTACAATACATATGGTGGATGCAACATAGACTTAATCCATCACTCTGGTGGTATCAAATTGAAGATGGTGACTTCCTGCATTAAACATGGACTTGTATAATTATCCGTCTCTTCTGGGAATCCACAACCAACATATTAGACCTGGGTTGCCAGATCAACCTAATTCTGCAAACAGTCCTTCTAAATATCATAAAAGATGAAAGTTTTAAATGTGATGAAGACTTTATTGAGACTTGGCCTGGTCCTGGGAAAAAGAGATATTGCCCAAAAGTGGAGGAACCCAGCTGCCATCAGTATTATGAAATGGAAGACAGGGCATGACACATGCTGTGTCTTAGAATCACCTGTAGATGAGGCTAGGAGATATCCCCAGAAACATAGAAACAATTGGGAAATTGGTTGCAAGACAGGAAGGGAACAGGCAGGTAGATAGGAAAGAGGTCAGACTGGCAGACCACAATCGAAGAAACACAGGGGCATATTAGCAAGACCCACTTTAAAATTATCGCCGTTTTAGCGGCAGGAAACTGCCGCTAGAACGGCGATAATGGGCTTGCTAATATGCATTATAGAATTCCAATAGAAGCCCATGTTAGATGTGCAGGACATCTAACCTGGGCTTCTATTGGAATTCCATAACGCATATTAGCAAGTCCATTATCGCCGTTTTAGCGGCAGTTTCCTGCCGCTAAAGCGGCGATAATTCTAACGTGGGTCTTGCTAATATGCCCCACAACTCTTAATAATCTGGGAAGAATGTGCATATTAAAGAATTATGTCATAAATATGTGTATATATATTCATGGATTGTATTATAGGCTCAAATATGGATTGATGACTAAAGCAATTGTGACACTGTTATGTTTATAATACCGTAACACTGTGAAAAATCTAATAAAAAAAGTACATTAATTTTCCACTAACAATGCATAAACCTGAATCATATATTATTCTACACATTTTTTCTATACTTTCATATACTATTAAAATTAGGTTACTTTATAAGATATCATTGCTTTTTCCTTTTTAATCAAGCATAGCTTATATAGTTGGCTATGCAAAATGTTATTATGTTATTGTCTGTTGTGTATTTGTATAAATGAAGGTTTTCCCTCATCTACCTTGTTCTTTTAAACTTAATTAATTGTACCAACCAAATTCATCATCATCATCATCATCATAAACTTTATTTTTGATCACAAAGATCTTTTAAAGTGCATCTCACGAGATTATTACAAACATAACAATCATAATTTAAAAATAATTTAAAAATTAGAAAAAAGAACAGTAAAACGCAGATTTGTCTTCCTGCAGAGAGGTGGGTGAATGGCCCATCAATAGCATAATACTACATTGCTATCTGGGATATTACCCTATCTAATCATATATAGTCCTGTATATGCACAATGGTTCCTGGAGCAGCACGTTTACCATTCATTTCTAAATAAACAATAAAACAAAGTTGGCGACCCAGCCCATAAATTAATATTTCAAATGAAGGGCCTATCACCTAAAAACATACATCTCAATAAAGAGAATAGTTTTTAAAAAAACATCACACAGTATTGAATGAAAAATATCACACAATACACTTCGAACGTCTAATCCATAGGGCCATCAGTGCTAAGAATTCAGAGCACATCAAGATGGTGTCTGGAGCCAATACACCTACATAAGGGGACAATCCACTTAGACCTCAAATTTTTGTAGTAAGGGCAAAATAATAATAAGTGAACGAGAGATTCGGGTCCTCCTTCGCATGCTGGACACAGATGATCAAGTGGGGCATGGGTTCGCCATCTACTGCAGAACACCCTGGTAGGGAGTGTCCTGCATCTAAATTGAAAGAATAGTTTCCGCACCATAGCTGGAACAATCTCATCAATAGTGTGTTTATATTGGGGATAGGGTTTAAAGTCTATGAAAACTAGAGTAAGCAATCCCACAGCTTAGGTCACACTTTCCACCTGAATAAAGTCCCAGTAACTTTCTTTAACCCTGACTCTGGAAATCCGGCACATTTTCTCTGGATCTGTCCAACATGTTTCCCACCCCAGGTTCCTCAGAAGTGCCTTAAGGGAAGGTATTTAGGAATTTTTCTAACACATGGGGACAGGATAAGATCAATAAGACCCATACGATAGGGAGCGAGTGCTTCAGTAGACCATAGCCAATGCTAAAACATTAAAAGTATCCACTCTATTTTGTGTGCAATCTTCCTTTGGTCCTTAATGTTGTAAATTTTGAGTGATGGGGCCAATTTTCTTGACATCTTTGTTGTATGTGAAGTTTGCTGGATAAGTGAGAGATGTGCTTTCTCAAGATGTGGAACCCAACACAAATTTGGGGTGAGCTGTATACCTAAATAATTAAAGTGTAGACCAGTTCAATAGGGTTCCCCCTAGCAAACATGAGTCTCTTCGATGGCGTCAGAACACCATTGGAGAAACCATATACTTAGTCTTTATGTCATTTAGTTCCAGCTTTTGCTCATCACAAACACAATTAAAATCATTCAGTACCTGTTGGAGCCCTTGGGGAGACTTTGATAACTGTATCATCAGTAAAGATAAGGGCCAAAGAGAAGGGCCAAAGCCCTTCTCCCCTTGAATTTTGGGGCATCGCACCAATCTCTGTCAAAATAACCCACTACTCCGCTAGTGAATAGCAAAAACAGTGGCTGCTAAGACGCATCCCTGTCTGACTCCACGTCCGTTCTTAAAGGGCTCTGTCAGTTGCCCCTCCTCTCCCCACCTGACCTGGGCCATATTATCTATATGTATTCCACTCAAGATGTCCAATACATTTTCTTGGATTCCCATCTCAGTCAGCACCTTCCAGAGTTTGTCCCTTGGCACCAGGTCAAAAGCTGTTAAAAAAACCATGAACGCTACAAACAATTTTCTCCCTTTTATTATCACTTCTTTCCCAAAAATACAGATAAAATGGAAAGCCTGATCCTGATATTGGCGTGAAACCCTGTCTGAAAATCAGACAAGATATTTCCTTCTGTAATCCACTTCTGGAGAAGCCCCAATATTTGTTTACAAAATATTTTCTGCAAATAATCTATTAAACTGATAGGTCTATAGCTTCCAGGATTTTCCCTATCCCCCTTCTTGAAAATTGGTATAATCTTAGCCAGTTTCCATGAAGCTTGAATCCCCGTACCCAAAAGGATGGCATTACACAGAAGGTTAATTTAAGCACCTTCTACTTCCGGGTCTTCCCTGCATAGGTTATTCGGGGTCCTATCTGGGCTTGAGGCTCTGACTGGAATACATGTACTAAATGCTGCATAGGTTTCTTTGGGGGAACGTACGAGGGCATCTGACTGACTAATTGGGGCCTTTTCCAGAAGGCTACAATTTTCCTCTTCCTTGCCACTTTCACATGACTACAATCCACCAAAATGGTTCATCCACTCATTAAATTAGTCAGTAAATTCAAGGGCAGTCTTTGGGCCATTCAGACATAATGATGCTTTCTTCCAGAAATACTTGTTATCTTTTTCTACCAGAGCTTTATGGAGGGTAGACCATTATGAGCATTCCCATTGCCTTTCGGTGTGGTCCATTGTCAGTCTGTACCTAGCTCTGCACCTTGCTAGATCCTGACGTGAATTGGATTTTGCTGCAAATAGGAGCTACCCCTTCACATTCCTACATTCCTGATTGTACCAAACTGATGCTTTTGGCTGATTCCTCCCCACCAGTTTGGCTTGGCCCAAGGTATCCCAATTCTGCAAATATAATGCATTATGTGTGGTTTTCATTTTCTCTATTGTAGCTTCTTAGGGAAGGGAGGACAGGAAATCCACCTCCTGTATTAGTTTACTCTTAATAATTTCAAGGGCCACAGGTTTTTTTTCCACCCAGTCCCATCTTATAGTCCTTAAATTATTGGCTTGGGACAGTGCACCCAAATTCATGGAACCCCTGTAAGCTGCTTCCATCTCTTTAGAATCATATATAGTTAGGCTCAGAGCGTTGTGGTCACCATCTATTCTTTTGACCACTTCCATATCATGAACAGCAGGCCAAAGTCTACAGTCAGCCAAGCAATAATCAATATGACTTCAGTGTTCAGGTCTGTTGTAGGTCATTATGCCTTTACGATCGGAATCAGCACTACCATTGGTAGCCCTCAAGTCATATTGCAGTGTTAGGGCTAGCACCAGGGATGCTTTTTCTGTCCATCTAACAGCAGGTAGCTCTATCTGAGGAATTTTCCATTTTCTATCCCAATCTAGAGTCAGATCTAAAGGAGTGGTTGCAAAGGGTTTGAACGTACAGTTGAAATCCCCCGTTACCAATAGTGGCGTGTTGCCGCTGTACTCCATAAGAGCGTAGTCAAGAGCAGCTACAGTACTAGTTTCCTCCTTGCTGGGTCCCACTTGTTTATGCACATTATAAACGCTAGTTTTCAACACACAGAGAAAGGGGAGAGCAATTGCAAAAATATCCGGGTAATCAACAGGGCCAATTTTGATTTTACATTGAAGTGCAGTTTTCACCCAAATCACTAAGCCCCCGGACGGTCTTCCTTTCCCTTTATTGACCACATTTTGGCAGTAAAAAGTAAACCCACTCCTGTGTAGAGGAGTCAAACTCCTTGTTTCTTGAAGCAAACACATATCATGGTAATCTATAAATTTGCCCCATTCTTCCTCTTGAAGCATCCTTGAGATCCCCGCTACATTCCATACCAAGATTTTTACCTGGGTCTGGTTTGCTAAAGTGGTATTAGGTGTTGGGCACCGGTTTGGAGTCACACTTCTGCATGTCTCCTAAGTATCTCCATTACTGGCACGAACCTCCCACCTCGGGCCCCCACAGCCATTTTTTTGGACAGCTGGTAGTGCACATAGATCCTTGGTTGGAACCTCACCTACCAAACATTGGACAGAGGGCAAAACAAGGGACCAAATTCATGCAACATGTGCATAAAGGCACAAAGAAATAAGAAGTATTATTAATTTTTCATCGAAGAAAAAAATGTGGCTGTTGTGACTAGGCCCTTCCTTCCTCCTACAGACTTAGTCATCATTCTAGGTCTTTTCCTTATCACACATTGAAAAAGGCATCATTCTACTTTCTGGTGCAGCAAATTTGCCTTTTCTGTATGGTACCCATGGATCTTGACCTTTATTTGGACCCTATTTATGCTGATATTAGAACTCTGTGCGCTATGACGCTGCTATTACCACAGTAAATGTGCCTTGGCCCTAAAATAGTAATGATAAAACTGGTTTTACCCAATTGGTCTATTTAACTTCCATGGTAGGTGGTGCAGACATTGTACCAATGGCATGGAAGTTAAATGTCATATGTGAGCTGCAGTGTCAGTTTGCACCACCCACATGTATGACAAAAATACATGACTGCCAGCCACTATGCTCTGGCTAGACTTCAGTTTAAAAGCAGTGAAGTAATACAAAGCAAGTGAAGGTGATTTGTCTATGTAGAAAAATCTATTTAATCTTTTATTAAGTCAACACCTAATGTGTGCCTTGTAAGCCCCCAGCACAGAGTGTTAGTATATGAAAGAAAGTAGCACACTATACATATGTTGCAATAGTTGCCCTCACAGTGACCAAGGGCCTAAATGCTTTTTCCACTGTGCAGGTTCAGCTACATAAGACAGAAGCAGGTGTGATTAAAATATGTATTTTACATCTTTGTTTGGGAACATGATAGAAATGTCCTTCAAAGTTATTTTCAGTTTTAAAAATATGTCTAAAAACTAAGAGTGAAATCAGATTTTGATAACTATAGCAGAAAAGTGCACTTAGGACTGCCTGAACCAGAACTTGCTTTATATCATGTTTGTCACTCATCACACATATGGAGGCCAATACACATTTCTAGCTGGAGTAGATAACTCTACCTGCCAGAGGACATTAACCTGCCTCTGGACCAAGGAAGGCAAAAATATTGTCAACAGCTGGCCACTTAGCAGGGATTAGCCATCGGGGAAGGATGTGGGACAGCTGGCAGAACAAATGACAGCCTTAACCTTTATTTTGATTTGTTAATCATGGTTTGCTCATCTCAAATGGGACTGACAGGATTCCATTTACTACCAGAATCCTCCTGGGCCCTTTGTCTCCAACCCCCAGCAGGAGGGAGAACCAGTTCGAACCATGACAGAGGGAAGGGGGGCTCATCTAAGCAGAGTTCTAGCTAAGGGACTGCCTGGAGCTCCTCTAGAGAGTAGAGTAGAAGTGATCCAGCGGCGTACTAGCAGCAGATACTCCACTACCATATACTCACCTGGGCCCATACAACTTACTTCCACAAAATAGCAAGTAGACTGCTGGAACTTTAGTTTATGATTTTCATACTTCAAGATCTAGTTATTTCTTTCCCTAACTAAACCTTTTCACTGATCAAATAGTTCTTTCCTCTGGTCAATGGACCATTAGTTGGAACTAGTTGATGGTGATATTTAACATAACTTATTAAACATTTCTCGATTAAATGAAATAATCACAGACTCTGGAAGTTTTAAAAACTTTATCTAAATGAATTGCAAGTGAACCATCTCAAAGTTTCAGTACAAACACCCTCATTCGCAAGAGTGTCGATTCAGTCAAGTTTCAATAGCAATTCAGATCCACACAATAACCATGCTCAGAAAGAAGAGGACAGAGAGAGAGAAACATCTATCAATACAATGAATTTATAATTACCAAGTATGGTGTAAAAACCAACCCCCTGGCCAAAGGGCTGGTAAGGGTCCCCCCGGAATAGATCAGGAGACAAAAACTTCAGGACAGGAAATCAGGACAGGATACTTCACCTCTCTAAATACCGACGGCTGCGTCGCACCCCTCTCTGACACTGTCTTCCTCCTCGTGGTTCTTCCGTGATCTTCTTTCTAACCCAATTAAGTTAAATAGATGGTTCTGCATTCGATTTCTTCATCAGCGTCTCACTGCATCAGCACCACCCCCAGCACCAACAGCATCCCGAGCTCTTGACTTCCAGCATAGACGCTTCTCCAAGTGTCTGCTCCCAATAAGCGCTAAACTAACTAACTAAACTACCTCAATTATACCTTTTCCATAACCATGTACCACCCATTAATGTTTCAATATCGTAAAATACTAACTTCTGATTGGTCAGGCGAGGGGGGATGATCATCACACGATGCTTACATTTCACTTATTTCATTAAACCATTGTTTCAAACTCCTCCCCTCAAACTTTATTAAATCATTTCCTTTCCCATACATCTCCAAACTTTATTAATACAAAATGTTGCGATATCATGAATAAAGCTCCTTCATATGAACTCTTCACCCTCATGTTCCCAGGGCACATCTTCGCTGGCCTTGGACGCGTGACAAGTCCTTAGTCATCTTTTCGTATTCCCTCTCTAGTACGCATGCGTGGGGTCAAGACAGTCAGCTCGATTCAGACAAGTGTAGAGGGCCCAAATGCGCACTAATAATAAAGTCAAAAGAAGAAATGTTATTTTCAAAAATAAATGGTTTCACTGTACACCACCAACCTCTACTCTAACCCACTCTATTTATTATTACCCTTTCTGCATTTGTGTTAGTATAAAACGTATTTTCTTATTCAGCCAAGCAGGTGCCATGCATGTGAGCTTTCAAGCGGCCATTTTATCGTCCTTTGCGCAGGCGCAAGATTTTCCCTCCAAGCATTAGTACGTCATACTACGTAGATGCAGCAGACGCATCTGCAGTAAATATCCCTTGTTAAAGTACGTTTTAGTCCTTCGTTCATGTTATTGCAGTTAGTAAACACATAGGCAAGCTTCACTGTCCCGTGTGTCTGTTTCTAAATGCGAATTATTAATTACAAACACGTTGTTAGTAATTCGTTAATGAGTTAAACAAAAGGATTGGTTCCGAGCAAGTCTCATTTACGAGTCCTTGCTCCATCAGAAGGTTTCAGCCATTCTCAATGTGGGCTTCTGGGAAATTGTACAGTAAATAAAGAGGAAGTGATGCAAAAGGCGGTGGGGATAGAGTGGGAAAATTGCCATGATTGGGTATGGAAAATTCTCTACTCACTGGCTAAAGCAAAAAATAAGACTGTCAATTCACCACCTCAGAACATTCCTGAACCTTGGAATATTACAACTAAAGAAGAAGGGCCTGCTGGAAGAAAGAAGTCTCCTGAATCCTGCGGAAAGCTGATGATTCTTGACTCCTACTGGCACCCAGGGACTGGAATTTCTCTCCAAGAGCCAGTTGTTTAGCTTCCAATTTGCCAGCTCCCGGGACATAAAATGCGGAAGGACTCCTTACTCTAAGATGGTCCAGCTGACCACAGAGGACTGGACCCTCCAGAAGCCCTGGCTGGAGAGAGAGATAAAGTGACTAGATGCCTGCCCTGAGAACCTAGGGGTGGAAGGACTGGTTAGAAACAAGTTTTCCAACAGCTAGGGAAATGTGGGACTTTCTAATTTTTTCTACCCTGGAGGAGCATGATAAGGTGCTGAAGCCTGTGGAAAAAAATAGGTTTGTTGTGCTCTGAGCTTTTTGCTGAGGAGAAAAACAGGTTCAACAGGATCTCATGGAACTTTGTCTGGGAACAGCTTCCAGGTTTGCCCCACTGGAGGATTTTGAAAATGAAAAAAGTGATCAAGTTGAAAGGTCAAACCTTGAACTGGAAATGAGGTGGCAAGTCCATCACAGTGACAAAGGGATGAAATCCAACTTTGTCCCACTCAGAGCTTTTAGTGCTCAATCCAGTGGCTTCTGCCAGATCTCAATGATAGTGAATCTGACTTCAATGGACCTTCGTCCGCCTCATCCTTGACCTTGCCCAGCTGATAAATTATGATTTTTATTACAGAGACTAAGTCCATATTTTAAACCTTCGACTGTGATGACTTGCATAGTGTATCTGATTTTTGCTTCATCATGGTGGACCTAAAATCATCCCTAGGTCCCAGCCAACTCTGAACTCTTATTTTTCAATAGAAAATTTTAAAAAAATCATATCTTCAGTTCCCCTCACCCAATTTTAATGATGTTGGTGTCCTGATGCTCATTACATTTTTCTTTATTTTTCTAAGTTGGTTGTGAATGTTCATCATCAGTGAATTTTATTCATGATCGATTACTTGAATACATTACATGTAAACAACAGAAAACAGCAGTTTCCTATGTACAGTGATAAAAAATATTTGGAATCTTGCAGGTAAAATGCAGTCTGTAGTCTTTCTTAAAAGAAAAAGCAACATTTGTGAGCAACATTAAAATTCTTAAAAGAAAGAGCATCATGGATATTGACTCTTCTATTCATACATCTGGATTGCTCTAGGCAAGGCCGCTGGAGTAATGCAATAGAAAAGAAAGTGTGAGGTGCTTATGTTGCAGCATAAAAGGCCACAAGAGTTGGCTAACTTTGCTTAACTCCCTTAAGTTGAAAAGAATAAGTACATAAAATGTCATGAAACTAGCCCATTGTCACCCTGCTGATTTGTTAATAACGTTAAAATTCTTAAAAGAAAGGGCATCATGGGTATTGTCTCTTCTGGTCTTAAAACCCAATTGCTCTGTGTAGAAGATCTGCAGGGTTAGTGCAGAAAACAAGGCGAAAGCAAAGTGCTCATGTTGCAATGCACCTGACCATAAGGGCCGGACTATCTTTAGTTGTGTCCCTTGGGATATTCAACATGAGCTAACACTAGACCCATCAGGGGGAAAGATAAAATGCATGTGACACATAGATGCTGGACCATCGTCACCCTGTTGAGTCGTTAAGAAGTGCAGATCGAATAGCATCTGTGAATTTCCCCAACCTAACAAGGGTCTGCGGTGAGTTGGTGAAGAAGCACAGGTCTGAGACTTCTCTGCAAAGTCTGATGCCATTGGCCTGGCATAAAGGAACTAGCAAACGCTGGCAATCACTAGCGAGTTTGGGGCAGTAGCACAACAAGTGGAGCCAGGATTCTCTACGGTAGTAGTTGCATAATCCTGCCTCGCCCAGGCAGGTTTAAAGTCAATCAATCAATCAATCAATAAGGGGTTTGTAAAGCGCAGCTACTCACCCGTAAGGGTCTCAAGGTGCTGGGGTAGGGCGGCTCCGTTGGTTGCTCCAAGTCCATGATCGGTAGGACCAGGAGCCTCATGAAAATGATTTTCCAACGTGCTTGGGCTTCGCACCACTAAAAAACCCTCCCAGCAGACCCGGAAGCAAGAAAACCCCTTGGTTCACCAACGAACTCAAGGAATCCAAGAAGAACTGCCGCACTCTCGAGAAAGCCTGGCGACTCGACCAGACCACAGACAACAGGACCGCCCTCAAGCACGCCACCCGCAAACACCACCAGCTGATCCGTGCCACCAAGAAGTCGGCACTCAAAGAACGACTGGACAACAACGCCCACGACAGCAAGGAACTTTTCAGCATCGTCAAAGAGTTCTCCAACCCCAGCGCCGGAAACAACGACATCACCCCCTCGCAAGACCTCTGCAACTCACTCGCCGCGTTCTTCCACCGCAAGATCACCGACATACATAACAGCTTCGACGCACAGACCACGCACCCTACCGCCGAACCAACGCCCGCCACCACCACCCTCTGCAACTGGACCCCGATCAGCACCGAAGACACCACCCGCACGATGAACTCCATCCACTCCGGATCACCAACCGACCCCTGCCCACACCACGTCTTCAACAAAGCCGACGCCACCATCGCACCCCATCTCCGGGACATCATCAACTCCTCCTTCCACACCGCCACCTTCCCGGAGAGCTGGAAGCACGCCGAGCTTACCGCCCTCCTGAAGAAACCAACGGCGGACCCCACCGACCTCAAGAACTACCGTCCCATCTCGCTCCTTCCGTTTCCGGCCAAAGTCATCGAGAAGACCGTCAACAGACAGCTTGCCGCCTTCCTCGAGACGAATGGATCCCTCGACCCCTCGCAGTCCGGGTTTCGGGCCAACCACAGCACCGAGACCGCCCTTATCGCAGCCACCGATGACATCAGAACCCTAACCGACAACGGGGAAACAGCAGCCCTCATCCTCTTGGACCTCTCCGCGGCGTTCGACACCGTCTGCCACCGCACCCTAGTGAAGCGCCTCAGCAACATCGGAATCCGAGAGAAAGCACTGGAATGGATCATCTCGTTCCTCGCCGGAAGAACCCAGAGAGTCCGCCTCCCCCGTTCAGATCCGAGGCCACCGAAGTCATCTGCGGCGTTCCACAAGGATCTTCACTCAGTCCAACCCTCTTCAACGTCTACATGAGCCCCCTCGCAGCCATCGCACGCCAACACAACCTCAACATCATCTCCTACGCCGACGACACCCAGCTGATCCTCTCCCTCACCAACGACCCCACCACCGCCAGAGCCAACCTACACGACGGGATGAGAGACGTCGCCGACTGGATGAGGAACAGCCACCTTAAACTGAACTCAGACAAGACGGAAGTCCTCATCCTGGGCTCATCACCCTCCGCCTGGGACGACTCTTGGTGGCCCCCGGCCCTGGGCACCGCGCCCAAGCCAATGGACCACGCACGCAACCTGGGCTTCATCCTGGACTCCTCCCTGTCGATGACCAGACAAGTCAACGCCGTCTCATCTTCGTGCTTCAACACCCTGCGCATGCTCCGCAAGATCTTCAGATGGATCCCCACTGAAACCAGGAAGACCGTCACCCAGGCACTCGTCACCAGCCGACTGGACTATGGGAACACCCTCTACGCCGGAACCACAGCCAAACTTCAAAAAAGACTCCAGCGCATCCAGAACGCCTCCGCACGACTCATCCTGGACATCCCCCGACACAGCCACATCACCGGACACCTGAAAGACCTGCACTGGCTCCCCGTCAGCAAGAGAATCACGTTCAGACTCCTCACCCACGCACACAAGGCCCTCCACGACCTGGGCCCCAAGTACCTCAACGACCGCATGACCTTCTACACGCCCACCCGCCAGCTACGATCAACCAGCCACGCCCTCGCCACCGTACCACGCATCCGCAGAGCCACCGCCGGAGGAAGATCCTTCTCCTACCTGGCAGCCAAGACCTGGAACTCCCTCCCCACTCACCTTCGGCGAACCCAGGACCATCTCTCCTTCAGGAAGCAGCTCAAGACCTGGCTGTTCGAGCAGTAACTTACCCCCTCCCCCAGCGCCTTGAGACCCTCCCGGGTGAGTAGCGCGCTCTATAAATGCCGTGATTGATTGATTGATTGAGAGCTTGCTGAAAGTAGGGTTGGGTCTTCCCCGCTTTATAGAAGGCGTCCAGTGCAACAAAGGTGGAACTATGACTGAGCCTTTCAATGGCTTGTTCAATTGAGGTTTTCATAATTTGCCCATTAACTGCTTTTTTCCAAGCTGAGAACAATATGTTGTGATTGTGAAAGTAGGCAACCTAGTTTTTTAAAAAGCTGGTGGCCCCTGCAAGCTGTAATTGCCATCAGGAGCCCTCCTCCTCGAAGATTTTTTAAAGTTGTGTTTAAGTATGAGGTGGGGATCCCATTCGGTCCCAGAGCCACATCATTCTGCATTTTGTTGATAGTACCTATTACTGAAGCCTCTGTGAAAGAAGAAGCTTGTTGAGCAAGGTAGAATGAGGCAGAAGATGGATAGAGGGATGTGTTTCTGTTGCCTGATCATTTGTGTATAGCTGCTTAACATAGATGACCCACACTCTTTCCTCCATGCCATTCTCCTTTTTCTGTACAAAGTTGCTGAGGCTGTTAATGTGCTTCCAGAAGAGTGAAGATCCTCAGCCATTCCGCTTCGGTTTTCTTTATTTTTTGTTGCCATAAATTACATCTGTGAGCTGCTTTGAGTGCTGGGATCATTTGTCCATAGTAGTTTTTGACTGACCACCAGGGCCCTTCGGAGAATGCACTTGCTTGTGACCAGCTCCTTTGTTTTTGTGAGTTGTTCGAATGGGGAAGTCCCTTCTCAGGGAATGCCTTAGTCCTCTCCCCAGAGCCACTTGAAGTTCTGCAATAAGTTCCTTCCAATGCCCCGGAGGCGTAAGCGTGCTGGGTAGTTTGGAGGCTGACTCTTTTTTTGTGATCCAAAGTTTTTCACCGAGATTCGCTGACCATTTAATTCTGAGAAGGATCTTGTGTGGTTCAACCTCGGTTGGTTCCCCAAGTGACAGTAATTGTGGCGAGGCCTTGGTGTCTAGTTGCAGAATTGTGAACAAAGGTCTGTGATCACTCTTGCCCCTATCGTCTACCTAGAAGTTGCAAAGCTTAAGGGACAGCAATTTGCTGAGGAAAATATAGTCAATGGTGAATATATTCCTGAAAGTAGGAAGAGGTTGCAATTGAGGGTCATAGGCTTCTTTTAGGGATTGCGCATAGACTAGTCTGTGGTTGTTAAGAAGACTCTGAAGTGGTACGACATCTGTACGTACCCTGGTGGATTTAGGAAGCTTGCCCAAGGCCCAGATGTTGAAGTAGCTAACAATTATTAGCGAGTGAGAGACATATTGGTTTAACAACTCTTCAATATCTAATGCCAGAGAGTTTAAGGTCTGTTTGTCCTAATGCTGTGCAGGATTGACATAGCAGTTGATTAGCAGCAGTTGGAAGGGTTAAGATTTGCACTTTAGACCTTTGATGAGCAGCACCTGAAATGCATGCTAGTTGGTGAGTATTTCAGTGGCCCCTATTTTTCAGGTGTGCTTGACGAAGATAGAGAGTCCGCCAGATGGTCAGTCAAAGATGTTGTGCTTTATTGTTGAAGTGTGAAATTCATAAAATCCTGCAAGCGACGTGGTTTTGGTGTCCTGTCTTGTGGATTGTTACCTGCCTTGTTATGTTGGCCTAGGCCTGGCTACCATGCTGCTTTTCTTTGCGCACGTTACACTGAGCCGGGCCTTCCTCGCCCTTTGCTCGTGCCAAGTTCTTTTGCACTGTCTGCATTTTCTGTTGTTCACCTTTTTGGGCTCAGTCTGCACAAACATGTACAAGGTCGCATAACAATGTATTCTGGTTCTTCCTGATATGGCCAGTCTCGCGCACCCAGACATAACATTATGTGCAATTGCCATGAAGAATTTGATATGCTTTTAATGCTGTGGTTTACTAGCGCTTAACACACTTGGAGAAATCCCTTTCAGTGAGAAGAGCTATGATGTCCTGCTGATGTAATTCTGCATCAAGAGACTGAGGTATGGGGGTTCGCTAGTCAAAGCCCAGAGGTCTTCTATTACTATAATAAACTATCTTACTGCAAGGGGAGGGTGGTAATGTTATTTATACGTTTATCCACTGAGCTCTGAGATGCTTTCCCCGTTTGTATTCTATGGAATTGTAACCATGCTGCTGATATTAGTAATATGCATTATGCTATTAGTACTGACACGTGTACTGTACATTAGAGCACGTAAGTTGGAATAAACATTTTAACCTATCCAGTGTCTCTTCCTACGCACCTTGTGTACAAGTACGAGTGAGTGACGAAAGAGTGTTCTTGCTTCTGCGAGTCCTGAGATAAAGATACCGTGTTCTGGGTTGTCCAAACATTAGTACTTGGGTGCTAATGGGATGCTAAGCTAGTTGGGTTGGGGTTTTTGGGTGCTACGGTATATGGTGGCAAACCACTGTATTCCGGGGTCCCATTTTCCTGTGCATAGCTCTGTGTATGTGCAGAAACCTTATGACATGGCGCCCAACGTGGGGCAGCTTATCTGCGAGACGCTTGAGTAGTACTTGTGCTTGTCCACAAACCCCTCGCGTACGCTTCCGGAGGCGTATGTGACGGTGATACCTCCTATATTGAATGTTTTATAGGTTCTTTCAAGCTTGATATTATTAAAAAGGTTAGTTAATAGACCCATTTTTGTGCTCCCTGTTAGGTTGTCGAATATAATTGTTTAGTCATGGCTGGTGTGGCGATAGCTGCACATAGTCGAGGAGCACTCCGAGACCACTTAGCTGTGTATGGAGTGCCCGATACTGGGGTCGAGTTGGTCTTTGTGGTTCAAGCCGATGCGGCTTATCACTTTGAAGTGTTTTACACTTGGATCACTTTTGAAGCGGTGGATGCAGGTGATAAGCTGTTTCATGAATATAAACCCACCGCTATTCCTGCTGCCTATCGACCCTATACTGCTCTTGAAGTGCCTCTCACGGCTTGGCAGCACCGTGTTTGGTTTAATGGCGCCCTACCACAACCAACTACCGCAGTTCGTTTAGGCCCCTTGTCAATTCAGGGGGCCACTTGGCCTGTATTGGCCGGGTATACCCCGCATCCAAATTATCTGGCATTACCGCTTGCGGAACTTCGCACTATGCATACCGAGTTGGTGCGAGTGCATCGAGCCTTGGTGACATACGTTACAGGTAGCCTCCATGGAGCTGCTCCTGTAGTCGCAGGCCAACCAGCTATTGCAGCTGGAGTGACTATAAGTCCTGTCATGGTAAATTCTGTGATGGGCAAACGTCCACAAAATAAGGACGACTATCCGTACTGGCTTGCAGAAAAGTTTGATCAGATAGAAGCGGTGTTTCCACATACATCCCCAGTAGATAAACACCGCATCCTCACGATAAGTTTGCCAAAAGACATAATCCCCGATTTGACATCATGTGAAAACTGGGGTAAGGTATTCGCAGCAGTTTATTCAAAATGTTTTGGAACTCCTTCCATGACGGTTCTACCCTCTGTAATTAAAAAAGTACAGGATGAACATGGCCCTGAAGCGGCTGTGGAATTAGGGATGAGACTAGTGGGAGTGTTTGATGTAGTAGCTGAGCTGATCCTTGGAAATGTCAAGGGCGATGCTATGAACTTTCAAGTAGCGAATGCTTTGGCTTTGGTCCCAGAGTTGGACAGGCCTCGCGAATTACCGAAAATAATAGCCCGGGCTTATAAAACAATTGGAAGAAATAGCCTAGGCAACAAGCCTTTTGTAAAAATGCAAACTCAATCGCAATCACAAGTTATACAAACAAAAAGTGCATCTGAGAAAGATGATAAACCAGTCTTCACTAAAAAGAGTTGGAGACAGAAAAAACAGGGTAAGCAACAAAAGAAGCCGGGGTCGAGAGGCGCTTCCCCAGTTTCGGTTTCTTCTGAACGTACTTATGATTTACGTGATAGGTCAAGGATTAAATCACCAGAAAGGTTTCAGAGCTCTGATACGCGTTCTCCTCGTTCTTCACAGGCCCAGACGTCGTCACAGGCTGGTGGAGGAGGACGGCAAGATAGAGGAAGGGGCCGAGAGGCTCCCCAGGAGCGAGACCAACCTCGACAACAAGTCAGAGGGAAAGCAGAAGATTTTCATCTTCCTCGACCGCAATTTCAGAAGAAAAGGTTGCCGCTGTCACAGCGAAATATGCCTCAGACCGTGAGAACGAGACTCCAGAATTGGACGTGGGCAGTGACCCTCCTAGACAGCGCCGCGGAAGTTACCATAGTGCGGGAGGCGCTACGTCCTCATATGGAGGCGACAGCAACTGAAACATTCGTTACTGTAGAGACAGCTGACACGAGAGTGGCACTCCCTGACAGACTATATAATATAGTCATACAAATTGAAGGTGACATACCGCGTGAAATAAAAGGGATTTTTGGGAAAATCTAACCTCTTCATATGACATTTTGTTAGCAGAGGTGGATTGGCCACCCCCATTCGTTTTAGCTGCACATAAAGGAGAGGAGGTAATCCTTCCAAGCTTTTCACGGCATGTCCCAAAAGACAAAGCTGAAGCACTTGCAGCTGAGTGGGCTGTGTACCTGGCACCAGCGTTATACCGCAACCATGTGGGATGGGATGAAGAGTCACCTCCCCATGCAATACCTTTGCGGTCACTACCGCAGCCACAACCCCAATATCCCATCAAACGGCAGGCAAAAGGCCCCGTCTCCGAAATTCTGACACAGTTGGAATATCAGGGAGTAATTGAACCATGCGTATCACCTATGAACAATCCCCTTTTCGTGGTTTCTAAACCCGATGGATCGTACCGCTTAGTTTTGGATTACCGGCATTTAAATACTCATTGTCGGAACTTTGCGGTGCAAAATACACACAGTTCTGCGCTTGTAGACAGTCTTGTTCGTAAAAAATACAAAACGACACTTGACCTTTCAAACGGTTTCTACACGCACAACCTAGCCCCGGAGAGTGGTCAATGGACCGCATTCACATCCGGTGGTAAATTATTCCAGTTCCGGCGATTACCCATGGGCTATAAAAATAGTCCGGGTATATTCGCCGCCCGTGTTGTTTCTTTGTTAAATAACATTGATCAAGACGCATGTTCGTACGTTGATGACATCTATCTGACAGACGACGAGTTATATCAGCATCTGTCCCGTGTGGACCGCATTATTCTTGAATTTGCGGAGCAGGGTTACAAATTTAACTTTGCTAAGTCACACATTGCGGAATTTACCGTTCTGTTCTTGGGCTATGAGCTCAATAACGAAGGTAAGGGCTTAGCCCCCATTTCTTGGAAAAATGTGCACATTTGTGCCCCCAAATACTCTGAAGAAGCTTCAGTCTTTGCTGGGTTTCCTGAACTTCGGGCGTACTTACATTCCCGAATATGCCCAGCGTATCAAGCCTTTGTATGCTTTGATACAACCTACTTATTCAAGGTCTTGCTGGCTGCCTGAGCATACCTCAATTCTGCAGTCTTTGCAGACAGACCTTTTGGAGTCTAAATATCTTTTGACTCGTGATAACCACACAAACCTGGTGATTAGAATAATTCCGGGGGCGGTGGGATTCACCTATTTAACCTTTAATGAAGGTGATACAGTACCTATCGCATACAAGTCACATCTGTACACTTCCGCTGAATTGCGCTTTACATCTGTTGAAAAAGTTCTGACTGCAGTGCAAATGGCGATTCTAAAAGAACGCGCACTGGCACAGGGTAAGCGGATTCTGGTGGTAACACCCTGTCCTGCCCTGGAGGCAGTAACAAAGGCAAGTGTACCGAACTCTAAAGCAATGCATCCCCGTTGGATACAATGGGCTACATCTTTGACGTCTTCGGACGTCACTTTTGTTTTTGATTCTTCTCTTCAGACTCAGGAGTTTTTGCAGTATGAATTCGTTCATCCTCCTCCTTTGTTTTTACTACCGCTTGAGGATTACAAATGTGTGATCTACACCGATGGTTCGGCGCAACCGGCCACTGGATCCAAGCACGCTTATTCAGCTGCATGTGCTATTGTTGCGGGTTCCTTTGTGAATGGAACGTTCAAATCCTCTGTAGTGCACACTCGCACACTTGGAGATAGTACCGCACAATTGGCCGAGCTGCATGCATTGCTACTTGCACTTGAGTTCGCTTCTCAGGATGAGACCACTCTTATTGTATGTGATTCTTTTTACTGTGTACAATCTTACAATGACAATCTGTTTTTCTGGTCGAAAAACGACTACAAGGACGCAAAAGGGAGCACAATTAAGCATAAAATGCTTTGGGTTCGAGTGGCAGAATTGCAACAACGTCTGCCCCTCACACAGGTGGTTCACACCTTAGACCATCAGCGGGTGGGCGCACACGCTGTTGGTAACGATCTGGCAGATGAAGCTGCCCGTTCAGCAGTAGTCACGTGTTCAGTAGCAGCGGTTACCAGGTCCATGTCTAAAATAGACCCTGTTATATTAGCAGCAATTGCTGCAACCAAGGAAGGTAATAATTACCCTACAGGTTTTCCTTCCAAGTATTCTTACACATTAAGTCCCGATCAGGTTCCTTATGTAACTATACCTGACGTTGGAGATCGGCTGATTCCCAACGCGGACCGCAGGAGTGCCTTGATATCAGCTGCACACGAAGGCATGGCTTCTGCTCATGCAGGTGTGTCAGCTACAGTTTCCATCTTGCAGCAGCGTTATTGGTGGCGTGGATTGTATAAAGACACCCGTGCTTTTGTGCTTTCTTGCGATGTTTGTCAACAGATTAAGCCTTCCACGGTAACACGTCCACCACAAACCCCGCTCTGCATTGCTAACAGACCCTTTGGGTGTGTTTACTTGGATCACTGCGGTCCATTCTCATCAGACACTGCCTATAAATACATCTTAGTGGCAGTGGACTCGTGCACACGGTTTCTCTGGGTCTGGCCACAACGGAGTGCTGACGCCCGAAATGTAATCAGGGATTTGCGTGTCTTTGTGGGAATTTTCGCATGCGGCACCTTCCATTCGGACCAAGGTCCAGCGTTTGCCTCTAGGGCTTACAAGGATGCAATGGCTTCGCTTGGGGTGCGGGTGAAATTTTCGTCTCCGTATAGGCCTGAGGGCAACTCTATCGTTGAACGAATGAACCGTGACTTAAAGCAATCCTTAACAGCTAGGGTTTTAGGTACTGGCAGGAACTGGCTGGCCCATTTGTATACCGTTCAGCGTGCACTTAATAATCTCCCTAGAAGACCTCTGGGTGGGCGGACCCCATACGAAATGCTCTTTGGCATAAAAATGTTTGTGCCTGACCTTGAGGGTCCAGACATCGCGGCGCAATCCGCCAAGTTTGATGTAGATAACCATTCTGCTATGTTACAGGACTTACAAGAAGCCCGAGACAAACTTGCAACTACACATTTGCCTTCAGCCACAGATCCTGCGTTGCAGATTCCGGTAGCCGGCTGGCTTCCGAAAGTTGGAGAACTGGTTCGAGAGAAGGTTGAAAACAAAAAGAATTTGGCCCCTCTTTTCGTGCACCGGTTCCAGTTCTGGGCCTGAAGGGAACACGTACAGTCATTTTACCACCGCTTCCTGGTCGCAAAGAGAACAGATACATCTCAGTTGAAAATGTCAAGCTACAGCGCCTGGCCGATCCTGAATAGTGTCACACCAGCGGTCTCTTGTCCTGCCATTTATCGTACATATGTTCGTGGCCTATCTACACGAACGGTCGCTGATGCTGTAATTGAGATGGTCGATTTGCCTGAATCCTCTATTTTGCCTGAAACTATAATTGATCCCCAACTCTCCACCAACATCGACGAGGACGAGTATACTTATCCTGCATCTGAATCGGTGGCACATCAACCAACAACGCCACTTGGCCCGACTCGTTATTCCTTTGATTCGGATTCCACCTCTTCAAAAGTCCCATCCAAGTTCAGTATTTTTGTATCCTGGTTTAGAGACAATTTTTTGATTCCACCCTGGACATACATCTGGTTGGTACTTTTCTTGATATTTTTGTTCATGTCCACTGGCTTTGTCACAGTGTTTTTTCTACTAATTAATGGTCACTATTTACCTGAACGCTCTGCTGTAGACTATGTTTCTGGAACTTTGGCTCCTCATTCCTCGTCTCACATCATGAAGCGTGACCACACATTTGTGAACATTTCAGCTTTCCCCGTTGCTGATGGCATCGTATGGGATGCAGTGAACTATCAAATCCATGGTCCGACAGAAATTATTAATGTACCTAATGTCCTTCGTGTTTCAATGGGTGATGTAGTACAAAATAATATTCATTCTGATGATTGGGATGTGCATGCCGTTGAAGCATTGTTTGCCGATTTAAAATATTATGCATCTTTTAATGCTGAAGATTTATATATGAATTCTGCTAATTATGCCGATTTGTATTGTTACCAACATTGGGGTAATCATTTTCTCCATAAGCCCAGTGCCCTGCGTAGTTCTGTTAACTATACCCAATGGGAACATTGTCCAAACCCCTTGCCAGGTAGCTCTCAAACTCTTCGAAATAAGTTTAATTATTTTACTGATTTTAATCGGTCGAACCCTGCATCCTATTATTTTAGACTTAATAACACATCAACTCAGAAAATTATGTTAACACACACCAAATTGCTTTATTCAGGTTCCTTTCTAAGTGCCCTAGCTGTGGGAGGTTATGAGTATTGGGATAATACAGTGGATTTAAAATCTATTTGGGGCTCCAAGCCATGGCAGGTACAGGGAACCGAGGCATTACACCGTGCTTGCCTCATCCCTACACAAATTATGTTCCTCAATGTCTCCATCTATCAGACTACATGTTGGGGCTTAGCAACCACTAAACAATTGAATACGCCATCAATACCATCCCTGTCGAGTTTTCCAAATGAAAGCTCACGATTCAATATGTCCCTCGTGTCCCTGCAGGCAATGTTACAAAATAATTCGTTTAATGTCTTTGAGCTGGTTCAGTCACCCTGGTTAGTATGGCCTATATCATCTAATGCATGTCAAATGCGTTTTCATGATACTGGTGCTAGCTACACACAGAATAGGCCTGATCCGAGGTTTACTGATGCCCGTACTGTCACTACATATTCTGTTGGTAAATTATGCAAACAATGGCTGCAACATTCGTCCCTTGATTCTGTTAAACAACATTTGTCCCTCCTTTCAGGCAATATTGATCTGTCCGACTTTGTTTTGGGACCTCGTGGTCCCCGACCTAAAAGATTCATTTATGAGACATATAATGAACTCTGGAAGCTATCACAAATGGAAGCTGCTTCCCGTCTTCGGGAAATAGATCAAGCAAATATGGAAAAGGTGCTTGCTGTTGTTGACAATAGTATTAATACCCTGTCTTCTCGCATTTACACTTTAGAGAATATTGTGTCCTCTGTTGTTGATATTGTACAAGATGATGTTTCTGTGTTATATCATGGTCAGAATCAATTGCGCTCAGTTATGCAGTTTGCATGGACTTTACAAACACTTAAGTTAGGTAAAGTGCCTTGGCATTTTTGAACACCTCTGCCTTATTTCTACCTTTTAACTTAACTGACAAACAGCAATTTATGTCCATGAAGGATGCAACTTACACTCTATTACATATCGAAAAGGTGGATCCTTTGCCGTTCTCTGTTGCAGAACTCGATTCTGCTGTATGGCTAGTCCATGGGGTTATAGCTTTACCATTTTCCTTGTTTGAATTTGACTCGTGCATGAAACATTATCCTGTGGGCCGTTACCGGCCATTGGGCAGTGCTTTCCTGCATGAACTCTGGTCCTTGCCTTTCATGTATAAATGCCTTCGGGACGGCAAGGAAGTCTTTCTCACGGGGGAGTACTGCGACTCGACTACAGGTCATTCGCTTATTTGTAAACACATTAAATTGCATGGCTCATGTAGCGTTTCCTCTCCTAATCTTGCTTGTGTGCTGAAAGGTATTCCTGCTCCTGTTATTTCTCCTACTTTCACTCTCCTTTCCAATGGTAGTTATTTACTTTTAAATAACGAAAACTGTTGTGGCCTGCAGGCTGGCATTCCTTACATTGTAACAGTTTCACACAGGGTTGTCTGCTGCAAAAATGTGCTTTTTCCTCCCCCTCATGGCAAGGTTGATATCTCTATTTGGCCTTCCATCCCTACCATGGAAGCAGATTTCAATAGACTGAGCAGAATAAAGGCACTATTATTAAACGAGGAAGTTATGCTCACGTCCGCCCGGGAGACATTCATTCTCCAGGTGGCGAGTACCCACAGTGAAATACAGGCCCTTTTAAACACTAATCTCCCCAACATTTTGGGGAGTTAATACATCGTATTTTTAACGCATCTAACACTGAAGGCCTAGTACACTTTTTTAAGGTCGTTGGGTCGGGTTTGGTGTCCTCCTTCCAAACTATTTTTGGTGTCATCCCGGCTTTCATACATTCTATATTTTCCAGTGTCTTTGGCGGTTTCCCATTGATCCTCGCTTTAGCGGCTGGTGTCTTGCTCTTAATTTGCTTTCTGCGCAATGGCTGCTCCCCGATGGGACCTGCTCGATCCAGAACGCCTCCAGCTGCTCCGTGAGCGCCTTTTGGCCGGTTTTGGTGTCTTGCCATTGGCGACACTGAGTGTGTCATATACTCTTTCATTTCGCTTTGCGTATTTCACTTGCGTGCAACCTGTGATGACTTGTGTCCGCTGTCCTTTCACCTGGACTCTGGATTATTGCCTCTCCAATTCGTCATTGTCTGTTCCGGATTTTGTTCAGTTGATGGGTCCCTTAGAGGCCCATGAGCAGGACTGTTCCGTCGCTGGCTGTATGGCGCGTGCGGCTGCACTGGGGATTTTGGCGCAATGGGATATCTGGGCGGCTGCCCAGGATCTCCTACGACGAAGCTGTTTTAATTATCACGCAAGCTGTCCCGCATTGCTTCTGGATGCTCCCTTTGCTGAGGAGCATTCCTGCTGTTTTGAACTCATGGATTGGATGGCATCTATGTTTTTTGACGATTCCAATGATGAACTCTTGGAGGGTATGGCTTTCTTCTGCACTTTCACTTTCATGGATTGACCTGCCCTTCGCCGTTTGGGCGCTCCCTGTGCTCCGACGTCTCTTTTTCTCCTCTGATGGGCCTCTGTCCTGGCCGCCGGACTGTCCAGGGGAGGGTGTCTTGTGGATTGTTACCTGCCTTGTTATGTTGGCCTAGGCCTGGCTACCATGCTGCTTTTCTTTGCGCACGTTACACTGAGCCGGGCCTTCCTCGCCCTTTGCTCGTGCCAAGTTCTTTTGCACTGTCTGCATTTTCTGTTGTTCACCTTTTTGGGCTCAGTCTGCACAAACATGTACAAGGTCGCATAACAATGTATTCTGGTTCTTCCTGATATGGCCAGTCTCGCGCACCCAGACATAACATTATGTGCAATTGCCATGAAGAATTTGATATGCTTTTAATGCTGTGGTTTACTAGCGCTTAACACACTTGGAGAAATCCCTTTCAGTGAGAAGAGCTATGATGTCCTGCTGATGTAATTCTGCATCAAGAGACTGAGGTATGGGGGTTCGCTAGTCAAAGCCCAGAGGTCTTCTATTACTATAATAAACTATCTTACTGCAAGGGGAGGGTGGTAATGTTATTTATACGTTTATCCACTGAGCTCTGAGATGCTTTCCCCGTTTGTATTCTATGGAATTGTAACCATGCTGCTGATATTAGTAATATGCATTATGCTATTAGTACTGACACGTGTACTGTACATTAGAGCACGTAAGTTGGAATAAACATTTTAACCTATCCAGTGTCTCTTCCTACGCACCTTGTGTACAAGTACGAGTGAGTGACGAAAGAGTGTTCTTGCTTCTGCGAGTCCTGAGATAAAGATACCGTGTTCTGGGTTGTCCAAACATTAGTACTTGGGTGCTAATGGGATGCTAAGCTAGTTGGGTTGGGGTTTTTGGGTGCTACGGTATATGGTGGCAAACCACTGTATTCCGGGGTCCCATTTTCCTGTGCATAGCTCTGTGTATGTGCAGAAACCTTATGACAGTCCCAGGTCTCCTGAAACATAGAATGTCTCCTTTGTGAAGGTAATCAGAAATGGGGTCGTCCTCAATTGAGTTTCTTAAGGCCTGCCACGTTTCAAGAAATGATTGTTAGATGTGGGCTGAGGACTGCTGCAATGGAATGTTTAAATTGCATCCAAGTGTTAACTGTGTTAGGGATGCCATCGGAAGAGGTTTCGGGCAGGGGGAGCCCATTGACCAAGTTAAATGTCAGCCGTTGGGCACCAAGGATACACAACCCTCTGATCGTTTGTGCATATTTTTCTGAGGGTGTTGAGAGACTTGAGCTCAGCTTGGTGTTTGCTGACGTGATTAGTGCTATCAGTTCCTTGCAGGATGGAATGCGCCACTTTTTCTGAGAATAGGCATAAAGCATGTGTAGATATTTGGTTGGAGATGTTTGATATCTATCCCCCATTCTACCAACTGGGGTGCTTCCTCAAAAATGGGAGCCGAATGAGATTGTTGACGTAATCCTATCAATGTTGACTCGTCATGGGTGTCACAGGGAGATTCTAGAACCTGACCCAGGTGAGATCGTCCGAACGGATGTGGTATGTTTTTTTTTTTAATATTCAATAGCGTAACCTGAATAGGGTCAGTCCCCCGGGGCACAACCTAGAACCCTGCCAAGGGTTGTTCAACACTTTACAACTCAACAAAAAATCGTCCAAAGTTTATGATTGAATATTTAATGGATTTATCCAATGTTCATAAAAGAAAATATATGTGATCTTCAGATTGAACTGATAACGATGAATCCAAACAAACAATTGTACATCGTAATTATCCTTATTTTAATTCAAGCCCATCCCGATGCATTTCGTGCGCTCAGCCCTTCGTCAGGGGACAATTCTAAAATGCAAAAAGAATACAACATAATGAGGAAACCATCCTGCTCGCAATCCTTGGTGTAAAAACACCACGTGGTATCCTTGCTGTATGCTTTTGAATAGGCAGAGTATATTACCACTGTTTAAGATATTGTATGGTCCTTTGATGTGATATCTAGGGGTTAGCACTATGCCCAGGGCTCTCATCCCAGCCTTTGTGGTGATTGGTCCTTTGCTTGGGCTCTATGTGCCTGGAAGGTGCTGGGTGGAGCAGTGCCCAGGGCCTCCGCTGCTGGGGACGCATTTTGAGTGGGGCCAGAGATTAACAAACCATTGGCCTGGTAGTGAATCGATGTGGACATATTAGGGGGAGCCCAGATGGTGTGCCCACTAGTGTCTATGCTTGGCTCATGGATAGAAACGGCCTGGGTGCTGGCGTCTGTTTTCTCCTTGCTTGTCGCTTGAAGCGTTGGGATCTCGGGGTCTGAGCTTGCCGTTCTAAGAACCTGCCCTTCCTTTCTGGTCTTAGAAGAAGGAGGAATCTTAGTATCAGGTCCTTCTGCTGCGCTGGCTTTTGTGTTGTTGGTACCGACCCTTGAGGCGAATATTGAGCACAGCCGGACAGGATCGTTCGCTGCCAGAGGAAACCGATTCTGAGTGGTTGTCAGGGATGCTACTCTTTTGGTCTTTATAGCCCTTTTATGCTGTTTCCTTACTTTTTTCTTGGCTCTCCTTGAGAGTGGCACACCTGGCTGCGTTAGGCTGGGAGGAGCCTCCATGTTATTCATTCCAGTTGGCTGGGCACTGATATTGGGACTTATTTCCATGGGAATGGATGATGAGTTATTGTGAGAAGATGGGCACAAGATGCCAGGATTTGGCTGGGGACTGTCTGATAAGTTTATTATTTTCGGCCACCAAGTTTTGATTGCGAAGGGTAGGTGGCCTGCTAGCTGCGAGGATACCAGCTTTGCCCCTAACTGTGGCAACAATTCAGTTAAGACTCCGGGGAGAGTCGCCCATCTGTTGATGATAGCTGCGCATGAACAGGTGCATGACCTATCTTCTTGTATGCCTCAAATTATATTTCCAATGAGGTCCACCTTGGCGCTCAGGTCCACTAGGTTCCGTGCGATCGACTGAAGAAGGTCTATCTGTAACGCCATTTTGGTAGACTGCCATATCAGTGCTCTGGCAATGGAGTTTTGTGCTGCACTGATTGAGGTCCTCCACCCTATTGGTATCTTGTGTACTGGGGATGATTGCCTTATAGCTTCTGGTTTTCTAAACAGCTTCGGAGTGAGCTCCAACGTTCTTTCTATTTTGGACTCCAAGTTATGAAAAAGGATGCAGAAAGGTATCCCAAGTTGTGGTTTTGTTCAGTTGCGCCAGTCGTGGTCATGCTGGTTGTGAGTAATTCAGGGGATGTGGCCTGAATTGAAGCCTGGGAAGCGGGTAAAAGGTAATGATGGATTTGTGCAGTGATTCCTTGAGCATATTTCGGGGACTTCTCAGTTTTCAGAGATTGTTTGCTGGGAATGTTATTGGGTTGTGTTCTCTAATTTAAAATTGTTGGTACTGCTTGACCTTAACACACACTGCTCTTGGGAATTGCCCACAGCTTTTGCCCTAGCTGCTAGAGTTTGAGCAGAATTTCTTTGAGACTTGTGTTGAGACCTAACCAGGGTGTTTTATTAAGCTAGTAAGAGGCCCACTTCCCAAACTAATGACCTACTTTCTGAGATACTCCTTTACCTTTGGTGTCCTTGGGGCACTAAGAAAATACCTTTAACACTTGCTGTTGAGGGTAGCAGAGCAGAGTATTCCAAATCTTTCTCATGGAGGTGTTGCAAGATTAATGACTCAGAGCTCAATATAGCATACACATACATGTAACATATACAATGTGAACTAAAATACATTTAATAATGCCGAAGATGGTATCTACAGTTAAAGTACAGAAAACAGGAGTATGTTGCTGTCCTGGATGATTCCAGTGATTAGGAGAATGCTCTGCCTTTCTTAGATTGGGTTCCACCTCCATGGCCTCTTTCGGCTCAAAATCTTGAACTACCCCATTTAAGTCTTGTACTTATAGTCCATGTGTAAATCTTCTTCTAGGTGATAGGTCTTTAACCCCTTTCGAGTACTATCTACACCTTTCCTTATATAGAAGATAGTACTGACTGAGTGCCTTAGTTAAGATTTGTCTCAATTGTTCACCCTCTTGTAGTAATAAGTGTGTACCAGGGAGCATTTGTGCATCAGCCAGCTGATTTCTTTATACAGAAAATAGGGGCTGGGAGATTTTCGAATGGTCCATCACATATCTTCCCTCTCAATGATGACAAAAAATTTAAAAAGTGACATTCTACAATGAAGCCACAGCCTAACATTTAGGTGAGGCTAAAACAGGAAGTGCCCTATCTGGAGTGTCCTAATGTGTACAACACTAATTTATTGGGGTCATCCCTCAATTAGGGTGTTGAACCCTCACCCACCTTGGCATGCTTCATCATCAGGTTCAGCTCCATGCTAGGCAGGGGCTGCAATGCCTAGCAAGCTCCACACCCCCAGCGAGGGTAGGGCACTTTTGAATGGAAATCTTTTCTCTGCCCATGCATATGATGTGTGAATCAGTGATACGGTGGGCGATCATGCATAATAGGTGAAATAATAGTGATCTTTAAAAAATGATGAAGCATGCCACCTAGGTGAGTGAGGGTTTAGCATCCTAATTTTACTACCACTGGGTTTCTTCAAATATATTACAACCTGCTACCTCTTGTTATGTACCCATATGTGTAGCATTCTGATGCTAACTTAGGTTGGTTGGAGCTCCAAGTAGTTGAAGAGAACTATTTGTGTGTAAGCAGAATTCAGAAATATACATTTGTCAGCAGGTTAGAATGGATTATGCTAGACAACAATATGACAATAAAATTGTAAAAGCAAGCAACGAGAATATCTTAAAAAATAATTTTAAAAAGTTCTTCCATTCACCATCACAACTATCAAAATATCAACTAAAATATCTTATTGTATTATTGGTGAGTAACTGTGAATAACTTGGATGTTTTTCACGCAGGGGTTCTGAATGGCATCAAACAGATAACGAGAACAAACCTTGAGTAAACTATGATGTCGCTCAGAATAATAGGTGAAAAATATTCCCATTAGTCACATTTTAGCTGTTTTCTAATTTTATGTTACATAAGGCCCTCCCAAATCATCTGTCCCTGCTTCCAACATACACGCAAGGGCAGAGGAGTTAAAGGGGAGCCATGCATAACACTGCGTATCTTCCAAATGTTAAAAAAACCTGGACTGCTGCAACCCATCCCACAACTTTTGACATGTATCGTCCCACTCCCCACAAATTGAAAATGTATTATCTGGCTTCCTGCCATCCACCAACACCACCCACTAAAAACAGCCCACTACTGGTCAAATCCAAATATTAATTAAAAATATTGGACCTCGTGCCACCCATCCCCACCCCACTCTGAGCCATCCAACTCCCTCCCTGCATATAGCCATGCTCTACATTCTCACACTGAGAGTAGAGAGTCTGCAGTGTGCTGACAGTGGCTCTGTGAGAGCTGTATGTCAACACAGGTTGTTTTGCCCTTTCAGCGCGGATCCGCAGAGGCCTGCATGTAAATGTAATAATTGCACAATTTGACTACTCTGCTTATCATTTTACTTTTTAGGTAAATTATTGCAACAGTTTTAACTAATCATGCAAATAAAGATATTCTATTCTATTCTATTTAGAGTACCTGCTAGCTCCTGAGAAGTGCTGGTAATTTCCCATTAAATGTATAACAGCAGTGCTGAGAAGTGCAAATATTCTCCCTTTCAAATCAAAGAAGTGTAGGTACTCAGTATCGGAAAGTATCTGCCCATTTAACGCACAGGCGCTAACACAGCAGTGCCCATATTATCCCACCTCTCTGGGGAGATCTGTGTGAGGCAGAAGAAGGTGAGTGAGTCACCATTCTGCTGCCACGCTCAGATCTCTGATGACCATGGAAAGGCGGAGAACAAAGGGGAAGCAGGAGCCTCCCCATATGACATCACAGCAGTGTATAACCCCTTTGGGTATCTACTGTTGTGATGTCACTTCAATGAATAATCTGATTTGATCTAGTTGTTCACAATGAAGCATATAGATTATAGATGGCTAAAATTGATTAACAGAGATTGTTGAATAGGGCCCTCTCTGCAGGGTCACCCCAGATTTCTACCTTCCTTTGCGGAGCCCATTTTGTTGGTTTTTAGGACTCTGTGCACCTTACCCCTGCTAACCAGCGGCAAAGTTCTTGTGCTCTTTCCCTTAAGCGTGATAAAATTGGCATATACACAATTGGCACATTTAATTTACTTATATGCCCCTAGCAAATTGTACTACATGTTCCCATGGCATGTAAATTAAATGCTACTATTGGGCTGCAGCACTTATTTTGCCACCCGCTGATGGAGCAATGCAAAACATGTCTAAGGCCTTCCATTGCAGCCTGTAGTGCAGTTTTAAACTGCCATTCCGACCTGGCAAAATCAACTTTTTGCCAAGCCTAAACCTTCCTTTTATATACTTATAAGTCACCTAAGGAAGGCCCTAACTACTCTTAGGGAAGGGTGCATGGTATTTAAAACATAGGACATGTGAATTTAAGTTTTACCTATCCTGACAGTATAAAATTCCTAAAGTAGTTTTTCACTGTAGTAAGACTATCTCTCCCATAGATTAACACTGGGTTATCTTATTAGACTTAATAATTGATAACTTCAGTTTGGGAACAGATAGAGAGATTTTAAGGGTCTGATTTAAAGTTCGGTGGACGGGTCAGTCTTTCACAAATGTGATGAATAGCCCTTCTACTGTATCAGAAGTGCATTATATTGAGTGCACTTGTAATACGGCTGACTGAATATCAATCACATTTGTGACGTAGTAACCCATCTGCTGAACTCTAAACCAGGCCTTAAGTCAGTACACTAAAAATGCCACTTGTAGAAAGTTAACATTACTGCCTAAACCAAATGTGCCTCTCTTTCAGTGTCAAATGACTGTGAATGGCTCTCCTGTGGGGCTTGTGTATTCCATCCAGACGTGGGGACAAAAGGGCCTTGGGTGTGGGGCAGGGTGTTCCTCTGCACAGCCGAATGTCCTATGGGGTTGTACTCAGCGTTCCTGAGCTTTAAAGGGTAGCATTAGTGCTATGCTCATTCCCTACCTGACGTCCAAGGGTTGCCTGCCACTGACCAATGCACTTCACACCAAGGCCTTCCTGCCTTTATTACCCTAGACAGTTTGGACACAAATCTAGGAAATGGAGAAGGTTAGACAAAGGGGGCATCCGCTGCCCACAGGCTGGCACCGAGTATAAAGATAGCACCCTCAGAACCTCTCATAAGAACGTTCCTGGACCTGAGGAAGATTCTGAAGAATGACTGTCCTTCAGTCTTAAGAAGAAAAACTATACCTGCTTGCCTTGAACCCAGGCTCCTCAGAAGTGACGTCAAGGGTCAGTTGGCTGACCTCGTATCTGAGCTACAGGGACACAACAAGCTTCAAGAGGCCTCCCTGCAACTGCCCAGCTGATTAGCTCCAACTGGATCTGCCTGGACCAGCCTGACCCCTGCTGCTGAACTCTGCTGGAGTGAATCCTGATATCCAAGAAGTATCTCCGAGGGCCTGGACACTTGGCTGGCATCAGAGTGTACTCCTTCTGAACTCCAGGTGAAAATCCAGAAGTTATAGACTCCTTGCAGCCACAATCAGCAGCGACAGTCCACGTCAACTGCCAGCGTGAAGCTCCAGTAACGACCGGCTCTTCATGCTACAACAGCAACCTTGTGTGATGTCTGACCTGCTCTTCAAGCCGGCAACAATCTCTTTGTGGCCCCCACCAATGCAAAACTCCACCTGATGACCATCACATGAACTTGGACTTGAGAAGGTAAACTCTTCAGTGGGACGAATCTGGTCCCTATATATAGCCATCACTCCATCATGGTCACACCGAACTTGTGACTTTACCCCGGTCTTGCGCGACCAGATAACAGCTAATGGTGCTTTTGCCGATATTTCTACTAAAACTTTAAAAACTCATAAATCCGGTTCTACTGATTGGATGTTTTTCATTTTGGTGTCATTTTAAATATTGAAATTAACTTTATTTTTTAAATTGGTTTGAGATTTTTCTTGTGTTATTTTTTCACTTTATTACTGTTTAAGTGCTACATAAATACTTTGCACATTGCCTCTAAGTTAAGCCTGACTGCTTTTGTGCCAAGCTACCAGAGGGTTAAGCACAGGTTTATTTGGTGACTTTTGTGGTTCACCCTACATGGATTGTATCTATTGCTTGAATTGGTCTCTCAACCTCTCCAACCCGATTTCTTACACGGATGTTTTAAATAAGGGGTTCTGAGTAGCATCAAGTAGATAAGAGCAAATTTTGAGTTGCCTATGATGTCACTCGCAACCTCAAGGTGAAAAACATCCCTGTTATTCACGTTTTACCCATCTATGATCTTATGTTATGTTAGGCCCCCAAAATGATCTGCCCCTGCTTTGTGTAAGGCCCCCCAAATCATCTGCCCCTGCTTTCAGCTGCTACATAATGACAGAGGAGTAGAGAGGGAACCATACAAAATATGGACTCTCCTCAATTTCCCAAATGTAAACAAACATACCTGGCCTCCTGCTTCCCTCCGCCTCCTCCCAACGCAGAAACAGTGTTCCCTGCTCTCTATAAGAGCAGAGAGCCACCACTGCACTGACAGGCTCTCAGAGATTCCTGTCACAGCAGCCTGTAAATCCTGTATGACAAAGCAATGCTGGGAAACAACTTTCATTTCCAACTGTTGCTATGTCATAGCAGCGAAGAACCAGATTTAGAATCTGGTAAACACAGTAGTGGCTCTTAGTGAGAGCCATACATAACAAATGGATTATTTATCAAACATCCAGATTGGTGTACAGATCTCTTTTATGTGATGACAGTATATCTGAAGAAGACACACCTGAAAGTTGAAATGGTGATATCAGAATTCCATTTTAATAAAGGAGATGGGACTTGACCCTGAATTATACGTTTGTTTCAAAGGAAATTAATCCTCAATCAATATAGCATCCTATGGCATTTGGCCATTAGTAACAATTAACACTGAGGCAAGTTGTGCTTACTACTTCATGAAGTTTGGATCCAACTTTCAACTACATATACAAGAATTGACTGTGAATGGAATGCAACATTTGGGATTTCTAAAGATTAACTAAATTTCTCTTCATTGCTCCATTAGAACACATGAGACTAAGGCACTGCAATTCTAGTACCTTATATATCAACCTTTACTGGATCCCTCTCAATATGGTTTTAGAGAGGGACATAGCACTGAGTCTGCGCTCATTAAGGCCACCGAGGAGATTAGGGAAGCCGTGGATCGAGGAGGCAGGGCAGCCTTGATTTTATTGGATCTGTCCGCGGCCTTTGGTACGGTCCATCATGAGATTCTGATGGACCGACTCAGGGCTTGTGGGGTCCAGGGAAAAGCGTGGGATCTTCTTAAATCCTTTTTATCAGACAGGGGACAGATTGTATCCCTAGGTAAATTTCAGTCCAAGCCCTTTGCACTGCCTTGTGGTGTACCGCAGGGGTCATCTTTGAGCCCCACACTCTTTAATGTGTATGTCTCATCATTGGCCCCCGTCATCAGTGCATATGGATTTGGTCTCACTTCTTATGCTGATGACACACAAATTGTGGTGTCTCTATTACCTGGCCAAGAACTGGGATTAGATAAACGGTTTCAGGACTGTATGGAATCGGTAGGGAGATGGATGGCAGAGAATTGCCTGAAATTGAATTCAGGAAAAACGGAGGTAATGCTGTTTGGGAATGATCTTAATTTTTGGACGCCTAATTGGTGGCCTGCATCCATGGGGTCTCTCCCTACACCCTCAAAAAGGTGAAAAATTTGGGTATAATCCTGGATGAGAAACTCTCCTTTGGGGCCCAAGTAAATGCAGTAACCTCAACAACAGTGCATGTTCTCAGAACTGTTAAGAAGGTACTGAGGTTTTTACCTTCGGAGACCCGGCAAACGGTAGTCACAGCATTGGTTATGTCAAGACTAGACTACTGCAATAGCCTATACTTAAACATACAACAAAGATTTCTGTATAGGCTTCAGCTGCTACAAAATGCCGCGGCCAGATTACTCACGGGCACTTCCAAGTTTTCTCCCATCTCCAAGGAGATTAAAAGACTACACTGGCTCCCGGTGAGGAACCGGGTGCAGTTTAAATCTTTGTGTATGGTCTTTAAAGCACTTCAGGGCTTAGGACCAGATCATTTGAGGCGCCAGTTCCAATGGTACATACCAGCAAGAACTCTTAGATCTTTAGGAGCTAAGTTGGTGGTAGTCCCATCAACAAAAAAAGCTCAATGGGGAGGCAGAAGTTTCTCTTTGTGCGCAGCAAAGGCTTGGAATGAATTGCCATTCTATTTGAGAAATGCTACCAGTCTTCTAGCATTCAGGAAGGGGTTAAAGACCTGGTTTTTTGATAAATAATCCTCATTTTTCAGCTCAGCCTTAGGGAGTAGTAACTAGCGCCAGGACACCTCCGGGTAATCGTGCGCTCTAAAAGTTCCCATAACATAACATAACATACTAAACTGAAGCAAGGTTGCTTTCTAGCCACTATCTTATTTACTCTGTTCATTTAGCACTGAAAATATATATTTGAGTCTTCACCTCTAACCTAAATGGTGAGATTCATGGAATATTTATGTATTTTCAGAACGCTATCACAATTGAACAATTGGCCATCAACCCCCAACCTCTTCTAAATTGTTTGTTTGTGTATATTAGAAAAAGAATATTAAAGCTGATACAACACAGGTTATGCTCCATTCCTTCTTGCGGGGGAAAAAGATTATAAGTGGTCTGGGAATTCCGCTACCTGAAAAACAAATAAAACAATTAGTGACATACTGCATGTGATAAAACAGTCTTCTATTTAGCTTGCATTTTGGACGTTTACCTACTGTTTTATTGGCCAAGTCTTAAAATACACAATTAATCACATTACTTATATGTGGTGCACAGATCTAGATTTAGTCAACATTGTTTGTCCTAGAAAATGAAGGTGCCCCATTTTGGAAAAATGAACTGAAATTATATGACCAATATAGCATCACCAAAGCAGGCCTTAAATTTTTTCTTCAGTACGTACAGAGATGAAAATTGTTTGCAGGAAAATTGATTGGATACAGTGTGTATGTATGCATGTATGTTGTATTGATATAGCGCAAATATAGCCAAAAGGCAGCAGAGTACTGCATAGGGTTCAAGGCAAAGTTACAGTCAATGTGTGGTTGGAGGGATACCTGGTTTCTAAGAGTGAAAGTGAACTGTTACTGCAGCATGATGTAGTGTTATTTAAAGAGGTATATTGTCAGCTCTTTCATTAACTGATACACGGTTGGGACAGCCCTGATAGATACAGGGATCATCTCTGATCCTGGAAGTGTAAATGGAGTAGGCCGATTGATTTTTTTCAATTCTCTCTCCAGTCTGATGGTGTCCTGGCTATGGGTATACCCAGAGCCATTGGAGAAAATAAGCTTCGCAGCCAGATAAGCAGGGGTGCTGAACATGACAGCTGTGTAGCTAATGCAGCTGGTTTTGAAGATATTGCAGGCGGGCGAGAACAAACAGTAGAGTTCCATTAGATTGAGGTGAACATATTACGTCAGGGTCCTGATGAGATGCACAGCTGCATGTCAGCACTGAAGGGTGTCAGCAACCATGGCATCCTTGGAGCAGGGTTTTGGCACCATCCAAATGCAAGAATATGAGGGCTTGAATGGCAGCTCTGAAGTCACTTGCTTGGAGAAATGGTTTCACTTCTATAGTAGTCACAGATGGTATTATGCTTTGTTAGTCTTCTAGGTGATCTGTTCCATGAAGGAGAAATGGGTTTCCCGGGTGAATCAGAGAAACTTGATATTCGGTGAAATTTTGGGTTTGTATCCGTGAAGGTTCATGTCACTAAGCCAGGTTTAGGCTAGTTGTTGCATGTTTTTCTTGACAAACAGCAAGAATGAAAATTTGCTTAACAACGTGAAGATAAGTTTCAATTCTATTAAGGACACAGAGGCGAGGATTATGCTTTTATCTTCCCGTCGCCACTGCCTGAGAGTCCGGCCTCCAGCTGAAGACCCAGGGCAGTTGGTGATTGAGATGGGATGCAAAAAGATCGATCGCGAGAGGGCCCCAGGGGTCTGCAATCCACCGGAAGACCTGAGGATCTAGGTTCCATAAACTGGAGTCATGAAAATGTCTGGAGTGCCAATCTGCCACCTGATCCGCCTGGCCTGGAAGGTATTCCGCAGTGACGGAGGTGTGATGCTCCAGACAAAAGTTCCAGAAATCCTTCTCCATGTCTGCCAGAACTCGGGATCTGGTTCCCCCTGGGTGATCTATATATATATCACTGCAGAGACATTGTCCATCTTCAACAGGATGCAGGACTGGATCCGATCCTTGGTCCAACACTGGACCACGAACAATACAGTCAGGAGCTCTAGACAGTTTATGTGTAAGCTCTGTTCTTCTAATGAGCAAATTCTTCCTGTGGAGAAATCCCCCCAATGGGCGCCCCAGCCGGACCTGCAAGCATCTGATTCGATGACCAGGTCGGGAGCGAAACCGAAGTTCGCTCTCCCATTTCATGCCTCCATATGGGTAAGCCACCATCCAATTTCCTCTCTGGCTTCGTCCTTCAGGGGAACCAATTGGGCATATGTCAAACCCCTTCTCAGGTGATGCGCCTTCAGGGGTTTAGGGTACGATAATGGAGCGGACCCAGGAAGATTTCCTGTAACGAGGAGGAGAGGAGGCCTACCAGGCAGGCAATCTGTCTGAGTGATGTGCAAGACCTGACTGTGCCTGGCATAATTCTTGCCTTATTTTGGCTATCTTCCGAGAAAGAAGGCTCAGGGATGCCGACATGGAGTCCACGATAAAGCCCAAGAAGGTTGCTCTTTCGGTGGGGAACTTCTTCTCGTTGATCACAAACCCCAGGGCTTGAAAAAGGTCTATTGTTATGTAGAGCTGTGAGGTCAGTTTCTGGGGTCATTGAGCCATGAGCAACATGTCGTTCAGGTAAAGAATTAACCAGATGCCCTGTGCTCTGAGAGAATAAATCACCGGTTTGAGGACATTGGTGAAACACCATGGCACCGACGATAGGAAGAATGGGAGCATGGTGAACTTGAAAACCTGAGTCCTCCACTGGAATTGCTGAAAACTGCGATGAGGGAAAACCGGGATGGACAGGTAAGCGTCTTTCAGGTCCAGAAGCACCATCCAATCCAACGGAAGCAAAACATCCCTGAGAAGATGAATTCCTTCCATCTTGAAGTGGCGATATACCAGCCACTCATTGAAGTCTCAGAGATTGATAACTGGCCTGCGACTGCGGACGAGCTAGTTGACAAGAAAGATGTTGCTTAAAAAACCATTGGGATGCAGGTCCAAATGACAGATAGCTCCTTTGTGGAGGAAAGCCAAGACATCTTCATCTAAAAGTGCCGCGTCTGGGGCAGAGAAACATATGAGGGAGTCCAGGCACTGATGAAGGACTATGTGGGGTTTCCATATTGTGGACATTAAAGAAGGACTCATGAACTGTTTGTTTGTTTTCCCTGATGTTCATGGGAAAAGGAGTTTTGGAAATGTTAAAATGATTGCTGTTTGAAAATATTGTATTAAAGAGATCCTGACATAGAATTCAGTTTTGGTACTGGACATCCAGGTCTGGAAGAGCTGCAAGCAGTGTCTGAGGCATGGAATGTTTGGAGTAGAGAAGGCCTTCAAATACAATTGTGTGCTGCTGGTGTATTGGTGTTCCATTTACAAAGCTATTATGTAAAAATGATAGGACGCTGTCTGGGTTTGGTGACTGAGTTGACCACATATTTGAAGGACTTCAGCTTGTTCATTAAAGGGAGGAGCAATTCATGAACATCATAAGGATGGTAGAAGCATTGCTGCCACTTAAGTTAAAAAATAATTAATACACATTGAGTTTAAAAATTGCTACAGTATGGCACTCGTACCAACAATTAGTTCAATTAATGACTACCTCAAGTTGTTTAACATTCAAGTCATATTTCCCATGCCAGTGGTAAGTATGGAGGGTTTTATGCAGAACAAAAAATTCATGTCTTGAAATGCTGTTCCTTGTTCGTTGACATCAGTCTACTTAAGAAGATGGTTGTGATGTATTGTTTTGTTTACATTCAGTGATTTCTTTTTAGCCTTTTCTAATAGTGACTAGAATGAGCAATTGAAATTAAAGACACATCTTACAAAAAAGAGTATGTTCCTTTGTCAGATGTCTTAAAACCAATAATCCCCAGTAATTTCTTGAATCTGGTTATAACCCTTTCTCACACACATGTCACGTACATAGTGGCTTTGATATTATTGTTTAGACCACTTCTGCAAATAATGCAGCTAAAAGAACCTTTTCTCAAAAACGTCCATACTCTCTCTGTTTTGACTAATCCACATGTTCATCGGAAAAAGTGTCTTGTAGCTGCGAAGCATGTGTTGGCTGTTTGGGTTTCATCGTTATTATTGCCTATGGAAATATACTACTTTAAAATTTCCAATGGATTTTTTGTATAACATACCAATGTGACAAACAATATATTTTTACATTCTCAGTGGCATCCCTGTTAAGAAAGCCAATTAACGAGCCTTTAAAGATGCATTTATTTTCTTTTATAAACTATACACCAAGTATGGTATCTGGCCTTGTGTGAAGGCTCTCCCGCACTGAACAGGTAATCTTCCCAATACCCTCTCATTTTTTTACTTTTGAAATATGCCCCCTAGGGTAACAAGGTGTTGAACTGCAAAAGTTAATGTCATTAATATTGAAGAAAATTAGACAAGTCTGTTTCATAGAAGCTCATCTTTTTTGTGCCCTTTTGTATCACAATTGAATAACTTTTAATAACAGTAGGATGGGATATTGTTGGTCAGGGGTACTCAAAAAGAATTGGTGGGAAATATAATTTGTGGCAAGATATTGGACCTGGGCATATGACTTTATCTTGTGATCCCTCCAAAGGTTAAGTATATGTCAGGCAATTACAACCCCTGATTTGTTAGCCCTTAAGGTGGGCCGGGGGGCCACCCAACTGCATTTTTATTTGTCACCCAATAATTTAAACAGTTGGCACTACACTCATTCTGGCTTTTCTTTTGTCTCTGGTGAGTAGCTTTGTATTCCTTATTTTCACATTTCAGGACCTAAACGTTTTCTATGTCTTTTTTAAAATAGGTTTATCGCTCTTGCCTTACAATGCACACTACGATACTAGCAGATATGCTGTCATTCTTTGGGGCAATCCTGGTGGGTATTAGTTTGCAAGCTAAAAAAATAACAGAAAACACTTTTACTTTTTTTATGGAAAATAGTTGCTGTTGGAAAATGGCCCTCTCTGAAGAGTCACCCAAACTTTTTGCCTTCCTCCTCCTCTTTTTATAACCTTTTTTTTGTTGGCTTTAGGTCTATAGACACAAGGGGTGGAATGAGCCACAACACTTTGTTGGCCATGGAGGTACTAACTGCCTACTGGGATACTGTTAAGCTATAATTCCTGATCAGAGAGGTGTAACGTTTTCATATTTCATATGTTTGAAATGGTAATGGGAACTCCTCTTTAATGGTAAAGTTGGATTTGGCATTAATATTTTAGAAATACCACTTTTACAAAGTGGACATTTCTCTGTGCTTATAAGTCTGTGTGTTTTGCAGCCTGTCTTCAATACACGTCTGGGCATTCCCACTAGACAGCCACAACACAGGAAGGATAGGTGTGTCTGAGTATCTATCTACATACATCTGCATTCTGATGGCCTTGCCTGGGCAGTATGGAAGGAAGGGGCTAACACTTCACTTGAATAGGTTGTGTCCGTTCCCCACACAAAGGACTGATTACCCCCCACAGATAGCTTGGGAGACAGGACTGGGTTGAAAGGGATACTTGTGCACTTCAGAGAGCTGCGTTGAAGTCACCCCCCACAGCAAAGGCACTTTTGGGTATAAGTAGTTCAATTTTCAAGTTTATTTTATTGTGTGCAGTGAATTAAAACCTTTGAACTAAGTGGCTTATATAAAATGTTTACATAGGAAATAGCATTGTAGTGCTTGAGTTAATATTAGTACATAAAACACAGTAAAAAGTGAGGAGAAGAAAAATACTAAAATACTGGGCGCCATAGATGGCGATGTACCATTTAAATTAAACTCTGCTACTATCTCAAACCACTGCCCCGGGTGCGCTGCTAGTTGTACAATTTCACTGCTGCGCTGGTTGTAAAGGGACTGTGTTCCAGGCCTTTGGAAGCCCCAGGAATTAAGACTTCCGGTGCACTTGCAATTTTCTGATCAAGTCTAATCAGATATTTTGTAAGCCTGCAGCTGAGTTGCGTGTCTGTAGCATTGAAACAGGCTAAGATTGCAGGTCTATTGCGGAGTAGTCCCCTCTGGTTCCAGGCTGGTCTTAAGATATCTCTTCGATCTTTTATGTTGGCTTTGCAAATACAGATCTGATGGACCAAAGTGTCTCGAGCTTTTCCGCAAGCCTGCAAAGCCCTGTCATGTTAGTATATTTCCATGGGGGTACATGTATAAGTGGGGACAGGCAGCCCATTCGAAATGTCATGAAAGCTGTTTTGAGCTAGGCTTTGATGACGATGCCCAGGTATGGCTGAGCTGCTAGCTTGGTTAAAGGCGCCAATGTGAGTCAGGCATGCAGTCTCAGTGCAGATGTCACTTTGTCTACAAGCAACGAACGTGTTTTGATGAGCTTGTTAACTGTAGACTTGGTCTGGGAGTAGGTGGCAAAGGTCTCCCATTGTTCCGTTAAGTCTAGTGATGACAGGGAGCTTGTAAGGTAGTCTCTGGCCGGACAGTATGCCCTTCTTTTAATTTCAGTCCATAAATGGAAATTTTGTGTCTCTCTGCTAGCTTCCTTTAGTTTATTGCAGAGTTTAACAAAGGCTTCCTCCCTTGCAATGGTTTGCTTAACTAAGCCGAATTCAAGGTGACTTGACTTGCGCTAAGCAGGTCGGTTAGGTAAAGGTTGAAGAGGGTGGGAACCAGCACACATGCTTGCCGTAGCCCCTGATGGGTTGGGATCTTTCTTGAACTTGATCCTTCTCAGTGTGGAGAAGGATTATAGCTCTCAGCAGTGAGTTGAGTATGTTCCAGCTGGACAACTTGTTCCACAGCATTCCTCTATCAACTTGTTCAAAAGCGGCCTTGTAATCTATGAATGAAAGGTAAAGAGAGTGCTTTGATGCCATATTGTGGTCAAATAGTAGAGATATGACAGTAAGTTTGAGGTTGTGCCTGCTCCTTTGGCAAACCCTGTTTGATTGAATGGGATTAAGTTGTTTTCAGATGCCCACGTCACTAGCTTCTCAAAAAGCACCCAGCAAAGTATTTGGTTTCCACGTCCCAAAGAGCCATGAGCCGATAATTTGCTGGATCAAGATCTGTGCCTCCTTTGTAAATCAGCGTGATTGTGGAGCCTTTCCATGAGGAGGGAATAGTGTTTAAAATAGTTAGACTCTCGTATTGTCCTATGGAAACAGATAGCCTTGCAATAGTGAAAAATGAAATTGGCAGTATTTCACTATCAGGACATGCCACACACATCAGGGCATGTCCTACCTTTCACATACAATGCACCCTGCCCACAGGGGTACCTTGGGCCTACCTTAGGGGTGACTAATATGTAGAAAAGGCAAGGTTTAGGGACTGGCAAGTGTGTGCACTTGCCAAGTCGACATGGCAGTACTAGACTCCACACAGGCTCTGCAATGGCAGGCCAGAGTTACATTTTACAGGCTGCTTCCGTGGGTGGCACAGTCAGGGCTGCAAGACCACTAGCAGCATTTGATTTACAGGCCCTGGGCACACACAGTGCACTGTACTAGGGTCTGACCCGTAAATCAAATAGCCAATCATGGAAACACCAATCCATAACAACAATTTACAGGGAGAGCATATGCACTTTAGCACTGATCAGCAGTGGTAAAGTGCCCAGAGTCATAAAACCACCAAAAATAGGTCAGAAAAAATACAGGAGGAAGGCAAAAAGTTCTGGGATGACCCTGAAAAAAGGGCCAAGTTCAACATATACCAATTCCAAATGTTTTGCCCAGCTATATTTATTTTCTTCGAACAGAGCAGTCAGGATGCCTCTTCTCTTTGGCTTTTTACGATCTGCCGCATGAATGTTGCAGCCCGAATGGACAGAGAGCTTTAGGTCGTTTTAAGATGGTTTTGAGGTCAGGAGAAGCCATCACTCGAGAAGTGATGGTCTTCAGCTAATTCTACTTAGGGCCTGAATGGCCAAAGTGTTTTGTGAGATATTGGTTCCTCGTCTCTTCTGGAATGTTTAATGTAGCTCTTGTTGGAGGCAGATCATTTAGGTTGTTCACCAATTTCCAGAACTTGTTGGTCTTAGGGTCGTACAAAAGTTTGGCAGATAGCTTGGCAGTCACCTCTCTTTTCAAATTCTGCGAGTGCTTTCTGTGCACTAGCCTGGACTTGGCCAAGTTTATCCTCACCGTGGAGTCGCTTGGATTTTTATGGTGTACGCGAAGGGCCCGATTTAGGCTCTGTTAGAGTTCCTCGTTTTTTCTATTTACTGTCGATCGGGAAGCGTCAATTTTGAGTCTGGAACAACCACCAGAGGATGAGTGGCTGTCTACAAATTTTTTTGTGAACTGCTCCCATGCTGTGTGAACAACACTTGTTCTATCCAAAAGGGCTGTCCACGTGCCTTTAGCTCCTTCCGACAGGTCAGTAATTGTGCTTGATGACCATTTAAGCTTCTTGTTGTAAACCGTATAGACGCTGCCTTGGAGTGCATCTATTGGTTTGTGGTAGTCCAAGCACAGAGCGAGGGATAGCTCTTGTGGTAAATGATCACTTTCATCCCTTGGCTTGAATAGGAGCTGGAGACCAGCAGAATGAGGGGTGCCGAAAGCACAGTAAAGTCTATTAGAGTGCGTGCCTTCTGGTTATGGTAAGAGAATGACGGTGGACAATCGTTGTGGAAGTGGCCATTGACTGCACGCAGGTTCATAGACTCTAGTTCTCTGATGAGCACACTGCCCTTTTTTATCGTGTTTAAAGATTGGGTTTGGGGCTTGGTCTAGAATCAGCCAGAAGGCATTCTGGGCCGTCAGTGACTCCTCATCCTGGGTTGGCCCCAGCAGATTCATGTTGAAATCCCCTGAGAGTATTATTTCAAAAGGGGAGGTGCCGTCCTGCAGGGCTAGAATTTCATTTATATGGTGTTTTTGGCTGTCAGTTTGTGTTTCACCTTTGGCAGCATGCAGATGTTCACAAGTGCTAGGTTGAGTCTCAGTGGGCCCTGATTTAGGGTGAGTAGGACTGTCTGCAGGCTGCTCCAAGCTATTGGTTTCATGTTATGACTCCCTTGCAAGGTGGTGTGGATGTAAATTGCTAGTCCACCGGTGTGGCGGCCATAGAGGGCTTCTTTTGTGGCTGGGACTGAGTAGTTGGAGTATCCTGGATTCGTTGGTGCATTTTCGGCCCATTTTTCCTGTAACATTATTATCTGGAAGGAGAACAGGTAATTCAGCGTCTCGTTATCTGCTAGTTTGCCTAGCGAGCTGTTGATGTTCCAGGAGCAGATTTGGAGCTTACCTACATGGACGGGTGGTGCGGATACTGAGGGACTTGTTCATAATTGGTTTGTTGATTGGTTCAAAACAACTAGGACCCAACTCCAGCCATGGGTTTGAGGTAGTCCTCTAACAACACCCACTGGCTGCGGGGGACCTTGTGGGGCCGGGAGCATTGGCAATTTGCTCCATGCAGTTCTTAAGATTGAAATAGGTCCATTGTTAGAGGTGGTAAGCACAAGTTTCATTGTTTGCGTAAGTGAGATTTGGGGGTATGCCGGTTCAGCATTTGGTGACACCCTTATACTCCAGGTTTTGAAAACCGTGGTGGCCCCTAGTACCAGGTTGGTGGCTGCGCTCGATGCCCAAGTCACCTTGATGGTTTTGTTTGAATATCATGGTGAGGGGGGCAGGAGCTCAACGAAGGCAATGTAAGCTGTGGTCAGATTCATGGTTTCTGGGATTTGACTCAGTAAGCAAAGGATGTTGCCATGGTAAGAAGATCGAAGGGGCCTCTTGATTGGTACTCAGGAAATGTTTTTTTCGGTGTAGTAGTGTGCAGGGAAACAGGGCTACTGTACCTCAGTTATGGCAGTTAAGGCCCTTTAATGCTGGTATGTCTGTGATCCTTGCAACAATTGTTATTGCGTCCATTTTGGTGATTTTCTGAGGGGCAAAATTTGCTAGGCCGAGATTGCTTATGTCTCTTGCAGGTCAGATGGTGTGAGTTAGTGTTGTCAGGCCTGCGACTGGAATTGGTGCAGCCCTGGGCTTTCTTCTGTGAAGCCTGGCCTGTTGGAGAGGTGGCCACTAAGTACGGGAATGCTGACAGCTAGGTGGCCTGGGTTGGACAGTCTGATAGCCCTGGCTATTCCTAGAGCACCCTCTGGAAGTGTTGTAAAAACTTGATTTTGGTTTTCTGCTTGAGTTGTCACCTGGCCTTGCTCAGTGCACTCACCTGTTTCTTCCCTGTTCTCAGTGGTTGCTTCCAGAAAGGCTACTGTGCCTGGGTTGACAGGTGGAGGCTCCTTGTGGTCGGTGCGGCCTGTTACTGTCTGTTGTACTTGTAGATTACTTTTATTATGTAATTTAGGGTTGCTGCTTGTATTGCAGAAGAAGGAGTATATGGTCTTTCTTGTGTTCATTTTTTCCCTGTGTTTTCGCCCTTTGCACCGATTCTTCCTCAGTTGCCCTTCAGACACTCAATCCAGAGCTGTCTTTGAGTCTTGGTTAGTGCCCGGGGAGTTACTATTGGAGTCACTATTGGAGCCAGGGTTAGGCCTGTCTGTAAGCTGATGGTGCTGCAGCACATCCTCAGTTATTTCTGTCGGCAAAGATGAAGTCTGTGTAGAGTGACCCAGAAAGAAGTGGCCATTTTGTAATTGGGTGCTAAGTGTAGCACGAACTGAGAAGGGCCTGTTGAGGCGTTTGATGGAGGGTTGTTTGTCAGGATTATAGGTTTCAAGGATGCCTTAAGGTCACTAAGAATATCACTTAGCACAGCTGAACATGTCTCTAGTTTGTCTAAAATTGGGGAGCAGGCACAAGGGCCAGCCAGCACTGTCGATTCAGCCGCATTTTGAGCTTTAATTATAAGGCTGATGAGGTTAGCAATGTTTGCGTTGATCTAGAGGTAAACGCTGCCAGTGTGTTCAATAATTTAATCAGAGTTTCTATTTCATTGATTGATAGTTGAGAGCATCGACTGTTAATTGCAAGGTTCTTAATAGAATTGCCCATATATCTGCTGAATTGTTTGCAGAATTGTTTTGCTCTCCGGTAGAGCCAGGGTGCATCGGTTTGAAGGTTGCTACTGGAGTTGAGTTTGTGTTGTTCAGCTGGTCCTCACCGTACATTGCTATCATGGTTTCTCATTCTGTGGAAGTGAGCGAGGACAGACTTTGTAAAGGTTTGGCCTCGTGGGTGTCCAGGTTAGTAGGACTGCTGGAATGGATGCAGTTGGAGCACAACACCGTTTTGTGTTCCACAGGGTTGGGTTTGTTGCACTTTGCTTTGTTGCTGTTTTTGAACTGGGTACTTGTTGTACAGCAAGAAGTGGCCCCTGGTCTAATGATTGAGGGATGGCAGCAGTAGCAAGTGAGTGCAAAGTCGGCTTCCTTTCCTGGGTTTCTGTTGCTTCAAATAGAAGAATGGGATCAGGACACAAGTCCTAAAAAAAGAAGTGGGGGGACGCTGACGTCACGACAGGAAGTGACGTCACGAAAGGTGGCTTGCACCATCAGACTCATTGCCTCCCCTCGCTCACCCCTTACATGCGATTGCATCAGAGAAGCCAGCGCGTGAGCAGTGTTCTGAATGAGCTCCGATCTCTCCCCAGAGAGGCCAAAGAGTGAATGTGTGGCTCCATTTGCTCCAGTTATCGAGCTCCCGGTAAAATAAGTGGGGGGACGCCGACCACCCGCGTGGTACCCCGACTCGAGCCCTGGATGGAATCACTGTCATACTTGCTTTTAGAAAGGCTTGGTAGGGTGTTGATCTTGTCTGCGCTCAGATGTACTTGCACGGAAAATGAATATACGGATTGAGTGTCCCCCGCTCTGTTTACTGTGGCTGTCTGAATGTAGGGGTGAGATGCCCCGGGCCTGCGAGACTCGACAGCCATTTATAGCGCTATTCTCCTCTCCGATGTTTACTCTGATGTAGACTGGTTGATCGCGGTCAACTTTGGAGCAGAGCGGTGTCTTGGCTCTTTTAGTTGTGCTATTCGATCTGGGGTGCGAGGCTTCCGACCTACCTGGAGAGCCCTGTGATGTGCCCTGAGAAAGACTGTAACAAGCAATTTGATTGATGACGGTCAGTTCTAAAGTGAATGGAAGTCCCGGGATGTTTGAGTTGGAGGTAAAGATGGCAGCTGCTTGATCTTTGAGAAAGAAGAACTTGCTGTGAATTTTGGGCTGGCATTTTTTCATTGAAATGTCCTCATATGTTGACATTAGCTTTTTCGCACCAGAATTGGACAGTAACACTGGTAAAGTAGGTGTAGACCTGTGTACTGCTGGAGTTGGACCTGTGGGTGAGGGTGCTGAGTTGTTGAGGATGATTGACTCAGTGAGCACTGTTCCTCTGGCCAGTGTGATTTTCCTTTTCGCACGTCATTGGGGGTTCCTCATCTTGCCGTATTGCATGTTGAGCATCAAGTTGAGGTGGAGCTGTGACAAAGTTGATACTGGGTTAGCCTAGGCTTGGCAGGGCTTAACTGATACTTAGGGCTGCTCGTTCAGTGCTTGACCTGGAGGGCTGGTCCAACTGGCCAGGCTTTGCTGCTGTTGCTATGTGTACTAGATGGATACTCTGTAGCTGGAAACATGAGGACCGTTGCCTCCCGCGTTGCGGGACTATTCCACCAGGACCACCGGGTCTGTGCATCAGGGCTGGAGGAGGTTGCAGGTATACGGCTGCTCACAAGACCACCGGATTGTTTAGATGAAAGGTCCGTAATGACATACACCTGGCTGGGCAGAGGCAAGGGCTGGCTTAATTGTTGTTGTGTCTTCTCCCGTTGTTAGGTGCATGAGATGCGTGACAGTGTACAAGGAGCCAGTGATTGGTGTTTTGGAGGTGTTGTCCAATGACAGCTCAGTTGAAGGTAAAAGAGGGCTCTGGTTTGCCCGAAAGCGCTCATGCTGCGTGTAAGAGCAGGGGCAGCTAAGGCACTGTGGTGGAAGCCCACCCTTGGCCGCGAGCTGCACCCAGGCCTAGTCGGGAGCATTGATGTGCACTGGTCGCGTCAGCCTCTGTAGTGCCACCGGGACAGCTGCGGCAGAGAGCGCACTATGGCTGGAAGTTGGAAGCCGCTGGGACTGCCGAAGTTGGCAAAGCCAGCGGGGATGAAGGCTCCTGAGGTCCGGACGGGGCATCAAATTTGAGGCTGGAGATAGGAGGCAAGGAGACAAGGCAGGAGGGGAAGCAGAGGAGCGGAAGCCTTCCTGGTGTCCGCAGAGAGTGAGTCTCCGATACAGCAGGAAACACCCTCATCACGTTAACCTCTAGTCGCTCAGTTCACGTGGGTAGTACTCTTGTTGTACTACCAAACGTACTACAAAATGAATTTCAAGACTGGGCATAAGTATTGGGTCTCTGACCCCATCAGATCAGACACTACTGGACTTGTAACTGAAGCTCTGCCAGAAGAACTGCTGTGCTCCTTAAAGGACTTATCTGGACTGCTGATCTGGAAGGCCTGCTTTTCTGTTTGTTGTCCTGCTGCCTGCTGTTCTCTGACTCTGCTGAAGGAAAGATGGACTCTGCTGTCTCTCCAAGTGATCTCCAAGTGCTTGTTGGCTTGTCTCCTGTTGCTTGAGACTCAGGGATATCAAAGTCTCTACCCCTGGTCCTGTGCCTCGCTCACTGGAAGTGGGCCAGATACTTCCAACATGGATTTCAACATATCTCCTGCCTGTGTGTAACAGTACCGGCACATCGGCCCAGTTGCGGGAGTAAAATCAGCACATCGGAACCATTGCTTCGCCTCAAGAGATTGCCACATCGGGCAGTGTATCACTGCCGCTGCTGCTTGGTGAGATCGATGCATCCCCTTGACTGCGTGGCAGAATCCGGCACACCGCTCAATGCCTCTCAACTCTGGCACACTTCTTCAGACCTGATGCATCGCCTTCACTGCGTGCAGATCGACACATCTCGTTGTTTGCAACCATGAAAGGTACTCTGTTCACCGGGGCCTGTGTGGCTCCTGTAGCTGGCCAGCACTTCATTGCGGTTGGCCTGAACTTTGGCTGTGCCCCAGTCCTTCGTGACCTAAAGTAACCTTTTTAGCGCTACTTGCTTCTAAGTGCTTTACTGCATTTATTCTTTTAAAATTCAATATCTCAACTTCTATACATTGGATTTTTGTCATTTTGGTCTTGTTTCATTCAGGTTATAATTTTCAATTTTTCTAAACATGTGTGGAGTCTTTTTGTGGTGTATTAATTGTGTTAGTGTGTGTGTGTTTTGAACAAATACTTTACACATTTCCTCTTTGGATAAGCCTGACTGCTCTGTGCCAAGCTACCAGAGGGTGAGCACAGGTTATCTTTTAGTGTGTATCTAGCTTACCCTGACTAGAGTGGTGGTTCCTACCTGGCCTGGGTGCATACCTCAGCCAACCAGGAATCCCATTTCTAACAATTGCTTTATAGTTTGAGGTTTGTCTGAAACAAACAAATACATAACCATAATATGAGCCAGAGATATGTAGGCGTGCCTGTCTTGAGTGTGGAATTATAAACCTAAGTAAGTTTTCATAGCGGGTGCAGTATGTCAGAATCCGTAAATAAGACAGAAACGCTTGATTACATTCTTTTGGTAACAAGTAACCAATGGGTCATTGTTAGAAATGGGGGTCTCTAGTTGGCAGAGGTAGGTACCTTTCCCAAATAGGGACCCTTGCTTCCAGTCAGGGTAAGGGGTACCACACTCCTAAAATAACCCCTGCTCACCCCCCTGGTAGCTTGGCACGAGAGGACAGGCTTATCTCAGAGGTAGTGTCTTAAGCATTTGTAAACACATACAGTAATACAGTGAAAACACTACAAATGGACACCACACCAGTTTAGAAAAATTGCAAATCTTTATCTAACCCAACAAGACCAAATACAATAAAAAATCCAACATACAATACTGTTGAAAAATAGTACCTGTGCAAAAATAACCTTTAAATTGCAGGAAAATCAATAAAACACAGTTCTTCCGACTCAGTAGCTCCTCCTGGGGCTACCGCGATACTGAATACGACAGAGTCTAACAATTCCCGCCGACCGCTGCGATACAGGCCTGCTAAAGCGCGACAGACTCGGACACAGTACCTTTCTTGTTGCGACCAACACGTCGGTGCGAGTCGGTCGGGGCAAACGTCGCGGTTGCATTGTGAAGTGGGCATTGCGGCAGGCGGTGTCCTCACGATGCGGTGCAGGTAGCGGCTCATTGACGGAGTCGGTGAGACCAGGGCTTGCGTTGAAGGGTGAGACGGTGCTCGCTGAGCTGCTGGCAAGTCAACGGAGCCGGGCGATGTTCGAGTCGGGCAGCGACGGAGTCGGTGACGTCCTTGCAGCGTGTAGCGGAGCATTGCGGAGTGCAGTGCCCTCAGGACGCGGTGCAAGCAGTGGCTCGTTGATGGAGTCATGAGACTAGGGTTGCGTTGCGAAGCGAGGCGTTGCTCTCGGCGGTGCTTTCAGGACACGGAATCCTGCGACGGACTCGATGACAGAGTCAGTTACCCTTTTCTTCTGCGGAGACGATCAGAGACGGTGCCCACAGACACAGTGGGGTCTTTGCTGTTCCTGAGACCTCTAGAACAGGGGGCAAGCTCAGTTCAAGCCCTTGGAGATCTTTTCTTCAAGCAGGGGACAAAGCAAGCAACAAAGTACTTGTCTCCTTTCCTTTGCAGCAAGTAGCCACTGCAGGCCAACCCCAGACAGCAAACAGCACAGGGGCAATATTCCTCCTCAGCTTCTCCGGCTCTTCTCCTTGGCAAAGGTTCCTCTTGATTTCCCAGAAGTGATCTAAAAGGCTGAGGTCTGGGCCCCTCTTTTTATACACCCAAATCCTTTGTTCTCTGAAGGCAGAGAGTGTCTCTACCCAGCCAAAACCAGTTCTGTCCTCATTGGTGCAGCTTCCTCGCAGGAGGTGGAGACAGCAGTGTTGAAGGCAGACCAGGCCCATTCAGGTGAAACAAATCTCCTCCCCCTACTCTAAATGCCTCCCAGGTCTATTCAGCCCAGCCCTGACTCATCAGACTTCTGGAGCCACTGCCCCTCTCCAGCCCCTGTCATCCAAAAGCCATACATGCAATATACAAACCTAGCAGAGGCACACTGGATGGTTAGGCAAGAAAATACCTACTTTCTAAAAGTGGTACTTTCAAACTCAGAATGTAAAAATCACCCTCACTAAAAGATGCATTTTAACATTCTGAGTTCAGGCATACTAAACTTTATTTTCCTACCTTGTTCCCAGGGCCAGTTATGTTTATAAGATGTTATAAACAAACTCCCCATTCCGTCCTATGGGAACAGGTAGCCTTGCAATAGTGAAAACGAAATTGGCAGTATTTCACTATCAGGACATGCCACACATATCAGGGCATGTCCTACTTTTCACATACAATGCACCCTGCCCACAGGGGAACCCTGGGCCTACCTTAGGGGTGACTAATATGTAGAAAAGGGAAGGTTTAGGGACTGGCAAGTGTGTGCACTTGCCAAGTCGACATGGCAGTCCCAGACTGCCCACAGGATCTGCAATGGCAGGCCAGAGTTACATTTTGCAGGCTGCTTCTGTGGGTGGCACAATAAGTGCTGCAGCCCACTAGCAGCATTTGATTTACAGGCCCTGGGCACACACAGTGCAAAGTACTAGGGTCTGACAAGTAAATCAAATATGCCAATCATGGAATCGCTAATCCATAACAACAATTCACAAAGGGAGCACTTGCACTTTGGCACTGAACAGCAGTGGCAAAGTGCCCAAAGCATCTAGACCAGCAAAATGGAGTCCAACATACAGCAAAAACACAGGAGGCAAAGGCAAAAAAATGCAGGGGAGACCCACGCCAATGGTGCCAGGTCTAACAGTCATAGTGAAAGATTGTAAAATCTTGTATCATTTCATTATGGATATTCCCAATAATCTGTTTCAGAAAAATTAACTTGCTTTCTCCTGTTAAAAGAGATTGCAAAATATGTTCACCATGAAATTAAAAATCAATGTGACTTTCTCTTTTGCTCTCTTAGATAGCAATAAAAGCAACAGCAAGATCATCAGAACACATAGCAAAACCAGGGGTGTACATACTGTTCGTGCAGCAGGTGCAGTAGTACTGGGGCCCAGAGACCTTAAGGTCAATTTAACCCTGATAACTGCTGTATTATACTACCCCCTACTGTAGTCAAAGGGTTAATTTACCTTGTTGCACAAGGGCCCATGGCACTCTGGCTACGCTACTGAGCAAAACTACATAGTTTCTGAATTCGCACATCTCAGAGATACTGTCAGTGGATGGAGCACTATTGATGCCTCTCTTCGCCTGTTCTGAGTGTAATGGGAGATTTCTGTGCTGGTGCCATACGGTTCGTTCCATGTGAATCTGGAAAGCTTGCACTGCTGCTGACCATACAGTATCGGTTCAGGGAAGTTTGCTCTGTTGTTGATCAAGCTGCACATAATGTGAACTAGTCAAGCTTGCTCTGCTGCTGCCTGTGTGCCTGTTCTGAATGAGGGACCATTGTACTACTGCTGGGGTAGGGGGGGGTGGGGGGGTGCGTGTGCGTGTGTGCGTATGTGTGCATGAGTGTGTGTATGTGTGTGTGTGTGTGTGTTTTAGTGCCCTTGTGTGGGGTGTGTAGCTGCCCATGTTGTACCCGTTTTCTGTCTAAAAGAGCCTTGCTGTAAGCTATTCTGTAGCTCTTTTACCTCTTTGTGAAACCTGAGAAAACCTTTTCGATATTGAAAAGCCAAAATATTGCCTGTGTCAATTGTTGCTAAAAATGACCTAAAATGCCTTTTGTTTCTAATCTCAGTGTCTGTAGAAACGGTATTTTTCTTGAGCTTGCTTATTTGTCGTTCTCATCCCAAGGAAGCTTTAAATTAACCCCTGCTGGTCTTCTGTCCAATTTATTCCAGGGGAATGCGTATGGGCAATTACTCCCACGCAAATGTAATCTGCATAGCGAGATATCTTGAAAAATGTTGGTCTGGGAGGAGGTAATTCATGCAAAGCCACCAGCTGGCAGTCGGTTTATGAGATAGCCTGCTGTTTCTCAAGCACAGTAAGGAGGATTTCATACACATAGAAAGTGCTGCTTGAGCAAGACATGTATAATGAGAGAGCACAAAAACACTGAAATTCCAAACCTCTAACATGAATGCATGAGGGCTAGGTTGTTGAGTCCTGCAGAGGCCGTGAGTTTACTTATTTATTTATTTGCAGAGTTGTATATAGCGCGAACATGACCCTATCGGGTATCAGAGCATGTACAACTGGGAAGCAAAAAAGGTGAACACACGAGAGTAATGCCTATGTGGAAGAACACAAAGGAACTAAAAGACTGTAACATTATAATCAAGGAGTCCAAATTCCGAATGGTCATCGAAATAATATATCTTCATTGAGGGAGGAATCTGTTCATTAGGAGAAACGTTGATTCTTGTTTGAAGCTAGTAGTTGAGGGGTTGGATCTGGTCTCAGGAGGAAGCAGGTTTCAAATTTTAGGGACAATCCTGGAAAGGATCGCTTGCAGGTTTTCATTTTTTTGTTTTTTAATCTGTAGGGCTTCATTAGAAGGGAGCCTGTGCTTCTCAAATATCTGTACTCGCTTGATAGTATGAGTTTCTTGGCCAGGTTGGTTGGAGTATTGTGATGAAGAGCATTATGAGTCATGCAAGCAATTTTTAGATGAATCTTTGCTTCTTAGGGTAACCAGTTTGGAGCTTTGAGGTCTGGGATGATGTGATCACTTTTTTTTTAACCTGTGATGTGTCGTGTCATAGCAGTGCAGGTTGCCTTTAGAGGTGCCAGTTCTTCTTTGATAGACCCACGAGGGTTGGATTACAAAACATTTCTGACTGGCACTATTACATGTCCTTTATGGTAGGTAATGTAGTTCTTGGTGCACATACCTTTTACCACTCTGTGATGAAAGTAGATTTGTGTAGATGGTAATATGTGGCGAGAACTGTTGTGCATATTGGTGGTATTGCATTTTGTTGTGGGGATGTGTTGTGCTTTTTCTTGCTGTTATGTTTGGTGATGCAAGTTGGTTTGCTTCTTTGTTGTATTTTGATCTGATTGTGTTTTGTTCTGATTTGGCTGTTTTGTTGAGTTGTTCCCAGTTATGTTTAGCAGTGTTGTTATTTTGCTTTGTATTGTGTTTTGTGTGGTATTCTATAATTACTAAATAGATGCTAACAAATGATGCTACTTTTCCAGCCAAAAGAAGTCTTTATGTTGAAATACCAAACAATAATTTACCACTGCCTAAGGCATTAAAATACCACTGTTCCAGCTCTTCAACTATTTAAGACATTTCTCATCCCAAAACTGTAGCAGAGACTACTCTTTAAACGAGAGCTTCCATCACTCACTTTATGTGATATGGCCCAAAGTCTTCAGAGGACAGGGTCATAAGGAACAAATCACATTCAACTAATAGGGTGGAAGAGAAGGGGTAATGTAAAAATAAAACGAGACCTTTTAGAAGGGTTGTAGACGCAAGAGCTGACAAGCACCAGCTCTAATGAAGAAAATGTTTTATCGCTGATCAAACAATGGCAGATGGAGACCATATTGGAAACCTTTCAAGCACTATATAAAATAGACCAGTGAACAAAGGGGTTGCAGAGATTTTAAGGGGGCCCGAGGAAAGGAACCCTATGACCACACATCACCATCCAGAAGTAAAATATGCAAGCGGTGATAAATCCTGAATGATATTTTCTAACCAAATTTGTGAATAACAATGTCCTAAGCAGCATTAGAGGCTGCATTACAGATTGGTGTGAAGAACCTCAGTATTTGCATGTATGCATTTGATATGGGTGCACCACGCAAAAACCAAAGTGATGCTTATATGTGATTTTACTTACACAGGTGCTATAAGAGACAGTGAGCACCTGCACAAAGTAAGGGGCAGCAGACACTCAAGGATGGATGGATGGATGAACCCATGGCTGTCTCAGCCAATGCCCTCCTTGCCCCTTGATGGAAGCCCTGAAAGCTCCGGCAAGTATGGATGCTAACGTAGATTGTAACCACGCTCATGCGGGGCCTCAGGGCTCACCAGAAGGGCTAAGTGCAGAATGCATGTGTGTAGATACATAGAGCATATGCCCTCCAACCTACAGGCAACCCCCTTCTGACCACTGTGGGCATCAGACTGTCCCTGAGACCCTCTGTATCTTCTTACAAAGCAACCCAGACTCTTGGTTGCGTGTGTTCCTCTTCCAAGGTGGTACACATAAAGCATTTCGTGCTGTAGCCCTTCGGAATCAGTTTTTAGAAGCAATCTCAAAACTTTCCTGTTCAATACCTCTCTTATGACTATGTAATTGTCACTGTTTCTTTATCTCCAATGTGCTGTCCGCTAGTGCCGGTACACCTCCTCGGAGGTAGCTGTGGGCTTTACAAATGCCATGAATTGAATTGAATTGAATTGAATTGAATTGTGCTGGGGCAGTTTTGTCCAAGCCCATCGGTTGGTAATACAAGCATGTGCAAAGGCAAAGAGATCCCATCACATGCTCTACGAAGTGGTTACTGTTCACAATCAAGTACAAAACAAAACAATGAAATAAATATACACGTGTGTCCATACCCCATGCTACTGAAGGCACAGCCATGTATGAAGGCATCGCCGCTATTAGAGGTAGTCTGCATCAAGAATGGGTGCTTACTCTGCATCACAAACCAGGCCTTGAGCCAGTTTGAAGAGGGAAGGTGTTTTTTTTTTTTCTGGACTCAGACTTTTAGATTCGTATTTTGACCCTATATCAGACACATAAACCAGGCATCTAGTTTCCAACCCTATAATTAACATCCATGAAATTTAAATGTATTAACGATGGGGAAAAAACATGCAGCGTTTTAAATAAAGAAATACTCCTGAAAAAAAATGAATGGCGTTCAGAACTTTTTTTTAAATAATATTAGAGATGCCTTAGGGATTTTTTAAGCTGTCCGCGGTGGTGGGAAGCTCATTTTCATTTGAAATGCTTCTCTACTGGGACCAAGTATTCTATAAATACACCCCAAGCTTGAAGGAATGGGGATAGAGTACATGAAGTGCAGATATCAGAATGCCTGTCGACAATTAAGTGTCATTTCAATAGGTAGAGAGAGACAGTCAGGAGGGGTCAGTTCGGTTTAGCACTTATGTTGAAATGATGCAATGAAGTGTGAGTGCCTGTCCACAAGGTGCCTTCTTGGGTATGCAACAATATGTCATTTCAGAGGAAAGCGCATGCTTCAATTCCTCCTCAGCAATAAATATTTGTAATAGTTTTGCCAGCCTCCGTATTATAGTCATCTGTTTCTTACAAAATGAAAGGCCAAGTAGTATGTCACAGGCACAGCATGATATAAAGACACACAAGGCACATTTGTGACCTACTGAACGACATTGTATTGTATTGTATTGTATTGTAATTGCATTTATATAGCGCTTACTACCCCTGATGAGGCATCGAAGCGCTCTTCGGCGAGTAGCACGCTACTCAGGAACCCAAGAAGGATTAGTGTTGAATTAGTATAGTGAAATATGAAAGTAATTTGAGTGGTGGATAGGCTAGTCAGTTATTTGGATTCAGAAGGATAGCGGAGGGATAGAAGAGGGAAAAAGGTTTGTATTTATATAGTGCTTGTTACCCCCTGATGGGGTGTTGAAGTGCTTTTTTTTATGAGTAGCACGCTACTCCGGAACCCATTAAGGATTAGTGGTGAATTAGTATAGTGAAATATGAAAGTAATTTGAGTGGTGGATATTAGTCAGTTATTTGGATTGAGAAGGATAGCGGAGGGATAGAAGAGGGAAAAAGGTTTGCATTTATATAGCGCTTGTTACCCCTGATGGGGTGTTGAAGCGCTTTTTTGGGCGAGTAGCACGCTACTCCGGAACTCATAAAGTATTAGTGGTGCATTAGTATAGTGAAATATGAAAGTAATTTGAGTGGTGGATATTAGTCAGTTATTTGGATTGAGAAGGATAGCGGAGGGATAGAAGAGGGAAAAAAGGTTTGCATTTATATGGCGCTTGTTACCCCTAATGGGGTGTTGAAGCACTTTCTTGGCGAGTAGCACTCTACACCGGAACTCATAAGGAATAGTGATGAATTAGTTTAGTGAAATATGAAAGTAATTTGAGTGGTGGATATTAGTCAGTTATTTGGATTCAGAAGGATAGCGGAGGGATAGAGGAGGGAAAAAGGTTTGCATTTATATAGCGCTTGTTACCCCTGATGGGGTGTTGAAGTGCTTTTTTGGCGAGTAGCACGCTACTCCGGAACCCATTAAAGGATTAGTGTTGAACTAGTATAGTGAAATATGAAAGTCATTTGAGTGGTGGATGATATGTTAGTCGGTTATTTGGATTGAGAAGGATAGCAGAGGGATAGAAGAGGGACAGAGGTTTGCATATATATATAGCGCTTGTTACCCCTGATGGGTGTTGAAGCGCTTTTTCGGCGAGTAACACGCTACCCTGGAACCCATAACATTGTGAGCTGCATGTTTCCTATTTAACAACAGAGAATATTTTAAAATAGGAATATTTTGAAATGTCGGTTCATTTGGGATATACGAAATGTGATTCAGGGGCATAGCTATCAATGGTACAGCAGTTGCAGCGACACCGGGGCCCACTGAACCCGTATTATGATGACATTTTCTACCTAAATAGTGGAAAGGGGTACTATATTCTCTGCTTGCCCTTGGGACAGTGGCACCCTTGCTACGCCACTGACTCCAGTCTCTTTTGCAAAGGAATCAGAAAGGAAAGTATTTCATGTATTTTCAATATGTGTAATTAGACTTTCAAATAAAGTCATCTTTGACTTAATAGAAACTGCCATTTTAAAGTGTAACTGAAAAGCCTTCCTGTTTACTGTGCCGATCTCAATGCGTGTGAAAAGTGGTATTTCTAAATTTAGACACCTTGATATTGATTATCTGCCCCTGTGTCCTACAAACTGTGCAGGGCCGGACAGGTCTTTTATTCCACCGGGCATTTCCCTGGTGGGCTGGAGCCCTTGGAGGCCAGTTTTGAAAGCCTAGGGTCACTCCTGTCACTTTCTCCAGCTTCCCGAGCCCGGCACAGGGAGGCTTCTAGTGAGGGAGAAAGAGTGGGAGGGAAAGAGAAGATAGAGAGGGAAAAAAATCAGAGAGGGAAAAGAGAAAGAGGACAGAAGGAGAGAGAATAGAAGGAAGGAAAGGGAGAGATTGGAGAGGAGACAAAGGGGATGGTACCGGTTTGAGCATTTTTGCTGCTTTATTTCTCCAGTTTGGTACTAAAAGTCTAGCCACCTCAGGATGCGGCTTCCGAGAGTGCACTGGGACACTGCTGAAGTATGGTTGTAATAAACAAATTTAGGGAGACCGTGCTGGCAGGCTGGGGAGGGGAGAGAAGTTTTTTTTATCACAAGCTCCGCATGTTTCTCGCAAAAGCTATGCAATGATTTTTAAGTTATACACGAGTTTGACGTACGCAATACTTTATTATTGCACATTCCTCATAACTTTTATATTCCACATTAGCTCTGTGGTCTCTTGACACTCAAATAACAGATGTTTAATTGACCGTAGGAGATGAAGGGCTCTGAGGATTTTGCCAGATTCAAACCTTCGATCATGATGTCAAATTCAGTAAGTGCAGGTGCATTAGTCCACTGAGCCACAAGGCGCGTCTTTAACTTGATGTCGGGGTGTATAACGTCCTTTCTCTCGAGTACTGTTACTTCGCAGAAAACCCTACATTTTCAGGTAGACGCGGTTTCAGAGTACTCATGAAAAAGGTATATATGATTTCAGTGCAAATTAACACTCGTAAGAGGATATCCAAGCTTGAGGGTAGGCGAACGGAAATTGGGCAACCATGTATGCTACGTGAAGTCAGAAAATCTGCAACTACACAAGACATTGGTTAAGAAAAAAAACATCACACTCCCTTAATGCTGGGCAGATGATCAATGGTCATACATTTAAGGGGGTGCGTGTTGTGACAGGAGAAGCCTTATGAAAATATTCAAGGCATTACAAGTAATCCAGATAGATATGTTGGAAATTCAATTTTGACTTTTATCTCTTAGAAGCCCTTTGTGTTTTCTCGTACTGTTCTTTTAATATAGAAATTGTCTTATGATTGTCTTTGTCATTTAAATTTCATTTTGTTGAAAAAGAAGAGGTATCCCTTTTATATTTGACGTAATTTCTTTGTGTAAATTACAGATCACTCGCGAACGGAGAAAAAAGAAAGTAAATGCCCAACACCTGGCTGTGACGGAACGGGCCACGTGACCGGACTTTACCCCCACCACCGGAGTTTATCAGGGTGCCCGCATAAAGACAGGGTCCCTCCAGAAAGTAAGTCTTCATAGTTGAATGGATAGTTCTGACAAAAAGTAATCCACCAAGAGGCTTGCTCTTGCACATCATGTTGTTTACCAGCTTTCCACTCACCACTGACGTGCCGAAACTGTTGAAACGTTCCACTTTCTCACTCGAACAATTTACACGCCTACGATAACTTTTAACTGTGAGCACAATGCTTAAAGCTATTTTCTTGTGACGACAGACGTTGCATTTAGCATGAAGAAAGATGCACCAAGCGCTTTGCTTCTTCGAAAATGCATGATAATTTAATAAAAGTCTTGATGATTGCAGATTTTAATTTGTTCATGGGCACCATCCCATGTAAAATCAGGTTCATTAATACCAAAGTCCATACTGATTGACTAATTATGTTCTGGGGTGATGAGCTGGCTCAATAGTTTGAGGCAGTGTTTCACTTGAACATTTCAATTTATATGTTGACCCACTTAAGGCAATGAGTATTAGATAACTGGTTGATGGCCGCGGTTTAGTGAGTGAGCATTACCAGTCCCTGTCCCAGTGTGCAGGTAGTTCCACCATTCCCAACACAGATCACGTATCGACAAGATGGTGAACACAAGAATGCAGCATTTTCAGGAGCTACAAGTTTGCCTCATTTCTACTCCATCGACTCATGCAGTAGAGCCATTTGCAAGGCCATCTGGGAGGTTTACTGCAGGTGCTGCTCTCGATAGCCTCCTCTTCTAGGTTTATTTTGTTTCTATGTCTACATGTAGTTCAGAATACAAAGCAACCATTGTGTGATCGTTGCTTGCATGTGTTGGCATGTGCAAAGGCTCTCAGTAAACTTAAACTGGGGTGTGACTTCAAAAGTGTCCCAGGTTACTAAAACTGATTACTAAAGGTTACTAAAACTGATTTCTACAAAGTACCTCCCAGTCCTATTGAAAGTACCATAGCTTTTGGACTTCCAGTCATACTAAACACTTTCACTATTGCCATAACTTGCATATATGTATCAAAACGCTGGTGGAGGCTGGCAGTGCATTGTAGGCCTGAAATTCAGAATTGTAAGGACAACCTGCTGGATGTCTTTGGGTACATTAGGCCACTTGCCATCTAAAGAGCTTCTGATGGGCCCGAGTCCACTGATAGGGGCAGGTTCCTCTCTACCAATTTACTCAGGAACCCTTGGTCAATGAATCTTTGTTGCCTGCTGAGAAGTAGAGGGGAGAAATAGCTCATTAAGACAAACTTAACAACTTTAAAGAACCATGACTCGGAAGAATCACAGACTCCGAATTCCAAGCTAGAGGGTTTATTACAAAGCCAAACATAACTGGACATACAGACACCTCAAAACGAGGTTATAGAAAGACATGGGAACGAATACAAATCCGAATCTGCGGGCGAGACGAAGACGCTGGATCATAAAAAGAATGACAAAGTCCAGAACGCAGGCAATGATTGACCTCACATCGAGATCTGTCTTCATTTGGGAAATTAAAGAGAAAGCATTAGTCTATCCCTACACTACTACTACCATGACATCCCTACTTAGCATTTCCCAGGCAAGATCAGGAAAAGGTGTCAGCGAGTGAAGACTTCCTAAGAAGTACACTCACCTTGTATGGGTCAAGTAGCCAAAGCTACAGAGCTCGTTCTAAGATGCTCCTTCCCTCTCCATCGATCTCCTCACCTCCTCTCCTGACTCAACCCCCAGGGCACTGTCCCTAATTCAAAACGTAAAACACGCCCACTGCTTGCATCTCAATCACCTCATCCTGCGGGGCTCTTCTCATAGGTGATTTTCCATTTAGTTTCGATACTCCCAGCTCCTGGCTCGATGACCTTGATTCCCAGGCCTCCCTCAGTGAAACAGAACACCGGCTCCCATTTATCAGCATTCTTGCATAAAAGTATCTTCTCCTCCCTGAGCCTAACTCCTCAAACAAAAGATGTTATTCTAACTAACAAAGACAACTTTCTCCACCTGCAACAGAAATGTGAGAACAGAACAAATCCATCATACACATGAAATTCATCTCTTTACCCCACTATGAGAGCCGTCAGGGAGAATATATTGCAGGCCTACAGAAATCGGTCAACATAAGAATTAAGCACATAGGCCCTACGAGAATACATATAAATGAACAATTTTCTTTAAGCATTTCTAAATCATAATGTTACATGAGCACATTTGAATACACAAATCATTATAAGCAGCCTACAACTTCTACACGTTTAAATTCGAGTTGCCACATCTGTGTACAACTTTAATCTAGTGCACGTTAATCTCTATGCATTACATTATAAATGAGCAACTTAGTTAGACAATTACAGAAGGCTACATTATTTAAAACACAGCAGCCACGATTTTCTTGCATGGCACATAATGGTTCTAACATTTCACTTTCACATGTTATTATGAAATACACCCTAATGACCAATGGTTAACACGACAAAGGAATAAATGTAGGTGCAGACTACTCGTGAATATGATGCACCTCTGCAAATGAAAGAGCACCATCGCGCTCCATCACCATGCAGGAGCAGGTCTAAACATTGCTTCTAGCATAGGAATACCTGCCCGTCCCCTGGCTCTGTCTCGAGAAACCGTGGAATTGTCAACTTAATCACTGGAGTTGAGGAACTGTCTTGGAATTATTCACTTTTTAGCCCTTTGGCTCACTGATTTTAAGTTCTGAAGAGCATAAGGCCTTCTAACCAGGTCACAGACACTGTTTGATATGTGTACAATGACCTTTTTCTGGGCATTCTTGCAAGGGTTGAGCTAGCCTAACTTGCAGTTGCACTGTGGGAGGAGTGGGGAGTTACTAAGAAGGGGAATGTGAGGTAACCATTCCGGCATGGAAGGCTAAATAGTTGCAGATATGCTAAATTAGGGCACTCTGGAAGAGAGTGCCTCAATCATCTAGTCCTGAAATATATCTCTGTAGATTAGAGTCTCATGGTATTCACAGGCACTTAAAACTGCATCCCTATCGCTCCTAAATTACTAATTTCTTCAGTAATTTGTAGGTTTGGCACTAGCGAATGATGTGCATCTCACTGCACCCCTTGGTTTGGCCTCCCGGGACAAAGATATTTGAATCTCATTTGGGCAGTCTCATTTTCCTGCTTGAGGTTTAACTGCTGCAACCTTTGCTTATGGGGAAGGATTCTTAATTTAAGGGGAAGCAGCTGCATTAATCTGTTGGTTTTCAGTTACCTAGAAAAGCAGTTATTCCAAGTGGACTGAAGCCCTTTGTAGGTGGGGAGAAGACTAATATGCAGCTAGCATAAACAACTCTGGGCTGTAACAATGTCCGGAAGATTTACTGCAATTTCTGGTGGAGGTGAAACTGCCTTCACAGTTTTTTAGTTTTGAACGAGGAATGCCCATTTTTACACTGGGAGGTGCTCGACATCAACACCATTGGGCATGCTTCATGCTTCAGCGAAGGGAAGTGCATTGGGCAACTTAGAGCTTCTAAAACATATCCAGTAAGTTTTGGAGGCATGATGAATTTAAGGTATCTCACACTGAGACTGTCAACCTGGGTTATCATTTTTTTTAAAACAATATTATTGATTTTCATTTCAAATATTACAGAACAAGAAATGAGGCATCAGGAATCACTCTTACTTCTTGGTTTAATGTTAATGTCATGGATGCATCAAAAAACCATATAGCTCTGATGTCAGGCTTCAAATCTGGTCAATACCTTAGTGTTCTCTACCGTAGGGGGTTCACACACTCACAAATCATCGTCCCTAACCTTGGGGCATAAACTATCAAGAACAACTGGTCCCATTTCTGGATGAATTGCCTCACCTAAAGAAGGCTTCAATACTCTTTCCAAGGTTCCCACACTCTGTTGAGTTTTGCGGGGCAACTGCAGCTAGCATAAACAACTCTTTACAGCACCCTGTACATGTCTCGATTTTGACCCCATTTTTAATGGTTGGAAGTGTATGGCCTACTCATAATTGCTCAGTATCCCTCCTTTCCAGTCATGGCAATATTTCAGAACAGCAGGATGCACCTAGGGATATATGTCTCACCAGATGCCCAGCATGGCTAGAATGCATCAGCATATCAAACTTGGGCCCCAATAACTTGGAAACAGTTTGTGTATTCCATTCCAAAAGAGTTGAATGTGCAGGCAGTCTCATAAGGTGTGCAAAGTTTGAGCCACAGTGCCTCAAGCATCTAACATCAGTGGTCGTTAGATAGCCCCTTTGGCTGTAGGGTATCCAGGAGGCACTCCACAAAGAGTTCAGCTGATGCAGAATAAAAGTCTGTTAGGATCAGATTAAGATCTAGGGTGATACAAACAGTTTTAAATATTTCCCATAGGTTGAGGGACATATTCAGTGGAACAAGGTTCTCTGACAGAGTCTGGATTGCATGGGGACTATCTGGAATTCAGCAGAGGATAAAGTTATTTTTGAACTTATATGTGGTCACAAAGCAAAGTTATGTTAATGTATTACTTTGGAGCTGGTTGTAGATGGAAATTAATTTGATCTCAATGTCCTTGGATACGTTCGGAGGGTGCATCCTGTCGTGATGCTTGAGTGTGGGAGCACACTGCAAATGAAAGTTAATAGTAGTGCAATGCAATTGGATTAACACATGCTTACCTCCCCAGTCCATCCTTTTGTGATCAATGTAAGCCATTGGTGCATTCATAACACCCTGAGTTTCCATCCATGTTCAGTAAAATTACAACAACCTCATCTCAGTTTCCATCAGCAATACCATTTTTGTAAAGATGGTTTCTTGTAAACAGGTTTAAATCTGAATATAGTTGAAATATTACCATTTTGCATTGATTAGTCATCAGTTACGTTAAGTCGTTCTACTGAAACGCCCTTGGACATGATGATTGCCTTTGTCCACCTGTGGATACATGATAATGTAGGCATGCTCAGTGTTCAATCAGCCACAAGAACAATTCTCTATTCAAAATAACAAATTATTTAACTGAATCTGTCTTAGTACGTTAATGAATAGTGCCAACTAAAGCGACTTTTTATTTTCTGGTGGTGGCGTGAGACCTGGGGCACAAGGATTCAAAGGATATATAGTGATTCACACCCAAGCAATCAAAATGTATAGGACCCAAGATGATACCAGCATCTTCTTGCTAACGTTAACACTTGGATTTCAGCCAGTAGACTTGAAGCAGGCCTCCAAAAATACTACAAATGCATTGGAGCTGTGAGCTCACAAATCTAGGCACAATCCTTTGCTATCCTGAATATCTTCATAAGGATTATAAAAAAAAACTCTTGGAGCCCAACTCTAGCATGGCAGGAGAGGATCTTAGAATATCATCTGGATTCACCAAGATGGCTCATTTGAGCTGAAACCTGGTTGGTGAATGCTTCCAGCTGCCAGACAACAAGCCAGAGGTTTCTCTGAAAGGGACCAAAGTTACTGGGCATTGGGAATCTTTTTGCCTGAGCTGCTTCCTGGTGGAGTTTCGGGTGCCCTGTAAGGCTCCAAGAAAATTGTAGTACTGTTTGATAACCTTACTATCACAGTTAATTCAGGAGAGAAGTCTCTAGAAACTGATCTGATAATTACATATAAACATACGTCTGTGCCTCACAGCAGAGTATTTTGAATTGCAGGTCTGTGAATACAATTTCTTCAGTGGAAGTAGGATGGCCTTATATCACTGGCCCTGTTTTAATAAAGAATATGGTTTCCTATCAAAGTATTGTACAGTGGAATATAATTTGGGATTAATCTTTTTTAAATGTTTTATCAGGTTACAGAGTAGAAACATAAGCATAAACACATAGACAAAGAAACAGGAAGCATATGTGTTTTGGCAGCCCCAGTCTAGATAGCAAATAATGTGTTAATAATACAAAATAAGCCATTGTCCCGCACTTATTTGACTATACAATTGAACTAAGCTTCCAACAGGGACATATTATAGCAGCCATATTATTAATCATATACAGGGCTGCTCCAGGTGGCAGTGCATCAGGCGGGCACCATTTGTAAATCTTCAGCAACACACCATTCAGTAACATCCTAATGCCAGATGTCGGTTCACATACTAGTAGCACATCAGCCTCCTTATGACAATCCTCCATTTATCCAGCAGTAGGTACAATGTAGAAAATCTAAATAGTATTATATACTCGCCAAGTATCTCCCACAGTCAATCTATTCACCACGGCCAGACCGTATGCAAAAACAGCTTTCTTCTCTCTGCTTCTAGGATATGAATCCGAATAGCTGGGATATAGTCATTGAAGAGCTGCAGGGGTATGATTGTTCATATGCAGAATTTTTTAATTAAGTCAGTACAAATCTAGCACTATTTGACACTTTTTAAACATGCTTTCCACTCTACACTCATTGTTCTGTTATTAGATCACCACAGTCCTCTTCCCATCTGGACTTTAGGGGCAGACGTGTCTTTTGCAATTTGACCTCAATGAAATTCATAACAGTGAGATTGCCTGTCCTTCGTGGATACTCAACAGCAGCCCCCCAAATTCTGCAGATGTTGATGGCTGTGGCAGAAACTCTTTACAAGCTCGCCAGATCCTCTTAGGCCAACCCGGCAATGAGAATTCATTGATCATTAAATTATAAATGAATATAAATAATTGAGTCGACCATCAAAAGTGACCAGGGGCAGGTGGAGAGAGAGACATCCCTAGGGGGGATATTCTACATTAGATATTTATCATCAGGAAAGCAGTGTTTGATGGTCAGAGTGGGCTCACCATCAAATGGCCTCCTATTGCCCCAGTCACCTAACATTAACCACAAAGCAGCCAACAAAGTACTATGCCCCAATCAGTCAGCTTCAGGCAGGACTGTTAGCCTTGGGATAGGGAATGCAGCAAGCAATGTGTGCACTAAGTCTGGAGACCACACACTCCTTAGCCGGCCTCACACCCATTGTGAGAAAGTGAATTATTTTTCTGGGAGGCAATTTCCCATCACACTCAATAGAAGCTATCTTGCTAATATACAATACAGTTCACTGAGAAATCTCTGCTCAATCCTTGGTGGCTTTGAAATGAACTGCAGGTATTTTCCAGAGGAATCCATCATAGGTTCAAACAGCAATTTTAAAGTTGGAAAACTGAAAAGCACAATTAAATAAAATTTAATAAGCAAAAACACACAAACATGGCAAAAATCAGGCTAAGGGACCATTTTTTAAGTCAGATAATGTTCATTGGTACAATGGTGATAAGACAATTTCAGTCTATGTGCCTGACAAAAAGTAGATTTGGAGGGCATTCTTCAATCAAAAACAGGAAAACCTGACCAGCGGCCAGGAGGCGGGGGCAGAGTCATTTACTCTGCAAGCTGTGCATTCATATGCATTCAGTCTTCCTCATGATATTCTGGCAGTCACAATTTACAGTTCAAAGTATGAGGCCAGCCTCTCTGGTGCTGCTTCCTGCTACAGCCAAGAATATATATTGCTTCAAATTGTTGGAAAAGTCACTTGTGGTCTTTCATCAGCTCCTATTCTTCAGGAGAAAGCTCCATGGGTTCAAGTCTCTTTCCAGCATGGGTTTTAACAGGGTCCAGGTCAGTCCACTCCTTATTGGAAAGCTTCTTTTCTCATGGAGCATGGAGCATTTATGCAGCCTGGTGTCCCTAAAGCAGTGCAGAAGGCCTTCCGACTACCCTTTGGAGTGTTATTCAAGTCCTTGGATTGAAGTGGAGATCAGCATGTAACACAATCCTCTTCACAGGCAGGTCCAGACTGAATCTTCCTTTATCTAAGTCTTCACCAGGTCCAGGATTGTTCTGATGAGCTGGTGGTTGTTTGCCATGTTTATACTGTATACTAGACAATGATTAACGTCCTCCACTGACACAGTCTGTGCACAAGTCCTACCAACTATCCATCACATTTTAGTTGCAGTTTCTGTCTGCCTGCCTTCAAACTACTCCAGAAGCCTTTATTGAAAATATCAGGACCCTGGCTCCTGCATTTAGAGATTCAGGGCCAGATGTACGACCCTTTCATTTAGCGCCTCGCAATTTGCGACACATTGCGAGTCGCAAATTGCGAAGCGCTAAATGAAATGTACAACAGTGTGTTTACACTGTTTTGCGATTCCCAATGGGGTCGCAAATTGCGAGGCTCATTAATATTAATGAGCCTCTCGCAATTTGCGAGCCCATTGTGAATGGCAGCCCTCCCAGGGATGGTGGCCTGCTGGGCTCAGCAGACCACCATGTCTGGGACGGCTTTTTAATAAAGCAGCTTTTTTTTTTTAAAGCAGCCCGTTTTCCTTAAAGGAAAATGGAATGCATTTAAAAAAAAAAAAAATGAAACGTTTATGTTTCATTTTTTAAGGGCAGGCAGTGGCCCATGCTGTTTTTGCATGCGCAAACGGGTTCGCAAACCCGTTTGCGCACGCAAAAACGGTCGTACATCTGGCCCTCAGTCTCAGGTTCTGCTCAGGGGAAATCAGGATCCACTTACTGTGACTGTGCTTGAACAGATGCTCCCCATCCATGTTAAGAGAAGAAATCAATGTCTAAAAAGGATTGTTCTTTCAAAATACTTCTCCCACTGTAGCCTCTTGATGGCATTCCTGTCCAGCCTAAGTGATCACTCCTGAAATCCTAGTTTAATTATTGTCCGGAGGGAAGCCAAGCAGAATGGAATTAATCACTGATGGAGCATTCAGACTTTACTAGCATGATTTTATAAAGTTGCATGCCAGATATGGTTGACAACATTCTACCTGCATGCATAATTAAATCAGATGTTTGATAAATTATTATAAAGAAACTATTAGAAAGAACTCTAAATTACCTTGTTAGCATTTTTGTGACCACAATTGTGAAAATTGACCTTTAATCACAACTAGTCCTCTCCATAGACAACTGCCACTTTACCTATTCAGTGAAACAGCTTTTAGTAGCTACTGAATATAGGTATATACATTTCTTTAATATTTAGCATGTCCCACTTTTATACTTTATACACCCACCCTGTTTGCTTTAGGGCACACTCAAGGGTGACTTATAGCATGTAGAAAAGTAGGTTTTTCAACAAGCTAGAGCACCTTCTTTTGGATTTTGCATTAAAGCCATCCAGACCACAGTGGTGTACTGGAACCTTGTTTTTCCAGTCACACATGTGAGTGGTATAAATGTACTTCACAGCACATATGTGGCATATGGCCTTTATACAACTGGTGCACTTCACTTACAAGTTGAATAAACCAAGTGGGTGTGGTCAATTTTACCTCCATTTTTAGACAGTGCAAACACACTGTGGGACTCGTCGAGAATGGCACAGTGCCCACAGAGAAATATGCCTACAAAGCTAGTCGAGACATGCAAAAAGACCTAGAGAGACAACCCAGTAAGGTAATGTTGCTATACCTTATATTGGTCTAGCACATTGCTTATACTATGTGCTAGGAGCACCAGTCCAGGTGGTCTTCACAAGCGCAGCAGGGTGCAACCTTAATCAGCCGATTTCATCAAAAACTGCAAGAGATCTGGCAGAAAGTCCAATATCTTCTAGTTGAAGGTCAGCTTCATAACATGGGCTTGTAGGAAGGTCTGAAGTTTTAAAAAAAATGAAATCAAGAATGAATTTATGAGGATTTGTAAAAGTAGGAATTAGAAGCTACATCTGCTTCACCCTGCATTTGCCATGCCCTTTCTTTCTTAGTTTCCAAACTCTAACCAATCCATACTCAAGGCTTTCCCTGTGGAAGTCGCCAGTTTTCCATCTAAGATTTCTTGGTCTTCTTGCTCTTTACATCATCTCTAGGCACATTTATATCCTCCTTTAGCTGCTTCTGCTCTGACTAAGCTAATTGTTTTCCTCTTTCCCTTCTTTTACCTATCCACCACAGGCTAAACTCTCAGTCTTATAGATATTTGTCATTGGATGGCATTGAACCCTGTCATAATCAATTCTTCAAATACTGAAATTGTATGCTTCCATGCTTTCTCTGGCCTTCCACTACAAACCTCCTCATCTTTTCCTCCTATCATCCTCGCTCCTTCACCACAAATCTAGGAGCACTCTTCATCTTCCACTTAATACTTAATTCTTTTTTTATATTTCACTACCTTAACCACACAGTACCTGGTCATTGATCTGAAATGTACTCTGCTCCCCTCTTATAACTCTTCACTGCGAAAAGCCATATTTACTCACTTGTCAATGGCAATATCAAGTAGTGCAGTAGCCTGCTCATTGGACTCACTATATATGCCTTCTTTCCTATAGATGAAGTCATGAACAATACTACTCAAATTCGGCTCTATTTTGCCCCCTCTTGCTTCCTCTAAGTTGATGGGGTCTCCTTTGCCAGTAATGCTCAACACAGACTCCGTGCCTCAATCCTTCTTGCTGTTCATGGCCTTCCCCTCACCTTTCCACTTCCTTCACCTGCACTGTCCTAACTCGATCGTTGGGATCTGTCAGCCATCAACTACGTCACCATACCCAACCACCTCTTTCTCAGTTTTGCTCATTCTCTCTGTTCCCACCCTCGATCACTGAATTAATCACCCCCTTCTCATCTTCGAGATTGCCACAGAAGTACCTATAACTCTCGTTAAATTCTCAGTTGTCATGCTCAGGGCCGGACTGGCTACCGGGCGTTTTGGTGTGCTGCCAAGCTGGGGGCTGATTTCACTGCGGTGGGGGCTGATTTCGTTGATGGGGACCTGCGTGTGCTTCTAAATAAACAAAGCAAAACGAATGGTTTTAAGCACACGCAGGTCCCCATCAACGAAATCAGCCCCCAGCTTGGCAGCACACCAAAACGCCCGGTAGCCAGTCCGGCCCTGGTCATGCTTCCCACACCTAATTATCAGCGGGTGCCAATCATGAGAAAGGGCTGTTTATGTTTACAGATACATTTTTGTACCAATGTTTTTGTTTACCATCGCCACTTTAACCTCGTATTAAAGGATGCAGACGACTCGGAGTTCTATTTCTCAACACTGCCTGAATATATGCTGCCCACCTGGTCAATATGCTATGGCTGCTTACAAAATAAATGCATTAAATAAAACTCAATATGATGAACTCCAAATAGTATGGCAAGAATGCTCAGGTGCAGACTAAGAATCCACTTTTTGGGGTTTACCCATTTCCACCTTCATCTGCATCAGGAGATAAGTGATTTTACGTGGTGTATCAGTATCATAGATGCGAATTTATCTTTAACTTAACGCCTTGTAATTCAGGAAAATTCAGAAGAGAATGTTTTTTACACTTAGCACTTTCTTAAAAGCACCAGGGCTATTTAGTCAGTTTTGTCGAAGCGCAATTTCCACTCTGAGCGGTAGGCAAGGAATGCTTCTGAAAATCATGAAGTCATTAATAGACTCAATTCATTTGGTTTCGTACTATTTATTTGTCACTTTACTGATTATCAGAGCCACCCGCTTCCTTGTGAGTCTTCCCGTCATAAATAGCTTTCCATTCTTTCTGGTTTTATAGTGAAGTAATAATCGCTCAATTATCACATCATACTACTTGACTAGCCAACACCTCCACAGTCATTAACACCGGGTAATGACTCCATTGTACAATCGAACCTGTGTGAGTTGGAAACATGGAAAAAGCTTTTAAGTCTCTCGAAAATTATATTTTATGACAGGCTAGAGAATACACAATCATAGACACGTTTCTTTTTACTCGAATTTTATGCTTCTTCGATTTTGCCCAACACCACAAGTCATCCTGCACCGTTTACCTTCTACCTTCGTTATTCTTAGATGGTTTGCAAGTTACATAAGGCACAGTTTGGGGAAAATCACAGAAGAATATTGCACCAAAGAGCTTGCATGCATGCCACTAAAGTTATTTAAAAGACAAAGGTCACCTTGTGTTTTTTGTGTGTGCTGACATTGTGCAGCATTTTACCAGCACAGCTGTGACAACGGGAACCCTCTGAGTACCATGTGCGCATCTGCACTTACGTTATTGTGGTGCATGTGGAGTGAGCTATGATGATTGCCAACTAAACCACTAAATGCTATATTAGGAAAAGCGTTTGGACCAGAATGACACCACGTGAGAACTATTTCAAATAACTACTCGACTTGAAAGCTTACATATTTACTAAAATTGGTAAATCCCTGCTACATTTGCAAATAGAGAACATATCCACGAATTTGTAATGGCACGCAGGCATATGCAAATTTTTTCTAGCATTAGATGGTCCAATGCGTAACACTAAAAGGTCTCAGAATGTGTACAGCCATCACTTGTTGGTATCGAGAATTAATGATCAATCTTCGCGTTGTATTACAAAACTTTGTAGAGTTCTGAAAAATGTGACTTCATAATATCTCATAATACATACACACCACAGCTTAAATAGTTTTATGAGAGCCTATTTGAAGCCACCATCGCTGTAATGCAGACAGTTGTACAATATTTCAATTCAGTCAAATTTTGCTAAACTGTAAACAAAAATCAATTCCTATCCTAGATAAATGCTAGGATATTTACAACATAGCCACAGCATGTACTTGCGTTCAGCAAAATGCTTTGTACACGTCTATAAAACACTGATGAACTTTATTGATTTGTACATTTACTTTTCGTATTTCTTTCCTCCCGTTTTTTACTACTTTTCCTCTTCAAGTTCTTGCCATGCATGAAAATGTTCTTAAGTGTCCTACGCCAGGCTGCACAGGACGAGGCCATGTAAATAGCAACAGGAACTCTCACAGAAGGTAAGAACTGTTATTTATTTCGGGCCTGATTCACAGCACTTGTGTGTAAGTTTACAATTGTTTGCTATTCACAAAGGGATTCACGAGTAGTATCTTTAAGAGTGCGGAGTCTCTGCACATAAAAAGACCTATAATTTTACGTGCAGAGACTCCGCACTCGTAATGATACTGTCAAACCCCTTTGTGAATAGCAAACAATTAAACTTACACAAAGTGTAAACTTACCTTTGTGAATCCGACCCTTTCTCTTTGCCTCCCACATTATTGCATTTGTGACAAGTCTATAAATATTTCAAAAACTGCTATAAACTATTTAGGTAGGGAATCTTACAACTACTTTAATAGTTATAACTCACAAAGCACCCGATTCACAAAGATATATTTTTATTTTATTTATTTATTTATGAAGTTTTATAAAGCGCGAACATGACCAAAATTTTGGTGTCAGAGCGCTGTACAACCTAATAAATAGCATCAACTATACAAGGAGCAAAATATATAATATACAGCATGAAAAGATAATACAAAGAGACATAGTGAAAACACCAGCAAAGAAATCAAATTGGCATGGATAGTCGCCTCAGATAGGAAGGAGATTATTCAGTAGTCTCATTTTTTCTTCATTTTTTAAAAGAACGAATGAAGGGATGGTCCTGATCTCTGGGGGAAGAGACTTCCAAATTCTTGGGTCAATTCCAGAGAAAGATCTCTTATAGGTTTTCTTTTTTGAAATTTTTGGGGTTTCAGCAGTAGGTAGCATTTACTACGAGAAGCTCTATTCCTTCCGGATAGAACCAGTTTCTGAGCCAGGTAGCGAGGAGTGTTGTGCTGGATGGCTTTGTATGTCATGCATGCTATTTTTAGGTGGATCCTAGATTCATAATGTAGCCAGTTCAGAGAGTGGAAGGCTGGGGTGATGTGATCATTTTTATTTACGCCTGTGATGAGCCGTGCAGCCTCATGGAGGGTAGCCTTCAGCGGTGCTAGTTTTATTTTCGGTAGGCCAACAAGGGTAGCATTCCCATAGTCAACTTTGGAGATCACAAGAGCCTGAACCGCCATCTTAATATCTGCATTGGGCAGGAAAGGCTTTAGTTTTCTTAAGACGTGGAGATGGAAATTGGCCCCTCTGGTTGTGGAGCTGATGTGATTCATCATGGAGAGGTTGTTGTCTAGTGTTATTCCTAGGGATTTTGCTGAATCAACGATATGTGGGATACAGTTCAAGGCGGTGAGTAGTGGGAGCCAGTCTTTGATGTTATAGGTGGGGTTGGGAGGCGAGATTAATAGGAATTCGGTTTTGAGGGCGTTAAGTTTGAGGTGGTTAAGTGTTAACCAGTGTTGAGTTTTGTTCAAGATGTTATTGAGAGTGCTGATGTCGTTAGGGGAGGTAATCTTCATGTACAATTGCGTATCATCACCGTACATATGGTAGGAGATGTTGGAGTGTTTGAGGATTTCAGTCAGGGGTTCCATGTAAAGATTAAACAGGGTGGGTGAGAGTGAAGAACCTTGGGGAACGCCGATAGTGACCAGTGTCTGATCGGATAAGTCATGATTGATTAGGACTCGTTGAGATGTGTTTTGTAGGATTGAGCAGAACCATTTTAAGACAGTAGCAGAGAGACCCATTTTAAGTTCTAAGAGGTTCAGGAGGGTTTCATGTTTGACTGTGTCAAACGCTGCTGATAGGTCAAGAAGGATTAAAAGACAGGATGCATAATGAACGAGAAAGCGTAAAGCATCGTCGACAATGTGGACCATGGCGGTTTCAGTACTGTGACCTGGTCTGAAACTAGATTGGCAGTGGTCGAGGAGTTGGTGCTGGTCAATGTGATTGCAGAGTTGTTGATGAACACAGTTTTCCAGGAGCTTGGCTAAGGTTGGGATGCTCGAAATTGGGCGAAAATTGTTGGAATCAGAGAGGTTCGCATCTGGTTTTTTAGGATAGGTGTGACTTGTCCACTTTTTAGACAGTCCGGCATGGTGCCTTGCGTAAGAGAGGCGTTGATAATTCTGGTCCATAGGGGTATCAGGAGGTGTGAAGTTTCCTTGAGGAATGTGGAGGGGAGAGGGTCAATGAAATGGTTGGAAAGTTTAGTGGAAGACAGTAGTTTTGAGATGTCAGCGTCCTCAAATGTCTAAAAGATGGACCACGAGGCATTGTTTTTAGGTTTAAGGAGAAGGTTGCTAGGACAAATTTCCTGAGAGGTGGAGGTGCATTGTGACTGGGTTTTAGGCGGTAAACAATTCACAGCAATGCGGAGCTCATTGTCAATTGACTTAGTTTTCTCAGTAAAGAAGGAGGAAAATGTTTGACAATTAGGTAGGGTTGTAGTGTCAGATGTGGAGGCTACGTTTCCCATTAGTTTGTTGTTTCGCCAGTTCAAAGAGTTTTTGGGACAGTTGAAGGCTGTGTCCAGTTGCTGATGGAAAAATGATGATTTGGCACTTCTGATGCACCTATTGTAGTTCCTTCTTTTTTTACGCAACAGTTTAAGGTTTGAAAGAGATGGGGTCTGTCTCCACACTATTTCTGCAAGTCTAAGGGCACGACGCTCCTCGTTAAGGCTACAGTTGAACCAGGTATTAGTTCTTCCTCTCGGGACTCTCTTTAGTCGTTTGGGGGCAATGGAGTCCATGATGTTAGACATAGAGCTAAGGTAGTGCTTAGTGAGGTCTTGAGCATCAACTATATCAGTGGGAGGAGACAAGAGGTTAAGGCTGGTGGCAGATATCATGTCTGTATTAAGATTGAGGGTGTTTCTGATCCAATGTTTAGTTTTCACAGGCTGGCCTTTGTGGATGGTTGCCTTTTCAACAATGGAGAAGGTGATGCAGGGATGATCGGTCCAGTCGCAGGGTAAGATAAACTTAGACCTGAAGTTTAAGGGCCCAATTCACAAAGGGGCAAGAATCTATACACAAGAACAGTGGTGGATGAGTGGCGTGTGTGTAGAGATGGGCGATATGAAGGAGACTGGACACATCCTTCAGTCGTGTTGCAGCACTTGATGTTGTGTAATACAAAGAAGGCGATTACAAATTAGTGTTGAGAAGAATGCTTATGACAAAGGCTTATGCCTGAGGCAGACATGGAGAGCAGGGAAATTTGCTTGAGTAGCATATGCATGAATGTGAGACTGTAGATATGAGGGCCAGAAATATACTTCATTTGTGCTTAGACCAAGATGCTTATCTAAGTGATACGTCAGAATGGCTGTGTCGCGTTGCAAACCAGGATTGAGGATAGAAGTAGTGTGGCATGGTCAGAGAAACTAACTGAGAGAGAAATATGTATGTATTAGGAACAGCCATGTAGTGATGGACCTGCAAAAGGCAAAGTTATTTTATGTTTTCCTAAAGAAGGCCAAATTAATGCCAAACCTTGCATTCAAAATGTGTTGAAGCTTAGGGTTATGATCCAAGCTGGTACTTTAACCAATGGCTGTGTTGGATGTGATAGAGTTGAAGTCTTCTTTGGAGACATGTAGGTCCAGTGGGTGAATTATTGACCCTTGAAGTAGACATTTTTGGGTACAAGATGCCTATACATAATTTGCAGTGTTGGAGACACACAATACTAAGTGCCTGATTTTAGGTTTGATCAAGGGAGCCTGTCCATTGGGATGGCAGAGGACATTACCTCTGCCATTCCGATGGTACTCCATCAGCCAAATTTAGAGATTTCCACCAGCCCAGATGACATCTCCTTAATGCTGGTTCCTTTCATTGTACTCAAAGTTTAGTGGACAGCTGTCATCAGTATTGACAGATACACCAAACTTTATGTATTTTCTTTGTTTTTCAGAAACAAACTCCCAAAACTTGAGTTTGTTTCTGAGAAAAGACTAATGACCCCATAGCCTGGGAGTTTTCTCCCAGATTGTAGGGGGCATTATTGCTTTTTCATGACCCTCACCACCAGGTTTTTCCTGGTACTGAAGCTCAGGAAAAAAACAGACATTACACCGTGCCCCCTCAATTGGGCAGACAGTGTAATGCAGTAGCGGCTCGTGGTGGGAGTGCTGCGGGGAGGTGGGGCGGGGCGGGGGTAGTAAACTACGGCATATGGCCGAACAGAGGTAAGTAAACAAATAAATAAATAAAACAAATTTCGTTGCGCGCGCTGCATCGCATTTGGCAATGCAGCGCGCGCAATGAAATTCGTTTTATTTATTTATTTGTTTACTTACCTCTGTTCGGCTGTATGCCGTAGTTTACTACCCCCCACCCTGCTCCTCCCCCGCCCCACCGCCCCGCAGCACTCCCACCACGAGCCGCTACTGGTGTAATGCCATTCGTCTGACGGGCTGTACTCCGTCAGGTTATCGGAGGAAGTATTCTGTCCTATTGAGGCAACAGTGGCTCCGTTGATGGAATACTTAAAGTCTGCCTGTTACTAAATGAGACAGGTGGAGCGAGGGTTTGATGGGCAGGGTACCCTCTCTGCCAAGCTCCAATCTGGATATAAAGGTGGAGTATGTCTTAACACTATATTCTGGTCCATTCAGACTCCACACAAAACATATTTTATTTCACTGTGATAAAGCGCTTCGGTATAGTCCACATGGGAGCCTACTTTGCAATAGTGGACAGTTCCCAATGTGAAAATCTAAGAAAAGTGAAAAACGCCTATGCGCAATCTTACACAACGCAAAGAAGACTTGAAAAACAATGTGACTTGGGTCTGACGGTAATGTTAGAATTAAATATGACTCTATGACTTTTTAATGAGTTTACAACAGTAGGCATGGGTAAAGCGAGGGCGTGCTCCTCAGGCCACCAAAAATTAGGGAACACAGGTTTCAAAGGTCTTCAGGTCAGGATGTTGGTCTTGCTGGCCTGGGGCTTCATGTTGTTTCTGGCCATCCAATCAATTATTACTATCAAACAGGATCTATGTACTAAATTATCATTGCTTAGTTGTGATTGCAATTATAAGAATGATTTGCATGTCTCCTGGGGTTCAGAGAGGAATGTTCAATCAGGTTGGCAAGTTGCTACATGAAAACACTTAATGAGAAAGACAGATGATTCCAAACGAACGCCTGAAATTATGGGACATACATTTATATTTTCAATGGAAAGAAAGTTTAAACAGTGCATTTACTTGTTTATTTCACTAGTACTATTTGAATATCACCTGCACATAAATAAATGTGTATTTATAAAAGTTCAACATTCCAGCAATTCCTCCACTTTAACATCAATTGTTTTAATGATAAACATATTAATAGGCGATCAAACCAACAAAGAATGTGTCTTCTAAGTTTCTTAAGCAAAAGTCTCAAAGCATGCCCGCCGCACAGGATCATTGAGACTTGTTCACCTCTCAATATATTTGCATCTATCTCAATATTGAAGGCAAATTGGCAAAATAACCGAGTATTGTCTTGTACAGTGTATTTAAGGCCCTTGGAAAAAGGTATTTGTGTAAGCATTGTGTTTCAGAGATGTATATAAAAGTTCAAAACTTTTTATTAAGAAAATCACATAGAATGGCATGAGAGGCAAGAAGAATACTCTTGCCTTTCAACGACTCAAAGAACAGCATTGGTTAAACTCTGAAAAACGTGCTGTAGGAAAGACCTATGATCTCTGTTTCTAGGGGCCTGGTATTAAAACTGCCATGCCATTGTCCAGAGACCAGAGTCACACAAGAAAGTTAAAATCCACTTCTGTACCACTATTCCAACATGCACTATTGTAGATTAAGACATTGTTTCTTCTTACCCGGCCTCTAAGTCCTCTGTTACTGGTGAATTTTTACTGCACTTTTATTTCAGAGGTTGTGAAAATAAACGAAGTGTCACATCTAAAACATGATTATACTTTGCAAATAGTTATGCTTCTTCAATAATCTATACAGCAAATATATCTCATTAGTTTATGACATCAGCCCAAAAATAAATGGCATTCAGAACAAAAATGTGCAATGTGCAATATCTCACCTATACATGCAAAATAAAATATAATTAGAGTTTTGAAGCATGATGGGACTATATGATCCACATTTTCTAGTATACTTCAAAGGCCTTAAAATATACCGAGACTAACCTTATGAAAGGTCTTAGGACACACACCTGTAAACAGCACATGATTAACAAACAAGATTGCAAGATGTTACATTCAAAGGATTAAACCCACCTAGAAAAATGGCTTCTGAGAGAACAGAAATATACAACCTTATAAAAAGCACATTTTACAGCTTATACAACAAAGTTCCATGTTGAGTTATATGCCACTAATTTCCTAGCCACAGTAATAGATGGGCTTTTGACACTGCACCCATTTAAAAGTGGGCAGTTTCGCTTGCAATATGGCACCCTTTCCTTAAATGTTAGCTTGGCACAACTTACATTTTAGATTTAAACATCCAGGGACCCCATCCCGTGGAGCCATAGTGTAATTAAAAGGGGAGGGTACCGTGCGGCCCCCTCTTCTTCAGAGACTTTAAAGGCCCCTGAGACCCCCATCCCTGGCTTTGGCTCAAGTAATCTGTCCCGGGGAGCCTCCCCCTGGGACAGAGTAGTTTCCCTACCAACACTGATGGAGGCAAGGAATCTTATGCTTGCTCCCATCTTGTGGGAGCACTTTTGAAGCTCCCGTCAGCTGGGAATAAACATGCTGTCCCTGCATGCAGCAGCGACTGGGGGATGGGGTCTCAGGGCCCAATAAGGCTTGGGGAGGGGGGCAACGTGGCCTCCCACCCCTTTATCATGACATGCGGTCCCAGGGGATGGGGTCCCTGGAGGTCTAATAAGGTTAGGGGAGTAGACTGTGCGCCCTTCTCACCTTATTTATTGGATTTCGGCCTCAGCAGATGGGGCGACTGGGACTATTAAGGCTTGGGGAGGGTAAGCTTGTTACCCAACTCCCCTACATATATATGTCTTGGCCACAGGGGATGGGGTCCCTGGATCCACTATTGGCTTGGGGAGGGGGGCCAAGGATTCCCCTTCCCCTTACATATATGGTCTGGCCACAAAGGACTGGATCCCCGGGACCACTATTGGCTCCGGGAGGGGAACTGTGAGCACCCTCCCCCTAAAATGCCCTGGGGAATGGGGTCCCTGGGGATGCTTGTGGAGGTGAGCCACACTCCCCATCTACTTAGAAAATATTGTTTTGAAGGATGGGGTACCTGGGGCGCAAAGTGGCTCGGTGGGGTGTCATGCCACCTCCCCTTTAAAAAAAAGTCCCTGCTGTCTGAAGCCAAACCCGACAACACACATGACAAGGGCCGTGCGTGGCGTGGGTTTGGCTGTCTGTGGGGGGTTGGACGCAGAGTCTGTGGCGAACCACTGCTAGGCACGGCCAAAGTCTGTGTGCAGCATGGGGTTGGCTGCCTGCAGGGGGGTTGGATGAAAGGCCTGGCTGCAGGCCAGGCCCTGTGGTCAACCCCTCGCTGGCACTGCCAAAGGCCATGTGTGGTGTGGGGTTGGCTGTCTGCAAGGGGTTGGACGCAAGGCCTGGGTGCAGGCCAAGCACTGAGGTCAACCCACCCTTCACACAGCCAAAGGCCGTGTGCAGCATGGGGTTTGCTGCTTGCTGGGGCGGGTTGGACGCAGGGCTGGCCACAGATCAGGTCCTGTGGTGATACCCCCATGGCACACGGCCAAAGGCCGTGCGCAGCGTGTGCTTGGCTGCCTGCAGGGGGGGTTTTGGAAGCGGGGCTTGGCTGCAGGTTGGCTTTACGTATGAGAACAACATATTACGTTATGTTACAAAAACTAAAAATTCACAGAAAAAAACAAAGGTTAAAGTTACGTTATAGTTATTTGAGAATTTCAGTGACAATCTAACATTTTAAACATACAAAACCACTGAAATTCACGAGTTATAGTGAGCTCTAGTGACTATAACATGTGCTCTAACGTAACTACAACTCGCACCCTTGCCATGCACTGCTGATAACTCGACATATTACATCACTCATGACATCTTCTAAGACATCATTAATAATATTACTGCAACATTTGCAATGAAATTATTGATGTGAAAACTGTGCATGGCAGAGGCTGGGTTGTCTTGGGAAAATGTCCCAATCCTAAATAAATTCATATTGAGTGTTAACGATCCATTAAAGGTAGGTGAACGACTAAAGGCTCGAATCTGGGTCAAACTATTTGTCTGGCTCTGGATCAGCCTGAGGTAATCTAGGACTCTTGTGCCAAGCGCTGATCCTTCTTGAGATTTATACCTCTCCTTCATACCCTCACTCTGGATTCATTTCCGCAGGTCTCTTTGGAGGAGTTACGGGCAGTGTGTTCCAAGATCAAATCAGGCTCCCCTTCCGATCCTCTCAAACCTGACCAGTTTATGAGATCACTACCTTTGCTCTTGTCACCTCTAAGACAGGTTATTAATAACTCTCTGTCTAGTGCAACTGTCCCTAATTCCTGGAAGCGAGCAAAGGTGATTCCTTTGCTTAAGAAGCCTGCTATGGACATTGCTAAATTGGAAAATTATCGTCCGATCTCCCTCCTCCCATGGATTGCCAAGATTACTGAGACTTACGTCCATTCCATTCTCGCCAGATTTCTGGAAGAAAACAGCTGTCTGGACATCTCTCAGAATGGCTTTTGCTCAGGTCATAGTACGGAGTCTGCTCTCTTGGCTGTTACTGAACAACTTAGGTATCGCACTGGATGAGGGACATACGTCGGCGCTGGTTTTGTTAGATCTCAGCGCCGCATTCGACACGGTCTCTCATCAGATTTTGTTACGTAGGTTACAAGAAGCAGGTGTGGTGGGCTCAGCTTTGACCTGGTGTGCTTCCTTTCTTTCAAATAGGACCTTTCAGGTTATAGCCCCCCCGTTCGCCTCTACGTCTCATGCCAATAAGCAAGGGGTCCCGCAAGCCTCCGTATTGAGCCCTTTGCTGATGACTCACAGCTAGTGGTAGCCCTCTCCGACAGCTCTGGGAGTGCAGCACTTAAGTTTCGGGAAGATCTCACGGCTGTTGCAGAGTGGATGACTGACAATTGTCTCCAATTGAACTCCAGCAAGTCAAAGGTCCTGCTGGTGGGCAACCATCAAGAGCTATGGGGGGGACGGGTGTTGTCCAGCCATATTGGGTTGTGCACCTATTCCTAAGCAGGTAGTGAAAGATCTTGGAGTCTGGGTAGATTCTGGTCTCAGTTTTCAGCACCAAACCAAAAAAGGTGCGGGGACCTGTTTTGGCATACTTAGGGGGCTTAAACCGCTGCTCGGGTTCTTTGACCCACCAGTTAGGCAAATGATCATCCAGGCCTCCATCCTATCAAGACTGGACTATGCCAATGCACTGTATCTAGGGGTGAATAAGATCGAAACCCTGAGACTTCAGCGAGTCCAAAACGCGGCGGCTAGAACCCTGCTGGGCCTCCCCAGAACCTGCCCCACCTCTATGGCTATCCGTCGGCTGCACTGGCTTCCTGTTGCCAACTGAGTGGAATTTAAGGTCCTCTGTACGGCATTTAAAATCCTTAAACTCTCCTTTCCGGCCATCCTGACCAATCTGCTGTCACCTTACCACCCTACGCGCCAGCTCCGCTCTACTGGACAACATCTGGCGACGGTGCCTCGTATGAGGAGGGTACGGTCGGGCGGACGCTCTTTCCGTCTTCTGGCTGCCAAGCTCTGGAATTCCCTACCATACTCCATTCGCGCCATGGAGAATTACTTGGCCTTCCGTAAAGCCATTAAAACCCATCTCTTCCCTGTAGCCTAATGTTCTCTCTGACTTCCAGCCTCTGTGTTCTGCTTCAGCACTGGGTCGCCTCTTTGCTGGGGCAGCTGTGCGCTATACAAGACATATTAACATAACATAACATAACTCTCTCATCACTGTGCACGCCAACCCCCATCAGTTGTAGTGGAGAAGGGGCTAGCCAGCACCCCAGGCATTTGTATTTTGATTACTCTGTAAACAAGATGCATAAAAAGCCTGTGGCACTGGCCAGACCCTCCTCCAGTGCACCTGTGAGTGGTGGGGTATAGGTGCACTCAGATGTGGTGCCATTGCAAAAAAAATAGTACTGCAGCCTGTTCAAGCTGTACTATTCAACTATGTAGAATGCTTCGCTGTGGTTGCTCAACTTCTTGTTTTGCAGCACACATATCAAGATTTGTGGCACAAATGCTGCTGCCTGCCTGTGCTGATAAAAATGTGTACTGGAGTGTGTAAGAAACTGGGTTACTGGTTGGGGGGTGTAAACCCTACTGAAGCAGCAACCACAATCCTGGTCAAGGTGAAGTTACAAACAAACCGCAAACTAACCCATGCTCAACCCTCTGGTAGCTTGGCACAAAGCAGTCAGGCTTAACTTAGAGGCATTGTGTGTGAAGTATTTTTGCAGCACTTCAAACAGTAATAAAGCGAAAACACAACACAAGAAAAAATCCGAAACCAATTTAGAAAAATAGAGTAGATTTAAAGACCAAAAGGACTAAAATCCAATCAGTAGAACCGGAGATATGGTATTTTAAAGATTTAAGTGAAAATAGCTCCAAAAAATCCCAAAGCTCCAACTGTGGACATTTGGTCGCTCTAGACCAGTAAATAGTCACAAGTTTAGGTCAACCATAATTGAGCGCAGGCTGGCTACAGGGACCCAATTTGTCCTGCTGAAGAAGAGAACCTTAAGTCCTGTTTATGGGGAGTTGCGGAGTCCCGCGTCGAGGACGCAGATGAGGCGATGTAAGGTTGGTCGGAGATGCATCATGCAGCATTGGCTCCGAGAAGCTGCGAGGTCCTGCATCATTGTCAAGAAGGCTGTTGATGAGGGTTCTTGTGTTGCAAAGTCCTGCATGGAGGATGCGTCAAGCACCGGCTGCTTCCAATTAAGCTGCGGGGTTTGCAATGCGGAGTTGTGCGTCGTCATTAAAGCTGCCGTTGATGAGAGGCTTGTGATGCCAGGGCCTGCGTCAGGAATGCATCGCACAGCAGCACTTCTGATGGGACTGCAGGCTGTGAGGGCGATGCAAAGTCCTTGAGCCAGGAAAGTCAATGCGACAGAGGCGCTGCATCAGTTTTGTTTGGGGTTGCTCCATGCAGCAGAGGAGATGTGCCGGTACTGCTGGGTCCATAGGTGGGCTGGCCGAGCAACTTCAGGCCCACTTCCAAGGGCCCAGGACTGGAGTGGCACCACTTGGCAGGGTAAGACTCACAGATGGCAGAGTCCAAGTTCTGGGTTCAAGGTTGTGGGAAGCCTATTATGTCCTTGAGGTTTCTGATCAGGAGGCCAGCTAACTAGCCCTTAGAGTTACTCTAGGGTCCTGGGTTTAGAGATGCAGATCCAGTCTTTCTCACCCAGTCAAGAGGGCAGCAGGACAGCAATTCATCACAACTGGGCAGCAGTCTTTCAGAGCAACAGAACAGCAGAGTTGCAGTCCTTTCAGTAGCACAGCAGTCCTTCTTCCTGATAGAGTACACAGGTCCAGACGTGAACTGAGGAGTTAGTGTATGAGTTGCAATATTTATTCCTAGTGTCCACTTTGAAATGGGGGAGGCATCCTGAGGATTCCACCCCCAGAGGTGCTTGCAATTTCCTGCTTCCGTGGCCCAAGATTGTCTACGGTCACAATAGACTAGTGTCAAGCTCTTTTGTGAGAGTGATCAGTTAGGGCCTTTGTGGAGTGCAAGTGTGGTAGATGACTGCTACTCCCCTTTGTTAACTCAGAGTGGACCATGCTGCAAACACCCAGCTTCCCTTTGTCTGTCTGGGAGCAATACACAAAGACCAACTGCCAACTACACCTAGTCATGTGACCCAGTGTCCAGGCAGCAGACACCAAATGGTTGAGACCAGAAAATGCCATCTTTCTAAAAAATAATGAAACACAAAAGGACAACTCAATATTCCCTTGTGTGCTTGGGTATTAGAAATCAGGTATGTAATAATGCCAAAAAGGGATTAGTTAAAAAAGAAAAAAATTAACATATAAATGTATTAGCCATTTGGAATGTCTAAGCATGACACCATAACTGAACTGAACTGAAATGAAGGTTATACACTCAATTCTTAAAGAAAATACATTTCAGAGTGCAAGTGTATGTCGTTATATCAAATTTGTATTGAAATTCAAAATCATAAGTATAGGGGTTCAAAAAATCAATCTCCACAGACATTGACAGTGAACACTGCAATGCGTTTCTACATTAGCATCCCATTTGTTAGGGAGAGGTGTGGCGCAGCGGCCATGGCTTCCAACTCCAGAGCACAGGGCTCACGGTTCGATCGCCAGCTGCAGCTCAGCTCAGCACCATGTGACTCTGGGCAATAGCTCACTTAATCTCCTCAATAGCCCCTAGTGCCTTGAGACCCTTAGGGGTGAGTAGTTCGCGCTTTACAAATACCAGATTTGGATTTAGATTTAGATTTCATGGTAAAGCCCACTTTCCAAATATACAACAAGAGTCTGTCTCTCACAGAAGGACTAGACTTAGAAAATAAATTTAACAATGACTCAAAAGAAAGTTGGTTTAAGCATCGATGTTTCAGTCTCGTTTGTTGTGCATCTGTGATACCATCTTCAGGACTGTGTAATTGTATGAAGATTAAAGACCCCCTGGTAGGTCAGTGAACTAGTGACTCCAATTTGTCAAATGCCACTTGTCAAGGGATCAGGCAATGTAGAGGTACCATGCGATTAACATGTGGTCCTACTACAATTTATGAGGTAGATTCATCAGTCAGAAATTCAGCATTTATGTACCCCAATGATGCATTTCTGTGCTTGGACTCGTTAAAGTAGTTTTCACGGAGCCGAGGAAAAGCTGTCAGTCTCAATCAGTAGTCAACAACAGGAGCCTAACCCAACTTTCTTTTTAGTCATTGTTAGTCATTTGCCCTACGCCAAATGCTCATAAATATGCTCCTAAGTTGTTTTTCTATGCAATTAATGTGAACCCTTGCTCATATATCATGGGGGTGACTGTTGCAGTGCAAGAGAGCAGTGAGAAGAGAGAACCTGAGTTATGAGTCTACACAGTCGTTCTTTCTGGGAAATATATGATGCTGTGGCCTGTAGTGGGGTATGACTGGACTATGGGCAGATATGAATACCGGGGGTCAGTGTACTGGTTACTGCTGTGAATTGAGAAGAACTCGGCTGTGTGACTGTGACAGGTGATTGGAGTAGAGTACAGATGACTAAACAGAGGGGCATATTTATGGGGCTTTGGCATAGGGCAGTGCAGCAAGTCACTTTGCGCTGCCCTACGTCAAAGTGAAAGGGCAGGAATGCCCCGTATTTACCCAGTATAGTGCATTCCTGTCATTTCCCCCTGCACTGGTGCAGTTTTGGCAGCCTAGAGCCAATGCAGGTACCCTTGCACCATGGTGCAAGGGTGCCTGTGTTGTCAGCAGGACTGTTTAAGTGTAGGAAGGGGCACCTTGCTGCACAAAAACAATCCATTGAGGTGTGTTCCTTTTTCTATATGTGCTGCAGAATGTAGCACACATAGCAAGTGGAATAAACAAGGAGAAATAAAGTTATTTCTCCTCGTTACGCCGCACCTTGGGAGGCATAAGGGATTAGTGCATCCCCAGGTTTACATGGTCTTGTAAATCTAGAGAAGCATCAAAATCCATGAGTGTTGCATGGGAACATCCACTGCAATGCCCATGGAATGCCTCCCTAGCGCAGAGTTAGGCAATGCAGCAATTTGCGCTGCTTTGCCTTACTCCATATCTATGATGCCATTCAGAGCCACGCAAAGTGGCTTTGCATTGCCTCATAGATATGATTTAATGGTTTGCCCTGCCACAGCATCACAAAACATTATGCTACGGCAGCACAATTGGCTCAAAAATATGCCCCTGAGTTCGGGAGGCAAAATTGAGAATTATCTCAGTGTGAGCAGGAAGTGAAGTATAAGGGGGCAAGGGCAATAGGGAAGCTATTTCAATGGCCTTGTTTGCTTTCGACAGCAGAACTTATTAGCGTCCACATAGAGCATGCTTCTCCAATGAGTAGCTCGTGAGCTACTGGTAGCTTTCCAGTTACCTGTAAGTAGCTCTACTGGGTGCAACCCAGTGAATTGAATTAGAAACTTTTGCTTGGTTGAATTAATATATCTATACCAAAGTTAAAAAGCATGTATTTGAGATAAAACTGGGAGTATTTTCAGAATTTGTGCAGATGCTATAATTCGAATCATTGTGGTCCTAGATCACACTCTGGACAGGGGCAAATAACTCTATTAACAACTAATTTCTCTTGAATGTGTGTTTTCTTCAAATGCTTTTATTCTTCTCAATAACATCCATTGCATTGTGTTGATGATGCAAATATCATCTGTTATCTCTCTAATCAATCAAATAATTCATCCAATCGTCTTTGAAATGGTTCCCAATCCATTTCAAACAAACTGTCCTTCATCAGGGGAATATCCATAATGTAAAAATATGCCCACTAACAAATAAAAAAGCCTCAAAAAGGCATGCAATTAGTTATCAGGAGGCAAGTGAAAAAGAATGAAATATTAACCGGTCGAAAATGTGGTTTTAAGGTAACCCGAAATAACCAAACAGATACTTTCTAATTCAAATGTGTAGATTATGGGGCCGATTACGATGTCAGTCGGTAAGCCTCCGACCGCTCGGCGGAGTATTACCGACCGACATGGTAGGTTTACAGTCCGACTGCAGAATTACAATGTAGTTCAACCTGTACATGAGAAAATTCTATCACACACAAGCAACTGCTGCCTTAGAAGTTCTCCCAAGGAACTCTGGGCTTCTTATTGGGTCAGGCTGTCGTGTTTTACCTCTGCCATATCCTGCAAGATGGGGGTATCCAAAGATATTGGAGTAGACGCCTCACTCACTTATCGTGACATGCTTCATCATTGGCGCCTATCCACACCCTGGTGAGATGATACTACCCGGGCGGACTCAAACGTAGATGGAATGGGAGTTCCTAGATAAAGCAAAACTGGACAAGCAGGAAGCCAGATGAGTGATATTTTAAAAATACCTCAAGGTATACCCAAAGGCTTTGCTTTATTCTGAGGGTACCTGGGGTATGGAACAAAAATGTGAATTTGCTGGGTTTTACTGAATTCAATCATTCAGTTGTACCCCTGTTGCTGTGCCAACATGTTTCGGCCCTCTTAAGGAGCCCACGCGGGTCTGGGGCCTTCGTCAGGGCTATATTTAGTGTATCCCTGCTTTTTTATTGTGCACGCACACCATGCACATACGTGAGCCCAATGCTCTAACCTGTCTTGGTTTTTACTTCAGTGAATTTTCTATGAAAGGAAAGAGACAGAGAAACCAATATTACTTCTCTCACCCATCCTGACTTTTTACTTACATCTCATACATTCTTAATGTCTGACCGTTTTATAGTGTTTTACACATATCTTAGATTAGTGATTGACTATCTGGCAACAATATTTCTTGTGAATTTCTCTTTAAAATCGGTGAAATTTTGTGATCCCGTGACATTTTTCATTACTGTGGTCTGTGATATAATTCTATGCGACTTTGTGTTCTAATTTATGGTGAACTATATGATATGTCCAGATTCATTCTTATGGGTGGTGGTTTGTTTGTACCGTTCATGTTGTATGCATTCCTCTCTGCACCACCTCCATGTTGTGTCAATCATACTTAGCCACACTAGCGCTTACCCACTGGTATTACTTTTCCAAGGGCATGCGGTTCAGGCGGGAGGTGCCGTCTTGTAGTCAAACACTTCAAGAGAGAGAACAGGTGTGTTAAAAACGTGGCGGGTTTTTTAACCCGACGGTATGCATACATGGTGTTTTGTTTTGCTCGAAGTTTATTGTTTAAATCCCATTTTATTTGTTTCTCGTTGGTAGCTTACTGTCTCTTTTATTAGTAAATCAGCTCCTGGCGGAGCTCTCAAATGATAACATTACGGCAATTCACCTTACCCTTTATTGTCGTGCTTTGATGCAGTTAAAAATCAGGGGTTAACAGAAGAGGTAAATGTCGCTCTTCCCCCTATACGGCAAATATACGGGCTGCTGGTCCAGTGACATACAGGCTTTTCACCCTCACACTGGGGACCGGCGGTGTACCAGAAGAACACCTGCCTTGTCCCCCCACACATACTCATGCCGTTACTTACTTCGTCTAAGATTTTGGCACCGCTGGATTACCTCTGTGATTCCGCTCAGACCGCCGCCAAGTGATGGGTTTGGCGGTGTGGGTCTGTTCTTAAAGCGCTGATGCGCTGCTCGTTAATGTGTCATTCGGCCGCGTCTGTGTTTTCCCACTGAATGTTGGGAAATGGAGTTTCGGAATCGGAAGAGAAGGAGTTCCAAGGACGGAACTTCGATTTTTACTGTTTGTGAGCATTTTACTATGATATCTGGATTCCCAAATACGATCTCTCATTGTGCTCGTAAACATTTGTTCGCAAACTGTGTTTTCTATTGTTAGGTTTGCGGTTCATTTCATATTTCTACATTTGTAGGGGTCTAGTAGATCCTTCCTCGTGGTTAATAAAGTTTTGCTCATGGACAATTTATGAAAAACACTTGAATAGAATATTGATAATTTAGGGATGTTTGTGAACGTGTCAGAAAGACCAGAACTTCCCTCTTTCATTAAGCATGTTGTGAGGGATCGTATTCATTCTTATTTCTACCCCTAGATATATGTATTTAGACATACATCCGAACCCTAGTCCACACGCTAGGGTATTTTATTTTACTTTATGTTTTTTTCAGTGGTAGATGGCTGTGTACTCGCAGTTGGGGAACTAAACCAATGGTGTATGTGTGTCGTATGTCGCAGTGTTGGGTCAATACAACCTACTTGACACTATGCATATGGTAGATGTTATTTCTGGTTTGCATTGGATACCTCTTCTTAGTAGGATTTTTATGCCAAGGCGGTCCATGGTATTTCTTCATTCAGTCCCCTTGTAGTGCTAGATAGGCGGTAAATCCATCTTTGTTCTAGCTTTAGTAGTTGTTTATCATTTATGGTCGCAGGTAATTTCTCAATCACGGTCCATGTGAAATCGTTCTCTGTATGACCAGTCATTTGGAAATGGCGCATCAATTTCATGATAGTTTTTTCACACCGAAACATGCTTCCATGTTCGTTTATGCGTGTTTTATTTCTACGTGTGGTCATGCCTATATATCTTAACTGGCATTTGCATGTGATGACGTACACGACATTGCTGCTGTTACAATTGGTATGTTTCTTGAATACCCATGGGGTTCTGAGTCCCAGATCGACTTCTTTGCTTGACTTTGTTTAAGGGCAAACGTTGAAATTCCCACACGGGTAATGTCCTACTACTTCAGGTAGCTTCCACATTGTTTGTAATGTACGTTCTTCTTCGGTACCCTGTCGGGGTCGAGTGTGTACTACAGAGTTCATGAGAAAATTCTGTCTGTGTGCTTATTGAACATGTGGTTGTGTCAGTTATTTGTATGATGCATTGGATTATTGACAATAAAAAGTGCCATTATGAGACGCGATTACATGTGTGTAACCATGGTTACTTATAAAAAGGAGTCAAGGCCACTGTCACCCGAGTCCGTTGTGTATACGCCATACATAACCCTCTGTTACTATCACAAACAAACTCCCAAAAAGATTGTGATCACAGGAATGTTCTCGCTCATGCAAGTGCTCACCCGTCTAGGCTGTCTAACTTATCACTTAAACTTTGCGGTGAAAAAAGCTCTTACATTCATGTAGTGAGCGGTGGACGCCATGTAATGCACCTGTGTTTCAAGAAATTTGTCACGTGGTGCTCATGTTACATTTCTCGATGTCAATCATGGTTCAAACCGCAAAATTCCAGTATCTTCTAAAAGAGGGGGCAGCATTACCTCCATAAATGTTCGTTAAACTGGTTAACAGAAAGAAATCTGAATTCAAAGTAAAATACCAATCTTTAAAGCAAAAGTCCTTTGAGCAAGAAAAAGAGAGTGACCATCCTTAAACATGTTCTAAATGAATGTGTTGACATAAAAATATTCACTCATCCAGAGAATGTTCAAAATGTTTTTAAAAACTATATAAACATAAACTGATATCATACATTCCATCAGAAGCTATTGATAATTTAATATCATAATATCAATATTATTTTATGATGTAAAAATAAACCTGCTAAGTAACATAATGATAAGTCAATGTTTAAATTGTAACTCTGATCCTCCTTAGGGTAATAGTTTATCAACATTAACAGAGTGTCAAGCAAAATGTAACTCAATGTAAAAGTGTAACACTGATCTTTCTTAGGGCAATAGTTTATCAACATTAATAGAGTCTCAAGTAAAATGTAACTCAATGTGGAAGTAACCAGCCATAAGAAATAGAAAATAAAAATAAAACAAGACAAATGTGATGGTTCGGCCTTTAGGTATTTACTGATCAAAGTATATGATCATGAGGTATCCAAAAAGCATGACATATCCACACGATCATTAAGACCCTTGGGGTGAAGGATATCCAGTCTTTTAATCCAATACAGTTATCTCTATAACAATCTTTTCCGAAGATCAAATTCAGGATTATACATTAAGTACTCAATCACTTGAAACTTGAGTTGAGAGAGGTTATGATTGAATTTGTTGAAGTGTCATGCTATTGCAGAACTGTCAGAATGATGACGAATGTTACTTTTGTGTTTGGTGATATGTAGTTTGATCTTTCTCTCAATCCACCCTACAAATAGTAGCCCGCAAGGACAATTCAAGGAATATACACAAATATTGGTATTACACTCACTTTGCTGTTTCAGCCTGATTGAAGTCCCGTTTTGTGGATGGTAAAGTGTTGGGCCAGTGCTCACATTATTGCAGAGTAGCAAAAGCATGGTGATTCAGCAAATCATTAGGAACAGATGGGATATACTCCAAGTTGAACCTTATTTTGGAACAGTATTCAATGATCCACCATTATTTGCTTATAAGCACACACGGAATTTGAAAGAACTCATCACTCATAAAAACACCACTGGAATAACCACAATATGACCGGGGACTTTCCCTTGCCATAATTGTGCACATTGTAATAATGCTATTAGAGGCCCAACACTTTACCATCCACAAAAAAGGATTTCAATCAGGCTGCAACAGCAAAGTGATTATAATACCAATATTTGTGTACATTCCTTGAAATGCCCTTGCAGGCTACTAAACTTAGGGATGACTGAAAAAAAAGGTCAAACTACATATCACCGAACACAGAAGTAGCATTTGTCATCATTCCAACAGGTCTGCAATAGCGGTACACTTCAATAACTTCAATCATAAAATCTCTCAACTCAAATTTCAAGTCATTGAGTACTTAATGTATAATCCTGAATATGATCTACAGAAAAGATATTTACAGAGAGAAACGTATTGGCTTAAACAACTGGATATCCTTCACCCCATTGTCCTAATGATCCTGTGGAAATGTCATGCTTTTTGGATGATAGATAATGCCTCATGAACATATACTTTAGCGAGCAAACACCTAAAGAGCAAGCCATCACATTTGTCTCATTTTATTTGTATTTTTTATTTTCCCATTCTTATGAATTGTTACTTTCTCATTGAGCTTCATTGCGCTTAACACTCTGTTAATGTTGATTAGCTATTGCCATAAGGTAGATCAGTGCTACATTGAAACATTAACTTATTGTTATGTTACTCATCAGGTTTATTTTTACATCATAAAATAATATTGACATTTAGATATTAATATCCTGTGATGGAATGTATGTTAGCAGTTTATGTTTATACAGTTTTTTAGAAAGTATTTTGAACATTCTCCAGACGAGTGAATATTTTTATGCCAATACATTAATTTAGAACATGTTTAAAGATGGCAACTCTCTTTTTCGTGTTCAAAGGACATATTTGTTTGAAAGATTAGTGATTTCCATTTATTTCAGGTTTCTTTCCATTGAACCAGTTGAACTAACATTTACAGTGGTAATGCTGCCCCTTCTTATGGAAATGTTTGGAATTTTGGGGTTTGAACCATGATTGACATCAAGAATGCAATGTGTGCACCACATGATGCATTTCTTGAAACATAAGTGCATCACACAGAACCACCGTTCATTGTAAAGAATGTGAGAGCTTTTTTACTGCAAAGTTTAAGAGATTTGTTAGACATGCAGGACGGGTGAGCACTTGCATGAGCGAGTACATTCCTGTGATCACAATCTTGTCAGGAGTTTGTGAGAATAACACACCATTGTTAGAAATTGGGTTTCTGGTTGGCAGAGGTAGGCACCCTGTCCAAGCAGGAACCACAATCCTAGTCAGGGTAAGTCAGATATACACCATACATGAACCTGTGCTCACCCTCTGGTATTTTGCCACAGAGCTGGCAGGCTTAACTTAAGCTGCAATGTGTAAATTATTTATGCAACACTTCAAACAATAACACAGTGAAAATACTACAAATATACTCCAGATCAGTTTACAAAATTAGAGTATGATTTTGTAAATAAAACAAGACCAAACCGATAAACATTCAATAAGTAGAAGTCAGGATGGGAATTTTTAAAGATTAAAAGTGAAAAATAGCGCTTAGAAGCAAAAAGCGTTATGGGGTTTTTTGGTCACGCTGGACGGGGGGCAAAGTCAAAAGTTCAGGCAGACTGCAATGGAGTGCGGACCGGAAACAGGAGCCACACAAGGCCCGCTGAACAAAAGTACCTTGATTCTGGTCACAACAGCAAGATGCAGGGTACAGTCGAGTGATGCGTCGGTGTAGATCCCGCAGTCAAGATGATGCATCGAAGCTCTCCACACAACGATAGTGATGCGCCGATTCTGAAGACGAAGCACCAGTTCTGAGATGCATTGGTGCTGAAACTGATGTGCCGGGTTTCTCCACGCAGTTGAGGGGATGTTTTGATTGTCTCTCTGCAGTGGCAGCGATGCAGTGGCTCCAATGCGTCGGTTTCAATGGCGATGCGCTGGCTCCAAGTGTGATGCACCGGTTCTGTTCCCGCAACAGCAGCGATGCATTCTACTCACATCGCAGGGGATGTATGGGTTGCACTGGAAAAAGGACCTGGACCCACTTCCAATGGAACACGCACAGGAGGAGGGGGTAAAACTTTGATATTCCTGAGTCTTAAAACAGGAGGCAAGCCAGCATGCCCTTGGAGATCACTCTGGGTTGAAGCATGCATCCAGTTCTTCCTCAGTAGGGCAGAGGGTAGCAGACATGAGGGCAGTGAAGCGGAAAAGCAGTTCATTCAGAGCAGCAGTCCAGCAAAGTGTCAGTCCTTGTTGCAACACAGCAGTTCGCTTTCAAATATGTGAGTTCAGAATACCAGTTGTACAAAAACCTACTGTGTTTGATTTAATAGTCTATAATGTTGCTGTATAATAATATGGACAATATAAAGGGATTACATGACAAATGTCTTGCCTCTTAGTTCACTAATGATTCATGTTTAATGATGATCACTTTTAATAAGTACTTCTCAGTGCAGTGCTACAATGATACATATTAATATCAAAGCTTCCACATGTTAAAAACGACACTTTTTTGGATTTTGGAGGAATTTATCATATTTTACGTGATGTTTATTGCATGATTTACATGGCAAACATTTTCAGGGCTCAGTTTGTGCACGGGCTCTAAGAGCAGCACCAGACCCTTGGCTCGGGTCTGGCTCGGCTCTCCCTGTTAATGTTGGCTCGCCCACCTCTATACCTCTTTGCTATTGGCTTTCATATGTGAGAAATCAGGGAATGCTCTGGGGGGAGGGTTTCGGAAGGTTTGTCTGAGAGCAAACAGCCATCATCTGAGTTCCCAAACTGTGATGTAGCTTACAGCAGCACAGAGGAAGGAAACGGTACTGACAGGTCCCGGGCCATAACGCAAGTCCCTAAAGCCTGCATCTCAGGCAGGGCCGGACTGGCCGTAGAGGGCACTGGGCGTTTCCCCTGTGGGCCGGTTTTGGGCCCCTGGGGGCCGGTTTTGTTACCGGGGGGCCGCAATATCGGCCTCCTGTAACAAAATCGGCCGAAACTGGCCCTAGCAAACAGCTTGGCCCTCCCGCCCCAGGGGGGCTGGTCGAGCTGTTTGCCAGGGCTGGTTTCGGTTCCCAGTCCGGCCCTGATCTCAGGGGGCCGCCAAAGTTTCAGGGGGCAACCAGCCCCTTCAGGGGACTCCATTCAGACAAGGCAAATGCATTTCTGTGAGCCTAAGAGGCCTCTCTTCACGTTCTGCAAGTGGCCCCCATCATTTTGCGTTACGCCACAGGACAGGCCAGTTTGAAGTAAAAGGCTATGTTATGATAAGAGCACTTTGAACTCTTGGCTGTTTATTGTTGGCCACCGTGGCAGCTGCATCAAAATCCTGTTTAATGCAGTGGCCTGCGAAGAGGGCGATGTCACTGGGTATGTGGCACAGAATGGGGAGTGTGTTACGCAAGCAGGACTGAAAGGTGAAAATAATGTGAAATAATCATATAGAGCTCGACCTATTTAGCTAATCTTTTTTCCTTTTTACCGAACATGCTTCTCCTATTTGTCATACATATTACAGCAAAAAAATGTATTCAAGCAGGCCCCCCGATGTTCATCAGCGATATCATTGTGCATGTCAAATGCAATTAGAGACACCATCGCTCATTTAATGACGTGCTGCGTTCTGTGCCACGCGGTACGGCATGAGAGGCAATCACTTCACGTGGGTATGCTCTGCGCATTATCGGAGGAGAGTGGACGCGACCTATATCTCACCACTGCCCTTGAGACTTATCGATCTCTGCTGTCTGGGCACTCTCAGAGCCTTCACCTTGTCTTCCTCCATGCCCCCCTTCTCGCAGAGACGACAAAGAGCGCCAAGATTATGCAAGCCCTCGGCAGACTGTCGAGAACAGCCTCCCTGCTTTCAGGTCACACACTGTGCTTTCAAGAGCTCGCCAGCAGTGCCACCTACTGGTCAAGGACCATTAGTTCATGCATTTCCAAATGTAAAAGATTCACAGTAAAAGCTGGTAACATTTAGACAATGAAGATCGGTTTCGCAGATACAAGCACCTAAGGTAACCCACGGTAAATACACATTATAACTAGTGCGAAAGACAATGCAAAACAATTTTGCAGGATTTATCTGCTTCCAGAAAATGGAAACGTGGAAACAAGTGTTACACCTGTCCAGTTTGCAGAAATAATGGTTTCTCAATGGGCAGTTTAATGATAAAATAGACTGATTGCCCAACATGTGTGACATATTTTTATTATCATTCGATGTGTATGTGTCAAATAGGTTTTAACAAAGAGATGGCAGTCTATGACCAAGCAATTATCTAAAGTGAGCAATCAGATGTTGCACTGCTTGTGCTACTCAGGCAGATAAAAAATGGACAAATTAGATCACCCTCAAACGTACTCCCACCAAAGTCGCACTGGAAAATAGGAGAAAATGTAGGTTCTCGTCGTGTTAGTTTTTATACAGGGCAGAAGCAATAACCATTAGCTCGTTTCCCTACTGCAGAGGCAGAAGGCATTGTGAAAATGGTTGCATCCTGTTATTATTTTGCACTAGGGCAAAGTTTCTATAATATGTCCCCAGGTTGGCGTTGGCAGTGATAGTTCACAAGCCTTCGGTTCAATGACTGTCTTTCGGTTCCAAGGTCTACTGATCTATCAGATGGGATGCAAACCGAGCTTGGAATGATGTTTTGTTCTTTTTAAGCCGTTTTTTTCACATTTGTGGTGATGTAGTGGTGGTACTTTATATGTAAGCTGAAACTTCAAATACATTTCAAGTGAACATGAAACCAATGGAGTGCGCACTGTTGGTAACTGTAAAAAGATCACCGACAAGGAATAATGCCATTGGTTCGCTCCTGGAGGAAGGACTTTGTGCTAAGTCCTTTACAGTGTTGGGGGATTTTAATTTTCACTTGGAAGAACCCACTGATCCTGACAATATGAGGCTGAAACTGGTTATGAGTGGGGGATCTTGAGCAGCTGGTGGTCGGACCTACACATGTAGCAGGTCATACATTGGATGGAATTTTTACCAATAACTCATGTCTTTCCTTCTCTGAGACCCTGCCTCTTACTTGGACTGATCATGCTGCCATTTTATTTGCTCTATCTCGGACGCCTCACTATCAATTTAAACCAGAGTCCAGGGCCAAACTAACTATCAGGGCCTGGAATACCGCCAACAATCCCGCGTTAGGGAATCTCTTGAAAGATACAGCTCCCCTCCTTCCGGCTGGAGCAGAGGAGGCTGCGGCTGTTTACGCCGGATGGATTGACGCTGCGTGCAGTAAATTTGTCCCGACTAAACAGTATTCCCCTAAGCGGGTTTCCCCCTCAGCCCTTTGGTTCTCTGATAACCTTCAAGAGAAAAAAACTGACTGTAAGAGGTTGGAACGAGCCTGGAGAAAAGGCTATAGTGCCAGTGACAAAGTGGCCTATAAAACCAGTCTCTCAGGGTACAAAAAATTACTCGTGGAAACTAAGAGGATTTATTTCTCTGAGCAGATTAAAAAGGCAAAATCCTCCTCTAAAGAGTTATTTAAAACAATAAACTTACTCACTAATCCCACTAGGCCAAATGTAGATACTAGCCCTGAGCTATGTGAAAATCTTGCTTCTTTCTTTCGGCAAAAGGTCGATTGTATTTTTCCTCCTTCAGTCCCCAGCAATTAGAGGCTAATGAGGCTTTAGACGAGGCGAAGTCCAATGTAAGCAAAGCTATATCTACTCTAGCTGAGTTTACACCACTAGAAACTCAAGAGGTTATTAAGCTCTTGATGGCGAGTAGATCTGGATCTCCCTTGGACCCTTGTCCAGTTTCGGTGATTAAACTCTTTCCTGAGATCATTGGCCCGGTTCTGACCTCTATGATCAATTCTATTTTTGAGTCAGGTCACTTTCCCATAATGTGGAAACAAGCCTCCATTCTTCCTCTTATAAAAAGCCTAAACTGGACCCTAATGATATGAACAGCTACAGACCTATTTCACGTCTCACACTGTCAGCTAAAATTATTGAAAAGGCCATGAACACCCAGCTTAGCACGTTCTTTCGCACTAACTGTTCATTGGATCCTACGCAGTTTGGCTTTCGTGCTGAACATAGCACAGAGCTAGCCTTGATTAAAGCAACGGAGGAAATAAGAGAGGCCTTGGACCAAGGAGGTGCTGCGATTCTGATCATGTTGGACCTTTCGGCAGCCTTTGATACGGTCCATCATGAAGTATTGATGGACCGGATATCTACTGCAGGGGTTCAGGGCAGGGCCTGGAACACTTTACAATCATTTCTGTCAGATAGAACCCAAACGGTGGACATAGGTAAGAATAAGTCCAAGCCGTTCTCCTTTCCGTGCGGGGTGCCACAGGGCTCATCCCTTAGTCCCACACTTTTTAATATATATGTGGCCCCGTTGGCGGCCCTGATTGGATCCTTTGGGTTTCAGGTGACGTCTTATGCAGACGACACTCAAATTGTGTTGTCCCTTCAGCCGGGCAAAGAAGCTGAGACTAGCCTGAGATGTCATGATTGCATGAAATCTGTTGCAGGCTGGATGGCATCTAATTGCCTAAAGCTCAATGCCGGCAAAACGGAGGTTTTGCTATTTGGGAATAAGGCTAACCTCTGGTCACCTGATTGGTGGCCAGAGGAAATGGGCATACCTCCAGCGCCTTCCGCGAAAGTAAAGAACCTGGGTGTGGTGATGGATGACAAACTCACCTTTGGTGATCATGTTAGCGGGGTGGTATCCACCAGTTTCTTTCTTCTCAGAAAGCTGAGAAAAATAAAAACATTTCTGTTTAAAGATACCTTTAGGACAGCAGTCACGGCGCTCGTCTTGTCACGACTGGACTATTGTAACGGTCTGTACCTGAGTTTACAAAAGAAACTTTTTAACAGACTCCAGATTGTGCAAAATGCGGCAGCAAGACTGCTCTTGGGCATTCCTAGGTTCGTCTCAGTGGGAAAGGGTCTTCGAGATCTCCACTGGCTTCCAGTGAAACAACGGACACGGTTTAAGGCACTGTGCATGGTTTTCAAAGCCTTGATGGGCAGTGGACCAGTCTACCTGAGAAACCGACTCCTCTGGTATGTTCCTGGAAGATTGTTACGTTCCTCGGAAGCTAAGCTAGTGACTATTCCCCGAGTTAAGAAAGCCAGTTGGGGTGGCAGGAGTTTCGTTTACTGTGCCGCCAGGGCTTGGAATGATCTTCCTGTGCATCTAAGAAAGGCCACTGATCTCCTTTCCTTCAGGAAGGAGTTGAAAACCTGGCTTTTCTCTGTATAATTCTCCGTCAGGTCACCCACCAGGTAGTGCTTAGCGCCAGGACGCCTTTGGGCAGCAGCTGCGCTTTACAAGTTTCATTAACATAACATAACATAACATAAAATCCATATTTATTACCTATTTAATTTAGTTAGAATAATATTCTAGAAAAGTTTTTGTTTTAACCCATAAACCATAAACAAAAATGGTTTGTGGGCTCATGCAGTAGACAAGTACAAATGGTTCATATATGCTTGGACTGCAAATTGTATTGGCAGAGCTGCTTTAGTTATGTCCCCAAACACTTATCCATTTCTTTTTTTTTTTTTGGTTCTGGATTAATTTCATGTTTGTTTTCCCGCTCTGTTCTCGGACCTGTTCTAAACAAATCACTTCAGATCCAGCTCATATGATTAACGATGACCGTGCAGAAACCCAAAGCGCATTTCTGAAATCTAATGAAAAGGTTGAATCAAATTTCTATCACACATCACAACAGGACTCAGGTTGCAGCCTGCACTAGGAATTCCAGGATTTAACTGTGGGACTGCAGACGAGGCTATCCTAATTGCAGACTGCGCACCATACAAATGCCAACTCACACACCATAGCCATTTTAAAGTCAAGTAGGAAACAAAGAGATTGTCACAAAGTACGAGCAGAGTGTTGTGCTCTCAACACGCTTCCACAGGCCGGCACAATTCTTAAAAATATTGAGGATTTGTAAATATTTGCTTTTGGGCAATGGATGTCATCAAGAAAGACCTGCTTACAAATACAGGATGGCATAGTGGGAAAGTAGCATGTGTAATCCGTCACTATATTAATGGGGTCGCAAACGCAGTTAAGTAAGACATTTCCTCTTTTTGAATCTAATGGAACGTTCTATTTGTTTCATTTCTAAAATCGCAGCCTCTCTGGATGTCCTATTGCTGCAGCTGAGAAGCTAGCTAAAGCCCAAGAGAAACATCAAACCTGTGACGTGTCCAAGTCAAACCAGGCATCAGACCGCGTTTTAAGGTATTGGAGTATGCTTCTTCCATTTGATTTCAGCAGCTAGCATGATAATCATTTCAATATTTGTGTTTCCTTTCCCTGTAACCATACTAGCAATATTTGTAAATACGTTATGTATTGGCAGTGTTTTGAGCAATTCAGAATGTGTGATGAAATACCTATGGATGTGGAAGGCTGATAGCATAACCTGTTTACTCTGCTGAGGCACAAAGACAAGATGGCCGACAGATAAGGAGCTCCGGCGGGGAGCTCCTGGGCGAGGGATCGCCTTTTGGCGAAAATCCTGGAAAATGCCGTCCTTTGATCCTCCTCCACCCGGGGATTTGAAGGCTATAACTTTCTGCGATCCTCCAGGACGATGCGATCGCCGAAATTGAGGTAGCCTTCCACAACAACAAGAAATAACACAACCAGTGGAATCCTAGTAAAATGGTCGATTGCACGGTTGAGCTGCTCAATGCAGCTTGAGAGGAGACGGGCTCGGGATCACCCTTTGGGTTTTAATCCTTGGCTATCACCTACCTTCCGGACTCGGCCACTATTACTCTGCATCCCGCCACAACTGCTTCTCACTGGCAATAAACACTTGGATTACCTTCGAGACGGCGGCCCTCCACGTTTTTCCTGCTGCGGCTGCTGCGGTCCCCGAGATGATTTTCCCCGGTCGGAGCGGGGAGAGAGCACTGGGTTCCAATCTTCATCCCTCTCACCCCCCTGGCGGCCCCTCTGGCGGTGCAGGAGTCGGGACAGACTTTCCTCCACTGGTGAGACGTTTGGGGTCCTAGGGGTCTCCACTCTACTTCTGAATGGCTGAGGTTTTTTGGGACTGGCGATCACAGATGGAGTCCTCCATCCTGGAGGTGGGAGGTTTTCGGCAGGAGCACCGCTTGCAGTCTATCTCGTCCATGGTATTGGTTTCGGCGCCTTGGTCTGTGCCGAGCATTGGACTGCAGAGATCCACTCTTGCTCCCCCATTGCTTTTCGTCTACTTCCTGTCGGTGGAGATGGTGGGTGGGTGGTGCGAGGCGGGTGGGTGGGTGCGAGGTGGCCATTTTACCCCCATCTAATGTACCATTGTATATCTAATGTACATCTAATGGCCTTCTCGGCGGTCTGGTGGTCTTCGGCGCGGTGAATGAAACCATCCCGCTGCGTTGCTGTGCCACGACCACAACCCTCCTGTGGGTCTTACACCTGACTCAATTTGGTCTGCCTTTGTTCGGGCCCGGTGGGATGGACTGAACCCGGGTGTACCCTAGTTGGTGCCAGTCTGCGGGACTTGAACTTAATCTTACTACCATCTGCCTAATTCCCGATCCCCCTCTACTCTTTTCTAAGTGTACCTGTGTTTATCTCTTGCTCCGCTGCACTTCTCAAGTGTTGGACATTGCTGTTTGTATCTACTTTTATGTAACCTGTGCAACTATCACGTTCTCACCTATGTAAAGCGCTCTGATACCTCCGGGTCTAGCCAGCGCTATATAAAACTAAAAAAATAAATAAATAAATAAAATAAATATAGGCATGATGCAATACGAAACATGGATCTAACTCTCCATTTTTAAATAAATTCCATAATTATATAAAAAACCTAATGCATAATCCTACAAACTATAGAGGACAATCATAGATGGATTTGTAGATCATAGGGGCCATTTTCATGTTAATGTTATGTTGGAAAAGCTCAAGCTAGCATTGTTTTTCCCACATAAAATCTTCCAGGTAACAGTCTTTTCGAAAGGTGTTTCGAAATGTATCCAGGAAGTGCATCTTTCAAAGACTTTGGCATTCAGGACTCATTGAAGCCTCATTATATGGTCCCGGGATTTTGGTGTGATAACTCCGCCGCCCCTCTCCGAAGTTACTAATAAAGGGGTGTTAGAAATGGGGTCTCTGGTTGGCTGAGGTATGCACCCAGGCTAGGTAGAAACTACCACTCTAGTTATGTAAGCTAGATAAATAATAGGATAACCTCTGCTCACCCTCAGGTAGCTTGGTACAGAGCAGTCAGGCTTATCTACCAAGGCAATGTATAAAGTATTTGTGCAACATACACAGCTTTCAAAATATAGATGATATTTTTATGAATAAAACATGAGCAAAATGACAAAAATCCAATAAGTAGAACAGGAGTTATGAATTTTCCACTAATAAACCTAAAACAGTGCTTAGAAGTCAAATGCGCTAAAAGGTTTCTTTAGGTTAGGTCACGCAAGACCAGGGTAAATCTTACGTTCATACCGACCATAATGAAGCGCTGGTCAGATACAGTTCCAAACATGTCCAGCTGAAGTTCTACCTTTTAAAAGTGATCGAAGTGCCCCGTTCGCGGGGGACACAGTAGCCGGGAGCCAGTAGAGCGTTGCCAGCGATGATCCTGCAGGCGTGAAGTGTCAGTCTGGCCTCGTGGTCACGTACAGTGATGCTTGCTGTGCGAGGGCACGATGCTGTGGCAGCTCGTGCTGATCCTTCGAGTGAGCAGTGCACTCTCAGTGCGAACGGGCCCATTCGAGGTCACGAAGAGTCCAAACGCTTGATTTCAGAGGACCAAGAGTTGTAGGTGAGGACAGCAGCTGCAGCACCCATTTCTGAGGCCCAGACCTTGGAGGCGGCACCTCAAGCAAGGGTAGGACTCACAGAAGACAGTGTCCAGTAGCACCAGCAGAATTGTGGGAAATCTTTTGTGTCCCTGAGACTTCAGAAGACAGAAGGCAAGCCAGCAAGCCCTTGGAGATCACTTAGAGAAAAGGCCAGCTCTCCTTCCTGTAGCGTCAGAATGCAGCAGGCAGCAGGGCAACAAGCAGAAAAGCAGTCCTTCCAGAAAAGCAGTCCAGTGAAGTCCTTTAAGCAGCACAGCAGTCCTTCTGACAGAGGTTCACTTCAAGATCCAGAAGTGTCTGATTTGTGGGGGTCAGAGACCCAGTACGTATACCCAAAAGTGCCTTTGATGTAGGGGGAGACTTCAAAGGAACTCTCTGAAGTGCACAGGGATCCCTTGCAACCTAGTCCTGTCTGCCAGGCTAACCCTGGGGGGTAAGCAGTCCTTTGTGTGTGTACAGAACACTACCTATTGAAGTGTAAGTGTCAACTCCTCCCATTCCTTCCTGCCCAGGAAGACCCACCAGAATGCAGATGAATGCAGATGAGTGTTCAGAATGCAGATGACCCTCACCTTCCTGTGTTTGTGACTGTTTGGCGGGAATGCACAAAGTGTAACAATCACCCAGCCCAGACGTGTATTGGAGACAGGCTTCAAAGCACTCAGCGTTATAAGCACAGAGAAATGTCCACTTTCTAAAAGTGTGATTTCGAACTAACAGTAATGTGAAATCCAACTTCACCTATCAAGAGGATTGATCATTACTGTTCCAAACATATCAAACATGAAAAAGCAACTCCTCTCTGATAAGGAATTGCAGCTTAAAATGTTTATTAAGGAATACTCAATGCTGTCCTATGAGAGGGGTCGACCTCACAGTTGTGAAAAACTAAATAGACTGTTTGTCACTACCAGGACATGCAATACATAAAGGTACATGTCCTACCTTTTACTTACATAGCACCCTGCCCTTCGATTTACTTAGGGCCCACCTTAGGGGTGGCATATGTATTAAAAGGGGGGGTTTAAGGCTTGGTAAGTAGTTTTAAATGGCAATTCAAAGAGTCAGTAAACTGCACACACAGGCACTGCAGTGGCAGGCCTGAGACAGGTTTGAAAGGCTACTTAGGTGGGTGGCACAATGAGTGCTGCAGGCCCACTAGTAGCATCTGAAGTACAGGCCCTGGGTATGTTGTATACCACTTTATAAGGGACTAACCAGTACAACAAATATGGCAATCAGGTATACACCAATGTCATCATGTTTAGAGGAGAAGCACATGCACTTTAGCACTGGTTAACAGTGGTAAAGTGCTCAGAGTCCTAACACCAACAAAAAAAGTTCAGCAAAAAGAGGAGGAGGAAGGCAAATGGTTTGGGGTGACCCTTCAGAGAGGACCCTTTTCCAACACGGGGGCACCAGTAAATTTGGGTGGTAGAGTAATCAGGGATTATGAGATGGATCCACATGGCCCTTTTAGAAATGCTAAATTATCTGTAGGATCGAAAATACCAGGCCCAATTCCATTGGTTGTTCCTCATTTCATCACAAAAAGACAGGCTGTGCATCAAAAACAATGGTTCCGCAGGGTTTCTGCTGATCATGTAATTCTGACGGGTTGGTAAATGTCATTATCAGACTCATCATAATTGAAGGTAAACTCATAATGAGCCTCATCTGTGTCTGCCATTTGTGTATAACATAAGATGTAACTTCAACAAATATATATCACAGTAACCCACTTGTAAATAGTTTCCTGTAGAGTTCAGATAGCAAGCTTGAAACTTCCAGAACAATACGCACAAAAAATGGGACCTCAAGTTTTATATCCTGAACATGGTCGGTCGATGAGAACCAAAAGAAAGACCTGGAAATTCAAATAAAAGGATGAGGTGATCTAGTCATTAGCTCAAACTGCAGTTAGTAGTATTTGCCAAAGAAGTAGCAGGAGAAATAGACTGGGCAAGCATGGTAAAATGTATAATGTTATATAGCTGTAACAAAGGAGATATTTTGGTCATGGTCCATGTAAGAAATTGGAGTATTAGTTGAGGGGGTGATGAAGGAAGAGACCCGATTAGGGCCACCCGGGTCACTCATGACCACCTCTCAGCCTTCCATACAAATGAAGAGTCGGTCAGACAGTAGAGAATACATAATGAGCCTCATCTGTGTCTGCCATTTGTGTATAACATAAGATGTAACTTCAACAAATATTTATCACAGTAACCCACTTGTAAATAGTTTCCTGTAGAGTTCAGGTAGCAAGCTTGAAACTTCCAGAACAATACGCACAAAAATGGGACCTCAAGTTTTATATCCTGAACATGGTCAGTCGATGAGAACCAAAAGAAAGACCTGGAAATTCAAATAAAAGGATGAGGTGATCTAGTCAATAGCTCAAACTGCAGTTGATAGTATTTGCCAAAGAAGTAGCAGGAGAAATAGACAGGACAAGCATGGTAAAATGTATAATGTTACATAGCTGTAACAAAGGAGATATTTTGGTCATGGTCCATGTAAGAAATTGGAGTATTAGTTGAGGGGGTGATGAAGGAAGTGACCCGATTAGGGCCACCCGGGTCACTCGTGACCACCTCTCAGCCTTCCATACAAATGAAGAGTCGGTCAGACAGTAGAGAATACAAACCAAGTATATTTATTCAGATACACTCGAACGGAGTCCAGTCTGACCAGCCTCCTGGGATTGCTGCAGAGGGACTGACTTCAGCAAGCATGGGGATACATTATGTTCAATTGAGAACCAATAAAGACACGCCCTGACTGGAAATTTCCAGTTGGTTGCAGTTAAACAAAGGAGATACAGAAGGATGAGTTTCGATCCTGAGACCGGGCACATGCTATCTCAATGCCAAGGTCATTCTGCCTGTGCCCGCCGCTCTAAGGGTGGGAGCAGGCCTATCTAGTGGGAAAGGTATGCACTAATAAGAACAGTGTATTCATTATTACAACAAAGCTCAACCTTGGAGAAATCAAAACTATCACAGCTGCTTTTAAGCAGGGGCAGAGAGACCAAAGCTAGTTTCGATCATGGCTCAAAATGGCGGCTAAACATAAAATGGTGCCGCAAATGCTAACTTAAGACGTACAATGCATAAACAACACGGCTAAAACATTTTTATTCCAACAGACCCTCCTATTAGCATTCGCTAACCATTGCATATCACTATCTAGAAATGAATAACGCGTTGCGAAGATAGGAAACAGCACCATATGTAGATACGTACATAATCAGTATTCAAAGATACCTTCGTCGATTTGCATTATTTCATCAATTTCTTTCTGCAGCATGATCGCAGCATTAGTGTCATGAACTGACGTATTTGGTCTAGGGGTTAGAGCACGTATACAACAGGTGCAACAAACCAGAAGGCAGTGTATGCAAAGGCAACATGTAAAGATAATACCAGCAACTGCGACCAAAAAGATAAGGACCTTCCAACCCCACGTTGTTAGCATATTCCAGAACCACCCGATAATGTCCAAGTACCTGTCTCTTGGTGTAGGTCTGATGACAATCTATGCAATTTTTGTATAGCCTTATACATGCTGGGGGTGTGGTCAGGTATGTAAACGCAACAGCTACTGCCAATGATGATGCAACAGGCCCCTCCCCGATCAGCGAGGATGACGTCTAACACCATCCTGTTTTGTAATGTAATGAGCCTCGTAGCCTGGAGCTCAGCAGTAATGTTGGCCAGTATCCCAGATGTTGTATTAATAACCCCTTCCACAACTCTTGTGAGCTGACGAAGCTGGAGGCTATTAGCCATGGGGCCCCAGAAAGGTAGAAGACCCCTTGCAGCATCGTCAAACTGCTGCCAGGTGGTATCTGTCTGATCTATATCTTCAGTGTTCACAACCCTTCTGACTCGGGGCAAGTATATACGCCTACGTTGCAACCGATGATCTTTATGGTAATTGGGCGGGGCAATATACACAGGGGGAAGAAGGAAAGAGAGGTAACACCTGCCAGACCACCCCCTTGGAAGCCAGACATAAGCTTGGGATCCACAGACAAAATAGACATTCTGAGGTAAGACTAAGGGCGGACTATTGAGTTTTACCAGTTCGTAAGTAAAGTTGCATTTACTTTCCCCCACCTTTACCTCCCCTGTTCCCTGGACACAGAAACTAGCTGTGGTGTTAACCACGGACACCAGCATGGGCTTGTCATTAGTAACATTCCGTTCCTGGAAAGATTGAAAGTACTCGGAAGCGTTGAATCTTTGGAAGTCAGTCATTTCCATTCTAAGCCATGTTTCATTTTGTATTTTATCATATATGCTCATATAAGATGTTGGGGATAGTGTACCGGACGTCCCATTTCCCTCTGGACCTAGGGGAGTAAATCCGTGGTGGAAACTTATATACTGTATCACAGTGCGAGAGTCAGCAGATATCATAACCTGAGTAGATAATTGGAAATGATAGTGCACCATAACGAATAATTGAAACCATCCCTCACAACTAACGACATGTGACAATGGTAGAGACAACAAATTATCACTATTATGAGTAACTGAGGGAAGCAATCCACAAACCCAACAATTTGTTGTATTGGACACATCATGAGCTTGATGTAACATTTGCATAGACACATTATCTGTGTAAGTCTTTCGGTGTTCCCCTTTGCGAGGGGCCAAAGTAACAAACATATGCTCAGGGGGAGTGGGCGTTGTACCAACCAAGGAATGTACAGGATACTTTTCCTCGAGGAACCAAGCTATTCCAAGTACTGTTACTAATGCAATCACAACTATCAATATGAAGACTATTTTACTCCTTATGGACCAACCCTGCTGCGCTAGTCGCGGTGATGCAAATGGCTGTTCATCCTCCTCAATAGGCTGACCAAACGGATACATTGCGAAACAAGGAAAAGGGAATGCAATAAAACTGATGGCAAGGGCAAGTGTTCCCAGTGTCCGTCAGAGCCTCACTGGTAGACTCCTATTGTTCATCAACCTTGGTGCTCTTGAGCACTGGTGGTGGAGCTGCTCAGTCCTAGCTCTCGAGGAATCCCACGTTGTCCAGGATAATGTACCCCCCCCCCAAAACGGGAGCACATTCAAGCTATCCTGCACAATGTCAGAACAGTGCACCAATCTCACCTCACCCTAAACTAACACAGTTGGTACCATGACAAAGTACACCCTGACTTGTACAGTCCATCCCTAACTAATCTGACTTCTCCTTTGGTGCACCGTTCTTCAACCGAGGGCGCAAATTGTACCTGGTGACTCCAGGCAGGAAACAGCCTTTACAACGCGGTTGTTACATCGCTTTACCTTTACAACGCAATGCCTTTACATCGCAAGTCATTAGATCGACTTGCTCTAGATGGTGCTCCAACCTAAGGAATAGTATAATTTACTATTCCAACACCTTCCCTACTGTTGCGCAGGCTGGAGTTGGAATAGTAAATTATACTATTTCTAAGGTTGGAGCGCCATCTAGAGCAAGTCGATCTAATGACTTGCGTTGTAAAGGTATCACGTTCTAACAATGTGGTCGTTGTAACAACCGCGTTGTAATGGAACGCAATGTAATAGCATGCGTTGTACCATGCTATATTCCTCCAGGCACCGAGGGGTCAACGAAGAGGGGCTCTTTAATGGCTCTGATTTCGGGTGGGACTGCTGCATTTAGTACATCATCGTTCTCTGCCTCTGTTTGGGTCCATATTAGCCGCGCGTCACTGAAGGGGACGAACTGAGGTATCTTCACTCCCTCAGCGTCCCTAGGGTAAGGGCAAGGGCACTCTGCGGAAGTGACTGCAATGTATCCAATTCTTTCGGCCAGCGACCTTCACAGCTTTCCTGGTAGCGAGGAGTACCAGCTCAGGCCCCTTCCAACGGGGCTGCAAGCTCTTTTTCCGCAGAAAATTTCGGAGTAACACCCAATTCCCCGGCTGGATGTTATGACCGGGCCACTCTGGTATTGGCGGAAGCGATTCTCGTATCTGTTGGTGAATAGAACACAAATTTTCAGTTAACTGGCACAGATAAATCAGTCAATAAAGGGTACTCAATCTCTGAAAATCTATGCGGATGTGGGAAGCCCCAGACATTCGGCGGGCGTCTGAACATGACCTCGTAGGGTGACAATCCTGTCCTAGAATGTGCTGTAGTTCTTGTGGACAAAAGAGCTAGGGGTAAAGCATCTGGCCACTGCAACCTTGTGGTTTCCTGAATCTTAGCCAATTTCAGTTTGAGAGTACCATTGTACTTCTCAACCAAACCTGCTGACTGGGGGTGATTCACAGCATGAAACTTCTGTCTGATGTGTAGTCCCTCACAAACTAACTGGATAACCTTGGCATTGAAATGACTTCTGTTATCACTCCAGATCAAACGGGGCAAGCCGAAGCAAGGAAAGAACTCCTTCAGGAGTGCCTTTGCAGTCGCAATGGCCGTGTTCTCTTTAGTAGGGTAAGCCTAAACCCATTTACTGAATGCACAAACAACCACCAGCACATACTTCAAATTGTTGACACTGTCCATCTCAATATAGTCTATCTGAAGGACCTCAAAAGAGAAGGTGGGAGGCGCAAAATTGCTGGGTGGTGTAGGTGTGCCTTTTCCAGGATTGGGCATCATGCACACCATACAATACTTTACCAGGTGTGCAGCCGTCTTTGGAATATTGTCATTTTGCCATACGGAGTCTAATAGTTTGCAAATACCCTTAGCACTGATATGAGCTGGGCCATGGGCCTTGGTAAATACAGGAAGAACATATGCATCTGGCAACATCCATCTCTGCTTCCCTGACTTGTCAATCCAACATCCCTCATCATTCAAGTTTGCTGTACTTTCTTGCCACACTGCTACCTGCTCCATCGTGGCCTCACTCTGTATCTCCTTCACATTTTCCAGTGTATCCTCGAACATTGTGACTTCGGGAACCCACCTAGCGGGACCTGCTACAAACATTCTTTTCATCTGTGTTTGGACTGTTTCCTTAGCTGTCTGATATGCAAAAGCGTTCCCCTTACCCACATCGTCAGTAACTCTCTTATGGGCGCTGCACTTCACTATCGCCAATTTCGTAGGGAGGGCCAAAGCAGACAAAAGCCTATATATGAGAGGACCATGCTGTATTCTCATCCCGTGGGAAGTAAGCAACCCTCTCCCTGCCCAGAGCCGCCCAAAATTATGAGCGACTCCGAAGGCGTACTGGCTGTCAGTATAAATATTAACAACCAGTCCCTCACTCAATTCACAGGCTCGAATAGGGGCGACTAACTCAGCTGCCTGGGCGGACTGATAGGGAACTCGTGATGTCTCAACTACCGTGTGCAGCGTATTAATCGCATACGCAGCTGTTGTGGTGCCATCTGGTAATTTAAAACAAGAGCCATCGACATATAGTTCTCCTTGGGGGTCAGATAAGGGAACATCAGTCAAGTCTACCCGTCCTTTCATCTCTTCTTCCGTCCGGAACATACAATCATGTATGTCAATGGCCTCATTCTCAGAAGGAAGGGGTAGTAACATTTCTGGATTCAGAGTGGCACAGCTTTTAATCATAATGTGCTTTTGAAAAAGCGTTAGCTCGTAACCTGTCAGACGCGCAATGGTGAGGTGCTGTGTCCTTGTCTTATTCAAAAGTGTATCCACAGCATGGGGTATCATAACTGTGAGGTCAGTATCAAAATTGTCTTATTGAGACAGCCACAGCCATGACCGCTCTTAGACAGCTCGGGAGGGCTCGCGCGACACGGTCAAGCACAGCAGAGAAATAAGCACACGGTCGTTGCTTATCCCCAAATTTTTGTGTTAAAACAGAAAGCGCACAACCACCCAGCTCATGGATGTACAAAACAAAGCATTTAGCATAATTAGGGGTACCAAGCACTGGAGCCGAGCAAAGCACAGTTTTTAATTGCTCAAAAGACTGCTGGCACTCTGGCGTCCAAGGCAGGGGTTCATGCACATCTTTTAGTATTAGTGCAAGCAGGGGCTTAACAAGCAGTGAGTAGCCAGGTATCCACTGCCTACAATAGGAAGTGAAACCTATGAAAGCTCACACATCTTTCTGAGTTTGCGGAACAGGCATTTTAACAATGGTACTAATATGCTCAGGGGTCAATCTCCTACCCTCCTTCGACAGTAGGTGACCTAAGTAGGTGACATCCTGTTGACAATACTGAAATTTTGAAAGGGATACTTTATGGCCATGTTGAGCTAAATGTAGCAGACATTTAACTGTACTGTCTCTGCAACCTTGTTCTGTATCCGAAGCAATGAGTAAGTCATCGACATATTGAAGCAATGCATTACCTGTAGGGAGGGACAAGGAATCCAGCTGACCTTTTAATGTGTGACTATAGATACTCGGACTTTCTGTATAGCCTTGAGGAGCGCAACAGAATCTAAAACTTCTACCGGCGAGGGTGAACCCGAACAGATATCTGCTATCAGGATGGATGGGAATACTGAAGAATGCATTTTTCAAGTCAATGACAGAAAAGAATGTAGCAGAAGAAGGAATCATCGTCAAAAGAGTCGTAATGTCAGGGACCACTGGGAACTGGGGAATCACTATTTTGTTAACTTCACGCAAATCAATCACAAAGCGATAAACATCTTCGTGATACTCAGAGGGGCCCGAATGTGTCCTTTTAAGAATGGGAAGAATGGGGCCTTTACAGACATTAGCAGTCGTCTCCTCAACCACTCCTTTCTCAATCAAATCCTGCACAATCTTTTTCAAAGCTTGCTCACCTGCCTGCGGTATGTTATACTGAGGAATACGGGGTAAGATAGCACCTTCCTTGACACGTATCGAAACAGGCGATATCTGCAACAAACCCACATCTGTGTCCCCCGCAGCCCACGATGTGGGTGGCACATCTTTAAATTCAGCAGGGAGGGGCGCATCTTTGGACAGATGCTGCTTAGCGCACACCACATCAGGACCCATCGTCATATAGACGCCGGCCGGGGAGCAGTAAATCGCAGCATGCAATTTCTTCAACAAGTCCAAACCCATCAAATTCTCTCCACAATTAGACGTCAACAAGAATGGCGAATCCACAGTAAAAGGGCCAATAGTCAACGCAAGAGGTTTCGAAATGGGGCTTACAACCAGTACACCAGAAAATCCTACCGAAACATTATTATGGCCAGACAGAGCCGCCCCAGGGACCAAGGAATGAGAAATAGAGCTGTTTGTTGCACCTGTATCCACCAAAAACTCCTTAGTCGAACCATGGACATCCGCACTAACGTACGGACCTCGTTGGTCTACAGGTATCAAAACTGGTCCCTCACCCTGTCCCCGGCTGTCCTAGCTGTAGGACAACCCGGTCACCTCATCCGTATCATAGTCATCATAATAATACTGTTTGCCCGAGGGTCGTCAAAGTAGTTTTGATCAATACGACCCTGAGATGCCACAGCATTCTGAGCCCTGTCCTGGCCACCATCTCCATGACCCCGTCCATGAGACCCCCGTCCTCTAGGAGCCGCTACCTTCTGCAAAAGCACCGGACACTCACTACGCCAGTGCCTCTCCTCTTTACAATATGCACCCTGATTTGCCCCCAAAGGCGCTGTATTACTGGACCTGCTAGTGCGTGGAAGCTGTCGAGCCATACCACCTCGTCCTCTAACGTTCCCTCTAGAAGCCTGCTGTAACAACACCTTCGTCTTCAAATCTTTGTGCTTCTTTTCCATCCTCTCCTTCTCCTCATTTTCCCTGTGGTCATAATACTGTGCCATATTCAAGATAACGGAAGGGGAAGAGGTGGACCAAGTGCTCTCAGAAGCCTGCAATCGGGTCGAAATCTCAGGGAGCAAATTGGAAACAAATCTATTAACAAACAGCCGCACACCACCTTCAATCGACTAATCCTGTCCACTATAGTCAAAGAACACACCTTCAAACCGAGTAAAGAAATCTGACACACTCTCATCCTTCTTCTGGGGGTAAGCTGATAGCTTGTCCCAATCAACCTTCCTCGGAAGGATAATAGAATGCACATACGTGATAATGCGGCCTGGCAGAGCAAGTATCTCCGCCCTAGGCTTTTCACCTGGCTTTCGTTCCTGGTCACATGCTTTAATTTGGTCCCATGTACCACCCAATTCCGCAACATGATCATGTGTGTGTACTTGTCTCCAAATATCAACCAGAACAAGTAAACCAAAGAACATTTCAATATCAGAGAGCGTCATCACTGTCGAAGAGGCAGCTTCAGTCAGCTCCTTATAATAAGCGGTGGGATTTTTCCTAGGGTCAGGTAACTGAGTCTTAAGGGACAAGACTTCACTCCTTTTCCATGGAGTATAAACCCATTGTTCTTGGAAATGGGCCTCTACCCTTGGCCTAGTAACATTATCATGTTGATCCCTTAGCTCCCGTATCTCTGGATGGTAGATGGGATGAACCTCCCGCATCGGAAACTGAGTTACCGAGGTGGGGCTCATCTCGAGCAGTCTCTCCCGATAAGCAACCAAAGTCGCAACATTACCAAAGACATGGGCAGGTTCCATATCAGTAACATACACATGATCCCTAATCTCGTATATGATCTGTGGTGCTGCACTCTTGAAACGCTGCTCCCAAAGACCGATCAAAGTAGCCGACTTATGTTTAAGGGCATGTTGTTGTACAAAAGGCTCATAATCTTTCATGACACTCCACACATCTTCCACACCATGTATGGGGTTATGAGCCCACTATGCAGCCTGATTAGCCACCACCTGTTTCTCTGCATCTCCCACATCAGATCGGACCAATGTCTGCCCCATACGTTCCTTAAATTTCGTCCAATCTCTATCCTCAGGACTGCGTACCGATGTCCCACTACTCAGTGAGGTTGGGGAATGGAGGAACACAGTGGGGGCAGCAACAGAGGGAGCGGCAACTAACATCGTTGTCGGCTGCGTTGTGGGGGTAAGAGCTGGAAAGAGAGAAACCAAAGCAATAGGCGTTGCAGGAGTACTAACAGTCACAGTTGCCACAGACGGCGAAGACAAAGAAAGGACAGGAGGTGCCATGGCCAAGGCAGTCTGATCGACAATAACAGAGGCAGAAACAGCGAAGACAGAAGAACCAGGCAGCTGAGTCTGGGAGGGAAGAGTGGGATATATCCTCTGCGGGGCATAAGGGGGTGGGGGTCGAGTATCCAACAATTGTTCCACGAACGTATCACTTTCTTCTTGGGCTACATAAGATTTGTCAATCTGCAATCGAAATCTCCTATCTTCACGTTCAATCCCTATCTCTTGCTTCTCTCTATCATTTGCTACAGCTTTCTGAGTCAATGTTTGCATTCTCCCTTTCCGGGCCTCTTTCTCTGCTTTCATTCGTCTCTGCTTAACCTCCTTTTGCTATATTCTGAGGGAATCAAACATAGACTGCCTACTTCTTCTTGCAAACAGCTTCTCCTGTAAAAAGGCAATTTTCTGGTCATGAAAAGTGCCCGTCAACAACCACTGCAATTCAGCATTGTCCCTCATATATTTGTGCCATAATGTACTAAACATAATAGGGCCAAGGCCTTGCTTCACAGACATGTCAAAATTCGGAGTGCCTTCCGGAGGCGCCGGCTGACTTTCTTCCAGTTGAGCATCAGCAGAACAACAACGACAACAAGAAACCAAAAAACAACTGAGCACAGGCATTTTCAAAAGTAAGCCAAATTCGTTATGTTGCCTGGCAAAGTGCTCACAAACACTTTGTATCCAAATCGGTCTTCAGACCGTACCAAACACAAACCAAAATGGTACCATATCCATAAAGAACCAAAACAAACTCACCTGGTGCACACAGGCTAAACACATTTATTCTCCACTGCCGACTCTTCGGACCAAACGGTCAGATCCAAGGGTTTCGCCATTCAGGACCCCAGTCGGAATGACCGCTGGGTGAGGCACCGACCAATCAGACAGACAGGGCAGCTGCGAGTTCAGGACTCTCTCGTGCAGGGATCCCTGTCCACCCGTCCGACCCAACGATGGCCCGACCTCCACACCCGTCTGCGGGCAAGGATGGGTCACCCGATGGGGTCCCTGTTCAGGCGCCTATTGAAGGAAGAGACCCGATTAGGGCCACCCGGGTCACTCGCGACCACCTCTCAGCCTTCCATACAAATGAAGAGTCGGTCAGACAGTAGAGAATACAAACCAAGTATATTTATTCAGATACACTCGAGCGGAGTCCAGTCTGACCAGCCTCCTGAGATTGCTGCAGAGGGACTGACTTCAGCAAGCATGGCGATACATTATGTATAATTCAGAACCAATAAAGACACACCCTGACTGGAAATTTCCAGTTGGTAGCAGTTAAACAAAGGAGATACAGAAGGATGAGTTTCAATCCTGAGACCGGGCACATGCTATCTCAATGCCAAGGTCATTCTGCCTGTGCCCGCCGCTCTAAGGGTGGGAGCAGGCCTATCTAGTGGGAAAGGTATGCGCTAATAAGAACAGTGTATTCATTAGTACAGCAAAGCTCAACCTTGGAGAAATCAAAACTATCACAGCTGCTTTTAAGCAGGGGCAGAGAGACAGAAGCTAGTTTTGATCCTGGCTCAAAATGGCGGCTAAACATAAAATGGTGCTGCAAATGCTAAATTATGACGTACAATGCATAAACAACACGGCTAAAACATTTTTATTCCAACAGTGAGAACCCACCACAAATAATAATCATAATCCTTGTCAGGAAGACCTCTAGAGTCAGTAAATAAACCTGTACTTAACCCCATGTTATCCTGGCACAAAGCAGTCAGTCTTTACTTAGAGGCAATGTGTAAAGATTTATGCAGCACTCAAACAGTAATAAAGTAATAAACACAATACAAGAAGAATCCCAAACCAATTAAAAAAAATAGATAATATTTTATTAAATATAATGACACCAAAACTACAATCATCCAGTAAGCAGAACTGGAGGTATGAATTTTTAAAGCTTGAAGTAAAAATAGCAACAAAAAGCACAAAGCACCAACTGCAGTGATCTGGTCACGCTAGACCAGGTCAAAGTCAAGAGTTAAGGCTGACCGCAATGGAGTGCTTGTCTGATACAGGGACCAGGTTCGTCCTGTGGAAAGTTTACCTTTGGACTCAGAAACCATTATGGAGTAAAAGTTGTCGCTGACGAGTTGTCGATGGAGCAAGCTGCAAGGTGGATCCGAAACGGGGCTCGACAACAGCAATTTGATGAAGAGTGGGTTTAATGCCATCAGTGACACAGATGGGATAGCTCTAAGCAGGCGAAGTCCAACGTTTGTGCCCTGGAAGGCCTCAATGTCAATGGGTTGCTTCTCAGCATCAGTCCCAATCGCCAGATCTCCTTCTGTGGGAAAAAGCAGCAACCTGAGGCCAAACGGTGATTCGATGTTGATGGCTACTGCTTCAACGACAATCTCAGTCTCCATTGGTTCTCTTGGCAGAAAGTTAGCAAACAGTTTCTAAGTTCCAGATCTTGCAGTTTGGGGACAGGAGGAGTACACTCTAACACCAGACACGTGCCCAGTGTGTAGGCAGCCCCTCTTGGGAGTTAGGACTCTCTCCAACAGAGGACAGCTGTAGTGTACAGGGCAGATCCAGTTAGTAATGGTCAACTGGGCAGTTGTAGGGAATGGTCCTCTCGAAGCTTTTTGTGTCCCTGTGTCTCAGACAGGAGGTAAGCTAACTGACCCTAGGAGTCTCTTCTGTACTCCTGTGTTCAAGGCAAGCAGGTCCAGGCTTCCTTGAGCTTCTTCAGACAGCCGGACAACCCCTCTGATTCTTCACAGGTCCATGAGGTTTCTGACTAGGGCACTGGGGATACCACATTTATGCCCAGTGCCAGCCTGTGGGTGGAGGAAACTCTTGGCCACTCCCTAATCAACAGGTTGAAAGTTTCCTGGGTGAATCTACCCATGTTTGCAGCATTTCCTATGTGTTTTACTGTAAACTATCCCACAGTGCCCCTCACTAACTAAATCCAACATGTTAGAGCCTTTATTCCCCTGGTCAGAGCTCCCAGTGCCCACCAAGAGGTGTGGGTATGATAATGGGCAAACCTTCTCTTGTGTTCACTCCAAACCAGTTCTGGAAAAGCTCCCCTTTCCACTGGGTTGGAGCCAAGCTGACTAGCATGACAAAATGGAGGCGGGTCCAAGTGTGAGCTACATCTGCCAGTGACAGGGTAGGAATCCTTTGAAGCTCAAGAGGGAGCCGGGCACAGCCCTTAAACCATCCTGCTCAAGAAAAACACCTCTCCACACCCAAGCTCTTTGTCCACTGTCTGGGAGCAATCTACATCTCACCACAGAAGTCTCATCAGCAGTGAGGTGACACTGAACACTGGCTGAAAGACCCCTTTTGGCTTAGGTGGGAAAATGACAACTTTTTAAAAGTTTCATTTTTAAAATAGTGATATAAAATCCAACGTGACAAGTACGTTGGGTTTAATATTACTTTTAAAATGAGTCCTGGAACTATTTTTCTAGCTACTCCCAAACTGAAGTTAGGCATTATAAGTTGTTATAATTTAACCTAATGTTTTCCTATGGGACAGCCAGCCTTGCCAAGGTGAAAAATGACTTCACTGTCAGGGAATGCAAAACATTGAATGTGCATGCCCTACATTTTAAACACCATGCACCCTGCCCCATAGGCATTTAGGGCAGCACAGCAGTTCTTCCGACAGCGTTCAGGTACAGGCCCACCTTAGTGGGGCTTTGTAAGTATTAAAAATGAAGGCTTAGGCCTGGCAAAAGATTTGTTTTGTCAGGTCGAAATGGTAGTCTTTAAACTACTGCACCCAGACTGCAATGGCAAGCAAGAAGACATGATTTATAGTGCTCCTTTAGTGGTTGGCACTATGAGTGTTGCAGTCCACTAGTACCATTTATTTTACAGGCCCTGGTTACATTCTGTACCATATACTAAAGACTTTCAAGTACAATAATGTGCCAATTAGGGTTATAGCAATTTTAACATGTTTGAAAGCGACGGCACAATGAATTTACCCTGGTAAGCAGGGATAAAGTGCAGAAACTACTTTGGCCAACAAGAAACAGGTTCAGCAACACAAGGCGAAAATCTGGGTTGACCCTGCAAAAAGGACAAATTTCCAACAGTCCTCTCATTTTTTCTGCAATGTGGATTGGATTTACTTGGCTGGCTTATTTAACTCTCCTGCATGGCCATAGTTAATGGCATAGAGAATGCACTCATTTATTGCATTCATATTTGGCCTGCAGTGTGTATTTACACCACACACATATAGTACAAAAATAAATGGCTGCAAGATGCTTCCCTGTGCCCAGTTCAAAAGCACGCAATGACACATGGAATGCAAAGGTGCCTTTCCCTTGGAGGCATACCTGTTTTTCTACATTAATATGTCACCCCTAAAATGTGCCTTGTAAGCCCACAGGGCTGAGTGTTTAGTAAATAATAAAAGTGTCTCAATGCATATTTGAAATAGAGTGCCCTCTTAATGCTTATTATCCAATTGCCTTTTTCACTGTGTGGGATTATCAAGATACTTCAAGAACAGGCCTACATAAAATCACAACTGTTAATTTTATTCATCGCCCGGGAAATGCTAGCAAAATGATCCAAATATAGTTTTTCACTCATTTTTAAAAATCTAATTTACTGATGAAATCGAACTTTTGATAAATTTAGTGAAAAAATTACTTTATGAAAATGAACATTGTGCTGCATGAACCCAAACTGGCTTAGAAACAGTTTTGTCACTCATCTCACCTCTAGATGTCAAGACACATTCCTGGCTAGAGTTAGCAACCCTACTTTCCAGAAGGCAACAGCATGGTCTTTTGCCCAAGGGATGCTGGGTGTTGTCAACAAATGGCCACTTGACAGGGATTAGCCATATGGGAGGGGAACAGAAACAGTTTGCAGAACAAACAACAGCCTAAAAACTACCTCTTTTGACTTAGAACTGCACAGGATAAGACCTAGCCACCACCTTCTCAGAACATTCCTGAACCTTGGAAGACTGTACCTAAAGAAGAAGGCCCTGTTGCAAGAAAAAAGACTCAATTACTTTTGACTGCTGCTGGCACACAGGGATTTGAACAGCTCTTCAAGGTTCAAGTGGTTCATCTCTGTTAGTTTGCTCCAGGAACACAAAAGCAAAGGGATTCCTGAATTGGTGAAAGTCCAGCTAATTATTGATGACTGAACCATGCAGGAGCTCCGGGTGCAGAGAGACTTGGTGCCTAGAAACCTGCTCTAAAGACATGGGAGCTGCAGGAGTGACAATAAGGAACTTTCCCAGAAGCTAGAAAAAGTGGGATATAGTAATTATTTTCACTACTGAATGTCCGAGACAAGGTGCTGAGGATTACCCAGTGGGTTACACCTAGGCAGGCAAGAAAACCAGAATCAAACTCCTCTAAGATTTTTGCTTTACTAGAAACTAGAAATGGGCTCAGCATGAACTTGCAGTAATCAGCCTCATTGAGTCTTTCTCGGCTGCAGCTTCTCAACTTGCCCTACTGGAGGGTTTTGAGAACCAAAAAAGTGGTTAAGTCCAAAAGCAAAACCTTAGATCTATGTGAGGTGACAAATCTATCCTAGCAGTGAAGTGACCTCAGCAGCTACAGAAATCCAGCTTTGTCCAAGTCGGAGCTTTTGATGGTAAAATTACCCACTTCAGAAGGAGCTTGACAACAACATATTTTACTTTGAGGGACTCTCACTGTCTTCAGCCTCAGACCTTGCCCTGCTGGAAGACTTTGACTGCCACAAAAAAAAACTAAGTCCAAATGTAAAACTTTGACAGGGGCAGTCTCTTTCTGTATCTAACTCCGCTCCATCTGAATTGCCCATAAATTGCACCTAGGTCCCATAGAATTTACTATGGCAATTGACTTTTCCTAGGCATTTTTTGCTATAAAAATTAATATCTCTGGTTCTCCTTATCTGATTTAATAATGTTGGTGTCTTTCTGCTTATTACATTCTTCTTTCTTTTTCTAAATTGGTTTCACAATTATTATTGTGCTGCTTCTGCACTTTAAAATTGTTGGTGCTGCTTGAAGTTAACACACATTTCTCTGTTGAATTGCCTGCGTCTTATGCTACGGCGTCTAGGGGTTGATCAGAATGACACAAGACATTTGTTGAAAGTGAATTAGGGCATGTTTAGCGAGTCTGATAATTGGCCTGGACACATTAGAAGGTAAGTAGCAATTAGCAGCTGTTAATGCTTGACCGCTGGCTGACAATAGAGTTACTAACATTTTCCCCTTAATCTAACCTAATACTTAGAAAATAAACCCCCCATTGTTTTTGTAGCTTCATGTTCTTTCACTAACCCTACAATGAAGGATAACAAAAGTAGCTAATGCCAGCATAGTAAGCATTATAATTGGCTTAGCCAATATTGGCATTTCATGCATGGTTTTTATAGAAAATGAAATCATAGTTGAAATATGCAACACCAGAACATATTTCATGTGAGAAAATATGAAAACAACAAATAACTTTAGGCATATAATGGGGTTTTTAGGGTTTAGGAATGGGTGGAGTTAGGGGTAGGGAGAGATTTTATGGTTCAAGGATGGTAGACCTTTGGGGTAGAAAGGACTTTTAGGCTTCAGGAATGATTGTAGTTTAGGTTTGGTGAGGGGTTTTGGGTGTCAGAGATTGATAATGTTTAAGGGTTGTGAGGGCTCAGCGATAGATGGTGTTTACAAGTGGTGATCGGTCAGCAAATTAAAATCATCCAAAGTAGTTGTTTGATAATGTATAAAATACAAATATTTATTTATTATTTATTTGATGGATTTGTAAAGCGCATGGCTGCCCAAGAGCTTCCCAGCGCTGATAAAAAATACCAACAGTGACAAGCTGCTCCAGTACCCAATTAATGTGGAAAAAGCCAGGTTTTTAGTTTTTTCCTACAAGTCTATTCGTAGGGGGCGGCTCGAATTTCCAACGGGAGAGTATTCCACAGCCTAGGTATCATATGGGCAAAGGATCTGCCACCCCATCTAGCTCTTTTAGCTCTAGTCCTCTTGAGGAGGTATTGATGGGCAGATCTGAGATGCCTGGAAGGGATGTACCTGGATATAAGGTTCCTCAGTTTTTTGGGTCCAGAGTTGTTAATAGCCTTACGAGCTATGCAAAGAGTTTTAAATTTTACTCTAGCCTCAATAGGCAGCCAGTGGAGCTGCTTAAATGCTTCTTTGGTGGAGGTGCGTTTAGGGATCTTCAACAGCAGCCTAGCAGCCGCATTCTGTACCACCTGCAGCCTCTTAGTGACATACTTAGGTGAACCCAGATAAAGGGAATTCCCATAGTCCAACCGCGAGATGAGGAGGGATTGTATCACCATTTTCCTCAGGTTCTCCGGGATTATATCAATGATTTTCCTTAACATCTTAAGCAGGGAGAAACATAATCGTGCGAGTTTCCTGGATTGACAATCTAGTGTCAGTGAGTCCTCCAGCCAAAACCCCAGGTTTTGTATGGCGGATTTGGCCATCGGAGGCTCTCCCATGCATTTGGGCCAGTGTGTCAGCGGTGAGTGGATGCCTGGATCTCCGAACAACATGAGCTCTGTTTTTCCCCCATTCAGCTTCAGACAGCTGTTGGACATCCAACTCACCACTCTCTCCAAACAGGTAGGTAGTTGGTTATTTCTAACTTCCGGGCCATTAGAGAAAGACACCACTAACTGGGTGTCATCGGCATATGACACTACAGATACTCCAAATTCCTGTACCACCTCCGCTAACTGACGGACATAGATATTAAACAAGGTCGTGCTGAGGGAAGAACCCTGCGGGACGCCACAAGTGGTAGGGTGGTGTTCTGAGACGCAGTCCCCTTCCATCACCCAGAAAGTTCTGTTATCCAGGAAGGAGGCGAGCCACTCCAAAGCTTTTCCCTGAATTCCCACTTCCCCCAATCTTGCTTTTAGAATGGTGTGGTCCACAGTGTCGAAGGCGGCACTAAGATCTAACAAGAGGATGGCGTCAGACCGACCCTCGTCAAGTGTGGATTTGAGCTCTTCGGTAACTGTCAGTAGGGCTGACTCAGTACTGTATGTGGCTCGAAAACCCATTTGGGTGGGATGGAGGATGCCGTTGGACTCCAGGAAGTTAGTTAGGGAGTGATTAACATGTTTCTCCAAGAGTTTACCCAGGTATGGTAAGAGGGAAATGGGGCGGAGGTTGTTCAACAGTGTCGGATCAAGGTTGGGTTTCTTTTGGAGTGGCTTGATGATAGCATGTTTCCAGGTTTTTGGAACTAGCGCCGAATCTAGTGAAAGGTTGAGAAGTTCAGTCACAGAAGGTGAGAGAATATCAAGCGCGTCCAGTAAGAGACGAGGGGGCACTGGGTCCAGTGGAGAGCCCGATTTAATTATCCTAAGAAGCTGTTGGACCTGCTCTTCCTCTAATCTGGGAAAGTGATCCAGGGAAGAGGTAGGGGGCAGTTTGATCATTGTAACAGTGGTAGATTCCCTGTTTTATGGAAATTGATTGTAAATTTCTATCACCTTGTTAGAAAAATAGGTTGCGATGTCATTGCATCTTTTAATGGAAGTAAGAGGGGCGTTTGTATTTTCAAAGCACTGAAATAAATATCTCTGATAAAAAGTAAGACCTGCAACTATTGCACTTACCATTAAAAAAATAAGCATTCAAATGCCAATTGCAACCAAAAAGACATTCTATGAATTGGTTTCTATGAAAAAAGGTAAATGCCATTCATTTTGAAATTTGCCATTAAACAGTTCAGATGAAATTGATTCTCAGTAATGACGTTCCATGAAATTGTTTTTCTATGAAATCACATACAACCAGCTAGAAGTACTACAAAAATAAGTCATACCTTCTCATACACCAACATTTGTGAATCAGGCCCAACATGTGATCTGTTGGTGGAATAATCAGAGCATTCTGCCAGACAGTATAAACTAAACAGATATATAGGAGAAGATGCAGCGCCCCACACCATCGCCTCCATGGACTACATACTGCTCGCAGACCTGAACTTCCACCTCGACAACCTCAGCGACCCCAACCCCACCGCCCTCCTGGACAACCTCGCCAACATCGGACTGACACAGCTCATCACCACCCCTACCAACAAGGCAGGACACACCCTCGACCCCATCTTCGCAGGAAGAAACAACATCCACTTCAGCCACACCACGCAACCCCCCTGGACAGACCACCACTGCGTACACTTCTCCTTTGAAAAAAACACCGCTCACAAACCTACACCATGCCCTCCGTGAAGGAATTGGAGCAAGGTCACAGAGGAGCACCTCAACTCCACCCTCAACCATGATCCCCCTCCCTCTATGACCAACGTCAACTTCACAGCCAACGAACTACACAGATGGATCACCAACTGCGCAGACAAGCTTGCCCCCCTCCGTAACTAAGACAGACAGCGCCCCATGAAAGCCACCTGGTTCACCACTGACCTCCGAGAATCCAGACACACCTGCAGACGTCTCGAGAAAGTATGGAGATACACCAAAACCCCAGAAGCTCGGACCACCTACAAGAACGCCATGACAAAATACCACCAATGCATCAGATCCACCAAAAAGACCTTCATCCAGAACAAAATCCTCACCAACTCGGGCAACTCGAAGGAACTCTTCAGCAGCATTCAGGAATTCACCAAATCCCCCAGCGAAGCCTCAGACATAACACCTTCCCAGGACCTCTGCAACAAACTTGGCTCCTACTTCCATCTCAAGATCAAGTCCCTCTATGACAACTTCAATAAACAGACACCAGACACCGAAACCACACCCACATCCAGCAATGCTAGCCAGCCTACCATATCCGCCTGGACCCCAGTCACCACCGAAGACACCACCACGACCATGAAGAGCATTCACTCAGGAACCCCCTACAGACCCCGGCCTGCCACCCATCTTCCACAGAGCCACTGCCGCCATAGCACCAGGGCTACAATGCACCATCAACGCCACCTTTGAATCCGGCACGTTCCCCAATGACTGGAAACGCACAGAATTCAAGCCTCTCCTCAAGAAGCCCTCTGCAGATCCTACAGACCTCAAAAACTACAGACCCATCTCTCTCTTCCCCTTCGCGGCCAAAGTCACCAAGAAGATCGTCAACATACAGCTCACAAACTTCATCGAAGCCAACTCCATCCTCAACTCTTCCCAATCCGGATTCCGCAGCAACCACAGCACTGAGACCGCCCTCCTCGCTGCAACAGATGACATCCGCACTCTCCTTGACCAGGGGCACACAGCGGCCCTCCTCCTACTAGACCTCTCTGCAGCCTTCGACACTGTCTCCCACCGCACTCTTACCTCCAGACTCCACGATGCCGGCAAACAGGCAACTGCCCTCGACTGGATCCGCTCTTTCCTCACCGGCCAAACCCAAAGAATCAGACTCCTGCCTTTCCTCTCTGAATCCACAGAGATCAACTGCGGAGTACCCCAAGGATCATCGCTCAGCCCCAACATCTACATGGCCTCCCTCACTGCCATCGTCAGACAGCATGGACTCAGCATAGTATCCTACGCCGATGACACCCAGCTCCTCCTCTCCCTCACGAAGCAACCTGACACCACCAGCTTCCAGGAAGGAATGAAAGACGTCACATCCTGAATGAGCAGCAGCTGTCTGAAGCTCAACTCAGAGAAGACAGAAGTCCTCATCCTCGGACCCACCCCCTCAGTGTGGAAGAACACCTGGTGGCCCACCGCCCTTGGCAACCCCCCCACTCCCACAGACCATGCCCAGAACCTCGGCCTCATACTAGACTCCTCCCTCACCATGACCCGACAGATCAACGCCGTCTCCTCGACGTGTTTCAACACCCTCTGCATCCTTGGCAAGACCTTCAAGTGGATCCCCCTGAGTCCAGGAAGACGGTCACCCACCCACTCATGACAAGCAGACCGGACTATGGAAACGCCCTCTACGCCGGAATCAACAAATCCCTGCTCCGAAAACTCCAGCCCATCCAGAACACCGCTGCCAGACTCGTCCTCGCATCCCACAACTTGAACACATCACCCACCACCTACGAGACCTCCACTGGCTCCCCGTCGAGAAGAGAGTAGCCTTCAAGCTACTCACTCACGCCTACAAATCCCTCCACAACACCGGACTCCACTACCTCAATGAAAGAGTCTCCTTCCACGTACCCAAGAGAAACCTCCGCTCCACCCACCTCGCCCTTGTCGAAACCCTGTGCATCTGCAGAGCCAGAGTGGGCAGAAGAGCCTACTCCTACATCGCGGCAAAGACCTGGAACGAGCTCCCGCTCAACATCAGACATTCCCCCACACTGCACACTTTCAGGAAGAGCCTCAAAACCTGGCTCTTTGGCTGAATCGGAGCTGCACGCCCCCCTCCCCAGTGCCTTGAGACCCTCACGGGTGAGTAGCGCGCTTCACAAATCCCTGATTGATTGATTGATAAGGACTGATACCAGAATGGAACCAAGCAATGGGTTTCTCTACATTCTTCAAGTATCATGCATCTTGAAGTGCTGCTTTTCTTTGGCCACCTCCTGTGCAATCCCTCCTTTAGCACTAATATAGCATTATAAACATCATTTGTTATTAACCAGGTGTTGTACCTAGACATTTTTACAGGGTGATCCCCAAACGTTTTGCGTTCTTCCTCCTATTTTTTGTGACCTGTTTTTGTTAGTTTTATGACTCTGGGCACTTTACCCCTGCTCAGCAGTGCTAAAGTGCATGTGCTCTCTGCTTAAATTGTAGAGGTGATTGGTTTATCCATGATTGGCATATTTGATTTACAATTAAGTCCCTAGTAAAGTGCACCAGGTGTGCCCAAGACCTGTAAATCAAATGCTACTGGTGGACCTCCAGCACTGATTGTGCCACCCACATGAGTAGCTTTACAAACATGTCTTAGACCTGTCACTGCAGTGTCTGTTTGCACAGTTTTAAACTGCCATTTCTACCAGCCAAGTGCACTCACTTGCCAGGCCCACACCTTCCCTTTTACTAAATGAAAGTCACCCCTAAGGTAGGCCCAAGGTAGCCCCATGGGGCGGATACAGTGTATTAAAAAGGTAGGACATGTGCCGGTGTGTTTCACAAGTCCTAATAGTAAAATACTACTAATATCGTTTTCACTATTTCAAGGATTATCACTCCCATAGAGTAACATGGGGATTGCCTTGAAATATCTTTTTAAGTGTAATTTACCATTGGGAACTGATAGAGATTTGGAGTTTGAGGTCTCACAATTTAAAAGTACATCTTTTGGTGAAGCTCATTTTTATTCAATTGTGTGTTTGAAAATGCCACTTTTAGAAAGTGAAAAAAGCACATAAATGATGGACAGAATGAAGAACAAATCAAACATCCACCCCCAGTCAAAAGATCTGGGGTAAATCCATTGTTCTTTTGCTCACCATGCCACCCCAGTTTAGATCCATCCATATGCCAGTCTGTCTTGACCCTGCTCCTCATGGGAACAGTCCAGCCCGAACTGCCAAGCCAGATCCTTCCTGTACGAGAAACAAGCATCCTGGGACCCGTTTCAGGGTATTACCCCTCATCAGCCAGGATAGCTTGAATCTAGTGGCACAGTGAGCAGTGTCAAGACTGATCTGCATATGGCTGGGTCTAAACTGGAATGGTTTGGTGTGCAAAAAAACGATGGATTTAACACAGATCTGTAATGGGGGTGAATGTTTGATTGGTTCAGCATTCCATCCATTACCTGTTCTTTCCTAAGTGGGAAGGGTATGTCCAGACGAGGGTCCCATGCTTGCTGCGCCACCAGATTCAAGTTAGCCTGGCTGATGAGGGGTGATACCCTGAAACCAGTCCCACGATGCTTTTTTCTGGTCCAGGGAGGACCTGGCCTGGCAGTTAGAGCTGGACTGTTCTCATGGGGGGAGCATGGTCAAGAGCTGGGCATCTGCACTTAATTGTCAACATCAGTTGTGTAACACTCTGCCACAGGGTGGCGCTGTCTGGCTAATTTAGAGATGACCACAACAACAGTTAAGATTAATACAATATACATTAAAAATTACTATTACCTGCTGGCCAAGCCATTTTTATAGCTGTGGGGTCTGCAATAGTTCGAATTGTCACACTTTTAGGAGTGTGATGGCTATTAGTTGTGTTGTTACTATCCTTGGCAGCATGGCATTGGCATTGTGTGGTGCAAGCTGCAGTGGCCTTCTGACGAGAGCCCTGGCACTTATGTGTTTTCTTTACAAATTAAGCATTAAAATTATCTTCAGTTCGAAAAAGACTTTGACTTATGCCCTGTAGCGTGCCTGCTCTAGACATAATTGCAACTCATTTCATGTAAATGTCATTCCTTTCCAGGCCGATGTGTTTTGTAAAACAATTAGAGATCCCGCAATACGGATACAGAAATAACGTTTCTACGACGACGCCCCGCTCCAACCTCGCCAAGGAGCTGGAGAAGTACTCGAAGACGACGTTCGACTATAACAATTATGACAATCACGCCTATGGAAAGAGAGCCATTGCTCCCAAAGTGCAATCAAGGGATATGTCTCCCAAGGAATATGATGGTAGGAGGAAACTCAACATTACAAAGAATGCGTTTGCAGTGACATGTTTTATTTTGTGATAGTTAAAATACACTTTTGGCTTAGATATGTGCAAGTATAAATATGTCTTTAGAAATGGTACATTTACATGGAAAACATAGATTTTCCCTCGTTTTGTTCACCTGTGTCAGGGGACAGGGCAAGGCGTACTAAAGATGAGCTATTTTAAGTCAAAAAGGGGCCATATTCTGAAGAAGGTGGATGCCCGAAAATTGGTTATGGAGCAAACTCATTGCACCCTGAAGAATGTTAAATAATTATATGGTTTATTATAGTACAAAACAGGATAAGTATTTTTTTTAAAGTGGTGTTGTGGGGGGAGTGCTGTGGAGTGTCTAATGTGTAGAGGACAGTATTACATAGATCTTACTTACATATCTGAGTTGCTCTCCCTCACTCCACCACATTTATTTGCTCATCTGAAATGTAGCATTTTCTGTGCCTTGAAAGCACAGAAAATCTGTGTCTGGACCATTTTTAGGTCTGACTTGAAAACGCAGCAGTCTGCAATACATATTGTTACCAATTTTTCAGAATATTCATAGAGTGGACTTTGGCTCCACCCAGAGGAGTATTGGTTTTCACCTCATGCTATTGACTATTTGGTGTATCATTCCACCTTCCAGGAAGTGCTACCATTGGAATACCTGAGGGACTGTTTTAAATACAGAAAGGACACTTCATCATCGTAGCATTTGTGTATGCAACACATATAAACATTTGTGAATGTCTGTCTTTAAATGCCTTGGCACATTAAAGCCAGAGCTATTGACTTTGCTAATGCTTGTTTATGTGTTCAATTTAAATATCTATTTTGGCACATAGCGTTTTTTTGTGGAAATTGCCCAACATACCTTGCTTCAAATCAAGAACACTTACATCTAGTGATTGTCATTTTTATATGCAGAAGTTCTGGTCGCCATAAAGGGCAGCAGGGCTTTCTTGGGTCTTTTGTGCAAGCCAAGAACTTACAGCCAGTTGAGGATGACCTAAGTTTAGAAATCCCATTAAGACTGTGTGTCTCATTAACTAATTTGAAGATTACTGGGCTGCTCTTGTTCTTAAACTTTTTTTCATATGCGTCCTGTAGCCTCACTTGATGGTGTATTGTTGTAATCAAAGAAGATGATTTATTAATTAGTTAAGATCAAGAGCCTCACCAGGTGAAGCCTTCCTGCTGCTCAGCCCATTCTCCAACTGACTCTCACTCATCCAACATTCCACAGCTTCACCACACACCAACATTCCACGCCCTAGTCACACTGGCTGAGCAGCAGGTATAACACATCTCCCTTCTTTACAAAGCATTACATTAGAAACTCTTGCACGCATGTTTACATTATAGCCAACGAGATGCAATAAAGGTACATAGAAATGACAGGTGGAAAACATATGCACACATGATGCATAACTGAATAAGCAACATGTCATTACATATTAAGGACCATGTATGTTACCACAGCAAATAAAGACAATACAGGTATAAAGGTGCATGGAAATAACAGGTGAAAAGCATTGCACACATGATGCATAACTGAATAAGCAACATGTCATTACATAAAATGCATGAAAGTAACAGGTGGAACACATTGCACACATGATGCATAAATGAATAAGCAACAGGTCATTACATATTAATTGCAAAGGACCATGCATGTTAACACAGGAATATAGAAAATAAAGATAATCATATAATAAGAATACACTCATCTTCTCCCTTTCTAACCAGAAAACAACATACACTCTACCACCACAAATCCTCTACCAAACCCCTAATGCCACAAACATGCCAGCTGGCCAGGCTGACATAAAAGACAGCACGCAGGAAACCAACCACAGGAGGCGCAGTAGAGAACCGCCTATAGCGAATGAAAAAAAAAGCATAGAGAATGGTGAAACACCTTGGCATACACACCTCCCTTCACCCTAACCCAAAGTAAGGGTGGAACAACACTCCAATCACACGTAATATGGCTTAAACTCTGCCCCTCACCCTTACCCCATAGGAAGGGTGAAACATCAAACTTCAACCCTTACCCCATAGGAAGGGTGGAACAAAAACTCCACACTACAAACACAAGTACTTGGCTTAGATCTGTCCTTCACCCTTACCCCGTAGGAAGGGTGGATCAAAAACTTCACACTACAAACCGAAGTCATTTGGCTTAACCCTGCCCTTCACCCTTACCCCACAGGAAGGGTGGAACAACAACTTCAACACCAGTCATTTGGCTTACGCACTGCCCTTCACCCTAACCCAAAGTAAGCGTGGAACAACACTTCAAACACAGTTGCTTGGCTAAAACACTGCCCTTCACCCTAACCCAAAGAAAGAGTGGAACAACACTAAAATCTCAAGTAATTTGGCTTATACACTCCCCTTCACCCTAACCCATAGTAAGTGTGGAACAAAACTTAAACCACCAAGTAGAATCTATATCTATAACACTAGTCCCAGTAACACTTAAGATCACCTCTAGATCTCAAACCCCTGATGCACTCAACTCAATCCACGCATGGTCAGTACTCTCAAACACCTATACAACTAACACAGCTATATAAAAAACAAAGCACTCTGCGAAACATGCCAGGAGAAAATCACTGCAAAACCAAACATTAAAGTATTGAACATTTGAAAATAAATCAGCATTAAACATTCACTCTAATGCAGGGTACTGATCCTTCACCCCGGTGAGCAACTCCTCACCCGAAGTCCCTCACAAATCACAAGTACCTTGAGAAGCTTTGCCGCAATTTCCTCTAGTAGGGTGGGGTATCCAGAAGAATAAAGTAATCCTTGAAACAGTGTGAAGCAGACACTCTCAGCCAAAGCCAACAGCAGTAAGATCGTATTGATTCAATATAGAAGTTTGAAAATGGTGAAACTGTAAAATCAACTGGGTCACCTCACGAGGAAATCCTTACATGGTATCAGAAAGGGGCAGTTCCACTATCCTGTATGATTCAATCGCCAAAGCCCTCATAAGAAGATGGTGCCTCCCGATAAGCGCGATGATGTACTGCATGAAAACGCACAGGTCGGTCCTCCAACATCAAGACAATTGCACATACCAAAACAAAGATGGCACCACCCGTTCAGTGCGATGACGTGCAGAAGGGAAACCCGTTCCGTGTGATGACGCACAGCTGGAGAACTCACAGAGCAGCGCTCCAGCACAAATGAATTCCACATACAATTGATGCAAAGCATACTCAGAAGTGTGGAATAGGCTGTCGAGTAGGTTGATGGTGGACTCACAAGTACCCGACCGCAACCCGACGTCAGAGCTCGACATCAGAGCTTACACCAGCCATGCTCCAACACGCGGGCATAGCGCTCGAGCTGAGACATTGTGGTGAGTTGATTTGAATGTAACCTCAACTGCCAAGGTGTACACATTTCAACACAGTCCTGGAATTACCTTAAAAATGAAATTGTCCATATAAGTGCACCACCACATGGCTGGAAACGTCCCTTCGCAAGAACGAGTAGGCAAGATCTGCTGGTTCTCATACTCGCTTGTAGAAAACAGGTACATTAACAGTGCCAATAACTTGAAATTCTTGCTGCTGTTATACTGATAGGCCAATACAATTAACATTGTCTCCGCTGCTGCACTCTTCCGTATGCCTGAAATAAAAACTGTCCCTTGAGATGAGCTTAATGAAAACACCACAGGGATACTTCTCTCATCTGCTTTGACAGGTCACAAAAACAAAGCACTGTCGATTTTCAACTTCTGCCAAAATAAATCCGCCAGATCAATATTATTGAGACAGCAGCCAGATATGATTCCACACTGCTGGATGAGTCCAAACGTGAACGTTTGAACCAATGCCCTGGAGTGAAGTCTGTTAGATGTTTTAGAACACTGGTGGGGCGATCTCCAGGGCAAAGTATCTCTGCAGGCTTCAAACCCTTATAAACTTCTCCTTAATTTCTCAGTAGTTCTCTTGACGCTCTTCCTTGTGTCTCAGTTTCTCTCTGGGTCTCAGTTTCTCACTGTAAGTTTCTATAGTTCAGCTTACACATGTAGGTTTTCCTTCACCAAATCGTCGCCAAAATATGTTGTATTACAAAGAAGATGATTTATTAAGTAGTTAAGATGAAGAGCCCCACCGGGAGCAGCCTTCCTGCCGCTCAGCTCATTCTCCAACTGACTCTCTCACTCATCTAACATTCCACAGCATCACCACACACCGACACTCCACACCCTAGTCACACTGGCTGAGCAGCAGGTATAACATGTATCTAGATTTACTTTTATAGAAAAAGACAAATCAGTTAATTAGTTCATTGTTTCACCACATCGTATCATCCTGTGTATTATTATCAATAATGAGGAGATCCTATTGTGCACACCAGTGGCATAGCGTGGGGGGGTTCCACAGGGGCAATTGCCCTGGGAGCAAAGTTTTTAGGGGCGCAAATTTTTAAAAGAAAGTATTGCACCCCCTAACCATTGGACCGTTAACCCTTCCAGAGCTAATGGTCAATGGGTTAGGGTGCGCAATACTTTCTTTTAAAATTTTGCCCTTGGCGCTTGCAACCCATGATACTCTGATGGTGCACACTAAGCTCAGTTAGGCTGGCAGAAACAATCTTGACTCCCACCTCAAAATTAAGCCAGACTACTTGTAGGTCTGGAAACCTTGAAAGTTTGTCTTTTCCTATGGCCTTTAATTGAGCGCACAACAGAAGGACTGTGAGCGAACAATTTCAGATAGGTTGGAAATACAGAATTACAAAATCCCCTCTTAAACAAATTGTATTTTACTTTATCAAGACCTCTGAAGCGGATAAAAGCAAACACTCTGCACTTTACAACATTCCACAATAAATAAATCACGCTCAGGCTAAAAGCAGACATCCTCATCCTGAGATATGTACTAAGGCGCACTGTGTGATGATCAAAAGGATGGAGCAGGAGTCACCAATACCAATATGTATTATAAAAAATACCAAGACTGCCTTGGATGTTGGCAACTACAAACTAACAACTCAAAACCACAGCATCAACGTGATGCATGGATCTGATGATGTCTGCATATCACATGAAGCATTACTTCCATAACAATTATTGCATTTTTATAATGGTGTTTTCATAAACAGAGATAAATCTAAATGGAAAATAGTAGATGATACTTAGGGGTGGAATAATCCATTGCATGGAATTATTATATCTATCATAGTTCTTGGATCACTGCTCCATGAGTGATTGAACCCTTACATGAACAATACACAAACTAATGTTGGGGTGCACTGTTGGGTCATCATATGCAGTTTCTCTGAGTAATCCCCATTAAGTAAAACGAGGACATTAATTGATCAGATAAAGTAGCAATGAATGTGCTTCATGATCTATTAAGACCTTTCAAACCCAGATACTGTAAAAAGAAAACCTTACATTTCTCATCAACACAGTGAACATATTTTCTAAATAGCTAATATCCATCATCACACACCTGAAATTTAACACTATCCTTCCAATTCGCCCCACCCCCCAATACAAACTAGCTTCATGTCTTTCAAAACTTTGTAAAGGACTGAAGTTCCAAATCTGGCCATCAAATTAAAAGCAGCCAGTGCTCCTAATGACCTTTGCTGAACCACATTCCTCGAACAAATGCACCAGCATCACCATCATTCTGATAAAAGCACCTGCTATCCTGAACATATTTGCCAGTTGCAGGCCTGTCTCCATCCTCTCCTTCCTCAATAAAAGTATGGTAACGTGGGCAGCAGGGCGAGTGTGCCTAGCACTATATCACTTTCTCCACACCCATCAGTCTGATTGTGACCTGCAAGGCGTACTGAATGAGTGATGGTCTTAATCTGATTAAGAAATCCTTCTCACAAGCACAACACTGCTCTGATACTCATGGGCGTTCTGCTTCTATAATTCCAGCAAGCATACACTGTAGCTGGAAAGGTTTTGATATTGAGCAAGTAAAAATGGGCCAGGGTTGCATTGAGTCTAATCATTTCTGCGTAAAATCAGACAAAGAGTATGAAGTGGAGTAATTCATCATCATCAATAAACTTTATTCGGTTTTGAAGTGGAGTAATTGAAATATGCACACAGCCAAAGTCTTGTGGCATTCCTCAAGCATCATCCTTTTTATGTATTCCTTCCTATACACTGACAACAGATTTGGGCTGATGAGAGCTGTCCTCCTGGCATGCCTCCACTACTGTAATATCATTGAATCTGGTCCCCACGATAATCCTTTTGCCAGGCTTTTAAAACGTCTATATTAGGTAAACAGAATATTACAGCATTAGTTCCCCCCCCACCCCACCCCCCCTTAAATCAGTCCATTGGCTTCTAGTAGATGCTCGGATTATATTCAGGGTCTTGTGCACTATCCATAAGCATAAGGTTGTAAAGACCTTACATACGTGAAAAAAAGACACCTCTTTATTTCGGATCCAGAGATCTTCACTCAGTATTCACCCAGACACTGTAGAACGCCCTTAACCCAAAGTTGAGATCTGTAGCTAGTTACCACTGCTAGAAAATACTTGTGAAAATTAAATTATTCAGACTTGCCTTCAACTGAACTGGATGCTGTACTATGATTTAAGAACATTGGACATGGTTAATTGCCTTGCCTACTCCCGTGACTTCAACTTCCAACCATTAAGTTGTCATTTTTAACCGCTTTCAGAGCTCTGAACTAACCAAAAGTTAACGTAAAACGCCTAACAAAACTTCTTAATGAATACATTCTCGAATAAAGATAGAATTTTGAATGTGTTTGCCAATATTGGCTTTGTTTTTTGATGTTGCAATTGAGTATGTGTTTTATGATTCTGAATATATCAGCAACTGGAAATACAGCAGGGTTAATTTTGTATCATACTGTGCGCAATTAAACACAAAAGGCGTCTCCTCCAACACTACCGGATGTAAAAGTGTACTCAAACCCATAGGGTATTGGTATGATTACATCACTGAGTTTTAAAAAGGAAGACAATTCTTGATCACTTTGCATAAAGATCGATCACTTCAAGTTACTTCTCTTAATATTGGGTGCTGGTGCTTGCCATATTTAACTCTTCTTTGGCTAACTTTTGGACTAATAGTGGACTAAAGATGAGTCTGTCACAAGCAGTCAATGCCACTAATGTTGGTATGGCTACACATAGTGATAATGTTGGAGAAGGAACATGAGTCTAGGGTCTGGGCACCATGCCGCTCGTGACTACTCGAGGGGTCAACAAAGTTGAAATGCAGATATTGCTTTATTTGGTCTGGGTACTAGGAGTGGCTACGTCAACAATGCTAGTGTGTCTGACATTGAGGATAGTGTTAGAAAGAGATGAGGTTTCTCAAGCGTTGATGCTTGCATGGGTGTTGGTAAGATAAAATCAAATTAAATTCTACTCTATTCAATTAAATGATTATTCTTTCCTTAATAATATAAATTAAAGTAAATTATTAACCAAAACCCTAATCCTCAATTATTCTACATTAGATTACATGAAATCTAATTAAATAAGACTACATTTTTTATCGTTCTTAATACATTTTAACCCCTTGACTGTTTTTTTGATGTAAATCTATTTGACCGGGCATTTTTTTCACGAGCATAATCTTGTGTAATCTCGCATAATCACCTGATTATCAAATTATCGTGTTTTACATAGTTGTTATTTTTCTTATGCATATGCATATGCTTTTCACATCATTTTTACCCACGGGAGACACGTGTGAACAGAAAATATATTGCAGGAACTGTGAACCTGGATGTGCGCTGCTCGGCATGAGCATCATGAGCAAAGAACGCAAAGTGAAAATTGAAACTTTCTGATAAACACATTGATCATGTCTACTAATGATTATTGGGTGCAAGGGCATATCCCATGTACATTTTCACTGAACCAACCACCCAAGCGTAACTCTTTCAATACGAATAAATTCTGTGAAAATGATTTGTATTCCACATAAAAAATGTTCACAGTTACACCACCACTGACATGTACATTAGAAAAGGGCCCACTGACCGTGTTCACATACACAAAAATATATAGAACACAAAGGTACCTGAATTTCCATATGGCTTCACCCTGCACGATTATTGTACAATAGTGTACAGGCAACGCCAGTTAATAATTCGAACCAGAATCTTTCATCAAAAAAATGTGCCCTCACTCCGAAGAGGATATCATCATGCATAAAGTTTATTTAGGCAAATAGTTTTTATATTTATATATATATATATATATATTTATATATATAGTTCATCAAATTCCCAACAGCAGCTGGCTGCAAGCGGGACACGGACACCAGTTAAGTGCATGAAATATCTTCTTTATTTGCTGACACTGATCGACATGGCAGATGACGCGTTTCACCCAACGAGTGGGCTTGATCACATGACCAGATTACACTCTTTTTTCGTTTTTAAAGCACCCTCACCATGTAAGTGTCATGTGACTTGGTGAAAATAGAAAAAATACTCCGCTGAACAGCATGTTATAAAAAACTAGGTGATGATTTACACACGTAATAAATAAATAAATATAGCAGCATGGGGTAAATTGTTAATAAATTATTGTTAAATAGTTTTTACATAAAACTGTTAAAAAGAACAAACAAAAATTCCTGGTTAAATCCATTAATTACCTTTCAATAACACGAATAGCAAATGTCAGTATGTATATAACAAATATAAAAAATCATATAATTGAAATGTTAATTATGCGTACTGTTCATTTTGTCTAAACGGTTGATTGTCTTAACAATTGATTGAGTTATCCCCAACATGTTTGCTGTTTCCTAGTCTAGTTCTGAGTGGAGCATAGAAAAAGTAAACAAGTGCAATAAAAACCATATTATAAAAAACCTCAATGTTTCGAAACTGGGCGGTAGTAACTCTATGATTTTATCTTTTTTTTGGCGGAGTGCGCTCTGGTCAGCAGTGATAGCCCTCGGGGGGGATGGCTACGGAGAACCACGCCTCCGAGTAGCCACAGGTGACGAAGCTGCTGCCCCGCCCTCCTGCAATGGCGATTCGGCGGTTTTGGCATTTCGAACGAAGCACAGCATACATCGTGCGCTGGGGCCGCTGAAAACACTGGAAATGGTGCGGCCGCTTTGATGCCTTAATTATCCTTTCTTGAGCGCTACATTGAGAAGTGAGGCGCCGGTAGCGCTGATAAACGCTGAAAGAGATTCGGGAGCTGGGACCTGTTTGATTTACTGCTTGCTGACTGCCGGGGCACTACGATCATCCTGGGGGAAGAGGTGCCGGCGAGTGGAGGCTCATACTTGGCGCTCTGAATCCTGCCTGACTTTCTGAATCAGTGCTGGTGAGTGAAGCGCTTTGAATTCTGCCTAACTTTTTCAGCCAGTGCCTAGATACGGCGACTGGAGCTGCCTTCCTTCTGGGCTAATAGAGATTTGTGGGGCCACACGGCCCGCATGAAAGGCCGGATTAAGTTCTTATTTGATGCTGGGATCAAGCCTCGGTCTTTCTCTTGAGCTGTGTGAACTGGGCATCGGCTGGGCTCAGTGAGATCGAATTCCCGCGGAGGAGTTGTGGGGTAGCCTCGGACGAGAGGCGCTTGTTTCTCCTGGCCCGTTCCTGGAAAGGAGAGGACGGAAGGAAGGGAAGGAAGAAGAAGAAGAAAAAAAAAGGGAAAGAGGGACGATCAGCTGTTTGGGCAGTCGTTCGCTTTGGGATACGGATTGGCCTTTTTCGCCTGTGCCAATTCAGGAAGGAACAGACGCTTTCAGTTTCTGGCAGCGACTGGAGCCGCCGGAAGAGCTGGAGAGATCGCAAGACTCCAGGGTGGGCTGTAGACAGCTTGAAAAGGAATCACGAGGCGGGCTGTTTACATCTGCTAAAAGAAGAGAAATGGGCAAAACATTAAAACACGCTAATACTGCCAAATTCGATTCTGTAGCCCGGCTGAAAGCTAAAACACGCTTAGCTCAGGCTAGGGAAGCTAAGGAAGTTGCCTGTTCAGCAAACAAGGAAGGGGCCTTGTATGGCCTTGATTCTACCCCGAAAGCTCAGAGGGTGAGCTGCCCTCTACTGTCTCTCTGGAGCAGGTAGAATCAGCGATGGATCAGATAAATGCGATACCAAATTTGAGCAATACTGCAGCAGTCTCGGCAAAGTCTCCGCAAGGCGAACCAATACGTGAAACATTGGAAAATAGCTCCAAGGAGATAAAGAAATTTTCATTATTTGTAAAGAAAGCTACTCTGCTGTCTCCCTCTTTAGATTTAAGTCCAACTTTAAAAGTAAAAGAAGGAGTACTAAAGGTATCGGGCTATCAAGCACATTGATGGACATGACTTCTAAAGATAAGGCTGTACCATTGGAGATATGTCAAGATCAAGATCAAGCCCAAGTTCAAGATCCAACTCAGGACAGGCCCGCTCCATTAGAAACATCCATGCAATTATCAGCCACTAGCGAAATTCCTCCTCAGTCACAAGGAATAGGAAATGAAAGTAATAATATCATAATAGAGATCACCTCAAATCAGACCTTAAATCAGATGCCACTCCATTTTAAGCCTCAGCTACAATCTCCACCTATACCTCTACGCTTATCTCTACCTCTACCTCCACTTCAGGGTCAAGGCTCGGCAGAGGGCCAACTACTTCAAGTTGATGCTACGATCAATACGGCAACAACAGATGGAAGCACGATCCCTGATTCTACTAAATCACAAAAAGATCCCAGTCAAAGTACGCAGGCATCCAGGGTTTGTCAACTGGATATTAAGGATATGTTAAATCTAATATTAGAAGAAATACGCAAAATGAAAGAAACTCAGAAATTAGAGATTGCTTCTTTACATTCACGATTGGGGAAAATAGAAGAAGTAATGACATGCTTTCCAATTAAACTTCAGGAAGCTGAAGGAAGGATTTCAGTTCTTGAAGATCAGATGACAACAGTGATTGGTGAGGTGAGGGAGGTAACAAAAAATAAGAGCAATCTGGAAAGTAAGTTGGAACAGTTGGAGAACCATTCTCGGAGGTCAAACCTCCGGATAGTCGGGATTCCGGAAGGTATTGAAGGCTCTCAGCCACTACAGTGGGTTAATTCCTTTATTAAGCAAAAAGTCCTCTCAGAGTTTGATGGAGACCTCACCATCACTAGAGCACACCGAGTTCCAGCTCATCCTTTTCCTAATTCGACGATGCCACGAACAATGCTACTCAACTTCGCGGACTTTCGAATAAAAGAAATTTTTTTAACACAGGCAATTCAACAGAGACAGTTTTCTGTAACCGACACCGCAAAATGCCGAATATTTTCAGATATGACTGCCTCTGCTGCACGTAGAAGGAAAGAGTTTGTAAAAATCCTTCATTTGTTTAAAGCTCACGGCGCCCAAGCCTCGATTGCTCAGCAATCAAAATTGAAAGTATTAGTAAAAGGGAAATTTTTTATGTTTTCGGATTTGGAGGAAGCTCAGGCTTTAATAACGGAGATCTCCCAGGGATCCCGAGCTTGAGGGAAATCCTTTGTAATATTATGAATAAATGGGTTTCTATATAAATTGATGGGCGCGATACGTTTGGAGATGGAAGGTTTTTAATGTCTAGGCTCCACTGAAGGAGATTTATTATGTATCTCGAGACTGAAGAAAGTGCTCGGATTATGTAGGGCTTCTCTATCTCTCTTTCTTTTTTTTTTTTTTTTGGGGGGTCTTTAATATATAAGGTTGTTATTGCAGGAGGTTCGGGGGACAGCTGGGTCACCCAGGGTGTAATTACAGGACACCCAGGAAGCCAAAAGGGAGGGGTGGAATGCGGCAAGCATGGGAAGTAGGGGTTTATCCGCATTTGGGGTTGTATGGGGGGAGGAAGGGGGGCACAAAGAGGAAAAAGGAGCAGAAGGTATGTTTAATGAACAAAGTGTGAATTTCTTTTTGGTTAAATCAACAGCCTGTTTTTTGACTTTATAATGGAAATAAATATTAATTACAAGGTTATATCAGCGAATGCCAATGGCTTGCTGAATAAAAAAAAGTGCGGCGCTCATATTAAATGGTTAATGTCACTTAACCCTCTCGTTATATATTTACAGGAAACCCATTTAAAAACAAACTTTCCTAAAATATTTATACCCAGGGCTTTTCCTCATGCTTTTTTGCATCAGCAGGTCTTGCTATGCGCGGGGTAGCTATATACTTTTCCAATAAAGTTTCTTGGGAATTTGTAAAAATAGTTAGAGACCCTCAAGGGAGGTGGATTTGGGTTACTACAAGGCTGCAGGGGAAAATTTTGAATTTTTTCAACTATTATGGACCTGTGACTGATGATGTCTCTGCTTTGATGAAAATAAATGAGCACCTCTTGGGTACGCCTGGACAGGTCATTCTCGGCGGAGATTTTAACTATATACAAGATTTAAGAAAAAACACTTCAAATAAAAATAAAAATCAATTGAAACCAAATACTAAAAAACTAATTGATGCTCTTAAACAAGAATATCAATTGGTAGACCCTTAGCGGACTGAGAACCCAGATATGGATTTCTATACTTGCCACTCGCATCGTTTTGGAACATCCTCCCGAATTGATTTTTTTCTCATATCTAGATCTCTTCAGATTTTTAAAGTAGGAATAGGGTGTAATCCTTTTTCTGACCATGCATACATTAGTCTTGAGCTAACTCTAAAGGGGGGTATGAGACCGCCCGCCAGATGGCAATTAGATCGCCTCCTTCTTCAAGATTTGGAATGGGTGGCCAGTTTTAGAAAATGGATTATTGAATATTTTCAAATCAATAATAATTCTGCTGAGCCTTTTTCAGTATGGGGAGGTTTTAAAGCTGCGGCTCGTGGCCAAATAATTACTTTTTCAGCCGTCCAACATAAAGCGCGGAAGTTAAAAATAGCCAAATTACAGTTGGAGGCTGAAAAAGAGTATGCACTGCTGTTGCAGTCACTTCCGAACCGGTATGCTCAAACAAGATCAGTATTAAGGGAGTTTTTTGTTTTGGAAGAAATCTGTAGTTCCCAAAATTACCAACAAAAAACCTATGAGGAAAGTCAGCTAGTAGGTAAACTACTAGCGAACTTAACGAAGAAGAAACAAGAGGCAGCTACAATATTGAAAGTGCTTGACCCACAGACAGGGGGTGAAACAACTAAAAGTAATGAGATCAGTCAGATCTTTTTTAATCATTTTCAACAACTTTATTCAACAGAATATCAGGTAGAGGATGAATGGATTCAGAATTACTTTTTAAATTTAAATATCCCAAAACTTTCAACAAAAAGAGTTGGTCAATTAAGCTTGGATGTGGAAACCGTCGAGATTTTGACCGCTATTAAAACAACCGCCGGGGCTAAAGCTTGCGGACAAGACGGCTTCCCTATTGAATTTTATAAAGCTTTTGCAGGGGAGCTATTGATCCCTCTTAAAAAACTATTTAATTATATTAAAGAGGGAGGCATGGTACCCGTAAATTTTAAGGAATCCATAATTGTGTCTTTTGTGAAAAAAGATAAGAATCCCGCCGATGTCAATTCTTACAGGCCCATTAGTCTTTTTAATTCAGACTATAAGATACTAATGAAAATTTGGGCGGAGCGCTTTTCGTTGGCTGCCCAAGAGTCTATCCATAGTGATCAAACTGGTTTTATTAAGGGCAGATCGATGGCGGGAAATACAGAATTTTTAATTCATGCTTTGGATTACTTTAATACTAATTTTACCCCGGCATGTATTATAATGATGGACGCCGAAAAAGCTTTTGACTTGGTTAATTGGAAAACGTTATTTTTTATTCTCGGCTCTTTCGGCTTCCCAACCCAAATTGTTAAGATGGTACAGAGCATTTATCAGGAAGCAACAGCCACAGTAGTTATAAATGCTACAAAAGTAGGTAATATTAAAATATGCCGTGGGACAAGACAAGGCTGTCCGTTATCGCCGCTGCTCTTTACCTTTTTATAGAGCCTTTGGTCATTAAGATGCGTAATAACCCTGATATTCAGCCTCCAATTCCTGGAATGGCTAAGTTAAAATTATTCGCGGACGACATTATTTTATATTTAAAACCTGATAAAATAAATCTTGAGACAGTTTTGAAAGAATTCCAAAACTATGAATTAATTGGGGGCTATAAGATAAATTCCAATAAAACCGAAGTGCTCGCTCTTAATGTCGATTTAAATTTCCTTCCGCTATGCTTAGAAGCTCAAGCATTTAAGACGGATCCAATTAGATATCTTGGGATGTTTGTGTCTAATCAACATCAACAGCTTTTTAGATTAAATTATATAATAATGAAAGATAAAATTAAAAAATTGTTGGAACAATGGCTTCTTCTTCCCCTTTCATTGATCGGGAGGGTCTCTTTAATTAAAATGTCTGTACTCCCGCTGCTTCTGTTTCTTTTTATAAATGTTCCCATCAAAGTTGATGCTTCTTTTTTAAAGAAATGGAAACTTTATTAAGAAAATTTATCTGGGCAAAAAAGGCATCTAGGGTTAAGCTGCTCACGGTACAATTACCTATAAAACAAGGGGGTCTGGCACTGCCGCATTTGAAAACCTATTATGAAGCCGCTTTTTTAGACTTAGTTTCCGGACTGTTAAGATCAAATGGTACGAGAGATAGCTTTTTATGGATAAAATGACTCAAGAAATGGGTTCACAAACTTCAGTATTTTTAAAAACTTCCAAGTTTCCCAAAAAGACAAGGTATAAAACATTAAAAGATTACTCTTCTAGACTTCTAGCTTTTTTAAAAAAACGAGTTCATCAGGTTTATATTTTGTAAAATTGGGAGAATGTAATAAGTTGGGTCTCCAGCTCCGATCCAAAACTATAAAAACATGGGAAAACTGTGGACTATCCGAGTTAAGACAATTTTCTGTTTCAAACAGGGCGATTTCTTGGCAAGAAATAATGGCTAGGGCTGAGGGTTGTAATAAACCTGCTTTCTTTGAATATCTTCAAATTGTCAATTTTTTAACAGATATAAAAGAAATTTTTAATGTTCCAAATTATTTAATATCAACCCTTTATGCCACTAAACTACATGGTGTAGGGAATTGGTATCGGCTGTTACAACAGCATAGCCAAGAACCCTTAATAGAGAATCATTTAGCTAAAATCGCCAGTGAAACCCAGTGTTCTTTTACTCTTAAAGATTGGGAAGAAATCAGCCTTTTAGGAAATAAAACACTTCGAGCAGCGAATTTTAAGAGAATGTCTTTTTATCTCGTTGGCTCTCTTATTATACCCCGGCGACACTTAATAAAAGGTTTCCGGAAGTCCCAAATAAATGCTTTAGATGTCAGAGAGATGGGGAAGGTGGATGGCACCATATTTTTTTACATGTCCTCGTCTGAACTCTTTTTGGGAATCAATTTTCACTGATATTGGACAGGCTTTGGGAAAGAAAGTACCACTAGAGGCCGATGTTGCACTATTTTCATTTTGTAAAGATAAAGTGTTATTAACTGAGGCTGAAAAAGTGTTTTTGTGTATCTCCTGTAAGGTAGCACGCTCGTTAGTTCTCCAAAACTGGAACTCGAATGAAATACCTTCCCATTTAAAATGGTTCAAGAAAATGCAGAGAACTCGTAATTTTGAGGAAGCCTATGCAAAACGATTAGGAGTGATAAAGAAATTTAGAAAGAACTGGAAGTTTTTAGTGATTTAGAAAAACTGAAGGAAATGAATATTCGATAGATAATGGATATGTACCAGTTAATTATATTCATATTTATATTGCATTTGCACTTTTTTATCTTTTTGCACTGTATAAGCACTAGCACTTTTTTCTTCACGATATTACTCAATATGTACTGTGGTTTGAGATTACTGTACGGAAGATGTTTTTTATATCGTCTTTTAAAATTTGGGCTGTTTTTGATATGATATTTAAGAATGATGTTTGTTTATATACCTACTGCTCCGCTCAATAAAATAAAAAAAAAAATAAAAAAAGATTTTATCTTTTTTTCTTTTTTCTTTCTTTTTATCTTTTTTTAATCTTTTTTTTATAATCAAAACATAGTCAGAAATGCTTACAATGGATCACATATTTTCAGTTGAAACTATTATTAATCTCGGGCGTCAGATAAATATTATGCCAACATCATATGACCAATCAAAAGTACATATGTATCCCGCTCGAATTGGGATAAAACTAGTTAAATAGTAAAACCAGTTGATATTAATTTATTATAAAATTATATTTCATATTTATAATAAATAAAGCATAAAAACCCTAATTAATGAAAACCTTTAATAATCATAAATATCCATAAATAATCATAAAAAGTTATATAATTCCTCCCCATTGTTCAATCCATTCGGGGTGCGGGTATCCAGTTCAAGTATGAACCTGGCCTCCAATTGTCTTAAAACTCTTTCTCTGTTACCTCCCCTTCTCATTGGTGGTACTGCAGCTATAACAAAATATCTCAGGTCATCTAGTTTGTTTTGATGAGCAGCCTTAAAATGTCTAGCCACCGGATAGGTCATATCCGAATTGACTATGGCTCTGAGATGTTGCAGAATGCGTACGTGCACCTGTAATTTTGTGCTGCCCACGTATTGAAGCCCACAGGTACAGTTCAATACGTAGACTGCATATTCGGTGCGACATGAATATCTGGCCTTAAGTCTACTGGTGGTGGGGCCATACGTGGTGGTATATTGCAATGTGTTGACCCCAAACTTGCATGCCCTGCATGTATTGCATTTAATAAAACCATTACGGGGAGCTAGCCACATGTTTTTGGGTTGAACTGAATTACTAATCATCTCAGGGCTAGATTTAACAAGGGCATTATGCATAGACTTAGGTTTTCTGAAGGTCAAGGCAGGAGGGGTCGGAAACAGTTGGTTTAAGACCATATCAGTTTGTATAATGGGCCAGTGTGGTCCTGATTTTTTTGTGTTGGCAACTATAGGTGGTTACAAATCTCATTTCTTGATCTGCCTCATCCAATTTGTGAGGAGTTGCTTTATTAATAATTATAGAGGTCATATTGGTTTTCAATAGTTCATCTCTGGACTTCAACTTAACTTTGGCCAGGGCTAGATTAATATCTTTTTCTTTATAGCTCTAGCTAAGAATCTGAGACTGCTCTCTTTGATACATTTCTCGAAACTCACTTCGGTACTGCATATTCTGCGTATCCTTAGGAACTCCCCATAGGGGATGCTCCTAATTAAATGAGTCGGATGAAAACTTGACGCGTGTAGCGTAGAGTTCCCAGCCGTACTTTTTCTGTGAAGAGTGGTTTCTATAGAATTGTTGTCAATGTACACATGTACATCTAAAAAATCAATAGCAGTCTTATCAATTGAGGCTGTAAACTGAAGATTGAGCTCATTATCATTTAAAGATTTAATAAAATCACAGGCCATCTCCTTGGTGCCCTTCCAAATCAAAAAAATATCATCAATGAAACGCATCCAACAAATGATGCGTTCATCCCAGAGTTTCTTGAATTTAACCTTGAGAACCTGCTCCTCCCACCAGCCCACGTGTAAACACGCGTAGCTGGGGGAGAAGCAAGCTCCCATGGCAACTCCTCTAATTTGATGGTATATATCTTTGTTAAACATGAAGTAGTTGTTATGGAGGCAAAAGGCAATCATATCAACAATCATCTTTCCATGTTGGTATAATTCTATAGGTCTACTTTTCAGAAAAAATTGTACCGCTTCCATACCATCAGTGTGGTTTATACTGGTATACAAAGCACATAAGTCCATGGTTATCAACAAATAGTCATGTTCCCAAGGTATATCTCTAATCCTCTCCAGGAAATGGTTGGTGTCTTTAATGTAAGAGGGAAGGGCGATTACCAAATCTTACAAATAAAAATCTACATATTCAGATATTTTTTCTAAAAGCCCTCCTCTAGCATTAATAATAGGTCTTCCTGGAACTGGAGTGGTCATCTTATGTATTTTAGGTATAAAATACATTATGGGAATGACTGGGTACTCAGTTCGTAAATAGTTAAATTCATCATTGGTGAGTTGGTTTTCGCGTTTCCATTTGTTCAGATGTTTGAGACATAAAGCATTTAGTTTCAGAAATTGTTGAAAATCAGACTTCTTGTAGCAGTTTTCGTCGGTTAGGTGTTTCGCTGCTTCAATTAAATAGTCCTGTCTCGGCCATAGGACTATATTTCCCCCTTTGTCCGATTGTTTGATAATCACTTCGCTGTGTTCTTGTAGCTTTCTAATTAAATCTTTGTATTTTTTATATTTAAATTTTTTGCCTCCTCATAGTATTTTGATCACTAGTCGTAGTTTTTTGACCTCATCAATGATAACGTCTTGATAAGTATCAATGGCATCACGAGACATGACTGGCACAAAAGTCGACTTGGGTTTAAAGGGGGATTTTGTGACTGTAGAGGAATTGACACCCTTTTCTCGGATCAATTCCTGCATTGGTGTAATAATATCATCCTGATTTTCATTGAATAAGTCACCCATAGTTCGTAGTGTTGGGATATCTGAAACTGTTAAAGAAGAAAATGTTTCTGAACTAGAAGCGCTAACATTGTCAGTATTGTCTGGAACCTTTTTAAAATTCTTGATAGTGAAGTATTTTTTTAATTTCATTTTGCGAATGAATTTGTAAATGTCCACTCTAGTTTGAACATAGTTCAGGCTGCTTTCTGGGCAGTACGATAGACCTAGTGCCAGAAGTTGGATCTCAGCTTGATCTAATTGGACAGATGACAAATTCACCACTGTATTGGCATGGGATATTACTTCCTGTTCCATCTTTTGTTTCGCTGTTGCCCGCCTCTTGCGTTGCCGGGCTTGCCTTCTGGCTTTCCTTCTTTTGTTGCGTCGTGTTCTGGATTCTGTAGGGGCTTCCGTGGTCTGAGCGTCTGGCGCCGCGCCCGCTGTACAAAATCCAGTTCCTCCGCTGGAGTGAGGGTTCCCATTCCTTCCCTTTCTGGGTGTCTTTCACCTCTACTTGCATCAGAGTCAATTTCGCTGATGGTGGAGCTAGATTCAGATAGAGATCCTGACTCTGGTTCCTGACTGGTAAGCCCTTGCTCCATATTGGAAACCCCACGAGGCATCTGTTTCTTTTTTTAAAAATCATATTTTTTAGCGAATGTAAAGATTTGTCCAGTTTCATAATCTTGTCCTGAAATTCTGACTATATATATATATATATACACTATTTGCCTAAATAAACTTTATGCATCCTACTCATATATCCTACTTGTTAACTAGTTATAGTTAGGACCATGTTTCCATTGAAAAAGTGTTTTTCGACTTGCCTATATCTTTGGCACCATTTGACGAATCTTCACGAAATTCTCCCAAAAGAAGTGTATCAGTGATTCTTGTTGCACATGGAAAGTTTTAGGGCAATCCATCAAACAGGGGCTGAGAAGGGGGGGGGTGTTATTAAAAGTGTGTTTCCTAGGTTAATTCCCATAGGAGCTTTGAACACGACTTCAGCCTGAACCGCTGTACGGAATCACATCGAATTTGGAAGAAAGGTAGATTTTGTTATGCAGATCACACTTTCACTTATTTGGTGTAAATCCATTCAGTAGTTGAGAAATTTAAGGAAAACCAAATAAGGATATCTGTGGTCATGACTAATTTACTAATAATAACTTCATCCAGGAAGTGTTGGCAGCCACCTTGGTACTCGGTTTCAGCCGAGAGCCCCTAAAAAGCAGGAACAAAAAGAAAAGGGGCAGGTTCGGAATACCCTGACCTTCAAGCCTTGGTCTTGGGGTTCTCCTGGAAACCTGTCATGGCATAAAAGCATTTGTTTTGTAAATATAATGGCGATTTTCGCAAACTATTAGTGAATATCACAGTGAATTTAAGAAAAAACAAGTGCGGGCTCCCGTGCTTGTTTTCATTGTAGCCCCCAGTTGGGCCAGGTCTTGGGGCATTATTTTAGAAGTTAAGGGGGAACACGGGCCCCCATCCAAGGGCTAAAGAATTCCCTGCGGACCATCACCTCCCCGGGGCTAATTATAATACGAAGCAGGGGGGCCGGGTGGACCTCCTGTGCCCGGGGACCATCACCTCCTCCTCGGTGAATGGATTTACACTGCATTTGACAAAAAGCTAGATCTTGGTCCATTAAGAGTGCTGCTTGTGTTTTGGTGTAAATCTCTTCAGTAGTTTTGGAGAAATGAAGGTTAAAAAAAGGATTTGAGGAGCCGACAGATTTCAAAGTGAGATCTGATTGGCTGCCACCACCTCAACTAAGAAGTAGTGGCAGCCATCTTAGTACTCCAGACCCATTCCCCGGAGCCCAAAGTCTATTTTAAGGGAGGGGTGCAGAAGGCCCCCCTCCCCAAGCCTTTAAAAGGCCCTGGGGACCCAATTCCCTAGTGCCGTTAATCAATAAAAAGGATGGGTGCATGCGGCCCCCCTCCCTGACCCTTTATTGGCCCCAGAGACCCCATCCCCCAGGGCCAGCTCACTTGCTGTGTTCCGGAGAGCCCACCCCTGGAACACAGCAGTTTTTCTGTGCTCACCAGCACAGAAACTTTAAAAAAAAAAAATCTTTATATTGGTATTTATAAACATACAAACGTTAGTACATTTCTCATACACCTGTCTCATGTCTCATATATGCATCATTGGCTCCACTCCCGGTAAAGGTCTGATTTACCATTAACATTACATATGTGAATTCCACGTTTAGCTTTACACATCAGCATTCCTTCATCATTATAATACTCTGTAATCCTCAGCCCAGTTTATCTCCAACAATCAACTCCATATCAAGTTCTCTGTACACAATGTCATGGAGTAATACATATCCTACATTTTGGAATAAGCATTATCTTTCAAGTCTCATGTCCTGTGAACTCACTCAATTGATAGGCTGTGTCTACCTCTTCTACATTAGTCCCTGCCTACATCCACTGGATGTGATAGCAAATAGGACTTTAATGGATACCAAATATCTCGTGGGCGAGATGAAGGTGGCAACAATTCTGCGTATGTCAACATTTGTTCCTGTCAAAATAATAAATCCCGGATCCAATCTTTGAATTTGGGGGCTCTACCCCGTCTCCATCTGCAGGCCACTTTCCGTTTGGCTAATAGCAGCCCGAGTGCTACATATTTCCTGTAACCTACATGTATCTGTGCGGTATATACTAAAAGAGCCAACATGGGGGAGGCGATTATTTGAGTTGCCGTCATCTGTGTCAGTGCCGCAAAAACCTGCTGCCAATATTGATTAACCGTGTTACATTCCCAGGCTAGGTGCTTAAAATCTGCTCCCGCCACCCCACATCTATCACATCGATTGTCATCTCTAATGCGAAATTTGTGCATTTTGACCGGCGTATAATACACATGATGTATAAATTTGAAATGAATAATACGGAGACGGCTACTAGCCGTTATCTGCCCAGTTTGTGTACAACAGTATTCCCACTGCTCATCTGTCAGCTCAAATCCTAGTTCTTTCTCCCATTGTCCACGAGCGATACATGTGTCCCTTTTATGGGTATTTAGAATAGTGTGATATATTACAGAAACCAAATGTTGAGGCGTTTCTAACTGCAAGAATTTGTGTAGTGGGGACAGTATCGGAGGTTCCAGGGGAAAGGATGGTGTATTCGCTTTGAGACCTTGCCTTAGTCTCACATAGAGAAACACTTCCATTGGCGTAGGCTCCACCTCACCAAAAATTGCTCTCTGGTGCAGAAGTTTCCGTCAATATATAAGTCCCACCAGGTTTTTATGTTTAATTTAAGTATAATTTGCTTAAAGCCATTTTCCTGTAATAACTGAATCTGTGGGTGATAGAGAAGTGGTAGTAAAGGAGAGCATAGCATTGGAGCCTCTCTGCAATGCGCTTCAATGCATTCACAGTACAGGCCACATTAGTGGGGTCCTTCTTCCTGACATTGGGATTTGTAGCAATGGCACCTGCAAGTGGAATCGGCTCCATGTATCCCTGCTCCACTGCAATGTGTGGCATATATGGTGGCGGGTAAAACCAATATGTCGAGTAATGAGCTTGAGCACAGAAATAATAGAGCTCCAGATTGGGGACCTCGAAACCGCCATGTGCATATGTCCTAGTGAGTATGTCCCATTTTATTCTCGGCTGCTTGACTCCCCAGGTCAGACGTATCAGCTCTGTTTTTAGTGCAGCAAAAAATGTTTGCCAGGATAATAGGGTATATTTGTAAATAAGTACAATAATTTTGAGAGAATTATTTTAATCAACGATGTTCTCCTTGCCAGAGATGAGGGTAGCGATATCCATCGCGTAACCCATGAAGTTATTGAGGTAAGTGCTGTACCATAATTAAGTCGCATTAACTCAGTTCTATCAGCTGTAATGTGTATACCTAAGTATTTCACCTCTGATTCACACCACTGTATCGGATAATCTATTGGGAAAGATGACGCACCGGTTGTCAATGGATAAATTTGCGATTTTGCCCAGTTAATATGCACGCCTGAAATTTCCCCAAATACAATGAACTCTCTAAGTATAGCGTTCAAGTTTTGTTGTGGCTCTTTGATATACAGAGTGACATCATCAGCATATAAGGAGATGAGTACCTCTCTCATGGGGTATCGCAGGGCTTTATCTTGGTGATGTTGTCTTAATTTGGGCTCTAGCGGTTCAATAGCAAGGACAAATAAAAGAGGGGACAATGGGCAACCTTGCCTTGTCCCGCTAGTAATGCAGAATGGAGGCGAGCTTTGTCCATTAAGCAATATTCTGGCTGTGGTGGAAGTGTATAGTAATTTAATCCATGCAAGAAAGCCAGCCGGCTTACCCATTCGTTGCAATATCCCAAATACGTAATCCCACTCCACCGAGTCAAACGCTTCTGTAGCGTCAAGAAAAACCGCTATTGCTTCTAAGTCAGGGTCAATGTCTTGCACAATAGAAAGCAAGGTGCAGAAGTTGTGGGATGTCGCCCTCCCCGGTTTAAAACCCACTTGATCTGGCAGAACCAATTTTTCCATCAATAGGGTAAGCCTGTTAGCTAGAACTTTCGCTAAAATGTTGGCGTCATTGTTGATAAGGGACAGCGGTCTGTATGAATCACACTGGTCAGCTGGCTTCCGTGGTTTTAAGAGTGATGTTATCAGCGCTTCCCTCATAGTTTGGGGGAGAATCCCACTTTCGTATGCCTCTTCGTATACTTCTTTTAATATGGGTGCAATTTGATCTATGTACGTTTTATAGAAATCAATTGGGAGGCCATCTAGCCCCGGTGCCTTGCCTGATTTCATCTGCATTATCGCAGCACGAAATTCATCCCCTTCTAATGGTGCAGCTAAAAACTCTCATTGTGCATTGCCTAACCAAGCCTGTGCTACATCGTCGAAATATGTGGCCAAATCTATCTGTGTTTAGTGTATAAATTGGAATAATAAGTTTTGAACACCTGGATTATTGCAGCATTGTCTCTTTGGGTGTTACCCTCGGGATCTGTAACTTCCAGCACATAGTTGGAGAAGCAGGGCTTCCGGATCTCTTCAGCTAACGCTTTCCCAGGCCGCTCACCCTCTCCATACTTCCGGGCCTTAAAAGTATTTTCCCCGAAAAAGACATTCTCTTTCTGCAATCTCTTTATAATCTGTCAGATATCCCTCATTTCTTTTTGAAGAGTACCATCTACCCTTGCCATTCAGATCGTGTTCCATTCTTTTCAACTCTATTTCAAGTGTGTGAAGCGTATTTTGAATGTCCCAAAGGACTCAGAATCCCTTAGCAATACAAAACCCTCTAATAGTAACCTTAAAAGCCTCCCACACTGTGGCTACATGGGGCACTGTGCCTTTATTTCGCTGAAAGAAGTCGGATATTTCTTGACTAAGTTCCGCATGAAATGCTGTATCTAACAACATCTGTGGCATTAGTCTCCAGTTCCTATGAGGCATTATACAGTGTGGTGGGGCTAAACTTAGTTGGACCGGCGAATGGTCAGAATGTGTCCTAGCTAAATGAATAGCCTTGGTGGTCCAAGGTCCCACTCCCTTAGAAACAATCCAGTAATCCAACCTGGACCAGGACGAGTGAAATGTTGAGTAGTGTGTTCCCTCCTTCCCCCCGGATGCACATGTCTCCATGCATCTATAAGATCATTATCCGCCAGTATACTCTGCAATAGGTTATGTGTTTTAGAGTAATGGTGGGGAAGCGGATTGGATCTGTCCCATTGAGGGTTTAGTGTTGCGTTGAAATCACCTACCCAGATCAAGTGTGTAGATCCTATTTCCTGTATTTTCCCCCACAGTGAAGCATAGAACTCTGGGTTATCTGCATTCGGTCCATAACAATTAACCAGTGTGACCGATTCAGAACACAGTTTTCCCCACATTATCGAATATTGCCCGCCTGATCTCGAGTCATCCCTGATGGGGTAAATGGCACATTTTTTAAAATTAGAATGACTGTCCCCCTGGATTATGTGGAGTAGGACGGAAAAATACGATGGTCCGCCCACTTTTCAGCAAAAGAAGAGACCTTATGGGGATCAAAATGTGTCTCTTGAAGCATCGTGATATGAATATGATAGCGTTCTAAATAAGCTTGTATCTGCCTTCGTTTATGTGGTTCACCAAGCCCCCTTACATTCCATGTCATTAAATGTATTTCCTGTATCTTTTTAATTTGTGCCATTATGTATTAGTAAGGGACAATGAGCTGAGAATTGGGCTTCTCTGCGAATGGTAACCGACAATGCATGCATATATATCTCTTCATCTCGTATACCTTGGAATGTACCAACATCAACATTTGTTCCCCATCCCCCCCAACCCACAACGGCATCCCAACATTGCCGGAATCAGAGTCCCCCCTCCACCCAAATAACCCAATAACCAAAACGACAGAGTAATCTCAAAATCTGGGGGGATTTCCCTTTGGGGTACACCAGGGGCTAGCATGGTCTACCTTTCCCCTACAGTTAGTAAGTCCCCTGCATAGAGAGGAATCAGGGAGAGGGGAAAGGGGTGCTCGGTTCATATTTATTAACATGTCCCTGTATGCCACTTATCTGTTGACCACAGTCCATTGTGGCCTTCCTGTCCACATCCTGCGACATCTCTTTTCATCTGTATCTTCCATCTAATTTGTCCGGTCTCGTATACTATTACAAGTAATTAGGCCAGTTTTGGTCAGTGTAGCATGTTGTAAGGCGACAGCGCCAGTCGTCCTTCATGTAGGTCACTCCAAAATAGGCGATGTCGCTCTTGAGGGAGAAGCCTCTTGTTGCTGTCGTCTGTCCTTCCCAGAGCAGCGTTTAAGAAATTCTTCCACCTGATGCACCTGAACAAAGTAGTGTTGTTTCCCTTGGTGCGTAACTCGGAGAAGCACTGGATACATCAGAGCATAGTCTATTTGTGCTTCCCTCAGTTTTCGCTTCACTTGAATGAATTTTTTATGGGCTTCCTGCACAGCAAGTGTAAAATCCGGGTATATTGTAAAGTCTTGTCCCTCAAAATTAAGGTTTCTTATTTCTCTGGCTAATCGTAATGCGACATCTCTATCTCGAAAATTCAGTAGTCTTGTGATGAGTGGACGCGGTGGCGCACCCGGAGTCGGTCGAGGGCCCATCGAACGGTGTGCCCTCTCTACCACCATGAGTGGAGAGAATGATTCTGCGCCAAACACTGTACACAACATGCGTTCGACGAAGTCCTCCATTCGACCTGTGTTTGCGCTCTCCGGTATTCCTACGACGCGTATGTTATTGCGTCGGGATCGCGCTTCCAAATCTTCATTTTTTGCCGCAATCACCTTAAGCACCTTTTTCATCCGTGTCATTTGTTTGTGGACTCCAATCGATTTATCCTATGTATCTGAGATTCGACTCTCTGCCTCCGTGATGCGTGCATCATGCTTGTCTAGTCTGAGTACTATGGAGTCCATTCGGGTATTCATTGAGTCCATCTTAGTCTCTATGGAGGTAAGGCTTTGTTGCATAGCCAGTAGCAGGGTCTTTAACTCGTCTTCCTGGGTAGGTTTTGAGTCTTGTGAGGTGTCATATCTGGGCGCTCAGTTTCCTCCTGTTGCGAGCGTGTTCCCTTTTTGGGCTCAAAATTTATTTTCGCTTGTTTGCCATCGGTTTTTCCCATGGTCTTGGGAAGGATGATCGTTTTCCACGCTGTTCTCTGTTACTGCCTCCTGACGTGACTCTATTACCAGCCGTCGCACGCTGAAGCCTGTGTCCAGGGCTATTATAACCAATGTACCTTGTCACTGACTAAGCACCTCATGTTTAATGCCCATTTGTAGTTTCTTGCGATAATCAATCTGTGCTGTGAGTATCTGCAAGTTAGTATGGCTACCAGTTTGCAAAGTTTGCACAGTAAAAAAACAAAAAAACAAAACAGAAGACTTGCTTGTTTGGACCACAATCCAATATATATTATGCCACAGTATTGGGGACTTTATGTCTTGTAGCTTGGACCTCCGCTACCTGACTCAGATGCACCCCTTCGTGTCAGCCTTTGAACATTACTGTCCCGTCTTCCATTCTGGGGACTTCAACCCATGTGAGCTGCCATTTTGTGGATGTTTCTGCGCTGAGCTTCGTTTCAGGACGGTCAATATCTGTTGGTTTAAAACCAAATGCCTATACTATTACGCCTTGCAGGCCGCAGTCATTTGATCGTCATAAATAGCTTCTCCTGTGTGGACGGGAGCAGTGCTGGCACCTGCAGCATGCTGGGAGCTTGCAGGGGCCTCAGGGCCCTGGGGCTCCTCCCACGGCTCCAAACAAGTGTATAGTGGGTGGTCTGGGTGGGCACTGGGGCACCCACCTTTGATTGTTGCAGGCCACGGAGGATGGGGTAACCAGGGCTGAATACGGTTAATGGGAGGGAGGCCTCACGGCTCCACACTCTTTTAAAATATATAGGCCCTGGGAGATGGGATTCCCCAGAGCCATAATACGCTCAGGGAGGGGGTGGGTGCAACCCCCCTGCCCCTTAAAAAATAGCCCTGGAGGATGGGTTCAGCAGGGCCTAATAAGGCTCGGGGAAGGGGGCCACGCTGCTCCCCTCTCCTTTAAAATAAATATGGCACTTGGGGATGGGTTCCCCAGGGCTTAATGAGACCCCCCTTTAAAAGATATGTGTCCCTGGGGGATGGAGTCCCCAGGGCCTAATGAGGGTGCCCTTTAAAATATATATGGCCCTGGGAGATGAGGTTGCCAGGGCCATAATAGGCTTGGGGTGAGGGGCTGTGTGGCTATATATATATATATATATATATATATATATATATATATATATATATATATATATATATATATATATATATATATATATATATATTATTCACAGAATGTCCAAGTAGACGCCCCAATCGGTGAGAACAAAGAAGGCGGCACACCAGGAGAAGGCACAATAATTTATTGTGCACTACGTGAAGGACGACGCGTTTCGGCGTTAGCCTTTATCAAGTGTTTTACCTCACATCAATTTCTTCTAGAAATACATCCAATAGTGCATAGACATAGAAGAGTTATCCCATATGTTTTAGCGCATTTTTCAACAACACTGAAAATAAACATAATATACATTAGTACATGTCTAGTCATGTCGCATCTATGATAAAATGCATGGTTAATATTGTATAAATAAACTTGTGAATTCATATAAATAACATTCATATCTGGACAAAATAATGTCAATAAAGTTTTTGAATTTCAATTCACAATCGGGATACAGGCACGATAATGTCTTAATTCTCATACTATTCTTAATGATTCCATACTCGGTTTGGCTGTGCAGAAGATATTAATAGAACTGCATTTACATTTCTACAAGTGTATATACTACACTTTTCTTCGTGAGTCATCTTGGCCTCTCTCCACATTGCGCAGCTATTGTTGCTGATAGCATTACCGTGAAATAAATCATATTCTATTCATTTTTACAATCATAAGACAGTGAATTAATGATCACGGAATAATATTTAGGGAGATAGAGTATGCAATAAGGGCATACCACAATATCATGTTATTATGTGTTAATCACGTTATGCATTTACTCTCTCCGATCTGTCCGGCGTACGTTTTTTTGTGCCGTTATGTACAAGGGCCGATTTTATACTAAATGGCAAATGCCTTATAAATTCATACACCATCACCTTTTATGATCATGGCCTCTTAAAACTCATATTAGATACATTCAGAGGTACAATTCTTAGACGCTACGAACATGGGCAAAGTTAATGGCAAGTGCCATACAATTCCAATCTATACTCACGGCCCCTTAGAGAATAGATGATAACTATCCAATGAGTGCCTAATGCCGATGTATTTACAGTAAGTGCAACAATGTCGATGTATCTATTGTGTTTCTAACAGATGTGAGTGAAAGGGCCTTTTTCTAGTGCAAGAGTGAAATGGGACTGTGATAAGTGAATGTCCCCATCAGTGATAATATAATGTGGTAGGATGTAGGAGTGTAATTACTGCTAAACTGATACCGACATCACTTTCACGGTATCCGAGTAATGTATGTAATAATACAATTATCTACTCTAGCGACGTCCAGCCGGAAGTCACTCGTGCAGTACTAACCCCTACTTCATATCCACCTTAAAATCATGAAGTGATAAGGACAGATTTCAAATAAAAAAGTACAAATGTAATTAATAAAAATTGTTAATTAAATTAATGATCAAGAATTATGCAGTTGCAGTGTCGAGTAACATTAGAGACCTATATGTGTGGCTAGCTCCTCGCCTCCATTCAGACCTTTAGGTGTTTTACAGTCTAAGTCAATAATGTATTTAGATTCGAGAATCCTAAGATTTCTTTCCCTGTCACCTCCTCTTATATGTCTGGGGATTAGGTCTATTCCATAGAATCTCAGACTGCTGTTGTTGCTTTTGTGTTTTTCAGCATAGTGTCTGGCAACCGGATAATTGAAATCAATGGTTGGCTATGGCAATGAGGTGTTGTAGGAGTCTCATTTTCAGTGGGAGTTTGGTGCTGCCTACGTATCGGAGGCCACATGGACATTCCAACACGTAGACAGCAAAATCACTATTGCAGGTGATGGGGTGATTTATCTTTTTCTGTTCCCCTACTCCCCCTAAGAACTCCTTACAGTTCCTCCCATTTCTGCATGCCTTGCATGACCCACAAGTGGTGAAGCCATTGGGTGCTTTCAACCACTGAGATCCTGTGTCTCCCTGATCATAACTGTGTACCAGACGGTCTTTCAACGATTTGGCACGTCTATAGGTTATCTGGGGGCCCCCTCCTACATGTTTTCCTATTATAGGATCTGCTGCGAGAAGGTTCCAATGTGCTCTCATGGCTTTCCTTAGGGCCCACGCCCCCCTACTGAAACTGGTTATCATCCTAGGTGTTTCTTTGCCTGCCTGTGGATGATTAGAGATTTTTTTGGTGGGAGGATTGAACAGTAGTTCATTCTGAGTTTTGCCTTCCATTTTCCTCTTTGCACCCATTAGTGTCTTCTCTGTGTACCCCCTGTTTTTAAACCTGGTTAGAAAATACCCTTGCTCAGTCTCAAAGTTTTCTTTGGTGCTGCAGTTGCGGCGTACCCGCAACAATTCCCCATAGGGGATGCTCTGAACCAGGGGAATTGGATGGTGACTGGCCGCATGTAATACGGTATTACCGGCTGTTTTCTTGCGGAACAGTCGGGTTGTTATTTTCCCTTGTTTGATTTCCACTGCTATGTCCAGGAACTCACAGTAGCTGGGACTCATGGAGTGGGTAAACTTTAAATTTAAATCATTTTCCCCTAATCTATCAATTAATTCTTTGGCTAGGGGTTCTGGTCTGTCCCATATTAAAAACAAATCATCAATATATCTGATCCATACAAGTATGTGATCAGTATATTGTTCAAATTTTCCGGTCCAGACAATTTGTTCCTCCCACCAGCCTAGGAACAGGTTCGCTAGGCTGGGGGCAAAACAAGTGCCCATCGTATTCACAGACCGCTGTCGATAAACAGTTTTCTCAAACAAGAAGATGTTTTGCTGTAAACAGAATAACATCATTTCCTCCAACATCTTATTATGGCGCCAATGATCAATGTGTCTGCTTCTAAGGAAGTACATACATGCTGCTACTCCCTTTGTCTGTTCTATACATGTATAGAGGGAACACACAACAAGGGCTATCATCCGATAACCATCACCCCATTCAACATCATGCAGTCTACGCAGGAAATCCGAGCTGTCTTTACAATAAGATCTTAAATTGAGGACATACTGTGATAGAAAAAAGTCCAGAAAGATAGAAGTGTTCTCCAATAGCCCCCCATTAGACGAGACTATTGGATGCCCTGGTGGTGTAGTGGCATTCTTATGGATTTTAGGTAAGAAATATATACAAGGTATGCGCGGATTTTCAGTTTTTAAGAATCTATACTCCTCAGTATCCAGTAAGCCCTCGTGGTACCAGTCTGTTAGACGGCCATGATAATCTTGTATAGTTCGCCGATATGAAGACCAGTCAATTAGTTCGTAGTGGGTTTCGTCTGACAACTGTCTGGTTGCCTCCGCTCTCTAAAAGGTTACATCCATAATGACAACATTGCCCCCACTCCATGAGTCCCAGCTACTGTGAGTTCCTGGACATAGCAGTGGAAATCAAACAAGGGAAAATAACAACCCGTCTGTTCCCCAAGAAAACAGCCGGTAATACCGTATTACATGCGGCCAGTCACCATGCAATTCCCCTGGTTCAGAGCATCCCCTATGGGGAATTGTTGCGGGCACGCCACAACTGCAGCACCAAAGAAAACTTTGAGACTGAGCAAGGTTATATTCTAACCCGGTTTAAAAACAGGGGGTACACAGAGAAGACACTAATGGGCACAAAGAGGAAAATGGAAGGCAAAACTCAGAATGAACTACTGTTCAATCCTCCCCCCCAAAAAATCTCTAATCATCCACAGGCAGGCAAAGAAACACCTAGGATGATAACCAGTTTCAGTAGGGGGGTGTGGGCCCTAAGGAAAGCCATGAGAGCACATTGGAACCTTCTCGCAGCAGATCCTATAATAGGAAAACATGTAGGAGGGGGCCCCCAGATAACCTATAGACGTGCCAAATCGTTGAAAGACCGTCTGGTACACAGTTATGATCAGGGAGACACAGGATCTCAGTGGTTGAAAGCACCCAATGGCTTCACCACTTATGGGTCATGCAAGGCATGCAGCAATGGGAGGAACTGTAAGGAGTTCTTATGGGGAGTAGGGGAACAGAAAAAGACAAATCACCCCAACACCTGCAATAGTGATTTTGCTGTCTACGTGTTGGAATGTCCATGTGGCCTCCGATACGTAGGCAGCACCAAACTCCCACTGAAAATGAGAATCCTACAACACCTCCGTGCCATAGCCAACCTTGATTTCAATTATCCGGTTGCCAGACACTATGCTGACAAACACAAAAGCAACAGCAGTCTTAGATTCTATGGAATAGACCTAATCCCCAGACATATAAGAGGAGGTGACAGGGAAAGAAATCTTAGGATTCTCGAATCTAAATACATTATTGAGTTAGACTGTAAAACACCTAAAGGTCTGAATGGAGGCGAGGAGCTAGCCACACATATAGGTCTCTAATGTTACTCGACACTGCAACTGCATAATTCTTGATCGTTAATTTAATTAACAATTTTTATTAATTACATTTTTACTTTTTTATTTGAAATCTGTCCTTATCACTTCACGATTTTAAGGTGGATAAGAAGTAGGGGTTAGTACTGCACGAGTGACTTCCGGCTGGACGTCGCTAGAGTAGATAATTGTAATATTACATACATTACTCGGATACCGTGAAAGTGATGTCGGTATCAGTTTAGCAGTAATTACACTCCTACATACTTCCACATTATATTATCACTGATGGGGACATTCACTTATCACAGTCCTATTTCACTCTTACACTAGAAAAAGGCCCTTTCACTCACATCTGTTAGAAACACAATAGATACATCAACATTGTTGCACTTACTGTAAATACATCGGCATTAGGCACTCATTGGATAGTTATCATCTATTCTCTAAGGGGCCGTGAGTATAGATTGGAATTGTATGGCACTTGCCATTAACTTTGCCCATGTTCGTAGCGTCTAAGAATTGTACCTCTGAATGTATCTAATATGAGTTTTAAGAGGCCATGATCATAAAAGGAGATAGTGTATGAATTTATAAGGCATTTGCCATTTAGTATAAAATCGGCCCTTGTACATAACGGCACAAAAAAAGTACGCCGGACAGATCGGAGAGAGTAAATGCATAACGTGATTAACACGTAATAACATGATATTGTGGTATGCCCTTATTGCATACTCTATCTCCCTAAATATTATTCCGTGATCATTAATTCACTGTCTTATGATTGTAAAAATGAATAGAATATGATTTATTTCACGGTAATGCTGTCAGCAACAATAGCTGCGCAATGTGGAGAGAGGCCAAGATGACTCACGAAGAAAAGTATAGTATATACACTTGTAGAAATGTAAATGCGGCTCTATTAATATCCTCTGCACAGCCAAACCGAGTATGGAATCAGTAAGAGTAGTATGAGAATTAAGACATTATCGTGCCTGTATCCCGATTGTGAATTGAAATTCAAAAACTTTATTGACATTATTTTGTCCAGATATGAATGTTATTTATATGAATTCACAAGTTTATTTATACGATATTAACCATGCATTTTATCATAGATACGACATGACTAGACATGTACTAATGTATATTATGTTTATTTTCAGTGTTGCTGAAAAATGCGCTAAAACATATGGGATAACTCTTCTATGTCTATGCACTATTGGATGTATTTCTAGAGGAAATTGATGTGAGGTAAAACACTTGATAAAGGCTAACGCCGAAACGCGTCGTCCTTCACGCAGTGCACAATAAATTATTGTGCCTTCTCCTGGTGTGCCGCCTTCTTTGTTCTCGCCGATTGGGGCGTCTACTTGGACATTCTGTGAAAATTTGAAGTGGCTGCTGCTGCCGCTGGCAGGCACCGACGCCGAAGGCAGGGAACCGCGAACTGCAGCATCAGGTGGAAGTTATATATATATATATATATATTTTTTTTTTTTTTTATCCAAAGATGCGATGCACACCACATTCCATGTTTAAAGCTTTTATTATTAGCTTTTCTGGCTCCAACCAACGCGTTTCAGCCCAGCGAGGCCTTTGTCACTGTAAAAACCATAGGTTTCAAGGACGTTATAGTTAGAAATGATCATTTAAAAAACCTTAGAAATTCACTGAAAAAACCACAGGTTTCAGGGACGGTATAGTTAGTTGGACATTTCACTCGTACAAAACAAGAGAAATTCGGCCGTTATAGTTAGTTGAGCTAAGTATAACTCACGCCCCCGCAATGCACTGCTGATGACATCACTTATGACATGGTCAGTGACATCACTGATGACATCACTGATGACATCTCAAATGACATCACTGATGACATCACTGATGACATCATCCAGTGACTGTGTTTCTGTAAAATTTAAATATCTTTTATATATATATAGGCCAAGGTGTATTGAAGAATGAGTGGGTGTATGACTGTCTGAATGGATGATTTAGTAGGTGTGTGACTGACTGTATAAGTGAGTGATTAAACATGTCTTACTGAATGCATGGGTTAGTGACTAAACTATGTGAATGTCTGTATCAGTCTGTTGGTGTGTAAGCGGTTGCAGGGGTTGGTGAGTAGCTACATGAGTGTCTATATGGGTTATTGATTTCTTGTCTGAGTATCTGTATGGGTGCCTGAGTGTCTGTGTGGGTGGGTGGAGTGTGTGTGACTCACTGCATGGATGTGTGAGTGGGCGATTCACTGGGCGCATGGGTTCAAGAGTGCGTCTGTGAGGGGCTGTATGGGTGGGTGAGTGTGTGTATGGCTTTGTTGGTGAGTGAATGTATGTGTCAGTGGTACATGTGTGAGTAACTACATATGTGAAAGGCAGTATATGTGAGTGTTGGAGTATATAAATGACTATATGTGAGAGTGAGTGATTGTGAGAGTGGCTGTGTGGATGAGTGTGTGCTTGTGTCAGTGATTGTATAAGAGAGTAAGTATGTGTTAGTATCTGTGTGAATAAGTGAGGTGGTGTCTGTCTAACTGTATAGGTGAGTAAATGGAAGTGTGATTGATTCTTTGCATGACTAACTAGCTGTGTAAGTAACTCTATGGGTGAGTGGCGGTGTGTGAGTGTCTGCATAAGTGTATGAGTGCATATGATAGTGGCTGTATTGATGAGTGACTGCATGTATGAGTGACTGTATGGGTGAGTGAGTGGATGTGTGTGTAGACCTAGGAATCAGTGAGTGGGTATGTAGTAACTGGTATTGGTGTGTCTATGGTTTCGAGAATGGCAGTCTGTATTTTAGAGTGGGTGTATCAAAGGTTATATTAGGCTCTGAGGAGGTGCATCAGAGGATCATGTGGATGATGTCATCAGTGATGTCATTTGAGATGTCATCAGTGATGTCATGAGTGATGTCACTGACCATGTCATGAGTGATGTAATATGTGATGTCATCAGCAGTGCATTGCGGGGGCGTGAGTTATACTTAGCTCAACTAACTATAACAACCGAATTTCTCTGGTTTTGTACGAGTGAAATGTCCAACTAACTATAACGTCCCTGAAACCTGTGGTTTTTGCAGTGAATTTCTAAGGTTTTTTAAATGATAATTTCTAACTATAACGTCCCTGACACCTATGGTTTTTTCAGTGAATTTCAAAGGTTTTTTAAATGCTAATTTCTAACTATAACGTCCCTGAAACCTATGGTTTTTTCAGTGAATTTCAAAGGTTTTTTAAATGCTAATTTCTAACTATGCCTACAGAGGTAGGACATGTGCAGAAAGAGGAAAAAAGGTGCAGAAAGAATCAAGAGAAATGCAGAAAGAGGCAACAGAAGTCCAGAAAGACGAAGAAAAGTGCAGAAAGAAGCAAGAGATATGCAGAAAGAACCAACAGAGGTGCAGAAAGAGGCCTTGTTGCAAAGTCATCCTGTGCCCCCAACTTTTTGCTGACTGGTACTGGTGGTAACTGACTCTGACTAACCAGGCCCAGAGCCAGTGCTATGCTGAAAGACACTTAGAATACAGTGAAAACACCTCCATACACTAGGGTACACTATGGGTTGGGGTACACCTGTGATTGGCATGACCTTCCCTGTAAGGCCCTAGTACATAATTGGGCAGGGGGATTAAAACTACCTCTAACTCAGAGGTGCAGAAAGAGGCAAGAGAAGTGCAGAAAGAAGCAACAGAGGTACAGAAAGAGGCAAGAGTGGTTCAGAAAGAGGGAAGAGAGGTGTAGAAAGAGGCAAGAGAGTTGCACAAAGAGGGAAGAAGGATGCAGAAAGAGGCAGGAGGTGCAGAAAGAAGCAACAGAGGTGCCGAAAGAGGCAAGAGAGGTGCAGAAAGAAGCAAGTGAAGTGCAGAAAGAGGCAACAGAAGTGCAGAAAGACGCAAGAGAGGTGCAGAAACAAGCAAGAGTAGTGCAGAAAGAGGCAAGAGAATTGCTGAAAGAAGCAACAGAGGTTTAGAAAGAACCAAGAGAAGTGCAAAAAGAGGCAAGTGAGGTGCAGAAAGAAGCAAGAGCAGTGCAGAAAGAACCAACAGAGGTGCAAAAAGAGGCAAGAGGGGTGCAGAAAGAGGTAGGAGAGGTACACAAAGAGGCAAGAGGTACAGAAAGAGGTAAGAGCGGTGCAGAAAGAAGCAAGTGAGGTGCAGAAAGAGGCAAGAGAGGTGCAGAAACAGGCAAGAGAAGTGCAGAAAGAGGCAAGAGAATTGCTAAAAGAAGCAACAGAGGTGTAGAAAGAAGCAAGAAAAGTGCAGAAAGAGGTATGTGAGATGCAGAAACAGGCAAGAAAGGTATAGAAAAAGGGAAGACGAGTGCAGAAAGAGACAACAGGGGTGCAGAAAGAAGCAAGACAGTTGCAGAAAGAAGCATGGAAAGTGCAGAATGAAGCAACAGGGGTGCCGAAAGAGGCAAGAGAAGTGCAGAAAGAAGTATTAGAGGTGTAGAAGGAGGCAAGAGAACTGCAGAAAGAGGCAAGAGAGTTGCAGTAACAGGCAAAAGAGGTACAGAAAGAGGGAACAGGGGTGCAGACAGAGGCAAGAGAGGTGCAGAAGCATGTAAAAGGGGTGTAGAAAGAGGCAAGAAGGGAGCAGAAATTTGCAAGAGAGGTGCAGAAAGAAGCAAGAGCAGTGCAAAAGAACCAACAGAGGTTCAAAAAGAGGCAAGTGGGGTGCAGAAGGAGGCAAGAGAACTGCAGAAAGAGGCAAGAGAGTTGCAGAAACAGGCAAAAGGGGTGCAGAAAGAGGGAACAGGTGGGCAGACTGAGGCAAGAGAGGTGCAGAAAGAGGGAAGAAGGGTACAGAAAAAGGCAAGAGGGATACAGAAATTTGGAACAGAGGTGCAGGAAGAAGCCAGAGCAGTGCAGAAAGAACCAACAGAGGTGCAGAAAGAGGCAAGAGGGGTACAGAAAGAGGCAAGTGAAGTACAGAACGAAGCAAAAGAGGTGCAGAAAGAACCAACAGAGGTGGAAAAAGAGGCAAGAGGGGTGCAAAAAGGGGTAGGAGAGGTGCACAAAGAGGCAAGAGGGGTTCAGAAAGAGGCAGGAGGGGTGCAGAAAGAGGAAGAGAACTGCAGAAAGAAGCAACAGAGGTGCTGTAAGAGGCACGAAGGGTGCAGAAAGAGATAAGACAGGTAAAGAAAGAAGGAATAGCGGTACAGAAAGAAGCAAGAGTGGTGCAGAAAGAGGAAAGAGAGGTGTTGAAAGAGGCAATAGAGTTGCACAAATAGGGAAGAGGGGGCAGAAACAGGCAAAAGGGGTGCAGAAAGAAGCAAGTGAGGTGCAGAAAGCGGCAAGAGAGGTGCAGAAAGAAGCAAGAGAGTTACAGAAAGAGGCAAGTGAAGTGCAGAAGGAGGCAAGAGAACTGCAGAAAGAGGCAATAGAGGTGCAGAAAGAGGCATGTGAGGTGCAGAAAGAAGCAAGATGAGTGCAGAAAGAAGCAACAGAAGTGCAGAAAGAGGGAAGAGGGGTGGAGAGAGAGGCAAGAGGGGTGCAGAAAGAAGCAAGACAGGTGCAGAAAGAAACAAAAGAAGTGCAGAAAGAAGGAACAGAGGTGCAGAATGATGCAAAAAGGGTGCAGAAAGACATAAGAGGGGTACAGAAAAAGGCAAGAGAGGTGTAGAAAGAGGGAAGAAGGGTGCAGAAAGAGGCAAGAGGGGTACAGAAAGAAGCAAATGAGGTGCAGAAAGAGGCAACAGACATGCAGAAAGAGGGAAGAGAGGTGCAGAAAGTAGGAGATTTGCAGAAAGAGGCAAGAGAAGTGCAGAAAAAGAAAGAAATGTGCAGAAAGAAACAACAGAAATGCAGAAAGAGGCAAGAGAGGCGCAGAAGGAATCAGGAGTGGCTTGCACACCATTGGTACCAATCTAACACCCACATTTAGCAATAAGTAAGAAACAGAGGTTTAGAAAGAACCAAAAGAAGTGCAAAAAGAGGCAAGTGAGGTGCAGAAAGAAGCAAGAGCAGTGCAGAAAGACTCAACAGAGGTGCAAAAAGAGGCAAGAGGGGTGCAGAAACAGGTAGGAGAGGTACACAAAGAGGCAAGAGGGGTGCGGAAAGAAGCAAGTGAGGTGCAGAAAGAGGCAAGAGAGGTGCAGAAAGAGGCAAGAGAGGTGCAGAAACAGGCAAGAGAAGTGCAGAAAGAGGCAAGAGAATTGCTGAAAGAAGCAACAGAGGTGTAGAAAGAAGCAAGAAAAGTGCAGAAAGAGGCACGTGGCGATGCAGAAACAGGCAAGAAAGGTACAGAAAGAGGGAAGACGAGTGCAGAAACAGACAACATGGGTGCAGAAAGAAGCAAGACAGGTGCAGAAAGAAGCATGGAAAGTGCAGAATGAAGCAACAGGGGTGCAGAAAGAGGCAAGAGAAGTGCAGAAAGAAGCAACAGAAATGCAGAAGGAGGCAAGAGAACTGCAGAAAGAGGCAAGAGAGTTGCAGAAACAGGCAAAAGAGGTACAGAAAGAGTGAACAGAGGTGCATACAGAGGCAAGAGAGGTGCAGAAACAGGTAAAAGGGGTGCAGAAAGAAGCAAGAAGGGTGCAGAAATTTGCAAGAGAGGTGCAGAAAGAAGCAGTGCAAAAGAACCAACAGAGGTTCAAAAAGAGGCAAGTGAGGTACAGAAGGAGGCTGGAGAACTGCAGAAAGAGGCAAGAGTTGCGAAACAGGCAAAAGGGGTGCAGAAAGAGGGAACAGGTGGGCAGACTGAGGCAAGAGAGGTGCAGAAAGAAAGAAGAAGGGTGCAGAAAAAGGCAAGAGGGATGCAGAAATTTGCAACAGAGGTGCAGGAAGAAGCCAGAGCAGTGCAGAAAGAACGAACAGAGGTGCAGAAAGAGGCAAGAGGGGTACAGAAATAGGCAAGTGAAGTGCAGAACGAAGCAAAAGAGGTGCAGAAAGAACCAACAGAGGGGGAAAAAGAGGCAAGAGGGGTGCACAAAGGGGTAGGAGAGGTGCACAAAGAGGCAAGAGGGGTACAGATAGAGGCTGGAGGGGTGCAGAAATAGAACTGCAGAAAGAAGCAACAGGGGTGCTGAAAGAGGCACGAAGGGTGCAGAAAGAAACAAGACAGGTGAAGAAAGAAGGAACAGAGGTGTAGAAAGAAGCAAGAAAAGTGCAGAAAGAGGCATGTGAGATGCAGAAGCAGGCAAGAAAGGTACAGAAAGAGGGAAGACGAGTGCAGAAAGAGATAACATGGGTGCAGAAAGAAGCAAGACATGTGCAGAAAGAAGCATGGAAAGTGCAGAATGAAGCAACAGGGGTGCAGAAAGAGGCAAGAGAAGTGCAGAAAGAAGCAACAGAGGTGCAGAAGGAGGCAAGAGAACTGCAGAAAGAGGCAAGGGAGTTGCAGAAACAGGCAAAAGAGGTACAGAAAGAGGGAACAGAGGTGCAGACAGAGGCAAGAGAGGTGCAGAAACAGGTAAAAGGGGTGTAGAAAGTGGCAAGAGGGGTGCAGAAATTTACAAGAGAGGTGCAGAAAGAAGCAAGAGCAGTGCAAACGAACCAACAGAGGTTCAAAAAGAGGCAAGTGAGGTGCAGAAGGGGGCAAGAGAACTGCATAAAGAGGCAAGAGAGTTGCAGAAACAGGCAAAAGGGTTGCAGGAAGAGGGAACAGGTCGGGAGACTGAGGCAAGAGAGGTGCAAAAAGAGGGAAGAGGGGTGCAGAAAAAGGCAAGAGGGATGCAGACATTTGGAACAGAGGTGCAAGAAGAAGCCAGAGCAGTGCAGAAAGAACCAACAGAGGTGCAGAAAGAGGCAGGTGGGGTAGAGAAAGAGGGAAGTGAAGTGCAGAACGAAGCAAAGAGGTGCAGAAAGAACCAACAGAGGTGGAAAAAAAGGCAAGAGGGGCGCAGAAAGGGTTAGGAGAGGTGCACAAAGAGGCAAGAGGGGTACAGAAAGGGGCAGGAGGGGTGCAGAAAGAGGAAGAGAACTGCAGAAAGAAGCAACAGAGGTGCTGAAAGAGGCACGAAGGGTGCAGAAAGAGACAAGACAGGTGAAGAAAGAAGGAACAGCGGTACAGAAAGAGGCAAGAGTGGTGCAGAAAGAGGAAAGAGAGGTGTAGAAAGAGGCAAGAGAGTTGCACAAATAGGGAAGAGGGGTGCAGAAACAGGCAAAAGGGGTGCAGAAAGAAGCAAGTGAGGTGCAGAAAGATGCAAGAGAGGTGCAGAAAGAAGCAACAGAGTTACAGAAAGAAGCAAGTGAAGTGCCGAAGGAGGCAAGAGAAGTGCAGAAAGAGGCAATAGAGGTGCAGAAAGAGGCAAGTGAGGTGCAGAAAGAAGCAAGATAAGTGCAGAAAGAAGCAACAGAAGTGCAGAAAGAGGGAAGGGGTTGGAGAGAGAGGCAAGAAAGGTGCAGAAAGAAGCAAGACAGGTGCAGAAAGAAACAAAAGAAGTGCAGAAAGAAGGAACAGAGGTGCAGAAAGATGCTAAAAGGGTGCAGAAAGACGTAAGACGGGTACAGAAAAAGGCGAGAGAGGTGCAGAAAGAGGGAAGAAGGGTGCAGAAAGAGGCAAGAGGGGTACAGAAAGAAGCAAATGAGGTGCAGAAAGAGGCAACAGATGTGCAGCTAGAGGGAAGAGAGGTGCAGAAAGTAGAAGAGATTTTCAGAAAGAGGCAAGAGAAGTGCAGAAAAAGAAAGAAATGTGCAGAAAGAAGCAACAGAAATGCAGAAAGAGGCAAGAGAGGCGCAGAAGGAAGCAGAAGTGGCTTTCACACCATTAGTACCAATTTAACACCCACATTTAGCAATAAGTAAGCAACAGAGGTTTAGAAAGAACCAAGAGAAGTGCAAGAAGAGGCAAGTAAGGTGCAGAAAGATGCAAGAGCAGTGCAGAAAGAACCAACAGAGGTGCAAAAAAAGGCAAGAGGGGTGCAGAAACAGGTAGGAGAGGTACACAAAGAGGCAAGAGAGGTACAGAAAGAGGCAGGAGGGGTGCAGAAAGAAGCAAGTGAGGTGCAGAAAGAGGCAAGAGAACTGCAGAAAGAGGCAAGGGAGTTGCAGAAACAGGCAAAAGAGGTACAGAAAGAGGGAACAGAGGTGCAGACAGAGGCAAGAGAGGTGCAGAAACAGGTAAAAGGGGTGTAGAAAGTGGCAAGAGGGGTGCAGAAATTTACAAGAGAGGTGCAGAAAGAAGCAAGAGCAGTGCAAACGAACCAACAGAGGTTCAAAAAGAGGCAAGTGAGGTGCAGAAGGGGGCAAGAGAACTGCATAAAGAGGCAAGAGAGTTGCAGAAACAGGCAAAAGGGTTGCAGGAAGAGGGAACAGGTCGGGAGACTGAGGCAAGAGAGGTGCAAAAAGAGGGAAGAGGGGTGCAGAAAAAGGCAAGAGGGATGCAGACATTTGGAACAGAGGTGCAAGAAGAAGCCAGAGCAGTGCAGAAAGAACCAACAGAGGTGCAGAAAGAGGCAGGTGGGGTAGAGAAAGAGGGAAGTGAAGTGCAGAACGAAGCAAAAGAGGTGCAGAAAGAACCAACAGAGGTGGGAAAAAAGGCAAGAGGGGCGCAGAAAGGGTTAGGAGAGGTGCACAAAGAGGCAAGAGGGGTACAGAAAGGGGCAGGAGGGGTGCAGAAAGAGGAAGAGAACTGCAGAAAGAAGCAACAGAGGTGCTGAAAGAGCCACGAAGGGTGCAGAAAGAGACAAGACAGGTGAAGAAAGAAGGAACAGCGGTACAGAAAGAGGCAAGAGTGGTGCAGAAAGAGGAAAGAGAGGTGTAGAAAGAGGCAAGAGAGTTGCACAAATAGGGAAGAGGGGTGCAGAAACAGGCAAAAGGGGTGCAGAAAGAAGCAAGTGAGGTGCAGAAAGATGCAAGAGAGGTGCAGAAAGAAGCAACAGAGTTACAGAAAGAAGCAAGTGAAGTGCCGAAGGAGGCAAGAGAAGTGCAGAAAGAGGCAATAGAGGTGCAGAAAGAGGCAAGTGAGGTGCAGAAAGAAGCAAGATAAGTGCAGAAAGAAGCAACAGAAGTGCAGAAAGAGGGAAGGGGTTGGAGAGAGAGGCAAGAAAGGTGTAGAAAGAAGCAAGACAGGTGCAGAAAGAAACAAAAGAAATGCAGAAAGAAGGAACAGAGGTGCAGAAAGATGCTAAAAGGGTGCAGAAAGACGTAAGAGGGGTACAGAAAAAGGCGAGAGAGGTGCAGAAAGAGGGAAGAAGGGTGCAGAAAGAGGCAAGAGGGGTACAGAAAGAAGCAAATGAGGTGCAGAAAGAGGCAACAGACGTGCAGAAAAAGAAAGAAATGTGCAGAAAGAAGCAACAGAAATGCAGAAAGAGGCAAAAGAGGCACAGAAGGAAGCAGGAGTGGCTTGCACACCATTAGTACCAATTTAACACCCACATTTAGCAATAAGTAAGCAACAGCGGTTTAGAAAGAACCAAGAGAAGTGCAAAAAGAGGCAAGTGAGGTGCAGAAAAAAGCAAGAGCAGTGCAGAAAGAACCAACAGAGGTGAAAAAGAGGCAAGATGGGTGCAGAAAGAGGTTGGAGAGGTGCACAGAGGCAAGATAGGTACAGAAAGAGGCTAGAGGGGTGCAGAAAGAAGCAAGTGAGGTACAGAAAGAGGCAAGAGAGGTGCAGAAAGAGGCAAGAGAGGTGCAGAAACAGGCAAGAGAGGTGCAGAAAGAGGCAAGAGAATTGCTGAAAGAAGCAACAGAGGTGTAGAAAGAAGCAAGAAAAGTGCAGAAAGAGGCACGTGAGATGCAGAAACAGGCAAGAAAGGTACAGAAAGAGGGAAGACGAGTTCAGAAAGAGACAACAGGGGTGCAGAAAGAAGCAAGACAGGTGCAGAAAGAAGCATGGAAAGTGCAGAATGAAGTAACGGGTGCAGAAAGAGGCAAGAGAAGTGCAGAAAGAAGCAACAGAAGTGCAGAAGGAGGCAAGAGAACTGCAAAAAGAGGCAAGAGAGTTGCAGAAACAGGCAAAAGAGGTACAGAAAGAGGGAACAGAGGTGCAGACAGAGGCAAGCGAGGTGCAGAAACAGGTAAAAGGGGTGCAGAAAGAGGCAAGAAGGGTGCAGAAAGTTGCAAGAGAGGTGCAGAAAGAAGCAAGAGCAGTGCAAAAGAAACAACAGAGGTTCAAAAAGAGGCAAGTGAGGTGCAGAAGGAGGCAAGAAAACTGCAGAAAGAGGCAAGAGAGTTGCAGAAACAGGCAAAAGGGGTGCACAAAGAAGGAACAGGTGGGCAGACTGAGGCAAGAGAGGTGCAGAAAGAGGGAAGAGGGTTGCAGAAAAAGGCAAGAGGGATGCAGAAATTTGGAACAGAGGTGCAGGAAGAAGCCAGAGCAGTGCAGAAAGAACCAACCGAGGTGCAGAAAGAGGCAAGAGGGGTACAGAAAGAGGCAAGTGAAGTGCAGAACTGCGCAAAATAGGTGCAGAAAGAACCAACAGAGGTGGAAAAAGAGGCAAGAGGGCTGCAGAAAGGGGTAGGAGAGGTGCACAAAGAGGCAAGATGGGTACAGAAAGAGGCAGGAGGGGTGCAGAAAGAGGAAGAGAACTGCAAGACGAGGCAACAGAGGTGCTGAAAGAGGCATGAAGGGTGCAGAAAGAGACAAGACAGGTAAGAAGGAATAGAGGTACAGAAAGAGGCAAAAGTGGTGCAGAAAGAGGAAAGAGAGGTGTAGAAAGAGGCACGAGAGTTGCACAAAGAGGGAAGAAGGGTGCAGAAACAGGAAAAAGGGGTGCAGAAAGAAGCAAGTGAGGTGCAGAAAGAGGCAAGAGAGGTGCAGAAAGAAGCAAGAGAGTTACAGAAAGAGGCAAGTGAAGTGCAGAAGGAGGCAAAGAGAACTGCAGAAAGAGGTAATAGAGGTGCAGAAAGAGGCAAGTTAGGTGCAGAAAGCAGCAAGATAAGTGCAGAAAGAAGCAACAGAAGTGCAGAAAGAGGGAAGAGGGGTGGAGAGAGAGGCAAGAGGGGTGCAGAAAGAAGCAAGATAGGTGCAGAAAGAAACAAAAGAAGTGCAGAAAGAAGGAACAGAGGTGCAGAAAGATGCAAAAAGGGTGCAGAAAGACATAAGAGAGGTACAGAAAAGGGCAAGAGAGCTGCAGAAAGAGGGAAGAGGGGTATAGAAAGAAGCAAAAGAGGTGCAGAAAGAGGCAACAGATGTGCAGAAAGAGGGAAGAGAGGTGCTGAAAGTAGAAGGGATTTGCAGAAAGAGGCAAGAGAAGTGAAGAAAAAGAAAGAAGTGTGCAGAAAGAAGCAACAGAAATGCAGAAAGAGGCAAGAGTGGCGCAGAAGGAAGCAAGAGTGGCTTGCACACCATTAGTACCAATTTAACACCCACATTTAGCAATAAGTAACAGGTGACCATTCTAGGTTTGCAAAGGGCCTTTCACCACGCTGTAACACTTGTCGCTGCATTTTTGGTAACGTTTGAGCTAGAAACAAGGCTTTTTTTGTTCAAATCTGCAGATTAGGGAGCAGACGATGAATTATGTGGCTAAATGCAGAAAATGTATAATTGCGTGAAAGTCGGTGCAGCCAAACAGTCGCATAATTCCAGTGGCCCTGCTCATACTTCTGACTAGGTCCACAAGTGCTCCTCAGTGATTCCTTCTATTTTTGTCTCACTGAGTTCATAGTTGAGCTTCTATGGAAACGAGGAAGACTAAACCTGACGTTATGACTCCACAACACAGACTACCATACCACAAAATTACTCTCCATAACACATAATCCCACTCTACATAATTCCTATACACTAAATACCACATACTTTCTATCCACATAATTTCACTGCACAACATACCACATAATTCCACTACACACAACGTACATCCACTCCACTCCAAAAAATATTAGTAAAAAACTATTGCATTTACAATGCCAATAGCTCTAATTCTCACAAATGCGAAACCTATTACATTACAAATACTTCTTTAACTAGTAGTCGCGTTTGCAGAGTGGTGGAGAAAGGGGGGCATCGCCACCAAAGACGTCTTAGCAATCCCACTGTGTGGGACTTACTGGAGGTAACAAGAGGGGTAGTTGGCCCCAAGGACATCTTTGGGGGCCAACTACCCCTCCTATTACCTCCAGTAAGTCCCACACAGAAGGATTGCTAAGTTCTCATAGCAGGCCACGCCCCCTTTGCCCACCACTCTGCAAACGCACTCCCTGGCGTGCTCTTGGATGGGGATTGAAGTCCCCTTCGCTGCTGGGGGTACTTTAGGGGCCAACTAGCCTACCTCTTACCTCCAGTAAGCCCCACACAGTGGGATTGCTGAGAGGTGGACAAAGGCCACGCCCCCTTTCCTCACCACCCTGCAAACACGCCTTCTGGCGCGTTCTAAGTTGGGGCATTAAGTCCCCTTCATTCCTGAGGGTCCCTGGGGGCCAACTAGCCCACTAGGTACCTCCAGTAAGCGCCACACACCTGGATTGCTGAGAGTGGTCCGAGGCCACGCCCCCTTTATACACCACTCTGCAAGCGCGGCTCCTGGTGCATTGCTGTTCGGGGGTTGAAGTCTACTTGTGTCCTGAGGTCCTCAGGACACAAGAGGACCTCATCGCCCCACCAGCAGTGCGCCAAGAGGCGTGTTTGCAGAGTGGTGTGAAAAGGGGTGTGGCATCGGACCACCTCTCTGCAATCCAGCTGTGTGGCGCTTACTAGAATTACCTGGTGGGCTAGTTGGCCCCCAGGGACCCTCAGTATTCAAGGGGACTTAATTCCACAACTTAGAACGGGCCAGGGGGCGCGTTTGCAGAGTGGTGCAGGGAGGGGGCGGGGCCTCCGGCGAGATGCCGGCTTTTTAAAAAATATATTTTTAGAAGGGTGGCTGTGTGGCCCCCCTTCTTTTAGTATTTTTGGGGCCCTGGTGACCCCATCCCCCAGGGCGTGACCCTTTTTATAAAAAAACGGGAAGGGGGCCGCGCGGCCCCCCTCCCGAGGCCGATTTTGGCCCCGGGGACCCCATCCCCCGGGGCATGGCCTCCTTTTTTTGAATATATTTATAGGGAAGGGGGGCCACGTGGCCCCCCTTCCCTGGGCTACTTTTGGCCCCGGGAACCCCATCCCCCGGGGCACGGCCTCTTTTTAAAAAAAATATTTATAGGGAACGGGGCCCGCTTGGCCTCCGTTCCCTGGGCCACTATTGGCCCCGGGGACCCCATCCCCCGGGGCTTGCCCATTTTTTAAATTATTTTTATATGAGGGGGGCTGCGTGGCCCCTCTCCCAAGGCCAATTTCGGCCCCGGGGACCCCATCCCCCTGGGCCGGCCCTTAGCATTGGGGACCGTGGGGGAAGCCCCAATGCCCCCACGGTCCCAGCCGGCTCCCGGCCTCCTGCGGGAGCCGGCATTGCTTTTGGGCAAGGGGAGCTGCTAACATGCAGCTACCCTTGCCCAAAGCAATTCTGCTTTGCTTCGTTGAAGCGAGAGCAGGTTTCCTGCTCTCACTTCAACGAAGCAAAGCAGAGTTTGCTAAAACAGGGCAGGAGCCGTGCTCCCGCCCTGCCATAGCAAACGGCAATGTCCCGGGGGTGGGCACCCCGGGACATTGCAGGAGCCGGTCCTGGGGGGTGGTGGTCCCAGGGCCATCAAGGGCTCCAGGAGGGGGGCCGCGCGGCCCCCCTCCCTACATTTTCAAAGCCCCGGGGAGGTGGTGATCCCCGGGGCCGGGGGGCCGATACGGACCCCCGCATTTAAATTAGTGTATGCCCCGGGGAGGTTGTGGTCCCCAGGGCAGTGTGGGGAGGCAGGAGCCCCCCACACTTATTTAGATATATTTAAGCCCCGGGGAGTTGGCTGTCCCCGGGGCTTGGGGGGGCCCGCATGGCCCCCGCACATAATTAGGAATGCCCCGGGGAGGTGGCAGTACCCCGGACAGCATGGGGGGGCAGGAGCCCCCCCCACACATTTTTTTAAGACAAAGCCCTGGGGAGGTGGTGGTCCCCAAGGCTGTGGGGGGGCCCCTGCATATGATAAACAAAGCCCCGGGGAGGTGGCAGTCCCTGGGGCTGTGGGGGCCCCCATGGGCCCCCACACCTTAATTAAGAATTGCCCCCAGGACCAGGACACCCAGGGGCTTGAAACAAACGAAGCGCTGGAGACCGGGCTTCGTTTTTTTTTATAATTTCAGCTGGATTTGCGCACCCAGTGCGAATTCGGCTGAAATTATTTTAAAAAATGCTTTTTTTTGGTACTGGGGGACCCCCTGAGCAGGCCTAGGGGGTCAGGGTGTTTCTACACTGCTCCCTTTTCTTCATTTTTCACTTTTTCTTGTGACTCGTTTACCGAGTCACAAGATGGCTGCCAACACATTCTGCTCTGGAGTGTTGGCAGCCAATCAGAAGTCAGCTGGTGCTCGGGGAGAGTCGCGACTCCTCCTCGGTGCTCAGATATATACATTTTTATTTTTTGAATTTCTCAGCAACTACTGAAAAGATTTACAGCATTTAAAAAAAGGTCACTCTCTGGACCAAGAGCTACCTTTTTGCCAAATTTGGTGTAATTCCGTTCAGCAGTTCGGGCTGTAGCCATGTCTAAAGTTCGAATGGAAATTAACATGGGGAAAATGTGTTTTAGGACCCCCCTTTTAACTCAGCCCCTGCGTGATGAATCACCCCAAAACTTTTAAGACAGGAGCTGACCTGAGTGAACCTTTTTTTGGGAAAATTTCGCGAAGATTCGTCTAACGGCGCCAAAGATATTGGCAAAAGAAAAAACGCTTTTTGAATAGAAACAAGGTCCTAACTATAACTACCTACTGGCGACCGCAGTAGGTAATATATATATATATATAGATATATATAGATATATATAGATATATATATACTGAAACAACCAAAGGTTATTTCATTTGAGATGTCATCAGTGATGTCATCAGTAATGTCACTTACCATGTCATGAGTGATGTAATATGTGCGGTCATAAGCAGTGCACTGCAGGGGCACGAGTTCAGCTAACTATAACTGCTTAATTTGTCTGGTTTTGTACGAGTGAAATGTCAGCCTAACTATAACGTCCCTGTAACCTTTGGTTTTTTCAGTGAATTTCTAAGGTTTTTTTAAATGCTAATTCCTAACTATAACGTCCCTATAACCTTTGTTTTTTTTCAGTGATTTTCTATGGTTTTTAAAGTGGTAGCCCATTTGCAAAGTGGTGGAGAAAGGGGACGGGCCTCTGACCAGTTCTCAGGAATTCCACTGTGTAGGATTTACAGGAGGTACCAGGAGGGTCTCTAGGTCCTCAAGGTTCCTCAGGAGTAAAGTGGACCTCATTCCCCAACCAGTAGTGCACCAGGAGCCATGTTTGCAGAGTGATGTAGAAAGGGGGTGTGGCCTCCAAAGACCTCTTAGCAATCCCACTATATGGGACATACTAGAGGTAACAGGAGGGGTAGTTGGTCCCCAAGGACGTCCTTGGGGGCCAACTACCCTCCTATTAACTCCAGTGTGTCCCACACAGCAGGATTGCTGAGAAGTTGTCAGAGGCCACGCCCCCTTTCTCCACCACTCTGCAAACGCACCTCCCAGTGCACTACTAATTGTGGGATGAAGTCCCCTTTGCACCAGAGGGTCCTTGGGGGCCAACAAGTACTCCTGTTACCTCCAGTAAGTCCCACACAGTGGGTTTGCTGAGATATTTTCAATGACCAATCCCCCTTTCTCCAACAAATGTGCCTCCTGGCAGGGAGTTGGCCACAGGTCCTGCACAGCGTGGGGTTGGCTCCCTTTAGGGGGTTTGCCAGAGGCCCTGTGGCTAACTGTGCATGCCCAAAGGCTGCTTGTGGGGGTTAGTCACAGCATCAGGCCGCAGGCCTGGACTAATGGTCAAACCCCCATTGCGCACGGCCAAAGGCTGTGCACAGTTTGGGAATGGCTGCATGTGGGGGTTGGTTGCAGGGCCTGGCCAAAGGCATTCATTGCGGGGGGTTGGATTTATGTATGGTAATTTAATAATACGTTTTAAAAAATCTAGAAATTCACTGATAAAACCAAAGGTTAAAGTAACGTTATAGTTAGGTGAAATGTTTAGTAACAACAACGTAATGATTTAAATACTTAAAACCACTTATATGCACCAGTTACAGTTATAGTTATCTCAAATAACTATAACTTGTATCCTAAGGTAACTATAACTTGTGCCCTCACCATGCACTGCTAATTACCTCACATATTTCATCACTCATGACGTCTTCTATGACATCATTGATAATATCACTGCAGCATTTGCAATGAAATTATTAATAAGAAAACTGTGCATGGCGGGGGCGTGAGTTATAGTTACCAAAGGGCACCGATTATAGGTACTTGCGATAACTACGACCATAAATGGTGAATTTCAGTGGTTTTTAGAGTTTAAAACGTTACGTTGGTGCTAAACATTTCACCTAGCTAACTTTATTTCAACCTTTGTTTTTTTAAGTGAATATATATATATATATATTTAATTATTTTACCCAGTGGCAGTCAACACTAGGTAGTTATAGTTAGGATCTTGTTTCCATAGGAAATTCCTTTTTGTTATGCTAATAACTTTGGCAGCATTTCCAGCACCCCAAAATGACTTGTTGCTCTCTACTGTTGTAGGAATGAACCCAGAAACACAGGTCTAAAGTTACGCAGCACAGGCTGCACCAACAAGGGGGGAAAATTACAGACTGATACTGAAGTAAGTGTTATTATGCACTGCATTTATCATGATGCATTTGGACAAATTGAGTGTTGGGATGTGAGGCAGTGTGCTTCTACCCTGCCTCTGTTTGAAAAGGCTCCCTTGAGCTACTGAGCTGACGAGCTTGTGTTGATGCACCTGCGCCCAGTGAGTGGTACAGAGACCTGAGAACTCTTTGGGCAGCATTTCCAGCACCCCCTAAATGACTTGTTGCTCTATACTGATGAAGGAATGAATCCAGAAACGCATGTCTAGAGTTGAACAGCACAGGCTGCACCAAAAAGGGTGAAAAATTCAAGACTTTGGTCTGAGAACCATTTTGGGGGCAGTGTAAGAGGGCATTCCATGACAATTGCCCAGTATGATGAATGCTCATGAATAGAATGTTGTGGGGGAAGGAAATGCTCAGGCAAGAGAGGTAATTTTTCAGTGGCATATTCAACCCTCTCACTCACAGCCCAATAGGACATACCTTCTAATAGCAACAGTGTATGATAACACTTACTTCAGTAGCAGTCATTAGAACTCGCAAAGAATGAGGCTCATCCTTTTTTAAAATGGTTTAGCTCATCCCAGCAGATTCATCCAATAATATTCAAATTTGCTCAGTAATACAGGTGCCGGTGGAAAGTTTACCTTCTAATTTAGAAATATTTATGGAGAAAAAGTGGAAAAGTGGTCATCGATGAGTTGTCAGAGGGGCAAGTTGCAAGGTGGATCCTAAGCAGGACTCAACGATGACGGGTTGCTGAAAAGTAGGGTCCCAGTGTGGCTGATGATGAAGGTGGGAAAGCTCAGAGCAGACGAAGTCCTAAGTCCATGCCCAGAAAGGCCTTAACGTAAACCGGATGCTGCTCAGCTTTGGTCACAATGAAGCCCTCTACGTTTGTTCGTTTTTCTGGAAGTCAGATCTTCAGCGGGGCAAACCAAAAAGTTGAGGCCAACCGAGATTTGACATCTATGGCTGTAGCTTTGATGGCGAACCCTGTCTCCATCGGTTCTCCAGGCAAAACGTTGGTAAAAAGTTTCTAAGTCCCACGTCCAGCAGTTTGGGGACAGCCGGGCAGTGCTTCTTCTAATTCCTCACAGATTCAGGAGTGTTCTAAGGAGAGATCTGTGGTATCCACGTTTATGCCCAGTGCAAGCCTTTGTCCATCCCTAAACTTGTACTGGTCAGCTCCTCCCCTCCCACTGGGTTTGGTGTCTGCCTGACTAGAGAGACAAAGGGGAGGCAGGCATAGGTGTAAGCTTCATCTGCCAGTGACAAGGTAGGCATCTTTTAAAGCTCAGGAAGGGGCTGGCCACAGCACCCCCAGGCCACCTTGTCAGGGAAGGAGCCCCATTCCCATAGCCCTTTTACACTGTCTGGCAGCAATGCACATCTCACCACAAGGGAGCCATCAGGGGTCAGGTTACAGCTCTACACTGTCTGGAAAGTCTTGTGTTTTAGGCAGAAAAAGGTGTAATTTCCAAAATAGTAATATAAAATCCGACATAGCCATTAATAAACTACTATTAAAATGAGTCCTTGAACCATTTTTCTAGCTATTTCAAAACTGAAATTAGCACTTACTAATTGTTATGGTGTAAACAAGTTGCAACCTATAGAAGAGCCTGCCATGCCACAGTTAAAAACAACTTTGGAGGTTTTTCACTGTCAGGATATATAAAACATAAAATATTCATGTCTGACATTGGAAAGAGCATACACCCTGCCCTATGGGCTTTAAGGTGTACCTTAGGGGTGACTTATCAATAGGGCTCCCAATTTTATGGTATTTATTTTCTGGAAATGACTGCTTGTATTTATTCCAATTAATTTTTTTATAATTGTATTTGTATTTATTCATTTTAATTTTGGGTTTTGTGAAAAGTTAAGCTGAAACTAGCATATTTCCACATTTATTTAAACAATATATGCACACTGATACTTGAAGACCTAACAGGTTTCACTCTCATTTTTAGAAATAGGGTCTCTAGTTGGCAGAGGTATGCACCCTGTCCAAGGAGGGACCCACACTCTAGTCAGGGTAAGTGTAGTACACACTAAATGTTTGCCTGTGCTCACTATCTGGTAGCTTTGCACAGAGCAGTCAGGCTAAACTAAAGAGGAAATGTGTAAAGTATGTGTGTACACACACAGTACCACAACAAAAACACCACAAATGTACTCCACACCTGGTTATAAATATAGCCAATATTTATCTGAGTAAAACGTGACCAAAACAACAAAAATTCAACATACACAAGTCAAGATATGAATTTTTCAAGACTAAACTAAAATGCAGTGCTTAGAAGTCTATAGCTCCAACTGGGGCTGTCTGGTCATGCTCGACTGGCAGAAATCCAAAAGTTCAGTAGGACCGCGATGGAGCGCAGGCCGGATGCAGGAATTATGCAACCACTTTACAGTACCTTGGATGCATTTGAAATCATAGAAAATTTGTCACGCAGAGGAGGTGAGGTGTAGTGGTTGCAGGTGATGTGTCAGTTCCTTAAATCGGTGCAGGGTCGTTGAAGCTTTGCTGCTCTGGAATGATGCATTGCGCAGAGGAGGTAATGCTTCGGTTGCTGGTGCGAGGTCTCGGTTTCTGCAGGTGGCGCGGTGTTGGTGATGTGTCGCAGTCAAGAGTGTGGTGTGCTGTTGCCACAGTGTCGAAGTCGAACCGCTGTGCTGAACACAATGCGTTGGTCGAAAGCCACGCAGGGTCCGGGGATGCATCAGAGTCGGAGAGGTGCATCATGAACTTTGGTGAGGCGGTCAAGACTCATGCAGCATCAGTTCTTTGAAGTCGCTGTGTCGGCAAAGTCTGGGCTGCATTGAAAGTTGTTGCATCGCCCATCTCCAAGGGCCCAGAACTGGATTTGGAACTACTTGGCAGGGTAGGACTCAAAGCAGAGGAGCCCGGGTGCTAGTAGCTAGATGCAGGTGAAGTCTTTGATAGCCTGAGACTTCAGCAACAAGCCAAGCCATTGAGAACCTTACAAAGCTGAGAGTAAAGTCCAGTCTTCTCAGGCAAGAAGCAGCAGGCCTACACAGCAAAGTAAGCAGCAAAGTGGCAGTCCCTCCTGGCAGTACAACAGCTCTTCGTCTGCACTGTACTAGGAATTTATCAGTAAATCAAATGTGCCAATCATGGAGAAACCAAATGCCATTACAATTTAAAATAGAGCACATGCACTTTAGCACTGGTCAGCAGTGGTAAAGTGCCCAGAGTGCTAAAGCCAGCAAAAATGATGTTTAGCACACAGTCGAAAACAGGAGGTTAGAAGCAAAAAGACAGGAGAAACCACACCAAACGTTGCCAGGTCTAACAGGCATGAATACCCATTATTCATAAAGCAATACACTGCTATGAAAACATGTACAGTCTAGTATCAACCTTGTACACATCTATAGCTGTTTAGGCCTCATTAATAAAGGTTCTCTCTTTTTTTACTCTATTAGTTGTCAATCTGCATAGTGATTGGCCTGCAAGTAATGACTGTCAGCATTTAAAATCACTCAAAATACAAACAAATCAATTTTGTTCCATATTTAAATATAAATATAAACAGGAAAATAGATAGTTTTCTGTCTGTTTTTGTCTGTATAAATCAGTCAAAATAGAAAACTGGGAGTCTTACCTATAAGTATTAAAAAGGAAGGTTTTGGCACAGCAAAAGGTTTCTTTTTTTTTTTGCCAGGTCGAAATGACAGTTTAAAATTGCACATCTGGAGGCAGGCCTGAAGACATGCTTTACAGTGCTACTTTAGTATTTGGCACAATGAGTGTGGCAGCCCACTAGCAGCTAACTCACAGGCCCTGGGTACATAAAGTGCTGTAAACTAGGTACTTCGAAAAAATTAAATATGGCAATCAGGTGTTGTAAGAAATTGTGTTACTGCTTGAGGGGGGAAACCCCCACTCAGGCAGCAATCACAATCCTTGTTAGTATGAAGTCACTAGCAAACCCCAAATTAACATGTGCTCAACCCTCTAGTAGCTTGACACAGAGCAGTCAGGCTTAACTTAGAGGCAATGTATAAAGCATATCAAACAGTAAAATCCCACACCAATTTAGATACATGGAGTGGATTTCAATAAATAAAACAAGACCAAAATGACAAAAATCCAATCAGTAGAACCAGAGATAAACAGTTCGAAAAATTCTAGTGAAAATAGCATCACAAAGTGCAAAGTGGATATCTGTTAGTGGCAGACCAGGACAAAGTCACAAGTTCAGGCCGACTGTGAAGGAGCGCGGGCTAGCTTCAGGGACCCAGTTAGGCCTGCTAAACAAGAGTACCTTAAATCCTGGTTGTGAAAAGTTGCGGTGTCCCGTGTCGAGGATGCATCACCCACTGGCTGGTTCCAAAGAACCTGTGGAGCTTGCAATGCAGAGTCCTGCATCTTCATCAAGGCTTCCGTCGACTGGAGGCTTGCAGTGCAGGGGCCTGCATTTGGGATGTGTCGCACAGCTGCAGTTCCGATGGAGCTGTGGGCTGCGAGGGTTGGCGATGCAGCGAGCACAATGTAAATAGTTTTATTTATTTAATTACTTACCTTACTCCTGTCCGTCGTATGTCGGACTCCACTACCCCCCCACCCTGCCCCTCCGCCGCCCCACCGCCCCGCAGCACTCCCTCGGCGAGCCGCCACTGGTTGCTTTCAAACACAAACAGCATGAGCCGCAAGTGTGCTTTTGCCCTCCAGTAGTTGTAGGGCTAGGAATCCTAGGGCAAGTTATGGGGTCATGCTGTTTGCTTGGCTTTACAACTGTAAATACACTTAAGCAGTTGAATAAATTCACATTCGTAAATATGGTCCTATTAAACTTCCATCTGTCTCCCTGTGCTTTTCTTAGAATGTTGCACATCATTGCTTGCTTAGTAGCTAGATCATCTGTGTTATCTGGTAGCCAATGTGTTTCTTCTCAGGACTGGTTATGAGAAACTCATAAATCCCAATTCGGTCAGTAATTTGAGTAACCGTCGTAATCGGGATTACGAGTTATGCAGAGTCTCCCACTCCCAGATGTATATCCGCTGCACGTTCTGTCAGGACAAACCTGTTGAAATCTGTGCAGGGGAAAGAGCCCGGAATGAGGAAAAAACGCTTGGAAATCAGTGGGGAGTGCCTCTTGGGCAGGCGTGGGAGGTCCATTGGGGCAGAGGGGCCACACCCCTCCACCTTTTGCCCCTCACAAACACTGTCCGTCAGGCTGAACAAAGGTCAGCCTGACAGACACTGTTCACTTTCAGTTCAGGCAGCCAGGAGCCAGACATGCGCATTTAGCGCAGGCTCCTGGCTGCCTGAGCTGAACTTTGCTGGGCTGAGGAAGTCACAGCTCCTGTGGGCATGACATTCTCAGCTCAGCAAAGGTCCCTGAGGCCCTAGCCTCAGTGACAAGGGGTAGCGTCACTGATTGCCTCGCACCTGGGCACCTCAGTTTTAAGCCCTGAAGTTCCCAGGGTTGAGTGTCAATCAGTGACACTTTATCACAGAGTGGGGTGGGGTCAGCAGTCTCACAGACCCCATTCCAATCTGTGATGACGTTGGGACTGCTGCCTTCCCTCATTGGCTGAACTTAGGTCAGCCAATGAGGGAAGGCAGCAGTCCCAAGCCTTCTGGAACCGCTGAGGCAGTGCTGGCTGCAGGTAAGTGTGTGTTTTGTTTTCTTTTTAAATTAATATTTGGTTTGTGCATGCGTGTATGTATGAATGTTTGGTAAAGAGTGTTGTGAATGAATATGTTTGTGTGTGTGTGTGAATGCATGGTTGTGAGTGTTATGTGTATGTGTGCGTGTGTCCCGTCCGCCCCCTCCCTCCAAAACTTATCGGCTGCCACTGTTCTCTGGTAATGCAGTAATGCTGCACCCTGCAATTACTGCACCCTATAGTATCAGGAATCTTGGGTGTGGTAATACGACACCGAAAATTACATGCAACCCTTGATCAGAGACATTTTAAGGCATGGGCAAAGTGGGCTCTGGCCCAGGGCACCAGCATTTCAGGGGCGCCTCTGATAGGGTCAGCTCTGTTCTGCAAAGAGTCTTGCCCTAATGACCTTGAATAATTCTTAACCAGATTCTTTTAAATACCGTTTTCTTTTCATTCTTTTTTCAATCAGGGTGAAGTGTGAGTCTATTACAGACATTTTGCAGATAAATGTGTTTGTTTCATGGAGCATCCTTAATAAAGTTTTTTTTAGATCAATACAGGACCTCATGTGCGAAATAGCAGGTTGTCACAGAGATTATTTGCAGTAATATTAGTGAGTTGCTGCTATGTTACAACATTGAAAATACATGTCACTATCCCTGAATATTAGATGTAAACACATTTAGAATTTAGACAAGTGTTCCTGTGCTCTATCAGTGACCTGGCCAAAGAGGGAATGAAAGAGCTGAAAATGGATCATAAATTCAAAGCTGTTCTAAACACGGCCCCCAAAATAGGATTGGCACAGGACCCCCAAAATCCTTTGGATGTCCCTGCCCTTGATGAGGGCCTAGTTGGATCGGTAGCTTCGTATGTTAATCCTATACTGGCAACACGGGGCAAATCGCAAGAAACTGTTGTGTTGTTGATGTGGATGATAATCGCATTTATTAAGCCCGTATTCTATTTGTTCCCACAGCAAAACGCTATTGCAAGAATTCCAGCCCAACTAGCAGCACGACGAGCAGTTACGCCATGAGCAGCAGCAGCAGCAATATGAGTTGTGGTGGAGGCAGCAGCGCCAGCAGCACGTGCAGCAAGAGCAGCTTTGATTACACCCACGACATGGAGGCGGCGCACATGGCGGCCACCGCCATTCTGAACCTCTCCACCCGCTGCAGGGAGATGCCTCAGAGCCTCGCCGCCAAACCTCCAGATCTCTGTGCCAGGGTAAAAAGGAGCAATTATGTATGTTGATGAAGATATGAACCTCCTCGCCGCGCTAGACATGCCTGCCCCTGGCAGGTTTAAAAATAGAAATAATGACCCTTCTTTGTGCTCTGTCTGAATGGAAAGCATTTCAGTTTTAACAGTGCACAGAAGAGCAAGAGACAGATCTCCGTCCACAGCTCCTGCGTTCCTCATCCAGACACATATTTGAAATGATGTTGACTATGTCTCTTTTGCTGTGATTTTATCCTTATGGTGCCTTATATTTGCATCGCCATGTTTACACGCTATTACACATGAAAATCATTTTACTTCATTGTACTTTTGATGCATTGCAGTTTTAGCAGAATTAAAGCATGCACAGTCTGAGTGGTACACGTTTTTAACAATAATTTACGTGAATTCTGCTTCTTCAAAAGTGGTACCATATAGTCATACTTACATATTTATATAAACCGCTGCCACCGTGGTTGACATATTTGTAATGCCAGGTTGCTGATTAGAGTTACCACCGGCAGAACGTGTAGTATCACCGTTGTGCAGTATTGCCACATTACTCTAAATCGCACCTTTATCACAATTTCAGTCACTCTACATAAGGGTCCGTGCGGTAGTTGGTATTCCTGACACAATTGGGACAGGCAAGTCCTCACCAGTGTAGATGAGGGCAAGCAAGCCACCCTCTCACTTCTTGACCGCTCAGCAGCCTGCAATACACTCCTTGGACCGCATTGTTCTTCTCAAAAGGCTTAAAGAATGGACTAGCCTGTCTGACACAACCAAAAAACAATTCAAACAAGGGATGGGGCCAGACAGTGAGCAAGGCAATGACTCGTCCACTTAAAGCACTCAAGGCCCGTTCTGTTCTTCTGCCCGACTTTGTTGTCACAATGGTGCCCGGAGTCCACTGACCCACTGTGATGTGGGAGGAGTAGGAGGGGATGCTCGTGGACCCCTTCGATGTTTTTCTGCAGAGGAGTGCTCTGGTGGAGAGACCACTAGCTACTGACTCTCTTCTCCCCAGTCTCCTGGATTCAGAGCAGTGCGACCAGTGCTTAATTTGAGCCGGTGGCATCTAATTGTCAACACCAGCACTTATGGCAGGCTGCCACATGGTGGCGCTGCTTGTGCAATTTACAGATGAGCACAAGAACAGTTGTTTATTAACTGAATATACATAAAAAAATAGAAATACCTGACCGCCCAATCCATTCTTATGTCTTTGGGTGCCTGGAATACTCCGAATTTTCACACTTGTAGGACTGTGATGCTTAGTAGTTGATTTGGTAACTTCAGTGGCTGCCCTGGCGAGGGCAATGGGTGACGCATGCTGCAATGGCCTCCTGAAAAGGGCCCTGGCACTTATTGTTTTGCAAATTAAGCACTGAGTGTGGCCCACGCTTGAGCAATCAGTGAGGAGGTGGTCAGGGCTTTAAGTGGGATGAAAAACTGGGGGGTCTCTCAAAGGGGCGTGGCCGATGTAATTAAGGGCTTGGCTTAAAACACCTAAGCCAAAAATCTGTGCTTAGCATAGTGTGGCACCCGACTTGTATTTTGCTGTTTCTGTCATTGCATCCATATATGATACAGCAAGTAACATCATACCTACAACAAGTCAGGACTATTGGCTTTGTCAATGGTGGTTTGTTGCAAAAGATAAGTAAGCAGCAACTATGGCTTTTATACAATATTGAAAACGCTTCCACTTAAAGCCCTGGTGACACCACAACAATGTTGCTGCTCCTGAGTTTCAAAAAGAGAAGGGAAATCCAGAGAGAAAATGACTCTCTTTAAAGGATTTCCCTTCCCCTACAACGCTCACCTGGCATGACATCATGCCATAACTTCTGCACTAGTGAGAAGTGAGCAGAGTGAGCATGCGCACATCGATGTGCCTGCTGTCACTGCAGTCCGGAAAAAAAACAGACCGCCTGTCCCAGGGCACAAAACAGAGCCCGATAGAAACCCGTATCGAGGCCTCCTTTAAAAAACTGCCGGTGCTCAGCACCGGTGAGACCCGGCCCACTTAAAGCCCTGGAGGTGGTGACCCTCTGCAACTCGAGGACATTCCTGGGTGGAGCAGCGGTGGTGCCAAGCACCCCGATTCTGGACGTGGGGAAGGGAGGGGAGCCCAACACCTGAACCGGGGCTGCCGCATTCTCATTGTGGGGATGGCAGATGGGCGGAATCACCGTGAGGGGTCAACATTGTACTCCAGTGGGTGAGGATCAGGCCACAATTGTGTGACACCACCGGTGGGTGGCTCCCTATGGATGCCTAACCTGCTTGTAAATACGGGCCCTGAAGGATTACTCCCTGACCTGGGTACTGGATGTGCAGGAAAAAGATAAACAAGTTTAATTATTGGGTCCCTGCTGAATTTTAATAACCTCCTGCTATTATGGCGGACTACCAGAAAAGGAAAGAGGACTTTTGTGATCCAAATAGGGTGCCTCTGCTAAAACACATAGTGACCCAGACTAGATTCTCAGAGATTACTTTAGCTTTTAGCAGGGAGAGAGCGCTTTCCTGTGTTGTATCAATGCTCTGCATGCTGCTGTTGAGGAGATAAATGCAGCAAACCAAAGTGGAGATCTCAAAGTTGCTTCTGGATTTGCTAGGACTGGAGGGAGATGCTGTGATGGCAGGTGATTTGTTGAATTTCCATCTCTTCCTGAGGAAAAAAGGTGATGGAATCATGATGGTGCATGATCAGGGCTGTAGTTACCTGACCAGATTAGAGAGATAGACTCTTAAAAGTGGTGATTAAGGGAAACGAGGACCACCTGAATCCGAACACGTTATTGAAGAAATAGTCCCACGTCACCATCCAGAAAAGAATGGCGGCAAGGGGTTTAGTTGCCTCTGTCTGTTATCCTGAGTGCCTGAAATGAAAATAGAAGAGAAGTGCTATTCTTTTTTTACAGCTGGAATCTGCTCAAACCTTCCTAGACAGGCTGTCATAAGACACAGGGGGAAGCTCGAAATTGACTCTGTGCAGGTGTGATTAATGGTTATTGGGCATTGTGAGTGGACTTATCATAGTTACAGGCTGGGGACACTCCTACAGGGAGGAGGAGTAGAGATGATGGGGTACCTATTCGACTGTTTGATATTTTGTACTCTTTTGTCTCTCAGCCTTCTCCTTCCTCCCTTTGTGTTTATTTTCTGCTGCGTCTGGATGGGTCATAGCCTGTACTTAATTTGAGCCAGTGGTTTCTGGTGCTTGGCACCAGCACTTAATTGTCAAGACTGGCTCCTATGGTGTTCTGCCACATGGTGGCACTGTTGGTCCATTGTACAGATGAGTACAAGAACAGTTGTTTACATTCAAAAATGCTAATACCTTATTATAGCTTTGGAGGCCTGGAATAAGGCAAATTGTCACACTTGAAGGAGTGTGATAGTTAGTAGTTGTGTTGGTACTGTGTTGGTACTTTCTGGGGCAAAGGCTGATGCAAGCTGCAGTGGCCTCCTGACAAGAGCCCTGGCAATTTATTTTCTATTTTTTTAAGTTAAGCACTGGCCGTAGCATAATTTTTCAACTGGGTTGACTACATTTCTCAATACGTTATGGGGCGGTATTTAATACTGAAGCATTTTGAATCTTTAAGGTTACATTTTTTACGTGAATCACCCAGGAACTTCTTTCCTAATAAACTGGTTTAGACCTAATACAGTTCCAAACCCTCTGCAGTGATTGAAGCCACAGGTGCACATTGACCATTTGATCTCATAAGGTGGATTGCCGCTTGCCTTTCACCACTTCTGTTCAATGGGTTAATGCGCTATATGTTTCAATTCTGTGAAAATGATAGGTACATTTAAAATTATATGTTGGTCCACATCTATCTTAAGAATGATTTTGATATAATGAAACCTAGAGTCAAATGTCCCTTACATTTCCAACAGTGGACAAAAGGGAACTTCTCCTGTTTAAACAGTAATGAAATGAAAGATTCTACTGTGGGAGAAACTAAACCCAAATCACGAATTTCAAATGGCCTTCAAGTCAGGGGCTGCCTCTAACGATGTCACTGAAAAAAATACATCTGAGCATCCTCTTTCATGCACATCTCACATTAGCCTTCCAGATAAAAACTGTAATAAAATCCATCTACTTTTAGCGTTTCCATGCATTGCAAAGTCTTCCCACTCCTCCAAATCCAATCTCCTTCAGAGTTGGAAATGGCCTGGTAATGGCATACTCTGTCTACCGCAGCATTAGCAACAGTGTGTTATCCATGAGCTTTATTGATGCAAATAATGACTACAGAACCATGTAGCCAAATGAAACCCAACCCCCAAAAATGGAACAATGTGTCTCCTACTATGAATTCACTTCACCGACTCCCAACTCAAAATCACATGTACTACTCACAAGGCTTACGAGTACAAAGGCTCATGCTCTTAACAAATACCCTGGCATCCACACAATACCCAGGCAGTGGTCTGATGGAGAGTCACTAAATTATATTTAAGTTACTTTTCCACTATCAGGATGAGTGAAATTGTACAAAGCATATTCACTGTTATTTTTTAATACTTTTTCAATGGTGGGGGTAGATATTTGCTTAATGTAACTTAATGGTAACTTCAGAACCACCTACATTTGTTGCTTAAAAGCTTTAGCAGTAATTAATTCTGTTCGTATAGACTTCCCTCTTGATAGTGGTTAAGTCTTTGATGCGTTGTGAAATAACTCCCTGTTTAGAGATATCAGAAATCCATCTGAGTGCATGAAGATGAGAAGAGTAATCACTGGCTCTTATGCTGGTGGGCTTTATGATCTTTGGACAGAGGGACAACACTCTTTCCATTTGCCAGAACAGGACACACTGTGATTGTTTCTGGGAAAGAAAAAAGGACCTGTTACGAAGGTAGGTAGGCTGCATTCTAGGACTTATTTTGGTATTAGATTAGAGGTTGTAATCTCTCACCACTACCAGCTCACCAGACCACATCTGGACTTGATCAGCTTCCCCTTGCACCAAAACTCCTCTGTAAGTGTTGTGAAAGGATAGGCAAGCTCACATACAAGACACAAAAGGAGGAATAATGAATATCCCTGTGAAGAGGAACCAGCTGCCCACCTGGGAGTGGGCTACAAAGGATACTTTTGATGTCCTGACTCGAAGGAGAGAAACCTATTCCTTAGAAGCCTTCCCTGGAAGTCTGAGAACTGTAGTAGTGACCATGCAGAAGTTTTCAACATCCGCAAAAAAGGTGGGACATTTTTGGATCTCTTGAGAACCAGGAGGAGATGCCAAGGCACCAGAAGAATGTCACGATCGTGGTGGCCACAAATGGCTGTTTGTACCACACAGAGCTTTTTCACGCAAAGTTTAAAACTACAGAGAGTGCTGAAAAGAAGTATCCAACCTCATGGAGCTGTCATGAGCTAAGGCATCATGTCTTGCCCACTGGAGGATTCTGAGAACCAAAAAAGTGACTCAGTCTAAAGATAAAACTTGGGACTGTGAAAGGTGGCAGTCATCCCAGCAACATGTTTAATCTGTCTTTTGAGCTCGCAAGATATTGTATTAATAAACTGATGAGGTACACCCCCACAAATAATAATCCAAAATCTTGCTAACATGAACTTAAATATTAGCAGAATTCAGACTGCAGACACCATGGGTTATTTATGCAGAATTACATTTAATTACTGTGTTCCTTTCTTAATGTTTTGTGGCAAGTTTATCATATGATGAGACACAGCAGGAAGTGGGCAAGGCCCCACGAGGAGAATAACCCTTTTGGAAAATTCAGGAGACAGAATTAATACAGAACTCAGAAAATATAAATAGTAGTTTTCTTACTTCTTGCCATCTTATATACATTCATTGCATACAATCAAGATAGGTAACTATGCACTTTTCATTAAGGTAGTGGGAAACATACACGTGAAACTAGTGGAAGAATATTATATTTCTACAGTTCACACGTGGATACGTGATGTATATTGTCCCCATCATAAAGTCTTAGGATAATAGCTGCATGCATTGAGACTTTAAAAATATATTAAATATAAAAGTGCAAAAGCACTGGTGATCCACGTATTGAATGAAAAAGTTAGCATCACAAACTGAAGCACTAGGTTGGGCAACCCCTTCAACGACCTTGAATCAGCCGTGCAAGCTCTAGTGATCCCCAGATTAGACTATGGAAGTGCAACCCTATGTGGTTTGCCAAGATCCAAGTTGGCTCCACTAAGGGCATTCCTCAACTCTGCCGCAAGGCTCATCACTAGGCCTGAGCAGAGTTCACGGAGTTCCGCTATGAGGAGCTCTGTGAAGTGACAAAAAAACTCCACGGAGTTCCACAAGTGGCAGAGTACAGCGCAAACTGCCATTCGCGCTGATCTTCCTCCCGCTCGAGTAGAAATTCTACCTGAGTGGTAGCTCACGCTCGCCAACTTACCGTTGGTGAGCGCAAGTGAGGAAAAAACTCTGCTTCACTATGCAGAGTGGAGTTTTCTGCACTCCGTGAGGTCCGTGGAGTGCAGAAAACTCTGCAAACTCAGCGAACAGAGCGGAGTTCACCGCCCAGGCCTACTCATCACTGGATCCAAAAGTAACAACCACATCACTCCAGATCTGAAGGCACTAAACTGGCTCCCCTAAGAGGCAAGGATACAAATGAAAATTGCTTGCATGACACATAAAGCCCTACACTTCAACACACCGAAGTACCTAGCTGATAAACTGGAACTGTCTGGTGGTGGCAGATCGTCTAGAAGCACCAGCACTTTACTGTTGAAACCTCAAAAATTTCAGAATAAGAAAACCTTCAACCAAACTTTCTCCGGATTGGCCCATTAAATCTGGAACTCCCTGCCCCCTGAAGCCAGACTGAACCCTTCAAGCACATCCTTCAAAAAAGAAGCCAATCTGTTTTTAATAAGCAAAACTATACCCTGAACCAGCCAACTCATTTATGTTGATACTGATTTGACAAAGTTCGCCAACCAGGGTTTGCGCTCGCCGTCTACATCCTGGTGTCTAACTCACTGTCCTTCTCCTGATTTGCAACGGGTACTGTCAGCATGTATGTTTCTGAAAGCAATACATAGAGCTTTGAAATGTATGCGTTGCTCTATGGGTAGCCAAAGTAGAAACGGAAGAACGACTGATGCTAGGCCAATGTAAATCTTATTGATAGTACCTAGGCATACTCCACTGAAAAAAGGTCGAAGTCACAGAAGTGATGTGGATGGAGATTGCACATCAAACATTCTGAAGCTATGCCCAAATGCACTGACATTCTGATAAGTTAGAGTGTAAACCATTGTTAGTACATGCTTCTGTCAATGAGTGAGGTTCACTCCCTTCATCGCACACATCCAAAACCAGACACAACTTTAAGACATTAACTTTGAGTAACACTTTAAGGCAGACAAGAGGGAAGAGTCATTCAAGTTTAGGAATGTGTTGCACAGAATAGTTTTAATCTTTTCCATCCACCCCACTAATAAAGGGATACCTAGGGAGTGGATGAGGAATTTTTATTTAACTGTTACCCCCCCATAAATTATAACAATAAAAGAGCTCCCTGAAATAGGGACGAATCCACCCTGACTTTTAGGAGTCAGGGTGAACCCGATGATGAATCATTCCACTATTAGAGTGGGTGATGGTTACTTATAAAAAAGGTTTCCTTTCCCTTTTTCTCACCTCCTTTTGTAGTGGTGTATAGGAGTGGCACGTAACAACTCCCTTTAAAAAAAGTGTCTCTTCTTACACAGAGGGATACCTTGATGTTGATTGTGTATTTGATTAGGGAGGATGTATCCCTTCATCCTTTGGCACAACAAAGGATCCCCCCCACCCCACAGGTTTCGCAGGTCTCCCAGCCTACCTTTTACTTACACAGCACTCTGTCCAATTGGCTACCTAGGGCATACCTTAGGGGGTGACATATGTTTAATAAAAGGGGAGTTTAAGACTTGGCAAGTAGTATTAAATACCAAGTCAAAGTGGCAGTAAACTTCACACGTAGGGCCTGCAATGGCAGGCCTGAGACATGGTTAAGGGACTACTTATGTGGGTGGCACAATCAAAGCTGCAGGTCCACTAGTAGCATTTAATTTACAGGCCCTGGGCACATGTAGGGCACCTTCCTAGGGACTTATAAGTAAATTAAATATGCCAAATGGGTAAGAGCCAATGTTACAAATGTTTTAGGGAGAGAGTAAATAGGCTTTAGCACTGGTCCGCAGTGGTAAAGTGCTCAGAGCCATAAAGCCAGCAAAAACAAGATCAGAAACAAAGGAGGAGAAAGGCAAAAAGTCTGGGGTGACTATTCAGAGAGGACCATGTTCCGACACATGCATACATATATATGTCTGTGTGTGTGTGTGTGTATATATATATATATATGTTAGAAATGGGGTCTCTAGTTGGCAGTGACTTCCACTCTGTCTAAGTAGGGACCCTTCCTTCTAGTCAGGATAAGAGAGTTACACATCCAAGATAACCCCTGCTCACCCCTTTGGTTGCTTGGCACAAGCAGTCAGACCTATCTCAAAGGCAATGTATAAACAATTTGTACATACCACATACAGTAACACAGGGAAAACACCACAAATGGACACCACACCAGTTTAGAAACATAAACAATCTTTATCTAAACCAAACAAGACCAAAACAGCAAACATTCAACGTATAGAACTTAAGATATCACGTTTTAAAGGTTTTAAGCAATTCTGTCCATAGAACTCTATGGATGTGTTGGTTTTACACAAAGTACCTTAGATGCATTAAAATTCACAAGGAAAAATAGCCACAAAGGAGGAAAGTGTCAGAAAACACAGCAACGCATTAGTTTCCTGAGTCCCTGGGGAAGCGATGTGTCAGTTCTGCTGCACGCAGGAGAAGTGTTGCATCAGTTCCGGACTGTAAGAAGAACTGTGGCGCTGAAATCCAAGACGGTTCTGGTCTGCAGGTGATGCAGTGGAAAACTTGGTGCACAGGTGTGATGTGTGGAAATCTGAATTCCCTGGAGGTCGATAAGGCAGCAGCAAACAGGTGATGCGACGATTCTTTCAGCCGCGGTCCAACGATGTGTTGATTCTTTCAGCCACACAGCAGGGTCTGTGTCGGAATCAGTGCGGTGGTCTCAGACTTCAGAGACACGGTGCACTGAACTCGGGCTGCAGTGGTTTCTTCAGCCACAGGAAGGCACTGCTTTGATTTCTTTGGGTGCATGGCAGCAGTGCATGGAGTTTTCTCGCGCACTGCGATGCTGCATCAGAAAAAAAGGCGACGGAAGTGCGAAGCGTCGATTTTGATGTCTTCAAGGCCCAGAACTGGAATTGGCACCACTTGGCAGGAACTCCCAGCAGTGGAGTTTAGGGATATTGCAGGTGAAGTCTTTGATGGCCCTGAGACTTCTTGACAGGAGGTAAGCACACACAAGCCCTTGGTGAAACTTCTCGAGCAGGATACATGGCAAAGTCCTGTCCTTTTCCTCTCAAAGACAGAAGCAGCAACTGCATGCCAACCCAGTAAAACAACACACAGCAAAGGGGCAGTACTCCTCCTCACAGCTCTTCAGCTCTTCTTCTTAGCACAGTCTCCTCTTGATCTAGATGCTGTAAAAAAATGTGGGCTTATAAGTCTTTGTTGTCCACAAGATCCTGCCTTGCCCTGCCTTGGCTCCAGACACACTACACGGGGGTGGAGACAGAATTGTGAGAGGCCAGGCACAGCCCTATTCAGTTGTCAGTGTCAACTCCTCCCACAACTCTACCTCAGAAAGGCCCATCAGCCTGGTGATGGGGCATAAGGATATGCCGGGAACACCTCAGCTCCCTTTGTGTGACTGTCCAGAGTCAATGCATAAACAACCCAGATGTCAGTCTAAACCAGACATTGATTCCACAGGCAGGCAAAGGCACAGCGTGTAAAGCAAGAAAAGGCCCACTTTCTAAAAGTGGCATTTTCAAACACATAATTTAAAAACCAACTTCACTAAAAGGTGTATTTTCAAATCCTGATTTCAGGAAACCCAAACTCCAAATCTCTATCTTTTCCCAATTGAAAGTTACACTTGTAAGTTGTTACAAGGCAGCTCCAATGATAACCTATGGGATAGATAGTCCTTGCAATAGTGAAAAACGAAATTGGCAGTATTTCACTATCAGGACATGTAAAACACACCAGTACATGTCCTACCTTTCACATAGGGGCTACCTTGGGCCTACCTTTGGGTTGCCTTACATGTAGTAAAAGGGATTTTTGGGCCTGGCAAGTGGGTGCACTTGCCAGTTCGATATGGCAGCTTAAATCTGCCTTCACAGACAATGCAATGGCAGGCCTGAGACATGTTCGTGAGGCTACTCCTGTGGGTGGCCAATCAGTGCTGCAGGCCCACCAGTAGCATTTGATTTACAGGCCCTGGGCATACACAGTGCACTTTACTAGGGACTTACCAGTAAATCAAATATGCCAATCATGGATAAGCCAATCACCATTACAATTTACACAGAGAGCATATGCACTTTAGAACTGATTAGCAGTGTTAAAGTCCTAGAGCCTACAAAAAAAGGTCAGAAAAAATAGGAGGAAGAAGGCATGAGTTTGGGATAACCAGGCAAAAGGAGCAGGTCCAAATATTATATATATATATGTGTGTGTGTGTGTATGTGTGTATATATGTGTGTGTGTGCGTGTATCAACCCCCAACCCGTAAACCCTACCTACCTACCCTAAAAATACCCTTGCCATCCAAATACCCTTACCCACCTGAAACCCTAAAAAGTGCCTCATTGCCTTGCCACCCAAATATCCCTACCTACCCTAAATCCAAAAAAGACCCTTGCCACCCAAATACCCTTTCCCCTAAACCCTAAAAATACCCTCACCACACAAATACTCTTACCCAACCTAAATCCTAAAAATACCCTTGCCACCCAAATACCTTTATCCACCCTAAACCCTAAAAGTACCCTTGCTACCCAAATACCCTCACTCACCCTAAACCCTAAAAATACCCTTGCCACCTAAATACTCTTACCCACCCTAAACCCTAAGAATACCATTGCACCCAAATACCCTCACCCACCCTAAACCCTAAAAATACCCTTGCCACCCAAATCCCCCTACCCACCCTAAACCCTAAAAATACCCATGCCACCTAAATACCCTATCTCACCCTAAATCCCCAAAATACCCTTGCCACCCAAATACCCTTTCCCCTAAACCCTAAAAATACCCTTGCCACCCAAATACCCTTAACCGCCCTTAATCCTAAAAATACCATTGCCACCCAAAAAATAAAGGTATATGCTTTGTAAAATGTTACTTTGTAAAGACATGCATGGTAAAGGCATATGCATTGTAATAGATGTGTGGTAATAGTATTTCATGGTAATGACCACGATTTACCCTTGTGAAGCAAGTCACTAAGCAATTGCAAAGCCAAAGATACTAACATAGCAGTGTTAGGTAATGGGAGAGGGTGGAGGCCAGCAGATGTTGCTGGTTCATATCCTATGCCAGGGGGCTGTGAGAATGGTGGGTCACTGAGGCAGTGATGTGGGAGGGATAAGAATGGAAAGGTTACCATAGAGAACTATTTAAAGTCCTGTGTAACCTATCATGATATGCCATGGTTTTAACAACAGCTCATCCAGCCAATAGTAACTTATAAAAAATAAAAACAAACAGCCAAAGGCTGAAGGGGAGCTGACCAAAGACCCACTCTTCTGCACCCACAACCAAACCATGAACTTTGACTTCACAAGACGATGCCCCTATTTTCCATAGTCAATTGCTACCAAAAACACGACCAAAGCACAGCCTTTTGAACCTCCTGGATTCAGCAAGTTTCTCATAATTTAGGTTTACTACGTATACAAATCCTCTTGACCATTGATGATTATATGATTGTTCACTTCTAGTATACCCAATTTAAGTTAACGCTGTTACCTCCGATCTCCTTTATATGATATTCCAGGGGAATGCAGAAAACTGTACTATGAACAGAACACGGAGGTGATATTGCAGACATTAAATAATCCACATCAAAAGTATTGCTTGGTGAAGCTAGAAAAAAAAGACAACCCAATTCCTCCTATTTTTAAAAATGAATATGACACTTATGGGAGACAAATCTAAGAAAATTAGCATGATTGAGGTAATCAACATTTTATTTCTGACAAAAGGCGCTCAGATGGAATACTGATGCATAATGAATCAAGGTAATACTCCAGAGGCAGAGCTCGCCATCCCAGAATGCAATCCTTCTGCTCTGTTATTAGCTCCGAAGGCAGTTGCATTCTCACCAGCTCGGAAATCAAATCTCTTTTGAAGCGCGCTCTCTCTCTTGAACAGTGACGGATTGGTGTGTGTATGTGCTTCTGTGATTTATGGTTTGAATCCCAACCCCGGCTTCCAAACTACGAAGATTAGAAAAGATGGATGCTCTGTTTGGAGTGGAGGTGGGGCGCCTCCTGATAACCGCGTTAATGAATATAAGTGCCTCCCTTACTCACGGTAAAACACAGTTAAGTTTAGAAATGTAAACCTTCACAACATTGTCGAAAATATGTGAGACTTAGAATTAATATTTTATAATTTATGCCTAAGTGTTAAATATTTCCATGAGGCAGGGTCGCCTGTGACAATAAGTAGACCTGGCACACAAAATAACAAGCATTGGCATAGCCAATAGATCTTGCCTTTGGGACCTTGTAAGTGTTTAGCCAGAGCTATTGGCTTTGCTAATGTGTTTAAGCTATGGTGTAGAGCAGTGTGGCTGCTGTGCAGAATGTTGGAAAGTTATAATAAAAAAGTGTTATCAGTATTTTTGTTACCTTATGTATAATTAAGATGAGATTATGTCTAATTGAATGACCTTATTTTAAAAATGTATATAAAAAATGTGTAGTGATTTTTGGGGGGGAATGTTGGCAGCTTTCTCCTGCTTGTTCTAATGTTTATTGTAGGTTTTTTTTGTTTTTGGCTGGGGGAGATATAAACAACTGGAGGTTAGAGGTTGTGAAATAGTACGTGAATTATAATTTGAGTAACGGACGGATATTAGGGAAGAATTAACAGATGACAGATTTTTGAGGGTACTATGGAGCTATATCAAGAGGCAGCAGTAACTAGCGCTACGAGGCCATGTCAGTCACAGAAGTGAGTTATGTAAAAAGTGAGTAATATAGCAAAAAGTGCACTTTTGCCCCTTCTTTATTCTTTTATAGACCCCGCCTTCCTGTTTGCATCTAACTTAGAGCACCATTATCACCATTGAACACTAAGAGGGAAAATAAGGAACCGGGGAAAGAAGGAAGGACAGACTGCTAATATAATATAAATAACAACAGAGATAGAAAAGAACAGAGGATGAGAAAAATTTAAAAAAACTGACAAGAGCCAGTAATGCCTGGAAAACGGAAAGGAGATTGAAAGAGTTCAAAAAGAAGAATAAATAAGTAAGACAGAGGGGCAGAAGAGAAAGGGTGAAATGGCACTATGAGAAAGACAAGGCGGAAATAAATAAAAAAGACTACATTCACAGGGGAACAAATTAAAGGAAGGCAAGGAGAGGGTAAGGGTGATCTGTTGAAGGCATGGTTTTCTGCAAGTGAGAAGAAGCTAGACAGAAAGAGGGAATAAGAGGAACCAGCTTCTCATTGTTGTCAAAGCTATGTGATCTTGGCCAAATCACTTTATCTGTGTGCCCGAATTCTCGTATCTTTCAAAACCGAAAGTGCTTAGAGACATAATAATTACAGTAGCATGTGTATGGGTGCGTGGAGTTTACGGACGCGCTTGTTTGTGTTTACAGTGGGTTAATTGTGGGCGGTTGAATCAAACACCTGAGTTATGATCTCGGCTCTCATAGTTGAGCTTCACGTGTGACCCTGGGCAACATTACTCCATCTCCTCGTACCTTAGTTCCCAAAAATGACAGACCAAATGCAATCTTGAGCGGCAAGGGAAGAGCGACATTTATTTATGCATGTTTAAAACAAAGATGGCCACACAGATGTTAGAGCAGGTTAAAAAGAGACAGCTTTCTATATAGCGCCCACTCGCCATTCTGGTGTCCTAGTGCTGCAAACTAAGGTTCTTGAAATGATTAATTTTTTAGGTCAGATATTGGTGACCAGTTGGTTTTTCTGCTCCTAATCTCCCATTTTTCACAGCAGAGTGGCGATTTGTTGTGATCATGGGATATTGTTTTTAATGTGCCCCTAGCAGGCGGGCGTATTGCTGGAGTTAGGGGCAGGAAGGTGTGTGCAGGGTAGGTGCATGTGGGAGTTCTGTGACCTGTGAACGGGTGAACCCGCCCCACCCCCAACCCGGTAGCCTGCGGATGCATGAGATGTACTGTGGAGTGTGGGGGTCACTGGTGCCCTTGATTGGGTAGTTTAAGCTTGTGTTTCAGCGCTTGTTTTGTGACCAATTGATTTGAGGCAGAGGTGATACTGGTTGATCTTGGATGTTGATGTGGCGTCAAATTACAAAAGTGTCTAGGCGCATCGGGTGGAAAGCCTGTTCTGCTGCGTGGGTGGGTATTGTTGCTCGTCTACACCTCCTGAGCAGTGGACAGTTAGCCCGTTGCTTTGGGTTTACACGACGGCTTCCGAGGAGGTCGGGTTGTCGTGTCTTCGGCTATAACACCTGCGCCTTCTCGTTCTGTCACGCGCCGGTAATTAGCCGTCTGGGCAGAGAGGGGCGAGAGACTTTATTGCATGCGGGCTCCTTAGCCCACGGTACGGCTATTTGGGAGCTAAAAGTGGCCATCCTCAGATACGATTGTCCCAATTGCAATAACGCACCTGTGTCTTCCGTCTTTGTGGGAAAGAGGCTGTAGTGATCGGCTGATCACTGTGATACCACAGAGGCGTTGTACGAGCGCATACTCGTGTTCATAAATCCAGTTCCCCAGGGGAGGTCGGTACTTGGATTCGTGAAGTCTATGTCCATAAAGCCCCTTAGATGCTGTATCTTGCAGCGCAGCGGTGGGACTGTTGTTCATGCACAGACGAACGTGCTCTTCGATCACAGTCCTTATTTATCCGAGGGAGACACGACACAAGTTCCTATGTCACCATTGCAACTATAGTTATTGGAAGGCGACTTCTGTCCTTACAGTGGCATGTGCGTTGCTATATCTTCATAGGAGATGTATGTTTTCCTGAAGGTGGCACATTGCCCCCAGCATTGATACGTGCGGTCCTCGTGCAGTTATTTCTGCTGCATCCTGTTTATGGAGGAGATGACGGAGGGGAAGGGTGGTCTTCTGGGTACGAAGGGGAGCTATGCAGAAGGAGATGAGTGGGGGAACTCTTCTGGGCACGGTGTGGAGCTACATAAGCGCACAGAGAAAGGAAGGGAGGGAGTGAATGGAACTCGGTGTAGAAAACTCACCAGGGGGACACAGAGCGGGGGCACTGAGGAGAACTCTCCAGACGGAGCTCAGCCGAGGAGACTTCCCTGATGGAGACAGTCTGAATCTGGAGCTCGGAGGGTCGGGTTTGCAAGGAAAGCCGGGGTAGGGGGGAGGGATGTGCAGGGGGCGCTCAGTGGTTAAGACTCCTTTGTTGAGGCATGAGCACAGAGGGACGACCTCCACATGCTGGACACCGAGGCCGGAACTCTGCAGAGGGAACACAGGGTGGGATGGCGGGGCCGGGGCTGCAGGAGAGGGAGTGCACTGCAGAGCAAACTTTGAGGAAAGTACTCAGCCTTGGCGTCTCCTCTTAGCTCTTTTGTGATCTTAGAAAGTGAAAGCAGTGATTGATGCTGTGTGAAGGGGAACATTTTCTCTCGGTCTCCACATAAAACAGGGGATCGTGCTCACCGCGTGGGAAATCAGTTCGGCCACAGATCAGAAAGCGTTATCAGCAGCGCCCGGAGACGTGCCCTGAAATAACATTACATAATGCAGATGGCTCTCTTCCGAGTTCGTCTGGGAATCATCTTAAAAAACACTGCAACTTAGAAAATGTTGACTCAAGGTAGGCCGAGGATATGCACTTGTGTTAATGTAAAGCAGCTTAGGGTTGGTCTATTTTTTAAAACTACAACGGTGCAGTTCAAAAGAAAAAAAAACAAGCGCGCGCGCCTCGCGCTAAAAGGAGGCAGCAGGGGGAGGGGAGAGAGGAGGGGGCCTGCGCCGGATTCCCTTGCGAGAGCGAGCAGGAACCATCTGTTAATTACAAACAGATGGTTTGAGAAGCTCGCTCCCGCAAGGGAATCGCCAAACGTGCACGCGTTCCCATTGAAAGCAATGCAACGCGTGCACGTTTTTGCCTGCAAGAGTGAAGCGATTGCTAAAGGTCTTTTTCCTATGCAGCGCATGCGCGCTGCGTGGCAAGACCTAAAAATGGCCTCATTCACTGGCTGCAGCATATATGGCCAGTAGCCAGGCGTGCATTGTAGGTCTCACTTACAGACAGCTTCAGCTTTCTGTTCGCAGACAGGCCTATTGTGTGCAATATAGACTTAGGGCAGGTTTGTGTCCTCACCTTGCTCGTGATTCGATGGCTTTCCACCCCACCCCTGTGTTTGTCTCGCACAAAGAGCATTATGGTCTCACAGTGTTTTTGACTGGCTGACATGTATCCTTCCTCTCCTGACTAGTGGTGGCTCACTGCTTTAGAACAGCTGCGGTCTGTGCAGGTAACAGCGGTGGGGCCAGGTAAGGTGGGATTTCGAGGGACGATGCAGAGGGAAAATTAATTATTTATTTAATTTTCCCTCTGCATCGTCCCTCGAAATCCCCACCTACCCGGCCCCACCACCCCACCACAGTTACCTGCATTGACCGCGGCTGCTTTAGAAAGTGGTGGGGCGATCAGGTGGGAACTCCAGTAATGCCCTTAAATGGGCCACGATTAAGAGCTCTGGAATAGAGGCTGAAGGCAGTAAGAATTTCTCACACAGCCTGGCAGTGTGTGCAAATAAATAAACCAGTACAGAAAAGAATTTTAAAAAACAATGTAATTACCTACCCCTCTCCGGTCTCTGCCACAGTCCATCACAAAAAGGCAGCAAGGGGTCTCTGCGCCAGCTCCCCAGCCAATCCAGATACTGCTCTCATGCTGTTAACCAGCAAGAGAGAAGCAGCAGGATTGGTTGGAGCGGGCTAGCTCAGCACTCCTACAGGCACTGGAGGCCTGTGCCTGCTCTCTACTCAGCTGTCTAAGACAGCTCGGGTTGGAGAGATTTAAAGTGCGCATGTCAGGCGGGCCATCACAAGACAGCCAGCCAAAGTGACACGCGCACTTTAAACTTTAGGTGTACACCCTTCCACCTCCCATGCTGCCAGTCAGCAGTGATGGCCCCGACCCCAACACTTGGCTCGAGTGGGCCAGCTGCACTGAAAAATAAAACGGTAATAAATTAATTGTATTAGTTTTTTTCATGTTTGTTGCGCTTGCAGCAGGGTGGGCGGCACTCCTCTGCCCTTATGGAGGCACCGCTGCTTTGTAGCCAACTCTCAGTTGACGCCAAGGCATCAGACGTGAACGGTGTTGCTGTATGAGCAATTCTTAACTGCCTTTAAATTTGCAATATGTCAAAACCTCACTACGTGTGGTCTACAAGTCTGTTCCTGAGATTCTACACAAAACACACGAGTATACTTGTGAACAGCAATAGTGACAAAAACAAGGTGGCATAAACATTTATAAGAAAAATAAATGTGGTTTCTGGTTTAACTTGTTTTCATGAAGGGTAGTTCAAATAAAAACTGTAGAAAGGGGCAGGATATTGTTCTATCACTTTCATATTCTGTCCGCTTTCACTTATTTCAGAAATTCAGCTACAGAGTGTGCTAGCATCTAAGGAAGTCTAAGAATTTCAAAGTCTAAGAATTTCACAGAGGCCTCCTCACTCAAACATTACCATACCTGTTCACGGTACACCTACTTCTTTAAAATGTTTTTTACAGAATGGTATTGTAACATTCGTAAAACACTTCTTACCCTTGAAAAGGTCCCAGGGCGCTCCATGCCACTTTGCTTTTCTCTTCATTACATAACATTAGAGCATTTGCATCTGCTCACACCAGGGCCTTCAGTGGGACGAAAAGGTGAGGGTCCTCTAAAAGGGGCGTGGCCTATGTAATTAGGGGCTTTGCTTAAACATATAAACACATGTATGCGATTCCCATAGTGTGACAGCCAGCTGGAATTTTGGTTCCCCTCTTTTATTCCTTCCAAATAAATAACAAAACACCTGCCATGCAATTGTGAGACTGTGAATTAAATATTACTGAGGCCTGTGGAAGGGGGAGTGCTCTTCACAGTGTTTCAATCACTGTTGTTCACTCCGTTAGACAAGTAGGGTCTTTTTCTCTCCATCTCTCTCCCATCTGCATATCTTGCACCTCATCTCTTTCCTCTTCAGCACCCTCTTCTCACTCTCTCCTGAATGCACTTCCTCGCATCTCCTTCACTTCACCTCCCCAAAACACACAGCGCACACACACACCTGTAAGCGATGCATTTTCTTTTACTTTCGCCTTGTCAATATTTTGACAACTGTGCACCTTCTTTGCGCACATTTACTCAAAACCACAACTGAAACAGGAATACGTGATCATTGCTCTGTGTACTCTGCAGACAGCCAAGGATTGGATAGCCTTGCGTTCTGAACGCCTTTCGGACCCAATGACGGCACTGCACTGACATCAGCCTCAACTTCAGAACCCGTAAAAACACCTGGAGGCGACTCCTCTTACAGTATGCAATTTACAAGAGAAATATGCTATGTGAATAAAAAGTACAGAAACAGAATATCCTGGAAATAGCTAACACTCAAGGTGAAATATAAATAGGAACTACATTGTTGTCATGGATTGCCTTAATGTTTTAGATTCATTGTTCAGAAATCGGTCAGTGTTTTTGCCATTAAAGTTAAGGACATAAATAAAGGGTCCGATAGGGGCCCGTTTCAATGTCCTTTTTTAATTACTACCGGATCTGAGACCCGGAGGGATCCGTCCCACTTAAAGTTTTGGCTGACAGCTACCAACAAAGAGCAACGCCCGTGAAATGCATCATCACACTCAGCCTGCGCTGCTGGTATTTTTTGGCGGTCACAAAGCACCGCAGGAATCCTTAGTTGTGAGTCTGCGATGATTATGTATAATGAATACTGAGGAGAGACGCCAGTAGCCAGTGATATACCTGGGATACAAATGGGGGGGGTGTGGGAGTGCTCTAAGAGTGACCTTAGCTTGTATAAGACACCTCTGCAAAACGAGCTGTCTATCTAACTACATGTGAAATAGAATCCTGTGCTTGACATATTCCTTACTAGAGTCTTGTTGTACAAAGAATCACGGAGATTATCAGGCAACAGATATTAATTTAGCAGTTTCCATAGCTTCTATTATCCTAGGCCATAAGCAATAGCACATTTTAGAAGTTAGTAGCGCCTATCGATTTCCTTGGAGGGTCCAGTACACTAAGGGGATAACTTGTTTATTGACTTGGACTGAACCCCAAACACTTCTCTACGCTGGTCCATGAATCATTACACATAGGACTCTTTTTGGTCACCCCAATTGCAATAGTCTTTTTCGTCTTCCCTTGAAATGTGCGAGCTCTTCTTTCCAATTCTCCCACCCCTCCATCCTCCAAATTACACCCATGCCCCTGCTTGAACACTGTAGCCCCACATGCTGGCAACGTGTTCCTGTAACTATGTAAAGCTCTCTGCTGCTCAAGTGAGCATGGACCTTGCTATACAAATACCCCCAATAAAATAAACACAAAAAGCATTAATACATTCAATAACAAAGACTAAGAAAATGTAACTGTTGACAGTAGGATGACATGAAATTACTGTGCAGTGTATAAGATGACATTTCTGTTCAAGCAGTTTCCACCAACTCCAACTTTCTTTTCTTAAACTACTCCAAAATTTGGATCAATGCACACACACGTACGTGCGACATAGCTGCGTACACAGATGTGTACTCACATACAGACACCCGCATACACACATAAACTCAAGCACTGTACAAAAGATACAGTGGCCCAGTTTTAGGGACAAACTGCAGAATTGTGGTAAGGAGTAAACAGATCTAAGCAACACTTTTGTATTTTGCAGATAAATTAGCTGAATTGCAAAAGTATCTCATGATTTAATGCCCCCCTGGCACAGTGCATGACTGCCACTGTGTTCGAGACACTTACAAAAAATAACAGGATCTGTGAAATAGCTAGAGGTGAGTAGGTCTGCTTTGTGTGTATTGGAGGGAGGAGAAGCCAAGGGTGGAGGAAAATGCCAAATTTTACATTTAAATGGGTGCAATGGCTAATCGCACGGGAATCAATTACTTTTCTATTCCCCTGTGCGACTCTCTGCTCTGTCACTGACACCAGACCTTATAATTTTTTTGTCTTCTCTTTGTTCATGTCACTTATTTTTTTATTTTTTTTCCTGTTCTGCTTTTTTTTCTCGTCCATTAGGAGAGGTCGGTAGCAACGAGAACTGAATAATGTTTCTTCTTGTTTCTGCTGACCCAACATTTGCAGGGGCATGGTAACATGGCAATATTCAGGACACTGTCGCCATTTTACGCTGCACTGCCAAGGGCAGATTCCACTGTCAATATAATTTCGTTCTCCATGCCCCACTTCCTGGACATGCTGTAGAGCTCCATTTGAAAGGCTGTTGTAAAACAAAGTAAAATAAGGTGTTGAAAGTGCTTGTACTACACAAGGGTAGCCTTAAAATTAAACCCTCCACCCTATTGAACAATACCACACACCACACCACGCATGCAAAGACATAGACTTAAACAAAAACATAACAAGTAAAAACAGAAACACACCAAGCATGCAAAGTAAGCAGACCATACCAGACGTAGGAGGGTTCCCTTCACCCTTTCATCCTCCTTCCATTCATCAATCAATCCTTTCACCCTTATGTCTATTCATCCATTCATCTGTCAATCCCTTCACCTTTCCATTCATCCTTTCACATTTCTATTTACTCATCAGTCTCCATCACCTAACATTTTCATCCACCAATCCATCCATCCAGACAAGCAACTATCCTTTCACCCCATCATATCTCCGTCCACCCTTCCCCATCTGACCCTTCATCCATCCATTCATTCACCCTTTCACCAATTAATCCTTTCACTTTACAGGCATCCTTTTGCACTTCCATCTATCAATCATTTCACTCTTTCACTATATCCTTCCATTCGTTTAACCTTTCTTTCACCGTTCCATCCTACCTTTCAACTTTTCTTTCCCATTTTCCTTTCACAGTTCCTTTCTCCTTCCATTCTTTCTTTCCTATTCCCATCTACCTATCTTTAGTCTCATCCTTGTTTTTCTTTATTTTTTTCTCTCATGCACAGTTTTTCTATGTCTCACTCTGTGTTATTCCCTATTTTCATTATCCCATTAGTTTTCTTTCTTGCCTTCCTTTGGTTGGCATGTCAGTCTGCGACCCACACCGCTCTGCCACGGTGCTCCCTTAACTATAATTTATTAGCATTTTGTCTGCAGGCAGATGACTAATGTTTTATTAGGACACAGTTCATCAGCCCATAGGTCCCAGTGGCAGCCCACGCTTAAGCTGCTTAAGTGGGAGGTTCACCACGCCACTGGTACCACACAGTGCTTAATTTGAGCTGGTGGTTTCCAGTGCTCACCACCAGCACTTCATTGGTTTCCGGTACTCGACACTCACACTTAATTATCATCACCACACTTATGACACTCTGCCACATGGTGGCGCTGCTCATCTAATTTAGAGATGAGCAAAACAATGGTTCTTTATGAATACGATATACATTAAAAAATTCTAATACCTGCCTCCCCAGCAATTCCTTTAGGTTTGGGGATCTGGAATAATCTGAACTGTTGCACTTGGAGGCGACAGAGATGGTTAGTAGTTGTTTTGGTACTGTCATTGGCAGAGATGATGGGGAAATGGGTTGTGCAAGCTGCAGTGGCCTCCTGGTCAGGGCCCTGGCACTTATTATTTTACAAATTAGGCACTGGTATTACACATATACCCACATTGTGATGGAGAAAAGAGGTTGGTACTGTGCCAAAATCAACCACCAGACAACATCAAAATCATGCTGCATATGATTTTCTAAGTCAGTTAAACAATAGTAAAAGTGATCAAATGAGAGTAATTGGCATTTGCACATGTTTAAGCACTGGTGCTGATTTACAGCTGAGAATACATTGCATTAATTCACGGTTTGCACCCACACTTACCACCAGATTTTAGCAAGTGGGCCTGCAAACCATAGAAATGATGGACACAATATAGTGTGCAAACTGTGGTCTCGTAGTCCTCATTTATGCGATAATGTAAAACCCAGTGTTGGCTGGCATCTACTGAGGGGTGGGGGATGGGCAAATAGGTGGGTGGGTGCGCACACGCACAAATAACATTTTAAAAATTAAAATTAAAACACTTACTGGATTCAGACGGCACGACTCCCTTCTCGCTCCTGACCTCTTCTGCTGAGACTGCAGTGCGGGCCCCAGCAAACTTCCTCTACCAATCCTGGTGCTGCTCACATGCTGTTAACCAACACACTGGAGGCCTGCACTTGCTCTCAACCTAGCTGTCTTAAGACAGCTGGGTTGAGAGGTTTAAAATGCGGATGTCTGGCTGGCCATCGCAAGACGACCAGGCAAAGAGATATGCACACTTTTAACAGTGCACAGGCAGCCCTCTGCCTACCACTCCTCCCTCCTGCCACTCAGCAGGTTCCGCCCCGTCCTGACACTCGGTTCAGTATGGGATGATGAAAAAGAAAATGGTAATGAATTACCAGTTTATTTTTCACCTCTGGGGCTTTGGGGGGGCATTTAAGTCGGGCAATGCTCGTCCGCTCCAATGGAGGAGCTGCCCCTGCTCCTGATGTCAAACTTGCCTGTGTTCAATGGTAAACTCGCATGTGGAATCAACCCTTAAAGTCAGGAGAAAGTTGCCTAGAGGTTGGCTAGTGGATGCCACAGGAAAGTCCAACAGCCAGACTCTCTCTCTCTGCTTCTGAAGCCTGAACTCCAGTGTAGCTTCCACCGAGGGAGGCTGCATGAAGATGGCATGCGGAGACCCTACTCTGATGCTTTGAGTGACCTAACAGTTGGTCCCTTTTAACATGATGTGTCCATGAAACGTGCCATCACCCAAAAAAACTTCTGACAATGAAACGTATTAATAATGTGAGGGTGCACACCTGAGGGGCATTAATAATGTACAAGAGAAAGCACCAATGCTGAATTACAGGTAAGGTACAGGAGAGGACTATTTTAAATGTACACAGACATAGAATAGGCTGCACTGTTAGTCAATAGTTATAAATCTGCATTAGCAAAACGGAATGAGGAGGGAAAACATTTGAAAGCTGTGAACAGTTCATATGATAAGATGATTTAACAGCATCATTTTTCATTGAACAGAATCCTGACACTGACGCTGATGAAAATGGAACGTTGGATCTAAGCGTCAGCAAAGCGCGACAACGAGACGGCTGCTGCACCATTTTGACTCCTTTGGAGCCAATGTCACCACAGCGGCAGGCGGTGATGAATAGCCGGTGCTACCAAATGAATGAGGAGGACTGCTGGGACTTGCCGGTAGACTACACTAAACTGAAACCCAGACGGATAGATGACGATGATTCCAAGGAGATTAATGTATGTCTTTTTCCTCTGGAGCATTTTTCACTGCAATCTGTTTGCCTTAATTTTTAAAGATTTCTCACAATGACTACTAGAAAGGAAAAGGCGCCCCCGCAGACCTCAAGGAATTTGGTGATGGGAAGTACGGGTTATTGACTTGCTCAGATCACAAAACATAGCTGTGACCATGTGGCTGCTTCATATCAGTCATATTTTGAGCCACAATGTGATACTTTTCTTCTGGCTCAAGACTGGACTTAGGCAAGCAGGTGATAAGCACTCTATCCTGTCCCCTCCTCTAAAGGTTTCAGATAATGTGTCTCTGTCATTGACTACATCGCCTTTGTTGTACTGCCATCATCATTAGCATGAAAATGGTGTACATTAGCTTTGACATCCATCAGAAAAATACATTATGCATCTTTTTGCCTGCTTAAAACAGGAGCTATTCATTATTCAACTTGTGGATATTTTCATTATGTGTAATTTATACGTGTGAGTACGGGGGCACCTAATTCTCTGCTGATGACACCTAGACTTCATGTCTCATGAAGTACTTTTTAAAGGATGCTGCAGTGCACTTTCACTGAAACCCAGGACCTTACACTAGCCAAGTGCCATTCCCGGTAGCCTGCTTACTCCATTCCTTGCAAAGTTGTAAGGGAATGCCTCTCAACAGCTTGCTGTAGAGATAAACCAGTTATGGTTTGCTGGCCCTTTCCTTCAACATGCTTCTTTCAAACCACTGAAAAATGTTGTTGGGGAAGGGAAAGGGATTTCAGCAATCCCACTAAGTGGGAGCAACACGAACTCCAATCCAAAAATAAAAAAAATAAATGGATCAAAGAAATTAACATACCTCTCCAAAACAAACATGTATGCCTTAGAGTGGGGTTCCAATACATATATATATATATATATATATATATATATATATATATATATATATATATATATATCTATATCTTATGCTTCCAATGCCATGCGTAATCAAGGCGACAACACCTTCAAGTATCGATGTATGTGCAAGAATCCCAGACCCACTTTTACATTGTAAACAAACTGGGAATCCCAAAATCACCCAAGCAAAAACTATTGGACTGGTTATGTTACCAGGACAGTCCAATTTAGCTGACATGTCAAATTACCAGGCCATACTGAACTGAACATGTTAAAACGCTAGGTATAGCATTTAACTTGTTGCAGAGATAATAATTTAAATCAATTTATGCTCAAAACAATCCTGCCACTTTTACAGATAAATTACCAACAGAATCCTCGAAAACTCTAGTTATAGGATTCTTCAAATTCTGCATTATAATATACATCATCTTTCCCTATCACATCTTGAAGGATTGTATTGAGTGTAAATGCAGGATCATGTAAAACCTGCTTAAAAAGGCTCTCTGTTGGCTCCCAGTGAATTAGAATATTCAATTTTAAATCTTCTGCACCGTGCATTAAACCTACAAATCATATTCACACTATCCATGTGAAACCTGGATAGTGTGAATAACATCACTGCATCTGCTATTGCTGATTTACATTTACAAAATGAAAAGTATGTTAAACAGATATACAGAGCAAAACTTGACTAAAAATATTCTATAAGAAACTAATGACTTCTATGTACGAGCAGATATTAATTCTAAAGAAAGTATAATATATATGGTCTTATTTCACAGCATTGCGTTGTTTTCAAAGGGCTCACCTGCATGTGCTTCATTTATAAAAACACAAATAATTACACTTTGGAGATGTTAAGTGCCCTTTTACCCTATTCACATATGCCTAAAGATGTTGTGCGTCCAATAGGAGGTCACAAAATGATTGAAGTACACAATACACCTTCATATTTACTACAAAAGAATAACATAGATTCATTATGGAAAATGAGAAATGTATGTCTTATGTTATCTTGAAAAGGGGGTCCAGCTCATAGTGAGGCAAATGCAATCAACAAGTTCATGAGTTTTGGAGAGCGATGCAAGTGTAAGTGAATGCACAGACAATTAATTAATGAGTTACTCACACCTGGCAATATGTAATTGATCTGAAAATGTATTGGTCATCAGCTACTAAGAAGATGTTGCCACTCTTGTTAACAAGGTAGAAATCATTCAGAGATCATCAATGGATTTGAAGATTTCATGGTGTCACGTACATCACATTTGACAATTGACAGATATTCACATGAGACAACACTGCACATACCTTTACTGAAATTCTATAAATGACAAGGCAAAGCTATTTAAAAGAGTATAAAGTTCTTAAACTCAGATTTAATATCACCATTTTGGAAATTCACCAGTGTCAGTAACATTTATCTGACAGATACAGGTACTTCATTTACGACCCTGCTATCATTTTGGATTTTTTTCACTGACCACTGGCGAATGTGGACTGCCAACAATGACGACAGAGAGGGTTGGCTTGGAAGGAAAGAGGTGTATGGTTTATATTCATGCTGCAATAAATTTGAATTATGCTGATCATGATTACATTCTGAATTCCCTCACTTAAATTCACCATATAGTGATATTTGTGGGTAGAGAAGCAAAAACAGAATCTTTCAGTTTGTTATCCTTTTTAGGTGTAGCCGAAAGACAGCTGTGGCAGTCTTGCATTCTCATGTTTTCCCAAAAATATCAGACAAAAATGCATATATAGAGACTCTTAATCAACATACTTTTGCTACTGGTCTGTTCAAATGCCAATAAAATAAACCACTCTCCCATCCCCTGCGCAAATTATAGATCAATGGGCCAGCCAACTTCAGCCATTGGATACCTTCGCATTGATTGACAGCATTTTACTCTTGCACATGCATACATGCACCTAAAAAATAGTTCTCAAAGAACAAAATGTTTTAGACACTTGTAATTTCCAGTGACTGCTAGTCCATACAAATAAAGGGTGTCATCAACTATTTTCATAACACCCAAGACATTTATTAAAAGTTGCAATGTTGAATAATCACTATTAAGGAGCTTTGGTATATTTAGTCATCTACTTGAAAAACAAGCAGAAGGCATTCGAGTAGCCAGAGCAAATATGCTGATTTCTAGGTTGAAGCCACACACACAAGCTTTGTGATTGACATTTCAAGCAACTGTTCCTGACTTGAGAAGAACCTCTACTAACAACGTGAGGAACTGCAGCTGCTTTGTAACCCTTGTACTTCTTTCTAATACACTGGTGTTACAATTATATACAATCCTTTTGTGAAAAATATCCAGGATGTTAGAGTCAATCCAGAAACGTTGTGCAGTTGCCATTCTCCATTGGGGTGCACTTTTTTTAGGCAAATTTGGACAAAGAGCAAAGTAATGCTGTATGTATTTTCTTAAGATGTTAATGTTGTGAGCCTTTTTGCATTACTTGTTCTTCCAAAGTGTAAGTATGTTATGTTATGTTATCGAAGTTTATACCGCGCACAGATACTCCTGGGAGTGTCCCGGTGCGAGCCTTTGAGGTGCTGGAAAAAAGAGGAAGCGATTAGAACAGGAAAGTTTTGAGCTGTTTCTTAAACTGCCCCACATCCTTAATGCTACGCAGAGAATAGGGCAGAGAATTCCAAGCCGTGGCTGCCCTAACGGCAAGGGACCTGCCCCCCATTCTTTGTAGGCGCGCACGGGGTATCTGTGCAAGAAGCTGGGATGCCGACCTCAGATGTCTGGCAGGCGTGTAAAATGCAAAGCGCTTCCTAAGATATTCAGGCCCCCCAGCATGCAGAGCACGGTGCGCGATAACCAGGGCCTTAAACTTTACACGTTTCATGACAGGCAGCCAGTGCAGCATACGCAGATGTAACTTGACGCTCTTTCTAATAGGGATGTTGAACACAATAGCCTAGCTGCCGCATTCTGGACCACCTGCAATTTTTTAACAGTATAGTCTGGGAGGCCCATATACAATGCGTTGGCGTAGTAGACACTCAGGAAGGGCTATGACACCATTGTACTCTTCTGTGAGGACCTCTGTTGGTAGTACAGTGCAACTGCAGCTTTCCATCTCCTTCACCATGGTACTCTTCTGTGAGGACCTCTTGTGGTAGTAGAGTCCATCTACATTTCACTCTTCTGTGAGAGCCTCTGTTCGTAGTATAGTGCACTTACAGCTTTCCATCTCTGTTACACTCTTCTGTGAGGACCTCTATTGGTAGTATAGTGCAACTTCAGCTTTCAAGCACCATTGTATTCTCTGAGGACAACTGTTTGCAGTACACTACCAACAAGCTTTCCATCTACATTGGATTCTTCTGTGAGGGCAATCTGTAGGCTGCTTGCTAGCACTTTGCTGAGGATGTAGAAAACGTGGACCTAGATACATGACAATGCTGTTAGCATTATCCCAAGATGTCATCTTTGTCAGTACAGACTCATGCCTTTGTTTTGTATGGTGTTGCATAACTCACTCTTCTGAATTCTAAATATGATTAGTGCAAAGGAGTCAGATTCAATTTCTTTTGGTCTGGTACTGCTATTCCTGTGTAAGATTACAAATAACAGAATGCAAGGAAAAAGCTGAACTGAATCATTATCTGTTCACCCAGGAAGAGCTGTGACACTCAGAAAGTGCTGCCATCCTCTGAGTTTTATGCCTCCTCCTTCCCTCTTTCAGCATTAATCTTTTATGAGAGACTGTGGAGCTCAAGTTCTCTCTCTTCCCTACATTATAATTTTGCATGAGCATATCTGTCTTCCCTGCAGTACAACTGTGGAAGTTTAAAATAATAAGATACACAGCAGTAAGGTTCCAATTGTAGCTTTAACAATACGAGAAGCGTAGTACCAAATTGGACTTGCTCAATTTACAGTAGTTAACATGGGTTTTTATAGATTAAAATACATATTGCACATATTACACAGATCATACACAACCAATGAGAGCCAGTTGCTCAGTGAAACAATAGGGGTTTTCCACTCATTTATAATCAGAAGAAGGTTCTTAGCAATGGATGGGTATTGATTTATAAAATCAGTAAGCAAAGCATAGCTACAGCTTGTCACAAACACTTGTGACATTATCATTTCTCAAGTTCCTGCTGTCACAGAAATGTACAGACAGTTCAAGTTCACTTAGAGGCCAACAAGCCTGTGCACCTTCTGCAGGCTTGCTCCTACTGTGTGTCACAAAATGGAACCTGAAACAAAATGGATTCCACACAATTGCAGTCCTACATCTGTGAGGACATCTGTCGGTAGCACAGCGCAAATCCAGCTTTCCATCTCCATTGTATTCTTTTGTATGGACATCTTCTGGCTATATAGTGCAACTCCAGCTTTCAAGCAATTGTATTTGAGGGCATCTGTCAGCTGTATAGAAATCTGCAGCTTTTCTGGTCCAACAATGGTTGCAAGTAGCAACCTCATGGGGCTCCGGGTAAAAGGGGGACCAGCCTTTTACATTTCTGGGTTACGCGGAGCCCTTCTAGTCCACTGCTGACAAAAGCAAATAAAAACAGTTGCTTGCTATATAAAATCCATGAATAAGATAAAGAATTAAATATGTGATGACAGAGTCTGCTTTTCAGATATAAAATATTTCCTCATGTATTCCATAAAAAGCAAAGACACATCTAAGCAGTCAGAAAGACGTGAGAAAAAAAGCTACTGTTGAATGATCCAAGATGCGTTTCATAATGTCTCAAGCCAATAGCGGAAGAGGGCTGACCTGAAGCCCCTTTCTAAATGTGTGGAGTATGTATTGAATACAATATGTTTGCCAAAATGATGCAAACACACGCCAAACCTAAAACTGGGGCAAGCACCATTACACATGAAACCTATAAACATACATTCTCATTCTTTTATTACATTTATATTACATTCAATATTGCCATATAAAAGACACAGTCAAGGCCAGACCTGTTAGATTTGCCAATGCTTGTTGTAGTTGTTTACTTAGTTAAACTGTGTCAGTGATTATGTAGTCCTAGTAATTTAAATGTCTTCCTAGTTTATGTAGTGTGTTCTACTGCCCTCACAGGTTAGAGTGTGCTATAAACTTACCTAAAATATATTAAAATAATGTGAGATAAAAAAAAAGTAGATTAACACAATCTACACAGTTATCTATTGGATGAGGAGTGAAACAGTATAAAAAATAATGCACAGATTGCCATCTCGTTTCCAAAGAAGAAGCAAACATGATTTTCTGTCCACGGATATTATGATGAGAATTCCCTTCTTTTCCCTTTTTATTATTTCGAGGGAGACTTAATTACTAAACAATTTCATGCATCTATATGAAATCACAGATAAACTTTAAAAAACTAATTTAAAGAACAGTTACTAAACAAAAAACCATGTGTCCCTCAGCCCCGCTAGCATGGTGTCTTTCTGTTGGTTTTATGGTACTCAATCTTTCATTGAACATTTTCATCAGTTGTGACGTATGACAGAAAGGAGTTGACTTCCCTGATCTGTTGTCCATGATAGAGAAATAGACCGTTGCTATTCGAAGTGTCTTGCAACAACTTATGTTTAGCTGTGCTAGCCGACGCTGGTAAGAATGAGAGTTGCCTTGTTTAACTATGGGTTGTGGGCACTCAGGATCAATCTCGCCCCTAAAGTGCCTTTAACTCCGTCTTCTCTTTTGATGGAAAGAGGCTTCTTGTTCAACCATCAAGGGAGATGGTCAAGCAGGCGGAGGACAGAAAGATGCCCTTTAATCTTTGTTACACAGTTTATTTACCAAATATTGCACTTCCGTTTTGGCTGTGCGTGTGTGGTAGTAATACGTTTTTTATTACAGTTGAAAGACGAGATGTATGTTTTTTGTTATTTATTTTAAGAATTATATATTTTTGTTATTGTATTTTTTTCTTATTGGAAAAATACTAAACATTCCAATTATAGGCAGGCTCGCTCTCCACCCCAATCTTTCATCTCAAGGTAGCTCACCGTCTAAGATGAGTTGATCTTAATACTATAAAGAGATGTTGACATTACTGTGTTTTTCTCTAAAACTAGTTATGTACGAAACGTGTTAGATGCACTACACTATGAAATTATATTGTCTGAAAGCAAATTAATAACTAGATTGAACACAATCGCATTACTGAGGAAAAATAAAACATTTTCCAGTTGCAAAATGTCCTTAAAGCAGCCAGAAATGCTAATGAAATTAGTAATGTGCGGTGGTAAGAACCTCTCTTAGCTCTCACTTGTGTGCGACTCTGATGCACTTAGATGGTGCTTCACAAAGGATACATGCCGCGCGCTACAATGAGCATTTTGCCCATCACAGTGTATGACAGGTCCTCACAGCATAGAGGGTCCTGATTCATAAGTGAGATCTTCATGCTGTGGGAGGATCAGGCTGTGCATTCAAGAGCTGTGCTTGCCTGCCTATTCTCCCCGCTTAACTTAGCATGCATTGTGTACCACCGCCCACGTGGTTGAAGAAGCAGGGGCTTGCTGATGCCTTTTCAAAGATTTGAGGAAATTATTCTCTCCTCACCTGTTTCAAAGTGCATGTTAGTGGCTTTATCTCTGGGTGTGATGTATGCACCTGGCCAATTAGTTGATCAGTTAGTGATCGATTAGTGACCATAATCCTCTGTTCCTCACACTATGTTTTCCAGTTAGTAAGCAAATTGCCCCGACTTTTATAGGCATTATCGGCATATCAGGTTCAAATGGGGCACATCTAAAATGGTTGGGCATTATACCATCCCAGTTTATAAAGAGATTCATTTTTAACAACAAACAGGACTTTGAGTCCTGTGTATCTGAGTTTGTAAATTAAGCGGCTATCCTTACCGCCTATGGAAATATCACTTCTTCTGTTAATACCCTACTTTCTCGAGGATTCAGGGCTTGTAAGCAGGTTAAGTTGGGTTGGTTTAACCAAGCCTGTTCTAGAGCATCAAAAAAGTTACGCCTTGCTCTCAGTGCTACTCCCAGAGATCGTCTTTGGGTAGCGGCCGATAGGAAACAATACAATTCAAGATGTTGATCCACACCTACAAAGCCCTCCACAATCAAGGACCAGCTTATATCAGCCACCACATGAACTTACACCAGCCCCCCAGGCTCCTTCGCTCTGCCTCCCTCTCCCTCGCATACACACCCCACATCTGCCAAAGCAACAGTGGAAGACGTTCCTTCTCCCACCTTGCCACAAACGCCTTGAAAAACCTCCCCATGTATCTCAGGACCCCAGGAATTCAGGATGGACTCAAGACCTGGCTATTCAACTGAGCCCACCAGAAGCAGCATAGCTCGCAGCGCCTGGATACCCTCACCGGGATTAGGCTTCGTCTAAGTTGATGGAAGCCTCTGCCACTAATAACAAAATTTTGTTTGTGACGATGATAAACCCTCCTGTTTTGAGAAACAACACAGCCCCTGATCTTGATTCACACGTGATCACTTATCTAGTGTCTTTAGTTCTACATCTATATTAATACCAGCGGTTAAAGATCTATCCTATTCTGGCCAATCTAATATTGATTGTAAGCCTATAACGTTCACATTAGACAAAGTTATATGGGCCATTGTGAAGAGCGCCAACGGGAAAACGGAAGGACTGCATGGTGTCCCGTTCGATATGTACAAACATCTGCCTGATTTATAGGCACCGATACTGACACAAGTATTGAACGAGGCAGCCATTGGTCATACTCCTACAACCTGGGCAGAGACTTTGGTAATACCGATTTGTAAAAAAGGTTCTAAAGGTGACACTAAATGCTACTGCCCCATTTCCCTCTTACACTCCTCTGCCAAGATACTGGGCAGAGTAATCCTGGAAAGGCTAGAAGGTTGGGCTGAGGCCAACAGTGTGCTCACAGGGTCCCAATATGGGTTTAGGAGGGGATTGGGGATGGTTGAACAATATGTCAACCTGGACCTCCTATATGAAAATGCACGAAGGCCAAGCCTAGCATTTTACATTTATGTTTTATTAATCTGTCAAGTGTCTTTGATCTGGTAAATCACACAATCTTGAGGCAAACCTAGTCCTCCATGGGTGCACCTCCTGATTTTGTGTCTTTGCTATCCCAGCTTTACGGGAATTTATCAGCAAGGGTGTGCTATGGGCCTAATTGGGAATGTTCCCCTCTGTTGAATATTCAGAGAGGAGTCAGACAGGGGTGCATTTTAGCACCCTTCCTGTTCTCTCTGTATATAAATGGAGTAGATAGACTGCTTCACAGAGTGGCCACTGACCCTCCACATGTCAACACTAGGGCAGTCCTGGTCCTCCTTTACGGGGATGACACCATCCTATTTTCTAGGACAGCTAACTTTCTTCAACGCTTAATGGGCAGTTTCTCTGAATTCATGGTGGTGAGAGATCTTCAAATAAATCTGAAGAAAACAATGATCTGTGGACAGGGTGCATGTAAATCATGTAATCACTATATTAAATATACATAGATCATGAGGGTTACATCGTTCTTCTACCTGGGTATTCTCTTTAGTGCTGGCGGTTCTTGGTCCAAGCACATCGAAAATAGCAGCCTAAAGATGGCGTGGTCTTGTGAGGGTATCTTCAGGTTTGCCTCCAAATTAGTTGTAAACCAATCAGGGAAATGGTCGAAATCTATAGAGCTAAATGTATAGCAGCAGCTTCTTACAACAGCATGTTGTGGGGATATGCCAAATACACCAGCCTACAAACTGAAGAGAACATCTTTCTACGGTGATTACTCTCTGTTCCACAAACTACATCCGCTGAGATCATTCATACCGAGTTGGGGTTGCCATATTTGGAAGATCAACTTTTATCGAAACCCGTACAGCTGTGGCACTGTATTTGGTATAAAGACGAGACTAGGTTCACAAAAACAATCATAACAGATTGCCTAGGTCTGGACAGGACAATGAGAATTCCGTGGCTCTTATGTATCTCCAGAGAGTTGGCCCAGCTTGACAATACAGTGTCCCTAGATTGTCAAGACAATATATCATGCTTCAGCAAGAGGGATTTGAAGCTTCTGTTACTAAACAAAAAATCTGCTGTCTGACATGCTGATGTCCTCCTAAGGCTCTCTGTGGCCACATTTCTTTCTGAGACACCAAGACACCAGCAGTATTTGCTGTCTATAACCAACACCGCTTTGTCCTGACGAGACTGCGTTTGGGCATAGCCCATGTCCTGGTGACTTTCCCAAAATGAAGCAATGATCGGAGGAGATGGTAAAATGCCTGTGTGATAGTAGGTCATCTCAATTCACTTTGCTTTTTATTCTATTTTGTAGTTTTCATACTGAAATTAGGAAACTTCACTTAACCCCTTGGCCGCGGCGGTAATTTCGCTGCGGCGCTGGGGGGGTGGGGGGTGAGGGCGGCACCGCCATGCTCGTGACGGAACCACGCCGTCATGAGTCGCGGGCGAGCTGTGCTCATGACGGCGTGGTTCCGTCACGACCCCGCCCCCTCACTCAATTCGCCCGCACAGGCGGGGAATCAGTACCGCGTGGGCGGAGCGGCCGCAGCATGACAGAACCACGCCGTCATGAGCACACGCCGCCCGTGGCTCATGACGGCGTGGTTCCATCATGCGCAGGGAAGGGGTTAAAACCTGTGATAGCAAATAACATCAGGAGTCACCAGGATGCCTTCTTGTTATTCTACTCTTTGGGGGTCTCAAATATGTCTCAGAGTTGCCTCGTTCATCTAGAGAGCAACCCACAGTAGGTTGACCTATGGATTCACACACACTCACTTTTGGTTATTGTAATTGCAGGCTAATCCCCGTTTTCCACATCAACATAGTGGAGCCTAGTTAGAGGTTTTTGTTGTGGGAATTTGGAGGCTTTCCTGTTCTTTTTCAGGAAGCTAACTAGCAGATCATCTGCCACACATGTTTTTAAGCATTTTGCACCTTATGGAGGCCTTTCCTGGCATAACCTGGAGCACAATAAGCTGTGCTGTTCACCCACAAGTCGACCCGTTGTACATTTTATCCTGCACTTTTCACTTCTTATACTATTTTTAGGTATTAGGCAAATCCTTTTATTATCATCTTCAAGGCAAGCAATTTTTTTAGTCACATAGCTACTTGTGCTGCCTATACCATAGTTCTTAATCAATGTATGTTTATTAGGTGCTACCATTGGCAATAATTGCACACTGGCTTGTGTGGCTATCAAAGAAATTCCTTGGCTTTGTTGTTCCTTCTGCTGAATATTACTGTTGTACTTTCTACGGTGTTTTAATTAGTTTAATTTTTAGTTTTCAAATTTTTGTGTTTTTTGTGAATTTGTTGTATGTATTTACTGATTGCTTGCTTTCGCCTTTTTATATGCATTTGGTTTTATGGCCGAATAAAGTTATTTTGATAGATTGAGTTTTTAATTACATTTGAAGAATGACCTGCACTGTTTTTATTATTTATTTTCATTACTATTTATTTTTATTAATATATTATCTTATTATTGGAGAAATATTGTACATTCCAAATCTAGGCAGGCTTGCTCTCCACCCCATTCTTTCGTCTCAAGGTAACTCACCGTCTAAGATGAGTTAAACATAATACTATAAAAAGATGGTGACGTTACTGTATTTCTCTCTCGAATTAGTTTTGTACGAAACGGGTTAAATAGATTATAATATGAAATTATATTTTCTGAAGCAAAATCAATAGCTAGATTGAACGCAATCGCAGTTCTGCTGAAAAGTAAAACATTTTCCAATTGCAAAATGTCCTTAAAACCGCCAGAAATGCTAATGAAAGAAGGTCCAGATGTACGACGCTATTTTGCATGCGCAAACGGGTTTGCGACCCGTTTGCGCATGCAAAAGTACACAGGGCCATGTACAATTCCTAAATAGTGAGTCGCAATTTATTTGCGACTTGCTATTTAGGAATTGCGAGTCGCTATTAGGAAGAGGCATTCCCTTCCTAATAATGACCGCAAAGCCATTTATGAATGTGTTGCGACCGCAATTGCGCTCGCAAAACACTCGCAAATTACCACCCTCTTCAAGAGGGTGGTAACGGAGTCGCAAATGGGAAGGGGTCCCCAGGGGACCCCTTCCCCTTTGTGACTGGCCCCCCAAATATTTTTAAGGGCAGGCAGTGGTCCCAGGGTCCACTACCTGCCCATAAAAAATGAAACGAATACGTTTCATTTTTTTTGTTTTTTACATGCATCCCGTTTTCCTTTAAGGAAAACGGGCTGCATTTTAAAAAAAAACTGCTTTATTTAACAGCAGTCCCAGACATGGAGGTCTGCTGAGCCCAGCAGGCCACCATCCCTGGGAGTGAACGCCATTCCCAATGGGGTCGCAAATTGCGAGTGGCTCATGAATATTCATGAGCCTCACAATTTGCGACCCCATTGGGAATCTCAAACAGTGTCTCAGACACTGTTGTGCATACCAATTTGCGAGTCGCAAATTGCGAGTCGCAAATGCGACGCAATTTGCGAGTCGCAAATTGGCGGGTCGTACATCTGGCCCTTAGTACTGTGCAGGTGGTAAGAAGCTCTGTTACTTAAAGAGATCTTTAAATAAGAAAGCTCTTACTTGTGTGTGACCCTTGTACATGTACCTAGATGATGTTTCACAAAGGATACATGCTGCACACTGCAATAAGTATTTTGCTCATCACAGTGTTAGACAGGTCCTCACAGCATAGACGGTCCTGATTCCTAAGTGGGAACTTCATGCTGTGGGAGGATCAGGCTGTGCATTCAAGAGCTGTGCTTGCCTGCCTGTTCTCCCTGCATAACTTAGCATGCATTGTGTACCACCGCCCACTTGGTTGAAGAAGTAGGGGCTTACTGATGCCTTTTCAAAGATATGAGGAAATTCTTCTCTCCTCGCTTGTCTTAGAGCACATCTTAGTGGCTTTATCTCTGTGTCTGATGTATGTACCTGGACAATATATATCCACCGCCTTCATCCCTCCCATGTATCAATGGACATGATTTTAAAAGGCTATACGTAACATATTTTTATAAAGATAATGCAAGCTTAAAAACTAAATGTAATATGATGGGGAGATGCCAAAACGTTTTTGAGATTATGGCTATTTCTTGTGTTGAATTATGACATACAAATTCTTGAATGAGCGTTCACCTGCAATGTCTTATCTGTCCCTGTTTTTAGTGTATGGCAAAATGTATGACCGTATCCATTTTATTTTCATAAAGTGGGATATTATTGCCTGATAGCACTTCCCCTATCCGATCCATCAAATGCCCCATTTTACAGCTTCTTCAGGGATCCATCCAATGTAGAGAAAATCAGTTCTCTTTCTATGGTCTTGCATCTCTAACAATCACCAAAATAGGCGTTACTTTGTTTGATTATGTCAGCTTGGATTTTGAGGTGTATTGTGCCATCATTCACCAGTTGACCCATTTTAATCAACCTCTAACTGCTTAAGTATATTATTGAAACAAGTTGAATTATTTCTCATAAGTAGCACTCTTTTGTGTAGATTGCTTCATGTAATACTCCACTCAAAATGCCATGCTAGCTTACCTGTCTTTCTTTACACCCAAAATACATTTTTAAATCTTGGGCACTAGAGCTTTTGACTAGTTAATCATATGGTACAGTAAACAAGTAGTCCTGTCGGCAACAAGTAAATTCACAGAAACACTATTTCTTAACAACAGAAAAATTGATTAAAGGAAAAAGAAAACACAACTAGAAGTAAAGTTACATCAATTGCATATATTATGGAGCAAGTATATGAAAGTATCTATGTACAATGTACTATAGGTTGCTCCAAATATGCAAGAGGTGAAGAAAGTGCTCGTGCAGGGTGGCAAGTGAGAATGAAGTGATTAAGTAAATAAAATATAAAATAAAGCTCGCAGTGCTTCAGCCGCCTGTGTGCTGCCTGTCATGTATAACAAGGTTCGAAATGTCCATATATGTTGGGCAATTAGAAGGTTGTCTTAAATGTCTCACTGGGATTAGGTCTTAGTACAGGTACATTTTTTAGAGTGTCTACGTTCTGATCCAAGATAGCGTGGTTAGTTAAAACCATCTAGGGGGGTTTTCATCAGGACATGAGGGTGGGGCAACCCAGAGTTGCATGAAAACTCTATAGGGTAAATCCTATGGGGTTGGATAGATGGCAACACAGCTCATCTGCAGAAATTTCTCAATGGAAGACACTTTACTGCAAAGTTTACTTTTAATGGCGCCCAGCATGAACATCACAAATACTGAGAACAGCAAGCCGCCGCTTTGGCCAATTACTGAAGTGTTTGGAAGGGCCCCATTATATGTAGTCAGTCACTTCATTCTCACTTGTCTCGCTGCACGAGCACGTTCTTCACCTCTTACACATTTGGAGCAACCTGTAGTAAAGTGTACATAGATACTTTCATGTACTTGTGCCATAATCATGGACGTCATTTAGGGGTAGTCAGGGGTCTCAGCTGTGACCTCTAGCTTGCTCCCTGCTACTCCTCTGGCAACCCCTGGCCTCGGAGGAGGCAAAGGTTTTGCTCCCTCTGAGGCCAGGGGTCACAAAGGAAGTGCCAGGAGTAGCAGGGAGCAAGCTAGAGGCCACAGCTGCAACCCCTGATACCTCCAAATGACATCCATGGCCAGAATACATGGAATTGATATAACTTTACCTCTGGTTGTGTTTTCTTTTTCCTTTCATTGTTTTTTCTTTTGTTAAGAAATATTGTTTGTGTGAATTTGCTCGTTGCCGACAGAACTTCTTGTTTACTGTACTAAACACTACCCAGGTCCTGGTAATGGTAATTAATCATATGAACACATATATGAGTATCAATGTTGGCATTAACAAGTGTCTAAGTTCATTATTCTATATTTAAAATATGTTTAACCTTATTATGAGTGCAAAATGAAAATGTGAGACACACCTAATGTAGTCTGCAGGAGAAAAAACATTTCTCAATGATCATTCACACACTGTGCAACCTTGGGTTGTCTTTAACATGTAAGGGCACCAAAAAAATAGGGTTCAACCTGCAGATGTTGCTAGAGCACCCTTAAAACCGGGATTTAAAAAATGTATGATACTAGTGTAACTGGGAATCAGTTTGCAAAAAAATACTAGTTACTAGATAAACCCATAGCAGCCTCTCTGCTAAAAAAGAATCAGAATACAAGGGTCCCTCAAATTATTAATGTGTTTCTGAGGACAAGTGAATCCCCCAGCAGCCTTAAAGCGAGTAAGGTGACAACTCTCCTGAAATAGGCATCTACTAATCCCATAGACACCTGCCTCATCATAGATTACTGTCCCGTCACTCACCTTCACATCTAAATCTAATTACAGATGCATAGAAACACCACCCTTTAAGTTCATTTTGAAAACAACTTAAGGAAATATCAATCCCGCTTTAGAACCAGCTACAGCACTGAGACTGCCACCCCGCAAGCTATCAGTTCCACCTTTCATACCCTTGATCAAAGAGAGGCCTGCCTAGTACCAATCCTCCTCAGTGGGCAGCATTTGACAAAGAGACAAAGTTCAGTCCACCTACACACCAGAAGAACATGCCTAGGGATAGTTGTGCTGGTTCTCTACTCCTGTCCAGATACCCTACGGAGTCTACCAATGCTCTTTTCTTCAACTTTACTTTTCAACATAAATACAGGAATCATGGGATATTTCTTTGTAAACCTTTGCACCTAAATCCACCAAAATGTTGATGACACTCAACTTTACACACTCATACACCAACCACCTCCAATCTCCCTATACAAAAAGGATGCAGGCTTAGTCAACTGTCAGGAACATCTACACAGTATACATTATTTGTGGTCAGAATAGGAGAGGATTTGTCATGGGGGCCAATCGTAGTAGATAGACAAAGGCATTAGGTACATTTATGGTCCCTTGCATTTAGTCATTCAGAACATTTATATCTTGAATATTGATGTCATGTATTTAATATTGAATGCAGATTTAAGTAATGTCCTGTATTTCTAAGATGTAAACCTAAATAGTGGGTGTCTGGTGTAGCTTTCCCAAAACAAGATGGCATCTACAGTTAGAATCACATCCTAAATGAGAACAAATGTGAACTAGAATGTGGCAGCCATCTTTGAACTCTAGTATCTCAAGGCACTTACCCTGAAGACCCTTGCAGCATGAACATTGGCACTAAGCCTGGGTGGAGTTTGCAGAGTTCTCCGCGAATTGCCAAAAAAACACTGCAGCACTACTAGGAGTTCCACGAGCGATGGAGTGCATTAGGGTCATGCTGTTCGTGGTGATTGTTAGATCTGGGGGTCTCTAGTTGGCAGAGGTTGGTACCTTTGACCAAATAGGGACCCTTGCTTCTAGTCAGGGTAAGGGGGAAACACACTGTTGATAACCCCTGCTCACCCCTTGGTAGCTTGGCACGAGCAGACAGGCTTATCCCCAAGGCAATGTGTAAAGTACTTGTACCAACACTCACAGTAACACAGTGAAACACCACAAATGGACGCCACACAAGTTATTTATAAAAATATAAATATCTTTATCTGATTAGGCAAGATCAAAACGACATAAAACCCACATACATAATTAATCCTTTCTTCAAGAAGTGTTCTTTGGAATGCTCTTGTAAAAATAAATGTACTTGTAGAAACAAAGGAACTTGTAGAGTCAGTATGGCTGTAAGCTCTGGTTCCAACATGTGGAAAGTCACTTTAAAAATGTGCTCCTATCAACAATGGGCACTTGTACCTTATGCGCGGGGCCTCTCTCACCCTACGATCGGGTTTGGGGTTAATTACGGCGTTCTTGCTGAAATGCTGCCTTTAAGGTTGCGTTTCTACCAATGAAATGCCCCCGCTGTACTTGTAACCCAAAGAATGCAGCACTCGTAGGTTGCGTGTTCAGCAACAATGCCCCTGCTGTACTGGTAGCCCAAAGAATGCTGCACTTCTCAACCACAGTGCGCCCGCACAGTCACAGGCAGCCCCGCCGGTTCCCAACCCGCTCCCGGCCTCGCACAGATAACATCGCGGCTGGAAGCGTATTACCTGGGGCTGCTCTCACGTTGACGGTTCCTCCCAGGCGATTCTCCGATGGGAGCCCTTCTCATTCGGCGGTGAAGCGTTGGCGGGGACGGGACTTCCTTCCGGGCGGCCTTCCTGCTCTACGTAGTGGTGACGTGCGTGCAGGCGTCCTGGTTGCTAGGCAACCCTCCGGCTTCGCTCCAGATGCAACGCGGCTCCTCTCCTCAGTGGACCCGGCCTCGGGCAGACGGCTCGAGTAGCGGCGGTGAAGTAAAAGTAAACACGCAGCAATTCTAGGGATCGGGGGCCGGTGGTGATGAGATACCGGCACTCAGAGCTTCTCTCCGATCACGGGCCGGCGGCGGTGATACACGCAGCGCTCTCGGTGCTTCTTGAGAGCAGATAAGTGTGCAGGCAAGATAGGCTTCAAGGCGGCACCAGCGACGTCCTGGGGGCACACAGTTATCCCCAGAGACAGCAGAAACAGCGGAGCACGGTGCAGGGCGAATTTCAGGAGTTTTGGCAAAACTTTTGTATGCCTGAGTTTCCAACAGGAGGCCAGCTCTTCTCAGGCCCTTGGAGACAGTTACACTTCAGAGGGAGCAAAGCACACAGCACAGCTCCTCTTCAAGTAGGGGGACACAGCACACAGCAGACAGTCCCTTAGTCCTCTTCCTCAGCAACAACAGCAACTGCAGGTCAGTCCCCAGATACACAGCAATGGCAGCACTTTTCCTCAGTCTTCTTCAGCTGTTCTTCTTTGGCACGGATTCCTCCTTGATCACGAAGTTTCCTAGTCTAAATTCTAGGGGTTTCAGCTCAGATATTTATACCCCAAAAGTCTTTGTTCTTCATGTGTGAGGGGTCCAGGACCCAGTCCAAACCAGTTCTGGGTGCACTCTGCCAGTGCACATCTTCTTCCTTTGTGAGTGTGGGCCAGGGCCATCAGACGCACTGCAGGAGGTGGAGCCAGCATTGTGGAAGGCAGGTGCAGCCCTATTCAGACCCAGGTGCTACTCCTCCCACCACTCTACATACAGATAGGTCTATTCAGCCTAGTGCTGACTAACCCAGCCTCCTGGAGCCACCCCAGCCCCTGTCACTCACAAACCAGACAGTCAATTCGCAAACAGGCAGAGGCACACAGAAAGGTGGAACAAGAAAATAGCCACTTTCTAAAAGTGCTATTTTCAAACACTGAATTTAAAAACCATCCTCCCTAAAAGATGCGTTATTAAATTCTGAGTTCAGGGATACCAGACTTCACTTTTCCATCTTGCTCCTATGGGGAGATATGCAGGTACACATGGGACACAGCATTCCCCATTCTGTCCTATGGGCAAGATGGCCTTTCAATAGTGAAAAACGAAATTGGCAGTATTTCACTATCAGGACATGTTACCCACACTAGTACATGTCCTACCTTTCACATACACTGCACCCTGCCCAGGGGGGTACCTTGGGCCTACCATAGGGGTGTCCAATGTGTAGGAAAAGGGAAGTGTCAGGCCTGGCAAGTGTGTACACTGACCTGGACAACATGGCAGTTAAAAAACTGCGCACAGGCACTGCAGTGGCATTGCCTGAGACACCATCTTAGGGCTACTCCTGTGGGTGGCACAATCAGTGCTGCAGGCCCACTAGTAGCATTTGAATCACCAGCCCTGGCACACTCAGTGCACTTTACTAGGGACTTACTGGTAAAGCAAATATACCATTCATGGATAGCCAATTACAATAACAATAACAATTTAACCAGGGAGCACTTGCACTTTGGCACTGATCAGCAGTGGCAAAGTGCCCAGAGCATCTAAACCAGCAAAAACGAATTCCAGCACAGTGTCAAAAATACAGGAGGTAGAGGCAAAAAGTCAGGGGAAACCACGCCAAGGATGCCAGGTCTAACAGTGATTTTGAGAGCCGGGTGTTTGTCCCGCACTGTAAAATCATCGCGAACGGCACCATGCGCTGCACAAGAGGGCGCAGCTTCCTTTCTGTTGATTTTCCACTCGAGCGGCAGCTTTCTCAACGCGAACTGAAAGTATCCCAATGTGAGTGGTTGTGACTGCCACGACCACTCGCATTGAGAAATCGAACCACTCGCGTTGAGAAATCTCACCAGGACGTTGATTTTCCTCGCTCGCACTCGCCAACTTCTTAACATTGACGAGTGCGAGCGAGGAAAAAAACTCTGCTCCACTTTTCAGAGCAGAGTTTTTGGGAACTCCGCGTGCTCCACGGAGTGCGGAAAACTCTGCAAGCTCCGCGAATGGAGTGGAATGCACCGCCCAGGGTTAATTGAAAATAGAATATGCTTATTTAATGTCATCTATCTTTAGAAGCTAATAGTGCTTCATTGAAAATAAATTAATGAAAACAGAACATGTCCAACCATCTAGAGTGCAATATAAATAACAGTGGTGAGATTTTCCCATCGGTAAAATCCTTCTTGTGGTTCCAGTGCTACCCTTTGTCCTGTGTAGATATAGATTTATTACATCTACCCTCTCTCCTATTTAAAGAAAAGCTATCTGTTAAGCAATGAAAATAGTGAACTTTGATTTTGACTGGTTGGTGCAAACCAGGAGGAAAACTAAAAAGGTAACTTCTGAGATCAAAAGCAGGTGAGTCTACAGCAACTCCATCTTCAGCTCTAAAACTTTGTTGCTACATTCATACTGATCTTAAAGAGCAATATGTCCCCAAAATCAGTATCTCTCTATTGCAGGACCCTAGAAGTAGTGAAAGTTGCTCAGTCGCTCAGTCACTCAGTTTTCTACAGGACCGTTCTTGGATAGAACAATACTCCCATACCCCAGAAATACTGAGTAATAAAGTAGTCATGCTCTTAGAAAATATATCGAACAAACTGTGCTACATGTAGGGTATGCATTCAGATTAAGGCCAAAGCATATTGGAAAGACACAGACGCTCCTTTAGGCACACTAGCATATCTTCTTTAGTGCCTTATGAAGTGGCATTATGAGGGACGTTACAAGTATGTTGTAGTCAAAGTGTCATCTGACCTATATATCATGTCCAAATTATCACTTTTAAAATATCAGCTCTTGGGAGTTAATAACAGAATATCTACACCCAATGCGATGATAACTTTGTATTCAATATCTGCGCCACAAAATGTATGTCAGCAGCGCGCGCAACGAAATTCGTTTTATTTATTTTTTTGTTTACTTACCTCAGTGCGGCCGAAATCCGTAGTTTACTACCCCCCACTCTGCCCCTCCCCCGCCCTGCATCACCGCCCGGCAGCACTCCCACCACGGGCCGCTACTGGTTGGCAGGTATGCCTCTGATGCTCAGCTATAGGGACAACTTTTAAATAATTCTGAATCAGCTTGTCTGCAATGTACATATTTGACTTACGCGCACATAATGTGTACACAAAATTGCACTTAAACTGTTCCTGCATAGAATCCTAAATTTTTAATATCACCACAACTATTTGTTTTAACCAGATACAAAATTCATGGCATTGTAGCAAAAAGCCGAAAGTCGCTAAATAAAGGTCTCAGAAGTCAACTGTCTTCATAATGTAACAATGTGGGAAAACATTTTTATTTATTTAGGTTTAAGTTTTGAATGGGGAGTGGGAAAAATTGTGCATACTTCATTGCATTACACATATGTTCTAAATATTTGAGGCTGTGTTACAAATTTGTTCGTTTACAATTTGAATCAAAAGGAGTCATGCCTGATAATTTCCACCTCGCCTATAAACCATATGAGATCAAACACCATTTGTACTGGGTCTCAGGCGTGGTTTTGCACCCAATATTATACCTATGAGTGTAAATATGGAGATTAATATTTACAAACATAAATTGCACCTGTTTCGCATGTCTTAATACCATTTTACACTGCTTTGTGCTCACAGTTTCAGCCGGTTAAGTGTTGGTGCAAGTTGCTACGGCAAAACTCGAGCAAATATATTATTTTTCTAAACTCCTGCTGGCGCTTCTGCTAAAATGGGTGTAATTGCAGCCAATGCTCATTTCAGACCTATCATAAAGGTGTAAATAAACCCAAAAGTTATCTATTTAGAATCACATGATGTTGCTGAGAATTGGGGAATACATCTCATCCAAGATGAATATGAATTATGTATTGTTTACTGTAACTGCTACAAACAATTATAAAGCACACGTTACCACTAATTGGTACTTAGATGCTGACCATTCTATATCGTTTGCTTAGAAAAGAAGAATCATAAATTTGCTATTAATGCTGAAATTCAGAAATTCCAGGGAAAGGAGTTGCATTGTATTGTATTTGAGCCATTTTACAGCAACTCAGAGTAATGTTCTGGCCGCAAAGTTCTCCCAGGGCTCAGATAGGAGGCCACCTGGTACTTACGCATGTTTGGAAATGTGACTGCAGTGTGTTTTATGTGGGAATCTTCAGGTGTTGTTTGTGATGTCCAGTGTGTTCCTGTCACATCGGACAGTTTTGCCCTTGTGTATGAAGTGAGAAAAAAAAGGTGCGAGGAAGACAGTGGTGCTTGCTGAGGCCCATTACTCTGACATATGCCTCAGCAGGTCAGGCGGGAAGGAGCAACATTTTCATTGTTTGCGCCCGGCACACCTTTTAAAAGGCTCAGCGGGGGCAAACAATGACAATGTGCCCCATTATAATGAATGTGCTGGCGAACTCACGCTGCCCCCAGGGCAGCGCATTCATGTGAGTGTGCCCCCTGAAAGCTTCTTTGTCTCTGTGCCCACATCTGTAATATGACACGGGCGCAGAGGCAAAGGAATTCCCTCATTTGCACGCCCCTATGCAAATGAGGGAACACCCCCTGAAGGTAGGGCTGGTGCTTTAAGTGCGCCAGCTATATCGGTATTACTGAAGGGGACGCACAAGCATCTGCGCCCCTTCTGTAATACCAAAGTGCCCCGGGGGCATGCAAAGCGGGTGCAAACGCCCGCTGCACACCCTGGGCACTTATTGTAATATTGCCCCAGAGATTTACAGTTCTCTAAAACTAATGGTCTCTTTTGACCAGGAGCATGTTCAGGAACTTAGATGTCTGCGCTGAGAATGAAGTACAGACATTGTGAGACGTTCTAAGTGTAGTGGTGGTGGGGTGTATGGCACCTCTGGACCTGAGGGTCCATCTTTGGCAGTAGGTGCAAAACTTTAGTTGCAAGAAGATCCTTCCAGAGCCAAGGATGCCACAGTTGACAATGGATAGAGCACTGACTGAGTCACATGTTTGAGTTAAACATTTTTTGTGGTTCGGACAGATAACAGCCTCCATCTGTGGATTTTATCCTGAAGTAGTCATCACAAGCAGCTATTGGTTGGCACTGGTGAATGTACGCACCGGCATGAAAATAAAAAGTGTGGTGGACCATAATTTCGGTAAATGCTTTGCAAACCAGTTATATTTGCATTTTATATCACTGACAACCAGAAAATAACTTTCTGTCTTAGGGCACATGGACGCCCTTTTTCACTCCATGGGGCAGTTGAAAACTGCTTATCTATACAAATTAATCAACTCTGGCATAAAGCACATTTCAGTTGGCGTGTCAGGGACTTTTTCTTTTCATCACAAGCTGTTCGGGCAAATGGACCAGAAATTCTGCCTTTTCACCATCAGCAGACCTCATCCAGTTTGTACAAGTGAAATGCCTTGCCCCTGATGCTCAGGTGGCTGGGATCAGGCACGCAATGCCCATAGGGCTCAAAGGGCTTCAGCACCCCCCTCCCCGTCGTGTGTGTCAGCCCGGGCTGAGACAGCTTTCTGGGCACACACACACAGACAGTTTTTGAGCTGCTGTAGGCTGGCTGGTCTGGCATCCGTCTTATTGCAGCCGCACCCGAGTACTTCCATTTACTTGTTAACGAGGCTTTGTTGTTTTTTTAACCCTTTTTGAGCCCCTGCATGACTATTGCTGGAAGAATTGCCGCCCCCCCCCCCCGAAATTTGGCCCTAGTTGCGCCTCTGGCTGGGATTGCGGTTGGTTTAGGTGCAGCAAAATACCAATACTGACTGTTCCACTGTTACTCGCGGGAGGATTTCTTGGGCAATTCTGAAACGAGGGATCAAATGCAGTTGCAGAATTACAGATCGATAAACCCATGTTTTTCTCCCTTTCCACGTGTTTTCGCCCTGAAAGTTTCTCCAGGAAGCATTTCGAGGATTATGCAAGGCGACAAACCCTTGCCCAGTACAAAGACTGGAATCCAAAATTGGACTCAAGCAACTTTTAATACGATTGTGGATTGACCACAAAAGCTGGAATGAGGCTGCCTCCATCTTCAAAGCAATGAAACAAAAGCTGTGGTGTCATTAGCCTCGCTCTACTGGACTGATTTCACATAACCAGCAATGGGGTGCATGGTTACATTCCTGTTCTAGTCCTGTAACATTGCTGTGCTGGTGCAGGCATTAGAAGACGTGTCTAGAACTGTTCACCCAGAGTCCTGTTCCTTCCCATCAAATGATCTTTGGTTGCCCAGTTAGTTGCTGCACTCCTGTGTTTGTATCCGTTACACTTCACATCTACCATTGAAGACAATGGGGCATATTACCAAGACATGGCGATAACTATCGCTAACCTAGGTTAGCGCTAGTTTTCCTATCGCCGTCGATCCCTGCAAGTTATCGCCCTGTTAGCGACGTATTAGCAACGTTTTGCTAACAGGCGATAGCATCAGGGATCAGCGGCGAAAACCGCCGCTAACATTAGCGCGATGGCGTTAATGAAACCGGCGATAGCGGGTGGAATCCAGCGATAAGCCCTTAGCGATAGAAAAGGGCACGCTAACCCGCAAGTTTGGACTTAGCCCATCTGTCCACCCCCAACATAAAAGATGCACACAAAAAAAGGAAAAATGCAGATTTGAGCAGCCAGGGCATAGTGCAGCACACATCAACAACCCCCTCAAGCCACCCAACATCCTGGTTGACCAGGATGAGATCCTGGTTCCCACGCAGGACCTGCGTCTGGTTCCTGGATCCCTCGCTGGACCTGCATCTGGTTCCTGGATCCCTCGCTGGACCTGCGTCTGGTTCCTGGATCCCTCGCTGGAGCTTTGTCTGGTTCCTGGATCCCTTGCTGGAGCTGTGTCTGGTTCCTGGATCCCTTGCTGGAGCTGCGTCTGGTTCCTGGATCCCTCGCTGGACCTGCGTCTTTGGCCTGGAGTGGGATGTGGAGTAGCTGTGGAGTCGATGAGCCGTGGTGGGAGACATTGATGTCCGACGATCGCCCGTACCTGGTGGTGAAGTCTGGCAGGTCGCATGGAGTCACGTTGCTGACCTGTGTGAGAAGCCCACCTTGCGCACCTTGATGCAGTCAATGGTAGAGGTGAACCTGCGCACTAACGTAGTGAGGTCCGCTTCACATACTATGATCCACCACTACACCGGTGTACACGGAGGGGATTACCAACGGTGGGTGCCGTCTCCCTGCATCACAGGATGGATGATGTTGGGCTGGCCGAATGCTCTCGAGGGTGAGGCCCCTGTGCTACGCCGAACTTGTGTGGACTGAGCGCTGCAACTACAAGCCTAAGGGAGCCCTGCTGCATCAACTGCATTGGGTGGTCCACCAGCGGACTACGCGGTGACTGCTGTACCCAGCCCAGTGAAAGCACACCTGGCTCAGGCTCCTGCTGGCTGAGTCACAAATTTGGGGGAAGTGCAGTGGATTGCGCCATGGGGTCAATGTCCAGGTAAGGAGAAGGTGGGATGCGTAGTGCAGGAGGGCTCGGGGGGAGTCGCTCATGCCTATCACACGTAGATGACGCACCCCCAGTGGCGGCTCAACTGCTATGTTGGAAGAGCATTGCCCCACCACCTCAAGCAGTGCAGAAGAGGAACAATCATCACATGATGATAACTCAATCAATCAATCAATCAATCACTCAGGCGAATTGTAAGCGCACCACTCACCCGTGAGGGTCGCAAGGCACTGAGGGGTGGGGGGGCCGCAGATATGTTAGCCAAAGAGCCAGGTCTTGAGGGTCTTCCTGAAGGTGTTCAGGGAGGGGGCACCTCTGATGTCTGCCCGTAGCCCGTTCCAGGCATTGGATGCAATGTGGAGAAGGATCTTCCGTCTGCTCCGGCTCTGTGGATGCACTGGGTTTCGGACAGTGCGAGGTTGGAAGATCGGATGTCTCATTTGTGAACGTGGCAGTTGATCCTGTCGTTGAGGTATTTGGTTACTTTGTTGTGTAGGCATTTGTAGGCGTGAGTGATGATTTTGAAGGTGACTCTTTTCACCACGGGGAGACAGTGGAGTCTACCTAGGTGTTGGCTGATGTGTTAGTGCCGGGGGATGCCGAGGACGAGTCTGGCAGCGGTGTACTGTAATGTCGGTAGTTTGCGGAGTAGGGACTTGTAAATGGTGGCGTAGAGTGCATTTCCATAGTCCAGTCTGCTGGAGTGAGTGCATGGGTGACTGTCTTCCTTGACTCTGGGGGTGTCCATTTGAAGGTCTTGCGGAGGATGCGGAGGGTGTTGAAGCAGCTGGAGGGGACGGCGTAGACCTGTCTGTTCATGGTGAGGGATGGGTCGAGTACGATGCCGAGGTTTCTGGCGTGGTCCGAGGGGCTAGGTGGGCTTCCGAGGGCGAAGGCCAACAGGTGTTGTCCCATGCTGAAGGTGTGGTTCCAAGGACAAGGACTACTGTCTTCTCCGCGTTGAGCTTCAGGCAGCTGTTGGTCATCCAGACTGCGACGTCCTGCATTCCTTTCTGGAAGTTGAGTCTGGAGGTGGTGGGGTCTTTGGTGAGGGAGAGGATGAGCTGGGTGTCATCAGCGTAGGATACGATGTTGAGGCCGTGTTGTCGGACGGTGGCGTTGAGGGTGCCATGTAGATGTTGAAGACGGTCGGGCACAGAGATGAACCCTCTGGGACTCCGCAGGTGATTTACGTGGGATCGGAGAGGAAGGTTGGCAGTCTGATCCTTTGGCTTCTTCCGGGGAGGAATGATCGGATCCAGTCGAGGCCTGTTCCTTGTATGCCGGCGTCGTGTAGTCTGGCGACTAGTGTGTGGTGGGAGATGGTGTCGAAGGCCGCTGAAAGGACGAGTATGATGTGGGCTGCGGAGTGGCCTTGGTCCAGGACTGTGTGGATGTCGTCTGTGGCGGCGAGTAGAACGGCCTCGTTGCTGTGGTTGGTTCGCAATCCGGATTGGGACGGGTCGAGGATGGCGTTGTCATCAATGAATCGTGTCAGTTCCCTGTTGACTGTTTACTCTGCAACTTTGGCTGCGAAGGGGAGGAGCGAAATGGGCCGGTAGTTCTTGAGGTCGTTGGGGTCAGCTGTGGTCTTTTTGAGAAGGGGCCAGACTTCTGCACGCTTATAGTCGTCTGGGTAGGTGCCTGTTTTGAAGGTGGTGTTGATGGTGCATTGCAGTTCGTGTGTGATGGCGGGCGCGGCTCTGTGGTAGATGTGGGAGGGCATGGGTTGGTGGGGGCCCACAAGTGGATGCCTTTCATGGTTGAGGCTTTGTCTTCGGCTGTGACTGGCGTCCAGGTGGAGATGGTGGGCTGGCTTGTGTGTCCGGGGCCCGTGGTGTCTGTAGACCAGGGTTCCTTGGAGTGTGGAGTTGTGGCTGGTCTGGATCTGGAAGTGCAGGTGTTCGGCGGAGGGGAAGGTTTCACTGGAGGTGGTGAGGCGGAGGGTGCTCTTGTGGGCAATGGCGAGGCACCCTCCCGGGTGGTTGGTGCGGTCCTTCCTCTGCATCTTGTATCCGTCCGGGATGGCGGTGTTGATGTCGGGGGCGGAGGAGGGGTTGGTCCAGGTCTCCGTGAAGAAGGCGATGTCGGGCGAGAGAGAGTCGAGTAGGTTCCAGATTTCCACGGCGTGTTTGTGCACGGAGCGCCCGTTGAGGAGGATGCATCCTAGGGTGTCGCCGGTGCAGGCATCGGCTGTGTTTGAGTCCGGGGTGGTGGTTAAGCTCTGGTGGCAGTGGAGGCAGGAGAACTGGCCGTGGGTCGTGTTTGCCAAGGCCTGTTGTCAGTCTCTGACTTTCCCGGGGTTGAGTGTGTGGAGGGTGGCTGTGCTGTAGCAGTGGGTGGCCCGTGATCCAGGCTTCCTGGCGCTCATGGCGGTTGGGTTGCAGACGTGCGCAGACGGGCTTGTCTTAGGCGCGCCTTCTGCGCGCTAGTGGCGCGTCTCCACTGCGCAATCGCGCAGCGCCCGCTATCAAGTAGGGGAGGGTGGAGGAACGATCAGCTGGGAGGCGGGAAAGTGCGAGGACAGGGGTGCGGGGCAGCAGCGGCGGGAAGCGGGTAGTGCGGGCTCAGAGAAGCCAATAAAACAGTTAAAAAAGGGAGAAACAAGGGATAAATGACTCATGTAACCATGCTATGTATCCTCAGGGGGTGGGCGGGTGGGTAGGACTGCTCCAAACACGGAGCAGGGAATGTGCAGATTGGCATGCACACTCAAGTGCGCAATGACTTTTTGGTCGGCCCACTCAGGCCGCCCAATGCAGACATGCGCACTTCTCTGTTCGCAATGCAGGCTGCATTACAGCCTGCATGGAGAACATGCCCACCCCTCCGGCCCCTGCCTGCATGACTTGTCCCGTTGCCAATTAACAATCCCACCGCCGCATCGCAGCGTTGTGATTGACTCAGGGGAGGGAGCCTGTCTGCGTACTTCCTTTTCCTGGAAGCAGACGCAGGAGAGCAGGAGCTATGCAGACACGGGACACGGCTTAGAGGTAAGACTTCCCTCAATACATTTTTAACAACACTCACTCACACAAACATCCCCGTGTCCACGCACCATCCAGTTTTCTTTATGGGGTTTACCACCTCACAGCTGTCCAGACACCCCCGCCCGCACTTCTCAATGGTGGCCGCTGTGCGCCCTTGCACAGCAGGCGTACCACTCGTGTGCCAAAGGCACATACGTAGTTGCGATGCATGCCACAACATCGCATTCCATTCCGATACATACTAATACTAGGCACATTGCAACAGTTGAGTAGGTGTTGCATAGCGGGGACATGAAGATCACTGTTCCCACTACAGTGAGTGCGACCCAAAAATAACCTTTGCACAACAAACCCAACCGTGAACCCTGGAATTCCTTTCTGAACCCCCAAAAGGCACCCAAAAGATCACATTTGAGACAAATGCACCCCCAACATTTCTCTTCATTTTAGCACAAAACACACCCAAGATTTTGAAATTTGACCCCAACAAAACACCCAAAAATTCCAAAATTAACCCCAAAATACACCCCATTTTCCATATTTTACCCCAAAAAACACCCAATTTTTCATATTTTACCCCAAAAAACACCCAATTTTTCATATTTTACCCCAAGACATAGTCCAATTTTCATTTTTTACGTCCAAAACCTATGCACACATGAAAAAGTTTGGATTACCCCATTACTGACCTCGCAATGCGTTGTAATCAAATGCGATGTTAAGGGACCCGCGTTGTCGGAGTTGCGTTGTTAGTGATGTACTGCCTGCGTTGTAAGGGTCATCGCCCATGACAAAGGCAACACATTAGCTACGCCGTTTGCGTCCGTCTGCCCCTGGACCGTGCTCAGCACCAAGGTGCATTCCTCTTGGACACTCCACCGCTACGACGCCAGCACCCTCCTTGCCATCAACCCTGGAGGCCACCTCGCCTGCCAGGACAAACCTCTGCTCCGTACCAGACATCGCCTTCGCCATCACTGACGGATGCAGTATCACCCGCAAGGAGCACCCCGACCATCGAGGAGGAGGCATTGCCGTCACCTACAGAGGCACACTCCGACTGACCACGCACTCTAATGTGCCAAGGGTGACCATGGACCACGTCAACTCCCAGATCCGGACCAAGCCCAATAACATCTCTGTGGCACCCTCATGTGCAGGCCCCCCCGGGCCATGGCCCCCCATTCTACAGTCCCATTGTAGACATCATTGCACCCCAGGGTCTCCCATCCCCCAACAACATCCAACTCGGTGAACTCAAGTTCCACCTGGGCAACCCCAGTGAACAGAGCACCACCCCCTCCTGTCACCGACATCAGACGCAAGCAGCAAGTCACCTCAACAGGCCACATAGCAGGACATACGGTTGAGCACGTCACCTCTGCCAGCGGGTACTTCAACTACAGCCACAACACCGGACTCTCCTGGCACTACCATCATTGGATGAATGACGTCTTCACCTTGCCCACCGGACGCCAGCGCCGTCATCGCACCCCGTCGCAGCTGGATCAAGGCCACCGCAGAACATCTGGTCAACTGCCTCCGCTCCAAGACTCCACCAATGCTTCCAAACGTAGACACCTCAGCGAGCAACCACCACCGATGGATCTCCGACATCGCCGACATTCGGGCACCCCTCATGAACGGCACTGCGTCAGTACCTTCCGCCTGCCTGATGGCAGGCATGAGGGTAAGGCAGTGCCATAGGGATAGGCTGGCCCCAAGCATTGCTGGAGTTGCGTCATGGTTGTGACACAACTGCAGCAATGCATGACTTTAGCGCAGACAGATACATCAGGATTCCTGGCGTATCTGGCATTACTTGCATCATGGAGCGCTGTCCAGTGAGTGCAGCGCATCCATGCTGTTGCAAGGAGGGCGTAATGAGAAGTGTTGCAACCCTGTCTTGTCGCAGCGCAGCTACACTTTTCATGACTGGGGCCGAGGAATGTGCACTGTCTTATTGATGGTGCGCATTCCTGCACTGTATTTTTGTCGCAGGGCAGCGCTGCAACATTGCTTGCAGCGCTGGCCTGCAGCAGAAACATGCATAGATGTGGGCCCAAGACTTATCCCCATTTTTAAGACCAGCTATTTTCTGGTCTTGAGTTCCTGCAGCTAACGGGCCTTAGCGCAACTTTTTTATCGCTTCGCGGGTCCGGGCCATCCTTGCTAATAGGGCGAAGTGCGGTTAGCTGGAGTTTTAGTGATATTTAGAGGAGGAACGCCTACCTTGCATGTCATTAGCGATAAATATCGCTGGCATGCAAGGCGATAGAAAAACCGGCTGCTATCGCTAACCCCTGTTATCGACAGCTGGATAATAGGGCGATAGGAATAAACCGCGTTAGCGGCAGGAAAGTGCCGCTAACACAGCGATAAAAGGCTTGATAATATGCCCCAACGTGTCATCTCACTATTTGCATATCTGCTTTCCACTGGGGATCCTCTGTTGTTTCTTACCCCTCCCTCTTCACAACCACCAAACGCACACCATGTTTTGGGCACCGATAGCTACCTGCTGTCGCTTCTACCATTTTGGTTGGTCGGGAATTGATCTGCAATTTGCAGCTGTGGTGCGGCCAACACAGGCCAACAACTGCCAACTCGGCCTCTCTTTGGCCTATGCCTTCCAGTCAATTTGTTCCAGATCCTACCAGTGACCACTGTTTGGTAATAAGACATGTTCCTTGTAAAAAATCACTTTTCACATATGCAATGAATAAGACAGCGGAGAGCTCGAAAAATGCTTTGGTCTGAGAGCAGAATAATTTACCACAGGACGAACAAACATGATGCAGTTTTGCCACATTTAAAGGGACTTTTAAACTTTATGGGACAGCACTGTCCCTTTTATGAGGAGAGAGAGGTGAGTAGGAGAAGCAAAGGTAGCGAGAGGTATAGCAAGGTGGGGGGCGGGGGGAGGGGAGAGAGAGAGAGAGGGGCTAATTACACAGTAAAAATGCCGCAGTCATCACTTCCTTCTCTACAGTGAAGGGATCACACCATTGAATCCTCCAACTAAATTTGTCACCTGATAATCTAATCTCGTCGGCATATCAAGGTGTTGTTTCACGCATCGACCTAGAAAATTAAGAAAAACGTTGGGAAACACGTCATCAAAATCTACGGTACACCGCTTCAGGGACATGAAAATGATGCGTTTAGAAGTATATATGGCAATAAATTGGACGGCGTATAAATCTATATAATCTTCAAAGTTGTAACCGTGTGATAACCGATGCTACTATTAACAGCTTCACTGATACCAAACCACCTTGTACAGCAGGTGACACACAGCTCTCGAGACAGCACTGTAGGGCAGAGAATATAGGTCGACGATATCAATCTTTCGTGAAGTAATGTTGCCACCTAGTGGACATCTTGGTGAAAGTTTAAAGCTTTTAACCGTACTATTTGCGAAATCTCAGCTCCCTTCCTCAGTCATCGTTCGTGCATATCTGTAAGGGTGTTCCGAGTGATTGGTCATCCAAATTGTCCAGATTAGCCCTGATTGGCCCTGATTTTGAGTTTGTCGAAACCAGGTGTTTTTTATCGCATCAGAGAAATAATGATACCCTATGGCAGAGGTCTTCAAACTTTTTGATGCCGAGACCCCCCCGGTCAAAAAACTTTGGCGCAAGGACCCCCTCCTGACAAAAATTTCTAGAAACTGGTACTCCTCATCATTGATAAACACAAACATCCCCAATTATAACGACAAATCATTTTTACAGTGGATAAATAATATTAAACAGTGTATTCTGTAAGTTTATGTCTTTCACAGTCAGGTAGCTACACAAAATAACGGGAAGCTTAAATGAAAAATAAATGTAAATAGTTGTTACTCAGTGGGAAAGGCACAATAGTACATTATGAAACTTCTATTAGTTAATACACTGAAGAGGTCTGTGTGTAACCAGGGAGCCACAGAATTATATCTTGGTTTTTGCAGTGGAGAATAGTGACTTGTATATTTTTAGTGCTACGAGGTCACAGCCTGTGACAGAAAGCACTGTGAATATGTAGGTCATTATTTAATACTTGCATTAAACACGGTATAAGCTGGATTGCTACAAAATGCGCCAAATGTTTTACGATGAAATGATGCTTCCAAAATATAGTAATACCCAGACTGTACGTAATGCAATGTCTTTTACATAACTGTCACTTCAACAACTCCTCAGGGGTAGTAAACACTATGTAAGCTTCACATTTCACAGCTCAGTTGTTAACTCTTTGCACTACCACTCAAAAAGAGTAAATCTGTTATCACAGAGCTTCGAGTGATTCGATCAATAAAAGCCAATCCTGGCTCCCAAGAATCCTTTACTTTTGCAGATTACCCCTTACATTTGCAGATTAACTCGTTGCGCACATTTGCATTTCTTTCAGGCAAGAAGGCACCCTGGCAGGAAGGCTTGTTTAGCTGTCTGTCCGGGTTTCACAGCACAGGTCATTTCCTGAATGGCACTCTAGCTGAAGCATTTAAACTATCAAAATTAACCATCCTAGGACAGTTGTCTTATTACTAAAAGTAGAGGAACATTTTTTCTTAAATCACAAAAAGTCTGGGCACGCCGTCCCCCTCCGATCCTGACCACTTTGACCTCTGGGTGAAACCCCGGCTGATAGCGAAACCTGCCTGGGGATGCCCGGTTTCACAGCTCTTGTATTCCACCACCAAGATGCGGTGCGGTTCAGTCCTCGATATTCATAAACGAAAAATAAACATGACATCAAGCTTGCCCAAACCTCACCACTTGCAAAATGAGTCCACACTTGACATTGCCAGGCCCAGAGGATACCAGAGTCTGACAACACCATCTCGTTGTTTCGACTCACAAGGTACCTTAAGTGTGAAAAAAGCCTCAGGTCACATGTGGCAAAATGAGTCCACAAAGGCAAAAATGCCTAAGTTACAGATGTGGAGGTGCCACCTGTGAGTAATTTATGCATGTAAACATGAGGGCCAGGGGTGAACGCCAGCGTTCATAAACAAGCTCGCAGGCACTACACCATGGAATGCACCCCCTCGCTTGGTTGGACATCTACACTTCCGTCTCAAGGGCCGGTGAACCTAGTGCTCAAGGCATGGGCAGTGTACAGATATTTCACACTGTCACAGGCAGCTGTAGGAAGGAAAGACGTGAAGAAAAATTATTTTTTATGAAGAGATAAAAAGGTCCATTAAAAGAATTTTAGAACTGATTCCCTGTCCCGTATGCGTGCAGACACCGCAAGATTCAAAGACACTGCTGAAAGTCACGGAGTTTCATACGCGGGATGTCCATGTGTGCCGACAATAAAGTTGGGGAATGCGCGCCCCCCCCTTCCATGACTCCACGGCCCCCCAGGGGGTCGCGCCCCACAGATTGAAGACCTCTGCCCTATGGTATGTTATTTATTAGGGGTCATAAAAAGCACCTGTTTCGGATTTCTGGGGAATAGCATGCATATTTTAGTGCATCCGTATGGCATTGTAAAGACTGTACACCTTTCCCCTGTTAAATTCTGGCAGGTTTGGCAAGCTGAAATTTAACGAATAGGTGAGATATGTAGCACATCAGTAAATTACCGGATGTGGTAAATACCATCCAGCTCATAATTCCAACCACCCTGTTCAAACAGAGGTTTATGCAGGGGTCGAAAACACCTACCTACATGTAATCAGGGCCGTAGACAGAAAACAAACGGCCTTATTCGAAGTCTAGCTTTTACCTCAACACCACTAAGGTGCTGACTTACTAATCTTTGTTTTCTATACTTAACTTCTACTCATGAGTGTAAATACGGTATTGGCAACTCACTGGTTATGTCCCATCTACACAGCCTTAAATATATCTGATCTACATGTGCATTTTTTGTATTGAATGAGGGGTACACTGTGCACAGTTTTGCACTTCGCTTACACCAGTGGTCGTTCCCAGGTGAGTGTTAAGGTTGTTGCGAGGGAAATGTGTTGGTTAGAATCTGGAGAGTTTTTTAATCTATTTATCGAAGAGCATTTGTGGGTGTTTCAGTGGGCAATTGTATGTCAGTCAGTGATAATAATGGTGACGATATGGGATAGATTTGACCATGTGTCTGAACAAAACTGCTGTTTCATCTAGTGGTACAGATATGACTTTGCTTGTGACGTCTGTTCTTTTAAGGGAAGACCCCCTCAAAGAGGGAGGATGCTGGAAGTGTTGAGTTGAACCTATTGTCCTGAGAGGGGACACGGCCCCTTCACAAGAAGGATTGAATAGTCTAGTCTCGCCTAATTTATAAGGAAGGCGAAAGCGACTTCAGAAATTGGCCCTGACATGATTCCCATAACAATCTTGCAGAGCAACTCGGAAGGATGGAGTGAATTCCTGAACCTTCTCTTTATTTATTGCTACAAAACTGGCCATATCCCAAGCGCCTGGACAGGAAGCATTGTGGTCCCACTGCTAAAAAAAGGCTCCCTCTTGTCCCCAAGTAATTATCGGCAAATTGCTCTCCTGGACGCAACAGGGAAGATCTTTGCAGCCACCGTCTTGGACCATCTGAAAGACTGGGCCTTGTCCAGGAATGCTATTCCTATGGTCCAAGCAGGTTTTCATCCAGACCACTCAGTGACTGATAATATCGCAATACTGCAAACCATAATTGATAAATACGTGATTAGTAAATCACAGGTGTTACATAGCATATTTGTTGACTTTTCTACAGCATTCGATAGGGTAGATAGACCTACCTTGTGGAAGTAGCTAGCGAATAGCGGAATTCCACCAGCTCGTTTAAGATTAATAGTAGCCCTCTATTCAAATACATGGTGTAAAGTGCAGATGGGTGGGGATAAGGGACTGGCCCAGGAGATGCCCACTCTGAATGGCCTCAAGCAGGTTTTTTTGCTCGCCCCATTACTGTTGTCTCTATTTCCTAGTGACCTACCAGACAGTTTCTTAGAAGTAAATAACCATCCCCCAAAAATTGCATCCCAAAACATCCATATTTGAATGTACGCAGATGACGTAGTTATTTTCGACCTCACTCCTATCGGTCTTCAGCGTAATATGGATGATGTCTTCTTGTATACAGAAGTTAACTTCCTGAAAATAAACATCTCCTAAAAAAAGTGGTACCGTTTAGGGGAAGGAGACATTCCTCTCATTTTGTCTGAAAGCTTGGAAGGAGACCATTAGAAGTCACAAAGACCTACATCTATTTGGGCAGAGTCTTCTCTCAGACATTAGACTTTAACCCCCATTTTCAGCACTTGAATCGTAAGGCTGTAGCCCATCTAAGTGTAATGAAAAGATTTTACTTATCCTCAGGAAACAGACACTTTTATCCCCTCCTTGAAACTTATTGTGTTAAGATCCCGCCTATTCTAACCTATGCTTTAGAATATATTTCTATAAAAAAAAAATCTTTTCTAAATCTCAAGGAAGGGAAGTTTCTTTGTAAGATTACCACCATGAGCCAAGCCACGCCTGTTCATGTGCTACGCCTCAAACTATAAGTAGCTAGCTCATATTCTAGAGCCTTTGCAAACGTAATTAGATGGGTGTATAACCTGCGACATGCTCCCGACGGCTCCTTAAGAGCTCTGCTATACCAGGAAATTTTTAAGGGTAGCACAAGTCAGTTCACTTTTAAAGAAAACCTAGAGAAAGCTTTGGGGCACTTTCAAGGCTCCATCAATCTCTTGCAGTCATGATCATGCGCCCTTTTGAAGTTCTTTCTAAAAAAACTCAACTCCGAGAATAAGCTTTGAACTTGATAAGGAACACTGCTCGCAGTTATTTCATTACAGGCTATACACAGCCAAAATAGAATATAAAATTAGTAAAAACATCTCAGATTTACACTAAACCGGAGATGGCAGCAGGCACAACCCACATGCTCTGCTGCCGCTAACGTGATCACCTTGCCCCTCCCCTCCTCTTCACTCGCGGATACGGCGGCTGGCGTTTTTTTGAAAGAGGAGAGTGGAACGAAAAACGCAGAGAAAACGCAGAGAAAACGCTGAGGTTATAATCACTGCGGCGGCTGCGATTTTTTCAAAATTCTATCCTCCCGGGTGCCTGACATTGAGGGAGAGAGTTTAAGCAGCACTGTGCCGGTTGGAGAGGGAAAAGAAAAAGCCAGTGGTGGATGGCTGGCTGCTATTCCTTCGCTCCAGACTCAGCTGGTCTTTTTAGGCGGTTACATCAGCGGCTGACATGGATATTGGATTTGGAGGGCTTCAGCTGCTGTGGGGACATGTTTCAAGCTGGTAAGTGCGGGAGTCTAGCACGAGTGAGCTGTTTAAGGCTGCTAAAGGCTGTTAGAGGCGGTTGATAGTTGAATTCTTGCTCTTTGCCTCTTGTCTAGTCTACCCTTTTAAAAAAAAAAATCTACTAAATGGAGCCACCTTATTAGTGACTTATTGAGCACAATATTGTACCAGAAGGCAGCGGCACCCCCAGGTTACCAACATCAGAAGCGGAACGAGGAAGCGTAAGGAGGGGGAGGAAAAGGCTTAAAGGACCTTACGCAATGGGAAAGCATCTAAAAGCCCCTAATACACTTGCAAATATGGAAATTGTGCCCACTAATAAAGCTAAAGTGCGCACAGCTCAGTTAAAGGCAGCGGCAGCAGCAAGAGCCGAGCGCAGTTTAAAATCAAGGTGTGAGCTCTGAGGAAGACGCTTTGGAGTCCAGAAGGGAGAGTGCAACCCGTGATAAAGTCATTAAGAATGCATCACAAGGGCAGTTGGGTGATGGAAAAAGGCTTGAGGAAGAGCTCCCCCCTCACAAAATAATGTATCAGGCTCCATTGTTGAAGGTGATGGAGTTTGTGAGACAAGGGAATTGGCAAACGGGACAGTCCTGGGGGGGGGGGAGATCCTCCTGCTTATATAGAGGCCAACGTGAAAGATAGCATCAGTGGCCTGACCTGTGGACTACCAAAAGATTATCCATTGTTCCTCAAAGTTAAAACAGTATCAATACCACCAATATCACCATCGGTCTTGCATCCTTCTTCTCATGATTTACAGGACAGCTTGCTACAGGGGGATCTATCAGCAGCTACGCTCCCCCAAAAGGAAATCAGAATTTTAGTGGACACCCAGCTACCGCCAAAGCCACAGCCACAGCCACTGCTACAGCCACAGCCACAGCTACAGCTATAGTTTCAGCAGGGACCCTACCCTCAAAGTGGAGGAGAAGATGGGGAGATAGCATCACAGGAAGAACTACTGGCAGAGGTAGGCAAACCTCCATCAGAGATAATAGGACAGCAGCAAGGAGAGGCGACCTCAATGCAATGCGACATAAAGACCATGTTAAATCTTATCCTGGATGAGATAAGGGAATTGAAGAATACACAAGCCAGCGAGATAGCATCTCTCCATCATCGCCTAACAAAAATCGAGGCTGCAGTTGGTGCCCTCCCCGTCAGAATGCAAGAGGCAGAGGGCCGAATTTCCCAGCTCGAGGATCAGATGAACTCGATGCAGCAGCAAGTCAACTCCGCTAGAAAAGAAAAAGCTTCACTGGAGAGCAAGCTTGAGGAGCTGGAGGACCACTCTAGGCGGTCTAACCTACGCATAGTTGGTATTCCTGAAGGATGTGAAGGGGGCCAAACAATCCAATGGGTCGAGACATTTATAAAAAAAAATGTTATCCCAGAATTTTCCGGGGACCTTACTATTACAAGAGCCCACAGAGTACCATCTCAACCGTTTCCAAACTCCAAATTACTACGGACAATTCTAGTGAATTTCACAGACTATCGGATCAAAGATCAAATACTCACTAAAGCCATCCCAAGGAAGAAATTTTCTGGTGAAGAAGAAGTCAGTTGTTGTATTTTCTCCGACATGTCTGCAGCAGCGGCACGTCGGCGAAAAGAGTTTGTTAAGCTGCTGTACTTGTTTAAAGCCCAGGGCGCACAGGCTACGATAGCACAGCAGTCTAAGTTAAGAGGTTTAGTAAGAGGAAAATTTCACATGTTTGTTAATGTCGACGAAGCCCAGAAACTACTACAAGAAATATCCACTGGGATATAGATCAGCATTGTATAGTAAAATGGTTCTGGGCATCGGGGGGAGGGACTGATCACGTAGGGTGCAATTCCATGGCACCCAAAGGGGAGAATCACCCGAGTGGAGAGGAGAGGGGTATGGTGAGCAATTCCCCATCCTCTGGGGGGGCGGGTTTGGGCAGGGGGTTAAGGGGGGCAATGAGGGAGGGTGGTGGATTTAAAAAAGATAATGAGCAGAGTTATAGATGGCAATACACTGGAAGGAAATGTATGATCGCCAGCGCCTTAGATTTAAGCAATAGTTGTAGGGATGGGTCATAAAGTTTATATAATTACGATTAATGTAAATGGTATTTCAAACAAACAAAAATATGGTGGATTAATAAGATGGTTGGCTTCATTTTCACCACAAATTTTGTTTCTTCAGGAAACTCATCTTAAGACAAATACACCAAAACTCTATATTCCTAAGATTTTTTCTAAGGCTTATTTTGCATCGGCCCAGGCGGCAATAAGGGGGGTTGCCATCTACTTAGGACGAGGGATAGATTGGGAAATTGTTCAAATTCAGAGAGATTTGCATGGTAGATGGATATGGGTTACAGCCAAGGTAAACGGCATATATTGAATTTCGTGAATTATTATGCACCAGTTGTAGATGACCCCACAGCTATTAGGAAGATCAATGATATAGCTAGAGGGGCGGTGGGTCCAATAATTTTAGGTGGTGATTTTAATTTTGTTCAAGACCTGGTAATGGATACATCAAATAAAACCAAGAAACAACTGAAGCCAAGGACCAAAAAAGTGATAGACGTAATAAAACAAGACTATCAATTAATTGATGTATGATTAATTGATGTTTGGCGCAAGTGTCATAGGGAAACTATGTAATATACTTATTATTCCCACCAATACCAGTCTGCCTCCTGTATTGATTTCTTTTTAATATCCTGTTCTTTGATTTGTTTGAATGCAGAGATATGGGCTAACTCTTTTTCAGACCACTCACTGGTCAAAATTGAAATTGATCTAGAGGTAGGAAGGAGGGAAAAATCCAGGTGGCAGATGGATAGACTTCTCTTAACCAACCCACAATGGATGAATAGCATGCGAGAATGGATCAAAGAGTTTTTCCAGGTTGACAAGGGTACTGCAATGCTCTTTTCTATCTGGGGGGCCTTTAAGGCCTCAGTACAAGGGTAAATGATCGCCTATATGTCTAAGCAAACAAGGATTCGCAAGCTTCGAATAGCTGAACTCCAGCAAGCAGTCGATATAGCCTTGTTAAGAAAAAACAGCTCCTTGGGGGGATGACATTTAGCTAAGGAACAATTAAGGAAAGCAAAACAGGAGTTAAGGGAGTTTTTTAATATTGAAGAAATAAATAATTCACAATTATACCAGCAGAGAGTTTATGAGGAAAGCCAAATGATAGGAATTTTTTTTGCATGGACAACTAAAGTAAAACAAGAAGCGGCAGTAATCAATGAGTTGGTGGTACCCGGGACACAGATCTTAGCATCCGAAAAGATACAATTGCTAAAATATTTTTAGATCATTATAATGAACTATATGCAACTGATTATCAGGTATCCAAGCAAGAAATTCAGCAATACTTCCAAGATATAAAACTCCCTCAGATCCTTAGTGGGCAGAAAGAAGCATTGATTGCAGATATTTCTGCACCTGAAATTTTTCAGGCCTTAGCTTCAATGCCAGGAGGTAAGGCCTGCGGAAATGATGGCCTTCCAACTGAATTTTATAAGGTATTCTCGGAAGAGCTAGTACCATTCTTGCTTGAGCTTTTTAATCATGTTAAGGCGGGAGGTGAGGTTCCAGCAGTTTTTAATTGTAAAGAAGGGGAAAAACCCCAGGGACGTCAGTTCATATAGGCCAATTAGTCTGCTAAATGCAGACTATAAAATCCTGATGAAAATTTGGCCAAATCGACTTACTCCAATGGCCCAGCATGTGATACACACAGATCAAACAGGGTTCGTAGCAGGCAGGTTTATCTCTTCCAACAGCGGCTATTTAGTTCAAGCGATCGACTTTTTCAATATTAATTTAACACCAGCTCTGATAATGATGGTCGACGCAGAGAAGGCGTTCGATTTGGTAAACTGGGGTGCTCTTTTTTACGGTCTCGAAAGATTTGGGTTCCCCTCCCAGATCATCTTCATGCTTCAGAATATATATCAAGGGGCTCAGGTTAGAATAAACGCCACTCTGGCAGGTACAATAGATATAAGACGGGGAACCCGACAGGGGTGCCCCTTATCCCCGTTATTATTTACCTTTTTTATTGAACCCTTGGCCATTAGGATTCGTGGCAATATAGATATAAAAACTCCAATAGCAGGAATGTTAAAACTAAAACTATTTGCAGATGACGTTATATTGTACCTTAAACCCGAAAGACAAAAAATCGGAATAATCTTAAGAGAATTTTCAGAGTTTGAGTCAATCGGTGGATACAAAATCAATCACAAAAAAACTGAAGTCCTGGTCCTGGTCCTGGTCCTAAATGCTTCTAGCAATTTTCTTCCAGATAACTTAAAACAACAAGCTCTCTCTCTTGAACCGATACGATATCTGGGGATATACGTATCAAATCAATATGCGGATATCTACAGATTAAATTATGAAGCCATGCTGAAAACAATTAAAGATCTATTGGACAAATGGATACTCCTTCCCCTCACATTTATTGGTCGCATTGCACTTATAAAGATGTCGATTTTACCATTGCTAATCTTTTTTTTTCTAATATTCCGATTAAAATCAACACGATATATTTTAAAGAGTTGGAAAAAAAATTGTCAGTTCATTTAGAATAAAAAGCGCCAAGGGTAAAATTATCTATACTTCAACTTGATACTAGTTGGGGTGGGCTTGCACTTCCTCATATCCGTACTTACTATGAAGCAGCATTTTTGGATATAATTGTTCGCTTAATCGATAGGAAGGGATCCTTGGATAGTTTTTTTTGGGATAAGATGGTTTAGGAAGCCTGGTCACAGCTTCCGGTTTTTATCAAAACAGCAAAACTTTAAAAAAAAAATGAGATATAAGACGCTCCAGGCGCTTAGTAATAGACTTCAGACATTTTATTCTTTAAAGGCTCATTTTGCAGGGTATGAATATTTGCGGCTTACAGAATGCAGAAGTTTGGGCCTACAAATCCATATAAGCCATATAAGATTTTGGGAAACAAAGGGATTTAAAGAACTGGGCCAATTCTTAATTGGAGGCAGATGTATTAATTGGCAGGAGATTCAAGCTAGATGTGGAAATCTGAGCAAGCTTCTCTTTTGGCTATCTTCAGGTTAGACAATTATTAAATAAATATGCACTTCCAGGCAATACAGGTAAGTCTCCGGTTTTAGCCGCTTTGTTTAGAACTAAATTAAGTGGTATAGGGAATTGGTATCGATTACTTCGAAATCAAGGGGAGCCCCTTTTGGCTACCAATTTTCTCGAAAAGATAAATCAGGAAACACAATGTAATTTTTCAGATGGGGAGTGGCAAGCCATTTCACAATATGGTAGTAAGGCATTGAGAGCGGCAAACTTGAAAAGAATGGCATTTTTATCTCGCTGGATGACTTATTACACTCCCAAAGCACTCCATAAGATGTATCCCGAGGTGGAGAACTACTGTTTCCGGTGTCAGCAGGTGGGAGAGGGATGCTGGTCGCATGTCTGTTTTGCATGCCCAATGATAAGACAGTTCTGGAAGAAAACTTGTGCTGAGCTTAGCCATGGCCTGCTGAGAAGGGTGGAACCTGAGGCTGAGTTAGCACTCTTTGGTTTATTAAAACAGAGACAAACCCAGCCACTAACTAGAGGGAAGGAAATGTTTTTAGCAATTTCTTCCTTGGTGGCACGCTCTCTGATCCTCCAGAATTGGAAAACAATTAAAATACCAACATTTCTAGAATGGTATATAAAAATGAGTCGAGTAAGAAAGTTTGAAGAAGTTTATGCGAAAAGGGTTGGAGCTAGTAAAAGATACATCTCAGTATGGAAGCATATGGACAAGATAGAAAAAAATCTCCAAGGGTAAATACACCTAGCTGACTTTTTAGTAATTTATTTAAGCACACGTGCACTTTGAAAAAAAAGTATTGGATAGAAGACAAGTCAATGTATTAGATCGATGTATTAATAATGCATTGGAGAGGAAATATGGAAAATTTAGAGATTTTGCATGTTGCACTTGCACTTTATTATTATTTAAGAAAAGTCTTGATAATGTAATAATGTTTGCTAGAAGAATATTTTTTAATGGTGTTGTTTGTAGAAGTATGAAATCTGTTGTGTGTATCAGTATCCTTTTTACTCTGCTCAATAAAAAACTAAAAAAAAAAAAAAAGATTTGCACTAAACCATAGAGTTAGATGATGCATACTTATGTTACGACTAGGGAATTTCCCATTAAATGCTTTTACCAAACACTGGGGGGAAACAACTGAAAAACTAGGCTCCTGTGACCTTTGTTATGGAGGTGTCCAAGACTTAGCACATGTTCTATTTATTTGTGCAAGTAAATGATTGACAGAGGCTCGATATCATTTTATAAAACCGATATTTTTAGATATAATGTCTCAAGAGTTTGACCTAATATGAACACCACCTAATGAATTTTTCTGTTATAACCTTTTTACATTTTTAAAACTTTTTTAAGGACGCTTTTTAATAATTATATTTGTTGTATATACTAATATTGTTGATCTCAGATGAGGTCTTAAACAATAAAAAAAATTGTACTTTGTTCTTGTACTAGTCTTTCCCGTTCACAAATAAGAGGTTGTTTGAACAAGTTTTTCAAGTTCTTTCTAAACACAGGAAGGTTTGGTTATGATCTTACTGATAGGACTGGTTTGTTTCAAAGCGCTGGCCCCAAAACGTTGACGGTCTATACCCCATGTCTATTGTTTGAACCTTTTTTATTGTGTTTGGAAGGTTCAACTGGAATGTAAGCTCCACATGTGACAGGAATGAATGACCAATTTCTAGGTTTATTAGAAGATATTTCCTCAGAATGCTATATGGGCAAATTCGCAAAGGCATTTGGAGTATGTGAAGTGGCCCTGAAGCATCTCGGGCATAATTCACAAAGATTTTGCTATTAGTAGACATGTCTTACTCTTGTACTACTCCTGAGTTCCAACAGTAAGCAAAAAGCACTCCTGCATTACTTCTAACTCATAGTGCCTGATTCACAAACTGCACTTTGTGGTACATTGTGTAGTACTACAAAGCATACTACAAAATTCAATTCACAAACTATATGCAGAGTTTTATGACTCCTCACTCCTTATACTTATGTGTGCATAGTTCTTCGCCCTGATTGCAGAGTCTCCAGGTGCAGAAAACGCAGCACACAGTATGGGGAGGGTGGAGTCATAAAACTTCTCACATGAATACATTTGTAAGTACCTTAAGCAGCAGACTTACACAAAGGTGTAAGTTTACCTTTGTGAATCAGGCCCATACGATTTGGTAGTAAGATAGGAGTAGTATAAGAAAAGTCACAGCAAAATATGAGGGAAAAGGGCCACTAAAATTGGAATATCCAAGGACTCTTCATACACAGTTAATACAAACAAAAAACAGTTCTCACTTGTAATAGTAGGGAGTTGGAAATTTTAGGTCAAGTTCACAAAGGCATTTATGAGTAAGCAATGTAATACTCCTGTGGAACTACTGCACACACTCATGAGGGCCTTTGTCAATTGTTCCCAGTATGTTAAGTCATATTCTTTCTTCTAACTTCCACCTAAAAATTAGAGAAATAAGCGCTGCAGTAAGAGGAGAAGTGCACAACATTTTGCAAAAATAATGTGCGCATGCAAGAGATCTTTGATAAAAAAGATTTTAAATGGAAAAGGAAAAATTGTCTAAAGAAAAATTTCACTGTTTAAAGCCAAGGCTTTCACACTGTATTTAATACATTGAGTACGCACAGGTATGGTTAGCAGCACGATGCATACTTAGGCATCATTCCCTGTTATTTCGATGTACTTACATACTAATTTGAAACATTTAAAATTACCCACGTATAAGCGAGGAATGGATGTCAAACAAAACGCTCAAAAAGTGCAAGTATGGGAAGGCAAAAACTAAACATGTAATTTTTATTATTTTTTCAATTAGAAATGAGAGCTTAGTGTCTGAGGACTGCAAGTCTCTTATAGAAACCTGTGCAATAACTTTTTCTACATGCAAATCGGGTACTATTATGCATGCATTTTGATTTCAATGTAATCCTGTCTCGTACCGATGGCCAATGATGGGACTTTCCTATGAGAGACACATTAATGCCACCATTTTTAGACATAAAATAAGATGAATCAGGGCTGAACTAGAAACCAAAAGCTGCCCTGGCACATATAGCGATATAGGCCCCCATACTGTGGGAAGCAAGTAAACAAAGCTGGCCCAAACATTGTAAGGAGAGTTTGAGGTGGAGTCTTCTCCCAAGAAAAAATGGAAAATAAAGGGTAAAATCTTAGACTTTTTTTTAAACACGTTGCATATATTTACATTTTTTCCCATCTCCTTTTTCCCTCTGTCCTCTTTCTTCCACTTCACCCCTCTGTTTTCTGCTCCCTCCTTCTTCCCCACTTTGTTCTTTCCCAGGGCTTCAAGCAGTCGCTTACCTGGTGCTTCTGGCTGCGTTGCGCTCCACTGCTGCAGACTCCCATCCAATCCTCGTGCTGCTCTCAAGCACAAGAGCAGCTTGGGGATTGGTCTGAGTGGGCTGAAAAGATGCTCGCTCAGGCTCAGGTCTGTGCTGTTTCTCCAACTCGGCTGTACAATACAGCCGGGTTGGAGGAACCTAAGTGCGCATGTCAGTTTGTCCGGCCTGAGACGGCCGGCCAAACTGACATGAGCACTTACAAGTGCACATACCACTTCTCCTCCCCCCTCCCATGGCCCAGCCCCTCCCTGCACATGCTGGCTGTTAGAAGGTGGTTCTGAAACTATGGGCCGCCCGGATTTTTCGCTTTTTGAGCACCTAGGTGTTGAGGTTTTACTGTGGGAGAGCCTCATAAATCCACAGTGAACTCATGATGGAAGAGACTGCATGTGGATTTTACTGGTGTCCCCTAGCTTGACTAGGCTGCTGCGCAGCAGCTTGAGTAAGGGGCACTGGGCTGGTTACATGCAGACACCTGTGTACATGCGTGTGCACACGTGTAGGGGCTGCGCAGGGGAGATTCTTGGCGTGCGCAGTCCAGGAGCAGCTACAAAGTGAATGGTGTGGCAGGACTTATGCAGAATTGGGTGGTGACACGGAATAGGCCTTATACACTAGGAAGGAACATGCCAGGGAAAGTCAGTGTGCTTTACTGTGTTTTTCACTTCATTATTCCCCTATGGGGATGTGGAGCCCATGTGCTAGATTAACTTCCATAAGGCCTACAGATTCCAGACACGCACTAAAGTCCACTGTAGCAGATGTGAAAAGGAGTATTCTGCAGAGTCCCAAGTCATATTTGTACTGCTTTTGGGACATCCAGAAATGTCATATTTCTCTGAGTCCCTGGCTGGGGTCTGGCCCTGGCAGGTTAGATTAATGACCTTTCGTCCCAGAGCGAAGATCTTCCCTCCAAGGAGAGAAGATAGGTGGAGCTACAGGCTAATCCATCAGCAGCTGTCGCTGGGTGCCAGGCACCAAGCTGAACCAAGGTGAAGGCAGCACTGGGGAAAGGGTCTTGTTTCAGAGACCATGTGGCCAGACACCCTGGACGACGCCATTTTGAACAAACCCAGAGGCTGGACAAGGAGGAGGGAGCAGGGGCAGGGAAGTGATGTGTCGCTGTTTGATAGGACAAACAGAGACTTCCTGCCAGCCCCCTACTCAACTTTTAAAAAGTGCTTGCACAGGAAGAGAAGCTCTCTCTGGGGTGTGGTCTGCGGAGGCGGAAGGTGCTGGAGCCTGGCAATGGGCAGTTGGAAGGAGGTACCCCTGACTGTCCCCCAGGCCCCTAACAGCGCCAGAAGAAGAGCCCAGGACCGGTGCGCAGAAGCAGGGGCCTCTGCGCAGGGAGAAGAGAGGCCCAGGAGGAGAGCCAGGCGAAAGTCTGGCGCAGGGAGCCAGTGAAGACCGCTCCCTGCAGAATGCCCCTCTTGGAGGCCCGGAGGGCGAAGGAGAGTGCTCCCAGTGGCTGGGGCCGCCGCCAGGAGCAAGAGGACGCGAAAATGGGGCAGATCGGACCCCCAGGGGCTGAGATATGGCCCCCGGAAGGTGAGCGACCTTTGACCCCTGGGGAGGAAGGGAAGCCGGGAGCGCCGTCGCGCTCCCCGTGAAGGTGACCCAAGAGGGGCCTGGGACCCCATCCCCGGGCCCCGAAGCAAAGCCGGGGAGAGCCGTCGCGCTCCCCGTGAAGATGTCCCCCACACGGGGTGCCAGGAGCCCACCATGGCCCCCGCCGAGCAAAGTAATGACGGGGCGGGGGAGCACCATCGCGCCCCCCATGAAGACAGGAGGCGGGGGAGCGCCGTCGCGCCCCCCGCGAAGAGTGGCAAAAGGGGGCCCGGGATCCCATGCCCGGGCCCCGAAGAGGAAGATGCGGGGGCCGGAGGAGCCGGCAGAGAGGTGTGTGCCCGCCCGCTGAAGCGGGCGGCCCAAAAATGCCTGGCCGGCTCCCGCGGCCGCACGCGAGTGTGCGGGCCAGGCGGGGAGCCGGCGGGGGTGGGCTCCCCGAGCTGCCCTCCATCGAGTGGCCTTGCGGGGGTCCTGGGTAGGACCGAGGCCCCCCTGGAGAAGCAGCAGGCGGTGCGAGGGGTCCCGGGTGGGACCGGGACCCTGGCAGAGAAAGGAGGGGCCCGGGTGGGACCGGGCCCCTGAAAGCTGGCAAGGCGGCCGGGGTGGGCTCCCGTGCCGCAAGACGTACCTGGGGGTCCGGGTGGGACCGGGCCCCCACCAAGCCTGCAGAGAGGCGGCGAAGCCGCAGCGCGACCGCGGCTCCTCCGGAGCAGCGGGGAGCCGCTACTATAATATGCGGCAGTACCCACAATGCCTTGCAGGCCAGGACCGGCCTGCAAGGAGAAAACAGCATTTTTCTTCGCTTCTTGTGGCCCCAGAAGGACGGGGTCACCACCAACCATGTGCTTGAGTGCAGGGGGAGCTGCAGGAGGAATGCAGTCTGCCCCCCAGCACCACAGAAAAGTCCACCCTAAGTCTCATGGGGACTTCCAAAGGATAACCCCTCAAGGGCTCAGTCAGTATTTAACACCTTCTAGGCTGGAACTTTTGTTCTACAGCTGAAGGTGAATGAAGAAGTGTCTCAAGAAGTGAAAGGCTGAGTTAGGGATGTCTGGAGAAGTGCATCTCCTGGAGATGGAGAGGTGTAATTGCACCAGAAATGCATTTAACCTTATTATTCCTTTTTAGGTGGACTGAAAGTCACATGTGTAAAGTGAAGTGCTAGTTTAAAGTGATGTGAAGCTTAATGGAGTTATGTTGCTGGATCTTCCTGCTAGGGATCTGGCGGCATTTACGTAATCCCATGCTTTTACCTGTGATTCCTTTTAAAGTGAGGTGGTGCACTGCAAGAGAAGTGTAGTTGCCAGGAGTACTTCTTTTAAAGGGACTGTAAGTCACATGTGTAAGGAGAGGTCATAAGCCAAGTGGGGTTATGTTGCCAGACACGCCTGATAGGGTGTCTGGCTGTATAGGCATAATCCTGTGATTTCATCTGTAATGCCTTTAGGGGCTGTAATTGCAACGCATTTTAATGTCCAACAAATGTGCTGAGTACTGTCATTCTAAAGTGTGCGTAAACATGTATTTTTGCTGCTGCGCTTAAGTGAGGAACAACCCAGACTGTTAGCCCTGAATATGTAGGGGTGCATACTGTATGGTCAATATAAGATGCTCAGTCAGGGTTATGTGTCACTAGGGCAGGTGAACCTATTTTTAATGCGTGTTGAGGTAATGGGGTGGGTCGCCACTGGGATGGTGCCAGTGCGCAGGGCCCTCGCTCCAGGTTATGCTCAACACACTGCATTAGGGGGCAAGATGATGTGCATACATGGGAGTGGTGGTACTAGACCCCACCCCGTTTTGGGAGGGGTGGAGATGTTACGCAATGTCACAAAGTAATTCCAACAGCTTAGGTATATTTGTAAATTGGTGCATAGTATTGAGTAGTGTGTGTGTTTAATAAATGTACTCTTACTTTTATAAAGCAAAGTACAGACTGGACAATCAATTATTGAGGGTTATTTCTGCGCACCTGCAAATGGCAATTACTAGCCCACACCACCTCCCTTGAGTAAAGCCTCAGACTGCTCTGCAACGCTACCCTCTGAGAGTCAGGCGCTACAATTGGGTGTTTGGTTCCCAGTGAAGGACAAATGTAGTCATGTTATTTGTGCAGGCCTCACAGATACTGCCTCGTTTTCCAACACTGGCTCAGAGCCAGCAGCTAAAAAATAAAACAATAGTAAAATATCGTTTTCTTTTTCAGCTGCTGGCTCTGAGTCAGTGGGGCGTCACTCCTCCGCCATTGCGTAGGAGCCGCCATTGGCTTCAAGTGAGCCAGGTCCCTCTGAGTCTCAGACCCGGTAGTAATTAAAAATGGACTTTGAAACGGGTCCTTATCAGGCCTTATATTTATGTCCTTAACTTTCGGGCAAAAACACTGATCAATTTCTAAACAATGAATGTAAAAAATGTTAATTTAATCCATGTCAGCAATTTAGTTGCTGTTGATATTTCACGTTTATTTAATCTTGCATTCCCTAAGAATGTTAGGTATTTTCAGGATGTTTTGCTTCTGAAGTTTTCTTCGTATAACTCATTACTCTTGTATAGTGTATATTTTTAATTGAGTCACCTCCAGGTTTTTATATAGGGCTATAAGTAAGATCTCTGGAGTTGAGGCTGAAAGCAGTGCAAGTTTGTCCCAGGGCCTGTCACTGGGTCAAAAAGGTGTGCTGAATGCAATGCCATACAACTTCAGACTTTCTGCAGAGGAATGGTCTCGTATTCCAGTTGCAATTGTGATCTTGTGCAAATGTGTGTGAAGGAAGTACAAATTGCTAATATACTGACATGGGAAAAGTAAAAAACAAGTGCAGTGCTTACAGGTGAAAGGGTGCTTTATGTGTTTGGGGGTTGGTGAAGCGAAAGAGAAGAGAGAAAGTGCATTTAGGAGAGAGTGGAAAAAGGATGCTGGAGAGGAAGGAGATAAGAAATGCCGATGGACGAGATGTGGAGTGAAAAGGGGCATAGATGTCTAACATGGAGCGAACATAGCAGGTATGACTGAGACACTCTGAAGAACACTACCCCTTCCTCTGCCCTCAGTATTGTTTAATTCACTGTCTAATACTTACAGAATTGAACATTTTCAATATTATTTACAACAAAATAATCGAGCTACTCGTTTATGTTCAACAGCCAACATACATTGACAAACCTAGCAGGCATGGCTGGTTTTAAGAGTTTGTCATATTTGTTTCAAAACATTTTACCAGCATTTTCAAAAACAGTACATCAATATAGGTGCAAGTAAAGAGAGCCAACCAGAGTAGTCAACGCCACTGGCTAAAGTCGTACACAGTGTTTACATTTGTCTGTCCACACGGGGCGTGCTCATCATCTCATCATATGTCAGCCTTATGTTTGCTCATCCCCCCTCTTCCCTCCTCTTTATGCTAACCCTAACTGCAGAAGGATGAAACACCCCCCAGTATCCACCTGCGACAGCCAAAAAGTTACTATCAAGTTTCAATTCCGCCCGCCGTTTTTTCGGCGAACCCCTGCAATTACGATATGCAATTGAGAGATGAGCTCCCTCTTCTCATTGAAATTAGGTCTAGCACCCTTCATTGTTGGGGAGGACCAAGCTGGGTGTCCTCTCACTCAGGCACCTGACCAAGGGCTTCCACTTTAATTCAAATGCCAAATGAGACCCCTGAATGTTGCACGTTAGTCGCTCCATTGCTAGCGTCGCCCAGAGGTGTGCAATAGGTGGAAATTCTGCCTTTTTCCAGTAGTGTGCTAGTGTGAGTTTTGCTGTTCCTAGGCACTTTAGGCACATGTGCCATTCGTATTTAGTCAAGCAAGTCAGGGGTCTCAAGCCCAGGAGCATCCATCACCTCTGGAGTAGCTGGAATGGGAAAGTCAAAACCTTCTGCAGTAGTGTGGAAACCTGTCCCCAGAAAGGTCTAATAACCGGGCAGTCCCTCGATGTGTGAAGTGCTTCACCAAGTGTATCACAAACCCGCCAGCACTTAGGTGAAGCACTTTGGTACATGCGGTGCAATCTGTGGGGGTGTAGTGCCAAACCAAACCAGACTTTAGAAAGCATTTCCTGGCCATGAATGGGCTCCTATGCACCTATATAGTTTATCCCAGCCTTTAGGTTTTACCCTTCTTCCCAGTACCCTGTCCACTCGGTGTTGTGTCTGCATGTCTGTGGAGTTTCATGTGCCAGAAGCTGATACAGAGCAGAGATCTTTCCCAGTGTACCCACCAATCTGGGGAGTTGGAATTTGAAAGGGGTTTTGGCTCTAATGCCTCCCGCATGTAGTATGGGCTGGTTAACCCAGTGCCTATCCTGCGAATACCACAGTCGCTCAGAATCGGGAAGGTCGGAAGCTGCTTTGCACTGTTGGAAGGTTTTAGGCATAGCAGAGGCATACATGTCAGCATTCCTTTTCCAGCCTCTCCAATTACACCAGATCTCACAGGGGCCTTCAAACTATGGCGTGATCCATGTGTCTCTAGTTTTTCTCAGAGAGTCAGGTAGAACAATACACCACCAGTCACAGTTGCATGGCTGCATGATAGTGGGGAACACTAGCAGCTGCCAATCCCAGATCTGCCTAAGTTTTGTCATAAGGTTTTGGGATAGTCTTAGGGTTCTAACCTTCCAAATAAAGGGCAATAATTTGTGCTGGATGCACTTTAAATATGAAGGATCAAGCCATTTAGGAAGTGCTTGAAATAAGTATAAGAGGCGCAGGAATATATACATTTTGACTGCATTAATTCTACCAAACCAGGACAGCATTTGGCTCCCCCAGGACTGTAAATCTTTGGTTACAGTCAAAAGAAGGGGAGGGTAATTAGCCTCAGAGAGCTCAGCAAACTGGTGTGTAAGTCCAACTCCATGGTATTTAATAGCAGACCAAGCCCACCGAAAGAGAAAGCGGGGAGACAGGCCGGCCACCTCCTCTGTTGCAGAAATAAAGTTTCTGATTTGTCAAGATTAAGCATATATCTGGCAGCCAGTTGGAAGTCTTCAAATATAGTCAGTACAGCTGGGAGTGAAGTATGTGGGGAACCCAATGTCAGAAGGCCCTCATCATCATAAAGGGATTTCTTAAATTCCTGCCAACCAAATTTAATCCCCATAACCACTGGTGTCTGTCGAAGGAGGCATGCCAAGGTTTCTATAAAAAGGGTGAAAAGGAGGGGCGACATGAGGCAACCTTGTCTGGTTCCCCTGAAGAAATGAAACGGCCTAGATAGGTGCCCACTAAGGGTCACCCTGGTGTGGGGGTTATCATAGTTAGAGAATAACATCTGTAAAAATGTGGACTTATGCCCATCTTCTGGAGCACGATTCTCAGAAATTTCAGTACAGACGGTATGTTTTTGAGGGTGACCTTCTCAACCAGGTGTATAGTTGCCCATACATTATCATGGGCCTGTCTGCCCTAAATAAAACTGCTCTGGTCCGGGAGTATTAAATTTGGGAGCATGTAGTTAAGACAAATTTCCAGAGTTTTCTTATAGAGTTCCGCTTCAACATTTATTAGTGCAATCGGGCGATATGAGGCGCAATATTTAGTATCTTTATTTGGTTTTGGTATCACCGTGACCACAGCTTCACTCATCGTTGGGGTGACTGCTCCCCCAGCGGCATAACGGTTGAACGGGGCTATGAGTTTAGGGATTAGCCTGGGAGCCAATATTTTATCAAATTGAGCCGTCAGGCCATCCGCCCTTTAGATTTATTCAGCTTTAGAGTTTTAGTGGCTTGCTTGACCTCCTCTGGGAGGATTGTCCCCCTAATGAGTCCAGTTTTTCTTTAGTGAGTATGGGGAGGTGAAAGCCTCTCAGAAAAATCTCCTGCTCACTTAGTGTGGGTGAAGAACCACCGTAGAGAGTTTCTTAATAGGAGTGGAATCCCTCTACCTTCCCCAAATCATCTACTATGGGGGTCCCCGCGGGGGCTGTGGTTTCTCTAACATACTCTTTCTCTTGTTCACCCCACAGGAGTCTGCAGGAGGGGTGCTAACTTTGGCTCACATTTTGTATGAGTGTTTTTCAAGATGGAGAAGTGAAAGCTCTGCCTTGTTAGTATAAGGTACTCATAATGGACCTCTGGCCATCGTATGTGCTCTAATAGTTCAGCGCAAAGGACATCAGATATTCTCTGCTTTCAAGTCCTGCATCTCTTCCGATAAGTTTCCTCACTTCCAAGGAGCGGATGTGCTTACATTGTGCAGCTACCGCTATGAAGTGGTCTCTAATAACAGCCTTCGAGGCATCCCAGACTCCCGGAGTGGGCACTTCCTCCCCTTCATTATGTTCAAAGTACTCATCGATCTGTTGTCCTATGTCATGTTTGGTGACCGGTTCTCTAAACAAGGATGGGCATGATCTCCAGTTGCCCCTGGGTTTTCGCACCCCGAGGTCAAGCTGGAGAGTGGTAGGTGCATGATATGATACCGAGATCGACCCAATGTCCGCACTATGAATCTGTCCCACAAGGGAATTACTCAGCAATATTTAATCGATCCAGCACTGTGTGTGGTGTACATGGGAGTGAAAAGTGAAGGCTTCTGAAGTTGGATGTTGTTCCTGCCACACAACCTGTAAGCCTAGCTTGGCAAGCGACCTTTTTAGTCTTTTAGAGAAAGCCTCTAAATGGGTGGTCTGACCCCCCTCCTTGTCCTGATGAGGATCCCATACAAGACTGATGTCTCCAGTCAGTACAATGTCTTCCTGTGCTATACCTACCAATTTCTCAAGTAAGTCAATAAGGTAAGAGTCTTGAGCAGAATTAGGGGCATACACTGTGGCTATTGTGAGGGGAAGGCCCTCAAGCAACCTACTAGGATGAGGTAGCGCACTGCTTTGTCTGCCTGGGTAAGGGCCACTGCATAGGGGAGATTAGACCTCAAATATATTGCCACCCCCATGTGTGGCGGTAGCAGAGGTATAGTACCCTGAGGGGTATGCTCTGTGTTTAATCTTCCCCCGAGTCTTACATAGAAGGTGAGTTTCCTGAAGGCATATTACATCAGGCATGGAATTCCCATATGCACGACGAACAGCTTCGCGTTTATTCGGGGAATTTCGCCCACGTACATTTAGTGAAATAATTTGGGTCATGATGGCTCACTAGTACTCACAGCCATCCCTCATAGATATGCAATTGCTAGATTAGAACGTGTTAGACCTGGCATCATTGGCGTGGGTTTCCCCTGTATTTTTGCCTTTGCCTCCTGTTATTTTGCTGTGTGTTAGACTTTTTGCTAGTCTAGATGCTTTGGGCACTTTGCCACTGATGTTCCGTGCCAAAGTGCAAGTGCTCCCTGTAAATTGTTGTTATAGATTGGTGATTCCATGATTGGCATATTTGATTTACTAGTCAGTCCCTATTACAGTGCACTGTGTGTGCCCAGGCCCTGTAAATCAAATGCTGCTAGTGGGCCTGCAGCACTGATTGTGCCATCCACACAAGCAGCCTTTCAAAGGGGTCTCAGACCTGCCAATGCAGTGTCTGTGCGCAGTTTGGTACTGCCATGCCGACCTGGCAAGTGCACCCACTTGCCAGGCCCTAACCTTCCCTTTTCTTACATGTGAGTCACTCCTAAGGTAGGCCCAAGGTACCCCTGTGGGCAGGGTGCAGTGTATGTGAAAGGTAGGGCATGCCCTGATGTGTGTGGCATGTCCTGATAGTGAAATACTGCCAATTTCGTTTTTCACTATTGAAAGAAAAATGGGAGTTCATTTATAACATCTTATAAATATAACTTCACATTGGGACAAGATAGGAAGATAAAGTTTAGTATGCCTGAACTCAGAATGTAAAGATGCATCTTTTAGTGAGGATGATTTTTATACTCTGTGTTTGAAAATACCACTTTTAGAAAGTAGGTATTTTCTTAGCCATCATGTGTGCCTCTGCTAGGTTTGTGTATTGACTGTCTGGCTTTGGAGTGACAGCCTGGGACTGGGGATGTGCATTCTGCTAAGACAGCCACTTGGGGTTGGGGGGGGTGAGGTGTGTCCTGCCTTTCCAGGGTAAATCAGGGCTGGGCTGAATAGACCTGGGCTGCATTCAGTGTAGGGGGAGGAGATTCCTTTCACACCTAAATGGGCCTAGTCTGCCTTTTACAATGCTGTCTCCACCTTTTGCCAGGAAGCTGCACCAGAGAGGACAGAACTGGTTTTGGCTGGGCAAAGAGCTTCTCTGCCACTAGAGAACAAAGGATTTTGTGCTATGAAGAGTGGGGCCCAGATCCCTGAACTTTAGATTACTTCTGGAATTTAAAGGAACCTTTACCAAGGAGAAGAGCTGGAGAAACTGAGGAGAAGTACTGCCCCTTTGCTGTGTGCTGTCTGGGGTTGGCCTGCAGTGGCTGTTTCTGCCAACGAAAGGACAAGGACTTTGCTGTGTGCTGTGTCCCCTGCTTGAGAAAGATCTCCAAGGGCTTGAAGTAGAGCTTGCCTCCTGTTTTGAAGTCTCAAGGATTCAAAGACTTCATCCCCAGCTCCCCTGAACTCCCTTGTTGAGAGTTATGACATGCCAAGAGGTGCCTGCTGCTGTTCTGGGTCTTTGGAGGTTGTTCCTGCTGTTGGGAGCTGGAAAAGTAACCCAACGAGGAGAAGCGCGACGCATCCATACCTGTTTACGACGCATTGCCAAAGAAACCAACACAGCGCCTGCCCGCGCCTCGAGAAATTGCAGCACGCCGCATTGATTGCACTGATCTACGAAGGCCAAGATCACTGCACTGATTTTCGACGCAGGCCCTGCTGTGCGGCTGCAAGAACCAATGCATCGTGGGACCGCGGCTGAAGAATTCAACGCAAGCGCCATTGCCACCGCTGCATCGAGAGCCGATGCATCCCCGATCCTAATGCATCACACTGGGGTGCCAAGTCTACAAGGACACCAGGACCGCAGCAAGAAACCGGCACATCACCTCCCCTTCAGTAAGGAACCGACACATCACCTCCCCTGCTTGGCAGTAAGGAACCGACACATCACCTCCCCTGGAGCAAGGAACTGACACATCACCTTCCCTGTGCGTAAGGAACCAATGCATCACCTTCCCTGAGGCTGTTTTTGTTTATGATTTTGACGCATCCAAGGTACTTTGTGTTGAAATTGTCGCATCTATAGTTTGCTATTGATAGAACTGTTTTTACTGTATGTTGGATTTTTGTCATTTTGGTATTGTTTGGTTTAGATAAAGATTACTTATTTTTCTAAACTGGTATGGTGCCCATTTGTAGTGTTTTCACTGTATTACTGTATGTGTGCACAAATGCCTTACACACCGCCTCTGAGATAAGCCTGTCTGCTCATACCAAGCTACCAAGGGGTGAGCAGGGGTTATTTTAGAATTGTACCCCCTTACCCTGATTAGGAAGAAGGGTCCCTACTTGGACAAAGGTGCAAACCATTGCCAACAAGAGACACCCATTTCTAACAGAAGCTAACATGGCGGCGCTGCTATGGACCTGTTTGGTGGAGGTGGCCCAGTGGATGGACCTCAATTGTCTCAAAGTGAATGCTGGGAAAACAGAGGTTCTTATCTTAGGTAAGCAGCCTTTGATTAGGTTCTCTGCCTGGTGGGCAGACTCACTCGGACTTTTACCTCCCCTAAAGCCGAAAGTCAAGAACCTTGGCTTCTGGCTCAATGCTAAGCTTTCTTCTGGCAGGCAGATCACAGCCTAAGCTGGCAAGCTCTCTGGGATTTTAAAAAACTCTCAAGAACCTCTTTGGTCTTCTCCCGAAGTAGCCAGGAAGACAGTGGTCCAGGCCCTATTCTATGTCCAGGCTGGACTACTGAATGTACTTTATTTGGGAGCCTCACAGTCTCAGCTGATGAGACTCCAGTGTGTGCAGAACGCAGAAACCTGTCCGCTGCTGAGCCTTCCTAGACGGTTCTCCGTGGACTCTCACTCTCTCAAAATGGAACTGGCTACCCATGAAGAAAAGTCTCTCTTTCAAAGCCATGTGCTACTGTTATAGGGTCCTTAAGAATAAGGGCCCTTGTTACCTGCAGCCTTTTTTTAAGCCCTGTTCCTCTACACGGAACGTAAGATCTGCTGGGACCTTGTCGGCATGCATCCCCATTGTAAAGAGACTGTGCGTTGGGGGTTGTTCTTTTAGTTTCTTAGCAGCCATGCTGTGAACTCCCTTCCACTTCAAATGAGACAGGAAAAAACTGAACTATTGTCCGGCAAAAATGTTAAAACCTGGCTGTTCAGGTCATCCTAATTGTGCTATCTCATTAGGATGCTGTCCGGTTCTGACCCTGTGTGCGAGACCCTAGTGGTGGAAGTAACTACACACTTTACAAATCACTTTATTAGTATTATTTTTATTATTATTATTATTATTAGTAGTAAGAGGTGTGCAAATGTGAGAGGACTGCCAGGTACTATAGAATAGTCAATGTGGTTGAACTGATGTATCTCTCCCTCCCCTCTCCCCATCCCATCTTCCCAGACCATAAAATGTACCTAGAAAGAGAAAAAAAAAGAAAACACAATATCACATAATAACCAAGAAATATCCTTCGGCAAGCACAGAAGAGAGCACCCGCTCCGTGCCCACATAGCGGGAGGCAGAATGGCAACAGTGCCCCATAACACCATGCTTAGGGGCAGGAGGCCCCTCTCCGCAGCTTGTCCGGATCCCGCCGAACAGAATATTCTGCTCAGCTAGAGTCCGTCTGCCACCCAGAGTTCATGGGTCTCCCTCCCGACCCCGCCGGCTGAATGGATGTTACAAGAATATATCTCCTGTGCTCGATGCCCTTGGTAGACTCTCCATCGATGAGGGTCACCGAGCCCCACCACCCCCTGAGGCAGCTGGTCCGCCCCGAAGGCACAGCGCTATGTCAACCCAAGGGTCTCTGGTCCCCAGTCTCCTTTTTCAAAATGCTCCATCTCTCAAGGTGACAGACTGTGGGCTACCAACAGGTACAGGTCCCTTATGGGCAATGCCCCTGCAAGCCAAACACCATCCAGTTGAAGCCGTTCTTGATCCTTCAGGACCCTGCCATATATGCGAGTCCAGATCGGGTATTGAATAGACCAGGACTCCAAGGGCCACTCTAGAGGATCCCAGGCAGCACCCCACTGCTCAGGGCCCTACTAAATCTGAGAGGCCCAATGGGGGGCATAATCATTTGTGCCTGGGTCCCTCCCTCCTTTCCCCTGGGTGCACTGATTTTGTATCCTGTCCCTGGGGGCTACTAGGGAAAGTGTCACTGGTGATGCCCAAAATGACAGCTGCTCGATGAACCTCCGTAACTATGTGATGCTTATCACCTATTTTGAAAGAGAGACCAAAGGGGTAAGCCCGCATGTATTGGATTCCATTGTCTGTGAGCTTTTTTGTGATTGGTCGAAATGCTCCACATTGCTGGAATGTAGCTAGGCCTCTGAGGCAGAGATTTCCACGTCATGAGCGATTTTCTAAGACCTGCAGTTTCTCTATGGCCACCCGGAGATGGTCCTCAACGGCCGAGCAGGTCACCTCCGTGGCTGCAAGCACCATTGCAATGGTTTCCAGGTGTGCTTCACTTTCCACAATGTGTTGCCCCACTGAGTCCATGTCTCCACTGAGGACGGTGATTTGATTACTCAAGTTCGTATGGAGCTCCGCTAGGCTCTTTGTGAAATCCTGCTGAAGTTTATCCCTGAGTTCCATCTTGAACACCCCGAGGCTGTCCAGGAGATCTGCCTTTGTTAAAGTCATAGCGGGTCCAGAGATGTTAGCCCACAGTTGCTGAGTGTCAGGGTTTGGTGCCGTCTAAGTATACCAGGAACACACCTTGTGCCTGGGATTTCTTTTTAGCAGGCATGAAAGAGATCTCCACCACTGGCACAGCTACCACCACTTGCAAGTGGGGCAGGACTACGGAATCTGAGGAAGATCTGGGGCGGAATCCATGCGTCCATGGCGATCCACCTCAACTCGTGAGCCCAACTTGTCGGGGTATGTCTCAAGGGGTCGCGCAGGTGAAGTGGTCCACCGAGATGAAACCGTCACCCTCCTATATGTTATGCTTCCAGGTGCGGCCTGCTCGCTCATGCCCCCCGACTCTCTAGGACTTTCTTAGCCCAACTGTGCCACTTACCGCTGGAGGCCTCAAATGCCAACCAGTGCATCAGTTCACCTCACTGCAGCTGAATCATATGGTACTACAGAGTCTAGGAATGGCCCACCGTCAGTGCCACTCCTTCCAGTCTGCCCCAGCCAGATACACTGCCTAGGAAGGCTTCCTCGGCTCGCCGTCACTTCAACAGGGCTCCCAGGAGACCAGGCTGTGTCCAGGTCTGCATGCAGAAGGCTGAGTAGTCTGCCCACCCAGCGCTACGTCATCATACTCAAGGGCATAATCGGAACCCACATGTGACCACGCTGGACACAACAGCCACCCAAAGTCGTCCCTCAGACCTCAGATAGGCCTCCGGCAACTCCCACTGTGCGACTGTGGCCTCGCATCTGTATCCCTGCTTGCTGTTCACAGGCAGCCAAGCTCACTCAGCCCCATCTTGCTGCCTCATCCGGGGCCAGCGGCAGGGATCACTGCTCCCCCAGCTTCATCACCACTGGATCAGATGCATGTTAGCCCAGCTCGGTAAAGGGATACACCACAGAAGTCAATGGCCAGTGAGTGGGATGTTGAGGAGGTTCTCACCGCTCCGCCATCTTGGCCACGCCCCAAGAGTATGTCATATTTGGATGCAATACTAGAAAGCTCAGAGAGGAACTATAATACTGATCGGATGGCACACTATGGGCATCACAGAAATTTAGAATACATGTTTAGGCTACCCTTTAATTATGTAGGCCACACCCCTTTTAGAGACCCCTTATGGTTTTCATCCCACTAAAGACCATTCTTTCCTCAAGTTTTCTTTCTTCAACTCCTAGTTTTTCCATTCTCTGTGCACACCTCACCCTTGTTCATCTCCCTTCCATTCTCCCTTCTACACCACCGCTCTTCTTTCTTTTCCTACACTATCACAACCTTAACTGAGATCTTCTTGCAGCTCTTCACATTCTACCCGCTTCCTCCTTCAGTTTAGTTTTTTTCTTCAGAAAGAGCTCTCCTTCATTCGAGCTCTTGAGCTTCTTCACCTACGAATGCGATGAACATGTGAGTTAACATAGCTCTTCCATTCTCTTAAATGGTCACGAGATGTTGCTTGCCCACTTCTGCAATGCAGCGCAGGAACTGGCAGGTACTCGTATTGTCGAACTCAATCACTCTTTGTAAGAAATTAAGTACTAGACTGTCTCGCCGTCAAGCCATACTCAGCAGTTGCCAATGTAGGTGGTGTAGGTGGCTGGCAGTGTGGTGGCACGTTCTCAAGAGGCTTGGCTAATGTAAAGTGCCACAGCCCACTTGGTAAAAAAAAAACTCCTCTCAATTATAATTGAAGCATTTTCAGCACAACATCTAGGTGTAGATGGGGCCAGGTTCAATGCAATGCAAGGGTTGAGAGTGAAACTCAGGGCCAGATTTAACACTTATTCATGCAGCGCAGTGCAGCAGCCGAAAATGCATCAGTGCATGAAAAGGAGAGAGGAGGAGAGCGACATATTTATAGAAATATGGCTCTCTCCTCCCCTTTCCCTAGCGCTGGTGCTGAAATCAGCTGCCGATACAAAAGGGGATGATGGACGGAACGTTTGAGCCAATCAAACACTCACCCCCAGTCAACTGATCTGGGTTTAATCCATCATCATTCTTTAGCTCACTCCACCACCCCAGTTCAGACATGGCCATATGCAAATCAGTCTGACCCTGTGCCTCATGGGAACAGTCCAGCCCGAACTGCCAAGCCATGTCTTCCCTGGACCGGAAACAAGCATCCTAGGACCGGTTTCTGGCATTCCAGCCGTCATCAGCCAGGCTTGCTTGAATCCAGTGGCAAAGTGAGCAAGGGACCCACGTCTGGGCATACCCCCGCCAACTTAGCTGCCGTGCGCCACATAGACAACTTTGCGCCATAGTGCATGGGTGTCTCCGTGAGTGTAGCATAGGTTTTGTATAGGCCTCGATGGTAAATTCCGTTCTGCTCGCGGAATTTGCAAAATTATGGCAATTCCGCGTTCCGCGGAGAACGCGGAATTGCCGAAAATTCCGCAATCCGCGGCGTAGCGGAATTTTTTCCTTGTTCGCGCTTTCAAAATGCGTGTTCGCACGCGCGGTAGCGACTTACCGGGATCCCTGCGTTCGCCGACGAGTTTTCCTATCCGTTCACACGATCCCGCGAGAGTGTGCGATTGCGAACACGTCATTCGGATGCGCCATCGGACATCTCCGTTCGCGAACAGGAAACACGCATCGCGAGCGGGCGGGACAAGTGAAACAAGATGGCCGCGCCAATTGGCGACTGCATGGGCAAGTTTGCGAGATATTTCCCCCGAGCACGCAAACAGCGTCCCCGAACAGGAAAAACGCATTGCGAACGGGCGGAACAAGCAATTCCGCGTGCTCACGGAATTCTGCGTGCTTGCGAGATTTTTTACAGTTTTGCGGAATTTTGCGTAACGCGACTACGCAAATTCCGCCCACCCTTAGTTTTGTACTGGAAGGATAGTCTTCCAGTACAAAATACCATGCCTAGACTAACTTTAACCCTTTTCCCTCTTTGTATGAGTGCTGTAAAGAGCACCACACGTACAAAGTCGGAAAAGGAAGGAGAAATGAAAGCATGTGCACACCTTTCTGGCAGAGTTCGGCATTGTCCTGTTGTCCATCTGCTGAGCTGTAGCCCACTGGCCCCACACCTGTGCTTCTGGAATAATGAAACCTGGGCAAGCTCCACCATCACTGATGAACAGCATAGTTTGATGAGTGACAGTGCTTAAAAATTTCTGTTTTCATATGTAAGTACTATACTTTGCCTGTATGGTCACTCTCCAAGCTGACCATGGAGCCAAATTGACTGGGCTGTATAACAATATAAAAGCACACCTTTTTAAATTCCTGTCTGTCACCCTGTCACCGATCAGCTTGTGCTGAGGGGCTGGTCAGCACTCAACACAAGAGCCAGTGGACAGGCAGGTAGCCTAGCCCTAGTAGCCGGGTTCCTGGGTCAGTCTCATTTGCATTTGGCAATTCCATCAGGCTGCCAGTAAACCAGGTAGATGGGGAGAGGGATGAGAAGGAAAGCCACCCAGCCCTCACTCCAGCAGGAAGGGTCTATTGGTTTCATAAGTTTGAAATGGCACTAGTACTGAAGCAGCTAATGCTGGCACTCTAGACTAATGCTAGGGGTGCTGTGGAGGTCAATAGCTGCTGCCAGCTTCCTCCAGAGCAGATACCACAGCCGAGCAGGAGCCAAAACAGGTCATGAGCATTGACAGTGAAGCTAAGTGACAGCTGCGCCCGACCAGAGTAAGATCCAGCATTCCACATGTCATCCCCCTGGGGAAATGCTCAGTGCTCAATATGGCCAATAAAGCGCAATCTTTGGAAGTTTGGGATTTCATTTAATAATTTTAGTAGCAGACCATAAAACAAAACATTATAATAACCAAGCTAGAAGTAAGTATTGTCCTATGTTTATATGACAGCAAGTTGAATGTCCATGCTTGTGTACCCCATAAGAGGCAATTACCTGTAGGTGGTGTATTGTTGGTAGATAATGGGACAGTTTGATATTCCACATACTCCTCTGTCTTTCATGTTAGCAAGATAAGTTCAGTGCTGTCTGCATTCAATTGTAATGGACTAGCTTTCACACAAGCCTTGCTGCACACTAGGGGCAGGATTTACTAAACTTTCATGCAATGCAACCCAGCATGGGAAATTACTGCGCTGTATTGTATAAAATAAAAAGAGCAGAAATGTGCCATATTTTCAAAGATATGCACTGTTTTGACACACTTGTGGCTGCCTAGCACCAACAAAGATATGCTTGTGCCACAACGCAGTGGTGCCCGTGCCGTGGTCAAAATAGTTTTTGTGCAGGAAGGAATACATTTCTGTAGAAAAACTATTCTTAGAGGCTTATTCCTCTTTGTCTTTGTGCTGCAGAATTCAGCACACATGCAAAGAGGAAATTACAAATAGAAATAAAGATATTTCGCTTTGTTATTCCAGCCTCGGGTAGGGTCACCGTTTTGGGGCAAACCCAGGTTTACAGACTTTAGTAAATCTGGGTTTGCGTCAAAATCCATGGGTAGATGCACGGGAGCGTCCATGCTCCTCCCATTGTATGCCTCTCTGACGCAAGGCAGTGCTATGTGCTGTCTTGCTACCTTGTTTTTAGTAAACCACTCAAAGCCATGCAAATCAGGCTTTGCATAGCTTAGTATATCCTGAAATACATTTTGCGTCTGAGCTGCATCAAGAAAGTAATGTAACCCAGAAGCGAAATGTTGGTAAATCTAGGCCTAAACATCCAACTCGTCGCTGAAGAGATTAAAGTGATCGGGCTCTCTTTATATTAATCTCAGTGTCATCAGCGAATGATTGCTCCCTGAAAGGTCAATCAAAATACAGTTGTAAAGCAAACTTCTTCACATGAGAGACGATACCTGCATCTGCGGGCACTGTGTCACCCAGCTGAATGTAAATTGGAAAACAAAGTAATGTAACCCATCATTTTGTTAATGTAATCCCAGAAAAATTACACGTGAAAAAATTCACACTATGCAGACTGTAACTTGATTAGGGACGACACTGCTTATGTGCAATTATTCTTTCGCCATTATTATTCTCAATGCAGAAAGCTGCCCAGTCCTTAATTTGAGCAGGTATTTGCCAGTGCATAGCCCTTGCAATAATTTTAGACCACTGGGACGTAATAGAGGTACATGCATTCCTGATTGGACTGATTGTGGAGTGCTAGATAGTTGTACATATTGAATGAAGTAATGGGTGTTGCTTAACAGCACCACTAACTGTAAGAAACACACACACTTTTTTTTCAAAAAGGCACTGCTAACACTGGAAAGAGGCAGTGACAATAGTGCACATGAGTTGTCTCCTAGGCCCTGTGACATCTACAAGCAGTAAAAGCTAATGCCTCACTCTCAATTAGCTAATTTCAATGCGGTTGGGCAGGCCAGCACTGTATGCTTACATGCTTCAACCTGAACCATTCAGAAATGTGGGGCTAGCTATCTGGGCTGTGGACAGATTAAAATTTAGAAACCCAGCCAAAGCAAACAGCCCTCAACACCACCCAGAGGAAGCAAGTGACCTACTGTTGGAAAATGGCCCTCTCTGAAGGGTCACCCCAAACATTTAGCCTTCCTTCTCCCCTTTTTCGGACCTTAGTTTTGTTGGCTTTAGTATTCGTGGCACTTTACCACTGCTGACCAGTGCTAAAGTTCATGTGCTCTTTCCCCTCAACATGGTATAATTGGTTTACACCTGTTTGGCATATTTGATTTACTTGTAAGTCCCTTGTAAAGTGATATACCATATACCCAGGGCCTGTAAAATAAATGCTACTAATGGGCCTGCAGCAATGATTGTGCCAGGCCTTTCAAACCTGTCTCAAGCCTGCCACTTCGATTTGGTACTTAAAACTACTTGCCAAGTTTGAAACTCCCCTTCTATTATACATAAGTCACCACAAAGGTGGTCCCTAGGTAGCCCTAAGGGCAGGGTGCTGTGTAAACGAAAGGTAGGACATGTACTGGTATGTTTTGCATATCCTGGTAGTAACAAACAGTCTATTTAATTTTTCACTTCTGTTAGCTTCATAGGTTAGCATTGGGAATTTCTTAATAAACTTTTAAACTGTAATTCCTGTTCAGAGAACAGTAGCTTTTTCATGTTTCATATGTTTGGAATGGTAATGACAAATATTCCTTACTGGTAAAGTTGGATTTAACATTACTGTTTTAGAAATGCCACTTTTAGAAAGTGCCTGTCTCCAATACACGTCTGGGGTAGGTGACAGCTACACTTCGTGAATCCCCTCTAGACAGCCATAACACAGGAAGGCTAGGTGTGTCTTAGTACCCATCTGCATACATCTGGATTCTGATGGCCTTGCCTGGGCAGGGTGTAAGGGGTGTAAGGGAGGGGCTAATGATTCACTTGAATAGGCAGTGTCCTGTCCCCACACAAAGGACTGATTACCCCCCACATATAGCCTGGCAGAAAGGACTCTGCTGAAAGGGATACTTGTGCACTACACAGAGCTGCTCTGAAGTCACCGCCCACATCAAAGGCCCTTTCGGGTATAAGTTCTGGTTCTCTAGCCCCCTAAAATCAGACACTATTGGACTTGTAACTTAAGCTCTGCCAGAAGGGCTGCTATGCTGCATAAAGGATTCTACTGGACTGCTGATCTAGAAGGCTTGCTTTTCTGTTTGTTGTCCTGCTGCTCCCTGATTTTGCTGAAGTAGAGCTGGACTCTACCTTCCTCCAAGTGATCTCCAAGGGCTTGCTGGCTTGCCTCCTGTTTAAGAAGTCTTAGGGTCATAAAAGATTTTGTTTTCCCCTTCTACACTCCTGCTGGACTCTGCCACTCGTGAATCTTGCAGCCCAGTTCCACACAGGTCAGTGCTGCACTCTCCGACCTACAGAGGGGCCCCACAAAGGTCAGCGCTTCGCTAATGACCTGCACTGAGGATTACAAGGATCAGCGCCCCATGCCGATCAAAATTGCTGTATCTGCTTTGAACGCCGCCGCAGCACTGTGGGAAGACTTCCAGTATGGCTCTTCTGCGATGTGTTGTTGTGGTTACAAGGAGTTCCCCAGCGATGCTCGTCGACACCACATCAGCTGCCCACGTCAGCAGGAGCAGCACTGTGTTCTCTATCGCTGATGGCCCCTCCCGAAAGGACTAACGACAAGGGTCCCATTTACGAGGCCCACCGGCTCCCCATCAGCCGCCTCCATGCCTTGGACTCAGTGCTCAGCACTGTCGACATCAGTGTCCCCCGTCCGCAAAGGTATTGTGCTCAGCGGGGTGTGTGGGGTGTTTACAGCTGGCCTGAGCTCCTTCCCAGGTGGCTCAAGAATGTGCGATTACCCCGGTACCGAGTGACCAGACTTATAATTTTTCACTACAGTGCCTCTTGGAGCACTGGCTTAATCATGATACTGTGTGCAAATAACTACTTCCCGCCCCGTATCAGATGTGTATCATTTTACCCCTGTCTAGTGTGACCATCAGTAACCTGTAAAGTGTGAGTGCTTCGTGAAGCACAATATTTTCATTGACAATTTGGAAATTCATAACTTGAGTACCTATGATTGAATTTTTGTCGTTTGGTCTTGTTTTGTTCAGAATATAATACCCTATTTTTCTAAACATGTGTGGAGTCTTTTTGTGGTGTATTCATTGTGTTACTGTGTGTGTGTACGTTGCACAAATACTTTACACATTGCCTCTTTAGACAAGCCTGACTGCTCTGTGCCAAGTTACCAGAGGGTGAGCACAGGCTTTCTTTAAGTGTGTACCAGCTCACCCTGACTAGAGCACGGATTCCTGGACTTGAATCCGGCACCTGTCAGTGGAACTGACGCATCGCCTACACTGTGTGGAGAAGATCCTATATTCCTCAGGTTGCAGCCAGCCAATCACTGCATTCCTGTTGGAGCGAGGATTCGCGAAGCATTGCATAGGATTTGCGAAGGATCCACATCCCTAGATATACAAATTTGTTTTTCCTTTAATAGCTCAAAAACTACTGAACGAATTTACACCAAATAACAAAAAGGTAGCTTTCTGGACCAAGACCTACCTTTCTGCCAAAGTTGGTGTAATGCCGTTCAGCGGTTCAGACTGTAGTTGTGTCTAAATTCTCTATGAGAAGTACGATGGGGAATGCACTTTTATTGACTCCCCCCTTTTCTCGGTCCCCGCTTGACGGATCACCCCAAAACATTCCATGCACAGCTATACAGAGTAAGGTCCTTTTTTTGGAAAATTTCATGAAGATCCTTAAACTGTTGCAAAGTTAAAAGCAAGTCAAAAATAGCTTTTCCTATGGAAACTAGGTCCTAACTATAACTACCTACTGGTTATATATATATTGCCTACTAGCGGTCGCCAGTAGGTAGATAACTACCTTGATAAAGTCGTGGGACGAATTCCCATGTATGCGACGAAACACGTGTCGGCTGTCTGAACACCCAGAAATAAAAAGAAAAAGAAACAAGAACTCACCTACGTGTACTTAATCTATGCTTACGTTACGCATGTCCACTTGCAATTGTGATATAACATACGTGTGCTGAGGATTTCTGTCTTGTATCTTTCAGTTGGCTTAGGCCACTCATTTTGGGAAGGTCAGTGGTTCTCCGCACCTTGCAGCACCATTATTAAAACGAAGAGCTAAATACTTAATATTGGTGTTATTTCTCCCGAGTGGCGCCTCCTTTCCCTAAATCATACCACTGTCTATTACGTGTTTTAAATCCGTTCAGTAGTTAATAACTGGAAAACACATTTGTATATCTAGGGACGCGGATTACTCGCAAATCCAACAGTGCCTGTTCTGTGATCTGATTCACTGCTAGCACTTCAACCAGGAAGTATTGGCAGCCATCTTGGGACTCGGCTCTGCTCCCCTCCCCTAATATAAGTTGGCCAGACCCCGGAGGTTGGGGTCCGCGAGGCCGAATTCGGCCAGGGGAGGTGGATCACGCGGACCTCCTTCTCTAAATAAAAAAATATGAAAAAAGGCTGGGCCCAGCAACTCACCAGAGGCCCTGCCCCCTTTCACCACCACTCTGCAAACGCGCCTCCTGGTGCACTACCAGTTGGGGACGAGGTTCACTTGTGTCCTGAGGATCCTTGGGGGCCAACCACCCCTCTCATTACCTTCATTAAGTCCCACACAGCGAGGTAACAGAGAGATCATCAGAGGCCATACCCCCTTTCTCCAGTACTCTGCAAGCGCACCTCCTGCCTACTACTGGTTGAGGAATGAAATCCCCTTGGATGCTGAGGGTCCTTGGGGGCCAAGAATCCCAAACAGTGGGATTGCTGAGAGGTTGTCAGAGGCCACGCCCCCTTTCTCCACTACTCTGCAAACGCGCCTTGTTAGAACTGGGGGTCTCTAGTTGGCAATGGTTTGCACCTTTGTCCAAATAGGGACCCTTGCTTCTAGTCAGGATAAGGGGGATACACTCCTAAAATAACCCCTGCTCACCCCCTGGTAGCTTGGCATGAGCAGACAGGCTTATATCAGAGGCAGTGTGTAAAGCATTTGTGAACACATACAGTAATACAGTGAAAATACTACAGATGGACACCACACAGGTTGTATGTAAAAATAAGTAATCTTTATATAGACTTAACACAAGACCCAATAGCAAAAATCCACAATACTGTAATCTAAAATAGACTTAAAATGATAGAGACAGTTCACGTTATCTTCAAAAATAGGATAGTCAATCAAATAAAGCTTGTAGCAACAAATAACTCCACTTGGAGTTATCACGACGTCGTGACCGGTGGAAATCCCAAAGTACGGCGCCGACCGTGAGGTGCGCGTCGTCGGGCTCGGAGTCGAGCAGACCCACAAAGAACAGTACATGGAATTCGATGAAAACAAAGACGGTGCACGGCGTCGGGGAGGTGATGCTTCGTTGGCGCCGGCGGCGTCGGTTCCTTACGACCCCAGGGGAGGTGATGTCTCGGTTCCTTACTGCAGTGCAGGGGAGGTGAGGCGTCGGTTCCTTACTGTGTCGGGGAGGTGACGTCACGGATGGCAGCGAGGCGTCGGTTCCTTACGATGGTGCGGTGTCGATGGATTCGGGTGTCACCCACGTCGAGGATCGGCTCCGCGGTGATGAAGCCCTGGCGTCGGTGAAGTTGGGGCTGCGGTGCGAGACGGGACAGTGCGTCGTGAGCGTCACGAGCGGTGTCCTCGGCTCCAGTGCAGGCAGCAGCCTCGGTGACGGCTTCGGAGTCGATGTCGCACGGCGTCAGCAGGCGTCGGGCCTACGGTGCAAGTCGGGGCGGTGCGTCGTGCTCTTCACAAGCGGTGCCCACGGCTTCGGTGCAGGTTACGGCGTCGCTCGCCGGCGTCGGTGTTGCAATTTCCTTCTGTTAGCAGCTAAAACAGCAGTTCTAGATGCAGGCAAACAGAAGGGGTGAAGTCTTTGTGTCCCTGTGACTTCAGGCAGGAGGCAAGCTCAGTTCAAGCCCTTGGAGATTATCTTCCTCAAGATGATAAAGCACAGCAAAGTCTTTTCTCTTGTCCTTGGTAGAAAGCAACCACTGCAGGCCAACCCCAATCAGCAAAACAGCACAGGGGCAGTACTCCTCCTTCAGCTTCTCCGGTTCTTCTCCTTGGCAACAGGTTTCTTGATTTCCCAGAAGTGATCTAATTTCATGGGGTCTGGGCCCCAGTATTTATACACAGAAATCCTTTGTTCTCTGAAGGCAGAGAGGCCTTTGCCTAGTCCAAACCAGTTCTGGTCAGTCCTGGAGCACTTTGTGTACATGACTCCTTCTTTCCTTTGAGAGTGAGGGGCAGAGCCATCAGACGCCCGGCAGGAGGTGGAGCCAGCATTGTGGAAGGCAGGCACAGCCCTATTCAGACTCAGGTGCAACTCCTCCCACCCATCCTCCTTCAGGCAGACCTATTCAGCCTAGTGCTGACTCACCCTGCCTCCTGGAATCCCCCAGCCTCTGTCACTCACAAACCCAGACATACAATACACAACCTGAGCAGAGGCAGCTGGATGGTTAGGCAAGAAAATATCTACTTTCTAAAAGTGGTATTTTCAAACACAGAATGTTAAAACCAACTTCACTAACAGATGTATTTTATCATTCTGCGTTCAGGCATACTAAATTCGTTTTTCTACCATGTTCCCTGGGTCAGTTAGGATTATAAGGTGTAATAATCAAACTGCCCATTCTGGCCTATGGGGAACAGGTAGCCTTGCAATAGTGAAAAACGAAAATGGCTGTAATTCACTATTAGGACAGGCCACACACACCAGGGCATGTCCTACCTTATACTTACAATGCACCCTGCCCTTGGGCCTACCTAAGGGGTGTCTGATATGAAGATAAGGGAAGGTTTAGGGACTGGCAAGTGGGTGCACTTGCCAAGTCGACATGGCAGTCACAGACTGCACACAGGCTCTGCAATGGCAGGCCTGAGACACACTTTACAAGCTGCTTCTGTGGGTGGCACAACCAGTGCTGCAAACCCACCAGCAGCATTTGATTTACAAGCCCTGGGCACCCATGGTGCACTGTACTAGGGTCTGACAAGTAAATCAAATAACCCAATCATGGAGTCACTAATCAACACATCAATTTACAATAGGTAGAGCATATGCACTTTAGCACTGATCAGCAGTGGTAAAGTGCTCAGAGTCATAAAACCAACAAAAAAAGGTCAGAGAAAATACAGGAGGAAGGCAAAAAGTTCAGGGATGACCCTGCAAAAAGGGCCAAGTCCAACACGCCTCATGGCGCACTACTGGTTGGGGGATGAAGTCCCCTCGGATGCTGAGGGTCCTTGGGGGCCAAGAACCCCTCCTGTTACTTCCAGCAAGTTCCAAACAGTGGGATTGCTGTGAGCTGGTCAGATGCCCACCCCCTTTCTCCACTACTCTGCAAACATGTCTCCTGTGCACTACTGATTGAGGAATGAAATACCCTTGGATGCTGAGGGTCTTTGGGGGCCAAGAAGCCTTTCTGTTACCTTCAGTAAGTCCCAAACAGTGGGAATGCTGAGAGGTCGTCAGAAGCCACACCCCCTTTCTCCACCACTCTGAAAATGCACCTCGTGCCACACTACTGGTTGGGGGATGAAGTCCCCTTGGCTGCTGAGTGTCCTTGGGGACCAACAAGCCCTCCTGTTACTGCCAGTAAATCCCAGACAGGGAGATTGCTGAGAGGTCTTCAGAGGCCACGCCCCCTTTCTCCACTATTCTGCAAATGCGTCTAATGGCACACTACTGGTTAGGGGATGAAGTCCCCTTGGATGCTGAGGGTCCTTGGGGGCCAAGAACCCCTCCTGTTACCTCCAGCAAGTTCCAAACAGTGGGATTGCTGTGAGCTGGTCAGAGGCCCACCCCCTTTCTCCACCACTCTTCAATCTCACCTCCTGGCGCACTACTAGTTGGGAGATGAAGTCCCCTTGGATGCTGAGGGTCTTGGGGGCCAAGAACCCCTCCTGTTACTGTCTTGTGGTTTGTTGCCTGCCTTGTTATGTTGGCCTAGGACTAGCTGCCATGCTGCTTTTCTTTGCGCACGTTACACTGAGCCAGGGCTCCCTCGCCCTTTGCTCTTGCCAAGTTCTTTTGCGCTGTCTGCTCTTTCTGTTTTTCACCTTTTCTCTTGTTCGATTTGGGCTCAGACTGCACAACATGTACAAGGTCGCATAACAATGTATTTCGGTTCTTCCTGATATGGCCAGTCTTGCGCACCCAGACATAACATTAGGCGCAAATGACATGAAACTTTGTGTGCCTTTAATACTGGGGTTTTTACTGGCGCTTAACACACTTGGAGGAATCCTTTCCAGGGAGAAGAGCTGTGATTGTCTGCTGATGTAGTTCTGCATCTAGAGACCGAGGTATGAGGGTTCGCTAGTCAAAGCCCAGAGGTCTTCTATTTTTATAATAAACAATCTTACTGCAAGGGGAGGGTGGTAATGTTATTTATACATTTATCCACTGAGTTATGAGATGCTTTCCCCGTTTGTATTCTATGGAATTGTAACCATGCTGCTTATATTATTCATATGCATTATGCTATTAGTACTGACACGTGTACTGTACATTAGAGCACGTAAGTTGGAATAAACATTTTAACCTATCCAGTGTCTCTTCCTACGCACCTTGTGGACAAGTACGAGTGAGTGACGAAAGAGTGTTCTTGCTTCTGCGAGTCCTGAGATATAGATACCGTGTTCTGGGTTGTCCAATCATTGGTACTTGGGTGCTAATGGGATGCTAAGCTAGTTGGGTTGGGGTTTTTGGGTGCTACGGTATATGGTAGGCAAACCACTGTATTCCGGGGTCCCATTATCCTGTGCATAGCTCTGTGTATGTGCAGAAACCTTATGACATGGCGCGACCACCGTGGGGCAGCTTATCTGCGAGATGCTTGAGTAGTACTTGTGCTTGTCCACAAAACCCTCACGTACGCTTCCGGAGGCGTAAGTGACGGTGATACCTCCTATATTGAACGTTTTATAGGTTCTTTCAAGCTTGAAGTTATTAAAAAAGGTTACATAAAAAACCCATTTTGTGCTCCCTGTTAGGTTGTCGAATACAATTGTTTAGTTATGGCTGGTGTGGCGATAGCTGCACATAGCCGAGGACCACTCCGAGAACACCTAGGTGTATACGGAGTGCCCGATACTGGGGTCGAGTTGGTCTTTGTGGTTCAAGCCGATCCGGCTTATCACTTTGAAGTGTTTTACACTTGGATCACTTTTGAGGCGGTGGATGCAGGTGATAATCTGTTTCATGAATATAAACTCACCGCTATTCCTGCTGCCTATCGACCCTATACTAATCTTGAAGTGCCTCTCACGGCTTGGCAGCACCGTGTTTGGTTTAATGGCGCCCTCCCACAACCAAATACCGCAGTTCGTTTAGGCCCCTTATCCATTGAGGGGGCCACTTGGCCTGTATTGGCCGGGTATACCCCGCATCCAAATTATCTGGCATTACCGATTGCGGATCTGCGCACTATGCATACAGAACTGGTGCGAGTGCATCGAGCCTTAGTGACATACGTTACAGGTAGTCTACATGGAGCTGCTCCTGTAGTCGCTGGCCAACCAGCTATTGCAGCTGGAGTGACCATAAGTCCTGTCATGGTAAATTCTGTGATGGGCAAACGTCCACAAAATAAGGACGATTATCCTTACTGGCTTGCAGAAAAGTTCGATCAGATAGAAGCGGTGTTTCCACATACATCCCCGGTGGATAAACACCGCATCCTTACGATAAGTTTGCCAAAAGACTTAATCCCCGATTTGACATCATGTGAAAACTGGGGTAAGGTATTCGCAGCAGTTTATTCAAAATGTTTTGGTACTCCTTCCATGACGGTTCTACCCTCTGTAATTAAAAAAGTACAGGATGAGCATGGCCCTGAAGCGGCTGTGGAATTAGGGATGAGACTAGTGGGAGTGTTTGATGTAGTAGCTGAACTGATCCTTGGAAATGTCAAGGGCGATGCAATGAACTTTCAAGTAGCGAATGCTTTGGCTTTGGTCCCAGAGTTGGACAGGCCTCGCGAATTACCGAAAATTATAGCTCGGGCTTATAAAACAATTGGAAGAAATAGCCTAGGCAACAAGCCTTTTGTAAAAATGCAAACTCAATCGCAACCACAAATTACACAAACAAAAAGTACATCTGAGAAAGATGATAGACCAGTCTTCACTAAAAAGAGTTGGAGACAGAAAAAACAGGGTAAGCAACAAAAGAAGCCGGGGTCGAGAGGCGCTTCCCCAGTTTCGGTTTCTTCTGAACGTACTTATGATTTACGTGATAGGTCGATAATTAAATCACCAGAAAGGTTTCAGAGCTCTGATACGCGTTCTCCTCGTTCTTCACAGGCCCAGACTTCGTCACAGGCTGGTGGAGGAGGACGGCAAGATAGAGGAAGGGGCCGAGAGGCTCCCCAGGAGCGAGACCAACCTCGACAACAAGTCAGAGGGAAAGCAGAAGACTTTCACCTTCCTCGACCGCAATTTCAGAAGAAAAAAGTTGCCGCTGTAACAGCGAAATATGCCACAGACCGTGAGAACGAGACTCCAGAATTGGACGTGGGCAGTGACCCTCCTAGACAGCGCCGCGGAAGTTACCATAGTGCGGGAGGCGCTACGTCCTCATATGGAGGCGACAGCAACTGAAACATTCGTTACTGTAGAGACAGCTGACACGAGAGTGGCACCCCCTGACAGACTTTACAACATAGTCATACAAATTGAAGGTGACATACCGCGTGAAATAAAAGGGATTTTTTGGGAAAATCTAACCTCTTCATATGACATTTTGTTAGCAGAGGTGGATTGGCCACCCCCATTCGTTTTAGCTGCACATAAAGGAGAGGAGGTAATCCTTCCAAGCTTTTCAAGGCATGTCCCAAAAGACAAAGCTGAAGCACTTGCAGCTGAGTGGGCTGTGTACCTGGCACCGGCATTATACCGCAACCATGTGGGATGGGATGAAGAATCACCTCCCCATGCAATACCTTTGCGGTCACTACCGCAGCCACAACCCCAATATCCCATCAAACGGCAGGCAAAAGGCCCCGTCTCCGAAATTCTGACACAGTTGGAATATCAGGGAGTAATCGAACCATGCGTATCACCTATGAACAATCCCCTTTTCGTGGTTTCTAAACCCGATGGATCGTACCGCTTAGTTTTGGATTACCGGCATTTAAATTCCCATTGTCGGAACTTTGCGGTACAGAATACACACAGTTCTGCGCTTGTAGACAGTCTTGTTCGTAAAAAATACAAAACGACACTTGACCTTTCAAACGGTTTCTACACGCACAACCTAGCCCCGGAGAGTGGTCAATGGACCGCATTCACTTCCGGTGGTAAATTATTCCAGTTCCGGCGTTTACCCATGGGCTACAAAAATAGTCCGGGTATATTCGCCGCCCGTGTTGTTTCTTTGTTAAATGACATTGATCAAGACGCATGTTCGTACGTAGATGACATCTATCTGACAGACGACGAGTTATATCAGCATCTGTCCCGTGTGGACCGCATTATTCTTGAATTTGCGGAGCAGGGTTACAAATTTAACTTTGCTAAGTCACACATTGCTGAATTTACCGTTCTGTTCTTGGGCTATGAGCTCAACAACGAAGGGAAGGGCTTAGCCCCCCATTTCTTGGAAAAATGTGCACATTTGTGCCCCCCAAATACTCTGAAGAAACTTCAGTCTTTGCTGGGTTTCCTGAATTTCGGGCGTACTTACATTCCCGAATATGCCCAGCGTATCAAGCCTTTGTATGCTTTGATACAACCTACTTATTCAAGGTCTTGCTGGCTGCCTGAGCATACCTTAATTCTGCAGTCTTTGCAGACAGACCTTTTGGAGTCTAAATATCTTTTGACTCGTGATAACCACACAAACCTGGTGATTAGAATAATTCCGGGGCAGTGGGATTTACGTACTTAACCTTTAATGAAGGTGATACAGTACCCATCGCATACAAGTCGCATCTGTACACTTCCGCTGAATTGCGCTTTACATCTGTTGAAAAAGTTCTAACTGCAGTGCAAATGGCGATTCTAAAAGAACGCGCACTGGCACAGGGAAAGCGGATTCTAGTGGTGACACCCTGTCCTGCCCTAGAGGCAGTAACAAAGGCAAGTGTACCGAACTCAAAAGCAATGCATCCCCGTTGGATACAATGGGCTACATCCTTGACATCTTCGGACGTCACTTTTGTTTTTGATTCTTCTCTTCAGACTCAGGAGTTTTTGCAGTATGAATTCGTTCATCCTCCTCCTTTGTTTTTACTACCGCTTGAGGATTACAAATGTGTGATCTACACAGATGGTTCGGCGCAACCGGCCACTGGGTCCAAGCACGCTTATTCAGCTGCATGTGCTATTGTTGCGGGTTCCTTTGTAAATGGAACGTTCAAATCCTCTGTAGTGCACACTCGCACACTTGGAGATAGTACCGCACAATTGGCCGAGCTGCATGCATTGCTACTTGCGCTTGAGTTCGCTTCTCAGGATGAGACCACTCTGATTGTATGTGATTCCTTCTACTGTGTACAGTCTTACAATGACAATCTGTTTTTCTGGTCGAAAAATGACTACAAGGACGCAAAAGGGAGCACAATTAAGCATAAAATGCTTTGGGTTCGAGTGGCAGAATTGCAACAACGTCTGCCCCTCACACAGGTGGTTCACACCTTAGGCCATCAGCGGGTGGGCGCACACGCTATTGGTAACGATCTGGCAGATGAAGCTGCCCGTTCGGCAGTAGTCACGTGTTCAGTAGCAGCGGTTACCAGGTCCATGTCTAAAATTGACTCTGTTATTCTAGCAGCTATTGCTGCAACCAAGGAAGGTGATAATTACCCTACAGGTTTCCCTTCCAAGTATTCTTACAAGTTAAGTCCCGAACAGGTTCCTTATGTAACAATACCTGACGTTGGAGATCGGCTGATCCCCAACGCGGACCGCAGGAGTGCCTTGATATCAGCTGCACACGAAGGCATGGCTTCTGCTCATGCAGGTGTGTCAGCTACAGTTTCCATCTTGCAGCAGCGTTATTGGTGGCGTGGATTGTATAAAGACACCCGTGCTTTCGTGCTTTCCTGCGACGTTTGTCAACAGATTAAGCCTTCCACGGTAACACGCCCTCCACAAACCCCGCTCTGCATTGCTAACAGACCCTTTGGGTGTGTTTACTTGGATCACTGCGGTCCATTCTCATCAGACACTGCCTATAAATACATCTTAGTAGCAGTGGACTCGTGCACACGGTTCCTCTGGGTCTGGCCACAACGTAGTGCTGACGCTCGAAATGTAATCAGGGATTTGCGTGTCTTTGTGGGAATTTTCGCATGCGGCACCTTCCATTCGGACCAAGGTCCAGCGTTTGCCTCTAGGGCTTACAAGGATGCTATGGCTTCGCTTGGGGTGCGGGTGAAATTTTCGTCTCCGTATAGGCCTGAGGGCAACTCTATCGTTGAACGAATGAACCGTGACTTAAAGCAATCCTTAACAGCTAGAGTTATAGGTACTGGCAGGAACTGGCTGGCCCACTTGTATACCGTTCAACGTGCACTTAATAATCTCCCTAGAAGACCTCTGGGTGGGCGGACCCCATACGAAATGCTCTTTGGCATAAGAATGTTTGTGCCTGACCTTGAGGGTCCAGACATCGCGGCGCAATCCGCCAAGTTTGATGTAGATAATCATTCTGCTATGTTACAGGACTTACAAGAAGCCCGAGACAAACTTGCAACTACACATTTGCCTTCAGCCACAGATCCTGCGTTGCAGATTCCGGTAGCCGGCTGGCTTCCAAAGGTTGGAGAACTGGTTCGAGAGAAGGTTGAAAACAAAAAGAATTCGGCCCCTCTTTTCGTGCACCGGTTCCAGTTTTGGGCTTGAAGGGAACACGTACAGTCATTTTACCACCGCTTCCTGGTCGCAAGGAGAACAGATACATCTCAGTGGAAAATGTCAAGCTACAGCGCCTGGCCGATCCTGAATAGTGTCACACCAGCGGTCTCTTGTCCTGCCATTTATCGGACATATGTTCGTGGCCCATCTACACGAACGGTCGCTGATACTGTAATTGAGATGGTTGACTTGCCTGAAACTACAATTGATCCCCAACTCTCCACCAATATCGACGAGGACGAGTATACTTATCCTGCATCTGAATCGGTGGCACATCAACCAATAACGCCACTTGGCCCGACTCGTTATTCCTTTGATTCGGATTCCACCTCTTCAAAAGTCCCATCCAAGTTCAGTATTTTTGTATCCTGGTTTAGAGACAATTTTTTGATTCCACCCTGGACATACATCTGGTTGGTACTTTTCTTGATTTTTTTGTTCATGTCCATTGGCTTTGTCACAGTGTTTTTTCTACTAATCAATGGTCACTATTTACCTGAACGCTCTGCTGTAGACTATGTTTCTGGAACTTTGGCTCCTCATTCCTCGTCTCACATCATGAAGCGTGACCACACATTTGTGAACATTTCAGCTTTTCCAGTTGCTGATGGCATCGTATGGGATGCAGTGAACTATCAAATCCATGGTCCAACGGAAATTATTAATGTACCTAATGTCCTTCGTGTTTCAATGGGTGATGTAGTACAAAATAATATTCATTCTGATGATTGGGATGTGCATGCCGTTGAAGCATTGTTTGCCGATTTAAAATATTATGCATCTTTTAATGCTGAAGATTTATATATGAATTCTGCGAATTATGCCGATTTGTATTGTTACCAACATTGGGGTAATCATTTTCTCCATAAGCCAAGTGCCCTGCGTAGTTCTGTTAACTACACCCAATGGGAACATTGTCCAAACCCCTTGCCAGGTAGCTCACAAACTCTTCGAAATAAGTTTACCTATTTTACTGATTTTAATCGGTCAAACCCTGCATCCTATTATTTTAGACTTAATACCACATCAACTCAGAAAATTATGTTAACACACACCAAATTGCTTTATTCGGGTTCCTTTTTAAGTGCCCTAGCAGTGGGTGGTTATGAGTACTGGGAGGATACAATAGATTTGAAATCTATTTGGGGCTCCAAGCCATGGCAGGTACAGGGAACCGAGGCGTTGCATCGTGCTTGCCTCATCCCTACCCAAATTATGTTCCTAAATGCTTCCATCTATCAAACTACGTGTTGGGGCTTAGCTACCACTAAACAATTGAACTCGCCCTCAATTCCATCCCTGTCGAGTTTTCCCAATGATAGCTCACGTTTTAACCTGTCCCTGACGACCCTACAGGCTCTATTACAGAATAATTCATTTAATGTTTCCGAACTGGATCCGTCACCCTGGTTGGTATGGCCTATATCATCTAATGCATGTCAAATGCGTTTTCACGACTCAGGTACTAGATACACACAGGATAGGCCTGATCCGAGATTTACTGCTTCTCTGTACTGTCACTACATATTCTGTTGGTAAACTATGCAAACAATGGCTGCAACATTCGTCCCTTGATTCTGTTAAACAACATTTGTCCCTCCTTTCAGGCAATATTGATCTGTCCGACTTTGTTTTGGGACCTCGTGGTCCCCGACCTAAAAGATTCATTTATGAGACATATAATGAACTCTGGAAGCTATCACAAATGGAAGCTGCTTCCCGTCTTCGGGAAATAGATCAAGCAAATTTGGAAAAGGTGCTTGCTGTTGTTGACAATAGTATTAATACCCTGTCTTCTCGCATTTATACTTTAGAGAATATTGTGTCCTCTGTTGTTGATATTGTACAAGATGATGTTTCTGTGTTATATCATGGTCAGAATCAATTGCGTTCGGTTATGCAGTTTGCATGGACTTTGCAAACGCTCAAGTTAGGTGAAGTTCCTTGGCATTTTTTGAACACCTCTGCCTTGTTTCTACCTTTTAACTTCACTGACAAACAGCAATTTATGTCCATGAAAGATGCAACTTACACTCTATTACATATCGAAAGGATGGATCCTTTGCCGTTCTCTGTTGCAGAACTCGATTCTGCTGTGTGGCTAGTTCATGGGGTTATCGCTTTACCTTTTTCCTTGTTTGAATTTGACTCGTGCATGAAACATTATCCTGTGGGCCGTTACCGGCCCTTGGGCAGTGCTTTCCTGCATGAACTCTGGTCCTTGCCTTTCATGTATAAATGCCTTCGGGACGGCAAGGAAGTCTTTCTCACGGGGGAGTACTGCGACTCGACTATGGGTCATTCGCTTATTTGTAAACACATTAAATTGCATGGCTCATGTAGCGTTTCCGCTCCTAATCTTGCTTGTGTGCTGAAAGGTATTCCTGCTCCTGTTATTTCTCCTACTTTCACTCTCCTTTCCAATGGTAGTTATTTACTTTTAAATAACGAAAACTGTTGTGGCCTGCAGGCTGGCATTCCTTACATTGTAACAGTTTCGCACAGGGTTGTCTGCTGCAAAAATGTGCTTTTTCCTCCCCCTCATGGCAAGGTTGATATCTCTATTTGGCCTTCCATCCCTACCATGGAGGCAGATTTCAATAGACTGAGCAGAATGAAGGCACTATTATTGAACGAGGAAGTTATGCTCACGTCCGCCCGGGAGACATTCATTCTCCAGGTGGCGAGTACCCACAGTGAAATACAGGCCCTTTTGAACACTAATCTCCCCCAACATTTTGGGGAGTTAATTCATCGTATTTTTAACGCATCTAACACAGAAGGTCTGGTACACTTTTTTAAAGTCGTGGGGTCTGGTTTGGTGTCCTCCTTCCAAACTATTTTTGGTGTCATCCCGGCGTTTATTCATTCTATTTTTTCCAGCGTCTTTGGCGGTTTCCCGTTGATCATCGCCTTGGCGGCTGGTGTCCTGTTATTAATTTGTTTTATGCGCAATGGCTGCTCCCCGATGGGACCTGCTCGATCCAGAACGCCTCCAGCTGCTTCGTGAGCGCCTTTTGGCTGGTTTTGGTGTCTTGCCATTGGCGACACTGAGTGTGTCATATACTCTTTCCTTTCGCTTTGCGTATTTCACTTGCGTGCAACCTGTAATGACTTGCATCCGCTGTCCTTTCACCTGGACCTTGGATTATTGCCTCTCCAATTCGTCATTGTCTGTTCCGGATTTTGTTCAGTTGATGGGTCCCTTAGAGGCCCATGAGCAGGACTGTTCCGTTGCCGGTTGTATGGCGCGTGCGGCTGCACTGGGGATTTTGGCGCAATGGGATATCTGGGCGGCTGCCCAGGATCTCCTACAACAAAGCTGTTTCGTTTATCACGCAAGTTGTCCCGCATTGCTTTTGGATGCTCCCTCTGCTGAGGAGCATTCCTGCTCTTTTGATCTCATGGATTGGATGGCATCTATGTTTTTTGACGATTCCAATGATGCCCTTTTGGAGGGTATGGCTTTTTTCTGCACTTACACTTTCATGGATTGACTTGTTTTTCGCTGTTTGGGCGCTCCCTGTGCTCTACTGGAAATTTTTTTGTTTGCCCTCTGTCTTGGCCGCCGGACTGACCAGGGGAGGGTGTCTTGTGGTTTGTTGCCTGCCTTGTTATGTTGGCCTAGGACTAGCTGCCATGCTGCTTTTCTTTGCGCACGTTACACTGAGCCAGGGCTCCCTCGCCCTTTGCTCTTGCCAAGTTCTTTTGCGCTGTCTGCTCTTTCTGTCTTTCACCTTTTCTCTTGTTCGATTTGGGCTCAGACTGCACAACATGTACATGGTCGCATAACAATGTATTTCGGTTCTTCCTGATATGGCCAGTCTCGCGCACCCAGACATAACATTAGGCGCAAATGACATGAAACTTTGTGTGCCTTTAATACTGGGGTTTTTACTGGCGCTTAACACACTTGGAGGAATCCTTTCCAGGGAGAAGAGCTGTGATTGTCTGCTGATGTAGTTCTGCATCTAGAGACCGAGGCATGAGGGTTCGCTAGTCAAAGCCCAGAGGTCTTCTATTTTTATAATAAACAATCTTACTGCAAGGGGAGGGTGGTAATGTTATTTATACATTTATCCACTGAGTTATGAGATGCTTTCCCCGTTTGTATTCTATGGAATTGTAACCATGCTGCTTATATTATTCATATGCATTATGCTATTAGTACTGACACGTGTACTGTACATTAGAGCACGTAAGTTGGAATAAACATTTTAACCTATCCAGTGTCTCTTCCTACGCACCTTGTGGACAAGTACGAGTGAGTGACGAAAGAGTGTTCTTGCTTCTGCGAGTCCTGAGATATAGATACCGTGTTCTGGGTTGTCCAATCATTGGTACTTGGGTGCTAATGGGATGCTAAGCTAGTTGGGTTGGGGTTTTTGGGTGCTACGGTATATGGTAGGCAAACCACTGTATTCCGGGGTCCCATTATCCTGTGCATAGCTCTGTGTATGTGCAGAAACCTTATGACATTACCTCTAGTAAGTCCCACACAGAGCGATTGCTGAGAGCTAGTTGGAGGCCCACCCCTTTTCTCCACCACTCTGTAAATGCACCTCCTGGCGCACTACTGGTTGGGGGATGACGTCATCTTGGATGCTGGGGCTTAGGGGCCAAAAAGCCCTCCTGTTACGTTCAGTAAGTCGAACACAGCAGGATTCTTGAGAGCTGGTTGAAGGCCCCACCCCCTTTCTCCAGCACTCTGCAAACGTGACTACTAGCTAAAAAACCATTGAAATTCGCATAAAAAAACAAAGGTTACAGGGACGTTATAGTTAGGAAATAGAATTTTTAAAAACCTTCAAAATTCACTGAAAAAAACCAAGGGTTAGAGGTACATTATAGTTAGGAAATAGAATTTAAAAAACCTTAGAAATTCACTGAAAAAAACAAAGGTTACAGGGACGTTATAGTTAGGCTGACATTTCACTTGTACAAAATCAGAGAAATTCAGCAGCTATAGTTAGCTGAGCTAACTATAACTTACGCCCGCAATGCACTGCTTATGCCCTCATATATTTCATCACTCATGACATGGTCAGTGACATCACTCATGACATCACCGATGACATCTCAAATGACATCACTGATGACATCATCCAGTGATTGTAACTATTTTCTAAAAGAAAGTGGGTGTCAAACACATATACTAAGGTAAGTAGCTGGGGAGTGTCTGTATGGGTGACTAAGTGGGTGTGTAAGTGGTGTATAGAAGAATAATTGGGTATGTGACAGATTGCATACATAAATGAGTGGGATTTTAAGTTTGTGTATTGGTGAGTGAGAGGGTGAGTCTCTGGGTGTATTAGTAATGAGTGGCTATGTGACTATCTCTATGGGTGAGTGAGTGGGTGTGTAGGTGACTGTAAGGGTGAATGAGTGGCTGTATGGCCGAGTGTGCAGGTGTGTCAATAGCTGTAAATGATTAATGAGATGGCGCATGATTGACTGTATGAGTGACTGATCAAGTATATAAGTATATGTATGGGTGACTGAGAGGGTAAATGAGTTTGTGCATTGGTGCATGAATGGGCGTGCAAGTGGGTATATGGGTAGGTAAGTTGGTGTGTGAGTGGCTGTATGGGTGAGTGAATGGGTGTGTGAGTGGCTATATGGGTAAGTGAGTGTGAGAGAGGTTGTATGGGAAAGTATGTGCTTGTGTCAGTCACTGTATTGGTGAGAAAGTACTTATGTTACTATATGCATGAGTAAATTAATGGGTGTGTATATACTTCTTGGGAGCTTGTTCCCAGCATTCCTTAACCAAACTGAATGGTCCTTTCACAGGGTGCCTGTACAGAAGTTCAAAAGTTCTGTGGTACCTCCTGTAGGTGAACAAAAGACATGGCAGGAGGACGTCCCACATCCTCCCCTGTAGGTACCAGGACGTCCCCCTCAGGGTAGGCCCTAAACAGCCTATAGGGCAGGGTGCAGTGTATTTAAAAAGTTAGGCATGTACTTTTACCTTATGCATGTCCTGGTAGTGAAAAATTCTTAAACTCATTTTTCACTACTGCACGGCCAGCCTCTCTCATAGGATAACATTGGGTTAGCATATTACATTGAATAAGTGATAACTTTCAATTGGGAGTGATGCAGCGGATACAATGAAAACTATTTCCTCCTAGGTCACTTATCGGTCATCCAGGGGCGACTTATATTTTCTCAAATCCACATGACGATGGGGCCCATAACATCGCCTAACAAACACACACACACACACACCTGGATTTCCTCTACACCTTTACGAAAATCTATACTCCTAGGAGAAAAGGAAAAACTAAATGAAAATCATCATGATGTACCGCTGGAAGGAGCCGGGATACCTTATTACCTTAAGCTATCGCTTTCTTAGTTATTTCTTAAGATATTCCTGCTCATTGTTTTGTCGATGGATCATCTAGTAAAAAATCAGTTCATAGTGATTAAGACCAGCTAAATCACAATAACCAATTACCAATTTCACAATCATTTAGTAAATAACCACTGAGTCGTTTGATTTAAGAATCTCAAATTTTATATAATTTTAAAGGCATGGGAAAGAATTTAGACTTTTTACTCAATTATTCATTCATTATTAATTCAAATATTTATTAAGCAAAATCAATTTTATTGCAGAAAGGAAATTTTGTCATGAAGAAAAAACCCTAATTACCTGCCTATCTTCCTAATTTAGCCTAATGATTTCTAACCTAAGTTTAAGATTTAAAAATAACCTGATTCTCATCCTCAACTGGAAAAATAAGACAGCAACAGAAACTTCAGCTCGTCAGCATCAGCTACCGCAACCCGTCTCATCTAACAGTCTTTCAGCATCTCCCGCTCAGTAAAATGGATCGATCTGGAACACCAAGCACTGGAAGCCACCAACTCCAACACCAACTAACTCTCCCACTAAGAGTAGGCCTTCTTATACCCTAATTCTAACTTTGCTAACTAAATTGTTGCAACATTAATAACGCGCTTTTCTTTCATTGGTCCACTCATTTCATTTATTCATTTTTAATCAAGTTCTCCCGGATCCAGCTTGTTCTTTTGGAATGCATATGTTCATTTCCTTTCTCACAGTTCAAGACATGTTTCCATCCGCTTCGATCAGTACATTTGTAACTTCTTTCGATACATTCGAGAACTCTGCAGGCATTGTCCTTTCTCTTAAAACTGTTTCCCACGATTCTCTGCTGATCACCACGGCACACTATCAGTTCAATTAGGTCACATCAGCCTTGACCATTCTTGCATCCTAGCCTCTCAGCACCATCACGTGGTCAGTCTTTCTCCAACTTTTTCTCCCTTGTCATGCGTTTTCTCAGCGCATGCGTACTCTAATAAACGGCAGCCATTTTAAATCGCCACTCGATTAGACTTAGAAGCACTATTTTGAAATAAACAAAACATAATTAAAATAGAGAAACATAGCCTTTTCGTTTCCCTCCCGTCATCTACGTACCCCAATTAGTTATTACCTAGCAGAAAGCAACATTTAAGCTGTTCCTTACTTACCATCACTATTGTTTTGCAACGTCACGTTTATATTCTATGAATCACAAATCATGCATTTATTATTTATTTAGTACGCAATTATTTTATGTTATAATTAGACACACCGACATTTGTAAATAGATTATTCAGCCCATTTACTTGCGTGTTACCCTTCCCTCACGTACATTGTTGATTAATACATTTAAACGAACATTTTTATTAATTATTAATAAAATTTGTTAGGGGTTAAATTTTTTTTATTTACTGTGCTCCATCAGGAGCAGGTAGGAATGTCAAGTTTGGTGTCAAAAGAATTGCAATTTAAAGCACTGACTTTAAGTCACGTCTGAAAATGACACCTTTAGAAGGTTAGTATTTTCTCATCTCAACCATTTGGTGCCTGCAGACTGTATCCTGGGTCACAGGACTATGTGTAGCTGGCAGTTGGTCTTTGTGCCCATAGAGTGAGACAAAGGAAGGGGAAATAGATGTTGGCAGGCTGGGCCATCTCTGACTTGATGAGTGGGGGGAGCTGTTGCCACACTTATACATCACAAAGGCTCTGACTGGGCACACTCACAAAGAGTTTGATTCTAGTCTTTTGTGATTCCAGACAAGCTGGGGTCAGGGCAGTTAGGCAGGAAATTCCAAGCACCTCTGGGAGTGGAAACCTCCAGAATCTGCTCCTAATTCAAAGTTGCCATTGTGTATAAATATTGGACCCTCAGACACCACTGGACCTCTGGAAGACTCAGATGGACTGCTGTGCTGATCTGCAAGAAGGACTGCTACTCTACTGCCCTGCTGCCTGAGTAAAAAGGAATGGTCCTGTATCTTGAACTCAGGACTACTAGATTGACTCCAGGGGCTAGTTGGCTTGCATTCTGATCAGAGTCTCAGGGACAGAAAAGGCGGCACCACCTTGAACCCAGCACCTGGACTCTGTCTGCTGTGAGTCCTACCCCCCAAGTGGTGCCACCCCAGGCCTTGACCCTTGGAAGTAGGCCTGAAGGTGTTATGCCAGCTCAGCAGTGGTCTTGTGGGCAGAACCGATGTAGCACAATGCTTCTCCTCGCAGGTCTGCTTTGGAGCCACCGCAGCACAGCACATCCCTGATACCGAACTGTGAATCGTAGCCTGCAGCCACCTCAGAACCGCTGCTGCGTGATACATCCTCGATGCAGGCCTTCTCATCACAAGCCCCTCGTTGACAGCATCCTCACCGATGACGCAGCACTTCGCACTGCATCCCCACAGCTTCTTTGTAACTGCTGCTGCACTACGCATCCTCAACACTGGACTACACATTGCAAGCCACTCAACAATAGCATCCTCGATGATGACGCAGGTCTCTGTATCGCCGCAATTCAGCTTCCTCAGAACTGCCGCTGTACGGAGCATCCTCAATGTGGGATCTCGATACGCTCTGCAAACTAGGTTTTCAGCTACTCTGCCCAGCGGGCCTAACTTGGTCCCACACTTCATCGCCGTCGGCCAGTGAACCAGATAACCACCACAGTGGGCGCTTTGTTTCTAGGCACTATTTTCACGTAAAACTTTAAAATTGCATATCTAGCGTTCTGCTGATTGGATTTTTGTCGTTTTGGTCTCAAATAAGTTATTAAATTTACTTGATTTTTTTAAACTGGCGTGGGATTTTTCTTGTGTGGTGTTTTCCCTTTATTACTGTTTGAAGTACTGCATAAACACATACCCTCGAAGTTAAACCTGACTGCTTTGTGCAAAGCAACCAGAGTGTTAAGCATAGGGTAATTGGGCTATGCTTGTATTTCACCCTGACAGAAATTTTGGTTGTTGCTTGAAAAGGGTTTCACCCTCCTCAACCAATAAACTAATCTCCTACACTGGGTACAACTGAATCTGGGCAGGCAATCTTAAAATCTTTATACCTATCCTTGATCTCACCTTCATAAAAGTAGAAAGTCCATTTTGAACAGACAAGGCATTGACGAAAAACAGATAGTTAAAAAGTAAGTGGCCAATTCTGCTCGCTGCAGTGGAGTGCTGATATTCAGACCTTTACTGTGCATTTTTTCCTTCTGTATATTTTGCAGCTTCGCCTAACTGGAACTAATACCTGTATATTTGCCTACAGCCTGAAGATTTGGATCCATTTCATGATGGCCTGGATGACCAACGGTATCCTGGTGATGTCCCAAGCCCCAAACTCAAATACCCTCCATGCAAAGAAAGCAAAAAGGATTTAATAAAGTAAGCACAAAATATAGTTACAATTTGGAGTTCCTTTTTGATATTTACCCTTTTCTTTCTGAATCATGAACACTGCACATGGGTGCAGAATGGAGTTGTGCACACGCTTTTAAGAACATACACTTAATTATGGGCATAAGCTGCAGGGGGAGTAGCAACCACCACTTCTTGTTTGAAAGTAGTCAAGTCTGCAGATCACACACTATCTCATAGGGCTATAGCATAAATGGATGCAGTGGTGCAGAGTTTGACTTTTTAAGATATTGTGCTGTCTAAAGCACATATACATCACAGAAATTTTCTGAATTAGTGCATAAGCTGCAGATAAATAAGCTCAAAAACAGGGTGAGTCAACTACTCCTTGTTTCTGAGTTGTGCTGGCTGCAGATCAAACAATAACTGAGAAACTTTCTGAGTTAAGTATATACACTTCAGACTGTACACTTTTTCTTAAAAACAGGTAGCCTGATCAGTGCACATATTTGTTATCAATGCCGGCACCTTCATCCTCCTCGGAGACCTTATCTTTTACATTGAAACCACATTGACCCAAACTCTGTGGCCGTTTTAGAAAACCTTGGCCTCACCCAGCATGCTACTGAACCCACCTTCACTGCCGTACACCTACTGAACCTGATTTTCTCTTCAATCAGTAGCATCACAGTCAACAAGCCAGCAACTATGACATAGACAAACCATGCCCTCGTCAGTTTCAGAACACCCACCTCAACTTCACAAACATACCAGCATTGGAACCCCCGTCACAGCTGGAAAAGCATCTCAGAAGAGAAGTGGGCTTTCGCCCTCTACAAGCACTGGCCCGAGCACACCAGCGACTTGCTGAAAGCCATCAAAAACCCCAACAACTGGGAAAAAGAGCCCAATCACAAGCTAGCTGGTGCACATAAAAACTCAGGCTGATGAAACACCACTGCAAGCAACTAGAGCACAAATGGAGAAAAAGTCAAGGCACCAGTGATAAATACATCTTCAAATTAGCCCTAACACGCTGCCACCAGCAGATACGCACAGCCCTTCCAGATTGCATCAATGGCAGCATTAATAGCAGCAAGGAAATCTTTGCCACCATCAAAGATTTCACGTGCCAACGCCAGCAACATCAACCCGTCACAAGACCTTTGCAGCAAGCTCTTGGAATTCTTCTATAACAAAATCACCTCCATATAGAACAACTTCGACCCTCAACCAAACCCTGTCTCCGTTGTAACTCAACTTCATCACTACCGATGAATAAACCCTGACCTTGTGGTCTGCCTTTCCCACTTTTGGAATCGCTGCTACCATGAAGACCACCCACGCTCCCACACCCCTTCACCAAAGGACTCCTACCGATCAGCAAAGCACTAACACCCATCCTCATTGCCTCCATCAACACAACCACATTCCGGGACAGCTGGAAACATGCCAGCGCCCTCATTCTCATCACCTCCATCGACTCAACCACATTCCCGGAGACCTGGAAACATACCACAGTCATGTCCCTGCTCAAGAACCCATCCACTGACCCAGCCACACTTTCGAACAACAGACCCATCACACTCCTACCATAGCCGGTCTTTGAGAAACTTATCAACCAATGCCTCACTGACCACCTCTGCAACCACCAACTGTTCAACATCAGACAGTCCAAATTCAGGCCCAACCACAGTACATAAACAGCACTCATTTCCGCCACAGATGACATACGCATGACCCTTGACAGAGCAGACACAGCAGCCCTCATTCTCCTGGACCTCTCTTCAGCATTTGGCATGGTCTCTCATCTTACCCTCATCATGCACCTGCATGAGATTGGCATCCAAGGACCTATTCTACAGTGGATCTGCTCCTTCTTAATGGTTAGAACATAAGCTGTAAGCCAGGCACCCGCAAACTCATTTGTGAAGTGCCTCAAGGTTCCTCGTGTAGCCTCCCCCTCTTCCATGTATACATGATCACTCCAGCCAACATCATCCACGCACACATCAACATCCTCTCCTAAGTACACAATATGCAACTCATACTCTCCCTCTCTCACAAGACCCCCAGCACAAGAAACAAATTCCCCGCCTGCATGTCCAAAGTCACTAACTGGATAAAAGCCAACTGTCTGAAGCTCAACACTGACAAGACAGAAGTATTGATCTTCAGCAAGAACACCTCACCATGTGACTCCAACTGGTGACCTGCCAAATTTGGACCCACACCTACATCCAGAACCCATAGCAGGAACTTCAGAAGAATCATCGACAGCAAACTGGACATGACCACACAAGTCGCTGCATCCTGCTTCCACACCCTGAAGACGCGGAAGAACATATTCAAATGGCTACCAAGCAGCACTTGGACTACAGGAAATTTGACTATTGGAACTACTTCTACTCTGGGATCAGCACACAACTCACTAGAAGACTACAAACCACCCAGAACTCAGCAACCAGGCTCATCCTCACTCTCCCACATGGACCTCATATCACACCACACCTCATGAAAACTACACTGGCTCCTTATATATAAATGTGCTCAATTCAAACTCTTCACACCCACATTTAAGGCACTACACAACTCAGGCCCCAACCACCTGAACAGCCGCATCTCCTTCAACCAACCAACCAGACACCTCTGCTCCGCAGGACTCCTACTTGCACACATTCCACCCATACACAGAACCAGATCAGGAGGACAGGTGTTCTCTTACTTTGCTCCTAAATCATGTAACAACCTCCCACTCCACATCAGAGCCTCCTCCTCTCTCATCTAATACCGCAAGAAGCAGAAGACCTGGCATGTCAATTAACCAACCTACCATTAGCGGGTGATAGTGCTCTTTACAAATACATATAACATAACAGGCCTGTGGAGGTTCAAAGCCCGATCATGAACCAGCACAGAGGTCAAGAATAGAGCCATGCAGTTTTTGGAAATGTGAAGAGAAAATCTCTGTTGCGTTGATTGCATCTCATGCACTAATATATAGAATTACAGAGTTAAGTGTGTGCTCAGTAGCCTTAAGGATTTCACAGCTCGTTCTTCACCTGTGAGCAGTATTCACGATACACTGAAGTTATCTGTTTCTTCAAAGAAGAGTTAAGACACTACGGTACCCAATAGTATTGTTTATATTTTGCATGTCAAGTGAAAACTTAACAATGTTTGGTAACAGATAGCGCCCTTTATATTTTGTACGTCAAGTAATAATGCGATGTGTTATTGTTGCATATTATGTTCTATGCTCACCAGTGCCTGCATCTTTTCAATTTCACTTTCTAAGCACAGTTAGACTTTGATGACATTTGAATGCACTTGAAAACATTTCAGCCAAAATGCAAACAATCCAATTATTTCGGAAAAAAAAATGTTGCTGCCTTGCTAATCAGGGTCCGACTGTTCTATAGGGAAAGCTGCCAGTGTCAGAAGGGCTGGTCTGAAAATGCAGTGTGTGGGCCAGTTTTTGGACAGTTTGTGGGCTTGTTTCATAGTCTGGTGCATAGGTTTTACTGTTGATTTCCCTGATAATACCTCAAGCATTGCCTACAGCAAGCTCAAATGCATGCAGTGTACGATACCGTGCAAAACACTGCATGCAGCATTTCTCTACAAATTCAAAACTGGTCCAGTTTGCAAATGTTACACTTTTTCAGCTCTCTGATTTGCTAATGGGGCCCACTTTTATTCGGGTGCCTGGGCCAATGGTATGTCCTAGTCTGACTCTGTTGCCAAATGTTACTTGTGTTTGTTTGGGGGACCAACATCAGGCCATGATATTATTGAAAAGACTTCACTGGTAATTACACCTCACATTACAGTGTCTTAATTTGTTACTGGTGGATAAACATGACGATTTGCATTCAATCATTAAGTACTACAATAAATGTGTGGTCTGGAAGTCACCTCAAACTTAAAGTTAAACTTCAAGCAGTTTCTGACAGCGGTCAAAACGCTAAATTAAACCTGCAGGTTGTGCACCAAACTTGCTCGTGGGCCCTGATTAGAAGTGGGCCGTCAACTTCTGATCTCTGTGGGAACCCCTGTTTGCTTAGGAACAGGGCCGGACTGGCAATTTTGACGGACCAGCCCCCCTGCTGCTTTTGTTACTGGGGACCGATATAGCAGCACCGCTGGAAAACCAGCCTCCAGTAACAACAAGCATTTGCAATGCAATAGGTCTCACATTTACGAGAGTTTGAGCTAGTGGCATTGTAAATGACAATGCCTTCTATTTATGTGTTGTTTTTAAAACAGATAAATAAAAGGCATTGTCATTTACAATGCCAATAGTTTAAACTCTAGCAAATGCGAGACCTATTGCATTGCAAATGCCAGCGCCCGTGCTATAATTTTTTGTAAATAGCAGGCAGGACAAAGCTATTTGAGAAAATAGGTCTCGGAGGCTGTAATTAAAGCCTACCGAGTAACAACACACGTAAAAGGGGGTGTCGCCATGGGAGGTTGCAAAATGAGACAAGGTGGTACTAAGCCTTTTGATCAATGAACAACCACAGTTTACAATGGACAATGACACAAGCCAATGAAAAATATGGGCGGAGAGTGGGCGGAGCTTCAAGTCCCTACCTGAATACAGCATGCCTCGCAGAGCAGCGCATGCGCTGCCCAGGCTCGACCTAAAAACGGCCCCCACCCTTCCCGCCTCCCGGGAAAAACGCCTGATGCCTGCTACGGCCAGTCCGGCCCTGCTTAGGGATCGTAATCGCAAAATGTGCAGTAATAACCTCACCCACCACAATTGTCCTCAAGTAGATCCTGGGAAGACAAATCTACCACAATCTAACAAAAAAAAACCTGCATGGTGGATTCTGAAGTATTCCGAGTTTGATGCTGATGGCACCAATCTGAATGGTGTAACACATTTGTAAGAGATGTTTACCACACCTGGTAAATGAGGCTCCCCAGTTTATCAGTGTTTCGTGGGAGCAGCAAAAAATCACCCCATTGTGGTCCATTGTACTAGGGGCATCAAAGAGGGATTAGGGTAAATACGGCAAACAAATACAATGGGAAGATACAGCCGGACAGCAGTTACCTCACATAGTGCACCAGTGTACATGTACTTCAAGTGTTCTGAAAATGACTTTGCAGTTCTTCTGGGTAGCTAGCAAACTCCAGATAGCCTGGCAAAACCTAGAATCATAGAGAATAACGTGTAGTTGGGACGGGTGCAATGCCAAAGCCTCCATATGCACCAGTCATGACTTTACATAAATATGGACCAGACTTTCTACTCAAACAAGGAGCAGGATTTTTTTCAAGAAAAGGTAACACCTAGGGGAAAAATGATAAGCTCATCATATTGTCTAATCCATGCAAAGAAAACTAGCAAGGGATAAAGAGGCCATCTGGCAACAAGGACTCTATTGAGGAAGGAATTATTAAAACCTTGCAAACTTCCTTGACCACTGTCCCTCATCACACAAATCATCCCAGTAATTAAATGGCACGTTCACTGGCAGCCACTGACTCTCTTAAATGCCATAGTGCATAGTTTCATAAAAGCGCCATGATTTGCCATCGCTTCACTCTCTGGTATAATCACTATGAAGGCCAATTGTACAGTGCACACTCCTTTGGTTTCTTCTCTAGGCTCCCGTCCCTTAGTTGCCAACTGTCCCTTTTAGCATGGACAGGCCCAGCAAGTTTGAGACTGTCCCAGGTAATATTGTTACAGAAACAGTTCATCTTTCTTACACACAGGTACGCAAACAAGAACTTTCTATCTGCAGCAGCCCTGTGCTGCAAAATGTCCCAGGAATTTTGTTCCAGATGTTGGTAACTATGCCCTCCTCTCAGTGTGACTGGTGGTGATGAGCTTTGCTGTTCCTGCAGATAAGCGAGCCATTAGTAAGGAATGCATCCATCCAAAGATTTATGAGTAGGGGTTTTACGTTTTCATCAATGATTTGAAGTGACATTTTAATGTCGGGATCTAGAGAAGTCGGGACAGGGCATGGTAACAGGCAGGTGTTTGCCGACTGCAGGGCAAGGGATTTCTAAGGAAGGGGGCAAACATATACAAGTATTTATATAAAGGCTGGGAAGGAAGGAAAGACAGAAACTGAGGACTGGAGTAAGAAACTGAACGTCTGTAAAGGGAAACCATAACTTAACACAAGTACTACAACATAAGGCCACAAGGGAAATGATAGCGACAGTATCAAAAATTATAGCTTGTAAGCTCCTTGGATAGAGATCTGTCTGTGAGCTGAAAGTAACTTATAAGAAAGCAAGGCGCAGATTCATCTCACAGAGTTTGTGAGGTACCAAGCAGTTCCTAGGGAGAAATAGCACTGGGTGGACCTCTGTACAAGAGGTACACGGTTTCAGAAACACACAGGTACCCTTGGAAACAATGAGAATCAAGATTATTTTATAAACACAAAACAGGACAACAGGGGACAGAACAAGGAACGCCACAACAGAAACTGGGCTCATGGAAAAGCAGGACTGGAATCAAGGTTAGGAGCAGGACTGCAATACACAGAACTATGAATACTGAAAACAAGACTAGGAACACTCTGCACTCTAACTAGGCAGACAGAAAAATGCAGACAAACAGGGGCTCAGAACAAAAGGCAAGCTGTCTGCAAACATCAGGACAGTTCAGGACTGGTGCACACAAGATTAGGAGTAAGGCAATCACAGGAACAAAGAAGCAGGATAAACAAGAGAAAGGTAACAAACACACATAACTAGTCAGAACAGGAAAATGGAATCAAAATACAAAAGAAACGGAAATCAAAGACGAAATTCAGCAGCAGGATCACAACAGAGCACAAGGAGTCTCAGGAGCAATGCAAAAAGAACAATTTTCAGACGTGGGTCCCTTGCTCACTTTGCCACTGGATTCAAGCTAGTCTGGCTGATGAGGGCTGTTAGCCCGAAACCGGTCCCAGGATGCTTGTTTCCGGTCCAGGGAAGACATGGCTTGGCAGTTCGGGCTGGACTGTTCCCATGAGGCACAGGGTCAAGACTGATTTGCATATTGCTGTGTCTGAACTGGGGTGGCAAAGTGAGCTAAAGAACGATGATGGATTCAACCCAGATCTGTGACTGGGGGTGAGTGTCTGAAAAGTTTCAGTGCTCCGTCCATCATCTCCTTGTGTTTGTCTCAGGAGCAATGTCAGTTGTGAGCTACTGCACACTGAGCTCTCATGGCTGATAAAGGTGAAAGTTCAGGGAAGGAGCACAGGTACCAAGAGAGAGCCAGGTGCAAGGAATAAAACTGGTGCTAGAAAACAGGAAACGCCCAAAGAAAGGAAGGCCTAACTGTGATGTGGATAGAGAAAGACTAGCAACACCAAGAGGTACAATACAGCAAGCAGGAAAGCCAGAAACAGACTACAGATTGGAGCAAAAGAGTTAAAAATCCAGAAGACAGGTAAAAAAGGCTCAGAAAGGCTGGGGGAATTCAGGAATCAAGAGAGGGAATAGAGCACCACCACCAGGGCATAAGTGGGCGTAAGTGTGGCATGATTTGGTTACAGAAAGGTCTACAAGGAACATGATGGCTCGGAAGCCCTGATTGGGATGTGATGTGGACCTGGGAATGCAGTGTGTTGTAAGAAGTTCTGTCACTTTCTGGTGTACCATCTGACACCACAGGGCCCTCGCGAGCGCCACCTGAGGGCAGAATTGCAAAAACCTGACAGTGGAAGTGCAAAAATATGACCCAGTCAAATAACACTGTAAAGTGTCTATTGTAGTTAAAATAAATGTGATCCAATAACACTTTTTTTTGTACCAACTGTAGTAAAAAACACATTTTCCAACATTTATTGCTAAAGTGAAAATCCCCAAACAGTTTTTAGCCCTTAAAAGATTACATGTTCCATAAACTTTACACAGGAAAACAACTGTCTTAATAGTCATGTGGTCTCTTCAATGTGAATTGACCTTACTGCGCACATTTAGGCCCCTGCATCCTTGTTTTGGCAGTCTATCTTTCTTTGAAAAATGATATACTTGAAAAGTTTCCATGGTGCAGATTTGTAGAGAATAATATGCAATTTATTACCATTTTTGAGAGAGGGGAAGGGCATTATGTTCCACTTGAGGCTATGCCTCTTGTGAGTCACGGTCCTTTTAAGCACTCAGCAATGGTAATTGCCTTTCTGTTTCTCCTTCTAGAAGAAACGTACCCTTCCCTGGTGGGACAAAAAGTGTCTGTTAGTTCATAGACTAGATGAACATATTACAGGCTATAAGAGAAGGGGCTGACGCAAAAGAATGGCCTTGTAGGAGTGGAAATGCGGCAGGGAGGCAGAACAGGAAGTAAATCAATTAATTGAAAGGGTGCTCTGGTGTTTACTTCTAGAACAGTGCTCTGTCTACACTCCATTTATTTTTAGTATTGGGTGGATTTCAGCTTTTTAGAGTTGTAATTCAAACCTCCTTTGGTTGCTTCAAATTGCTGTCAAAATTAAACCTTCATGTATTTTGTTATCCTCTTGAGAACTCTTTCAACTTTTATAGCTTGCTTCTCAGAGTATTGTATACTGTATTGAAATATATATTCTATCTGTGCAAGGAATTCTTGGATGTTCAAGATATCACTCTATCTATAACAAAACGAATCCCCCACCACTGGAAAATGTAACCACTCTTAAAGCTTAAAGAATCTAATCCAAATATTAATTTAGAGTTCAATGTCTCAAATAGTAGTGAATTACACGAACTATATTCTTGTGCATAACTAACATGAATTTTAATACAAACTATTGTTACACTACTTTCTAGAATTAAATTTACATGTTTACATATGTTATGGTCATGTTTTGTTTGGTTGAGAAAGTTTAACTTATTGATACAACCACTCTTTTGTAACACTTGACATGTCTTACAGTCTTTCTAGCTGCCCACTGGTGGACAAAAGCATTCGAAACATGATGGCCGCCAGCTCACAAGAATTGAAGTAAGATATGAAGAAAATATTTCCCTCATAATGGGTCATTTAGAATGGGCAACAAAAAGGGACCACTGTAAGAAGTAATGTTGAGTAAGTGGTGTCTCTGGTAAAACATCAAAGAATCCCAATGGCCTTAACACAAAGTGTACATGTACATGTCTTATTATGACAACTAAACAGTTTATTGCATGCAAGAACTTTATGTGTTGTACTATGTTACATTTTATGTCAATTTATCTTATGTTATGTAGGACCCATAAAGTGCAAAATGGCTTGGATCAGCAGTAAAGTTGACATTTTGTAGTGCTCAACTTTATATGGGTTTGATTAACAAAGGCAGTCTTTTTGCGAATAGGATTGTGCCAGCTAAATTGTTTAGTTTATGCAAATGCAAAATTCATACTATTAAAATGCAAATCTCAGCTCTGCATATGATACAATTGCATTGGGGCAAATTGTGCATGGTTTCCCCAGAGAGGCACATTAAGTGGCAGTACAACCTAATGAACAGTTAGCAATCCATACTGTATACGCAACAAGGTAATTACACAAACAGGCAAGTGAACTGAGGGAATTCCAAGAAAAAAAGTCAAAGCACAGAAAGTCTGCAAGTTCACAAAAGTAAAGAGCAAACAATTTGCTTCAAGTTGTTCTATAAACTGCTCAAACCCTACAAAGGAGCAACCTGCAAGTTCACAAAAGAAGAGCAAACAATTTGCCACAAGATGTTCTACAAACTGCTCAAACAGCTCCTGTACAGAGGAGCAACCTGTGCATTTTCTGACATCAATGATCCAATATGTCAGAAACTAGTTTACCAGAGGACCAAGGTAAAATAACTTATCCGAACAGCAAAAACATTCTACCAGGTAATACTTGCACAGATATCATTTCTATAGACCCAAAATTTTAAAGTTCAGTACAAATACATGAGCATTAAAATAGTTGGTTTATAAAAATTACATACATAATTAAATTCCAATACTAATATTAATAAAATATTCAGGCCGTGATTTAGAGTTTGGTGGAGAGGGTACTCCATTGCAATGTAACAAAGGAGTACCCTCTCCATCAAAGTTTCAGTCCACCCTCATCATTCAGAGGCCAGTGAACTGAAAGTATATCAAAGGCGGACTCTACTCCATGCTGCTGTTACTGGCATACTCCTCCGACGGCCCAAAGTAGTACGGGCTGTTGGACAGTAAAAAAAGCAATGACCGCTCACACCATGAGAGAAAACCTCCCTGTTGGGGGAAGTCAATAGTTTTCCATTATTCAGTTGCAAGCTCCCACCTTAGGAGTTTGCTTTAGAAAATTGTAAACCTTTCTAAAAGTTTGGCGGAGGCTCATCATGTTTGAGAGAGTCATCCGTCAAACTTTTACAACACTGACAGGACCCGCTGTGATGGTGGTTCCTGCCAATGTTAAGAGGGGTCCTTGGGGTTGGTGGACATCTCTAACTTTGGTGGTTGGCATGTCCATCAGGGCGACATTGTATTTTGTGCTGTCGCCCTGACAGAAATACACCCTCCACCAAAGTATAAAGTAGACCCCTAATTTTCAGCAACACTATTAGTAATCATAACACATGTATCATTCAGTTTCATGCATCACATCAGTCTGTAATAACAATATGTTGCATTGTTATGTATGGCTCTGATAGAGAGCTATAAGCATGAATAACAGATTCTAAATCCAGTTATTCACTACTGTGATGAAGCAACAGTGGGAAACAAAAGTTGTTCCCACTGTTGCATATCATAAAGGAATTCTAGGTCAGGCTGACTAGACACTCAGAGAGGCCCGTGAGCATGATACTGGCTCTCTGCCACCAGGGAGAAGAAGGTAGATTGCAAAGGATGATATGGGAGTGGCAGGACTCTGCATTTTCTTTTCAAACTTGGGTGTAAGAGAAAAGGATACATGTAGAGGATTGTGAGGGTGAGTGTAAGGACACCTGGAACATCTTTAATCATTGAGAGGCTCAAGAGAAGGTAATGCTGGTGGTGGTTTTGGACAGTGACAGGATACCAAGTATTTTTTCTGAGGTGTTGAAGGAAAGAGGGCAATGATGGCCCATGGGTAGTGAAAGTGGGTGGCAGGACATCAGGTGTACGAAGGAAGAATGGCAGGAGCAAGTGAGAGCCATGTTTTCTTTGGCTCCTACAGGACTCCTTTACCCCTACATAACAGGTGAATTCAAGGGCAAATCATTTGGGTGAGTCATAAAAGACCTACATTTGTAAATAGGTAACAGTGTAAAATACAGATGTTTCTCGCCTCAACATTCAAACTAACATCATAGACAACTCGAGCTTCATTCTTGATATTTATTTGATGTTGCTCATAAGCCCCCAGTAAAAAATATCCCTGTTATGTATTGTTACCCATTTATAACTAAGCAATTTTATCCAAGAGAGAAGCCATTCCCCAGAAGTCATTAACTGGGGTGGAGTCAGAGGCTCGACTTGAAGCAAAGTGCACGACTCCACACCAGTCAATAAATACCAGAGAGTGCCCTCCACCTTGGCTCATATTGCTTGTGTAAATCAGACCCATAAAATCTGCATTGAAATTAAAAAAATATATATTTGTTTCATGGTGTGCTTTTCACATTACTATTCAGGTAGAAGTATTTTTAACGGTAAGGTTCCTCCAGCTATCTCCTGTCTAAGTGCACGGTAGAAAATGGCTGGTTTTGAGGGTCACAAAAGGGTGATAACATATTTGAGCCAAAATACAAATCAATTGCTGTTGGTATCATACAAGTTTTAGGAACTGGAGTACATTGTGAGGTGATTTTACTCTGTGAAAAATGTTGACCCTTTTATGCGATTTAATTAACAATATTTTAGAGAAAACTCTCATAAATGTCAAATGGAAATTATGGTTAGTGCTCCAGTAGCTAAAATGAGGACACATTTTCTATAAATGTAAAAACATCTTCTTTGTCTAAAAAAAGACAAAGTCTCACACCTAACACAAGTAGTCTACCAGTTGATTTTCCAGTGCTCTACTGCAGCATCACCACAAAGTTCTAATAAACAACAAGCCTGCTAACATTCTGTGTTCATGACAAATGTGTGGTACACTGGAGCACCATGTTATTGGAATATGGATTGCAGATTCCAAAGCATTCAGTATGGAAGATACTGCAATAAACTAACAAAAGTAAAGGGTTCATTTTATCATGGAAATTTAGTCAGTGCGCCAAAGAGCTGAAACTAGGACACAATTTCTTTAATTCTCAAATATCTTCCTTGTATATGTGAGAAAAATAGTCTGGCATGCTGAGAGAAATGTACTTTCTAATGAACAACTAGAGCACTAACATTCTATTTGTATGATAAAAGTGAGCCACTCCTGAACACCGTTTGCTAGAATAGGAGTTGTTGAGTTTAAAGTATTTTGCTAAGATGCAGACTATGAAAATGAACATTGAGGGCTAATTCAGATATAAAAGCAGCTGTTTTACAAATGTGAGGGGTTTGGGGGAGAATAGTTTTGTAATGTATGAAATGAATATATATATATATTTAAATTTTCCATTAAAATACAAGGGCATGTATTTTTTAGAGGTGTCAAACGCAATTTGCAGACCTATTGCATATTTTTTTAAAAGATTTGTGCTACTGTAGATAGTGAGACCCACCAAACATTGCTATTATTATTTTTAATTGTTTTCTTTTACTTCTGGCACATCCATTGATCAGTAGTTGCATCTCCTGGAATGTACATGCTGTGGTTTCAAATCAATAAAAGACTAAATTAAAACACAATTAATTAAAACCTTTCTTAAAACAAGTAACATTGTAAATCAGACAGAATAATAAGGCAACTATTTTAAAACATAAGGAAAACTGCCATGGATAACACAATTTTCATAGATTGGAAACAAATAAATAGATAAAACAAACACAATCAAAGGAATGTGTTTGGGGAATCACTTATTTCAAGCAAAAGAACCATTTCATGTAGATAATCAACCTTCTGCAAAGGAAAGTGGATGATTCTAAAGCTGTCTTCTATGGCAGCATGTCTTGCAGTGCAGGCACATTCTGTGAGCTAGGTGAACAATGTGATCATCACAGGCAGCTGTCAAGGGAAAATGGCATAGTGATATGTGGGTGGATACTGTGTTGAGGCTTGTCTCAGGTACTAGCTATGAATCTCTTAGACAGATATTAATCGGCTCGGAGCTAATCAAAACATGGCATTTTTGTAATATGCAGCACACTGTTTTACAATTTTGTATATCATGCATGTGCTATGGATACTCATATGCAAGTGTTTTAGTTACAAGAGGGCAAAATAATGTGGTTCTCTGTGTGTATCCTGTGCATTTTGTACATCAAAACTCTTTCTATAGTTTGTCCATTTACTACATTGTGTTATAAAACACATATGAATTGATGCAAAAGCAGTAAACGTTTGTACAACGTTAAAAGCCAATGCATCACAAAAGTAATTATAACTCAAAAGACAGCAAATGTCTGTACAACATTAAAAGTCAATATACAGATTGCTTAGCTAATACCAAAATAAGATCAAAATACAGCAGAAGTTCAAAAAGCAAATGGGGCATTGTAGAAGAGCTTCTACTTTTTATGAATCGAGATTATTGCAAATTGGATAGATTAGGGAATAGAATTTTGCAAACTAGTGCATCAATAAAGAATTGTGTGCCATAAGTAACAGTGGTTGAGCAGAGATTCTCTCAGAACTGTGTTCTGACCTAACTAGAATGAATGTATTAAGTTTTTAGAGGTACCCCCTTCCAAACCAATAACCTCATTCCTGACACTCATCACTTTACCCAAGGAAATATTCAGAATCTATAACATATTCGATTTTACTGCCAGGGGGTTTCTGGCGGTGACGGGCTCTAAAAACAGCTATATGTCAACCCATCTAAATTTGGTGGGCAGACATATAGCAAAATTCTCCATCTAAATTTGCCTGGTGTACCATTATATTGGCAGTCAGCATACTCTGTCTCCATTGCTATGGAGTATGCTTACTGTTAATATTTAAATGAGGACCAAAATGCAAAACCCAACATATGCACTAATAACATGTTTAAGTGGCATTATGGGTCTATTGTTCACTATAAAGCCCATAGAAATGATCTGAACAAAAAGACATCACTGTTACTATTGAATATCTAACCAATAATACATTTCAGCAATTACAATTATACATGCAACTTTAGTCTCCCTCCATGACATCGCATATGACATCATTATATTATCAATACTACCAATGATCAAGAGTAAGATTGAATTGTATTACAAATGATGATACATTTCAGGGATATGCTGTGAGGATATCAGTTGGGGCTGGGTGGGACTGTGCCCTTTAGGCTACCTTTAATTTCAGTAGCAACATCTGCCTGTGGTCAAGGGAACTACAGAAGTATATTCTCATGTACTCCCTATGAGAGCTTCTACTAGCTGCTACTGGTGGTTTAGTCTGTTAGTGGAGGTGTGAGTTTTGGTCTTCATGTAATCTTTTTGAGGTGAGCTATTGATTGCCAGTGGATCTGTAGGCTTTCATCTCTATGTAGTGATTTAAGTAATGACACAATTATGTAGATTGTGATGTAATTTACGCTGTCCCCAGTGATGTGATTATTGATGTGTTTTTGATGTAACTTATGATGTCATGTGTGAAGTCTTATGTGGTGCATGGTGAGGCTATAGTTACAAAGTTAAACATAACCAGTGAATTTCAGTGGTTTGTGTAGCATCCTCCCGAGCCTGGGTACCCGCCAAAGTCTATGCCACACACTGAGCGAAAGAGGAAAAACCAAGGAGAAATGTTAACATTTCTCCTCGTTACTCCTGCTGTGTGGAGGCATACTTTTTTGGTGCTGCCCCAGGTTTATGTTATTTTGTAAATCTGGGGCAGTGGCAAAATCTATGGATTTTGAGTGGGAACACCCACAGCAATGCCCATGAAACGCCTCTTTGACATAAAGTAAGGCAAGGCAGCGTTTTGTGCTGCCTTGCCTTACTCCATATCTATGAGGCCATGCAAAGCCATGTAGATTGGCTTTGCATTACCTCATACATATGATTGAGAGGTCTGTGCCACCGGATCATCATAAAAAGTGATGCTCTGGCGGTGCAAGCCTCTAAAAAATGAGGGCCTCAGTCTCTTGTATCGAACCAGACCAACATGTGTAGAAAAGCTTGTAATGTACCTGCAATCTTCTTCAAGTTCCAACTGATGATAACATTTATTTAAATTAAAGCAAGAGAAGACCTTTAAACCATTAAATTGCGTTATCATGTCATCAATGTGTGGACCTGGATGTCGTTCACATTCAATTGCCTTGTTTGATTGACGCATGTTAACGCATATGCGTACAGCTCCTTTTTGTGCACTATCACAATTGGAGAAACCCATAGTGTTAGACCAGTTGAACTCTCAATAATGTCATTAATAAGTAATGTTTCAAATTCTTTTTTAACAGCTTCTTGTCAATGAAAAGCAATATCTCTGAGCAACAGGACAGACATCTTCATTAATATGCAACTTTACATTCACAGTCTTAAGCTTTCCTAAACCATGAAACAGTGAATAGAATTGCTATTTCATGGTGAGCATTCATGTTGTAATTCACACAAATCAGTCCCATATCACCAGCGTCACTGAAACTGAACAGACAGGCACTTGACGCTGTACCTTGAAGCACACGGATGGGTGCTTGCACCTTCATTTTCTTGTATTTCATTGTCGCCACAAATGAACCTCGACTTTTTATGGGCGTCGATGCAGCCCATGTGTACACTTTGGTTTTCAATGGCATAAGTCGGGGCAATGGAGATAATTCATTGTTTCTCTCTTCAGGCATTATGTTTATCGATGCACCACTGTTGATAATGAAAGGTATTGAGCAACCATTTATTTTCAATGTGATCTTCAGGACAATGTTTCTATGACTTTGGTGCATTGGCATGTCGACTTTTCTTTGACTGACATTTTTCCCCACATGCAGCCAGTCTGACATGCACATGTTTCTCTGAGGTAAACATCGACATGGCACAACCATCTTTCTTCTTCATTTTCTCTTGATATTGAGGCTGCAGAACTGATTGGCAATGATTTAGACGATGATCAACTTCATTCAGTGTCGATTTGCCTCAATTGATGTCGCTCCTTGTGGGTATGCGTCGAACATTGCTTCTGGAATGTGCTGGTGGCCATTTTGTCTTTGAGGTTTGATGCATTTACTTTTTCCTTCGCTTTCAAACCCCCACAAAATAGTTCTCTTTCCCACAGCCTTTACATATCTTCGTGTGGAAATGAAAATCCACATCTAAAACATAACTTTTTTACGTGTAGACATCACTTTGTGGCCTTCAGTCTGTTGCTTTGGCTTACTTTTTATACTGATGACTGATTCCCTCTGGGTACCTCTGGCCTCATGTCAGCAGCGTGTCTTTTGACACGCTCCTCAACTCTGGCAGTCATCAACACTCACTCCAGGCTAAGAGTTTCTCTCAGCATTCGTCATTTGAATAAATCTGACAAGCATCCATCAATAACTCTAAGTCACATAGCTTCCTCATCATTAAATAATTCATACAGCGTTTGATGAGTGTATCGAGTCTCTCCACAAATTCATCAATGGTTTCACCAACTTTTTGGCATTCTTGACTGAAAATGTATCTTTTGTAATCAACATTTGGTACTGAATTGAACTTGAGATTCAGCGTTTCTTCAATCTGACAATATGTGATTTCTTTGTCAGTTTGAGGCATTTTCTTTATGACTTCTTTCACACCATCACCAGCAAGATTTTTGAGATACTTGATAATCATTTTGTTATCAGTCTCCTCAAGTGCATCAATGAAATCATTGAATGTCTATATACAAGCAGTCCATCTATCACCAATATTTTGCTTTTTGGCGGTATCTAAAGGTGGTGGTCGTTTCAGGAATGCAGTAACGTTGTAGACCAGTGTGGAACTTACTGACATCGCTGGTGGACCACTTTGACTTTGTGTAGTAAACTCATTCGTGAGACCTTGTGACGTGCTGACCTCTGACTCATCTTTAATGATAGCTGAAAACGTGACTTTCTTCACTGCCACCTGAAAAATTTCACTATTCTGAAAGTTGCTCTTGGCTCTTTATTCTTTGAAGACCTGTGAAGTTGTTCTGAGCCCCACTTGGCAACATTGTGAATGAACTGCTTCAGGTATGAATGGTTCCGTAAGCACAACCCCGAACACTTCTCTTTGAGCCAACTTCACTGAGTGCTGTGGTACGATCACTCTCCTCAGTGTATTCACTGAGTCATTTACTTCTTCTCTTCTAAATGTCAATTTGCATTTTCTGACACCTGGTTGATCTCTGCCTTGCAGTGCTTCTGTTCGCACAATTATTTGTAAGTTATGATTATCAGTGGCTGTGCTTTGTGCTTTGTAAACAGGGTTGAATCCACTTTCTATATAATGTACAACTTTATCTTGCGTGGTAGAGCAGTACGTTTATGTATGGCCTGACCAATAGGTTCTCGACCATCAATGTGTAGATTGTTTGCACTGCTTCGGTGGTCTTCACCTACTTTACAGCACCTGGAGGTGCACATTGACTCCACATGCATGAAGCATCAATTCCATTCTTTGACAGCGACACACGTGGCATGCACGAGCAGTTTACTTGGACCAAGGCAAACTCTCTGGGAGAGCACGGCTGTTCTTGGGGTTACTTACCCTCTATCTCAGCGCCATTCGTAGCATCCTCCCCAGCCTGGGTACCCGCCAATGACTACACCAAACACAGAGTTTAGTATTATATGTCTTTATTCTGCTGCATGTAACTGTGAACGCAATATTCTAAAACAAGGTTTCATGGCATTACGCTCTGAAACCTATGTTACAGCTCTACAGAGTCCATTAGGATCCAAAAGTGTTTCGTAATAAAACATCGCAAGACACTACATCTTGTAGATTGTAAGACAAATATCTCTTCAATAGATGTGTATTCCTAGGGATTTCTACAAAGTACTTTTCGTGTTTGACACTAGTAAAGGCCCATTACATCCCTTTTATAACATTGTTGTGGTAAATAAAAGACATAACCAATGGTATTTTGAGTTTGAGCATTGGAACAAGCTTAATTCTTAAGTGTAAGATTAAGGTCTGTGTTCCTTGACGCACAGACCTTTCTTTTGGATGTATCCCTTGACGCTCACCCTTGCCGCTCATTTTTGCTGCCCTCCTGTGTAGTTCAACATGCTTTGGTCTGGTAGCAATCCCACTCCAGATCAGGAGCCCCCCTGTCTTCCTCTTCGACCTCTGGTTCTCTGGATTGGAGCCAGGTGGTGAAGTGCCTGACCCTCACTGGAGTTGCTTGCCTGCCGTCCTCTGACCCCCACCATACCATTCACTGCTGACATTCTCCGCACTTCATCTACCGATGGCTCTTGGTGCGTGGGTGCTTAGCACGCTCAGATTCTTTTCAGGATCTACTGTTGATATTTTCAAGATCCACTTCTTGTAGAATGGATCGAGCTTGGCCTGTTGTCAATATCTACTGTTTGGTGTCCTACTGTTTTTATCAGTCCCTCCATTTTGGGAATCCTTCTTCTTCCCACATAAGAAGGATCCCTTCCTACAATGATGGCCCTTTCTCATGCTGCAAAATAGACAAAGGATTGATGGCAGCCCCTTTCATGGAAAGCATAGAACAATTTCACTAATTCAGCAAAATACACAAAGGACTGATGGCAGCCCCTTTCATCGAAAGCATAGAAGGGCTTCACTAATACTATTACAGAATTGCATCTTCAATTGGTCAGCCATCTTGGAACGGTATCTAACCCCACCATAATCCATAAAGGTTTCATTAGGTACCTCTACTAACTAGATTTGTATCTCCAATTGGTCAGCCTTCTTGGAACGGCATCTAATCCCACCATAATCGATAAAGGTATCACTAGGTACCTATACTAATTGTTTGCAGTGTAAACATTGTTGTAGGGATTCTGCACATACACAGAGCTATGCACAGGAGATTAGGACCTCGGAATATGGTGGTGAGCCAACCATAAACCTTAGCACCTAAAACCCCAAACCGACTAGCTGTAGCGTCTCATTAGCAACAATGCTACCAATGATTAGACAACCCAGAACACGGTATCTCTCTCCAGGACTCGCAGTAGCAAGAACACCCTTTCATAACTCACTCATACTTGTCCACAACGCGCGTAAGAAGAGACACTGTATAGTTTAAAATGTTTATTTCAACTAACGTGCTCTAAGATACAGTACACGTGCCAGTACTATCAGCATAATGCATAATGATAAAATAAGCAGCATAGTTACAACTCCATAGAATACAAACGGGGAAAGCATTTCATAAAGCAGTGGATATAAGGCTAAATGACCTTACCACCCTCCCTGTGCTAGTAGCTAGTTTATTATAAAAATAGAAGACCTCTGGGCTTTGACTAGCGAACCCCCATACCTCAATATCTAGATGCAAGTTTGACATCATCAGATAAGCACAGCTCTTCTCTCTGGAAAGGTTTTTCTCCAAGTGTCTCCAACAGTGAAAAACACAATATTAAAAGCACACAAATTTCCCCAGGGCAGCTGTACATAGAGTGTTATGTCTAAGTGCGAGGGACTGGCCATATCAGCAGGAACAAGGGACGTTGTTTTTCGACCTTGTACATGGTGTGCAGACATAGCCCAAAAGGGAACAGGAGAAAAGGTGAAAGATAGAAATGCAGACAGTGCTAAAATAGCCGGGCAGAAGCAGAGGCTTGATAAACAACGGCACAAAGTAACGTGTGCAAAAAGGCCTCATGGCAACTAGGCCTAAGCCAACGTAGCAAGGCAGACCAGGAGGCCACAAACCACACGACACCCTCCCCTGGTCAGTCCATCATCCAAGAAGATGACAGAGTTCAAATATACTGAGCAGAACAGAACATATGTGGGGAAGCGAATCCCAGGAAGGACAACGAAAGGGAGCACATATATATATATATCCAGCGAGGCAGGTCGTAGAAAGTGAAAGCCCTCTCAATCCAACAGAGTGTAAGTGCAGAAAAACGCCACACCCTCCAAGAGGACATCATTGGAATCGTCGGAAAAAAGCGACGCCATCCAGTCAAGTAAATCAAAGCTGCAGTCATGTTCCTCGCAAGAGGGAGCAGCGAACAGCATTGCGGGACAACTTGCGTGGTACTCAATATAACTTCGTTGTAGGAGATTCCGAGCAGCCGCCCAGATATCCCATTGTGCCAAAATCCCCAGTGCAGCCGCATGCGCCATGTAGCCTGCAGCGGAACAGTCCCGTTCATGGGCCTCTAGGGGACCCACCAACCGAACAAAATCCGGAACAGACAAAGACGTATTGGAGAGGCAATAATCCATGGCCCACGAGAATGGACATCTGATGCAAGACATCACAGGTTGCACGCAAGTGAAATACGCAAAGCAAAAAGAAAGTGTATAGGACACACTCATTGTCGCCAACGGCAGGATGCCGAAGCCAGCGAGGATGCGTTCACGGAGCATCTGAAGCCGACCTGGCTCGAGAAGAGCCCATGGAGGTGCAGCCATTGCGTAGTAAACAGACCAACAGCAGGACACCAGCCGCCAAGGCGAGGATCAGTGGAAAGCCACCAAAGACGCTGGAAAAGATGGAATGAATAAAAGCTGGTATTACACCAAAAATAGTTTGAAAAGAGGTCACAAGGCCAGAGCCCACAACATTAAAAAAGTGCACCAGACCTTCAGTGCGGGATGCCTTAAAAACACGGTGAATCAGTTCACCGAAATGTTGTGGGAGGTTAGTGTTCAAAAGGGCCTGTATTTCACTGTGGGTACTTGCCACCTGGAGAATGAAAGTCTCCCGGGCAGATGTGAGCATAACCTCCTGGTTCAATAATAGCGCCTTTATTCTGCTCAATTTATTGGAATCCGCCTTCAGAGTAGGAATGGAAGGCCACACAGAACTATCTATGATGTCGTGCGGGGGAGGAAAAAGCACATTTTTGCAGCAGACAACCCTGTGGGAAACAGTAACAATATATGGTATGCCGGCCAGCAGGCCACAGCAGTCTTGGTTATTTAAAAGCAAATAGCTACCATTAGCAAGCACAGTGAAAGTAGGAGAAATAACAGGAGCTGGAATACCCTTTAACACACAAGCAAGATTTGGAGCCGAAACGTTACAAGCTCCGTGCAACTTAATGTGTTTGCAAATAAGGGAATGACCCACAGTTGAATCGCATGACTCCCCGTGAGAAAAACCTCCCTCCCGTCTCTAAGGCATTTAAACATGAATGGCAGGGACCAAAGTTCATGCAGGAAGGCACTGCCCAAAGGCTGGAAACGGCCTACAGGATAATGCTTCATGCACGAACTAAATTCAAACAATGAAAAAGGCAAAGCGATAACCCCGTGTACTAGCCACACAGCAGAATCCAATTCAGCAATAGAGAATGGTAAGGGCTCTATCTTTTCAATATGTAACAGAGTGTATGCTGCATCTTTCATGGACATGAACCGCTGTTTCTCAGTCAAATTAAAAGGTGAAAACAAGGCAGAGGTGTTCAAAAATTGCCAAGGAACTTTCCCCATTTTAAGTGTTTGCAAAGTCCATGCAAACTGCATTACTGAACGCAATTGATTTTGACCATGATACAACACAGAAACATCATCCTGTACAATATCAACAACAGAGGAAATAATATTCTCTAATGTGTAAATGCGGGAAGACAGGGTATTAATACTATTGTCAACAACAGCAAACACCTTTTCCAAATTTGCTTGATCGATTTCCCGCAGACGGGAAGCAGCTTCAATTTGCGTAAGCTTCCAGAGTTCATTATAAGTTTCATAAATGAATCTCTTAGGTCGAGGACCACGAGGCCCCAGAACAAAATCGGATAGATCAATGTTGCCTGATAGGAGGGATAAATGTTGTTTAACAGAATCTAGGGAAGAGTGCTGCAACCACTGTTTACATAATTTACCAACAGAATATGTCGTCACAGTACGAGAGTAAGAAAACCGTGAATCAGGCCTATCCTGTTTGTAACCAGGAACTGAGTCATGAAAACGCAATTGGCAGGCATTAGATGCAATGGGCCAAGCCAACCAGGGTGACTGAACCAACGTAGAGACATTAAACGAATTGTTCAGAAACAAAACCTGCAATTCTGTAAGGGACATATTAAAGTACAAGCTTTTGTTGGGAGTGGAGGACAAGACAGGAAAGGATGGGGCATTCAATTGTTTGGACGTAGCCAAGCCCCAACATGTCGTTTGATAGACGGTCTGATTTAAAAATAGAATTTGGGCTGGGATGAGGCAAGCACGGTGCAAGGCTTCTGTGCCCTGCACCTGCCATGCTTTTGTGCCCCAAATAGATTTTAAATCTATGGTGTCACGCCAGTGTTCATACCCACCGACAGCCAAGGCGCTTAAAAGGAGCCTGAATATAGCAATTTTGTATGGGTCAACATTATTTTCTGTGTAGAGGAAGTGTTTAATTTAAAGAAATAGGACCCAGGGTTCGATCTGTTAAAATCGGTAAAATAAGTAAACTTATTTCTAAGCGTGTGGGAGCTGCCTGGCAAAGGAGTCGGACAATGTTCCCACTGGGTGTAATTAAAAAGAACCCGTAGGGTACTGGGTTTATGGAGAAAATGGTTGCCCCAATGCTGGTAACAATACAAATCAGCATAACTTGCAGAATTCATGTACAGATCTTCAGCATGAAAAGCAGCATGATACTTCAAATCAGTAAATAATGCTTCAACTGCATGCACATCCCAATCGTCGGAATGAATATTACTTTTTACGACATCACCCATTGAAACACGAAGGACATTTGGTACATTAATAATTTCGGTTGGTCCATGAATTTGAAAATTTACCGCATCCCAAACGATGCCATCAGCAACTGGAAAAGCTGAAATGTTCACAAATGTGTGGTCTCGCTTCATGATGTGAGATGAAGAATGTGGAGCCAAAGTTCCAGCGACAAAGTTCACCGCAGAGCGTTCTGGCAAATAGTGTCCATTAATGAGCAGAAAAAACACGGTGACAAAGCCAATAGACATGAACAAAAAAATCAGGAAAAGTACCAACCAGATGTATGTCCATGGGGGGATCAAAAAATTGTCTCTGAACCAGGATACAAGAATGCTGAATTTGGACGGGACAAGTGACGAGGTGGAATCCGAGTCAAAGGAATAACTTGTTGGGCTCAGTGGCGTTGTTGGTAGGTGTGCCACCGACTCGTTAGCGGGATAGGTATACTCAGACTCATCGTTGCAGGGGGAGTCCGGGCAGTCGAATAAGTGATCAGGCAAATCTACCATCTCGATGGCAACATCAGTGACCGTTCGGGCAGGAGAGCCACAAACATTCGTCCGGGAAATGACAGGACAAGAGACCGCTGGTGTAACACTATTCAGGATCGGCCAGATGTTGTAACTTGACATTTTCCACTGAGATGTATCTGTTCTCTTTGCGACCAGGAAGCGGAGGTAAAATGACTGTACGAGTTCCCTTCAAGCCATGGACTGGAACCGGTGCACGATAAGAGGGGCCGAATTCTTTTTTGTTCTCCACCTTCTCTCGAACCAGATCTCCAATCTTCGGAAGCCAGCCGGCAACCGGAATCTGCAGCGCAGCGTCTGTGGCTGAAGGTAAATGTGCAATTGCAAGTTTGTCTCAGGCTTCTTGTAAGTCCTGTAACATAGTAGAATGGTTATCTACATCAAAGATGGCGGATTGCGCCGCCATGTCTAGACCATCAAGGTCAGGCACAAACATTCTTATGCCAAAGAGCATTTCGTATGGGGTCCGCCCACCCAGAGGTCTTCTCGGGAGATTATTAAGTGCACGTTGTACGGTATACAAGTGGGCCAGCCAGTTCCTGCCAGTACCTAAGACTCTAGCTGTCAAGGATTGCTTTAAGTCACGGTTCATTCGTTCAACAATCGAATTGCCCTCAGGCCGATATGGTGACGAAAATTTCACCCGCACCCACAGTGAATCCATTGCGTCCTTGTAAGCCTTAGAGGCAAACGCTGGACCTTGGTCAGAATGGAAGGTGCCACAGGCGAAAATTCCCACAAAGACACGCAAATCCCTTATGACATTTCAAGCGTCAGCACTCCGTTGTGGCCAGACCCAGGTGAAACGTGTGCACGAATCCACTGCAACTAAGATATATTTATATGCAGTGTCTGAAGAGAATGGACCGCAGTGATCCAGGTAAACACACCCAAAAGGTCTGTTTGAAATGCAGAGCGGGGTCTGTGGTGGCCGTGTAACCGTAGAAGGCTTAATCTGCTGACAAACGTCACAAGAAAGCACATAAGTACGGGTTTGTTCGTATAAACCACGCCACCAGTAACGCTGCTGCAAGATGGAAACTGTCGCAGACACCCCGGCATGAGCCAAAGCCATGCCTTTGTGTGCTGCAGTAATCAAGGAAAGTCTGCGGTCCGCGTTGGGAATCAGCCGATCCCCAACGCCTGGAATTCTTACATAAGGAGCCTGTTCGGGACCTAATTGATAAGAGTATTTTGAAGGGAAACCCCTAGGGTAATTAGCACCTTCTTTTGTCGCAGCAATAGCTGCTAGAATATCAGAGTCTATTTTAGACATGGATCTGGTAACTGCTGCGACTGAGCACGTGGCTACTGCTGATTTGGCAGCTTTGTCTGCCAAACCGTTACCGACAGCGTGTGCGCCCACACGCTGGTGGCCAAGGGTGTGAACCACCTGTGTGAGGGGCAGACGCTGTTGCAAATCTGCCACTCGAACCCAAAGCATTTTATGCTTGATTGTGCTGCCTTTTGCATCTCTATAGTCATTTTGTGACCAAAAGAATAGATTGTCATTGTAAGACTGGACACAGTAGTAAGAATCGCATACAATAAGAGTGGTCACATCCGGACTAGCGAACTCAAGTGCGAGCACCAATGCGCGCAGCTCGGCCAATTGTGCAGTACTGTCTCCTAGTGCCTGTGTATGCACTACAGTTGATTTGAACTTTCCGTTCACAAAAGTACCCGCAACAATAGCACATGCGGCTGAATAAGCATGCTTGGAACCCGTGGCCGGTTGTGCCGAACCATCGGTATAGATAATACATTCGTATTCCTCAAGCGGTAGCAAGAACAGAGGAGGAGGATGAATGAATTCATACTGTAAAAACTCCTGAGTCTGAAGAGAAGAATCAAAAATAAAAGTGACATCTGGAGATGTCAAGGATGTTGCCCATTGAATCCAACGGGGCTGCAAAGCTTTAGAGTTCGGAACACTTGCTTTTGTCACTGCCTCTAGGGCAGGATAGGGTGTTACCACCAGAATGCGTTTTCCCTGTGCCAGTGCTCGTTCCTTCAGAATCGCCATCTGCACTGCAGTCAAAACTTTCTCCACAGAGGAAAAGCGCATTTCTGCAGAAGTGTATAGATGTGACTTGTATGCAATCGGTACTGTTTCACCTTCATTAAAGGTCAAGTACGTGAAACCCACTGCCCCTGGAATGATTCTAATCACCAGGTTGGTGTGGTTGTCACGAGTAAACAAGTATTTAGACTCAAGTAAGTCTGTCTGCAAAGACTGCAGAATGGAGGAATGCTCCGGAAGCCAGCATGACTTCGAAAAGTTAGGTTGTATCAAGGCATACAGTGGCTTGATACGCTGGGCATATTCGGGAATGTAAGTACGCCCAAAGTTCAGAAAACCCAGTAAAGACTGAAGTTTCTTCAGTGTAGTAGGAGGGCACAGAAGTGCACATTTCTCCAGGAAATGGGGGGCTAAGCCCTTACCTTCATTGTTGAGCTCATAGCCCAAAAACAAAACGGTAAATTCAGCAATGTGAGATTTGGCAAAGTTAAACTTGTAACCTAGAACCGCAAATTCTAGAATAATGCGGTCCACTCGGGAAAGATGCGGGAACAATTCGTCGTCTGTCAGATAGATATCATCGACGTACGAACACGCATCTGGGTCTATGCCGTCTAACAAAGAGACAACTCGGGCAGCGAATACACCTGGACTATTCTTGTAGCCCATAGGTAAACGCCTGAATTTGAACAATTTACCACCGGAGGTAAAAGCGCTCCATTGGCTACTCTCCGGGGCTTAGTTGTGCGTGTAGAATCCATTGGATAGGTCAAGTGTAGTTATATATTTTTTACGAACAAGACTGTCTACTAGCGCAGAACTATGTGTGTTTTGCACCGCAAAGGTCCGACAATGAGAGTTCAAATGCCGGTAATCCAAAACTAAGCGGTACGATCCATCGGGTTTAGAAACCGCGAAAAGGGGATTATTCATCGGTGACACGCATGTTTCAATCACTCCCTGATATTCCAACTGGGTCAGAATTTTGGAAACGGGACCTTTAGCTTCCCGTTTGATGGGATATTGGGGTTGTGGCTGTGGTAGGGACCGCAGAGGTATTTCATGGGGTGGTGATTCTTCATCCCAGCCCACATGGTTGCGGTATAACGCTGGAGCCAGGGACACAGCCCATTCAGCTGCAAGAGACTCTGCTTTGTCTTTTGGGACATGTCGAGAAAAGCTCGGAAGGATTACCTCCTCCCCTTTACGCGCAGCAAGTACGTATGGGGGCGGCCAATCTGCCTCTGCTAACAAAATATCGTACGAAGAGGTCAGATTTTCCCAAAAAATCCCTTTTATAACACGCTGTATATCACCTTCAATTTGAATTACAATATTATATAATGTCAGGGGGAGCCACTCTGGTGTCTGCTGTCTCGACAGTAATGAATGTTTCAGTTGATGTCGCCTCCACATGAGGACGTAGCGCCTCCCGCACTATGGTAACTTCCGCAGCGCTGTCTAGGAGGGTCACTGCCCACGTCCAATTCAGGAGTCTCGTTCTCACCGTCTGTGGCATATCTCGCTGTTACAGCGGCAACTTTCTTCTTCTGAAACTGTGGGCGAGAACGGTGAAATTCTTCTGCTGTCCCTCTTACTAGTTGTCGAGGTTGGTCTCAGCCCTGTGGAGTCTCTCGACCCCTTCCTCTATCCTGGCGATCTCCTCCACCAGCCTGCGAAGATGTTGGTGCCTGTGAAGAACGAGGAGAACGCGAATCAGGGACTTGAAATCTCTCTGGAGATTTAATTCTCGCCCTAACGCGCAAATCATATGTGCGTCCAGAAGAGACAGAAACAGGGGGTGCACCTCGCGACCCCAGCTTCTTCTGTTGCTTACCCTGTTTTTTCAACCTCCAGCTCTTTTTAGTAAAAACTGGCTTCTCATCTTTCTCAGATTGAGTTTTAGGTTGTTGTTGTGATTGTGTTTGCGATTTAGCAAAAGGCTTAACTCCCAGGCAATTGCGACCAATGGTTTTGTAAGCCTGAGCAATAATTTTCGGTAATTCGCGTGGCTTGTCCGGTTCTGGGACCAAAGCCAAAGCATTAGCTACTTGAAAGTTAATTGTATCGCCCTTGACATTCGCAAGGATCAAATCAGCCACTACGTCGGACACTCCCACCAGTCTCATCCCTAATTCCACAGCCGCTTCAGGGCCATGTTCATCCTGCACACGTTTAATTACAGAGGGGAGAACCGTCATGGAAGGAGTGCCGAAACACTTCGCATATACTGCTGCGAATACCCTACCCCAGTTGTTGCAGTCTGCCAACTCGGGGATTAAGTCTTTTGGTAAACTAATAGTCAAAATTCTGTGTTTTTCCACGGGAGAGGTATTTGGAAAAACTGCCTCCAGCTGGTCAAATTTTTCTGCAAGCCAATAAGGAAAATCATCCTTATTTTGTGGGCGCTTGCCCATCACCGAATTCACCATGATAGGACTTATGGTTACACCGCCGGCACCAGCTGGATGGGCTGCAACTCCAGGCAGGGCTCCCTGGATGTTGCCTGTAACATATTGTACTAAAGCTCTATGTACTCGCATCAAAGACGAATGCATATTACGCAGTTCAGCGACTGCAACCGTCATATAACGCGGATGTGGGGTATACCCGGCCAAGACAGGCCAAGTGGCCCCATCAATTGATAAGGGGCCTAAACGAACCACGGTAACCGGTTGGGGGAGGGCGCCATCAAACCAAACACGGTGTTCCCAAGCCGTGAGCGGTACTTCAAGATTCCTATACGGTCTATAGTGATTAGGAACAACGGTGGCTTCATATTCATGGAACATATTATCAGTCCCATCCACCGCTGGAAAGGTGACCCAAGAGTAAAACACCTCAAAGTGGTAAGCTGGATCTGCTTGTACCACAAAGATCAAATCGACACCCGCGTCAGGCACTCCATACACTGTCAAGTGAGCTCGTATCGCTGCGCGGCTATGTGCCGGAATTTGAACAGCCATTTCAGGCTAAAAGTTCACGACAACCTAATGTGTGGCAGCACAATAGAGGGTATTGTTTAAGAAACCTTTTAACAACTTCAAGCTTGAAAGAACCTATAAAAACGTCAATATAGGAGGTATCACCGTCACACACGCTTCCGGAAGCGTCTGTGAAGGGAGTTGTGGACAAGCACAAATATTACTCAAGCGTCTCGCAGATAAGCAGCCCACTCGTTGGTTGCGCCATGTTGTAGGGATTCTGCACATACACAGAGCTATGCACAGGAGATTAGGACCTCGGAATATGGTGGTGAGCCAACCATAAACCTTAGCACCTAAAACCCCAACCCGACTAGCTGTAGCGTCTCATTAGCAACAATGCTACCAATGATTAGACAACCCAGAACACGGTATCTCTCTCAGGACTCGCAGTAGCAAGAACACCCTTTCATAACTCACTCATACTTGTCCACAACGCGCGTAAGAAGAGACACTGTATAGTTTAAAATGTTTATTTCAACTAACGTGCTCTAAGATACAGTACACGTGCCAGTACTATCAGCATAATGCATAATGATAAAATAAGCAGCATAGTTACGACTCCATAGAATACAAACGGGGAAAGCATTTCATATAAAGCAGTGGATATAAGGCTAAATGACCTTACCACCCTCCCCGTGCTAGTAGCTAGTTTATTATAAAAATAGAAGACCTCTGGGCTTTGACTAGCGAACCCCCATACCTCAATATCTAGATGCAAGTTTTACATCATCAGATAAGCACAGCTCTTCTCTCTGGAAAGGTTTTTCTCCAAGTGTCTCCAACAGTGAAAAACACAATATTAAAAGCACACGAATTTCCCCAGGGCAGCTGTACATAGAGTGTTATGTCTAAGTGCGAGGGACTGGCCAAATCAGCAGGAACAAGGGACGTTGTTTTTCGACCTTGTACATGGTGTGCAGACATAGCCCAAAAGGGAACAGGAGAAAAGGTGAAAGATAGAAATGCAGACAGTGCTAAAATAGCCGGGCAGAAGCAGAGGCTTGATAAACAACGGCACAAAGTAATGTGTGCAAAAAGGCCTCATGGCAACTAGGCCTAAGCCAACGTAGCAAGGCAGACCAGGAGGCCACAAACCACACGACAACATTGTATGACCTCAGGTATATAATCAGTTGATAGTCTCCAACTGGAAAGCCATATCTGGCAATATTCTTTGTGAATGCCATCATTATATAGTATTTAATCCCACCATGATCCATAATGGTTCCTTTAGGTACCGCTATTAACTATTCGCAGTGAAAGCATTGTACGACCTCAGGCACATAATCAGCTGATAGTCTTCAAGTGGGCAACCATATCTGGAAATATTCTTCATGAATATCCAAAGAATACCAAAGAGCTCAGCTCATAATCATGTAAGATCCTATCCGCACTTTTCCTTCATTAAAACCTCTTCTAATTTTTCACATAGTCTAATTTCACAAATACCCACCATGGCTCCAAATATCTTCAAAACTAGTGATAACTTGCTTTCACTTACAGGCCATAATGCATTCAAGATTAAATACTCCCCTAACCTATCTAAACATGCGACTAAAAATTTCAAACAGAAATTACTCAAACATAACCCCAAAACGCACAAACCGAATACCTACTTCGGCACATCTAAAGGAATTGTTGTTAGCAGTTAAAGTTTCTTCACCTCCAGAAGAGCGCAATGGATGAGAACCATAACCTCTATGCTTGGAGTTAACACCACTAAAAAAACTCTGCACGGTACTCGATTCTCCATAATACCCTCAACGGTTTTCAGTGCCGAAGTAACCATCTCCCTATATAACAATGGGAACGTTCTCATACAATCATCTGATCGCAGTCTTGAACTATTCGACGAAACCTTTATGAAGATAAAAAATACTCTATCAAGCAATATCCCCTCTACCCCTCTAAATCAACGTTCCTCCTCCCACACAGCGATTGTAACACCTGCTACAACCAGTCCCAATGTTACCGCATCTCCTTTGCCCCGGCGGGACTATTCCCCTATTTCCAACAGTGAAACCACCGTTGCTGGCTCTAATCCAGGTTTTCTAAATGATATCTCCTGCCCCTTTAGAGAAGGCCACTCTTCTGACCTACTCCCTCCCCCAGTTCAAGAGAGAATTGGACATTATGCCCACTGCTCGAGAATCATTTCCCACAGCAGCACGACAAATGACAGGTCTAACTATTGCCAGCTTTCTAGAAAATGCACTCAAACTACTAAACCATCTGGTGTCCACATTACGGCCCACCCGAGCACCATGGCCCCCATCCCACCCACAGTGACTGACCAACAAAGTAAAATACCCACAGGTGGCATTCATTTAAGTCATCTTTTTACCCCTCTGCCTAACATCACCACTATGTTAGCTCTCTATAACCTTCTTTCTCCAATCTCCGACCCTATTCCATCCTATACTCCCAACTGTTTTGTAGACAGTCCTTCCCTTGAGGACAAACTCGCCGATCTCAAACACAAACTTCAGTTAGTTGAACGTGACCTACAGAGCTTTATACACATAACCCTAAAGATGGAGAAGCTTTGGAATCCCTGCCTGTCTGCTGATACTTACAGAACCTAGGGCCAGATGTAGGTAACTTCAATTTAGCGAGTCCTTAATAGCGATTTTTACCGAATCGCTATTAAGGACTCGCTAAATGGAATGTAGGTAGGAATCGCTAAAATATTAGCGATTCCTTAACATTCCTTAATAACGAATCGGTAATTGAGATTCGTTATTAAGGAATACCTAGCCATTCATTCCTATGGGCTAGGAGGCCCATAGGAATGAATGGGAAGATATTCACTATTAGCGATTCGGTATTACCGAATCGCTAATAGCGGAGGTATTTCAAGGGTGCCAGGGTGTCCAAAGGACACCCTGTTGCACCCCTGAAATGTGCATGTGTGCACATGTGGCGCACATACATGCCCTAAGGGCATTAATGTGTGCCACATGGCACATTTGAAAAAGCAAATAAGTGCTTTTTTAAAGGAAATCGCTACTTACCACCAACTTGAAGTTGGTGGTAATTAGCGATTCCGTAAGGCTCAAGTGCACTATTTTTAGTGCTACGTACATTGCATTTAAGGAATCGGTATTTCCGATTCCTTAAATGCAAGAGCAAAATAAGGAATCGCTATTTTGCGATTCCTTATTTTGCATGTAGGTATGAACTCACCTACATTGCACTCAGCCAAATACCGGTCGGTAACGCTGAAATTCTCCGAATTTTGGCGTTACCGACCGGTATTTCGCCACCTACATCTGGCCCTTAGTCACTAAAGAAACTAATCCTCCAACACTTGATAGACACTCCTTGCTTGAGTCATCGAACACAAAGGTTCCACCCATCTTGCACTGGAGATCGAGACCCCTTCCTAAGTCCCAGTCCAGACCTCAGAGGGTTACTGATCATCTTTCAGATGCTGGCAATCACTCCTTACTATTAGCATATAACACCACACAAATAGAGACTTTACCTTCGCTGATTCATTCCAACCCACTAAGAGAACCCAGTATCAACTTTAGAACTATAAGCAAGCATAATTTACTGCATGCCCAGAACTTAGCAAGAGGGGGTAGTAACCAAATCACATATCAAATCTATGATCCTTAACTGCAGATCAGCGGTAAAACATGCTGCTGACATTGCCGATCTCATATTCACACAATACCTTGACCTCCTGATCTTAACAGAAACGTGGCTCAATGACAGCTCTTTAACCATTCTGGACATTTTTGTGCCTTCTAACTATGACATCACCAGATTAGATAGATTCAAAAGAACTGGTGGAGGTATTGCATTCATATATTGCACTATACTCACCCTAAAGCAGACACAAATGGTCCATTGTCTACCTGTGAATTGCTTAGCATCAAAATTTGGAACACTGACAAGATGTTATGCAAACTCCACACGAATTACCGCCCCCGCTGGAAATAACCTACTTTTCATTGAACACTTAATGGAGATCACCTGCTCTAACACGGAACAACCCCCTAACCAGATCTTCCTTGGGGATTTCAAACTTCACTGGAAGGACCCAAATGACCCCTTACTCAACACCTTCCAGTCTTTTCTTGCTGATCTCAACCTTACCCAATCAATCAATCAATCAGGGGTTTATAAGCGCGCTACTCACCCGTGAGGGTCTCAAGGTGCTGGGGGTGGGGGCGGGGGAGCAGCTCTGGATCAGTCGAAGAGCCAGGTCTTGAGGTCCTTCCTGAATGTGTGAAGGGTCGGGGAGCGTCTGATGTTCACAGGGAGATCGTTCCAGGTCTTGGCCGTGATGTAGGAGAAGGCTCTCCCACCTGTTCTGTTTCTGCGGATGCGGGGGACCTCTGCCAGGGCGAGGTGGGCGGAGCGGAGGTTCCTCTTGGGTACGTGGAAGGATACTCTCTCGTTGAGGTATTTGGGTCCGATGTTGTTGAGGGATTTGTAGGCATGGGTGAGGAGTTTGAAGGTGACCCTCTTCTCGACGGGGAGCCAGTGGAGGTCCCGTAGATGTTGAGTCATGTGTTTGTGACGCAGAGTCCCGAGGATGAGTCTGGCTGCGGCGCTCTGGATGGTTTGGAGTTTGTGCAGAAGGGTTCTGTTGATTCCGGCGTATAAGGCGTTGCCGTAGTCGAGTCTGCTGGTTATGAGTGCGTGGGTGACGGTCCTTCTGCAGTTGGGGGGATCCATTTGAAGGTCTTGCGGAGGATGCGGAGGCAGTTGAAACAGGTGGAGGCGATGGCGTTGATCTGGCGGTTCATGGAGAGGGAGGAGTCGAGGATGATGCCGAGGTTTTGTGCGTGGTCTGTAGGGGTGGGTGGGTTCCTGAGGGCGGAGGGCCACCAGGTGTTGTCCCAGGGAGAGGTGCAGGGTCCGAGGATGAGGACCTCGGTCTTCTCTGAGTTGCGCTTCAGACAGCTGTCTTTCATCCAGGCTGCCACGTTCTTCATTCCCTCCTGGAAACAGAGTCTGGTGTCTTCGGGCTTCTTCGTGAGTGAGAGGATGAGCTGGGTGTCGTCGGCGTAGGATACAATGCTGAGCCCATGCTGTCTGACGTTGGCGGCGAGGGGGGCCATGTAGATGTTGAAGAGAATGGGGCTGAGCGATGATCCTTGGGGTACTGCGCAGTTGATATCGGTGGGTTCGGAGAGGAAGGGAGGGAGTCTGATCCTCTGGGTTTGGCCGGAGAGAAAGGATTGGATCCAGTCAAGGGCGGTTCCTTATATCCCCGCGTCATGAAGTCTGGCTGCGAGCGTGCGATGTGAAACGATGTTGAAGGCTGCGGAGAGGTCTAGCAGGATGAGGGCCGCAGTGTGTCCCTGGTCGAGTAGCATGCGGATGTCGTCAGTGGCTGTGAGGAGGGCGGTCTCGGTGCTGTGGTTGCTGTGGAATCCAGGCTGGGAGGCGTCCAGTATGGAGTTCTCTTCGACGAAGGCGGTCAGTTGGGTGTTTACGAGTCTCTCGGTGACTTTGGCCGCAAAGGGGAGGAGAGAAATTGGCCAGTAGTTTTTCAGGTCTGTTGGGTCGGCTGTTGGTTTCTTAAGGGGGGGTTTAACCTCCGCACGCTTCCAGACATCTGGGAAGATGCCAGACATGAAGGAGGCGTTGATGGTCCGTCCTAGTTCGGGTGCGATGGTGGCGGTGGCCCTGTGCAATATGTGCGGTGGGCAGGGGTCCGTTGGGGCTCCTGAGTGGGTTTTCTTCATGGTCGCGGTGATGTGTTCTACGGTGGCGGGATTCCAGGTCTTGATGGATGGCTTGTCGGCAGCGTAAGGGGGGGGTGGTGTCCAGTGTCTGTTCGCTGAAGTTGTCGTAGAGGACCTTGATCTTCAGATGGAAGTAGGAGCTTAGCTTGTCGCAGAGTTCCTGGGAAGGCGTGACGTCCGTGGCTTCGCTGGGGGGTTTAGTGAACTGCTGTATGACGTTGAACAGTTCCTTGGCGTTGGTCTCGTTGGTCTGGACTTTGTCTCTTATGAAGGTCTGTTTTGTGTCTCTTATGCGCTGGTGGTATTCCTTCAGGGCGCTCCTGTGGTTGTTCCGTGCTTCAGCGGTTTTCTGGTTTCGCCAAGTTTTCTCTAGGTGTCTGCAGGAGCGTCTGGCTTCTTGTAGTTCTGTGGTGAACCAGGCGGCCTTCAGAGGGCGTTGTTTGGCGGATTGGCGGAGGGGTGCGAGCTTGTCTGCGCAGCAGGAGATCCAGCAGTGAAATTCCATGGCTGCAGAGTTGGTATCGGTCGTGGTGCAGGGGGGGTCTTGGAGGAGGGTGGTGTTGAGGTGTTCCTCTGTTACCTTGCTCCAGTTCCTTCGTGGCGGGCGTGGGGGGGCTTGGGTACGGTGGAGGTGTTGAAGGTGAAGTGGACGCAGTGGTGGTCCGTCCAGAGGGGCTGGGTGTGGCTGAAGCGGATGTTTGTCCCTCCCGCGAAGATTGGGTCGAGGGTGTGTCCAGCTTTGTGAGTGGGGGTGTTGACCAGCTGCTTCAGTCCGAGGTTGGCGAGGTTGTCGAGGAGAGTGGTGGAGTCGGGGTCGTCGCAGTTGTCGAGGTGGAAGTTCAGGTCCCCGAGTAAAATATAGTCCGTGGAGGTGATGGCGTGGGGTGCGGCGAGCTCGGCGATGGTAGTTGCAGACTGGGTGCGAGGTCCCGGCGGTCTGTAGATGAGGGTGCCGCGTAGCGTGGTCCTGGGGCTGGTCTGGATCTGGAAGTGGAGGTGTTCTTCCATGGAGAAGTGTGGCTCAATGGTTAGAGCGGCAGACCCTGATGCAGAGATCTGGCCCGGGACCAGGGTTCAATTCCCGCCTCGGCGGGTCTTGGGCTCAATTTCCTCGGACCTGATAATTCTCGCCTCGGTGCCTATTCTAATCATGGGTCCCACTCTGCAACTCTGGGCAATAGCTTGCTTAATCTCCACAACGGCCCCAACAGCGCTGGGATGCCTGGCTTCACCCTGGGGGTGCCCAGGAGTGGACATTTCACAGGGAAAAGCCAGGAAGGGTTCCACAGCGGTATGCGTACAGCGCCTGGACACCCCTTTGGGGGTATGGGTGCGCTTTACAAGTACAAATTTCAAATTTCAAACATGTTCTGTGTTGGAGTGGGGGTCACTCGTGCTGGATGTGGAGAGCCGGAGGGGGTTCTTGTGTGCGATGGCGAGTCCTCCTCCTGGGTGGTGGGGTCGGTCCTTTCTGTGGAAGGTCCAGTCTTGTAAAGGGCCAACCCAAAACAGAGGATCCATTATTGATCTAATCATCGCCAAGGAAAATGTCATACAACTAGAATCCATATCACCATGTGACTGGTCCAGTCACTATCAAGTCTCCTTCTCCATCTTGGATAATGTACTGATTAGACAAGGCCAACCTCACAAAATCTAACATTGATCCAGAGACTTTAGAAAAATCAACATAGCCAATCTAACTTCCTGGAGCAACAATCTCCTTCCTCCAACTCCAAACATGACAAATGTAAATGACCTCACTGATCACTACATCCATTCCCTGGTAGAGATACTTGATACAATTGCTCCAAAGCAGCTTAAGAGAATACCCATAGACACTCTAATCCCTAGTTCAGCAGCGACTTTAATGAGGTCAGGCGGAAGTTAAGGCTTGCCGAGAGAGCATGGAGAACCTCTCCTTCCACAACACACCTTCAGCACCTGAGGTCAATGATAAGTTATTATCACAAGTTCATACGTAGTTCCAAAGCAAACTACTTTAGGACACAACTGGACAATGGCAAGAACAGACCCAAAAATCTTTTCGAAATCATCAACCAGCAATCAAGCAGCAGATCTAACCAAGACCTTCAAGATAATTTGACATTCCCAAGTGGTGAATACTTCTCAGCTAATTTCACAGAAAAAAAGAGAAAGATTGAATCAGATCTACTTCATTCCTCTTAATATCCACTAAGACAGGACCAATTCAATTTCCTCCCTATGCCTCACAGGATGTTGTCCTCCCTCTCCGACATGTTTACAAAAAATAATGCTGCATGGGCTAACTTCAGACTTCCTGACGTAGCTGAGATACTTAAAACACTAAAAGCAATTAATCCCTCAAACTACTTCAAAGATCCTCTACTCACCAAACATATCAAACAGCTTAGATCCTTCATACACCCACTTTGGTCTAAGATTTTAAGTGCATCTCTCTCCCAGGGTATGACTCCTTATTGCCTAAATATGGGCAAGTTACCCCAATCCCAAAAAAAACAAATGTCGACCTGTCTGACCTCAACAATTTCCACCCTATTACTAACACTATGACACTAGCAAAACTTCTAGAGAAATACATACACTTACAACTCTGCAACCACATCGAACAGTTTCAGCTCCTTGACCATTGCAAATTTGGCTTCAGAACAGGCCATAGCACTGAGAAGCTCTAAAACACATTGTAGGTGACGCCTTGAGACTACTGGATCAGAACGAACCCTGACTACTTATACTCCTTGATCTCTGCTGTGCATTTGATACTGTCAAACATGACAACGTGATAGATCTCTTGGAGAAAAGGATAGGTTTATTTGGTCCCATCTTAAGTTGGTTTTCCTCATTCCTTCAAAATATATCTCAACGAATCAAAATCAATCAAACCCTGTCTGACATTATTGCAGTATCGACTGGAGTACCTCAAGGATCCACACTCTCACCGATGCTATTCAACTTGTTCCTGGAACCACTAATCAAAATTCTTACGCACTCAAATATACAGTGCCACATGTACGCAGATGACATTCAAATATACTTGAAAATTTCGACAGTTGAAGACATAAAAACTCTAAACTGCACCCTATTGAAAACCCAACAGTGGTTAACCCGCAATCACCTTATGCTAAATACACTTAAGACAGAATTTCTCCTGATCATCCCCTGCAATCTCTTTACTCCCACAGATGAATGCCTCAAACAGCTTACAGCACTCAACTGGACCGCACATGTTGTTGATTCTACTAGATCGTTAGGCATTTCATTGGACAAATACCTGAATATGCAAGATCACATCAGTGCAACTACCAAAGGAGCCAATTTCCATCTGAACACTCTAAGAAAAATCAAATCCTTCTTATCCCCAGATGACTTTCAGTTGGCAGTCCAATCCATAGTCATCTCCAGCCTTGACTACGGGAGTGCCACCCTTGCAGGACTACCGAAAGTTAGACTGGCTCTGTTAAGGGCCACACTAAACTCAGCTGCCAGACTCATCATAGGATCCAGCAAACACGACCACAATTCACCTGACCTGAAACATCTCAAATGGCTTTCATTAGAAGCTAGAATTCAGTTTAAAATAGCCTGCATGACCCATAAGGCTCTTCATCAGAACGCTCCTGTCTAAAAACTTAAACTATTGGTAGAGAATTACTCTCTAAGAAGCTCTAACTCTTTATTGTTAAAGCCACAGAAGTTCAACAAAAAGAAACCTCATAACTGCTTCTTTTCTGGCCTTGCCCCCAGAATATGGAACGCAATTCCTCCTGAAACTAGATCTAGTCCTTCGACTAACTCCTTAGAAAAGAATTTAAAAAGCTGTTGCTGAATAGATAACTTCAGCATTAGTTACTGATAAGGTCCATGAGTCATGATTTCACTAAGTCGGACTACCCTTCCTACATGCCTTTCTGTAGCCTGTGTATTCTTAGTCATTAGTTTTTGTTATATATATTTTGTGTCTGCCTATTCTTTTTGCTTTTGCTACTTATTTGCTACTTGTACAACACATGGCTTATGGTATACTTATTTGTTTATTGCTCTTTTTTTTGTTTTGTTTTTTACCGTGATTAATTTGTTTTGCTATTTGTACAGCGCTCTGATACCTGGACGGGTCTAGTTCGCTCTATATATAACTTCTTAAACAAATATGGTGAATGAGAACAGAAAAAGTGCCATAAGTACAGGTGGGAGAGTAGTTATTTCTCTAGAAGCAGAGTTGCGTGTTCAGCAAGAGTACTATCTAGTCTAATTAATAATGTGGAGCAAGATCCATTGACTGGTAGCTATGAGCTGAGGATGCCTAAATAAGACACAATTTCCTTGTTTCTTCTGGTAATTTCTTTGGAGAGTTTAAGTTGCACTAAGTCGTAGCTGGTGTCAATATGTCCAAAGAAGGAGGGGTTTAACTGATTCGTGCTTCCAATTACTCAAATTACCTCAAAGAAGCACATGGTGTTCAAAATCCTTGGCTTCGTCTATAATGGCTTTATGTTGACTTCAGACTTGGAGCCTCATTTATGGACTGGTAGATAGACAACTAATCCACTGTGTGATAGAGGGAACACCTACCCCACTTGGGTGATGTGTAGTCCCATGTATTTTGACTATCTTGCAGTTGCAGTGGGGCTTTTTGCCACAGACGCAGCCACCTTTCGGCAACGTCTGAAACAGCAATTCAATAATGTCCATCTGGCATTTATGCACCCTGCAAATGTACCTCCAAACTGGAAGAACATTTCCAGTATCCACACTAGAAATTTCCATGAGGTGTTAGGAGAAAACCTCAGTGCAAGGATTTCTGGGCAAAGGCTGTGGCCTTGGAACTGGTGCCAAACCCCACCCTGAATTGGGCGGCCAGTCCAATGCCATTTCAAGTAGTCATTTGCCCGCAAGGGGCCGTATCACTGAAGTGCGCTGGGGGCGCAACGGGCATTTCTGCCCGCTTTGCGCACCCATGGGGCACTTTGGTATTACAGAAGGGGCCGCAGATGCATCTGCGTCCCCTTCTGTAATACAGCACCTGCGCTATCCCCCCCATGCAAATGAGGGAATCCTTTTGCCTCTGCACCCACGCTGCATTACAGATGTGGGCGCAGAGGCAAAGAAGCTGTCAGGAGGCGCACTGTCAGTGCGCCCCCTGATGGCAGCCGTCTGGAGGTGGGAAAGGGGGTCCCATGGACCCCCAGACATCCTTTGCAGGCGAGTGCAGTCACTCAGGTGAGTGCAGTCACTCACTGCACACAGCTGCAAGGGGATCTCTAATCCCTCTTAAAAGTGCAGGTGGGTTGCCGCCTGCACTGTGAAACACAGAGCGGCCTTAAAGCGGCCACTCAGTTTTTTACATGAATGCGCTGCCCCAGGCGGCCCTGGGGGCAGTGCATTCATCCTTTTGAAAGGAGTGCCAGGCGCAACAAGGAACATGGGCCGTATGTATGATATGGCCCTAGATCTGCCTGGTTGTATGGCAGAATCAGCAGTGGATCACAATCAGGAACACCATCTTTCCACTGCATCCAAAATGAGTTGCGTAAATGCAGATGAGGTTAGAGGTGACCTATGCTATTTTTCTAAATCAGGCCCAAAGCCATTGAGAAGATTAGGATCTACTGAGAGTGGATAGTTAACTTTCTTAAGGGCCTTCTGTGTATTCAATAGGGCTGTAGTCCCTATAGTATCAATAATTATGTGTGTCAAAATGTGACACTAGCTATATAATTTTGCTTTAAATGCATAATTAGCTGCAGAAATGCCCACTCCTTCTTGCAAAATTTGACCAACCATGCACATAACCTTGACCTCCATTGTTTCCTATATCCAGTGACCATGAACAGTGGCGGCTCCTCCACTAAGGCGGAGTAGCATCGCCCCACTGCTCAAAAGGAAAAATAAAATGATAATAACGTATTGTTATTATCATTTTATTTTTCCTATTGCAGTCAGTGGTGGGGCGGGGTTGGCCAGAGCAGGGGGAGAAGTGGTTTGCAGTCCCTAAGTGAGCATGACTGTTTGGCCGGCTGTCTTGAGCTGGTCAAACAGTTTATGTGCACTTTGCATGTTCCCTCCAGGCTGCATTACACAGCCTGGTGAGGAACATGCACAGGCTCTCTGTCCCCGTCTGAGCGCCGAACCACAGCGCTCAGACCAATCACAGCGCTGCATTGCAGCGTTGTGATTGGCTCAGGGGAGCCTGTGTCTTCCTGCTGCCAGCTGAGACTGCAGGAAGAAGGAAGATGAAGCGGACGGAGGAGAGGCGGCGGCTGGCCGTTCCAAGGTAAGTCGCACTATTGATATTTTACAATAGTGCCTAGAGTCTGTGTGATTCTCCAAATTTCGGTTGTAAACACAACTTAAATGTTTCATCTCCTCGAAAACAATTCTACTAACTACTTGATGCAGTTGGGAACATTATTTTTCAGCCCACTTAAAACATTATCAAATACTGCAAACGGAAGGAGAATAGCCTCGGAGGAAGATATTAAACTGCGATTTACATCATGGAAATATAAATGGTGGTAATTATATTAACAATATTTTAAGCAGAATTACAATAACATCGGTGAAATATGTAATTGAATAATGCTTTGAAGAGCTGAGCCTATGGTGCAAGGAAAAGAGACCATTTAAACAAATCTATCATTTCATAAACTGTGTGCAGTCCTGCCCTCCCATAAATACATTCTACTTAGATATCATCATTCATTACGTTTTAGCGGGTTAACGGAAGCTTTTGGTCAAGGAAGGCCTTAATATTCATTCTTCACTGCTGTTGGAGAATACAAAATACTATCCCTGCATTAGAAACTACTTGATATATTGCATTGCCACAGAAAGAAACACATAGCTACGTTAGCGGAACTCTATTGCCCCCGTGTGGTTCTGAAAATCATTCTTTCAGTGAATGGGCTGAGCAATTTCTAAAGTAACCTTTAAGCATGAGCCATAATAACTGTAAGAGCAATCAAAGGCTTTCTGTAAGAGTAGGCACACTTATACAAAATATAACTAATGCATCTTTTTCATTTTATGAATGAAGATAAAGTAAAAGCTTATGGTAGGTTTAATAGATTAACTGCGTTTTTAAATTGAGATAATACACGTTTTGTATTATCTCTTTTGTATTTGGCTTTTAGATATATTTGTTAAAACTAATACGACTGTTCCTTTCGTTTCCTCTCTGATTTAGCAAAAAGTAGCCGTTGGTTAATAAATCATCATGTTTAAGTCAAGTTAATTAAAATTGATGAATTTTTTGTTAATAATATAAATACAATTTATTTTATATGCATTAAGATTAGGAAATTGTTGATCACTAAACTATGTTTAAAACATTTAAAAAATAATTTAAAAAGATGCCTCTGGTGAAGTGCCAAGGAAGTGTTATGAGTCTTAGAATGCGACTTCTGAAAATAAAAGAGCCCAGAAGGTCGTTTTATTATTGTAAATAAATGCCTTCTGCCCCTTGGTGCAGTTAATAATAGTAACAGGGAATGAGTTGTGGACTTTTATTTCTATATTTTTCTACTTTATAGATTTTAGCTAGTCCAATGATTTTTATGCTGATTTTGCCAGATGTCAATTTAATACCTCTCATCAGTGTATGCTAATTTATTACCCAATGTCAGAAATTGAGTAATTAATTTGGGAGAAACTGAGCTCAACAAACTTAACAAACACAATCTGGTTAGGTCAAATCACAGTTCTGAGACATCTCAGCTCAACCCCTGGTGGCTATGGCACAAGCAGCTGGCCATCCACAGAGGGGCGTGTGTTAGGTTCAAGAGGTGACAAGAATTTTAAAGCAGAAAACACAACACAATAAAATTCCCAAACCTATTTAGATAAATAGAGAAAACTGTAACGAGCATACAGTCACCAAGATCATTTAAATAAGATAAAAGGGAGGAGATGTGAAGTTCTACATTTTTTAGGCAAAAAGCTACCATAAAGAGTAAAGTGAAATTGAAAACAACGCACTGCAGTTGACAGAGATCTAAGTGCAATTACAGGCTGACTGCAATGCAGTAGAGATCGGATACACCAAGTGGATCACCCCTGTCAAAGCTTTTACTTTCAGACTTAGTCTATGAAATTCGAATATCAAAATCTTCCCACAAGCAATGTCCAAGGCTGTGGCTAGCAAAACCTCAGTTGAAGTCAGATACATTGTCATCGAGTTACTTCTGAAGCCACTGCTTTGGAGCCAAAAGCTCTGAGTGGGACAAAGTCGGATTTCATCATCAGACAGATTTTCCTCCTTTCCCCTGTCCAAGGGTTTACCTTCGGACTTTGTCACTTTTTTGGAAGGTAACATTTTGTAAGGGGGCAAGGTCCTGCTGTACCTATTTTCATAATTGCACAAAGCTCAGAGAGAGACAAACATGGTGTCCTTCCCTACCTGGGATGTGACCTTTCTGGGCAACCTTCAGCACCATGTCCCAGTCCGCTGGAGGTGAAAAAAAGTTACTAAGCCCTGCTTTTCTCTAACTTCTGCTAAAGTTTCTTATGGTCAATCCTGCAGCACCTCTTTCCTCAAGGTAGGGTTCTAGGCACCAGGCCTCTGGCCTGCGGAATCCAGTGCTCTGCGGTAAGCTGGGATCTCTTGGAGTCAGTGGTACTTCGGCTGTTTGTGTCCCTGAAGCAGGAAAACAGGAGACCAACCACTTGACGCTCGGAGAGTAGTTCCAGTCACTGGGTGCCAGCAGCAGTTGGGAATTTTTGAGTCCTAATGCGAGTACTCTTCTTCCAGCAGGAGTTAGTAGTCAGAAGTCTTCTTCCAGCAGGAATTGAGTGTTCCCAAGTCCAGGAATGTTCTCAGGAGGTAGTGGTTGATGTGTCAGGTTTATCTTGTGCACTAGCCAGTGATAGGACAACTATTTTCTCACAGTACCCCCGTCATTTTGCAGCACTTCCTTACTGTAACTTTACAGATGAGGCACTCTTTTAATATGGCAGAACCCTTATGCTGCAAGGTAGTCTGTCTTCAGCTACTTGGCCACACCACTGTTTAAATGAGCTCCCCCCACCTCTGACAGGGTCCAAACTGGTTCTCTTCCCTACTGTGAATGAAGCCTAGCTGTCTAGATGTGTCCTGGGAATGAATATGAGAAGTCCTCCCTGACATCTCCAGGTCAAAAGAGGTAGTGCTAAATGTAGAAAATCTGCTTATCTGTATGTTCACCACAGATATTTTGCTTTTTTAGACCCTATTTTTGCTGGCCTTAGAACACTGGGCACTTTACCCCTGCTAACCAGGAGTAAAGTGCCTGTGTTCCCTCTTTAAACATGGTCAAATTGGCTTATTGCTGATTGGCACATTTAACTTTTCTACAAGTTCCTAGTATAAGTTGAGGAAAGAGCACACAGGACTTTGAGGTTAAATGCCACTTGTGGACATCAGCGTCTATTGTGCCATCTACTACAGTGGCAGTGCAAACAAGGCTGCAGACCTACCTTGTGTAGCCTTACTGCTGCAGTGAAGACGCTGCAGCGCAAACTGTAAAAATTTCTTTTTTTGACAGCTAAATACATCCTTTGTAAATATTAGTAGGTCATCACATGTAGGCCCTGTAGCCTGCAAGGCACAGTGAATGGTTAAAAGGGGGACATATAGAAAATTAATATTACCATGTCTCTACAATGACAAAACCTAAAGAGCTATTTCAGTCCTACAGGCGAAGCTACCCTTTGTAGAAACACAGAGTTTAGATTAAAATAATAATGCAGTATCTCAGGAATGATACCAGCTAGAAAAATTATAAAACCATTATTTATTATAAATCCAGTTAAAATGGGAAGTCAGATTTTAATACATATTAAGGAAAAGTAACCTTTAGTAATTTACATTTACCCTGCCTAGAGTTCATGGAGGCTAATTTGCATTAGCTCTCTAGCTTCTCCCAGGTGCATAAAACAGGATAACCTGAATGGGTTGAGAGGACTCTTCTGAACTCCACAGAATATTCAGTGACCACTGTAGGCATCCTGTGACACCAGGCTAACAAACCCTGCTTGACCAGTCTAATGAGCCACATGTAAATCTTGAGGTACACTTGAAAGGGAGAGATCAGGATCCCAAACAATTCTTGTGTATTCCTTGTCTGGTTGCCGAAGGAGTCAGACTTCCATCTCTGGGTTTGTTGTGGGTACAATGCCTGCTTCAAACTGCATTTGTGGTGTTAGATGTGGGAAGGGACTGGTGATTTCCCCATCGCAATCCCACACACCCTATCATGAAAATAAACTGGCACATGGCATTCTGGGCCTGTTTGCAGTAAAGTAAACGGGAACTACTGCAAAGGTAGGTAGGTCAGGGCCTGAGAATGTTTACCCCTCTGGTCAGAGAGGAACTAGGAGTGTCTTAGTGTACTCACCCTGGCCAGTGAACCCTAATAATCTGGACGCTCACCCAGCCTTCCTCAGAGCACTACTGGGCTTGTGAAGGATACTAAGCGGACTAAACCACCTGCACTTGGCGTCAGTGACCTGTGACAAGGACTTGAGGAAGTTGGACCCCCTTCCACTAGAAATCCAAGAACTGAAAGATCTCCAAGTTTCATAAGGCTGATCCCCTGGGTGGCTCCAGGAACATAAAAAAGCTGAAGAGGACATTCCTGTGAAGACTCCCAACTGAGCAGTGGAAAATGGACCTGGACTTTGCTGTTGTGCTCGGCCTGATACACTGAGAGTCTCTAAGAGTTCCCCTAAGGTCCTGGGGGTTCTTACAATTGTATTCCTGTGGTTGTTTGGGCACCAAAAGAAGTTTGGGAACTTTGTCAAATCCTTTACCCCAGACCTTCAGAACTTCAAGGGGACCGACCACAAAACCCGACCAGCAGTTCATCTAATTGAATTTCAGGTCTTTCTCACACGGAAGAAGAATTTTTTCGCTGAAAAACTGTAAAGTCCCTTTTCAGAATTTCCCTACTTCCAGGCCTTAGTGGGACAAATCTACTTGTTATATACAACCCGTGCTCTATCGTGGTTGGTGTAAAATTGCACCTAGGTCCCAGTCTACCATGATCATTGACTACCATTAGCGCTTTGTGTTCTCTCTGGCTCCTCTTATCAGATTTTTGTCATTGTGATGTAATTTTGTTTATTGTATTTTTCACTCTTTTGTAAATTGGAGTGGGGTTTTTATTGTGTTGTGTTTTCGACTTTTTAACTGTTTTGGTTCTTCTGAATGCTTTACGTATTTTTGTTAAGTCTGTCTGCTCTGTGCCATAGCTACCAAGGGTTGAGCTCAGGTTTAAATTACTGAATCTTTGACTGAACCTAACAAGATAGTGACTTTATTACTTGTGGGGAACAACAATCCACTTGAAGTAATAAACCACATTCTCACCATTTTCCTACATGGCAAGTTTCCTTGTCATGAATTACTGCAGTACATTTGAACTGCAACCCAGCTAGAACACAGTGGTCGTCCTGCCAGACCTATATCTTTGTGATATATACTGGTGTTTTAAATACGTACTGCTTCCCACATATGAAAGTTAGCCTTCCATGCCCTAGCAGTATTTTAGCCTTCCATGCCCTAGCAGTATTTTAGCCTTCCATGCCCTAGCAGTATTTTAGGTACCATCTACAATGGAGTTATTAGGAAGTTAAATAGACAAAACAGGGAGTTCCAATTGCACAACCCTTCTTTAAAGGGTAAGCACATATGCTTCACTACTTTTTTAGGAAGAGTAAAGTGCCCAGAGTTCTAGAGTCAGCAAAATCAGGCAGGAAAAAATGGAGGGACTACAGCATAAATGATGTTATACCTTACAACTGAAATCCAGTCAAAATAAAATTGTCAACGTGTTTCTCTCAGTTTAAAAACGTTTGTATGGATTGTGGAGTACCTGTCGCTAGGTTAAAACAAGGATCACATATGTCTCACCACGATAGAGGTGTTTTGACATGTTTCAGTACATTAACCAACCAAATTGAGCACATTATTCAAGACCAGGCAACTATCGTACCTACTGAGCTATCAGTAAGATATTCAAGCTTACCTTCTGTACTTTTTTTCATCACTGTAATGCATGTTTTATGCTTGAAGTGGTCCTTCTGGGTAAATCCTGAATGCCCTCTTCTTCTTGGAAGTTCAAAAGACCAGATTTCGTGGCCCAGAAAATATTTCTTTAAAGGTAAGATCCAAGAGAAATTTTAAGTCAATCACTTTGCAGCCCTCTTACAGGGAGTCAATATGTTCCTCCAGGAGGTGTCTTCTCTGTTGCAGGCAGTATTCTAACTCCAAGGTTGTGAAGGCTTTACTTTATAGAAGCAATCCACCAGTGATTGGTGTCATTCATTAAATGTATCAAACTAAAATTCCTTACAAACCCAACTGGCCTTTGCAATATGTTCTTATGTTTAAAGAAAAGGTTATCTATTCTATGCTCAGACATTAAACGTGTGTGCTGAAAAATGAGGTGGAACCTGCTGGAATGTGCAATATTCAGATTACTATACATTTCTCAATTTTTCATTTCAACTTTGGTGGACAGGGTACTATGCCACAGACACGTAGGAGTACCCTGTCTAGCCAATCTATTTACATTCGGGCAGACCATCATGTTTCTGATTGCAGTGATCCACTGGCTCCACCGGAGGAAGCCCTAAGCCGATGGCCGATTGGACTTTGGGCCATTGGTGTAAGTGAATCAGACCTCCACCCTATTGAGAGCAAAAATTTGATGTACTGAACAGGAAAAAATTAAACTGACCCCCACACCTTAGGGGAAAACTCACAGGGTGCCAGGCTCATTATATTTTTGTATTTAAAAAAAAACTCCCATTATGGGAGTTTATTTTTGGAAAAAAGAAAGTTTGCTGAGCAACCGCCTGAAACAGGGCAGCCATTCAGCAAACATTTAGGGGCTTATTCACCCGTATGTCACTTTTCCCATGTTAAAAATGACGCAAAAGTGGCGCAAGGAGCTTGTAAATAAGCCCCTTAGTGCCTTCAGAGGAGCCTCTGATGCCTCAGAGATCTCCGCAGCACTTGCAGAAATCAGTAGTCCAGCTGGGGTGGTGGAAGTAATAACCTTTGCCACCCTGACGGATGCCCTTAGTACAAGTGATCTGGTACTCTTAAAAATTGGTGAGGCCTCTTCATTACAAATATGAATTACATGGGTACTGCATATTGCTTTGCAAAGTGGTTGATTTGTACAAAAAAATTTCCTTGATACACGGAGTTTCGAATGGCTGTTCATCACCTTATTCCAAAAACACACATATTACGTTACATAATGAGGACCACATAGGAACTATAAAGTAATTTACCAAGCAAGGCTTTTACATACAATCAGAGGGCTAGTAGGTGCCTCGACCAAACAGATGTGAGATAATTTCGATGGTTTCACATGACTCCTGTGCATGCATTTAGTGTTAAAAAGTCATCTTCATCTGCTCTTTTTTAAACATTGCTTCGAATGCAATCAGTGGGCCAACGTATTATATATGGACTAAAAACTATTGATAAACTGCCAGTGCCTTTTCATGGAAGTGTTTACTCCTGAAGAGATAGCAGTTTCAATGCTTGGGGACAGCCTCAACATACAGGGGACCACTGAATTAAGGAAATTGAGGGGTATAAGATGGTTAGTCAAAATTGGTACAAGCAAAGAAAGCAAAGGCCCCCATTAAGAGTTGGTCGATCCATACAAAAGTAGTCTTAAATCTGTGGTATGTGTTATACTGCACGTTGGAAAGCCATGGCTGTTTGCAGTGGAAATAAAGAACTGGTGCTCCACACCTTTCGATGCAAAAACTACACGTGGAAACAACTTTTCCACATGTTACTATACATTTAAAACCAGATTCATGTATGTACCATCAATACAGCGTAATGTATTGAAAATGTCTGATCTGTGGTATTAGCACTATTTTGTAGTTTGTCCCTAAATCATGGCCAAAGTAAAGATTCAGGCTTTGAATGGTTGTGTGATATTTCAGCTGCAAAGTATGCTTATCAGTATATATGAGCTAACATACAACAAATCTAATATGCAGTAAATGCTACAGTTTTCAACTTATTCTACAATTGTTTAACCAAAACGACATGTCTGCTTATGTGGTCTTCATGATTGTAGTTAGAGCACCATATAGGCAACAGACTGTAGGTCAAGTTCTGTCAAATTATGCTACGCCCTGGTTCACAGACAGTTTCAGAGGCCATAAACGAACCACATATACATCACCAAACTCATTCTGAGATCTTAAATAGAGTAGTGTAAATACATCCCAAGGTTCCTGAATTCGTAGACTGATCATAATAAAATGACAGTGATCTACAGCCTGATGTACAAAAAAACCATGTTGCAAACAGATGGTGCAAATTAAGAAATTACTATTTGTGACCTTTTAATTAGCATTGTTATGTTATGTTATATTGATTTGTATTACCAGTGGCGGCTCGCCGAGGGAGTGCTGCGGGGCGGTGGGGCAGGGGAGGGCCAGGGAGGGGGGGTAGTGGAGTCCGACATACGACGGACAGGAGTAAGGTAAGTAATTAAATAAATAAAACAATTTACCTTGCGCGCGCTGCATCGCCGAGTTGGCGATGCAGCGCACGCAAGGTAAATTCCCGGGGACCCCTTTCATCCTCTCACGCCGCATTACCTACCCATTTAGTGGATTAACGCTTGCCTGACGCCCCGCCGCTCCTGGCCCTGCCAACATTCTCATTGATTTATCACGCCTGAATGCTTGACCTATCCTATACTCAGTTCAGCACTATTCTAAAACCAATGACCATTGTCCTGATGATGACCTGAAATCAATCAGGTTGAAACGCCGTCGACTACCCAGCATAGAACTTTGGCGGTGATGTGGTCAATTTATTTATCCTGAATCCAAAATACCAACATTGTATATAACTATTTTGTAATCTTGACCACATTGTTATTTTCCTTACTCCTTTTTCACCGTTCACGCTGTTATTCTTCACCCCTGTGTCACTGCGCCGCTCACTAACACTAGCACGTTCAGTGCTCACTTGTGTGTTATGGTCATTTGTATATTAAATTGTACTGTGGTGCTGTTATAACTACTTACAAATATTATTCTTTTCACCTTACCCTCTCCGTTGTGGTCTCCCTTCCTTTGCTCCCACCGTCTGTGAGTTATATCACTGTTTTTATTGCCCTGTTTTAGTGATTTCCAGCTGAGACATTGTTGTTTGCTTCAAACCTTGCCCGGTCTCACCTGGGTTAACGGGTTTACTCCTGTAATTGTTTCTTTTTTCCCCTACGCTGGCACCCTTGTGGCTGCCTAGCACCAAGGCAGGCACAGGAGAAATAAAGATATTTCTCCTCGTTACGCCTCACCTGGGCAGGTGTATGTTTTTTTACCATTACCAGGTCAAACACACCTGGTAAATCTGGGAATGCATCAAATTCCATTCATATTGCGTGGGAACACCCAGGCAACACCCATGGAAACACCTCCCTGGCCTCACGCTGAGTAATGCAATGCAGCCATTTGCACTGCATTACATTACTCAAGATTTAAGAAGCCACTCAGAGCCATGCAAGGTGGCCTTGTGTGGCTTCATAAATCTCATTTTTATGTTCCATCGGTGTTACACCACATTGCATGATGCAGGAGCGATGCACAGGGGCTCATAAATATGCCCCTGAGTATGTGACCAGGAGCAGTGGTCACACACTCATAGTGAGATGCAATTGTGTTTATACTTTAAAAAAATATGTAACAGTGAGCTAAGATTTAACAAGTGAAAGTAGCTAGTCTGTCTGTGAGTGTGCATGTTTGTTATTTTCTGTCTGCATGTGTTAATTGATGTGAGTGTAAGTGTGCTTTCATGTATGTGCACGTGCTCATGAGTGTGTGTCTGCAGGTGTGTGTGTGTTATGCAGTTTTGGACTGTAATTTCAGGCAGTCTAGCACTGCCAGAGAGGCCGGCTTGAAACGGCCAGTGCGTGGGCCTTTTTATTTGGCCCTGTGGGACATGACGTGACCAAAAAACACATCCCACGCAGTTACCCTTTCATGCTGGCCCACCTGGCAGTGTCGGACTGTCTGGATTGCCAGTCCAACATTGGCATTATGCATTATTTATGTGTCTGTGTGATTGTGTGTGTAAGTGTGCATGCATGTGAGTGTCCTCAGGTGAGTGTGCATGTGTTTTGAATATGTGTTCATGTGCAAGTGTGTGAGTAAATGTGTGGGTATGCGTGATGAACTTTCAAGTAACAAACAAGACAGAAAGGTACAAATGACAGTCAAATGTGAGCGAATAGGCTGAAATTGAAACTAAAATAGTAATTCAAGTTGTGGAGTGATGGATGCACGCCCGTCAGTGGTGAATTTGTAAAATAAATAAGAGCTGGGGTTCTTGTCAGGAGGCACCTACACCAGCCCATTTCTCCTGTTAGCACCGCCTAAAAGAGAACCAACTACTAACCATGAAAGTGGGAGAGGATGTGGCGTAATGGCCAGAGGTGCCGACTTCGAAGCTGGGGAACCAGGTTCGAGTCTCGGCGTCGGCTCAACATCCTGTGATTCTGGGCAAATCACTTAATCTCCCCATGCCTATCGTAAATGAATTTGCCCTTAACTGGAGCTCATGAACGGCACTGGGGTTGATGATTAAGTGCCGGTGCTGAGCACTGGAAACCACTGGCTCAAATTAAGCACTGCGCACAACAGAACATTTCCGCCGACATGAGTAAATTTCGCTTGAATCTGTGTGTATTGAATGAATGCATGCTGCTGATTTAGACATTTTGTACAGAAATACAAGTATCACAGGTGATTTACAATGATGTGTTGTAACATTTTTAATTTCTTGGGCCATAACCTTTTCGGGGATATGATGACAGAACCTCAATTGGCCCTGCCTTGATAAGCTTTATAAGCTGTCGTTTCTTCAGCTGAATATAGCTGTACAGCAGTATCACCACAATGTGATACTCTCCGGCAGTTCGGTGTGACCACGCAACTATACAGGATGTTACACAGTGTACTACTACTGCATGTATGTAATCACATACACAAATATCCAATTGAATCAACGCCAAATAATGCTTGGAACAGCAATTAATCTTTTTCCTAGCACCTTACCTCATCCATATTTTTAATTGTAGGTGTCCCACCCCTGGTTGTGACGGCTCTGGACATATTACTGGAAATTATGCTTCACATAGAAGGTAAATAAGGAAATACATTTTCCTTTCTATGAATTGACATGCTTGACGTTAACACATGTTTCCCATTCACTATGGATCATCTACGCATATAGTGCATGCTAAGCACACATGATCCACCAACTTCAACATAGGTGTGAACCTCCGTGTGGGGTTTTCAAACTTTTTTATTTCCTGCCAGAGAAGTCCATGGTATGTATAAACCAACACTGCTACTGAAAATAACTTGTATATATAGCGCTTAATATTGCAGTTTTGCCATGTCTAAGTGCTGTAAATAACAGGTGTTACTATTATCCATTTAACAATATTCAAAGTATCTAAATAAGAAGGATGAACTGTTTCATCAGTCCTTTCAGAATAAAAACGAATTACCAGATAATTACACACAGATGTCAGCAGAAAGCATGTAACCACTGAGCCCTGAGCCATGTTGCCATGTTACCATTTCAATTGGAATGATCATCATGCAAAAGTAGAAGCCAGGAAAATTCAACTGTTTGTCAGAGCAGGAGGGAGTAGTAATGTTGTGGTTCATAAAATATGTATGAACCAGACTTGTCTGAACTAGTATGTCACAAAGCGATGCTCATTTGTATCCTGGGATTAATTACTACATGTTCCTAAAACACATACTCAGGAGACTGATGCTGTTTGTTGAGCCCAACTGGGAAAGACTCCATGGGCTTGTCTTCGGTGTTATTTGCTATCCCACAACTATCTAAGACACTCACCAGGGTGTATCTAACTGGGAGGACTGTAGTTTGTCTGCTTGTTATGCAGGTTGCATGCATTTCTGTCAAACACAGGTAAATTCCGTTATATCTTGGGCTGTCCTTTATTTGCCTTTGAGCTTGTTACATCAGCTGTAAATGGTAAATATTTAAAAACATGCTGCAAGTTTGAGAGAATGTCTTATTTACTTCATTACTACTGATTGACAGCACTCCCTTTCTGCAACCTGGATGAATAATTTTCTGTACAACGCCGAACAAATTGTATTCAAACGCACAGTAGGTGTCAATGAAACTCTAATAACTGTGCTGCACAAAACACACCAACCACCTTTTGTCAAGTATGTTCAACTGGTGGCGCTATTAGCAGTTGGGACATAAAAAGGATACTTTGGATATGCTCAAGGTAATGACTGTCTTTTGAGCTGCTTTGAATTCTAGCATCTCAGATCAGTTAAATAAAAGGGAACACAATAGGTAACAGCATTGGAAGTGCCTCCTCATTTAGTTTTATTGGATCATTAATTTACATGATTTATGCACATTCAGTATACATATTCCGCAGGAAAACATTTGAATAGATTATCTACTCTGTTGTTCTGATAAAGCATGCACCCTAGGACCCCAATAAATGCAAGAAATAAATCCCAAAGTTTCATTTTTGCTTTTTAAATGCATCCCGTTTCCCTTAAAGGAAAACGGGCTGCATTTAAAAAAAAGATTGTTTTATTAAAAGCAATCACAGACATGGTGGTCTGCTGACCTCAGCAAGCCACCATATCTGTGATGGCTGCAATTCCTAATGGTCCCCAAATTGCATCCTACCTCGTTAATATTCATGAGGTATGTCTGTTTGCAACCCACTAGGAATTGCTAATGAAACAAAAAAGTTCCATACATTAGGAATACCGCTTTCCTAATTGCAAGTCGGAGAGATTCGTAAATAGGACATCTGTATTCCTAATGTTAGTACATCTAGCCGTTGGAGGTCACAAGCATAATGTGAAATCACAGGCAGGTTTAATAATGTGAATTGCACAGCTTGTGAGGCTGCCTCCTGCATCAAAGGGAATATCTCATATGCACAACCAAGAATAACAGCAGCTATCACCTCTCTCATGCTGTCAAGAGTATCAACACTGCTATCACTTTTCACCTCACACATCTCAAAACCACCATGGTCAACAAATACCAGCAACAGAGCTGGAACAGTAGATCCTAACATCCCTACCAGTTTCATCTGACACCAGTGCAGACATCAAATCCAGACTTGAAACCTTTTTCTGCAGCCTCAATAAAATAGGAGCTGTCTATCTATTGCCCATTATGGCATGTAGACTGCTATGAAGCTCCTTCGCTTTTGCATGTCTTGAGCAAGTTTCTGTACAGTGTCCCAGCTGTGGTTCAAGGCCTTTATTTCTGTATCCACAGTTTGCCTCCAGGTTTTCTTTCACCGTTTGCGTTATGGGGTCCAGAAGAAAGCTGCTCTTGTGATGGAGTTTTGTTCTCTTCTGATGGTGTGTCCTATCCATATCCACCTTCTTCTCATAATGCTTGCCTGTGGTGAGCAGTTCAAGGTTGGAGATGGTTCGCGGTGAGAAAATACATAAAATGTTTCTCAGGTTACTTGTGTGAAAGGCTGTTAGTTTGGTGATGTCGCTTTTGATCACCCATCAGCATTTTGATCCATACAATAGTGTGACCAGAACGCAGCTCTGGTAAGCCTCAGCTCGGTGTTAGTGCTGCACCGAGATAACCCCTACTCGTTATTTGGTGTCCTGAAGCATTCATCACCTTGTTCAGTCTGCTTATGATGTTATTTCTTAATCAAACAAAGTTCCTGAAGGTCTCAATTGCTCCACACCTTGATACAGCAGGCACCTGTTGCTAAACCCCCACTGTCAGGCATAGCCATCAATATTGTCTTAAAGGACAAAATTAATGACAGACATAAACACAATGACAACCCACATGCTCCCACTCTTGCCTGAATGGCCCCACCATATGACACACCAAAAGCCTTTCTGCAATTACCTGTCAAACCTATTCCAAAAGTCACACTGTACAAAATGGTGTCCGCCCAATATCATTAGTGATGAAGCTAATATGGAGAGGAAGAATTGCATGTTCACGATGTACCTTAAAAAACACTATTGTGTAATTGCTATTGTGGAAAGTCATCCTTCTGTGTTACTTTGACAAAAATGAGAGTTCCTAATGATTGGCAATATGCCCTGGACTCAGTCGTTGCCAGTCACTCTAAATTCGAATTTCTTCCTACTCAGCCATTCAAAATCTTCTTTTTGTAGGGTTAAATTGTATTTGTTTTATTTCTAAACACTAGGGGGAGAGTGTCAAGATCCAGCTACTGTACCTTACCAAATGTAAGCAATCTAATGTATTAACCAATATAGGTTGGGGCAAGTAGAAGAGTGGCACAAATTAAATATTAAATAATTAACATTCCAAATGTGTAGCAATATTGAAAGCACCTAACCTCAGGGCATGGTGAATGGTAAACCAATGTACAAAAAATACATGAAATAAAAAATGGTGGATATATTTCAAGCTGCAAAACATGAAAATGGATTCAAAATAAACTGTGGCACATTATCAACTAAATAATATGAGCTCAGAGTCGAACATTATGTTGTAATCCTGCTTCTGTAAAGGAACCAGTGATGCCCAAGATTCCTGGCATTGGGTTCTACCCATAGGCAGGACGAGAAATCCTGTACTGCACTCACCTCTGGTATCATTATACATGATCTACTTCCTTAATTACAGCGGCAAGGTAAACACAACTGTCCTGAGGCATATGCTTCATTTACTTTGTTGAAAGTAAGGGATGGATTTTTTTTACCTCAAGTCCGAAAATGTAATCTATTTTGCCCTGAACCATCCTGCCCCCTATGTATTTGATTCTTTGTCCTACTCTTTCTCACTGACAGTCTACACAGACCGTTTTCTTGATCTTTGTACATTTCTCAGTACTTCCTTGCAATATGTTTTTACCCCTTGATTACAAACAGTTCTAAACAAATAAAAGATAATTCTGTCTAACCTCAAGACAAATCTCAAACAAAACTCTAAACATACGGGACACATTTTTATCCGAAGAACTTTTCTCCATTTAGAAGTTGGTACTAGTTGGCCTAAGATGCCTAAAAAGCTTGCTCAAATTCTGCAAAATACAAAAAATTACCCCCGCTTAGACTCTACTTGGTCTAGTCACTAACATTTACCCCAGATAACCTCTTTACCACACTTTGCCTATCTTCCACCTCTCCTCCTCAACTTTGTCTTGAGTCCTTTTGTCACTCACCCAGTTGGGGTAATCTTGATCTAGACTAGTCACCACTGGAATACCACTATTCTCAACCCCATCACCTTTTGTCTTCTCCTCTGTAACCTCCGCTTTAGCTTCCTATTGTCCTCCCCACTGTAGTTGTTCCCAGTCCTTTACCTCCTGATGCTGTCGTCTTCTCTCCTTGAGCATTGCCTCATTGTACCTCTCCTCAAATGTTGCCTACCTCACCTTCTAACTCCCCCCTGCACCTGTAGTTTACCTATCTTTATCTGCCATTTTCCATCTCCTCCAGAATGGCCTTCCTCCTCTTCATCTTTTAAAACCACTTACCCTTAATTATTATCCCAATGTCAACCACTGATATTCTCACCTTTAGTCTGTATCTCCTCCCGTTGAGCCCATTTCCATTTGAACTATCCTCCCACTTTCTTCTACTTACACACCACCACCAACTGCACTTAGTTTCTGCCCTCTACCTTTCCTTAGTTCTCTTTTCTAATTTCAACTTGTCTACACACTTTAAGTTAGGCCTCTTCCACCATGTGTTTTCTTTGGTCAACGTTATCTCTTGCCACTTCCTTCTTTTATTTCTCATGTTGTCCCATCCTCCTGTATCATTTTCTTTCTCTCTCTTTCCATGAACCTAAAATCTGTGGTTCTTTTGTTGCCCCTTTGCCTCTCCCATCACAGTTTCATCTGTGGTTCTTTTGCTGCCCCTTTGCCTCTCCCATCACAGTTTCATCTGTGGTTCTTTTGTTGCCCCTTTGCCTCTCCCATCACAGTTTCATTCTTAACAACTCTCTTTGTTAGCTGAGAGCCATCCCATAATATAATAATCTTTGATGGCTTTTATGCCTTGTTTTCTCCAGAGACTGTTGTTGATGTCTTACTCGTTGTCATTTGATAAAGTACTGATCATGTATTCTTGCTACATACTTGCAAGGGGTTGCTGTGCACCCCAATGTTATTCTGATGTACGGTGGGCTCATAACTTTCTGGCTGAGTTCTGCATTATAAAAATGTGAAATAAATAAATATTTGCTAACATCCATACCAACTCTATATTTTCTATTCATTAGAACATGAGGGTTTTCTGTTCCATATGGAATTTACATCCTATCTTGATCTTAGTTTAATTTATTTCAGTTTGCAGCCAGGTTTTTTAGTGCTCCCGCCCTCTACTCTTCTCATTGCCCCATCTTTAGTGTCAGCTTTTACTTTATCTCCTTGCCTCCCATATGGCTTCAATGTAAAATTACCACCTCTTACCAAAAACATAATACTTTCCTCTTAAAATGCCAGTATACTGTACTAAGAGTTCACATTGGTTGTCCAATTGGGGATATATTCGGTTTCCAAATGCTGTTTTCAAGATAGAGGGGAAAGATTAAGCAGAGTTGATTTGTTTGGAGAAAGGATCAGTGAAACAAGCTAGGAGGATGCTATAATTCATAGCAGTCTTGTGATGAAGTTGAAAAGTCCTGATAGCGAGAGTTTGTCCTAAATGCTTATTGGTATTTAGTTTACCTGTGCTATGAGAAAACATATGTAAGCATACCCTTTTCTTAAAAATACTGTATTTAGATCAGGAGATGTTATTCCTGTAGCAAATCTGTCATTATTCAAAATGAAGCTCAGTGATGGATATATACTTCTATTTCACTAAATATAACATTGCATCATAACATGGAGATGTCTATGAGATTTCACCCCAAATTAGAAAGACTTTTTCGATCTTGCCTAAGACAGTACATGTACTCTCCCAGCCCCTCTCACTCATCCTCCATTGTCAGATTGCTTCCCCATCCCCTGCCACACACCCTCCATTGTCAGCTTGCCACCCCAGCTCCTCTGGCCAAGCCCTTATTGTCAGCTTTATTCCCCAGCCCCTCCCACCCAACCTCCATGGTCTGTTTGCCTCCCCAACCCCTCCATTGTCTGTGTGCTTCCCCATTGTCTCTCACTTGTCCTCACTCCACCCACGCCGTACTATAACACCCTCCCTGCCACCGTTTTGCTTCATCCCTCAAACCCCACCTCAATTTGTTTTAATTTTTTTAAATAAAAAAGTGCATTTGTGATGGCCCCATTATGTCGCTTTTTAAAAAAATTAATATTGTAGCCATGCTGTACAGCATCAGCATTGCTGTTCAGCGTGGCTAAAAATCCTAGCCAAAGCCAATAGCTCTCATAGGCGAGACCCTTTGGCTTTGCCAATGCCTGTTTAACATTATGCCCTTTACATCAAAAATGCGATAACACATATTATTAAATGCTACTGAGAGAAATTAATATGTATATAGTTTACTGGTCACTAGAAGGTTATCTACCGCATATTTGTGAGGTGGGACATTACAAAGTAATTTCAATAATAACATCAAAACCAGACAAAAATTGCATTTTGTATGCATAAAAACGAATTCTTTCTATTTAATATATATATATATATTTTCACACCACGTCTCCACCTATACGGACACACCAGGACAATGCCAGCATGCTTAAGTTTACTTTATTCTCAGCGTGCTGCCTCACCAACGTGTTTCGGCCATAGCCTTGTTCACTGTCTATTTGTATATATACTGAGAATTTCGAAGCAGCTTGCTTTGGAAGAAAAGATCATCATTTTATTGCCAGCTTTCTTCTAGCTTTATCAATATGAAGTACTGGCTGATTAAAGTAGGACAAATATGGGAACATAGAATGAACAATACACTTCTAACTAAAGAAACAAAGATTTGAATTTAAGGAGAGTTCATTAGTCTGTTTCTCCATAAATTTCTTGACATTTAACTCACATGAAAGTAATATAATACTCGAAATACATTGAGAAAATAAATAATGTAATTGCCTCTAACTGCAATATTTGTGTATATATTTGCAGTCCATACTTTTCCATAGTATGTATGGCATAAATGCTCTACCAACAGTTTCTGACAAATGCATGGCTTGCGTTAACTTCCTTTACCTACTAATCATACATAAGTTTGCGAGTGGACTATACCTATTGTATGTATAAAACCAAAGCATAATATATGTTCATTGATGTGTCGTTTACATATCTCTGAGAAATTTGTTATACCCAAACAGACAAGCGATGGAAAGGTATCTTAGAGAAACATGGGCCATATGTACCGAAAGAGTCCTGGCAAAAAGTGGTCACAATTTGCACACACACTTTTTATGACCGCTAAATTATTTTGCGAACAGACCTATGTATTATTGGGTCAGTTCATAAAATAATAATTCACAGGTGGGGGTCACTGAACGACCTTCCAAATGAATATTCATTAGGCAAGTTGCAAATTGCAATTCCCTCTGATTGGCTGGGATGGTGGTCTACAAGGGACCTCAAAACACCCATGAATGTCTTCGCATTTTAAAACTGAAACCTTTTTTTTTTTTTAAAGGAGCTTGATTTCCTTAAAGGAAACGGGGTGCTTTATAACAAAGTTCAGTTCTGAAAGACTTCAGTGAGAGTTGGCAGGGATCTTCAAGACCACTGCCTACTCCCTCTGAAGCTGTCACCCTAATTTGCATAGGAGAAGGAGTCCCTAGGGGACCCCTTCGCTTTTGTGAATGTGCTAAGACCCCACCTTGGGAGTTGTTAACTATAATTCCAGTTGCAAACAATGGAACCATAGGATATCGACTCGGTATTTGGAAGGGACGCACAAACATGCTCTTCCAAACACCAGATAGGTAACCATTAAATCATAAGTTTGTTTGTAAAGTTGAAAATGTTTGTACTGGTTAGACTCTCTGATTTACCGAATTGGAGGGTTAGTGGCTGGTAAGAAATTCAGTACATCGGGCCCCCTAAATACTTTGTCTACATTCACACATGAGAAAATCTTAAGCTAGTTTGAAATCAAATAGAAATCAAATTCTAACATGGAATGCCACTTTATGTTTTGTATTGATTTTTATTTTTTTATTTTTAGTTAGAATCATTTGCTTTTTTATTTTCTCAAAACACTGACCATAATTTTAAATATCACTCTATACTTAGACAAATCTGAATGCACTGAGGGTGGTGAATTAGAAAGAATACGAAATTCAGAAAGCAGCCACTTGCATTAGTTGAATACATTATAATGCCCTTAATCCCCCAGTTGAGGCAATATATTTTTGGGAAAATGTACCTTTTCTTCATGTTTACACATGCTAATGTCTGGATTTCCAGCAGATTTCAAACGAACTAGCCATAGATGTTTTTTATTGGTAACTGTGCTGCCCTGGGTGTGCCCCATGATATAAGCCACTTAGAAACCAGACGTTTTTCCTTTCTACAAAGCGGACCTTGTTGAGAAATAATATGCTTTCTAGTATTTTTGCTTAAAGGAATTTCTTCTTGCAGAGTCCGTAAAACGTATTATTTTTCTTGGAAATAGTGCATTTAACCGTAACAATTTATGTTTTAGAATGGTTGTGGCAGTTAAGAAACTGATCTTTTGTTCAATTGTCCAAGATATTTACTTTTAGAAACTAATTGGACTGAAAGTTACCTCACCTTGGTTACATCATATAAAGGTTGGCAGAGATTTAAAAAAAAAAAAAACAGAAACCTACTATTTTATGACCACTCCCTCTTGACATGGAGGTGAATGGATACCACTGAAGTTATGTCTGCAGTTTTAGAAGTCAGCAACAGAGTTTTAGGCAATCGTGATATTCCTTGTAGGTGGTTGATATTTCACTCATACGTCCTATATGCTTCCTGTGGAATATGTGTAATTTCTACCCTTATGTAGGGACATATTAGAAGCAGTAGCGGCCCGTGATGGGAGTACTGCCGGGCGGTGACGTGGGGCGGGGGAGGGGCAGGGTGGGGGGTAGTAAACTACGCGATGAAGCGCGCAACGAAATTCGTTTTATTTATTTGTTTGTTTACTTACCTCTGTGTGGCCGTATTCCGTAGTTTACTACCGCCCACCCAGCCCCTCCCCCGCCCCGCGTCACCGCCCGGCAGCACTCCCACCACGGGCCGCTATTGATTAGAAGTGCAGAAATGTTAACATCCTAGCTCCACCTCTCATGGATATCCCGTTTTAAAAATGTACAGTCACCTGTTCATGCATTAAGCAAGCATAAATCTTAAAGCCTATTTTTAGTTCAGGTGCCAATGGGTGTCAGATGTGTCCTTAAAACATGTGCATCATAGTTAAATAAATTAACAAGTAATTTCAATTTAGTCCCAGCAGCTAATTTTGTAAATTTGTTACATTAATAATGGCATGTACAGTCACCTTCACTTAAAACTAGAGACACAATTTCACATGTGGTCCTAAGGACTTATTAACATACAGATAAACTGTATGTTTTTTACTGGTTGAAGACTCTCTGATTTACTGAAACGGAGGGTTGAGACTGGTAAGAAATGTAGTACATCTGGCTCCCTATGTACTTTGTCTACATTAACACATATGAGAACACCTTAAGCTAGTTTGGAATCAAATAGAAATGTAATTCTAACATGGAATGCCATTTTGTGTTTTGTATTGATTTTAATTTTTTGCATTTAGTTAGAATCATTTGCTTTCTTATTTTCTCAAAACACTGAACATAATTTGAAATATCACGTTATACTTAAACAAATCTGAATGCAAGAGGGTGGTTAATTAGACAGAATAAGAAATTCAGAAAGCAGCCACTTGCATTAGTCAAATACATTATACAGCCCTTAATCCCCCAGTTGATGCAATAAGCTTTTTGAAAATTTACCTTTTCTTCATGTTTGCACCTGCTAATGTCTGGATTTCCACCAGATTTAAAACAAACTAACCATAGATCTTTTTTATTGGGAAAAGCACTGCCTTCTGTGAGCCCCATGATATAAACCGCTTAGATTTGTCTAAGTTTAAAGTTATATTTTAACTTATGAAATCAAAATTCATAAGTTTACACTGTCACATGGGCACAGATTTCTAAGGTCATTCCCAGAAACCTGACACAGAAAGCCTACGAGGATTTCCATTTGTGTTTATAGGAAGGGCTTTCGGTATGCACGTTTTACATGCTGTACAAATGTGCAAATTACTATGCTTTGCATTTGCGCAATTGTACTTTTTTCTCAGGGTGATTTATTTTCCTCATGAGGGAATTTCTTCCTTTGTACCCCCTCTTCTTCTGGGGGTGTTGGATGCCCGTTTCCCATGGAATGATTCTAATACTGCCCTTTCCAGGAGTAAATCACAGACCATTTCCAGCTTGGGAAAGGGCTAGCAAAACGTTTGTGAATATCACCGGTGTTCCCAAACATTTTAGGCCATCTCCACACTGGAATGCCCACTTCAAGACCAGTAGTATTTAACCATAAATATTATGACACTATTATATGGCAACATTTTGCATGGACAGATTGGTTTGCAGTTGCAAATTCACCTTTCATGCTTTCCTGGCACTTGGAAATGAGGCCATTTGCATGTATATATTGAGTTCACATGCATAATTATCTTTCAAAATTGGGTCTGTATCAGCTGGCAACATAGTTTCAGCTTCTCTGTTAACTTATGAAGCCTTCCTTCAAACTGATTGTTTCTTATATTGTTAAATTCAGAAGGAAATACAACATTAGCTAATATCATAAGGCTTCCTCCACACAAGAAGGAATCGTTCCAACAAATTACAACATATTGGGATTTTCATAGAATAAGTCTGAACATTGATTATTTATTTATCATTTTCCTAACAAAGGTGATATCAAGGCTCCATACCAGAATCTAAATTCCTCTATTTCCTGTAACAATATGGCCACTGTTAAAGAAATAACATTTATCCACACGGGACAAAAGTATTGGCCATTCACACTGGTATTTATTGACCTACACAGGAAAAGTGGTGGGTGTACAATATCTTCAGAGCACAAGAGAAGTCTACTCACTACCTCCACTAATACACTTTTTGGCTGCGTGAAAATGTTATGCACAACGTACCTCAAAGCTCACCACCCAGTTCTGGAGGATGTTAAAAATATTGCAGGTATATCAAAGAATTCAAGACAAATAACAAAGCTATTAAATATATTGTGGCTATTTATTTGCCCGTATGAAGGGAGTTCAGTCAATATGGAGCAGTGGCATTCCATATATTTGAATAAAACTTTGGTGACTGTCAAATTTACACATTCGCAAATTCTTGGAGAATAAGTTTTCAGCAAATACAAACTGTTTAGCTGTGTTAGGAGTTGTTCTTTTTGTCTGCTTGGACAAGCATCATGAGACGACACAACGAATTCCATATTCTTACATTTGACATTTAAAAACAAGAAACCTAGTTAAGCTCCCCCTAACTAAATGTGTGGGAATACAACTATCCCTCAGGACCCTGAAAAATAAATTATGCAAAATTCCTCTTCCCAGCACTTTAAAAAATTAATGTTCTGAAGATTTTAATCGGCAATTTTTCAACCTTGTTTGAAGTTTTGCCTCTGTGTTTTTCACTTAGATTGATCGATGTTATATAATGAAATTAACTACATTGAGCATAACTACCACAATCCAGTTTCACTGTGATACAAAGTAAGCAACGGTGAAATTACAGCGGGAAACTGTTTGAGAAAGAGTGGTGTAAAACAGGGTGGGTTGTTTTACAAAATGGGTACTGAATAAATAACTGACTGGTTTTTGTAACGACTCTCTCTGTAAACTGTGTCTATTAAATGTGTATTATTTTGGCAGTCTTTCAGGTTGTCCACGAGCAAAAAAGAGTGGAATCAGGATAGCACAAAGCAAAGAAGATAAAGAAGACCAAGAACCTATTAGGTATGTCACTTGTCTATGGCCCAGGCATTATGAAGCTGAAGTGCGGAAGCAAAACACACATTTTTGTTAGAAAACATGTGCCAATTTTAAATGAAAGTGACTGAAAACAGGTAGGCAACAGCGTGATGTCAGCCTTTAGTATTTGGCCTTTCTCTTGTCTTGACTGATTATCATTTACTGTACTTTTGCTGTTTTGGTTGTTTGCTCTACCAACTTCCACCCCTCACACGTCCAACTGATGAGGGTGATGCACAAATTCTCTTGTCTCCTGTGGCTGTGTCCTCATAATATAAGGAATTGTATATACGCACAACCTTTGATTAAAAAGGCCTGCCCCATGAAGTAGTTAGTATATTGTACCAAAAGAAAACAAATGTCTCTATGCTTCACCCCCACTTTCCAGACAGATATTAAATTTAACATATTTCACAAAGGATCATAGCTTGCTTTAATATTGAAGACATTTTTTAAATGCTCCATTTTCAACTTTCACTCTATATTTGCACTTCTGTCAATCAGAGTCGTTATTCCATGTTCGAAATCCCTGACTCTACAAATGAAATTAATTATTAATTAATTAAACTGGGCCATGACCCTACTTTCATTGCTATAATCACTATAATTATTTGGTGACCTCAGTAAACACCGGATCACACCACTAGTGCCATGACGCCTTCTGTATATTCAATCTCATTCAATACTTTTCATCATCAACACATAATAAAGTCGTTTTTTTAGATTTAGACCACGAGCCATCTTCCACTGGACAGCAAAACACAAACAAAATCCACAAATTACTACTTAAGAACATCTTGCAGGACTCTATCGTAATCTGTCCGGAGAAAGTATTTGCACCTACTACACAAATACTTGAGATTCATGATATCACATATCTCTGTAAAATCACTGATGTTAAGGCCCCCTAAAATAGCAAAAAACGTAAAAACATCAGCCATAATACACCTTAGTAGATCCATGAGTTGAACAGAAACAAGATTACAGAAAGACACAAAAGAACTAGATACAGCTGCAAATATTGAATTCACTTGACAAAAACGAATATCACAAACAAAACGCCACAAAATCTTGATTCTGAACTTTTCAACAGTATTAATTTCTGAAAATTGCCCTCCGAACACACTGTGGTTATTCACATGTAGGTTTGCGTTGCAGAATATGCAACACACAATTGTACGGTCTCTTCTGTAATGTACATCGTGCTCAAGCACATTTTGAAACCATGCACTGAGTGGTGGCTGTTTGCTAATTTGCATAGGGCAAACACCCGTGCCAGTGAGGGGAAAACCTTGCCCGAGGAGCTGTGTCACATTGCAATTTCAAGCCACAGGCAAAAATGCCTTCATGGACACTTGGTTTGTGTATCACCCCGGAGGCAGCACACAATTTGTGCACTTCAGAAGAGTGTCCCTTGGGCACGGACAGAGAGAATCATACCCTATAAATGTAGGCCAGAAGTGCATCTGCAACAACACTGACAGCAAGGGGGAGCTGGTTCTCAACGACTGACCCCTGTGAGAAGTATGAGGCCTCAGAAGAGTGGGAGAATTCTGTGACTGCAGCCACCCTCATGGAGGCCTTCAGTGCTCCCTTCAGTGATAGGGGCCGTCTGCAAATAAACACAGACTGACCGTTTAAACTGACACCAAATGTTTCCATGCTGCCCTAGATTTGGCAAAAGGACGTCAAATAGGAAAAGTCATCTGGTCCAGTTGAGTTGGGTTATCTGTTCCACATAATGAGCAGAATGGGCTTAGGTCCCAAAGTTTATACAAATGACAAAGTGGTTATACAGCTCGCCAACAGCCGCAATAAATTGTAATGGCTTCCTATCAAATAGCATCGCTATTGAACGAGGCACTAGACAGGGATGCCCTCTGTTGCCCCTTCTTTTTCTACTAGTCTTATAACCCCTGGCAATTGCAATATGTTATGTTATGTTATGTTATTAGAGACTTGTAAAGCGCACGGCTACTCGATAGAGTGTCCCGGCGCTACAGATTCTGGGTGGAGCTAATCGTGCACACACTCTTGCGAAGTCACACTAATACTGAAAGAGCCAGGTCTTCAATGATTTTCTAAAAGGGAGAAGATCCTGCATCTGCCTAAGTGCAAGGGGAAGACTATTCCAGAGACGTGCAGCTTGCACCTGGAATGAGCGCCCCCCGATGCGAGCATGTGAAGATTTGGGGATGCAAGCCAACTGAAGTGCAGCCGACCTCAGAGCACGACGCGGGGAATAGAATTGAAATCTCTTCCTGAGGTAGGGGGCCCCCATCCCGTGCAGAGATTTAAATGTTAGAACCATAGCTTTAAACATAATCCTTTTACGGATCGGAAGCCAATGCATGGATTTCAAATGGGCAGACATCCTAGTTATGGGCCCCAGCATGAGAATAGCCCTTGCCCCAGCATTCTGAACCACCTGTAATCGAGTCAACATGTAATCAGGAATTCCCAGGTAAAGGCTATTAACATAGTCCAACCTGGATAAGACTAACGCCTGGACCACCGTTTGTCTATGTGTTAACGGCAAAAGGGGCAGGACCTATCTGAGCATTTTAAGCACTCCAAAGCATGAGCCCACCACAGCTTGTATTTGGGAGTTCATGGATAGACTGTCCTCCATCCTGACTCCCAAATTTTTAACAGTCTTGACCGAAGTGCTAGGGGGAGACATGTCCTGTGGCCACCAATTCCGCCACACATTGTCTAATGGGAGGCCGAAAAGTATAATTTCCGATTTATCAGGATTACACTTAAGTTGGTGATGTTGGAACCAGGCAAACACCTTAGTGAGGCAGGCATTTATTGCCTCACCTCTGAAGTCTGACTTCTTGTCGCAGGTGAAGAGCAATTGTGTATCATCCGCATAAGATACAATTTTCACTCCGTGGGCCTCAGCCAGAAGCGCCAAGGGGGACATATACAAATTAAGGACTAAGGATTGAGCCCTGCGGAACCCCCACCTTAAGGGGGGGGGATAGGTGCTGCAAAGGGGGGGGCCCACACCGTTTGCTGGCGGTTGTCCAGAAACGAGGCAAACCATCGGAGTACCGTGCCCCCGCAGCCACATTCTTGAAGTCTCTGAAGGAGCAAATCATGGGGCACGGTATCGAAGGCCGCTGATAGATCCAAGAGAATCAGCACAGCCTTCCCTCCCTGGTCAAGGGTCTCTTTAATAGTCTCCGAGACCTCAAGAAGCGCGGTTTCCGTCCTGAAATTTGCCCTGAAACCGGACTGACTCTGGTGGAAAACTTGATTATCTTCAGCATAAGTGGTAATAACCCCATTAACATATTTTTCCAAGACCTTCGAAAAAAGGGGGAGCAAGGATATTGGCCTATAATTAGAGGCTGATTCTGGATCTGCTCTTGGTTTTTTTAGCAGGGGGAGTATTTTGGCGTTCTTCCACCTGTCTGGGACAATCCTGGTCTCCAAGGATGTATTAAGGATCCGATTTAGCGCAGGATTAATGACCTCGGCCAGTGACACCAGAATTTTGGCTGGGTAAGGCTCAGAAGGAGAGCCCGATTTAAGGGCTTTCATAATTACCAAAGAGTTATCCAGGGATATAGGTGGGAACTGCGTGAGAAGCGGGCTCCGTAGCTGCATAGAAGGGGTGAGTAACGCTCGAAACTCTCCCTCCACCTTAGGCAGCGAAAAGAAGGTGTCTTGGATAGTTTTTATCTTTTCATGGAAGTAAGAAGCTAAATGGCACATCCATTCCTCAGTCGGAGTGAATGGTGTTGCCACTGCGATAGGAGAGAGGAACTCCTTAACTGTTTTAAAAATTTCTTTACTCTGGTTAGCAGCCTGGGCTATTTTAGAGGCCAAACATTTTTTTTTCTCTTCTAAAACTTTCTTATAATGCACTTTTAGTGCCAATTTATATGTTGTTTTATCAGAGAGGTCAAAAATTTTCCGCCAGGTTCTCTCCAGGCATTTACAGTCACTCTTATGTCGCTCAAACAGCATAAAGGACATTGATATTCCAGCTGGCAACCTTAAGGTAATGCTCTATGTTGATGACACACTCCTCATCTTAGCCTCTCCAGAACACTAAATTCCTGCACAAATGGCAACCATATGGCCCTCTCACTGTTCTCCAATTATAAAATAAATTGGACTAAAAGTGAAGCCTTGCTCATGACAACCCCCATTACAGCATGCTCACTCAACATTTGCCCATTCGATGGTTGCTTAATAAGACGAAATACCTGGAGAAACTTATCAACAATAACTTGCATGTGATGAATAAAGATAACTTAACAGACCTTATGGACTGAATGAGCAGAGACTTTGCAAAGCATACCAAGTTGCAGTTATATTTATGGAGCCATATTCAAAGGGTGAAGATGTTGGTAGCCCCATAATAAAATTATGTCTTCAGCTGAATGCAAATTCCCACACCACAGACTCAACTCAGATACAACGAACTATACAAAATGGCCCAACACCTATAACAGCTGGCATGCCACTTTCTCTGTGACATGGAATCCTCTGATTAGGTAATCATTGAGAACCACCTGCAGAGTGGTATGGAGGGACCGCAAGTGGTATATGTGCACTATTTCTCACCAGGAAGCATAGACAACCCCATTCGGCTAGGGTCGAGGCAGGCATGAATAGCGGCCCACAGATCTCTTAATTAGAACAGCTCTCTAAACATGCAGGCTCCCCTCTGGAACAACACTGGTGCATGTCTCATAGGTCAGCTTGTGTCCTTGACTGAAAAAAGGAGACCAACTGTAAATCAATTCCTCGCTAACAGTTTTTTCAAATACTTCGCAGACCTGTGCAAAGAATTCAAACTGTCATCCAGCAAATTTTTATGGTATCTGCAACTGAAGAACTGCATATATTCTTATTTGGACAAGCGAGGCATCTTTAAAAAGTTGTTCTCTAACCTCTACAATTTGCTGATTGATGAACTGTTCTCCAAACCTACAGTTATGCCCCTTTGAAATAAAAGGCAGGCCTGTATCCAGATTGCATATGCTAATGATGGTGGGGCATACCTATTAGCCACCCGTGACAAAGGCCTATGCAAAACCCAATAAAATTCATTTTTTTTTAAATTCTACATAAATTCGTTGCCATGGAGACTGCACAAAGAAAACTTAATGCCAAACTCAAACTGTGAAGCAAGCAGGAGACCTGGTGTGCATCCCCTTGGACCTGCCCGGCACTACAGCATTACTGGAACAAAATTACTGGAACAAAATTTGGAGTCAGTTGTCAAGCACCACTGACCGGGTTATAGTTCCCTCATTAGAACTTACACTACTAAACGATAAGCAAAATATGAAGGGAAGGGATAACCATAAGAAATGCTGGCTAGATTCAGCCATCTCTGTGGCGGTGTAATGTGTTATGAGACACAGGAAGTCTAGAGCCCCACCGTCGATGTCAGTGTGGAATGATGCCATGAGGTTAATAACATCTAACAAATGCACAATCCATAAACTGAATGATCAATTACAAATGTGTGAAGACATCGAAGGACTAGAAACTCATTTTAGCGACCCAATCCATGCTTCAAGCTGTTTATTTAATTCCCTATACGATTTCATGGCCTGTATCTCGTATTGCTAAGTCTGAAGAGAGACAAGCCAAAGTTTTAACAGGCACTGTATGAGGAAACATACATGTTTATGACTGACTTGTTTCTCTCTTTCTGATTCTATTCCTGTGCTACAGATCTTCTTTCTGCAGTATAGATTAATACTGATAACCTAATAAAAAAAGATTCAAATAGGATGTCAAAATAGGCCCTCAAAACAGAATTTACTTCATTAGTCTGAATGCTGGAGCTCAAAGCTCAGTGAACGAATGGATCCACTGGAGTTATCCGTGTTCCAACTCTTAGTCACTGGTGTGAATCCTGGTATGACCAGTCAGCCCATGCATGTGATAAAATGAGTACAGCTGAGTTGGGTAAAGATCTGTTATTCATCCCCACGAAAATCACTGGTGCATGATGGCTTTACAAATACAGATGTTAACTAGCCCCTCTCTGTTTTGCTTTGTACATGTCTCCTTTGCATATCTCTGTGTGTTTCAGTCTTGAGAACGTAATTTTCTTACTTGTTTCACCAAAGTTTATTTTAACTATGTTGTAATCTCCTTGAGTACTCGGCAACAAAGTAATCTATTTTATATCACTCGTCTGATACACAGGTGTCCTGTTCCTGGTTGTGATGGCCAGGGCCATGTGACAGGAAAGTATGCCTCTCATCGCAGTGCATCGGGATGTCCACTGGCTGCCAAGAGGCAAAAAGATGGGTACCTCAATGGCTCGCAGTTCTCGTGGAAGGCAGGGAAGACGGAAGGCATGTCGTGTCCTACTCCAGGGTGTGATGGCTCTGGGCATGTCAGTGGCAGTTTTCTTACACATCGCAGGTAAGAAAGCATTTATGATTCTGATCTTCTCACTATGAATGAGTGACATAGTTACTTTTATCCAAGGGACTTCCTATAGCATAAGGAGAATCGGTCTTTGAACAGGCGCGTCTTTCAGAAAGGGGTCAAGTGGAAGCTGATTGTAAATCTCCTCTTTACTAAAAAAGATAGTTACCAAATTGTGCATTTGTTACTTTGAATCTATGGTATGTATGACAGGTAATGTACGTCATTCCATTAAGCGCAATTTTCAGAATGGAATCCAAACCTCTGTCGATATATATTTATTGCTAAATCTTTGCAATTTCTTGCAGCAATTGCATTTTTCAGGTCAACTGTATTAGTGTCTCATTCTTGGTTGAAAACTACAAATGATAGCAATCCATTACACTAATGGAAGACTAAGCGCTTTCATTACATTTTAAGAGGATGAATTTATTGCTTTGACAAATCAAACTCTTTTTAAATGTTTGGCCTTAAAGTCCAGTCTAAATGACTAGATGGCATGCTATGAACACATGCTAAACCATTCCGAACACTGAAGTGGCAGCCCATGCACCTTTCACTCTCATAAATGTGTATCTCCTGATGCCAGTACCACTGCTCAGAAACCAGAGCTCTCTGTTTAACAGAGGTCACTTCAGTTTATCTTCTGTCCACATAGTGAGGTATGTAAAACTTCCAGGGTCTTTATACACAAGTAAAGCTGGAAGAGACACTGGATGTAAGCATGCCTCACTATGCAGACTGAAGATAAACTCCATCCAGATCAAAAGAGGCACACAGTCACTCTATACAGGAAAACCTGCTGCGACAAAAACTGTAACAAAAGGAAACTTTGATACACATACATTTGATCGTATGGAATATGTGATGTCATTATTAGAATATTTGATCACGTCACCGCTGCTGGTTTAAACTAGTGGTGCCCTGAAGAAGCAAACAAAGAAACTCAAACAATCCCGGAATCATGGAAAGGATCGACGATCTCTCCAATCTATAAGCAGGGTGACAAGAGCAATCCCAACAATTACGGACTTGTCGCCCTAATCGACATAGAAGCCAAGTACTATGCGGGAATGATCCTGGAAGAACTAACATCCTGGGCCTCATCAAAATCCATCATTCCCATAAACCAGACTGGCTTCTGTAGAGGACTGGGAACCACTACTAACATTATGGTGCTAGCAATGCTGATGGATGTGGCCAAAGCGGCACAATAGCCGCTATTCTTATGCTTCAAAGACTATAGCGCAGCATTCAATCACGTAGTCCGCGCCAAACTATGGCAGAAATTGGAAATGTGGGGGATTCCGAAAGCCCTCCTAAACCAGTTGATATTGCTACACACCGACAACTGGGTCAAGATCAAGCTTTGAGCTGGGACGCACCTCTTAAGGCAAATCAACACCTCCAAAGGACTAAAACAAGGGTGCGTTCTAGCCCCCTTGCTCTTTAACCTCTTCATGGCTGACCTTCCTGGGGAGCTGGACAGGAGCACATCACATGCCCCAAGAGTGGGAAAAATACCCCTGTCCAACCTTTTATATGCAGACGACCTGGTGTTAATAAGTCGTACACCAATTGGCCTGCAACACCTCCTGAATACCACTAACAATTTTTCACAACGTAATGCACTAAATATCAATTTAAAGAACATAAAAATCATGACAGTGAATTATCACAGGAGGAAAAAGATTAACTGGTATTTGGATGGGCAACACCTAGACCGGGTAATGAACTACAAATACCTCGGAGTCTTATTGGACCGCAGAGGCTCGTACAAACTCCAACTGGAGACCCTGCGACGGAAGGGCACCACAAGCTCCTTAGCAATGAAGCCTTTGAGAAAAGTCCTGCCAGACCTAACCCTCGACCCTTTCCTACAGGTCATTCGAGCAAAATGTCAACCAATGCTAACATATGGGAGCAAATTAATGCGAGGGAGAGATGCGATGGCCCTGGATAATACAATCAGCAGCGCTTACAGTTCAATTTTTCATCTACCGACCTACGTGTCCCCCACCCAAATACGCTTAGAATTTGGTCGGCAGAAGCAATCAGTGGAAAGGAGGGGGGCATATATAAAAAGCTGTCATACGATCAGAGGCTCTGAACCAGAAACTCTTAACTCGCACATTTGGAGAGAACTGTCATGCCACAGAAAATCACCTGCCAGAGAGTATCTGCTCGATTCCCTAACAAGATTGGGACTAACCAACCTTTGGGCAGCCCCTATAACTCACCAGAATTTCAAAAAGTTTATGACAAAAGTAACAAGAATCTATCGTAGAAGACAAAGAAACACTGACTAAAAGGGCACATGGCTGGACAATGCTCAGTGACTACAAAGCTCTCAAACCTCAAACTTATTTAAAAACAGCAGTCAAAAGGAAGATAAAAGAAAAATTCCTAAGGTTACCTTTTGACATTTTACCAATCCTCCCGCACCTGCCGCCTTGAAAAAGGAGACCAGGAGAGCAGACTTGCCACCTCTGTGGAATAGGAAATGAGGACCTTGTGCACGTCATCTGTATCTGCCCTGGTCTAAAGGACATAAGATGCACTTTACTTCGCCCAATATTCAAACAGAGCAGCACCAGGACCTGTAGACAGGCAGTAAAGCTATGCTTCAACCCTGCCGAAACTCAGTTAAACTGCCAACTTACAAAGTTCTTTGATACAGTGGAAGAGAGACTCAAACGCAAGGTACAAAGCGAATAGAGAACAACAAATAGTATTTATCATGTAAACTCAAACGTTGGGTCACTTTTAATTGGCACATGCCATCCGGCCATGCGATTGGTTGGCCAGACTGCGCAGTTCATGTTTACATCATGAAGCACAGGCACTTGAAATCTGAAATGACTTTTTAATCTCTAACTTGACATCAGAACTGAGAACCGGGTGCGAGCTTCCACTCACATTGAATTATCAGCAAGCTCAACATAAAAGACTGTATACTTGCTGTACAAATTGAAAGAAGGACGGATTTTATGTGGTTTTTAAAGTATTGATTATCTTTTTATATTGTGAGTTTTAACTAACTAAACAATAAATTACATACTTACTAAAGAAGCAATGTGAAAAATAAATACAATTGCGAAAAACGAGTTGCTCTAGTTAGAGATTCTCATTGTAGCCAAAGAAATAGATATTGGATCCTTTACCTGAAATAAAGCTGTGAGATGGTTATGGTAACAAATGTGACGCATTTGAATTAATGCTATTTGGAAAAATTGAGGTTTTCTCATTGCCGAATCAAGGAAATATGAACTACATGACCTCAAACTCTTTTCTTCTTTTCATTGCACCTTATATGATGTCAGGGGGTATGACACCAGATTAAGGTCTAATCTGAGTCTAAAAAAGAGCCATCTGGGCCCCCCCTTCCTCCAACTCTTAGTTTATGCTTTTATCACTGTTAGATAGTAACATTAATCAAAGAGAGTGGATCATCACAGGGATTTTTTCCTTTAATAGTAATAGAGTTAACACTGCTGAAAATAGAAATATGTTATGTGTTTACACTGTTAATAGGCTGTTTACTTTCTTATTGTCACCAGTCTATCAGGCTGTCCCAGGGCCACTTCAGCAATGAAAAAGGCAAGGCTATCAGGAGATGAGATGCTGACAGTGAAGCAACGGGCGACTAATGGTAAACATTCATTTACTTTGCACAAGATGACATTTTTATGATATTGAAGACACCACTGCTTTTTAATTGGAATGCAGTTCATCTGAATGGATGCAGAGAAGTGCAGTGGTTTCATGGAACAAGCAAAGAAGGACACCTAGGATTACTGATTTGCATTGCCTGAATGATAGTTCACAACTAATTTCAACACTACTCCATCCCTATACATGGGAGCGAAAGTATCAATAGTATTGTGGGGGTCGAGGTACTGGAACCGGGGCGTATAGGGGGCTTATGCACCACAATTATGGCTGGCTTTCACTACCTAAGTAGGTATTACTAGGCTACGATTACCTTGTCTGTATTAGGGCCAATAGCACTTTTGCTACACCACTCCCTATACACTGACCCGACCATGTTATACTATGAACTAGTCAACCCAGTTAGGAAATAATAAACTGCAGTTTAGCTATCTCAGTCAAAGTAAAAAATACTTTATTGACTTTGCACATTGCATATCTATTTGGCCAACACGTACATCTTAGTCATCCTTGAGGCATAGACATCACATCCCCAAGCACAAAACATGCCATGGTGGGCCATATATTACCTTCTCAGGCCACATTCAACACATCTTCGTAAACAACACAGAGCCATTTTCAGTCTCTTCAACGCTCTACACATTGGTTATCATGTTCACTTCGTGATCTGCGGAAAGCATAGACCAAGCTCCACTTACTTCCTTGCTTCCTATCAGCATATAACCAACTCATTAAATAATTTAATTCCAACCTAATTGACACTTTACAGAAAATAGTTGCCAGACTTGTGCTAGGTAGAGTAAATGAATGGATATTAGACCAGAATGTATTATCTACCTATCAAGCGGGTTTTCGACCCCATGTCAGTACCATCGACCAAGTTTTTAGATTTAGGATGACATATTGGAGCACAGTGATCTTAGCGGGGGGAACTCTACATGCAGCATTTGTTGACTTAAAATCAGCATTTGACTTAGTCCCCCGCCATAAACTGTGGGACACACTAAAGGAGGCCGGGATGCCCCTAGAAATCCTAAGCTTTATCATCAAACTGCATGAGGCAAATTATGCTCAGGTTAGGTGGGGGCAGCAGGGCGAATTAACAGATCGTTTCCCAGTTAACAAGGGAGTGCGGCAAGGGTGTGTCCTTGCTCCTACCCTATTCTCCTTGTTTATAAACAAGGTTATCTCGTATTATACCAATTTTCCAACAGATGCTCCAACTCTTGCCGGCTCAAGGGTTCCGCTTTTAATGTTTGCAGACGATACTTTAATTTTATCTAAAACCCAATGTGGTCTGCAACGTGCCCTTGATAGATTTATAGAGTTCTGCAACGACCAAGAACTTGTAGTAAACATTGACAAAACCAACAGAGACAGAGCGGGGGTATTGTTAAGCACAGGGTTCATGGTGCTGCATAAACACAAACTCATTAAAGGGAGAGTTGAAATGAATAAAGCACCTTTGGAACAAACTGATACCTTCACATATCTAGGAGTGACTATGGGTAGGAAGATGAACTGGACACCCCAGTTAGACGTTTTAGTTCTTAGGCACAACCAGTTAGTAGGAGCCCTACTTAAAGAACATCGACTCTCAAATACCAAACCGGTGGGGCCCGCTCTATCGATTTATAATGGTAAGATTAGAGCCTCCTTAATATATGGTGCTGAACTCTGGGGGTTTGAAAATTTATCACCCCTAGTTCTTGCTCAAAATAAGTTTTTGAGAACACTGACCGCCCTCCCCCAATCAAGCCCCTGATGTTTGACTTGGGATGTACCTCCTTTGATGAGGCTGCTGGATTTAGACCCTTAGCTTACTGGAGGAGGCTTTGGACTACCCCTGAATTGACGTCTTACGCCAATGCACTAATGTATATTAGGAATGCCGATCTGTCCTCTAAAATTAAATGGCTCCAGAAGATTAAGGGTAATTTGTCTGACATGGGGCTTCGTCATTTGTGGGAAGATCCTATAGGGAACTTATTTCCCAATAAAAATGAGTACAAAGAACTTTACTGGGTTATGATTACTAAAAAGACATTGTCAGGGGTGAGCAGTAGCTCGCTCACAGGTATCTTTCTGGAGCACAAGCCTGCAATGGAAGCAGAAGCCTACTGGAATCTGATTACAAAACCTGGTGATAGGAAACTATATCACCAATTCAGAGTGGGCACTCTCCCTTTAAGATCTTTCCCTGCAAAATGGAACAAGGCTCCTGATACCAACTGCCCTTCGTGTCCATCCCAGGTTGAGTCGATAACCCATGTATTGTTTGTGTGCCCGGCCTATAATGGCCCCCGTCGAAGGTGGCTTAAGACACTGTGTTCCAATCTAGGTACCAGATTGTGTATGACAGCTTTGCGTATCTTGGTATCGAACACAAGTCCAGATATTGTGATCGCGATGGCGAAATTTCTTAGTTGGTTCTGGGCTCTGAGAAGGAAAAATTTGGAGGCTGGTCTGGTAATTGCACATACTACTTGACTATGTTAATGGTAAGTAGGCAGCCTTTTGGACAAATTGTGTAGGAAATGGTTTTATGGATGTATTAACATATTTACTATTTTAGTCAATGATGATAGGAAATTCGATATAGCTGATTTTTATTTCCTAAGGATGCATTTCTTAGGGTGTTACTGTTTATATGACATTTTATGACACTTTTATGTTTGTATTGTGTCTTTTATGATTGTAAATTATCGAATAAAGACTAAATTGAAAAAATTGAACTAGTCAACCCAGTTAGGAAATAATAAACTGCAGTTTAGCTATCTCAGTCAAAGTAAAAAATACTTTATTGACGTTGCACATTGCATATCTTTTGGCCAACACGTGATCTGGGGAAAGCATAGACCAAGCTCCACTTACTTCCTTGCTTCCTATCAGCATATAACCAACTCATTAAATAATTTAATTCCAACAGTGTCTCAGGACCACTAGTCAACGAGCTTCCATACCACAAAGCTCATAGTGCTGCATACACAACTCAATCCGACCTTACCTGAATTGCTAACACCTTTATTAAATGCATATATACTCATCTTCATCCAAATACCGGGGACCTGAAAAAAATAATAAGTAGACAGAAATTCAAATGTGTAGATACTTGCTTTGTTTCCCATTAAAAGGTAAGCTCCAGTTGGAAAAGCCTTTTTAAACTATGCCAGTGGCCAGTGTTGCAAAACAATGCGGCTAATACTGCACTCCTCCTACTGCACCATTTAAGGACCAGCCATCAAAAGCCTCGTCCCTCTTCCAGTTTAGAAAAGCCATCCAATACATCTTTGAGCTTTGAAAAAGACCTTCTTCTGGGACTTCATGCATTAGCAAAACAATAGCATAGATGTCATATCGCTCACGTAACCCCCTCAAGAAGTCGAAAAGCATTTGTTTTGTCCGGGGCCTAGAGGCAAGAGAATGCCCATTCCTACTCAATGATTTGACCCATGGTCCCTGTTTGCTGTGGGGACATAGCTAATTCGAATCCACTCATTAAAAAGAACAACCATGCACAAACTGAGTCTATTCCTGGATAGGTGGATGCCACAAAAGTTTTGCTGTTTAAAATTAAATATGTTTACTGCTCGACAACCGGAGATGAAAAACTGTTTTGCAAAAAATGTTGCATGCTTTTTAAGCTTGGACTGCTGTACGGAGTATAAACAACAAAATTCGAGGATGCTTCAGTGATGCATCACTTGGGTCACTTTCCAAGGTAGGAAACCCTTTACTCACTATTGTGACATGTGCTACGCCAGGAAAAGAAAGTATGCCACTTTCATATGCTTCTGTGGACAAAACTAGAGTGGGATAAGCCTTCCCTTTCCTTGATACTCTGAAAAAGTGATAGTCATCTTACATCTTTTAGACCAATGTAAGCAGAAACAGTGAACTCTCAAGGATAGACATCAGACTGTGGCCCATTATTGATCCGACATTATTTAACCACTATAAAATTAACATATATGATTAATTCAGAAAGGCAACAAGTGGTATACCAGCGATAAAACGATATCCCATACACGGACTTCTGCAGTGGCAGCTCCTCCGCTGAGTTTGGAGGAGCGTCGCCTCACTGCTAAATGAAGGAAAAACAAAATGATAATAACTGGACATTAATATCAGTTCCTGTGTCTTTGCGGGGCGGGGCTGCTCTGCTCTCAGAGCAGAGGAAGGAGTGGTGGCCCTCTGTAAAGTGCATGTTCTCCATGCAGGCTGCATTACAGCCTGCATGAAGAACATGCCTAGGCCCCCATTCCCCATCTGAGCGCTGAACCACGACACTCAGACCAATCCCAACGCTGCATTGCAGCGTTGAGATTGGTCAGGGGAGCCTGGCTGCTTCATCTTCCAGCTGGAGCGGAGGCACGACGACGAGGGATGATGCGGAGAGACACGAGGAGGTAAGTTTTCTTTTTTCTTTTATCTTTACCCCCATCCCCACCTGCCCCGCCACCCCAGATCTATGCCAGCTGCTACTGGACTTCTGTTCACCAATGATTGTTTAAGCCACAGGAAGTGCCCTGGAAAATATTGTAGTGCTAATATAATAGTACTGCATAGTAAACAAAGTGCTTAGTAATTCACAGGAGCAAATGACTAAACCTGCAGCAGAAAGAGATGATGAAGAAAACTAGAGCCTGCAAATGGTGGGATTGAGCACCCTGCAAGAGAAAATTCACAACCCAGAATCAATATCAACACAACTGAAAGTGATATGGGGAAGCGGAAATGCCTAAGGGCGCAGTGGGACAAGGAGTGTGGGCAACATTGGGGAGTTGGACTGTTATATAAGAGAAAGGGTAAAGTATAACTTTTCACTGCAAGAGCAAATACCTTGCAAGTCAATGGGAAAAAGTGAAGTGGAGGATAATGGGAACTGTTCCATGTTCTGTCATGAAGTTAGAATCGGAGTATAATAAGCGAATAAATATCTCATACTAAAAACAGAAGACAAGACCCACATAAACTGACACACAAGGTTTTAAACCCCTTGCCAGAAGTATTAAACTACAAAGAAGAGTTCCCTCAATAGATGAATATGCTCTCCTCCCTTTTCCTGTGGCTCACACCAACCACTGTCTTTAAATTATCAATCAGCTATTCACTCTTGGCCGGTTCTCTATTGCCCTAGTGTATCCTACCATGTAATGAACGCTTTATATATCTGAAACCCCAAAAGTCTGGTTTCCATCTGGCTGCACAGCCCTAGTATGAACACTAGGCGGATACACCCAGTGCACACCTCAGCTGTGCAGTTGATTTTAAATAATCAATGCTGTGTGAAGTATGTGCAGTAGCTACTCTCTCTTTGGGCTTCCATCCAGAGAGTCTCATAATCATTCAGTGTCGCCCTTAATAACCCAAAAAGGTGACTACAGTCCGATACTGTCCCTACGCTCTTGGATCCCCTAAAATGGTATGTAGTGCCCCTGCAGAAACACTAACTGGACAATGTGTGCTGTGTCTCTAGAGGAGCATCCCAAGATGTCTTTCGAGAGGGAGCAAGGAATCCCCAAGGGGCGATGAACTGTGTCACTGCCCCTGTACATGGGAAGATCCTTGCCGCTCTCTTTAGGTCTTTAAAGGGGACATGCTAACTGTACAACAGTTTGCATGTCTCTCGTGAGATATTTGCCCTTGTTAACATGTCTGTCGTATGCTGCATCAATTCAAACAAGGGAACTCCCACATTATACTGCGCAGATGATAACTTTGCACCTATGCATTAGGTATCAAAGATGGGTCTTTACAAACCTTTGCAACCCCTATTATAATAGCAAGCATGCTAACAAAGTCCCCACGAATAGAATGATTACTTCAAATGTTAATTGCACGCCTATTGGGTGTTTGCTAATATAATCCCAGCAATTTCAAAAAGGTATACATAGGCCACAGAAATGTGAAGAAAAACTAGTTACTTTCTTCTTTCTCCTTGTTTCTTTAATTTAGCCATCTTCTAAGCCTCTCAATTCACCATTGACTTTCTGTTTTCCTTTTCGTCTGACCAATCTCTTTAAACTGAATCCTGCCTTTAGGAATTGGTGATTTCGTAGTAAGCATAATGGCCTTGTTTTGCAGATCTCCTAATCTCACTGAAATCCTGCTAAACTGACATGAGATTTTGTAGTTTAATTAAGCTGTATAATATTTCTCCCGCTAGCAGCTTACTCACTGATCTTCTGCAGTCTAAGTAAGGAACACTTTAATTGATCGCTCGAACATTTAACTTTAGACAGGAGGCCATAACCTTTGCCGCTGCCCACAAAACCAGAAATCTCATAATCACAAAGTGAAGCCCTATATTGAAATATGTGAACGATACACCGAATGTAAATTAGAGACCTTCTGGAAACCCCACAGCCATGTTTTTACCTCCCTTAAACTCGCAAACACCAGGTGAGCTTTCAAAGTGCATGGTTTTTAATTTACTAATTACCACTGCCGATTATACACCGATTTATTCATGGAACGCCAAAGAATATTTTGGGACCACTCCTACTTGTATAAGTGTAGCAACACAAAAAAACAATATTTATATACGTTTTTAGCTTGCTACATAGGAAAATCAAACTACATAGAGCACTCCTGTAATTCGTCCTCATGAGATATTTGCAAAGTCGTATAGCTTCTTTGACAGATAAACAAAGTGTATGTTCTTCAGAGTGGAATTATGTGACCTCATTCGACACATAGTGATTGTTAGAAATTGGGTCTCTGGTTGGCAGGGATGTGCACCCTATCCAAGTAGGGACCACAATCCTAGTCAGGGTGAGTCACAACACAATCCTAAATTATCCTGTGCTCAACCTCTAATAGCTTGCCACAGAGCAGGCAGGATTAATTTAGAAGCCTGTGTAAAGTATTTGTTCAATAACTCATACAACAACACAGTAAATACACCACAAAAATACTTCACACCAGGTTAGAAAAATGAAATAATATATTCTGAACAAAACAAGATCAAAACGGCATTTCAATGTGTAGAAATTAAGATATTGAATTTCAAAGGAGTAAATGCAGAAAAGTGCTTAGAAGCAAGTATTACTAAAAAGGTTACTTAAGGTCACGCTGGACCAGGGCAAGGTCAAAGTTCAAGACAACCACAATGGAGCGCCGGCTGGCTACAGGACTGACGCAAGACCCCAGTAAGCAAAGTACTTTTCCTGGTCACAAGCAACGAGATGCGTCGATCTTCTCCACATAGTGAAGATGATGCGTCAGCTCCGAAGACAGTTCCGAAGTCGAGAGGCGCTGAGCGATGCATTCGTTCCAATTCATACAGTCGGGTTGATGCGTCAGAGTCAAGCCTCGCTGTCGGGAACTTGGATCGGCGCTGCGTCATCATCGAACCTCGCAGTTGGGTCCCGCATTGTTGTCAAGATGCGCAGAGATGTCTCTGGATTGGCACTGCGTCGGCATCGAAGAGCGCTGCGTTGGTTCAGATCTGCACAATGGTGACAATGCTTCGATTTTGTAGCAAAATAGCTGCAGAGCCCACTTCTAAGGCCCAGAACTTGGAGAAGGCGCCTCAGGCAAGGGTAGGACTCACGAATGGCAGAGTCCAGCAACAGCAGCAGCAGGATTGCAGGAAGCCTTTTGTGTCCCTGACACTTCAGAGAACAGGAGGCAAGCCCAGCAAGCCCTTGGAGCTCACTAGGAGAGAAGGCAGAGTCCAACTCTCCTTCAGCAGAGTCAGGGAGTAGCAGGCAGGAGGGCAACAATTAGAAAATCAGTCCTTCCAGAAAAGCAGTCCAGTTGAGTCCTTTGAGCAGCACAGCAATCCTTCTGACAGAGGTTCAGTTCAGGATCCAGTGTGTCTGATTTGTGTGGGTCAGGGATCCAGTCCTTATACCCAAAAGTGCCTTTGAAGTGGATGTGATATCAAAGGGTGGCCTCTGAAGTGCACACAGTCTTGTTCAGCCCAGCCTTGTCTGCCAGGTTAACCCTGGGGGTAAATCAGTGCTTTGTGTGTGGACTGGACACTACCTATTGAAATGTAAGTGTCAGCCCCTCCCATTCCTCCCTGCCCAAGAAGACCCATCAGAATGGAAATGAATGCAGATGAATGCACAGAATGCAGATGAGCCTCACCTTCCTGTGTTTGTGGCTGTCTAGAGGGAATGCACAAAGTGCAGCTGTCGCCCAACCCAGATGTGTATTGGAAACAGGCTGTTAGGAACAGAACAGCTAAGAGCATAGAAATGTCACTTTCTAAACGTGGCATTTCTAAAACAGTAAGGTTAAATGCAACTTCACCAGTAAAGAGGATTTATCAAGACCATTTCAAACATATGAAACATGAAAAAGCCACTCCTCTGATCAGGAATTACAGCTTAAAAGTGTATTAAGGAATTCCCAATGCTAGCCTATGGGAGGGGTAGGCCTCACAGTAGTGAAAAATGAAATAGGCGGTTTGTCATTACTAGGCCATGTAAAACATAAAAGTTTGTGTCCTACCTTTTACTTACATAGCACCCTGCCCTTTGGGTTGCCAAGGGCCTTCCTAAGGGGTAACTTATATGTAATAAAAGGGGAGTTAAAGTCTTGACAAGTAGTTTGAAATGCCAAGTCGAAGTGGCAGTAAACTGCACACACACAGGCCCTGCAATGGCAGGTCTGAGACAGGTTTGAAAGGCCACTTGTGTGGGTGGCACAATTAGAGCTGCAGACCAACTAGTAGTATTTCATTTACAGGCCCTGGGTATATGGTATACCACTTTACAGGGGCATTACAGGCAAATTAAATAAATTAAATATAGCAAACAGGTGTAAGTCAATCATAACATGTTTAAGGGAGAGAGCACATGCACTTTGGCACTGGTTAGCAGTGGTAAAGTGCTCAGAGTCCTAAAGCCAGCAAAAACGAGAACAGAAAAATGACGGGAGAAAAGTAAACATTTTGGGAAAGACTACCCTAAGGCTGTCAGGTCTAACAGTCATCTTATATGATTCCATCAGAAAAGGACACCCATCTTGACTTTTTAAAAGTGGCTCCCACTTCTAGCCCTTACCTCATTTCATTCAAGGCCCTTCTTCTCCACCCACTGCAGTATTTTGCTAGTAAACTTACTTTAGCTGGAAGTCTGCACTCTATATGCAGCTAAGTTGCCTTTCGCCTCAACCCCATTGTGGGAGTGGGGTATTTTGAAAACTTAGACTGTCATCAGTACTTCAGGGGGAATAAATCCATCATACCAGAAGACCATGTGTATAAATCCATTAAAAAAGTACTGTTGGGGTCTAAATTCACATAATGATAAGAAAGAAAATGTGGAATTGGGTGTTTACATACAGTGCCCTCAGCTATCAAATTAGGTCCCAGTAAAGATGAGATTGAAGCCCATTCTTCAGTTGATAGCTCGTCTTCATTTGGCCTGTTAGGTAAATCGTCCCAACTCAATAGTCTGGCTGAATGTGCTATTCTTTCTCTTTGTACTCTTTTCTTACGCTACTAGTCACGACTCCGATTCTTTTTATAGTTTATTATGTCACCAGTGCTCCAAGTTCAGCGGGAGGAGACAGGAAGGCATGGCTAGAGGGGGAGGGAGGATGGTAGAGCTCTAAATAAGACGTCAGACAAACATTTACTGTTAATGTTTTGAGATAATTATTTCAATGGAATGTGATAGTATACGTAAAACTAAATTCCTCACTCGTCACAAAACTTGCCACGCTGCTGGGAAATTAAATTAGATTATATTTGTATAGCAAAATATTTTCTACAAAAAATATGTATAAATGTAAATAAACGTAATTTAGATAATTAACTGTGATATATGCAAAGTGATGTCTTTTGAAAGGTAAATGTGCTGTGATAATGCTTTACCCTCTTTCATTCCATTTTATTGAGTTTTGTAAGTAATTTAGATAACCACAAATTTTTTTTTAAGCAAAAATGTTGTCCCTCAAAGTATATGTGTATAAGAGTACAAACAAACATATTTTACTATAGATTATCTCCTGCATAGTAACAGAACATCTAAAGAGCCTTTTTCCATTGTTTGTTCTTTAGGTATAGAGCACGATGACGAAATGAAACAGCTTGATGAAGAAATCAAAGAGCTAAATGAATCAAATTCCCAGATGGAAGCTGACATGATTAAGCTCAGAACGCAGGTAGCAGTTTTATTAAGCCTAAATGGAGTTGTATTAAAACATATTGAGACTGTTGCAAGTATTTGTTTGGCCAGGGCACAAAAGTGAAAAAAACACTCCAGTAGACATCATATTACTAGTTTATAACCCAATATATATATGCATGCTTACATATATATATATATATATATATATATATATATATATATATATATATATATATATATATATATATATGTATATCATACAAGTATATATGTATATATATATATATATATATATATTCACACACACACACACACATATACATACATATACATGTGGGTGTATATACATACATATACACATATGCATATATACTTGTATGATATATATATATATACACATCTGTATATGCATGTATATTTATACTATATATATATATATATATATATTCAAAATACCAATTTCTTCACTTTCAAGAAATAATCCAGCACTCCAAGGGGAACGGTTCTACTCCAATTTTATTTGAACGATGGCATCCACGCGTTCCGGCTGTCAAAGCAGCCTTGTTCACGATGCATAGTGCCATTTTTTTAAACTTTAAATACACCTCTAATGAAACATAGACATTAACAAAGGACATTTCCCAATGCACATCTAAGCCTTGTTTTCACAGTAAAAATAGGTGCCATATTGAAGTTGGTTTGTTACATTGCATTTCAATTGATTTCCACACATATGCATCAGATAAGTACATTTTATCTACTTTTTTCAGTGTATAAGTATCACTGTTTGCATAATATTTAAAACGTAAATGAATACATTTAAAATTATTTTATATTTCTTAAAATGCAATTTGATCAATTTTATACCTTCTCATTCTGTGCGCCAATTAAAAATGTTAATACATTTCATTCCATTGTGTAAAAGGCTCAGTTAAAGTGCTAAGTGCTACAGTACAAGTTTAAAGTGCTAGTGCATATATATATATATATTTATATGCACAGAAATATATACGTAAAAATATGCATATAATATGTAGACATTTAATTCCAGTCTCTTTTTATGTGTGTATATTTCTGTGAGTAAAGAGCCATTTAGCAAATCCATAAGAATATTTTTGTTCGTTTTATATAGCACGAACCTAGCCCAAGGGCATTAGAGCACAAGAGCACCAGATTACATACCACATGTTTTTTTAGGCATGTGGAGATTTAGGGCCTGATTTAGAGTTTGACGGGCTGATTACTCCATCACAAACATGTTGGATAACCAGTCCATTGTATTACAAGTACATTATATCCTATAGTACTTGTAATATGGCGAACAGGATATCCGTCACGTTTGTGGTGGAGTAACCCGTGTGCCAAACTCGATATCAGGCCATAAGTGATTTGGCCGTAATTGCAAGATGTTAAGCCAAGGCCTGGACTTGAACCAAGTCCCAATTCCAAAGTCGCCAGCTTTGACCATTTGGCCACATTTTCTTCCCGATTACTTGCTATATTGTACCTTCCCCCCCAGAGGCTCCAAATCAAAAGGTAACAGGAACTTTTCAACCTACTTAGCAAAAATATATAATACCTTCTCAAATTTCTACGCTACATAAATGCTACATTATAAATGTACTTGAACTCCTTGGGTGGTCACAGTAAGCATATGACAGAACGCTGCATTCACGGGCTACATACTCACTATATATATATATAACAACAAAGTGTGGCTTTGGCTGGCGTGCATCCTAACCGCCGGTGGTGCAAATACGAGGTGAATAACACGTACCCCTCTTAACATTCCAAGAACACTTCTCTCTTGATCCAGAAAAAGCCTGCACTCAGAATTATATTTGCCATGGATTTTGAGTGCAGGCTCTATATATATATATATATATATATATATATTCCGTTCAGCAGTTCGGGCTGTAGCCGTGTCTAAAGTTTCCTATGGGAAAATGAATGGGGAAAACACGTTTTGGGACCCCCCTTTTTTCTCGGCCCCCGCTTGACGAATCACCCTGAGACTTTCAGGGTAGGAGCGGACCGGAGCGGGCCATAAAGTTTGAAAATTTCGAGAAGATTCGTCAACCGACGCAAGAGTTATTTCAAATAGAATGTCGCGGATTTCCTATGGAAAATAGGTCCTAACTATAACTATCTACTGGCGACCGCCAGTAGATAATATATATATACATATATATATATATATATAGATATATGTATATATATATATGTATAGATATATATATATATATGCACATCCAATATCGTTGTTTTCCACGTTAGTAATAAGGCGGCACACAAACTCCTCAAACGCCATCATCCAGGCTTTTTTTACCCTTTTATTTTTTTTTGTATTTCATAAATGTAACCTTTTTCTGTGCAAGAATACACAAATAACATTCGTTCCCCCGGCCGATGCGTTTCGGCTTACACCTTCTACTGGGCCTCCATTTACACCACTGTGGACATAGACAGTCCATATGACTGAATGCTGCACTCACGGGTACATACTCACTGTGACCATCACTTGAGGTTCATAGTAAAACACTACATGCGTCGACTTCAGTCTATATGTTTAGTATATATATATATATATGTATATATATATATATATATATATATATATATATTTCATATATATGCGTATGTAAAGTTATACATATTTGTTTATTTACAATATATATTTATATATCCATGTAAGTGTTCATAATTATATATAAATATTTGATTATATGTTTCAATGTGTGTGTTTAGTTAAATTCACAAACATCACCCATAAAATCTAGAAATGTGTGGGAACTCTAGAACGAGTTATGGAAAAAACACATGGGTGCCAGAGGGGAATGTTGCAGACTAAATTATAATTTATACAGATATGCATTCACTAACTCAATAACTCCATTGGTCTCCCAATGTATCTTCCAATTATGAATAACTAAAGAAGTCACTAATACAAATATTCATATTTTAATAAATGGATATTAGACTTTTCAGTTATTTGCTTATAAATTACAAACATATCAGAAATGAATGTATGAACGCCAGAATGTTTATATTTTTACACAGAGTGATCAGCATGTAAGTAACCCACACAGGAAAAGGAATCACCAGCATATCATTCATATAATAAACACGGATGAAATGTAGGTGTCTACCCAATGAAAACAACTTGAGCAACAGGGGGAGGGGCTGCAGGCAGGATAACATCATGATCCCCACCCAAGCACCAAGGAGGAGCATACAATGCTCCTCAGTCCACTTCTAACCCACCCTGACTCCCCGAGCACCACCAGACACCCCTCTGACATTTTCCACCTGCTTTTAGCAGATGCAAAATGTGAGCAAAGTTTTTCATGTAATTGGAAAAAAACAGCAGAGTTCCCAGGTCTGTGTGGTTATTGTCCATTCTGCAGATAAATCTTGTAATTGCTGGATTTTCGTGTGGGGATACCAGATGGAATCTGAAATTCTTGCCCCCGATTATCCTCATGCAAATATCTGGCAAACTTATAACGAAGGCCTTAATCTTCTTTATTTGGTATCAAAGACAACTCATTAAAGACATTAAACTTGTTCAGTGCTTAATTTGTAAAAGAATGAATACAGGTGTCCAAAGCTCTGCTCAGAAGCCCATGGCTGGTGTTATCAAATATCGGTGTGCCGAATGCCAAGGCTGCGTAGTATTGAATCCACATCATGTCTCTTAATCCACTGCCTACCCCTTTATCTCACTCATGCAGGCTTCCTGCTTTATCTCTTTGTAATGGTTTCCCTGCCTTTCTCTATCTCCTTCATTTCCCTTTGTGTATTTTCCCTCTCTTGCTCTTGGTAAGTGTTGGACTATGAAAAATAAGTCCCGGTCCCCAAAAATAAGGGCTGGTGGGCCTCACCGGGAATCACTAGCTCAAATTCAGCACTTTTTGCTTTACTGTTTGCCTCAAGTATTTAAAAATAGCGAAAGGGTTTAGGAGTTTGATTCAGTGTCTTGTAATACCCTTGCTTACAATACATTTCCCCACACTTTTTTTATATGATCTGCGTATTCACATTGTATTTGCCAACTGGTACTTGTCAAGAGCAATACCTTTTCATCAACACAGCACGTGTTTATGGATCATGGTCTATTATGATGGATTTAATTGTCCCACTTTCAAGAATCTAAGACTATCACACTTCCTCAATTGCATTTGTAATGTATCATTATTTTTTGTTTACATCCTTGCTGTGACCGTTGGTGTGATGCCTGCATTGTGTTCATCAACGAAAAAATACACATAAATGAACATCTTCCTCAGGATGGGGTCTTTTTTTAGTGTATTTCAATACACAGCTCCGAGACTCAAATTTATCAGTCACTGAGTGAGGGATTTGTGAGTGTAGATTCACGCACATCGTCAACCAGTCACTAAGCATTCAATCAGTTAATCAGATTGCTTGTAAAGCCTGACTACTCACCCATAAGGGTCTCAAGATGCTGGAGGGGGGGACAGCTAGTCCGATGAAGGCTCTGTGGTTAATCGAAGAGCCAGGTCTTAAGGTCATTCCTGAGCTAGGCAAGGATGGTGATTGCCTGAGGTGGAGAGGCAGGGTGTTCCAGGTCTTAGCTGCGAGGTAGGAGAAGGATCTTTCTCTGTCCGTGGTCTTGCAGATACGAGGGATCGTAGCCAGGGCCAGTTGGGCGGAGTGGAGGTCTCTGGTGGGTGCGCGGAATGCGAGGCAATGGTTAAGGTGCGCAGCTCCCTCATCTTGAGGAGCTTTATAGGCCTGTGTGAGGAGCTTGAATGTGATTCTTTTGTTGACTGGGAGCTAGTGGAGGTCCCTCAGGTGGCCGGTGTTGTGGCTGCGGTGGGGGATGTTGAGTATGAGTCTGGCAAAGGTGTTCTGAATGTTCTGCAGTTTCTTGAGGAGTTTCTGGATGATGCCGGGGTAGAGTGCATTGCTGTAGTCGATTCTGCTGCTGATGAGCACATGGGTGACCGTCTTTCTGGGCTCTGTGGGGATCCACTTGAAAGTCTTTCAGAGTCTTTCGGATGTTGAGTATGAGTCTGGCAGAGGTGTTCTGAATGTTATGAGTTTCTTGAGGAGTTTCTGGATGATGCCGGCATAGAGTGCATTGCTGTAGTCGATTCTGCTGCTGATGAGCACATGGGTGACCGTCTTTCTGGGCTCTGTGGGGATCCACTTGAAAGTCTTTCGGAGCAGGCGTAGCGTATGGAACCAGGATGATGAGACGCGTTGTTCTGGCCGTTCATGGTGAGCGAGAAGTCCAGGATGATGCAAAGTTTTGTGTGTGGTCTGAGGGTGGGGTGGGGTTCCAAGTGCTACAGGTCACCAGAAGTCACCTCAGGTGGAAGGCATTGCCTTGGGGAACATATTTCAGCATTATTATAACCATCAACAAAGACGCCTGCAAAACACATCATAGTCACCATGTAACCACAGTTGCGAACACGCTTATCAGTACATAATGCAGTAGGCACGAAACGATGAAACACTAGGCTCACACTGCCAAATACGATGGCCATTGGAAAATGCAGCACGTCACAAAACTTCAGGTGGGAGCCAGGTCTTACCAAAAGAACAAATATTTGTCCCGCTATACTCGACAATATTTTGCATTGGTCTGTTGATCATTTCATTTCAAGATTCCCAGTGCTCATAGAACTCTTTCCGAAAGCATGATGAGTGAATTAAAATACCATTATTTCTTAAAGACTCCCTGACAATAAGGTGACAATATCTGGATGGAGAGTAGGATGGTCCAAAAGTCTGTGATTTGGTTCCCTGAACATTTGTGTGTGTACAGTGGCACTCTTGTTTGTTGTCTGTCTACCATTAGGTGCTAATAGGAGCCTACTTAAGTGCGTAAATTGAGAGTTAAAGATTCAGTGGTTGTCCACACATGAATTTCAGTCAGATGATGGGAACTGCGTGCCTCTACTCTAACTTTTCTTTTTTAAATAAGTTGTAACCTTTATCCATAACTGTTGCAAGAGTGATAGAGACTGGCCAGGAAATCAACCAAGGCCCATTCATAGATTTGGTTGCTGTGTTGCCGGGGTGATATATTTAATAATGTATATCTATCATACTCGAGAATCAGTGACGCTCTGCTCACTTTTTACAATTTTGAAGGTCTCAACCCTTAAACACATGTAAAAACTCTATTGCCGTGATTGTAGCTTTTTAATGTCACAAAGTCTCCTCCCGAAGAGCATGAGGGGGATGACGGGGCCAGTAGTGCACATTTATGTTCAAAAATATATATCCCAAATCACTCTTAGTGCGCTCTACAAGGGCCTTTGGGTACCCAGAGGGAAGTTGAGAAAAATATTGTTTTTGTGCAATGAAAAAGTTGATATGATTTAATCACAAAAAAGAGGTGGAATAAAAGGAGTACATATCTGAAACTGTAGAAATGCATGCCTTCATCTTTAATGATTTGGAAAACTCATGCACTCATTTGAAGCAACTGCCTTGGCAGTTTTTTCAACGCTGCAAAAGGTATGGTTTGGTTTCCTTTTTCGAATCATTCATAAAAGTGTGGCTAGTTTCATGGCCAGTGAAACCCATCCAGCTGTGAAACTGCTCAGTCTTTCATTCATAACAAATGCATTTTTTTGTCATCTGAATCCGTTCCACCTCTTTTGCCTCATTATCTGCCCCCTTTTCAGCTTCTGCTCCCTCCCAATAGGTACTGGACGAGCGTCCTGTTGCTTGCCAAGAGCCCTGTGTTGATGAATACCAATTTCATGTAAGTTACACGGGAGGGGAGGTTGTGCGATTTTTCCATGTAACTTACACGAAATTCAGCCTTTTAGAGGAGATATTTGAATGCTTGCTCCTGACCACTAACGCAGATGTTACTTTTAATGTCAATGGTTTGAGACGTGCTTCACATGAAATGTTAACTTTAATCCTTTTTGACATGATTGAAAATGGTCATAGTATTTGTAATGAAGCTGTGTTCTTGCACTGTTTAGACAATCTGAACATGGCAGATGGCTACACCACCAAATTAGAATGTTAGGAGGTGATGGTGGTGAACCTTTTTAACACTTTCACATGCTATGCTTCATTTAATGTATAATGGGATTGGAGTAAAACTATTTACATTGATATGTTTTACCATAAAAGACCATTGGTATATCATGATTTTAGTGTCCTTTTGATGGTTGTACAGTATGGCGATGTGTAATGTATGGCAATTGATTATGTCCTAAATTTGAAATCGAAATGTCATCGATGCAATTATGTTTCAGGATAATGTCGAACATAAAGTAAAAGTATAGCATGCTTATTCAGCATTGTGAATTAAAAACTATGCATGTAATACTTATTCATAATATTGAATGTTCTCTTACATACAGGATCCCTTTAGATTTGCAAATTTTAGGTTCTTCAGCAGCATTTTTTTTTTTTTATATATTTTTATTAATTCCAAACAAACGCATCCAGACATAATCAGGATACAAAGGCTAGCAGGAGCTCATTAGTCAAAAACAGTCTCCGATCACAACCAAATGCAAATTACATATTCACAGGGTACAGGTTTGTGTGTCAATCCCCAAGATAATAGGTGACAACCAGATAAATGAGGAAGAATCATTGCAGCAATAATCAATGATCAATGAGAGACATAAGAGCAATACCGTAGCCACAAGACAAAAGAAAACAAAACGATCCTAAACCCCCCACCCTCTTATCCCTCCCCCCTCCCCGGCGTGTCACACAGAGTAATCGTTGTAAGAGCATCAGGATAGGGCACAAAAGTTCACAAAACAAGTAACATGGGATGTATACCAAGGAACACTGCAACGATAGTGATAGGTATAATTAGGGACATGATAGGTACAGACAGCCAGGTATAGAATATACATTGGTCTGGACGAGATAGCCGGATCACCAGCTGTAGAGTCCACATCTAGTTCAGTGTCCGGGGCTTTTAGTAAGATCACCAGTGCTTCCCAGGCCCTCGCGGCCTCCAAAACTTTGTTGCTTTTCGCTCGGCTAGCTAGCTGCAATCTAACTGTGCCCTCGCATTCCGCCCATTTAATGAGGTCAGCTCTCCACCTCTGAACGCTGGGGCCCCGCCTAGACTTCCAATGTGCTGTAATGTCTCTTTTGGCCAGAAGAAGACCCAAATCCAAAAATTTGCTAGTGATCTTGGTCTTGGATGTGTGGGGAAACCAGTGCAGCAAGCAAGGGCCTATAGCGGGTTCTATCTCCCTCTCAGTAATATCACACAATAGCGAAACCTCCTCCTCCCAATATGTCCCAAGTTGGGGACAGTCCCACATCATATGGCGGAAATCCGCACCCTCCGTGTTGCAACGTGGGCGCAGCGCTGTGTCCGTATCGAAATATGTGTTCATTTTAGCCGGGGTGAGGTACGCCCTATGCAGTATGAAAAAGTGCACTAGCTGGAAACGGGCATTTCTAGTACTTTTCCACGCCCTCTCAATCAATTCGGCCCATACCTTCTCTGGGATCTCTTTGCCTAAGTCCTCCTCCCATTTCTGCTGCAGAGCCCACAACGGAGTCAGCGCCTCGCGCGTCATACGCCTATGTAGACAAGTAACTGCTTTAAAGGTCCCTGCCGCCATTACAACGTACTGACAAGCCATGGAGGTCCGTGGTTCAGACAACCCCTTCCTCCAGTGCCTTTGGATGGCCGAGACCAGAGCAGAGTGAAGCAGGAAGTCCCCACAGGGGAGGTCATACCTAGCCTGCAATGCATCGAAGGGGAGGAGGGTACTATCCTAATATAAATCCCCTAACGTATATAGACCCTTCTCCCCCCAGTCAGTCAGCACAGCCCAGTTGCCCCCATGCGGGAGAGTAGTACACATGGCTAAAGGGATCTCCGGGGCATAGGGACGCGCAATCTGCGCCCTTCGCTGACTCCTGTTCCAGCAAAGCCGAAACGTCCGTACCTCATTAGTAAGCGTCTGGAGCCGTAATGGCAGCTGTAAAATAATACAAGACAGCACCTGTCCTGGAACCCGCCCTCCATCCCGCTCAGCCGGCCCCCGAAATTTCAACGCCACTGCTTGAGTAAGCCACTGTAATTGGGCTGCCAAATAATATGTCTCAAAGTCAGGCACCACCAGGCCACCATCAGCCTTCGGCCTCATTAGAGTTTTCAGCGCCACCCGTCGCCTGCCAGCCGCCCAGAGAAAACTCGTGATCATTGATTGAAGTTGTTTAAAAATCGACGCAGGTATCCCGGTTCTTCAGCAGCATAGTGAGCATTGTGGGTCTGATTCACAAATACTATTTTATACATAGATTCGTCCTACGATTTGAGTAGATTTCCAGTTTTTTGTGGTATTAATAAAAATCCCCAAGAAAAGGAATTGAAACCTCCACCAAATATATAAAGCTTTGCAAACACAGCACACTTTCTCTAGGTTGGTGTGCAAGGGTAATATCATTTGCCATGTTAAACAGGTAAACACCATCAGGCAAAAAGCAGCCCAAACCCTTCAGGTCAAGACGGAGGTGCCTAGCAAACCCAAAGTCTTGGATCCATTTCTTAATGTTCAGGATAAGGTACCTTCTGTATAGCTCTAATATTGTTCGAGACCCTGCCGCATACCATATGGGCCCTGGAATTATGCCTGTATAGTATATAGCCAGGTTAACTCAGATTCACTCATCACGGACCATGTTCCCATAAAAGTCTCCCTGATAAAATTGGCCCAGTGACAATAGCAGTCAGGCCACTACCGACCACATGAATTATAGATGCGGGTGGTATAGCCCACCCATACTTCAAACAATGTCTTTCAACAAGCCCACTTAATTTTTGGGGATGCCCATACATTCAATGGTACAGTATTGGAGAGCAAAGTTGCATTTCTTATTGGCAGCCTGTGCATGCTGGGATGGTCTCACAAGAAATGAGTTGCCAACAACACAGATCTTTTCGTGCTTCGGGGAAGAAACATAATCAGGAGATGGATTTACAGAAGCTTTTTTATGTATTAATTCAAACAGCCTGTGGCTGTCTGCATCATAAAAGAATTAGCACCAATGGGATGGGCAATCACCTTGAGGCATTTATAGTCCAGGCAAGAAACATGAAGAATCACATTATAGATTGATTAAAATCTGGGATAATTACCGCAGTGACCCATCCGAGCAAGCACACCTAGGACTGTTATACATGGAGATAAATCTTATAACTGATGGAGTCCCATTGACCAGACCTTTGTAGTTCTTTTTCCGGAAAGCCTCCCACAAAGTCTGTAGTATCTGTCCCATCCTGAAAGAGTGAGGTAAAATTCAATCTCCTCCTAATTCTCACCCTAGCTAGTGCACTGCTAGGGCAATGCTGGACTGAAAATATTTAGAGCATCCCACCATCGCCCTAAACAGACAGTCCCCCACATTGAATCTGATGGACTTAAATAGGTGTGTGACTGGGCTGGTCCTCTTGGCACCCAATTTGTTGAGGCAAAGGGAGAAATATTTACCTGAATAAGCAGTTTTAAAAAAGTGGTCTGAATGGAAAGTCCAGTACTTTGACTGGAAAGGTCACTAGGCAGCAGTAGCAATACACGAGGCCATCTCTAGACGTCAAGAGCAATCCCCTCTCCTACCAGAATAAACGTGGTGACAAAAAGGAGGGTGATATGTCAATGGCAGCTGGTCAACCATTGCTCCTACTGAAATAAAGAGCACATTTTCCTTTGTTTGGAGGTTCTGATCTTGACCACGCCATCAATGATTCCTTTGTCAAAAATGATTTTATTGTATCATCACACCCTTCAAGTTTGTGGTATTATGCAGTGGCTGCCAGATGTCTGGGACCATTGATCTGTTTACACTGGCATCTTGGGTCCAATCAGTAACTTCCTGAACAAAGTCTATCAGTGGTCTTGCACCCTTCGAGTTAAGACCTGGGAAACCCAGAAACATAATACATCGTCTCTGGGGGCATGATGTGCAACAGTCTCAATGCAGGTTCCCTAGTTCCAGCTTCAAGAAGTCATCATCATCGGCTCTGCTACTGGCACAATTGTTTCTGAAATAGCTGTAGCATTTGTAACTCAGGTTAGATGCCTAGCCTTAAGTCCAATCTTCTGAATCAGACAGATCTTGCTCAAATGTCTCAGAAGATCTAACTCAGTTGGCCTGCTACCTGGCTGGGTTTTAACTGCATGTATGCCTGCAAAGTTTCAGGCAAAAATAGAACGTTTTGTTCCACAGCCAGTCCAGTCACTATTTTCATATCTACTGTTCATCAAAATAAATAATCTAATTAAAAAAGAACATGGCCAGATGGCTTCCTACTCTGCCAACGAACGAGAAAGCAATATTTCATTCTAATAGATCACTACCTATGTTGTCACAAATGATTTAGAAGTACACAGAAAATGCTTTATATTGAAGGTTTTATGGCCCATTCACTCCTTGTAGTGGATAACCGGTGTTAAAAGGTTCACATATATATTATTACCTAGAAGTCTAATTACAGAATTCTTTCCTTTACAGTTTCGACTATTAGTTCACCTGGAAACACTCTTTAAAGCATTCTCAAAAAGGAGAACATCATATTTTCTGTCATATCTATGTAGCACTAAGAATCTAGTCCCATGTAAAGACTTTTTTGATACCTATGTTCATAATTATATTTGAACCAGACCAAGAGTCAGCATTGGTGCCATATACTTTGTACAGCCAAATGGAATCTTGCACCCAGTATCTAAGACAAACATTCATTCTGAGCAATTTGACAATGGAAGTTATCTCAGGTAAAAATATGAATTCTAGTGTTTTGGGCAATACAGTGGTTATCACATCATTATAAAGTGATCACAGTCTCCTACTATAATTTCTGAAGTATTACAATTTGTCCATTGGTCTAAATTGAAACTAGAATTCGGTTTTTACAATTAGAAACTTCACCATCCCCTAAAAGTCATGTCTTTATGACTTCCTTTTAAGGCACTTGAAAAGATATAGTGGCTGATTTACTAAAAGTCCATTTGCAAACAGTGGTCAAAAACTGTGCACCTACTTTTGCGAAATGATTCTTATTTTGAAAATTGACCTTTGTATTATTAGGTCAGTTCACAAAAACACCATTCACAGGGGGTCATAGAACAACCTTGTTGGAAAGTGAGTTATTGATAGGGGTAAGTATACACCTGCCACCAGCATTAAGGCCACCAACAAAATACAAGGCCCAGTAAAGGTCTCAGTAAATTAGTCCCTTGCTCAACCCTTGGTAGCTGGCTGCAAGCAGTCAGACTTAACTTAGAAGACATTTATGTAAAGCATTTAAAAATAACAATACATTAAATAAGTAAGACACAACACACAATAAAAATCCCACACCAATTATAAAAGTAGGAAATATTTTTATCTTTAAAATGACACCAAAACATCAAAAATCCAATGTAGGGAACCAGAGATATGAATTTATAAAGATTAGCTACTTTATAGTGCCTACAAACATATAGCACTCACTTGGGACATTTGGTCATGCTTGACCGGGATAAAGTCAAAGTTTGAGGCCTACCCCGAGGGAGTTCTGGTCGGATACAATAAGCGGGAGGCCCTGGTCAAAATTTTACCTTCACACTTTTCTGGAGCTTTTTCTTCTGACGTCGGGCAAGACACTTCGTCAGGCCAGATACATTGCGGGTTTGCCGACTTGAGTGTCTGTGAGGCGCCGGTCAAATCCTGGAAGTCTGGAGCTCCGGAGCTTTTGGCGGATGAACCTGAAATCGGGGCTGGGTCGCAGTTGAAGGTGGCCGGCTTGACTCTCCAAGTCGGGTCTGTCACCTTTTGGAGCTTTTTAACAAAAGTTCTCAAAACTTCGTCAAACATCTGGAAGTCCCTCCAGAAGGTCTCCTTGTAGGTTCAAAGTGTCCAAAACACCAATACAAAGGTCTGGAATCTCCTAGATGGCCTCTGGGATGTCTGGACTACAATTCCTACAATGCACCTGGCCAAATCCTTAAACGTCCCCTGGATGCACTTCAGGATGGGGACTCTTGGTGGAGATGATGCAGGTGGGCTCTGTTAACTTGTAGCTTGCAGGGAGTCCACTCCTTAATCCTTCTTGAAGCACGGTACAGTTCCCAGGGCTGTAGTACCAGATTGTACAGTAGACGCAGGTAGTCAGAGTGCAGGCCTTTTGGTGCAGATTCAGATTCCATCAGGGCAGTCCTTCCTCTCCGTTTAGTTTCAGGCAGCAGCTCTGAGAGGCTATGGAGCTCTCACATATTTAATCAGAGTTCTGAGGTGACAAGCAGGGGCGCACCTCTGTCCAATGAGATGCTGGGTGATACCCAAAATCATGACAACTTCCTCCAAAGTGTGACATTTTCTTGTCCCACAAAGCACTGCACTTCCAAAATCCAACATGGATGAATTAGCTCCTGAGAAGTAAGAGCTGGCTAAACCAACCCCCAGTTTGGCTCAATTCCATTAGCTCTCCTCCTCCTGACCTCTGCAAATTCCTGTCCTAAGCCTGCCATCTGGCTGGGGGTATAGGATGTAGGGGTAGGTAGGCTTGGCATTCCTTTACTGCCCGCCCTCTCTTTAAAGCCATGGTTTATTACCCATTTCCCTGCCTGGCCTGGTCTGGTCTTTGCACCTGCAGAACTCTCACCATCAGATAATCTCTGCTCTGGGCAGGCCACTTATCACCTAATCAAAGCATCCTGACTAAGCCTGTTGCAGCTGACCAATCAGGAGAAACCGATAGAAGGCTGGATTTTGGCTCACAGGAAAGGAAGTCTTTTAACTTCTTTTCTGTAATAGTTATGGCAAATTCAACAGTGACAAGTTGTTGAATTCATCAGTACCAATTGTTTAAGTTCTTGAATGACATAATTACTCCTTTCCTAGAAATAGTTATACTTAAATAACATATTGCAATGTTAGCCTATGGAGCTAAGTACCTGCAATTGGTGAACCTGAAATGGGCAGTTTTCCCTCACCAGGACATATAAAGCATCTCGGGGGGTGCCTAATATGTAAAAATAAGGTAGATTATCACTTTTAAAATGCCCATACCACCAAAGTCGAAATTTGCATATAATTTACTTTTAAAGACAGTCTGCAATAAAGGGCTGCCTATAACATGACAGCAGGCATACAGCAGTGCACACATGCAAGTGCAGTAAATCTGCTGGGTCTCTAAACTTCCATGCCCCATTATAAACTAGGGACTTATAGGCAGTTTGAACCTGCTCACCCTATTATCTACTCAGGACTTACAGGGGTCTGTCATTGCCAATGCAATCATACCCAAGTACCCTATACTTTTACCACAGAGCACAGGCCCTGAGTCTGGTTCGCAGAGCCCAGGGCACAGTCAGAGTCAGAAAACCAGCATCTAGTGGTAAAAATGCAGGCAAGAAGTGGGGGACACTGGAAACAGGTCCTGATTTCTCCCACATCTGCCTAATGAATATTAATTAGGAAGGTCTCTATTTGCGACCCCTGTGACTGGCTACACACACACAGATGGTGACCCTTTCCTTTCTGAAAATGAGTTACCACCTCCTTTGAGGGAACCGGTAACTGGTCATGGGTCTATGACCACATTTGCGGTCACAAATAATTGACATATACCATACTGAATTGTAAATTGGAAAGAAGGTCCCTTTCATGTTACTTCCGAATTATGCTTTGGACACAAAACCAATTTAATAAGTCAGAAAATCTTTTCAGACTCATAAAATGTTTTTTTAAAGTACATAAAGGAATGTTGCAGTCGCAAGCCCAGTGATTTAGTGAATTGTATGGTTTGTGGTCAAACAATCCTTTAGCACATCTAGCCCTTGGTCCTTTAATTTCAATTACTAAAAATAGCACTCTACATTTGAATTAAAACCTACACCTACGTCTTTCTCTAACTAAATGTTGATGGCCGCACAGTCTTCTTAACACCCTCTTTGCCATTATTTGGATAACACCTGGCCTCTATTTCTGCATTGATGAATCTTGAATAACAATACCCTATCTTGATCCACGTTAACATGGGAATAAGCTTTGTTCAATCCAGCATTTATGCTTATGTGTCTGCTTCTTTCTCATTGAAAGGAGGGCACATATTCTCTACAAGTTCCAAAATAATTTTAAAAGACTTCTGCACTGGTCCTGCATTGCTTCTTGCATGACAACTTGTACTGTTTTCACTGAAAGGATCGAAGTGTCATGTGTCTTCATGATAGGGTGGTTGATTATGAACCAGTACATAAGACTGAATATGACAGGTTTATTCATTTGCTCCACCCTTCTCCATATTGTACAAAATATGTTGGCAGGTTTGGTCCATTCATGGGGAGTTTAATTTGTGGATCATGTAGCCGGAGGTCTCACATAGTGCTCCCTAAAGGTGATCTATGGAAGTGTGCGTGGATGGTCACCAAAACCATTCCGGCGCTCCCATACTGTACCATCCTGTAGGGGTCCTGGTTCCGCAGCCCCTTGTAAAACGATCGTGGGCTCTCTCAGCACAACAGTGCAGTGACTCAGAAGACTTCTCTGTGTGGACTTGGTCACACTGAGCAGGCATCGATAGGACAGCTCTTGACTGCTCTTGTCACAGATGTTTAACCTCAAAGGATGAAGGGGCCTCATCTTTGATCAATATAGAAGCAGTACGCAAACGAAGGCATATTCCATGGAAATTCTGCAAAGCATATAGCAAGGAACTGTGCTGATTCCTTCTCTAGCTGCTTCACTTAAATATATCATATTGTATCATTTATGCACTGCAATTAATGCATTTCATGCAATGCGCCCTTTTACAAATTGTTAGCCCCATTATCATACTTACTCGTACATTTGTCTTTCTACCTCTGTCCAATTATTGATTTGACTTTCAAAGCAATGATCCTTTTTTCATAGCTCCGCAAAAATTTCTAACAAATAAATATCTCAAAATTAGGAAACAATCTATTGTTCTTGCTTTAAACATAGTACTCAGTTAGTGACTGGAACTTCACCATTTGTCCCTTTCTCTCTAACCAGAATAGTACTCTCTCATACAAGGCTCATACCACTAATACCTACCTACTGGTGTGCCCCAACTGAGCTCAGGGAATTTAAATCTTTTAACACTAGTTCTCTAAGTGAGAAAACATGATATTAACCAATGGTGTGATATAAAATGATGGAATACTTTTAAGGATGTAGATGGCTTATGTTAGCATCTTCTGGGCCTTTTTGTTATTTCTTTAGAATAATACTTCTTGGCCTTCAACATTACAATTAGATAACTAATATAATGTTAATGTAAATGCTGAAGCGGATATAAGTTACAAGTAAGTATCCTGGAGATTGTGGCATGCTTTACTGCTACCAGTTTATTTGCAAAACTGCCTATTTTACAGTTTACTTCAAGTGAAATAGAAACCATATTAGTGATATGAGTGTATTTATTTAAGAGCTGGATATCCGAAAAATAATCTATTGGCCTTTGGTAGTACCAGTATAAAACTACAAATTGTCTGTATGTTTTACACATAATGTAAGTCTTTCTTTAAAGTCATATATATTGCACTACAGTACTACACTGTATCAGATATCACAATACAATGATACATATCCAACTTCTGGGGTACCTTTTTTTTTAAAAAAAAAGAAAAAGGTGTCTATCCTCTCACATTACTAATATCATTGTATAGAAAAAGCGCATGCCTTTTTACAGCTAGCCTCATATTACATTTTGCACATATTTGTGCATTTTAGATTACCACAATGGAGAGCAACCTGAAGACAATAGAAGAGGAGAACAAAGTAATTGAGCAGCAAAATGAGTCTCTTCTTCATGAGTTGGCCAATTTAAGCCAGTCCTTAATACATAGTCTAGCTAATATCCAGCTGCCACATATGGTAAGTGAATGAAAGAAAAAGGAATTTGGCAATATTCTATCTTCGCATCCTACATTTTTGTTTAGTTTGTGATTGCTCCTTTGGATGAATACTTTGTTGTAAAACCCTAAAGGCCTATTAAGCATATATTGTCATGTTATGTAGGAGATATTTAAATCATGACATAATATCAATTATTTCTTGTTTGGTTTTCTTGTATTTGCTCTCTGTGCGTATTTAAAGAAGTAAAATTTGCGTATGAATGATATTTCAATATCTTATAGGAGCCAATCAACGAACAAAATTTTGATGCTTACGTGACTACTTTAACGGACATGTATACTCATCAAGACCGATATCAGAGCCCTGAGAACAAGGCCCTGCTGGAAAATATAAAGCAGGCAGTGAGAGGGATCCAGGTCTAAACATTTTCTTCATGGAGAACGTCTTGCTTGAAATAAGGACACTTCTTGTTTTTGCTGCTGTAATATACCAGAAAGTGTTATATAATTGTTTCTGTTAACACAGTGTTATGCTTGAAGGACTTCATGATGATTTTATGTCTTGCTTTAAAAATAGTAATGGCAGAATAGTTTTTTGAATACATTCACATTTTGTACGTTTTCATATGAGCTGACATTGTGTGAGATGCCATGTAATGTTTATAGCTGCTAAGGTATGCACATTTTCAAGGTATATATATTTCTGAAGAGGAAAGGTGATCAAAATGAACAGAGTGTAAATTCTTTTTAATGCTTTAGTGGTTAAATGTTTTGGTATTTTTGACTGGAACAAAAAAAAAAACTGCTTTGAATGATAGCATTGCAGCCAGCGACCACTTTTTAAACATTCTCATTTTGGAAACTTTTTTGAAATCCGAGAAATACATTTGTTGTGCATATTGTTTCATAGCAAAGATCGGTTGCTAAAATGCTTTATTTTTGAACAATGCTTGAAAATGTTATGTAACATTTCGTTTTCAGAGAAAGGTATGTGGTGGGGGCAATCAAATGAGTTTTTGTAGAAACAAATTACAAGGACATGACAAGGATTAGGAATAGGATTAAAACGGAGCGATTTATTGCTTGACAACATCAAGCCATGGAAAATCGACAGAAGATTCAAAACAGTTTGACAGCACTTTCTTTTAATTTACTACCAAGTATTACATCCTGTGTCTAGGTAGACTTCCATATCAATGCATATGATATCAAAGGGGAAACGATGACTCTTCCTCAGAAACTTTGCAGAAATACCTTGGAGCAGTAGCCAACGTCATCCTTGTATACTTGGACAATTCAGTCTCCTCCTGAACTGCCAACGAGGACAGTGACGTCTGTCTTTCTGGATGCCAACATGTTTACCGTGTTTATTGTAAGACACTTTTTGAGGTCTGAGCTGCCTTTTTTCACCTGCTTATTTTATTTTGGGAGTAAAATGAATAAAATACTATTTACAGTATTTATTTGTGAAATGTTAGAAGACAGAGTGTTGCCAGCTATAGAGAGAATTTTCATTACTAGGGCGTCGGGCGGTGTTTTCCACCTGGTATCTAGGTGCATTTCATTGATGACTTCAGTATTTTAATATGTTGTTACATTTTCGAAATCAAAACATGTATTTTTTCAGCTTCCTCATATTACCTGAATTTTGAATGAATGTGAACATGCTATTTATTTTCAGTTAGCATACATTTACATTTTAAACTTGTTTACATTGTACGGTGCTTTGTTTATTGTTTTCTGCAAAATGACTGCACTATACATATGCATAAGATCACTTTTATTGTCGTACTCCCGAGGGTTTGTTGTATTGTTACAGAATTGTTTTTTATTCATTAGCTTATCTTTTCCTTCCATGTCTTGATGTTATGCATAAAGTACTAGGACGTACTTTAAAATTTTGTTATGAAAAAAGATGGGTTTTGTAAAAAAATATTTTTAGCAGAACAGGAATTACAGGGTCATTGTCCCCACAATGTGCCAGATGACTATTTGCACTTACCTTGCCCTAAATACACATAATATACAGAGGTGTGCAATTTATTGTGTCAATAGTCTAGTGACATTAAATATGAACAAATTATAGCGGAAGGCAAAATGGTTAGTCCAGTAATGAAGCTAAGGGAGACTACAGGGATCTCACAACAAATATTCTGATACAATACTCAACCTCGGTGTGTATATATATATATATATATATATATATATATATATATATATATATATATATATATATATATATTTGTATGTATAAATATATGTGTATCCCAGCTGCACTTTATACTATCCACTGTACAAAAACTTACAGTTTTCCAGGAGGACTTTAATAATTAGCTGGGAACAGACTATGTAATTACTTTTGGGCTCTGCAGCAGGGTTGGATCTGCACAGCGCTATTTTCTGTTGTGCTATTAGTTGTAGCTGCCATGCTCAGAAATGCCTTTTTGAGAGCTGAAGCAAGGTGCTTGCTGTTCACCTTCTGCCATATATATTGTACCTTTGCCCTAGCCTCTTTTTAGGGCATTCATTGTTCATATGGCATATGCCTTTTCCCACTGCATTGTGTCTGCAGCTTCTTTGCTAATATAGTAATGCTTTCAGTAGAGTAATAGGTAGTATCAGTTTTGGATTCTTATTGTTATCACCTATGTACAATGGAAAGGGATTTTAAGCACAAATTTGCTGCTCATCTAATGTCAGTACATAATATCAACTCAAATCTTATCCGTGACTATGATATAGGGAATCACACAAGTGTCACATATTAGAATGCTGATCTTTCATATAAAATTATTGTGAGTCATCAGAGTTTATTTATTATAACTTATTGTTCATATTCATTTCTACATTAATTTAAGTAATCATTTATGAAGACAGACTTTTGTATAAACTATTTATTGTGCTCTCTGTGGAACTGAAGTTTGATTTATTTTTGTACGACACGGCATGGATTTGTTGACATTTTAATTTTGCTATAAATGTGTGAAATCACAAGTTGCTGTGATACTTCATTTTTAAATTGTGAACTTTGTACAAATTTTGTCATGCTGGATGTTAACACATCTTACTATAAATAAAAACATGTGTTGCCACATTTGTAGCACAGTGGTTCTATGATCAGTGTCAAGATTTTCACTTTACTCAATGTACTGGCAACCACGGTAAATAAATATTCTGCTACAATTTTCAGTCCTACTAAGCAGTGGCCTTTATTGATTGAATTTCCACTACTCCTTCATACATGTGATGACATTTACTTCAGTGTGCATGTGTTTTCAATTACATATCGATGAGTGCATAATGTTAAAAAGCACAAGAAACTATACAGTAATAGTGCTGTTTAGGTCACAGTTTTTTTTACTAGGTATCAAGTGAAGAAGGTGCATAAAATTTCAATAAGATTAATCAGTTGTTCTACTTTGATATATCCACATAATACTCGTAAAAATGCCATCACAAGGTTCTCTTTCCAAAGCACATACGGTAAGAAATTAGTTTATTGGTTGAGGAGGGTGGAAGCCCCACACAAGCAATACCCACAGTTCTTGTAAAAGGGAACCAAAAAAGTAACTAAATTAACCTGTGCTTAACCCTCTGGTAACTTGGCACAAACCAGTCAGGCTTAACTTAGAGGCAATATGTAATGTATTTATCCAGCACACAAATAGCAACCAAGTGAATACACAACACAAGAAATATCCCAAACCAGTTTTGAAAAATAGATCAAAGTTTAATTAATAAAATGAGACCAGAATGACAAAAATACGAGATATTCAATGTAATTTCTTTCAGTGAAAATAGTGCCTAAATGAGAGTATCTGGTCGCGCTGGACGGGGTCGAAGTTACATGTTCAGGCTGACTGCAATGTAAAGCAGGTCGGGTACAAAAACAAGTTTGGCCTGCCTTGAGTTGTACATTATGCTTTTGGTGCGAGGTTTGAGCGGCATTGCTTTGTGAGGCTTTGCGTCACTCAACTTCAGTTCAGATGAAGGTTTTAGTTGTGCGGCAAAACCTTACTGGCCTTGCATTGCTTGGCGTCAATTCTGATGACATTTTCAATTATGCCCAAGGCTTTGTGGGGCTTTGCGTCACTCAATGTCTGTTCTGATGAAGCTCTCAGCTGTGGGGCTGAATTTGATGGAACCTTTTTTTAGGCAAGGAGGAGTGTTCTCTGATAACAGCCAAAGGTCGAGGACCTGAGGGACATCTCTTGGGGATCAGGACTCACTCCAGCAGAGGCCAGCAGCAGGGCTCAGGCAAGTCCAGTTGCAGGTCCAGTGCAGCGGGTCAGCTGGGCAGTTGGAGGGAGGTCTCTGGAGCATGTCCCTGTAGCTCACACAAGCGGTCAGGTAACAGACCCTTGTCATTCAGGTTAGCCTGGGATGAATGTAAGCAGGTCCAGTTTTCCTTCTCAGACAGCAAGGCAGTCCTCAAGCAGCAGGGTAGCCCTCTGGCAGTAGGGCAATACTTCTGTAATGTCCACAGGCCCAGGAGTGTTCTGATAAGTAGCTCTGGAGGTCTGATATTTACACCTGGAGCCAGCCTTTGTATGGGGGAGATCCCGCCACATCTGGATCTGGTATGTTCTTCCCCTTTCCCTGTCAAGGCACTAAACTGTCTGGGGAGTCATAAGACAGGGCAGGCCCGGTGTCAGATTCCTTTGTGTGTGCAGGAGGCAAATTTCTCTGAAGTGTGAGTGGAGCTGAGTACAGCTCCTCCCAGTCATCCTGCCAGGATGGCCCATCCTGTCCGCACCTAAGCCCCCATTGAGTTACTGTCTGGAAGCAATACCCAAACCCCAAGAGCAGAGCCATTCACAGTCATGTGACCCAGAAAACTCATAGAAGGCACAAATGGTTATGATAAGACAAGAAAAGGCCAACTTTTAAAAGTGGCATTTCCAGAGCTGTGACTTTCAATCCAACTTTACCACTAAACAGTATTTTAAATTGCAATTAAGTTGAGTGTAAACAGCATATCTCTATTTGCACCTACTCCAAAGTTATCACTTATTAAATGTAATAAGCTAACCTGGTGTTAGTCAATGGCAGAGAGGCCTTACAACAGAGAAAATGACTTTTGTATTTATTCACTGCCAGGTCATGTAAAACGGAAATACAAATGTCCTACTTTTAAAATACTATGCACCCTGTCCTATGAGCCTTTAGGACCTACCTTGTGGTATTAAAAATGAAGGTTCAGGCCTTGCCAGGCCAAAATGGCTTTTTAAAACTGCATAATGGCTGCAGGGTAGGCCAGAGTCATGTTTTAAAAGGCTACTTTACTAGCTAACACAAGGTGTGCTGCAGGCCCACTAGCTTTATTTGTTTCCAGGCCCTGGGTGCATGTAGTACCATTTACTAGGGACCTACAAGAAAATGAAATGTACCAATCAGGTAGATGCCATTTGCACCATGCTTTTAGGGAGAAAGCAGAAGCACTTGACCTCTGGTTATCAGTTAAAAGTGCACAAAGTCCTAATGCAACAAAAACTGGCTAATCAACAAAATATCTCGGGGTGGCCATGCATTAAGGCCCAGGTCTAACACATACCTATTGTCATTAACTGGACATCTATTAGCTACACATATTAGCATTAGGTTGCCCAGGACTGCTGTCTGAACCCAGTTTTTTGATGGATAACCAGTATTGTGGCTATAATATCCTAATATGACCTGGAGCAGTTGTGACTCCATTCCTACTAATGTTGAATTACTTCCTTGCCTTTACACAAAAGAGAATTACTCTTGAGTTGTTTTTGACCCCATCATCTCCTCGTGATCATATAATCAGCTGAAAATCCAGCTGCTGTTATTGCTGGGAAATGTATGTCATTTTCTGAAAACATGATAGATTTACAATATTATGGTTGTCTCTCAAGGTCTCCTGGCTGTCTATGTGATGCATGATTTAAAAAGTGCCCCAAAATTGAACAATTCTGCCATCACCATCATCCTCAGCAGGAGGAATAAAAGAGTATTTAAGTCACTGTTTAAAGTTGAGTGAGAAAGGAAACCAATGAATATTTCTATATACCTTAAGAAGTTGAGCTGGAACTAGATAACGCTAGGGAGGCTGGTTTGCAGCCCAGAATAACTCATACCCCAGAAGCTCAGATGGTGGGCTGTGATCAGAGGATGATGCCTCAGCTTGGCACCCAAGGACACACCCCAATCAACATTCCATCAATGCTGCTCTGATCTCAGCTCTGTGTGTCGCGTTGCTACTCTGACCTAGCATTACAAGTGTAATAACTGCGCAGCATGTCAATTTACGAAAGATAATAAATTCATTGACATCAGAGGCAAAAGACACTCACAAACCAGGTTTTCCAATTGCAAGTCTAAAGATTTAATTTACTGTGTGCAATGCCCGTACGAATTGTTCTATATTGGCCAGCCTACCCAATCAGTGAAATCGAGAATTTTACAACACAGATCCAGAATAAGATGCACAGTGCAGGGGGCTCCACTAGTCCAACATTATCTAGAACACAAACATACAAAGGATGACATCCGATGGACAATCCTCTTCATATTGTAGAACAACCAACGTGGGTGTGAGGTTGTGTCTGTACTTAACAGAACTGAAGCAAGAAGGATTGAGAGATATGGGACAGCCATCCAAGGCCTGAATGATTTTGATGAACGATGGGCATTATTCTAAATCTGTTGAAATTCTCAATTGGTTGCCATTAATTACCCGTTTTGATGTTAAGTTACCATTATCAGCTGTATTCTGCACACTATATATATATATATATATATATATATATATATCCAATTGGTGTAGATATACTTGATTTTTAACTGTCTAGATGCAATGTGGATGATAATTGAGTCTGTCATTTTGTTTCCCAAGTTTGGTCATTTGCAAAAAAAATGTAAGGTAGGCCATTAAACGATTCTCTGGAGCCGTTCTCTACGTTATTTGCATGTTTTATTTAGAGCCACTCACACTCAGTTGCACAGACAAAAAAAAACTTGGGTGCCCTTTATTGATATACTCTGCTTGCCCCTCAACCATTTAAAAATGGGCGACACTTTTCCCACTGGTAAGCTCCAATATATAACTTTGCAGTCACGTAGATGCTACCAGTGCAGGAGCTGGTTCGTGTCACAACCAGACTTGTTCTCACAGACGGCCGACTGCGAGGAGGAAGCTTCACACTCACCCGCGATACAGTAAGCCTTAGACTGAGAACGTTGGGGACTATTCCCCCACCAACACGCTGGCTGAGCCTTGGATGTTTATCCCCCCTCTCCTTTTTTCTGCCCCCACCCTAGATCGGATCGTGTTGCCTGAACAGGAACGGCTTCTGCGTCCTCTATAAGACGTTGAAGGGAAGGTTCCCTACCTTCCCGACTTGCAAAGTGCATTCCACACGGATGTCTGACTGCAGCGGTTATTCGCTACCTCAGTGGTACCAATGGCACTGGATTGATTTTGGCTGGACACTTTAAGTGCAAGCTGCCCGGGAGTACTCCTGAGACTCCTTCTGTGAGTTAGTGTGAGTATTTTGAAATTATCAAAACATGCCCACTACACACTTGCATGATATACATTCTGAGTGCCAGACACACCACCTTAATTCACACTCATGTAACGTAAACTAGAAGGGGTGTCTCACTACTAGTCTCACGGAGATGGTCGCGCCATTGTTTCAACCATAACATAGAGAATTGCTGACTCCCACGCATAATGCTAGTTGACACCGGGTTGTCTTTTGAGGCAGACTTGATATTTACTGCTGGATGGGTCAACTACGCTGAATCAGGAGAAGATGCATTACGCTGACAAGAGAAGCACCCCATTTATAAGTAAAGCTTGTATATACATTCATCCATAGGTTTCTCATCTTCCTATGCCCTGAAAAGGCCCAATTACAAGAGCCGAAACGCATTGACTTCTATGATTGGAGGAGTCCGATTTAAATCTAAATCTTATCTATACTACGTGGGACACACAAGAATACTCGCGAGGGCCAGATGTTCCCTCATGTGTGTTACCATAATGGACTACCTCTAATATGGACTGTGTATGATATTTTGAAATCGTAGCCATACATTTGTATGAAATTTCTGGAAGAGAGACGATTCCTATTCATGTGAGGGACAATGAATATAAGTGTGTTTTTTGTTCTGAAACACTAAATTAGTTTTGATTATGTATAAGAAGAAATGTTCAATGTTGTGATGTCAGTATACATTTGTTTTGTCGTTGTTACATGTAGGCACACCTCTATACTTTTGCTTTAAAATAAGTCAAGTAAATGGCATTGTGTAATCCTGTATACCAGACCAGTGATCAATTAATATGTTTATTGGCATAGTTTTGTAACCACTTATTCCCACAGGTTACTATTTTTCTATTTTCTATAGCATTGCTAGGAAGGCACAAAACGAAAGCCTGCAGGATTATAAAACTCCTGGACACTCCAGTAAGAGGACACAGCTCGTTCAAGTGGTTAAGACCGGAGAGTGAAGCGCACATACATCGTTTCCCCTAATAAACAACATATCGAACTGTGGGGCATATTAGCAAGACCGGCGATAAAATTATCGCCGTTTTAGCGGCAGGAAACTGCCGCTAAAACGGCGATAATGGGCTTGCTAATATGCGTTATAGAATTCCAATAGAAGCCCAGGTTAGATGTCCTGCACATCTAACCTGGGCTTCTATTGGAATTCTATAACGCATATTAGCAAGCCCATTATCTTAGCGGCAGTTTCCTGCCGCTAAAACGGCGATAATTTTATCGCCGGTCTTGCTAATATGCCCCTGTGTCCTGTAATCAGAACCGCTTGACTTTGACCAGAGATAGAAGCCAGCATGATTGCTCAACCAAGCAGGAAGAGGCTGATAACAATACTGAACTTCGCCTTATTTCCTCAATCCAGGAGACAAGTAGGTAATATGCAAATGCACAGGAGCAGGTACTACAGGCTGCAATGTGGTGCACTTAGCTATGGAATAATTATGACTCTCCCCTCCTGTCTTTCACTAGTGTACTTGGGGTGTTTTAGACATTTTGGATGGGATAACTCTCACTAGAGGGATAAACGTAAATTACTCACAGAGCTTGGATGGAGCATAAGAACTAAGATATAAAACAACACATAAATGCTCATGTGGTGGAGTTCAAATTCGCTATCACTAGCCAAAAAGAAATAAGAAGGGGAAACAACAGAGCCCGGAAGGACCTCCTAATATTTTTTCAAAGACACGGTTGGTGGTGGAAGAAAAAACTCATGCATAGAAATAAACCACACATCTCAGCTTTGACAAAAGGTCTGTGCTCAAATATGAGAAAAGTCACAAGATCACAAATGATGCCCAAAGCAACAAAATCAGAAATAATTCAAATAGTACCCAAGGAATGGGTACGAAGTTTTCATACCCCAAGACTTTACTGCAAATGAAAGATGTAAAAGTGAAAATGAAAACGAAACTTTAATCAGGACAAACAGCGATGTTAAGAAGAGTCTGAGGATGCAAAATAAGCCTGTAAAGATGGTGCTGATACTGAACAGAGGGAAAAGGAATCAACTCAAAAGTTAATGGACAAATGGTGTGTAATGTTATGTTACCCCGGGAGGGGTATCTCAGTGCAACAACAGTTTAGAGGCAAGCGAGGGTAGTAGAATTAAAACATTGTAGTCTTAAGTGCTTTCCTAAAATGGAGGTGATCCAAGCACGTACGAATGTGGAGAGATAAGGCGTTCCAATATAGAGGGGTAGGTACCAAAACAACCTGCTCCCTAATGGGTACCTTTTGACCCGTGGAACCATTAAGAGAGCCTTATCCCTAGATCTAAGGAGTATGGAAGGATGATAGTAAGTTAGTTTCGAGGCTAAGTAGCTGGGACCCTTTCCTGTCAGGGTTTTGAGGGTAAGGCAACTCATTTTAAAAATAATTCTCCTCCGGACTGGTGACCAGTGAAGTGAACACAAGAGGAGAGCAGAGGCAGCTCCGGGTGGAAGATTACAGATGAGATGAGCTGCAGTATTCTGCATGGCTGAAGGCTCTTCTCAACAAGCGCATAGTTTGAAAACAGGAGCCTGTGATGGATAGAATCTGATCTTTCATAGAAAGGGGTTGTTCAAGCAGTACTCACATATTTTTTACCATACGTTTGAGCGTTTGAACGAAGGCGCTGTGCCAAGTTCAGAAGGCCACCAATCAGAGGTTCAGGTTGAGCCTTGCCGAACAGCATAAACTCGGTTTTACCGGTGTTTGGCTGGGGTTCTCTCAAAACATTCAATCCTGCCAAGAAAAGGAACTGCAAATCATGATCCATCACAAGGTGAGGCCTAGAAGCTGGCGCCATATGAAAGAACATAGGTACATAATGCACCTAAAGTCTGTCAGGTGGCAAAGCCAACAAGGCAAATACAAAAGATGAACCAGCCAGCCACAAAGGGGGGAAATAGCACTTAATCATAATGGCTACAAGGAGTACTTCCGGGCTGAGATGAGGGTCATATGGACACCACTGTGATCATACTGTGATAAAATATACTCACCAAAATATTAATAATTAATAAAATAATACCTTCCTGCACAAAACCAATTCCCTGAGGCATGTTCCTCCATTCTGCAGCACACATAGAAAGAGGAAGTAACAAGGCGAAATAAAGATGTTTCTCCTCATTACACCTCCCCTGGGAAGTCATAGCATTCTGACGTATTTTCAGGTCTACCAGTATTGGTAAATCTGGGAATGCTTCAGAAGACATCGGTGGATGAGTTACTTTGGATTTATCAAGCCACTCGGTGACACAAGGTGGCCTTGATTGGCTTGATAAATCATACTTAGAGGTTGCGTCGTTTTTGCACCCAGTTGCATGATGCAAAAGCGACACAACCTGTGCCCCTAAGATGCTAAAATATACACAACTGGTGTACAAGTGCAAGATTTGCAAAGCTGAAATGAAATAAGAAGAGTATGAGAATCGAATGAGCACAGCCAACTTGAGGTTTGTAGTGAACCCTGAGCACAAAGAAAGATAAAAATCTGTGCCCGAGATGACTGAGAATCTAATTAAGAATGTGCTAGTTAGCATTATAGAAGACCTCACTACACATGAAGATCATCGAGCGCCCTTTACACTGCCCAAACCTAGAGTGGTCCTAGTTAACTTTGGAGACTTTTGAACAAAGTAAAAAATATTGACCAAAGGACTCCAGGAAAAATATTTCAAAATCAATAAGGAATATGAGCTATAAATTTACTCTGATATGTTGTTTAAGATTTTAAAGTGCTAATAGAAATTGAAACAATTAATCCAAAAGTTTAAAGCTATTGGTGCGCAAGTGATGATAATACAGAAAGCAAAAATAAGTGTTGGCACAAGAAAACTTTCAGATTCTTACTGAAGAAGGACCACCACAAATATAACTTACAGAACTAAAAAATGAAATAGGACTATGAAGAGAAATACAATATAATTTCTGCAAAAAGGGTACAGAAGGAGACAATATTGTGTTGGGGGGGGTTATAGTCAGGCCTCCTCCAGTGCAATACAAGAGCACCACCTGTCAACATGGGATGGGATCTACCGGAGGGTAGGCACAAATGCTCTAGATATAAGAGGGAGGGGAAGAGGGAGGGAGGGTGAGCTGTGGGGAGAGAATGAAAATTGTGAAAAAAAGAAAATGTGGCCTTCCCTGACTTAACAGACACTGTTAGCGATTCCTAATGGGGTCGTAAATTGCATGCCTCATGCATATTAATGAGGCCCTTGCAATTTGCGACCCCATTAGGAATGGCTGGCCCTCCCAGGTATGGTGGCCTGCTGGGCTTAGCAGACCTCCATGTCTGGGACTGCTTTTAAATAAAGCAGTTTTTTTTTAAAAATGCAGCCCGTTTTCCTTTAAGGAAAACGGGATGTATTTAAAAAAAGAAAAATGAAACGTTTTTGTTTCATTTTTTAAGGGCAGGTAGTGGTCCCTGGGACCACTGCCTGCCCCTAAAAAATATTTTCCCCTGCATTTGCAAAGGGGAAGGGGTCCCCTGGGGACCCCTTCCCATTTGAGAGTGCTTTACCACCATCTTGAAGAGGGCGGTAAATTGCGAGTGTTTTGCAACCGCAATTGCGGTCGCAAAACATTCTTACATAGGACTCTGACTCGCTATTAGGAAGGGACGCCCTTGGAACGCCCCTTCCTAATAGCGACTCGCAATTCCTATTTAGCGAGTCGCAACAAAATTGTGACTCGCTAAATAGGGATTGTACATGGCCCTGTTAGATTTTGCATGCGCAAACGGGTCGCAAACCTGTTTGCGCATGCAAAATAGGGTCGTACATCTGGCCCTATGTCTCTAACTTTGAATGGACTCAATAACCGTAGAAAGAAAAGGGCTATAATCACATGGATCCACAAATTCAATCCTGCATCTATTTTATTACAAGAAACATATTAAAATACATCTAGAATCTAAATATAAATGGCCTGGCTACAAACTAGTGCATTACTCTTCTGGTTCAGAAGCTTATGGAGGGGTCTGCATAGCTGTAGCCTCGAACTTTTTGGGCCAAGTATACAAAAAAGCATGATATCAGGTGGGGCGATCAAACTCCCTTGTAAGTCCTTTAAATTAATTTCATACTATGGGCCTGTAGAGGATGATCCTATGTCTTCATTGACTATGGCACATGCTGGCCGCCTTTTCCCAGCCCTATATCATTGGGGGGGATATTATCTCCAGTCCGTTGATTTAGACACTACCAGATCTGGCATGTCCCAGTGGAAACTTAAGACCTCAAAAGCAATTAACAAAATGAGAAAAATATAGGGTTTGTTGGTCCATGACAAGCGGTAAACTGTAACACTAGACAACAGTCCTACTTTAGTAAGCATTACATGCCAACCTACAGGGATAGATTACTTACTGGCTTCATCTTCACTAAAACCAATGGAAGTGAGCTACATATCTAATTGTCTCTTAGACCACTCAGCGGTTAGCCTTACTATCGCTCTTACACAACCAACTAACAATTCAAACAGATGGTCTGTGGACAAAACTATTTTCACAAAAATTGAAATTATCAATCAAATCAAAAATAAAGTAAGGGAATATTTTGAGCAGAATACACGATGTCACAAGAAGCCACCTGGAAGGCTTTTAAAGCCACCATAAGAGGTTACCACACTGCAAATCCAGAAACAGAATAAATTAAAATGCCAGGCTCTCCATACTAGATTAAAGAGGACAGAACAATTATTAAACTTACAACACACAATATTACATTCCCTTGATGTGAAAAAGCTAAATATGAGCTCTATTAGTTTTTATTAAAAAATAAATAGTCAATGCAGCTACAGTGAGGCAAACATTATAAAAGAAAGGGGAAGTATCAGCTGAAACTTTGGGTTTGCATACAAAAACATCTACTCTTAGAAAAACTATTATAAAGTTCAAAGACCCTAAGCACAGCACAATCACCGAAAATATGGAGGAGATATGACAGATTTTACTGCCAATTTTGAAAAAATATACCAGTTCTGCATTACTGCTCCAATAGCAAAAATTTGAATATACCTACAAAATGTAAAATTTCCAACCGCTACTAGTGAAGAATTCAAAATATTGATATGCCAATTATACTGGAAGAAGGAGAGACCACCTTAAATAATGTACAAAATGTCAAAACACCAAGAAAATGTAGCTATCCAACTGATTTTTTAAAAATGTTATTCAAGAATTGAAATAAACACTCACTCAACTATTCAACTATATTTTGGCAAAAGGGAAAATTGCTAACTTACTTCATAAAGGCATATTGATTCACTTTCTGGGAGAAGGCAAGGGCTTTCTAGCTCCCAATGTGTACCGACTCATTACATTATTGAACAGTGAATACAGAATATTTGCCAAAATCTTAACACAACAGATAATTGCCTATACCTCAGCATTATGTCATACGGACCAAAATGGGTTTATTTTTCTGGAAGCAATTATATTCCAACGGTCATTCCATAACTGAAGCAACTGATCACCTTTCACTGACACAAATTCCTGCAGCCATTATTTTAGTTGATGCAGAAAAGACCATCAATATGGTTAACTTAGAATTCTTTATTGAAGTAGTAAATTGAAGCATACAAAATGTGATGAATGGAATGCTTGAATCAATCTCCATTACTAGGGGCAGCATCCCAGTCCATAGTTATTTTGCACACCATTCCCCCTCAGTTTGGACCCAGCCATGTGCAAATCAGTCTTGACCCTTCTCCAATTGGAATACAGACCGAACTGCAGGGCCCCGAAACAGAACTCAAGCAAACCAGGACTGGGTTTGCCTTTATTAGGGCTCATCAGTCTGGTATAGTTTGGTTCCAGTGGCACAGTGTGCATTGGACCCAAGTTTGGGCATACAGGTCCCACTTAGGGCAATGTACTGAAATATACAAAAATGATGGATGAATACTTGAATCGATCTCAGCCACTGGTCTGGCCTGGCAGTTCAGGATGGACTGTTCCCATTGGAGCAGGGTCAAGACTAATTTGCATATGAGTGGAGCAAAACTAAGGTGGCATGGTGGGCAAATAACGAGGCATTGGGATGCGGCCCAAGCAATTGCCAGTGGCTGAGATTAATTCAAGCATTTCATCCTTCACATTGTTTTTGATGCCTGAAGTAGTAAATAGATTCTCCTCCTTGAAGGGAGACTAATTGCGTCACTCTACAAAAACTCCTTTGTAAGCTTAATGATTAATAATAAATTGGTTAATAATTTTTCCATCACTAGGGGTACACAACAGGGCTGTTTGATTGCACCTTTTCTTTTTGCAATGTTCATTGAACCTCTGGTCATTGCACTTAGAAAAAAAACAATCTACCCCTTCACACCCAGGATCAAATTATACTCAGATGACTTGTGGCTGATAATACTAGTCCAATGGAATAATATAGAACTAACATTATATATAATATCAGCATTCACTGAGTATATTAAAAAAAAACTAAAAAGATATCTGGGTTTAGGAATTTCTGAAAATTACCAGGAAATGTATGATTGAACTGAACTTTAGCCCTTGAAGGGCTATTAACCAAATGAATGTACTTCCAATTACTTTAACATGAGGCGCATGGTGCACAGTCAAAATATCGATTTTTAACTATCGACCTACCTTAATATCGAGTTTTTAATATCGTAGGGACAGAATATCGAAGTCAAGAATATCTTTGACCAGAATATCGACCCCAAGGTAAGTAATATCGTTTTTTTAAATATCGAAGTAAGTAATATCGAAGTAAGTAATATCGTTAGCAAAAATATCATTGGCAATAATATCGAAAAAAAAATTAGTTATGTAGTTATGTATTTTAGTATGTATTTTATATGTATGTTCAACATTTTTTTTAATAGATTTTCATACATTTTTAAATAAATGTTTAGAAATTAGTAATGTTGTTAAAGTAAATTTTGCGTTTAAGTGTCAGAGCGGGTTGTGGGTTTATAGGGGAATAGGGTGGGAAGTAATTTAATTAAATTAATTAAGTAGTATGTTTTTATGTATTGTTATTGATTATTAATTAATTGTTAATTAATTATTAATTGGTAATTAATTTTTATTAACTGGTTAATTTATAATTATATTAATTATAATTAATGTATTATTAATGTTTATGTATTGTTATTGTTAATTACTTTATTGTTAATTAATTATTAATTGGTAATTAATTTTATTGATTGTTTAATATATAATTATATTAATTATAATTGATTTTGTATTAATTTGTATTTATTATTGTTAATTAATTTATTGTTTATTCATTATTAATTGTTAATTAATTTTTATTAAGTGATTAATTGATAATTATATTATTTGTGATTTTTTATGTGTAGTGGGTTGTGGGTTTATAGGGGAATAGGGTGGGAAGTAATTAAATTAAATTAATTAATGAATATGTTTTTATTTATTGTTATTGATTATTAATGTATTGTTAATTAATTATTAATTGTTAATTAATTTTTATTAATTGGTTAATTTATAATTATATTAATTATAATTAATTTATTATTAATTGTTATTAATTGATTAATTGATAATTACATTATGTTTTTTATGTGTAGTGTGTTGTGTGTTAAAGGGGGAATAGTGTGGGAAGTAATTTAATGTTGTTTAAGTAAATAATTTAAATTTATTGGTATTTATTAATATTTTCTTTGTTAATTAATTATTAATATGTTATTTTTTATTTTTTTATTATTTAATTGATAAGTATGTTAATTTAATCCCTACGCTATCCTACATTTTCCACACTGTTACACTCACTGGAGTTGGAATAGTAATTTTAACCCCTACGCTATCCAACGCTTTCCCTACTGTTGCACTCACTGGAGTGGGAATAGTAATTTTTACCCCTACACTATCCAACGCTTTCCCTACTGTTGCACTCACTGGAGTGGGAATAGTAATTTTTACCCCTACGCTATCCAGCGCTTTCCCTACTGTTGCACTCACTGGAGTGGGAATAGTAATTTTTACCCCTACTCTATCCAGCGCTTTCCCTACTGTTGCACTCACTGGAGTGGGAATAGTAATTTTTACCCCTACGCTATCCAGCGCTTTCCCTACTGTTGCACTCTCTGGAGTGGGAATAGTAATTTTTAACCCTACGCTATCCAACGCTTTCCCTACTGTTGCACTCACTGGAGTGGGAATAGTAATTTTTACCCCTACGCTATCCTGCGCTTTCCCTACTGCTGCACTCTCTGGAGTGGGAATAGTAATTTTTACCCTGACGCTATCCAACGCTTTCCCTAATGTTGCAATATGTGGAGTAAGTATATATATTAATTTATATGTATATGTTTAATTAATTTGAACAATATGTATTAGTTATTATTTTTAAATATGTTTTAATATTTTAACTATATTTCTTTTAATTATATGTATTATTTACTTAATTTTACATTATTATTAAAACATTTTAAAAAACGATATTTTTAACATCGATATTTTTGACAACTATATTTTTTTCTCGATATTTTTGTACTTACCTTTATGTAGATAGGACTTCGATATTTTTTACTTTGATATTTCTGTGTCGATATTTTTGTAGGTCAATTTTCTGTCCGTCGATATTTTGTCAGACATTCGAGGCGCATCACAGATAAAAATGAAAACAGTATCTATTTGCCTATTTCCCTTTGCCATTTCGCTATGCTCTCTCTATGAAGATTTGTCTAAAGATTAGAGAGCTTAATTAGTTTAATCCTATGGAATAAAAACACTACATAGAATATGTTTTAAGAAATTACATTCACCCACTGAAAAAGGCAGGTTAGCACTCCAAGACTTCTGGCAGTAATACATGACAATCAATCTTATAAATGTAACTAAATTGAGAAAGACACACACCACTTCGAGAACTAAATTATCTATCTCATCATTGACCATAAGCCAAGATAGTAACATATCGGGTACTGACAATCTTACACACTTGATTAATGCATTAAGCAGGTGCTTGCAACTTCCACCTATATATGCAGAAACCTCACTAGGCAATGCTTGTACTAATTTAAATGAAAGTGAGATAAACAGCTGGAATAAAGTGGACATGGGCAAAATATGCAATTGGTTCCTTAACTGTAAATTAATTTAATGGATGCAAAAAAATAATTAAATCACATGTTTGGAAGGAGGGCCAGATTTTCTTACATATAAATTGTGGCATCACAGCAAGGCCTCCCAAAAATGAAAGAGAAATTACATAGCATTGCAGAAATCCAATTTGCCATTAAAATAAATTAAATAGGGATTGTACATGGGTAAGGTATTTCTCTCCTACCACGAACACATAGGATGCAATGATAGATGCAATATTGGACAAGTGGAAAGCAAGATATGACCCGCAAACAGCAAACAAATCTAAAATGAGGCCTCCTGTTATGTTAATGATACTTTAAGAGGAGCAATTTTTAGAAGAGTGCACTTATGAGCACAATGGCTCCTCTACTATGCCCTTGAATTTTTACATAAACTGAACTATAATATTTTGAACTTATGTCCAAGATGTATGAATATAGGCAAATAGGACTATATGTTTTTACTTGTGACCCTTATAATAACAATTCTGGTATTGTTAGACCGGAAAACCTTGGCATATATTCCCCTAAACATCTGCCTTCACTCATCCTGTTTGCTGAATTAGTTTTTGTTGGCTTAGGACTCTGCGCACCTTACCACTGCTAACTAGTGCTAAAGTGCTGGTGCTCTCTCCCTAAAGCATAGTTAAACTGCCTTATACCTAATTGGCACATTTAATTTATTTGTAAGTCCCTAGTAAACGGTACTACATGTACCCAGGGCCTGTAGATTAAATGCTACTAGTGGACCTGCAGCACTCATTATGTCACTCACTAAAGTAGTCTTTTAAAATATGTCTCAGGCCTGCCACGGCAGCCTGTAGTGCAGTTTTAAACTGTCATTTTGACCTGGCAAAATCAACCTTTTGCCAGGCCTAAATCTTCTTTTTTAATGCATATAGGTCACCCCTAAATTCAGCCATAAAGGCTCATAGGGCAGGGTGCCTTGTATTTAAAAATACAAGTGAAAATCTCCTAAAGTTGTTTTCCTAATACTGTAAGGCCTATCTCTCCCATTGACTAACATGAGGTTAGCTTACAACATTTAATAAGTGATACCTTTTGATTGAGAGCAGGCTGTTTAGACTCAAATTAATTGTAACTTAAAATGTTCTTTAATGGTAAAGTCATATTTTAAGTCACAACTCTGAAAATGCCCTTTTTAGAAAGTTAGCATTTTCTTTCTGCCTTGGCCCCAGAGGGCTGCCCTACTGCTTGAGGCATGTCCTGCTCTCTGAGAAGGAAGAGTATACCTGCTCCCTTCATACCAGGCTATCTGAGCGACGCCAAGTGCAGTTGACTGACCTCCTGTCTGAGCTACAGGAAAATAACAAGCTCCAGAGGCCTCCCTGCAACTGCCCAGCTGGCCTGCTGCACTGGTCCTGCCTAGATTTCCAACTGAACCTGTCTGAGCCCTGCTGGCCTCTGTTGGGATGAGTTCCTGATCACCAAGAGATGCCAATGGGCCTGTTCGCACCAGACTTTGCCCCCCTGACAACCTCCAATGCAAAGCTCCAGTGAACCCGAGTCTTCGCTCTGCAGTGACCACCAGCGACGACCGGCAATGCAAGATCTGCACTTTGCACTACAGCAACAAAAGCCCAGGGTGACCGCCAACGCAAAGCTCCAGTAATGACAGTCCATGACGCTCAACCCGTTCTTCATGCTACAGCGATGACAGTCTGCACCGCCCAGCCTGTTCTTTGCGCTACATCTATGAACATCTACTGTTTTTTGCGCTACAGCTATGAACATCTACAACACTCTCCCTGCTACTCGTGATCTCCTCTACCTTGATTGGTACTCTTTGCGCCAGACTTTGAGAAGGTATCTTTTTCAGCTGGACTACCCTCATCCCTGTATCCAGCGCATGCTCCATCTCTGTCGGCCTAAACTTGTGACTTTCCCCCAGTCTAGTATGACCGGATGACTGTGAGTGGCACTTGTACTATTAGGTGCTATACTTACCTAAAACTTTGACATTGTACATCTCTGGTTCTACTGATTGGATTTTTGGCCTTCCGGTATCATCCTATTTATTAAAATTCATTCTATTTTTCTAAATTGGTTTGGGATGCTTCTTGTGTATAACTTTATTACTGAATGTGTGCTGCATAGACACTTAACACATTGTCTCTATGTTAAGCATGACTGCTTTGTGCCAAGCAACCAGAGGGTTAAGCACATGCGAATTTAGTGACTTTTGTGGTTCAATCTGACAAGGAATGTGGTTGTTGCATGAGTAGAGCTCTCACTCCCCTCAGCCAATAACCCGATTTGTTACAGGTATACTATGTTCACTGCCATAATAATATATTGCAAACATCTAGTATTTCAGATAAATCATTAGTATTTTTGGGATGTTCTAGGAAGCTAGACATCATTATGAAAAACCTGAGGAAATTGCTGTTTATTGCAATATTGATTGCTCGTCCCATCATAACCAAACACTGGAAAGCAAGCGAACCTCCACAATTTGATATGTGGATAAATAAGATGAAAGACAAGCGTTTAAATATATAAATTATCAACTACTGTAGATCATGAAATATATGCAAAATGTAAAAGAATGTATATTTTGCACACTGAATGAAAGCCAATAAAAAACACCAGATGGAAATTGGATGGAATTCGTTAATGTTACCGTATTTCTTAATTGCTTCTGCATTTTCAACTTTTAGTCTGCCTCCTATGGTGGAACACATTATTCCAATATCCTTGCTTCTTAATTCTTCCTTATTTCCTCATTTGTATTTTTCCCTTCTCCTTTTGCTTTGCCTCACCTTACTTCTTTCTGTTTTAAGTCAATCTTTAAATGTGATAACGACGATTCTTATCTTAGCACTTCTAAGAATCTTCAGGTCGCCAGGATCTTTTTACCTGCTGAATAGTGTGAAGGGAAGAAAATCTTTTTCGGTTATGCGACAATTTAGAATCCAGTTTTCCTTAAAAACCACTGACTCCAAATTCAATTTTGTGGGTTTATTACAGCCAAGAATAACTGCACATGCAAGCACCTCAACACGAGGTTAAAGAAATAGATGGGCACTAATACAAACAACATCCTACGCAGGAGTCTCATCCGACTCAAAATAAGAAGAATTGTTAGCTCCAGAAGTATTAAACAAATGATAACTGCTCCAATCTCTATATTATTCTTCATTTACCTAAATAAGCATAAAACCATTAGCTGTCCCTACTCTATCACTAAGGTGACATACCTACTTAACGAATTTCCCAGGCAAGAGTAAAGAAAAAGGTGTCAGCTGTGAAGACTTCCTAAGAAGTGCACTCACTTAGCATTTCGAGCTCGTTCTAAGATGCTCCTTCCTAAAGTCTCTCTCTCTCTGCCTTTCTCTCTCTGGTCTCCTCTACCTCTTCTCTGCCCTCCTCCCTCGGGGCACTGTCCCTAATACAAAATACACATACAATTGAACACGCCCTTGTCACGCCTCTTCGGCCAGGTCTTCCTTCTCGTACTTTTCCATCGAAACTCTTACTTCATCCAGGACGGTTACAATGACCTTGAGTCCCAGGCACCTTCTCCGCTGAAAGTATCATCCCTACATTCCAGTGTACTCCCATCTCAATGCCTCCCACCACCCTAACTCTTGAAACAAAGAGCCAGTCTTTCGCTAACGAGGCATATGCCCTTGCACCTGCAACAGAAGATACATTTCAACAGACTTTCCCTCTGTACGAATCTACCAACTGTGCCCAGAAAGCCTTTCCAAGAGAACACCTTCTCTGCCTACAAAATAAGCTAACATAAGAACGAACAGGCCTTTCCTTTGTGTATATACAGTCAGGCCTTTACACAATTTAAACACACAATTCTTAATTATTTCTTTAAACATAGGCTCATACATTTCATATGCAAAACATAAACTACACGTGCAAATTAATATCATACACGTTAACTACTGCATCTCAACTGCACATAAACTAAATCATCTATGCATCATTCTAAACACATCTCAATACTACTCTACATTTACGTAATTATAATAACACAACTACTCTCTTATTCACTATAACAATACAATTCAAATTACATTTTAATAGCCTCTCACTTATATATGCCTGAATATATGCGGGTGCAAACTAACGGTGATTATAATGCACCCCTACAAATTTTATGAGAGCATGGCGCTCTATCAGTTCACCCCTTTGATGACTCCTGTCATCACATCCTTTCAACTCCCTTGGAGAAAGAACCGACCTAAACAGAACTTGTTTCCATTCTCCCCTGTCGGAATCTCTCCAAACTCTTAATGTTTCGATAGTGACTGTCCTGCAGTCTAGCCATTCTCGTCTCATTTTCTCTCAAAGCCCTCTCAGCTCTGCCTGCTCGATACCACTTGTATGCTCTGATCAGACCCCACAGACAAACCACACAAACCACCACAATAATGAGAGGTCTCAGAACATAGCCAAGGAATCCCTTTCCCAAATTCGCAAACCAGCTTCCCACTTGACCAAATCCTTTGCCAACTTTCTCCCAAACTCCCTCTTCGGTCAAATCCGCTATTTTCGTATGGATCGTGGTGATGTTACTTATATATTTCTCCAGATCCTTGCTGTGGTCTGGTATATAAGTGCAGCACTCTTGAACCTTCAACATTTTACAGACTCTGCCCTCTTTTGCCAATAAGACATCCAAAGCAAGACAATTCTGCAAAACCATTGTCCTTATCAACAACATCTCTCCATCCACAAGTATCAATGACTTTGCTGTATTCATTGATAATTCATCAACCACAGTCGCCAATCTCCGAATCTTCACATCATTCAAGATCACTCCCAAACTTGGTATCATTGCTCCAAAGATATCTCCTACTACAGCTCCTGCACTCGTACCTCTCCTCACTCTTGAATGCTTTCCACCTTCCAAAAACTCCAAATCCTCTGCATGGTAGATCTTTGGAAATATTATTCCCAAGTAACATGTACCATACCAGTTTGCTGGCAACCTCACGTAACCATTCCTCCCACACACAAAATACACCGTAGGTATCACTTGTACAGGGCCTTGCAGAAAATTCTTCGCTGAATCCTCCATAGTGAAAACATGATCACACTCGCTCTGTCCCACAGAGACCTTATCATAATAAGTCTGCACACGTCTCACACACAACTTTCCCCTTTGGCCCAAATCCAATGCTATAGGACCATAACTTCCTTTTGTTCGGTGCAATCTCTCCTCGTCTGTCCAATCTACAGGACTATCTCCAGTGTGACGTGTTTTTGTTAACATTCTATATCTATCTTCTACCTGATCTACAAACTTCTTTTCTACTTCTGTTAATGCACATGTTAAATTGTGTCTATGGGCATAAGCTGTATCTAAAGTCGAAGTCGGTATAAAGTACTTTCCAAGCCTATCTTCCGCCTTGTAATAATCATACTAGTTCAAATGTTTATGGGCAGGAACCTCTGAAAGCACGGCGTCATAGTTGGAAAAGAAATACTCATAGTGACCTCTCCCATAAAACACACTCAATAGCAAACTACACAAAATTCCATAAGTCAGTGGAAGATGGTGATATCTAATACCCTCATCCACCGAAGCTGGCAACTGCATACACACATAACAATCTTTTGCATCCATCGCGTCTACATACTCATATAGCAGCTTGGCATACGCATTAAGCTTAAAATCACTTCTAGACAAATCTACATGCAATCTACGACTCTCTTCTATTAGCAAAGCTCTGTCAGCTCCTATGTTTCCCTCCTTCTTGCTAGGTGTAGTGGGTGTAGGAGTCCCTGGCACCCCCTCCACTGCTAGCTCGTGTGGAACCACATATGAAACTACAGCTACTATGATTATAGAAACTATCACACCCCCTATAAATGTGCCTACAATCAATTTGGATCTATGCTGTGGATCTCCAGCCTCCATGATCTCGAAAGTTCTCAAAGTTCTTGGTTTCAGCAATGAACACTCAAAAAGTCTCTGTCTTCTCCGCACGTGACTTGCTTAACCAGTTCGAGCAACACTCCGAAACCTCTGGAAATCCCCTTTACAACTACAGTTTTCTTATTTACATAGTCCAGAAAAAGACTTCCCTAAGCTCTCGTTCCTCTTCGGCGGAAAGTCCCTAAGTTTATTCTCCTGCCACTCAGACCTAGGTTATCTTCTTCTTTAGGCTTTTTAGTTACAACAGTTTATACTCAATCCACAATAAGATCAACTGCAAGCGCTACTAGAACATGATACAAAAGTTCAAGACGAAGAATTATCATTTCATGTGAAGGCGGCTCAAATCCAAATGACGGAAATTCGAGTCGATGCAGAACCAGTTCCCGGACTTTACTCAGAAGCGGGGGATTCAGAACCGTGAGGGTCAGTATTCCTTCGACTTCGAGCCCTGGCACTAACAGCACCACCTTCAACACCACGTTCGGGCTCTTGCTGACCACCTGCACGGACCTCAGCCTCCCTGAACTCACTACCCCCGGCATCAGTCACTGCGTAAGTCCACTCCGGGGTAGCGTATCTCTGGCAAGGTACTCTCGTTCTTTTCGACCTCCTCCGACCCTCTTGAGTCTCCTCTCCGTCACTTGCTTCTGATTCAGACGTTTCGGACACTGGAGCAAGATCTCTTTCGGGTGCCAACCTCAGGTTCAGTCGCATCTGACTCTCTGGCCAAGCCTCCTCAGTTCTGGTCGTTCTTCCGCTTTCTCCCTCTATACCCTGTGCACCACTTCCTTCTTCGGCTGAATTTGACTCTACTCCACCCACTGCAACACCTCCGTCATCCGAGTCAGAGTCGAGGTTCTGGTTGTCGGAACCCTCTTCAGCTTGCTCTGGTGCATAACGAGCTGCATCAGCGGCCCTCACAGCTTGAATTGTCCTCTCATGTGGCCCTGCCACATCAGCTGGGTTTTCATTCACGAGAGGAGCTGTTTCTTCCGAGGGTGCTGAAACTCTGCGGGTATGGGAGGCGTGCACCCAGTTCGGCAATCCTCCACACTTCACTGCTGTGTTCGTTACCAGTATTACCTGGTACAGGCCTCGCCACCGAACATCCAAACAGCTCTTCCTCACGTGCTTTTGGATAAGCACCCAGTCGCCTGGACACAGGTCGTGGCACAGATCACTCGAGGCCGGAACAGCTTGCACCTGCTGGGACACAGAACGGACCACATCAGATAGTCCTTTACAGTAATCGAGAATCAAGTCATCAGTGATGTTTATCAAAGCTGTAGCTGGTACTGCTGGCAACCGCATTGCCCTCCCCATCAATATCTCATGATGGGACAACCCAGTTCTCCTGTCGGGGACACAGCGAATACTCATAAGCACAAGCGGCAGTGCGTCAGGCCACTTCAGAGACGTTGACGAACACATCTTTGCCATTCTTGCCTTCAAGGTTCCATTAACCTGCTCCACTATCCCAGAAGCCTCTGGTCGATAGCTGCAATGTAATCTTTGATCAACGTTCAATGCCGCACAAAGCAGCTTCATGATTTCACTGTGGAAGTGTGTTCCCCTATCCGATTCCAAAGAGGTCGGAAAACCAAACCTCGGGATGAGTTCCCTCAACAATAACTTAGCCACTGTGAGGGTGTCACACCTGTGTGTTGGGTAAGCCTCCACCCACCGTGAGAATACACACACCACCACCAAGATGTACCTCAACCCATTGCACTTGGGCATTTCTACAAAATCTAGCTGCATCCTATTGAAGGGTCCTCCTGACCTTCCAATGTGACTCAAGGTGACCACAGTCTTCTTTCCAGCATTCATCTGTTGACCTGTAACATACCTCTGACAAACTGCTTCAGCAATCGCACGAAATCGTGGGTTATACCACGTCTGTCTAAACACACGCATCATTGCATCTCTACCAAGGTGTATCGGTCCATGTATTAGTCTCGCCATTGGGCTCAGCAGATTCTCTGGCAATACCGTTCTCCCATCACTGGAAACCCAAACATCCACATCCCCTCTTTCACATCCTGCTCTGACCCATCCATTTCGTTCTTGGTCTGAGACTTCATCTTGCAGTCGCTTGAGTTCCTCCCAAGTGTCTGCCATGGCCAACATCATGTTGAGCTTGGTTCTTTCTTGGCTCTCTCCTGTGTAACCCTCTGTAAATATGCATCCTTGTTCTGCGCAGAAGCGGGCAACTTCGTCCGCGTAATTATTTCCCGAAGACACAAAATCATTCCCCTTTCCATGCGCAGTGCGATTTCCTTCGGACATTGCAATGCATCTAGCAGTTGTCTTACATGTTCTCCATTCCTAATGGGTGAGCCAGATGATGTCAAAAATCCCCTCTGTGACCATAACTGTCCGAAGTCATGAACCACACCGAACCCATACTGGCTGTCCGTGTAGATCGTGATTCGAATTTGATCAGCGGCCAAACAGGCACGAGTCAAGGCAATGATCTCAGCTACCTGCGCGGAGTGTACTCCTTCTAGGCAAGCAGCCTCAACCACTCCTGAAATGGTACATACAGCAAACGCTGCTCTTAGTTGACCAACACTGTCTCTTAGGCATGAACCATCGACAAAGAAAATTTCATCTGGGTCAGTCAGTGGTTCATCGACAATGTCAGGTCTCGGTTTGGTGCACAGTTCAGACACATCAAGACAATCATGGTCCACACAATCTTCATCATCTGTATTCGGTATGGGCATTAATGTCGCAGGGTTTAAGACGGAGCACCTTTTCAGAGTCACATTCTCTGCGGCAAGTATGACTTGCTCATACCTCGTTAACCTGTTATTCGTTAGGTGCTGAGTCTTAGTTCTGGTCATTAACAATTCAACAGAGTGTGGCACATAAACTGTCAAAGGATGACCCATTACAATGCTTTCACATCTTTCAATGCTGACACCTGTTGCAGCAACGGATCTTAGACATCCGGGCAACGCAGTAGCTACTGGATCTAGAGTAGCTGAAAAATAGGCAACTGGTCTACGGACACCTCCATGATTCTGAGCTAAGACTGCTAATGCACAACCCTCTCTCTCGCAACAGAACAGTGAGAAAGCCTTGTTGTAATCGGGCATTCCCAAAGCTGGTGCACTGCACAAATCTTCCCTCAGTCTTAGGAATGACACCAAGCACTCCTCGTCCCATGGTACCGGATCACTCACATCCTTGTGCGTGAGCCTCTGTAAAGGCTTTGCTCTCAAGGAAAAATTGGGAATCCACTGACGACAATAGCCGACCATTCCCAAAAACATCCTGACTTCCCTCTGAGTGGTGGGCACTGCCATGTTCATTATTGCCTCAATTCGATCTGGTGACACCTTCCTCTTGCCTTTTTCTAATCTGTGACCCAAGTACTGTACTTCGTTCAGACAGTACTGCAATTTGTTCGGGGACACCTTGTGTCCATTCTCTGCGAAATGGTTCAGTAGGGCTATTGTGTCTATCCTGCAAGCATCTTCTGTCTCCGATGCCACAAGTAGGTCGTCTATGTACTGCACAAGAACTGAGTTCTGTGGCAATACGAGACTCTCAAGATTCTTCTTCAAGATCTGATTAAAGATCGATGGAGACTCTGTATACCCTTGAGGGATACGACACCATTTTAACACACGATTTTCCAGCCGGAAAGCAAGAAGAAATTGGCTTTCCTCATGGAGCGGTATCGAGAAGAATGCTTGACACAAATTAATGACAGTAAACCACTCGGCTTCGCATGGGATCTGAAACAGTATCACTGATGGATTCGGTACCACTGGACAACATGGGATAACTATCGTGTTGACCTTTCGCAGGTCTTGCACGATCCTGAACTTCCCGCTCGGTTTCTGTAGTCCCATGATGGGTGAATTACATGGGCTACCTCTTATCTCCTTCAGAATGCCTTGCTTGATCATAGACTCGATTACAGGCCTAATCGCCTGCAATCGTCTCAGGCGACAGATTGTACTGGGGCGTCCTAGGGAATTCAGTATTCTGCTTCACCTGGATCTGTACAGGTTCAACCCCCTTGATCAGTCCGATCTCTTCTCCTGTGAAATCCCACACCTCTTGTGACACAGAATATCTCAAGTCTAGTGAAAGTTCCTCCACTGTCACCACTGGATACATTTCTATACACAAGTGCTGATTGGCAACCTTGAAGGTGGCATCGTCATCCTTCGTTTGAACCTCCACTCCCCTAGGTGTGCAATAGATAGTGCAGTTCAATTTACACAATAGATCTCTTCCCAAAAGACAAACTGGACTCGTATCGCACACCACGAACTGGTGTCTAGCTTGGAAAGAGCCTATCCTTACTGGAATCGGTTCGGTCAATGGGCTAGTTATCCTTTTGTTCGCCACTCCAACAACTTGGATCGATTGTCCCGAGAGGGGTAGGTTGGGGACCACTGCTGATCTTACAGTGGACCGGGTAGCACCAGTGTCAACCAAAAGAGTGGTAGGATGACCATCTATGTCTGCCTCCACAAAAGGTCCTCTCTGGTCTACCTCCAAGACTGCTCCAAGTGTGCAATCTTCCTCCCCCCTCAGGCACCGTCAGGCTAACGGGTCTGGACTGTACTCGTCATACCCTTCGAAAAGGGGCATCTTATGGTAGGTCCGCATTCCTTGCGAGATTCTCGGTGGCTGGGGGACCTGCACCTGTGGGTTATACGTCCCCCCTTTTGTCGATCTGGGCCTTATCACAGTATTGACTACCTCCAGCACGGGTGCCTGAACCACTTCTACCTCCTGCTGCACCTGATTGGCTGGGTTCAAGGGACACTTGCGCTTCCAATGTCCAATCTGATGACAAATATGACACGCAGTGGTCTTCTTCAATGTCGCCACATCCATCCCCGTCTTGGGATCTATAGGTTTCCCTTTTCCCTGACCTTGCCCATTTTGGTTCCCTTGGTAGTTTCCCTGTCTTCTTCCCAGAGTCCTTCCACTAGGCTGGACCTGAGCTGTCTGCATCTGAACAAGCATCAGTTTGTCCTTTAGCTTCCAGTGCCTTGAGTCTACTTCATCACTACAGTACCTCGCATACCGCAAGATTTCATCTACCGGCTTGTTCTGCCAACAGATCAAATGGTGCTGTATCATGAGGCTAACCTCTGGTCTCAATCCCAAAGACAAACTTTGAGACAAACTGTCGCATATCCTTGGGGTCTAAGGCATCTAGTCCGCTATACTGTTTAAAAGCTTGCAAGAGTCTTTCATAATACTCGTGCACTGTCTCCTTCGGTTCCTGCACAGTTCGATCTATCTTAACCCAATCGATGTCTTGAGGCGAGATCTTCAACTTCAACCATGTAATCACTTGCTCAAATTTCTTCATGACAATAGGTGATGGACCATTTGTAGCAGCATCCCTTTCAGATTCGAAGGTCGGCCACTCAACTGCAATTTTACAAGCTGTCCACAAATCTCCTGGTACCACTATATCAAACAAGGTGTTCAAATCAGTCCACAATACCTTTGAAATTTTAACAAAACGCTCGACCTGTTTGTACCACTCTACGGGTTTTTCGCTCAGCTGAGGAAAATCATTCGTAAACACAGCCAAGTCACCTCTACTCCATGGCACATGCACATACCCTCCATTCTGTACTTCCCGTAAAGGATAGTTCCCTACGCCCGTCATCCCTCCCCCCGGAGGCGGCGTTTCTCCCACAATCTTTTTGGCAATCTTCTTCTTCGACCACCTTTCCTCCCATTTATTTAGCATTATCCATATACGCATCCCTACAATCAGGTCTCTAGTATGTGTCCTTAATCCTGTGACCCTTTTCTCCTCCAGTTCTTGATCACTATATTGCAACCTATGGGATCCTTGCAACGATTTCGTTTTACTCGTTTCCACCTCATATTTCTTGGCCAATTCTGTCAATTTCTCATGGGCGACCCTTGCTTTACGAGTCACGTCCTTTGCTACAAAAAGCAGCTCGTCTGGCTCATAGATCTCTATTCTCTCCAAAGGCAGGTTCCCACTAATCATTTCGTCTACCTCTGCCTTTAGTCTCACTACATCCAGCAACCTTGCCTTCACGGCACTCCTCAACATTTCTCGACAAGCCGCACCATTCCGCTCGTCATAATCACTGCTTTGTTCTCGTGACTTGCTCTCTTCTATCGTATTCCTGGAACCTGGTCTGTTTCCTAAGTTGTTTTGTTCCATATCTCCTGGCATTCTATCGCTCTGATTCCTTACAGGTAGTGCCCACATTCTCAAAGCTGACTTGGACTCGACCAAAGACCCTGGTCTTACCGGTCTCTCATCCACCTGTCCACTAGAGGAGTCTGCAGTGGCTGGCAGTGGCGTGCTCGCTTCTATGGGCTTCGGAGAACGGACTAATTGTACCTCTACGCCATTCCCTCCAACGCTGATCCCCTCTCTCCCTGTCATCTGCATTAGACTTCCTTCACTTACTCGATCTGGGTCATACACCGATACTATAGGACCAATGGTAACAGGTACCGTCAGGGAGTCCGGCAACCGCATATTCCCCATGGAAGACTGGGTTCCTACTCCCTCCGTTCCTGTGGAGATTTTTCCCACTACTCTCATGTTTGTCTGATTGTGTGACTCGTCCATCCCTCCTGCCACAATCGAATTTCCTGCGCTATATTCTGGATTTAATGGAGGTGGTCTCTCTGACAGCAGCCTGTCTAACAAGCTGTCATCCGTATCACTGTCATCTTCCTCTGTACTTTTTCCCTGCGTGCCTCCCGTTTTCTCTAACAACGGATATAATCTGTCCCCCTCAATTGTTTCCACTCTCCACCTTTTCTCCAGTGCATCTCATCTCGCATCTTGAAATGCCCTGATCGACTTCTTCACCCTTTCCTGGCTTTTGTCTCTCTTCCTGTCGTACGCTGCTCTAATCCATGCATGCAATGCCTCAAACTGTGTAGGTCTAGGTAATGGTCGCAAGGAAGACATCACAGATTTCAACTGGTATAACACTTCCAACCTGAAAGTACCATAGCGTGGGAAAGTCAATTTTATGCCAATTCTCAAGCCAAATTATAGTATGTAATCCTACATTCTTAGCCATGTAATGTGCTGGCGTATCCTCGGGAGGGGCTTCCTCTCCTCCCAGAGTAACCACATGTCTATCACCTCTACAGAGTTCTCGTAAAACTTTAAAACATTTCATGACGAAGCAGATTTCCGTTCGCACACAAAATTTCGTTTTTACTTCCTGATTTCAATCCACCAATGCCAGCGCGGCTCACACCAACCGGCCTATCGCAGCGTGGCACTGTCTGATGTCACTCTTCCTCCGCTCGCAGCAGTTCCCCTCCTCCTCAATTCACTCTTTCTCGCTCGCACGTGTCCCAATCACACTCTGAAGTAACTGTCTGTCCTACCGGACAATCACCTCTCTGACTGTCGGTCCTCCAATGACCAAACAGCCTCTCGAAACTGTTGACCTCAATCTGGCAACTGTCAGTACGCGAACGACCGGACAATCACCTCTGACACAATCGATAGGATCCAAACGCTCAATGTTCTGCACACAACAACCTACGACCAGCGTCGGTTATTCACACACTCACACATATGCTCATATCTTCAGTGGGTTATTCAACGACGTCTCATGACCCCCCAAACCTCTGGTCAACAATCTCAGCTCTGGGTGTCTTCTACACCACAATCTTTTATCCCGGGATATCGAATCAAATCTCTCGGTCCCGCGCGCGCTCACGGTCCGATCCTCAATCACACGACTCTCATTCCGACTCCGCAAGACATCACGCAACAATTAAACACCGCAATCTAACAAGCATCCCCCTGTTCATACTCACTCTACCACGAACTGCTACTTCCGCCGCACCGTTACTCTCCGTCAGTTCTCATCGACCGCCGTCGTCCTCCTCTTACGATCCACTGGATCACCATCACTCGGGCTCTATGAGGCAAATAATCCCTTATCCTAATCTAGATCTCCCCTTACTATCAGAGGAAACCATCCTACTCTGCTACCAACTGATAACGCTGATTCTTATCTTAGCACTTCTAAGAATCTTCAGGTCGCCAGGATCTTTTTACCTGCTGAATAGTGTGAAGGGATGAAAATCTTTTTCGGTTATGCGACAATTTAGAATCCAGTTTTCCTTAAAAACCACTGACTCCGAATTCAATTTTGTGGGTTTATTACAGCCAAGAATAACTGCACATGCAAGCACCTCAACACGAGGTTAAAGAAATAGATGGGCACTAATACAAACAACATCCTACGCAGGAGTCTCATCCGACTCAAAATAAGAAGAATCGTTAGCTCCAGAAGTATTAAACAAACGATAACTGCTCCAATCTCTATATTATTCTTCATTTACCTAAATAAGCATAAAACCATTAGCTGTCCCTACTCTATCACTAAGGTGACATACCTACTTAACGAATTTCCCAGGCAAGAGTAAAGAAAAAGGTGTCAGCTGTGAAGACTTCCTAAGAAGTGCACTCACTTAGCATTTCGAGCTCGTTCTAAGATGCTCCTTCCTAAAGTCTCTCTCTCTCTGCCTTTCTCTCTGGTCTCCTCTACCTCTTCTCTGCCCTCCTCCCTCGGGGCACTGTCCCTAATACAAAATACACGCCCTTGTCACGCCTCTTCGGCCAGGTCTTCCTTCTCGTACTTTTCCATCGAAACTCTTACTTCATCCAGGACGGTTACAATGACCTTGAGTCCCAGGCACCTTCTCCGCTGAAAGTATCATCCCTACATTCCAGTGTACTCCCATCTCAATGCCTCCCACCACCCTAACTCTTGAAACAAAGAGCCAGTCTTTCGCTAACGAGGCATATGTCCTTGCACCTGCAACAGAAGATACATTTCAACAGACTTTCCCTCTGTACGAATCTACCAACTGTGCCCAGAGACCCTTTCCAAGAGAACACCTTCTCTGCCTACAAAATAAGCTAACATAAGAACGAACAGGCCTTTCCTTTGTGTATATACAGTCAGGCCTTTACACAATTTAAACACACAATTCATAATTATTTCTTTAAACATAGGCTCATACATTTCATATGCAAAACATAAACTACACGTGCAAATTAATATCATACACGTTAACTACTGCATCTCAACTGCACATAAACTAAATCATCTATGCATCATTCTAAACACATCTCAATATTACTCTACATTTACGTAATTATAATAACACGACTACTCTCTTATTCACTCTAACAATACAATTCAAATTACATTTTACTAGCCTCTCACTTATATATGCCTGAATATATGCGAGTGCGAACTAACGGTGATTATGATGCACCCCTACAAATTTTATGAGAGCATGGCGCTCTATCAAATGAATTAGTTGTTCTTTTAATTTTGTATAATAATATCAAATTGATCGAATGCAAATAAAAACTGAAACTGACTCCTCCTATGCAAATTACATTCTTATGTGATGCCTACCTAAACATGTTTCGGAAATTAGAACGTTATATTGTAATTGAGAATCTTCAACTGTATACAGTTAGTGGATGATTTTTCATAAAGCTTTAAAATGAGGTCCAATCATTCTTTTACCCATCCCTTCCTTTCTGTTCAGTGAATTCCTCAGTATCTTTATTGGTTTCCATTCTCCATCCTTCCGTATTCCCGTAATTCGATTTACCTACTCCTACTCATCAATGCTCATTTGTTTCACCATATTTAACTTTCCACGCCCCCCCCATGTTTTCTCACCCAGTTGTTCCTATCACCATTCAAAATATAACCTTGTCTCCTAGTTTTTATGACAAAATAAAATCTGTTCAACAAGACTTTGTATTCAAAAGAGATTCAGATCTTGACATGCTCAGAAATGTAAGAAATCTCATATATACTTGTTCACAACTCGTTGATTAATATATGCTCATGTACTTTGCCTCAATAGGTTCAGGGCACAAAGCCATGTCTGGTGCCCAGCACGCATGCCAAATAGCCTATGCCACTAGTTATTCAGACGTGTTCAGCGTAAGCTATAGTGTGGGGAATAACATCAAACCTTCCAATAAGAGGACCATTGTAACTATACATCTAAGTTATATATACATTTGTGAAGGTAAGCAACAAGTAGAAGAAGCAGGCTGATATCATCAGGTTAGCTTAGAACAGCGGTTCTTAACCTTTTGCCTTCTGTGAACCCCCAGTGAATCAAATTGGCAGGAGACCCCAGTCTAAGCAGTTAAGTATAAAAACAATTACACATCGTACAAAAACAAACATATTGGAATCTGTTCTCTCATTCACAAACAATAAATATACAAACATTGAAACTTTAATTTTAATGGGAATGTTGGTGTCTTTCAAAATGTAGCTTTATTTCTAAAACTAAAAGTGATATACTGGACCCTAACATATCGGTTTGTCAGTTTTACTCCTAATGCATCTTCTCTTTTGCCCGCACACACTAATGCTTTAATTGAGACGACCAATCGCCCATACTACTGTTTGTTATAGCTCAAGCTAAAGATGCCATCTTAAATCTTAGCCTCTAAGTTCAAATTCCTTCCACTTTATAAAGCATTTTCAAATTTACATTTTGCTTCTTATACGTACATACTTTATTAATCCCCTAATATTTAATTTTCTAAACAGCTGCAAACCCCTGAGTAGACATCTGTGGGCCTCAAGGTAAGAACTGCTGCTTTAGAGGATTATAGGAGTCTGATGTATAGATATAAAAATTGCTTCTTTTATGTGAGAATCACAGGGAGGGAAGGAAAGAAGCGCACAAGCAAGAAAGAGCCCCACGAAGTGCCAGGGAAGCACACAGATGAGAGAGAACAACATACAGCATGGGGTAGAGACGCACATGAGGGAGACAACTGGAAAACACATACAGGCCCATGAGTGCTTAAGCAAAAATGCTAAAAAAAGGAGTTCCCTAAACTGATCAGTGGAAGTACACAAGTATGCTCCAGGGATTTGACAAATGCAAGATGAGCAAGTCATGCCATCAAATAAGACATAAGCATATGAGAGTGATGATTAAGCCAACCTATGTTAAGCAATGGGCGGGCTTTAAACCCACTGTAAATTCTTGATAAGCTTACTGTGTTATCAGGATTAGCCTGATACAGCATTGGTACCATTGGAACTGTTACTATGGTTGTGGGGTCCTAGAATTGTGGGGTAACGACAGATGGAGAAATACATGGTGAGGAGCAGACATTACTCTGTGCGCTCCTGCAATAAACATCAGGAACTTACTATGGACTCCTGTCATTGGTGAAGGGACACTACAGTATTGGCAACGAGTTATGCATGGTGCTACTGCTGAACTCTTCTGGAAGTTGAGACTTAGCAACACAGGAGGAACTTGTGCAGACAGGTACTCTGCTGATTGTGCTTGTGTCCTGGCATGGTCAATGTGCTGGTTGGATGCACCAGAAGAGCAGGTGGCGCGGGTCAGCTGTGGTAATATAATCATTTGTTTGGTTGCATAAATTCAGAGAGATTACGCGCGAGGGTGCGCTCGAGCTTATTTACGAGCTGGACTAACGAGCTCATCAACCAGTGGTCTGATCCTTCTCACGTCAAAGGAGCATGCTGGTACTGTGAATGGGAAACGACCTTTACAATGCGGTCATTACTCCGCGATACCTTTGCAACGTGGTCGTTACAACGACTGCATTGTTAGTACGTGATGTAATGATATCGCAAGTCTTTACAACGAATTCCACTAGGGGGCGCTGAGGTATTGAAAATAAATTCCCAACACCTTCCCTACTGTTGCACAAATTGGAGTAGGAATAGTAAATAATACTATTCCTAAGTCCAGCGCGCCCCTAGTGGAAGTCGTTGTAAAGACTTGCGATGTAATACATCGCGTACTAACAACACGGTCGTTGTAACGACCGCGTTGTAATGGCACGCGATGTATTACATCGCGTTGTAATGTGCCATATTCATTGTGAACACGTTGGGTCAGTGGGAGTGTCATCTGCCTGAACTAGACTGTTAACCTGCCGCAGCAATTTTGGTGTGGCACTGTGCATTGTGGAGCATCTGGGCGTTGTGTTATATGCTTTGCACTCCAGTATTGTGGTAATGCACACACCTCGAACAATTCAAGTGATGTTCTAGTGGTTTCAGTATCATTGGCGTAATTGTGTTGAAGGCAGCATTTATAGACATAAATCACACATCGCACACTCCAGTATTTGTGGTAATGGCCACAACTCGAATAAATCAAGTGGCACTCTAGTGTATATTAGGTTTCAGCAGGCAAGTAACGGAAGGCAGCCAACTAACTGAATTGTGCACATCGACAGTAAACAGTAATGCGCACACCTTAATTAAGCCACCTTGTGCACAATAGTTTTGCAGTGAGGAGCACACCCTTAGAGTGTGTTATTTCATTTTTTTGGTGCACACCTTGTACTTTATTTTATTTCCCTACAAGATTCTATGGTGATGCACACACCTTGGTGTTTATAGCGAACTACAGTAGTCAGCTGTTCAGCAAGCACTGTATTATTTATTTACAATATCTTATATTGTTATTGTGATAGTTGTCATTGGTGTACTGTATGCTGAGGATAATTGTTCAGTTGTGAGAAGCAACTGTTTAGATATTGTCTATAGTGCACACTCAGTTGATTTTACAGGTCAGTAACTTTACAACTTAGATATGTGTGCCCAACTTTTCTCTCTTATCCCACCCTTGCTATTTTTACCACTAACAGGTGAACCCCAAATAAAATGGCTGGAGTAAAAGGAGAGCTTTATGAACTATATGTCAGCATTAGAAGAGGAAGGGTCAGAAGAATTTTCTGCTTCAAGGAAGAAAATAGTACTTCATAATCTAGGACCAGAAGGTTTTAGAGTATACAGCCAGATGGAGAAGAAAGTAAGATTAACAACAGATGGCAATGTTTTCAAACATGCTTTAGAGGATTTAGACAATGATTATAAACCAGTGGTATGTGCTGCTATTGACCAATTACATTTTTTTGAAAGGAAAAAAGGACAAAATTAACCTATTGAAGTCTATGTGTCTGCACTCAAAAAATTGGCTGTGTTTTGTAGGTTTGGCACACTACATGATGAACTTATACGAGACCAAATAATATTGAACACAAATTATTGCAATTTGCAAGAAAGGTTTTGGGTTAGTGGTGGCTCTTCCTTAAAAGATGTGCTAGCCATTGTAAAGAAAGGAAAGCTTTCAAAAAAGTGTGCTATGGCAGCAACTTCTTCAACTGGAAATAAGGATAAGGATATGGTGTGTAAGGTCACGAATGTAAAGAAAAAGAATAAAGCAACTAACAATATACAAGTGGAAAGTAGAGGGCAAAGATAAGATCCTTGCTTGCTTCTGGTGTAGTAGTAAGCAACATTTAGCAAGGGACAAGTTGTGTCCTGCAATTAAAATTAAGTGTTCTTATTGTGGTGTAATTAGCCTCTTTGCCAAAGTTTACAAGAGAAAAAGCACAAACCCAATCAAGTCATGAAGTATGTAATGGTGAAAACTGAGTCAGATCGATCAGAAAACAGTGAAGTGAGCGATAATGAAGGGGTATTTTTCTGTGTACAATTTTGACAATGCGTCAGAAAACAAACCCAAACGTGAAATGTTGATTGGGGGAGTGGAAATCTCTATTGTAGAGGACTCAGGCTCCCCATTCCCCATTGGAAAAAAGGAAGTGTGGAATGATAAACTTGTAGGTATGTGATTTGGTTGAGTTGGATATTCACGCTGAGATGTTTACAGGTCAAAAGATTCCGATGTTGGGGTACAAGGTACTAGAGTTTAAGTTTAGAGAATGAACCATATGGGATAATTTATACATGTCAGAAGTAGGGCCTTCAGTGCTGGGCCGGAAAAGATCGAAAGGCATTGGGCAAAGTTTTTCATCCTAATAGCAAGGATCAGGTATTAGTACTGGAGACACCAGAATTGGAGTAAAGAGATATGGAAAAAATAATTTCCGAAAGTTTTTTCTGGTGACATTGGAAACTCGGGGAGGTCGTACTTAAAATTGTATTCAAAGATGGTGCTACACCAGTGGGTCATAAAGTAAGAAACATTTCCCTGAGAATAAAAGATGTGGTGGCATGTGTACTGAGTAAACTGGAACAAAAGGGTATAATAGAACAAATTAATTGTGCACAGTGGATGTCTCCATTGGTAGTAGCGAGGAAGGCCAATGGGTCAAGAAGGTTATGTGTAGATCTATGTGACCTAAATAAGAACATTGGGGTTGAGAAGTTTCCTCTACCTAGGACCAACTGGTTATTAGCTGAAAGTAAAGGAGTAAAATGATATTCCACCATAGCTCTATCCTCAGCTTACCATCAAATTGCTCTTCATCATGCCAGTATGAAATGTACAGCATTTATCACACTCTTAGGTTGTTATAGGTTCCGGTGCATGCTGCTTGGTGCATTCTTACAGAGGTTAATGCATAAACTGTTCAAAGACCAAAGAAGTATGATCTACTCCCAGGATGACATCCTGGTAATGGGTAGGAGTAAAGAAGAGCATGATGGTAAGTTGAGGGAGATTTGGGGGATTTTGCGGAAGAATGGACTAACAGCTGAATAGAACAAGTGCAAGTTTGGAATGAACTCTGTAACTTACTTAGGACATGTTGTCAGTGAAGGAGGAATTTTTCCAAAATAAGAAATTAGAGATGCTATCAGAAATGTGCATGCACCAACATGCAGAGATGATGTTAGGTCCTTTTTAGTACTATCAGAATTGTATTCCAAATTTGTAAATAATTTTGCAGAAAAAACGTTTGGGCTAAGGCAATTACTCCAAGGACGAAAAGCTTTTGAATGGAAAGAAGAATTAAGTATGGAGTTTCAGAGCATTAAGAATGACATTTGTACAGCCCTACCCATTCAAGGTTTTGACTTGAAGGCACTTACCATTCTCACCCCTGATGTGAGTGGTAAAGGTTTAGGGGCAGTTTTAAGCCAAGTGTTGAGAAAGGCTGGGAAGCAGGTTTAGGATTCAGTATCATTTGCTTCCCATTCCTTATCACCTATGGAGAACAAATACTCTGCGATTGAAAAGGAAATGTTGGCTTATGTATAGGTAATGGGGAAGTTCAGACAGTATTTGTGGGGATCTGAATTTATTGTGCATACAGACCACAAACCTTTAGTGAAGGTGTCGACTACTGAAGGGTCTGCAAATGCTACCCTCCTCTTGGCAAAAATGGCGCTTAAGTTACTAGATTACACTTACAAAGTGGAGTACATTCCTGGCCAGAAAAGTAGCAGATGTTTTGAGTAGGTCTCCTGTGCAGAGTCAAGTTCTGTTACATGAATGGGATGAATAATAGTTTGACAGTGATTGGTGAAGAAGCTAAGGCCATTTTGGAAAGTGAGTGGATGAAAAGTTACGAAGAAGACGAAGACATAGTGGAGATTAAGAAGAGTGGCCCAATAAAGTAATCTAAATGAAGAAAAGAAGACATTTTGGGAGCTCGAGGATGAGCATAGAGTAGTACCTCCTCGTCAGTTAAGGGGACGAATACTGGAAATAATGCATGAAGGGCATTTAGGAATAGTCAAGTCAAAGAAAAGAGTTAAGAATTCACATTGGTGGACTGGTGTAGATTCAGAGATGGAAAGATGTGTACAAGAATATAGTAGCTGCATGAATGCTGACAAGACACAGAAAATGTTGAGAACTCTGTTAGGGTTAAAAGATATACTGGACGGTCCGTGGCGGGCTTTAGCAGTTGATATTGTGGGTCCCATCCTGGATAGGGAAGTGGTGCCAAACTATATTACTGTACTTATGGATTTGTATTCAAAATGGCCAGAAGTTGGGGTCCATTCCAAAGTGGATGCCAATATAATCGTTTTGTTTTTGGAGGGGACATTCCTCAGGGAAGGTATCCCTAATACGTTATTGAGTGATAACGGACCAAAATTTAAGGCTGATAAGTTAAAAAATGTCCTTTCCAGAAATGGACTTCAAGACGTGCACAAAGCTGTGTATCATTCTGAAGGGAATGGATGCATGGAGAGATTCAATAGAGTGATCATGGGAAATGTATAAGCTGCAATTAATGCGGGAAGGAATTAGGAAAAGGAATTGAGTAAATTAATCTGGGCTTATGTCTTGCTTCACCCTCAAGATAATACAGAGTTCCACAAAATACCACTCCAACATGGTGGCTCAAACACGACGAGGCAGGAGACATAAAACACAACACCTAGAAAGGGGTTTCACTTTACAAAATGCAAAGACTCTTGTTTTAGAATAAGGCTTGGGGTTTTATATATGCTATGCTCTCTAACAGAAAGACTTTCCCAGATGCTAAAAGAATAACATTAAAATGTACATAGAGATATATATATATATTTATATGCAAGCAATAATAACATACTTGGTAAATGCAGCAGTTAAATGCATGAATAATAATAATGAATAAACAAGCAGCAAATAATACTGGACGTCCTGCAAGAAATAGGAAAGATATATATACACTAAATACATCAAATGATTACTTTGGATGTGCACTCTGACTCACTTACACATCACAAAGAAAACACCTCAAATGACCACAGCCACTGGAACCACGCGTCACAATGGCACTAGTCAGAAATAAATCACCTCACCTGATCGTTCACTCGACATCCTTGCCAACTCATGCTGGAGGAGCCCATAACAGCCAGGCAATGGACTCGCGATCAGGACTCAAATCCAGATTCTTGTGACAGTACGTCTAGTCCACAAGTGAACTCCCAAGCTGGCTGTCAACAACCCTCAGGTTTATAGTCTCAAAACACACTAGAAGGTTCGATAGTCTTTCCCTCTGCGCCAAGGAAACTTACTGGAACTGACCAGTTTCCATGCAATCATTCCATGGCAAAAGGAGTTCCCACGTTCCCTCTACATTCTCTCATGTTCCAGCCTTTATCTTAACGAAGCTTACGAAAGCCTTCCAGGGTACATTCAACAACCTCTTCTCCAAAACAAAACAGCCTTGAACGTGATTAACTCCAACAACTTGCAAACACTCTGGGGGCCTGTCTGTGCACGCAGAAAAGCTCAAGCAAGGCAGAGTCAGAATTCAGGATGACATGAGGCCATGTCAAAGCCAATAGAAAGAACTTCATAATACTTCCCAATATACAACACAATGCACATTTGTGCACCACTGCTTATAGCATCACATACTTCATCTCTCAATGTACTACACAGTGCATATTTGTGCACCACTGCTCATAACACTGCACTTCGAGACCAAAAAGTACATTCCACACCTCTCTCTCTGTCATGCTTTCAAATGCACATCCCACACGGTCGGTTGTTGGCAAGGCTGTTCCACTCTGTGACAGCTCCCACTGTAAGACTGCAAGATTACAAGAGAGAAACCTTCAAGAGAAACAAGGCATATGCAGGGCATTGTACATTCATGCTAGGGTAAAGTAAAACACCAAAGTCAATTAAAATTAAACAACAGTGAAAATGTGTAAGGAAGGGGGGCCCCCTGTCTGACGGACATACGTATTGGGCATCAACGCTCATGTTGAGCGGTTGGTTTGGTGTATGTACCTTTGGCTCATAGCCCAGGACAGATGCTGTAAATTCCCTGACTGTTGTAGGTTCCACCGGTGAATCTGCTGAACTACAGGATCACTGGTTCAGTATTACACACCGCCGTTTCCTTACACGTTTTCACTGTTGTGTTCATTCACCTATTGCAGTAGCTTACATATGATACTGATGAAGGCCGCAACACTTTTATAGGTTTGAAGGCCGAAACATGTTGATCATTTCTAAATGCAGATGTCTCTAATGTTGGCAGTTACATTACAAGCTATTTGTTTTTAATCCTGTCACAAGGTAGCATAATAAATGTTTTCTGGCTAACCTTGTAGTCAGGTTTAACCACTACTCACCCCAGCACTGCACTCCCCATACAACACACCACGCTCATATAGGGTTTTAGGATAACCCCCTCTCTCAATAAAACATCCCTGAGCTCCTCCCTCGCAGCGAGGAGGTTATAGCCCGCGTCACGACTAGGCTCTTGACGTGAGGAGGCACCCCTATGATGAAGCATGACACCTTTGGTGTGTGAGGGGAACCATCCTTAAAAGGGATCCCCTCCCCAGCATGGTTGGTTCTATCCACACACCCTTTTGACTTACTTATTGGACCTGTGGGCTCTTTATGTGATAGGTTACCTAAAACAGCCCTGTAGCAGCCTCTTCTGGTTGGCTAGCCTCTGACAGTCTGAGCCAAGTTGCTCCCTGATCAGGTGCGAAGAGGCCTGGGGAAGCCATTTGGGGGAGGAGGTTAGCTTCCGGGAGAAACCAGGGACAGGAAGGGGGATGGGGAGATAAACTGGTCTTCAAAGGTAGAAGCTCAGATGTCACAGGACCCAGGCCAGCCCCCACTTTCTTGATCCCAAGTCAAATGGAAGCCCCTCTAATTAGATTAGGAGAGGGGCTGGAAGGGGAGTGCAGAGAAAAGATAGCCACGCCAATGGGTTGGGTTAGCCAGACCTAAACTCCAAGGAGAAGTTTTCTCCATTCCAATTTTGAAAGAGATGTGCATTCTGGGAGAAACATTTGCCACAGTTCTTAGGAAGTTGTCATGGCAGAGGGTGGCAACTTGAACCCCATTGGTTGGGGTGTCCCCCCTCTTGCCGGCCCAGAATGAGGAATAAATATGGGAGAGCTGCAAAAGCACCTCAGATCCCTGCTTGAAATATCTGAAGAAGAAGGACTGCCCTACTGAACCCTGGGACTGCACAACAGAGGGCAGCACTCAGAAGGACTGCACCTGCTGCACTTTAAATGCTCCACACAAGAAGGACTTTGTCTGTCTCGAAGGATAAGGAGTGGACTCCCTGAGCAGCAACAGGTAGAAAAATGCTGGAAGAAGCCACCTGCAACATCCTTTTAGAGGACAACTCCAGCTGACCAGCTTCACCTGGAACTTCTTGGACTGACCAGGTACATTGTGAGAGTTGGAGTCCCAGACCCCCAAGAGGCATACCAGAGCTTCTGACCCTTAAGGAACCTTTTAGAAGAAAATCTGAAAGTTTGGGAACTTTTTGCCAACTTTTCTGAAAAAGCTCTAGAAGAAGACCGGCATCGAGGCCAATAGTCAAGCCAGCGGCGTTGAATCGCAACTTGGCCTGACCGCGCAGGTTTGACTCGTTGAAGGCTCCGGAGATCCTCACCATCAACAACAAAGAAAAAGACCACCAGGACTCACTGAGGCTGCAGCAGGCCGGTGTTGTCGAATCAAAATCCGGATCTCAGGACCCGATCGCTCGACGTCAAGAGAAAAAGCTCCCAAAAAGTCACTAAGTCTGAAGGTAAAAACTTGGCCGGGCCAACCACTCATCGTATTCGACCCATGCTCCATCGCGGTCAGCCTGAAACTTTGACTTTGTCTCAGTCCAGCGTGACCAGATAGCCACTGTTGGCGCTTTAAACATTTAGGCGCTAGAAAGCACATCTTTTTTATTTAAATATTAAAAAGTCATATCTCTGGTTACCTACATTGGATTTTTGTCGTTCTGGTTTCATTATAAAGATAAAAGTATTCTTTATCTGTATAAAGTGGTGTTGAGTTTTTATTGTGTTGTGTCTTTTACTTCTTTACTGTTTTGGTGATATTAATTGGTTTATATACCTGTCTCCTAAGTTAAGCCTGACTGCTCGTCTGCCAAGCTACCAAGGGTTGAGCAAGGATTAATTTATCAAAACTTGACTGTACTTTATTTGTGATTGCGGTGCTATTACTAGCTGTGGGTACCTACCTGCACCTACTAATAAACCACCTTTCAACAAAGAGCTACCAATGTTCCTGTACAATTGTTGCCTCTGGAGACTAATGGGAAATTTATATGGTATGGAATTCTTCAGTTGGATAGTATCTATAATAAGGAGGATTTGATCCTTTGAAGTATTTGTTTCTGCTGCTAGTTGTGTTGCAGTATTTCTTTTAAACATGAATCTATTAGCAGTTCTTTCCATAACTGTCAAAGTTAACCACTTGAAATTTACAAGTTCACATCATCAATTGCTTTGGTGAGAAAGACTTGGTCCTCAACAGAAATGCATTGACATGGCAGCAATATGTATGAAGAACACTTTTAGATTTGAGTATTCCACTGATCTGCTCCCTGGGTTCCTGCTTTCGAGTTCATTGACCTCTTCTTCCTTCAGGGGCATAAAAACAACATTTCATCATGTAGCATCATAAAAATGTATACTTTATTGTACAAAGAAATACTTTTAATTCTAACGAGGCATATGTCCTTGCACCTGCAACAGAAGATACATTTCAACAGACTTTCCCTCTGTACGAATCTACCAACTGTGCCCAGAGACCCTTTCCAAGAGAACACCTTCTCTGCCTACAAAATAAGCTAACATAAGAACGAACAGGCCTTTCCTTTGTGTATATACAGTCAGGCCTTTACACAATTTAAACACACAATTCATAATTATTTCTTTAAACATAGGCTCATACATTTCATATGCAAAACATAAACTACACGTGCAAATTAATATCATACACGTTAACTACTGCATCTCAACTGCACATAAACTAAATCATCTATGCATCATTCTAAACACATCTCAATATTACTCTACATTTACGTAATTATAATAACACGACTACTCTCTTATTCACTCTAACAATACAATTCAAATTACATTTTACTAGCCTCTCACTTATATATGCCTGAATATATGCGAGTGCGAACTAACGGTGATTATGATGCACCCCTACAAATTTTATGAGAGCATGGCGCTCTATCAAATGAATTAGTTGTTCTTTTAATTTTGTATAATAATATCAAATTGATCGAATGCAAATAAAAACTGAAACTGACTCCTCCTATGCAAATTACATTCTTATGTGATGCCTACCTAAACATGTTTCGGAAATTAGAACGTTATATTGTAATTGAGAATCTTCAACTGTATACAGTTAGTGGATGATTTTTCATAAAGCTTTAAAATGAGGTCCAATCATTCTTTTACCCATCCCTTCCTTTCTGTTCAGTGAATTCCTCAGTATCTTTATTGGTTTCCATTCTCCATCCTTCCGTATTCCCGTAATTCGATTTACCTACTCCTACTCATCAATGCTCATTTGTTTCACCATATTTAACTTTCCACGCCCCCCCCATGTTTTCTCACCCTGTTGTTCCTATCACCATTCAAAATATAACCTTGTCTCCTAGTTTTTATGACAAAATAAAATCTGTTCAACAAGACTTTGTATTCAAAAGAGATTCAGATCTTGACATGCTCAGAAATGTAAGAAATCTCATATATACTTGTTCACAACTCGTTGATTAATATATGCTCATGTACTTTGCCTCAATAGGTTCAGGGCACAAAGCCATGTCTGGTGCCCAGCACGCATGCCAAATAGCCTATGCCACTAGTTATTCAGACGTGTTCAGCGTAAGCTATAGTGTGGGGAATAACATCAGACCTTCCAATAAGAGGACCATTGTAACTATACATCTAAGTTATATATACATTTGTGAAGGTAAGCAACAAGTAGAAGAAGCAGGCTGATATCATCAGGTTAGCTTAGAACAGCGGTTCTTAACCTTTTGCCTTCTGTGAACCCCCAGTGAATCAAATTGGCAGGAGACCCCAGTCTAAGCAGTTAAGTATAAAAACAATTACACATCGTACAAAAACAAACATATTGGAATCTGTTCTCTCATTCACAAACAATAAATATACAAACATTGAAACTTTAATTTTAATGGGAATGTTGGTGTCTTTCAAAATGTAGCTTTATTTCTAAAACTAAAAGTGATATACTGGACCCTAACATATCGGTTTGTCAGTTTTACTCCTAATGCATCTTCTCTTTTTGCCCGCACACACTAATGCTTTAATTGAGACGACCAATCGCCCATACTACTGTTTGTTATAGCTCAAGCTAAAGATGCCATCTTAAATCTTAGCCTCTAAGTTCAAATTCCTTCCACTTTATAAAGCATTTTCAAATTTACATTTTGCTTCTTATACGTACATACTTTATTAATCCCCTAATATTTAATTTTCTAAACAGCTGCAAACCCCTGAGTAGACATCTGTGGGCCTCAAGGTAAGAACTGCTGCTTTAGAGGATTATAGGAGTCTGATGTATAGATATAAAAAATTGCTTCTTTTATGTGAGAATCACAGGGAGGGAAGGAAAGAAGCGCACAAGCAAGAAAGAGCCCCACGAAGTGCCAGGGAAGCACACAGATGAGAGAGAACAACATACAGCATGGGGTAGAGACGCACATGAGGGAGACAACTGGAAAACACATACAGGCCCATGAGTGCTTAAGCAAAAATGCTAAAAAAAAGGAGTTCCCTAAACTGATCAGTGGAAGTACACAAGTATGCTCCAGGGATTTGACAAATGCAAGATGAGCAAGTCATGCCATCAAATAAGACATAAGCATATGAGAGTGATGATTAAGCCAACCTATGTTAAGCAATGGGCGGGCTTTAAACCCACTGTAAATTCTTGATAAGCTTACTGTGTTATCAGGATTAGCCTGATACAGCATTGGTACCATTGGAACTGTTACTATGGTTGTGGGGTCCTAGAATTGTGGGGTAACGACAGATGGAGAAATACATGGTGAGGAGCAGACATTACTCTGTGCGCTCCTGCAATAAACATCAGGAACTTACTATGGACTCCTGTCATTGGTGAAGGGACACTACAGTATTGGCAACGAGTTATGCATGGTGCTACTGCTGAACTCTTCTGGAAGTTGAGACTTAGCAACACAGGAGGAACTTGTGCAGACAGGTACTCTGCTGATTGTGCTTGTGTCCTGGCATGGTCAATGTGCTGGTTGGATGCACCAGAAGAGCAGGTGGCGCGGGTCAGCTGTGGTAATATAATCATTTGTTTGGTTGCATAAATTCAGAGAGATTACGCGCGAGGGTGCGCTCGAGCTTATTTACGAGCTGGACTAACGAGCTCATCAACCAGTGGTCTGATCCTTCTCACGTCAAAGGAGCATGCTGGTACTGTGAATGGGAAACGACCTTTACAACGCGGTCATTACTCCGCGATACCTTTGCAACGTGGTCGTTACAACGACTGCATTGTTAGTACGTGATGTAATGATATCGCAAGTCTTTACAACGAATTCCACTAGGGGGCGCTGAGGTATTGAAAATAAATTCCCAACACCTTCCCTACTGTTGCACAAATTGGAGTAGGAATAGTAAATAATACTATTCCTAAGTCCAGCGCGCCCCTAGTGGAAGTCGTTGTAAAGACTTGCGATGTAATACATCGCGTACTAACAACACGGTCGTTGTAACGACCGCGTTGTAATGGCACGCGATGTATTACATCGCGTTGTAATGTGCCATATTCATTGTGAACACGTTGGGTCAGTGGGAGTGTCATCTGCCTGAACTAGACTGTTAACCTGCTGCAGCAATTTTGGTGTGGCACTGTGCATTGTGGAGCATCTGGGCGTTGTGTTATATGCTTTGCACTCCAGTATTGTGGTAATGCACACACCTCGAACAATTCAAGTGATGTTCTAGTGGTTTCAGTATCATTGGCGTAATTGTGTTGAAGGCAGCATTTATAGACATAAATCACACATCGCACACTCCAGTATTTGTGGTAATGGCCACAACTCGAATAAATCAAGTGGCACTCTAGTGTATATTAGGTTTCAGCAGGCAAGTAACGGAAGGCAGCCAACTAACTGAATTGTGCACATCGACAGTAAACAGTAATGCGCACACCTTAATTAAGCCACCTTGTGCACAATAGTTTTGCAGTGAGGAGCACACCCTTAGAGTGTGTTATTTCATTTTTTTGGTGCACACCTTGTACTTTATTTTATTTCCCTACAAGATTCTATGGTGATGCACACACCTTGGTGTTTATAGCGAACTACAGTAGTCAGCTGTTCAGCAAGCACTGTATTATTTATTTACAATATCTTATATTGTTATTGTGATAGTTGTCATTGGTGTACTGTATGCTGAGGATAATTGTTCAGTTGTGAGAAGCAACTGTTTAGATATTGTCTATAGTGCACACTCAGTTGATTTTACAGGTCAGTAACTTTACAACTTAGATATGTGTGCCCAACTTTTCTCTCTTATCCCACCCTTGCTATTTTTACCACTAACAGGTGAACCCCAAATAAAATGGCTGGAGTAAAAGGAGAGCTTTATGAACTATATGTCAGCATTAGAAGAGGAAGGGTCAGAAGAATTTTCTGCTTCAAGGAAGAAAATAGTACTTCATAATCTAGGACCAGAAGGTTTTAGAGTATACAGCCAGATGGAGAAGAAAGTAAGATTAACAACAGATGGCAATGTTTTCAAACATGCTTTAGAGGATTTAGACAATGATTATAAACCAGTGGTATGTGCTGCTATTGACCAATTACATTTTTTTGAAAGGAAAAAAGGACAAAATTAACCTATTGAAGTCTATGTGTCTGCACTCAAAAAATTGGCTGTGTTTTGTAGGTTTGGCACACTACATGATGAACTTATACGAGACCAAATAATATTGAACACAAATTATTGCAATTTGCAAGAAAGGTTTTGGGTTAGTGGTGGCTCTTCCTTAAAAGATGTGCTAGCCATTGTAAAGAAAGGAAAGCTTTCAAAAAAGTGTGCTATGGCAGCAACTTCTTCAACTGGAAATAAGGATAAGGATATGGTGTGTAAGGTCACGAATGTAAAGAAAAAGAATAAAGCAACTAACAATATACAAGTGGAAAGTAGAGGGCAAAGATAAGATCCTTGCTTGCTTCTGGTGTAGTAGTAAGCAACATTTAGCAAGGGACAAGTTGTGTCCTGCAATTAAAATTAAGTGTTCTTATTGTGGTGTAATTAGCCTCTTTGCCAAAGTTTACAAGAGAAAAAGCACAAACCCAATCAAGTCATGAAGTATGTAATGGTGAAAACTGAGTCAGATCGATCAGAAAACAGTGAAGTGAGCGATAATGAAGGGGTATTTTTCTGTGTACAATTTTGACAATGCGTCAGAAAACAAACCCAAACGTGAAATGTTGATTGGGGGAGTGGAAATCTCTATTGTAGAGGACTCAGGCTCCCCATTCCCCATTGGAAAAAAGGAAGTGTGGAATGATAAACTTGTAGGTATGTGATTTGGTTGAGTTGGATATTCACGCTGAGATGTTTACAGGTCAAAAGATTCTGATGTTGGGGTACAAGGTACTAGAGTTTAAGTTTAGAGAATGAACCATATGGGATAATTTATACATGTCAGAAGTAGGGCCTTCAGTGCTGGGCCGGAAAAGATCGAAAGGCATTGGGCAAAGTTTTTCATCCTAATAGCAAGGATCAGGTATTAGTACTGGAGACACCAGAATTGGAGTAAAGAGATATGGAAAAAATAATTTCCGAAAGTTTTTCTGGTGACATTGGAAACTCGGGGAGGTCGTACTTAAAATTGTATTCAAAGATGGTGCTACACCAGTGGGTCATAAAGTAAGAAACATTTCCCTGAGAATAAAAGATGTGGTGGCATGTGTACTGAGTAAACTGGAACAAAAGGGTATAATAGAACAAATTAATTGTGCACAGTGGATGTCTCCATTGGTAGTAGCGAGGAAGGCCAATGGGTCAAGAAGGTTATGTGTAGATCTATGTGACCTAAATAAGAACATTGGGGTTGAGAAGTTTCCTCTACCTAGGACCAACTGGTTATTAGCTGAAAGTAAAGGAGTAAAATGATATTCCACCATAGCTCTATCCTCAGCTTACCATCAAATTGCTCTTCATCATGCCAGTATGAAATGTACAGCATTTATCACACTCTTAGGTTGTTATAGGTTCCGGTGCATGCTGCTTGGTGCATTCTTACAGAGGTTAATGCATAAACTGTTCAAAGACCAAAGAAGTATGATCTACTCCCAGGATGACATCCTGGTAATGGGTAGGAGTAAAGAAGAGCATGATGGTAAGTTGAGGGAGATTTGGGGGATTTTGCGGAAGAATGGACTAACAGCTGAATAGAACAAGTGCAAGTTTGGAATGAACTCTGTAACTTACTTAGGACATGTTGTCAGTGAAGGAGGAATTTTTCCAAAATAAGAAATTAGAGATGCTATCAGAAATGTGCATGCACCAACATGCAGAGATGATGTTAGGTCCTTTTTAGTACTATCAGAATTGTATTCCAAATTTGTAAATAATTTTGCAGAAAAACGTTTGGGCTAAGGCAATTACTCCAAGGACGAAAAGCTTTTGAATGGAAAGAAGAATTAAGTATGGAGTTTCAGAGCATTAAGAATGACATTTGTACAGCCCTACCCATTCAAGGTTTTGACTTGAAGGCACTTACCATTCTCACCCCTGATGTGAGTGGTAAAGGTTTAGGGGCAGTTTTAAGCCAAGTGTTGAGAAAGGCTGGGAAGCAGGTTTAGGATTCAGTATCATTTGCTTCCCATTCCTTATCACCTATGGAGAACAAATACTCTGCGATTGAAAAGGAAATGTTGGCTTATGTATAGGTAATGGGGAAGTTCAGACAGTATTTGTGGGGATCTGAATTTATTGTGCATACAGACCACAAACCTTTAGTGAAGGTGTCGACTACTGAAGGGTCTGCAAATGCTACCCTCCTCTTGGCAAAAATGGCGCTTAAGTTACTAGATTACACTTACAAAGTGGAGTACATTCCTGGCCAGAAAAGTAGCAGATGTTTTGAGTAGGTCTCCTGTGCAGAGTCAAGTTCTGTTACATGAATGGGATGAATAATAGTGTGACAGTGATTGGTGAAGAAGCTAAGGCCATTTTGGAAAGTGAGTGGATGAAAAGTTACGAAGAAGACGAAGACATAGTGGAGATTAAGAAGAGTGGCCCAATAAAGTAATCTAAATGAAGAAAAGAAGACATTTTGGGAGCTCGAGGATGAGCATAGAGTAGTACCTCCTCGTCAGTTAAGGGGACGAATACTGGAAATAATGCATGAAGGGCATTTAGGAATAGTCAAGTCAAAGAAAAGAGTTAAGAATTCACATTGGTGGACTGGTGTAGATTCAGAGATGGAAAGATGTGTACAAGAATATAGTAGCTGCATGAATGCTGACAAGACACAGAAAATGTTGAGAACTCTGTTAGGGTTAAAAGATATACTGGACGGTCCGTGGCGGGCTTTAGCAGTTGATATTGTGGGTCCCATCCTGGATAGGGAAGTGGTGCCAAACTATATTACTGTACTTATGGATTTGTATTCAAAATGGCCAGAAGTTTGGGTCCATTCCAAAGTGGATGCCAATATAATCGTTTTGTTTTTGGAGGGGACATTCCTCAGGGAAGGTATCCCTAATACGTTATTGAGTGATAACGGACCAAAATTTAAGGCTGATAAGTTAAAAAATGTCCTTTCCAGAAATGGACTTCAAGACGTGCACAAAGCTGTGTATCATTCTGAAGGGAATGGATGCATGGAGAGATTCAATAGAGTGATCATGGGAAATGTATAAGCTGCAATTAATGCGGGAAGGAATTAGGAAAAGGAATTGAGTAAATTAATCTGGGCTTATGTCTTGCTTCACCCTCAAGATAATACAGAGTTCCACAAAATACCACTCCAACATGGTGGCTCAAACACGACGAGGCAGGAGACATAAAACACAACACCTAGAAAGGGGTTTCACTTTACAAAATGCAAAGACTCTTGTTTTAGAATAAGGCTTGGGGTTTTATATATGCTATGCTCTCTAACAGAAAGACTTTCCCAGATGCTAAAAGAATAACATTAAAATGTACATAGAGATATATATATATATTTATATGCAAGCAATAATAACATACTTGGTAAATGCAGCAGTTAAATGCATGAATAATAATAATGAATAAACAAGCAGCAAATAATACTGGACGTCCTGCAAGAAATAGGAAAGATATATATACACTAAATACATCAAATGATTACTTTGGATGTGCACTCTGACTCACTTACACATCACAAAGAAAACACCTCAAATGACCACAGCCACTGGAACCACGCGTCACAATGGCACTAGTCAGAAATAAATCACCTCACCTGATCGTTCACTCGACATCCTTGCCAACTCATGCTGGAGGAGCCCATAACAGCCAGGCAATGGACTCGCGATCAGGACTCAAATCCAGATTCTTGTGACAGTACGTCTAGTCCACAAGTGAACTCCCAAGCTGGCTGTCAACAACCCTCAGGTTTATAGTCTCAAAACACACTAGAAGGTTCGATAGTCTTTCCCTCTGCGCCAAGGAAACTTACTGGAACTGACCAGTTTCCATGCAATCATTCCATGGCAAAAGGAGTTCCCACGTTCCCTCTACATTCTCTCATGTTCCAGCCTTTATCTTAACGAAGCTTACGAAAGCCTTCCAGGGTACATTCAACAACCTCTTCTCCAAAACAAAACAGCCTTGAACGTGATTAACTCCAACAACTTGCAAACACTCTGGGGGCCTGTCTGTGCACGCAGAAAAGCTCAAGCAAGGCAGAGTCAGAATTCAGGATGACATGAGGCCATGTCAAAGCCAATAGAAAGAACTTCATAATACTTCCCAATATACAACACAATGCACATTTGTGCACCACTGCTTATGGCATCACATACTTCAACTCTCAATGTACTACACAGTGCATATTTGTGCACCACTGCTCATAACACTGCACTTCGAGACCAAAAAGTACATTCCACACCTCTCTCTCTGTCATGCTTTCAAATGCACATCCCACACGGTCGGTTGTTGGCAAGGCTGTTCCACTCTGTGACAGCTCCCACTGTAAGACTGCAAGATTACAAGAGAGAAACCTTCAAGAGAAACAAGGCATATGCAGGGCATTGTACATTCATGCTAGGGTAAAGTAAAACACCAAAGTCAATTAAAATTAAACAACAGTGAAAACGTGTAAGGAAGGGGGGCCCCCTGTCTGACGGACATACGTATTGGGCATCAACGCTCATGTTGAGCGGTTGGTTTGGTGTATGTACCTTTGGCTCATAGCCCAGGACAGATGCTGTAAATTCCCTGACTGTTGTAGGTTCCACCGGTGAATCTGCTGAACTACAGGATCACTGGTTCAGTATTACACACCGCCGTTTCCTTACACGTTTTCACTGTTGTGTTCATTCACCTATTGCAGTAGCTTACATATGATACTGATGAAGGCCGCAACACTTTTATAGGTTTGAAGGCCGAAACATGTTGATCATTTCTAAATGCAGATGTCTCTAATGTTGGCAGTTACATTACAAGCTATTTGTTTTTAATCCTGTCACAAGGTAGCATAATAAATGTTTTCTGGCTAACCTTGTAGTCAGGTTTAACCACTACTCACCCCAGCTCTGCACTCCCCATACAACACACCACGCTCATATAGGGTTTTAGGATAACCCCCTCTCTCAATAAAACATCCCTGAGCTCCTCCCTCGCAGCGAGGAGGTTATAGCCCGCGTCACGACTAGGCTCTTGACGTGAGGAGGCACCCCTATGATGAAGCATGACACCTTTGGTGTGTGAGGGGAACCATCCTTAAAAGGGATCCCCTCCCCAGCATGGTTGGTTCTATCCACACACCCTTTTGACTTACTTATTGGACCTGTGGGCTCTTTATGTGATAGGTTACCTAAAACAGCCCTGTAGCAGCCTCTTCTGGTTGGCTAGCCTCTGACAGTCTGAGCCAAGTTGCTCCCTGATCAGGTGCGAAGAGGCCTGGGGAAGCCATTTGGGGGAGGAGGTTAGCTTCCGGGAGAAACCAGGGACAGGAAGGGGGATGGGGAGATAAACTGGTCTTCAAAGGTAGAAGCTCAGATGTCACAGGACCCAGGCCAGCCCCCACTTTCTTGATCCCAAGTCAAATGGAAGCCCCTCTAATTAGATTAGGAGAGGGGCTGGAAGGGGAGTGCAGAGAAAAGATAGCCACGCCAATGGGTTGGGTTAGCCAGACCTAAACTCCAAGGAGAAGTTTTCTCCATTCCAATTTTGAAAGATATGTGCATTCTGGGAGAAACATTTGCCACAGTTCTTAGGAAGTTGTCATGGCAGAGGGTGGCAACTTGAACCCCATTGGTTGGGGTGTCCCCCCTCTTGCCGGCCCAGAATGAGGAATAAATATGGGAGAGCTGCAAAAGCACCTCAGATCCCTGCTTGAAATATCTGAAGAAGAAGGACTGCCCTACTGAACCCTGGGACTGCACAACAGAGGGCAGCACTCAGAAGGACTGCACCTGCTGCACTTTAAATGCTCCACACAAGAAGGACTTTGTCTGTCTCGAAGGATAAGGAGTGGACTCCCTGAGCAGCAACAGGTAGAAAAATGCTGGAAGAAGCCACCTGCAACATCCTTTTAGAGGACAACTCCAGCTGACCAGCTTCACCTGGAACTTCTTGGACTGACCAGGTACATTGTGAGAGTTGGAGTCCCAGACCCCCAAGAGGCATACCAGAGCTTCTGACCCTTAAGGAACCTTTTAGAAGAAAATCTGAAAGTTTGGGAACTTTTTGCCAACTTTTCTGAAAAAGCTCTAGAAGAAGACCGGCATCGAGGCCAATAGTCAAGCCAGCGGCGTTGAATCGCAACTTGGCCTGACCGCGCAGGTTTGACTCGTTGAAGGCTCCGGAGATCCTCACCATCAACAACAAAGAAAAAGACCACCAGGACTCACTGAGGCTGCAGCAGGCCGGTGTTGTCGAATCAAAATCCGGATCTGAGGACCCGATCGCTCGACGTCAAGAGAAAAAGCTCCCAAAAAGTCACTAAGTCTGAAGGTAAAAACTTGGCCGGGCCAACCACTCATCGTATTCGACCCATGCTCCATCGCGGTCAGCCTGAAACTTTGACTTTGTCTCAGTCCAGCGTGACCAGATAGCCACTGTTGGCGCTTTAAACATTTAGGCGCTAGAAAGCACATCTTTTTTATTTAAATATTAAAAAGTCATATCTCTGGTTACCTACATTGGATTTTTGTCGTTCTGGTTTCATTATAAAGATAAAAATATTCTTTATCTGTATAAAGTGGTGTTGAGTTTTTATTGTGTTGTGTCTTTTACTTCTTTACTGTTTTGGTGATATTAATTGGTTTATATACCTGTCTCCTAAGTTAAGCCTTACTGCTCGTCTGCCAAGCTACCAAGGGTTGAGCAAGGATTAATTTATCAAAACTTGACTGTACTTTATTTGTGATTGCGGTGCTATTACTAGCTGTGGGTACCTACCTGCACCTACTAATAAACCACCTTTCAACAAAGAGCTACCAATGTTCCTGTACAATTGTTGCCTCTGGAGACTAATGGGAAATTTATATGGTATGGAATTCTTCAGTTGGATAGTATCTATAATAAGGAGGATTTGATCCTTTGAAGTATTTGTTTCTGCTGCTAGTTGTGTTGCAGTATTTCTTTTAAACATGAATCTATTAGCAGTTCTTTCCATAACTGTCAAAGTTAACCACTTGAAATTTACAAGTTCACATCATCAATTGCTTTGGTGAGAAAGACTTGGTCCTCAACAGAAATGCATTGACATGGCAGCAATATGTATGAAGAACACTTTTAGATTTGAGTATTCCACTGATCTGCTCCCTGGGTTCCTGCTTTCGAGTTCATTGACCTCTTCTTCCTTCAGGGGCATAAAAACAACATTTCATCATGTAGCATCATAAAAATGTATACTTTATTGTACAAAGAAATACTTTTAATTCTAATAACTATTTAATGTGATCATCCTGTGAACCTAAAAATAACCTTAATATGATTTTTCTTAAATCCACATATTTCAACATATTTCAAAATTGAAGTATTTCTTTTCTCTTAAATGTTTATTGTATCACTAGGCTAGATTGCTACTTACTACTCTTCATTATTTCTAAAATAAACAGCTTTAATTTACTATGGAAACTTAAATGACATTTACATTTTACATTCAGGTTCTAAGCTTATTTATGTATTTGTGTAACTCTCTCACAATTTTAAGTATGTACTTGTCCTTTTTTCTAAAATTATTTTTATGTTGTTTTTATATACTGTTGTCTTTGTCGTCAGGCCGAATTACAACACATCATTGAAGATTATAAGACAATACTACTTGCTTTAATATTACACGTTTTCCCATGTCACGCTGTTCTACTCATCCTCAATTTTTGTTTTCTACTGTACTGTTTTACAAATGTGAGGATAAGGTAAGAATGCACATTCATCATGTTTTTACTCAGTCTCTGCTAGAAGGTTACATGAATGTCATTTCATTCAAAACAGTCTGCTTCTTGCTCAATGTAGACTGTATGATGGCTCGAGGAGGTACTCTCATCATGACTGTTAGAAATGAGGTCTCTAGTTGGCATTGGTATGCACCCTGTCCAAGCAGGGACCCTCACGCTGGTTAGGGTAAGTTAGTTACACACCTAAGATAACCCCTGCTCACCCCTTTGGTAGCTTGGCACAGAGCAGTCAGGCTTATCCCAGAGGCAATGTGTAAAGTATTTGTACACACACACACACACACACACACACACAATAACACAGTGAAAACACCATAAAAGTACTCCACACCAGTTTAGAAAAATAGCCAATATTTATCTGAGTAAAACAAGACCAAAACGACGAAAATACAACATACACAAATCAAGATATCACTAGATATGCAATTATAAAGGGATCAGGTGAACCAGTAGTTTTTCCAGAGGGGCCCTCTATTAGAGCCTTGATGGTAATTTAGAGTCAGTGTTCAGGCCTTGGGAAACATGTAGGTAATCACTGTAGAGCAAGCATCGTGCATAACGTGGGGACAGCTGAGGTCCGTGAAGATACACAGTCTGTCCCTTCAAATGAGCCCGTTACTCTGGGCGGCTAGCAGTGTAACCCGTTACGAAGCGCTTCCTGGGTGAACACAAACACAGCCTCTGAGCCATTCAGGGCAGGAAAATATAGCGGGCACTTCCCTCAAAGGAACTACGACAATTTACAACCCGGCCGCCTCCGCTTTAGAAGGTGGGGACCGGAATGTCAGCCAAGAAGATTCCTCCACCAACTGTCCTCGGGATCATGCTGGGGCCCATCGGGTCGGATGCAGGTGATTCAGGCGCCCCTAGGCTATGTTGTGTGGCACGTGCTGAGTTGCTGCTATGGCCCCTGAGCAGTGAAAGTGGCCCCTCTAGCCCCCATACCTGGATCCTTGATCGGTGCTGCGGGGGCAAGGGTCACGCTGCTGCAGTCTCTCGTGTTGGGTGGGGCACAGCTGTCAATGTTATTTACCTGATGGCTTGCTGTAGCGGCATCTCCGGGACTCCAGGTGTAGCGTTGAAGCAGCCGACAAGCCTTCATTTGGTATACCTGCCCGCTGGGAGCCTGGAAAAGGCCACGCATAGCAGAGTACAGTTGCCAGGCAACCCGGTGCTCGCTCCCTTGACAATTTCCAATGTGCTGGGCCCAGCTGACGAGTGGGCAGCGCCGATGATTAGGAATCACCACAACCCTTGATCTTTGCGGCACGGTACCTGGTTCACAGTGCCTTGGGGCGCAAACAGCAGGTGATGGAGGGCTGGGTGGCCTGTAAACACACACATGTTGCAAGTGTCAAAAGCGCATCTGGGGGCCCAGCAAAAAGGTCTAAAAGTGCCCCGTTGGATGAGTAGTTAGAGCACAAGGAAGACTTTGATGTTCCTCAGTCTTCTATACAGGAGGCAAGCTTGACAAGCCCTCGGAGTTTCTGTCAGGTGCAAGTAGATACAGTGGGTAGGACTTCTTCCTTTCTCACTGCAGAGGCAGCAGGCAGCAGGCCAATACAGCATGCACAGTGCAAAGTGGCAGTCCCTCCTGGTAACACAGCATGCAGCTTGTTGCAGGTCAACTCAGTAGAGCAGTGGCAGAGTGGCAGTTCCTCCTGGTAGCGCAGCTCCTCGTAGTTGCAGAGTCTCCTCAGGACCCCAAAGTTAACTAAAGGAATTCATGATTTCAACACTGATTTTAGAAACACACAAAATACCATTAAAAGTACATACACAAGTACTTCTTATTACCTCACAACTAGGGTACAGAAGTGAATTATGATTTCTGAAAAAAGCATTGCTGACCAGAGATTGAAACTGTGCAGTTTCCTGTGAAATTTATATTGCACTTGGAACAGCACACAAAATCTCCAGTTCTATATGGACTTTTTAATGTTTCCGGATTTTAATAGACACATTAATACAAACCAGCAATTTCACCACAGTTTTTGTACACTTCTAAAGCACAATTTGCATCAGTAACTGTATTATAAAGAGCATGTTCTTTGTCACATTAAATTAACTATTTACGCAACAGCTGTATTCAAACCGTGCTGGAATACCAGTAGTAATGGGATCTACTTATATTTTGTGAAATCACCCTCTGTCAATTTTTATCTTTTTTTGTCTTTCTCAGCTGCGGTCCATGTAGGTAACAGCAGTGGGGCGGTGGGGCCGCATTGGGGGGGAGATTTCGAGGGACGATGCAAAGGGAAAATTAAATAACTAATTATTTTTCCCTCGGAATCGTCCCTCAAAATCTTCCCCAACGCCGCCCCACCGCTGTTGCCTGCATTGACCGCGGCTGGTCTTTCTTCATGAGAGATTTTATTAAAACTACGGCTTTCTCTGACAGAGCGTATTGGGAAAAATTAGTAGCATAAAGTCTACATATTCTGTTGTTTACTCTTGACACAGCGAGGATCTACATTTACTTTTGACTCTTCCGATTTGAGAAGGTAAAGTCCTGAAAGAGTATGCAATATAGGTGATACCTTGTTTGAATAATTTTCTGCCCATATCCATAAATAAAGTGTCAAGGCTCATGCTCAAAAGCAACAGTGTAGGCAAGACACTGCTCTGCACATACTTCTGATTGTCAATGTTTTGGTTACATTTTGCAAAATTAAATCAACATTATTTCAATTTGCATATGTGACACAGTCAACTACAGACTGGTTTCCCCATTCACAAGCCCACACTCTACATTTAAGTTTCTTTTCAAAATAACTTAGCACTGGCAGTTTAGAAGCAGTTCGCTTTCTTGACCTTCAGTTAAAATGATGGAATATTGAAGGTAATTCAAATATTGCAGGCCCTTTTCATACATTGGCATTGTAATGCCTAGTTATTACAATTGGTCCACTGATTTAAGAGTCTTAAATCAACTTTATTTTGGCTCATTTGAACCATAAAAGTATGCAGTATAAAACAATATATACAATTAAAAACATTATAAATACTAGTCTCAGTTCATGGTAGTAAATAAATATTCATACATCAGTTGACAAGTGAAAAGCCACAAAGCTCAGATAAGACCAATGGAACAAAAACCTTAGAAGAAGTCCTAAGAGGTAGCTCATTAGGGGTCCACTATGTCCCCCTGGATTATCTTAGCAAGGAATCAAACATGTTGAGGACAGTCAATACAACGATAAAAAGCACGGCAATCAATATAAAAAAAGTCCATTAAAACCACCTAAGATTCCTAGAACATCACATAAGAACAGTAGTCCTCAGCTTGATAGCACGTTCAATATATGTAATAGCAGAGAAGCAGATCTTGATCGTGGGTAAGGTTTGCAGGTAAATAAAAACGGCTCTACAATAACAAATGTTGGCCGCCCTAAGAATGGGCAGCAAATAGTGTTTCCTCAGCAATGAATAAAATGTACAAAATAAGATAAAATGTAAAAATGTAAGGTAGTTTGTGGAGATTGGTCGTCACATGGGCATAAAGGAAGTTGTAAAAAGTGCATGCCTTGTGACAGAAAGCAGCAAAAAAGTGCACTGTGCATAGCCTGAGTCTCGTCAGTAAGAATTTGTGGTGTAAATTTCCCACCCATACTAAGTATGACGCATGACTTACGACCGGATAAATCCCCATATAGGTCTCGACCGTTGGTTTGTCTACAGCACTCCGCATTTTATTTTCCAGGCATCTCTCTAAAAACACATACTTCAGAGTCCTATTAGAGTTGGCTAGTGCAGTACTAGGAGAGGTAAACAAGTCCTCCCGTCCCATGCTTAAATTCTATATGTACTTCAGCCAAGGAATACTCAGACAGTGGTCGAGTGTTAGGCAGTCTGCAAGCACAGCCTTATTAAAGGATGTCTGGCTTTTGGTCCAAATTCTAAGCCACAGAAGGAGGGGTTGGATTTAAATGAGATCGCTAATATAACGGATCCCTATCTCAGTGTGGCAGACGAAGGAACTAGTGCTTTGGGGAACAGCTAGAAGTCTCTTGATGAAACTATTTTCAATTTTTTCAAGAGCCCCCTGATCTTCAATGCCCCACACCCCTGCCCCCATACAAGGTAATAGCACAGAATTTGGCTTTTTAGACTGTTGAGAGTTATTTTAGTGGCTTCTGACCAAGTTTGCGGGCAAACTCAAGGACGGCCTCTACTGATTTGGAGAAGGCAACAGCTCTACTAGTCTTCAGCTGTCCCCATGAGAGGCATGTATCAAAGTGGATGCCAAGGTAGGTAAAAGAAGGAACAGAACCAACCTTCTTACTGTTCACTACAAAGGAGACATTATCCTTCTTCCTTTGCCCACAAACATTATGTGGGCCTTCTTTTGGTTGACCATAAGATCTAAACTGGACATAAACTCACAAAAACCATCAAGCCGGCGTTGTAAGCCATTTGCAGTCCTGGCAATTAAGACAGTATCTTCTGCATAAATTAGTGTAGGGATACTCCGAGCGCCTCCACGAGGGCAGTCTGCCTTGAGATTAACCAGTTTATCCTCCAAGCTGTTTAAATAAATGGAAAACAAAAAAGGAGCCAGGACATAGCCCTGGCGTACGCCCCTTGCCAGGCTGAAAGGTGGTGTAGTTTCTCTGCCTGAGCCATATCTTACACTGGCAGTGACATCATTGTGCAGATCTCTAAGAAAATTTATGTTATAGAGATCAACCCCATATCGATCATGATGTCCCATTATTTTGACCTGTTTAGAGAGTCGAATGCAGAACTCAAATCCATAAAAGCCAGATACAACTTGCCACACTTGGCCACAGTGTATTTGGCAATTAACAAATATAGATTTAAGGACTGCTCGACTGTACCAAGGCCGAAGCGGAAGCCGAATTGAAGATCCGAGAGTATGTTACGATTTAAGAGTCACTATGAGTTCTCTTGTTGATTCCAGCATTGCTTCATTAACATTGGCACAGTTACCATTAGGCGTAAGATTTGGTAATTTTATTTAGGCAACTGTTCCATAGTTTGCACACTCCTCACCATCTCCGCATGCAGAGATATAACCAGTCGAGCTGCCAGCGCTTTCTTGTATTTCTTAGGTACTTTTCCGATTCTGATTCCTATTGTCAGTTTTTCAGTCAAGAGAACACAAAAGAAAAGACGTGTGCAATAAGATATTCCAGAGATGCAGAGTTTATCAAGTTTGCAAGAAAGGCTGTAGATTATGAAAAACTGGCACTCGGAGGCTGAGGTGCACGTGTGTCCGCACCCACACACACACAGACACACACACACACGACTGCAGAAACAGTCCTGAGTCAGGGCCATCCTCGGCAGTAGATCAATCTCATTGCTTCCAGGTTATCATAAATACAGTCAAGCTAGCGAGATGGCAGCTGCAACCTTATTTTTGTTATAGAACGCCTGCTCTCAATTACATCGACACTGGGTTTGCATCCCTCACCTTTGTTATTTTGATTTGTCTCCTCGGTTTGCCAATCCCTCTGCTTTCCTCCATTGCAGATGCGCCAACGAAAGACTTCCTCACTTATTTCCTTACCTATGATGTTTCTGAATTTGAAGACCGTTTGAAAGTTGTCTGACAGCATCTACAGTGCGGATTTCTTTGGTGTGCAAGGTTATTTCCTGGTGCCTGCAGGGGCTCCACATAGTTTACTCTTTTGAAGGATCCAGAGAGCCACTTAACACTCTAGCACATATGTTGTGTCCTGGGATAATTAATTTATTAAAGGTGTTATGGTACTCGTTATCTTAGGGAACACCTCAGACCTAGACCTTAACCAGACACTGCCATCATCTTTACAAAAGCTGGGCAACTCCTCCTATGATGGAAGACTGCAGTTGTCTTCTGTCTTCTCTTCCTTCCCTCACCCTGAACTCCTATATCCCCAAGCAGGATTCACTCTTAGAGTTGCATACAATCATTTAACTTTGAGGATGACTGTTCAAGGAGATTGTGGTATTAAACTTTGAATATATTGTACCCTCTTCCCTCCTGGGGAGGGTAATCCTAACAGTTTGTCCGATCCACCCTCTCTCATATATATGAATGGTAATCCATTAAAACCTATGGCACAAGCCATTGCTAAGACTGAAAATGTTTTAGAAGTGGCTTGTCACAAGCACATATTTCTGTCAAATACTATTAATCAGATTTTGCCACGGACCACTATTGAATCAACAGAAAGCTCTTTCTCGGCCTCTACAAATAGTACACGAAGACCAAAGGGTGAAAGAGAAGCTCTGGTAACAAATATATATATAACAGTCTCATTTTGTGCCACAAGGACATTTTTTGTGTGATCTTCATATTTTTCAGGCATTTTTTCCCCAATGTGAATTGCATTTTTTTATTTAACAGCACTTAGTGGCTAAGCTAAGGTCACTTTTATATTATTGTACTTAACCAAAGAAGCACTGGCTTTTGCCACCCTTTTAGCTAATGGAAAAGTATTTTGGTAAGACAGTACCCAGATTTTTCAAGCAGTTCTCAAGTAGTTACGGAAAAACAAACTATTTAATCCACTCACGTGCAACTGCTTTCCTTAAAACAAGGTTTTAGAGATATTGTACATTTTGTGAGTCATTTATCAATTAAGAGCTGAAGAGGGTTGGACTGATGAAGCAGCAGCTGTTGCCTGCTATAATGTTTGAGAAAGGAATTAAAGGAAGCTTTACCCATAGTAGTTAACTGGTCCACCACTACTGATGCCCTGGTAAACTTACCTCTCCAAGCACAACAAATTAATCGCAAAATTGAACACAGTAGTTAGATTTCTCTCCCCTAGTTAAGGAAGTGGGAGAAAAAGGCTCTCTACAGGCCAGTGTGGAACAACGCATGCAGATTGGGAATTTAAGGCAACCTCTGTCCAAAGGCGAGAAAGGTTGACCCAGCAAATAGGATTCAGTCTCTACTGTGATCACTATGTTGACAAATGCTCTCAGCTACAAGAAAACTATCAGGTCCTATCCAAGAACTAGATGAGAAACCTTTGACTCACTAACCATGTTGCTAGTGTTGATAGTGAAAACTTCTGACCATGTTGAATTAATTATATTTAATATGATAAATACTCCATCGTTTTTTGCTGTCCTAAAAACCACTAGGTTGAGATTACACAAACCTAACGTTGAATGAAAAAAGTAGGTATCATATTTGTCTCCTCCTTTTGCAGAGAAAAGTGCTTCCCTCATTCAGGATTACCTAAATGATAGAGTTTTACATGCTTAGCTCTTCAACAATAATAAATATATGAACTTGAGCTTCCAGAGTTTTATCAAGAATTCAGAGATGTATTCAGCAAAACTGGAGCAGATGCTCTCCCTTCCCTTGGAGAATATGAGTGAGGATTTGGGTGTACTATATGATAGGGCTGTGGTGTCGTATCATGGAGTACACTCGCAAACACTGTCCTGGGTCCAGTCAGTCTTGCTTACTTAACCTTAGCTCAACCCTGGGTAGCTGTGGCTGTGAGCAATAAGGCTTGGCAAAAGAACTTACTTAGTATAAAGCATTTAACAGCAACAAGCAACGAAATAAAGTCACACACCAATAAACAAACATAAGAATAATTTATAAAAATAGAGCGTATGTTTCTGAATTTTTAGAGACCTTGATCATCAAAATTCACCAGAAGGCTCCGGAGATACAGATTTTAGAAGATTTTATCACTTTGAAATGCAACCACAAGCAAGCACTGGTTAACAAAAAGTTTGTAAACTTTTCAAAAGTTTGGAAGAGTTAGTGCGGTTACTCCGGCCTGGGTTAGGCAACTAAATCCGGCAGGGGAAAGGTCTAGTGGGCCAGAGAGGATACTTTGAGTAATTACCTGGCCATCAGAGTGTTTTTAAGGCAAGATCCAAACTTTACAGGACGACCACCATAGACATCAATGGAGTGGTCCTCACGCTGAGGATACATGCAAAAGATGTTCAAAGGATGCACCGGTTGTGTTGCAATAGAAGGGGGTGTCTTTGTGGTGGTCCCTCGGCACATGGGTGATGAGGAGCGACTTTGGCCATGGAGATCGGGGTCCCTTGAAGTCCTCTACATTGCAGTAGCAGGCCAGCCGATGCTGCGCTACTGGTCTCCTTGCACTGTGGTTTGGTCAAAATTCTTAGGTGAGGGCTAATGTTTCTTGAGTACGAAGAATCTGGACTTTGATAGCACTCCCGGGTCCAGCAGACATGGGTGCAACTTTTGACTATCTTAGATTTGTGCTTTTGTGCACCCAGTGACTGGTAGCGGCAAAACTTCTGCAGTGGCTACCAACTTGTTGGTTTGAGCTTCTTCAGCTCTTATGTCCCTAGAGCTGGTTCCAGGGGATCAGACGACTGATCCTTGGAGTCACTGCTGTAGTTGGGGCTGAGAATCAACTTTTCCCCAAGCCAGGAACTGCAGACACCATCCAAACTTCACTAGCCCATAGTGCAGACTATGCAGTCCTTCCGATGTTCTAGCCAGGGCCGGACTGGCCGTAGCGGGCACTGGGTGGGCTGCTAGGTGGGGGCCAGTATTGGGCCCCTGGGGGCCGTTTTTGTTAGCGGGGGTTGGCAATATCTGCCCCCTATAACAAAATCGGCTGAAACCGGCCCTCGCAAACAGCTCGGCTGTACCCCCCCTACCCCCAGGGGGGCCGGCCGAGCAGTTTGCCAGGGCCGGTTTCAGTTCCCAGTCCAGCCCTGGTTCTAGCCTTTATGTGCTTTCAAAGGCAGCAGGGCAGTCCTTCTTTGGTCGTCTCTCTGATTCCAGCATATTCTGAGGGGCAAGATGCCACGGGTGCCACATTTATCCCAGGAAAGAGCTCTGAGGGGACCACGTGGTCATTAGCCAATGGGCTACTGGGCCCCTCCTGCCTAGTGATGTGTTTCCTGCAAAGTGTGGCATCTAGCTATCACAGAGTGTCCCATTCTTGCCTTTTTCAAAATGGGAAGACCCTTCCTTGGTCATCAAGAGCACGGTAGCCCACCCTAGAGGTGTACATACCAGTGGGCTACACGCCCTTGGGAAAACTGGTTTGGGAATGGGTTTTCCCTCTCCGGCTTCTAATTGTCTGCAGGAACAAAAGGTGTCCTGCTCAGGGGTGTTGTTGCAGTTGGCCCTTCAAAGGTGGCTTCCCCCTCGTCTTTTGGACTAACACCCTGAGTGGCCATCCTGAGAGAGGAGGTAGCACCTCGCTCTGTGGCAACTGCCTTTGTTCCTGAGTTGGGGAATCGTTCACACGTCTCCCCAGGTGGGCAGAAAGCTGTCTGTGTTCCAGGGCCTTTGTGAGTTCACAGGACTAGCTGGAGCGCAGAGTGGCAACTTTCTAAAAGTTTCCTTCTTTAATAGTCGGGTAATGCCACAATTAATTTGATATCTTTCTTGACCCACTTGGGTAGTCCCATTCAGAGGTTAGCCAGGCTGTGATGCCAGTGGGTAACCCTGTGTTAGCCGATGGGGCTTCTAACCTTTCCACAGCAAAAACAACAATTTGGACGTGTTGCTGTTAAGACATAGGAAAAAGATATGTCCTACTTAATTATATATAGCTCCTTGCCATAGGGCTCTATAGGCCTTCCTTAAGGAAGACTTACATATAATATTAAGCAAAGTGGGGCTTTGCCATTAGTTGTAATGTTAAAGTCAAACTGACAGTGTAAACACTGCCCTTTCAGTCTGCAGTGGCAGGCTGGGGTCCATTTTGTCCTTGCCAGATTCAGTGTGGCACAAACAGTGCTGCAGCCCTGTGTGAACACTGTGCGTTACCTGCCCTGGGTACCATAAACTAGGGACTTTTGAGTAAGCCAGTGTTTGCCAAATGAGTGTATCCAATTGAACATATCTTTTGTATAAGGTTAGAACACTGACGCTGATGTCTGGTTAGCAGGCCTCAGTGCACTTTCGGAGTCGGGGGGTGAACATGCAAATCGAGGCATCTTTTTACATGGCCACCCACCAGATGGAAGGTGATGAGCAACTTAGCTGTTTTCCTGGTGATTCTCATCATCTAAATGGAAGAACCTGGAAAGGCCATCTGCACTGGCATGGTCAGTCCAAGTTCTGTGTTCATTTAAACTCCATACCCTGTAGGGAAGTGTACCACCTCAACAGTTTGGGGTTCTTCCTTTCATCAACCATCTGAGAGGCCTGTGGTCAGTTTGAACTGTGAAGTGAGTCCCAGACAAGTAGGGTATTAGCTTCTTCAGGGACCAAACCACAGCAAAGGCTTCACTCTCAATGGCACTCCAACACTGCTCCCTGCGGAGGAGTCACCTGCTAATAAAGGCAATTGATCGATCTTCACCCTGGTCATTCAGCTGTGACAGTAATGCCCGAATCCCATGTTCTGAAGTATCAGTTTGGACAACAAACTCTTTACTAAAAGCATGTGATTAAGGAAGCATGTAGCTTCCTTAAGGGTGTCAAAGGCCTTTTGACATAAACCAGTCCATGAGACTTTCCTTGGCAGCTTCTTTGAGATTTACTCTGTTAAAGGTTCCACTACAGTACCAAATCCTTTTAGAAATCTTGTATAGTACCCAGTCAGGTCTAAAAAGGCTCTGACTTGGGTCTGGGTCTTTGGAGCTTCCCTGGCCAGAATTGTTTGAATTTTGGGTTGGATACATTGTACATGCCTCCACCTACTTGGTGGCCCAAGTACACTATAGACACTTGCTTGCCTTGATAGTCAACCCTGCCTGCTAAAGGACTTGTGCTTAAAGAAACAATGGTTCCTGTGACCTAATATTATTACTTTTGATAATAGTGTTTTACGTAATAGCAATACGAAGGGTTACTGTGTTGTCAGGAGGCGAAGAACTACCAATACCAATGATTGAATATATCACATTCGATTTTATAATATAGAAACGGAGAAAACAGTATATATGATGTAAAGAATAAACAACATTTTAGACAAGTGTGCGTCATGTCCCAGTGAAAACAGGAACCTTAATTAACAGTGCTAAATGGTGACAGTATTTCTAACAAGGTTTCTACAGATCATTAAAAGCCGACCATTCAATATGTACAAAATATGCAGCGGCTATATACAATGATATGCGCTTGCTAATGGTTCGCTTTTAGCTTTGTGTCGACGACGTTTCGTCCCTCTGTGCGGTGTGGGGTCTCATCAGGACCTAGGATTGTAGGGAAATCTGTTAAATATGCGCAGCCACGTGTGAAGTGTGTGCCAACCGTGAGTGAAAGGAATAGAAAAAGAGTACTCACAATGGGACCCAGCCAGGTGCCCAGTCGTGAGAGAGAAGAGAAGGGGCTGCTCGTCAAGGATAGCACAGCATTACAGTTGTAGAATGATACACTATAGCGAGGATGGCTGATAGTGTGATGGGGGAACTCTCTGATAAACAATGCAACCGGGCTTGAAAGCTCCTGTTTTTTCTTTTGCTCTTTAGTTCAAGTTCAGTACCCTATCGGTATCCAATAGCCAGGGTACTGCCATCGGTGTGTTTATATTTCCAAGGGCGAGTCCTTTAAAATTCAGAGAGTTCCTCCGGAACGCGGGACGATGCACTGCGTGGTTCCGCAAAGCCGCGTGAGTCAGCTTGGCTCAGGATCAAATAACCACTGCTGAACCTCATCCTTATTTTCCAAGATAGGGGAAGGCCCATCCATTTGTTTTGGAGAGCTCTGGTTGCTACAGGCTCCAACATCCAAACCATTTGCCCAGCCTGGTATTCTACCAGGGAAGCCTTTTGTTCATGTAAGTGCTTGATAAGTTCCTGGTTGGCCTCCAAATTTCTGTTGACCTTTTTCATGTATTCAGCCGTCCTTGAGCGAAGGCCTAATACATAATCTAGGATGTCCTGTTTGGGCTCTTTAAGAGGTCTCTCCCAACCTTCTCTTACCAAACTGAAGGGGCCCCTTACAGGGTGTCCACAAAGTAGTTCAAAGGGACTGAACCCTACTCCTTTGTGAGGAACCTCCCTGTATGCAAACAACAGGCATCGGAGAAGAATATACCAGCTCCTCCTGAGTTTCTCTGGTAAACCCATGATCACACCTTTCATGGTCTTGTTAGATCTTTCAACAAGGCCATTACCTTGGGATGGTAAGGTGTAGAGAATTTGTAAGTCACTCCAGGCATCGGAGAAGAATATACCAGCTCCTCCTGAGTTTCTCTGGTAAACCCATGATCACACCTTTCATGGTCTTGTTAGATCTTTCAACAAGGCCATTACCTTGGGGATGGTAAGGTGTAGAGAATGTGTAAGTCACTCCACACTCATCCCACATTGCTTTCAGCCAAGCAGACATAAGGTTTGTGCCTCTATCTGAAATGATTTCCTTAGGAAACAACACTCTGGTAAAAATACCAAGTAAGGATTTAGCTACTGCAGGGGCAGTGGCTGTCCTAAGGGGCATGGCTTCTGGATATCTGAAGGGATGGTTCACTACCACCAGGATAAATCTATGCCCAGAGGCAGTAGGGGGTCGAGGGGATCAACTATATCAATCCCCACCTTCACAAAGGAAGTCCCCACACTTGGAGTGGTATAAGGGAGCCTTTGGCTTGCTACCTGCTTTTCCACTTGCTTGGCAGGTAACACAGGAGCAACAGAACTCTTTCACCTTTTCTGATATGTGAGACCAAGAGAAGTGATTGACCAACCTGTCCCAGGTTTTGGTCTGACCCAGGATGTTCAGCTAAGGGGATGTCATCGGCTAGGTTAAGGAGGAATTCTCTGTACTGTTGAGGGACCACCACTCTCTTGGGTGCCTCTGGTTTCGAGTCCCTTGCCTCACTGTGCAGGATTTCCTCCTCCCAGTATACCTTATGAGTACCACTGATATCTCCTTCTTCCTGCCTGACAGCCAACTGTCTCAGACCCTCAAGAGTAGGACAGGGTTTTGTCCCTGACTTATGTCCCCTTTGGAGGGACCACCTGCTCCTTGAAGTTCTGCCAGGTCAGGCCAGGCTAGTATTTCAGGACAGCACCATCCTCTTCAGAGATCAGACCTTCCTGCTGTGGGTTAGGCTCCTTCTGGGGACTTTCGGAAGAGACCTTCCCAGGCTTCCTTACTCTCCTCTTGGTAATAGGGACTTGGTCCACTCTTTCAGGATCCACAGTAACTTGACTTTCCCTTAAGGCCTTATGTGCTCTAGTGGAGACACAACCCCACTTAGGGAAATCCAGCATTGCTGCATGAGTTCTTCTCTCTATCTCTGCCCAAGCAAACGTTATAAGGTTGTTGCCCAATAGACATTCTACAGGGATGGCAGGGGACATAGCTACTTTATTAGGGCCAGTAATCCTTCCCCACTCAAAGTCTACCACAGCTATGAGATGTGGCTTGGTAACATTGTCAGAGTTAATAATCATGTACACTTAATCCGGTAAGATCTGACTTGGGGAAATGAGCTTTGCCATAGTCATGGTTATGCTGGCACCTATATCCCTCAAAGCCTGGACTTCCATCCCATTCATTCTTGGCCACTGCCTGTACTTTACCATATTGGCAGGCCAGTGGGCCAAGGGTTCAATTTCCTCACCACCCAGAAAAACTAATGTAGCTTCAGTGCAATCCCTGTAATCCCCAGTGGCAACTCCCATCCCAATCCCTACACTGGAAATACCATTGTAATTATCCCAAGTGGGTGATTTCTTCATGCAGGCAGGACCCCCCTTCTTGTGCCCTGGTTGTCTACAGTCATAGGACACCCCAGACTTTGATCAAAGTTATTTCCCTGATCCAGTCTCCCCTTGAATTGGGATGTGGCTGTGGGCTCCCCACCTTGGGCATTTTGGGGGTCTCTTTGTGTTTCTCTGTCTTTTTAAACTTGGCCCCTTCTCTCCCCTGGAGGGAGGCCTGTCCCACCTTTTTGTGTGTGTTCACCGCCTTAGGACTTTTTGGGCACCCTAGTGTTTTTCCACTCATCAGCTATCTTCCCCAGCTCTCTAGGGCTAGATAACGTTGAGTCTACCAGATGCTGGTGTAAGTTTTCTGCAGTACAATTTGTAAGGATGTGTTCTTTTACCACTAAATTGTACAGTCCCACATAGATATCAACCTTGTTACCATTTAACCCCTTAGCTGCTGCCATATCCCCCCACTGCTGAGCCCTTTTGTGGCTATCTGGGGTGGTTCACACTTAGGGCTCCATAACGCTTTTCCACATATGTGTCCTTTTTCCCAAGATCCTGGAGATTCCAAAAGTACCCAGGGTTTGTGGATTCCCTTGGAGGAGACAGAGAAAATAGGCAAAATATAGCTATATTTTGAGTTTTTCGGGAACAGTACGAAAAAAGTGCTCTGGATAAAAGTGTCTGTTTCTTTTTCTAAACATGGCATAAATAAATAGTTTGCTGTGCTTAAGTGACCATCTGCCCAGCTTTCAGGCACAAGCAGAGCTGAAGAAAAAGAAAAAAAATGTTTACCTCAGTTTTGGCATTGTTTAACGAGGTAGTCCATTTTATCCAATTATTTGTGCTCTCAATCTACTTCCAGTTTGGGGTGCAAATCAATGTGAAACCCATGGGTGATCCAGAAAAGCTATAGATTTCTGAAAAGTAAACAAAGTTCAGAATTCAGCAAGGGGTAATATGTGTAGATCCTTCAAGGTTTTCTCTAAGAAACTAACTGTTGAAATAAAGACATACTGAAAATGAGTAGGAAAAAATGGCCATTTGTGACGTTTCGTCACAATGGCTGATTTACAAAAACAATATACCATTATGTCCGATAGGCCCTTCTGGTTGCAAGGATATATAGGGTTTGTAGGTTTTCCAAGAACCCTAGGTACCCAGAGGTAACATCTGAGCTGCACTGGACAATGGTTTTTCATTGTGTACCGAGTATAGACCAATTCATAGGGTGAAATATGTAGAGTGAAAAATGGGTATCAAGGAAACCTATGCATTTCTGAAATGGGCAAAAAAACGGAGTTTAGGAGCATTGGTTATTTGTACATCTCTGAATTTGTGGGTACCCATACTAGCATATGATTTATGGAGTAGTTTTCAAAATGTCTTCTTTCTACACACTGGTTTACCTTTGCAAGCCACAAATGTAGTGAAATTCAATTGGTAATAACAAATATCTTACTATTCTATGATCTCTCATGTCTTCTGGTAAAAAATGGTACCTCACTTGTGTAGGTAGGCCTAGTGCCTGAGATAGGAAACGGCCCATAGGCAACATGAATACATCACATCTTTCCACTCAAAACTGACCAGTTTTTTGCAAAGTGGGGAGCTGTGGATTTTGGCACCTAGCTCAGCCATCACCCAAGGAAACCTAGGAAACCTGTGCATTTTTTAAAACTAGACACCTAGTGGAATCCAGGATGGAGTAACTTGTGCAGATCCCATAAAGTATCTTTTACCCACAATGCCCTGCAATTCTCAAATTTTGCATGGAATCACACATTTTCCCTACATTTTTCTGATGGAAACTTCCATAATCTGCAGGAATCCACAAAATTCCTACCACCCAGCATTGCCCCACCTGTGGTGATAAAAATACTGCCCCACTTGTGTGGCTTGACTTCATGCCTGCAACAGAAACAAATCAAACCAAGGTTAATGGGAGCCCTTGCGTGGGGACACCTATTGGCCTCGGTTTGATCCATTCCTGTTGCTGGCACTAGCCCGAACCACACAAGTGGCACAGCGATTTTATCGGCACAAGTGGAGCAATGCTGGGTGTTAGGAATGTTGCCGATTCCAACGCATTCCGGAAGTTTCCACCACAGAAATGTAGAGTAGAATGCATGATTTCAGGAAAGGTTTGAAGTTTGCATGGCATTGTGGGTAGGGAAACTTAATAGGATTCACACAAGGCACACAACCCTGGAATTCTCTGGTTATCTACTTTACAAAAATGTCTGTGGTTGGTAGGTTTCCATGGGTGGTGGCCAAGCATGGCCCCAAATCCTGCAGCTACCCCTATTGCTGATCGCTCCAGGTAGCACTTTAGGGACTTTTGTGTCAAGGTCTTGTTGTAGCGTTTACGTGTTGGCCCTGTGAACTGTTTTCTTTAATTATTTATCTCCTACCATAGGAGCTACCATAGCAAATCTCTAAGGTCCTCTGGTGGATCTTGTTCTGTGCTGAAAGGGATCGGAATACTTAGAGGATGAACAATTATCATATGAGGACCTGGAATAAGATAATTGTTAACATTCAAAGTTGGGTGTGAACTCCCAAGCATTCCCACCATTAAGTTTAGTTAAACCACCAAATCAAATTGAGCTCAGCCATGAACAAATAATGAAACAGAATCAGCAGAGTAAGTTTTCTTAGATTGTATTTATATTTACATTCAAATAAATTTGCATACAACCTACATTTTAAATAGATCAGATTTAATAGGCATTTGCAAGTTCTGCGAGATCCAGATATGAAGGCACTATCTTCCTCATCCAAGGAAGATCTTTATCCTAAGGAAAGTGAATCAGTATGGAAATCAATCTTATCTCGTACCAACCCTATTAGAAAAGTTCAGTAAATTCCAAGTGACCAGTTCCAGTTCACGGACAGAATCGTCTGCCTCTGTTCGTGCTGCAGCATCAATGCTTCAACTGCTCTGACGCCAACCTTTTCAGCTGAAAAGGTTTCACTACACTAGTATACCAGCCGGCGGCAAATCTCAGTATGTCGCCACGGGTCGAGTTGTTTCTGGAAGTCCAAATCGTAAGTCTCTGTACCGCAAGATGGGTAGAGGGGAAAGAGACCCCATAGTTCAAAATGTAGGCAATTATACTCCATCGATTCCAAGTTCACACCCCTTGACATCACCAAATTTGTCGAACCACTATGTCCCATTGGTAGCTCACGATAGGATGAGATGATGTTGTTGGTAAAAGTATACAGATCTGGAAGAATTAAGTAATCCATTACTCGCCATTTTCTTAGTGCCGCTGTAGTTTAGTCATTTCATTAATTGTTGCATTTTAGAAAGTAAGCGATTCTATGCTCTCATCCCTTGTCTGTCCATTCTCATGCATCTGCACAAGGAAGTAACACTTTTGTTGCAAGTCTAGTCAAGCAAGTTACAAACATCAAAGAAGGCGATTGAATGTTAGAACACACATGGTAAATTTACGAAAAGTTCCCATAGGCTTCAGACTATTCAGTTCATGAGTTCATACTAGGAAAGGAAGCAAATTTGAGGCCTTCATGAAATACAGCTCATGCACGATGAAATTGTGCTAGAACATGAATCTCGCATTACATAGAATAGTACATTAATTCTTCAATTAAACATGTTAATATTATTGTAAAGATGATATCCAAGAAGATTATATTCATGTAGGTCTTTATTCAGAGAGACAAGGAAAACACCTCTAGCTTGCACTTCAGCTTCACAGCTCTAACCACCCTTAACATTCAAAGCGTAACATTCTAGCCAGCAGATGGTTCTACATTCCATTACAAAGGGAGTACATCTCTACACATCTTCCCCCTCATATACAAAGGAAAACAATAAAATAACAATCAAACGACATTTCAACATATGATAAAATATAACTGCATCAACAATTTAAATAGGGTCACATCCAATTATGCATCAATCACAGAGAACAGGTTGAGGAGCATTACATTTACTAACATTTCCTGTGCTCCACGCAGATCCATCAGTTAGAATAAGAACATTCTTCTTGATAGTTCTTACTTGAACAGGTTTAGAAAATTTGCTCTCACCCTTGATCACTACCCCACCTTTCCTGGTAACGACCCAATCTCCTTCTTTTATATCAGGGACTTTAACAGCTTTCCTGTCATTATAATGACTAGTAGCAGCTAATTGCTTATGGCATACATCATTCTCAACAAGCGTACGATCAACCCACACACATTCTTTATCCTTCAGCCAACCAGGTACTTCCTTCAAACCTGGTTCCCGACCTTTAAGAGAGACAAATGGTGACACTCCAGTCACAGAATGTGGCGTCACTCTATATGACCACACTAATTTCTTCAATTCTTCCAACCAAGACAATCCATTGGACAGAGATAATTGTATGTTATCCATTAACAAACGATTTATCCTTTCTACCAATCCATTGGCTTGGGGTCTGAACAATGCAACTCTTTCATGTTTGATTCCAAATTTACTCAAGAAATCCACCATTTTTTTCGACACCAACTGCACACCATTGTCAGACACCAAGGTCTTCGGAATACCTTCGTTCATAAATACTCTCTCCAAAAATCCCACAACTTTATCCGTGTCTATACAATCTGTAGTTTCAATAACGAACCACTTCGAATGATAATCCACCAAAACCATTACAAACCTAATGCGAGTGCCAAGTTTGGAAATTGGACCCAAGAAATCAATAGCTACCCTCTCCCGTGGACGTTTGGGAAAAACGTTACAACTCAAAGGAGGTTGTCGTACCGTCTTAGACTTATCACTATTTGCACACGCATAACACTCTTTCACTACTCCCTCAATGTCACTGTCCATTCCTGGCCACCAGAAAGACTGCCGAATCCTCCTCTTCGTCATATTCCTTCCCAGATGACCCTCATGAGCAATATCAATAATCCTCCTTCTTATCCCAACTGGTGGCACAAATTGATTCCTCCTTAACAACCTCCCTTGATACACACTCAATTCATCATGAACATGATAGTAACCTTTAAAACGGACATCATCCTCATGACCACTCCAACCTTCATAACCAAATTTCACAACTTGTTGTAGAACATCATCCTCAGATGTGGCCAATGCCCACTCTTCTTTGCCGAGAGCCAGTCCCACTTTCTCTCTTCCTACCACATCAATCTCCTCATCTACTATATCCTCGTCCAGCACCAATTCCACTGTATCAAGAGGCAATCTGGACAAACAATCAGCAACTACGTTTTTCAAACCTCTCACAAATTCTACTTCAAAATTATACTCCAGCACCGACAACATCCATCTTGAAATTCTAGGGGTTACACTGCCTTCTAGACCCCTTCCCCCCTTAAACAAATGGATAAGGGGTTTGTGATCGGTACGGACCTTGAAAGGTAGTAACAGGTTCAGTGGAATTCGGATTCAAAATGATATTGAGATCTTTTTGATGACGCCAACCTAAAAGGTCTGACCCCTGTTTAGTCAAGTACACACGTCCAAAAACTTTGTTACCATTAAATGAAATAACCATCCACCTCATCCCCACAATTTCAATTATTTTTCCACCATACCCAGCTGCTTTAATGTCGGGTTTGTCCCACACCAACACTTCTCTGGTCCATTTCTTGTGAAGCGTTTCTCTAGAGAGTAAAGTATATAAACTTCCTGAATCTACTAACATTTCAATCCCACATTTGTCTAAGTTTATTACACAATGAGGTTTGTCTAACTTATTTGTGCTTTCTCTAGGAACACCATATAAAAGACAAATGTGATTCAAGATTGACATGCCTTGACTTTTCACAAACTTCTACACTCAACATCAGTTCACCTACACTTTCACAAGTATCATGTATTTCTTGCACTCGAGTGGATTGGGTTTTAGTTCTGCAAACCTTAGCAAGATGACCTTCCCTTCCACAAGATCGACAGATGGCATTCCTGCCCATGCACATAGTACTTGAAGCAATATGGCCAGGAACCCCACAACGGTAACATTTGACTACTCTGGTATCAAATTTAGGAGATGGGAAAAAGGTTCTCCCAGACTCATTAAGTTTGTTAGAAGATTGAAAATTCGGGACAGGTTTCACTTTCTTAGTTTCATCAACAACAGCATGCACTTCAGACGCCTTTGGAATATGTTCCTTGCTTGACACAGAAGTATTGCATTTATCCATTTCCTTAATCCACAAATCTGTATGCTCCAACCCCTTAGCAATCTGAATAGCTTCTTCAAGCGAGGATCTTTAATTAAAAGTTTTTCTCTAACTCTTTTGTTATTAGTACACCTTCAATTTGGTCGCGGATAAGTGAATCAGCCAATTCTCCAAATTTACATGTTAGTGAAAGACCTCTAAGTGCAGCAACATATGTTGCAACATCTTCATCCACCTTCTGAGTACGACAGAAAAATTTGTGTCTCTCTAAAACAGTATTAATCTTTGTTTTGAAACGAACCTCAAGCATTTGCAATGTCATTTCATAAACATTATTTGGCTGACCATCACCCATTCCCAAAGATATTTCCGGAAGATCCTCATACAATCTTCTCCCTTCAACACCCAAATGATGGAGTAAGATAGCTTGTCTGCACACTGGACCGTATTTGTCAGCCCCCGTTGCTAATACATAAGTAAGAAACAATTTCTTCCACTCCTTCCATGGAATAGAAGGTTCACCAGGTGTAGCCAGAAAGGTAGGCGGTGCAGACAAACCTTGATCAGTCATATCTGCAGATAGATTACGTAAACAGTGCAATAAAACAAGGTTTAACACCAATTCACTTACACCAATACACCTTTTCTTAACTATATGAATACGGTACCTGTAATATAAATTATTGTTAAGTAAAACAATTAATTAATATAAAAAATTAAAATAATAATAAAAATAATAAATTGGTAATTATTTATTTCCTTGTGTCCAAGTTCGTTGTCTATCTTCGTGCAAACATGGAAAACTTTCATAACCCAATGCAACCAGATCCGTTCCAAGATGGCCGCTAGAGTAGACAGTCATGTAATGAAGGAAATCCAAGCCCAAAGAGTTAAGATGGCCGCCACAATGCGTCGTTTACGTCCGTTTTCAGCTGGAAGTGGGAGACAAATCTTGACGAGGCGATGAGGCAATGCGCGCGAGTAAGCGCTCGTGAAAATGAAGGACGATGATGAACGCCAGGACAGCACGGGGACAGCACGAGAGTAACGGTCTGTTTCCTCTCTTTTTTTCTTTTTTTTTTTTTATCAATTGCGCCGCTTTTACAGAACCAGCCTCGAGGGGTTGCTATCACTCAACAACATGTAGTACTTTCCACCGCTAGTCAATTTCAGCGGCTCCGCTCCCTTGCCCGTAGCAAAGTAAAAATAGTTAATAGAAATTAAGGATAAATTACACTTCCTCCGTTCCGTATGGTAGAAATTTCTCATCACTAGCGCAGCGCAGCAGTACTCCTCTCGATCAACACTGCTCTCCTCCACTTTGTAAGGCAATAAATCAACAGCACTTCTTCATACTTTCAGCAGTAGTTCAGCGCGGCAGCCTTCATTCAATTAGCATTGGTTAATGCCCTTAAGAATGTCACAAATTCAACCGATTCTCCTCCAATTTGCATGGCAGTAAATCACAGCGCTCCATCACACATTCAGCGCTAGTGAAACAGTACAGAAACCATTCAGTAAGGTTCCACACGATCAAGGCTTCAAGGAACACTTACTGTTGTTGTAGAAATAAAGATCCAGGGGTGGAGGTGAATAGTAGACTGCCCCCTGCGCAGTACGGAGTTGCCAACTCGTCGCCAATGTAAAGATGATATCCAAGAAGATTATATTCATGTAGGTCTTTATTCAGAGAGATAAGGAAAACACCTCCAGCTTGCACTTCAGCTTCACAGCTCTAACCTCCCTTAACATTCAAAGCGTAACATTCTAACCAGCAGATGGTTCTACATTCCATTACAAAGGAGTACATCTCTACAATTATTTTATTATAAATTGCAATTAGTTCATGTAAGTATACGGTACCTATAAAAAAAAATATTCACTATCAATTCACATGTAATTTTGTAAGTCTTTTTTGCACTTTGTATGTTATTACAGTATACAGGATTTAAAGGCACACCAATGATAAACTTTATGAAAATTCAATCACAACATAACCTCATGTAGCAACTACTTTTCTTGTTAATGTCAGTGCTCACATTTATACATTCTAATATTGATATGCGTTTTCTAACACATGAAGCATTTTATTCTCACATAGAAATTTTCTGCATTATCGTTTATTTATCACGTTTATCTAAGCATAAGAACACATGCCACTAAAATGACAGATTTCACATCCACTATTGACCATTATGTGTTATCAGAAAACTATTTTCTAACATTCAGCATGCTTTTACGATGCAGTATCTAAAGCAGAACTTTATTGCATGTAGTTTTGAAACGTGAAGCCTAATACACAGTTTATCGTTTTTATATAAATTTGTATCACAAACCATTTCCGTGCAAAATTATCATAAACAGATGAAAGTAAACATTGCTGCTCTATCATTCTCTTGGCCCACCCACACAAGGGAGGTACCATTATTATTGGGAGACTTGGGGAAATGATGTGTGGTAGAAATTTGTGGCTCCTCACAGATTCCAGAGGTTCTCCTCAGAGAAATGTGAGGAAAATGTTTGTTTTAGTCAACATTTAAGATTTGAAGGGCTTTGTGGGTAAGAAAATGGTGTGGGATGCATGTGAAGCACACCACCCTAGACTCTCCAAGATGTCTAGTTTTTCTGAACTGCCTTGGTCTGGTATGTTTTTCCAGATGGCAGCCTACCCAAGCCCAAAAAGTGCAGACGTTCACCATTGCAAGTAGGATGATACTGGGAATTAGCCAAACTCTCCTGGCTCGCATAAACAATACCCAAAAGAATCAAATGTCCTCTTGCTTGCCATTGGGATGGAATACTTTAATCTGAAGGGGAGCAGAAAGACTGTTGAGGTTTTAGGGGTGAGGGTGGGGCCTCATGTTAGGCTGGGAAGGACCGACCCAATAATTTTATTAAAAATCTATATTGCTGCCACACATTGGGCTTTCTGCCCCATGGGGTCAGATCAGGGGTAATTACCCCATCTGCCCACCTGGGGGGCAGGAATACTGTTACCCTATTTACTTGGGGGGGCATGGCCATGGTCATGCCAGGTAGCCTCCACCTCCTATATTTAGAACTTTCCCTGGAGTCTAGTGGGCTTTCTGCCCCCTTGGGGGCATATCAAGGGTAATTACACCCATCTGCCCAGTGGGAGGGGCAGAAAGACTGTTGCCCAATTTACTTTGGATGGGGTCATAGCCATGCGATGCTGGGAAGCACCCAACCCTATATATATAAAAAAAAAACATTCCCTGGCTTCTAGTGGGCTTTCTGCCCCACGGGGGGGAGCAGATCTGGAGTAATTATCCCAATCTGCCCCCGTGGGGCAAAATGATTGTTGTCCCATTTAGTTGGGGTGGAGACATGGTGTGCAGTCCGCTTCCCTTTAATTAAAAATTAAAAATCCTTGTCGTCTAGTGGGTTTTCTGACCCGCCAGGAGGTAAATTGGGGGTAATTACCCCCATCTGGCTCCCCGGGGGAAAAAATTCTGTTTTCCTGTTTTTTGTAGGTGGCGGCATGGCCATGCCCATGCTATGTAGCCCCCACCCTTATAATCCTGAAAAAAGAGTAATCTCTGGTGTCTAGTGGGCTTTCTTCCTGCAATCCTAAACAAGCATTGGCAATGCCAATAGGTCTTGCAATTGCGAGAGTTAGAGCTATTGGCGTTGCAAATGACAATGTCTTTTACCAATGTGTTTTGGTTTTGGAGTGGATGTATGTGGTGTGGAGTGGAATTATGTTGGTTGGATTGGAATCGTTAGTTGTAGAATTGTGTGTGGTGGAATTGTGTGGTGTGGAGTGGATTTGTGTAGTGTAACTATGTGGCATGATGGACAGATAGGGATGAGAGCTGCATGGAATAGATAGCCCATATCATGATGTGTAGACACCAATATATGCTGATGTCAAGATATGCCATTGTCAAGATATGCCAAATTCAGCATACAGCAGGATCAGAATAAGCTGATGTCAAAGCCTGAAAAGGTTGTAGTGCTGGTGCCAGAATGCACTAAACACAACTGGACTGGACGTCTGCATGTGTGTGCGCGTACCTGCTTGTGTATGTGTGTGTTTAGTTACATTTTTGATTCATGTATTTGTATGGATATTATCTAGAAAATATAGTGCATACATGTCACCTATCTTTAATACTCATTAGGTACATATCTATATGTGCATATTATACACCTGCATGGGAAATAGGTGGATGGACGGACGCAGGTGGGTGTTCGAAAGACAGTGGGTGGGTAAATTGGCGGACGTATGCAGATGGTTGTTGGAAGGACATGATAATCTCCTTAATATCATCCTCGTCACAGTACTCAGGTGCCCTCACATGACATGCCAACATGTCCCTGTCTACTATTGTGGTCTTCTAGCATGAGGTTGTATGGTGTATAGGCAGTCCCTGCTCACATACAAAACATAATTTAATATTGATTTGTACCTAATGAGCGTGCCTCATACGAGCAGCAAAATTCTCCTTTTTAATCTGAAAGCTTACACTGCTTTTTTATTCATTTATGTGAAATGGTTTAATCCTAAAGCATATCTTTTGCACCTCTTGAAGAAAAGACGTGAAAAAAAACAGATGAAAGAGTATAAAAGGCGGGATAGCTGGCTCTTTAAAGAGCAGAGATCTTATCATGTGGTATAAAACTTTCTGAAGACAGAGAGGGATTCACCCCTAAACACTGTAAATCACAATAAATTACTCTACAGATGAGACTAGAGTTGAACCTAAAAAACAACAAGTAAAAGTCATCTGCCAGGGGGCTGCTTTGTTATAAGGCTACTGCTAGTACAACAAGCATTTGCAATGCAATAGGTCTTGCATTTACGCAAGTTTGAGCTATTGGCATTGTAAATGACAATGCCTTTTATTTATGTTTTGGTTTTTAAAACATAAATAAAAGGCATGGTCATTTACAATGCCAATAGCTTAAACTCGCGTAAATGCGAGACCTATTGCATTGGAAATGCTTGTTATCAATCATCGTCTGGGACGAAGGAAATAGCTCCCTGACATGTAGCACAGGATTGGAGAGGATGTGTATATGGCAGTAAGGGATTTTTAGGTTTCAGAGATGGGTGGGTAAAAGTAGTAGAAGGATTTTCCAGGGTTCAGGAATGGGTCGGGTAAGGGGTTTTGAGATTTTAGTGATGGGTGGAATAAAGGGGTAGTAAGGGCTTTTTATGTTTTAGGGATGGGTGGGGTGTACCAATAGCAAAAGGATTTTAGGTTTCAGGGGTTGATGGGGTGTATTGGTAGTAAGGGGTTTTTAGGTTGTAGGACTGAGATGGGTACAGTGTATATTCATGAATATGTGTATATATAGATATCTATATATACATGTTAGACCTGGCATCCTTGGCATGGGTCTCCCTTCCATTTTTTTCATAATGCCTCCACTGTTGTCGATATGTTTTTGCTGGACTAGATGCTCATGGGCACTTTGCCACTGCTAATCAGTGCCAAAGTGCAAGTGCTCCCTATTGTAAATTGTGATGTGAATTAGTGACTCCATGTTTGGCTTATTTGAATTACTGTCAGACTCTAGTACAGTGCACGAAGTGTGCACAGGGCTTGTAAATCAAATGCTGCTGGTGGGCTTTCAGCACTGGTTGTGCCACCCACAGAAGCAGCTTGTAAAGTGTGTCTCAGGCCTGCCATTGCAGAGCCTGCGTGCAGTCTGTGACTGCCATGTCGACTTGGTAAGTGCACCCACTTACCAGTCCCTAAACCTTCCCTTTTCTTCATATCAGACACCCCTATGGTAGGCCTACGGGCAGGGTGCAGTGTAAGGATAAGGTGGGACATGCCTGGTGTGTGTGGCATGTCCTAATAGTGAATTACAGCCATTTTCGTTTTCACTATTGCAAGGCTACCTGTTCCCCATAGGCCAGAATGGGCAGTTTGATTATAACATCTTATAATCCTAAACTGACTCAGGGAACTAGGTAGAAATTCGACTTTAGTATGTCTGAACTCAGAATGATAAAATACATCTTTTAGTGAAGTTGGTTTTAACATTCTGTGTTTGAAAATACCACTTTTAGAAAGTGGGTATTTTCTTGCCTAACTATCCAGCCTGCCTCTGCCAGCTTGTGTATTGTGTGTCTGGTTTGTGCGTGACAGGGGCTGGGGGTGGCCACAGGAGACAGGGTGAGGCAGCCCAGGGCTGAATAGAGAGATCTGCATCCAGAGTGGAGGGAGGAGTTGCATCTGGGTCTGAATAGGGCTGTGCCTGCCTTCCACAATGCTGGCTCCACCCCCTGCCGGGCGTCTGAGTACCCTGCTGTAACATCCAATAAAATTATGAAGGTGTGTTGCATCCTGCTTTTCCTCTTTCCTTGTCCTTTCTTAGTCTCTTGTACTCTGCTGCTCAGCCTCCAAGGTAACTGACAGTACACTCAAACATACACAGATAGAACTAAGGATGACATCATAGAGACAGGCTGAGCAGCAGAGTACAAGAGACTAAGAAAGGACAAGGAAAGAGGAAAAGCAGGATGCAACACACCTTCCCCCTTTAACCGAAAAGATGAAGAAGATAAAATAGAGAGCAGAATAGCAGAAGGAAGAAAGAACATCAAACGCACAAAAATAAACACCAAAGGGCCAAGGTACCAAGGATTGTACCAACACCATGAGCTAACAAAAGAATGCAAGCATGACTAAACATGGTAAAGTGCACAAGGTGACAAATCCACAAAAGAGAACTGAGCACCTCAAAACAAATAGAGCAATAATGGTACAGTACCTCCAATAATAAATTGGAACACCGAATGAAAATGGAAAACCCATTTTTCACCAGACGAATGGAACTGAACACCTCAATGGATATTGAGCAATAAAGGTTCAGTACCGTCAATAATAAATAAAAATTGAACACCTCTAACAATATAGAGCACCGAAGTGGTTCAGCATACATAAGCACCAACAGAATTGAGCCCCAGGCTCATCACCAGTAAATATAAATAGAACTGAGTATCTCAATAAGAATAGAACACCTCTAGCGAAGTAGAGCACCTAAGTGGTTCACAACATGTAAGCATAAATAAAACTGAGCACATCTACGGCTCCTCCAAACACTGAGCACCCCTATGGCTCATCACACACACTGAGCCCTCTATGGCCCATCACCAGTAAGCATAACCCAAACTGAGCACCTCAACATAAGTTGAGCAAATAAATGGCTCTAGTAAGCAAAACAGATTCACAACATGTAAGCATAAATAAAACTGAGCCCCCCTTATGGCTCCTCACCAATAAGCATGAAAAGAATGGAGCACCTCAATAGAAATTGAGCATGAAAGTGGCTCCGCACAAATACGCATTAACAGAATCAAATACCTCAAAAACACATCACCAGAAAATACAAATGGAAATGAACACCTCAAATAAATTGAGCATCTAATGGTTAATCTCAGTACAAGTAAACATAGAAAGAATTGAGCGTCACAATTGCTCATTACCTGTAATAATAGATGGCATTAAACACCTCAAACAAATTGAGCCCTAAAGAGGTCCAGGACAAGTAAACTAAACAACTGCAAAACAAACGGGATAGAGCACCTCAATATATATATTGAGCACAAAAATGGCTCCCCACAAAAAGGTTAGGATGCCCAGCTCTGAGCCATCCTGAGCTTCAAAGGAAACATAGTAAACTGACATGCATGAAAAGGTTTGCATAAAGTATCACATAACAGGTAATTAATCACAATAAACTGTAAATCATCAAATCAACAGCACAGTTCGTAAATTAATTAAAATGCAAGGTCAGTTGACAATATGTTAAACATAACAAATAAAAATAATAAATGTAGTCACCGTTGTCTGATTTTCGGAGGCAGCTTCCTCCCTGACTTGTAGACTGAAGTGAGAATGGAAACACCGATAATCTTTTCCTTTACAGGCAGCCACCAAATGTAAGGAAATTGGAAGCACAACGTTGAAATGCCATGGGCCAAGCTGAAATGAAAAGTAAGCTCCACTGAGAGGAAAACGGCGAAAATACATCGTAGTTGGCAACACGAGTGAACTACATGCTTGGAAAACTTAGACTCACCACCCTGAACCTCAGTGATTCCAGTCTTCACAGCGTCCCTGTGGTAAAACTCTGCCTCCTTCATCTGCCAGCCGTTTGTGCACACCTTGAGAGCCATACCTCATCAAAACTCCAATACTTCTTCAGAGTCGAGAGGCAACAGCACAGCACAGAAGAACAAGGATGAGTGCCCGGCAAATCGGCTAAAGAGTAAACTTGGTGCTGAAATAACAAAATGGCGGCACGTAGATCTTACGCTTGCCGGGTGGCTCCAGACACGCTTATGCTGCAAGACGTCCAAAGGCAGCAATGAGATCTGCCTAGCAACGACGGGAAACGTCACATAAGACTCTCCAGCTGATCCAGTTGAAGAGGTGAGCAGCGCGTGCCTAGTTTAAACTTTTGAATGTCTGCGTGGCAGTTTTCTTTTAAACTACACAGCATGCCTTTAACATTAATTTCCAAAGTAGACTCACCCCGATAAAAATCAATGTAACAATACTCCACCCACCTCACAGCAGGGCACCTCAAAATCCAAGTCCTCTTGTAAGTCGTGACGTGAGCTGTGCTCGTCTGTTTGCTTAGCTATCTGCCTCCACTAGATGGGGTAGTGGAAGAAAGTCTATTAAAAGTTGCTAAATTCTTCAACGTTGGGACACATCTATCTTCAAACGGTTCTCAGTTTCAGAAGCATCACCAACCTCTGCATCATTAAATCAACGTAACTGCTCACCAGAAGTGTGGGTTTTCCTCAGCACACTTAAAAACGGCTCACTGGGGTGTTGCATCAAACACTTCAGCAAACTGCAAAAACTCCAAACTTGTAATATTGAATCCCTAATCTTCAATTCAGTAATATCTGTAGAGAAATCATCCAATCCATGCAATGTCCATCGCTCAAAACATCAAATGAGTAGACAGTTAGTAAGGTAGCAGGTTTAAACCAACTCCCAGAACTTACTTCAGTAGGCTGTCTGTTGTTCTAGACACCGGTGAGGCATCCAAGGCGTTGGGAATCAGGCTTAGCTAGTTTCTCTTAGTTTCTTTCTCATTTTCTTCTCTTAAGTTTTGTCACGCGTGGTTTCTTTTCTCCAATCGTCGCCAGTGTAACATCCAATAAAATTAAGATGTCTCTTTGGTTGCTATGTTCCAGATGTAGATTTATTGTAGATATGAAGTCATAGGATAAATAGATACAGCATATAATTAAGATAGTAGAATCAAGTAGAGGCCCCACCGGGAGCAGCTGCCCTGCTGCTCAGCCTCCAAGGTAACTGACAGTACACTCAAACATACACAGATAGAACTAAGGATGACATCATAGAGACAGGCTGAGCAGCAGAGTACAAGAGACTAAGAAAGGACAAGGAAAGAGGAAAAGCAGGATGCAACACCTGCCCCACATTCTGAAAGGAAAGAAGGAGTCATATACACAGAGTGCTCCAAAGCTGCACAGAACTGGTTTAAACTAGGCAAAGGCCTCTCTGCCTTCAGAGAACAAAGAGAAAAGGAGTATAAGTACTGGGGCCCAAACCCAGGAACTTTAGATCACTTTTGGGAACAAGAAGAAACCTTTGCTGAGGAGCGGAACCAAGAAGAAACTGAGAGAGAGACTATCCCTAAGCCTGAAGTGCTGCTTGGGGGATTGGCCTGCAGTGGTTTGCCTGACTGCCAAAGAAAGGAGAAAGGAACTTTTGCTTTGCTGTTACTTTCATCAACTTCATGAAGGATCTCCAAGGGCTTGGAAGAGAGCTTGCCCCCTGTAACGAAGTCCCAGGACCAGTGGACTTCACCAGCCTTTGTGAATTGCTGCTGGAAACTCTTTCAATGGCTACAGAGGTAGGGAGCTGTGACCGACTCTAACGACCGGCTCGGTGTCCTGTTGGCACCACATCGGGCAACGCCTGCATCTTGCAATGCACGGCCTTGGTCTCACCGACTCCGTCAACGAGCCGCTGCCTGCACCGTAACCTGTGAGCACCGCACCTTGCAACGCCTCGCTACACCGAATCCATCTGGTCCGACCGACACGTTCACTGTTGCTGAGTTCGAGTCCTGTGACCGCACTGGAGTTGGGCACCGCCTCGCAAGCTTCGCGACGCACCGCCCGACTCGTACCGCTGTCCGGACTGATCGACGCCAGCTCCTGAACCTGGCTCCGTCGCCGCACCGCAACCTGCCAGCACCGCATCGAAGCACGGTCTCGCCCTGCCACGCCCGGCCCTGGTCTCACCGACTCCGTCTCAACGACGTCAACGAGCCGCTGCCTGCACCGCATCGAGGGACAACGCGTCCTGCAACGCTTCCATTTTTGCATCGCGACCACAACGAACAGCCATCCGGCTCGCACGCCCGTGCCTGCCTCTTCAAGTAAAAGGTACTGTGACCGAGTCTGTCTATGCTGTGTTGGCCCGTCTCGACGCGGTCAGCTGGATTTGTTAGACTCTGTTTGTTCTTGACATCGCCGTAGCCGGAGGAGGCTACCGACTTCGCACAGAACCTTGAATTAAGCCTTTTTGATCAGAACTAAGCATTCTTGACAGTACTGTGGATTATTTTTGTCGTTTATGGTCTTGTGATAAATCTATATAAAAGATACTTATTTTTATAAATATACAACCTGTGTGGTGTCCATTTGTAGTGTTGTCACTTGATTACTGTATGTGTTCACAAATGCTTTACACACTGCCTCTGAACTAAGCCTGTCTGCTCGTGCCAAGCTACCAAGAGGGTGAGCAGGGGTTATTTCAGGAGTGTACCTACTCTCCCTGACTAGACTCAAGGGTCCCTATTTGGACAAAGGTAACTACCTCTGCCAACTAGAGACCCCCAAATCTAACATTGCTGGTCAGCGGTGAGGATTCTGGACTTGCATTTGTGACTCATGTACAGTAATTGGTGAACACTACCTAGTGAGTGCAGACCAAGACGCAACCACATACTCTTTGATAGCATTTTTTTCTGGGATTTCCAATTTTTGCAACTGCCAAGTTTAAATCACCATGGATAACGCACCATCTGTAGCATCTGTTGATTGTGATTGGGAGGAGGAGAAACTGGAGTGCTACACCCTCAAACAGCTCAAGCATTTCTGCAGGAAGTTTAAAGTCTCCATGACCGGGCTCACCAAGAAGGATGAGCACCAAAAGGCGCTGAGGGCCTGGGTTGAAGCAAGGAGCACCCCTATACCTATGGAAGGGGATGAGAATGCAGATGGGCAGCTGGAAGGGCTATTGGGTCCAGGGGGAAGAAAGCAGTCTCCCCAGTAGGTAGCAGTGTTTCTGCCAGAGGACTGTCTCCAGAGGAGTTGGTGGACAGGAAAGAGAGTAGGATGCACGAAATGGAGCTGACCAAGCTCAAGCTAAATGGGCAGTTAGAATTTGAAATGCAAACTAGGAAATTAGCCCTAGAGGAAAAGAAAATGCAGTTTGAACATGAGAAAGTTTTGAGGGAGTTGAAATTGAAGGCCAAAAGCTTAGAGATTACTCCCTCTGGTGGCAGTGTACCGCCTGTGCCTGTTGAAGCTAGGGTGTATATTCCAAAAGATGTGGTTAAGGATTTTTTTTTAAATGATGACATTGGGCAGTGGTTCAAAGCCTATGAGGTAGCCATGTCTTCCCACCGGGTCCCTGAGAAGGATTGGGGAGCGGGGTTGTGGGGACGGTTCCTTAGTGAGGGGCGGGATACCTTGTTGGATTTGCCCTCTGAAGTCTATAATTCATATAGCCACATGAAAGATGCATTGATGACTAGATATGGTTTAACCCCTGAGCTTTATAGGCAGAGGTTCAGGAACTGTAAGAAGATTGAAGGCAGTACCTGGGTTGAATATGTGACCTTCTTTTGCAGAGCCTTGGATGGTTGGGTAAAGGGTAGCAAAGCGACTGATTTTCAGGCGCTCTTTGATTTGATTGCCTGGGAGCACTTGTCCAGTAATTGTTTTCCTGAGCTACGCCAGCACCTGATTGTAAGTTGACTAACCCTAGGCAGCTTGCTGAGGAGGCGGACCGCTGGGTGAGTACCCGGGTCCACAAGGGTCACGTGGGAGACTCCGCCAAGGGTGGGCAGGGTCCCCAGCAGAAGAGTGGGGGGGACAAGGGTAAACAGAGGGAGTTCCATAAAGGGCCCCAAAGTAGACCCCAAGGGAACCAAGGGAAAGGTTCCCAGCCTCCCCCTGAGAAGAAGCCAGTGGCCCTGACAGGCCCCCCAGTTCACCAGGGACCACTGGTGTGTTACAAGTGTGGCGCCCCTGGCCACAAGGCAAATGATCCTCGTTGCCCTTTGCATGGAAAACCAGCACCCACTGGTGCAGTCCCCCGGCAGTTGGCTAGTGTAGCCCTGGGGGAGGAGTGGGGTGCCCAAGGTGGGGGGGATCCCACAGTGTTTTCCCTTGTCTCATTAGGAGACTCTGAGATGGTCCCTAGGACCCAGCTGCCTGATAACACTAAAAAATACAGGCAGTGGGTGACCATCAATGGCCATAGGGTGGAGGCTCTGAGAGACACAGGAGCCAGTGTGACAGCTGTCAAGTGTCACCTGGTGTCTAAAGAGCATGTTGTCCCTGATGCATTCTATCCAGTTGTTGCCGCTGACAACACAGAGAGTCACTGCAAGGTGGCTCAGGTTCCCTTTGAGTGGGGGGGTGTCTCGGGTACTCTTCAAGTAGCTGTGAGGCCAGCCATGCCTGTTGACTGTTTGTTAGGGAACGATTTGGAGAGCTCACCTTGGGCTAAGGTAGAGCGGAGTGCGCATTTAGAAATGTTGGGCTTGCCTGATTGGGCATGTGTGACCACCCGGTCAATGGCAGCTAAAGGTGTTCAAGAGGACCTGGAGCCTGAAAGGGAGGCCCAGGTGCCTGCCGGAGAGAGAGGAGGCAGGGGCCGCGGGAAAACGGCCCCCGAAGTTCCCACGGTCCAGGAGGAGGTAGACCCTGAGGGGCATGCCCTGGAGCCTACAGGGGAACAGGTAGCTGAACTGGGGGACCTACCTGAGCTGACCCATTGGCAGCAAGAAGGAGGACCCTCCAGGGATGAGTTCTGCGAGGAGCAGAACACATGCCCTTCTCTCGTGGGTCTGAGGCAACAGGCCGCAGACCAGGCAGCAGGTGATCAGTCTGGATCACATTGGATTTACTGGGAGAATGGTCTCCTGTATTCAGAGCCTAAGGTTGCTGAGCCTGGGTCAGCCCGTGTGCTGGTGGTACCCCAGCGCTTCAGAGCCTTCCTACTGGGGTTGGCTCATGATGTACCGTTAGCAGGACATCTGGGGCAGGACAAGACCTTTGAAAGGCTTGTCACCCATTTCTATTGGCCCCAGATGCGCAGGAGTGCCGCCACTCACTGCAGGACATGTCAGACTTGCCAGGCAAGTCGAAAGAGTGGGAGGAAGCACAAGGCTCCTCTCCAGCCATTCCCTGTGGTCAGCACCCCCGTTGAACGGGTGGGTATTGACATTGTGGGGCCACTGGACCCCAAGACAGCCATGGGCAACAGGTTTATCCTAGTCTTGGTGGACCATGCCACCCGGTACCCTGAAGCCATCCCTCTGAGGACAGTGACGGCCCCTGTGGTGGGACGGGCACTGATGGGAATTTTCTCACGTGTAGGATTCCCTCAAGAGGTGGTGTCTGACAGAGGTACCAACTTCGTGTCCAAGTACATGAAGTCCCTGTGGCAGGAGTGCGGTGTAACTTACAAGTTCACCACTCCTTACCACCCTCAAGGAAATGGGCTGGTTGAGAGATTCAACCGGACCCTAAAGGGCATGATTATGGGTCTGGAAGAACCCATGAGGCGTAAATGGGACGTCCTCTTACCTTGCCTGTTGTTTGCATACCGGGAGGTGCCACAGAAGTCTCTAGGGTTCAGCCCCTTTGAGCTCCTCTATGGACACCCAGTGCGAGGACCTCTGAGTTTGGTCAAGGAAGGCTGGGAGCAATCTCCCAGGAAACCTCCCCAGGATGTATACAGAAATATTGCTGGCCTTCAGGAACCAGACTAGGCGTTTCAGAGAGCTTGCTGAGGCAAATCTGGAAGCCAGCCAGGAGGAGATGAAGCGGTGGTACGACCAGAATGCCACTCTGGTCGAGCTTCAGCCTGGGCAGAAAGTGTGGGTCATGGCCCCTGTGGAGCCTTGTGCGATCCAGGACAGGTGGACCGGCCCTTTCACGGTGGTGGAGCGCAAGAGTCCAGTTACATACTTGGTGGACTTGCAGTCTCCCAGGAACCCCTTGCGGGTCCTGCATGTGAACCGCCTAAAGCCCCACTTGGAGAGGTCCCAAGTGGGCATGCTCTTAGCTACAGATGATGGGATGGAGGAGGAGACCGAGCCTCTTCCTGACCTCCTGTCAGCCCGAGAACAAGATGGATCAGTGGAGGGAGTAAACCTCTCCACCTCCCTCACACCTGAGCAGCAGGGTGACTATCGCCAGCTGTTGGGACAGTTCCCTGACCTGTTCTCCCTGGTTCCCAGTGTCACTCATTGGTGCTTCCATGATGTGGACACTGGGGACAGTTTTCCTGTGAAGCACAAGGCTTACAGGGTGACTGACAGGGTCAGAGCCTGCATCAAGGAGGAGGTCTCCAAGATGTTTGCGCTAGGGAGTGATTGAGTCCTCTAACAGCCCTTGGGCCAGCCCAGTGGTCTTGGTTCCGAAGGCTGCCGCGCCTGGTGCCACACCAGAACTCCGGTTCTGTGTGGACTACAGGGACTCAATTCCGTCACCAGGACTGACGCCCACCCCATCCCCAGAGCTGATGAGCTCATAGATCGGTTAGGGGCTGCGCGGTACCTCAGCACGTTTGACTTAACGTCTGGGTACTGGCAGATCATCTTGACTGATGGGGCAAAAGAGAGGTCAGCATTCTCCACACCAGATGGGCACTACCAGTTCCGGGTGATGCCCTTTGGGATGAAGAATGCCCCTGCCCACCTTTCAGAGGTTGGTCAACCAGGTGTTGGTTGGACTGGAGGATTTCAGTGCTGCCTACCTGGATGACATCGCAGTGTTCAGTGCCAGTTGGGAAGAACATCTGCGCCACCTCTGGGAAGTGTTGATGGCGCTGCGGAGGGCAGGCCTCACAATCAAGGCAAGTAAGTGCCAGATTGAGCAGGGTTCTGTGGTGTACTTGGGACACCAGGTTGGGAGCGGCCAGGTGGCGCCCCTCCAACCGAAAAGTGATACCATTCTGGCTTGGGAGCCCCCAAGACCCAGACAGAGGTGAGAGCCTTCCTAGGACTCACTGGGTATTACAGGAGATTCGTCAAGGGGTATGGCAGCATTGTTGCCCCCTTGACAGAGCTGACTTCCAAGAAGCAGCCCAGGAAAGTGATTTGGACTGACGCCTGTCAAAAAGCTTTTGACACCTTGAAGACTGCCATGTGCACGGCGCCGGTGCTCCAGGCACCCAACTTCTCAAATGAGTTCATTGTTCAGACGGATGCTTCAGAGCATGGTGTATGTGGTTCTATCACAGATCAATGAGGAGGGCCTAGACCAACCTGTAGCCTTCATCAGTAGGAGGTTACTTCCCCGGGAACAGAGATGGAGTGCTATTGAGCGTGAGGCATTTGCTGTGGTCTGGGCACTGAAGAAGCTGAGACCATACCTGTTTGGGACTCACTTCTGGGTTCAGACAGACCACAGGCCCCTCAGATGGTTGATGCAGATGAGGGGTGAGAATCCAAAGCTGTTGAGGTGGTCCATTTCCCTACAGGGGATGGACTTTACGGTGGAACACCGCCCTGGTACAGAACACGCCAATGCTGATGGTCTGTCCAGATTTTTCCGCCTTAGTGATGAGAACTCCCTAGGGGTAGGATAGTTCTCCCCACATTTCAGCTGGAGGGGACACGTGTTAGACCTGGCATCCTTGGCATGGGTCTCCCTTCCATTTTTTCCATACTGCCTCCACTGTTGTCGATATGTTTTTGCTGGACTAGATGCTCATGGGCACTTTGCCACTGCTAATCAGTGCCAAAGTGCAAGTGCTCCCTATTGTAAATTGTGATGTGAATTAGTGACTCCATGTTTGGCTTTTTTGAATTACTGTCAGACCCTAGTACAGTGCACGAAGTGTGCCCAGGGCTTGTAAATCAAATGCTGCTGGTGGGCTTGCAGCACTGGTTGTGCCACCCACAGAAGCAGCTTGTAAAGTGTGTCTCAGGCCTGCCATTGCAGAGCCTGCGTGCAATCTGTGACTGCCATGTCGACTTGGTAAGTGCACCCACTTACCAGTCCCTAAACCTTCCCTTTTCTTCATATCAGACACCCCTATGGTAGGCCTACGGGCAGGGTGCATTGTAAGGATAAGGTGGGACATGCCTGGTGTGTGTGGCATGTCCTAATAGTGAATTACAGCCATTTTCGTTGTTCACTATTGCAAAGCTACATGTTCCCCAAAGGCCATAATGGGCAGTTTGATTATAACATCTTATAATCCTAAACTGACTCAGGGAACTAGGTAGAAATTCGAGTTTAGTATGCCTGAACTCAGAATGATAAAATACATCTTTTAGTGAAGTTGGTTTTAACATTCTGTGTTTGAAAATACCACTTTTAGAAAGTGGGTATTTTCTTGCCTAACTATCCAGCCTGACTCTGCCAGCTTGTGTATAGTGTGTCTGGTTTGTGCGTGACAGGGGCTGGGGGTGGCCACAGGAGACAGGGTGAGGCAGCCCAGGGCTGAATAGAGAGATCTGCATCCAGAGTGGAGGGAGGAGTTGCATCTGGGTCTGAATAGGGCTGTGACTGCCTTCCACAATGCTGGCTCCACCCCCTGCCGGGCGTCTGAGTACCCTGCCCCACATTCTGAAAGGAAAGAAGGAGTCATGTACACAGAGTGCTCCAAAGCTGCACAGAACTGGTTTAAACTAGGCAAAGGTCTCTCTGCCTTCAGAGAACAAAGAGAAAAGGAGTATAAGTACTGGGGCCCAAACACAGGAACTTTAGATCACTTTTGGGAACAAGAAGAAACCTTTGCTGAGGAGCGGAACCAAAAAGAAACTGAGGAGAGACTATCCCTAAGCCTGAAGTGCTGCTTGGGGGATTGGCCTGCAGTGGTTTACCTGACTGCCAAAGAAAGGAGAAAGGAACTTTTGCTTTGCTGTTACTTTCATCAACTTGTGAAGGATCTCCAAGGGCTTGGAAGAGAGCTTGCCCCCTGTAACGAAGTCCCAGGACCAGTGGACTTCACCAGCCTTTGTGGTGCTGCTGGAAACTCTGTTTCAGTGGCTACAGAGGTAGGGAGCTGTGACCGACTCTAACGACCGGCTCGGTGTCCTGTTGGCACCGCATCGAGCAACGCCTGCATCTTGCAACGCACGGCCTTGGTCTCACCGACTCCGTCAACGAGCCGCTGCCTGCACCGTAACCTGTGAGCACCGCACCTTGCAACGCCTCGCTACACCGAATCCATCTGGTCCGACCGACACGGTCACTGTTGCTGAGTTCGAGTCCTGTGACCGCACTGGAGTTGGGCACTGCCTCGCAAGCTTTGCAACGCACCGCCCGACTCGCACCGCTGTCCGGACTGATCGATGCCAGCTCCTGAACCTGGCTCTGTCGCCGCACCGCAACCTGCCAGCACCGCATCGAAGCACCGTCTCGCCCTGCCACGCCCGGCCCTGGTCTCACCGACTCCGTCTCAACGACGTCAACGAGCCGCTGCCTGCACCGCATCGAGGTACAGCGCGTCCTGCAACGCTTCCATTTTTGCATCGCGACCGCGACGAACAGCCATCCGGCTCGCACGCCCGTGCCTGCCGCTTCAAGTAAAAGGTACTGTGACCGAGTCTGTCTACGCTGTGTTGGCCCGTCTCGACGCGGTCAGCTGGATTTGTTAGACTCTGTTTGTTCTTGACATCGCCGTAGCCGGAGGAGGCTACCGACTCGCACAGAACCTTGAATTAAGCCTTTTTGATCAGAACTAAGCATTCTTGACAGTACTGTGGATTATTTTTGTCGTTTATGGTCTTGTGATAAATCTATATAAAAGATACTTATTTTTATAAATATACAACCTGTGTGGTGTCCATTTGTAGTGTTTTCACTTGATTACTGTATGTGTTCACAAATGCTTTACACACTGCCTCTGAACTAAGCCTGTCTGCTCGTGCCAAGCTACCAAGAGGGTGAGCAGGGGTTATTTCAGGAGTGTACCTACTCTCCCTGACTAGACTCAAGGGTCCCTATTTGGACAAAGGTACCTACCTCTGCCAACTAGAGACCCCCAAATCTAACAATACATATATACGTATATGGGTTTAAAAACAAATCTTTTTATGCACACTCATATATAGGGGTACAGATATATATATACATATGTATCTGTACCCCTATATATGAGTGTGCATAAGAAGATTTGTTTTTAAACCCATATACATATATATGCACACACACATAAATATATATGTTAGTGTATGTGAATAAATGCATTGTAAGTGTGTTTTATGTGTTGTATGCATTGTAGTGTAAATGCCACTGAAGCAAATGTTTATGTGTTGTAAGCGTAGTCCTGCTACTGGATGTGTGATAAGTGTCCTAGCTGGTGTTTGACTTCGTGGTAGAAACCTAAAGTTTTCCGGCTGTGCACGGTGCTTTGATTAGCATATATATTGTGACACATTGAAAACCATCAATGAATACCATTTTTTATCAAAATTTCTTTGATGATATAACCGGAAATATCACTACAATGTTTAGCCCGGTTGCGGTGTCTGCATATTTATGTGACGTCATACTAATCAAAGGGATGGGGACCCGATAGATATTTCTTAGAAAAACATCAAAAACACAGACGCTCATCCTGTAGAAGTTTAAAGACTGTGGCTCTATCGCTGCACTAAACGGATCGAGCCCGGACGTGAGCGACTTTGATAAATGAAGAATTCGGTGGCGCTATCCATCCTTTTAAAATAATATAAGGGACACAGCAGTGTTTTCAGCTTGTTCCTTCTTTATCGTGCTGTAACAAAGGGCACCGACATGTTTTCTCGGCAGCGGAGAGGGTGCCGTCAATCATTCACATCTGCAGGGAGTCAGGCGAAGATAGGACTGCCACTTCAAACAGAAAGTGCATCCGCTGAGACACTGAGGGCGAACGCAAACGGTACCTGGTCGAAAGATTGACCGTACCAGGGACTGAAAAATCTCTCAACTGCATGGAAACGTTTCTGTCCTTTAAAATGTGACAAACATAGGTCGAACCACTAAAAATGCCAACACTATGGGGCGTGGCTTGACAGGCCATCATGGCGGACGCAGCTTAGCTGAGCTCCGTCCACCCACGCCATAATCCGCTAATTATCCTGCTCAATCCTGCCTGGAGAAGACTCACCTAGCTCCACCGCATACCCTACCTGCTCTGGAGTGTGGCGATCTCCGTGATTTGAAGATCGGCGGGGCGGTAGCCGAGAGCATCACGGATCCTCAGGCCGGACCGCCGATTGCCGTTCGCGCTGCTGTGGTCGGCCTGGGGACTGCTGGATAGAGCTGTGGTGCGCGCACTGTACGGAGCTCCGGAATCAGGCCTCGGAGGGAGGGGGCTCCATGCCTCCGGCAGGCTGCTGTGGTGTGGAGCGCAGCGCCGGTGCGCAGAGATCGCTGTTGGCCCATCCCCCCTCAGCTTTCCGGCCGCCATTGTACTGGCGCGGTACAGGGAGTGAGACGCCGCCTACATTTGGTCACCACCTTGGCCCTTACTGACTCGTTGGTGCCTGGGACACACGCTTCGGGGGGGTGCGCTGTACCCCTGGGCGATACGCGGCGGTGGAGTGCCGTGCCGCTGTGTGAGGTTCGGCGCCCGGCCCCTCCCCCCTCTGCTCGGCGGCCGCCATCTCTCTGGTGCCGCGCTGGGGTGCGGCGGCTTTGTGCTGTGGGAGACCCGAAGACCTAGCTTCCCACAGAGCCGATGGTGTTTCTGACTGCCGCCGATGAATGCAGGCCCTGACAGGGCGAATTGAGCGCGACGCCGGCTGGGCACTGGTGGTCGGGGCGCGACCCAGACGGTGAGTGACCCCGTCATTACTCCTCTCCCCCCCCGGTCCGGGACTGGCGGACAGCACCACCGGCACCCTGGGGGTGGACCTCCACCGTATGTGAACATACCACAGCTGCGGCCCTGGGTTGGTGCACGGGTGGCCCCGAGGTCGCTCTAATTTCTGTGCGGGGCTGATCCTCATTGGGCCCCACAACCAGGCCTGTATTGCAGATAGCTACTGGCGCACTGCCCTGAGGGTGTGGAGACGGGCCGCTAACACAGTAGAGGATCCAAGAACTGTTGTGGCTCATGGTCTCTTCCGGCGACCATCCCTTGTGGGCTCCCCCTGGGCCTTAGGTGCTAGCCTTGGTGCATTGGACGGCGTGGCCGTCCTCCTATCGACGGACACTGTTCCCGGCCTGATCCTCTGTGTGGGCCAGGTGCTTCCTCAAAGACTGCGCCCCCTGACCTAAGCCATCATAATTCCACCCAGGAGGGCGTCGCCGGTCCCGCAGTGGTGGGCTCGTCGCCCCCTCTTGTATACCTCATCCTAATGGGCAAGGGCGGGCCGAGTGGGGCTGGCCCCAAACAGGGCACTATGGACCAATACAGTACCGCAGCTGGGGGTGCCGCTGGCGGAGAGGGGGGCAGCTCAGCCCCAGACAACGCGGCCCTCCTGGCAGCAATCAACAGTGCCCGAGACATGCTGTACGCCAAGATCGACGCGGTGGGATCCGAAGTCTCATTCCTCCGCCAGGATCTTCGTAAGGCAGTGGACCGGATCACCGAGACTGAAACTATAGTCTCTACGGTGGAAGACTCTGTGACCTCCCTTCAAAAGAAAGTAAATAAGCTAACTGTCGTCACGCAGGAACTTGCCTCTAGGGTGGAGGATGCGGAGGGCCGCGCTCGGAGGAACAACTTGCGCTTTGTGGGCCTGGCCGAAGGCTGTGAGGGGGCATCCATGACAAACTTTATCACAAGATGGCTCAAAGACATCCTGCCTAACGACCTCCTATCCTCTGCCTTCGTCGTTGAGAGGGCGCACAGGGCCCTGACGCAGAGGCCCCCCCCGGGCGCGGCCCCAAGGCCGGTCATTGCAAAACTCATGAACTTCGCTGACCGGGACGCCATTCTGCGATTCGCCAGGTCACACAAACACAGCTTTATGCACGACTCACGCTCGATCTTGGTATTTCCAGACTACACGCGCCTAGTCCAGCAACAACGCCAATCCTTCATGGCCGCGAAGCGTAGACTTAGAGAGTTGAACGTTCAATACATGCTGCTATATCCGGCTCAGATGCGAGTAATATACAACTCCAAGTCCTACTTTTTTGACACCCCCGAGGCGGTCTTCGCGTGGTCGGATGAGCGTCCACAGCTTCGAGCGGGCTCCCCATCTGCCGTGGACTCGGACTCCTCTCGCAGCTCTCGCACTCAGCGGCCACGCCGCAACAAGTCCCAGAAGTGGCGGGGGTCGGACAGAGCGTCACCGAGCCCTGAGCGACCGCCTTGAATGATCCGGACTTCCCCACACTCCAAATGGTGAATTGTAAGACACTGCATATGGTTGAATGAATATTAGTTCTGTTGGTTTCCGGGTGGGCGTGGGTACTAGACCACGAGCTGCGTGGCCACGGGCTTCTTGCACTCCCGGTTATAGGTGGGGAGGGATCTTTTGGTGTGATATCTGGGGGCCCCCCGTTGGGGGTCCGCTTCTCTTTAAACCGCGACAGATGCTCCTTGTTTTTGGTAGTGGGGGGGATATCCCTTTGGATATGTTGTGTTATAAAGTTTATATGTTTTTGTACTTGCAGGCGGTGGGATATTTTTCATCTTGTCTTTCAAGCAGATCTCCTGGCTCTATTCAGCTTTTACTTCGACCCTCATGACACCAGGTGACGAAAACCTCCTTGGGGACGTAACAATGGTATCTTGGAATGTCCGTGGGCTACTGAATAAGGTAAAACGTGGGGCCGTTCTGCGACAGGCAAAGAGGTATGGGGCGGATATCCTCCTTCTACAGGAAACCCATTTACTGGGAACCAAAGCCCCGTGCCTCGCTCGCTTTGGTTTCTGTCACATCTATCACGCAGGGTTCACGAGGGGCTCCAGGGGGGTGGCGGTTCTTATCCATCGCAGGGTTCAGTTTAAATATATCGCACACAGGGCGGATCCTGGGGGTCGATTCCTGTTCGTCACGGGTATGATTTGTGGTGAACAGATCACTTTTGGTAGAATTTATGCCCCCCCACCATTAGGCACCACTTTTATTGAAAACTTGTTGGGGGTTTGGGGCTCTTTTCCAGCTGGTTTGACCCTGATGGGGGGCAACTGGAACGATATCATGGGCCCTTTGGACCGCCAGCGCATCCTCGACCCCCCGCAACCACTGGGTCCGACCAAATTGTTTACTTTGACATCGACAATGGACTGGGCTGACATATGGCGGGAATTTCACCCTACTGAGCGTGAATATACATATCTATCGACGGTCCATGGGTCACAGTCCCGACTAGATTATTTTCTTGTCCCCCGGGTTTTTCTTCATCGATTCTCGAAAATACAACATCAGCCCCGCGGTCTATCTGATCATTCCCCAGTTACAATGCAATTCCACACGTGCTCCCGCAGGCCCCCATTCCGCTGGAGAATGTCCCCTTGGCATCTCCGCAGTCTGGCCTATCAAGATATGCTCAACACAGCGATCACCAACTATTTAGCCGACAACGGTCCCTCTGCTCCTTCGAACGAAGCTCTCTGGGAAGCCCTCAAGCCGGCTGTCCGGGGCTCTGAAATTAGCTATCATACACAAGAGAAACATAAGCGCCGCGAACAGCTCGATGCCCTAGAAATGCGCCAGGCGTCCCTATCATCCCAACTTAGCGCCAACCCCTGCCCCATCCTTCGTCGCCAGTTAGTCCTCGCTCAGCAAGAATTGCGTCAATATCAGTTGGGCGAAGCCAAAGAGATCTGGGCGGCATCGCAACACCGGATATATCAGTGGGGGGATAAGTCTAGTAAAATGCTCCACAGATTGTGCCAAGCAGACGGAGCCCCGGCCATCACACCCACTATTCGTGGCTCAGACGGGTCCTTGCACACGTCGCCTGTGGGGGTCGCGGAAGAATTTGCAAAACACTTTACGTCCCTATACACCCGGAAGGAGCAGATCTCTGCCGACCTTATAGCAGAGTTCCTTGTAAACACCCCACCCCGCAGACTCTCCGACTCCGTTCGTGAGCGCCTGGAGACTCCAATAACCCTAGAAGAACTGACTGGCGCCCTCAATGCGATCCAGCCGGGTCGCGCCCTGGGCCCCAACGGGTTCCCCATGGAATTTCTCCGCTCCCACATGCTTCTCCTGGGGCCTCATTTACTAGCAACCATTGTGGATGCAGCTGACCAGGCAAGGCTACCAAGTGACTGGCGTCACGCGGAGATTGTGCTCTTTCTCAAACCCGGCCGACCCCCTGAAGACCCATCCTCCTTTCGCCCCATTTGTCTCATAAATTTCGAACCCAAATTATTAGGGAAAGTCTTGGCCGACCGCCTTAGAGGGTGCATTACCGATTTGATCCATCCTGATCAGTCGGGCTTCATGCCACAGAGGGCCACCAGGCATAACATCAGGAGAGTCCATAACGCCATTGCTGCGGCCCCCGCTTTAGGCCGTCCAGCTGCCCTTTTGTTAGCAGACATCGACAAAGCATTCTACTCCCTAAGTTGGGTCTACCTTTTCCAACTGCTCGAGGCAATCAACTTTGGTCCCCGTTTCTTGGCGTATATACGCCTGCTATACACGGAGCTGACGGCATCAGTTCGAATTGCGGGACACCGCTTACGCCCCTTTCTGATCCAGAGGGGTACCCGCCAGGGTTGCCCACTGTCTCCATTGTTGTTCGCCCTGGCGGCCTGGGTCAGAAGTGACCCGGTGCTCCGGGGGTTCGATTGGTCCCGCTCGAGATCGGACCGCATAGCATTGTACGCTGATGACGTTCTCTTTTTTATGACGGACCCGTGGTATTCTGGACCGCGTATATTACAAATCCTTAGAGTATTTGGTGGTACCACTGGCCTCCACGCAAACCCTGCTAAATCCATCCTCTTCCCTGTATGTGGGCATCAAGGCCGTGAATCGTGGGCCACGCAGCTGTCCCGGGCCACAGATGGTTTCAAATATCTGGGGATCTTCATTTCCCCGTGCCCCAAGATATCATGGACGCACAATATCACGCCATTGTTGATTAGCCTCAAAAACGAAACAACAATATGGTCCGCTCTCCCTCTCTCCCTCTATGGGCGCTCGGCCATCTTTAAGATGGATTCCTTGTCTCGGATCTTATATCGTCTCCAAAATTTCCCTTGCCCTATCCCTCGCGCGTGGTTTGCTCAGGTAAACGCAATACAAAATAAGTTCCTCTGGGGCGGCGGAGCTGTTCGTGTGGCGCTCCGCACCTGCGCACAATCCACGTATTGTGGGGGGATCGTGGCTGCTGACATTTACTCATATTACGTGGCGTCCCACATCCTTGTAATCAATGAATTATGGTACAATTCCCCCACCGATCCGGCATATGCTATTGAGCACGCCGCGATGGAACAAGTCCCCCTACTCCACCTATTATATAGCTACACAAGGCTAGACCATTTACCACCAGCTGGCAGGCAAGTCATACAGTTATGGAGGGCAACGACCAGACAAATGGGATGGAAAGGGCAGCTCACTCGGCAGACCCCCTTGTGGCATGGCACATACCTCGGATCGGTTAACACTCTGAGCGGGTTCCGGGGATGGAACTTGGTGGGGATTTCGACCCTTGGAGATGTGTTGAGGGGCGCTACCTTAAAATCATTCCAGCAACTACAGACCGATTTCGACCTCCATAAATCTCAATTTTATAAATTTTTACAGCTCCGACATGCACTGTCACCTCAGATCCGACATACAGAGACTCTCCCCGAGTTCCAGCCCTTGGAGGGCCGCCTGTTGATGGGTGACCTAGGACTCCACAAAATTAGGCAGATATACCAAACCCTGACGACACACACTCCCACCACTCTGGACAAGACCCGACTGGCCTGGCAGGCAGATATTCCTGAACTGACCGATGATGATTGGGCTGAGGCGATTGCTAGTCCGTGGGGCGCAGCGGTCTCCACGCATTACAGGCTCATCCAATTCAAATATTTACATAGAATTTACTACACGAGAGTACGACTGTGGCGAATGGGGGTCATCCAATCCCCAGTGTGTCTGCGGTGTGGCAGAGAGGAAGGGTCCTTCTTTCATACGATTTGGACCTGCACGGCCCTACAGCCCTTTTGCAATAGAGTTCGGCATGTCTTAATGAGGTGCTGGGGTGGGTGCTCCCACTGGACCCCTGATTGTTTCTGTTGCATTCGACTGACGACATTGGGGGGAACCGATATAAACTACATCTATTGTTCCTCGCCCTCACTATCGCCAAACGAGACATAGCACAGGGATGGAAGGCACCATCTCCCCCGACTATAGGCAAATGGAAAACCGAATTGGATAGGTGTATGGGAGCCGAGATTGCAGTATTTGAGGCTAGGGGCTGCCCACGGAAACATCGCAGGATATGGTCGCGTTGGGCGACATACCGAGGTATCGACTTGCCCCCTCTACCCAAGGAAGACTTATGAGTGGCATCCCCGCTCCCTGCCATGTGTCCCCCAAGTTCTTATCTCTTGACTGTTATATTTTCTCACTGGGATGTATATCTGCACCTGCTGAATTGTGTGCTCTGCCTCAAAATTTGACCACTGTCTGCATTTTGTTAAGATTATTATTTTACCGGCATGTTTGGCTGGGATTGTATATTCTCATGGAAATGGATATTGATGCACATATTGTTTGAATGATTCAACGTGCCATTGTGGGGCTGTCGCCCGCTGTATTGCAAAATGACCAAATAAAATTTGTTGTTAAAAAAAAAAAAAATGCAAACACTATGGTGGCTTACACACGGATGAAGAGGGACATGTATGACACTCTCAGAGGGAAAAAAAGTTGCCTTGGTGCATAGACGGGCAGAGAACAAAACACATCACATAACCCACATGTTTCACTAAAATCATATCGCAAAAGCTGCAACTCGAATTTATGACTTACTGAATTCCAAAAGAATAACGGCTGGAACGAGGAAAGAAATCCCTGATATGTAACACAGGACTATGAGAGGATGTGACCCAGCGGGGGCCAGGTCGTATCTCGGCGCCGCAACATCCAAAATCACTTAATCTCTCCAGGTGATAAATTGCCCTAAATAAATCTGCTGCAAGACGAACAAGCGGTCGGAAGTGTCCCCGCAGCTCAGAAAGTGAAAGCGCGCACAGTGCGCTGACTGTAAACAAAGCACATCGTCCTGCCCCAAGTAGGACAAACTCAAAATATAGTGCTTACTGTGTAAGAACAGAAGTAAAGGGGCCAGTAGCCATGGAAGGATACAAATGACGACATGGCTGTACTAAGGCGGGACTAACAAGCCTCATAATGAATCCGAAGGCAGCATTTACAAAGGACAAACACACGAGCCAATGAAAAATAAGGGCAGGGGACTGGGCGAAGCTTCTCTCTGTACTCAACTAGCCCAGCTCTTCGCAGAGCAGCGCTTGCGTGCTGGCTCACGCTCGACCTAAAAAGGGGGCCAGTGAAGTCGCGGCCGGCATCACTCGCGGGTGGGGTGGCGGGGGAGTCGCGCGGGGAGGTGGGTTTAATTTAATTTTTTAAAAAAATTAAACTTACTATCTCCTCCGTTCTCCTGTCGCGTCGCGTCTCCTCTCTTTTCTCTCTTCTCCATACAGGAAGCAGGCAGCCTCCCTCCCCTCCCCTAAGCCAATCACAACGCTGCAATGGCAGCATTGTGATTGGCTAGGACACCGACCCCAAAGGCGTCTATGGGGAGGCCATTTTCTCTATGCATGCTGCATGCAGCCTAGATAGAGAAAATGCAGAGTGTGCATTAGTGGTTTGGTCAGCCCTGGGGCCGACCAAACAGTCAGCGCCCACAACAGTGGGCTAGCCACTCCTTCCCTGCCTGGAGCAGGAACACCCACCCGCCCGCCCATAACCAAACCCTGCCTTCTGCTTTCTTGCAGTGTGAGAAGCAGAAACATAAAATGGTATTTAAAATGCGAGAAAGCAGTGGGGCGACGCTTCTCCACCCAAGTGGAGGAGCCGCCCCTGGGCCAGTGGGAACCTCCAGGGTCTGGTGCATTCAAAAAGGGGTATGTTTTTGCAAAAATTACACAGAATTCACAACTGATTAACAATACATTTTCTCTACAGCGTTTTCTTCCTTGAAACTGCCAGGTTAACACTTTTGCCTATATCATTTGAATAAAAAATGCATTGTTGTAGTCGAACTGTAATTTAAAAGATCTCAAAAGCAAAGTGAATGTCTCTTCTGCGGGTGTAAACTGCGCAATGAACAGTTTCACAGCTATACACTTGGACTGGCATTACCTGTGGGCAGAAGTCTCGATGGTGCACATAGGACCTCTAGTAGAGGTGCTAGACCCGCATACAGATGGCATTCATTAGTTGTGTTGTAGAGTTCAGGGCCATGCGACAAAGAAGGGGGTGGGTGCTAAAATGATCGGATGCACAGGATTTCTTTGTGTTTGTTGCATAATGGAAAAAGATCCATATACATTGGCAATGCCAATAGGTCTCGGCAATTCGAGAACTATTGGCTTTGTCAATGTTTTTGTAACCATGTTCAGCCATGTCGTATAATAGTGCAGCTGCTGTGGAACATGGCTGAAAGTTGGTGCTTGGAAAAAACAACAGGAGTTTGACCCAAAAACCAATTGAGATCTGGATAATAATATGACAACAAGCAACAATATCTCAAATGGTATCAATGGTGAAGACAGTTAAATAAGTATGTAACATACATTACGAGGAAGGAAAGAGGGAGACTCACGCAAGATTTTTCAAATGTGCACATGGCATCATATAATTGGAAAAAAGTTTTTAGAAGACGGTACAGTTGTATCAGCACTGTAAGCATGAATCGTATAAACAGCCCAATTTGGACTTGGTGCACAAATGTGCTCGTGACACATATAGGTGGCGACGCAAGTGACAAAGTGCAAACAGCAAAAAGGCGCGTAGTGACAAACGGTGAAAGTATGTACAAGTGACTGTGTGGTTCAGCACGAAATGATTCGCAATAGTTGCGTAGGAATAGATTGCGTGAGTTAAATAGAACCACACGGAGTAAGGGCGCCTTCAATTGCGCTGAGGGGTCGACGACGTTTCGATCCTATTGACTCAGGATCATCTTCAGGACGGGGCTGCTGTATTGAAAGTGCTGTACATGGAGGGAAGGAGAAGTGTAAGAGGGGGCGGCGAGGGGCTGGAAGGCGCGCTGGATGTGTGATCAGAGAGCGCGACGGGACCTGACCAAGGGTCGGGCTGAGGACCTGCCTGTGGGATGGGCTAAACGTGAACGCCGGTGCCTAAGGGCAGGGAAGTGGAGGAGCGCGACCGGACCTGTCTCTAGGTCATGCTGGGAGTCGAGGCGGGAGCCTAGGGCTAAGGGAAGGGGAAGGGAGGTGGGCGCAGGGAGGTGAGGTGGGCACGAACCCAACTTAAGGAGGCGGCAGAAAGTACCTGAGAATATTGCTGTTCCAAGTCCTCACTAGGAGGGTGAAGGTAATCCGGAGTCTGTGGTAAGGTGCACCAAGGAGTGTGCAAAGCTCGGCTTACGTTAGTCTGGAAAGAAGGGGGGGGCGAGGAGTCAGTCAAAAATGGCTCAGGGCGGTGCGCGATTGATAATAGGCCAGGCAGAGCAAGGTAGAGACCGTCTCACCTGTGCGGTCGCCGAGTGGGGAGCCGTGATGGAGGTCTGTGTATTTTGCCCGGCGCCTTGGAGGGCAGCGTCGCAGGCAACGGAGGCCGGCGAATGGATATCCACGAAGAGACCGGGTATCGGAGAATCTGGGGAGAGATTGGCACGGTCGGGTCAGAGCCGTGTGGGGGAATGCGGGGGGTTGCGGGAAGCGGGACTGTACCAGGGGTGACTTACCAGGCGAAGGAATCAATCCAGGAGGGAGGTGCGGCGCTTCAGACAGCCGTAGACCGCCACAAAGGTGTCCGGTTTCGGTTTCAGCGCGACAGGGTGTGGAGATGTAGGGAAAGGCGGTCATGTGACCGGAAGGCCGGAGGCGTGTGCAAGGGAGGGCACGGAGGCTACCAGGGGGCGGGTCGATGAGGTGATGGACAGAGGGCGGGTAGAAGAAAGCAACAGGGGAGGCACGGTGAAGGGGAAGGGGCAAAAGAACCAGAAGGATGACGTGACGTGGTATGTGTCAGTCTATGAAGGGACGAATTAAATGAATGGAGGTGGCTGGGTATATGCGAGTCATGCATATTTGGGAGCCATAAAAGTGTAAAATTACACAAATGTAGCCGCAGCGCGGTACAATGACTGGTAGGGCAAGAAGGCCAATCTTTGTGGCAGAACGCCGGAGGGCGTGGTTGGGCAGAGGTAAACCAATCGAGATAGGGAACAGGCCCTGTCGAGGACGATAATCAACAAGGGGCCACACATGTAATGATACACAAGGCAAAACAATTTAGGGATCAATCAATTCTCAGGCGAAATACAAACCCGAAACAGGTTCTACCAATGGGGACCACAACAGTAACCAACGACATCGCTATTCCTCCACCTACTGTGATTGCATCACCCATGGACTCTCAATTGATTCCGATATTGAACTTATCCAGCCATGTGCTGTCCCATGATGAGACTCAACTCCTGAGCAGAGGGCTCAGCTTTGTACCCACTGAACGCACCAATTTCCTCGACCTCCAGTCCAACTTGTTGATGTTTTTCCGACGCATCCGACTCAAACAATTCTTTGCGGACAAACCATGTCCTACAGAACCCTCAGGCCCCCGATTCCACCCTCCCTCCACATTCAACCCCCCTTCCTCTTCCATGCCCCCCCGAAATACTTGCTTTTGAACGCCTGGTTCTACGAGAATTGCAAATGGAAGAAGGATTACTTTCGCGAATCCGATATCCTCATACAAAAGTTACTTGACAGGGGGTATCCAAAACGCTTGATTACCCGAGCTCGCAAGAGAGCCTGGTACTGCCACCGTGAGAATCTTCTCACCCCCCAACCCAAAAAAACCATGTCTCGCATACCCTTTGTTTCTAAATTCAGTCCCTGCAGCAACCAAGTGAACAAGATCATTAAACGCAACTGGTCCCTCTTACGTACACATGAAGCATTCACAGAACCTCCGCTCTTCTCTTACAAATGAGGTGACAATCTAAGCACCCACCTAGTACATGCGATCACCTGGCCCATCACCCCCAATCGACAGAACACCATCACTGCCACCTGGGTCCTTCCACCAGTAGTTGGACATTACAAGTGCCAGTCCTGCATAGTGTGTGATCTCACACACAATACAAAAGATTTCAAAGTGAACAACACAACCCACAAACTCAACACATTCACCAACTGCAGGTCACAGAATGTCATTTATGCCATCCGCTGTCCCTGTGACCTTGTATACATTGGCCAAACTACACAGATGATCAAACAAAGAATAATCCAACACAAAAGCAGGATACACTGTAAAGTCTTGACTGCCCCCCTTGTTTCCCACTACATTGAGAAACAACACTGCGAAACCGACATCACCTGGCAGGTGATCGACCAGCCCACACTGCCTCTCCGAGGCGGCAACCTCAGAGCCCTTTTGAATAAATGCGAGTGCAAATGGATCACTATCTGTAACTCAGTTAATCAGGGCCTCAATACTATTGACGAATGGAACAGCACTGTCCTACTGTAACCTTTCTGGGTCTTGCTGCTCCAATACACATCTGTTTTTCTGCACTGTATATAAGTTTTTCTCTTCTGCCCAATTGTGTGGCTCCCTGAACTGTTACATGTATGGCCCTATGTTGTTCCACATGTCCCGTACCCTTCATTGATTGATCCCTAAATTGTTTTGCCTTGTGTATCATTACATGTGTGGCCCCTTGTTGATTATCATCCTCGACAGGGCCTGTTCCCTATCTCGATTGGTTTACCACTTCCCAACCACGCCCTCCGGCGTTCTGCCACAAAGATTGGCCTTCTTGCCCTACCAGACATTGTACCGCGCTGCGGCTACATTTGTGTAATTTTACACTTTTATGGCTCCCAAATATGCATGACTCGCATATACCCAGCCACCTCCATTCATTTAATTCGTCCCTTCATAGACTGACACATACCATGTCACGTCATCCTTCTGGTTCTTTTCCCCTTTCCCCTTCACCGTGCCTCCCCTGTTGCTTTCTTCTACCCGCCCTCTGTCCATCACCTCATCGACCCGCCCCCTGGTAGCCTCCGCGCCCTCCCTTGCACACGCCCCCGGCCTTCCGGTCACATGACCGCCTTTCCCTACATCTCCACACCCTGTCGCGCTGAAACCGAAACCGGACACCTTTGTGGCGGTCTACGGCTGTCTGAAGCGCCGCACCTCCCTCCTGGATTGATTCCTTCGCCCGGTAAGTCACCCTGGTACAGACCCACTTCCCGCAACCCCCCGCATTCCCCCACACGGCTCTGACCCGACCGTGCCAATCTCTCCCCAGATTCTCCGATACCCGGTCTCTCCGTGGATATCCATTCGCCGGCCTCCATTGCCTGCGACGCTGTCCTCCAAGGCGCCGGGCAAAATACACCGACATCCATCACGGCTCCCCACTCGGCGACCGCACAGGTGAGACGGTCTCCACCTTGCTCCGCCTGGCCTATTATCAATCGCGCACCGCCCTGAGCCATTTTTGACTGACTCCTCGCCCCCCCCTTCTTTCCAGACTAACCTACGCCGAGCTTTGCACACTCCTTGGTGCACCTTACCACAGACGCCGGATTACCTTCACCCTCCTAGTGAGGACTTGGAACAGCAATATTCTCAGGTACTTTCTGCTGCCTCCTTAAGTTGGGTTCGTGCCCACCTTGCCTCCCTGCGCCCACCCCCCTTCCCCTTTCCCTTCCCTTAGCCCTAGGCTCCCGCCTCGACCCCCAGCATGACCTAGAGACAGGTCCGGTCGCGCTCCTCCACTTCCCTGCCCTTAGGCACCGGCGTTCACGTTTAGACCATCCCACAGGCAGGTCCTCAGCCCAACCCTTGGTCAGGTCCCGTCGCGCTCTCTGATCACTCATCCAGCGCACCTTCCAGCCCCTCGCCGCCCCCCCTCTTACACTTCTCCTTCCCTCCCTGTACAGCACTTTCAATACAGCAGCCCCGTCCTGAAGATGATCCTGAGTCAATAGGATCGAAACGTCGTCGACCCCTCAGCGCAATTGAAGGCGCCCTTACTCCGTGTGGTTCTATTTAACTCACGCAATCTATTCCTACGCAACTATTGTGAATCATTTCGTGCTGAACCACACAGTCACTTGTACATACTTTCACCGTTTGTCACTACGCGCCTTTTTGCTGTTTGCACTTTGTCACTTGCGTCGCCACCTATATGTGTCACGAGCACATTTGTGCACCAAGTCCAAATTGGGCTGTTTATACGATTCATGCTTACAGTGCTGATACAACTGTACCGTCTTCTAAAAACTTTTTCCAATTATATGATGCCATGTGCACATTTGAAAAATCTTGCGTGAGTCTCCTTCTTTCCTTCCTCGTAATGTATGTTACATACTTATTTAACTGTCTTCACCATTGATACCATTTGAGATATTGTTGCTTGTTGTCATATTATTACCCAGATCTCAATTGGTTTATGGGTCAAACTCCTGTTGTTTTTTCCAAGATTGTGAGCAGCTGCCGAGCTGCTAGAGTAGGTCCCCACGTGACCCTTACTTTCAGACCAATTCATTTGCTCCTTCTTTTTGTCATTTGTTTGCAAATTAGAATGTCTAGGGAGACTCCCACGAACTCCGAAGATTATATCCAACAAATACTCAGTGGCCCTTCACTGCTTTCGGGCCCTCCCATTTCCACCGCCTCCATTCCCACCACTAGCACTTCCCGCATTCTATTAGACAAACTAGAGAAACTCAAGAAGAAACAGATCCGTACTAATCTCCATGCTCGCATGCTTACTGAGTATCTCAAATCAGACATCATCCCCTTGGGCTTACAAATACGTAACACCCCTGCCATATTCACCCAAGATCCCAAATTCCGCACAGGCTTCAGTCACCTAGCAACCACCTGCTCACGCCACTGGATGGTGTTGGGGATTGATACTGCCATCGAACATAGTCTGAAAGAACTGGAAGAGATAGCTGAACTTGAGAAACTAATCCTGGCAGACACCGCCTTCACAGACGCAAAGAACCTTCTGGATAAAATCAATACCACCATAGCAACGTTCAACACTTTCGAACTCAACAAGAAAATTACCAAGATCCAGAAAGACATCCGATTCTATAACACTGAATAAACCTACCCATACTTGCGGGACGAATTTTACAACACTCCTTACATTCCACCTAGGACCCGCAACTGGGGCAGGTTCCGCAACAATCAACAAATTACTTTCTCCGACTCCTCCAACACCTCCATTGAGGATTCTGACACAAACAAGGGACCGAGCACATCCAGGGCCTCCAGCAGACCACCACCCCTGTTGCCCTCCGGTTTTTTAGGACAGTACCGCGGACGCGGACAACCCCCTACCCGCCCACGGAACAACCGGCAATACCAACCTCAATTCTCAGGCGCAAGACAAACCCGAAACAGGTTCTACCAATGGGGACCACAACAGTAACCAACGACATCGCTATTCCTCCACCTACTGTGATTGCATCACCCATGGACTCTCAATTGATTCCGATATTCAACTTATCCAGCCATGTGCTGTCCCATGATGAGACTCAACTCCTGAGCAGAGGGCTCAGCTTTGTACCCACTGAACGCACCAATTTCCTCGACCTCCAGTCCAACTTGTTGATGTTTTTCCGACGCATTCGACTCAAACAATTCTTTGCCGGCAAACCATCTCCTACAGAACCCTCAGGCCCCCGATTCCACCCTCCCTCCACGTTCAACCCCCCTTCCTCTTCCATGCCCCCCGAAATACTTGCTTTTGAACGCCTGGTTCTACGAGAAGTCACAGACCTCCAAACCCAATTCGAATATGTTCCTACAACCTCCCCTTATCTGAGAAACAAGCCTTGATCAATCTCAAAAAGAAAACCGATTTAATTATCAAACCAGCGGATAAAGGCGGGGGGATTGTGGTTATGGATGTGGACAATTACGACATAGAGATCAAGAGACAATTGACCAATATCAGTCACTACCGCCCTCTCGCCAAGGATCCTTTACCTGACCTTAGAATCAAAATACAAGAGATTACCGGTAGAGCAAGATCGCTAAACATTATCTCCCAGAAAGAATACAACTTCCTCAACAATCAACATCCCTGGACTCCGGTCATATACGTCTTACCTAAGATTCATAAGAACAGCACCAACCCACCGGGCCGTCCTATTGTGTCTGGGTGTGGTTCCATCCTCGAACCCTTAGGCAAATACATTGATGCGATCATAAAAGAATTCGTCCCATCAACAACCACTTTCATCAGGGACACCATGGATCTAATCCAAACGATTGAGGATAGACCTTTCGACATCAAAACCGAACTTATGGTTGGTCTTGATATCGAATCATTATACACAAACATCCCACACACTGAGGGACTCAAAGTTATTGAACAACTATTGGAGCCCAGACAAAGACCTACCTTGATCCCCACTGAGTTCATCTTAGATCTGCTACATGTCGCCCTTGAAAACAACTACTTCTTATACCGAAACACTTTCTATCTACAAATCAAAGGCGTCTCCATGGGGGCATGCTTCGCCCCCAATTTTGCCATTCTCTTTGTTCACAACTTAGAAATGACCATTATACTCACCCCTAATAATCCCTTCCTGGCACAGATTTCCCTCTGGCGACGCTACATTGACGACATTCTTCTATTATGGAAAGGGACCGCAGAGACTCTTGACCCCTTCGTCCTTTGGCTGAACCATTCACAACCCCACCTCAAATTCACATGCGATTACAAACCCAATGACCTTCCGTTTCTGGATCTGACCATACATGCTGGCAAAATTGGTACCTGTTTGTATCGCAAACCCACTGAGAGAAACACCTTACTCCAATACTCAATCTACCACCCACGAGGCCTCCGAGACGGCCTCCCTTATGGGCAATTCCTACGCATCCGCAGGAATTGCAAATGGAAGAAGGATTACTTTCGCGAATCCGATATCCTCATACAAAAGTTACTTGACAGGGGGTATCCAAAACGCTTGATTACCCGAGCTCGCAAGAGAGCCTGGTACTGCCACCGTGAGAATCTTCTCACCCCCCAACCCAAAAAAAACATGTCTCGCATACCCTTTGTTTCTAAATTCAGTCCCTGCAGCAACCAAGTGAACAAGATCATTAAACGCAACTGGTCCCTCTTACGTACACATGAAGCATTCAAAGAACCTCCGCTCTTCTCTTACAAACGAGGTGACAATCTAAGCACCCACCTAGTACATGCGATCACCTGGCCCATCACCCCCAATCGACAGAACACCATCACTGCCACCTGGGGCCTTCCACCAGTAGTTGGACATTACAAGTGCCAGTCCTGCATAGTGTGTGATCTCACACACAATACAAAAGATTTCAAAGTGAACAACACAACCCACAAACTCAACACATTCACCAACTGCAGGTCACAGAATGTCATTTATGCCTTCCGCTGTCCCTGTGACCTTGTATACATTGGCCAAACTACACAGATGGTCAAACAAAGAATAATCCAACACAAAAGCAGGATACACTGTAAAGTCTTGACTGCCCCCTTGTTTCCCACTACATTGAGAAACAACACTGCGAAACCGACATCACCTGGCAGGTGATCGACCAGCCCACACTGCCTCTCCGAGGCGGCAACCTCAGAGCCCTTTTGAATAAATGCGAGTGCAAATGGATCACTATCTGTAACTCAGTTAATCAGGGCCTCAATACTATTGACGAATGGAACAGCACTATCCTACTGTAACCTTTCTGGGTCTTGCTGCTCCAATACACATCTGTTTTTCTGCACTGTATATAAGTTTTTCTCTTCTGCCTAATTGTGTGGCTCCCTGAACTGTTACATGTATGGCCCTATGTTGTTCCACATGTCCCGTACCCTTCATTGATTGATCCCTAAATTGTTTTGCCTTGTGTATCATTACATGTGTGGCCCCTTGTTGATTATTGTCCTCGACAGGGCCTGTTCCCTATCTCGATTGCTTTACCTCTGCCCAACCACGCCCTCCGGCGTTCTGCCACAAAGATTGGCCTTCTTGCCCTACCAGTCATTGTACCGCGCTGCGGCTACATTTGTGTAATTTTACACTTTTATGGCTCCCAAATATGCATGACTCGCATATACCCAGCCACCTCCATTCATTTAATTCGTCCCTTCATAGACTGACACATACCACGTCACGTCATCCTTCTGGTTCTTTTGCCCCTTCCCCTTCACCGTGCCTCCCCTGTTGCTTTCTTCTACCCGCCCTCTGTCCATCACCTCATCGACCCGCCCCCTGGTAGCCTCCGCGCCCTCCCTTGCACACGCCCCCGGCCTTCCGGTCACATGACCGCCTTTCCCTACATCTCCACACCCTGTCGCGCTGAAACCGAAACCGGACACCTTTGTGGCAGTCTACGGCTGTCTGAAGCGCCGCACCTCCCTCCTGGATTGATTCCTTCGCCCGGTAAGTCACCCCTGGTACAGACCCACTTCCCGCAACCCCCCGCATTCCCCCACACGGCTCTGACCCGACCGTGCCAATCTCTCCCCAGATTCTCCGATACCCGGTCTCTCCGTGGATATCCATTCGCCGGCCTCCGTTGCCTGCTACGCTGCCCTCCAAGGCGCTGGGCAAAATACACCGACATCCATCACGGCTCCCCGCACAGGTGAGACGGTCTCCACCTTGCTCTGCCTGGCCTATTATCAATCGCGCACCGCCCTGAGCCATTTTTGACTGACTCCTCGCCCCCCCCCTTCTTTCCAGACTAACCTACGCCGAGCTTTGCACACTCCTTGGTGCACCTTACCACAGACGCCGGATTACCTTCACCCTCCTAGTGAGGACTTGGAACCGCAATATTCTCAGGTACTTTCTGCCGCCTCCTTAAGTTGGGTTTGTGCCCACCTTGCCTCCCTGCGCCCACCCCCCTTCCCCTTTCCCTTCCCTTAGCCCTAGGCTCCCGCCTCGACCCCCAGCATGACCTAGAGACAGGTCCGGTCGCGCTCCTCCACTTCCCTGCCCTTAGGCACCGGCGTTCACGTTTAGCCCATCCCACAGGCAGGTCCTCAGCCCGACCCTTGGTCAGGTCCTGTCGCGCTCTCTGATCACACATCCAGCGCGCCTTCCAGCCCCTCGCCGCCCCCCCTCTTACACTTCTCCTTTCCTCCCTGTACAGCACTTTCAATACAGCAGCCCCGTCCTGAAGTTGATCCTGAGTCAATAGGATCGAAACGTCGTCGACCCCTCAGCGCAATTGAAGGCGCCCTTACTCCGTGTGGTTCTATTTAACTCACGCAATCTGTTCCTACGCAACTATTGTGAATCATTTCGTGCTGAGCCACACAGTCACTTGTACATACTTTCACCGTTTGTCACTACGCGCCTTTTTGCTGTTTGCACTTTGTCGCTTGCGTCGCCACCTATATGTGTCACGAGCACATTTGTGCACCAAGTCCAAATTGGGCTGTTTATACGATTCATGCTTACAGTGCTGATACAACTGTACCGTCTTCTAAAACTTTTTTCCAATTATATGATGACATGTGCACATTTGAAAAATCTTGCGTGAGTCTCCCTCTTTCCTTCCTCGTAATGTATGTTACATACTTATTTAACTGTCTTCACCATTGATACCATTTGAGATATTGTTGCTTGTTGTCTGAAAGTTGGTGCGGCAGCACTCCGCTCTGTTGTACAACATGGATGAAATGCTTTAAAGGACAACTATTGGCCTTGTCAATGTTTTTTTTAAGCCATGTTATCCAAGAGTGTGGCTGCTGTGTTATAGTGTTTTTATCATGGTCTTCTATGTTGTGTAGCAGCCGTGCTACTGTACAGCATGACAAAAATTACCGGCAAAGCCAATAGCTCTGGTAGGCGAGATTTATTGGCCTTGCCAATCCTTGTTTTTCATTATCACCTTGAAATAAGTGAGTTGAGAACGTGGATTGTAATTCAATAGACTATTATGTTGTTCTGTCTACAATAACAATCTAGGCCACCCTTGAGGCGTAGATAAATCCTTGATGCATGTTCACTAATAGCATTGTCATCTCGGCCGGGGGAACAGGAATGTTTCGATGTTTAAGTTGAAAAAATCTCACTTTTAATAATTACGTCTTAAGGTGAAACACTTCCTTGTGTTAAATAAATACACTAAATTTCAGGGAGACTTTATGATATTTTGTACTTGATGTTTGATGCTTAGTTTGCATTCAAAACATATGCAAGGCTCACCTCGTGCCCAGGCTCTTAGTGCCAAGTGAGACCACTCAACTCCGCGCTCCATGTCAATTTACTGGATCGCCCATCCCTAACACTTAATAAATTAATATATGCAGGAGACTCTTCACACGAATAAACATGCTACACAGCAGAATGGAAGGTGCTATCTAACAATAGAAAACAGGAGCGTGAAATATGAGCAGGACAGGAGGAAAACACATAAACATACAGTGCAACTAGAACACACCAAGATGTCAGCACTGTTCAGTCGCTGCCTTCGAGTCCCATCCTGGACAACTAGAGAGGTAAACAAACTCTCTGCAATCTAAGGTGAAAATAGGCTCACTTCTTGCAGGTATTATAGGGGCAAAGGAGGGAAGAGCGTTGGGACAGTGCAACTGAAACCTCTTCACACACGTATGTGTGCAAAACCGGGGACGCATCACAGATATGAAAGGATGCTGCAGGCCGTAGAAAGTTCGTAGAGAGCTCTTTCAGACAGAGAATCGGCCACTACAAATCCAACACTACCAATGAGCAGACAACAATGCTTCTCAGTTAAATATTTCCGGCATGTGAAGTAATCCTGGCAACACTAGGGTAGCCATTTGTCTGAGTTTAATCTAAACAGTCCAGGTTATTCGTTCAGGTTACAGGGACCACCTTTCCTATGGGGTCTATAAAGTGCACACCTCTGAAGAAAGGGTAACATTTCTAGTCTGCGTTAACAACTGTGGTAACTTTAAACTATGCCAACCTAGAGTAACCACTTTTCATTCTGGAAACAACATGAAAGCAATTTTTTTCTGAATTTTACTTGCAGCAAGTTCTTAATGCCAAAAAGCACATCGAACAATTCCATCCCTAAAGACGTGCTATGAAAGTCTCCCTATTTAAATACTGCGGTCTTTCTCCCTCACACAGTGCCAGCTCGGGTGCTGAGGCTGCATCTGGCCATGAATCTGGTTCAGGCTGGAGGGGTGGCTGATGTACGGGTAGCATGCCTTACAGACTTCTGGTGTTCACACCGCCCGCACCGTGAAATAGCATGTTTACGGGGAGCATGAAGGTCATTGTGAAAACAACAAAAATAAACAAATAAAACACTTTTGTTGGGCAGTATGCACACTGAATATTCACAAGCATGCACCTGGAGTGGTGTAGCAGCTCTTCGACTCAAAGTCTAAGAAAAACAGGCAACGTGAATGGGCTAAGAGGCGATGGCTGTGGGACTCCCCCTCCTTTACGCTACACAATGCCAGAGAGCTTGGAAAAGGATAATCAGCATTGGCAAAGTCAACAGGTCTCTGCTTAACCCCTTCGCTGCTAGGCCTTTTCCCCCCCTGTGCTAAGCCTTTTTTTGGCTATTTGGGGTAGTGCGCGCTTAGGCCCCTGTAACTTTTTGACCACATAAGGTATCCACGCCAAATTTGTGTCCTTTTCTTCCAACATCATGGGGATTGTAAAGGTACCCAGGGTTTGTGGATTCCCCTGGAGGGGTCCCAGAAATTAGTCAAAATACAGCTAAATTTTGGTTTTTTTGGGAAAAATGCGAAAAAAGGGCTGCAAATGAAAGCATCTGGATTTTTCCCTGCAAATGGTATCAAAAAAGGGTTTGTGGGGCTGAAATCACCATTTTCCCAGCTTTTAGGGAATGACAGACTTTTGTCAGAAAACCAACATTTTTTACACAGTTTTGGCATTTTTCTGGGACATAGCCTATTTTTGCTATTTTTTGTGCTTTCAACCTCCTTCCAGTTAATGGTAGAAATGGGTATGAAAGCATTAATGGATCCTAGACAGCTATACATTTTAGAAAAGTAGACAAAATTCTGAATTCAGCAAGGGGTCATTTGTGTAGATCCATCAAGGTTTCTTTATAGAAACTAACAGTTAAATATAGGAAAAATTGAAAATTAGTTAGAAAAAAACAGCCTTTTGTGTCAACGTTTTCACCTGTAACTTCTTCTAATTATGACAGCTCTTTGAAAGCAATATACCATTACATCCGCTGGACCTTACTGGTTGTGGGGATATATAGGACTTGTAGGTTCACAAAGAACCCGACGAACCCAGAGCCAATAACTGAGCAGCGTCTTGCAATGGTTTTTTATTATGTGCCGGGTATATAGCAATTATTGTGGGAAAATGTATACATGGAAAAATCGGTATGAAAGACACCTATGTATTTCTGAAATGGGAACAAAATATAGAGTTTAGAAACAGTAGATATTTGCACATTTCCGAAATTGGGAATACTCATACTAGCATGAGAATTATCGGTCATTTTTTAAAATGACTTCTTTTTTACACAATGTCTTTCATTTGGAAGGCAGAATGCATCGAAAGTCAATAGGTAATAACAGTTGCTTTACAAATCTGAATTACCCCAAGTCTCCCGATAAAAATGGTACCTCACTTGTGTGGGTAGGCATAGTGCCCACGACAGGAAATGGCTCAAAACCCAACGTGAACACACCACATTTTCACAATGAAAAATTACCCTTTTTTTGCAAAGTGCCCAGCTGTAGTTTTTGAACCCTAGCTCTGCCGGCACCTAGGGAAACCTAGCAAACCTATACATTTTTGAAAACTAGACACCCAGGGGAATCCAGGATGGGGTGACTTGACTGCCTCACATCAGGTTCTGTTACCCAGAATCCCTTGCAAACCTAAAATTTTGTCAAAAAAACACATTTTCCTCACATTTCTGTGGTGGAAAGTTCTGCAATCTGCGTGGATCCACAAATTTCCTCCCACCCAGCGTTCAACCAGGTCTCCCGATAAAAATGGTACCTCACTTGCGTGGGTGGGTCAAGAATCCGCGACAGGCAAGGGCCCAAAAGCTATTGAGGCGACATCAAAATTACCTATCACAAACCAACCTGGTTTTGCATGGGGGGTCCCATGAGTTTTTGGCCCGGGGCTCGGCAGCCATCTAGGGAAACCTACCTAACCCACACATTTCTGGAAACTAGACAGGTACCATTTTTATTGGGAGACCTGGGGGAACGCTGGGTGGGAGGAAATTTGTGGATCCACGCAGATTCCAGAACTTTCCACCACAGAAATGTGAGAAAAAAGTGAATTTTTCAGCAAAATTTGAGGTTTGCAGGGGATTTTGGGTAGGATAATGATGGGGGACCCACGCAAACCATACCTCTCTGGACTCCCCCGGGTGTCTAGTTTCCAGAAATGTGTGGGTTAGGTAGGTTTTCCTAGATGGCTGCCGAGCCCCGGGCCAAAAACTCATGGGACCCCCCATGCAAAACCAGGCTGGTTTGTGATAGGTAATTTTGATGTCGCCTCAATAGCTTTTAGGCCCTTGCCTGTCGCGGGTCCTTGACCCACCCACGCAAGTGAGCTACCATTTTTATCGGGAGATCTGGGGGAACGCTGGGTGGGTGGAAATTTGTGGATCCACGCAGATTCCAGAACTTTCCACCACAGAAATGTGAGAAAAAAGTGAATTGTTCGGCAAAATTTGAGGTTTGCAGGGGATTCTGGGTAAGAAAACGTTGGGGGATCCACGCAAGCCATACCTCCCTGGAATCCCCCGGGTGGCTAGTTTTCAGAAATGTGTGGGTTGGTAGGTTTCTCTAGGTGGCCGCCGAACCCCGGGCCAAAAAGTCATGGGACCCCCCTTGCAAAACCAGGTCGTTTTGTGATAGGCAATTTTGATGTCGCCTCAATACGTTTTGGGCCCTTGCCTGTCGCGGGTACTTGGGCCTCCCACCCGAGTGAGGCACCATTTTCATCGGGAGACCAGGGGGAACGCTGGCTGGTAGGAAATTTGTGTCAGCCCGGTGATGCCACAACTTTCCCACACACAAATTTGTGAAAAAAGTGATTTATTTCAGCTAAATTTGAGGTTTGCAGGGGATTCTGGATAAGAAAACGTTGGGGGATCCACACAGGCCATACCTCCCTGGAATCCCCCGGGTGTCTAGTTTTCAGAAATGTGTGGGTTTTGTAGGTTTCCCTAGATGGCTGCCGACCCCGGGGCCAAAAACACAGGTAACCCCCGTGCAAAACCAGGTTGGTTTGTGATAGGAAATTTTGATGTCGCCTCACTAGGTTTTGGGCCCTTGCCTGTCGCGGGTACTTGACCCACCCACACAAGTGAGGTACCATTTTTCTCGGAAGACTTTGGGGAATGCGGGGTGAATGGAATTTTGTGGATCCACACAGATTCCAGAACTTTCCACCACAGAAATGTGAGGAAAATGTGTTTTTTATACACATTTTGAGGTTTGCAAGGGATTCTGGGTAACAGAACCTGGTGAGAGGCAGTCAAGTCACCCCATCCTGGATTCCCCTGGGTGTCTAGTTTTCAAAAATGTACAGGTTTGCTAGGTTTCCCTATGTGCCGGCTGCGCTAGGGCCCAAAATACACAGGTAGGCATATTGCTAAAAACAAATCCGTTCCTAGTCGGCTTTCTGCCGCCCTGGGGGGGATATCGGGGGGTGGGGTTGCCCCGATATGCCCCCAAGGGGGGCAGAAACACTGTGGCTATTTTTTTGGGGGGTAGGGGCATTGGTATGCCCATTCTGGCCAGCCCCCACCCCCACACATAAAAAAGCCAGCGTAATCGTTGGCGTCTAGTGGGCTTTTTGCCCCCCTGGGGGGGCAGATTGGGGGCTACTGCCCCATCTGCCCCCCAGGGGGGGCAGGAAGGCTGTAATTTTTGCGGGGAGGGGATGGGGGCATGGGCATGCCCGTTTTGGGCAGCCCCCACCCTAATTCAAATTTGCCCCAAAAAACTCCCTGGCGTCTAGTGGGCTTTTTGCCCCCGGCGGGGCAGATTGGGAGCTAATGCCCCCATCTGCCCCCCAGCGAGGGCAAAGCCCACTAGATGCCAGGGAGTTTTTGGGCAAATTTTAATTAGGGTGGGGGCTGCCAATACGGGCATGCCAATGCCCCCACCCTTATTAAAATTTGCCCCAAAAACTCCCTGGCGTCTAGTGGGCTTTTTACCCCCCCGGAGGGGCAGATTGGGGGCTACTGCCCCATCTGCCCCCCAGGGGGGGCAGGAAGGCTGTAATTTTTGCGGGGAGGGGATGGGGGCATGGGCATGCCCATTTTGGGCAGCCCCCACCCTAATTCAAATTTGCCCCAAAAAAATCCCTGGCGTCTAGTGGGCTTTTTGCCCCCCCCCCCTGCGGGGCAGTTTGGGGGCTAATGCCCCCATCTGCCCCCCAGGAGTCCACTAGACGCCAGGGAGTTTTTTGGGCACATTTTAATTAGGGTGGGGGCTGCCCAAAACGGGCATGTCAATGCCCCCACCCTAATTAAAATTTGCCCCAAAAAATCCCTGGCGTCTAGTGGGCTTTTTGCCCCCCCGGGGGGGGGCAGATTGGGGGCTTCTGCCCCATCTGCCCCCCAGGGGGGGCAGGAAGGCTGTAATTTTTGCGGGGAGGGGGTGGGGGCATGGGCATGCCTATTTTGGGCAGCCCCCACCCTAATTCAAATTTGCCCAAAACAAATCCCTGGCGACTCGTGGGCTTTTGCCCCCGGCGGGACAGATTGGGGGCTAATGCCCCCATCTGCCCCCGGGGGGAAGAAAGTCCACTAGGCGTCAGGGAGTTTTGGTGCAAATTTTAATTAGGGTGGGGGCTGCCCAAAACGGGCATGCCAATGCCCCCACCCTAATTAAAATTTGCCCAAAAAATCCCTGGTGTCTAGTGGGCTTTTGCCCCCCGGGGGGCAGATTGAGGGCTACTGCCCCCTCTGCCCCCAGGGGGGCAGGAAGGCTGTTATTTTTGCGGGGGAGGGGGTGGGGGCATGGGCATGCCGGTTTTGGGAGCCCCCACCCTAATTCAAATTTGCCCCAAAAAAATCCCTGGCGTCTAGTGGGCTTTTTGCCCCCGCGCGGGGCAGATTGGGGGCTAGCAGAAAGTCCACTAGACGCCAGGGAGTTTGGAGCAAATTTTAATTAGGGTGGGGGCTGCCCAAAATGGGCATACCAATGCCCCACCCTAATTAAAATTTGCCCATAAAATCCCTGGCGTCTACTGGACTTTTTGCCCCCCGGGGGGCTAGATTTGGGGCTAATGCCCCCTGCTGCCCCCCAGGGGGGGCAGAAAGGCTGTCATTTTTGCGGGGGGTGGGTGGGGGCATGGGCATGCCCACCACAAATTATAATAAAAAATAATCCCTGGCGTATAGTGGGCTTTTTGCCCCCCCGGGGGGGCAGAAAGGCTGTACATTTTGCGGGGTGGGGGCATGGACATGCCCTTTATGGGCAGCCCCCACCCTAATAAATTATGGGGCAAACAAAAATATCCCTGGGGTCTAGTGGGCTTTTTGCCCCCCCGGGGGGGCAGATTGGGGGCTACTGCCCCATCTGCCCCCCAGGGGGGGCAAAAAGTCTAAATCGCACACAAAAAATTGGGGGGAGCAAAAGCCCTTGCCCAGGGGCCGCTCCCCCTCCCTGGTGTCTAGTGGGTGGATCCCTGCTTGGGGATCGCCCTCCTGGGGCGATCCCCAAGCAGGGATCCACTGGGAAGGGTACCATTGGAAAGGGGAGATTCTCCCTTTCCAATGATACCTCTCCCGTCTTTCTACGTGCTCGGGGGCTGAGATAGCCCCTGAGGCACATAGAAAGTGAAACTGAAATGAGCCTAAAGGCTCATTTCAGTTTCGGTTTCTGTGCAATGAGGACAGCGCGACGTGCGCGCTGATCCTCATGACACAGAAACCAGGGAGGGGCCTCAGGAGCTGGGGAAGCTCTTCCCCAGCTCCCAAGGTCACAGGGGTGAAATAGAAATCCCTCTGCTGTCTGCAGCAGAGGGATTTCGTGCCCCTGGCCTCATGACGGAATGGTTCCGTCATGAGCACAGGGGCACCGATGCTCATGACGGAACCATTCCGTCATGAGCATCGAAGGGGTTAAGGACCTGTTGACTTTGAAAACCCTAACAACGCATGTGCGTTATAACGCTGATTTCTTTTATCTACCGATCGAGATGGATCGGTACAGTCTGACTAGAAAATGGCTCGGGGAAGTGTTTGTAGCACCCCTAGGATGGGAAGAAGCACAGGGTTGAAAAGAATACAGGGATCTCAAAGTTAAGTCAGTCAAAAAGCGCTATAACGTGGCCTGCGCTGGCACCGTGTCATACCGGGTTTTTCAAATGGGATGAGTCGTGCAGGACTGGCATGCATAGAAGAAAGAGGTAGGGGTATAGGTATGGGAAAGCAAGGGGGTAAAATGGACAACGTCAGGAGGAAGGAGCAGACACAACCAGGTTTCCAGACAGGAACGCACCTTGACAAAAGTTTGACTACAGGGATTCCTGAGCCTTTCCTCCATGGGGCCAGGATGACCTAATAGTTGAGTACCTATGGGCCTGATGCATAAAAGTTTGACAAAGGTCACCCTTTTTGATAGTATTAGCACATGAGTGTATATTTGCCATGTCTAGATCCGTCTTTCTGTCCTGAAGAATGCCACAGGCTCACATGAGCCATCAGGCAGAAACATATTGGCAGTACAGTGGTGATGGGGTACTAATTCCCCTTTTCTCCACTTTTGTTTTTTAATTCCAAGTGTCATTTCTAGTAAATATAATAGTCTGTTTAGGATGTCACATTGGTTTTTAGTCTATTTAGATCACGGGTCCGGACAACAACATGGAGAAGTCATGGGTTGGAGGGGAAAGCAGCAGCACTGGAAATATAGTTCCTCACTCACAGCGCGATCAGCGAGCGTGATCAGTGGACTGAGATAATCAGAAGAAAATAATCAGTGCTTGGTCCATGCGCCAGTGAGGAAACCAGAAGTAATGCCAAGGCAAAGCTGGCCAGGAGCATGCTTAAAGATGAAGCATAGTGTGTCTTGCTGGTCCCCTTTGCAAACACAAGAAAAGAAGTTCAACAAACACATACAAAATACTAATCAGTGAAAGGATATTGTACTTGGTTGTTGTGTTCGAGGAGGGATAAACACGAAAGGAGGCATGACAAATGCATGTCATAAACAAATAGAAAGAAAGATTATGAGAGTGACAATGGAACCAGCTGATCGCAAGCGTATGGGTGGGCTTAAAGGCCATAGAGAGAACAGAGCATGTTGAGAGATAGCGCATGCGTGCTGCCTAGGCTCGACCTAAAAATGAATAATCCCTAGGGTCTAGTGGGCTTTCTGCTCCCCGGGGGGGCAGATCAGGGGTTATTGTCCCCATCTGCCACGAAGGGGGCAGAAAGACTTAATATACACAAATCAGCAAGGGGGACTACAAAGCCCTTGCTCAAGGGGCCACTCTCCCATCCCTGAAATCTAGTGGGTGGATCCCTGCTTGGGGATTGCTCTCCTGTCACGATTCCTAAGCAGGGATCCACTGGGCACAGGCACCATTGGAAATTATAGCTCTCCCATTAGAATCAGAGCTCAGGGGCTTAAATAGCCCCAGAGCACTAATTTAGTGAAAGTAAAACAAGCCCATGGGCTCATTTTACTTTGACTTTTACTACAATGGTGTTAGAAATAGGGGTCTCTAGTTGGCAGAGGTAGGTACTTTTGTCCAAATAGGGACCCTTGCTTCTAGTCAGGGTAAGGGGGATACAGACTTTAGATAACCCCTGCTCACCCCCTGGGTAGCTTGGCACGAGCAGACAGACTTATCCCAACGGCAATGTGTAAAGTATTTGTACTCAAAACACACAGTAACACAGTGATACACCACAAATGGACCCCACACCAGTTTAGAAAAATAAAGTATCTTTATCTAAACTTAACAAGACCAAAAGGACAAAAATCCAACATACATGTAATAAGAATATGACTTTAAAAAGGTTTCAAACAACTTGGACCATAGAAAACTATGGATGCGTGATTTCTCACAAAGTACCTGTATTTGCAACAAAAGGCCAAACAGCCGCAGAGCGAAGAAGTGTAGAAAAACAAAGAGATGCATCAGTTCCTGAGACCTTGGGGTGGCGATGCGACAGTTCCGCTGCACGCAGGAGAAGTGATGCGTCGAATCCGGTCTGTAGGGGAAAGTGATGCATCGATTATTTGAGACAATTCCGGTCCGAAGGTGATGCGTCGGAAAAACTTGCCACAAGGAGGACAATGCGTCGATTTTGTTGTAGTTGCGTTGCTTTTCCAGCTCCCAACAGCAGGAACAACCTCCAGAGGCCCAACACAGTCACAGGCACCTCTTGGCAGGTCAGAACTCACAGCAGCAGAGTTCAGGGGAGCTGGGGGTGAAGTCTTTGTGTCCCTGAGACTTCAGAACAGGAGGCTAGCACACACAGGTCCTTGGAGATCTTTCTCAAGCAGGGTACACAGCACACAGCATAGTCCTTCTCCTTTCCTTGGCAGAAACAACAACTGCAGGCCAGCCCCACACAGCAAAGGGGCAGTACTTCTCCTCAGTCTCTCCAGCTCTTCTCCTTGGCAAAGGGTCCTCTTGAATTCCAGGGATGATCTAAAAGTCTGGGGTCTGTGCCCCTCTTTTTATACAGTAAATCTCTTTGTTCTCTCCTGGCCCAGGGCTCTGAGCCCAGTCCAAACCATTTCTGGGGGGCACTTTGCAAGTGCACAACAACCTCTATTGTCAGTGTGAGCCCTGGCTCCAGACATACCACAGGGGGGCAAAGCCATCTTTGTGGAAGGCAGGCACAGCCCTATTCAGGTGCAGGTGCTACTCCTCCCACCACTCCAAATGCAGTCCAGGCCTATTTAGCCTAGGGCTGACTCATCCAGACTCTCTGGAGCCACTGCACATCCCCAGCCCCTGTCACTCCAAAGCCAGACAGTCAATACACATACTAGCAGAGGCACACTGGATGGCTAAGCAAGAAAATACCTACTTTCTAAAAGTGGTATTTTCAAACACAGAATGTAAAAATCACCCTCACTAAAAGATGCATTTTAACATTCTGAGTTCAAGCATACTAAACTTTATTTTCCTATCTGGTTCCCAGGGGCCGTTATGCTTATAAGATGTTATAAGCAAACTCCCCATTCTATCCTATGGGAACAGATAGCCTTACAATAGTGAAAAACGAAATTGGCAGTATTTCACTATCAGGTCATGCCACACACCTCAGGCCATGTCCTACCTTTCACATACACTGCACCCTGTCCACAGGGGTACCTTGGGCCTACCTTAGGCGTGACAAACATGTAAAAAAAGGGAAGGTTAGGGCCTGGCAAGTGGGTGCACTTGCCAGGTCGACATGACAGTGAACAAACTGCGCACAGGCACTGCAGTTGCAGGCCTGAGACATCTTTTCAGGGCTACTCATGTGGGTGGCACAAATAGTGCAGCAGGTTCACTAGTAGCATCTGATTTAAAGGCCCTGGCACACTCAGTGCACTTTACTAGGGGCTTATCAGTAAATCAAATATGCCAATCATGGATAGCCAATCATAATAACAATTTATACAGGGAGCACTTGCACTTTGACACTGATCAGCAGTGGCAAAGTGCCCAAAGCATATAAGCCAGCAAAAACGAAATCCAGCACAGCATCAAAAATACAGGGGGTAGAGGCAAAAAGTCAGGGAAAACCACGCCAAGGATGCCAGGTCTACCAAATGGTATTTGCATGCCATGCACGCCGATCGTCATTGCAGTAAAAAAAAAAAGAAATCAGACTTCCCAAGCAGCCTGATGTGAAAAAAAAATAAAGGACACCCACTGGTGCAGCACCAGAGGGGCCTTAATTTATCTCCCCAGTGTTGGCCAATGGCAGACACGTGCATGTGCCATTAGGGGTAGCAGCTGATACTGACTGCAGGGCGCCGGCACTCCTATGTTAGAGGTGCTCCCCCCTTTCATGGTAGATGGAGGCAGCCACTGAGGGAAACTTTGTTGCTGACTTGCTCTCCGTGTCCGGTTGGAGCTATCATCAGGTGGAGTCGCTGGGGGAGGGAGGGCGATGCGGCCAAAATAAAAAAGCTGCAAAAGGAGCTGGCAGACTATTGGCTGTCCTTGCTGCTAGCTCTCGCACCGGCCTCTCGTTTGTGTACAACATGCCGGGAGGCTCCAAGTGCCGGTCTGAAGAAGCGGAGGGCCCTGGCCACTGCTCAATGTAGGTGTCACTCTTTTTTTTGGAGTTGAAGGGGGTCCTGTGGTATTCAGAGAGATGGCTCCATCCATACTAGTCTACCAAAAAAGAATATGCATGTATGTATATTTAAATAATTACTTAGGAAACCATGCACTGACCCGTTGTATACCTGCAGGACCCATATCTTTACCAGGTCAATATAATGAGCTCCATTTAGGTATATAAATAATAAAGCCTATGTATCAATCTGTCATTTGCTGATCACCGAGTAATTAAAGTTGTTTTCTTGCCTCCCTTGTTGTCACTTGTATTTAAGAAATGTAGCTGTTGTGTCAGGCCAGTTAATCCCATTCATCCCCTTTTTCCCTACTTAACAAGCGTCCCATGAATGGATGCGCCGAGCAGCTCTGCCCACTTGCAGAACTCCATGGAGTAAAGTGGAGTTTTTTGGGCGCTTAATGGAATTCCGCTTAGCAGAACTCCGAGTACTCCGCCCAGCCCTCGTTACCTGGCCACCAGAGCATCGTAAGGCTAGTTCCAAACTTTACAGGACGAGCGCCATACACAACAATTTAATGGTGTTGATGCTGGAGATACAGGCAAAAGATGTTCAAAGGATACTCCCATTGTGGTGAGGTCAATGGGGATGTCTATGTGGTGGTCCCTCGATCCACAGGTGATGGCGCGGTGACTTTGGTCACAGAGATAAGGGTACCTTGAAGTCCTCTTACAGTAGCAGTCAAGCCAATGCTGCGCTATATGTTGGCATAAAATCCTTAGGTGGGGCTAGTGTCCCTTGAGTTCGATGAATCTGGTCTTTGATGGTACTCCCAGGTCCTGCAGACACAGGTGCAGCTTTTGGCTTTCTAAGATTTGGCCTTTTGTGTGCCCAGTGACTGGTAGTGGTAAAACGTCTGTGGTGGCTACCAACTTGTCGGTTTGGGCTTCTTCAGCCCTTGTGTCCTTGGAGCTGGTTCCAGGGGATCAGCTGACTGATCTTTGAAGTCACTGCTGTAGGTTGGGGCTAGGAATCAACTTTTCCCTGAGACAGGAGCAGGAGGTACAGTCCAAACTTCACTGGCTCACAGTGCTGCAGGTGTAGTTCTTCCGATGGTGCACCCTCTCTTTGTGCACTTTCAAGGGCAGCAGGGCAGTCCTTTTTCGGTCCTCTCTCCGATTCTAGTGTGATCTGAGGGTCAGGGTGCTAGAGGTGCCACATTTATTCCAGGAAAGAGCCCTTAGAGAATCACACGGTCACTAGCCAATGGGGTACTGGGCCCTTTCTTACCTAACGATATTTTTTCTGCAATGTGTGGCATCTAGCTATCTTAAAGTGCCCCATTTTTGCCCCTTTCAAAATGGCACGACCATTCCTTGGTTGCCAGAAGCACAGTAGCCCACCATAGAGGTGTGGCTACCAATGGGCTACATGCCCACGGAACAAAACGGTTTAGGAATGGGATTTCCCTCTCTGGCTGTGCCTCCTAATTGTCTGCAGGAACAAAAGACATCCTGCTCAGGGGTGCTTGTCTTTTGAGCTAACACCCCAAGTGGTCATCCTGGGAGAGAAGGTAACACCTCGCTCTGCGGCAACTACCTATGCTCCTGGGCCGGGATGTCATTCACCCAGGTGGGCAGTAATCTGTCTGTGTGCAATGGCCTTTGTGAAGTCGCTGGACTAGCTGGAATGCAGAGTGGCAACTTTCTAAAAGTTGCTTTCTTTTTAGGGACATTAAATTCGGCCTGGGTATCAGGTCGGGTAATGCCACGATTAATTTGATACCTTACTTGATCCGCTTAGGTAGTGCCATTCAGAGGTTAGCCAGGCTGGGATGCCAGTTGGTAACCCTGTGTTAGCCAATGGGGCTACTAACCTTTCTACAACAAAAAGAACAATTTGGAAGTGTTGCTGTTAAGACATATGAAAAATATATGTTCTACTTAATTATATGTAGCTCCCTGCCATGGAGCTCTATAGGCCTTTCTTAGGGGAGACTTACATTTCATACTAAGGGAAGTGGGGGCTTTGCCATTAATTGTAAAAGCAAAGTCGAACAAGCAGTTAAAACACTGCCCTTTCAGTCTGCAGTGGCAGGCTGGGGTCCATTTAGTCCATGTGACATTCAGGGTGGCACAAACAGTTCTGCAGCCCTTTGTGAACACTGTGCCTTACATGCCTTGGGTACCCTGGGTACCATATACCAGAGACTTGTAAGTAAGTCAATATTTGCCAATTGGGTATATCCAATTCAACATATCTTTTTATGGGGTTAGAACACTGGCACTGAGTTCTGGTTACAGGACTCAGTGCACTCTGAGTCGAAAACCCAGCAGCATCAGTCCAAAAATGTGGGGGTGAACATGTAAAAAGAGGCATTTCCTTACAATATGATTGCTCACTTAAATAGTTCCACATGCAGTGATTCCTCATGATAGGATCTATCATTTATTTGTAAAGAAGTTGACGCTTTAGAGTATTTAATTGAGAATTTTAGAAAAGAATTCATCATGCATTCCACGTCTCTAACTAAGGCTCCAATATTTTTCATTCCCACTCTGGATAGTATCTTCAGACCCTATATAGACTATCTTGAATTCAACAATATCACAGTGAAAAAGAGAGGTATTCAATGTCCATGACCTATGTTTTGATGGACCAGACAGAGATGCTCAAAATGTTATCTAAACTAAATTTAAGAAGAGCCTACAAATTTATTACAAATCAGAAAAGGCAATGTAATATGGCAATTTTAAATGTATGGTCATGCTGTTCCGTAATGTGCCAGCAGCTTTTCAACATCTAGTCAATGATAATTTTAAAGACATTTCAGATTAATACGTAGGGGCATATTACCAAGGAAGTGGCAGAGAGCGGCGTTAGCCGTCTTGGCTTAACTCCTCTCTCTGCCACTTCGGAAACGCCAGGCTGCACCATATTAACAAGGATATGGTGCAGCCTGGCGTTTCCCCCTGCGATGGCGCTAAGTTACACAACATAGCACCAGCGCAGGCACCCTTGCACCAGAGTGCAAGGGTGTCTGCAAGCAGGGAGGTTTGTTTATGTGTAGGAAGGAGTTCCTTCCTGCACATAAACAAACCTAAAATGCCATTTTGTAACTTTCATGTGTGCTGCTTCGTGCAGCACACATGGAAGTTACAAAATGGCATTTTGAAAAACGGTTTGTTCATGTACAGGAAGGGACACCTTCCTGTACATGAACAAACCATGGCATTTTGCTTTTTCCATGTGTGCTGCACAAGGCAGCACACATGGAAAAAGCAAAAACGAGGAGAAATAAAGCATTTCTCCTCGTTTCGCGACCTTAAGACCAGGATTTTTCTGGTCTTAAGTTCAGCGCTGCCACCTATTATCGCCAAACTTGATAATAGGTGGCAGCGTCAACTTCAATGGGTGTTGCGGTGGAAGGCCCACCGCAACACCCACTGCACGCCCCTTTCACGCTAAGTTTAGCGTGAAAGGGGCCCTATTATCAAGGCAGCGTTAAGCCACTTAACGTGGCTTTAAGCCACGTTAAGTGACTTAACGCTGCCTTGATAATAGGGTGCTGACCTATCGCCACCACAACGTCACAAAAAGTGACGTTGTGGTGGCGATAGAGGCTTGATAATATGCCCTGTAGTTATTTACATAAATGATATTTTTGTTTTGTCAACCTGGCAGTCCTGTACATAAAAAATATAATAATGGCTGCTACACCCTGGGAGAACGCTCCCAAGGTGAGAGGGTAATTAGTTATTTGTTTTCTAAAAATAAATTCCTGAGTTGGGAGTTTGTTTTTGAAAAATAAAGTTTGGTGGGTAGCTGCCTGAAACATGATGACTGCTCCCCAAACCTTCAGTGCCTTCACAGGAGCTGCTATAGTAGTGGCTCCTGTGAACACACAGAGATCACCTTTGAGCTGGTAATGATCTCTAGATGGAAGGCGGACTGCCCGCCAATCTTTAGATCAGGCCCTATATGACTCTTCTAGTGGCCATTGACTACTTTGCACAGCTGGCACCTCTTGTGGTGTTATCTAAATTAACCAGTGCTCCTGAAGCAGCAGAGCAATTTTTGAATCACATAGTAAAAATACATGGGCTTCCTGAGTTTATTGATACTGACTGGAAATCCGTTTATAGCAATGTTCTGGAATATCTTATTACATGCTGTGGGAACAGTCCAGGAGTCATCATACCCCACTGGATGGACAGAACAAAGGTTGCATCAGTCCGGGATGCTTTATTGTGGGACATCTGGAAGATTGGGCAGTGGAGCAATAACATTGGTTCCAGCTTCCAATCAGTATAGCAAGAACTAGCACAATGGACGTGCAACTTTTTGTTTGTTCACACCTCCTACTTGTAGTTCATCACTGGGTTTGTATCCCTCACCTTTCTTACTTTACGTGTTTCCTCACCCATGAAACAGTAAGGCATTTGGTCTGACAGTGTCTATAATGTGGGTTCCTTTTGGGGTCCCGGGCCATATTCTGGTGCATCTAAGGGCTCAACATTGTTCACTCCTGAAGGATCTGGTGAGACACATGACAAATTGGTATGGCATTTGTTTAGACTGATGACACTGGAATTTGAACTTTAAACTCTGGGGCATTGCTGTTCAATTCCCAGTATGTGTGCTCTGGCTCCTAAAACATGGTTAAATTAGCTAAATCCCAATTGGCATTTTTAACTTTCCAGTCAGGCTATAGTATATAGTGTAGAAAATAAATCAATGGAAGGAAAGTTAAATGTCACCTGTGAATTGAAACATGTATTATTATGCTCACGAAGCTGACCAGTAAAAAATGGCTTCAGACATGAACATGTAGCCTAACTGAAGTAGCTTATAAACCTAAAGGCAGACCTATCAAATTAACTCTTTTTGAAAGGAGGAAAACCTACTTTAGAATATTAAATAAGTCAACCCCATTTGTAGGCCTTGGAGACCACAAGGCATTATGGCTAGTATTTGAAAGTGGAACATGTGAGGAATTAAAGTTTGCATGTTTCTACAGTAACACCAAAAGCTATTTTCACTGTATTGGTACTGTAGCTTTTGATATGAGAAAAGCTAAAGTACAATTAAAACACTATTTTTGTAACTTTGGTATAGAAAAAGCATTCGCGTCCATCCAATCAATACTTTCAATATTTATTCAAAATCCAGTTCAATAGACACAGTGGATTTGGGATAAAAGAAAATGAATTTTAAAAGCTACACTTTTCTTGCTCGAAGCTACAGTGGGCTAGTTAGCATTAGTCACCTGGGTGCCATTCCTACCAGTAATTCACCCCCTCAGAAGGTGTGAAACTGCTGCCACAGCAGAACCAATGGCTTAGGCCTTTTGGCAGGATGGCCTGGTTATGAAATATGCAACTCAGATTACCTCACTAAGGGCCATTGGGAGGGCCCAGCAAATGCATTAACTTGAAAGGGGCTAGGGTGAGGCCTGGACATTCATAGTTACTTGGAGAAGAAGGGTCTTTTGATCCCAGGGTGCACTCCAGTCATCCTGGCTCCATTCGAAGTGGGAGGGAAATGGTGCCTGGAACCAGTATGGAATGGATATGTAGGATAGGACTGCTCATTACTGTGGACATAGAGCTGGGTGTGCCAGAAGCCTCCTACAGGGGGAGAAAGTTTCTGTCATCTTGATTTCTCCTGATAATGGTGCATTTTATGATAGTCTGCAATATAATAAACAGGATGTGTGGAAAAAGGGGGAAGGTTTACCCCAGGGAACCTTTGAACCATTGGCTAAGGAGTTATCTTCACCCACTGGTCAATGGACTGTACAAAATGCCACCTTCTCCCAAGCATCTCAGAACATATCTGGGCATGTGGATGAAGAGAAGAGGAAAGAAGTCTGCTGTCTGTAACCTGTGAGGAGACCTAAATGGCTGAACCTACTCTCACTTGCATTGAGGACTGAGAAGTGGAGTCCAACAGTCAGCTTGTTGATCTCCTGCATAGCTGCAGGGACACAAGCTGCAAAATACCATCTCTGGAAGAGAACCGTTCACCAATTGCAGTGGACCTTGAATGGACACTGCTCGGGGCCCCTGCTGGAGGGAGTTCAAGCTTTCTCAGTGAATAAAACAGTACCTTTAGGGGTGAAGCTTGAGTGGTGGCTGCCACAGGAGTACTGCAGTACTTGCAGCCAAATTTCTCTTTAAGTTTGGCCCCATGGGGTTGGGTCCCTCTGGGTCTATCCCTCCCACAAGAGCCAGAGGGTCATGGTGGCCCTATCCTGCTCTTATACGGTATTTCCAAAACTTTTGCAGGACACGTGGACAAAGTCCTGTAATGGCGGTCCTAACATTTTCGTTTCAGTCAATCAGATTACTCGGTTCCGTAGTCCAATGGTATTGAACTGGTCATCAGGATAAAAAGCTCCCTCAGCCAATCAGAGGGCTCTATATTTTTAATTTTCAGTACCATAGGACCAACCATCCAGATATGCCTAACTTCTTAATTCCATCAAGCCCAAACCAATGTTTCTCAATAACGGCTGAACGGATATACACCAAATTACAATCAGTACGCTACATGAGTAAAGTTCTAACTGCCAGACAAATTTGAAGTATTTCCATTCAGCTGTGTTAAGTGTTGCTGCTTGGTGCCCCCGTCCCACTCAGAGCGATAATGCTGCAGGAAGTTCCCCAGGGCCCCCATGGCCTCTGCCGGCTCCCATGCTTGCACCCATCGTTGTGTGGTGGGTGCAGGCTCCATTGGTTTGCCCCCGCCCAATGGCAGCAGATTTTCTCTGAAGTTCTTTCTGCACACAGTCTTGCAGGCAGGGAACAGCAGTGTCCCAGGGGATGGGGACACTGGGACACTGCTGCCATCAGGCTCTGGGACATGGGGTCCTCGGGCCATTGGATAGGTCGAGGAAAGGAGCCCCACACTCACCTACCTCAAAAAAAAATCAACCCCAGGGAATGAGGTCCCCGCGGCTCTTCTATGCCCAGGAAGGATGAGGTCCTTGGGCGTTTCTGAAGCTTGGGGAGGGGGGGGGGCTCCATGACCTCATCCCCCCAAAATATATTTGCTTTTCAGGGATGGGCTACCACAGTAGCTGCTCGTGCAACATTCACTTCTTCAGCAGGGGAGCGTGCCTTAATGTCCAGCAAAGGCTTTTTAAAAACATTTTTGCTAGTGGTGCCCATAGAAGTGGCAGGGGCACCACTAAACATTTTCTAACTTTTGTAAAGGATTGCAGGGAGCACAGCAGCCCCCAGTAATATAAATAAAAACACAGTAAGTCACCTGGATCATTGACTCATGGCCCAAGAAAGCTTACGATATTTTTTAAAGCACTCCGAGGTAGAGCTGTATGCTCTTTAGTTGGTCAGCTGGAGTGCTGAGACACCTTGTAGTTGGTTCTATGAGTGCACTGTGTTGCATGACAAATATTCAAAAAAGGCTCAAACACATGCTTAATGTTTTATAAATGTTTTACTGAAAATATTTTGTGTCAATCACTATTATTAAACATTGCAATGTGTGAATTTATGAAATATACATTTGATAATAGTTATTGGTGACTTTTTGACAATGCCAATAGTTCTGGTTTATATAGGTTGATGTACTGACCCCTTGAGAAAGCCAATAAGCTTGGCGCTTTGACAAAGCCAGTAGTTCTGCCTTACTTAAAATGATACACTTCATATTGTTACATGACATAGTCAGCGGTGCACGGTGGCTGAGGGGTGGGCACACTGTGCCCAGCTCCACGCACCTCACGGCGATAGACATCTTACTTTACATTAATAAAAACATAAAAATTCACTGAAAAACATAGGTTAAAGTGACTTTATAGTTAGGTATGATAATAATATCTTACTTTACATTAAAAAACCTTACAATTTCACAAAAAAAATACAAAGGTTCAAGGGATGTTATAGTTAGGTGAAAATGCCAGTTAAAACATACCATTTTAAATGAACAAAACCACTAACATTCACCAGTTATAGTTATCTCAATTAACTATAACTCATGCCCTAAAGAAACTATAACTTTCCCATTCCCCATGCACTGCAATTACCTCACATATTACATCACTCATGCATGTTCTATGATAATATTGATAACATCAGTGCAACTTCTGACATGACATCATTGATGACAACACTATACATGTCAGGGCGCGAGTTAGTGTTACTTTAGGGCACAATGTATAGTTTAGCTTTTTTCAGAGAATATGAAATTAAATTAAATGAATGAAATGAAAAAACATTTATAAAGCGCATGGCTACCCGGGAGCATCCCAGCTCTCGGACTGACACGGGGGAGGCGGAAAGAGCTAAGGAAACAGAAAGGTCTTCAGTTGTTTACGGAAAGCAAAATGATTGGGAAATATGCGAAGATGTAGTGGCAGAGAGTTCCAGAGTTTAGCGGCATTATAAGAGAAAAGCCGTCCACCACTTCTGGCCTTCTTGATCCTAGGGACCTCGGCCAGATGCAATTCATCTGACCGAAGTTTCCTATTGGCTTTGTAGGGACGGATCATGGCTGAGTTGATAGGAGGCCCGTTCATTTATGAACAGTATAAGGATAAAAGTCAAAGGAGTGTGTCTGTGGAGCATGCAAATTGCGTCAGGAGTGTGTGTTCAAAATGTGTAAGGAGTCAGGAGAGGATGTGTTTTAGGAGTCAAATAAGGAGTGTGTGTTATTAATGTAAGTATATATAAAGTCATAAGTGTGTGAGGTTTGTCTGTAAGAGATGTCATGAGGTATATATATATCTATGCAGGACTCATCTATCAGTGTGAGTGTATATAGTCTGCAATCAGGAGTGTGTATTTCAAGAGTGTGTAGTCATGAGTGGGGTATCTATATCAAAGGGACTTTGGATATGTTAGTTGTGTTTATCGCAGAGAGTGTCTGTCAGGTATCATGGAATATGTGTGAATCCATCAGATATTCTGAGCACCAATATCAGTCTAGATTTATGCATATTCAGTAGAGTCTGTGTCGAAAGTTAGGAGTGCTGGTCTTTCAAGAGCATGTATATAGGTCTATATCACATGCAGTGTACGCATTGCTTGCAGTCTGTGCATCAGGTGTCATGGAGAGTGGCTATCCATTATATGTTTTGTGCAAGTGTATCACATACAATGTGTATGCATTAGGCGTTGTGAACTGTGAGTATGAGATGTGTGTCAGGTGTGTGTATCTAGTAATGTGAGAGTGTTGCATACGTGTCTCATGTGGAGTACATGTACTATGCATGTGTCAATTTATGTGAGTAAACTTCTGAATTGTTCACTTTTCAGCACTATTCATGAACAGTAAAACTTTATAAAAAAGGCTGTTCACAAACTTCTTTGAATATATCTACTAGACAACCTGTGCACTTGAACCTTACTTTTTGCCTTATATCTTCAACAGATTTTCACCAAACTAATTAATGTACCGAATGACAGAAAGGTAGCTGTGCCATAAAAATGTAGTAACCATTCATTCTTCCATTTCAAAGTTACTCATGGAGAATAGATTCCTACAGAAAATTACAGTTTTTGCTTCTGAAAAAATGAGCTTCTGACTACTATTACTACTTTACCCATTTAACCAGTTTGCATGAGATTGGACACAGTCTTACAAATCCTCTACCGCAGTTTATTTCCTGACTTTAGTGCAGGTTAGTCAAAGACAGCCAAAGGTATGAAGTCCATCAGTAATATAGAATGAAGTTATGAAGTCCATATGTAATTATAACAGCATTTGTTATGTTTGTAATGCACATCAATGGACTCCTTGGGAGTTCAGAAGGCTCATATAGACCTGTGGCCTCGAGCTATATAAAAACAGCTATATCACTCATGGTCCACAAACATACACTATGTATCTCAGTTGCAATCCATGTGTCTTTATATTGATAGCTAGAATAGATAGATCGATATACAAATATGTTATTTGTTAATGATGGTTCACAAGGTTATACTATGCACAGCTTTGTTCAACTGGGTGCCTACACTTCACCACTTTACTAGGGACCTATAAATAAATTAAACATACCAATTATTACCATGTTTTAGGGGGAGAGCACAAGTGCTTTAGTACTGGTTAGCAGTGGTAAAGTGCACAGAGTCCTAAAAGCCAACAAAAATGGGTTCAGAAAATAGGAGGGAGAAGGCAAAAAGTTTGGGGATGACCTTGCAGAAAGGGCCAGGTCCAACAGTCACCTTATTACATTTAATAAGTGATTTGTTTGGAAACAGGTAGAAATGTCTTATTTGGTCTCTTAAGAATTGTAATTTAATAGATTTTGCATGGTAAAGTAAAACTCTAAGTCACAATTATGAAAGTTGGCATTTTCTTTACCTAAACCTGTAGTCTGTATCCTGGGTCACATGACTATGTGATGCTGGCAGTTGGCCTTTGTGTATTGCTTCCAGACAGTAAGACAAAGGGGGAACAGGTGTTGACAGGATAGGGCGTCTCTGACTTGATAGGGGGGAGCTGTCACATACCAAACTTACACATCATAAATGCACTGCCTCAGCGCACTCACAAAGGGTTTCAGACTAGTCTTTTGTGCCCCCAGACAAGCCAAGCTGGGGCCAGGGCAGGGAGGCTGGAAATTTAAAACACCTCTAGGGGTGGAAACCTCCAGAACCTTCTCCTACTTCAAAGCTGGCACCAAGTATAAATATTGGATCTTCAGACCCATCTTTTCAGTACACCTTGAACCTATGGAAGACTCAGAAGGACAGCTGATCTGCAAGGAGGACTGCCACTCTGCTACCTTGCTACTCTGCTGTCCTGCTGCCTGAGTGAACTGACGCGCATGTTGAACTCCGGACCACCAGAGTGATTCTAAGGGCTAATTTGCTGGTCTCTGGATCAGAACCTCAGGGACAGGAAAGGTTCCAACCACCATGAACCCAGGACCTGGGTTCTGTCTGCTGTGAGTCTTGCCCCCAAGTGGTGCCACCCCAGTCTGGGATCCTTGGAAGCGGGCCTGAAGGTGCTCTTCCAGCTTAGCTGTGGTCTTTTGGAGCAGAATGGAGGCAGCGTGATGCATGTCCGCATCAGAACCGCCGCTGCGTGACACATCTCTGACGTAGGACCTTGCATTGCAGGTCCTCGGCACCGCCACTACGCAATGCATCCTCGACGCAGGGCTTCGCATCGCAAGCCTCTGTGCATGGCATCCTCGATGACGAAGTAGGACCTCGCACCACAAGCCTCGTCGACGGCTCCATCGGAACCGCCACTGTGCAACACATCTCCTGTGCAGGACTTCGCATAGCAGCCCGCACCTTTCTTGGAACCACCACTGCGTGACGCATCCCTAACGCAGGATCTCGCAATGCTTTGCAACCAGGATTTAAGGTCCCAGCATCCGGCTTGTGCTCCATCGCAGTAGGCCTGTACTTGTGACTTTGTCCCAGTCCGACTAGATAACCACAATTGACGCTTTGTGCTTTTAAACACTATTTCTTGCTAAATCTTTAAAATTGCATATCTCAGGTTCTACTGTTTATATCTTTATTGTTTTGGTCTCAAATAATTTATTACATTTTACTCTGTTTTTCTAAATTGGTGTGGGGTGTTTATATGTGTGGTGTTTTCACTTTACTACTGTTTGAAGTACTGCATAAATACTTTGCACATTGCTTCTAAGTTCAACCTAACTGCTTTGTGCCAAGCTAACAGAGGGTTAAGCATGTGTTAATTTGGGATTTGCTTGTGACTTCATCTTGACAAGAAGTCTGGTTACTGCTTGAATAGGGTTCCCTCCCTCAACCAGTAAGCCAATTTCCTACATTGGTGTCCAGCGTTGAGGATTAGGACGTGCGTTTATGCGGTGCCATACAGTGATTTTGTGTAACACTGAAATCCTCCATGATTGGCTTCTTTGCTTTTCCCACATTCACCCTTATTCTACCTGACTGTCTCTGACCATGCCAGCGGAAACAGAATAAAAGTTCATCAACCTGGAGAGCTACACTGTAGCTGAGCTCAATGAGCTCTGTAAGGAAAGAGGACTTTCAAGCAAAAAGGGCACCAAGAAAGCTCTAAGGGCCTGGGCGGAGGCTCACTAGTTGCTGACAGCAGCACAGGACTGAGATGCGGTGGATGACATGGAGAGGCAAGAAGGGAACCAGGTCCTGAAGTGCAGCACACAGAGGAGGGGAATGACTTGTCTCCTCAATTGGAAATACCTCCCAGCACAGAAAGAAGTGTGTCCTCCCTTGTCCTGTTCCCATAGGAGTTGGCAGACAGGAAGGCTGAAACGGAGATTCGGCTGCAGATGGTCACGCTACAGATGGAGGTAAAAAAATCTGAGGCAGATAGAGCCTTGGCTGAAAGGACATTGCTTCAGGCTCATGAGGTGAGCATGATAGAGCTGGAACTGAAGAGCAAACAGATTCTAGGAGTAATGGTAGCAGCATACACACTGTGTATGAGCGGGACAAGAAGGTTCACATACCTAAAGATTTGGTGCCCAGCTCTGTGGTAGTGGATGATATTGACAAGTGTTTTTCTGACTATGAGGTGGGCCTCAAGATGCACAGGGTCCCTGAAGAGTTTTGGGGGCATCACTTACTTACACTAGAGGTGGGGACCAGATGAAGTACACTCCAATAAAAACCATCCTTGTTACCAAATTTTGGCTCACCCCCAGAGAAGTACTGCATTAGATTCAGGGATCGCCAAAAGATGCAGAACCAATCTTGGGTGGATTTTCTTGATTACGCCAGCAAGGCACTGAATGGTTGAGTTTGGGGCAGCAAAGTTGATGATTTTGCAGGCTTGTTTAATCTGATACTGAGAGAGCACATGTTCAGTATCTGTTTTACAGAGCTGCACAACTAACCCCAGGGAGCTTGCTAAGGAGGCGAGCTTTTGGATAAGCCGACCCTGAGGATGCCGGTCCGGGTTTGTACATGAGGAAAGGAGGCATCCAATAGTTTTCATGTGTGATTAGCTCCTAGAAGGGTACAATTGCTATTTGCACCCTACTAACTGAATAGATCCAAGCATCCGATGATTTGGAAGATGGACTGTAAGTGGGTATGCTCTGTTCACTCTTAGGGGTCCATTTTGGACTGCATATGAATAATTGGAAAATTCAGTAAAGTCTATGTGATAAAGATCTAGATAACTAGATACCCCCCCTTGTCATATTGGGTAAAGAAATGCAAAGATTATTAGGTCCTGAAGAAGGTGGCCCAAAGTATCTGTGTTTCTACTGAAACGGGTGTTGACCAATTTTTCAAACAAACCAAGTTCATGACGCATTAATGGAAGGATAAAGAAGAATAGTTTCCTTTGCTGTTTGCTAAAGATTTTTGTTTTGGGGATTCGAAGGACTGGTGTATGTGGAGTGCATGGGAGTGGTGTATGAGGGAGAGATAGTGATTGGTTAGTGGGATGATCTAATATCAATTTGTTATGTACTGCATTGTCATGACTTAGTATTTACTAAGAGTGACTCCTAGGGTCAGTTGGCTGACCTCTTGTGTGAGCTATAGGTACACAACAAGCTTCTATAGATCTCCCTGCAACTGCCCAGCTGACCAGCTGCAACTGGACCTGCTTTAGTCCTGCTACTGGCCTCTGCTGGACTGAGTACTGATCCCCAAAAGGCACCCACCAGGTCCTGGACCTTTGGCTGGCATCAGTGAGAGCTCCTCCATAAGACAAAGATGGAGATCCTGAAGCTTCTGCTCATAGCGACCGTGAACGGACCCAGAGTGCCAAATTTCTGCCACCCACGACTACCAAAAACACGGCTCTGGTGAGGCCTGTTCTTTATGCCGTCATCGACCATCCATGAAGACAGGCAACACAAGACCTGCACTTTGCGCCGGCAGTAACATCCGCAACGATCAACCAACGCGAGGCTGCAGTGACGACTGGCTCTTTGCTCTTTGACGACAGCAACAACTGTATGTAATGCTCAAATTGCTCTTTGCCCCGGAAGCCTCCTCCTTGTGGCCTCGTCCAATGCCAACAGAACTCTTTACATTGGATTTGGGACTGTAACTCTTCAGCATGACTAACATGGACTCTTTACCCAAAGCGAGCTCCATCGCAGTAGGCCAGAACTTACATTCTCCGGGTCCAGCACAACCAGAAAACTGTGAATGGTGCTGTCTGCTTCTTGGTGCTATTGCCCTAAATAAAATGTAATTCAATATCTAGGGTTCTACTGATTGGATTTTTTTTTCTTTCTGGTATAATTTTATTTGTTAAAATTTGCTTACTTTCTCTAAACTGGATTGGGTTTTTTCTTGTGCTGTGTGTTCACTTTATTATTGTTTGTGTGCTGCATAAATACTTTTCACATTGCCTGTTAGCTAAGCCTGACTGCTTTTGGGCCAAGTAGAGGGTTAAGCACAAGTTAATTTAGTGACTTTTGTGGTTCGCCCTGACAAGGATTTTGGTTGTTGCCTACTTGGGGCTTCCACCCCCCTCAACAAATAACCTTACAGACTTGAATTGTACATCATGTAGATTTTGAAATTATGTTGTCATAACTATGAGTCTCTTAAAATGGCCTCTTGGTCCTATATAAGTCACAGTAGACTTTTTTAAACAACATCCATTCAAACTACTATACTGGACTACCAGATATGTATATCATGTAAATATTTACAGTTTTATAATAGTATATTCTCTGTGTCAAATTAAACATCAATTAAACATTAATGCATGATAGTGCACCCGGGCGCCAGCTGCCTTTTAGCGACCCCTGGCATTAAAGGCTTTTGTTCTGCAGTTAGGTACAAAATGTATAAATATGGTAACAACATATATGTAGTTTATTGTAATAGACCAAAAGACTTGTAGAATTTACAAACATTGTGGTTTCGATGTGTCAAAAGGTAATAGATTACATTTAGCAGAGCATGGGGTATTTCATGCTCACTTACTGGGGAACATGTAAAAAGTGTAGTCTTAATAAAGTCAAATAAATTGAGCCACATATGTGCCAAAACACTATTCAGGTAAGGAAATTGTGCCACCTTTGTTTGCTGGTTTAGTTACAATGTATTAATTGAGAGTCTCAGCGGTAAGTTCTTTTTCACTTTTGCTCAAATTGAAATCACCATATGGTCTTTCATGATTTACTGTGGCCACATCAGTGATTACAAGATGTTCGAATGTTAACATATCAGTATGTAGGGCCAAGATGGTAGGAGTAAAGGTGGATAGGTTATGAAGGCCGGTCACATTGGAAGGAGGATCAAAGTCACTCTGGCTAAAGAAATATTTGAGTCTGAATTTCTGGAACACACTGGTAAGTTCTAGTCTTTGTTCAAAAGGATCTTGGTGTCAGGTAAGATCAAACAAAAATCCTTTGCTCATGTCTTGTATTTCCGTTTCTGATAGTATATATGGGGATAGGCTGAAAATGGGAATTTCTTTGTTTTCCATGTTGATTACGTTCCTAGCAAGTCATATTGTTCCGTAGTGGCTGAATGTCAGTAGTTATATTCTGTGTTTCTACATTATGAATTACCATGAATAAAACTGATTCTGTGTTTGTCACTCCATGGGGACGTATTTATTCTGGTAACATCCTCCTCCCCAGTCTGACCTCCCTGATAGCTCTTGCATAAAAAAATCATGTTTTGGCTTTGTGAGGGATGTGTGAAGGCTGGTAGTTGTCACTGGATTGTACTAATGCTATTGGCATTTGCACTAGCGCCGGCTATTGGTTTGTTTTTGATACTCATATCAGATCAGGTGTCAGAGACTATTACAAAATGTCCTGTCTGCTTGCCTAAATAGTTAGATTGATCTTGTTGGTTCAAATGTTCACAGAAGTTGTGAGAAAGTGGTTTATTAGATGGGGTGGATTGAGGTCCACCAAGGTAATAAAGTTACTGATTTGTTAGGTCCAGTTAAAGGTTTCTAAAATTTAAACCATAGCTCGACTCCAGGAAAGTGTGGCACAGATCAGACAGGCTTAATTTAGAAAAATAAAGCATATGAAAGTACCTAAGCAGTTCAAAGGTAAAAAACACAACACAATAAAAATCCCACCCCAATTCATATAAAGACAGAAAGTGTAATAAGCAAAAGTACATGAAAAAATAAAACATCCAATAAGGGGAACTGGAGATATGAGTTTTTCAAAGTTTAATTGGAAAAAGCACCAGGAAGAACAGAGCACCAATGGCAGTCAGCGGTCCCAGTAGACTGGGACCTAGGCATGATTTGAGGCCTACCATGATGGAGTGCGGGTCGGATGCACAAAGCAGATTGGCCTCACTAGGGCCTGGAAGTATGGATGTTCGAAAAATGTTTCTAAGTCCCAATCTGAAAGGGGACTTTGTGGTTTTTCTGAGAACAAACTTCTCCACAAGGGATAAACCTGAAATTCACTACAATGCATAGAACTGCTATTCGAATACTTTTCGCAGTCAGTCCCCAGGATCCTGTGAAGAAACGTTTTGAAAAAGTTCCCAAACTTATTTTGGTGCCCAACCAAGCACAGGAATACACTTCCAAGGGCCCCATGAGCTCAGGGGAAGAACTTAGAGAATATCATGGTGTTAGGCAGAGGGCAGGGGCAAAGTCCAGGCCAGATCCAGTTGCGCTGGTCAGTTGGGATTTTTCAACTATTTTAAGTTACTGGAGCCACCCAGGGGATCAGCCTTATGATCCTTCAAGGTCTTTCTGTCTTTGGTTTCAAGTGAATGGGGTCCAACCTTCCCAGGTCCTTCTCACAGCTCATTGACGCCAAGTGCAGCAGGGTAAGTCTGTCTGGTATCTTCTTATAAGTCCTGCAGTATTCTGAGGAAGGCTGAATGAAGGTCCAGCTTTGTAGGGTTCAACACGATATGGGTGATAGGCATGCTAAGACATTCCTAATTCCTTTCTGAATACAGTAGTAAAGTTCCCAGGCCCTGCGATACCTACTTTTGCTATAGTTCTGGCTTACCTTACTGCAAACGGGCCCAAAATGTGATGAGCCAGGGTATTTTCAAGTCGGCAAAAGTCTTTGGTCACACTTAACTTGGGCTCTGAGGGCTGGGTGTGTGTGAGGAGCATACTATGGTAATCCTCGTGTCCTCTAACATTTAACATTAAAATTTAGTTTGAAACATGTACTGTGCCCACAACAAACCCAGAGATGGGAGTCTGGTAGGGTCCTTCAGCAACCAGAAAGGTAATGGGAATGGTGACTGGTTTCAGGGGTTATGTTAACTTTAGAGTTAAACAGCACAGAGAGATTTGATCTACACAAATGGCATTCAAGCTGGATAGAGACTGGAAGAGCTCCTCAGACAACTCATGCTTTTAACAATGGTTAATTGCTGATCTTCGTCTGACTTCGTACCATGCCAGGTTCTGGAAAAGATTAAGACCTGGTTATTCCCCTTATAAATGTGTGTGTACCTGCTGCAGGGCTTGCAAGTGATCTAGCACCGTGATATCCCTGTGGGGATGAGTGTAGCATTTTATCAATACATAAAATAAAAATGGTTCATTGCATAGACCGTAAGAGCTCTTCCTTCCCACTTCAGGATGCTGCTTAGAATAGCATATTTTTTCTCTCTCTGGGAGCTATTTAGAGAGTTATGAGAGCTGCAATCTCAACCATGATTGGGTCAGGCAGTGCAGCGGCAATAGGTCTGTGCTGTTGGCAACTCCTCACTCAAGTCAGCACTTCACTCAGCCAGTCATTAATTCTGGAGCCAAACACAACAGGTTCCCATGATGTAGGGAAGCCTATCCTTCTCTGCAGATCTTTGCCCTCAGACTACGAGTTTGTATCTGTCTTTATGATGCAGAGGCAGTGATATGTTGTTCAGCAGGCCAAATCTTTCCTCTGGACTGTTGAAAAAAGTTGCCGCTTGAAGTCAAACGGAAGCAAAGAATTTTGGCTAACAGTGTCAGCTTATTTTTGCCAATGCTGGCAGTTAGGGCCACACCACTCATACAATCAGAACTGGTACAGCACTCAAGTTTTGGGAGGGAAAGTGCATATTTCACAAGGTACAGTTCAAGCCTATGTCAATGAACATTCCATAATGTTCTCTCTGTCGCTGATGTCCATGCTACAGGTGACAGCAACATCGAGCTACAATACAGTTTTTTGTCAAGGTGTCGCTTCTTTGGAGGCAACTATCTGGCTCTATCAAGAGGGGTGAGCACAAATAATCCTTCTTCGCTTGTAGATGTTGTTAATACAAATTAGACACACTTCAAGATGGCACTCAAGTTTACAAAAGTGATAGATGGAATGCTTGGATTATTATTAGCCTCTGCTAATTACTCTGGCTGCATCACAGTCCATCAATATTTTGCACACCCGCCACTTCAGTTTGGATCCAGCCATACGCAAATCAGTCTTGGCCATCCTCCAATAGACACATCTCAGACTGCCAAACCTAGTCCTACTTGAACTGGACCACAAGCAACCCATGACCCGTTTTGCCCTATTTGGGGCACATCAGCCAGGTGCAGCTTGGTTCTAGTGGCAAAGTGAGCATAGGATTCATGTCTGGGCATACCTGTCACACTTAGGGCATTGCACTGAAGTATACAAAAAAGTGATGGATGGAATGCTTTGTGTGATCTCAGCCACTAGGATTACTCAGGACATCATTGCAGTCCTTTGTTATTTTGTACACCATGCCCTCTCAGTTGGGACCCAGTTATGTGCAAATCAGTCTTGACCCTTCTCCAACAGGAAGAGTCCAGCCCAAAATGCCAAACAAGGTCCTCCCTAAAACACAGCACAAGCAACCCCAGGTAGATTCACTGGCCTGTGCAGGGAGCCGTGAAAGGAATAAGCAGTGTAAGTATATGCAGGGAGATCACAGCTATGTCAAGGTCTAAGCTATCTTGCTTGGCAACCCATCCACCAGAGGCTAAACATATATTTGCCAACTACCCTAGCAGGAGTAACCCACCTAACGCCATAACGTATATGGAGTATGATGTTGAGGGTCAAGTGGCATTACCAGTCATGACGAATATCAAGTTAAAAAGCCATATTAAAAAAAGTACTGTAAATCATTAGTCATTTCATTCTCTGGGCATATGGGAGACAATCACCAGGTTGAAATGAGGCCCACTCTGGGTGACCCCCCATCCGGAGAAAATTCATGTTCTCTGTTGGTTGTTGGTGGACAACTTGTGACATAGCATATAGGGCAACTGCCATGGGATTGGCACGCAAGGCTGCTGTGCAAGAGTACTTAACCAGTAAGGCAGGATCTTTCAAATCTATGGCCAATATGTCTTTTAAAATTATTTAAATGAACTTATTGCAGATTGGTAAATCAATCAATCAATCAATCAGGGAATTTTAAGCGCGCTACTCACCCGTGAGGGTCCCAAGGCGCTGGGGGTTGGGGGGGTCAGCAGTGCTGTTCAGTCGAAGAGCCAGGTCTTGAGAGCCTTCCTGAAGGTGTTGAGGGAGGGGGCGCGTCTGATTTCTATCGGGAGCTCGTTCCAGGTCTTGGCTGCGATGTAGGAGAAGGATCTTCCTCCTGCTTTGGCTCTGTGGATGCGAGGGGTTTCGGCGAGGGCGAGGTTGAATGATCGGAGGTTTCTCTTGGGTATGTGGGTGGTGACTCTGTAGTTGAGGTATTTGGGCCTGGTGTTGAGTAGGCATTTGTAGGCATGGGTGAGGATCTTGAAGGTGACTTTCTTCTCCACGGGGAGCCAGTGGAGCTTCCGTAGGTGTTGGCTGATGTGCTCGTGTCGCAGGATGCCGAGGACGAGTCTGGCGGCGGTGTTCTGTATCGTCTGGAGTTTACGGAGTAGGGACTTGTTTATGCCGGCGTAGAGTGCATTTCCATAGTCCAGCCTGCTGGTGATGAGTGCGTGAGTGACTGTCTTTCTAGATTCGGGGGGGATCCATTTGAACGTCTTCCGGAGGATGCAGAGGGTGTTGAAGCAGCTGGAGGCGATGGCGTTGACCTGACGGATCATGGAGAGGGATGAGTCGAGTACGATGCCCAGGATTCTGGCGTGGTCCGTGGGGGTCGTTGGGCTGCTGAGAGCAGTGGGCCACCAGGTGTTGTCCCATGCTGAAGGGGTGGTTCCGAGGACGAGGACCTCTGTCTTCTCGGAGTTGAGCTTTAGGCAGCTGTTGGTCATCCAGGCTGTGACGTCCTGCATTCCTTTCTGGAAGTTGAGCCTGGCGGTGGTGGGGTCCTTGGTGGGGGAGAGGATGAGCTGGGTGTCGTCAGCGTAGGATACAATGCTGAGGCTGTGTTGTCGGACAATGGTGGCAAGTGGGGGCCATGTAGATGTTGAAGAGGGTCAGGCTGAGAGATGATCCCTGTGGGACTCCGCAGGTGATTTCTGTGGGAGAGGAGAGGAAGGGCGGCAGTCTGATCCTTTGGCTTCTGCCGGTGAGGAATGATTGGATCCAGTCGAGGGCGGTTCCTTGTATGCCGGCGTCGTGTAGTCTGGCTGCGAGAGTGCGATGGGAGACGGTGTCGAAAGCTGCCAATAGGTCGAGCAGAATCAGGGCTGCGCTGTGTCCCTGGTCGAGGAGGGTGCGGATGTCATCTGTGGCGGCGAGTAGGGCGGTCTCGGTGCTGTGGTTGCTTCGGAATCCAGATTGGGACGGGTCGAGGATATTGTTGTCTTTGATGAATGTCGTCAGCTCCACGTTGACTGTTTTCTCCGCGACTTTAGCAGCAAAGGGGAGGAGCGAGATGGGCCGGTAGTTCTTGAGGTCCATGGGATCGGCTGAGGGCTTCTTGAGCAGGGGCCTGACTTCTGCACGTTTCCAGTCGTCTGGGAAGGTGCCGGTTTCAAAGGTGGTGTTGATGGTGCGTTGTAGTTCGGGTGCGATGGGGGTGGCAGCTCTGTGGTAGATGTGAGGTGGGCAGGGGTCGGTGGGGGCCCCTGAGTGGATGCTGTTCATGGTCGAGGCGGTCTCTTCGGCCGTGATGGGTGTCCAGGAAGAGATGGTGGGCAGGCTGGTGTGGCTGGAGGGCGGGCCGGCTGCGGAGTCGGGCATAAGGTCGACGAAGTTGTCGTAGAGGTTTTTGATCTTCTGGTGGAAGTAGGATCCAAGCTTGTCGCAGAGGTCTTGGGATGGGGTGATGTCCGTGGCTTCGCTGCAGGGATTTGTGAATTCCTGGATGACACTGAAAAGTTCCTTGGAGTTGCTGGAGTTGGCGAGGATCTTGTTGTGGATGAAGGTCCTTTTGGTGGTTCTGATTTGTTGGTGGTAGTCAGTCATGGCGTCTTTGTAAGTGGTGTAGTTTCCCGGTGTCTTGCTGTTTCTCCAGTTCTTCTCCAGGCGTCTGCAGGCGCGTCTGGCTTCTTGGAGATCGGTGGTGAACCATGCGGCTTTCCTGTAGCGCTGTTTGTCAGGGTTGCATAGCGGGGCGAGCTTCTCTGCGCAGATGGAGATCCAGGTGTGGAGTTCCCTGGCTGCGACATTGGCGTCGGATGCCGCGGTGTGGTTGTCTCGGGAGAGGGTGGAGTTGAGCTGCTCGTCGGTGACTTTGCTCCAGTTCCTTCGCTGAGGGCGTGGGACTGGTTTGGGTGCCATGGGTTTGTCGGCGGTGAAGTGTACACAGTGGTGGTCGGTCCATGGGGGTTGCGTTGTGTGACTGAAGTGGATGCTGTTTCCTCCTGCGAAGATGGGGTCGAGGGTGTGTCCTGACCTGTGGGTTGGTGTGGTGACAAGCTGTTTAAGTCCCATGTTGGCAAGGTTGTCGCAGAGGGTGGCAGAGTTGGGGTCGCTGGGGTTGTCGAGGTGGAAGTTCAGGTCTCCGATTAGTATGTAGTTCATTGAGGCGATGGCATGGGGTGCGATGAGGTCGGTGATGGTGGAGGCGAAGGGGGCCCGGTGGCTGGGGGGGTCTGTAGGCGAGGGTGCCGCGGAGTGTGGAGTTGGGGCTGGTCTGGATCTGGAAGTGCAGGTATTTGACGTAGGGGAAGGTTTCGCTGCAGGTGGTGAGGTGGAGGGTGTACTTGTGAATGATGGCGAGACCCCCTCCTGGGTGGTTAGGGCGGTCCTTCCTCTGGACCTTGTATCCGTCCGGGATGGCGACAGAGATGTCAGGGGCAGAGGAGGCGTTGATCCAGGTTTCCGTGAAAAAAGCGATGTCGGGCGAGAGAGAGTCGAGTAGGTTCCAGATCTCCATGGCGTGTTTGTGCACGGAGCGCACGTTGAGGAGGATGCATCTCAGGGCGTCGGCGGTGTTGGCGGCCGGAGTGGTGGTGAAGGTCCAACGGCAGCGGTGGCAGGAGAACTGGCCGTGGGTCGTGTTTGGCGTGGCCTGTTGGCAGTCGCTGTTTCTTCTGGGGTTGAGTGCGAGGAGGGTGACTTTGTGTTCATATACCACATCTCGCCCTTTGAGAGAGAAACGGCAAGGGAATAAGATGTGTAAAAGTTATTGTGAGCTACGCCTCAAAGCATTAGATCCCTGTAAACTCTTCATACTTTAGTGTGAGAAATTAGTTGACCCAGGTGAAATGCACATTACGCCAGTATAATTAGCGTAATTTCGCATTTTGCGAAATTATGCACAGCCCAATAAATTAGAAAGTGCTACAGCGTTGTTTTACTGATGTAACTTTAAAAGGAAAAGACGAATGCACAGGTGTGAATAAATCCCTTTAATTGTTAAATAGTTATGCATGATAGGGTAATAAACAGTATGATTCATTTTCGAAATCTCTCAAATTAAAAATAGATTTTAGACACTGTAAATAGGAAATTATTTGAATTATAGAATATGCATAAAACTGACAGGGTTTATTTTGGCAAACCGCTAATAAACGTAAACTGAAGTCGGAATTCTATCACATGATGGTCAATTGAGTGCGGGGAAAATGTCAACACGTTTAAATAAGCGACAAAAAAGAGAACAGAATGGGAATGAGCGAGGAAATGAGAATGTGTGACAAGTGAGAAGAAAACAATGTGTACAGTGTAATGAAGAGGCTAAGGGGGCATACACGCCAATAGACTGTCTAAAAAGAGTAACAGCTAAAAACAAGAGTGCATGTTTGCTACCCTAGCACTGTATCATACGAAAAAATAAAAGCTGTACATGGTAGGATTTAAAAACGCTTTCTGAATTATCAGTTCTTGCGCTAACATTATTATTTACGTATCTATTTAATCGTTTTGTGAAGCACTGCACATCGTTTTTCGGCCCCTTCTGAGCGCTACAGAATAAAATTAATTTAATTTCTGTTATTTGAGACCATATTATTAATTACTACTTCTTCCATCGGATATAAATATTATACTTTTATAAATACATTTTATTCTGTAAAAAAAAATTGTATGTATTATAAGGCCTAAGCTTAAAAGCACTGAAAATGCGTAATACTCTCTATGACCAGCAAGTGGCAGAATTCACAAAGAAATACGTATCTACAATTCACGAAAGAACCACGTTTTAATTTCTCAGAGATCTCATGTATTCTCCACTGATCAAACTGCTATTTGCCAAGCTGAATAGCCAATGAACTAATTCTTTAAACATGTAGGGTCAAGTCGAAGTTGTAAAACACATGTTTAATTCTATTTCAAAAGTATCCAGAATATTCAGCTTTCGATCCTCTGCTAGTTCTGTTAGACAAACCCCGGACTTTGCAATAAATTACACATAATATTAAAAACAGAGATAGCTTGCTAAATCAATCATGGAATTCCATTTTTCAAAGAGTGCGTTTTACCTCATCTGAACTGTATTTTGTTTAATTCTAACTCTTAACATTAACTCTATTTGATATAAGCAAAGGACACACAACTTAGCAGATGAACAGAATTCTGAATTGCATTTGAATCTGTGTTAAATTGGCAGCTGGACAGATAAAAGCAAACTTTAGAGGGCCACCGACACAATAGCTCATGGGAGAAGGTTTCCTCCAAGTTGGAGCTGAAGCAATTCTAGTAATTACAGAAAGGCTAGCTTATACTCTTGGTATAAGTTTACCCAAGGGTTGAGTTTGTTGTAGTAGATCAAGGCACTAGGCATTTTACGGCATATAAGACTGCTGCAATTCCAACAAAGTATGCACTCTGTGATAGACAAGAAATTTCCATAGGCTTTCAAGAACATACATTATGGTTTAATTGGGATTTACCACATGTAGAGGAGCCTGTTAGGATGGCTCCTGCAAGCCTTCTATGACCTGCTTAGCCAGTATTGGCTGGTTATGGCCCTTAGCTAGACACTAGACACCTGAATAAAGGCCAGTTGAGACAAGTACTTAATGGGTTAGTGACTATAACAACTTTAAATAGTGAGAGGGAGTAAGAAGTATACAGGTTCACTAGACTTCCAATCTACATCATGCTCTAATACCACAGAAGAGAGAACTCGTAGAAATATTTATCTGTGTGGTCTCCCATATCAGGAAGGTCAATGGGGGTTCCCCAGTTTTTGTAAAATAACCCTCACCCACTAGTTGTACTAGTGGCATACTTCATCATTGGGTTCCCACCCAGCATACCTAATGTATCTGGTTGTGCTTTGTTAGAAATGGGATCTCTGGTTGGCTAAGGCTTGCGCCAAAGCCAGGCAGAAACCACCACTCTAGTCAGGGCAAGGGAGTTACACACCCAAGATAACCCCTGCTCACCCCCTTGGTAGCTTGGCACGAGCAGTCAGGCCTATCCCGGAGGCAATGTGTAAAGCGTTTGCGCAACACACACACAGCAACAACATACTAGGCACACCACAAAAAGGAACTCCACACAAGGTTATATATAAAAATAGCCTTTGTATTATCATAAAACACATTAGAATAGTACTCACATAATATACATGGTGCCACCTGGCACTAGGTCATATTTACAAGGGATTATTTACACCTGACAGGGCCAACTGGACCACTGTCAGAACCATCACAAAGCGAACTTAGTCAAAGTAAAACATATCATAAACGTACAACCAGTATCCACTGGTAATCACTGTACTTAGCATCAGCCTGTAACATAAACTACATTATGCACAGTATCACATCAGGTGCGAATTACATTCTGCGCCAACCTCACCAGCATAAATACATTACGCAATCCTCTCATAAGTCTAAACACATTAGACCCTAACCTCCTAAGCATAACTCACATTAGGGGTATAAATCACACAGTGAAACATAATCTCACTAGCATAAACCATAATATGCAAAACAACCTCATAATCATAAAAAACACATTTAGAGGTATAACACAGGGTGCATAAAACATAGTACATACATTACATTTCCTAGCACCACATAATCACCTTAGGGCCTGGCGCCCTACAATCCTAACAGTCCCCCTGGCCAACTGGCCATCTCAAAAAGGGGCTCAAATGCCCTATGTCCCAAGAGTCAGGGCGCGCTGCTAATGCAGCATAAGTCAAGGGTGCGCACTCTGCGCAGGCCTAAACGTTGCAGCTAGCACTAAGTGCTGCGCAGCTGTGAAGATATGGGGCACAGGAGTGCATCTCACTCCTAACTTCAAAAAGACATGCCCCCCAAAGAACTGAGGCCTAAACGATGCAGCTGCCCACTACTTGCTGGGCAGCTGGGAATATTTAAATGGGGCCTGGCACCACGGTGCCATCTGGAGCAATTTGCCAAGGTTGCAGCTGCCCGCGCTGGTGCGGCGCAGCTGTGAGGCATGAAAAGGGCCCTGGCCCTACAATGCCCTCTGGCCCCAACGGGACCTTTCAAATCACTTGCCCCAGGTTGGAGCCACCAAGGCTCTGTAAGATATGCCCCTCTCGGTGGAGCCACACGGGGCTCTAAAATGATCATGCCCCATCGTTGGAGCGCACAGGGAGCTGTAAACAAATAATGCCCCCAAGCCCCCACGGGGACTTTGAAAACAAATGGTGGCCGCCCGCCCGAGATCAGCCCTCACTCACCGGGCTCTTCCTCGCGGCGGGACTCCTCTTTGGTGCTGACGCCCGCGGGGCTCTCCCTCACTCACGGGAGCCCCGCGCAGGCAGGCTCCAGAATTAGGAACACCTCTCCTCTTCCTGGGACCCGGGACTCATATCTCAAGGCGTGCGGGGCTCTTGGCGCGTCTTCTCTCCCTGCACAGTCCAGCGCGGGGTGGGCTCCCACCTGGATTCTCTGTGGACTCTTCTTGGACGATCGCCAGTGCGGGGTGGGCTCTCGCCTGGCTTCTACTTCACGCGGGGCTCCCACCAGCTCCTTAGGCCTGCCCTTGTTTCCGGACTCCGGCCCCGCCCACAGTCAGGCGCGGGTGCCTGACGTCCGGTTTTCGCACTCTCCTCTCGGCGGCTCGGGCCGCGCGGTGATTCTCGGCACTGGACGCGGGGTGGGCACCCGCAAATAGCATCCAGCGCAAGCGGGGTGGGCACCCGCCATTTTAGGCAACAATAAAGCGGGTGTTCACAAATAAAGTCGTCAAATTTTTGGGGTTTGCTGATGGGTCTACCAAATCTCCCTGAGACACCGTGACTGTCAACCCCTACATCTGAGTCTGAGTGTGAATTAATTTTCACCTTTAAGTGGAAGAAATGGTTGTGGCTGTGAAAGATTCAGGGAGCTTAAAGCACACATACTGATAACAGTTGATTGTAGTAGGGTGGAACAATACTGTAAAATTGAAGGCAATGAATCGCAAAATGAATGAAATTGCAAAATACTTTTACAAAGCTGGCGTGGAATAAGCTAGAAACAAGTGTGCTTATCACCAGAAGATGCACGCTATGGATGTCATTGCATGAAGAAAGAGAACATTCAATCAATGCTGCAGTTGCTGATTAGAAATATTCATTTCAAATGGCTGTTGGTGGGCTCCCGCTCAGAAACCCAACAATGCGGGGGAATCCCTACGCCGGGGATTCCCTCTAAAAGGGATAGAAGTGCTCCTCCTCAGCTGCAGGGAGCACAGCGCTATGAAAAGCGCTTTTTAGGAAATAAAAGTAAAGCGCTCACAGGGCGCTAGGGAGCCAAAGTCCAAGGTAGGGGTTCAGGGGCAGAGCTGGGCCCAGGGGCCAGCACACAGGGCCCTCCAGCAGGGAGGCAGCCCCCATGGCGGTCCCTCCTGGGCCCCAGCAGCAGCAAGCCCCCCCCTCCGTCAGGATCAGGAACAGAACAGGAACTGAACAATTTCATGGGGTCACAGCCCCTATATTTATATGCCCTTTTCCTTTGTGACACAGCACAGGGCTTGGGGATACCAGTCAGAACTGGTTTAGGGGAGCTTTGGAGCACTTTGTTTTGCTCAAGCTCCTCTTCCCTTTCACAGGACAGGCTAGGGACATCAGACACACCACAGGAGGTGGAGACAGCATTGTAGAGGGAAGGCACAGCCCTATTCAGGTCCCAGGTGCAACTCCTCCCACCCATCTACATGGAGATCTCTCCATTCAGCCCTGCGCTGACTCACCCTGCCCCTCCTGGAGCCACACACACCTCCCAGCCCCTGTCACTCACAAGCCAGACATGCAATTCACATCAGGCAGGCAGGCAGACACAGAGCACACAGAAATGCCAACTTCTAGAAGTGGCATTTCTCCACCAGTCACCATAAATCTGCGCACACCATTGCGCAGCATTTATTCTCACGAATTCAGACATACTAGACTTGACCATGCTGCACCTCTCATAACAGGAATTACCACTGCCACACTCATCCTCAATGCATTCCTATGGGAGGGCAGGCCAGTCTCACCACACACGCACACAGCGCGCACGCACTTTACACTGGACCACAGTGCTAAAGTGCCCAGAGACTTAAAACTACTAACATACAAGGCAAAAAGTTTAGGGGTGAACCTGCCAAAAAGGGCCAAGTCCAACATGCTTCTACATTTGAATTACAGCAGAGCCGAATATTATCAAGGGGTCTAGCATTTTAAAATTACCTGCAGGTATCCCTTCTTTATATGAAATTTATTGGGGGCATCTTTGGTAAGGTTAAAAAACCAAAATTTTGATGTGACTGGCATTATTATGAGCTCCCACATCAAAACCAATGCCTACATGTTTCAGTCATTTTGGAAATGCCACTTAAGGTCAAATGGCGTTCTACAAAACCAGTGATTTATGAAAATCCCTATCATATAGATATGTCTGAAAAGAACACAAATTGTGCACCTGTGACATATATAGATCTGCATTACATTGTACTATGTTTGTATGCTTTGCATTTTTTTCTCTTATTACAAGATAATTTCTTGTTAGAGGATTTAAAAAGATCAAAAATAGAGACACAATTATTTCTGATTACAATATTCATGAAATTCTGTGATCTAATCACTCGTGGTCAGCAATGCACCCCACTCTGCAAGTAAACACAGCATTATTTTCATGCAATGGTTTTTGAGTGTGAAAAAAGAGGAGCTCTTCGAAATCCCTCATGATTAGGTACTGAAGAAAACACACACATTAGTGTTACACTCATTAGTGATACACATGCTAAACATGAAAATCGTGTTTTTAAATTATATTTTTCAAACCGTATATCTTTTTCAATGTTCTATCTCCCCATTGAGTCTTAGAGTCAGGTGGACCCTATTGCAACACTCTGAGGAGGAAAATGGTCATGAGTGTCATCAGAGTTAGTACCCTAGTTGTTGGCATGGTAAAGCCCATATTCCATTCCCACGAACTTCGTCAAGGTGTCGCATCTGGGGAAGACCTAAAAAGTATCCTCTAACCACTGCTTATTGCTATGTGTCCAGTGAGTACACTAATTAAGTATCTTCGGGGTCATGTGACAAGGCATATGATGCGTCAGCATCATCGCGTAATCGTCCAAAATAAAGGAAAGGGTCAAAAGGTTTCCGCATCGTTATGCAGTAAAAAAAAAATGCTGAATGTTCCAGCTCCTAGAAATTAAATCTTCAAAACTGTTATCGTAACATGCAGTGTACCTAACGTCAGCATCCTAATGTGTATAGAATGGGGGTTGGGAGCACACTGCCTCATATCCCAGCACAGTTCGCCCCTTTGCATCGTGGTAATTGCAGTACACAGTTCATGCTTACTTCAAAATTAGCTGGAGTTTTTCACCAAAGTAGGCGCAGACATTGCTGTATATCTCTAGACATGTTTCTGGGTTGAGCCCTTCATCAGTAAAGAGCAGCGGTATTAGAGAGCAAAGAAATATCATCTAGGGTTGCTGGAAATGCTGCCAAGTTCCTCTCAGGTCACAGTACCACTCACAGGCCCACAGGTGCATTTCCAAAGCTTGCCAGCTTGCTGGCTCAATGGAGCGTTTTAAATAGAATGGGGGTTGGGAGCACACTGCCTCACATCCCAGCACAGTTCGCCCCTTTACATCCTGGTAAATGCAGTACACAGTTCATGCTTACTTCAAAATTAGCTGGAGTTTTTCACCAAAGTTAGTGCAGACATTGCTGTATACTACTAGACACATGTTTCTGGGTTGAGTCATTCATCAATAGAGAGTAGCAGTATTCGAGAGCAAAGCAAAATCATCTGGGGTTGCTGGAAATGCTGCCAAATTCCTCTCAGGTCACAGTACCACTCACAGGCACACAGGTGCATCTCCAAAGCTCATCAGCCTGCTGGCTCAAGGGAGCCTTTTAAACAGAATGGGGGTTTATGATAAGTATTCATATGTAGAACACCATCTTCTGCATATATAGTAACATCCAAAAAATCCGTGATTTAACGTTTGTAGTGTATGTTAGAAATAGGGGTCTCTAGTTGGCAGAGGTAGGTACCTTTGTCCAAGTAGGGACCCTTCTTTCTAGTCAGGATAAGGGAGATGCACTTCTAAAATAACCCCTGCTCATCCCCTTGGTAGCTTGGCATGAGCAGACAGGCTTATCTCAGAGGCAGTGTGTAAAGCATTTGTGCATGCATACAGTAACACAGTGAAAACACTACAAATGGACACCACACCAGTTTAGAAAAATAAGCAAAACTTTATCTAAACCAACAAGACCAAACATGGCATAAAAATCCAACATACAATACTATAAAAATAGTTACTGTGCAAAATAACCTTTAAATTGCAGGAATAACATGAAAACACAGTTCCTCCGACTCAGTATCTCCGTTCGGGGCTACCGCGATACTGAACACGACAGAGTCTAACAATTCCAGCCAACCGCGTCGGTACGGGTCAACTAAAGCGGCGACAGACTCAGAGACAGTACCTTTCTTGTTGTGGCCAACGCGCCGATGAGAGTCGGTCGGGGCAACCGTCACGGTTTCGATGTGAGATGGAAGCTTTGCATCGTGCGGTGTCCTCACGGCTCGGTGCAGGCAGTGGCTCGTTGATGGAGTCGGTGACACCAAGGTTTGCGTTGCAGGGTGAGACGGTGCTCGATGCACTGCTGGCAGGTTCCGGTGCGGCAATGGAGCCGGTTGATGTTTGATTTGGGCAGCGATGGAGTCGGTGGCGTCTGTGCAGCATGTAGTGAAGCAGTGCGGAGTGCGGTGCCCACAGGGCGTGGTGCAAGCAGCGGCTCATTCACGGAGTCCGTGAGACCAGGGTTGCGTTGCGAAGCGAGGCAGTGCTTTCTGCAGTGCCTTCAGGACACGGAGTCTGTGACGGACATGGTGATGGAGTCGGCTGCTCTTTTCTTCTGTTTGCGACTGGAACTAGCGGAACCAGAGACGGTGCCCAGAAGGATGGTGAGGATTTTGCTGTTCCTGAGACCTCTTGAACAGGGGGCAAGCTCCACTTCAACCCCTTGGAGATACTTTCTCAAGCAGGATGCACACACAGTTCCTCTCCGTGGCAGAAACAGCCACTGCAGGCCAACCCCAGACAGCACACAGCAAAGGGGGCGGTACTCCTCCTCCAGTTTCTCCAGCTCTTCTCCTTGGCAGAGGTTCCTCTTGAAGTCCCAAAAGTGATTTGTGAAGTCTTTTCTATCCCTGAGACTTCCAACAGAAGTCAAGCTCTACTTCAAGCGCTTGAAGAAAACTCTAACAGCAGGATGATGAAAGTACAGTCCAGTCCTTTCCCCTCCCAAGACAGAAGCAACCACTGCCGACCAACCCCAACAGCACACAGCACAGGGGCAGTACTCCTCCTCCAGCTTTCCCGGTTCTTTTTCCTGGTAGGGTCCTTAGTTCAGCAGTAATCTAAAGTTCAGGGGTCTGGGCCCCACTTTTTATAGCACAAATTCCTTTATTCTCTGGTGGCAGAGAAGCTCTTTGCCCAGCCAAAACCAGTTCTGTCCTCTCTGGTGCAGCTTCCTGGCAGGAGGTGGAGACAGCATTGTATAAGGCAGACAGGGCTATTCAGGTACAAGGGAAATCTCCTCCCACCACTCTAAATGCAGACCGGGCCTATCCAGGTGCTTGTGAGTACTCCTCCCCCTACTCTGAATACAGCCCAGGTCTATTCAGCCCAGCCCTAACTCATCCTGGAAAGGCAGGATATACCTAACCCCCCAAGTGGCTGTCTGAACAGAATGCACATCCCAAGTCCCTGTCACTCAAAAGCCAGACAGTCAATACACAACCTAGCAGAGGCACACTGGATGGTTAGGCAAGATAATACCTACTTTCTAAAAGTGGTTTTCAAACCCAGAATGTAAAAATCACCCTCACTAAAAGATGCATCTTAACATTCTGAGTTCAGGCATCTCTAACTTTATTTTCCTAACTTGTTCCCATGGGCAGTTATGCTTATAAGATGTTATAAGCAAACTCCCCATTCTATCCTGTGGGACAGATAGCCTTTAAATAGTGAAAAATGAAATTGACAGTATTTCACTATCAGGACATGCCACACACAACAGGACGTGTCCTACTATTCACATACACTGCACCCTGCCCACAGGGGTACCTTGGGTCTACCTTAGGGGTGACTAACATGTAAGAAAAGGGAAGGTTAGGGTCTGGCAAGTGGGTGCACTTGCCAGGTCAACATGGCAGTACCAAACTGCGCACAGACACTGCAGTGGTAGGTCCAAGTTACATTTACAGGCTTCTTATGTGGGTGGCACAATCAGTGCTGCAGGCCCACTAGCAGCATTTGATTTACAGGCCCTGGGCACACACAGTGCACTGTACTAGGGACTGACTAGTAAATCAAATATGCCAATCATGGAATCACCAGTCCATAAACACAATTTACAGGGAGAGTATATCCACTTTAGCACTGATCTGCAGTGGTAAAGTGCCCAGAGTCATAAGACCACCAACAACAGGTCAGACAAAATACAGGAGGAAAGCAAAAAGTTCTGGGATGACCCTGCAAATAGGGCCAAGTCCAACAGTATACATGAATTTTAGATTCAGATCACAACTGTTCAATCATGGAAAAAAATGGGAGAGTAGAAACCATGTCCCCTGCCCATACTACTAGGACATCATCTATATATCTCTTTAATGTTAGTATGTTGTCTTTGAAATGGTTGAATGGATTTAAAATCAATTTATTCTCCAAGTCATAGACATACAGTACTGCCGCACTTGGGGTGAAGGTACTCCCCATTGAAGTCAGATGTATTTGCAAATAAAATGTGCCTTCAAACACTAAAAAGTTTCTCATATGTGCCAATCTAGCACATTCCAAGACAAATCTAGGTGGTGTCATTTGCTCCCAATTCTCTCTTTTTAGAGTTTCCTGTGTTACTTGTAGAGTGTCTTCTTGTGGTAAACTAGTGTAGAGACTTTAAATGTCTCGACCAGTTAACACAGTTTCTCAGGGTTGAATTCTATGGCTTTCAGTTGATTCAGAAGATCTTTTAGTGTCCTTAAGGCATGTGGGGGTCTTTTGTACCAATATTTTCAAAAAGAAATCACAACAATGAGACAAAGGTTCCAGAAGGGAGCCGATGTCCGATACTATGGGGCGTAGGTGATGGGAACCTATTTTTCTGTATTTTTGGAAGTGTGCAGAAGTAAGGTATTATTGGGTTAGTGGTTTTAAGGAATTCTACTCCTTTTTTAATGTACATTTTTCTCCCTCTGCCTCCTCTATTAAGCTGTTGATTTTCAAGCGCATCTGTGGTTTCGGATCTAGTTCAAGAATTTTATAATTTTCTTATCCGGTAAGAGGTGTCTGCATTTATTCCTCTATTCTATTAGTGTCTGTAGTACTATTCCTCCACCCTTGTCAACGGATTTAATGATGATATCTGTATTTGACTTTAGTTCCTCTTTGAAGGCTTCTTTTTTGAAACACCTTGATGTTTCCTTGTTCGAGGGCCTCTGCCTCATTGAAAATGGCCCACTCAAAAGCTAAAATATCAATAAGGATGGCTGTTATGGGAGAGAAAAACCTAGATTTCTTCTTGAGGCCTGTTTCACCATTGTCTCCTGTATCGTGCGTTTTTTTGCAAAGAAGGATTTCAATTTTAGTTTTTGAAAAATTCTGCAAATATACAAGGGAGGCGGAATTTATCATAGCGCAGAGTGGACACAGAACCTAGGCCTTTTTTTAGCACTTGTATTTGCGTATTTGTCGAAATCATCTGGGTCAAATTTGTCACTAAATTATGGTCCCAGGTTGAGTCCCCTGTCATGCTTCTTGTGTGCACTACTGGTTTACCATCATCCCGCTGAACTTGTGTAGCTTTAATTTTCTTTCCTCTGACACTCCCTCCTCTCATTAAAAAAGAGTAGAAATGATTTCCCAACAAGAAATGATCTTTTAATAAGAGAAAAAATGTAAGGCATACAAATGTAGCATGATGTAATACGGATCGATTTATGTCATGGGTGCACAATTTGTGCTCTTTTCAGGAATAACAATATGATAGGAATCTTCATAAATCACTCGTCCTGAAGAAAGCCATTTGACCTTTAGTGGCATTTCGATATGGCTGAAACATGTAGGCCTTGGTTTTGATGTGGCAGCTCACAATTAATCCAGTCACATCAAGATTTTTGTTTTTATTCTTACCAAAGACTCCCCCCAATAAGTACATTAAATAAAGAAGGGATACCTGCAGGTAATCGCAAAATAATAGATCCCTTGATAATATTCAACCTCGCTGCAATTCAAGTGTAGAAGCACATCCAGATACATTAGGTATGCTGGGTGGGAACCCAATGATGAAGAAGGCCACCACTACATCTAGTGGGTGAAGGTTATTTTACAAAAAGCTAGGGAACCACCATTGGCCTTCTTGATCAGGGAGATAACACAGAAAAGTACTTCAACGAGCTCTCTCTTCTATAAATAAATACCTTCGATAATCATGTATTACCGCCACTAACAGCGGTAGCAAGAAATCTGGGTGTCCTGTTTGAATTGCATCTTTCTTTCAGCTCCCAGATTTTATCGGTTGTAAAATCATGTCTTTGGATTCTGCGTCTGCTCAGGAAATCTCTGATTCCTCATAAAGCTAAGGTCACAGTGGTCAGTGTTTTGATATTATCCTGTGCTGGACTACGTCAATGTTTTGTACCTGGGCATACCAGAGTACTTAATCCAGTGTCTACAGATGGTACAAAACATGGCGGTCCGCCTACTATACAAGCTACCTAAACACTTGTCAGTATCTCACATACGCGAAAAGCTCCACTGGCTAAGCAAATAATGTTGAAAGTCTTAACATTGGCACAACAAGCACTACACAACAAGGGTCCCTCATACCTGAATGGGAGGATACATTAATACAGACCAGATAGATCACTGTGTTCTAGTAATACTGGGCTGCTAATAGTACCCCACTTTAAAAAGCAATGGGGAAGTGGCTCCTCTGTCTTAGTATTTGCCCTGGGCATGTGGAACCAGCTGGCTGGCCATCTGAGATTAATTACTGAGGAAGCAAGATTCAAAAAAGCACTGAAAATATACCTCTTTACTATTTAGGGTATTAGGAAGCCATTTGCGTCCTGCATACCCTGTACCTGCCTTTCATGCTGAGGACAGGGACACTCCTGGAGTAGCTGTGTGCTATATGAGTAACCCTCATTCATTCATTCATTAGGGACTGAGATTGCAGCTGCTACAGCTGTGCATGCGTCTCCGCAAAAGCAGACAATTAGTTCACATACTAGAAAATACCTTCATGGGCAAAGTGCCCACAAAGCGAAACGAAATCCCATTTTGTATCGCTCAAAAACCAATGTCCTCAGGCATTCTTTAAACAAAATGAAAGCTTTGGAACATTTCATGAGCACCATTTGAATGAGAAATTTTATGGCAAAAGTATATGAAAATTGTATTGTAAAAACACTTTCTGATTCCATTTATTAAGATACTTACACCCCTGCAAGAGGCTCAGTGCAATTTGGGACAAGTATTTATATCTCACCACATTCAAACATAGCCATAGCCACTTGCACTTTATGACCCAGCAGAGACTGCCAGATCGAAAAACTGAAATTATGTTTATTTTGAGAAGCCTCAGAAAGACTGTGTGCACCCTGGAGAGCCATCCTCTTTTGCCTGAACTACAAAATAGCCAATTGGTGACACATCTGGATGGAATGTGAAATAACATTCCTAGTGAATATTTTGCAGTTGTTAATCACTTAGCAATTTCCCTAATGGTGTGTACAGATTCCAGTTGTGGTTAATTTATTTTGCCTCCCTCCGTCCTTTCTTGCATGAGCAACACTGACAAAATCCACTAGCAACATCCCTCATCCTAGCCATAAGTCTCTTACTCAAAGCCCATACTTTGACCAGCATCAAACTCTGTCATTTACTGAGCAGTTCCTTATTGGCTTTTGTTATGACCTGGCTTTTTTCCTGCATTTAGAATTTAATGTAGTTGTTGAACTTGACCGTATCAACGGGTGAGGCCAGGGATTCTGTTCGGTGGGGACACGCCTCTGCTGTGCCTGATCTTAGTGGTTTGAACAGTGCAAATAAATTTGATTTTCACACTACTGACTGGGTATGTGGCATCCTAGGAAGATTCGACTCAACAATGGCAACAAGCAGCCTGGGGAGGGGTAGGAAATCTTAATACACCATCCAATCAGACTTCTAATCAACTTTGCTATAATCGGTCTTGGCAAGAGGAAACGTTAATGGACATCATGTCAACCTTATGGTAAATGGAATATGAATTTTAATCAGTAGTTTTCCATCCTCTTTGATAATAAAATAGAGACTGATTGTATTTACCCTACCTCAGGGCCTCTCATGCTAGACCCGGCTCCAGTGTATCACATTCAGGTGTGTCTGTCATGTGATGAATATCTGACCACATTTGTGACATTTGTCATTCACACTTGCGTGAAGTCTCACAACAAAGACACATGTTAGCTTGCAACTGCCTGTGTGGCCACATTGCTGGTGAAGGGTGTCATGGGAGCACTTCTTGCTAGTGGTGTTGTTGCTGCCGGATGTGGAAGGACACTGCGCAGGTACTTTGTTTAGCAGCATGACTGAAGCTGGATGCTGATACTTGCAGGACAACTTTATGCATTTCAACGATAGGCATAAGTATGCAGAGATGGGCAATCTTAATTGAGTAACGCTCCATTGGATTGTGTGTAGTACTGGATATAAACATAGAATTCAGCATAATTGGGAAAAGATGACAAAACATTCTACTTTTGAGCAGAGGCAACTGAAAACAGCTCCTCTGAGAAGCGAATAACTAGTAAGGTGCACCAATAATCCGAGGGTGCAGGAGAAATTGTTAATATAAATTACATCCGTAGAAGATGCTATTACTGTAGTGGAAGGGAAGGAACATACCTCGGGGAGGGGTGAAAGAAATGAGAATGGACTTACTAATCGAGTAGACAGTAGCTAAAGTTACATCACCTTAACCACCGTTTGAGGACAAGAAGCTAATGATGCATGGGAATTTTTTAATTGATTGTCACCAGGCATAAGGACATGGGTAAGGTGTTTTGAGAAGACTTGGAACTTATCAATAATTTTGTACATAAAATAATACTAAATCACAAGGCCAAGTTAGTGACACACAAGGTTTGGAGGGTACAGAACCTCATGATGAAGCCAGTGAGGGTGGGTCCGGACAACTTGTTGTCACCTGATGCTGTAGAAATTAATTTCTCTGATTGGCTTACGACTGTGGGTTTGGCAGCAAAGGATGGAGGTAGTAAGATAAGGACGTTTGAGGATCTCTGTGACCTTTACCAGATTATTTGGGTTGATCGCTAGCTTTTGCCCAACATATCGAATGGAGGTACTATCCTTTTGTAGTGGAGCAAAATTGTTCAGAGTGATGGAAACTTTCAGCTGTCTTTATCACGAGGTATTCCTCAACAAAGACTCCACAGCCTTGACCTCATTTGTTACACTTCTCTAGTGAATATGCTTATCATTAGTATGCTGCTGGGTTATACTCTGAGGCTGCATGCTTTAAGAGGATAATGACGAGAGTGTTAACTGGAATTGACCATGTGATGGTTTTCAGGACAACATCTTGGTATATGGGAAGGACAGAGAAAGTCATGATGAAATATTAAGATTAATTTTAGATATGTTGAGTCAAAGTGGACTCACTCTGAACAGAGAAAACTGCAAGTTCAGAGAGAGAGCTGTATTTTATCTGGGTTATGCGTGTTGGGTGAGGGACATAGTCTGAAATTCTACATTAATCTGGGCATTATTATGAGATTCTCTTGTCAAGGCCCAACTACGTGCAACAAAGACCATGTCAGACTTTCTTGGGTGGGGTAGAGTATTACTCGAAATTCATTCAAATTTTTGCCTGTGTAGTCCCATCTCCCGACTGTTGTTGAAGAAGGGAGAAAGGATCTGTGGGAAAGATGAATGTGAAGGACCATCCTGCACAGTGAAGCAAGAGATCAGAAAAATGCCTACATTAGGATATTTTGATGTTGTTAGAAATATCATAGTGACACCGGATGTGGTATGAAGGGGAATGGAACTATAGTTCCCCAAATGCTGAATGGAGAAGAGGAGGTTCTTAAATTTGCATCATGCTCACTGAAAGAGACTGAGGAGCACTACTCTGTGTTAGAGTAGGAGGCGCTTGCTTTTGCATGGGCCAAACACCACTTTAAGTTTTATTTGTGGGGTTTTCATGCAAGGTGTTGGGATGGAAAACTCCTCTGCATGGTAATGCATGTGTACCCCTGCCCCGAGTGCCCAGCTGTACTGTTGCCTGGATCCCTAATGCTAAGTTTTTTTTGTCATAACCAAACACTGATCATGCATGTGCGCCATGACACAGGCCTGTCTCATGGATTGTTGGACCAGGAGGGGCACCAAAAGCACTACCCTCAAAGTGATGGAAGGCTATTGCTTTCACCAGGAGTTAAGCAGCACAAGAGAGGTGGTGGCAAAATACTGTGTAGTGATCAGTAGGAGTGAACACGTCCTTCTTTGCCTGTGTCACTGGAGTGAGACCTACCAGATGATTCACCTTTTTAAAGTTCCACTGCTGTGAGCTTAACTCATCCTTGGCCTACATCAGTTAAATAGAAAGTCCTGCACAGCGCAGTAGTAGTGAGTCTGCACTGGATGTCTGTGTGCCTGGGAAGGGTACAATACAGGGGTAGACCAGTGCTGCGCAGTACATGCATGGTGAGTGCATGTCCTGTGTGAATGTATACTTGTGACAGATACAATGCATGAGAGAAGTAGTGCTGTGCAGTACATGCGCAATAGAAGCATGTGCTGCGTGTATGTGTGCTTGCGAAAGGCACAATACATGAAGGGTGTGTGCTGGCACTGTGTGTTTGCAAGTAGCACACAATGGCACAATACAGAAAGGCTACAGAACTGAGCAGTATGCAGAACTAATGTATGTGCTGAAAGTATGTGTGCCTGTGAGGGCATAATACATTAAGGTAACAGTACTGAATTAGTTATGTGTGCTGTGACCATATACTGAGTGCAAGTGTGCCTGCAATGGAACTTTACATAGAGGACACTGGGTTCCAATTTGGGAAGCCCAAGCCTGCCTGGTGAAGACATGAGGAGTAGAGGAATAGCCCTAGACAGTTTTGTGTATTGCTGCATTCCTGTGAGCTGGGTAGGACACACTGGAGAGGGGAGAGGGAGGCTCTCGCTATGCACTTCAAAGGCTGCTCTTTGATTCAATGAGAGATCACATGGAAAGGGCCTGGACACATCTCGGGAAGGAGATGGGGCTGATAGGGGAATCATAAAAATATGGCTGGAGACCCAGGATTAACATTTTGATGCATATATTTCACTGTGGATGACATCCAGGTGTGAAACTCTAGTCACTCCCATTGCTTGTTTTGTGGGACTGTCAGCTTCAGAGTCTCTCCTGCTGTGACAGACAGCCTTTCTAGAGGAAGGGAGAGAAAAGAAAGTTGCACTTCAAACAAAGCAGAACTCCAACATAAAACTTCAAAGACCTAGACCCTAAATCACATTTGGTGTCTGGTAATGGACTGGGGAGACTGAGTCGCCAAAAATTGTTGTCTGCCAAGCAGCCAGACAGGCTGTCTGAGGAGGGGAAGCTCTGCAAGACCAGGACTGGGGCCAAGGCCTGCTAGTCTCCCTGCTGTGCACAGGGACATCACCCAGGGAAACCAAGACACCTGCTCTGCAGCCTGGAACACCAATGTCTGCCTACTTGCCAAGACCAGTGTACTCTGTGAGGGAGAGGAGAGAATTGTATGCAGCGAGCCCTATCGAGGGGACCTCCGGTGCGAGGTGTGAGAAGATGGTTGCTGCACCGAATGGATAATTGCCCATGTGCAGAAACAGGTTGGTGACCTCCGTATGTCAGGAGAGGGCTGCTGTGAAGATGGCCATGAGAGAAGTGTCGGGCGGGGGAGCGTGAAGCTTATACCGCACCGTTGCGGCTACCTCGTATGCCAGGAAGGGCCGCTGTGGAAGTGAACACTGCCAACAAGTGCCAAGACCACAAGTGCTGAGACCATTGCTGAGCCTAGCGGTGACATATTATGCCAGGAGAAGCCTCTGTGGTGTGGAATACCATGCAGGGAAGGGCGACACCTTGTGCAAGGTACCACGGCAACCACATTTGCAAGGAGGGGCTGTCAGTACTAAATAACTTTCAGAGTTCAGTCAGCTGCCTGTGAACTGAAGTGCGACTCGTGAATCGAGATCAAACATCAGTGAAATTGCCCCTGAACAGCCCTGTGGACAAAGGAGGATGCAGTGAGTGCATCAACCTCACTGGGACCAGATCAGGAGTGCCAGGATTATGCCCCCTCCCCCTGGTGGGGATCGCCGAATTTACCTTGGAGGAGGAAGCTCTGGAACTCCTCTGATCACAGCTGGAGTCTACTGTGCAAGCTCTTGGAGAACCTGCATCTGTCAGATGTTGCCGTTTCTCCTGTGTGCAGCACCAACTCGATTGAGCAGTAGGGGAGCAATTTCAGTGCCTGTGGTTGGAGCACCTACTGAGACACTGAACACTTCTTTGCTACTGGAGCGGGTAAGACTTGATACTGGCCTACAGTGCCCTGGGGGACTTGCTGCTACAGGAGCTGCGGCACATAAGACACTTTTCACTACTTCCTAGAAGTCTTACTCTTGAGTAAGGCATACTAGTTCGAATTACCTGGATGTGGCCACCAATGAATAGGGAATAACCCCGAAAATGTAACAAAGAGTGGGTGGAACAGGCATGTGCCAGAGAAACACTAGAGCCTTGACCTCAAGGGGACTGTGTTATTGCTTATGAATGTCGTATTACTACTTTGAATGTGTAAAGTTAGAAATAAAATACTTCTTTTTAATATAAAAATAAGTATTTGACTGGACATTGATTTACTGTAACTACTGTGTGCTTTTTGAGTTATGAGTCGTGTTCACTAACCTGTATCCATAGTTCCCCCAAGGAAGCCTTGGACTGCTCAACCACAGTTACCACTGAGAGTCAAGTGCAGAAAGGGTACTTGGCCCAGTTCCTCATGATCCATAGTAGGACGTGCCCTGGGACATGAGAAATAAAATGCGGCAACAACCATGGTTGGGCCAGTAACCCCAGCGCACCCCGTGGCCCTATGAAAGTGGTTCTGATTCAAGAGTGCTGAGTGAGCCATACCAAGAATCAAGAGGTGGATTTAAGGGTTAGAAGATGTTAATTTCCATGTGGAGATTGCTTGTCAGTGTTACTTCTTAAAAGGTCAGTGGTAGTGAAAGCATAGCCACTGGCTATGTGGATCGAGGAGGCAAATCCAAGCGCAGAAGAATGGAATCAAGAAGTTGACCTGAATGAGTTGTGTGGCCAAATCATGAAGTATGTTAGCCAAACTTTTCCGAGTTATCTAAACCTTTAAAGGGGTATTGGAATATAAGGGAAGAGTTGAACATTTCAGATGAAGGGCTAGGTAGAGGAGATTGGCATGGTACCACTGATGGGCTTGAGCAGGATGATCGTCAACTTGGCTCATGTGGGACATTTAGGGAGTCATCTCACTAAAGCTAGAGTGAGCAAGTGGTGAAGGGTTGCATTTAGTGCACAGGGTAAGGGAAGTCAAAAGTTGTCAAAGCAGCTCCACTTTCACCTGTTGAGGTTCCTACAAAACCATGATAAAAATATGGCCTGCATGTTATGGGCCTTTTTTGAGCTGGTAGCTCCTGTTAAATGTTATGCATTCATTTTAAGAGATTATACCTCTAAATGGGTCACTGTGAGCGGCATGAGTTCTGTCAAGACAACAATTATGTTGGAGTTTTTAAAAGATGTATTTGCCTGCAAAGATATATTAAAGACCATTGCTACTGATAATGGTATTGATTTTGTCTCACATGGAATGAAGGGAATGTATGACGACACAACGCATGCATTCACATCGCATGCCATTAGATCGCGGTTTTTACAACGCAAGTCGTTACAACGACTTGCGTTGGAGGGCGCTGGACTTAGGAGTAGTTTAATTTACTATTCCAACTCCAGCCTACGTACAGTAGGGAAGGTGTTGGATAGTAAATTAAACTATTCCTTGTCCTATAGCGCCCTCCAGCGCAAGTCGTTGTAACGACTTTCGTTGTAAAAACCGCGATCTAATGGCATGCGATGTAATGCATGCGTTGTAAAGGTTGTTTCCCAATGAAGGAGTGTTTGCATGGTCTGCCCATTGTTAACTGCTGGGCAGCACTGTATACACCCTAGGCTAGTGGTCTGGTAGAGACTATGAATAGGATGGAGAAATCATGCGCTCAGGCAGTGCGTGATCAAAGGTCACCCTTAAAGAAGTGCTGACAGATACTCTATGGCTTCATTGTAACACACCGAACATTGTCACACATGTGGCACGATTCACTTGTCTGAAGGGATGTGTAGCCTGTTTAAAGATAAACCCTTTTTGGTTAAGATGCAGAAGGAGTGAGGACGATGATGGCGGATGCATGGATTGTACCTCAGAAAATTAAACGTGTCTCCAGCAGCTAGGCTGCGTGCTTGTGCACCTGCCCATCCTCTCTCTTCAAACCGAGAGGAGAGCAGCCCACACAAAGAAACCCTATTGGACTGGCCATTTATGTTAACCTGTTGTGCACCAGGATGCATGAAAGTTTAGATTTGTTCGCCTACTGGATATTGCAGCTTTACTATCAAGGCACTTCGTATTTAGCATAAATAAAGACATTTCGCATGGTAATGTATTGGAAATCACTCTTGCACTGAAGCACAAATTTACTTCCAGCACTGATAAATTAAAGTGTCTGTGAAGTCCTATAAATCACAGTATGCCCTCCACCTTTTTATGATGCTCACATTTGTTATGTATCTTCACGTAGCTTGGAATTTCATCTCTATCTGCAGGTTTTTCACCTTTTAGTTGTAGTGGCTCCAAACCTTTTACCAATGAGGCGAGAAATCTAGCAATTCTTATTTTGACCATTAAGTTTTCCTTCTGTTGGGTCCTCTAAAGCAAAGCATTTCAGCCAATTAAAGGGTAGGATAGGTATCAGTGAAAGGGCGCAACTTTGCAATAATATTTAACACAAGGAACCAACTTCTCAACACCAAACAAGCTAGGTTATGAACCTTATCATAAGCCATGGTACGCAGGACCACAAGACATAAAACTCCATCATAAAATATGCATACATGCATAAAAATACACTAACTCCAGGATTGAAATTAAAACAAATATCAACGGGGAAAAGGTGTTTTATCTAATAAGGATCAGTTAATATAGCAATCCAAAAGTGGCATTTTAGGAAATACTTGGTACCATACACATTAATGAAAGAATAATAGAACTTGGCAATAGCTTCCTATCTTCCCAATTGTATTTCTCAATTCCAAACGGTTTTGACACATTACCGATTTTTCATTATTTATTTTTACAAATGATCTTGTTTCCTTGTGCTGCAGTAGTCATGTAGTTAACATAATAATTTAAATAAGCAAGGAAGTAGAGATTTTAGATTATATTGATTGGAATGTGTCAAAAGCAATACCTCACCTAGCTCTGAAGTGAAGAACAGGAATGACTATATAAACTTCCAGCACCAAAGTACTTGAGATTCTGGAACCTACTGAACCATCCTCGAAGCTTATGTGGTTCAAAAGATATCGGGGCATATTAGCAAGACCCACGTTAAAATTATCGCCGTTTTAGCGGCAGAAACTGCCGCTAAACGGCGATAATGAGCTTGCTAATATGCGTTATAGAATTCAATAGAAGCCCAGGTTAGATGTGCAGGACATCTAACCTGGGCTTCTATTGAATTCCATACGCATATTAGCAAGCCCATTATCGCTGCTTTAGCGGCAGTTTCCTGCCGCTAAAACGACGATAATTTTAACGTGGGTCTTGCTAATATGCCCATCATCTTTAAAGTCAGGTTCAAATTCTGACCTTAAAATCTAGCTCTAATCACAAACAATGATGGCAGTGATCTCAATAGGTACCCCTGATTTCGTGAATACCCATGACACCATAATCTCATAAACGTGATCAGAGGACTCTAATATCGAGGTCCCTAGAACATTTAGCTACCCCAGAGAGGAAGCTGCCACCCAAAATTGCACCTGTCTTACTGAAATATATTAAAGAAAAGGTTGGATACTTAACCTGTTTGTGAGACTGCAGTGACTTTGAACTGTGTCATAACTCAAAACTGGGGAGCAGATCCTGGTCACTGATGACCAGATTGGATTTTCTTGACACCAGTCACTTAGCGGTTGGCTACTTGTTGTTTGTGTGTTGTGTTTTTCAGCTATGGAAATATTTTGGGACACTTTTCATTCTTATTGTGTACTGGAAAATCAGCAACTTAGGCATCAGCCCACTGAGTTGCAGTATCCAAGAATGGTCGACAAGCAGATATAGGTCCAGAGTGTCAAACTCAGTTTACTTTACATAAACCCAAATCCCTTACTTGAGATAGTCCTTATAAAAAACTAATGGTGTCTTTTAGTCCCTTGCGGGTGGCCCACAAGCGTGCTGATGGGGCAGTAGTCCTTCCTTTGTTGTACAGTTCCTACAAATTTAGTAGGACTGTGTATTAGGTCACCAAAACTTCACAATATAGAGACTGATCTACTCACATCATCAGTAGATGTTAGTCCAGCTAGCTCATAGTACCGCATCTAAATTCCTAAACCTCCAGAGTTGTAAATGCTGTCGGTAACCTCGAACATGACCACTCTTATTCACAAGGAATTTGGGGAAACAGATCTAAACCTTTCGTTTATCACTTTTGCATGCTCAAAGTTTTTACAAAGAAAAGAAACAATAATACATTTTCAAACATTTTTTTAAAAGATCTAATCCTTGTAACTAAAAAATGAACTGCGATTTTAAGACAAATGCAACCCATCATTGTTATAAGCATTAATATAATGGTGAAAAACACAAACAATTCAACCATGTTAATTGTTCCTAATTTTACTTCTATCTATCAGTAATACCCCTACTCTAGCGAGAGTATGATGGAAGACCCTTCTGCCAGACCCTGTTGGAATGATCTAACCCCATATCTTGGGGTAATGTTTCATGAAGCCGGCCTCAGTGCATTAACAAATGCACTCCCTCTCAAGTGTGCAAGTCTGCACACATGTCTGCTTGTTCAGCTATCTTCCTTCTTAGGATGAATGTTGGGGTCTGCGGGCTGAGTTTGATTCACAGCTCTCTGCAGCATTCACGATAACTACTGTGTGAAGTGCCTCTCCCCAACTTCAACACGGGCATGGTTTAAATAATAAAACACCTGCCTTATCTCAGTCTGCTAAAGATGCAGAATAACAACTTTACCTAGTCTGGATAAGAAGAGTAGTCACCTATGAGCACATAAGAAAGCAAGGACACTGTGTTCTAGTATGTGTGTCCCTCGAACTAGCTGTGCAGACTACAGAACAAAAACCTGTACCAAAAGATAAATGAGTGCATGGCATATTCTCGTGTTAGAGAAAAGCATGTGCAAACCACCATCTCAAAAAGATACTAAGTTAAAAGGAAAACTAAATCCTTGCGTGTGAGTGGAGATATTTTGTGTGAAAGTGCTGCAGCTAACACAGAGGTAGCATCTTATTCATACCTGTAATACCGAGGGGGGCTCTGGCATTACTTTTCCTTTTCATAAATAAACCCCCAAGAAGTAGTTTATTCCTGTAAAAAATATAAGCAAGGATCTGATGTGCAAAGCATTTTCACCATGTACTTTGAGGTTCATGACCATTTTTCCTGTCCAAGTTCTCCATGTCTTGCATGACGATCCTCGACTGGAAAAATATATATCAGAAAGCCCATCCTAACTAGGACAGTATTTCTGATGAATGGACCAGCTGGCCGTCTGGCAGAAGGGCTGGCAGTTCCTATGGTTGAAAAGGTGGACCCAGCAGAGGCTGCATCATCCTAACATCCAAAAGATCCATGCAATCACAGGTTTACCAAGGTGGAAGACCTGTCAATTGATAACAGTGCTCCCACTTTCAAACCTGAAATGACCCCATGAAGGCATAATGAGGTCCAAAGTTTCCCCTGTCTACCCGAGAGCAGCCCGTTAGGATAGCATTGGACATTGGGACAACGTAGTAAAAAATCTAGAACATAGGAGCTCTAAAAATGTGCTGGTTTTTCCTAGTAGATTCTAGTTTTAATTTGTTTGTTTATTTACCTTTTAATAAATGTATTTTGCTACTTAAAAAATAAAGCGCTAATTGGACATTAAAATTTACTGAGTGCTATTTACTGTGCCATATCTGAGTTTCTAACTCCCACCAATTCCTAGAGTAAATGTTTGCTGCTTTCCTGGCTACCTAGAGAGTCAAGTGCTCAAATGGTTATTTTATGGTTATCAAATTGAAGTGCAATACTATTCCAGTCACGGTCACTAATGATAAATGACAATACCCACCCAGCATACTGCCCGGTAACCAAGGCCTGTCTCAAAATCCTAAGAAAATGACTAACAGACAATGCAACCATCCTTTCAGCAGATGTTTTTGATGTCGAAGTGAACCCAGCCATACCCAGCATTCAGGGACTCCCCACTTCAAATGTGTTCTTTTTCTTCTGTTTAATTTCAGCTGTTCCATCCACGCAAATCTCATCTTTAAGTCTGATGAAAAAAATATATATATCTCTTTCCATTTTGCCTCTAGTGAAAGAACTAAGGGCAGAACGGACAAAATGTGAGAGAAGATGTGGTGTAACGCCAGAGCTGCCGACTTTGGAGCTGGGGAACCAGGTCCAAGTCTCGGCCTCGGCTCAACATCCTGTGATTCTGGGCAAATCACTTCATCTCCCTCGTGCCTACACAAAATGAATGTGTCCTTGTGAAATGTAATTGGATCTCATGTAAAGCACTCCAATACATTCTGGTCGAGTTCACGCTATATAAATGTTTTAAAAAACGATGGGGGATATTCTCAAGAACGTGCGATAATCATCGCCAAAATAGGTCAACGCAATTTTTCATATCGCCGTCTATCGCGGGAAAATAACGCCGTGTTAACGTCTTATTCCCAACACGGCGGTAACATGCGATAGTTTCCCGACAACGCAGCAAATGTCCGCGAAAAAATTACCGGGAAGGCGATAAAAATCCAAAGCCGAACGTGAAAAAAGTGGCAATGGGCCCAACTGCGATAAAAAAAATCAGCGATAAGCTGCGCCAGGCCAGCAATTCACACACGTCAGGCGGGGAAAATCACTATAAAAGCAGAAAAAAAAATCACAAACAAAACCAAAACAACTGCCAAGCACAATGGAGGTAGACGGAGCAAGTACAGAGGGCAAACAGAACACCACAAGCCCCACGGAGGACCAGCCTGGGACCTCGGGTCAGGGAAGGGCAAGGAGAAGAAGAAGAGGAAGACGCGGTTCAGTCCGCAGGAAAACAGGATCCTGATAACGGAGGTGACAGAACACCATCAACAACTGTTCGTCACCTCCACTGTGTCATTGGCAAGAAAAAATGGAATATGGCAGTCCATCCTGGACAAGGTGAATGCATTCGGAGTGCTGAGGAGGACAATGGAAGAGCTCAAGAGGCGCTGGAATGATGTGAAGCGCAAAACCAAGCAGAAACTCGGCAACAACCAGAAGGCAGCAATGCAGACTGGAGGTGGGAGTCCAGCGCAACAGGAGGAGCTGGATGAGATGGAGGAAATGGTGTCCACAGTCATCAGTGTGGAGACGGTGGCAGGAGTTGGGGGACCGGACACTGCTCAACATGACCTGACACAACAGCAACAGGGTGAGTACCGACCAGGGACTGGGGGGACGGGGGAGATGGGCACAATGGCACACATGCACAATTAAGTATAGCACAGTGCACACCCACAATGACTCTGGATCATGTCCCTGATCCACTTGGCACACTGCAGCACACCTAGAAACAGCAAGTAGGCCCCGCCGACTATGTGCCCAGAGGGGGCCCTTCCCACACATCACCAATCTCCCAACCAACCCATGCACATGTGCCAAACCCAGCAAAGCGGCGTGTCTGTGAGCCACACTGATAATGCAAGTGACACTGCATGACGAATAGCATTCCTGCAGTCAATATATCATGACATGTTGCACGCCACGACACTGAGGTGGCTGAGTGTGGACCACATCCGTAAAGGAGCAGGTCATACCCTGACACATCCAAGTGCACATACAACCCCTGACGTCAACAACACATCTGCGGACAAGCCATGCCCCAGAGTCCCAACTCCCACCAAGAGACCAATTTACCCAAGTATGCAACATCTCAGCACTGTATAAGCACAGAAGTCAAAGGCACACCTCCTGAAAGTGATAAGGGGCAGCAAAATCAGAGCTGCAGGGGCGACTCTCCCAAAATGCAGCACACACACATAACATTCAGAGCACATCAACATTGACAACAATGTGGTACAAACTGCAACACGTTCACAACAGAACAGAGGACACATTGGTGCCGCTTGTGTGTAGAAACTGGCCAATCACATTTGGCATAGCAGGGAAATGTGAGATGATAATGTACAAGTACAAACACACATCCGTGATGTTGTCGAAATGTCCACTGTCCCGCATCAATAAGGCAGCTCCTCCCAAACAGTCACAATGTACATTGTCATGCAGTCTGTATGTAAACTAGTACAATGCGTCAACATACATGTGAACACAATGTTAAACTGCATCTCCCCGTCACATTGCAGAGGGAGAATCAACACCTCCTGCAGAGCAGACCCAACAACTCAGCACTGATGATGAAGAGGACCTCCCCAACATCGACACCGACGCCCTCCAAGAGCCCATGGACAGCTTCGGCACCTCACCTCCAGGAGCAGGGCAGCCCAGCTGCATCGAGGAGACCTCACCCCCTGCACAGACCACACAGCAGGAAGCACCCACCTCCACGGCTGTTTCCCAGGACCCCCACGAACAACACATGTCCTTCCAACGCCGTGTGTTAGGGTGCCAGGAGAAGATGGCTGATCAGGTGCGGGTAGGGTTCGACCTCATGGCAGCCAAACTAGATGCCATATGTGGGTGTCTAAGTCCCATCAGGGACCACTTACAGTCCCTAACGGACACCCACAGTCCGCTCAATGCTCTCCAATGATCCATGGCTGACATCGCTGGAGTCCTGACTCTGAGACAAGAACAACTGTCTAGTCAGAGTGGCTCCAGCGATGTCAGCCGGGAGTTGGGACACATACGGAGGATCATGGAGAACATGGAGCGGATGCAGGCGGAAAGAATGGCTGCCACGCCTGCAAACCAGCAAGATGTAGCTGGGTTCTTCCATACCCTGCAGACCCTCATCATGGCATTGCTGCCACAAGGCCTTGCGCGGATGAATGCTGCTGCTACTACTCCATCCACATCTCCGCCCCCTGAAATGTCAGTGCCTGACAGTGCGGCAGACAATCCACCTCCGGCCCCTGATGTGGCAGTGCCACACAGTGCTGCAGACAAAACCCCACCACCCACATGTGAGGCACATGAGACATCAGAGGACGAAGATGCGGATGATTCTGCCTTAGTGGTAAGAAGGAAGCGGTAGCATTCATCTCTGCCATATGGCCTGTTTCTGCTTGGTTCTGCCCTCTGCATCATCACCTTCCACTGTCCCCCGATACACTCTGCGACACTCACCTTGGACCTCGACAAGGACTGCCATATTCTGTTTGGTTACCAATGACACAGCAATCAGACTGCGGACTGAACTTGTCAATCCCTAAAGGACTCTGCCTGGCCCTCCACGGGGCAACATTGTAAAGTGGGGTTTGCATGGCCCTGTACTGCTCCAGCTTCAACACTCCACCGAATGTGAATAAAACATTCTAATTCACACAGATGTGTCATGTCTATGTTCAATCAAGTATGAAAGTATGGATGAATGTAGGGGCAGTGATTCCCCCTCACGTCCATGTTGCTAATGTTGTGGGACTTGGGTCACAGGGTGCAACTCTCTGCATCATGGTGGTACATATTTGACCCAAAAGACGCCCTGTTGTCTTTTCTTGGTCACAAATGACAGCCTTTATGTCATGAATTTGGACACATGTGATACGCTGCTGAGTGGGATTACGTACTATCTTTGACACCCTGAAATGGCATTTTGAATATGTGACACCCTAAACAGCCTCTCTGTACAGAGGTGACACACCCACCATCTAATTGCCATTTGTGAGATTGTTAGCACTAAATGTTGCACTTACACTTGTCGGAGTGATGTGCTTATGCAGAGGAGTGACATGCACACAGGGAATGTGTGTTGGAATGGATGTATTTGCACATGCTGTGCCTGTGGTCATTTTGTCCTGTCCCATGATTGCTACGGACAGTCACAATGTGACGTGCTCATGTGAAGAAATTGTTAATGATTGTGTTCCTTCGGGCTAATCCTGCTGCAGCTGCACTGGGGTGTGGTCCACCTGCCTCATCTTCCTCCTCATCGTCCGGTGCATCTGGCACTTGGATCCATGTTGCATTGGTGCATACACATATGTTGTGCAACACACAACATGCAATGATCATCTTGCACACTATTTCCGGGCTGTACAGGAGTCTTCCACCTGTGATGTCCAGGTACCTGAAACGTGACTTTAACACGCCAAATGAACGCTCCACAATGCCCCTGGTGCGTTTGTGGGTCGCATTGTACTGCCTCTGGGCTTGGATGTTCGTGTCTCGGAGGGGTGTCATCATCCACGGGCAGAGTGCATATCCTTGATCACCTGTGACAGGAGAGAGAGATATGTGTCAATCGGTGGTTCTGCATTCTGTGTTGGCAGGCTTATTAGTTCAGTGGTGTGTGATGTGTGCGACTTTAGGGTTCATGTTTGACATGTATTGCTTGTGGCATATGAGCGGCATCCATGTGTATTACGTTGCCTCACAGCTGCTCCTCACTCCCCCGAGCCTATTTACTTGTGTGCGCTGCGCAGTTGCATCACTTGCACTCCTAAGACACACCATTGTCATGACTGTCTGTGCATGTCCACAAGCCTGACAACGACACCGTGATGTTGGCCGTTGAAGGTGGTCGGCCACGTGTGTGTAGGCCTATGGTCAGGATATGGCAGACACAGAGACACACGCAGTATTTTCTCTGTTGGCCATCCCGGAAGTGAACCACGCCCAGTGCCCCGGGCTATTTATTCCCACTCCTACGCTGGACTGGCGTACGCCGGCCCAGCCCACTCCGCTTACGCTAACAGGGGGGGATGACATAGATACATGTCCAAGGTCTTCCCCACTGCCTGAGGTGACATGGTTGCGTCCACTGTCCACAACACTACAAACACCAGCAGTATGTGTCCACATGGACATGTCTGTGCTCTGCATACTGAAGTCTGTCCAGCACATCATCGCCACACTTGGCATTGTGTACATTCTTATTCATGGGTCATTTGCCTCCTTCGCACAGACTTGGTTCCCACCTCTCCCCACATTCTGCAATTGTGTGGCAGAGGTGCCATGACATGGATGGTTTGTCTACATGGCTGGCCACGGTTACCACAGTTACTTGTGTTGTCGTGTCTGGTAGATGGGCATGTTGTTTGGCATGTTGTATGTGATTTTGTAACGTGTGCATTCCCACAGTTGTGAGTTGCATGATTGTGGAGTTGAGGTGTGTGGTGTGTTCATTTGGTACTTGCCAACGAGCAGTGCATTTCCATAGGTGCCATCCTGGAAGTGCTGGTTGATGATGGACTGTCGGAAGATGTAGGAATCATGCACACTGTCTGGGTAGTTGGTGACGATTTTGGTGAAGAGTCCCCGGTGGTCCACTGTTGCCTGCACATTGATGGAATGCGTGTGCTTTCTGTTGCGGTAATTGTGTGCAGTGTCGGCAGAGGGTACAAGTAGGACATGCGTGCAGTCAATTGCCCCCAACACGTGCGGGAAGCCAGCTATGGCGTAGAAGCCTTGCTTGGTCTCCAGCTGTTCCTGCGCAGTGTGGGGGAAGTGAAGGTGCTGGAGTACCAAGCTGATGATGGCATCCAAGACAGGTGTAAGGAACTTTGATAGGGCTGGCTGTGAGACTCCTCCGACTCTGGCAGTTGTTGGTTGGAAGGTACCAGAGGCCAACAGGTGCAGCACAGCCAGCAGCTTTGTCTGCGGAGGGATGTTTGTTGTCCGCTGTATTGGTACCGTCAGCCTGTGGGCAATGTGGGTCAGGATGTAGAGGATGGTTGTCCTTTTGAGCCTGTAGTGGGCAATGACATCCTCTGGCGTTAAGTCTGTGAGGCTGGTGCGTTTTCGGAAGGTCCGCTATCTTGTCCTGCGCTGCCTCTGTGGTAGTCCGCGGGGGTGGTCTGGGGGGGGGGCCTGGGGGTGGTGGCGGTGGGTGTTGTGGGCCTCTTGGGTCTCCGAGCTGCATGATCAGTAGCTCCATGACATGTGTTGGTCTTCAGATGTTGCTCTGGGCTGGGCTCCCTTTCATACTGCAGGTTGTCGTCCTGCTTAACACCAGTAAAAGGCAGGTGTTAAATCCCTGCTGCTAACGCGCCTTATCGCCTGTTTTTGGATCGCATCCCAGATCTGGCTGGTCGTTGAGAATATCGCGAAGTGGTGTTTTCGTGTGTTCTTGCACGGGAACGCCTACTCTGCATATCATTAGCGTTAGTTGTCGCTCTTATCCGTGGCGATGCTTTTTGCGGCAGCTATCGCTGGTAAACTGGCGATATTGGCAGTTTGCACCAGCTTGAGAATACGGCGAAAAATCTATTTCCACTTTTGCAGCGCTAAAGTGCTGATAAATCGGCGATAAGTCCTTGAGAATATGCCCTGATATGTTGACTCTCTCACTGTTTCACTGGTTGATATACCGCACTCACCTCTGTGTAATCAAATTAGAGTTTCACACTGAAGGCATTCAATGTGAGAAAGAGGGTAGTGCCAATTTGGTCATAAATAGCTGAATCGGAATTCCGAGGTGTGCAGGAACACATACAATTCTAGGCGCAGGCTATGGTTCCCCTCTACCTCATGAACACATGTAAACAAGCGTGCTGCTGTGAATGCATAACCGTTTCTTATTCTTATTGCAATGGACTAACCAGACCGCCTTATCAGTAGGTTCTTACACTACTTCGCTTCAATGTAGTATCAGGGAATTTACTTTCTTATAATTTAAGTAAGAAAATACGAAAGGATTTAATTCGAAAGCATATTCAACCCATCTCATACACATAAGAAGACCAGGCTTTGCTTTCAAAAGTTGTCCTTGCGAACTGAATTACTTTATGATTACACAACTGCTCTTGTCACATTCCTATGCAGGACAGAACACTGTTGCATCTTTTTCATTTAACCTACAACACCTCCCATAGCACACCTAGCTCTGTTTGAGCCTGCAGTGCTTTATTTGTAAAATATTTTTCTTTAAAAGGGCAGGGGACAAAAAAAAAGGTCAGGTGCTCCCTGCTGCGGCTGCTCGATGCTGAAGTTGCCGAATGCCAAGGCTGCCTCATATTGAGTCCACCTCAAACTTTTTTTCTTCTATCACCCTGCACTTCCTGTCTCTACATCACTTAGTGCGTTCTTTTTCATCCCTCCTTTCTCAGTATGAAACTGTGTTCCCATCTTTATCTTTCCTCGTTCCTTCTTCCTATCCTGCCTTTCCCTCTCCCCCTTGCTTTGGGGCAGTCTGATGATGAAAAGCAAAGGCCTGATTGAGAGTTTGGCGGACAGGTTACTCGTCACAGACGTGGCCGATATCCCGTACACCTTATTGCAACTGCCATAGGACATACCTCCCTTGTAATAAGGAGGAGGGAATATCAACAACTTTCGTGACGGAGTTCCCGTCTGCCAAACTCTAAATCAGGCCATAAGCACCCTCCACGGTGCCCACCACTGGTGGCCACGCTCACAAATTAAGCATTGGAAGGCTTTTGCTCTCCATGACTCTCCTTTGTTCCTTCTTAGCTAAACTCAACAGGGGCGAGATTAGAAGAACCGGACACAGCATTTTAAACTGCCATTCTTTGACAATTTCAATCGGGGTCATCAACATCCAAGGTTCCTCCTCACGAGTCAGAGTGCCTCTTTCTAAAACTGAGCTTAAACCGCTGAGTACTAGATTAACTTATTTGTGGCAAGCGATGAACATGTGCACTGCAGAAACATTAATAATGCAAGTTCATCAAGTAAACTGCAAGAAACCACAGCGAAAATCACTCAAAAATGCTAACACAGCTTTCTCCATAAAATAAAGGCACAGTTCCACTTCCCACCCAAAGGGACCGCACTCACACGAGATCAGCATGTCTGCAGTGTAGCCAGGCTACTGAATTTTAGCAAAAGACACACAATTGATGGACGGAATGCAGAACAAATCAAAACATTGACCTCCAGTCAAGAGATCTGGGTTAAATCCATCATTCTTTTGCTCACCATGCCACCCCAGTTTAGACCTGGCCATATGCAAATCAGTCTTGACCCTGTGCCTCATGGGATCAGTCCAGCCCGAACTGCCAAGCCAGGTCCTCCCTGGACCGGAAACAAGCATCCTAGGACCGGTTTCGGGGTTTCACCCCTCTTCAGCCAGGATAGCTTGATTCCAGTGGCACAGTGAGCCCAGGACCCACGTCTGGGCATACCTGGCGCACTTAGGGCGAGAAAGCAAAGACACACAATTGATGGACGGAATGCAGAACAAATCAAAACATTCACCCCAGTCAAGAGATCTGGGTTAAATCCATCATTCTTTTGCTCACCATGCCACCCCAGTTTAGACCTGGCCATATGCAAATCAGTCTTGACCCTGTGCCTCATGGGAACAGTCCAGCCCGAACTGCCAAGCCAGGTCCTCCCTGGACCGGAAACAAGCATCCTAGGACTGGTTTCGGGGTTTCACCCTCTTCAGCCAGGATAGCTTGATTCCAGTGGCACAGTGAGCCCAGGACCCGTCTGGGCATACCTGGCGCACTTAGGGCGAGAAAGCAAAAGACACACAATTGATGGACGGAATGCAGGACAAATCAAAACATTCACCCCCAGTCAAGAGATCTGGGTTAAATCCATCATTCTTTTGCTCACCATGCCACCCCAGTTTAGACCTGGCCATATGCAAATCAGTCTTGACCCTGTGCCTCATGGGAACAGTCCAGCCCGAACTGCCAAGCCAGGTCCTCCCTGGACCGGAAACAAGCATCCTAGGACCGGTTTCGGGTTTCACCCTCTTCAGCCAGGATAGCTTGATTCCAGTGGCACAGTGAGCCCAGGACCCACGTCTGGGCATACCTGGCGCACTTAGGGCGAGAAAGCAAAAGACACACAATTGATGGACGGAATGCAGGACAAATCAAAACATTCACCCCCAGTCAAGAGATCTGGGTTAAATCCATCATTCTTTTGCTCACCATGCCACCCCAGTTTAGACCTGGCCATATGCAAATCAGTCTTGACCCTGTGCCTCATGGGAACAGTCCAGCCCGAACTGCCAAGCCAGGTCCTCCCTGGACCGGAAACAAGCATCCTAGGACCGGTTTCGGGTTTCACCCCTCTTCAGCCAGGATAGCTTGATTCCAGTGGCACAGTGAGCCCAGGACCCACGTCTGGGCATACCTGGCGCACTTAGGGCGAGAAAGCAAAAGACACACAATTGATGGACGGAATGCAGAACAAATCAACACATTCACCCCCAGTCAAGAGATTTGGGTTAAATCCATCATTCTTTTGCTTACCATGCCACCCCAGTTTAGACCTGGCCATATGCAAATCAGTCTTGAACCTGTGGCTCATGGGAACAGTCCAGCCCGAACTGCCAAGCCAGGTCCTCCCTGGACCGGAAACAAGCATCCTAGGACCGGTTTCGGGGTTTCACCCCTCTTCAGCCAGGATAGCTTGATTCCAGTGGCACAGTGAGCCAGCAAAGACACACAATTGATGGACGGAATGCAGAACAAATCAAAACATTCACCCCCAGTCAAGAGATCTGGGTTAAATCCATCATTCTTTTGCTCACCATGCCACCCCAGTTTAGACCTGGCCATATGCAAATCAGTCTTGACCCTGTGCCTCATGGGAACAGTCCAGCCCGAACTGCCAAGCCAGGTCCTCCCTGGACCGGAAACAAGCATCCTAGGACCGGTTTCGGGGTTTCACCCCTCTTCAGCCAGGATAGCTTGATTCCAGTGGCACAGTGAGCCCAGGACCCACGTCTGGGCATACCTGGCGCACTTAGGGCGAGAAAGCAAAAGACACACAATTGATGGACGGAATGCAGAACAAATCAAAACATTCACCCCCAGTCAAGAGATTTGGGTTAAATCCATCATTCTTTTGCTCACCATGCCACCCCAGTTTAGACCTGGCCATATGCAAATCAGTCTTGACCCTGTGCCTCATGGGAACAGTCCAGCCCGAACTGCCAAGCCAGGTCCTCCCTGGACCGGAAACAAGCATCCTAGGACCGGTTTCGGGTTTCACCCCTCTTCAGCCAGGATAGCTTGATTCCAGTGGCACAGTGAGCCCAGGACCCACGTCTGGGCATACCTGGCACACTTAGGGCGAGAAAGCAAAAGACACACAATTGATGGACGGAATGCAGAACAAATCAAAACATTCACCCCCAGTCAAGAGATCTGGGTTAAATCCATCATTCTTTTGCTCACCATGCCACCGGAATCAAGCTATCCTGGCTGAAGAGGGGTGAAACCCCGAAACCGGTCCTAGGATGCTTGTTTCCGGTCCAGGGAGGACCTGGCTTGGCAGTTCGGGCTGGACTGTTCCCATGAGGCACAGGGTCAAGACTGATTTGCATATGGCCAGGTCTAAACTGGGGTGGCATGGTGAGCAAAAGAATGATGGATTTAACCCAAATCTCTTGACTGGGGGTGAATGTTTTGATTTGTTCTGCATTCCGTCCATCAATTGTGTGTCTTTTGCTTTCTCGCCTCAAGTGCGCCAGGTATGCCCAGACGTGGGTCCTGGGCTCACTGTGCCACTGGAATCAAGCTATCCTGGCTGAAGAGGGGTGAAACCTCGAAACCGGTCCTAGGATGCTTGTTTCCGGTCCAGGGAGGACCTGGCTTGGCAGTTCGGGCTGGACTGTTCCCATGAGGCACAGGGTCAAGACTGATTTGCATATGGCTGGGTTCAAACTGGAATGGCATGGTGAGCAAAAAACGATGGATTTAGGCCCAGATCTCTGTACTGGGGTGAATGTATGACATTGTTCTGCATTCTGTCCATCAACTGTTGTTTTTGCATTTGTCACCCCGAGTGGGACGGGTATGCCCAGACGTGGGTCCCGTGCTCTCCATGCCACTGGAATCAAGCTATCCTGGCTGAAGAGGGGTGAAACCCGAAACCGGTCCTAGGATGCTTGTTTCCAGTCCAGGGAGAACCTGGCTTGGCAGTTCAGGCTGGACTGTTCCCATGAGGCACAGGATCAAGACTGATTTGCATATGGCTGGGTTCAAACTGGAATGGCATGGTGAGCAAAAACGATGGATTTAGGCCCAGATCTCTGTACTGGGGTGAATGTATGACATTGTTCTGCATTCTGTCCATCAACTGTTGTTTTTGCATTTGTCACCCCGAGTGGGTCGGGTATGCCCAGACGTGGGTCCCGTGCTCTCCATGCCACTGGAATCAAGCTATCCTGGCTGAAGAGGGGTGAAACCCCGAAACCGGTCCTAGGATGCTTGTTTCCAGTCCAGGGAGGACCTGGCTTGGCAGTTCGGGCTGGACTGTTCCCATGAGGCACAGGGTCAAGACTGATTTGCATATGGCTGGGTTCAAACTGGAATGGCATGGTGAGCAAAAAAACGATGGATTTAGGCCCAGATCTCTGTACTGGGGTGAATGTATGACATTGTTCTGCATTCTGTCCATCAACTGTTGTTTTTGCATTTGTCACCCCGAGTGGGACGGGTATGCCCAGACGTGGGTCCCGTGCTCTCCATGCCACTGGAAGCAAGCTAACCTGGCTGAAGAGGGGTGAAACCCGAAACCGGTCCTAGGATGCTTGTTTCCAGTCCAGGGAGGACCTGGCTTGGCAGTTCGGGCTGGACTGTTCCCATGAGGCACAGGGTCAAGACTGATTTGCATATGGCTGGGTTCAAACTGGAATGGCATGGTGAGCAAAAAACGATGGATTTAGGCCCAGATCTCTGTACTGGGGTGAATGTATGACATTGTTCTGCATTCTGTCCATCAACTGTTGTTTTTGCATTTGTCACCCCGAGTGGGACGGGTATGCCCAGACGTGGGTCCCGTGCTCTCCATGCCACTGGAATCAAGCTATCCTGGCTGAAGAGGGGTGAAACCCCGAAACCGGTCCTAGGATGCTTGTTTCCAGTCCAGGGAGGACCTGGCTTGGCAGTTCGGGCTGGACTGTTCCCATGAGGCACAGGGTCAAGACTGATTTGCATATGGCTGGGTTCAAACTGGAATGGCATGGTGAGCAAAAAACGATGGATTTAGGCCCAGATCTCTGTACTGGGGTGAATGTATGACATTGTTCTGCATTCTGTCCATCAACTGTTGTTTTTGCATTTGTCACCCCGAGTGGGACGGGTATGCCCAGACGTGGGTCCCGTGCTCTCCATTCCACTGGAATCAAGCTATCCTGGCTGAAGAGGGGTGAAACCCCGAAACCGGTCCTAGGATGCTTGTTTCCAGTCCAGGGAGGACCTGGCTTGGCAGTTCGGGTTGGACTGTTCCCATGAGGCACAGGGTCAAGACTGATTTGCATATGGCTGGGTTCAAACTGGAATGGCATGGTGAGCAAAAACGATGGATTTAGGCCCAGATCTCTGTACTGGGGTGAATGTATGACATTGTTCTGCATTCTGTCCATCAACTGTTGTTTTTGCATTTGTCACCCCGAGTGGGACGGGTATGCCCAGACGTGGGTCCCGTGCTCTCCATGTCACTGGAATCAAGCTAACCTGGCTGAAGAGGGGTGAAACCCCGAAACCGGTCCTAGGATGCTTGTTTCCAGTCCAGGGAGGACCTGGCTTGGCAGTTCGGGCTGGACTGTTCCCATGAGGCACAGGGTCAAGACTGATTTGCATATGGCTGGGTTCAAACTGGAATGGCATGGTGAGCAAAAAAACGATGGATTTAGGCCCAGATCTCTGTACTGGGGTGAATGTATGACATTGTTCTGCATTCTGTCCATCAACTGTTGTTTTTGCATTTGTCACCCCGAGTGGGACGGGTATGCCCAGACCTCCATGCCACTGGAATCAAGCTATCCTGGCTGAAGAGGGGTGAAACCCAGAAACCGGTCCTAGGATGCTTGTTTCCAGTCCAGGGAGGACCTGGCTTGGCAGTTCGGGCTGGACTGTTCCCATGAGGCACAGGGTCAAGACTGATTTGCATATGGCTGGGTTCAAACTGGAATGGCATGGTGAGCAAAAAACGATGGATTTAGGCCCAGATCTCTGTACTGGGGTGAATGTATGACATTGTTCTGCATTCTGTCCATCAACTGTTGTTTTTGCATTTGTCACCCCGAGTGGGACGGGTATGCCCAGACGTGGGTCCCGTGCTCTCCATGCCACTGGAATCAAGCTATCCTGGCTGAAGAGGGGTGAAACCCCGAAACCGGTCCTAGGATGCTTGTTTCCAGTCCAGGGAGAACCTGGCTTGGCAGTTCAGGCTGGACTGTTCCCATGAGGCACAGGATCAAGACTGATTTGCATATGGCTGGGTTCAAACTGGAATGCCATGGTGAGCAAAAAACGATGGATTTAGGCCCAGATCTCTGTACTGGGGTGAATGTATGACATTGTTCTGCATTCTGTCCATCAACTGTTGTTTTTGCATTTGTCACCCCGAGTGGGACGGGTATGCCCAGACGTGGGTCCCGTGCTCTCCATGCCACTGGAATCAAGCTATCCTGGCTGAAGAGGGGTGAAACCCCGAAACCGGTCCTAGGATGCTTGTTTCCAGTCCAGGGAGGACCTGGCTTGGCAGTTCGGGTTGGACTGTTCCCATGAGGGACAGGGTCAAGACTGATTTGCATATGGCTGGGTTCAAACTGGAATGGCATGGTGAGCAAAAAACGATGGATTTAGGCCCAGATCTCTGTACTGGGGTGAATGTATGACATTGTTCTGCATTCTGTCCATCAACTGTTGTTTTTGCATTTGTCACCCCGAGTGGGACGGGTATGCCCAGACGTGGGTCCCGTGCTCTCCATGCCACTGGAATCAAGCTAACCTGGCTGAAGAGGGGTGAAACCCCGAAACCGGTCCTAGGATGCTTGTTTCCCGTCCAGGGAGGACCTGGCTTGGCAGTTCGGGCTGGACTGTTCCCATGAGGCACAGGGTCAAGACTGATTTGCATATGGCTGGGTCCAAACTGGAATGGCATGGTGAGCAAAAAACGATGGATTTAGGCCCAGATCTCTGTACTGGGGTGAATGTATGACATTGTTCTGCATTCTGTCCATCAACTGTTGTTTTTGCATTTGTCACCCCGAGTGGGACGGGTATGCCCAGACGTGGGTCCCGTGCTCTCCATGCCACTGGAATCAAGCTATCCTGGCTGAAGATTGGTGAAACCCCGAAACCGGTCCTAGGATGCTTGTTTCCAGTCCAGGGAGGACCTGGCTTGGCAGTTCGGGCTGGACTGTTCCCATGAGGCACAGGGTCAAGACTGATTTGCATATGGCTGGGTTCAAACTGGAATGGCATGGTGAGCAAAAAACGATGGATTTAGGCCCAGATCTCTGTACTGGGGTGAATGTATGACATTGTTCTGCATTCTGTCCATCAACTGTTGTTTTTGCATTTGTCACCCCGAGTGGGACGGGTATGCCCAGACGTGGGTCCCGTGCTCTCCATGTCACTGGAATCAAGCTAACCTGGCTGAAGAGGGGTGAAATCCCGAAACCGGTCCTAGGATGCTTGTTTCCAGTCCAGGGAGGACCTGGCTTGGCAGTTCGGGCTGGACTGTTCCCATGAGGCACAGGGTCAAGACTGATTTGCATATGGCTGGGTTCAAACTGGAATGGCATGGTGAGCAAAAAACGATGGATTTAGGCCCAGATCTCTGTACTGGGGTGAATGTATGACATTGTTCTGCATTCTGTCCATCAACTGTTGTTTTTGCATTTGTCACCCCGAGTGGGACGGGTATGCCCAGACGTGGGTCCCGTGCTCTCCATGCCACTGGTGCTCCCTGCTGCGGCTGCTCGATGCTGAAGTTGCCGAATGCCAAGGCTGCCTCATATTGAATCCACCTCAAACTTTTTTCTTCTATCACCCTGCACTTCCTGTCTCTACATCACTTAGTGCGTTCTTTTTCATCCCTCCTTTCTCAGTATGAAACTGTGTTCCCATCTTTATCTTTCCTCGTTCCTTCTTCCTATCCTGCCTTTCCCTCTCCCCCTTGCTTTGGGGCAGTCTGATGATGAAAGCAAAGGCCTGATTGAGAGTTTGGCGGACAGGTTACTCGTCACAGACGTGGCCGATATCCCGTACACCTTATTGCAACTGCCATAGGACATACCTCCCTTGTAATAAGGAGGAGGGAATATCAACAACTTTCGTGACGGAGTTCCCGTCTGCCAAACTCTAAATCAGGCCATAAGCACCCTCCACGGTGCCCACCACTGGTGGCCACGCTCACAAATTAAGCACTGGAAGGCTTTTGCTCTCCAGGACTCTCCTTTGTTCCTTCTTAGCTAAACTCAACAGGGGCGAGATTAGAAGAACCGGACACAGCATTTTAAACTGCCATTCTTTGACAATTTCAATCGGGGTCATCAACATCCAAGGTTCCTCCTCACGAGTCAGAGTGCCTCTTTCTAAAACTGAGCTTAAACCGCTGAATACTAGACTAACTTATTTGTGGCAAGCGATGAACATGTGCACTGCAGAAAGATTAATAATGCAAGTTCATCAAGTAAACTGCAAGAAACCACAGCGAAAATCACTCAAAAATGCTAACACAGCTTTCTCCAAAAAATAAAGGCACAGTTCCACTTCCCACCCAAAGGGACCGCACTCACACGAGATCAGCATGTCTGCAGTGTAGCCAGGCTACTGAATGTTAGCAAAAGACACACAATTGATGGACGGAATGCAGAACAAATCAAAACATTCACCCCCAGTCAAGAGATCTGGGTTAAATCCATCATTCTTTTGCTCACCATGCCACCCCAGTTTAGACCTGGCCATATGCAAATCAGTCTTGACCCTGTGCCTCATGGGAACAGTCCAGCCCGAACTGCCAAGCCAGGTCCTCCCTGGACCGGAAACAAGCATCCTAGGACCGGTTTCGGGTTTCACCCCTCTTCAGCCAGGATAGCTTGATTCCAGTGGCACAGTGAGCCCAGGACCCACGTCTGGGCATACCTGGCGCACTTAGGGCGAGAAAGCAAAAGACACACAATTGATGGACGGAATGCAGAACAAATCAACACATTCACCCCCAGTCAAGAGATTTGGGTTAAATCCATCATTCTTTTGCTTACCATGCCACCCCAGTTTAGACCTGGCCATATGCAAATCAGTCTTGAACCTGTGGCTCATGGGAACAGTCCAGCCCGAACTGCCAAGCCAGGTCCTCCCTGGACCGGAAACAAGCATCCTAGGACCGGTTTCGGGGTTTCACCCCTCTTCAGCCAGGATAGCTTGATTCCAGTGGCACAGTGAGCCAGCAAAAGACACACAATTGATGGACGGAATGCAGAACAAATCAAAACATTCACCCCCAGTCAAGAGATCTGGGTTAAATCCATCATTCTTTTGCTCACCATGCCACCCCAGTTTAGACCTGGCCATATGCAAATCAGTCTTGACCCTGTGCCTCATGGGAACAGTCCAGCCCGAACTGCCAAGCCAGGTCCTCCCTGGACCGGAAACAAGCATCCTAGGACCGGTTTCGGGGTTTCACCCCTCTTCAGCCAGGATAGCTTGATTCCAGTGGCACAGTGAGCCCAGGACCCACGTCTGGGCATACCTGGCGCACTTAGGGCGAGAAAGCAAAGACACACAATTGATGGACGGAATGCAGAACAAATCAAAACATTCACCCCCAGTCAAGAGATTTGGGTTAAATCCATCATTCTTTTGCTCACCATGCCACCCCAGTTTAGACCTGGCCATATGCAAATCAGTCTTGACCCTGTGCCTCATGGGAACAGTCCAGCCCGAACTGCCAAGCCAGGTCCTCCCTGGACCGGAAACAAGCATCCTAGGACCGGTTTCGGGTTTCACCCCTCTTCAGCCAGGATAGCTTGATTCCAGTGGCACAGTGAGCCCAGGACCCACGTCTGGGCATACCTGGCACACTTAGGGCGAGAAAGCAAAAGACACACAATTGATGGACGGAATGCAGAACAAATCAAAACATTCACCCCCAGTCAAGAGATCTGGGTTAAATCCATCATTCTTTTGCTCACCATGCCACCGGAATCAAGCTATCCTGGCTGAAGAGGGTGAAACCCCGAAACCGGTCCTAGGATGCTTGTTTCCGGTCCAGGGAGGACCTGGCTTGGCAGTTCGGGCTGGACTGTTCCCATGAGGCACAGGGTCAAGACTGATTTGCATATGGACAGGTCTAAACTGGGGTGGCATGGTGAGCAAAAGAATGATGGATTTAACCCAAATCTCTTGACTGGGGGTGAATGTTTTGATTTGTTCTGCATTCCGTCCATCAATTGTGTGTCTTTCGCTTTCTCGCCTAAGTGCGCCAGGTATGCCCAGACGTGGGTCCTGGGCTCACTGTGCCACTGGAATCAAGCTATCCTGGCTGAAGAGGGGTGAAACCCCGAAACCAGTCCTAGGATGCTTGTTTCCGGTCCAGGGAGGACCTGGCTTGGCAGTTCGGGCTGGACTGTTCCCATGAGGCACAGGGTCAAGACTGATTTGCATATGGCTGGGTTCAAACTGGAATGGCATGGTGAGCAAAAACGATGGATTTAGGCCCAGATCTCTGTACTGGGGTGAATGTATGACATTGTTCTGCATTCTGTCCATCAACTGTTGTTTTTGCATTTGTCACCCCGAGTGGGACGGGTATGCCCAGACGTGGGTCCCGTGCTCTCCATGCCACTGGAATCAAGCTATCCTGGCTGAAGAGGGGTGAAACCCCGAAACCGGTCCTAGGATGCTTGTTTCCAGTCCAGGGAGGACCTGGCTTGGCAGTTCGGGCTGGACTGTTCCCATGAGGCACAGGGTCAAGACTGATTTGCATATGGCTGGGTTCAAACTGGAATGGCATGGTGAGCAAAAAAACGATGGATTTAGGCCCAGATCTCTGTACTGGGGTGAATGTATGACATTGTTCTGCATTCTGTCCATCAACTGTTGTTTTTGCATTTGTCACCCCGAGTGGGACGGGTATGCCCAGACGTGGGTCCCGTGCTCTCCATGCCACTGGAATCAAGCTATCCTGGCTGAAGAGGGGTGAAACCCCGAAACCGGTCCTAGGATGCTTGTTTCCAGTCCAGGGAGGACCTGGCTTGGCAGTTCGGGCTGGACTGTTCCCATGAGGCACAGGGTCAAGACTGATTTGCATATGGCTGGGTTTAAACTGGAATGGCATGGTGAGCAAAAAAACGATGGATTTAGGCCCAGATCTCTGTACTGGGGTGAATGTATGACATTGTTCTGCATTCTGTCCATCAACTGTTGTTTTTGCATTTGTCACCCCGAGTGGGACGGGTATGCCCAGACGTGGGTCCCGTGCTCTCCATGTCACTGGAATCAAGCTAACCTGGCTGAAGAGGGGTGAAACCCCGAAACCGGTCCTAGGATGCTTGTTTCCAGTCCAGGGAGGACCTGGCTTGGCAGTTCGGGCTGGACTGTTCCCATGAGGCACAGGGTCAAGACTGATTTGCATATGGCTGGGTTCAAACTGGAATGGCATGGTGAGCAAAAAACGATGGATTTAGGCCCAGATCTCTGTACTGGGGTGAATGTATGACATTGTTCTGCATTCTGTCCATCAACTGTTGTTTTTGCATTTGTCACCCCGAGTGGGACGGGTATGCCCAGACGTGGTCCGTGTTCCATGCCACTGGAATCAAGCTATCCTGGCTGAAGAGGGGTGAAACCCCGAAACCGGTCCTAGGATGCTTGTTTCCAGTCCAGGGAGGACCTGGCTTGGCAGTTCGGGCTGGACTGTTCCCATGAGGCACAGGGTCAAGACTGATTTGCATATGGCTGGGTTCAAACTGGAATGGCATGGTGAGCAAAAAAACGATGGATTTAGGCCCAGATCTCTGTACTGGGGTGAATGTATGACATTGTTCTGCATTCTGTCCATCAACTGTTGTTTTTGCATTTGTCACCCCGAGTGGGACGGGTATGCCCAGACGTGGGTCCCGTGCTCTCCATGCCACTGGAATCAAGCTATCCTGGCTGAAGAGGGGTGAAACCCCGAAACCGGTCCTAGGATGCTTGTTTCCAGTCCAGGGAGAACCTGGCTTGGCAGTTCAGGCTGGACTGTTCCCATGAGGCACAGGATCAAGACTGATTTGCATATGGCTGGGTTCAAACTGGAATGGCATGGTGAGCAAAAAAACGATGGATTTAGGCCCAGATCTCTGTACTGGGGTGAATGTATGACATTGTTCTGCATTCTGTCCATCAACTGTTGTTTTTGCATTTGTCACCCCGAGTGGGACGGGTATGCCCAGACGTGGGTCCCGTGCTCTCCATGCCACTGGAATCAAGCTATCCTGGCTGAAGAGGGTGAAACCCCGAAACCGGTCCTAGGATGCTTGTTTCCAGTCCAGGGAGGACCTGGCTTGGCAGTTCGGGCTGGACTGTTCCCATGAGGCACAGGGTCAAGACTGATTTGCATATGGCTGGGTTCAAACTGGAATGGCATGGTGAGCAAAAACGATGGATTTAGGCCCAGATCTCTGTACTGGGGTGAATGTATGACATTGTTCTGCATTCTGTCCATCAACTGTTGTTTTTGCATTTGTCACCCCGAGTGGGACGGGTATGCCCAGACGTGGGTCCTGTGCTCTCCATGCCACTGGAATCAAGCTATCCTGGCTGAAGAGGGGTGAAACCCCGAAACCGGTCCTAGGATGCTTGTTTCCAGTCCAGGGAGGACCTGGCTTGGCAGTTCGGGCTGGACTGTTCCCATGAGGCACAGGGTCAAGACTGATTTGCATATGGCTGGGTTCAAACTGGAATGGCATGGTGAGCAAAAAACGATGGATTTAGGCCCAGATCTCTGTACTGGGGTGAATGTATGACATTGTTCTGCATTCTGTCCATCAACTGTTGTTTTTGCATTTGTCACCCCGAGTGGGACGGGTATGCCCAGACGTGGGTCCCGTGCTCTCCATGCCACTGGAATCAAGCTATCCTGGCTGAAGATTGGTGAAACCCAGAAACCGGTCCTAGGATGCTTGTTTCCAGTCCAGGGAGGACCTGGCTTGGCAGTTCGGGCTGGACTGTTCCCATGAGGCACAGGGTCAAGACTGATTTGCATATGGCTGGGTTCAAACTGGAATGGCATGGTGTGCAAAAAACGATGGATTTAGGCCCAGATCTCTGTACTGGGGTGAATGTATGACATTGTTCTGCATTCTGTCCATCAACTGTTGTTTTTGCATTTGTCACCCCGAGTGGGACGGGTATGCCCAGACGTGGGTCCCGTGCTCTCCATGTCACTGGAATCAAGCTAACCTGGCTGAAGAGGGGTGAAACCCGAAACCGGTCCTAGGATGCTTGTTTCCAGTCCAGGGAGGACCTGGCTTGGCAGTTCGGGCTGGACTGTTCCCATGAGGCACAGGGTCAAGACTGATTTGCATATGGCTGGGTTCAAACTGGAATGGCATGGTGAGCAAAAAAACGATGGATTTAGGCCCAGATCTCTGTACTGGGGTGAATGTATGACATTGTTCTGCATTCTGTCCATCAACTGTTGTTTTTGCATTTGTCACCCCGAGTGGGACGGGTATGCCCAGACGTGGGTCCCGTGCTCTCCATGCCACTGGTGCTCCCTGCTGCGGCTGCTCGATGCTGAAGTTGCCGAATGCCAAGGCTGCCTCATATTGAATCCACCTCAAACTTTTTTTCTTCTATCACCCTGCACTTCCTGTCTCTACATCACTTAGTGCGTTCTTTTTCATCCCTCCTTTCTCAGTATGAAACTGTGTTCCCATCTTTATCTTTCCTCGTTCCTTCTTCCTATCCTGCCTTTCCCTCTCACCCTTGCTTTGGGGCAGTCTGATGATGAAAAGCAAAGGCCTGATTGAGAGTTTGGCGGACAGGTTACTCGTCACAGACGTGGCCGATATCCCGTACACCTTATTGCAACTGCCATAGGACATACCTCCCTTGTAATAAGGAGGAGGGAATATCAACAACTTTCGTGACGGAGTTCCCGTCTGCCAAACTCTAAATCAGGCCATAAGCACCCTCCACAATGCCCACCACTGGTGGCCACGCTCACAAATTAAGCACTGGAAGGCTTTTGCTCTCCAGGACTCTCCTTTGTTCCTTCTTAGCTAAACTCAACAGGGGCGAGATTAGAAGAACCGGACACAGCATTTTAAACTGCCATTCTTTGACAATTTCAATCGGGGTCATCAACATCCAAGGTTCCTCCTCACGAGTCAGAGTGCCTCTTTCTAAAACTGAGCTTAAACCGCTGAGTACTAGACTAACTTATTTGTGGCAAGCGATGAACATGTGCACTGCAGAAAGATTAATAATGCAAGTTCATCAAGTAAACTGCAAGAAACCACAGCGAAAATCACTCAAAAATGCTAACACAGCTTTCTCCATAAAATAAAGGCACAGTTCCACTTCCCACCCAAAGGGACCGCACTCACACGAGATCAGCATGTCTGCAGTGTAGCCAGGCTACTGAATTTTAGCAAAAGACACACAATTGATGGACGGAATGCAGAACAAATCAAAACATTCACCCCCAGTCAAGAGATCTGGGTTAAATCCATCATTCTTTTGCTCACCATGCCACCCCAGTTTAGACTTGGCCATATGCAAATCAGTCTTGACCCTGTGCCTCATGGGAACAGTCCAGCCCGAACTGCCAAGCCAGGTCCTCCCTGGACCGGAAACAAGCATCCTAGGACCGGTTTCGGTGTTTCACCCCTCTTCAGCCAGGATAGCTTGATTCCAGTGGCACAGTGAGCCCAGGACCCACGTCTGGGCATACCTGTCGCACTTAGGGCGAGAAAGCAAAAGACACACAATTGATGGACTGAATGCAGAACAAATCAAAACATTCACCCCCAGTCAAGAGATCTGGGTTAAATCCATCATTCTTTTGCTCACCATGCCACCCCAGTTTAGACCTGGCCATATGCAAATCAGTCTTGACCCTGTGCCTCATGGGAACAGTCCAGCCCGAACTGCCAAGCCAGGTCCTCCCTGGACCGGAAACAAGCATCCTAGGACCGGTTTCGGGGTTTCACCCCTCTTCAGCCAGGATAGCTTGATTCCAGTGGCACAGTGAGCCCAGGACCCGTCTGGGCATACCTGGCGCACTTAGGGCGAGAAAGCAAAAGACACACAATTGATGGACGGAATGCAGGACAAATCAAAACATTCACTCCCAGTCAAGAGATCTGGGTTAAATCCATCATTCTTTTGCTCACCATGCCACCCCAGTTTAGACCTGGCCATATGCAAATCAGTCTTGACCCTGTGCCTCATGGGAACAGTCCAGCCCGAACTGCCAAGCCAGGTCCTCCCTGGACCGGAAACAAGCATCCTAGGACCGGTTTCGGGGTTTCACCCTCTTCAGCCAGGATAGCTTGATTCCAGAGGCACAGTGAGCCCAGGACCCACGTCTGGGCATACCTGGCGCACTTAGGGCGAGAAAGCAAAAGACACACAATTGATGGACGGAATGCAGAACAAATCAAAACATTCACCCCCAGTCAAGAGATCTGGGTTAAATCCATCATTCTTTTGCTCACCATGCCACCCCAGTTTAGACCTGGCCATATGCAAATCAGTCTTGACCCTGTGCCTCATGGGAACAGTCCAGCCCGAACTGCCAAGCCAGGTCCTCCCTGGACCGGAAACAAGCATCCTATGACCGGTTTCGGGTTTCACCCCTCTTCAGCCAGGATAGCTTGATTCCAGTGGCACAGTGAGCCCAGGACCCACGTCTGGGCATACCTGGCGCACTTAGGGCGAGAAAGCAAAAGACACACAATTGATGGACGGAATGCAGAACAAATCAAAACATTCACCCCCAGTCAAGAGATCTGGGTTAAATCCATCATTCTTTTGCTCACCATGCCACCCCAGTTTAGACCTGGCCATATGCAAATCAGTCTTGACCCTGTGCCTCATGGGAACAGTCCAGCCCGAACTGCCAAGCCAGGTCCTCCCTGGACCGGAAACAAGCATCCTAGGACCGGTTTCGGGGTTTCACCCCTCTTCAGCCAGGATAGCTTGATTCCAGTGGCACAGTGAGCCAGCAAAAGACACACAATTGATGGACGGAATGCAGAACAAATCAAAACATTCACCCCCAGTCAAGAGATCTGGGTTAAATCCATCATTCTTTTGCTCACCATGCCACCCCAGTTTAGACCTGGCCATATGCAAATCAGTCTTGACCCTGTGCCTCATGGGAACAGTCCAGCCCGAACTGCCAAGCCAGGTCCTCCCTGGACCGGAAACAAGCATCCTAGGACCGGTTTCGGGGTTTCACCCTCTTCAGCCAGGATAGCTTGAATCCAGTGGCATAGTGAGCCCAGGACACACGTCTCGGCATACCTGGCGCACTTAGGGCGAGAAAGCAAAAGACACACAATTGATGGACGGAATGCAGAACAAATCAAAACATTCACCCCCAGTCAAGAGATTTGGGTTAAATCCATCATTCTTTTGCTCACCATGCCACCCCAGTTTAGACCTGGCCATATGCAAATCAGTCTTGACCCTGTGCCTCATGGGAACAGTCCAGCCCGAACTGCCAAGCCAGGTCCTCCTGGACAGGAAACAAGCATCCTAGGACCGGTTTCGGGGTTTCACCCTCTTCAGCCAGGATAGCTTGATTCCAGTGGCACAGTGAACCCATGACCCACGTCTGGGCATACCTGGCGCACTTAGGGCGAGAAAGCAAAGACACACAATTGATGGACGGAATGCAGAACAAATCAAAACATTCACCCCCAGTCAAGAGATCTGGGTTAAATCCATCATTCTTTTGCTCACCATGCCACCCCAGTTTAGACCTGGCCATATGCAAATCAGTCTTGACCCTGTGCCTCATGGGAACAGTCCAGCCCGAACTGCCAAGCCAGGTCCTCCCTGGACCGGAAACAAGCATCCTAGGACCGGTTTCGGGGTTACACCCTCTTCAGCCAGGATAGCTTGATTCCAGTGGCACAGTGAGCCCAGGACCCACGTCTGGGCATACCTGGCGCACTTAGGGCGAGAAAGCAAAAGACACACAATTGATGGACGGAATGCAGAACAAATCAAAACATTCACCCCCAGTCAAGAGATCTGGGTTAAATCCATCATTCTTTTGCTCACCATGCCACCGGAATCAAGCTATCCTGGCTGAAGAGGGGTGAAACCCCGAAACCAGTCCTAGGATGCTTGTTTCCAGTCCAGGGAGGACCTGGCTTGGCAGTTCGGGCTGGACTGTTCCCATGAGGCACAGGGTCAAGACTGATTTGCATATGGCTGGGTTCAAACTGGAATGGCATGGTGAGCAAAAAAACGATGGATTTAGGCCCAGATCTCTGTACTGGGGTGAATGTATGACATTGTTCTGCATTCTGTCCATCAACTGTTGTTTTTGCATTTGTCACCCCGAGTGGGACGGGTATGCCCAGACGTGGGTCCTGTGCTCTCCATGCCACTGGAATCAAGCTATCCTGGCTGAAGAGGGGTGAAACCCCGAAACCGGTCCTAGGATGCTTGTTTCCAGTCCAGGGAGGACCTGGATTGGCAGTTCAGGCTGGACTGTTCCCATGAGGCACAGGATCAAGACTGATTTGCATATGGCTGGGTTCAAACTGGAATGGCATGGTGAGCAAAAAACGATGGATTTAGGCCCAGATCTCTGTACTGGGGTGAATGTATGACATTGTTCTGCATTCTGTCCATCAACTGTTGTTTTTGCATTTGTCACCCCGAGTGGGACGGGTATGCCCAGACGTGGGTCCCATGCTCTCCATGCCACTGGAATCAAGCTATCCTGGCTGAAGAGGGGTGAAACCCGAAACCGGTCCTAGGATGCTTGTTTCCAGTCCAGGGAGGACCTGGCTTGGCAGTTCTGGCTGGACTGTTCCCATGAGGCACAGGGTCAAGACTGATTTGCATATGGCTGGGTTCAAACTGGAATGGCATGGTGAGCAAAAAACGATGGATTTAGGCCCAGATCTCTGTACTGGGGTGAATGTATGACATTGTTCTGCATTCTGTCCATCAACTGTTGTTTTTGCATTTGTCACCCCGAGTGGGACGGGTATGCCCAGACGTGGGTCCCGTGCTCTCCATGCCACTGGAATCAAGCTATCCTGGCTGAAGAGGGGTGAAACCCCGAAACCGGTCCTAGGATGCTTGTTTCCAGTCCAGGGAGGACCTGGCTTGGCAGTTCGGGTTGGACTGTTCCCATGAGGCACAGGGTCAAGACTGATTTGCATATGGCTGGGTTCAAACTGGAATGGCATGGTGAGCAAAAAACGATGGATTTAGGCCCAGATCTCTGTACTGGGGTGAATGTATGACATTGTTCTGCATTCTGTCTGTCAACTGTTGTTTTTGCATTTGTCACCCCGAGTGGGACGGGTATGCCCAGGCGTGGGTCCCGTGCTCTCCATGCCACTGGAATCAAGCTATCCTGGCTGAAGAGGGGTGAAACCACGAAACCAGTCCTAGGATGCTTGTTTCCAGTCCAGGGAGGACCTGGCTTGGCAGTTCGGGCTGGACTGTTCCCATGAGGCACAGGGTCAAGACTGATTTGCATATGGCTGGGTTCAAACTGGAATGGCATGGTGAGCAAAAAAACGATGGATTTAGTCCCAGATCTCTGTACTGGGGTGAATGTATGACATTGTTCTGCATTCTGTCCATCAACTGTTGTTTTTGCATTTGTCACCCCGAGTGGGACGGGTATGCCCAAACCTCCATGCCACTGGAATCAAGCTATCCTGGCTGAAGAGGGGTGAAACCCCGAAACCGGTCCTAGGATGCTTGTTTCCAGTCCAGGGAGGACCTGGCTTGGCAGTTCGGGCTGGACTGTTCCCATGAGGCACAGGGTCAAGACTGATTTGCATTTGGCTGGGTTCAAACTGGAATGGCATGGTGAGCAAAAAAACGATGGATTTAGGCCCAGATCTCTGTACTGGGGTGAATGTATGACATTGTTCTGCATTCTGTCCATCAACTGTTGTTTTTGCATTTGTCACCCCGAGTGGGACGGGTATGCCCAGACGTGGGTCCCGTGCTCTCCATGCCACTGGAATCAAGCTATCCTGGCTGAAGAGGGGTGAAACCCCGAAACCGGTCTTAGGATGCTTGTTTCCAGTCCAGGGAGGACCTGGCTTGGCAGTTCGGGCTAGACTGTTCCCATGAGGCACAGGGTCAAGACTGATTTGCATATGGCTGGGTTCAAACTGGAATGGCATGGTGAGCAAAAACGATGGATTTAGGCCCAGATCTCTGTACTGGGGTGAATGTATGACATTGTTCTGCATTCTGTCCATCAACTGTTGTTTTTGCATTTGTCACCCCGAGTGGGACGGGTATGCCCAGACGTGGGTCCTGTGCTCTCCATGCCACTGGAATCAAGCTATCCTGGCTGAAGAGGGGTGAAACCCCGAAACCGGTCCTAGGATGCTTGTTTCCAGTCCAGGGAGGACCTGGCTTGGCAGTTCGGGCTGGACTGTTCCCATGAGGCACAGGGTCAAGACTGATTTGCATATGGCTGGGTTCAAACTGGAATGGCATGGTGAGCAAAAACGATGGATTTAGGCCCAGATCTCTGTACTGGGGTGAATGTATGACATTGTTCTGCATTCTGTCCATCAACTGTTGTTTTTGCATTTGTCACCCCGAGTGGGACGGGTATGCCCAGACGTGGGTCCCGTGCTCTCCATGCCACTGGAATCAAGCTATCCTGGCTGAAGAGGGGTGAAACCCAGAAACCGGTCCTAGGATGCTTGTTTCCAGTCCAGGGAGGACCTGGCTTGGCAGTTCGGGCTGGACTGTTCCCATGAGGCACAGGGTCAAGACTGATTTGCATATGGCTGGGTTCAAACTGGAATGGCATGGTGAGCAAAAAAACGATGGATTTAGGCCCAGATCTCTGTACTGGGGTGAATGTATGACATTGTTCTGCATTCTGTCCATCAACTGTTGTTTTTGTATTTGTCACCCCGAGTGGGACGGGTATGCCCAGACGTGGGTCCCGTGCTCTCCATGCCACTGGAATCAAGCTATCCTGGCTGAAGAGGGGTGAGACCCCGAAACCGGTCCTAGGATGCTTGTTTCCAGTCCAGGGAGGACCTGGCTTGGCAGTTCGGGCTGGACTGTTCCCATGAGGCACAGGGTCAAGACTGATTTGCATATGGCTGGGTTCAAACTGGAATGGCATGGTGAGCAAAAAAACGATGGATTTAGGCCCAGATCTCTGTACTGGGGTGAATGTATGACATTGTTCTGCATTCTGTCCATCAACTGTTGTTTTTGCATTTGTCACCCCGAGTGGGACGGGTATGCCCAGACGTGGGTCCCGTGCTCTCCATGCCACTGGAATCAAGCTATCCTGGCTGAAGAGGGGTGAAACCCCGAAACCGGTCCTAGGATGCTTGTTTCCAGTCCAGGGAGGACCTGGCTTGGCAGTTCGGGCTGGACTGTTCCCATGAGGCACAGGGTCAAGACTGATTTGCATATGGCTGGGTTCAAACTGGAATGGCATGGTGAGCAAAAAACGATGGATTTAGGCCCAGATCTCTGTACTGGGGTGAATGTATGACATTGTTCTGCATTCTGTCCATCAACTGTTGTTTTTGCATTTGTCACCCGAGTGGGACGGGTATGCCCAGACGTGGGTCCTGTGCTCTCCATGCCACTGGAATCAAGCTATCCTGGCTGAAGAGGGGTGAAACCCCAAAACCGGTCCTAGGATGCTTGTTTCCAGTCCAGGGAGGACCTGACTTGGCAGTTCGGGCTGGACTGTTCCCATGAGGCACAGGGTCAAGACTGATTTGCATATGGCTGGGTTCAAACTGGAATGGCATGGTGAGCAAAAAAACGATGGATTTAGGCCCAGATCTCTGTACTGGGGTGAATGTATGACATTGTTCTGCATTCTGTCCATCAACTGTTGTTTTTGCAACTGAATTTTAGGGGTATACGCAATATTTTGTAAAGAGGTGCATCATTTTTTATGTTATGCCCTGCGCAATAATATTTATACGAACGATGCAACCTTTTTGAGTGTTCATATGTATTGTGTATTGACAAAGTCAGCTATGTTTTTAAGGCACTATCTTGCCTTCCGTATAGGTCTGTGCCAGTCAGAGATACCCTCCTGTGTGCCAACCATGGCTGCCAACTCTGATAAGTAAACTAAGCCAGACTTTTAGACTGTTGGAAAAAAACAAGCAAAATGAGATCAGTCAAGAAACCGAGCCAGCAGAGCAGCTGAGTCAGCGATGCAATAACATCGAGCCATGTCTGGTCGAAAAAACGTCAAGCTATGCAATTAGTTTAGGCACAACAGAGACTGTTCATTCTCAAATCATTTTCTCCAGCGTCTAAGATAGCTGGAGCTATTACAGCTATATTTTATCATTATCTCCTTTTTAAAAACCACCCGAGTTCTTCTGTTTTATAAAAGCAGTTGTAAATACAATGAATCGATAGCAGTGAAGTTATTTCTATATTTAGGAGTAGAACATAACAGCCATAAGCAACTTTGAAGCTCCTATGCCGTGGCCAGTTCCTTGCCTCACTTAATCTCCTAGTTTTCTTGGGGGATTCAGTCTGACCTTGGCATGACATAGCACCTCAAAGCATGGGAGGCTAAGCTTATGGTTTTAGGGACAATGGCTACTATCCACCAACTGCCATATTCCCTTTCGCCAACAAGAAACTCTATTTCAAGTAAAGAAAGGAAAAGATCTATCAGTGCTTTCTACTAAACAAGCATTGGCAAAGCCAATACGTTTCGCATATACAAAATCTATTGGCTTGTCAATGTTTTTTAGACATGTTGCACAGTAGTGCAGGTTCTGTGAAACATAGCTGTACATAAAGAAAGTAATAGTACTATGAGGCAGCCAGCGCGGGTGGGATAAGAAGAATGTGGAATCAGTGGGGTGGCAAGCAAGGATGATATTGAAGTGGGGTGGAATGGAGTTGGCACGTAAGCAGGAAGGGGGAGGTATGGAGCATGTGAACAAGATCAGGAGAACAACAACCTTCTGGACCCCTCCCAATCTGGATTCTGCACAAACTACATCACCGAAACCGCCCTGATTGCAGCCACCGATGACATCAGGACCCTCCTAGACCGAGGAGAGATGGCCACCCTGATCCTCCTCGACCTCTCAGCAGCCTCTGACACCGTGTCGCAACACACCCTGATCAAGAGGCTTCATCAAATTGGAATCCAAGAGGACGCCCTCAAATGGATCACATCCTTCATCGCTGGAAGAATGCAGAGAGTCCGCCTACCAGCTTTCACCTCGGATTCCAAGGACATCATCTGCGGCGTTCCTCAAGGCTCACCCCTCAGTCCTACACTGTTCAACACCTAAATGACCCCCCTGGTCAAGATCGTCAGAACCCATGGACAGAACATCATATCCTACACTGACGACACACAGCTCATCCTCTCTCTATTTGAAGAACCAGCCACTATGAGGGCCATCTTCTGCTGGTGCATGACCAGCATCACCGACTGGATGCATAACAACTACCTCAAACTCAACACTGACAAAACAGAAGTACTCATCTTCGGGAATAACACCGCCTCTTGCAATGAATCCTGGTGGCCTACTGAAGTAGGACCCTCATGCATTCCTAAGGACCACGCCCGGAACCTCGCATTATCCTGGACAGCAAGCTCACCATAAAACACCAGATCAAAGCAGTCTCTTCCGCTTGCTTCCTCACTCTTCGCTTGCTTCATAAGATCTTCACATGGCTCCCAGTCACTCAAGCCCTCACCCTAGCCGACTGGACTACAGTAACACACTCTACGCAGAAATCACCACCAACCTCCTAAAGAGACTGCAGACCATAGAGAACTCAGCACCTAGACTCATTCTCGACCTCCCTAGATGGACCCACATCACCCCACACTTCAAGAAACTCCACTGGCTCCGGGTCCACAAGAGATGCCAATTCAAGATGCTGACTCACGCCTTCAAAGCCCTGCACAACCAAGGACCAGCTTACATCAACCACCACCTGAGCTTTCATCAGCCCTCCAAACACCACTGATGGCATCATTCACAGACCCACTCACACACCAACTCACACCCCCATACAACCTCTTGTATGCTCATGCACACATCCGCACAACCACTTACCTACCCATTCACTGACTTATACCAGTACTCACACATCCACTCACTCCTCCATAGAGCCACACACACAACCATTCACTCACCCTTACAGTCACTTACACAACCAGCCACTCACCCATACAGCCTGTCACATAACCACACACTCACCCATACAGCTACTCACATACCCACCTATTTACCTATAAAGTCACTCTGACACTCACTCACCTAATCAGCCTCTCAACACAGCCACTCACTCACCCATACAAGCCCTCACACACTCACTCACACAACCACTTACATACCCATTCACACATCCATACAAGCACTCACACATCTGTGAACTCTCCCATACAGCCATTTGCACAGACACTCACTCTCTAGTACAGCCACTCACACACCAACTCACTTAACCAAACACCCAATGAAATATCCACTCACTTACCCATACAGCCACTTATACACCCAGCCACTCACTCATACAGCTATCCAGACACCCACTCATTCATCCCCTTCAACCCCCTTCGTGAGGTTCGGATGGTTCGTCCTCCTGCTCCTCGATATTTAGGTTTGTGGGATGTTGATGGAATTTTACGACTTTTATGGGCCTGGCCCGCAAATGAAGATTTGTCACATTAAGAAGCTGTCAGCGAAATCAACAATTCTTTTGTGTCTTATTTCCTCCAGATGAGTGTCAGATGTTAAGGCTCTGGACATAACAGGTACAGTGCTACTCCTTCGGGGGTTTCTTTCCGTATTTCTAAGCAGACTAAGAGACATTCTAGGTATATTAGTTATCCTTCCTTCCCCGGCTATCCAAAGGTGTGTGCTGTTCATTGCATCAAGGCTTATAAAGACTGCACCCTCAATTTCCACAGAGTTCAGCCGGATCAGTTACTTATTTCTCTACAAAAGCCCTTTGGGCAGTTTCTTCTGCCGTTTTAGCCCGGTGGGTTAAATGGATTCTTGGGGAAGCTGGTATTGATGTATCTGTTTTCGGGGCTATGGCTTTCAAACTTTTTCTTCCGGCTCTAAACTGGAAGAGATTATGGTCGGTGGCAGATTGGTCGTCTGATTCTATGTTTAAAGTGTTTTATCATAAGCCAGTTGTAGATATTGCAACCGTTGTGGTGGCTCAGCTTTGGACAAGCATAATCCAAAGCCTCTGTGTGCTTAATAGCATTGAAAATTCTTGACGCGATAACTAGAAAACATTTTATTCTCAGTAAATCATGTACTTCCAACAGGAGCAGCCTTTCAGTTGATTCCCTTGTGTTCTACTGCAGCCTCTCAGAGTTTTCTAAAGAAGAACTAGAGCTCAAACAGTGTTAAGTATGACAAAAGTATGGCACACCGCAAGCCATGTTGATTGAATCAAACTGGTAAAACTTAGAACATTTAATTTAGAAAGAAACAAGATGAGGGGGTTCAGTTTGTCATAGAAATTATGGTTAGTGCTGTAGAAAGAACAATTAGGACACATTTTAAATGCGTTCTCAAATATCTTCCTCTTCTATTTAATTAAAACATTCTGACATGCAGACTGAGACATGCCCTTTCAACACCAGCAGCAGACTGCCTGTTAACTCCATGGTGATCAGCAGCTTTACTACAGTGTTCTAAAGTGCAACTAGAGTGCTAACATTCTGAATTTATGCTAAAAGTGTGGCACATATGAACGCCATCTTGATGGAATCGAAGTGGAAAACTGAAAGCATTTTCTACTGAGAATACTGCAGTAAATGAGGAAATTAGGGAGCTTCATAACAAATAAGTCTCCCAAGATGACCACCAGAGAAAAAAGAGCACAAATATAGCACAAATATCACCCAAATGTAGCTCAATTGTAGCCAAATGACAGAGGTGTGCAAAACACTTCATTGCTTTGTGTTTTTGCAGTTTTATATAGAACAGACGTGACCCAAAGTTATTGGAGTGCTTTACATGAGCATCAGTTACGTTACACAAGGAAACATTCATTTTGGTTTTAGGCAAGGTGAGATTAAGTAATTTGCCCAGAATCACAGGATGTCAAGCAGACAACGAAACTCGAACCTGATTCCCCAGTTGCAAAGTCTGCAGCTCTGGCCGTTAGAGGCGTGGGCAGTACAACCATACATGCCAACAGACCCGATTCAGGTAGGAGACGTCCGATGTTTTTAAGCCCAAAAGGGCTTTATTTTATTTGTCTACTGCCTAAAACCTCTTCTTTTTCAATGTAAGTCAATGGGGAAAATCAATTTCCAAGGTTTTATATTCAAAATCTCCCTCTTACCAAGTTCAAAATGTTGGCAAGTAAGGTACATTGGATTACTGGGGGGCAGGAGAAATGGGGTAGGGACATGCACTCGGATAACAGAGGGCAGGAGGGAGATGGGCAGGGGCACCAAATTGACCTTACAGGGCAGACGTCAGCTGTGGAAGCAGCACAATTCACCACACAGGGCAAGCAGGACGGCAGTGTAGCACAACAGACCATGGAAAGCAATAGGGAGGTACAGGCTATACACATGGAAAACAGAGAGCAGAGGGGAAAGAGGTAAGGGCAGCGATCTACCATAACAGACAGGCAGGCAGGCAGGCAGGAGGGACAGTTGCAGCATAACGGACCATGAAGGGCAGGAGGGAGGGGGCAGGGGCAAAAAAACGGAGCAGACCAGGCAGGAGGGCAGGGATAGGGGTCTGTACATGGATAACGGAGGGCAGGGGGTAAGGGGGCAGGGCAGGAGCAGCAACCTGACCATGGAGGGCAGGCGGTATGGGCACTGGAACACAACACACCATGGAGGGCAACAGTGAGACTATAATGGCATACACACAGACAATGGAGGGAAGGTGGGGGGTCAGGGGCAGCAAGCTGACCACACAGGGCAGGTGGGAGGGACTGTGGTAGCACAGAAGACCATGCATGGCAAGCACAGGGTTAGTGGCAGCATAACGGCCATGGTGGGCAAGAGGGAGAAGGCAGGGTCATTCACAATTGACTATGGAGGACAGAAGGGAGGGGATAGGGGCATGGAACTTGGACAGGCAGGGTAGAGGTGGCAGGGACAGGTGGCTTCCATCTGACCATGCTAGGCAGGTAGGAGGGGCAGTGGCAGCTCAACAGAACACTCAGAGTAGATAGGAGGGTGGCAGGTCCATAGAATATGGTGGGCCAAAAGGAGGGAGCAAAGGCATGCGCACAGACATCGGAGGGCAGAGGAAAGGAGAGTAGGGGCAGCAAGCTAATCGCAGAGGCTAAGCAGGAGGGCAATGCTGGGGCATATAATTGGGCAACAGAGGGCAGGAGGGATGGGTAGGGACATCAAGCTAAATGGAGGGCAGGGGCAGCACATAGGACCATGCAGGGCAGGAGCAAGGGGGCTGGTGCATGGACTTGGACAATAGAGGGTGGGGAGGAGGTGGATGGGGCAGCAAGCTAACTATTTAGGGCAGGCTGGAAGGGCAGTGGCAGAACAACTGCCACACACAGCTGTAATGAGAGAACAGGGTCATCAATCAATCAGTATTTATAAAGCGCAGCTTATCACCCCTGGGTGTATCCAGGCTCCTGGGTATGGTGAGCTTCAGTCAAAAAGAGCCAAGTCCTGAGTTCCTTCCTGAAGTCGGTGAGTGAAGGGGAGATTCAGTGGTGGAGTGGAAGGTCTTTCCAGGACTTGGCAGAGAGGTAGGAGAAAGAACAACCTCCACTGCGGCTTTGCGAGGTGCGGTGATGAGAGCGAGGTTGAGGCAGATCTGTGTTGGTTTGTCAGTTGGTGGCTGGTCAGGCAGTGGTTGATGCAGGCAGGTCCGGCGTTGTGGAGGGCCTTACAGGCGAGGGTCAGCAGTTTCAACTGGCATCTCTTTGAGATGGGGAGCCAGAGGAGGCTTCTGAGGATGGGGGGTGGTGGTCCATTTAGGGAGGTCGAGGATGAGTCTTGCTGCTGTGTTCTGTATTATCTACAGTCGCTTAAGGAGATGGGCAGTGGTTCTGTCATATAGTGCATTACAGTAGTCCAGTCGGCTGGTGACAAGGGCTCGAGTTATGATTTTCCTAGTGCTGACCGGGATCCACCTGAAGATCTTGCGAAATGTGTAGGGGGTGGAAGCAGAAGGAGGCTAATGTGTTGTCCTGGCACTTCATGGAGAGATTACTGTCCAGGATGATGCCAAGGTTGCACACATGGTTGGTGGGGGTAGGTAAGGGTCCGAGTGCAGTGGGCCACTATGCATCGTCCCATAGGGAGGAGTTCCTTCCAAAGATGAGAACTTCCATCTTGTCTGTGTTTAGTTTCATGCAGTTGGATCTCATCCAGTCAGCGGCGTTGGTAATGGTGTTCTAGAAGTTGCATCTGGTGGTGGTGGTGTCTTCCTTGAGGGAGAGAATGAGTTGGATGTCGCCTGCATATGAGATGATGTTGAGTCTGTGGGTGCAGACGATGTCGGTCAAATAAGTCATGTAGGCGTTGAAGAGGGTGGGGCTGAGGGACGATCCTTTGGGGAGTCTGCAGATGATGCTTTTGAGTTCACAGCTGAATGGTGGAAGGCAGGTTCTCTGTGTGCGTCCTGAGAGGAAGGAGGCAATCCACTTGAGGGTGTTTCCTCTGATGCCGATTTGCTGGAGTCTGGTTGGATATAGTGTCGAAGGTGCTGAGCAGTCGAGGAGGATCAGGGCTGCTGTCTCACCACGGTCGAGGATGGATGTTGATGCTGTGGTTTAACTGGAAGCTGGACTGGGAGGCATCAAGTAGGTTGTTTTCTTCCAGATGATCCGTGAGCTGGTGGTTGATGAGTTTCTCCAGGACCTTGCCCAAGAAAGGGGGCAGTAAAATGGGGCAGTAGCTCTTGAGCTCACTGGGGTTGGCAAAGGGCTTCTTCAGGAGGGGTTTCACATCTGTGTATTTCCCAGCATCAGGAAAGGTGGCGGTGGTGATGGATAAGTTGAGGTTGATGGTGAGTGCGCTGCCAATTACCTTCTGTCCCAGGTTGAAGGTATGGTGGGGGCAGAGGTCTTTCAGTGCTCCGAAGTGAATGGAGGTCATGATTGCTGTGGCGATTGGCATGGTGAGTGGAGTCCAATCGGTGAGGTGGCTGTGGGAGTTGTCTGTGTGTGTCAGTTGGTGGCTGGGGTCAGTTGGGTGTGGGTCGAATTTGCTTCAGATGTCTGCTATCTTGTTGTGGAAGTGGTCCACCAGGGATTTGCAGAGAGTTTGGTAATGGTGGATCGTGGTCTCGGTGGCAGATGGGCATGAGAATTCTCTGACGATGTAGAAGAGTTCTTTTGTGTTATCAGTGCTTGCCTCGATGTGGATGGTTAGGGCTTCATTTTTCGCTTCCTTGAGGCAGTGGCAATATGCTTTGAAGATGGTGAGATCTGACCGGCTTCTGCTGGAGAACCAATGTCTCTCCAGTCCTTTGCATTCACATTTGAAGGCCCAGAGTTAGAGGGTGAACCAGCTGGTGTGTTTGTTGGATCTGCTAGTACTGGCCATTTTCAAGAGAGCGACGGTGTCAGCACAGTTAGAGATCGAGTCGGAGACGTTTTGGATGGCTAGCTCAGGGTTGCTGGTGGTGTGGGATCAGTGGGAGTTGAGGGGGGAGGTCCCTTGGTTCTCTGTGATTTTGCTCCATCTGCAGTAAGCAGGGGTGGGGGTGTGGCAGTGAGTTGTGGTGAGCCTGCAATGGTGAAGTGGTTGATGCTGTGGTCTGACCAGGTGAGTTTGGTGGTGTTGCTGAAACTGATTATGTCACTGGCTATGAAGATGGGGTCAAGGGTGTGTCCAGCACAGTGGGTGGGGCTGGTGACCAGTTGCATGAGTCTGATGTTGCTCATGCTTTCCAAGAGGTTGGAGGAGTTGGTGTCATTGGGGTAGTCGAGGTGGAATTTGAGGTTTCCGAGGAAGATGTAGTGCCTGGAGTCAATTGCCAGGGGGGCGATAAGTCAGAGATGGCATTGCAGAAGCCAGGGCGGGGGCCTGAGGGTCTTTAGGAAAGGGTTCCTCTGATGGTGGTGTTAGCCACGATTCGGATTTGGAAGTTGAGGTATTCCATGGTTGATGAACTGTCATCATCGGTGGTGATGCATTGGAGGTTCTTCTTGTGGAAGATGGCAATTCCTCCACCATGTTCGTTGGCATGGTCTCTGTGTATCTTCTTGTAGCCGTGGGGCATTGCGTTCGCGATGTCAGGGGCTGAGAAAGGTCCAAGCCAGGTCTCTGTGATGAACAACACGTTGGGGGTGGAAGTGGGGATGGTGTCACAGATTTCAGAGGCATAGTTTCAGAGGGATCGAATGTTGAGCAACGTGCACTGGAGATGTTACGAAGGGCTGGAAGTCAGCTTTGTCAGCACGGTGAGGGTTTTGGTGCTACAGGAGAGCCAGTAGCAGTGGCAGGTGAAGGGTCCTTCCGTGCATCTTGAGGAAGAGATGCAGCAGTTGCTGTTGTGGCCTGGGGGGCCAGGGCCAGTTCATGGATTTGTACAATGGATGGCAAGGAGGGTGGGGGAGCAGGAGCAGCAAGCCTGGGTGGGTGCAGCACAATGGCAGGCCAATCCCTATGCTCAACCCCCTACCCACTGTGCATTGCAATGGGCATCTTACTTAACATTAAAAAAACTTTGAAATTCACAGAAAAAAACAAAGGTTACAGGGATGTTATAGTTAGGAAATAGAATTAAAAAAACCTTAGATATTCACTGAAAAAAGCAAAGGATACAGCCACTCCCACACCCATACAGTTACTTGCTCACACACATACTTATTCACCTATACAGCCACTCTCACACCCACTCACTCACCCATACACCTTCTCAACACAGCCACTCACTTACCCATACAACCACTTACACACTTACTCACACACAACCAGTTACATACCCATTCACACATCCATACAAGCACTCCCACATCCGGTTACTCATCCATGCAACCACTCACACTCACTTAGCCAAAAACCCTCTCAAGCAGCCACTCACTCACCCACACAGCCACTTAGACACTTAGACACCCACACACCCACTCACACACCATACAAGCACTCACCTGTGTACTCACTCACCCATACAGCCACTCACAGACACTCACTCTCAATACAGCCACCCACACAACCATTCAGTGAACAAAACAACCATTCAGACAGCCACTCAGTCACCCATACAGCCTCTTACACACACACTCACCCATACAGCCACTCTCAGAACCACTTAGTAACCATTACAGCCACTCACATATCCACTCACAGACCCATACAACCACTCATACACCCACTCACTCACCAAAGCAGCCAGTCACACAGCCCCTCCTACACCCATACAGTTGCTCACACACATTTATTCACTCATACAGGCACTCACACACTCACTTATTCACCCATACAGCCACTGACACACCTATACAGCCACCCACACATCCACTCACACATGGATACACACAGTCACATAGCCACTCACATAAACCATGTTAGAAATAGTATCACTCATTAGTAGTACACAAAGTATAGTAATTTCACTTTTGTAGTACCTTAATATATATGTTTTACACTGATAAACTTTTAGAAAACACTCACAATCAGTGGATGATATCATGAGTGATATTGTGAGTGATGTCACTGACCATGTCATGAGTGATGCAATATGTGAAATCATAAGCAGTGCATTGCGGGGGCATAAGTTATAGTTAGCTCAGGTAACTATAACTGCTGATTTTTACTGGTTTTTATGAGTGAAATTTGAGCCTTACTATAACGTCCCTGTAACCTTCATTTTTTCAGTGATTTATATATATATATATATATATATATATATATATATATATATATATTACCACAATTGCCACAAAAACTGCCGAACTCTTTTTATGACGGGTGACTCCTGCGTGCATGTGGTGTGCTTTCAGGTACAAAATATCTAATGTGCCGTAAGCGGCTGACGAAAAGGTTCTTGACATGTATTGCACTATGAAATATGAATGTTCCCGAGATAAAGTTCACAGTGGCACAATGAGAGCGCTATCTAAAAGATATGAATAATTTTCCCATTACGAGAATGGAAGATTACCAAAAAGGCTTTATCACCATGGAAATTCAAACATAACTATGTGACTGAAATGTGATTTGTACATACTTAAAGATGGCGGCGTTATTAACTGAATGGACTGCAGTGAGAGTGCAGTCCTTTCTTGCTAACCACTGTGCAGGGGTAATGAAGGAAGCTACTTAAACACCTGCATGCCATAGTTTTATTTCACCAACAGCATTTGAAAAAACTAGGCAGCCGAAACGCGTCATGCTGAGTGCAATAAATGGACTTTACAAACCTGTGAGTGCCCCGGTTTCGTTCCTGATGTGGGGACATTGTTGATTGATATATATAACACCTGTAATGTTCGTGTGTATGCTGTAACCAACGCAATAAACGAGAGAACCCCCACAATAACGAGTGCTTGCTCCTCAATCAGATACGGTTGGGGAATTTTCCTTTACATTTCTAGAGCCAACTTTCAAGGACCACCATCGATCTGGCAGCACGCCAGCATACCGCAATTTGGATTTCGAATATATATATATATATATATATATACCACAAGAAATGTCGCGCACTCAAAGGCTGTATATTAATTTATTTTCGGCTTGCAAACTTTGAACGACAAACGCGTTTCAGCCTCCTGGCCTTTTTTTTTAATGTTGATTCACCCATCCGGTCAGTTGCAATTTACAAAAACAAAATTGATTGGGCAGCGTTCTTGCCATAGAAACTAATGATGGACTATAAATCGAGCTGCATTTCAAACCATGATTAACGTGGTGGGCATTTTATCATGTCTCTGTTGAACATTCAGCAAACCAGAGTGAGAGTTAATATTTAGCCTCCGCAATTGAAATAACAGATAATCATTTCATCTTGCGTTAACCTGAAACTATATAATGTGTAAATTTCACCCTGGATGGGCTTACATAATTCACATATCCTTACAATTTTGTCATGTCTGAACTGTCAAACCCTGCAAATCACTCCATTGATTCAATTCATCTCGCCCTGAAAGGGCTAAGTACATCAAAACCACTATACATGTTTGCCAAAACTCTTATTTCTCACTTACATGACATATTATCCTATAATCAAATATCTCATCATCAATTCAATATATTGCTATTGCCTAAGGACGAATATTTCATGATTGACACACCTATGGAATCGATTTCTAGAGAATGAAAAAGGAAGCACCTGATAATCAACAAGGGCAGGGTTATATCTAATGTAACAAATAATATTATCATCATGATTTTTTATGATTTGTTATGTCTTATGCTGAACTGCTAATTTTACCAGTCGTTCTTTTTTCCGTTCCCAGAATCGCTATCTATTTGTCCTTCAACCTATGTGAGACCATACCTCCTCTTTGCTGTTAAGGCCCCATGGAGTACAGGTTCTCAATTCCACTATATATCGTGATTCCAGCTGTCTCAATGATTTAACCCTGCCTCCTCCTCTTTCCTTCTTTAGCACCTGGTCAATGCAGAAAAAGCGTAATGAATCGCTTCTGCTTTGATGTACTTCTGCAAGGTGCTTAGACACTGGGTATGCGGGATCATTATTTGTTATTGCCCACGTGTGTTCCAATATCCGCTTCTTGGTGGGATGAATGGTACTACCAATATATTTCTTATCACAAAGCCACACCAGGCAATACACAACAAAATTCAAATTGCAGTTCACAAAGAGAAGAGATATAGGTTGCACACTTGTGGCCAGAGCAATGTAGGATGACTGACCTTTTCATAAGGGGGGAATGGTCCAACAGCAGACGTGTAGCTACTCCATTTGAATCCACACTAGTCTAAAATGTCATCCTGTGTCACCATCATTGTAGAATCCATGCCCCAACCTAGCCGGAATCCTGTCTAGATGTCAAAGAGAAGGTTTTTTTCTTTGATGAAGGCTGAGAATTGAATGTAGGCACTGCTTTTTATCAGTTTTTGCCTAGACGTGGCGTGCTGCACTTTGGGTGATAGAAGAGACTATTGGCAGGGCCACTTGAAATATGCTGCAGAGAAGGGTCAAATTATGCAGCAGTGTTGAATCAATTATGTGGCAAGAAAATGCTAATTAAATTATGTAAGCTAGTGTGACGCACTTTGTGATAGTATTACTACATAGATTGCCATTTTCTACATGTTAAAACTGTCTAGGCAAAGGTTTAATCTCGTAACATCCAAACACGTTAATAAGCAACTGAAATATGGCAAATCAAGCTTAGCTTAAGGCCTTCCACTATGTTGCAACACAGTTACCTGTGATTTTAGTAACTTTTGATCCTTTTGAGCTAGAAACAAATATTGATTTTTTGCTCAAATATGCACATTATGCATCAGATCATGAATTATGAGGCAAATGAGACAAATCCATAATTATGTGAAAAATGCCTCAGCAGCAGAGTCACATCATTCAAGTGGTCCTGGCTATTGGGTGGATGGCAGCTATTTTTTAGACTTGTTTTGGTGTAGGCAGATTTGAGTTCATGCAGGAATAGACAAAAGTTCGGCAAGTGGTTCATGATAGCACTGGCTGAGATGCCTGATGACTATTAATGGCGATGTCCTTAAGTATATGTGCAGGACATAAGTCTGCTGGTGATGCTCATGTGCCATAGGATTTTGAAGAGTTGAAGAAATTATGAGAAGTTAGGGGGTGAAGGTCTGTAATTTCTGTCACAGAATGGGTTGCTGAGTGGGCTGAGAGGTCATTGTAAGGGTTGAGGTGATTTGTATGCCCTAATTGAATTTTGTATCAAGAGATTTTTCCTTATTTTTGGCATGAGATGAAGGGGTCTGCTAGACAGTCATACTAGATATTGTGAGTGAGTGAGCTTGGAGATGGAACATTCCGAATTCTGGTGTCCACAATTATCTTCTGAATTTCCTTAGTTGGGTAAGCATCAGAGATACATCAGGAGCAAGAAGTATTTCTTGCATTTATGACTGCAGCTTTATAAATTCTGAAATGCTATCATAGTATCAATTTGGCACTATGGTTGGTTTTCTTTTACCAGTGTCTTTGCAGAGTTATTTGATTTTATTTAAGAGATTTTTCGTGCTCTAACAGTTGTTTTAAAGTTTGTATTTGGTAAACGTTTTTGGAGGAGGTGGAGGTTGAACTGAATTATTACATGTTCAACCCAGGAAAGTGATATTTTTAGTCAGTGTGATGAGGTTAGAAGGAACAAATGCTGGATCAAGTGAATGGCCAGCTGTGTGACCAGGACTCAAGATCCATTGAATGAGACTCATTGATCAGAGATTGGCAGCAGGCAATTAATTATAGAAAATTGAAATTCATATTTATCAGCGTTGCACCGATTCTTGATCAATTATCTTGTACTTAACAGGAAACATAAAAGTAGGTGAGTGGAATTAGATGGTCTTAGGGGGTTAGTAGATTGGAAGGTCTGGAGGGAAAGTGTGTTGCAGTGGCGTTACTGTTTGAATCAATCAGCTTAAACACTGATATTACAAGCTTGGAAAAAGGAGGGGGTGGAAGTGATGGCAGAAATGGGAAGCAGGGTAGGTGTTTGAGAGAGTTTGAGAGCATGTGGAAGCAAAGGTGAAGGGTGAAAAGTTGCAGAAGGGAGGAGTGGTAGGATGAAACAGAATGGATGCAGGTGTGTGGGTGAGCAGAGGGGGAGAACTAATTGAGGGAATTATTTACAGGTAAGAATAAAAAGAATACAGAAGTGTGAGAGAAAGGTATGTAAAAGGTAATGACACACAGAGAGGGAGAGCAGCAAAGAGGTTGAATGTGAGAGCAGACAGCTGGAGAAGGGATGTGATAGAGAGGCTGCAAGCAAGAGGATAGTGAAAGCTTATAGGAAGTCAGGTAGGGTGGAGAGCATGGAGGGCAAGGCAAAATGAACATAGGGAAGGAAGTGAGGAGGGGGCAGGTGAATGATAGGAATTGGGAATACATATGAACCAGAAGAGGTAGGTTTAAATGGAGCAGGGAGAGAAAGGGGGGAGGACATATAGGTAGGAGAGAGGGGTAGGTAGGAACAGGTTCCTCATTGATGTGGCATAATATGCAATAATGTTAGAATTATTAGTATATATTTTATATAGACAAGGATCCAATAAGAGGTATGCTCTGTAGTGGTACAAGCTCAACTTCCTAGATCAGAAATGTTGATGGTCACAGATTCATCCAGAGGTTCTAGATTGAACTTTTAGATGAGGAGTGGTGGACCCTGAGCACGACACTCAGTATTTAGGTATACATGTGTAATCAGTACTAGTATTGAATGAATACTCAGCTACCACAATACCTTGGCTAGTTCTCAGGTGCAAGTCTAATGGTGGTTCATGATTTATGTTGTGAATTATCAATTTGCTATGGTGCATGGGACAGTTTCTTTGCTCTGAAGAACTTAGAAACTTTGTTATTGAATGGTTGCAAATATTTGTATTATAGAATGTTATTCTTAAGCAGGTGAGGCTAGGTTATTAGGAAAATGAATATACTTTGTTAGGAGAAAGTCTGTTGGAGGTTCCTGTTTTTGGACTGGTAAGAAGTGATTTGATCTGGAGCATTGCAAGTTCAGCTACAAAGAGAAGTTGGATATTTTATATGGTGAAGGCCAGAGGAAGATTTTGTTGTTGAACTGGAATTAGAGCTGGAGCAGAGGAAGCATCTACAACTTGTGATTTGTAAATCAAGAACTGTCCTTTTAAAAAAAAACTGTGATTTGAGTCTGAGCAACAGGTGCACTGCTTCCAGGGACTGTTTTTAGAGAGTGCATATTATTGTTTGAGCTTCTGATTATTTAATTTAGTAGTCTGATGTAGCCAAACAGTAGACAATAGATGCCTGATAGTGGGTTTCTAGGTAATCTTAGTATCCTAACTCAGGATGGCGACAAAGCATCAATGGAAGCTTGCAACTCAATTATGTATGGGCCAATAGCAACAAGGCCCTTAACTAATATAAAACAATTAGAAGAAATCATTAAAAAACTGAAGACAGAGGGAGCAGCCGTACCAAATTGTCTCCCTAATGCATTATTCAAGCAAGACACGGGTTTCTGGGTTAGGTATCTAACACAACTTTTCAATTATATCTACTGCCAGAAACCATACCAAAATCCTGGAAATCCACCCAATATATAAAAATGGAAGCCGCACATTGCCGGAAAATAAGAGGCTGATAGCCTTGATAGATGTGGAAGCAAAACTGTTTGCTCCTTGCATCTTATAAGATCTTCAAGTTTGGGTGGAGGAGAAATGATTGATCCTAAAAACCCAAACTGGGTTTAGGCCCGGCATGGAAACGATAACAAACCTAGCAACTTTGCCAATTTAACGGAAAACGCAATAAGGAGGAAATCCCAGTTGTTTGCCTGCTTCATAGATCTAAAATCGGCATTCGACCGAGTGCCGCGAGACAGCCTTTGGACAAAACTGAAAGCATGTGGTATGCCACTGTTGGACTTGGCCCTTTTTGCAGGGTCATCCCTGAACTTTTTGCCTTCCTCCTGTATTTTCTCTGACCTGTTTTTGTTGGTTTTATGACTCTGGGCACTTTACCACTGCTGATCAGTGCTAAAGTGCATATGCTCTCCTATTGTAAATTGATGTATGGATTAGTGACTCCATGATTGGATTATTTGATGTACTTGTCAGACCCTAGTATAGTGCACCATGGGTGCCCGGGGCCTGTAAATCAAATGCTGCTAGTGGGCTTGCAGCACTGATTGTGCCACCCACAGAAGCAGCTTGTAAAGTGTGTCTCAGGCCTGCCATTGCAGAGCCTGTGTGCAGTCTGTGACTGCCATGTTGACTTGGCAAGTGCACACACTTGCCAGTCCCTAAACCTTCCCTTTTCTACATATCAGTCACCCCTAAGGTAGGCCCAAGGGCAGGCTGCATTGTATGTAAAAGGTAGGACATGCCCTGGTGTGTGTAGCATGTCCTGATAGTGAATTACAGCCAATTTCGTTTTTCACTATTGCAAGGCTACCTGTCCCCATAGGCCAGAATGGGCAGCTTGATTATAACATCTTATAATCCTAACTGACCCAGGGAACATGGTAGAAATTCGAGTTTAGTATGCCTGAACTCAGAATGATAAAATACATCTTTTAGTGAAGTTGGTTTTAACATTCTGTGTTTGAAAATACCACTTTTAGAAAGTAGGTATTATCTTGCCTAACCATCCAGCCTGCCTCTGCTAGCTTGTGTATTGTATGTCTGGTTTTGTGAGTGACAGGGGCTGGGGGGCTCCAGGAGACAGGGTGAGTCAGCACTAGGCTGAATAGACCTATCTCCATTGGGAGTGGTGAGAGGAGTAGCACCTGGGCCTGAATAGAGCTGTGCCTGCCTTCAACAATGCTGGCTCCACCTCCTGTGGTGCGTCTGATGGCCCTGGCCCACACTGACAAAGGAAGAAGTTGTGCACTGGCAGGATGCACCCAGAACTGGTTTGGACTAGGTACAGGACCCTCTGCCTTCAGAGGACAAAGGATTTACTGGTATAAATAGTGGAGCCCAGACCCCAGAACTTTAGATCACTTCTGGAACAACAAGACAAACCTTTGCCAAGGAGAAGAACCAAGGAAGCTGCAGGAGTTTTGGACTGACCCTCTGCCAGTGTGCTGTTTGCTGGGTTGGCCTGCAGTGGTCTTCATTGCCAAGGAAAGGAGAAGGAACTTTCAAAGAACTTTCATCATCTTGCAGAATATTTCTCCAAGGGCTTGAACTAGAGCTTGCCTCCTTCTGAAGTCTCAGGGCTACAAGACTTCACCACCAGCTCCCTCCTGAATTCCCTTGCTGGGGATTCTGTCTGCAGAAGAAGCGTGTCGCTGTCACAGCTGTTGCCGTCGCATCGCCGGAGAAGTGTGTCGCCGCCGCAGAGGCCGCCGCCGCATCACCAGAGAAGCGTGTCTTCGTCGCAGCTGCCTGCTGTCGCATCACCAGAGAAGCGTGTCGCTGTCGCAACTGCCTGCCGTCGCATCACCGGGGAAGCGTGTCACCACCGCAAGGGTCGCCGTCGCATCACCGGAGAAGCGTGTCGCCGTCGCAGCTGCCTGCCGTCGCATCACCGGAGAAGCGTGTCGCAGGGCCTGCCGTGGCTCCAAAGGTACAGAGTTCGCCGCAGGGCTGTCGGGCGTGCACGCATCATCTTCACATCGTCGCATCGCATCAAGGGCACACTCTCATCGCATCGCACCGGATCGTCGCACCGCATCGAGGTGCCTGCTCGCTGCATCGTCCTCCCTGCGGACCCTTTGTTTGTTTTGCATTACGCATCCAAGGTACTTTTGTGAGAAACGTGTCGCATTTATCATCATCTTGAACTAAGTTACTTCTACCATCTTTAAGTCTATTTTGAGTACAGCATTGTAGATTTTTTTCGTTTGTGGTCTTGTGTTAAGTCTATATAAAGAATACTTATTTTTATAAAAACCTGTGTAGTGTCCATCTGTAGTGTTTTCACTGTATTACTGTGTCACAAATGCTTAACACACTGCCTCTGAGATAAGCCTGTCTGCTCGTGCCAAGCTACCAAGGGGGTGAGCAGGGGTTATCCAGGAGTGTAATCCCCTTTCCCTGACTTAGAAGCAAGGGTCCCTATTTGGACAAAGGTGTATACCATTGCCAACTAGAGACCCCCAGTTCTAACATTGATGGTCAGCGGTGAGGATTCTGGACTTGCATTTGTGACTCATATACAGTGATTGGTGTACACTACTAGTGAGTGCAGACCAAACGCAACCACATACATTTTTGGTAGAATTTTTTTTTCTCCTTGGACTGTTATTTCTGAGGACTGCCAATTCTTACTACCATGAGCCGACCAGCATCTGTTGCATCTATGGATGATTTTGAGGAAGAGAGGTTGGAAACCTACAATGTGAAACAGCTAAAGCGCTTTTGCAAAACATTTTAAGTTGCTACACCAGGCGTTGCCAAAAAGGATGAATACCAAAAGGCGCTGAGGGCCTGGGTGGAAGCAAAAAATATCCCTGAACTGGTGGTGGAGCCAGTTGGTGATGCAGAGGGGCAGCTGAATATGCCATTGATTCCAGCCAGGGAAGGGGTACCGTCCCCGCCTGGCAGTAGCGTCTCTTCCAAAGGCCTGTCCCCAGGAGAGCTGGAAGACAGGGAGAGAGATAGGGTGCACAAACTGAAGATGGCCAGGCTCCAGATGAAGGGTCAAAGGGACCTAGAGAACAGCAGGTTGGCCTTGGAGAGAGAGAGGATGAGATTGGAACATGAGTTGAGAATGACGGAGCTTGATTTGGAGTTCGAGAGGCTTGAGGCCATGAGTGTCTCAGCCCAGCAACAAGAAATGTGTGTAGCTCAGAAAGTGAGCTTGGCTGAGTTGGAGGTGGAATCCGGCTCAGATGGTGGCAGCAATATTGAGTTATCTAGTGCTGAGGGGTTGTGCACACACCCAAAGATGTGGCGCCCGACTTGGAGGGGGTTAACATACACCAGGAGGTTCAAGGATCTGAGGTAGCTCCAGTGGTGCGCAGTGTCCCGGAAGTAGATTGGGGCACTGGCGCAGGGGTTCATGGTCCTAGTGTTGGGAGGGACACTCCACTGACTCTAGCTGAGAGGAGCAGGGCGGGAGGTTCCCCCATGGTTGAAGTCCTGGTGTGTGAATGTGGAGACCACCCAGAAGAGTGTGGGTTGAGTGACAGAGACAGTCAGATACTGTCTTGCCAGTCTCAGGAGAGTGGTGTGGGGTATGTGTGAGGCACTGGATGGTGAGGTGAAGGATAGTTTGGTTAACCCTTTTAGGGGGCTGTGTGATCCAATTGTGGGAGAGCATATTGTAAGTCCCTGTTTTCCAGAGCTATGCCAACACCTGTTGGAGAGTGAGTTCTCTGACCCCAGGGAGCTCACCAGGGAGGCAGACCTTTTGGTGGATTCCAGAGGGTCTGAAGAGGCATTGGGGAGTGACCCTAAGGGTAGTGGCTCAGGTATCTTCCAACCCAGAGTGGTGGAAGTGGTTCAGAGTAGCCCAGCTAGGTCCCGGTGTAGTGGGAGGGGTGTAGGGGCTCAAGTCCTGTCTCAGCGGAGACGGAGTGAGTGTGGGGCTGCGTGTCACCATGTCCCTGAAACCCAGTCTCAGGGCCTGGATGGTTCTTTAAGGGAACACCAGGTGGGGAGCCTAGTCTGTCCTGATGGGCCGCCCATTGAGGGGGATCCCCTAGTGTCTGGTGAACTGGGAGTGTCTGTAAGCAGTCCTCCATCAATTCTGGTGTCTGGCAGTGCCACTCCTAAGTGGAAGGTGCAGAAGTCCAGATTGAGGGGTGAGAGGGGGAAAGAGTCCCCAGTGGAAGACCCAGTGGGTCAGGGGCCAGCCTGAAGGGCTGAGTCACCAATGAATGACCATGGTGACACCACTTCTGTCCTGGGGGTTCTTCACGCACTGTCAGATGGACAGAGGTCAGAAGATCTGCGCCAGGCAGACTGTCACACGACACATGAGTTGTGTGTCACCCTCGGGGGGGCATATGTGCTCCCAATGAAGTCCTGGTGTGCCGGGCAAGTGTTCAACCGCAGGGGTTGGTCCCTGGGTTGGGAAGCCAGGTTCAGGTGTTGTCTGACCTGGAGCGAGGGACAACTGTAAACAGTGTCCGGACCGGTTGGTCTTCTAGGGGTACCACTCCAGGTGGGAGGGTACAGCACTCTGGAAGGGGGTGCAGAGGGAGGGAGTCCTCGCCTCTGACCCCGGTTCAACTGGAGGGTCTAGACCCTAGGTTGGAGGGCCAGGTTCGGGGTGTCCCCCCTGACCTGGACGCCCAGTTGTAGGATAGAACCCCTGAACTGGTGGGCGAATTGTGCAGGACACCTGCCACAGGTGCCCTGGCAATTCTGGAAGGGTGTACCACTCCAGGTGGGAGGGTACAGAGCCCCAACGAGGAGAAGGAGGACCGGGTGTGGGAAAGCCCACCCCAGTCTCCTGTCCAGCCGCCAGGTACAGGCCCGGGTCGGTGGGTCACTGCCAGGATGTCATACCTGACCTGACAGGAGGGAGAGTGGACAAAGGGTGCCAAGCCCCTGGGGCTACTGCCCCCCGCTCTCTTACCCCACAGAGGTTTGAGAGCTCTGCGAGGCATAAGGCCTGGATCTCATCACTGACCACTGTCAGTGGCCACTGTGGCTTGCTGTCTGTCTGTTGGGACACACCTGTGAGCAAGCTAAGGTTAGGTGCTGCACAGATGGTGTCCACAGGTGCGGAGAAGGGTTCCCCATGGGTTAGCTTGGTGGACCCTGAGAGTATGGACAGAGGGACCCAAATAGGCTCAGATTGGGGGGGAACTGAAGTATGCCCCTGCTGTTGCGGGCCAGGGTCCATGTTCTATCGCCCAAAGCAGGGAATCCCATCAAGGTAGTGATTGGTCTAGCCTGCGTTTTGGCTGGAAGGGGGTTGTGTTGGACTTGGCCCTTTTTGCAGGGTCATCCCTGAACCTTTTGCCTTCCTCCTGTATTTTCTCCGACCTGTTTTCGTTGGTTTTGTGACTCTGGGCACTTTACCACTGCTGATCAGTGCTAAAGTGCATAAGCTCTCCCTATTGTAAATTGATGTATAGATTAGTGACTCCATGATTGGATTATTTGATTTACTTGTCAGACCCTAGTATAGTGCACCATGGGTGCCCGGGCCTGTAAATCAAATGCTGCTGGTGGGCTTGCAGCACTGATTGTGCCACCCACAGAAGCAGCTTGTAAAGTGTGTCTCAGGCCTGCCATTGCAGAGCCTGTGTGCAGTCTGTGACTGCCATGTCGACTTGGCAAGTGCACACACTTGCCAGTCCCTAAACCTTCCCTTTTCTACAGATCAGTCACCCCTAAGGTAGGCCCAAGGGCAGGGTGCATTGTATGTAAAAGGTAGGACATGCCCTGGTGTGTATAGCATGTCCTGATATTGAATTACAGCCAATTTCGTTTTTCACTATTGCAAGGCTACCTGTCCCCATAGGCCAGAATGGGCAGCTTGATTATAACATCTTATAATCCTAACTGACCCAGGGAACATGGTAGAAATTCGAGTTTAGTATGCCTGAACTCAGAATGATAAAATACATCTTTTAGTGAAGTTGGTTTTAACATTCTGTGTTTGAAAATACCACTTTTAGAAAGTAGGTATTTTCTTGCCTAACCATCCAGCCTGCCTCTGCTAGCTTGTGTATTGTATGTCTGGTTTTGTGAGTGACAGGGGCTGGGGGGCTCCAGGAGACAGGGTGAGTCAGCACTAGGCTGAATAGACCTACCTGCATTGGGAGTGGTGAGAGGAGTAGCACCTGGGCCTGAATAGAGCTGTGCCTGCCTTCCACAATGCTGGCTCCACCTCCTGTGGTGTGTCTGATGGCCCTGGCCCACACTGACAAAGGAAGAAGTTGTGCACTGGCAGGATGCACCCAGAACTGGTTTGGAATAGGTACAGGACCCTCTGCCTTCAGAGGACAAAGGATTTACTGGTATAAATAGTGGGTCCCAGACCCCAGAACTTTAGATCACTTCTGGAACAACAAGACAAACCTTTGCCAAGGAGAAGAACCAAGGAAGCTGCAGGAGTTTTGGACTGCCCCTCTGCCAGTGTTCTGTTTGCTGGGTTGGCCTGCAATGGTCTTCATTGCCAAGGAAAGGAGAAGGAACTTTCAAAGAACTTTCATCATCTTGCAGAATATTTCTCCAAGGGCTTGAACTAGAGCATGCCTCCTGCTGAAGTCTCAGGGCTACAAGACTTCACCACCAGCTCCCTCCTGAATTCCCTTGCTGGGGATTCTGTCTGCAGAAGCCTGTGTGTCGCTGGGAGCTGGAAGCGCGACTCAACGACAAGAAGCATGTCGCTGTCGCAGCTGTTGCCGTCGCATCGCCGGAGAAGCATGTCGCCGCCGCATCACCAGAGAAGCGTGTCTTCGTCGCAGCTGCCTGCCGTCGCATCACCAGAGAAGCGTGTCGCTGTCGCAACTGCCTGCAATTGCAACACCTGGGAAGCGTGTCGCCACCGCAAGGGTCGCCGTCGCATCACCGGAGAAGCGTGTCGCCGTTGCAGCTGCCTGCCGTCACATCACCAGAGAAGCGTGTCGCAGGGCCTGTCGCGGCTCTAAAGGTACAGAGTTCGCTGCACGGCTGTCGGGCGTGCACGCATCATCTTCACATCGTCGCATCACATCAAGGGCACACTCTCATCGCATCACACCGGATCGTCGCACCGCATCGAGGCGCCTGCTCGCCGCATCGTCCTCCCTGCGGACCCTTTGTTTGTTTTGCGTTACGCATCCAAGGTACTTTTGTGAGAAACATGTCGCATTTATCATCATCTTGAACTAAGTTACTTCTACCATCTTTAAGTCTATTTTGAGTACAGCATTGTGGATTTTTGTCGTTTGTGGTCTTGTGTTAAATCTATATGAAGAATACTTATTTTTATAAAAACCTGTGTAGTGTCCATCTGTAGTGTTTTCACTGTATTACTGTATGTGTTCACAAATGCTTAACACACTGCCTCTGAGATAAGCCTGTCTGCTCGTGCCAAGCTACCAAGGGGGTGAGCAGGGGTTATCCAGGAGTGTAATCCCCTTTCCCTGACTTAGAAGCAAGGGTCCCTATTTGGACAAAGGTGTATACCATTGCCAACTAGAGACCCCCAGTTCTAACATTGGTGGTCAGCGGTGAGGATTCTGGACTTGCATTTGTGACTCATATACTGTGATTGGTGTACACTACTAGTGAGTGCAGACCAAACGCAACCACATACTTTTTTGGTAGAATTCTTTTTTTCTCCTTGGACTGTTATTTCTGAGGACTGCCAATTCTTACTACCATGAGCCGACCAGCATCTGTTGCATCTATGGATCTAGATTTTGAGGAAGAGAGGTTGGAAACCTACAATGTGAAACAGCTAAAGCGCTTTTGCAAAAAATTTAAAGTTGCTACCCCAGGTGTTGCCAAAAAGGATGAATACCAAAAGGCGCTGAGGGCCTGGGTGGAAGCAAAAAATATCCCTGAACTGGTGGTGGAGCCAGTTGGGGATGCAGAGGGGCAGCTGAATATACCATTGATTCCAGCCAGGGAAGGGGTACCGTCCCCGCCTGGCAGTAGCGTCTCTTCCAAAGGCCTGTCCCCAGGAGAGCTGGAAGACATGGAGAGAGATAGGGTGCACAAACTGAAGATGGCCAGGCTCCAGATGAAGGGTCAAAGGGACCTAGAGAATAGCAGGTTGGCCTTGGAGAGAGAGAGGATGAGATTGGAACATGAGTTGAGAATGAGGGAGCTTGATTTGGAGTTCGAGAGGCTTGAGGCCATGAGTGTCTCAGCCCAGCAACAAGAAATGTGTGTAGCTCAGAAAGTGAGCTTGGCTGAGTTGGAGGTGGAATCCGGCTCAGATGGTGGCAGCAATATTGAGTTATCTAGTGCTGAGGGGGTAGTGCACACACCCAAAGATGTGGCGCCCGAATTGGAGGAGGTTAACATATACCAGGAGGTTCAAGGATCTGAGGTAGCTCCAGTGGTGCGCAGTGTCCCGGAAGTAGATTGGGGCACTGGCGCAGGGGTTCATGGTCCTAGTGTTGGGAGGGACACTCCACTGACTCTAGCTGAGAGGAGCAGGGCGGGAGGATCCCCCATGGTTAAGTCCTGGTGTGTGAATGTGGAGACCACCCAGAAGAGTGTGGGTTGAGTGACAGAGACAGTCAGATACTGTCTTGCCAGTCTCAGGAGAGTGGTGTGGGGTACGTGTGCGAGGCACTGGATGGTGAGGTGAAGGATAGCTTGGTTAACCCTTGTAGGGGGCTGTGTGATCCAATTGTGGGAGAGCATATTGTAAGTCCCTGTTTTCCAGAGCTATGCCAACACCTGTTGGAGAGTGAGTTCTCTGACCCCAGGGATCTCACCAGGGAGGCAGACCTTTTGGTGGATTCCAGAGGGTCTGAAGAGGCATTGGGGAGTGACCCTAAGGGGAGTGGCTCAGGTATCTTCCAACCCAGAGTGGTGGAAGTGGTTCAGAGTAGCCCAGCTAGGTCCAGGTGTAGTGGGAGGGGTGTAGGGGCTCAAGTCCTGTCTCAGCGGAGACGGAGTGAGTGTGGGGCTGCGTGTCCCCATGTCCCCGAAACCCAGTCTCAGGGCCTGGATGGTTCTTTAAGGGAACACCAGGTGGGGAGCCTAGTCTGTCCTGATGGGCCACCCATTGAGGGGGATCCCCTAGTGTCTGGTGAACTGGGAGTGTCTGTAAGCAGGCCTCCATCAGTTCTGGTATCTGGCTGTGCCACTCCTAAGTGGAGGGTGCAGAAGTCCAGATTGAGGGGTGAGAGGGGGAAAGAGTCCCCAGTGGAAGACCCAGTGGGTCAGGGGCCAGCCAGAAGGGCTGAGTCACCAATGAATGACCATGGTGACACCACTTCTGTCCTGGGGGATCTTCACGCACTGTCAGATGGACAGGGGTCGGAAGATCTGCGCCAGGCAGACTTTCACACCACACATGAGTTGTGTGTCACCCTTGGGGGGGCCATATATGCTCCCAATGAAGTCCTGGTGTGCCGGGCAAGTGCTCAACCGCAGGGGTTGGTCCCTGGGTTGGGAAGCCAGGTTCAGGTGTTGTCTGACCTGGAGGGGGGGACAACTGTAAACAGTGTCCGGACCGGTTGGTCTTCTAGGGGTACGACTCCAGGTGGGAGGGTACAGCACTCTGGAAGGAGGTGCAGAGGGAGGGAGTCCTTGCCTCTGACCCCGGTTCAACTGGAGGGTCTAGACCCTAGGTTGGAGGGCCAGTTTTGGGGTGTCCCCCCTGACCTGGATGCCCAGTTGCAGGATAGAACCCCTGAACTGGTGGGCGAATTGTGCAGGACATCTGCCACAGGTGCCCTGGCAATTCTGGAAGGGGGTACCACTCCAGGTGGGAGGGTACAGAGCCCCAACGAGGAGAAGGAGGACCGCGTGTGGGAAAGCCCACCCCAGTCTCCTGTCCAGCCACCAGGTTCAGGCCTGGGGCTGGTGGGTCAGTGCCAGGATGTCATACCTGACCTGACAGGAGGGAGAGTGGACAAAGGGTGCCAAGCCCCTGGGGCTACTGCCCCCCGCTCTCTAACGCCACAGAGGTTTGAGAGCCCTGCGAGGCATAAGGCCTTGATCTCATCACTGACCACAGTCAGTGGCCACTGTGGCTTGCTGTCTGTCTGTTGGGACACACCTGTGAGCAAGCTAAGGTTAGGTGCTGCACGGATGGTGTCCACAGGTGCGGAGAAGGGTTCTCCATGGGTTAGCTTGGTGGACCCTGAGAGTATGGACAGAGGGACCCAAATAGGCTCAGATTGGCGTAGAACTGGAGTATGCCCCTGCTGTTGCGGGCCAGGGTCCATGTTCTATCGCCCAAAGCAGGGAATCCCATCAAGGTAGTGATTGGTCTAGCCTGCGTTTTGGCTGGAAGAGGGTTGTGTTGGACTTGGCCCTTTTTGCAGGGTCATCCCTGAACTTTTTGCCTTCCTCCTGTATTTTCTCTGACCTGTTTTTGTTGGTTTTATGACTCTAGGCACTTTACCACTGCTGATGAGTGCTAAAGTGCATATGCTCTCCCTATTGTAAATTGATGTATGGATTAGTGACTCCATGATTGGATTATTTGATTTACTTGTCAGACCCTAGTATAGTGCACCATGGGTGCCCGGGCCTGTAAATCAAATGCTGCTGGTGGGCTTGCAGCACTGATTGTGCCACCCACAGAAGCAGCTTGTAAAGTGTGTCTCAGGCCTGCCATTGCAGAGCCTGTGTGCAGTCTGTGACTGCCATGTCGACTTGGCAAGTGCACACACTTGCCAGTCCCTAAACCTTCCCTTTTCTACCGATCAGTCACCCCTAAGGTAGGCCCAAGGGCAGGGTGCATTGTATGTAAAAGGTAGGACATGCCCTGGTGTGTGTAGCATGTCCTGATAGTGAATTACAGCCAATTTCGTTTTTCACTATTGCAAGGCTACCTGTCCCCATAGGCCAGAATGGGCAGCTTGATTATAACATCTTATAATCCTAACTGACCCAGGGAACATGGTAGAAATTCGAGTTTAGTATGCCTGAACTCAGAATGATAAAATACATCTTTTAGTGAAGTTGGTTTTAACATTCTGTGTTTGAAAATACCACTTTTAGAAAGTAGGTATTTTCTTGCCTAACCATCCAGCCTGCCTCTGCTAGCTTGTGTATTGTATGTCTGGTTTTGTGAGTGACAGGGGCTGGGGGGCTCTAGGAGACAGGGTGAGTCAGCACTAGGCTGAATAGACCTATCTGCATTGGGAGTGGTGAGAGGAGTAGCACCTGGGCCTGAATAGAGCTGTGCCTGCCTTCCACAATGCTGGCTCCACCTCCTGTGGTGCGTCTGATGGCCCTGGCCCACACTGACAAAGGAAGAAGTTGTGCACTGGCAGGATGCACCCAGAACTGGTTTGGACTAGGTACAGGACCCTCTGCCTTCAGAGGACAAAGGATTTACTGGTATAAATAGTGGGGCCCAGACCCCAGAACTTTAGATCACTTCTGGAACAACAAGACGAACCTTTGCCAAGGAGAAGAACCAAGGAAGCTGCAGGAGTTTTGGACTGCCCCTCTGCCAGTGTGCTGTTTGCTGGGTTGGCCTGCAGTGGTCTTCATTGCCAAGGAAAGGAGAAGGAACTTTCAAAGAACTTTCATCGTCTTCCAGAACATTTCTCCAAGGGCTTGAACTAGAGCTTGCCTCCTGCTGAAGTCTCAGGGCTACAAGACTTCACCACCAGATCCCTCCTGAATTCCCTTGCTGGGGATTCTGTCTGCAGCAGCCTGCGTGTCGCTGGGAGCTGGAAGCGCGACTCAACGAGAAGAAGCGTGTCGCTGTCGCAGCTGTTGCCGTCGCATCGCCGGAGAAGCGTGTCGCCGTCACAACTGCCTGCCGGGGAATCAATCAATCAATCACAAGATTTGTAAAGCGCACTACTTACCCGCGAGGGTCTCAAGGCGCTGAGGGAGAGGAGGGGGGGTGTTGCCGCTACTGGTGGAATAGCCAGGTCTTCAGTCGTCTCCTGAAGGTCAGCAGGTCTTGGGTCTGTCGTAGGTTGAGGGGAAGGGTGTTCCAGATCTTGGCGGCGCGGTGAGAGAAGGATCTGCCCCGGTGGTGGTTCTCCAGATGCGCGGGACGGTGGCCAGGGAGAGGTCGGCGGAGCGGAGCTGACGGTTGGGAGCATAGAAGGAGAGTCGACTGTTGAGGTAGGCTGGGCCGGTTTTGTGGAGTGCCTTGTGTGCGTGGATCAGGAGTTTGAAGGAGATTCTCTTGTCGACGGGGAGCCAGTGCAGATTTTTCAGGTGGGGGGTGATGTGGCTGTGGCGTGGAATGTCGAGGATCAGGCGTGCAGAGGCGTTTTGGATTCTTTGCAGTCGTTTGATGAGCTTGGTCGGGGCTCCTGCGTAGAGGGCGTTTCCGTAGTCGAGTCTGCTGCTGACGAGGGCCTGGGTGACTGTTGTTCTCGTGTCTTTCGGGATCCACCTGTAGATCTTGCGGAGCATGCGGAGGGTGTTGAAGCAGGAGGAGGAGACTGCGTTGACTTGCTTGGTCATGGTGAGCGTTGAGTCGAGGATGACTCCCAGGTTGCGTGCGTGGTCGGTTGGTGTCGGGGGTGCCCCTAGTGACGAGGGCCACCAGGAGTCGTCCTAGGCTGATGGGTTGGAGCCGAGGATGAGGATCTCCGTCTTGTCTGTGTTCAGCTTAAGTCGGCTGCATTTCATCCAGTCGGCGACGGCTTTCATTCCTTCGTGGAGGTTGGATTTGGCAGTGAGGGGGTCCTTAGTGAGGGAGAGGATCAGTTGAGTGTCGTCGGCGTAGGAGATTATGTTGAGGTCGTGCTGTCCGGCGATGCGTGCGAGTGGAGCCATGTAGATGTTGAACAGTGTCGGGCTGAAGGAAGATCCCTGGGGTACGCCGCAGATGATCTCGGAGGCTTCGGATCGGAATGGGGGGGAGGCGGACGCTCTGGGTTCTGCCGGAAAGGAAGGAGGTGGTCCAATCCAGGGCCTTGTCTCGGATCCCTGCGTCATGGAGGCGTGTGCGTAGTGTGTGGTGGCAGACAGTGTCGAAGGTGGCGGAGAGGTCCAGGAGGATGAGGGCCGCCGTCTCGCCGTTGTCCAGCAGGATCCTGATGTCGTCAGTGGCGCCGATGTGGAAGCGTGTCGCCACCGCAAGGGTCGCCGTCGCATCACCGGAGAAGCGTGTCGCCGTCGCGGCTGCCTGCCGTCGCATCACCGGAGAAGAGTGTCGCAGGGCCTGTCGCGGCTCCAAAGGTACAGAGTTCACCGCACAGCTGTCGGACGTGCACGCATCATCTTCACATCGTCGCATCGCATCAAGGGCACACTCTCATCGCATCGCACCGGATCATCACACCGCATCGAGGCGCCTGCTCGCCTCATCGTCCTCCCTGCGGACCCTTTGTTTGTTTTGCGTTACGCATCCAAGGTACTTTTGTGAGAAACGTGTCGCATTTATCATCATCTTGAACTAAGTTACTTCTCCCATCTTTAAGTCTATTTTGAGTACAGCATTGTGGATTTTTGTCGTTTGTGGTCTTGTGTTAAGTCTATATAAAGAATACTTATTTTTATAAAAACCTGTATAGTGTCCATCTGTAGTGTTTTCACTGTATTACTGTATGTGTTCACAAATGCTTAACACACTGCCTCTGAGATAAGTCTGTCTGCTCGTGCCAAGCTACCAAGGGGGTGAGCAGGGGTTATCCAGGAGTGTAATCCCCTTTCCCTGACTTAGAAGCAAGGGTCCCTATTTGGACAAAGGTGTATACCATTGCCAACTAGAGACCCCCAGTTCTAACAGCCGCGAAAAATGCTCAATGCAATTATAGCATTAGATAGCAATACGTGGTCACAGGTGAAACTTGGAGACGGCAGCAAAGTGACCTCAAAAATTTACATCAATAATGGCCTGAACCAAGGTTGTGTGCTGGCATGAGTCTATTTAATTTGTATCTGGCCGACATGAACAACTATCTGACAAAAGCAGAGAGCCATCCACCCATATTGAGTACATCAACTGTCTGCAATATGCAGACGATATAATTGTTCTGAGTCAAACTTCAATCTGCCTGCAAATAGTGATCAATGCCTTGGCAAGTAACATCGAGCTACAAGGGCTGGAGCTGAACCTGCGGAAAACCAAGGTGGTATGTCTAGTGGATTCCAAATACAAGACGTATAAGTGGTTTATCAAAGGTGAGCAGGTCGAGTTGGTCCATTCTTACAAGTCTTTGGGGATAAATTTGGGGCGCCATTTGTTGATTACCACTCGCGTCTGTGCCAGCAAAAGCCCAATCTTTAATATTTGCTTTCAAGCTGTTGAAAAAGAAATTGAATTGCCCTTCACATAGCCATCTTCTGACGGTGATGGCGGCACAACTCTTACCTTCTCTGACATGTGGCCTGAAAATATGGCACGGCAAGGAGATAGCTATTTTAAATAAGCTACAAACTAAGGTGTACAAAACAGTGTTTTGTCTCCCCAAAGCAACCTCCCCAGCCCAGGTGCACTTGGAATTCGATCTTCAAAATCAAAAATTCCAAAGAATTAACACCTTTGTAAAACTATGCTGGAAACTCCACACCTCAGAGAGCGGAAGACTGAATAATCTATGTTGGGTTGAGATAAAGGCTCAGATGGAGAAAAAATAAGCCAACTCGTGGGGTGCCCACTTGGGGAAAGCATTAGTTGACCTGGAAATACAAGAAGCATGGGACAGCAGGATTGGCCAAGCAGCATTTGCTCGTTTACTCAATGCCACAACAAAGAATTTGTCGCTTTTGCAAGATAAACCCATAATTGCAAAGTGATGACATGCTTGGACCGTGATAAATTCTTATAACAACTTGAGGCCACAAGCATATGTCTCAGCTCATTTTCATCCAGCCATAAGACTGAGTTTTACGATTTATCGTCTTGGTGTTTATGACTCAAATGATCATCTTCCAACATGAAAGGGCAGGAAGCAAGACTTAAACTGCTGTCTATGCAGCTACAAAATGAAATCAACAAGTCACCTTATGTGTACGTGCCCAACAGTCATGGATCAAAGGAAGACATTCCTTGAACCAATCTTCCTGTAGCTAAATATTCGTACCTGCAGGCAAGCAGTCATCAGCTGGCTGGGCGGTGCTTTCATCCAGCTGGCATGTCGAGGAATAAGATTCTTTTCACAGGTAAACGAACGTCTCTGAAAAGCAGATTTGCACAAGTAAATTTAACATAAGGACAGGCCAATCCGGGCAAACATAGAACCAAATGTTTTGTCAAACACTACATAAACATTGCACAATATGTGTTAAAACTGAGGGAAAGACTTTAATTACATTGCACTTGTGATCCCAAATAAAATGTGAGCAGCCCTAGGACTAAGGACTCAGACTCTGGCAGAGAACACAAGAAAAGAGTCCATTTATTGTAGTCTTATAACATAATCTTTAGTTGATCTTATCCTGGGATAATGGTCTTGTTCTTATCAACTGTAATCAACTGTTATGATTCATTGTATTTTAGAAAGAGAGATTTCATACAGTGTACGTAAGAATGTATATTTTAGTATAAGAAATGCACTTTATGGTTAGGAATAACCGAATATAGTTTCTTTTTTACTTGACTTGACTAGGTCAATCTGGGAGCCACAAAGGAGCAATCCAATAGGGAATAAATGACAAAACAGAAGTGGGTCTATGGGTTTACTAGAATAACCAAACCACAAGCAAAGGAGAATTTAAACATACACTAAAGTAGTGGTTTATAGATGAAACTCAGTTGCTGTTACAGTGGAACAAAAGGAAGCTAGAATAAAAATACAGAAGTGATAAAGGCATAAACCTAGGAATTTTAAACAGACACCACAGTAGCAGGTTTATGTGGTTCAACCCCAAAGAAGTAAAGGCACGACTCAGGGAATATTAAATAGACAGGGAATATTAAACAGTAGTTGCTCTCTGGAGTAAGCCCAGAAGTGGCAAAAGGCACAGTTCAAATGATATTAAAACAGACATTACAATATGGAGTCAACCGAGAAGCGGCACAATGTTGCAATTCTAAAAACCAGACACCACAGTAGAGGATATTTGGGGTCAACTCAGAAGTGGGGCAATTTGTGAAGTCAATTTATCATTGTCCTACCAAGTAAAGACCTATTATTATACTGGTATCTAATAATATAAAGCCTCATCACCATGTTAGTTTTCGCAGTTTTCCCCTCACTAGTAAAGCCTCATTCCTTTGCAAATAGTCACAATTTTCACAGCATCACTTTAAGAATAGGCATTCCAATATTGACAAATGTCCTCGGCTGCAATCCAAAAATAGCAAGCAAGTGCACATAAATTACCCACCATTTGCTACCATCATATAAAGTACCAGATGTAAGCGGCAACAAATGATCCAGACTTTGAAGCGCCCTACTTGCATGTAAAGCCCCATAGCCATGCTAATAACCGCAACTACATCCAAGCATGCATGTAAAGTAACTCTGCAAAAAAAGGATCCCCAGTCACCCAGTAACATATAAAGAACCATAGCCATGATCACCTTCCGCAATTGACTTCAGCATGAAAGTATATCTCCAGAACTAGGGAAGACAGGAATGCTCACAGGATGGAATGCGGGTGCGGGCCGCTTCTGAGAATTTTATGAGACCCGTCACCGCCATCCCTACCACTGCCCTTTTGATGCTGGTAGTGATACAGTAGAATATTGGGTGTTGGGCACACAGGTGCAAGGTCTATGTGTGGACACATGTGTGCGCAACTTGTTTGACTCTCACAATCTGCGCCTGGTACATTTCATAGTTGGGTCTAGGACTACAATGGCCCAATTTATGAAATTTGCCATTTCCGTGACTTACCCACTCATGAAAGCTTCGCCAATAGTGAGGAACCTCTTCTGGGGGTAGAGTCTGTAAAGCAATACTCTGCCTGCCACCCCTTCTGACAGTAGTGACTCTAGGTCATTCTATAGACCAGATGCATTTATAACGTTCAGTTTTTAATTGCAGTACCAGGCAAGGACCCTGGAGTAGGTTAACTTTACATTCATAATAATATACTTAAAATAGCGTGTACATCCCCACATTCCCATACCATTTGGAAAAACGTAGGCTGGAGGCTTCTGCACCTGGAGCTAATCTTAGATCTGTCTGATAATTTTTACACATGACTACAGATGTTAGGTTTGCTCCAATTAGGTAATCAAACTGTATTTGAATCATAACGTTGTCAGGTGTGTAGGTTCATTTACAGTGTTGGTCAGTCAGTTGGTCTCCTAAGTCTTCGCTCTATTTGCCCTTTATATTTAACTGCTTCAGCTTCAGTGACACCTCTCAGAGGACAACAGAGTGTTCACTTTTTTGTTAGGGCTGTCCTTCACTCCATAGTTAGAGAAAAGTGCAGTAAATCATTGCATTCACTCAAGGCTTGCATAATCTTAGCATGCTACAAGAACTTGTCTGTCTCATGTTGCATATTCTTAAAATGTGTGGAACCTGTCTCTCTCCACCTACTTTGCTATCTGTAGGCAGCATCTGCTTTTCCATCCTGACATATATATGTCTTTTACTGATGGTTTTGATTCCAAATACCATTTGGGGGAGGGAGAAGCAGAGATTCATTTAGCTTCCAGAGTATCTATCTTTTAATCAGAGGAGAATGAATAAGTAATGTCTTCCAACCAGAGTCTCAAGGGAATTGTATCTGAGACCCTCAACCACACAGTCACAGCACACGGTATATATTTTCTCCGCTCGTGTGGTCAGGTGGATAGTTGCATCATCGGGTCATTACCACTCGAGTGTTCGGTTCTCCGAGTGGTAAATCGTCCTCCACCCAGTGGGAGACTGTCTGGATAGTGGCAGGAGTGACAAGTGATTTCAAAATGCCTCTTATCCTGTATGATAAGCTTTAATGACCAGGATAGGGGTATGATTAAAAATTGTGGTGGTGCTTAGGTGGATTAGTTACTGGTCCACCGCACCTGCTGAAAAAGTCAACATTTTCAGCTGTGGGTGCTTTTGTTGAGTCAACCGGTCTTCGTCAGGACCATAAGGTTGGTAACAGGTATTATTTATCCTGAGTATATTCAACATTCATGAGGGTCAGTGGGTTCACTTACCGTTCTTCGTCAGTGAGCGCGACTGCTGCTGGACTATCATGGTCATAGGTGCAACCTTTTTCCTATGACTAGAAGGAGAGAAAGAGCAAAGGAAACACATAGACAAAAAATCGCAACATTGTGATATGTACATTGTGTGGATTCTTTTCTTCCTCAAAGAAATCACGAATGTGATGCCCCAGTTTAATCCTTTAGAGACTGGGAGAAACTATTTTCTTCCATTAGATAATAAGGATATTTAGACAATTGAAAACAGGGTCATATGGGGAAAATGAAATATCTCTCATAACTGCCATGCATAGTTACGTAAGAAAGACAATAGGGTGACTACATGAATTCTTTTAGTAAATTGATTCACCCCTTTATTTTCAAGAACTGACTTCAGATGACTATTGAGTGACTTCATCAATTTTATGAGTACATTGATTCGAGAACTCATTTCAAAATAGGTTGTGGAAATTAAAAAGTCAGGAAAAACGGTGCAAACATGTAGAATAAAGGTTAAACCAAGCTCTCTAGGGAGCAAAATAGAGAGCTTATATTTGTATTCGTTTTTAAATTTCAGATTATTTACAAGGAAAATGGTAATACCTTGTTAGGAGGTGCTGAATCAGGCGAGGTTGCGGTCCTGCAGAGGGACAGAAAACAAACACAATGCCTGGGAAGAATTTACTGTCGGAATGCTCGAGATGTGCGAGCGTGCCGCCAAGGGGGTGAGAGATGCGAGTGGGAAATGTTTGCCACCCCAGTTCAGACCCAGCCATATGCAAATCAGTCTTGACCCTGTTCCTCATGGGAACAGTCCAGCCCAAACTGCCAAGGGAGGCCTTCCCTGGACCAGAAACAAGCATCCTGGGACCGGTTTCTGGGTAACTCCCCTCATCAGCCAGGCTAGCTTGAAACCAGTGGCAAAGTGAGCAAGGGACCCACGTCTAGGCATACCCTGCCAACTTAGGGCAAACAAAGCAAACACATGAAGATGATGGACAGAGCGCTTAAACTTTTCAGACACTCACCCCCAGTCACTATTAGATCTGGGTTGAATCTATCTTCGTTCTTTAGCTCATTTCGCCACCCCTGTTCAGACCCAGCCATATGCAAATCAGTCTTGACCCTGTTCCTCATGGGAACAGTCCAGCCCAAACTGCCAAGTGAGGTCTTCCCTGGCCCAAAAACAAGCATCCTGGTACCGGTTTCAGCGGGACACCCCTCATCAGCCAGGCTAGCTTGAATCCAGTGGCAAAGTGAGCACGGGACCCACGTCTGGGCATACCCTGCCAACTTAATGCAAACAAAGCAAACACAAGGAGATGATGGACGGAGCGCTGAAACTTTTCAGACACTCACCCCCAGTCCCTATTAGATCTGGATTGAATCCACCATAGTTCTTTAGCTCACTTTGCCACCGCAGTTCAGACCCAGCCATATGCAAATCAGTCATCTTGACCCTGTCCTCATGGGAACAGTCCAGCCCGAACTGCCTAGCCAGGTCTTCCCTGAACCAAAAACAATCATCCTGAGACCGGGGAAGACCTGGCTTGACAGTTCGGGCTAGACTGAATACTTGAAATATGGCTGGGCTTTCCCCTCAATGTAGGAAGCGTCCAGGGCTGTAAAGAGTGGCTTGTGTTAGAGCCTTTCAATGTCTTTTTTAAATGAGGCTTGAATAACTTGTGCATTCACTGCCTTTTTCCACATTGGCAGGTAAATGTTCGGATTGGTCAAGTTTGTTGTTTCGATCTTCAGGACGTTGATGGCTTGGAGTAACTAATTGTCATGGAGAGCACTCACCTACAAATATTGTTTGAAGTTGTGCTTTCAATGATGGAGCTGGGGCATGCAGGGTTCTGATGTAATATTTCATTAGGTCTCCTAGGCAGGAGTGGTCTGGGCTTGCCAGTCCCAGCCTCATCCTGGCCCTCTTTGCGTGCCGAGGACAGGTGAAGATTTTTTGTATGCTATTGTTTGAAAATTCGTGAGGCACAAGCCGAGTTTTCCTGGGAAAGCTAAGTGACCGTAGTTCAAGGCAGATACTAGCTTGACTCGTAAAACATTTAGCATAGAGTCAGCTGTTGCGCTGTGTAGCTGATGTTTTATACGTTTCAAATTATAAATGACCCCGGCTCCCTTTGTCCTAAGATGTTTGAGGTGGGCCTGTGGGTTTTCCCTTCGTTGACCCAGACACCCAAGTAATTATAGCTTGTGGAGGTGGATATTTGCTGTTCACCTTCTTTGCTATTGCGCAAATTTCTTTTGGGGGTGTTTGCCAAACACCATTACATTGGTCTTCGCCTGATTCACCTGGAGTTTGTTCTCTGAGTTGTAACTGTGGAAGACATTTAGGGCTCTCTGTAGGCCAGTTCGAGTGTGGTCCATGATGATGATATCATCTGCATATTGCAGGATCTGCAGGCGCAACCACCGCAGTCTAGACGTAAAGAGACAACACGCAGCCTTGTTTGAGACTATTGTTAGATGGAATTTTTGCCATTGCTGTCGTAGGACTAGTTTTAATCCTAACTCAGGTGTTCTGGTACAGGGACATTATGGCTTTGAGAAGTTGGGGAGAAATCCCCCAGGAATTTAGTTTGTGCCATAGAATGCCCCAGTCGACTCTATTGAATGCTGCACTGTAATCCACGAAACGGAAGAATAATGTTGGTTGCTTAATCCGTGTGGCTCTCCTGGACAGGTAGGCCAGTGCTAGAATGTTATCAATGGTTGAGCAATCTGGTCGGAATCCGGACAAGGAGTGGGGGAGAATGATGTTTTCGGCTGCCCAGACTTCCAGTACGTCCACTAAAGTGTGAGCGTAGGTTTTGGCTTCAAAATCCAGTAAGGCTATCAGTCGATAGTTGGCCGGGTTCGTGCGATCTCCCTTTTTGTATATTGGATGGAGAACTGATCCTTGCCAAGTTGGCGGGATTATGGCTGTGAAAAAGGCGTGAATGATAAGGGGCATAAGGACCCCAGCCCAAAAGGTTTGGGTGGATTTGAACACTGCTGCTGGAATTCCGTGGGGTCTGAAACTCTGGCGTTTCTCATTTGTTTGATGGTTTCAAAACTAGGGCCTGTGAGATACGGAAAAGCTGGGTGTCCGGGAGGTTTGGGGGCAGTGTGGGGCTCAATGTTCTTGTTACACGTGGCTCTGTAGTGTAGAGCTGCTTGGCGTAATCGACCCGTATGTAGTCTGCTACTTCATTCTCCTTTAGCTGGCTGTTATTGCTAAGATTTCTCTTTGGTTCCTCTTTCTGTTCTGGCTCTCACATCCGATGCCAGTGGAATAGGCTGGGGTGCAACTCTGGGGGATTTCTCTGTGCAAGGGAAATGGAATGGTGTGAAGGCCATTCATTCTTCCAATTTGAAGGACCTCTCTGCGGCTCTGAAGGCCTTTCTGTTTTTCTGTCCCATGTTGCTGCACAAAGCAGTGTGCGTACAGATTAACAATCAGATTGTCAAATCTTACTTGAATTGCTAGGGTGGTATGTGCCCCTCCATGTTTCTCCTTTCCTGGAGGATTTGCCTTTGGGCAGAATCACATCTCCTGGTTATCTCTGCAGTCTATGTTCCAGGGAGGGAGAATGGGCATGCGGATGTACTGAGTCGGAGGTTCCTGTCCTTCATGATAATGTGTCTGGATCTGACACTTTTTCAGTCCATCCTTCTCCAGTTCGGTCACCCATGGCTGGATTTGTTCACTACAGAGGAGAATACCCTGCTTTCCCATTTTTGCAGTCTGGTCCTTTCCTCTAGGCCTTGAACAATGGATGCTCTGGCTGTTTCCTGGCCCATTGGTCTCCTTTATTGTTTTCCACCCATCCCTTTTCTTCCTCGAGTGGTTCAGAAGGTGGTGCAGGACCAGGTGGAATTTGTGTTGATTGCCCCAGCTTTGATGAGATGCCCTTGGTTCCCTTGTCTTCTCCATCTGTTGGTCCGACCCCATTGGATATTACCAGTTCATCCTTCCCTGCTGAGTCAGCTGCTTCTTACTATGGACACCCTTCGCAGGTTTAATCTTGCGTTCTGGCACTTGAGAGGCAGTCTCTCTTAGAGCAACAGTGTTCTTTGGATATCACTAAGTTGATTCAGCAGTCCCAACAGCCATCTACTCTTAAAGCTTATGGCCGTCACTGGCAGACTTTTTCTGTGCAGTTTCAGGATAGAGGTTTGTCATCTTTCTCTTGTGATCTAGCTGCAGTGTTGGAGTTCCTTCAGGATGGTTTTCAGCTGGGTTTGGCAGTGTCTATACTCCGTGGTCAGTGGCCTGCTATTTAGGCTTTTCGTGGGGCTAATTTTCTATCTTTTCCCCTCTGACAGTGTGCTTGCTGCGGAGCTGTTTTCTCAGATGTCCTGTTGTTCATATCCCTGTGCCTCTTTGGGACTTGACTCTTGTTCTGCAGGAGATGCAGGGTGCTTCATTTGAACCTTTGGATTCTGCTGAATTCAAGTTTCTTTTGGCGAAGGTTGTGTTTCTTGTGGCCATTTCTTTTGGGAGGCG